>OY728138.1:451050789-456050789 GCA_963277665.1 Viscum album
AGTTGGTGGAACTAAAAGGTTAATTAAATGGGAGGACTGAATAAAGAGTTACAATATCTTTAATATTAAGTTATACTCAACATTTATGGAGGTGGTTAGAATAAAGGAATTGATTAAATTTATTCTCCTTAATTCACATGATATGGAAATCCTCTATTCTTTCAATTCTCCCAGGGGAGAGAATGCTATGAGTTGTGATGGTGTGGAAGATTAGAAATCAGAGGGATGAATACAAAATGAGATTGTTGAAAAATGGTTAGTGGTGATCATTGGAGTATATAATGATATATTTCATCATAGAATCGTGGTAAGTGACTTGAACTTTCATTCACTATAAGATAATACATTCTTAGCAGCGGTTATGTAGTAGATATTTCAAAAATCACTGCTAAATGATTAAATATCTGATTTTCAGAGACAATTTTTTAAAAAATAATTAAATTATTTATTTATAATTTGGTTTTATTAAAAAAAAAATAATCATTCTTAACCCCCTCTTAATTTCCCCCTCTACCTTGGACCAGATCACATGACTGATCCCTAACTGCACACACCTCCTCCGTGGACGACCTTCGATGCTGCCTCCCTTAACTCACCATCCTCTATGTGAATTATCCCTAGAATTTTGTGCATACTTCATGTTCATACTCCCATACTACAATTATATGTCACCCCCTTGCCTCTCCAACCTCCAAACAACCAATTCATAGCCTTGAACATCTCCTCCGTGTCTGACCTCCTATCCTTCCATTTTATAACCATGCTTATCTTAAAGGATTAAGTCACCTCAGTTTTTAGTAACCATATTGGATTTGTGATTGGGTATATGTTTATTTCCCTTAAATTTAAACATGTTATCCCATGTGCATTGTTTTATATACATTTAAACCATGAAAATTTATATACTACACATCAATGCTAAAATTATAGATTATACAACTCTTTTTATACATGAAATTAAAATTGGTACGAATCATACCATTTATAGTGTTAAAGTTAAAATTATTAATTTCATTATATAAGCTAAGTGAATCCTATTTTAATTATGTTAAAGTGTAACCTCTTATGCCTTAAATTGATGTTTCTGTTGAAATACTAGTTGATAAACTTTGTTTGGCTGATTTAAACTATGAGAATGATTATTATATTGGTCATTTTCCTACATGATTAAATGTTATATATTTTTTAAAGTGTTATGTAGTAGAATATCATTATTTATGATACAACTAATGCACTTGGAATTTTATAATGATTTATTATCTTTAAAATAGGTATATTATGCTTATATAAAAGGAACTCAGGCAAACCTTATTTTAGAGAATAGGTTAATGGTTGGGATGGAATTGCAACACCCAAAATCATTATACACCTTCCCATTCCCACCCTAAGACGAGCTATAATATTTCCTTGACTCATTATAAACATTTCCATTTTCCATGGGATAGGTCATTAGGGCCATGTCTTAACACTTGATTGCTATTTTGGCTGTTAATTTTCATGATTCATCTTGATCATAATTGGAAAATAATATAAATATGGAAAAGGAGATGAACATGTGAATTCTGAATTTAATATGTGTTTTCATTTATGTATGGATTGTTTGTAAAGTGATGAGGTTTATAGTAATTTTTTTTATCCATTGTTAGCTTTTATGATTTGTATAGTCACAATTTTTACCATTTATTATGTGTTTTTATTCATGGATGGATTGTTTCGGAGTTGAATTTAGGGGCGTCTTGTTATTTTTACTAAAATGTATTTTTTATTCCTATATATTAATATCATAATATTTTTTATTTGAAAAGAGTATGAAATCGATTACATATGGATAAAATTTTGATTACATTACATTAGAACACATCTTAGTATATCAATGTTTTAGAGATGTTTTTTGGATTTTTCAATTGAAAATAGATTCATGAATGGAATAATAAAAATCCATGTCCTAAATATAAATTCAAATGATGGTTAAAGAAAGATTAAGTATTTGAACTCTTTATATTGAAACAATTTCCTCCTCAATATGTTCAGTGGTCTTAGCAAGAAGAATAAAATGTTATAAAAAGTTCGATCAGTTATGTTGAACATCAGAATGAAAATTTTAATGCCCTGATGGCGGATAATGAAATTCATAACATGATAAATTATGATTTCATCATAGTAAGGAAACACCATCAATATATTAACATATCAATTGATCCAAACATTTATGTTGTAAATATTAACGATTCTTAAAAAATAGTAGGACAACCTAATCAATATGATAACATATTAATGGATGATGTTTCAGAGACTAATATAATTGAAAACATAACTGAGCAAAAAACTGCCTTTTCTGAATTATTCAAATATGGAAATTAAGAATTATATTAAGGATGTTCCAAGTAATATAAGAAAACTTTTTTGATAAAGTTTTATCACATCAATTGCCTTTATGGAATTAAAAATAATGCAATGTATATAATATTGGAAATGTTTCATGATGCATTTTGAAGTTCCTAAGTAAGTTTTGAATTTATTTTCAATGGTTAAATATGTGTATAATGAAGGTGATGATGTTTCTTATAGAATTGTTATGGATTAATGATAAGAAATTGGATTTCATTCTTGATAAAGCATCCTTGTAAGTCTATATAATGATTGAGGTACTTCCATGTTTTGTGGAAAAGAATAGATGTGATGATTGATGAACTATTATTTATGCTCAAAGACATGTGCTAAGGTGTTTGAGAAACTCACACAATCTACATAATTTGGAAAAATTAATTTTGAGATAATTATAAGAGTTCTTATGAGGATTATGATCAAGAAAAAATGATTTACTCATTTGAAAAAGAAGGTTTGATGAGGATGCCAATGGAATTAGTTATTTTACAAAGTACATAGAATTGGAGAGCTTACAAAAAAAAGGTTCTAAGTACTGGATAACCATGGAACTAGATCAATTTCTTAAGAAAGGATTCGACTCAATATATCCATCCTATACTGGTAATGAGGTTTCATAGTGGAGGTATCTTGTGTAAGGATGGCATGAGCACATGCATGGAGTGTGAATAGGGAAATCAGGGTCCATGAATAGGTGTGTAGGGATAAATATGGGTCAACATAGGGAGGGGAAACTTGTGAGGTGTGTATGTGTAGTGTGTTCAAGAGCCAACCCTAGTTCAATGGATGAGTGGTTAAGGGATATTGCATAATTATCAAGTGGTGCTTGGACAAGAAAAAATATAATGTGGGATCAGCAAGGTGCGGTCATTGTTACTGTGTTAAGATGTTACACACATAACAACAACCACATGATATAAGAGATCCAAGATGTCCGATCACTCCCATGTTGTCTTCCTCCCCAGGATCACAAGGTGACTGCATGAAAACTATTGACTGACCACACACCTATCTTCGGATTGACCACAGGATGACATAGTCAACTGCAAGAGAAGTGAAGCTACCGCATGATTCCATCCAACATGGTTGACCATGAGGTAGCATAAACAGTAGACCAACCTACCATGAATGAGTGACCACATGCTCATTACTCGAACAACTGCAAAAGAACCTACCACAAGGAGAATTACAAATGACTGTGAGATACACACCTACAACATGAAGGTATGTTTTTATAGTATCTCAACCTACCACAATATGAGCTATAACATGTAAAAGTATGAACCTACCATGATCAATTAATAGATCGTGCGAGATACAAACCAACTGCATGAGGCATGACCTACCATAAGGTGGGTTTTCTAAGCAAGAAGGCGAAAATGAGACATGGATGAAAAACACAGTATCCCAAGGTTAGGTATTGCACTATTAAAAGAAGAAGATTTTATAAATCTTGTACATGATCTTTCATACACATGATTAGTTATTTGCAAGCATTAGTGTGATAATAATGAAACGTACACAAAAGAAAATTTAAGGGTATATGAATTTGAGTGTTATGTGTACTTCTATGAAATAAATGATATCTTGAAATTAATGTGCTGTGAATTATCATGAATATATTCCATGATTTGTATACATGTAAATAAGTTGATAAAGGGGAAGGAAATGTTATCTAGGATCATCCTGAATTCTTCAATCTTCATTAAATTCACGTACAAAGGTCATCCCAGGGAGAAGAACAATTCATGTGTTCCATGCATGAATATGAGAAGATATTTCATGTATGAGTTTTTATGATGCTTGAAGATTCTGTATGAAGTAATAATGCATTAAATATAAGTCATGTAGAGAATAGTTTTTTAATGATAATTTAAATGAGGAATTATTATAGGGTACAAAACATGAAATGAATACCCATGATAATAATGAGGAGCTATGAAATAAATGTGATGATGAATTTGTACTAAGATTTCGATGAATAATATCATGTTATATGTATCATGACTCATGAAACATTTTAATGAGGAACTATTATAGGATATTAAACATCATATAATATCCAAAATAAATGAGGATTTATTCATAATTCATTGTCCAAATTAAAAATAGAAAAATACCTGCAAGAAATAATCGCGGCGTTTCCATATTCCTAGAACAATTACAACAAAAATTGTGAGGATAATATTAATTATACTTTTAGTGTGAATATAAGTGAATTTTATAGGTGATTAGGAGATGAATGAGTCTTTTCATCAATTGAAAATTCTGAGGGAACCTGATACTTTAAAGTATCTAGGAGATAATTTGACCAGAATCCAGAAGTACTTGAAGGAGTTACACCCAAGTATTAAAAGACTAAGAAGAGAGAAATAATCTCTAATTTGGTGTGAATTTTAAAGACCAACAGATTTATTAAAACATGATACTGAAGATCTTGTAGTTGTACATAAGAAATCCTAATCCTATAGGCACATGGAAGAGGATCATCTAAAGAAAGAGGGATTTCTGCTACTACATCAACACCGAGAAGAAGAATATCTTGTGACTGGGGTATCTAACCAGTTTATAAATAGGATAAAAGGTTGGGGTGTATAAATGATCAAGAAAAAAGATGAAAATTGGGATGTATAACCAACTAAGGTAGAAGAGTTAGTGACTTTGGTATAAAACCAAGATCAATCTGAGGATTGAGTATTGGGGTGTATAACCAGTTTCTCCCTAAAGTCATTGTACCTATGAACAAGATTATAATATAGAATCCATATTAAGGTATCTAACCAGTATGGAAAGGAGTATGTATTTGTACCAAACCTTTTAAATTATGTGTGATGATCTCTCTCTCATTACTACTATACATGAGGTGAGTTCATGAGATATCATTGAGTGTATCGAGAACCGTAACAAGTTTAAGAAGTTTAATTAAAGAGAATTCATAAAATAAACAACTAATTCGCCCACTATCAATGGTCAACTGACTAGAGGATTTACATGTGGTATCAGAGAATAGGTTCCCTATAAATATCTAAGAAGTATTGAAGATAGAAATTAAGAAGTCTGGGATCAAAAGGAAGGAACCAACTTCTAATGAGACCGATAAAGATTTCAATGAGATCATTGTCCTTATTTTAAGAAATTTAAAAATGGGTAAAGTAAAAGGAGAATTAAAAAAATTATCAAAGGATTATAATTTTAATGTAAATAAACATTTTTTCATGAATCACCCTATAAAGAACTTGATGAGTAGAAAGGGTAAAATCAATTCATTATCATCAAGCATTTAAGTTTATAATGAAATCAATCTCATTGCGTATATTGAGAATAAAGATTATCTAAATGAGAACAATAAGAATAAATCAAGGATGGACAAGCTTGAGATGTTGGTGAAAGATCTCAAGGAGAATATGAATGAAAGGGAAGTAGAACTAGCTATGACAAAATCAATGTGTCTTCTAGTTCAATATGAGCTAAAAAATCTAGAGAAGACTTTAGTAATTCAAAATAAGTAAAACATGATTCCTCTGAATTAGGTGAGAAGAGAGGTCAAAGAAACAAGTTAAAATTTTTTATTTCTTATAATGCATGTGTGAAGAAGGATTATTTTTCATAAGGACAATAACGACATAAAACTAAATAAATCATGAATTAATCTAGAAATTCAGAACTCTAAGGGTTCTTTTGGTGTTATAGAAGGTATAGACACAAAGCCTAATATTGTTGGTTTAATATATCATTTACTAAAAGAGTCATGAACCAAGGGGGAGTAATGACGTGAAAATGAAGAATAAAAGTTAAAAGAAACAAAGTGTGACCAAAGGTACTACAAATATATCCACTCAAAACAGATTTGAAAAATTGAATGAAGTGTGTGAAGTGAACTTGGGTTGATGGATGTATTTTATTTCACCTATTCTTATTTTCATTTTCAATGTCATTATCAAAAGGTAATGATTTGTGGGATAGATTTGAGTATCCACCCATAAAGGAATATATGTATATCCCATGATGGGTACATGGGAAAGGTGATATGAAGAAGCTTATATCCAAAAACTGGGCAATGAGAAAAGTAGAGATGTATTCCCATAAATACATGTAAGGATGAATTCAAGTGGTAATACCATATAAAATAATATGATTGAAAGAGTTGATCTTCATGTCTATGAAATGTGTTGAAGGTGAATAAGTCTTATCTTCAATAAGTTGAGTGGAAGTTTCTAATACCTATGTTGATCTATCTGGATAGATTCAAGGTATTATTGAAGATAAATAAAATAGGAGAACCCATATGAGGAGAAAAATTCCTGTTAGTATCTTCAATTAGTGTTATACAACTCTTGTATGAAGTTTGAAGTGATCAAATATGAATCATTATTGATTGAAGAACCACCACACTTGAGCTGATAGGGGAACTTGAGGAAACATAATTTGTTGAGTATTTTATATGATATAACACCTCAAAAATGAATTTGAAAGAGTTTGGAATTATGATAATAATTCCAACAATCATTTAGAGAAGTTTTTATATGATTAGAAAATGTTAGAGTATCCCTAGAAGAAATCAGAAGTAATTTTTAAGCTTATTGTATAAATATGGGTTTTTAAGATAATTAAAAAGGATAAGTCCCTAGAATAAGGATTTTCCTACTAGTCATCATAATTCACTCAGAATATAAGACTTCAGGCACTTAACACAAGGATTTGAAGTCTATTTATGATTGAAAAAGTCATGATCAGATGACTTTATTTGTAATATAAGTCTCTCTCTTTTAAAAGGGAATCCCTAGGTGCGGCCTTTTTAAAACCTCAACACAAGGGAACCCCCATTCCCATGAAGATATCACTCTATAGAGATCCCCAGTTGGAAAATATCCATCTCCAGTCGAGATGGAAAAGCATCCCATAGGGTGACAACCCAAGTGACAATGGTTTGGAAAAGAAATCCATCAGCACAGGTGGGTTGAGCCTCACTTCACCCAACCAGTTAGGGACCGGGTGACCCAGTAATACAAGTGGATTCTAGTGGAAGGAGAAATTATCCTAAGAGTGGACTCCTAGGAATAGAACCTTGCACCTCATTGAGAATAGCGTGGTTATACTTCTCTCCTTCACCACTGTACCACCACTGATGTGGAAAATTTTCAATATAAGTACAGATTATAAGACTTCACCATAAGTATTTGAGCTTACCACATGAACTTGTTGTATTATATGAATTTTAGATAATATGGAGCCAATATTTAGAATACTAAGTGTAAGTCTCCATCTTAATAATTTGTGAATGTAAGACTCTGAAGTCCCTATTATAAATCTTTGGATGAGCATAAATCTTCAACACTTGGTGATTTTTTTATAAAATTTCTGAATAATAAGAAGTACCTAAAGAAGAATGTAAATCTTAATCATAAGGATTTATGATAATAAGTCTTTGATATCCCCAATGTAAGACTTCAACACTTAGGAAAATTATGAAGTTGATGCTGGATGAAAAAATGAGATTCCAGATTTTGAATTTGATTAAGATGAGATCATTTAAGATGATGCTTGAGATATTAACTCAAGGTATAAACATCACCAACACCTAGATTGGAGTGTTATCCAAGAATGAGAAGGAATATAATAAAATATTTATACATGTAAAGGGAAGATCAAAGAATGATAAAAGTAAATTTCTAAAATTCATTAATTATGAAGAAATAAAATTAGTCGATGCTTGTGTTGTGGTTTTAAGTTCAGAATATCATGATGCTTAGAGAAGCCATGATTTGAGCCTATTTTGTGAAATTTAAAGTATAGTTACATTGAATGTATTTATTTAAATACAAAATGAACTTATTGGATTTTCAATAATAATGTTGATGAAGAACCATCAAACCTTGAGATGCTATTTATTATAGTCTATATCATTTTTATATGAGGCTGTTAGAGTATTTATGAGGATATGAGATGTAAGTATAAGAATTTTTCCAAGACTTGAGAAATGAGAAGAATTCCATATTTCATGAATATGTAAAATAAGAATAAGTTCAATTCCATATATGAAGTCCTATATTTTAAATTCATCCATGAAAAATTGAAAAGTGAATTTTATTTGAGGCTTTTGAGAAGAAGAATCCATGTATGATGTAGATAGTTTTTGAAGATATTTTCATCTGTGTTTCAAGAGAAAAAGATTTTATGAGGGGTATTTATGTAATACTTCTTGAGAAGAAAAATAAGTTCATATGAATTCATGGAACCCAAATGAGGTATTTTATTAGGGTGTTTTTTCCCAGGAGGATAGTTTTATCAAAAAGTGTTTCATTAATAGGATATTGAAAATGAAAGGTACAATTAATATGGATGCCCATTCATGTGAGGAGTTGAGAAGATCAAATAGAATTAAAGAGAAAAGTAATATATTGTTGTGCTGCTTGCTATGTGAGAAGAAGTGAGTATCTAAGATAAGAGAAGATATTGAAGAAGATTAAGAGGAATCCACTGCATGCTATAGAGAAGATGATTGAGGAGAATCCAAACATAATTCTGAGATTAGTTTGAGAGAATATAACTGGTGATAAATCTATATGAATGGATTATATTGAAGGAGAGGGGTACAATAGTGCTGTTCTTTGGGAGGTGTAGGGTACAATTCCTAGGAGTCTGTTCTTGGGTGAATTTCTCCTTCCCCTAAGATCCACTCATCTTACTAGGTCACCTAGTTTCTAACAGAGTGTGTGAAATGAGGCACCACCCACCCATGCTGACAAATTTCTATGTCGAACCATCACTGATCGGGTCATCACCCTCCAGGATGCTCTGCCATCTCAGCTGGAAATGGCTCTTTCCTGGATGGGGCTCTCTTTGAAGCGATCCCTTCATGAAGAGGGGGGTTTCCTAGTGTGGAGGGTTTGAAAAGGCCACACATGGGGATTCCATTTTTGAAAAATAATGGATTCTATTTAAGAAATATGAACTTGAGCTGCAAGTTGAGATTAAGTTGCATACAATGTATCATGATGAACTGCAAGAATCCAAAGACTCTACATTGAGTAGAAGGAGATATATAATGTGGATGTTGATATATTCTTATACTATTCAAAGATCTACTTACAAATAGGATGTGGAAAGAAAATATTGTGTATACATGGTGAAAATCCATAGAACCTGTGAGGCTTAGGGTATCCAAGAATACCACCATGAGACTCAGTGAATACCATATGAAGTTATTAAAGAATTCCAATGGGAAACTATCAAGAAAAGTCCTGTGATATATAAAAAAAGTGGCTGGTGTGAGTATGGATAAGATAAGATCAGTGATACCTTGGTCTGGTTATGGTGTGTAGAGAACCCTTAACTTGTAATTGAATGATATTGATTATAGTGAATAATATTTTATTAGGGATAATAACTAATCATGGAAAAAATTAAATCTTAGTACTAAACCTTATAAAAATCCTTGTTTTCTTAGGCCTCTATTTACTACATTATCTAAGTGATATTGTGTGAACAAGATAGAGTGGATCAAGACTAAACAAGTTTAAGAGGTTGAATTAAAAATGAAAAAAATTCATATAAGTTTTAAGTAACCATTGATTCACATCTCCCATTGTAGTGGTCCATCAGTCCTTTGGGAACCAAAAATGGAATCAAAGACCTATTATACCATTAAAAATATTTGAATGAAGTGTGTATTTAAGATCCTTAAAAAATAGTCCCAGATCAATAATTTTTTCTTTATATCTATTAAAGTAGATATGGAAGTCTCCTATGAGATACTGAAAAACAGGATGGAGAGATAGGAAAGGATGCTTAGAAAAAATCTCAAAGAAGGAAGAGGAAATACCATTAGATGAAGGTAATCAGAATGGTAAGGATTTAACTATAATTTTTTTGATTATTATTCTTTTGATGAAGTTAGTTCACATTTTGAAGGATGCGATTAAAATGGGGACATTATAATAGATGAATATTTTCACTCACACATTGGAAGGTATTTGAAGAAGGTTATTACTGAGGTTGTCACTTATATGATGATTTTTTCAAGGGCTTATTTGATGAAAAATTATATCTATAGAAAGAAGTTGATGTTATAGAGGATGAATTGGAAAACCATATTGGAATATGTGTCACTCCCACAAAGCTTGAAAGGATAAAGAAGAATCTACCACATTTTATAATGAAAGGGTTTCTTTAATTGAATAATAATTTCAAATATTTAATTGTGAGAAATATGTTTTCAAGAGAAAATTAAAAGTAAGGTTGAGATATTAGTAGGATGAGAATTACATCCTCAATATGAAGTTCCTCGAGATGGAAGTCAAGTTGAAAAATTTAGAAGAGGAAAAATATGAACCTTCCCAACAATATGAGAAAATATGTGCATTAACACAAAATTCAGAAGTGAGTCCTATATCAAATAATTCTAACAATGGTGGATCAAATTGTTTAATATAATATGGATAATTATCTACCTATTTATCATGGATAAAGGTGACCCATAATGTAGATAAAGTGGCTTTCACTAGATCAAAAATTTTTAGAAGTGATTAACAAAAGAAACATTATGTATAAATATAAAGGATAAAAAATTCTAAGACTTCAACCAACATGACAATAAAGGAAGTGGGTAAGTCTGAGAAAATTTTTCACCCAAAAGGATCCTAAAAAATTGGGTTTCCAACCAAAAACAGCAAGCATGTCATGCTGGTCTACCTTCACATGAAACGAGAAGAACAAGATTGATTGTAAGGTGTTGGTGTTGTGAGAAATTATGGATCATGGATATTGATTGCTGACATAATATATCAGTATTTGGAAATTATATAATCCCTAAATCAAGGTGGGGGGGAAGGTAGTTGAAAATAAGAAACCTACTGAAAAGAATTATACCTCACACAAAGGGAAGAATATGTCTCTAAATATCAGATTTTAAATATTTGATAATTTCAATGAGATGTGAAACATATGTGGTCAAAATTATGATGGATATTGGTAAAATATTTCTAGGTACCATATATATATATATAGAAGATTAAATAGTATCAAATCATTCTAAGAAATAGGTGAATAAAGTAAGTGAATCAGACTTAAGAAGAAAATCTATGAAGAGAGAAGCTGGATCATCTACTCCCAAGAAGAAAGAAAAGATAGAAGAGAATGAGGTTAAACCTATTGTATAGATATGTTTCTATTGTGGAAAAAGATACCACATTATATAACAATACAATATTACTATGAATGTTAAAGAAAATGGGAGCAAGTTGAAAACAAGAAAGGAATCTATCAAAGTGAGAGATTCTAGGATTGGATTAGTGGTTTTCACTCCTAGTGAATAAGTGGAGAAGATTCCCAAGAAGTGAAAAGTCAAAGATTATAAATTAGTTTGTGAAATGTGCAATAAGGTAGGCCATAGTTCTATCATAAGTATAACATGGATGCCTCAATAATAAAAGTTATTGAAGAAAAAAGTGAAAGAACCTATGAGATGAAGTCCAAAAATTGTTTCTAAAGAGAAAAAGTCCACACCCATGAAGAAGGTGAAGACTATGTTTCCCAAATGTGAAGATACCTAAAAAACTAATGGTATAAACATGAATAATATTAGAGATAATTTTCATGGGTTGTGAAATCTATCTCAATCCTACTGCTCAAGGTGGGGAGATTTTAGAAGATACACCTTATTCCTTAATCAATTAGAAAGTAATTGAATGATAAGGAATTAAAGGTTTCGATGTATTGAAAGTATACCTTGAGGTGGAGCTACTAAGATAGAACAATATTCTAGTGATATATGAAGTTTTTCTAGATTTGGAATTCTAGATGGACTTGATGAGAAATTAAGAATCAGGTATGATTTTCATTCTTCTACTTTTGTTTAACATATATTTATTATGTTCATCAAGGGGGAGTGATTATATAACTGAATAGGGAATACCTGGCACTTAAAATAATTTGATATATTTAATTAAGGGAGCACAAGTTCCTGAATTTTCTTGAAAATTAGTATGCAGTACCCCTAAAAAAAAGAAATAAAAAACCAAAATCACATGTAAAATGTGGAGGTATTTGTTGGTTAAACATTCCACTCTCATTTTTCATGAAGGGTTAGACCATATATACTTAGATTTGTTTTTTTATAAAACATTTCTAAGATAAATGTGATTACAATTTTAATTTAGATGATTCTTTGTTGATATTCAATCCTGACTGTCACCTATAACTGGTGACCTATGACAAAAGCTGAAATCCTTCTATCATGGAATTATTTGAGTATTTAGATATTGAGAAAGGGTATTCCATGTTGTGAGAACATTGGTTTATTAAAAAAATGTTATTTATCTTTATAAACCTCAATTTCTTTCAAAATTTATAAATTTTAATTGATATCTGACAAATCCACAATTTACTCAAGAAGAATGGGTGAGAATCCATAAGGAGTGAAGATTTTGTTAAATCCTCCCAGTGGTATTTTTTAAGGGATAGGAATTTAAAGAATATCCACTTCATATATTTCAATTGGTATCAATTTTAACCTCAAATGGTATCATCGTTCAAGTGGTACCATATCTTAAGTGGTATCGAACAATGTTTGGGGATAAGAAGTTAAAAGTCAAGGAAGAACTCCCTAATACCCTCCTTTATTATTAGGGGATAATAAAGTGACCCTTATATTTATGGATAAAAGAATAACCACCCAATTTCATTCATTATCATTTAGGGGGAGATGAATGACATTGACTTTTGGCGTAAAAGTTGAATTGATAACAAATCCAATGTGAGAGATTGAAGTTCCCTTGGGTTTATGGTTGTATTTATTATCACATATTCTTATTATCATTGCCAATTTCAATGTGAAAAGGTGATGAGTTAAGTTATGGATTGGAGAATCCACCTATTATGGAATAATTGTAACTACCATTATGGGTACATGGGAATGTGATATGAATTGTTTTCCCACATATTGAGAAAAGAGACAATTAGAGATGGATTCCCTTTAATATTTGGCCAGATAGATTCAAGTTGGAAACCTATATAAAACTATACAATTAAAAGAGATAATAATTATTTATATGATAAGTTCTAAAGGTGAATAATCATTTTCTTTAATAGGTTGAGTGGAAGTTTCTACTACCTATGAAAATATGTCTATATAGCTTCTAGGTAGTGGTGAAGATTATTGAAAGAGGATATCTCATTCAAGGAGAATAAATCCTATTAAACTCTAAAATAAATATTATATAACTCTTGGAGGAAGGTTTAAGTGATCAGAGATGGATCGAGATTTATTGAAGAAGATCTGTACTTGAGCTGGTAGAGTAACTTGAGGAAGCACTCTTAGTTGAGTATTTTATTTTTTTCAATGACTCAAAAATTCATTGGAAGGAGTTTGTAATTATTATAATAATTCTAAATATAATTTATAATAAGTTTAAATATGATTTGAAGAGGTTGGAGTGTCCCTAGAATCAATCCAAATTCATTTTGAAGCTTTATGTAGAAATATTGTTTTTGGAGTTCATGAAAAATGGCCAAGTCCTATGAATAAAGCTTTTCCTACTGGTTGTAAGACTTCACTCTGAACATAAGGCTTCATCCACCGAACATAATTCCATAAAGTATGTTGAAGATTGAAAAATTCATTGATTTTATGAATTTAGCAGTAGAATAATTCTTGATTTTAATACTTCACCATAAGACTTTGAGATTACTAGATGAATTTCTTGGAACGTATTACTTTTAATGAAGATTCAGTATTCAAAATACTGAGTGTAAGTCTCCATGATAAGAATTCACAAATGTAATACTATAATGTACCCTGTGTAAAGTTTTGGATGATCATAAATCTTTGACAGTTATATAAATTTTCAGAAATCAACTAGATGATAAAAAGTACTCGAAGAAGTATATAAATCTTTGTCACAAGGCTTTGCGAGCATAATTCGTTTAAGTCTCCAGTGTAAGACTTCAAAACATAGTAAAATTTTAAATTAACTATGGGATAAAAAATATAGTTTCCAGATTTTGAGTCCAATGTTGATGAGATCATTTAGGATGATGAAAAATCTATTTGTTCAAGGTATAAACATCATCAAAACCTACATTATCATGTGATCCAAGAATGGGAATAAATAGGATCTGATCTTCATCCATGGAAAGAGAAGATAAAATAATCAAGAAAAGTGGATTTTTAGAATTATTTAATTATAAGGAAATATAATCAGTTAATACTTGTGTTTTTATTTTAATTTTAAAATATCATGATATTTATAAAATTCATGATTCAAGCCTATTTTGAGAATATTTAAAGGAGAGTTTTACAACATGTATTTATTTAAATACAAAATGAACTTATTTAGTTTTCAAGAATAATGTGGATAAGAACCCTCAAACCTCAAGCTGTTGTTTATTATATCCTACATCATTTTGATCCAAGGGTATCTGAGTGTTCATAAGGATCTGAGATGGAAGTTTGGGAATTTTCCAAGACTTGATAAATAATAATACTTCTAGATTTTATTAATATGGAAAATAATAATAAGTTCCATGCCACATCCGAAAACCTGTATATTATATATAGCCGTGAAAAATTGAAAATTGGATTTTTTGGAAGATTTTGAGAAGAATTCATGATTTTTATAGATATCTTGTGAAGACTTTTTCAGCCATGTTTTAAGAGAATAAGTATTTATATGGGGGTATTTGTGTAATACTCCCTGATAAGAAAAAGGCATGCATATGAATTCATGGAACCTAGATGTGGTATTTTATTATAATTATTTTTCTAGGTGGATAATTTTGAAAATAAGTATTATATAAATGTAACATTGAAAATGAAATATATAATTAATATAACCACTTATGCACATGAGGAGCTGAGAAGATCAAAGAGAAGTAAAGATAAAAGTAAGTTGTTTTTGTGCTACTTACTATGTGAGAAAAAGTGAGTATTCAAAGAATAGAATCTATTGAAGAAGATCAAGTAACGACCCAAAGTTTCATTAATGGAAATCCAAATTGATCTAATTAAATGTCTCTTTATGTTTATATAAAATGTCAACTTATTTGGTTTTATGTTAAGAATTTTGACCATTGCTAATATAGCCGTTGAACAGTGATCACATGATTAGTATAAATATAGGTCTTTAACAAATCAAAATTTACTTAGACAAAGGAAGAGATGACCTCATCTAGTAGAATTTCCCCATACGAAGCCCATTTGTCGGATCTTGGAAAAGAGGTGGCATCCTTGGGCTTCAATATTGACCAAGCCCAAGATGAGATTCATCATGTCAAGCTCAAACGGGACCGTCTACGGGAGAAGTGGAAGTTGATAGAAATTACCACTCGAGCGATGTTATCCGAGCCACCCCAAGAGTTTGTCACCATCACACACCTTACCCTTAGGTCTTATGCAGCTGTTTTAAGGGTTTATGTAACAAATAAATAGTACTATGTTCATGTACATTATTTTTTTTCTATATAATAATGAATATACTTTCTTGTCATTATCGATACATTGTAAATAGTTTTTAAAGTACAAATAATGTTTTTAGTTATTATTTAATTAAGAATTATATTTTATTAAATTAAGGGATTTTTGAATTAAATAATATTTTAATAAATTATTATTATTAGTATTAAATTAATTTTTATAAATGATCTTATAACTTTATGAATGAAATTGTAATTTTTATTAAGGTTTGAAAGCCATTTCTGTCAAAACCTGTGAATTTTTGATAAATGTCGTTTTTTATTTTAAAAGTGAAAATTAACATATTTAGAAAATTATTTAGATAAAATAAATTTTATTTCTGGAATCAGGATGTCGAAATTATCCAACGGTGAATTTTTCATAATTTTCTGTGACAGTCAAATTTTTGGGTAAAAATTAAATACCGTTAAATATATAATGTGTTTTATGACATCATAATGACCCAATAGTGATGTAATAAAATACTAAAATCTTTATTTTAGGCCAATATATGTTTTACCATTAAAATAATTTGATTTTGGGTTTGTTTGGATTACTTTTCAAAGCATTAATGGACCCCTCAAGACTTATTAAACACCTTGTCTTTTTAAATTAATTTCCATGGGAGTATGACTCACCTCCACATAAGAAACCCTATTATTTTAAGAAGTTCGGACTTTGGACTTATAAAATATTTTTTCCTATTCCCTTTTCCAAAAAACATGGGCAAAACCCATGATATGGTTTGTGGTTTGGATTAATTTAATGTAAGGGGACCCAAACCTAAATAATAAAGAATTCCCTCACCCTTCCTATATAAACCCACCCAAGATCCCACTTCCTCCTCACTCAAAGCCTTTGGAGTTCGTCCAACCTCTACCCTACTCTCTATATAATCCTCCCAAGGTTCCTCAAGCTCCCAAGAAGCCTCTCACAAGCCTCTCTCTATCCTTTGGAAGCACACTTCCAAGTAAGGGTTTTTCTTCCTTTCTCATTTTTGTCCAATTTTCTTTAAGTTGTTTTGCCATTTTAATTTCAATTATGAATGTTGGGGTATGTTTTCTCACCCCCCTCATACTGCTCTCTTTATGTTTTAATGATGGGAGACCCATTTCTCTCTCATTAAATTCCTCCCATGTACACCCATTACTATGCCGAAATTCCAAAAGGAACTTCTCCCTCCTCATTTACATTCAAGCAATACTTTTGTATCATGAACCTAAATTCCATTAAAATTGTTGGGACATGTATCTATATGACCTCATTACTGTTCATTACATGTAAATATGATTAGGAACCCACTTTCTCTCTCATCAACCTTTTTTTATGAATTCTTATGTCACACCGTTACGCTGCCGAAATTGCCCCGATTTTCTAAGCCAATGCCATTGTGTAGTGAATACCATGACCATTTCTCCATCAAGGGTATTCACCTTTATGCACATTTACATATTGATTATAAAGTTTCATGTATGAATTCCAAATTACTTTATCATGGAATAAATGATTATATTTTATGAATCAATGTTTTATGATCCATGTGGCACACTTATGCATGAAATGAAATGTTTAAGAAGGGTGCGCCCTTATAGCGCTCCAATGCATTGGGTAAAATATAGTATCATGATACGTCATGTGAAATGAGTGTTGAATCATTCTAATTCAAGTGAAATAAGGGTTTACTCGTGCTTTATGTGCAATGAGGATTTACTCATGCTCCATGTGCAATGAGCCTTGGCTCATGCTAATTCCATGTCAAGTGTTGTTGCCACATTTCCATGTTATGATTATCATGCTTTATCATGCCTTTATGTTCATGTTTCTATTATTATCTATTGATATTCCTATTTCCTAACATGTATTGTACTCCTCATGTTATTTCATGTGTACTCCCTTACTAGGCTTTATAGCTCACCCTTTTCTTATGCATGTCCTCAGGTTAACCCATGCAATGCTAAGTATGAGGGAATGTAGTGGTCATTTAAAGGAAGTTTTCAATAAAGATGTTGTATTTCATGTTTTAAATTTTTATGTAATGATCCTAAGCCCCAAAGACACTAAACCTCTCGATCTTCTTTGTTGTATCAAGTGAATTTTTATGTAATAAATCATGTTTAAGTTTGTAATAAAAACAGGGTTGTCATAGTTGGTATCAGAGGATAGGTTTAGTTATTTTTGGGATTAGGATTAGAAAACCCTAGTAAATCCTTAGAGAAAAGACTAAGTATAATACAAACATCCCTAAGTTTTTTTAAGTACTGAGTAAGTGGTTTATCAAACAAATACATCCCTGTCTGGATATGAGCAGGTAGAGGCGGATCTGACACAGATGTATCCTAGGGGTAAAACCCGGAAACACTGCTTTGAGCTAGACTCGAACGAGAACTGGTGCATGACAATGGGCCTTGATGCACTCTTGGTTACGACACTCCCGGGGAATATGTTTTGATAAATTCACAATCTTATTATGAACCCTTATTAAGGGAATTAAAAAAATTCCCCTAAGAATATATGTTAGAAAGTAGATCATGAAAAGCCTAGATTAAAGCCTATAGAATCATGAGTTAAGGAAATAAAAGTTTATTTATATTTCATCAACTTTTGTCTTTGGATTACCCTTTATGTGTTACCCCTAACTTTCCTTTTATTCCAGCCAATGGCCGGTAATAGGAGGACTCGGACAAACAACCGTTGTGAAGATCAGTGTGATGACTGTACTAATGAGATGCCCAATCTAATGGGAGCGGGAGTCACGAACTTTTCCATGCTTCTCTCTCAGCTAACTCAAGTTTTGAATAGAAACACGGGTCAAGAGTAACGTTCAACCCCCCCTAAGAAAGAACAAGTATCTATCGAGAGCTTCATGAGACAAAGGCCTCCTACTTTTAGTGGATCATCCGATCCCATGATCGCTGAACAATGGATCAACTACATTGAAAAGATCTTATCCATCCTTCAATGTTCTGAACAAGAGAAGGTTCTCCTGGTGGCTTATCGTATGGAGGGTGAATCTGATCAATGGTGGATGTTGATAAAAAATACGAAGCCTGAGGAGGAGATTGAGGCATTGGAATGGAAGGATTTATGGAAGATGTTTTTCGATAAATATTTTCCGCACACCCTCTGGCTTAAGATGGAAAAGGACTTCCTTTCCCTCACGCAAAAAGATGAAGAATCTGTTGGAGCGTACGAGGAAAACTTCACAAGGCTTGCACGATACGCTTCTGGCTTTTTCGTTACCACAGAATGAAAAGTTGACTGCTTCTTTGGTGGGTTGAAGCCTAGCCTACGGAAATCATTAGCAATTCATGACTTCGACAGCTATGAGGAAATTGTCCGATGTGCCCTCAAGGTCGAAATGAAGATCAGAGAATCACAGGGGTATCATGGGGATAAGAAGTGTAAGATGGAATTCAATGCTGGTGGTCCAATGGATATATCCAACGGTGCTAAGAAGATCCAACACCCCACTTGACAAAAGTGTGGAAAGAAGCACCCTGGAATTGCCTTAAAGGGACGAGGAAATGCTTCAGGTGTGGAAGAGAAGGGCACCAAGCTGTTAACTGTCGGCAAGAAAGACCCACGACTGCGACAGAGGAGAGGAATGCTCCGTTCAAACCTCAATGCATTGTTCAATGCTACAAATGAAAAGAACCAGGTCATTTTGCAAATCAGTGCCCTAATCCAAGGGTTTTCAGAGGGAACCAACAACCTCCAAGGCAACAAGGAAGAGCTTTTTCCATCACTTCTGCCGAAGTGAACCCTGACAACAAAGTGGTGACAGGTACGCTAGTTGTTCATTCAAGAATAGCAAATGTACTTTTTGATTCAGGTTCTACACATTCTTTTATATCTCGAATGTTTAGTAGAACAATCCCAGCACCACCACAAATCTTGGAAGTGAACATGTCGGTGCGTACGACAAATGGGGAAATCATTGTATCCCATGAATATAAGTCCTCCCCTATTATAATCTGTGGATTGAATTTCCCGGAGAACCTCGTCATACTCCCTCTAGTGGAATTTGATGCAATTATTGGCATGTATTGGCTTTCCTTATATAGAGCCAACATAAATTGTCGGGAGAGGGAAATCACACTCCATATGGAGAATCGACCCCCGATTCTTTACAAGTGTAAGGAGGAAGATGAATCCCCTTTAGCTCCATCATCTCAAGCATGGATATTACTGCCTTATGAGCACGCATATCTAGCTCAGATGATTGAGTCAAAGGAAGAAACCATCCTTGAAGAAATACCTATTGTGAGGGAATTTGCTGATGTGTTTCCCGAGGAACTGCCTGGTCTTCCTCTGAGAAGAGATGTTGAATTCTCAATTGAACTTATACTCGGGGATTTACCAATATCCAAGACTCCATATAAAATGGTTGTTGTAGAGCTTGAAGAGCTGAAGAAACAACTACATGAGAATCTGGATAAAGGGTTTATACGCCCAAGTGCTTCACCATGGGGTGCACCAGCCCTCTTCGTCAAGAAGAAGGATGGGTCAATGCGGCTTCGCATAGATTATCGTGAACTTAACAAAATAAAGATAAAGAGAAAGTATCCTCTCCCAATAATTGATGACTTGTTCGATCAGCTGCGTGGAGCACAATACTTCTCCAAGGTGGACTTGTGGTCGAGATATTATCAAGTAAGGGAGAAGAAGGAAGATATCCCCAAGACTGCTTTTCGCACAAGATACGGGCACTATGAATTCATAGTAATGCCTTTCAGACTCACTAATGCTCCAGAAATATTCATGGACTTAATGAATAGAGTCTTTAGAAACTACCTCATCAAATTTGTGGTAGTCTTTATAGATGATATTCTAATATAGTCCAAAACCAAGGAGGATCATGAGGATCATTTAAGAACTATACTGGAGACTTTGGGCAAGGAGAATCTCTATGAAAAGTACAAAAAGTGTGAGTTCTGGTTGAAGGAAGTCTCATTCTTGGGCCATATCATCACAAGCAATGGGATATCTGTGGATCCTTCCAAAACAGATGCAATTTAGGGATGACCGAGGCCAACATAGGTAACGGATATCCATAGCTTCTTGGGGTTAGCTAGATATTATCGACGATTTGTGAGAAATTTCTCATGATTGTCCAAACCTCTTACCAAGCTAACTCAAAAGGGAGTAAATTTTTCTTGGAGTGATGAATGCAAAGAAAGATTAAAGGAGTTGGAAAGGAGGCTTATCACTGCGCCCGTGGTCACTTTACCCATAAGTAGGGAACTTTTTGTTGTATTTAGTGATGCTTCAAAGAAGGGCTTAGGTTGTGTGCTGATGCAGAATGATAAAGTGATATCCTAGGCCTCAAGGGAGTTGAAAATCCATGAGCGAAACTATCCAACGCATGATCTGGAGTTGGCAGTGGTGATATTTTCCTTGAAAATCTGACGGAATTATCTCTATGGAGAGAAATGTGAGATATATACTGACCACAAGAGTATTAAATATATATTCACACAGAAAGAGCTTAATATGCACCAGAGAAGATGGATAGAGCTCATCAAGGATTATGACTGTTCAATACATTACCACTCTGGGAAAGCGAACAAGGTGGAAGATGCCCTAAGTAGAAACGATCCAGCGATTCTATCAATGATGAGAATTGAGAAGGATCCAATCTTCTTAGACTTGATGAAGATAGAAATGAGAATCATAGAGAAGGGAACATCATCAATCCTTTCAAAAATTATTGCTCAAACGTCTCTTTTGGAAAGGTTAAAGGATGCTCAAAAGGATGATGTGGGAATTCAAGAAAAAGTTGAAGCTATCGAAAAAGGGAAATCCTTGGATTTTAATGTTAATGAAGAAGGAATTGTGCGGTTTGGGAAAAGACTATGTGTTCCATCAAGTCCGGAGCTGAAGAAGGAACTTTTGGATGATGCACATAGTTCAAATTTCTCTATTCACCCAGGGAGCACAAAGATGTATCGAGATCTCCGAGAAAACTTTTGGTGGGATAATATGAAGAAGAAGATCTCTGAATATACATCAAAGTGCCTGGTGTGCCAGCAAGTGAAGGCAGAGAGGCAGAAGTCTAAGGGGATGATGTAACCATTGCCTATACCAAAATGGAAATGGGAGAACATCACCATGGACTTTGTCACTGAACTTCCGAGGACATCCAAAGGCAACAATGCAATCTGGATTGTTGTGGATCATCTTATAAAGACTGCACACTTCATTTCTATTCAGGAGGATTTCTCATTGGATCAACTGGCACAGATATATTTCAGGGAAGTAGTAAGGTTGCATGGAGTACCACTATCTATTGTGTCTGACCGAGATCCAAGATTCAACTCTATGTTTTAGAAGAGTCTTTAACATGCTCTGAATACTGAACTGAACTTCAGTACGGCCTATCATCCTCAAACTGATGGCCAATCCAAGCGGACTATCCAAACACTTAAGGATATGTTGAGACCATGCTCAATGGACTTTAAAGGAGGATGGGATCAACATCTTCCTCTGGTTGAGTTCTCTTATAATAACAGTTTCCACTCGAGCATCCAAATGGCACCATATGAATCCCTGTATGGGAAAAGGTGCAGAACACCGACATGTTGGGATGAGGTGGGTGAACGTAAGCTGCTTGGACCAGAAATGGTCGAGGAAATGGTGGAGAAGGTGAAAACCATTCAACAGCATATCAAGGCATCCCTGAGTCGACAGAAGAGTTATGTATATAATCGCCGACGAGACCTTGAGTTTAAAGTTGGAGAGATGGTTTTTATACGCATATCTTCGTGGAAGAAAGTCACGAGGTTTGGAAAGAAAGGGAAGTTAAGTCCAAGGTACATTAGCCCCTTCGAGATTCTTGATCGTGTCGGGGTTGTGGCCTATCGACTAGCACTTCCACCTACTATGGCCAAAGTACATGATGTCTTTCATGTATCCCTCTTAAGGAAGTACATACCGGACCCTTCACATGTACTCTCTTCTGAAGTGGTATAATTGGAAGATGATATTTCTTATGAGGAGCAGCCAGTGAAGATATTAGATCGTAGAGAAAAAGTTCTACGAAATAAGACAATGCCCCTCGTCAAGGTGTTGTAGAGAAACCACAAGTTTGAAGAAGTGACTTGGGAATCAGAGGAAATGATGAAGCTGAGTTACCCACATCTGTTTTAGTGTGGTAAAAGGAAAATTTCGAGGGTGAAATTTCTTAAGGGGGGAATATTGTAATGAACAAAAGTTTTATTAATGGAAATCCCTCTTGATATAATTAAATGTATCTTTATGTTTATATAAAATGTCAACTTCTTTGGTTTTATGTTAAGAATTTTGACCATTTATAATATATCCATTGAACAGTGATCACATGATTAGTATAAATATAGGGCTTTAACAAATCCAAATTTACTCAGACAAAGGAAGCGATCGAATCATCCAATATAATTGCCCCATACAAAGCCCATTTGTCAGAGATCGGAAAAGAGGTGGCATCCTTGGGATTCGCTCTTGACCAAGCCCAAGCTGAGCTTCATCATGTCAAGCTCGAACGGGACCGTCTATAGGAGAAGTGGAAGTTGATAGAAATTACCACTCGAGCGATGTTATCCGAGCCACACCAAGAGTCTATCACCATCGCACACCTTACCCTTAGGTCTTATGTGGCTGTTTTAAGGGGTTATGTAACAAATAAATAGTACTATTTTCATGTACATTATTTTTTTGTATATAATAATGAATATACTTTCTTTCCATTATTGATACATTGTAAATAGTTTTTAAAGTACAAATAATGTTTTTAGTTATTATTTAATTAAGAATTATATTTTATTAAATTAAGGGATTTTTGAATTAAATAATATTTTAATAAAATAATAATAATATTATTATTAAATTAATTTTTATAAATGATCTTATAACTTTATGAATGCAATTGTAATTTTTATTAAGGTTTGAAAGCCATTTTTGTCAAAACCCGTGAATTTTCGATAAATGCCGGTTTTTATTTTAAAAGTAAAAATTAACATATTTAGAAAATTATTTAGATAAAATAAATGTTATTTCTGGAATCAGAATGTCGAAATTATCCAACGGTGAATTTTTCATAATTTTCTGAGACAGTCAAATTTTGGGGTAAAAATTAAATACCATTTAAATATATAATGTGTTTTATGACATCATAATGACCCAATAGTAATGTAATAAAATAAAAAAATATTCATGTTCGAAAAATATATGTTTTACCATTAAAATAATGTGATTTTGGGTTTGTTTGACTTACTTTTCAAAGTATTAATGGACCCCTCAAGACTTATTAAACACCTTGTCTTTTTGAATTAATTTCCATGGGAGTATGACTCACCTCCACATAAGCAATCCTATTATTTTAAGAATTTCAGAATCTGGACTTATAAAATATTGTTTTCCTCTTCACTTTTCCAAAAAACATGGGCAAAAACCATGGGATGGTTTGTGGTTTGGATTAATTTAATGTAAGGGGACCCAAACCTAAATAATAAAGAATTCCCTCACCTTTCCTATATAAACCCACCCAATATCCCACTTCCTTCTCACTCAAAGCCTTTGGAGTTCGTCCAACCTCTGAACTACTCTCTCTATAATCCTCCCAAGGTGCCCCAAGCTCCCAAGAATCCTCTCACAAGCCTCTCTCTAGCCTTTGGAAGCACACTTCCATGTAAGGGTTTTTCTTCCTTTTTCATTTTTGTCCAATTTTCTTTAAGTTGTTTTACCCTTTTAATTTAAATTATGAATGTTGGGGCATGGTTTCTGACCCCCCTAATAATTCCCTCTTTATGTTTTAATGATGTGAGACCCCTTTCTCTCTCATTAAATGCCTCCCATGTACACCCGTTACTATGCCAAAATTCCGAAAGGAACTTCTCCCTCCTCATTTACATTCAAGCAATACTTTTGTATCATGAACCTAAATTCCATTACAATTGTTGGGAAATGTATCTATATGAGCTCCTTACTGTCCATTACATGTAAATATGATGAGGAACCCACTTTCTCTCTCATCAAACTTTTTTATGAATTCTTATGTCACACCGTTACGCTGCCGAAATTGCCCCGATTTTCTAAGCCAATGCCATTGTGTAGTGAATACCATGCCCATTTCTCCATCAAGGGTATTCACCTTTATGTATGTTTACATATTGATTATAAAGTTTCATGTATGAATTCCACATTCCTTTATCATGAAATAAATGATTATGTTTTATGAATCAATGTTTTATGATCCATGTGGCACACTTATGCATGAAATGAAATGTTTAAGAAGGGTGCGCCCTTATAGCGCTCCAATGAATTGGGTAATGTATAGTATCATGATACGTCATGTGAAATGAGTGTTGACTCATGCTAATTCAAGTGGAATGAGGGTTTACTCGTGCTTTATGTGCAATGAGGATTTACTCATGCTCCATGTGCAATGAGCCTTGGATCATGCTAATTCCATGTTAAGTGTTATTGCCACATTTACATGTTATGATTATCATGATTTATCATGCCTTTATGTTCATGTTTCTATTATTCTCTATTGATATGCCTATTTCCTAACATGTATTGTACTCCTCATGTTATTTAATGTGCACTCCCTTACTGGGCTTTATAGCTCACCCTTTTCTTATGCATGTCCTCAGGTTATCGCATGCAATGCTAGGTACAAGGGAATGTAGTGGTCATGTAAAGGAAGTTTTCAATAAAGATGTTATATTTCATGTTTTAAGTTTTTATGTAATGATCCTAATCCCCAAATACACTAAACCTCTCGATATTCTTTATTGTATCAAGTGAAGTTTTATGTAATAAATCATGTTTAAGTTTGTAATAAAAGCTAGGTTGTCATAGATCAAGAGGAATACACTACATACTATAGAAACGAATATTTAGTAGAAGCTTAAAATAATTATAAGATCAGTTTGAGAGAGTCGAAGTAGTGAGAAATATAGATGAACATATTCTAGTGAAGAATTGTGAACTTGAGTTGCAAGTGGATGCTGAGTTACATAAAATGTATCATGAAGACTTTTTATCCTTCAATGTCTGTATGGTATGTAAAATTCAATCTATAATGTGGATACAAAGACATTCTTATACTATTCAAAGATATAATTACATGTAATACTTGTAAAGAAACTCTTATATATACATCACGTAAATTCCTATAACATGTGTTACTCAGGGAATGCAAGAATACCACCATGTAAATTGATTATTATAGTGGGAAACCATTGAATAAGTCTAGTTGGAAGTTGGGTATAAAATTCCTATGAGACACATGCAAAGTTTCTAGCATGACTCTAGCTAATAGAAGACCAGTGAGACTCTGATATTGTTATGGTGTGTGAAATACCATTTTCTTGTAATTGAATGATATTGATTATAATATAGAATACTTGATTGGGCTCATAACCAATCAAGGTAAAGAGTAGGTATTAGTACTAAAACTTGTAAAAATAATTATTCTATTATGACTATGTTTATTGTGTTATTCGAGTGAGGCTTTGTGATAAAATATAGAGTGGATTGAGACTGAACATGTATAGGAGGTTGAATTCAAAAGGAATGGAATTCTTAAAAGTTTTAAGAGACCACTGATTCACACCTCCCCTCTCAGTGGTCCATTGATCCTCTAGGAACCAAAATGTGTGAAATATGTGGTCAATAAGTTCCCAAATTTTAGTATCAAATGAAAATTACACTAGGATAATTTTCTTATGGAAAGGAAGGGAACAAAATTCATAAAACAATAGAGGATAAACTTTGCAAATCTAAATGAGTTAGGATGGAATATGATATGTTCAAAGATATTTGGAAGCCAAAGAAAGTGTGTTTGATTAGAAATAAACAATTTCCAAGACTAAAAAAAATTGAGGAATCCCAAATTAGTTCTAAGAATAAAGGAAAACATGTGACTAAAGTTCTTTAGGATTCAACCATAAAATATTCCTTAAAAAGTGAGATAGAGAAAACAACTCCACTTAAGAAGTTAATTCATAGGAATAAAATATGTGCATAATCTATGAAGACCATGAAAAAGGAAGAAAGCACATCCTATAATAATATTGTAATGAACAAGAAATCAAGGATGAGAGGAAACTCTCACACTAAATGTTCCTCCTAAAGAAAAAATAGGAACCTCCTTATTTCCATATTGTTGTTATTTATTTGTTCCAACATGTAGGGAAATGAAGGAGAAGAGTTAATGTTTTCACTATAGACAACAAAGAAGATGAGTTCTCTTATAGAGCTATTTTGAAGAAAATTATCCTTGATGAAAAGGAAATAAGGGAATCCTTTCAGGGGAATAAAAACAAGAAGGAATCTTCTATTTTGTTATTCACAGTAAATCTAGAATTTCCTGATAGATAGGAAAATTTAATTAATGAGGTATCAAACCACATTTACACCCCTTAGTTATAATTATATTGAATGAAATTATTAGGGGGGGGGGGTTTATTGATAAAATATGATACAAAGGGGGAGTTTCTTTATTTTCACATGAACTTTCTAATGTGGTTGTTGAGATGTGTGTAGGAAAAAAAAATATTTCTTAATAATTTTTTATACAACTCACATTTGAGAAATGATATATTTTTGAGCATGATATCACATGTTGGTAAATTTTTATAGACAATATAGACAAACTTAATTATATCTCTCTTGTTTTATACACTGGACTAGTCTACATAGACTTAGAGTATAATAATTAAAGGCTCTTTACTATGAAGAACATGTGATGCAATCTTTCTCTCAAGAAGAAAAAGGTTTTTATTCAAACTTGAAAAAGGGGGAAGAGAATGTGAGTTCCTTGACATGAATAAGAAAAATGAGAAGAACCTTACATTAACCTTTGAATTTATTTTCAAAGAGGGTGAGAATGAATCCATCCAATCATGAATATTTACATTGAGGAATTATGGTATTGCTAACAAATTCAAAGGGGGAGATTGAAGTGACCAAGTAAGTATTTAATTTGATATCAATGGTTAAACATGAGTATAGTAAAGGTGATGGTGATTCTTAGAGGATAGTTATAGATTCATGTTAAGTCATTGGATGTAATGCTTGATAAATCATCCATGTAAGTCTATAAAATTATTGTGGTACTTCCATGTTCTATGATAAAGAATACACGTGATGATTAATGAACTATTATTAATGCTAAAATAAACATGCTAAGGTGTTTGAGAAAATGTAACACCCTGATATTTTAGTCAATGATTTTATTTCAAATAACTTGATGTTCGATATCATACACCATACACAACACCGAACTTAAAAAAACTATGAAATAATATTATTTAAATATAACTTATAACCCAGTTGTTGAGTTGGAGGTTTGAATAAGAATAACCACATTATGAAATATATGTAATTGAATTTTTAATTAATAAAAATAATGAATTAAATCATGAAATTTAAAATTCATATAATTGTTTTTACTAGGTAAAGAATACATATGAATTCATTTTATTATTTAAAAATACTTTTCTTCTACAAATGGTTTTTATGTGTTTTATACATGGGTTTTTAGAATTAATTTATAAATTTTTTATAAATTATATTTAAAAAAATGAACATAATTTTTTAAATCATAATATTAAAATAATATTATGGTGAATTTTTGGAATTTTTCTCAAAAGATTAATTTTTAGGTGAATAGTGAAAAATACCGTTTTTTATGAAAATTTCCATTTATTTTATTTTAATTACAAAATTACTCTCTATTTTAGATTATATTGGAAGTAAAATAAGTATCTTATTATTAAAAATAATCCAATTCAATCCATAGGAATCAACATTATACATTATTTTGGAGGAAAATCATTTTTATGTTTAAAAGGGTATTTTTTTTTAATTTTTTTTGATGTGTTTTGTGTGATAATATTAAAATTAATTTTTTCAAAATTATAGGAATTGAATCTTGAAAAATGGGTTTCATATTTATAATTATGAGGTTTAAATTTGGTAAATAGATTAATTCTATTTTGGGTCATAATGAATAGTAAATATGGTAAAATTTAGTTATTGTGATAAAGCTTAAAATTGGTTAAACAAAGTTAAAATTACTTTTATGACCCTTAAAGATTGAAAAATTTGTCACCATGATTAAGGTTAAATAGGGTTAACAAGGGGTTAAACAAAATATAAGGCTTGAAATGCCACTTAAAATTTACTAAATTTTATTTTTTGAATTTATTTTTACTTTAGTCTCCTTATCTTTGAATATATATCACTTTGGAGCCATTTTACAAGAGTTATAAACATATTATACATTAATATTTCATGTAATTTAGATATTGCCACCCACCTCACTTATAAAAGGAAACCACCTATCTTTTCTTCCTAACACTTCATGGTCCATTTATCTTGACCAATATCTACCAAAATAAATTCCTAGATTCCTTATAAACTTATTAGATCTTATTGTCTTCTCATAATACAATCATAATAAGGCTTAAAATGCAAGCCAAAGGAGGATTTACAAAGAAGATGCATAACTATTAACCAAGTTCTTTCATTTTATTTATCATTCTACCTCCTTAAATTCTATCCCAACCATGCTGATATATTAACATAAATATATTTTATATACTAAAATATTATTATATTTATGGCAGGACCATTATTTATCTCCTTTTACATCAAATGATAATGAAAGCATCGCTCGTGTGTACATACGAACTATCATCTCAACAAAGCGATGTATTTCATTTTCCATCACGACCTTTAATAACTAGTCATTATGTTTTATTTAATGTTTATATATAATATTAATAACATAACTATTATTCTATAAAGATAATATATTATCTAACTTCTTACCTTCCCATCATTTGGAATATTATAATGTTTCTCATGCGTACATGTAGACAACCACTTCAATAAAAAAATGTGATTTGTTTTTAATTTCAATATTACATGGATAGTAATAAGGATACATTTAATGAATATATATGATATAAAAATTATTTCTTAAAGTTAAATAATTATTTTACTTTCTTTCGTTCTATCTATCTAAAAGTGGAAACATCACTCATGTGTATGTAAGAACCATCATCTCCATAAAGTGATGTAATTAATTTTTCTATCACCACCTTATATAGATGGTTATTATAGTTTATATAATGAATAAATATGATAATTATGATATGATTAATATTATAAAGATTATGAAACCATGAACATGGTTCAATTATGAGATGTTTTGAACCAGAAACTACATAAAAAATAGAATAGTTAACACCTAAGACGATGATGTTAATAAAGAATTGTTAATAAACAGGTGATAGAATGTTATATATGAATCATATATGGTATGATAACTAAAAATATAGTTATGTTATAGATGTATAATAAATATAAATTTATTTTACATTAAGTTAAGAGTGAATATGAAGAAAGTTGAACTTGGGGGTGTGTGTAATTTCATCTCATTTTAACTTCAATGAGACATGTTTTAAATCATGAATCTAATTTATTTTACTTAGAGTATATAATTTCCCTTTGAAACTGTATGTCATGGATTTATATTTATTCATGGTATTCAATGTTTTTGGTTCATGATTTATATTTTATGGGTTTTTGATTTAAAATTTACCAAAAGAAAAAGTATTTATTTCATAATATCAATTTTTTACCAAATTTTTTTATGTCTAAATTTTTCTTGAAATTTTTTATGACAATTCTCCTTAAAACGATCACAAAAATATTTTTAAGAAAATTTTACCTTATTTCCTCTTTATTTAATGAACCTTTTCTTCTATATATATACTCTTTAAAATGTTTCCTAGAATGTTCTTTTCTATAATAAAATGATTATTTAAAGTCATTTTCAACCATATTTGACTTACTTTTCAATTTTTTAAAAGCAATATTCTTATTAGTTTCCAAATGAGGTCCTTTTAGAATTTCTATAAATTTTTTGAAAGGAGTATTTGTTTTTAATGCTTACCGAATGAATGTATTTTCATACCATAATATCTATTATTTAATTTAAAGATTTATTTATAGGTTTCCATTATTATTTTAAAAGAATATATTTTTCTCAATATTCTATAATTTTTTAGTTATTAAAGATCTTGAAAGAAAATCATATTTTCCCAGTTTTAAAATAAATGTTTGAATGTTATTTTATAGGAATTTTAATCTATATCAATATACTTTGATGTTTCTTATGCTTTATTGAGTAAAGATATAATGATATCATCCATGTTCTTTCTCTGGATGGCTTATAGTTATATGATTTTTAAATCTTTATATAATCCATTTCTTTTCCATGGCTATACTATAATGAATCATTGGTTTTATTTTATCATTTACTAATTCATGATTTTTTCACCATTAAATTTCTTATGATCATGTTATATATAATTATATATCATTAAATATGAAATTATTCTCTCTTATATGTCCATAGTTTTTGTATCATTGATTTATATGGTGTTAATCGAAGGAATATTATTAAGAAATGTATTTTATTTATTGGGGAAATATTGATGTTATATATTCTTGATTAAATATAAATATTTATTGATTGATAAAGAATTTTTATTAAGTTTTATATTATTGATTTAATATATAAGGAATGCATTAGACATATGTAAGTGATATGCGGGCCCAGTTATAACTATTCCCTCAATGCATCAAAAAGTATCATGAGACAAAATAGGTGGACACATTAGTTGGGTATTGGTGTATACATACCTATATAATGAAAGTTCCTTGACCAAGGCCTTGATAGTAATATTCATGATGTTTTGGACTAGGCCTTGAAGGTAATATCATGAATGTACAACATTATGAATTTCATTCATTGATAATTCAGTTATTATTATCCATGTGATTGTTTAATTGATATTATCCATGGATTTATCTCACTCTCAAGTTATTGAATAAATGGAATGTTTTTTGATTACATACTCTTCCATATTGATTAGACCTTATTTACTTATGATATATTCCAATTTAAAAAACTCTTACTGATCATTTGAGATAACCCTTTATTTTTCTTTCCTTTCCCCATGATATAAAAAGGTATATTTGAATGAAATTAAAGGATGAAATAAAGTTTTTATGATATGTTTTATTTTTCCAATGTAATATAGAAATCATGTATGCATCTAGTCTCATAATACTTCTAAACTGATCTATCATTTGTGTTGTGATTGATTGTATCTTTTACCAATGTAATAAAGTAAGAATTGACTTTGGGTTACTAGATTTGGGGTTGCTACACTTTTTATAATAGGAAGTTTAGTAGGATCCTTAGGAATAAAATTTTAGAAGAACATAACTAACACAAGAATTATGATAACCCCTTAGAGTATTTTAGAACTTTAACCTTCATAGGGTTTTTATTCCATGGAAAAATATTCATTATGATTTTGATCTAACTAAGTGTGTGATGTTTTTTATAGATGATGCCTAGAAAAAGGAAGGGAATCAACCCCCATGGTAAATGTAGGAATCAACCTTATGAGCATGCCAATATAGTGATTGTTGGAGTTGAGTAGATCATGGACATATTTGGGTAACTAAATCCAGTTATGATTAATATAATTACTTGTACAGAGAAACCATACATGATAGAAGATAAAGTGGGGGATCTTATGATTATGACTAACTATATGTATCAAGTTATGACAAACAATATAAACCTATTGGACTACCTAACTGTAAGAGAAAAGTGTAGTATCATAGAATTTTAGGTGATAAAAAATATGGAAGGAAAAATATTCAATATTCTAAATGTCAAGAATGTGGTAATAAAAACTTAGGTAAATGATTAAAGGGAATTAGTGTTTGTTATAAATGTGAAGAAAAAGGACATCAATATTATAATTGAAATGGAAATAAAGAATCAACTAAGGACCTGTTCTTTATATATAAGAAGATGGGACATTAGGAAAACTAATTTTCCAAGAATCAAGGATGATCCTAGTATTTTTTATGGTATTTATTGATGATATCTCAAAATACTCTAAGGATTATGAATAAAATGATAATCACTTGAAAACAATTCTTGAATATTTTATAGCAAAAGGTGTTATATAAGATATTTGGTAAGTATAAATATTGATTTTAGTAAGTTTATATTATTGGAATTATTTTCTCCATAGATGGAATATCAATTGATATTTCAAAGAGAAAAACCAATAAAAAAATAGCCCTTATGGATGAATGTAACCTTTAAGTATTTTAATTTAGGTAATTATAGTTAATTTAGAGAATATAATATTATGATGTTGTATTATGGTAGTTTGGTATGAGGATTAAGAGAAAACATCCTTGGGGTGTTTTAATAATATTTATTTATATAGAAAATATAGGAAATAAAAATATTTTGAAACTTATATTGAATGGAATAAATCACCCAAAAAATTATTTTTTATGAAAATGTGATATTTTCGAAAGAATATATAGATGACCTTGACAGTTATTATGTGATATGATAAGGTGATCCTTGGTGAAGTTTACTGTATTTTTTATAGTTTATATTATATTAATTCAAGTAATTTGGGAAAAATTATATTTTTGAATACGTGGTTAGGTCATGTACATATTTGAACATGTGATTATACAAGTGATAAAGGTTATTTGGGGATAAAATGAAGAATAAGTGATAAAAAATTTCTGATTTTGGGGTCAAATTTAATCAAGCATATTTTAGGAGATTTCAAGTTGATCTTTGGTTATTATTGAGATTTTTGAGATTAATTTTTATGAAGGTTTATTCATATTGGTTATTATTTTATCTTGTGATATATATTTCGGTTTTAGACACGTGAAATAATTTTTTATATATTATTTTATAGATCTTATTGTAGATTAAAAGTTGATTTTAGTGATTTAGGCTTGAAAAATTCATCACGATCTTGATGTTTCCCATATAAGGATGAAACGTTTTTTATATAATGAGAAGATATCATATAAGTAAATTTTATCATATTTTCTATGCCAATGGTAAAGTAATTTCTCAAACTCAAGAAAAATGAAGATAAATATCCCGATTTATGTGGAAAGTAAAACTCATCTAACAAGGTATGTTTTTATAAACTCATTTGAAATTATGATTCTTATAGAGTTTCATGAACAATAATTTTCCTCATTATAACCTAGAAATTAAAGATCATGATAAAATCTATAAATGATTTTATTACTATATCACAATATTTTCAGTTTCGTAAAGAAGAATTAAAATTAAGAGGATGAAATTTATATAAAGAGGGGATAATAAAATAACCCAATATTTTAATTTATAATTTTATTTTAAAATAACACTATGTTTAATAGAGTATAACACACACAACACATATCTTAAACAAACTATAAAATAATATTAATGAAATATAATTTTTATAACATATCCGTTGAGTTGACATGTATTAAAAAGAATAACCACATTATCAAATTTATTTAAGATAATTTTTACTTAATAAAAATAATGAATTCAATCAATAAATTTAACATTCATCTAATTTTTGTTACTATAAAAAGAATAAGAATAAATTCATATTATGCTTTAAAAATATTTTTCTTTTAAAAAATGTTTCTATAAATTTTATACACAGAAAATTTGAATTAAATTATATTAATTTTAGAAATTGTATTTTAAAAATTTAAATAAAATTTTAAATCAACATATCAAAATTATCTTGTGCTGAATTATTCTGAAAAGTTTGATTTTTAGGTGAATAATGAAAAATACCAATTTTTTGTAAAAACTTCCATTTATTTTCTATTAATTACAAAATTAAACTCTGTTTTATATTATATTAGAAGAAAAATAATTCTCTTCTGATTAAAAATAATCTAATTAAGTCCATGTGAATCAAAATTATACTTGATTTTTGGTGTAAAATCATTTTTATGTTTAAAAGTATATTTTTTTTAAAATTATTTTTGATGCATTTTTCATACTTATATTAGCAATAATTTATTAAAATTATATAAATTAAATATTGAAAAATGGATTTAAAATTTATATTTTTTAGGTTCAAATTTTAAAAATATTTTAATTTCATTTTTGGTCATAATGAATTGTAAACATAGTAAAAGATAGTCACTGCGATAAAAGGGTAAAATAGGTTAGAAGGAGTTAAAACTATGGGTTAATACTTCAAAATAACTCTAAAAAATTCATATATCTCATTTTATGAGTGGAGTTTGACTAGATTCATCCCATATTTGAATATATAGAATTTTGGCTCCATCAGCCTTTGATAATGACATTTATATTACTTTAAGTAAAAAATAAATAAAAAAGTGTCACTCTCATTATTTTAATACCTCTAATATATTTTCTTTGAGAAATAAAGAATTTATGAATGGGTATAAAAATTTATATTTAATATGAATAAATTATTTTTATTTTTTATTGGTGGTATGATTACCTAGAACACTTACACAACACCGACACAGTGCTTGTGCAAGTAGTAGAAAAAGAAATAAAATTATTTTAAAAACATTAAAAGTAATATGTTTTGGATAAATTTTGGCGTTACATGAATTTATTTGATAATTATATTGTATAAGTTATATTTAAAGAGTTTAAAATCTAATTACATTATTGTATTTATATTTTTTAAGTCAAATTTTGTGAATCATTCTGAAAATGACCTTAAATGGTATTTAATGTTTAAAATTTAATTTTTAATCATTATAAATTTAAAAAATCATATAATAAATAAAATGGATGATATAATGTTTAAAATATCATGAATTATCATGTATGAGCCGCTTGAAATTTTTAAAATTACTTTTATGACCCTTAAAGATTGAAAAATTAGTCACCACAGTTGAGGTTTAACAAGGTTAAAGAGGAGGTTAAACTAAAAGATAAGGTTTGAAATGCCACTTAAACTTGTATAAAATTTATTGGATACTTTTTTTGACCTTATAATCATTATATATTAAAATATATCACTTTTTTTCCATTTTATATGAGTTATAAACCTATTATATATTAATATTTCATGTATTTATAAGATTTCCACCCACTTAACTTATAAAAGGGAACCACTTATTCTTTCTTAATCACACTTCATGTGCCATTTAGATCAAAAAATATCAATAAAAATACATTAATATATTCCTTATACACTTCCTATAGTTTTTTTTCTTCCCCTAAGATCATCCTAAGAAGTCTTAAGGTGTAAGCCAAAGGTGGATTTCCAAAAAAGAGTTATAACTCATAAACGAGTTCTTTCATTTTATTTATTATTCTAACTCTTTAAATTATCTACTAACCATTATGATATTATAAAATTATTAAATTAAATACACATAAATTTTATTATTTTTGTGGAAAAACTCTTATTCATCTCCTTTTCCATCAAATGGGAAATGAAAGCATCGCTCATGCATACGTATAGACTAGCATTTCCACGAAGCGATTTATTTTATTTTTCATCACCGCATTTCATGGTTAGTTATTATTATTTATTTAATGTTTATATATGATATAAATGAAACAACTAGTCTTATATAAATATAATAAATTTTCTACCTTCTTACCTTCCCATCCGTTGGAAAATGATTACGTCACTCGTGCGTACATATGGACTACCACCCCCATGAAGCAATGTGATTTATTTTTCACTTACATGTTACATGGATGGTAATAAATATAGAATTAATGAATATATATGATATATAATATATAATAAATATTATTTAATGGTGAATTATTTTTTACCTTTCTTTCTTTTTATCCATCAAAAATTAGAAATATCACTCATGTGTACGTATGGAGTACCATCTCTATGAAGTGATTTAATTAATTTTTACATCACCACCTTATATGGATGGTTATAAAAGTTTATAAATGAATAAATATTATAATTATGAAATTATTAATATTATGAATATGATGAAAACATCACTATGTTTCAAGGACTACAACTATCAAACCAAGACCTACATGAAAAATAAAAAACTTAACACCCTAGATGATGAAGTTAATAAAGAATTATTAATAAATGGGTGATATCATGTTATAATTGAATAATACATGGTATGATAACTATGAATATATTTCTGTTATATATTTATAATAAATATATATATATATATATTAAGATCACATACAAAGCATATTGGACTTGAGGTGAGGGTAATTTCGTCTCATTCCTACTTCAATGAGACATACTTTACATTATGAACCTAATTTATTTTACATGGTGTATATACTGACCCTTTGAAATTTTATATCATTAATTACTCTTTATTCATGGTATTAAATTTATTTTATTCAATATTTCTATTTTAAGGGGTTTTGATTCAAAAATTACCAAAATAGTAAGAATTTATTTCACAATATCATTTTTTACCTAGTTTGTTTATGTTTAATTTTTTTGAAAGAATTTTATAATATATTCTCCTTAAACCCAATATATTTTTATATAATTTGGTTATTTATGGTTTTTCCATGTTTTCATCCAAATTTTCCTCTCTTTGGTACTTAAAATGATCAATAATTTTTTTAATAAAATTCGACCTTATTTCCTATTTGGTCTATTTTTTTATTCCATGACTATGTTCTTTAAAATGTTTTCAAGAAAGTTCTTTTATATGAAAAAATTATTATTTAAATTCATTTTAAACTATATTTTACTTTATTTTAAATTTTTCAAAATGAATATTCTTATCATTTTCTGAACTAGGTCCTTTTAGACTTTTACCAAAAGTCTGAGAGGAATCTTTGCTTTTAACATTTACCAAATAAATGATTTTTCATGTCATATTGAATGATATATTATTTTAATATTAATTTAAAATTTTCCATGATTATTTTAAAAGAATATATTTTTCTCAATATTATATAAATTTTTAGTTTTTAATGATATTGAAAGAAAATGATATTTTCTTATTTTTCCAAGAATGGTTTGAATGTTCTTATAAAGGTATTTTTCATCTATGTAAAAATAATTTTATGTTTATTATACTTCACTGGGTATAATATCTAATGAAACCATAAATTTTATTTCTATGGATAGAATATACTTTTGTGATATTGAAATCTTTATGAAACTCGTTTCTTTTCCACAGGTTATGTTATGATGAATTTATGGTTTTATTTCAACCTTTACTAATTCATGATTTTGTGGGAAACAACATTATTATGATAAAATTCTCTGTCAAACTCCATAATTTCATTAGAAATTATTTTATCCTCTATCTCTATATTTTTAGTATCATGGATTTATACAGTATTAGTTGAAGGAATTTTATTATGAAAATTATTTCATTTATCGGGGAAAAATTTATTTTTCATATTATTGATTAAATATATATATTTATTAATTAATAAGTATTTTATATTAAATTTTATATTTTTTATCGAATATATAATAAATGTATTGGACATATATAAGTGAATGGTGGGTCCCGGTTATAGATAGCCCTTTGATGCATCAATAGGTCTCATGAGACAAAACAGGTGGCCACATTAGTTGGGAAATTGGTGTATACATACCCATATAATGAAAGAGTCTTAGAAAAATACTTGACTGTAAGATTCATGATATCTTGGATGAGGCATATATGGTAAGATCATGAATGTCCAATATTTTTCATTTACTTCATTGAGAATTTAGTTATTATTATCCATATGATTATTTATTTGATATTATCAATGGATTTGTCTCATGATCAAGTTATTGAATAAATGGATTGTGTTTTGATTATCCACTTTTCCATATTGATTATTCCTTATTTACTCATGATAGCTTATATTTTATGAAACCCTTACTGATAATTTGAGCTCACCATTTATTTTTTTTCTTTCCTCAGGATATGAATAAGGTATCCTTGAATTAAATTCAAGAATGTAATAATTTTTTATGATATATTTTATTTTTCCAATGTAATTTAGAAATAATTTATGTATCTAGTCTCTAAATACTTATAAACTGACCGATCCTTTATGTTATGATCAATTGTATCTTGTAAAAATGTAATAAAGTAATAACCAACTCTAGGTTACTGGAGGTAGGGATACTATAGTTGGTATCCAAGTAAGTTTAGTAGGACCCTTGGAAACTATATTTTAGAATAACATAGCTAAAAAAACATTATGGTAACCCCTTAGAATGTTTGAGAACATTTACCTTCATAGGGATCTTTATATCATGGATAAATATTATTGATGTTTTTTTGATAACTAAGTGTGTTCCATTGTTTATATATAGAACTTAGTGGAAGGTTTGGAATCAACACCCATGGTAAATATAAGGATTAACCTAATGATAATGCCAATACAATGAGTGTTGTATATAATAAGATCATAGGAATATTAGGGAAACTAAATGAGTTTATGATTAATATCATTACCTGTATAAAGAAACCAAACCTGAGAGAATATATAGTGATGGATCTTATGACCATGCCTAACCAATTATCTCAAGTTATGAAAGATAGTCTGAATATAACTTAATTCCCTAATAATAATAGAAAGCTATAATTTCATGTAAGTTTAGGTGATAATGGCCATGGATGGAAAAATATTAAACATTCTGTGGTATTTATTGATGATATATTAAACATTCATGGAAGTTCAGGTGATAATGCCCATGGATGGATCTTATGACCTTGCATCATGGATGACCCTAATAATTTTGTTTTGGTATTTATTGATGATATATTAAAATAATCTAAGGGTTATGAAGATAATGGGAATCACTTGAGAATAATTCTTGAATCTTTTAGAGGAAAATTTATTATATGATAATTTAGGTAAGTGTGAATGTTATTTTTAGGATGTTTCTTTTCTTGTAAATATTTTATTTATATATATAATATTATTCCATATTTATTAGAAAAAATCAAATAAAAAAATACCCCACATTGATGAATGTAACCATTAAGTATTTTAATTCATGTAATTATTGTTATTTTATAGAATTTATGATTATGATGTAATAGTATGGTATTTTAGTATAAGGATTAAGAGAAAACATCCAATGCTTGTTCTAATAATATTTAGATTAATATAAAATTTATGAAGTATAAATTTTGGAAACATATGCTAAATAATATCAATCACCCTAAAGAGTGATTTTTATGAAAATGTGATATTTTAGGAAGAATGTAAAGATGACATTTAAAGTTATTGTGTGATATAACAAGGTGATCCTTGGAAAAGTTTACTATATTTTTTTTTATTTTATATCATGTTAATTAAGGTTATTTATAGAAAAATATATTTTGAAACAAACAATTTGGGAATATATATATTTTATCACGTGACCATATAACCAATAAAGTTTGTTTGGGAAAAAATGAAGAATAAGTGATCAAAACTTTTTGATTTTTAGGTTAAAATTTAATCAATCACATTTTATGAGTTTTAAGTTGATCTTTGGTTATTATTGATATTTTAAAGATTAATTTTTTTAAGGTTTATTCATATTGGTTATTACTTTAGCTTGTACTATCCATTTCAGTTTTAGAAAAGAAGAATAAATTTTTATCATTTTTTGGATCTTATGGTTGATTAAAAGTTTATTTTAGTTCTTCAAGCTTGAAAAATTCATCATGATCATGATGATTATGATCAAAGGATTAAATCATGCTTATATAATAGGAGGAAATCATGAAAGTAAATTTTAACATATTTTCTATCCCAATGGTAAAGAAATTTCTCAAACTGAAGCAAACTGAAGAAAAATATATCGAGTTTTATATGGAAAGTAACACACATATACCAAGGTATTTTTTCAGAGACTAATTTGAAGGTATTAGTCTTATAGAGGTGTATTAATAATAAGTTTACTCATTATAAAATAGAAATTAAAGTTCATGATAAAATATATATATGATTTTATTATTATGTTGCAATCTTTTTAGTTTAGACAAAAGAATTAAAATTGTGAGGATTAAATTTCTATAAGTAGGGAGAAATGTAATACCTAAAATTTTACTTTATATTTTAATTTAAAAGAAAAATATTTTTGATAGAATACACCACACACAATACTGGTCATAAACGAACCACAAAATAATATCATTTAAATACGATTGTTATAACCTACCTGTTGTGTTGATAGGTATGAATAAAAATAAACACATTATAAAACATATTCAATATAATTTTTCCTTAATACATATAATCAATTAAATCAATAAAGTTTGCATTTATCTATTTTTTGTTTCTAGGCAAAGAATAAGAATAAATTTTTTTATTCTTTAAAAACAATTTTCCTCTAAAAATGGGTTTTAAACGTTTTACACGATAGTAATTAGAATTAAATTTTATTAATTTTATAAATTTTATTTGAAAAAATGAAATTAAATTTTTGAAATAAACTTTTAAAAATTATCTTATGATGAATTTTTAGATTTTTCTGAAAGGATTAATTTTTAGGTGAATAGTGAAAAATACCAATTTTGGAGAAAACCGCTATTTATTTTATTTTAATTAAAATGTTACACTATATTTTAGATTGTATTAAAATTAAAATAATTATACTATAATTAAACAAAATTCAGTTAAGTCCATGTGAATCAACATTATACTTTATTTTGATGTAAAATCATTTTTATGTTTAAAAGGGATTTTTTCTAAAAACCATTTTCGATGCGTTTTGTATACTTATATTAAAATTAATATCTTAAAATTATAGGAATTTAATCTTGAAAAATGAATTTTAAATTTAGAATATAGAGGTATAAATTTGGTAAATATTTCAATTTCATTTTTGGTAATAATAAATAGTAAACATTGTAAAAGATAGCCACCACAATAAAGGATAAAATCGGTTAAACATAGTTAAAATTATGGGTTAATGCTTCACAATCATTCTAAAACATTATTATATTTCATTGGATGAGTTTAGTTCGACCATACTCATCCCATATTCTAATATATGACATTTTAGTGTCATTTTCCTTTGATAATGACATTTATATTACTTTAAGTAAAGAATAAATACAAAACATCTCTCTCATTATTTTAATATCAATAATATGTTTTCTTTGATAAATAAACAAGTTATGAAAGGTTATAAATATTTATATTTAAGATGAATATTTTTTTATGATATATATATATTTTTAATTTTTAGCGATGATATGATTACCTAGAACGCTTACACAACGCCAACGCAACACTTGTGTAAGCAGTAGAAAAAACAATTAAATTATTTTAAAAACATTAAAAGTGATATGTTTTGGATGAATTACATAATTTCATGAATTTATTGGATAATTATAATGTATAATTGGTGGTTAAAGAGTTTAAATTCTAATTAAATTATTTTATTGACATTTTTAAATTCAAATTTGGTGAGTAGTTCTGAAAACGACCTTAAATGGTATTTAATGTACATAAATTATTTTTAAATCCTTATAAAATAAAAAAAAATTGATAATAACTCAAATGGATGAGAAAATTTCAAACTTATCTTGAATGATCTATGTATGTGACACTTTAAATATTTAAAACTACTTTTTTGACCCTTAGTGATTGAATTTTTTCCTTACCACGATTAAGGTTAAATAGAGTTAGTGAGGGGGTTAAACTAAAAGAAAAGGTTTAAAATTCCACTTAAACTCATCTAAATTTTTATATTTGAATTTATTTTGACCTTAATCTCATTATATATGAAGTTATGTCACTTTGTATCCATTTTACATGAGTTAGGCACATATTATATATTAATATTTCATGTATTTACAAGATTTCCACCTACCTCACTAATAAAAAGAACCACATCTTATTTCTTACTCACACTTGATGATTCATTTAGATTGAGAAATATCTACCCAAATACCTTCCTAGACCCCTTATAAACTTCCTATATTTTATGGTATTCCCATAATATAATCCTAATATGTCTTAAGGTGTAAGCTGATAGAGGATTTATAAAGAATAAGTATAAATGTTAATCGAGTTATTTCATTTTATTTCTTTTTATACCTCATTAAATCCTATCCTAACCATGATGATCTTATAACATCAATAAATTCCATATACTAAAATTTTATTATGTTGATGAACCAACCCTTATTCATCTCCTTTTCCATCCAATGGGAAAAAAATTTATCACTCGTGCATACGTATGAACTACCATCTCCATGAAGCAATATATTTTATTTTCCATCACCACCTTTCATGGATGATTATTATGATTGATGTAGAAACTCCAATCCTAGTAGCTCATAGCTAGTGTCTTCTTTATTACATTATTATAATATACAAGGAATCACATCCTAATGGAAGAAATAGTTTATTAGTCTTAGTAAACTAGATACATTATTGAAATTCTTATTACTATTGAAAACATAAAATGCACAAAGTATTTTCTTTGAGAACACCATTATTCACCTTAGAATATCCATGTATATCAATTATAAAACACTTCTTGGTATCCTAGGGAAAATAAAACATAATAAAGGGTTGGGATAAAATACTTCGTAAGGGTAATCGTATAATGGAAGATATGAATAAATAAGGCATAATCAATATGATAAGGTAAATTACTGAAACAAATTATATTTAATGAATATCTTGAGAATAATATGGAAATAATAAATGATGATTAAAAAATTCCATATAAATAATCACATGAGTTTAAAAATTAACCACGGATATTCTAACAAATTGAATAATTAAATGGAATATCAATAAATGAATTCATAATTATGGAATGCATAATGCCAAAAATCTAAAACATAATGTTGAGGCCATGTTCCAAGATATATAAATAAATGGGTAAGGCCATGGCCAAAACCCTATCTAGTTTGTCTCATGAGACCTACTAATGTATCAAGGGGTTATAACAGGCCCTGCCCATCACTTACTAATTCCAATTCATTCCTCATATGAAAGGGGTGAAAAATAATGAACATAAACATTTGTATTAAAAAACTAACTTATGAAATGTTAATACTTACCCTAATCAATATACATAATAATAAACCATCCATATTAAAATGGTGAATGGTAATAAAATTTTACATCCCTAGTCAAACTGGTCATAAAACATCTAGAGAAATAATAAGGATTGTATCAATACAACATATCATAAGTGGATCATAACTAAAATAGAGGGTTGATGTATGTTGGCACCCATAATTGTGCACTAGGAAATTTTCCGTCAGGGATTTGAGAAGTGTGAATCTTGTGAAAATACAATTCATATTTTTTAAGGATTTGGAAGTGGATTAGGGGATATATTTATAAGGACTTTTGGATCTAAGTATTTCATGGATCTTATCCAAAAAAATTAGCCAGCAATGATTGGCTAGCCAGATAGCTCAACCCAAGCACATATGGGAGTTACCTAGACTATGCCTAGGGAACCAACATGGCTGACTAGAATTCTTGGAAAATTTTTTGTGCCATGAAAACATGTAAGAGGAGGAGATCCATGCCATAGGGTAGAAACATAGTGGAATAGTGGGCCAACATGGGTTAGTGCCGACAATCGTCAAGAGGAGAACCCAGTACTCACTTCTGGTGATTGGTGGATCTGTGATAACTTATCAAGAGATCTCCATAAAAGCATGAAACCGATGTTGGATGTATTTTTTACATGAATACTATTCCTCCATAAGAAAATACAGATATAAGGTTATCCACCTGATCTAATAGATCAGGTCCATATGATCACACCCACACATCATCTTCAAACTCCACTCATCCATCATGCATGCCAATGCCAATGGTTTGAGCTTGAGACACCTGATTATAGATCTATCTCTTGACATACTCTATGAGAGATATATCTAATTATTGCCACAAGAAATTGAGGTGCGATCGATAGTCTGAATCCATGTGTGAAACCTTTCATGCATGGGAAAAATTTTAAGGAAAGATCGAGCCTTCGCATGAAGCTTTATAGATCTTGTGAATCTCATATCATCAATGCCTCACGTGAATGATCAAAGATTCATGTGATAAAATATGATACTCATGAGAGCTGCACTGACAACATGCGATGTCGTAAATAAAAGAACATATCTTTTCCTTGTAAGATATCTATTCCTTTTATAACTTTTAAATGATCATGCAAAGCTAGCCAAGCCCATTGTGAAGCAATCCTGTGATCTTATGTCTATCCCAGTGTTAGGTGAAGTCTTTATGTGATCACATGAACATCATATAACACTCATACAAGTCTCTCTATTTCCTCAATCTATTACATATGACACCTTATATGTGAAAATCTGTGATAAAAAACACCTCATATTCCTATATAAACCCCTCCCCCACTCTTTAAATAGGGGATGCGTGATAGAGAGAAGGGGGTTATAGGGGATAAATAGAAAAAATAGAGAAAAACTAAGGAAGATGATGCATAATAAGAGATACAATGATAGATACATAAGATAATGAAAAATAGAGGGGCATCGGGCTATTGCCTTCAGAATAATTTCCCAGGTGAACCGCAAGATCCAGTTGCGAGACTCATTTAATGCCACATGATCACAATAATGATTTATATGATCACATAATAATTTAAATAACATCATTTGAATAAATTCCACCATTTTTCCATGAGTTTCCATAGAAATGTATCCCTATCATGAAAACACCCCCTGATATATAACTTTGACATGCATGATAATTAGTGGACATATAATTCTTCCATGAAAACCCTAGGGTGCATGGATGGACATGAACCTTTATCCATGCACCCCACATGCCATGAAAACCATTGACCATGCATAAAAATTCAATGTGAATCCCCTGCATATGTTTTCATAAGCCTATCATATGACTCCCTTAAGATCACACTATCACATGCACCCTCACCATGAAAATCATAGGATGTGAAACCTCAAAATCGACACTCATCCATGAACACCTCCCTCTATGAAAACCATTTTCCTTATAACCTTAGTATAATACCCTTGGATATCCAACTTCAATAGTTGTATGTGAACCCTTTTTCATTCATGAAATCTTGGACATGTTCTCAAGACCCCATCATGTGGATCTCTTAAGATCATTCGATCTCATGATTCTTCACTGGTCTCGCGATGCCCTCATGCGACCTCAAAAAAGTATGTTTAATCCTAAAAATACATCCCAAACAAGTCAAGTGATCATACAAAAGGAAATGGAAATGTCCTCTTTGATCATTTGAAGACATCCCACACAAGTCATTTGATCATACAAAAGGTCATGGACATGTCTTCTTTGATCATACAAATCACCTTATATGTGTCAGCCTCAATCATGCGAATCACCTTGGACATGTCATATTCAGTCATGAAAATAACCTTGTACATGCAAGATTCGATCACATGAAGCAACTGAGACAAGTAAAGTAGACACCCTTGGACATGTCTTTCATTCAAGGCAAACACTTAGGATGTGTCGGGATGACACCCTAGACATGTCAACAGGCACCCTAACATGTCAGGTAGACACCCTAGGACATGTCAACTTTATCTAACATACATACTTGGACATATACCATGAAAAATTACATCCATGATCCTTTTTATGAGTCCCCCCTTTAAAAGGGGAGTTCCCCTAATGGGATAGGGTTATGCACTCATGTGAACCTATTTGTGTCATGCTCTTGGATGGGCCCTCGTGTCGTACGAAACATATTCAACAGACCTTCTATAGTCATCATCTCTTTTTATCTATATGAGGATAGAGAATAAATATGTAACTTGGGAATTAATCCCAGAAAAATCCCCTAATTTTCCTATAACTCATGGATAATAATAATCCCTTTGCGTGAAATCACCTACCCCAACCCATTAGCGGGTCAGGAATAACAGAACTACAAAGACTCTGATTCCTATTATAAATAGTATATATAGGATGCCTTCCTAAGACTTGATATCTATACCATATTCTCCACGAGAATGCTAATCTTACCTCCTTAAGGGAAGCCTCAATGTCTAATCCCCATACAGGTACATTCACATGCAATGTATCCAATATTATGCTATCTCCTATTTCTCACACCTAGTATGGATCAAATAGGCTTGGGAACCCTTAATGATTATACCCAAAGTGTGATGTGATTCTACCTCCACTAACTCAAGACTATATCTATGATATATGATCCACAAAAGGATAAGTAGAACCAGGGTGGGGAGGACTATAAATTACTCACCCTTAGCACAAAAAAGTCTACACACATAGATGCATGAAAAGAACACCCATGGGAGTGGAGAAGCGAGAGTGGATTTCTCAGAGAAAAAATATATACAATCGCAGGATTATTCCACTATGTAAAACCTAAGGAACTACTTAAGGGATTACATGTAATGTATATATGATTCATGTGATCACCATATCAATCACATTAAGGAATAATGATGTGCCAACTATATTAAGATAAGGAATTTCCACATGTCAACTTGGTCACATGAAACCTCAACAAGCTAATTCTTTACAAACATTGAGGCATATATGCAATAAAGGCTAAAAAAGTCGGAAGGATTATCTGAAGAATTATACATTTATTTTCATGAAAAGGAATCATGTGATTCCCATGACCCATCCAGATCATGATATGGTACCCAAAAATGTTATCCAAGACTTATAAAGTCCCCAAGACATGTTAACAAAGCCACACGAGGTCCTCTAGACATGTAATCCAAGTCTTAAGAAGTCCTCCAGACATGATAGGTCTTAAGAAGTCCTCTGGTCATGTTGTCTAGGACTTGTGAAGTCCTCTGGATATGTCATTCAAGTCATGTGAAGTCCTACAAACACATCAGATAAGTCATGAAAATTCCTCCATACATGCCATCCAGATCATGCAACTACCTTCCAATATGTCACCCCTAATCACAAAACACCATTTTCTATGTCTATTTTGATCATGCAATTACCCTAGGATATTTCAACCAATTCATGATAATTCCTACATAAATTCTAGTCATACAATGATGTAGACCTCTGACATGTATACTTCAATCATGTGAAGCACCCTGAGACATGTTAGCCTTGTTAGACAGGTAGTTAGGATATGTCAGAGATACAATCAGGATATATCGGGAAGACACTTAGTACATATCAGATAGACACTCAATACATGTCATGCATAGACCCTATGACATGCCAATAATGATAGGTATACACCTTGAGACATGATAACCTTATCTATTAGATACATTTAGACATACCCTAAACTGAACTGCAAGGACTCTGATTCCTGTCCAAATAGGATATGTAGGATTCATTCCTAAGTTTTGAGATCCAAATGGTCATACGCCTAGGTGTAAGTTCCTCTTTATCTAAAATATTCTCAACCCATGGGACTGAATTCTCCCTTAATTCTACCATTTTCCCTCATCCATCAAGAGATTAGAAGTGGGATTATACATGAGGATCCCTTTATGTATAACCCCTGACTATGCCCTCAGGTACCTCAAACCCATCGTTGGGTTAGGGATGAATTAAATTATTAATAATTTTATTCCTAATATAAATAAGATATGTAGGAAATATTCCTAAGGCTTTAGTTCCATATTAAACACCCCATTAGGGTCACCATAGTTCATGAGTCCCATATTCACATGTGGTGAGTTTGATCAATTTTTATCCCTTGTTTTTCACACCAATCAAGAATCATGTGGGATTAGGGATTTGAAATGATCATATCACTGGCATCATAAATTTTCCTCAGCTAGGGAATCCACCTCAGTGTAAGTCCAGAAGGTATTCTATTATTGAAAACCCTAGGAAAATAACCCTCATAGGAATTAATTATCTATCACTACACATCAACGGGTTGAGCATATATTAAGCTACGATGAATCTGATTCCTATTATAAATAAGATACGTAGGATTATTTCCTAAGGCTCCATATCTATACCTAATTCCTAAGTTCCCTCATATATTCCCTTTTTACATTATGTTAAACTGAATAACTCAGACTTAAATGAACTATGTGGGTTTTGATTCCTATTATAAATAGAATATATAGGGCACCTCATAAAGGTTCAATCCCATCCTTGAAACAACAATCACCTCCATGGATGGTAGTAAAATCCAGATCTTTTGGTTATATGACTACAAAATATAAACAACTACCCATTACTTAGTAATAACAAGAAACAAATGAAGAACCTAAAATGCATAAAAATGGTCTCGTTAATAAACCCCTCTCTATAGATAGAAGGATTCAACACCTGATCATTTTTTTATGGTAACTATCCCCATATCAAGATTTAGAATAGATTAAAAAATATATCTTAAATCTATAATATATTCTCAGAATAGACAATAATTCACCCTAAAAAGGTACAATAATCCCTACCTCCCATACTCTCAATCAATGTGAGTTCCTAAGCGCCATTGGGTCTAAAACCCAAAAATGATCATCTACCTTTGGAAAGTAGGTCTATATCTAGTTATAGATGTGGGATATGTTGAGATTTTATATGAATGATGGAATTGTTAAATGGGATATGAATTATTATATAATTTTACTTGAACTCCCCACAATGAATCCCCAAATTAGAAACAAAGATGGTAAACCTAGTACGAAATCATGTAATGACAGAATAAATAAATCATTTTTGGTGTCAGGAATCATGCCTCCTAAACCCTAGGAATAACTATACTAGATATACCATCTATCATATTTTTAGGGAAATAATTTTTTTGATTAATAGAAATACCATGAAAATAACCATAAAACATTTTTTTAGAAAAATAACCTTTTCATTTTTAAAATCACCTTTACAAAAAAATTTCAAAAAAAACTTAAGAATAATTTTCATTGAAAATAACCTCTTAAAACTTTTAATATAAGCATTAAAACATTTATTGGTCATGATGGTGGAAAATTCTATTCATTCTGTACACGTTAAAAAAATATTCCTTTCACATTTTTAGTAAAATCCAAATGAGAATTGTTTTGAAAATGACTTGAATATTCCTTTAAATTTTTTTTTTAAAATGTAAAAATGGATAAAAATTTATTTTATAATTTATTTTGAAAATTTTAATGACATATTTTAAATTTTTTTTATAGAACACTGGTTTTGATGAAAAAGGATTTCTGATCGAAGATAGAAATAAATTCAGATTTTCTTAAAAACATTTTCTCAATCATTTTAAGTACCAAAGAGTGAAAAAATTATACTATTATTTGAAAAAGTTCATGAATAACTAGATGTGATGAAAATATACTTATTTTAAGATATAAATACCAAATAATTTCCCCTAGGTATATTTAAACATAAACAATCCCAAATAATGATGAGATTGTGAAATAAACCCTTACCAATTTGATAACTTCTAAATTGTAAGCCCCATAAAAGAAATGACATAAAATGAAACTTTAAATACCATGAAAATAAATATATTAATTATATAACATATAAAATGGGCAGTATATACACCACACAAAGGAAATAAGTGGTTAATATGGAATATATATCACATAAGTAAAAGTGAGACGAGAAACCCTTACATAAGGTCCAATTTTCTTCATATGTGTCCGTACCTCACTTATAATGATTTTAAGAATGTTAATAATTTTTAACACAACCATAAAAATATTTATAATATCATATATTATCCTCTTATAACATTTTATCACCCATTTTTTAATAACATATCATTATTTTCATTGTTTCAGGTGTTAATTTCCTTGTTTTCTCACGCGTTTTTTGTCACAAGATTTCCAGTTCATGTGCAAAGGATATATATATATATATTGTATAAATCATTATAATAATATCATAAATATAATATTTACTCATTATTTATATTTTTATAACCATTTATGAATGTTGAACATGGAAAATGAATCGCATCACTTTGTGGAGATGGTAGTCCACCGTAAACACGGGCGACATTATCGTATTTGAAAAGGAATGGAATGTAAAAAAGGTATATGTGATATTAAAAATAAATAAGTACAATAATATCATAAATATAATATACACATGGTAAATCCATCATTATATACATCCTTGAAAGGTGGTGATGGAAAAAAATGACAACGGTTCATGAGGCGGTAGTCCACCGTACACACGATCGATGATTTCGTTTCCCATTTGATGGAAGTGGAGATGGATAAATATTATTACATAAAAATAATAACATATAATTATATGTTATATACTAGTTTAATTATATTATAAGTGTTAATACATAATTTAATGTGGAAAAAGAAGAAATAAAATGGAAGAGTTTTGTTAAGATAATTATCTTCTCTAAGAGAAACCTCATTTGAATATCCTCTTAAGGACCGTAGGGATGGTATTTTTGGAGTATTGGAAGCTATAGAATGTGTCTTTAGGGGTGGGAATAAGTGAGGGGAGGGAGTGCGCTTTTATAAGTGGGGAAAGGGAACCCTTTTGATAATTACTTAGAAATTTCCCAAAAGAACCCAAAATAATAATGTTATTCACATAAAATAAGCTTAAAAATAATCTTAAGTTATAATTTTATACATAATAATGTAGAAATATGGCCATAAAATAATATTTTTACAATTTGGTAGGTCATTTTAACCCTTATCTTCTTAGTTTAACCCCACGGTAAACCCATTTTTACCTTAACTATGGTAATTAATTTTTATTATTTTCACTATTAATTTTGGTAAAAAAATATGTTAAAATTGTTAGATAAGAAAAATTATTATTATTCCAAATATTTATTCAATTTTTCAAAATTTAATTCAAATAATTTTTATAATTCATTTTAAAATTATATGCACAGAGGCGACAAAAAGACGGGGTTTCGAAGAGAAATTTCTCATAAGTATAGAAGGTTTTAATATAAAAATTAAATATTAAATTGATTCAAATGAAATAAATTAGTTAAATTTTAATATTATTGAACTAATTTTACTTTAAAACTAATTTAAAGTATAATTTAATTTTGTAAATAATTTAAATGAAAAGACAGTTTTTAGTAAAATCAATATTTTCAATATTCATTGAAAAATAGAACATTTCATAAAAATCCCAAAAATTTAACCCAAGATAATTTTGATATTATTATTTAAAAAATGATTTTTAGTTTTTAAAATAAATTTTCTAAAAGTGGTAAAATTTAATTATAAATTATGTGCAAAGCGTAATTAAACTACCTTTTAAAAAAATGCAATTTTTCAGAAAACATTTCTTTTACATTCAAATGATTCTTATTTTATTTATAATAAATATATAACCATTTAATTTATTTTATATATATGTAAACCATAAAATTTTTATAATTTATTTCGTATTATTCATACCCACCAATTTAACGACTATGTTATAATGGTCATGTTTAAATAATAATATTTTAATAGGGTATCATGTTGTATTTAAAACCGGTGTTGTGTGCATGAAAAACTATCAAATAGATTGAATTTATTTAAAAATTAATGTATGAAAAAGTCCCTATATGTTATAATCTCTTCTAATATTGGTGTTTTGTGTCATACACACTATCAAACATGATGTTCTTGTTTTAAAAATCTCAAGGTGTTACAAAGGATGTAATGTTTATATGTGATATTAATAACATAATTATTCTTCTTAAAAGATAATATATTATCTACATTATTACCTTCCCATTCATTGGGAAATGATAACATCTCTCATGTGTACATGTGGACTACCATCACCAAGATGTTGTGTAATTTGTTTTTTATTTCCATGTTACATGGATTGTAATAAAGATAGATTTATTGAATATATATGATATATATGATATAATAATGATTTTATAAAGATGAATTATTATTTACCTTTATTTAATTCCATCTAAAAAATTTAAAATATCACTCATGTGTACGTGTAACACCCTAACATTTTCATAAATATATCTCTTTAAATAATTTTAATTCTTTAATAGCTTGAGTTACAGGAAATCACGGGGTTGAGAAAACCATGTAAATATTATATATCTATTACAAACTAGCCTTTATATTGGTAGGAATAAATATAAATAACTAATTTATAAAATAAATATAAATTCCCAACTCAATATTAATTTATTGGTATGTGCTTAGAAAATTATCACACATTTTTTAGTATTGTTACTTTATTCTTTAAAAAATACATTTTCTTCAAAAATAAGTTTTTCTTATTTTTATGAATGAATGTTAATTTTTATAATTTATAGAAAATAAATTTTATAAAACGAATTTCATTTTTGAATTCATCATGTTAAAATTATCTTAATTTCTTTTAATTTTTTGAAAACATTTATTTTTTTATTCCAAATCGAAGATTCATCGACTTTAACATTAAAACAGTTTACATTTAGTTTATATAAATAATGAATATCTTATGCATAAACATGATTAGTTTTAGGTACTTTAACTTTTAGAAATTTATCTTTAAAAATGGAACGTGAATTGTTAGAAAAATCAACTAAATAACCAAAATAAAAAATTTAAGAAATACTTATGAGATTATTCATACAACCTTGAACATAAATAATTTTTTTGATCAGGATTGAGTTTTTATTTATAAAAAAACCAACTCCAATATGATTTACTTTATAATTATAACCAAAAGTGACATATCCTTCTTCTATCTTTGATATCAGGTATAAATTTAAAACTTCACCACTCATATGCTTCAAATAGACACTATTAATATACCATTTTGACATTATTTTACTATGTATTTTTCCCTATAAAAAATATCAAACCAGTAGATGTTTTGGTACCTAAATACTCTTGGGTCCAATAGTGTCAGAAACTGAAGATCTAGGACCTTAGATCTATTTAGAAATAGTAGAAATTATAGATTTAACCATTAAAAAATTATTATTAAAATAGTAATTATTTATTCCATAGATTTGGGGGATTTTAAGACTCGAATTATTAACATAATTTCCATTTATTCCACAGATAAATAAAGAAACTTTAGACATGTTTCTATTTTGAGAGTTGGGAACAAAATAATTTCTGTATAACTTAGCTTTATCCTCATTATTACCAATGGAAAATTTTCCTTTATTAGGATTATTATTTCCTAATATGTGATTCAAGTTACCCCAAACTCTAGTAAACATACTAGAAACTAGCTTTAATGATATAATTTCAATCATTAATTATTTAATTTTTTATCATGAACAACATAATTAAAAACAGATTTGTCTAGTTTGGATTTTAAATCAGAAAATTTTTTAGATGAATATTATTTTTCACTTGTACCAGAATCATAATAATTATTAAGAGTTTTGTTAATTTTATTAATTTCTCCATACTTGTATTCCAGTATAGAGAAATATTCATTCAATTTTTTAGATGAGCTATTTTCAGATTCCGATCAGATTCCTAACTAGAAGAATGAAAAGACTACACCTATTTAGTTTGTACTATGAAACACAAGTTGAATTTGTAATTTGATACCTCATTATCTAATTCAAAATTAGATTTTTCCCTAGAGTATTATAAATATCTCAAAGTTCATTTCATGGATTTATTTTCTTTCTTCTTGTAATAATATTTTTTAAACTTCTTCTTATATGTTTTATTTTCTTTAAACAATGGAAAATCAGGTTTGATATGTCCAATATTTTTTAAATTCATAACACCTCACCTTCTTTGAATTTCTATAAATTTTTTATTTTTATTAAATTATTTATTTATTACTTTAATCTTCTTATAAAAATTATAAAAATTAATTTCTATCTGAGCTAGTTCATCTTTAGAATTCAAACTTCTTGATTCTATTTCATCAGATGAGTGAGATAATAATATTTCCATAGAATTATTCTTATTGTTTAAAGTGGAAGTTTTTAAAGTAAAACTCTCTTTTTTTATTAGCTTGTGATCATTGGATTTAACCTCGATCTCTGCCTCATACATAATAAGTGTTATAATAATATATTTTATTTTTAAATCTTTGATATTTGTAGAGTGGATAAAATTAGATGATACCCCATTCAAGTTTGAAGGTAAAACTCTTAGGAATTTTAGTGATTGATCTAGTTCAATAAATTTAGTTTCTAAAGCATAATTTTTTAACTATTTCAGTCATCCTCCCATTAATTTGAGTGATAATATCACCATCAATCATCCTTAAGGTTTGAAAGTTTAGTTTGGTAGTATTTTACCTTTCACCGTCTAACATGATTAGTTACTTTATTAGAAATAGATATGGTTTACCATATCTCATGTGTAGTATCACAATGAGAGACTTTGTTAAGGTCACCTATACCAAGACAAAAAATGATATCAATCATAGATTTAGAGATTAGGTCAAACTCATCCTCTTGATATTCACTCCACAAATCAGGTTTTCTAGTAGGAATATTATAAGGTTTGAAAACCTTCATGTAAAATTTTAGGCCAAGATTATTCAAGTGGATAACCATCCTTGCTTTTTAGAAATCATATTTATCTCTATTTAAGTATGGATCTTGAACCATGGACATTCCTTCCTTTATTTCAACCATTATAAAAACTTAAATAAGATATTCATACTTTTTCTAGTAATAATTGAGAACTCAAAAGTCATTGATTTGACACCAATTAGTGTCCTAAATGTGTTGTACAATAACTCACGAGGTATTGGGGGTGGGGTGAATTGATTTATTTAAATCTTACCCCAAATAAAAACAACCCTTTCAAAATATGTTCAAACATGTCCCAATCTATTTTAAATAGATATTAAATGTAAATAAAGGAAATAAAGAGTATAACATATAATAATTTTTATAGTGGTTTAGGGAAAAAAGGATATCCCATAATCCAATCCACCAACACCCAATGCAGGCCTGGTGATTTTACTAATCTATAAATTTTTTTAAGGACCTTGATAACTGAGTGTAAACAACTAAAAATTGTTAAAAATAACCTCTAAGAAATTTTAATTGGATATCCCTTTACAAGAATAAATCCCATCCTTCACACACTCTATACAAGGTGTTCTCACTTAACAGAAAATTAAAATAAATATTATAAAATATTTTTAATTTAGGTGCATAACTGTAGAAACAATAGTCAGATATTAAATGATGAAAAATTATAGAGATGAAGATATATCTTTAAAGTGTAGATATAAAATTTTCTTAAAACTACATAATATTAAATCTGGTATACTTAGAAGAAATTTAGTCTTTCTTCCTTCTTGATATAATTTGTTTCACTTCAATGTACATGAATAATATGTATTTTTAGTAGCAAGTGTGATAGATACATTGAGCACATGATTCCTGCTTGAAAATAAAAAATATTTTAAATAATATTTACTTTATAAACCCATAGATTATCTCTTTTCTATCTTCTCAAAATGTTAAGTATAAATATATATGATATTCATAAGTAAAAAATATGCCAAAAATGTTCCTCTCTTTTTCTAAAAAATCTATAGTGATTTGAACTTCAGTGTAGTTTTTCATCCGCTAAATCAGTTACCCGATTAAGATAAGTCTAAGGTTCCTCAATTATGATGATAATAAAACATGATCAGGACTTTCCATTACAAAATCAATGGTTAAATCCTAAAAAAAATTAATTTTAAAATATATATAACTATCATATTCTTAGACTTCATAAGGATTATTTTTCATAAACATGACCTTCTGTGTTAGTATCAGTTTTGTAAATATCATTTTTATAAGGATGATATTCATAGGGTTCATTATATAATTTGTATAATAATCATCCAATAATTAAATAAGAATCATTATCCTCTATATAATCATTAATATCATTTTCATAAACATAAAACTCCCTTGCATAAGCATTTTTTTCTACGTAAGAATGAATCTCTTACATAAGCATCATTTTTCTCTTTGTAACCATCACATTAATCTATGCAAACATAAATACTTAGGAAATTTCTCATTTTTATAAGCATCAATCAAGATGTTTATAAGGATAATTTTGGATTTTAATAAAAATCAACACTTTGGAAAATTTATTCAATTTTGAATCAACTTGAAATAAAAACTCTTAATGAAGATATGACTTAATGAGATAATAAATCACAACCTAAAAATAACTTAACATAAAATGAAAAGAAAAAATAAAATTTTATGGGATCATAAAAAGTTATTATTATATTGAGTATGTTAGAATGAAATTAGTGTGTCTTATAATAATGATGTTAGTTTGAATTAATGTGCTACCATATAGAAATAGAAAAATAAAACTATAGTGAAGGTTTAATGTTACTTTAATTTAAAACCACTATTAAAAATATTATTTATGTCATGTAAAGGTACTAGACACATGAAGTAGAATACATTGGATAATAAAATGATGAGTACATAAAATGTATAAGATATTCAAAAGCATGGAATACCTTTGATTCATTAATCATAATTTGAATTCTGATCCTAAAATCATTCATTTGGGATTGACATCTGATGAATTCAATCCTTTTGGGACTTTAACCAGAAATTATAATATATGACCAATTTTTTTGATCCCTTATAATTTACCTCCCTATATGTGTATGAAATGAAATTCAATAATCATATTGATCATTATTCCAAAAAATAATTCTTTAAAATAACATTGATTTATATATTTATCCTCTTATCAAATAATTGTAGGAGTTATATAATGATGGTGTAGAAATTTATGATGCATCTTCTACAAAAATGTTAATAATGCACACTATTCTAATATAGACCATTAATGATATTCCTAATCCAATAATTGTTTTCTTAGAACACACACACCAGTCTGGCTTGTCCTATTTGTAACATTGATTTTGATCCTAAATGATTGACTTATAGAAAAAAGATGTGCTTCATTTTTCATCACCAATTACTTATTATATCTGTTAAATTTTAGTTTAACAAGTCACAATTCAATGGAAAAATAGTTTTTAGGATTTAATTAAAGTTATTATCTGGATCATAGATCTAGATTTTTTTTTCTCAAATTTCATTATAGCATTTAGAAAATACTTTTAATTAAATGAAGGTTGGAAAAGACTTTGAACTATGTCATATGCATGTAGAACACAAAAATGAAAAAAGGAGTATATCTTTCAATCTTCCATATTAAGAATTTAATTTTTTATGCCACAATAATGATTTTATGCACATTGAGAATAATGTGTGTGAAAATTTTCTTTATACAATGATTATTGGGTAGGGGAAATCTATAGATCATATAAATTATCATTAGGACTTAAAAGCAGCAAATATCAAGCATGATCTAGAGTGAAATTAAAATGTGAAGTATACAATATCAATTTTCGCAATGAAAAATTAGAAAAAATATGTTTTACTTAAAATATTTTAAAAAGTGGAAGTGCATAATGGATATTCAAGTAATATTTCAAGATGAGTTCATTTGAGTCATCAAAAATTACTTGGATTGAAAAGTCACAACTCACATATTTTGATGGAGTAGTATCTACCTTTGGAAATGTATAATTAATTACTGAAAATATAACAATTAATATTGACTCTTGAAATTTTACATAGCTTTATAAGAATAATTTAAGTACGACTGAGTTATATAAACATTAGGTAAGAATTATTAAAACACAATATTATTTGGAGATGATCTCACCCACAATTATTTTTCACTTTGATGATTCATTTTACTATTCATTGGCTCTGGAATCAAAAGTTAAAGGACTCATACATTATCAATGGATTTATCCCATATATAGGTACTTCATTTTATTTTACTTATATTTAATGTACTATAATTTTCCATGTCAATACTTATAAAGTTTACTTATTAATTTCATAACATTTTTTAATAGCTATCTTAGTCATTTGAAATATTATATATACTATAAAGCTCAACTTGGAGGTTCTATTAGAAGAGGTTACCTTTGGGAAGAGTGATTAACCTTATGATAGAGGTATTTGTATTCTATAGAGACAATATTCTATCAATTAGGATATGTTTATGATCATATAAGGAATTCTTAGACCAATAATAAATAATTATTATTTTCAAATCCTGGTTGATAAGTTGAAAAAGTATTCTCATTTTTATTGATAGAGTTTCAGTTATGACAAAAACATATATATTTTCTACTCAATACTAATATTATTGATCAACATATCAAATAATTGAGGACACAAAAAAATACATCTCAGGAGTTGAACTCAAAATGAGGAAAATATAACAAAATTGGTTAATAAATGAATTATTAATTGGTTTTCACATCATGTAGGTTCTTAATCTAATAAATATTTTGAATATAAATATTATGATAATTATATAATATAAGTAATAATATTTTATATAATTTTTTATAGGTAACCAATATGGATAATCGAGATGAACTACCAGAAGATTTGAAGTATTTATCTTGAGGTCCTATGTATAATTCTTGGAGATTTAATGCTTAAAATATTGTTGGTTTCAAGTTTGATACTGTAGATCATGGAAATGATTTTAAAACAAAAAACAATGGTATATTTACATTTTCATAAAATGCTTATTATTTTCAAGTTAAATTATCTTGAGAAAATTTAAATTGTGTTATTGAAATGAAAGTTGGATAATATCAACAGAGGTGTAAGGAAAGAATCATTACAATTTACTCCTATCAACTTCTATCAGTCGATCAATACTAGGGAATGTGAAGAAAATGATCCTTATATTTTTTTCTTCTCAAGAAAAAATGTTATATTATGTTGATGATATAATAGATTAAGGGTGGAGTATTGTTTTCCCCATAAAACCAAGAGACATATATGATATGGGTGATAAAGGTGAAGTGATTTTTTTAGCAAACCCCATTAAAAAAATCACATTGAATTTTTTATCCTTGAAAATTATGAAAACATTGATCTTATAAAGGAGGGTAAATAGAAATAATAATAATAAGTACTGTTCAAAACAGAAGCAGATAATAAAATTAAAAACCTATAAGAAATTGATTTTATGATCAAATATGAAGCCTCTTTTTAATATTTTATTGTATAAATACGAATGTAATGAATTGTAACGAAATTTTAGGATTAATTTAATTAGTAGTTTTATTGATATTTTTACAGTAATTCCATGCTTGAAGAGGTTTTGAGGGAGTAGAAACTCTATGACATAAGATTGCAATTCTACTCCTATTACCTAGAGTACACTGGGAGTATATGAGAGTCGATCTACTGATAATACAAAGAGTACACTTCATCACATGCCTTTAAAAATTTTTATCACTAAATTTTATTATACTATTAATCTTTTATTCACATGTATTCCTATTACTGAAGATATTAGGCCATTAGGCATTCATACAGTTACTCAGTTACCATCAAGAGGCTACTGGAATGCCATTATTATTAGTATATTTTTCAATGTGATAGTATTAGTTTCTTTAAAATCATAAATTCAAAAAAAAATCATAATTTTATTAATTAAATTTTTTTTAAGTAGAGATGCATCATTCACTTTATACACATAAACACAGAACAATAGAACAACCTTATATTATTTGATATAGTTTAGTTAGGATCGTATTAGTTCTTTTTGAGAATGTTTTCAAGAAAAAAATCCAACTCTCTATCAACCCAATCTGATTCTCAATTAAACTTAATAATATGTTGTTAATAAATTATGAAAAAATATTAATTCACTTGAAAAATTTATCATATAAGGTTTAATCATAAATGTAGAAACAATGTTTACAAAACAAAAAATCTTTAACATAGATATTCTCACCATAAAGGATTATCCATATATCATTTTTATTTTCAAACTATAATAATAATTTCAAGGTAGTAAATTAAATATGATCTCTAGGAACACTTGATAAACTAACAACACTACCCAAAATTATATCCCATATATGATGTAAGGACTTTAGGGTGTAAAAATATCTCATAAAATTTGTTCTCAATTTTATTGAATTCAAACGCAAGAAAAAAACTAACTGCTAATAAAAATAGGGCACTATAAAAAAAATATCCTAATAAAAGGTGCAACCTCATCCCATCAAGTAGTACAATTCAATTTAATCAATGGAAAAACTTAAAGAAACTCTCAAAATTGACACACCATATTTTTATTCAAATTTTTTTAGTTATGTTCTATTCAATTAATTTATTTTTTTAATTTTTAATTATATTATATTATATTTCATTCTTTTATGTTTAGTCTGTGTATTTTTTATTTTTTTTATATTTAGTTAATTTTTACTAAATTTTAATTTCCTTTGTTTGATTAGGTTTTGTTAATTTTTCTTCATTTTAGTTTGGCTGGGGTAATGTTTGGTTAATTAATTTCTCTACAACCAACCTAGAAAACATAAAAGTATCTAAATTGTCACGGGCTGAGCGTCTCAGCACAGCAGTTCACCCGTGCGGCACGCCAGCCCCCTCCAAGGTGGGCGGGGTTCAGCCGTCCAGCTCTTCATATGTGAGGTTCACTGGTTTCATCCTGCCATGGATTCATCAGAAGAGTGGCCCCAACTCCCAACCAGTGGTGTCAAGGTTGACACACACCATCATCCTCTTTGTCGGGGAGACTCCCATCTCTTCGATAGGGACTAACCAGATGAACCGCAGCTTTGATGTTCTTGCTGGTGTGGGATAGGACCCCCATGATTGGGTCGTGACATTCTCCCACCACCATTCCATGAATTCCCTCGTGCATGGAGGATCATGGCCTTCTGTGTGTCCATGACTGCTTCCAACTAACCGGTTACCAAGAATGGCCTTAGGGGACGCTCCTTCCTTGTCATTGGCATCAATGGCCCACCCACTCTCTGGGTCGCAAACCACCGTGGTCCACCCTCTCTCTCAAGGTCGAAAACCACCTCCACGAGACCCACCCTTCATAGTGGCATCTCTGCCTCGGACATCTCGCAAGCATGACCTTCTGTGTCGTGTCATCTCCTCATGACACCCAGGGACTCTACTCCCACCACCAAGGTCCGTCCGGCAGCATTCCGCAACACCACGAGGCACATTCCCTCTGATACCACTTGTCACGGGCTGAGCGTCTCAGCACATCAGTTCACCCGTGCGGCACCCAAGTCCCCTCCAAGGCGGGCGGGGTTCAGCCGTCCAACTCTTCATATGTGAGGTTCACTAGTTTCATCCCGCCATTGACTCATCAGGAGAGTGGCCCCAACTCCCAACCAGTGGTGTCAAGGTTGACACGCACCATCATTCTCTTTGTCAGGGCGACTCCCATCTCTTCGATAGGGACTAACCAGATGAACCACAACTTTGATGTTCTTGCTGGTGTGGGACAGGACCCCCATGATTGGGTTGTGACATTCTCCCACCACCATTCCATGCATGCCCTCGTGCATGCAGGATCGTTGCCTTCTGTGTGTCCGCGACTGCTTCCAACTAACCGGTTACCAAGCATGGACTCAGGGGATGCTCCTTCCTTTTCATTGTCTTCAATGGCCCACCCACTCTCTGGGTCGCAAACCACCATGGTCCACACTCTCTCTCAGGGTCGAAAACCACCTCCAAGAAACCCACCCTTCATAGTGGCGTCTCTGCCTTAGACATCTCGCAAGCACGACCTTGTGTGTCGTGTCACCTCCGCATGACACCCTGGGACTCCACTCCCACCACCAAGGTCTGTCCGACAGCATTCCGCAACACCATGAGGCACATTCCCTCTGATACCACTTGTCACGGGCTGAGCGTCTCAGCACAACAGTTCTCCCGTGTGGCACCCCAACCCCCTCCAAGGCGGGCGGGGTTCAGCCGTCCAGCTCTTCATATGTGAGGTTCACTGGTTTCGTCCTGCCATGGACTCATCAGGAGAGTGTCCCCAACCCCCAACCAGTGGTGTCAAGGTTGTCACGCACCATCATCCTCTTTGTCGGGGCGACTCCCATCTCTTCGATAGGGACTAACCAGATGAACCGCAACTTTTATGTTCTTGCTGGTGTGGGACAGGACCCCCATTCCTAGTTTCGTCCACCATTCCTTGTCACGGGTTGAGCATCTCAGCATAGCAGTTCGCCCATGCAGCACCCTATCCCCCTCCAAGGCGGGCGGGGTTCAGCCGTCCAGCTCTTCATATGTGAGGTTCACTGGTTTCGTCCTGCCATGGACTCATCAGGAGAGTGGCCCCAACTCCCAACCAGTGGTGTCAATGTTGACACACACCATCCTCCTCTTTGTCAGGGCAACTCCCATCTCTTAGATAGGGACTAACCAGATGAACCGCAACTTTGATGTTCTTACTGGTGTGGGACAGGACCCCCATGATTGGGTCATGACATTCTCCCACCACCATTCCATGCACACCCTCGTGCATGCAGGATCGTGGACTTCTATGTGTCCGCGACTGCTTCCAACCAACCGGTTACCAAGAATGGCCTCAGGGGACGCTCCATCCTTGTCGTTGGCATCAATGGCCCACCCACTCTCTGGGTCTCAAACCACCGTGGTCCACCCTCTCTCTCAGGGTCGAAAAACACCTCCATGAGACCCACCCTTCATAGTGACGTCTTTGCCTTGGAAATCTTGCAAGAACAACCTTCTATGTCGTTTCATCTCCGTATGACACCCCGATACTCCACTCCCACCACAAAGGTCCGTCCGGCAGCATGCCGCAACACCACGAGGCACATTACCTCTGATACCACTTGTCACGGGCTGAGCATCTCAACACAATAGTTCGCCCGTGTGGCACCCTAGCCCCCTCCAAGGAGAGCGGGTTTTAGCCGTCCAGCTCTTCATATGTGAGGTTCACTGGTTTCATCCTGCTATGGACTCATCAGGAGAGTGGCCCCAACTCCCAACCAGTGGTGTCATGGTTGACACGCACTATCATCCTCTTTGTCGGGGCGACTCCCATCTCTTCGATAGGGACTAACCATATGAACTGCATCTTTGATATTCTTACTGGTGTGGGACAGGACCCCCATGATTGGGTCATGACATTCTCCCACAACCATTCCATGCACGCCCTCGTGCATGCAGGATCGTGGCCTTCTGTGTGTCCGCGATTGCTTCCAACTAATCGGTTACCAAGCATGGCCTCAGGGGACGGTCCTTCCTTGTCGTTGGCATCAATGGCCCACCCACTCTCTGGGTCACAAACCACCATGGTCCACCCTCTCTCTCAGGGTCGAAAACCACCTCCATGAGACCCACCCTTCATAGTGGCATCTCTGCCTCAGACATCTCGCAAGCGCGACCTTCTATGTCGTGTCACCTCCGCATGACACCCTGGGACTCCACTCCCACCACCAAGGTCCATCTGGCAGCATTCCGCAACACCACAAGGCACATTACCTCTGATACTACTTGTCACGGGTTGAGCGTCTCAGCATAGCAATTCGCCCGTGCGGCACCCCAGCCCCCTCCAAGGTGGGCAGGGTTCAGCCGTCCAGCTCTTCATATGTGAGGTTCACTGGTTTCGTCCTGCCATGGACTCATCAGGAGAGTGGCCCCAACTCCCAACCAGTGGTGTCAAGGTTGACACACACCATCATCCTCTTTGTCAGGGCGACTCCCATCTCTTCGATAGGGACTAACCAGATGAACCGCACCTTTAATGTTTTTGTTGGTGTGGGACAAGACCCCCATGATTGGGTCATGACAAAATTCTACCTAAAAAGAATAAAACATTCAATTTAAACACCAAATTCATAATTCATCCATATAACTACATTCCAAATGTCAATTATATTTCAAAAACATCAAAATCACCATTTAACTCTCATTTTTTTATAATCACCTCAGGACACTAAAATTTTAGTATATTCTCATTCAAGATCAATTTCCTAGTATCATGATACAAATATTAGATTATCGATTATAAATAGTTGATACCCCTATAATTAAAACCAAAATACACATCAACGCAGTGACATAATTTTTTTTTTATTTTGACTAATTATGACAGATTCAATTGAATATTGTTATATAATAATTAAAAGATATTACATTAAAGAATATAATTACAATTAAACTTTTAGAATATATCCAAACATGAATTAAATTAATAGAATCAATTCAATTTATCCAATTAAATATAAACATGTATTAATTCAAAAATTTAATTTCTATTTAAAACAAATGGCCCATAAATAAAAAAAAATCCAAAATCATTATATAACATTTCCTATTAATTTAATCCCATTACGCTAAAACATAAGACTATCCAAAAATAAAGTTATATAAACATAAATATCAACCAATTCAAAAGTATCATAGGATAATAAAAAATCATAAAATAAAGTAATCATCTAGTAATAATAAATACTCATTATATTTAATGAAACAACAGAAATGATATTCATCATATATAATGAAATAATAGAAATGATATCAAGTGACAAGAAATATTTATCATAGATGTAAATTATATTCTTTTAGTTGAAGGTATTTGTGGATATCAATTTTGATGTCTTGAATGATGTGTTTATCAATATAGTAGTGCAGACTAATAGAGATGATATCCTAAATTCAATAAATAATATTGGTCTGTCTTCATTGGAATCCATTTTTAAGAAAACATTTTATTTATCCACTTTTATATATTTGATGTATTATTTTAATTTTTATAACTTGGATATATTTTATTAGTGTAATAGTGTAAACTAACAGATGTTTAATATTTTTGGAATATGTTAATTACTAATTTGATTTTAACTACTTTAAATTTAGATACCAATAAAAAGAAGTAGTCAAGGAGGTGATGAGAATCATGTCCCATCTGGAGAGAGTAAAGGTGAGAGGGAGTGATTTTTGTGAACAATTAATTACTGAAATGCTGTATTATTTGTTAAATTAATGGTGTGTATTTTATTAATTGTAAAATAATGTAGTTATATTATACAATTTTTGCTGTATTTTGACATCTTGGATTTTTTTTACTATTATGTTATATTGTATGGATAATTTGTGGTCTTTCTATTTTTTATATGTTGAGTGTATTAGAGTTACTACATGGGAATTTATTTTTACTTCCTGCTATACATTGTTGAGGATTTGTAAAAATAGCTGATAAATATGGTATAAAACTTATTTAGCATGATTATATAAACCAATACGAAATATATAACCAATACTAAATAATTAGTGGTGGTTCAAAGAATCTATAAATTTTTCATGTTGGGGATATCTTTAGCAGAAGTTATATAAACCTTGAATACATATGTAACCATTGCTAGAAAAGTAGCAGTGGTTAAAACTATTTCTAAACAATTAGTAGTGGTTAAAAATACCTCTAAATAGGGTACATTGAAGACAATTTTAATGGTAATTTATAATTTTATACTAAATATATTGATGGTTTTACAAACCACCATCTAAATAAGAACAAACATTGTAAATTATTTTTTCACAATGATTGAGAAAATGTTTCGTGAAATAATTACCTACGTACAACTTAACAATAATTATTCACAACAACTACCAAAGGATATAAAAGTGGTTTTAAATAATATTAAATGGTAAAAACATCTACTAAGAGTCTATTTTATAATAGTTATCTCTTTTATAATCTTTTTGAATTTACCATGCTCTTTATTTTTTTGATGGGTGGATAAATCACAATAATTTGGGAGTATGGTCAAATGGTGAAATAGGAATTAGAAATAAATAATGAACATGGAATCAATGGAATTATCACTCTTGTTGAATAAGTGAAATTATATGATTTGTGAATTTTATGGAAATATATTATTCCTGATAAATAATTGAAATTTGGGGAAATGTGTTATGATGAATTATTATGAAATAATTAGACGGTGAAATTAATTTATAGAGATAGAATAGAAATAAATTAAATAATAAAGCGTGTCATGATAATTATGGGATGAGTTTATAGTGACATTGGAACTTAAATCTATTAAATGGAGGTGACATATTTGTTTTTTATGGTGAATGTTATGGTTGATTGAAATGGGGCTGGTGACCTTTGGTGGCTTTGTGACAAGATCTTGGTACTCATGAATTACTAGGAAATGAGTAATTCTTATGATGTGATGTGAAAATACTTATTAGGATTAGATTTACATTAGAACTATCTAGAAACATGGTATATATATGTTGTGTGATATTGTTTTTGAGGACTGTTTTGTGTGTTTTGGCCTAGGTGGGAGAATAAATGGATGGAGTGATCTAGAATCTATTATTATGATATTTAGGAACTATAATTTCCTTAATATTAAAATCTATACTATTTAAAATTTTTTTGTTAAACGAAATGAATTTTTATGGTTTTGGTTTATTTTAGGAGTTGGCGTAGTCAACTGGCTAGTTTTTGAGGAGTTGGACTCGGTGTAGAGTCTGTACTTAGGTGATAGACAACATTGGGTACCTAGTGTTCTATATTTATAGGTTTCATAGAATCATATAAGATTTATACTTGTCATAGTATATGAAATAAAAACCCAAATACTAGAACACCATGATTGATAAATGAAATCATGCTAGTGTAAAATAAATAAACAATACACATACCTTCCACCGTAGCACTATAATATCCATCTTCATCATCTGTGATTGATGAAGATCACATGAGAGGTAAGAAAATTAAATATATCCTAATTGGTGTATCCATGGATTAGATGAATCACTCATCTCATGAGAGTTACTTTTTTTATCACCATGACATGCTTGCATTCCACTATATAATGGTAGTTAGAAGCGAGAGTTTCAGGATGAGGGAGTTTCAAATAGTTATATACAATAGTCACACCACCCATGGAATGGGTATTTACACTTTATATAGAGCCCTCAAGGATTCTATTTGAGTGAACATGCATTAATTTATACTTTATGAGTTAATGCATGAGGTGAAACTGACTATAACCTTTAGCCATGCCAACACCATGGAATTCCTATTATGAAATGCTTCATTTGTGATAGCCAATATAAGAAAATTAAAATGTAACATTTATTGTTAGATAGTAGTATATTATCACTTATAATATTATTTATGATATTTCTTTTAAAATAAATACAATATTCATTTTTTATACATACGATACATTACGACTTGAAAAAATTATATAATAAAATATGTCTAAAAAATAATCATATGTCTTAAGGTATTAGAGTATATCTCCTTCAATCTCCCACTTGTACTAAAGAATAATATTCTTAGTGCCATTTTATCTTATACTATATCATATAAAATAAATTGTCAAACCATATACGAAATTTCAAAAACACTTTTGGAAAGCTATCATTAACTTCACCTTGTATCACATAATATGTAATACCTTATGAATACCAATCCAAAAATCCTTTTGGATAAAAATATAAAATAATTTCAGAGTATTTCTTTGAGTCAAACACTATATCCATTTGAAAAACTAAAAGTTTTACCCCATGGTCCTTTGTTAAATTGAAAAAAATATGAACAATTGGATCCATAAATGTAAGAAAAGTGCATCCTCTAGAAAATAATCAAGAGTACATTATCACAAGATCCCTTTTTCCAAGACATCGAGTGACCATGGGACACAGAGTATGTCAATTACATATATCTAGCAGATATATTCTCGATTCTCTGAGTATTGATTGACCTAGTCGATGTACACATCACATATTATTCACCATTATGGATGATCACATCAGATACCCCTCATATGAATAGATAAGTACATCAAATGTACTATCTAGGTGCAACCTCACTCTTTAATAGTCTATGTCTATAGAGGACCCTGTTGAGTCATTGAGTCACATTAATCTACTTATTTTTAAAACCATGAAACACTTCATTTAGTATTGGATATAACTAAGGTTTTTTATTTTATATTTGATGATTTCAGTATATAAAATATATAAATAAATTATCAATAACTTTAGGTTTAATGAAATACTAATGGTTTACTAATTTGTGAAAATCATATGAACCGAGTAATTCTATAATAACAAAAATTTAAGGTTTTCATGTTAAACTGGTAACCTAAATAATGAAATCTAGATTACTTTCACCAGTTTTATAAAACAATATGGTTGTGATTAACAACTTCATTGGTAGGTGTGGCAAGATGCTGAGTCCATCAGAAAATGAATAGTAATATTTTTTCGATGCCATTATAACTAACTCTGAGTTTTGTGAAATTTGACCATTGAAGTTTTTTACAAAGATTCCTATAAATAGAAGGTTACCTAGAACATCACATGTACAAGTTATCAAATGTTTCTAAAAGATTTTTGAAAGTTATTTTTTTTGAATATTTGAAAATTCTCATTACTAAGAGCACTTTCGATTAGTGTAATATTTTTTCATTTTGAGTGCTTTATCTAAGATCTAACATTTTGAGTATTTCATTGTAAAACTATTAGTTTTCTTTGTCATGTACCTAAAGGGTTTGATGAGGGATTCTTGAGGATTGGAATATTGAATTGAGATACCGGTCAAAGTAGTGGACATACCAGGCTATCAATTTTTGTAGTGGAAGTACTGATATACCGATCAATGTAGTGGGTAAACCAAGCTTCATGTTTTTTAATAGAAAAATTAAAATCTGGCTGATCAAGGGCATCTAAGGTAAGAAAGATAGATCCAAGGTTTAGGATTTTAGAATCAGATACCTTATGGCAGGTTTAAAGTAATAGATACCTTATATCAGTTCTAAAAATATACAGTTCACTGTGCGTATTATGCATAGGGCGATTCAAATCCATTACTTAGCTGGGGAGTGTGGAGCACACCTGGTCTTGGTCAGGGCCCCCTATTGGGAGTCAGTGTTAGCAACCCACATTTTTCCCATGGGGTGTTAGCTGAGTGTTACCCGCTAGTTGTACCCCTCGCTCTCCATGGGAAATGGCGCAGGCTTGTGTCCCGCCAGACTCATACACTATGCGTATTATGCACAGGGTGATTCAAAACCACTGCTTAGATGGGGAGCATGGAGCACACCTGGGCTTGGTTAGGGCCCCCTGTTGGGTTTTGGTGTTAGCAAACCATGTTTTGCAGTTAGAACTATTCACCCAATTTGGGCCTTCGGGCCACCGGTTTTTGCCTACAGGTCTCAAGGGCCTTCGGGCCATAGGTCCTTTAGGTCACAAAAGACCATGGTATAGCCCAATTCAAATAGATAAGGCCCCATAATAGGATCAGAGCAACAAGAGTAGCAGTCACCAGATGCAGAGCTAACCGGATTGGAAGAATGAGAGGGTATGGAAACTGCCATTGGGACCAAGCACTGTGCAGCTTTATACGGGGAAATGCTAGCCGATCAGTAATGTAAGGTGGGGAGCTAGGTGATCAATGATGTGGAAGTTGGGGAGGGTCAGTTCTAGTGGGTTGGGCCTATGGGTTATATATTGGGCACGGTATGCCTCTGGGCCTTCGGGTCATGTATTTCAGGTCATGTCGGGCCTTGGGCCTTGGGCCTACGGGTCTTGTTCGGGTTCCTATTTAACCCTTAAAAGGGGAATTATCCATTATAAAATAAAAAAAGAAGGCCTTAGGGCCATTTAGATAATATATTGATCACTACATTTACAACACACTTGTTTTATTACATAAAATTTATATTTCTTCTACATGAACTATTTTTACATTGATATTTTATTTGATCGGTATTTCAAAAAATCAACCAGCTTATCTACTGAGGTGGATAAAAATTTTTAGTTGTTTTTAAACTAAAATTCACCACCTCTTATAGTGTATTTACCATACTATTATGATGCTACATTTGATATTATATGTGGTTTATACATTTTAAACAAACCTTATATTTTTATTTTTTTATTTTCCATTACTTTATAGGATTTTTACTTTTCAGTTTCCTTGAACCTAAAATAATGCATAGATTTTTTTAGTATAATAGGAATACTTGTTGGATCAACCAACAATAAAAATACCAACATACCACCTATATTTAATTAAAATTATTTTGAGTATTGGCATGATGGAATGGAGAAACTTGTGATTAATATTGGTGTAGATAATTTTCTAATGCACATCAGTAATTAAAAAATTCTAGAGAAAGAAGTTACTAATTTTTTAAGAGAAGAAAATAATGAATTCCTGTAAAATTTTAGAGTTAGAAATACGCTACAATATTTTTTTGATAGAAACATTTTCATTAAAGTATCTTTATGTAAAAAAACTTTTGGAATATTGAAAAAACTTGAATTTACTCATTTCAGAACAACAAAAGTTATTGAAACTAAAAGAACAATGTTGGTAGTTAATTATCAATTATTTAATTTTTTACATGGTGAATCTGTAGTTCCAATTAATCAAATATTTATGACTATTTTCAATATCTTATAGTTACTTAGATATAAGGATATATATGGTGATAATTTTTTTGAAAAGGTTATAGATAGATAACCTAAAGAATGGGAATCTAAAGGAAAAATTATAGAAGATAAAAACCACAATATAAAATTAATTCTTGATAACTTAATTAGAACACACATGTAGTATGAAAGAATATTAAAAAGAGATAATAAAATGGAAGTAAAGTAAAATAGAGTATATTTTTCTTGTATATATCAAATCAATATTACTAAAAGAAATTATAAAAAATATTTAGATGATAGTGAATATGAACCCACCAAAGGCGAACTTAAAAACTTGGGAAGAAGGATGTTAAAGAATTGGAATTTTAAGAAATATTATATGAATGATAGAAAATATAAAAAGTATTTGTTTGATTAGATATATTCTAATAAACCTTCCTTATATGAATGTTTAAAAACTGGCCATATTCAACTATACTGCCCCGAAAATAAAAGGAAAGATAATAAATATTCTATAAAGTATTCTAAAAAGAAAGGTAATAAAAATTTGAAGGCTATGGATATATAGAGTGATATTGGTGGTAAAATTAGCTTTGATAGTTCATTTGAATATAGTGAGGATAATGGAAAAACTATAATATTTTATTAGAATGTATCTAAAAATGAAAAGTGTTTCATTCGAAGAATTACCGTCGAAGCCCTTACAAATATGACTATGGTTTCTAAATGATTCTATGAATCGAAAAGTGAAAATGAGAATGATGATGAAATTTTATCATATTCTGATGAAGATGGAAAGGTTAAATAAACATATATTGCGATTAATGCTTATGTTATTGAATGTGAATATATGCATATGAAACTTCATAAGAAGCACACTAATAAAAAATGAAACTGTAGAAAGAATTTTTTTTTGAAAAGATTGAAGATAAAATTATCGAAGTCAGAAAAGATAATTCCTAAATTATTTTTGAGTTTGATAATTTTCAATATTAAATTAAGGATCTTACTACTAAGTTGAAAGAAAAAATTAAAGTCAATTCATCAGGAGATCATCTACATTTATATTATGGGAATAAGGAAAATTTTAATAATAAAATAAAGAATGTATCTTTTTATCCTAATAATAACAAGGTTCTAATGATGGAATTAGAGATTGAAATTCTGAAGAAATTATGGACTAATTTTAAAATAAGAATGAATTAATTTGAGAAGATATATTTTAATTTTAGACTTAATAGGACTTCATTTATATTGAGTGGTAAAATCAATGTAATTTTAGTCAACTGAAAAAACTATTTTGTTCCCAATCAAGAACCCTTCTTTAATTTTTGTCAGAGAGGATTTCATTAGTGAAAAAATAGTTCACTAAACAAAGTTTAATACTTTGTAATAAATCATGAATTTATATCAAAAGGGCTTGTTGCCTTTGAACATTAGATAGAAAATAAGTATTGGTTCAAAATATCATGTCTACTGATTCTTCTATACTTGAGGACGTCTATCTACCAACCGACGTCTCTGGTATTTATTATCAACATCATTATAAATCTGCTAATTTAAGTTTTATTACTACATTTCATCCATTAATTTTATTTAGGGGGTATCTGTTAATTGTTTCTAGATACCTTTATAATCTTTTTTAAGTATATAAATCTTAAGTAAAAAAATTTATGGACTTATCTTCAAAAGAAGAAGGTAAAACCATTCTCAAACAAAATATAACATCCAACTTGTAAAGATAATATTTTTAGTTTTTCATATTATTTAAATAAATGTTGTTAATTTACATATATTTAACTTTTTCTAGAATTGATTTTTTTTTAAATTTCAAATTCATGTTTATTTATACGAATTTTAATGTGTTTTTCATATACTTAAATTTAAAATTATTACATAAAAGCATCAATTTTTTTAAAACAATTACTTTAATAATAAATATGACCTGATGTGTTTTGGAAGGATATAATCCAATCCATTAGATCAAGAAAATATATGGTAACTCTTTGTATTCACATTTAACCTATATAAAAACGTAGGCCAAGTGTTTGTTGGATGCGTTCATTGCTATCAAAAGCGAAACTCCTATAGTTTTTTGAAAGTTTTGCACCTCTTCTGATATAATCATAGTAACTTTCAATGAACTCACCACTAGGGAAATATTTATTGAAAGGATGATTTATTTCAATTTGTTTTAGAAATATTATTTTATGATGAAGGATATTTTCAATTTTCAAGGATAGATATAGATTGTTTCTATAACTAAAGAACATGTACTATATTACCCATTGCCGAAACTTGAGTTCTAAGGGAAATTAAAATTCTTTGAAGAATATGGATTTAAGAAGGAAAACTTTTTATTCTTCATAAAAAAGCTAACCTTAATCTTCAAGAATTTTTCAGAATTTCTCAATGTTCCATTTGAAGTGGAGTCTCTATTTGTGTCTAAAAATTCACCAAAAGTTTGTGGAGAATTTATCAAGCCTAAAGCAGAAACAATATATTTATGATTAATGATAAATTTCACAAGGCATGGAATCTGACCCCTAAAGTTAGAATTATTTTACAATGGAGCTTATCTTTTCCACTATAGAGGATGGGGATAGGAACACAATCAAGATATCGGATGTCTACTTTCTATATTGTCTTGCAAGATTTAAAAAATTTAATTTTGAGAAATTCATCTAGCCCTCTATAAAAGGAATACATAATGTATCAATTAAGATAAAGATTTTATTATATGGATGGATTCTGAATAGGGTTCTTACAACGTTTTTGAAGGAAAAATGTTGAGAATGAATCTCACCCATAAATGAAAAAAATATAATCCAATAAATGCTGAAACAATATCAATAATGAGATTAACCTATAATTTCCAGGAAAAAATATTTGTTGAAAAATAATCAATAGTCTCCTATACTAATATTTTAAATTCAGTTTAATAAAATGTACCAAATAAGTAAGTTCATGTACTTAAGAAAAGAAAACTTCAATAGATCTTATTTTAGATAAATCTCCTAATAATAAAAAATAAAAATTAGTTGAGGGTATTGAATCTATGAAATTATCTATACCTTTAGAAGAGAAGGGAAATGATAAAATTGTTAAACCAGAATTAAAACCAAAAGGGAAAACATTGAAAAAAAAATCACTTCAAATGAATTATTTAATAAGTTCATTGATACTCATAGGATATTTATAAAATAAAATGCTAAAGAAGTAAAAAAGAAGAAAGAAGAATGCATAGTTGGGAAAATATATTTGGGATTGAAAAAGCTGATGCTGAGTACTTAAGAGTGGAAGTTGAATATAAGTTTAAAAAAGAGAAGAATAAAAAAAATTATCTTAAAGTGAAGCAATACTTAATTTCTGAATCTATTATCCATTGAGTAACTATCAAAGAATATATTGTTCTTAAAGAACCATTTAAAATAAAGTTGGACTTTAAATGAAAAAGGAAATAAGTCACCTCAAAAGTTTCTAAAAAGGCCTAAAAATTATCATCACCTCATTGGGTTGTTGGAAGTCCAATTAAGAGATAAACATATGTTCATTTATTCGAAGTATAGTCTGCTGATGTTCATCCATATGAAGCTCCTCCACCTCCATCTGTTGAAGTAAAAGTTACAACATTAAAAACTTTATTAGAAGAAGTTGTTAATAAGTCAGTTTATAAGATAGAAAAATTTACCATTTAAGAAAGAAGTTTTTGAATATTTATCTCCTCTTGAATCTTTATTTCACACTTCAACTATATTTAAATCATCTTATTCTAAGAAAGATCTTTAAAAATTAGTTTCATTTAAAGAAAATTCTAGTTCATGTTTCTCTTCATCAGATTCATTTGAGATAACTATTCATGATCAAAATGAATATAATGATGACCCCTTGAAATTAAATATTATTCTCAAGAAAATTCAAAATTATTGGTAGATAAACCAATCATTTTTAAAGAACAAAATATGAAAAATAAACCTTTTGACATCTCATTTGAATCAATTACTTCTGTTATAGATCGATATTTTAATAAAAAATATTGACTTAGTTTTGATCATGAAGAGGAAAATTAATCATACCATAGATAAAATAGATAAAATAAGACCTAAAGTGGTACAGATTAAAAATAAGTAGACCCATAGTTAGAATACACAATTAAAAAAATTATTTAATATATTATGTAGAAAAATTTAATGAATATATGAAGAAATATAGAGAAGAAACCAATCATCATGATTTGAAGTTGAAAAAATTTACCAAGTTATTAAAATATATAATTAAGGATATCAATTCTATTGGTGAACACACCATTTCCTTGCAAAAAAACTATAATATTCTCCATGTGAAATTTATTATTGTTGAAGAAGATGTAAACGATCTTGAAAGTAGGGTTGATAAAATTTATTCATCTGTTAAAGATTTAATGAATATTTCTATGATAAATAATATTATGATGTTGGAATATAATTTAAAATTTTATGAGTAGAAAGAGATATTTTAAGAGTATATTCAGAATATCATTTCATTAGAGAGTATTATATCTATGAAGAATCAACTATTAAAATCTCAAGGAGAAAGTCTGTTAGTGATGATAGTCGAGTTTGAAGATAAGTTCAAATTTAAAGATTAATATTTGAATGAGTAATGAAAATACATTAAAAAGATGCAGCACATGATATAAAAATAAATCAAGAAGGAATGATTTTTAAATTTACAATTTTTTTTATTTTTTTAACATTATTATTCAAACATTTTATTGATATCATCTTTAAGATTTTGGTTGATAATTTTTTTTGATAATGTTATTATTCTCTGTATGAATGATAATTGTTTAATGTTTTTTATTTACCCTTTTAATAAATTTATATGAATATTTTATCATTTTTTGTATAAGTATAAACCAAATTTTCATAAGTTTTTCAAGTCGAATTTTCTTTTCAATTCGTTTTAAAAAACTAAAAAGGGGGAGAAATACTTTAAAAATTAAAATCATTATTACTATTTTATATTTTTTTTAAAAATGGGAGGACATTAAAAATAAGGAAGAAATTATCTATTTATTTTTTAAATGGGTAGAAATATCTAAAGAGATAAAAAAAGATATTTTCATATGAAGATATATAGGGAGTATTTGCATTAATTTTAATTTTAATTTGTGTGTTTTTTTCCAAAAAAGGGAATATTTCTTAGTCATTGACTTACTTTAGTCTATTTTTTTGGAAAACCAAAAAATTATTCATTTAGTATTGGATCTATCTAAAATTTTTTTATCTTTAATGATTTCATTATATAAAATTGATAAATTAATTACCAATAACGCGAGGTTTAAGGAAATATCAATTGTATACTAATTTTTGAAAGTTAGATGACCTTAGAAATTATATAATACTTAAAGTTTAGGGTTTTCATGTAAAATTGATTACCTGAAAAATGAAAATCAGATTACTTTCAATTATTTTACATAGCATTTTGGTGGTGTTGAACAACTTTATTTATAGATGTGGTGAGATGCTGAGTCCATTGAAAGTAAACAATAAGTTCAAACCATTAAAAATGAATTTGAGTTTTGTAGAATTATACCACTGATGTAATACCTTGACACTATAAGCCTAGATCCGGTGCATTATTGTAATACATTGGCATGATTACAAGGAGTCAAGTCCTGAAGGATCGACCGGTTTAGTAGTTTTAGAAAACAGATTACATATATAAACTTTACATTACAATTTTTAACATAAAACACAGATTAGATAATAATTTGAGAGAGCCATTATTAACCTAGATTAACCCTTCTTATTAATCATAAAAAACTTCTTGTCATCTTATAAAAATAAAACATAAGAAAGGGGTGAGCTCAGATGCTCAGCAAGGATAAACAATATAGCAAAATCCATCATAAATAGGCACAAAATTTTGAGGCAAGGTACAAAACTAAAACAAGAGCCTTTTAAAACATTATATTCAACATAATATGGATTGAATAAATCAAATAATTACATTTAAACCATCACATAGATATTCTAATAGTCAAATAATCACATGTAAAATCAATAACTAATCTCATAATGAGGGAATGAATAATGTGGGACATCTTAAATATACCTTCAAGGATTTAGCCAAGACACCATAACTAATTGGGTAAGACATTAGCCAAAACCCAAACGAAATTGTCTCATGAGACTACTGATGCATTGAGGGGCTATAGAGGGCCCCACTCGACACTTACAAAGACCAATTCATTCCTCTTATGAAAGGGGTAAAACATAACCAACATAAACATTCATATTAAAACTATCATATGAATGTCAATACTTAAACCATAAGTTATGAATGGTATAAAAATAGAACAACCATAGTCAAACATATCATAACTCATTTAATACAACATGGAATATTGTATAATAATAAATCAACCTCAATCAAGAATATTATCCAATAAAGTATGTTGACATAGTTGAAAATAATCAGTAAAATTCTTTGAGAGAAATATCCATTTTTTATTAAATCATTTAAAAGTCGCCCAATTTATAAAGGAAATTATTTAAAAGATATTTTTGAATCAAAGTGTCACATAACACTTTGAAGATTTTAAAATGAATTAACATTTTAAAATAATCATGCCCATATAAATAAATCGTTAAAATCATTTTGAAAACCTGGACATTAATTAAATAGATTTAAAAAAATAAACCCTTAAGGAATTAAAAATAATGATCTAGTTAAAAAGAACCTTCAATAAAACCTTAAAAGATTCATTTTTAAAATATTTTTTATGAAACATTGACATGGTTGATAAATATGTTCTAGTAAATACTTACACATAAATAATCTTAGATAATAATGAGATTGAGGAATTAACCCCTACCTTAGGTACGATACTCTCCGTACATGTCCAAAACTCCTGTATAATGTTTTTAAACAAATTATTAACTTATATCAGAATCATAATATTATTTATGATATTGTATATGATTCTTTTTTGACTTTATATTACCTGTTTATTAACAATTCCAAGTTAACGCAACATATCGGGTAATAATCGCTTTTTTTTATCGTATGTGTTTTGACTTTTTATTTTTTATTATATTACTTAGATCATAACTTACTTACAAAATTTATAATATGATTTATATATCATATATATTCATAATATAAATATATATTATAGATAGATATATGAAATGGAATACACTGCTCATGGAGACGATAGGCCGTACGTATGCATGAACGTTGTTTCCATTTTCTTATCATATGGAAGTAAGTGAATGACATATATGTACATATATATATATATATATTTATAGTAGCCTTATTATTTTATATATTTCATAATTATTTATAATATATATTTTTTATAATCATTCTTGTATGGTTAATGTGGAGAATGTATCTCATCACGTCGTAGAGATGGCAAGTCGTACGTACGCACGAGCGATGATATCATTTCCTTAATGGTTTAATGGTATGGAATATGAATTTTAAAGAAATAATACCATGTTATATTTATTATTTAATTTATTTATATTCATCATTATACCCATCGAAATAAATTATAGATGAAAAACATTTTACACCACGACATAGAGACGGTAAGCCGTACATATGCACGCATAGTGGTATTGTTTTTAATAGGATGGGTAAACAGAGGAATATGATTGTACCAAAATCATAACAACATATAAACATATATTATATTCTGAAGTTTTTATTTTAGTATGGTAGCAACTTAGGAATAGGAAGTAGAAGAATAAAAGAACTTTGAAAGAAGGGATAAAACGATTACCTCTTCTTCAGGTGTCTCCTTTTGATTTGCACAAAAGGAATCCTTAAGTTGGTTTTATTCCAAAAAAGTGGACTCTATAATGAATTTATAGAATTTGGGATGATATTTTGGTAGGATTTGTCTGAGCCAAATGGCTTTTGAGGTGTGAATTAAAGAGAAGGAGAAGTTCCCTTTTATAAAAGAGGCGAGGGACACTTTAGAAAAAACTTGAAATATTAATTTATTATAAATTTATTTTCGGTTTCTAATATATAAAAAGTGATTAATTTAGATTCTAATTTGAGGATGGGTCTAAATCTTCTCATAAAAGTATTTTTAGACAAGTTTAGGTCATGAAAATAACAATATATTTTGGAATTAACCCTTAGTTAAACAGTTTAACTCTTAGTGTGTCTTCTTGTATTTTTATACTATAGTGTTAATATAGTTACTATAAAATTCCAAGAGAACCTAAAGTGGATAATTAATGACATTTTTAACATTAAATAAGTCATTTGGATGAATATTATATTTTTAGGACTTTTATATCATTTAATAAAATATTATTTGTTTTAAAAACTCATTTATGTCAATTTTGACACTATTTAGTAATTGATTTTTGTTAGTCATAAAAACTTGATTACTTAAAAAAAATTCATTAAATAATCCCTCATATGTAAATTTAATATATAAAATTCGTGGATTTCATAAAAATGTTAAAATTACATTTATTTTAAAATATATAAATTCATTTACTTGAATCTTTAATTAATATGGAAATCACTACATCATCATTGTTTCATAAATAAATATATATATTTAATGTTTAAAAATTATAAATAAAATACCATGATGTAGGAAATATTTTTTTATTTCTAATTACTATTATAGTCAAAGATATCAGTTACATAACCCAATATTAAAATTTATTTAGTAAAAGATACATGTTTATGTTATATTTCCCTTTTCTTTAAATTAAATATTTATAATGTCATTTTCACACCCAAGTGGCTCCCATATGATAAAAGTTAGGTCTAAGGAAACTCATTGTCAAAATTATATCATAAAATAGTATTAGGACACATGTTAGGGTAGTTTTATATTATTATAATATTATCTTTTACCCTTATTTACCTGATTAACCCTTTAACCATGGTAAATAAAAATAATTACTGAAGTTACTATTCATAAATGTCCCAAAATAAAAGGTAAATATTTAAAAAATATTGAACTTATGATTAAAAATATATAATCCATTTTTATAAATTAAAAACATAGAATTGGCAGAAATTTATTTAAAATTAATTCCCGTTGTTAAAACGAGAAAGTGGGTTTTCAAGAAGTAAAAACTATCAAATTATCGGCTTGTGTTTATTTCCAATTTCAATGTGAAATTACTTAAAATGACCAAAATTATATTAAATGATAAAAAAATAATCCATTTACACTTTAAAACTAATTAAAAAGATAATCTAACTATATAAATAATTTAGATGAAAAAGAAATTTTGAATTAAAATACAGTATTTTTCGCTATTCATTAAAATATAAAAGTTATCCATAAAACACCAAATATTTATCCTAAATAAATTTTTATGTCTTGATTATAAATAAGAATTTAATTTTTTTCAAATTAAATATATAAAAGTTTCAAATATTGGATTTTAAAAGGGTTCTCCATTAAAAGCTGGAAAAACTGTATTTTTTGAAAAATACTTCTTTTATCTGAAAAATTGAATTTGTCCTTATATTATGTATGAGAAACATATAAGATGAATGTTAAAATTATATGTGATATATAAAATTCAAAATGTGGTTAATACTATTCATTACCATTTTTTAAACGGTTAGTTTGATAGTTCATAGTGCGCTTGAACTCAGTGTTGCGTGTAGCACTAGCTATTGAATTATAAGAAGAAGTGTACCATTGAAGATTGGGGTGTTACAAATTATAATTGTTACAATGATGCCTATAAATATAACCTCACCACGAACATCATAAGAACAATTTATCACAAGTTTCTGTAATCATTATAAATGTTACTGATTATTTTGAATCTTTAAAATTTATTATTGCAAAGAGTGATTCCGATCATTGTAATATTTTTTATTTCCAAGAAATGTAACTGAGAAAAACCATTTTTGGGAATTAATTGTAAAGATATTAGTTTTTATGGTAATTTTTTTTCACTTGTGAGTTTTTTTAGGCATTTATAAGGATTAGGAGATAGAACCGAGCTACTGGTCAAAGTATTGGGAATATCGACCTGCTGACTATTGCGGTGGAAGTACTGAGCTATGAGTAAAAGTAATAAGTAAACCAAGATGTCATTTTATAAATCATTAAATTATTATAAGGCATATCAAGTTCTTTTATGGTATATAATATAAATCCAAGCTTTAGGATATAAGAAGCGGATACCTTACGACATGTTTAAAGTCATAGATACCTTAGATCAGGTCTATATATCTACCTTTAACTTTTTTTAAAAGTGAGGTTTTAATATTATCCTTTTAAAGGATTATTTGTTTTTCTAACCAATAATCCATGTTTAGTTTTTAAACATATATTTTATTCTTTTCATAATCACCATTGAGTTAATTCTTGAATCAATTAGTACAATACAATTAGTTTAAATTTTTATTTCTACAACTCTTTTATCGATAATTGATAAAATACGGATTACTGTATTTCCCCTGAACTTACTGTGTTACATACAATTTATATTTACTTTGCATAAAATATTTTTATTCTGATCTTTTATTTGATCTATATTTCAAAAAACCAATCAAATTATCTACTAAGGAGGAAGAAAATTGTTAGTTGATTTCAAAATATAATTCACCCCTTCTTATTGTCCATTTAGCACACTATTACATTCCTAAAGGCCCAAATGTTGTAATAATAATATTAAAGGATAAATTCTATTTTGGTTATTCTCTAACTGATGAAATTATTAGCAATATACCTATCGATCCCTTGATTATTTAAGCCTCAAGGATTCCGTAAGAAAGGTATCAAATTATTAATTTTATCATGCTAAGAATATCACTAAACATAGGTATTGGGGACTCCAAACATGATCCATGTACCCCCAGTATACCAAATATATAGTGTATGACACTCCATGTGATGTACTTTTTTGGTTATCCATTGTATAAAACTTGTTTTGTGCCTCATGAGTATATTTTATATCCCTATATAAGAGTTATACTCACATTAACCATAAAATTTCATAATTACCTATAATAATCCTTGATTAATAATGTTTAAGAATAAATCAAAGTCATACTTTGAGAGTCCAATTATCATTTAACTTCATGATATGTATATCAATATACACATATATGTATCCAACATGAGAGAATTATAAAATTTTCATTTTTTTTGTATAGTCATGATATATTTTATATTATTTAAAGAACCTTTGTGATAAATTTTTTTAACAAAGTTTTTGTGTTTGCTAACAAATAACCTTTTTATATAAGAATTTTTTTGTTATTTAGGAATCATACCCAGTCCATTATAATGAGATTTATAAGAAATTTGAATGTTGCTGAAATTTTAGACCCAAACATAAAGGTGGAGGATAGATTTTTTTACGAAAGTTGTTTTCCTAACTCAAATAATTGGTCTCAACAACATCAGATTCAGATCATCAGATCCATCAACATCAGATTCAGATAATCAGATCCAGAAGAATCAGAGGCAAAAAATGTTTATTATTAGAAGTTTTCCTTTTACTTAATCAGATAAAGAACTAAGTTGATGTGTTAGAAATACAGAAGTTATTTTATGAAGAAGTCATATTTTTTCTAAAGATTTTTGAAAGATGATTGTGAATTCAGAAGTTAGAATGTTTCATATTTTCTAAACAAAGTCATATGGTTCTTTTCCGATCACGAAGTTATCAAAAATCATGAAAAATATCATGATAAAATCTTTTGATAAAATGAAGGAATCATAATGGTTGTATAGATTCTATAATTCAAGACAAAGTATCCATTCTATTCAGAAGCACCTAAATTAGAAGTTGTCATAAGTAAGAATGTGTGAAGCTGATGGAGTTTTAATAAGTTCAAAGTTGATAAGTGGATTCATCTTAGAATTGTTTTCGTCATTATGGAAGATTAATCGTAATGGTATTTCCATCATAATCTAAATCCATCATATTGTGAAATTCTATCATAATGAGATGATAAGAAAACAACAATCATAATGAGCTGAGAAGAAGAATATTTGTAATGAGATGAGAAGGAAATAAATTCGCAATGAGCTAAGAAGAAACTTTTAATGAGATGAGAAGGAAACAAATTCATAATGATCTAAGAAATAAATATAAATCATAATGATCATATTACGAAGAATACTAAAAAATAAAATTCCAGATGTTTTATGAAGAGTAGAATAGGTCAAGGTTAAAATTCAATTTTTCATAAATCTCATATAAATATAGAAAGTATTGAAGAAGTCAAAGTTAAAGTTTAAATGAAAGATATTTTCAATGTTTTTGAAATATGAGGAAGTAGGGAATGTTTTCAAGTTTCCCGCTCTTGATTTTCTCAGTCTCCTATAAATACTTACACAAATATTTATTTCATTGTAATTTTTCACAAAATCGGAAAAGGCAGAGCATTGAAGAAATCAAGTGAAATTTATTTCTATCCAGAGATCTCATGAGGAGGATCAAACAAATAAATGTTTGTTTATCGGATTGAACAAGATCATATTTAGAAGATCATATTTAGTCAATCAGATTGAGTCAATCAGACTGAAAAAACCATATTGAGAATTTGAACTAAGTTTGAGTTTTTTAGATTGAGAAAGAGTTCATCGTACTGAGAAGATCATATTGAGTCAATCAGACTGAACAAGATAATATTGAGTTTATGAGTAGAGTTTGAGAAGTACATATTGAGTAAGGTGTAATCATATTTAATTTATCAAATTGAGAAAATCATATCCACTAAAATCAGACTGAGGATTCAGATCGAGAATTTGTAGAGAATTTTCAATATATACTTTATTATTTAATTTAGCTCAATTGTTTTATAAGAAAAATATTTTAAACTAATGGGAGTCATTATAATATTTTTTATTTGTATATAAAAGGTGTCTAATGGGATTTGGCACAAGTTTTATTCACTTATACATAATAGTGGATTTCCATATACCCACAAGAGTGGCTATGATAGGGATATAAGTTCTCACACTAAGGCTGAACCTTGTAAATCTTATATATTTGACTTTATTTACTTATTTTTCATGTGTGAGTATTTACCTAAAAGTTGATAAGGAAATAAATATTAACATATTATAGGGGTTATGTTTTAAAAAGTATTGGAACTTATAAAAAAGGAACTAATTCAACCCCCATCTAAGTTGTTATTTGATCCTTTGGAACTTCAATTGGTATCAAAGGGAAGGTTCCCATGTTGAATCCTTATCATAGATAATATCAATTCTATCAATACTAGAGAAATTCCTACATTTGATGGAAAATATTATTATGGTCGAAAAAATAGGATGATTCCTTATTTCCTATCTCTTTAACTGGAAGTTGTTGATGCTGCTACTATAGGTTTTCCACCTATTGGGAAAGATGAATATATGACATTTTCTGATAAGAGAAATTTAGAAGTTGATGATAAGGATTTAAATGTAATCCTTATGTCCTTATTAGAGAATGTTTATTAGAAGGTGATGAGTCTCAATTCTTCAAAGAGTATGTGGGACAAGATGAAAATTATTTTTGAAGGGAATACTAAAGTAAAAAAACAAAACTACAAATCTGGCATAGTAAGTATGAAGACATATGAATGAAAGATGAAGAAACTTTCAATGAATACTTCACCAGAGTAAATGAAATTGTTTGAAACATCAAAGGATTCATAGATTTCTTGGAAAATTATATAATTGTGAAGAAACTTATGAGAAACTTTCTATATAGGTTTGATTCTAAAATTTCATCTTTAGAAAGTAAGGATGATTTATCTCTTAATGAATTGAATAAATTTATTATTTTTTTATGAAATGAGGAAAGATTCAATGCTTAAAAATAATATGAAATATGAAATGGATTTTTAAGCTATGAGAAAGATAAAAATCCAAGATGTTGAATAAACTGATCCTTGTGAGTTTGAAGATAATGAAAATGATAAGTTGAATGATAATATTAGGTCTCTTATATCTAAAAACTATCAAAGATGAAGAGGAAAATATAGATGAAAACTTCATATAATTTTTTTTAGTGTGGTTGAATTAGAAAATTTTCTATGAATTAACCTAAGAATATTGTTGGGGAATATCGAGATGATTCTAATGAAAAAACTCAATAGAAGAAGTGGAACAAAAATGATAAAAAATAAAAGTCATTCAAAAAATACAAGAAGAAGTTTACCAGAAACAAAATAAATATGTTGAGTAAGAAAGATAAATTAGACTCAATTAACAACAATTCATCAAAATATTAAAAATCTGAAAAATGCAGAACCTTCATTGTAAAAGTTTAAAAAGCTGAAGACTCCCCAAATAGTGAAGAATAAGGAGGTGATGAATCTTGTAAAGAGTACTAACTAAGAACAAAACTTGTTGCATGTCTTAAGAAAAACAAAAATCTAAATAAATAAACTATATTAATGAATAAATATTGTCAAGAAGTTACTTATGGAAGGAATTATGTCATCAAGCAGGAGGATGAATATATTCAAAATATCTTAAGTTACAAACTTTGAATTGCTGAATAGGGAAATATGATTGAAGATCTCAGTAAGAAGATAGAATCTGAGGAAGAAGAAGTTAAAAAGTTGTAATCAAAACTTCTTGAATCATAAAGTTCCATGAGGAAGATGAATAAAAATTTGAACACAGACTGAGAAGTAAAATCTCATACTTCTAAAGTTGTTGAGAAGGCACAATACAATAATCAGGTGAAATCTTTACCCACCAAAATTTATGTTTCATCTGATTCCTTTTATATTCCAGGTTTGAGAAAATGTGTTGGGAATGATTGGATGAATAAAGGATGTGAGAAAACTATCAAATCTAAAAATGTATAAAACTCACTCAAAAGAAAATATGGTCCATATGCTATGTATGTTAGATCTGAAAGAAGTTTCCAACCTCAACAAAGTTTCTATAGAAAAAAATATGTCTTGAATATAAAATCAAGATTTAATGTCTATTCTTAGTGGTGTGTAATATATGGGAATAAATATTTTTTTTACAACTTATCTCTATGTGGAAGAAGGTTTGAGCAAAGTGGAATAAATAGTTAAAGTAGAATGAGTGACTTTACTAACTTATAGAAAGTTGAAAATTTGAATTCTCAAGAGGTTAGAAAATTTCCAACAAAAAATCAATTTGAATGTTCAAAAGAAGTTTATGGAATCTGTGATCAGGCTGTTCATCATGCTCAAAGTATATAACACTCCCTGTGGAACAAGTTTCTTATTATAGAAAAAAATAATCTAAAAAGAAGAAATTTGAGGAAATAGATTTTTTTGTTGAGATAACTTTAAAAAAAGTAAAAGGAACAAACCATGGATACTTGATAGTGTTTTTTCTTCACATATGATAGGTGATATAAAAATCTTAAAACCTATTTACAGTCATGATGGAGGATTAGTTACCTTTGGAAACGATAGTTCCTTAAAAATACAAGGAATAAGAATGACTGAGATTAAAGTAGAGAAGTTAAAATATAAGGAAGTTTTATTTTTTGATGGGCTAAAACATAACTTACTTAGTATAAGTTAACTTTGTGATGATGGAAGAGAAGTTTTTTCTAGAAAAGATTTTTTTATCATCAAAAGTGTGAAATATGGAAAAGTTATTACAAAATGTGAAAGAACCTATGGTAATATTTTTCAAATGGGAGAATTCAACAACTCTAGTTACTTTAGTATGAAGATGAAAAAAAATTGTGGCATTAAAGACTTGGTTTCCTTGGATAGAAAATTATAAACACACTTTCTAAAGTTTATTCCATTTAAAACTTTCTAGAATTGAAAATAAGATAAGGAGATGTTTGTGTAACTTGTCAAAAATGGAAGATAACTTGAAAAAGTCATAAAAGAGTTGAGATTCGATCTACCAAACCACTTGATATTATTCATTCTGATTTATGTGGGCCGACGAGACATCAATTTGTAGAAAGAGATTTATACTTTATCAATTTTATGGATTATTTTACTTGGTTGAAAAATACCATGTTTATGAATTATAAGTTAGAGGATGTTGAAATGTTCAAATTATTTAGAAAAGATGTTGAGAAATAAATGGGGGTTTCCATAAAAAAGTTGAGAATAAATAATGGTACCGAATTCATAAGTAATATTTTTGAAACTAATCTGATAAAAAATGGGCTCAAACATCAGTATATTTCTCCCTGTACTCCACAACAAAATAAAGTAGCACAAATAAATAATAGAAGTTTGGTGGAAATGGGAATAATTTTGTCATCAGAATAAAAACTTTCAAAGTTTTACTGGAAATAATCTGTTAGTACTACTGTACATATTCATAATAGATTTTTGTTGAGACCAGAAACCAACATGAACTCTTATGAAATGTGGTTTAACTATAAACCTTCACTTAAGTACTTCAACGTTTTTTTGGAAGTCCCTGTTTTCTTAAAATAAAACACCAGTATCTGGGAAAGTTTGATGAGAAATATGAGGAAATAACTTTCATGGGTTATTCACCCAATGTAAGAAGCTAAAAATGTTGCAAAAAAATTTAAAAAAGTTAGCGGACTCATATGATGTGAAATTAATTGAAAATAAAGATTCCTTAATAAAAGTTTTTAAGGATGTTAAGGAGGATAAAATAGAGTTTTCCAACAATGGTTAAAGTAATTTAAAACATCCTTATCAAGATTTAGATGAATCATGTGATAATAAAAGTGAATATAGGAGAGAAACTTTGAAATTTACTACCTCAAAAATAATGTTGAGTTTGAAAATATTATTGTAAATTAGAAGGATCTAGTTCAAAAAAAAGAAAGTTGATATTAGAAAATCCAACTTCACTTATCTCAAAAGTTGTACCGGAATCAGTTTTAGAATCTATTCGACACAAAGAATGGGTATATGATATGAATGATGAGTTGGATTAGATTGAATAGAATGAAACCTGAGAACTTGTTCCAAGTCCAACAAATAAAAATATCATCAGAACCAAGTGGGTTTATATAAAAATGATAAATGAAAATGGTGAAGTTTTAAGAAACAAATCCAGTCTTGTTTATAAATTCTATGCATAGGTGGAAGGTATGGATTTTGTAGAAATTTTTTCCTCAATTTTAAGATTAGAATCTATTAGAATGATTCTATCAGTGGATACACATCAGAATTACAAAGTTTATCAGCTAGATGTAAAGTAAAATTTCATGAATAGTGAGATTGATGGAGAAGTATTCATTTAACAACCTTGTGGGTTTTTACTTGATGAGGATAAAAAAAGTTTTTAGATTCAATAAATCTTTTTATGGGATGAAATTATCTCCACATGCATGGTATTCTAAACTTGAATATTGTTTGATAATGTTGAACTTTTCTAAAGGAAAAGTTGATAGCAACTTATATGTGAATTTTTTTGACTCTGAAACTCTTATTGTAATTGTTTATATAGATGATATAATTTTTATTGGGGAGGAAGAAAATGTTTTTGAAACATTTTCTAAAGAAATGAAGAAATTTTTTGAAATTTCAATATTGGTAGAATTAACTTTTTTCCTCGGCTTACATGTTCAAAAAAATACATTTTATTATAACAAGAAAATTATGCCTAATAATTGTTAAATAAGTTTGAGATAGATGAATCCAAAAATGTTTCTACTCCTATTTCAATGAGCACAAAGTTGAGTAAAGATGAATCTGGAAAAAAGTGTGAATCAGAAAGATTTTCAGAAGCTATTAGAAAGTTTACTTTACCTTATAAACTTTAGAATTGATATTTTTTATGCTGTGACTTTGTGTTCCAGGTATCAAAGTAATACAAAATAATCACATATGTTGGAAGAAAAAAGGATTATGAGATATTTCAAAGGAATAACTTAAAATGGGTTATTATGAAAAAGAAATTTTGAGATGAAGTTTCATGGTTATATTGATATTGATTGTGCTGGAGATTGTAATGATATAAAATTAACCTCAGGAGGAACATTTTTCTTGAGTGAATGTTTGGTGAGTTAAAATAGTAAGAAACAAAGTTCAGTAACTTTGAGCACAACTGAGTTTGATAATGTTGTAGCTACTCAATCTTGTACTCAGATGTTGTGGATTAAAGTTCAGCTGGAAGATTTTAATGTGAAAGTTTCTAAACCATTGAAGATACTTTGTGATAATCAAATTGAATTTTATCTTTCTAAAACCCCTTTCCAACATTAAAGATAAAAACAAATTTATATAAAGGTTCACTTTATAAAATAGAAAGTTGCTTCTAGAGATGTTTTTCTAGAATATATTTCAAAAAAGTATCAAATTGCTAATATCATTACAAAAGAAATGCCAAAATAAAGATTTGTGGAGTTGAGGATGAAACTTCATGTTCATCCTCCTCCCATTACTTCCAAAATATTATAAGGAAGCACCCCTATTGTGCTTTGTATTATGTTGAAAAAGGGGGAGAGAATGTAAAAGCTTTCTATTTTGTAAGAAGTTTTTACTTATCTTTATTAAATGAATATGAATACGTGGTTATCATAAAATGGGGGAGAGAAAAAGAAAAGTGAGAGGAAAAGATAAAAGTGATGGGGAGTTTATCTTTACATGGTCGTAAAATTTTATTCCCCACCAAGGGATAAAACTACTTCAAAAACATTAATTTATACAGTAGTGTGGTGTTAAGACACTCTCTTTTGAGAAAGTCTATGTTTTGATAAAAGTAAAAAAAGGGATGAAAGTTGAATTTTTTTTGAGAGTTTGAAAAGTTTTTAACCATGGTTGTCAACAATTCCAAAGGGGGATATTGAAGAACGTTTTTGAAAAATTGTTTTAATAAAGTTTTTGTATTTGTTGATAACTAACCTTTTTTCATAATAATGTTTTTGTTATTCAAGAATCGGACCCAATCCATTGTAATGAGCTTTATAAGAAATTTTAAAGTTTATGAAAGTTTATAACCCAACATAAAGGGGGTTACAAGTTTTCTTTTTAAGAAAGTTTTTTTATAGACATAGATAATTGGACTAACCAACATCGGATTCAGATCATCAGATCCATCGACATAAAATTTAGATCATCGGTTCCAGAAGAATCGAAGGGAAAAATTATTGATTGATAGTGGTTTTATTTTTTCCATAATTAGATAAATAAAGAAGTTTTTTAGTTAGAAGGATAGAAGTTGCTGAGTGAATAAGTCATATTATTGTTGAAGAATTTTGAAAGAATATTATGAAGTCATGTGTTAGAAAATTTTCATACTTTTTAAACTATGTCATACAATTATTTTTTGATCATTAAGTTCTCAAAAATCATAAAAACTATCATTGAAAATCCCTCATAAGTTATTAGATGTAAGAATGTGTAAATAATTTCAATGTTTCTAAGTGAATTCATCATTGAATACTTTCCATCTTTATGAAAAATTCATTATAATGGTATTTACATCCTAATGAAAATCCCTCATAATAGGAAATTACATCATAATGTGATGAGAAATAAACAAAAATCATAATGAGTTAAGAAGAAAATAGATTCATAATGAGCTAATAAGGAAATGAGTTCATAATGAGCTGAGAAAGACACATAATCACAATGAGATGAGAAGTAAACAGATTCATAATGATATGAGAATGAAATAGAAATCGTAATGATCTGATTATGAAGAAAACTCAAAAATGAAATTCCATAAGTTTTAGGAAGAGTTGAATAGGTCAAACTTAAAATTCAAATTTTCATAAATCTTAGAGAAATCTAAGGAGGATTGAAGAAGTCAAAGTTAAAGATTAAATGTGAGAGATTTTTGGAGTTTTTGAAACCTAAGTAAGCGGGGAAAGTTTTCAAGTTTCCTGCTCTTTCTTTTCTCAGTTTCCTATAAATACTTACACAAATATTTATTTCATTATAATTTTTCAAAAAAGCAAAAAGGCGTAGCGCTGAAGAAATCAAGTGATAGTTATTTTTAGCCAGAGATCTCATGAAGATGATTAGACAACTGAATGTTTGTTTTTCGAATTGAGATTGATCTTATTGATAAGATCATATTGATTCAATCAAATTTAGTCAATCGGACTAAATAATATCATATTGAGAATTTGAGTAGAGCTTGAGTTTTGTAGATTGATAATGGGTTCATCATATTAAGAAGATCGTACTGAGTCAATTAGACTAAGGAAATCATATTGAGTTTCTGAGTAGAGCTTTAGAAGTTCATATTGAGTAAGGAATAATCATATTGACTTCATCAGATTGATAAAATCACATCCATCCTAATCAGACTGAGGATTCAGACCGAGAAATTATGGAATAGTTTCAAAAAAGTATTTATTCTTTTATTTAGTTAATTTTTTTGTAAGAAAAATATTGTAAACTGATAAGAGTCAGTATAATCTTTCCTATCGAGAGATAGAAGGTGTCTAAATGGATTTAGAATATGTTTTATTCACTTCTTCATAATATTTGATTTCTTTAGACCCATGGGAGTGGCTATAGAAAGGATGTAGGTTCTCACACTGAGACTAAACCTTGTAAATTTGGTGCAATTTACTTTGTTTACTAAATTTTAATGCATGATTATTTACCAAAATTTTTATAAGGAAATAAATCTTAACAAGTTACAGGGGTTAAGTTTTAAAAAGTATAGAAACTTATAAAAATCGAACAACTGATTCAACCCCCCTTCTTAGTTGTTATTCAGTCCTTTGAAACTCCAATATTAAACTCTTTTAAGAATACATAAAAAATTTACATATGATCCTATCTAATATATTATATATGATATTTTTTAGGTCAATATTATGTTTGATTCACTTTTAGGGGTTTTGTTAAACTCAATACATATCTCTGCAACTCCTACTATATCTCTATATGAATATCTAATAAAATCATCCCAATAATATATTAAGTGAATTTAATATATAAATAAATACAGTTGAAATAATTTTAATAGTTAGGAATAATATTATTAATGTCAAACTCCTTGAACATATTCATACTCCTTAATTGTCCACTAGAATAATAATTGTTAGAATATTGAGCCAAATATTCTTCTATTAGTTTGAAATTTTATATACTTGAACTATCTACACAACACTTGATTTTGGACATCACATTCCCTTGTTCACTTTTTCTCAAATCTTTGATAAAATTGGGTAAATATATCTTGAATGCATTCATATTTTTAGAACATTTCTAATGATGAAAACATAATTAATTTCATATTAAAAATAATCCTTAAGGAAATATCTAGTCACACTAGGTCATTAACATATCCAAACATATTGAGTATATTATCAGAGATTAAAATCCATTATGCCGTCATGCATATAATGCCTTTGAAACTTTAAGTGAACTATTTTATGCTTATCCTTAGCATCTATATTCACATGTTGAACATTTTTAACAATTTTTTATTCAAGAAGGTATTTCTTTAACAAATATAATTTCTTACACTTAAGAACTTTTCTTAAGTTACCAGTATTAGGAGTTACTTAAATTAATATTCCTATTTTCAAGGATTCATATTTATGTTTGATGATGATGATGTAATTTATCTATAGTAGAATATTTAATTAGATGATTATCATGTTTTACTGACACTTAATAGGGAATTTTATGAAATTATCTTCCACTAAAATGATGAAACCTTTTGAACTCCTCATATATATTAGTGAGACAAGATCCATATTTTATTAAGAAATTATTCTTATATGGAATTCATCACACAATTTAGTTATTTTGGTAGAAAATTATCCTAATAAAATCATTTATTATTCTTATACAGTTGAGTGAATAACACTTTGTCTAATTCATTACATAGATAAACCCAAATCAATTTCTATAGTAACCTAATCCAACTAGGTTCTCCTCACTAAGTGTTACCTAAAGAAAATTCTAAGAAAAAGACACCTAATGGTAAGGTTCACTTCATTACTTTATTTCCTTACATAAGATAACCCTAAGGAACCCAATTATCGTACGAAGCTAACCCTTTAGATTATCAAGATCTTGAAAAGTGTCTCTTTGTATGGAATCTAACACTTTGTATTTTGAAGAGGATTTAATCTCACCATATAATCTTATCTTATTTCATTTACATGTATTAATTCTTATAATGTGTTAGTTTGGAATCCTATTTCTTCCACCAAATCAATATGTTGAAACTATATTAATGTTTAACTCATTAAAAAACTCATTGGTTATATTACTAAACCAAATTAAAATCCACCTATATTTATACACATCCGAATGAATACCATGCATAAGGTATACAAAACTCTTTCATGTAAAATCTAAGAAATATATGAAATCAACAATTCCTACATGAGAAAACCTAGAACCATAAATAGTCAACCCCCACTTTTCTATACAAGATATATGAATTCTATCTAATGAGAATTTCAAACCAAATTCCATCTACCTAGGGATACTTTAATTAAGAGGGATTTCAATTACATCATAAATCTATCACCTAATATATACAAATTAGAATTAACCAATTACTTCTAGCTCATAACTCCATACAAGCCAAATTCATGGTAGAAGAAAACTAAACTCTTAATCATAACTAGCATGTAACTCCTTGGATTAATGTCTGATAATCTTTAGAATTATTTTATCAAATAAAATAAAGCATACAACTGTTCATAATATAAAAATTATATTCATGAATAAAGTAGATATTTTTTGTAAATAAATGAAAAATTCTCATATTTAAATATAAGATGAAAATTTATGAACAATCTATAAAAAATATAATTATACATGTAATATTCCAAATTTATAAATGACAATTAAACCCTATTTTATTTGTAACTTAGAATTTTTTTGTGTGGAAATTTATTTATTCAATAAAAATTAACTTATAAATGTTTTTTTAATGTGGATTCATGTAAGGGTAAGAGCCCTATTAACACTTTGGAATATTCTATGAAATATTTTTAAAGTTTGGTACAGAGTTAGTGTGAGATTATCGGGCCCGAAGAGATTCAACATTGATAAAATAAAAATAATAAAAATATTATATCATGAACGCATTTTTTTGTAATAATGGAATATTTACTAGATGTTGTTTCTGATGGAAAATACAAAGCTAAAATTAGGTCCAAAATATGGGTTTTACCCTAGGCATGACATAACCTTTATGTATGTTGGGTGTTTGGTTAAATCACATGTAAGGGTAATGATTTTACCTATTTATTTTATTTTATTTTCCTTTTTCTTTTATTCCTTTATTCCTTTTTCTATTATCCTTCCCATGAAATCTGCGACAAAAACTCACTTCTTCTCCACATAGCCTCGATCCAAAACCATAAAATAAACCCATTTTGACCCGTTTAAGTTTCCAATGCCTTAATGTGGTGAAATTAAAGACCTAACATTCAAGTTTCGATTGAATTGTTGATTAAATTAGAAGATTAATCTTCAGTTATGGAAATCCTATACATGACTTGGGTTTCTAAATGAAAGAACAATTCATCTTACCATGTTGTTGGTCATGATGATCCTGAGAAACCTTATAACTCTTTGAGCATGGTCGATAAGACTCTATTGATCCCTTTTTTCTAAGATCCCAGCATGCGGTGGTGTTCTTCCTTCCCCCTTATTGTGATATATAAGATGAAAACATGTTATTTCTTTTTAATTATTTATTTTATTCTCTACTTTCCTTCTTCAAAATTCTAGAAAAAGGTAGAATCTAAATAAAATAATAAAACCTAAATTATCAAAGAATAATTTTTAAAACTATCAAAGTGTAATTATGAGAAATAATCAGAAGATAATAATATAAATATTTATCCAAATATAATTACAAAAAATTATCAAATGATAATTTATAATAATTAACAAAATATAATTGCATGAAATTATCAAAGATAATTTTAAAGAATTATCAAGCAATGGTTATTTTGATTTATCAAATTATAATTTATTAAAATTATCAAAAGATAAGTATTGAATTAAAAAATTATAATTTATGAAAAATTATCCTAATATAAGTATTAAAGGATAATTTATAAAATAAAATTTTTAAAGATATTTTTTGTTAAATTATCAAAATATAATTATCAAGAATTATTAAATAATATTTTTCATTAAATTATGAAAGGATAATTTATAAGAAATTATCATAAGATAATTATAAAAGGATTATAATATTATTTGAACAAGTGATAATTTATGAAAATTATTAAAGGATAATTATGAAAACTATCTAAGAAAAATTATTTAGATCATCAAATATTAATTATAAAGGACTTCCAAATGTGTTATTAAATTAATTTAGAGATATTTATGACATAAAATGTGGTTTTATAATTATTCTTAAGGAGAAGACCGCTAGCACATACGTGACCTAAAATGATAAATTAGAAATTATGCAGGATATAGAAAGTATCATTACATGTGATATTTTATTTATTTATGAAACAAATAGATAGTTTTAGTTGTAGAAACCCATGATGTACCTCTAGAATTGACGTGTCAATAACTATGATAATAAGACCAAGGAGTGGGTGTTCTTGACTGTTGAGGTTTGCACTATATATTTTAAACCACACAGGGTGGTTTATCCTTTCTATTGACATCAATGACTTTGAGGCAGGAAGATCCTTACCTATTGGGGTTTTTGTTACACATGTTAACTTATTATAATTTATGCATTGGAAAAATTGATAACCATGCTTGACTTGTGATCACATGTGGGTGTGTATGTATCCCGTGTGACCTGTTATGATATTATTTCCTTGATATTTGTTAGAATATATGGATTCCATATTTGATGTTGATTAACACATTGACTTTTATTTTATTATTTATCTCATGATTTCATGCTATGTTTGTTATCATACTATACCTTTTTGTGTATCATCTTTCCTTTAAAGGATTTTTTTCTTGGTACACATGACAGGTGACCATCAAGATGTGGTTATACCTTATAGGGGGAGTGTGCTTGATGTACGATTAAGATAATGGTGGATCATGATAGACATATTGGAAAGATGTTACTCTATTCCTTGAGGATTCTGAGGAAATGTGTTGATACTCGATGCCTTTTGGATTTTGAGTATCATGTCAAATCGATGCCTTGTGGATTCCATGCATCAGGACCACTCCATGCCTTTTGGATTCAGAGTGGAATTTAAACATCCTTGTGGATATCTTATGATAATTTTATGATGACTTGTGATTATCATTCTATCATGGAGCTGAAGAAGGTACGACTGAGGGTTTGTGGTAGCTTGGTTAGAGCACCACCACTCGGTTCTAGAATGTATGTGTTTTTCTTGTAATAAATTTATTATATTCATGGAATACACTTGTTATAATTGAGAAAAATTGGTTATTGATGATTTGGTGGTTTCCTATTGATTATTATACTCACACCATACTTGGGAATTTCTTTTCACTTTTAGATTTCATGACTAAAGATCTGAAGAAGGGAAAGGGAATTATGGTGGATGGTTTAGAAGAGAATCATAGAGATGATACCAGACTGAGATGGACTACAAAGGACCCTTAAACTTATTTGTTTATTTATCTACTACTTTATAGACTAGACAAGATTACCACTTTGGGAGTTACTTATTATCGTATGACATGTATGGCATTATTTAGTATCTTTATGTTCACTCTGGTTATTTTATTATATTTTTTATGATTTATTGTTGATCCTATGACATGATGCTGAGGGTATAGTCTTCCCACTGATGGAATATAACCCCCTCTACTAGTTGGTATCCACCTAGATATGGGGAGGCACACATGAAGTCATGTGGAATCCGGGTTCAGACTCGGTGGTTCAGGTCATGGTGTTACAAAATGGTATCAGAGGGTTAGGATTCACTAACTCTTTTCTTCTCTTGTCTTGATTTGGGATAGGGTAGATAGGATATAGGTAAGTTGGGACTTAGGTAGGAGAACTATGACAATGCCTGGCTAATACTGTATAGTAGACCTCCGAGTTTCTATAAGTTGGGGGAAATTATGTTTTTCTGTTAGCCATGATTTAATTCACATTAAGTGATGAAAATGATATTGATATGTGATTTATGAGATTTTGGGTGAATTCATGCATCATTAATAGGCATGTTGTTTAAAATTCCATATATATACCTATTTTCATGATACATAATAGTTCTTTAATTAAATGCCTTAATTTGTACTATCTGTTTGGGATAATTCCCATTGTGTGATATACTTGTATCTCCATGATATTATGATATATCTTTACTAGAATTAATTAGTTTAACTAAGAATAAAATTGTGTTAGTATATATATGATGATTATGGATAACCTACATGGAGGGAGACCCTAGTTAGTTCTAGGAGGGTATACCTTGAGATGAGGGTAGACTCTTAGGAGAAACATGATGTGATCCCATAAACTGAATAGGGTTTATCCTAAAAAATATTTTTTTATGAAGTGATTCCTTAATGTTATAGATTATTTCACCTTAACTTAGTCTAATAGGGCTACATGGGAAGATTTATGGAATACTCTAATATGGGAGGATTCTTTTGATTTACTATTGGATGTGTAGGAGAATGAAGTTGAGAATTCTCCCACACTTGATATGTGTTTTAGGCAATAAAACTACTTCAATAAGAAGACTTTACCTTTGTGACTATCATAGGCATTGGAGTTTTGAGGTATCATTGAATATTGTTTGACTTTAAAATCCCACATCCTTTATGGGTACTATAAGGCCCCGATATGCTGAATATTGGGTCGAAATATTTTTGGAAATATTTTACTTTGTATAAACTTTGAAGGACCAATTAATTAATCCAAGATAAAGCTTGTACTGGGTGCACAACCCATTTCAGTACCCCCATATTGTATGGAATCATTTGATTTTATGGATCCCAAGGAACAACTAGAAGATTTATAGATTAAACGATTTATCAGGCCAAGTAAATCGTCATGGGGTTGACCTATGGTGTTCGCCAAGAAGGCAGATAATAGTATTCAACTCTACATTGATTTTTGGAAGTTTAATTAGGTGAAGGTGAATAAAATACATCCCCTTCCCAAGATTGATGATATTTTCAATTACTTATTGGGATCCCAGTGGTTCTATAAAATTGACATTTGATTGGGATATCCCCAGTTACAATTTAGAGAGGCAGACATTTTTAAGATGGTTTTTTGGAGATGGTATGGGATGTATTTAGTACTCAGTGATGCTTTTCGGAATAAAGAATGCACCTAAATCATTCATGGATCTCATTAAAAAGATATTTTACCCATACTTGGACTCATTCATCATGGTTTTCATCGATGAAATCCTCATCTACTCATCGACACTAGAGCAACATAATAGACACCTTAAGATAGTATTGAGTATGCTTTAAGCACATAAACTCTATGATAAGCTATCAAAGTGTGACTACTGGATTTGATAAGTGAAGTTACTTGGATATGTGGGTTCTAATATGGGTATATCCATGAAACCAGAGAAAGTATAGGCAATCATGTTTAGGAAATGTCCCTAGAATGTGTTTTAGATTATAAGCTTTCTGGGTTTAGTAGGATATTATCGATGGTTTGTTGAGGACTTATCTTGACTATCAGATTCCATGAAGAAACTGAAGAATATGGGAATGAAATTATAGTGGTTGGACTAGTTTGAGGAATCATTCTATAATCTAAAGATAAGGTTGAATATAGCTTCGGTACTGAAACTCCCTGGGCCTAGGATTGGTTATATAGTGTACTGTGATGCATCATGCATTGGTTTGGGAGTAGTGTTGATGGAGAGAGAGTTGGTAGTGGCCTATGATCCATTTAAAATATGACTTCGTAAGTAAAAATACCCTACTCAAAACTTGGAGCTGGTATTTATGGTTCACGCTTTTAAGTGTTGGTGACACTATCTCTTTAGTGAGATATTTGTTGTTTACGTAAACCACATGAGACTTTACTATATATTCACACAATGGGACATGAATATGAGATAAAGGTGTTGGTTTGAGTACCTGAAATTATTTGACTTTGAGTTAACTAATGCACTAGGTAAAGGTAACATCATTATAGATGGTCTTAGCTATAAGATGTAGGTTGAGAATAATCTTGGTGAGAGCCCTTCAGAGAAGAAATGATGCTTTATAATCCTGTTGACTGACTAGAGGATAGATGATTCTATGGGACAAATATCTATGAATCATTCTCCCTTATTAGTCACATACATTATAGTAGACTAGGTAAAATTAGGATAGGATTCAAACTTATATTGTGCTGTGATGAGGGAAAAACTACCTGGAGGTAATCCGATACCTAGTTGGACTTTGTGCAACAAAAATGTGATCCTTGAACATGGGAGAGTGGTAGTACCTTCTTACATCAGAGAGGAGATAATTAGAGATTTTTGTACCTCTATATGGGTAGTACATTTTGGGGTGAAAAATATGTACCATGACTTTAGGTGATAGTTCTGGTGTGTAGGAATGAAGAGGGACTTCACTGGGTTTGTGTCCCGATGCATTACCTTCCAGAGGGTAAGGGTTGAACAAAAACATCCTAATGGGTTTCTCTAGACACTTCATGTTCCCATGTGGAAGTGGTAGGATGTCATGATTATATTTTTAATAAGCTTACCTAGGAGCCCAAGGAATTGTAATGCTGTATGGGTGATTGTTGATCGACTAATGAAAATTTTCCACATTTTATCGACCCGAGAGACTCACTAAGTGGATGATATGGGGAAGATTTACATTCCTGAGGTCATACAATTACGTGGATTTTCCTTGATAATTTATTTAGATATAGATTCATGTTTTACGTCATGGTTTGTGAAGTGATTATAGAATTCCCTATGGACTCAGTTGAGATTGAGAATAGTATACCGTCCACAGATAGATGGACAGTTGGAGTGAAATATACTCATACTGAAGGAAATGCTTCATGCCTATGTTCTAGACTTCAGTGAATCATGGGATGATCATATAGACTTGTTTATGCTCTCATACAATAATAGTTACTAGACTTAAATTCATATGGCACCTTATGAGGATCTTTACAAGAGGCTGTGTCATTCACCACTCTGTTGGTATGAGGTAGTTGAGGTAGCAGTTGTGGGACCCAGTTTGGTTCAAGAGACCTCTGAGAGAGTGTAGATAATCTAGAAGATATTAGTTATCACTTAAATCAGGTAGATATCATATGGGGAGCGTAGGAGGATACCTTTAGAGTTCACTATGGGCGATAAAGTTTTCTTGAGAGTAACTCATTATTTAGGCCACCAACATTTGAGGAATCAAGGAAATATAACACCATGTTTTTTGGACCCTTTTAGAATATAGAATAGGTTGTGATAGAGGAATATCATCCAAAAATTCCTTCTCACTGCCAAGATATGAATTATGCGTTTCAAGTGTCATAGCTTCGGAGGTACATATCCAATTCTGTGCATGTTATAGACTGTGAGGATGATGAGTTCGAGGTAGATGTATATTGTGAGGAGAATATGGTGTAGATTATAGACCAGAGTGAGAAATTCCTTAGAGGAAATATAGATCCACCTTTTTGGGTTTGAGGGTTGCATGGAAGGATCCATGAGGTGACACAGAAGAGGGATATGTTGTTTGAGGTCATTATTCAGAGTTTCTTAAATATTATTTCTAGAGATACTTCTTAGGAATGAGAAGTCATTAGAGGGGGATAGCTATAATATTCTATATTTTTAAAGGATAATTAAACCCTCTTTTGTTTTTAATTATAAGTGTTTTTGTGTAGAAATTGATTTATTCAATAAAAATCAAATAATGAATGATTTTTTAAAGCAAATTCATGCAAGGGTAAAATCCCTATTAAAACTTTGGAATATTCTATGGAATATTTTTAGAGTTAGGCGTAGATTCATCATAGGATTTCGAGGCCCGTAGAAACTTGATGTTGATAGAATAAAAATATTAAATATATTATATCATGTGCACATGATTTTTCCAAATTAATGGAACATCTCCCAAACATTGTTTTAGACAGAAATACTGAGACTGACATTAGGCATGAAATGCGGGTTTTACTCTATGCATTACATAATCCTTTTTCATGTCAGGTGTTTGGTAAAATTTCATGTAAGGATAATGTTTTTACTTATTTTATTTTATTTATTTCCCTTTTTCAATTATTTGTTTTCTATTTCTCTTCTCCTTACCTTGTAATCCGCCACTGAAAATCCTATCTTCTCTATCTAGATTCAATCCAAAACCACCAAATCAACCAATTTTAAACCATTGAAGTTGGAAATGCCTTAATTAGGTGGAATTAAAGACTCCACATTCAATTTTATATTGAATAAAATATTAAATTGGTAGATCATTTTTTGGTTATGGAAATCCCATACATGGCTTGGTTTGATAAATATAAAAACCATTCAACATCCATTTTTGTTGATCCTCACGAGCCTGATATACCCTAAAACTCCTTTCATATGTTCAATAAGCCTCCATAGATCCCATTTTTCCTAGATCCAAGCACATGGCAATGTTCTTCCTCCCCCCTTGGTGTGCTACATAGGAAGAATAAAGGTTATTTTATTTTTTAATTATTTATTTTATTCACTATGTTTCCCTCTTTACAATTTTAAAAATGATAGAATTTGAATAAATTAATAAATATTAAAATTATCTAAGAATAATTTATAATATCATCAAAATGTAATTACAAGAAATTATAGGAATATAATAATACAGATAATTATACAAATATAATTACACTAAATTATCAAAGGTAAATTTATAAAAAATATCAATATATAATTGTGTGAGATTATCAAAGATAATTTAAATAATTATCAAGTGATGGTTATATTGATTTATTAAAGGATAATTTATTAAAATTATCAAAAGATAATTATTGAACTATAAAAAAATAATTTATGAAAAATCATCATAAGATAATTATGAAAGGATAATTAATAAAAAAATATCAAAAGATAATTGTCGTGAAATTATCAAAATAAATTATCAAAAATTATCAAACAATATTTTTCATATAATCATCAAAGGATATTTTATAAAAAATTAGCATAATCAAATTATAAAAGGATAATAATATCATTTGAACAAAGGATATTTTTTGAAAATTATCAATGGATAATTATGAAAATTATCAAAGGATAATTATTTTTATTTTCAAAGAATAATTATAAAGTTCTACCACATGTGTTCTTAGATTAATTTAGAGATATTTATGATACCAAATATAGTTTTATAATTATTCTTAAAGGTAATACTGTTAGTGGATGTGTGGCCTAAAATGATAATTTGAAAATTATCTTGGAGATAGAAAGTATCATCACATATGATATTTTATTTAATTTTGAAATAAAATTGTTGGTTTTGATTCTAGGAACCCTTGATGTACCTTGAAAATTGATGTATCAAAAACTTTGATAATAAGACCAAGGAGTGGGTTTTCTTGACTGTTGAGGTTTCCACTCCAACTTTCTAAGCACACAGGGTGATTTATCCTTACCATTAACATCAATTAATTTGAGGAATGAAGTTCCTTACCTCTTAACAATTTTTTTTAAACACGTTTCCTTGTTATAATTATGTGTCGACATAATTATAACCATTCTTGAATTGTGATAAAAAGTGGTTGTGTATGTAGCCCATGAGACCTATTATGATATTGGTTCCATGTGATTTATTAGAATAAAAAGATTCCATGTTTGATGTTTATTTACATGTTTAATTTGGTTATATTATTTATCTCATGATTTCTTGCTATGTTTGTTTTCATGCTATACCTTACCGTGTATGATATTGACTTTAGTGCTTGGTATATGTGACAGGTGAACATCATAGTATGGTTATCCCTAAGAGGGGTAGTGTTCTTGATGTATGGTGACAACGACGACAGATAATGATAACATTATAGAATAAATGTTACTTGATTCCTTGAGGAATCATAGGAAATGTACTGATATTATATGACTTGTGAATTCCAAGTAGCCCATCAACTTGATGCCTTGTGGATTTCGAGTATCATGTCAACTTGATACCTTTTGGTATCCTAGTATCATGCCCACTCGATGAATTATGGATTTTGAGTGGAATTCTGATAGCCTTGTGACTAGATCACAATCCTTATTCGATGACTAATGATCATCGTTCAGGAATGGAGCTGAAGCAAGTAAAACTGGGGGTTTGTGGAGGTTTGGTTAGCACATAACCATTTGGTTTTAAATTATATGATGTTATTATTGTTTTGTATTTATTACATTCATAGAATACACCTATTATACATGATCAAACGTAGTTAAGGACTCCTTGGTGGTGTCCCAATAAGTCTTGTACTCACACACAACTCAGGAATTTTATTGCGCTTGTATATTTCATGACTAGATATCCGATGAAGGGAAAGGGTGAAAGTGCTCAGATCCATTTAGTTTAACCCCTTGCGTGTTTCCAAGGCTTGTGGAGCTTGTAGGGGTCTTGGAGTGAGTCTGGAGGGGTTTAGTTTCTAAAGGGCCGTAAGCTGGGGGAATACATGATGTGTAAAGGGGTTTCACATCATGTATGTGCTATTCACAGCTTATCAAGGAAGGTTAACGAGGTGATTCATGGTGTGTAAATAATCAAGATTTAATAATCAGTGGTGATGCATGTTTTGGGGAGATATGAAACCTGAAATTTACATGACATTTAAGCATTACACACCTTGTAAATTCTATATGAAACACATTTATAAAAGGTAAAATGCCTTGGATTTTTCCTCAAAACCTATGATGTATCCCGATTCTAGGAGATCTAGCATCCCTCCCTTTGGCGTTTTGTGATTCCTTCATTGGGGATTGATTCTTGGGCTTCTTTCTTTGATCCATGGTGATCCAAGGTGAATTTTCCTTTGTTTTCAAGTTAGTTCTCCCTAATCGGTTGTGTTTCCTCCTATTTTTTCTCACCATTCTATGGCTCTTTATCTCCACTATTCTAATGAGGTTTCTTTTTTTTGTCAATGCATTTGTGTAATGACATCTTTAAGAGATCATAGTTTCCTCATGAGAGAGGTGATTATAGATCTTTAACGTTGGTCTGTTCACATGTGAAGAACGTTGACACCTTTGAGGTAAGGGATCGTTATTTCTATTTTATTTATGTGAAATTATAAATTGATCATGATTTTGACATTTGGATTACAATGTAAGTAACTTAATAATATTGAACTGGATTAAAGAAATTATTTCTGATCGCATGTTGATAATGTTGGTTCTTTATATCGTGATACCAGGTTGCCTCTTGATCTTCTTGATATCATGATATCTATTATATTCTTTGTTTATGTGTTGTTAGTCTTGGATTAGAATGTTCAAATTGGTAATAACATAAAGCCATAATTAATTTATAACTAATTTGATTAATAAATTAAAGAAGGGTCATGTTTGTAATCTGTTGGTTGATGTAGTTTGATTGTAATCAAATTGATGTGATGCACATGTTTAATTTAATGTGATCTTCTATAAGATTAATGGAATTGATAAATAATGTGAAACATAGTTATTATTGTTGTTTTTAATAAATAAAAGGTTTATTATTTGAGAATGGTACTTTTCTAGGTTTTTTGAAACTGGAATAAATGTTAAGGGATTTTTTCTCCTTTTTATAGATTATTATAGCTAGATGCATTAGGTTTCTCGTAGTTGAAACATATAAAATAATTAATTAGTTAAATCAATATTGAATAAGAACCAATTGTTTTATAAAGATAATTTATTGGGATTGAGTTTTCCATCTACTTGAGAAGGATGAGTTCCTTGAGTTTGGATATGTAAGGACTCATTTATGTGTGAAGGCAAGATGTATTGTTTTAGGACCTAGATTTCCCTAATAGCTATGATTATTTATTCATGATTCTTTTGTGATGTTATCTAGATGAAAGTTTCACTATGAAATGTGTTTTGATCCTAGTATGGATGATCCTGGGATGGATGATGTGATATGGGGTTGGTAGGCCTAGATGTGATGTGAGCTTGGGATTTTTGAGCTTGAGAAGGTTGAGGTGAAGGGGTAGGGTGATCTAGATGACATGGAAACAGTTGACACTTGCGATGGTGAGATGTATTGATGTATTCATGTGGGTGTTGGGTATGGCACCAGAGGTGATGGAACAGGTTGAAGCTAGGCCTACCTGTTAACGTGATGATGAGAGCTAATATGCTTTCTAATGAATATGTTTGATGACCATTGGTTAGGTTGCTTGTTTTATCTACATTACCTTCCTCACTTCTTGAGGTAGCTAGATGTGCATGTTTTCTTATTTCCTATTGGTGGTAGCTTTGGATGATTTTCCTAGAGCACCGAGTTTATGTAATGATTCTATTGGTGAATAAATAAATTTTTAACCCATGGGGTTAGTAATGATGGAATAAAAATGATAAAAGATGTCAATATTGATAAAATAAGTCCTTAATTTTGATTATTCCCGGTGTCCATGGACTTTACTATGATGATTAATGTAATGTGGAATAATGTTAATGATTAATTAATGGCTAAAGAATTAATTAACAGAAGGAAATGATAAAAATAAAATAAGTAATTAATGTATATCTTTTAAATTCTTGTATGCTATAAGATATCTGGTCTTTGTAGTGGAAACTGAGGGACCAAGAAACGTTAGTTGCATTTGAGTATTAGATTAGGTTATTCCCATAGCGCGGTTGTGAGATATATTATATCATGTATATTATGTTATTTCATACAGTACCCTATCCATCTAAATTAGAAAAAATGAACCCTAGTGGACTCTAGGATAGTGTTTTTGTAATTTCTAGACTCAAATCACCACTAAGATAGTGTCGGTACCAGTGGGTCACATGGCCTCAAGCGCGTCTCCCTATATACCAAAGGCTTATGACTAGAAGTGAGAGTCTAAGGAGGTGATAGCGGGGAGACTATACCCTCATGTCAGAGCAGCACAATGGTATAATCAGAAGGTAAATAACAGACAACAAAAAAATTTGTAAATAAATGAATCAAATATAGTAGTGGAAGATAAAAGTAATATCAAATAAATATATATGTTGTCTAATGAAAAATATATGAAGCATGATTGTCTAGATGTTGATACATAACTAAAAACAAAAGACATACAACAGGAAACAATACAATACTATACATAAAATAAGGAAAAAACTAAAATCCTCAGAAGGTGATCTTTATGAGCATATTGAGCTCCGTATCATTCATGTGCTCCTAACTCCTAGGTATAAGTAAATCAACCATCCATGGTCCTACGAACATAAGGTATACTCAGGTACCTTAGTGCAATGGCTATCGATGCAGGGTGTGAGATATAAATCCCAGTAGGTTACCACCAACAATATCTAAAACTAAATATAGTACGTGAGATATAATGTAAGCAGTGTGCATATATGAGCAGAAAGATAAACAAGCAGTGCTGAGTAAATAAACAACAACCCGCCTAGGTTCCAAAGGGGAACCTGGCAGCTGTACTTTCTTTAGCCCATAGTTGAGTGGAGTATCTGATCATGCCACTATATATATAATTAGTAATAATATATATAGTTTAGTTTAATATTGCATTCACCTATATGAACTAAGTGTGTGCAGACACCTAATGTCCATATACTTAGAATACTAGCATTGGTTGGACCGGGGCATAACTCACATATTTATGGATAGTATAATGAGCCTATAAGCTAAAGCGAAAGGGTAAAATCCCTACATACCAAGAAGATTGTGAGATGTCAAGAAAAAACACCCGGGATGTTGAGTGCGCCATCATATAAACACTCTAATCATAGAACATGGCCCCTCATCCCATCATCCATATAGTATCACTAGGGTGAGACACCATGAAATCCACACCTGATGTAACACCCCAAGATTTTATGAAAAATATTCTTTTTAATTTAATTAATGTCTTGTGTTGTATTCTACACCAAAAGGATCTTGCACAACATGCATCCTTGACTTGCCTTTCATTACACACAATTGTTACCTTCCTCGATAATGTGTGTAGTACGCAATACCGAGTTTCACTAAACGAGATATTATTATAATATTATTATGAACTAGCCGTTATGAATAGTAATACCCACTTTTTGAAATTTTATAAATTTTATCATTTAAAATGGACTTCATTTTTGGATTCAGAATATCAAAATTTTCTTAGTGTGAAATTTTGGTACTTTTCGGATAACTTTCATTTTCTGATGAATAGTGAAAATTACTAAATTTTAATTAAAAACAACCTTTTTAATCGAAATAATTAATAGTGATAAATTATTAATTTGAGTGGTTTTAAAGTATTTTTAGAATATATTTTTACAATTTAATATAATGTTGGTCATTGGATGTAATTTCACATTTAAACCAGACATAAACAAGTGTCAATCTTTTGATAGTTATTATCTCTTAAGAACACGCTATTTGTTTTAACGACGAGAATTAATTTTTAAATTAATTAATTAAACTGATATGTTTTGAATTTGGTAAAATAGAAATCATTTTTGAGTTCATAATATCAAATATAGCTTAGGCCTAATTTTTGGTATTTTTCTAGAAACTTTCATTTTTTGATGAATAGTGAAACCACTAAGTGGTAGTTAAAAAAAATGATTTTTTCATAAAAATTAATTTTACTGCTTCTGTGAGTGGAATTTCAAAAATCCGAGAGACACGGTTGATGTCAGTAAGTAAAATGTGGTTCAATGTGATGAAAATAATTTTTGGTGAATAGTAACTTTTTACTTTTTTTTACCACGGTTAAAAGTAAATAGGGTAATTAAGGGTAAAAATGATATTATTATTACCCAAACACATGTCCTAATTCTATTGGATAAGTTTAATTAGACCAAAAACAACCTTAGTAATAAAATATGACCATTTAGGTCCACTTGGATTAGATTAGGACATTTATTATTAATTTATTTAAAGAAGGGTTAAAATAGTTAAAATCAAAGTTTAATAAGTAAATAATTTTTAATATAGGGTTATACATAAGATAAATTCGACTATAAATATTAATTAGAAAGATAAAAATATTTCCTACATAATTATATTTAATTTGTAATTTTTAGACAATAAATAATTTAATTTATTTATGACACAATGATGATCCAATAATTATTTTATTAATGAAATATTGACATAATTGATGTTATAAATACCCAAATAAATGTAATTTGAGACTTTTTATGAATTAAAATAATTTTATATGTTAATATGACATGTTAGTATTGATTTAATTTAATTTTTTCGAACTAATATTTCTGTTATGAGTTTCACAAAAATCAATTACCAAATAGTATCAAAATTGACATAAAATAGTTTTTAAAACAAATATTATATTATTAATTGTTATTTTATTCCTAGAAATCTAAGGTTCGGACAAATTACTTAGATAAGGTTATATATATTAATAATAAACAACTTGGGATTCGTTTGGCTTGTTATAGTAAGTTTATTAACCTTATAGTGTAAGAAAACAAGAAGACACGGTAAAAGTAAAATTATTTAACTTAAAGTTAAATCTAAACGATAAGGTTAAAATAGGAACCTAAACTTGTATAAATTCTATTGGATGAGAGGATTAAGAACCATACCCACCTTAGATTCTAAATAAATCAATTTGGAGCTATTTAAAACTGAATATGACTTTATAATAAAATAATATTTTTAGTTTTCCAAAGGTTCCCCTCTCCTCCCTTATAAAAGGTCACCTCCTCCCTCTATTACTCACACCAATTTGAGCCTTCAAGCTCCGAAAAACCCTGAAAATTTCTCCTCTCCACTTCCCTAGAAATATCCTAGAGTTTTTGGTCTTCTTCAAAGACCAATTTTAGTACCCTAAAAGGAGGTCTCAAAGAGGTGCTTCAAAGAAGAGGTAATGTCCGTTACCGATTCTTTCAACTCTATTTCTTCTTCCACTTCTTCTTATTTAGTTGTTTCATTATGAAGTAATAACATCAGTATCAATCATATACTGATATGTTATTATAAGTATCAAACAACCCTATTTCACCATCTATCCATCCTACGGAAAATGAAATCACCGCGCGTGCGTACGTACAGAACACTGTCTCCACGTCGTGGTGTAATCTATTTTCCACCACCACCTTACTTGGATGGGTATAATGGTGTAAATAATGACTATATATGATTATTTTAAAGTGATATTGATTCTGAAATAGTATACATACACTCCAATACAATTACACGATCATGGGAATGATATAATCGCCCGTGCGTACGTACGGAATACCGTCTCCACGATGTGATGCGACTCGTTCTACATAATCTTCATTTGTATAATGATTATATAAATGAATTTAATGAATAAATATGATATATATTACACTAATAAAATTCAGTAAATGAGGTATCTATAACCTAAAATAAGAATAAGAATTTATTCGACAAAACACGCATAAGAACAAAAAGTGATAAACACCCGAATAACAAGTAACAATGAAATATTACTAATAAGAAGCTAAGAATATGACCATATATGATATCATAACAATGATTATGATTCTGTAATAAGTCAATGACATTATTTAAATCATTATACAGGAAGTTCGGACACTTACGAAGCAAATCAGACCTAAGGTAAGGGACAATCTCGCAATCTCAATTTTTATCCGAGATTGTTTATACTTTAGAATTTACTGGGGAATATTTATCATCCACATCCATGTTTCCCCAATATGTAATATTATTTATATCCTCTTACAGTTGTCTAAATTGAATTTTACCCTTCGGTGAGTTTTTAGTAAAAGATATGAAAGGAATCTTTTGTCGTTTTTTCGTACGAGGTACTTTTTGACTTTTCCGACAAAAGTACGAGAAGAATGTTTTTTTAACTTATACGGCATGAATGGATTTTTAAAACATTATTTCCAATAAGCTTCCTTTACAAGTTTTCAAGTTTATTTTTAATCAACTTCTTTTAGTTTAGAATTTTATGACATGTTAATAAAGGAAAAGTGTTTTTGAAGTAGAAACGATATTTTCCTCAAGAATGGAGTTCAAGTGTTTTATCAAAATTATTTTCCATCTAAGATAATAAAGGGTTCTGTTTCTATCCCTATTATTAAACTGATTTTATTATGTTGTGATGGAATTATTTTTATGAATTCCTTTATCTTATATGAATTGTTTTATGATGTCACGATGTTTAAGAATCCCATTTTTATTACATGGGTTATGTTATGATGTATGGTTTATGATTTTGTGGCACACATAAGAATGGTATCATTATGAGATGTGTGGGACCTATATATCCCTCCAATGCATTGGTTAAAGATTTTATATCTCATGACATAGACATGGCTGGAACGGAAGGTTAAAAAGGTTCAATGAAACAGGACTGAAACGAGGAATGAACTCAGTTCAGAAATGGACTTTATCCACTAAGATAGTCTTGGCAATGAGTCTCTACTAATAAGAAACGATTCTCTATGATTATGTGTGTATGCCACAGAGTTTCAAGTTTTAATTTATGATTATTGGGATTACATGTCACTACTATGATTTATCCCATGTTATGAAATTATGATCTCTTTTGCAGGTTAAGATTTCCAAAATGTTATGTTCTTATGAATATGATGTGATTGATATTTCTTTTGTTTACCCTTACTGAGCATTTGAGATCACCCTTTTTATGTTTTATTTTACCCTAGGATTAAAAGAAAGGGTTTAGGTAAGGAAGCAAAAAGTGGAAGATCTTTATGGGAGATGTTGAAGATATTTCACCATGATTAAAAGATTACGTTCCAAGTTTACAAAGACACTAAACTATTACGGTCCTTGTGTGTATATTTTTGTTATGTATTATGTATTCTGAAAAAGTAATGTAATATCTATGTACGTCAAGCTTCGGGTCTCTACAGTTGGTATCAGAGGAAAGGTTTAGTCAACCTTTGGAAACTAGGATGCGAAAACTTTAGTGAGATCCCTAGAGATATTTATAAGGTATTTCTAGGGATGTCCCTAAGGTTAAGTATAAGTATAGGTTATAGTCCTAGAATTACAGTAACAATCTTAGAATTAAACCTAAGATGTTAGATATTGAAGGTACTCCCCCTTTATTATGTTGTTTTCCCTAGCATGATTTTTCCTCTCACACTATTCTTTTTGGGTTTTAGACGATGGATAGAACCCGGAGGAACCATGTTGATCAATGCAATGGACAATGCAATGATTTTCCTCCTGAACAAACAAATGTTATGAGAGATGGAGTGCAAAATCTTATTGCTATACTAACACAAGCTATGAATCATTCTGGACATCCAAATGAGTGGAGAATGGAACAATATTCTATTGAGTCCTTCATGAGGCAACGTACACCTTTTTTCAGTGGGTTTTCTGATCCACTTGTTGCTGAACAATGGATCAGTACCAATGAAAAGATATTTTCAGTTCTTCAATGTTCTGAACATGATAAAGTCATCTTAGCAGTATATCGTTTGGAAGGTGAAGCTGATAAATGGTGGAATCTTATCAAGAATACGAGGAAAAGAGATGAAATTGAGTCCATGGAATGGGACGAGTTCAAGAACTTATTTTTCAAAAAGTACTTCCCTCGTATTCTCCGAAAAAAGATGGAGCAGGAGTTTCTTGAACTAAAGCAAAAGGATGATGAATCTGTTGGTACCTATGAAGCAAATTTTACAAGACTTGCAAGGTATGCTTTTGGTATTATTCTCCAACCTAAGAGTAAGATCGATCGATTCTTCAGTGGCTTAAAACCAAATCTTCGAAGGGCATTAGCTATAATAGACTTCAGTAGCTATGAAGAAATTGTAAGTTGTGCTATCAAGGTAGAAATGGAAGTTGGTGTTACTTATCCATCTCATAGGTTTGATAAGAAACGAAAGATGGAGTTCAAGGAGAAATCTCAGAATAATGGTGAAAAGAAGATGAATGTTTCCTTTTGCTCAAAGTGTGGAAAGAAGCATGGTGGAGATTGTCTTAAAGGGACTAGAAAATGTTTTAAGTGTGGAAAAGAAGGTCATCAATCAGCTGAGTGTCGAAGTAATGGAAAAAGGGTTTCTAATGATGTGAATAAAGAAAAGACTGCAGAGAATGCACCACCAACACTTCAATGCTTCAAGTGCAAGGAAATGGTGCATTATGCTAATAAATTCCCTAATCCAAGGGTTGGTGATGATCGACATGAGCAACCACTTAAGACAAAGGACAAATGGAAGTCACATGCGATCACTATTGGTGATGATGAATATGACAACGATGTGGTGGAATGATTAAGTGTTTATGTAATGGGATTCCAAAATAATGTTGTATATAGTATCGTGGAATATTGGAATATTTATGTATTGGTCTATTGTGGTTTTCAATAATTTTATAGTACCGGTAACCATGGAAAGTGATTGAGATATTTTTGGAAAAAAAGATAATATGCGCATAATGAAGTGAAAACGAGAAAATGAAATGTTTGACAGTATTCATGAGCTCATAACTGATATAAGGAAATAGTTATATCATAGTTTGAGGTTTTGGTATGTGAAAAGAGTTAACTTTTGACAGCACTCATGTTTTCACTAAGATTCAATGGGTATTCATTTTTTTCAAGAGAATACATGATTAAGGCCTTCGAATGTTTGGAATGTGACCAACAGGACATATCTCATGATATATGGGGATCAATGATGGTATTAACATGCTAGTTGTATGAACTCTTTGGTAATCGTTTTCACTATAATATGAGATTGGACAACAGTATTTTGGATAAGCCTAAAGATTGGAATGGATTATGTTGGACATAAGTTAGTATTGTTTGAGGATAAAAGTTTTGTCGATATTATTTATGGGATGTTATAGTAATGTATTTTTAGAAAAAGGACAACCTGTAGGATGAGCGACAGCCCATCGCATTGGAAAAGACTGTGGGAATCGAACTCACAACCGAAGTGCGACTGACCTTTATCGCCTACCACTGGCCTACAGGAAGTCCTTGTTTAGTAGAAACTAGTTTAATTATATTAAGCAGTATGATATATGAAGTATAAGTCCATTTTAGGAACCATATATGATTAATCTCACTATAGATGGACTTATGTATTTTTTTGATAACTTTTCTAACCTTTTGTTTGAGACAGATGGAATGACCCATCATTCTATCACATGATCTGATAACACATCATGAATGACAAATTCAACTTCATTTCTTTAAGATATGAAGTGGAAATTGTTCAAAGAATGACCAACGGTGAGACTGTACCAAAATCATGAAATTATTTCTTCTAATTCCAATTTCATCAACTTTAGGGAAATGATCTTAAAAACCTAAAATGTTGTCCTAGTGCTCTTATATCCGATGAATCAGATGGTACCTTAGATCTTCACAAATTTATGGCTTTCTGATTGTTGGATTTTTCATAGCCATGTTCTCTACCACTCTCCATCATAACTTGATGGTCAGATTTTTCTTCCATATCCATATTTTCACCTATGTTCTCCTACTTGGAAACCCAGTGATGAGTTAATTTGGGTAACCGTTACATTTCATACTTTGTTTTTTAAAGCCAAGTTTTGGTATTCCTTTTTATGATGTGGGTTTCTATTAAATAAACTTTCGAGTCATAAACCATTTATAACCCCGATGAATTTCGAGGGCGAAATTCATTTTAAGGGGGATAGAATGTAACACCCCGAGATTTTATGAAAAATATTCTTTTTAATTTCATTAATGTCTTGTGTTGTACGCTAAAACAAAAGAAGCTAGCACAACACGCATCCTTGAATTTCCTTGCATTACACGCAATCGCGACCTTCCTCGATAGCGTGTGTAGTACGCAATACCGAGTTTCACTAAACGAGATTTTATTATAAAATTATTATGAACTAGCCGTTATGAATAGTAATACCCAATTTTTGAAATTTTATAAATTTTATCTTTTAAAATGGACTTCATTTTTGGATTCGGAATATCAAAATTATCTTATGGTGAAATTTTGGTACTTTTCGGATAACTTTCATTTTCTGATGAATAGTGAAAATTACTAAATTTTAATTAAAAAAACCTTTTTAATCGAAATAATTAATAGTGATAAATTATTAATTTCAGTGGTTTTAAAGTATATTTAGAATATATTTTTACAATTTAATACAATGTTGGTCATTGGATGTAATTTCACATTTAAACCAGACATAAACAAGTGTCAATCTTTTGATAGTTATTATCTCTTAAGAACACGCTATTTGTTTTGACGACGGGAATTAAATTTTAAATTAATTAATGCAACTGATATGTTTTGAATTTGGTAAAATAGACATCATTTTTGAGTTCATAATATCAAATATAGCTTAGGCCTAATTTTTGGTATTTTTCTGGAAACTTTCATTTTTTGATGAATAGTGAAACCACTAAGTGGTAGTTAAAAAAAATGATTTTTTCATAAAACTTAATTTTACCACTTCTGTGAGTGTAATTTCAAAAATCCGAGAGACATGGTTGATGTCAGTAAGTAAAATGTGGTTCAATGAGATGAAAATAATTTTTGGTGAATAGTAACTTTTTACTTTTTTTACCACGGTTAAAAGTAAATAGGGTAATTAAGGGTAAAAATGATATTATTATTACCCTAAAACATGTCCTCATTATATTTGATAAGTTTAATTAGACCAAAAACAACCTTAGGAATAAAATATGACCATTTAGGCCCACTTGGATTAGATTAGGACATTTAGTATTAATTTATTTAAAGAAGGGTTAAAATAGTTAAAATCAAAGCTTAATAAGTAAATCATTTTTAATATAGGGTTATACATAAGATAAATTCGACTATAAATATTCATTAGAAATATAAAAATATATCCTATATAATTATATTTAATTTTTAATTTTTAGACATTAAATAATTTAATTTATTTATGACACAATGATGATGCAATAATTATTTTATTAATGAAATATTGACATAATTGATGTTATAAATACCCAAATAAATTTAATATGAGATTTTTTATGAATTCCAATAATTTTATATGTTAATATGACATGTTAGTATTGATTTAATTTACTTTTTTCGAACTCATATTTCTGTTATGATTTTCAGAAAAATCAATTACCAAATTGTATCAAAATTGACATAAAATAGTTTTTAAAACAAATATTATATTATTAATTTTTATTTTATTCCTAAAAATCTAAGGTTCGGCCAAATGACTTATATAAGGTTATATATATTAATAATAAACAACTTGGGGTTCGTTTGGCTTGATAAAGTAAGTTTATTAACCTTATAGTGTAAGAAAACAAGAAGATACGATAAAAGTAAAATTATTTAACTTAAAGTTAAATATAAATGATAAGGTTAAAATAGGAACCTAAACTTGTCTAAATTATATTGGATGAGAGGATTGCGACCCATCCCTACCTTAGCGTTGAAATAAATCAATTTGGAGCTATTTAAAACCGAATATGACTTTATAATAAAATAATATTTTTAGTTTTCCAATGGTGCCCCTCTCCTCCCTTATAGAAGGGAACCTCCTCCCTCTCTTCATCACACCACTTTGAGCCTTCAAGCTCGGCCAAACCCTGAAAATTTCTCCTCTCCAATTACCTAGAAATATCCTAGAGGTTCTGGTCTTCTTCAAAGACCAATTTTAGTGCCCTAAAAGGAGGTCTCAAAGAGGCACTTCAAAGAAGAGGTAATGTCCGTTACCGATTCTTTCAACTTTATTTCTTCTTTCACTTCTTATTATTTAGTTGTTTCATTATGAAGTAATAACATCAGTATCACTCATATACTTATATGTTATTATAAGTATGAAACAACCCTATTTCACCACCTATCCATCCTACGGAAAATGAAATCACCGCGCGTGCGTACGTACGGAACACCGTCTCCACGCCGTGGTGTAATCTATTTTCCACCACCACCTTACTTGGATGGGTATAATGGTGTAAATAATGACTATATATGATTATTGTAAAGTCATATTGATTCTGAAATAGTATACATACACTCCAATACAATTACACGATCATGGGAACGATATCATCGCTCGTGCGTACGTACAGAATACCATCTCCATGATGTGATGCAACTCGTTCTACATGATCTTCATTTTCATAATGATTATATAAATGAATTGAATGAATAAATATGATATATATTATACTAATATAATTCTGTAAATGAGGTATCTATAACCTAAAATAACAATAAGAATTTATTCTACAAAACACGCATAAGAACAAAAAGTAATAAACACCCGAATAAAAAGTAACAATGAAATATTACTAATAAGAAGCTAAGAATATGGCCATATATGATATCATAACAATGAGTATGATTCTGGAATAAGTCAATGACATTATTTAAATCATTATACAGGAGGTTCAGACACTTACGATGCAAATCAGACCTAAGGTAAGGGACAATATCGCAATCTCAATTTTTATCCGAGATTGTTTATACTTCAGAATTTACTGGGGAATATTTATCATCCACATAAATGTTTACTCAATATGTAATATTATTTATATCCTCCTACAATTGTTTAAATCTAATTTTACCATTCAGTGAGCTTTTAGTAAAATATATGAAAGGAATCTTTTGTCTTTTTTTCGTACGAGGTACTTTTTGACTTTTCCGACAAAAGTACGAGAAGAATATTTTTTTAACTTATACGACATGAATGGATTTTAAAACATTATTTCCAAGAAGCTTCCTTTACAAGTTTTCAAGTTTATTTTTAATCAATTTTTTTTAGTTTAGAATTGTATGACATGTTAAGAAAGGAAAAGTGTTTTTGAAGTAGAAAGGATATTTTCCTCAAGAATGGAGTTCAAGTGTTTTATCAAAATTATTTTCCATATAAGATAATAAACGGTTCTGTTTCTATCCCTATTATTACATTGATTTGATTATTTTGTGATGGAATTATTTTTATGAATTCCTTTATCTTATATGAATTGTTTTATGATGTCATGATGTTTAAGAATCCCATTTTTATTACATGGGTTATGCTATGATGTATGGTTTATGATTTTGTGGCACACATAAGAATGGTATAATTATGAGATGGGTGGGACCTATATATCCCTCCAATGAATTTGGTAAAGATTTTATATCTCATGAGATAGACATGGCTGGAAAGGAAGGTTAAACCGGTTCAGTGAAATAGGACTGAAACGAGGAATGAACTCGGTTCAGAAATGGACTTTGTCCACTAAGATAGTCTTGGAAATGAGTCTTGACTAATAAGAAATGATTCTCTATGATTATGTGTGTATGCCAAAAAGTTTCATGTTTTAAGTTATGATTTTTGGGATTACATGTCAGTACTATGATTTATCCCATGTTATGAAATTATGATCTCTTTTGCAGGTTAAGATTTCCAAAATGTTATGTTCTTATGAATATGATGTGATTGATATTTCTTTTGTTTACCCTTACTGAGCATTTAAGCTCACCCTTTTTATGTTTTATTTTTCTCCAAGATTAAAAGAAAGGTTTTAGGTAAGGAAACAAAAAGTGGAAGATCTTTATGGGAGATGTTGAAGATCTTTCACCACGATTAGAAGATTACATTCCAAGTTTCCAAAGACACTAAACTATTACGGTCCTTGTGTGTCTGTTTTTGTTATGTATTATGTATTCTAAAAACGTAATGTAATATCTATGTACGTCAAGCTTCGGGTCTCTACAGTTGGTATCAGAGGAAAGGCTTAGTCAACCTTTGGAAACTAGGATGCGAAAACTTTAGTGAGATCCCTAGAGATATTTATAAGTTATGTCTAGGGATGTCCCTAAGGTTAAGTATAAGTATAGGTTATAGTCCTAGAATTACGGTAACGATCTTAGAATTAAACCTAAGATGTTAGATATTGAAGGTACTCCCCCTTTATTATGTTGTTTTCCCTAGCATGATTTTTGCCTCTCACACTATTCTTTTTGGGTTTTAGACGATGGATGGAACCCGAAGGAATCGTGTTGATCAATGCAATGGACAATGAAATGATTGTCCTCCTGAACAAACAAATGTTATGGGAGATGGAGTGCAAAATCTTATTGCTATACTTACACAATCTATGAATCATTCTGGACTTCCAAATGAGCAGAGAAGGGAACAATATTCTATTGAGTCCTTCATGAGGCAACGTAAACCTTCTTTTAGTGGGTCTTCTGATCCACTTGTTGCTGAACAATGGATCAGTACCAATGAAAAGATATTTTCAGTTCTTCAATGTTCTGAACATGAAAAATTCATCTTAGCAGTATATCGTTTGGAAGGTGAAGCTGATAAATGGTGGAATCTTATCAAGAATACGAGGCAAAGAGATGAAATTGAGTCCATGGAATGGGAAGAGTTCAAGAAATTATTTTTCAATAAGTACTTCCCTCGTATTCTCCGAACAAGGATGGAGAAGGAGTTTCTTCAACTAAAGCAAAAGGATGATGAATTTGTTGGTACCTATGAAGCAAATTTTACAAGACTTGCAAGGTATGCTTTTGGTATTATTCTCCAACCTGAGAGTAAGATCGATCGATTCTTCAGTGGCTTAAAACCAAATCTTCGAAGGGCATTAGCTATAATAGACTTCAGTAGCTATGAAGAAATTGTGCGTTGTGCTATCAAGGTAGAAATGGAAGTTGGTGTTACTTATCCATCTCATAGGTTTGATAAGAAACGAAAGATGGAGTTCAAGGAGAAATCTCAGAATAATGGTGAAAAGAAGATGAATGTTTCCTTTTGCTCAAAGTGTGGAAAGAAGCATGGTGGAGATTGTCTTAAAGGGACTAGAAAATGTTTTAAGTGTGGAAAAGAAGGTCATCAATCAGCTGAGTGTCGAAGTAATGGAAAAAGGGTTTCTAATGATGTGAATAAAGAAAAGACTGCAGAGAATGCACCACCAACACTTCAATGCTTCAAGTGCAAGGAAATGGTGCATTATGCTAATAAATTCCCTAATCCAAGGGTTGGTGATGATCGACATGAGCAACCACTTAAGACAAAGGACAAATGGAAGTCACATGCGATCACTATTGGTGATGATGAATATGACAACGATGTGGTGGAATGATTAAGTGTTTATGTAATGGGATTCCAAAATAATGTTGTATATAGTATCGTGGAATATTGGAATATTTATGTATTGGCCTATTATGGTTTTCAATAATTTTATAGTACCGGTAACCATGGAAAGTGATTGAGATATTTTTGGAAAAAAAGATAATATGCGCATAATGAAGGGAAAACGAGAAAATGAAATGTTTGACAGTATTCATGAGCTCATAACTGATATAAGGAAATAGTTATATCATAGTTTGAGGTTTTGGTATGTGAAAAGAGTTAACTTTTGATAGCACTCATGTTTTCACTAAGATTCAATGGGTATTCATTTTTTTCAAGAGAATACATGATTAAGGCCTTCGAATGTTTGGAATGTGACCAACAGGACATATCTCATGATATATGGGGATCAACGATAGTATTAACATGCTAGTTGTATGAACTCTTTGGTAATCGTTTTCACTATAATATGAGATTGGACAACAGTATTTTGGATAAGCCTAAAGATTGGAATGGATTATGTTGGACATAAGTTAGTATTGTTTGAGGATAAAAGTTTTGTCGATATTATTTATGGGATGTTATAGTAATGTATTTTTAGAAAAAGGACAACCTGTAGGATGAGCGACAGCCCATCGCGTTGGACAAGACTGTGGGAATCGAACCCACAACCGAAGTGCGACTGGCCTTTATCGCCTACCACTGGCCTACAGGAAGTCCTTGTTTAGTAGAAACTAGTTTAATTATATTAAGCAGTATGATATATGAAGTATAAGTCCATTTTAGGAACCATATATGATTAATCTCACTATAGATGGACTTATGTATTTTTTTGAAAACTTTTCTAACCTTTTGTTTGAGACAGATGGAATGACCCATCATTCTATCACATGATCTGATAACACATCATGAATGACAAATTCAACTTCATTTCTTTAAGATATGAAGTGGAAATTGTTCAAAGAATGACCAACGGTGAGACTGTACCAAAATCATGAAATTATTTCTTCTAATTCCAATTTCATCAACTTTAGGGAAATGATCTTGAAAACCTAAAATGTTGTCCTAGTGCTCTTATATCCGATGAATCAGATGGTACCTTAGATCTTCACAAATTTATGGCTTTGTGATTGTTGGATTTTTCATATCCATGTTCTCTACCACTCTCCATCATAACTTGATGGTCAGATTTTTCTTCCATATCCATATTTTCACCTATGTTCTCCTACTTGGAAACCCAGTGATGAGTTAATTTGGGTAACCGTTACATTTCATACTTTGTTTTTTAAATCCAAGTTTTGGTATTCCTTTTTATGATGTGGGTTTCTATTAAATAAACTTTCGAGTCATAAACCATTTATAACCCCGATGAATTTCGAGGGTGAAATTCATTTTAAGGGGGATAGAATGTAACACCCCGAGATTTTATGAAAAATATTCTTTTTAATTTCATTAATGTCTTGTGTTGTACGCTAAAACAAAAGAAGCTAGCACAACACCCATCCTTGAATTTCCTTGCATTACACGCAATCGCGACCTTCCTCGATAGCGTGTGTAGTACGCAATACCGAGTTTCACTAAACAAGATTTTTTTATAATATTATTATGAACTAGCCGTTATGAATAGTAATACCCACTTTTTGAAATTTTATAAATTTTATCTTTTAAAATGGACTTCATTTTTGGATTCGGAATATCAAAATTATCTTATGGTGAAATTTTGGTACTTTTCGGATAACTTTCATTTTCTGATGAATAGTGAAAATTACTAAATTTTAATTAAAAAAACCTTTTTAATCGAAATAATTAATAGTGATAAATTATTAATTTCAGTGGTTTTAAAGTATATTTAGAATATAGTTTTACAATTTAATACAATGTTGGTCATTGGATGTAATTTCACATTTAAACCAGACATAAACAAGTGTCAATCTTTTGATAGTTATTATCTCTTAAGAACACGCTATTTGTTTTGACGACGGGAATTAATTTTTAAATTAATTAATGCAACTGATATGTTTTGAATTTGGTAAAATAGACATCATTTTTGAGTTCATAATATCAAATATAGCTTAGGCCTAATTTTTGGTATTTTTATGGAAACTTTCATTTTTTGATGAATAGTGAAACCACTAAGTGGTAGTTAAAAAAATGATTTTTTCATAAAACTTAATTTTACCGCTTCTGTGAGTGTAATTTCAAAAATCCTAGAGACATGGTTGATGTCAGTAAGTAAAATGTGGTTCAATGAGATGAAAATAATTTTTGGTGAATAGTAACTTTTTACTTTTTTTTCCACGGTTAAAAGTAAATAGGGTAATTAAGGGTAAAAATGATATTATTATTACCCTAACACATGTCCTCATTATATTGGATAAGTTTAATTAGACCAAAAACAACCTTAGGAATAAAATATGACCATTTAGGCCCACTTGGATTAGATTAGGACATTTAGTATTAATTTATTTAAAGAAGGGTTAAAATAGTTAAAATCAAAGCTTAATAAGTAAATCATTTTTAATATAGGGTTATACATAAGATAAATTCGACTATAAATATTCATTAGAAATATAAAAATATCTCCTATATAATTATATTTAATTTTTAATTTTTAGACATTAAATAATTTAATTTATTTATGACACAATGATGATGGAATAATTATTTTATTAATGAAATATTGACATAATTGATGTTATAAATACCCAAATAAATTTAATATGAGATTTTTTATAAATTACAATAATTTTATATGTTAATATGACATGTTAGTATTGATTTAATTTACTTTTTTCGAACTAATATTTCTGTTATGATTTTCAGAAAAATCAATTACCAAATTGTATCAAAATTGACATAAAATAGTTTTTAAAACAAATATTATATTATTAATTTTTATTTTATTCCTAAAAATCTAAGGTTCTTCCAAATGACATAGATAAGGTTATATATATTAATAATAAACAACTTGGGGTTCGTTTGGCTTGTTAAAGCAAGTTTATTAACCTTATAGTGTAGGAAAACAAGAAGATACGATAAAAGTAAAATTATTTAACTTAAAGTTAAATATAAATGATAAGGTTAAAATAGGAACCTAAACTTGTCTAAATTCTATTGGATGAGAGGATTGCGACCCATCCCCACCTTAGCTTTGAAATAAATCAATTTGGAGCTATTTAAAACCGAATATGACTTTATAATAAAATAATATTTTTAGTTTTCCAAAGGTGCCCCTCTCCTCCCTTATAAAAGGGCACCTCCTCCCTCTCTTCCTCACACCACTTTGAGCCTTCAAGCTCGGCCAAACCCTGCCAATTTCTCCTCTCCAATTATCTAGAAATATCCTAGAGGTCCTGGTCTTCTTCAAAGACCAATGTTAGTGCCCTAAAAGGAGGTCTCAAAGAGGCACTTCAAAGAAGAGGTAATGTCCGTTACCGATTCTTTCAACTTTATTTCTTCTTCCACTTCTTATTATTTAGTTTTTTCATTATGAAGTAATAACATTAGTATCACTAATATACTAATATGTTATTATAAGTATCAAAAAACCCTATTTCACCATCTATCCATCCTACGGAAAATGAAATCACCGCGCATGCGTACGTACGGAACACCGTCTCCACGCCGTGGTGTAATCTATTTTCCACCACCACCTTACTTGGATGGGTATAATGGTGTAAATAATGACTATATATGATTATTTTAAAGTTATATTGATTCTGAAATAGTATACATACACTCCAATACAATTACACGATCATGGGAACGATATCATCGCTCGTGCGTACGTACGGAATACCGTCTCCACGATGTGATGCGACTCGTTCTACATGATCTTCATTTGAATAATGATTATATAAATGAATTGAATGAATAAATATGATATATATTATACTAATATAATTCTGTAAATGAGGTATCTATAACCTAAAAGAAGAATAAGAATTTATTCTAGAAAACACGCATAAGAACAAAAAGTAATAAACACCCGAATAACAAGTAACAATGAAATATTACTAATAAGAAGCTAAGAATATGACCATATATGATATCATAACAATGAGTATGATTCTGGAATAAGTCAATGACATTATTTAAATCATTATACAGGAGGTTCGGACACTTACGATGCAAATCGGACCGAAAGTAAGGGACAATCTCGCAATCTCAATTTTTATCCGAGATTGTTTATACTTCAGAATTTACTGGGGGAATATTTATCATCCACATCCATGTTTCCTCAATATTTAATATTATTTATATCCTCCTACAATTGTTTAAATCGAATTTTACCCTTCGGTGAGTTTTTAGTAAAAGATATGAAAGGAATCTTTTGTCTTTTTTTCGTACGAGATACTTTTTGACTTTTCCGACAAAAGTACGAGAAGAATGTAATTTTAACTTATACGACATGAATGGATTTTTAAAAAATTATTTCCAAGAAGCTTCCTTTAAAAGTTTTCAAGTTTATTTTTAATCAAATTCTTTTAGTTTAGAATTGTATGACATGTTATGAAAGGAAAAGTGTTTTTGAAGTAGAAAGGATATTTTCCTCAAGAATGGAGTTCAAGTGTTTTATCAAAATTATTTTCCATATAAGATAATAAAGGGTTATGTTTCTATCCCTATTATTAAATTGATTTGATTATGTTGTGATGGAATTATTTTTATGAATTCCTTTATCTTATATGAATTTTTTTATGATGTCATGATGTTTAAGAATCCCATTTTTATTACATGGGTTATGCTATGATGTATGGTTTATGATTTTGTGGCACACATAAGAATGGTATCATTATGAGATGGGTGGGACCTATATATCCCTCCAATGCATTGGGTAAAGATTTTATATCTCATGAGATAGACATGGCTGGAACGACAGGTTAAATCGGTTCAGTGAAACAGGACTGAAACGAGGAATGAACTCGGTTCAGAAATGGACTTTGTCCACTAAGATAGTCTTGGCAATGAGTCTTGACTAATAAGAAATGATTCTCTATTATTATGTGTGTATGCCAAAAATTTTCATGTTTTAAGTTATGATTTTTAGGATTACATGTCACTACTATGATTTATCCCATGTTATAAAATTATGATCTCTTTTGCAGGTTAAGATTTCCAAAATGTTATGTTCTTATGAATATGATGTGATTGATATTTCTTTTTTTACCCTTACTGAGAATTTAAGCTCACCCTTTTTATGTTTTATTTTTCCCCAAGATTAAAAGAAAGGTTTTAGGTAAGGAAACAAAAAGTGGAAGATCTTTATGGGAGATGTTGAAGATCTTTCACCACGATTAGAAGATTACATTCCAAGTTTCCAAAGACACTAAACTATTACGGTCCTTGTGTGTCTATTTTTGTTATGTATTATATATTCCACCAAAGTAATGTAATATCTATATACGTCAAGCTTTGGGTCTCTACACCTAATGTAAGGAAGCATGATTATCTGCCTTTCTAGACACCCCTTACCATCATCCACATCATATAAGATGTATTCATCGTTAATGTATAATCCATGAGGTAATAAATCTCATGCTTTAAATTTAATAAGCCCATTATAACTAAGGGAATCGTCTTTAATAATAGCATGTACATGCATGTTATGATCAGCATGACCTTTCCACCCATTACATTTCAATCATGGTATGAAAACCCTCATAAAGCATACCATTCAATAATATCAAGTCACATCCTTTAATTATAACAGTTCAAACAATCCTTACTCATTTAATTAAAACAAAAGTCATGGTCTACCACCCAAATTTGAATCCATTTCAATTAATCCATTTAATACAATCAATTAATACAAACCATCCTGAACAAGCTATTAAAATTAAAACATGCAATTTAATAGATCAAAACATGACTGTTCAATTACAAGGATCAAGAGGTACTTAGGAGGTACCTTGGTCTTTTTGGGAAATTTCCTTCTTGTGAAATCCCATTTATCAAGAAATACAAGACCTTAGAAGGAGCCTTGGTCATTTTACATTTATATAGAAAAAGGGGAAACTCCATTTAAAGACACCTTTTAAGGCCACGTCTTAAACATTCAATCTTCCAGACAATGACATCAAAGCATAAAGAACTACCGATGCAACAAGATAATCATGTATTGAATCACTAATAAATATTTTTTAGTTTATAAGATAGCGCGCCTCCATCAAGGGGTTTTATTATAAAAAATGACATTGTTCTTAAAAAAATTCATTTAACATATTAAACATTATTTCAAGAGGCATGTTAAATTGAATTTAAAGAATCATTTAATAAGTTTCCACACATGGAAAGACAACACATATAGGGATTTACATGGAACTTAGAAGGAATCGTTATCAATTGGGATCTAAACTACATGGGGAAATTCCATCTCGATTCCAAGACGAATTCTTAGAAGGAATTCAGGGAATTTATTCAATTAAGTATGTAGGGAAAACACACCAACATACCCATGGCATGTCCTTGATCGAGATTGAAATTTTATAGTTTCATAACAATGAAACATGGGTGTAATACAAGGTACTTTGATATATTTAATATGAAGGAGATCATTTAAAAATAGTACATGAAAAAGTATAGAATACGATGCAATGAAACTATTCATAAGGTGATGAAAAATGAGGAAAAATTCATAAATAACTTTCCTTATACTTAGGATATATCACTCATCAAATATCAAGTTCTGATTTGATTAGGTTTGGAAGAAATATAAGAAACCGAAATTTACCTTGATAATAGGGAAAATGAGCTCGCAAAAAAATAGTACAGTTGAGAGGAGATTAAATGAAGAAAGATTAAAAGGAATCAAGTGTTTACCAAAATGGATCCATAAAGACTGACAACACTTGATTTAGATAATGAATGGTGGAGGAATCATCAAGATGAGATTGTCTTGTAGGAGAAGTCAAAGGTACCTAGAGAAAATCTCATGTGGGAGGAGGAGAAGAAAAGAAAAGAGGGAGAAATAAATAAACCTCATTAAAGGCATTTATGTAATTTCACCCCAAAAACTAGGTTGTATGGTTTGGACGAATGGCTTGGACAAACTGTGCACGAACCGCACGACACCCATTTTTGAAGGAAACACATCATATGATTTGTCGCACATGGTTAGCCTAAATGTGTGCAAACTGTGTGGTGAATAGTTCATAGATACTACCTGATTGGAACTAACTATGTAGGATAAGAGTATAGTTTGGAATAACTATGCGTAGCCTATGCAGGGCACATCTACTCCCCCTCTGCAGCAACACAATTTTCTACTGAGGTCCTTATGGTTTCAGACATACCATGCGCCCTATACAGACCCTCCAAACTTGGAATTTTAGGTTTTTAATGATTTAAAAACTCAACAAGACCACCTAGGGACCCCTTAGGTACTTACCCAAGTATAAAATCAACACATAAAAGTATTAGAACTCTCAAAATTTCATTCCAAAGCATGGGTTTAAAATCATCTTATACAGAAAATGAAAAATTCCCAATTCCTTTGGATTTTCATCCAGTTAAAAAACATGAGTCATTACAAAATACCCACCATAAAACTTTCTATCCCTGAGAAGCCTTAAAAAAAATAAAACATCACCTAAATAACAAGATTCACGAAGTTCTGTTCAAATGGTCACGTTGCATTTCTAACACCCAATGCACCTTGAAGCATTCATTTAACCACACAACACTTAAGCCCTCAAATATAAATCCAATGCTCATTTTCCAACTGAGACACCTAAAAGAATATTACCCAAGCCTTTTTATCTAGAGACACAATCACATTGTCATCTCATTAAACATCTAGCACAAGGTGTTCCCCACCATAAGTCTTAACATTAAAAAGGATCCAATTCCAACCACAATGCCTCCCACCATTAAAATTGCTTACAAGACACACCCCTAAGCGTTTTAATGACACTCCTAACATGAATTCCTTTAAAAAAGTGAACCCGATTACATTTGAGGCCATAAAAGTAGCTTGCTGAAAGAAATGATTGAATCCCAATGGACCCAACTGAAACTAGTTACCCTCAATTTCATTGAAAGACACAACCAACCATTTAATCAACATCTACTTTAACTTGGAAGCATGATTCAAAATGGTTATATCACCAACCATGCACATTAGATAGAGAGACAATGAGTCAAGCCTCCTCTAATTGACCATTTCCAAAATGCTCGACATAGAAGACCAACGTATTACAAAAGAACTACAACGCCTTCTCCCAAGGAATTTTGTATTTACAAGGAATGCGCCCACCGAAGTCCACACCTGACTTTTGGTGATGTTTTAAGTTCAAACCACCAACTTAATATTAAATTGTCATGCCTCAGCATAAACAAGGGGTAACCCAGATCTAACCCACTAGGATTTTTACCCTTAATAATGCCTCCGAGCCTAACTACAAGTCTCAGATAACCTCATATTCAATGAAATGAAGTCTAAGGAACTAACCCAAGATAGTCCATACTCCGTGTTTATAAGAGAGAGGTTGGTATGAGCCAAAAGCCCACATATAAAAATTGAATGATCCCAAAGAGGCATCCAAACGACAATAATTTCAAAGTAAATGGGTTGTTTCTATGAGTTAGTTCAAGGAATTTCTATATAGGAACCTAAGCTTCACTGAAGACTAACCACGACCCGACAAAAATCACACCTCCAGTGTGCAATGCAGAGAAAACCACCAAGATAATATCAATATCTTTTAAAACATTAGTGTGGAGTAAGACCGATGCTCTCTTAGTTCATTAGGAAAGATGTTAATATTGGGGGAATTATCATATCTTTTAGAAGTGTATACTAAGATTAATTAAAAGATTATCAAGAAGATCAAAAGAATAATAGTAGAATGACTTCTAGTCGGTTTCTCAAAAGAAACTCAGCTTCACCTACTGACACACCACCATCAACCAATTACAATACCCTTACCCATGAAGGAATTCCATGATCATTCAAGATTAACCCCCTAAAATCATCCAAGACAGTGGTATTTTTCATAGGTTTCACACACGTCCAACCAAATAAGCGTCGTGATTCTGAGAAAGCACCGACATGGTTTAAAACTTGAAAACCTCAAAGGTGTTCAAGTGAGACATTCCATTTACAAAAGGTCATTTTCAATTGCATTACTTATTCTTGGAACTACACATTCACCAGAACCAACATGATAATCCCCACCTTTGGGGTATCATATTCATTGAAAGAAGAGACATACCAACCAATCACTTGTATGCTAGATTTGATTCACCTAAAACGTAAAAGTAAGGCATTTGGTATGAAAAACAAATCAAACTAACCAGTGTATCAAAACACTTGAGTCATAGGGAAGCCATCCTGAGTATTGGGACAAACTTGATTTGATTAATGCTCAGGTCACTCTACAAAAGAGGTGACCTGAGATTATACTGAAAATCACAAGACCTAATGATTACACCAAACTCAACTGGTTCATCACATCCTTTAGCACTCGATGAGCACCGCTTATGTGAATGAATGCTACCATGAGGTTTAGAATAAAAAAAACACATCCTTGATACTGTCCATAGTTTGTCTACCTTACAAATTCATGTATCAGATGGTCCATACAAAATATTTAATCCAAATCTATACTGCCCCATATGACCATTAACCAGGATGATGACATACCAACTTATCCATTATAGAGGAATATAAAGGGTCAAACAACCCACGAAGTAGCTGACCATGGCCAATGCATGTTTAACTAGATGAAACTGAGGATTACACAATGATCATTCCCATAAAAAGGTCAAGAAAACATGAAAACCCTTCCAAAAAAGGGTGTAATTTAGAATCTAAGAGTACTACTTGGGAAAAAGATGCCTGAACAATACCATACATCAGATATTTCATGATGTTTAGCAAGATATTTAATATCTAAGGGTGATACCTACCATGGGATAGCCCATTGGAAGCACAAGAGTTAACCCTATCACTAGTTTAGGCCAAAAAAATTCACTAGGATCAAGATCCGATCATCTAATCCATTCCTAGATAAGAAGAATAGACCATGGAAAACACTCACATTTCAATTCAAAGGCTACTCAAAGAGAATCTTTAATTTACCCTTACACAAGGGTTTAAACTTAAGAAAACCACTCCAGGTTCCATTTTAAAGTCATTATGTTGAATCACATTTAATTTTTAAGCATTTAAGATTTTTAACTCAATGCATTAAGCACCAATTTATAAAACAAAACACTTTTCACCTTTTTTAATTAATGGTATAAGGAAAAATCGAAAAGCTTTATCAACTTTATTTTTTAAGTTATAAAAGATAAGGCAACCTACGAGGGTCCTGATAAGCCAACCCAGGTTCATCAAAATATAACCCAATAGCAGTTTCTTAATTATTAAAGTTTTCTTAAAATACCCATAGCAGGATATCTGATAAGAAACATGCCCAAACTGACCTACTTAGTGTCCAGTTGTGAATTTAGATAGTTTACCACACACATGAGTCAAAAATTAAAATATCTTTCACATTTCATAACCATTTAAAATTATAACCTATCCATATACAATGTTTGATCGTATAGGTTTCCATAACCCATCCTATAAATCATTTATACACTTTATAAACTAAATTTTATGTCCCATTTAACCGAAACCAATCCACTTTAAAATTGAAACTCATGTAGTCCTTTTTCTTTTATAATAATTTCAAAAATATACCATGATCGTAAATTTTTTTATTTATATGGGTGTCCATCTACCAATCCATAAGGAACCCATACAATTTACTATTTTTCATTTGTCTCCCATTAATAAAAAATAATCCACTTTAGCATTTAAAATTTTAAAGCCTTTACATTTTAACAAAAATTTCTAAACTTGTATAAATCTCAAGGATGGTTCGAGTGTACGGGTTACCTTTTCCCAATTATAAGGTGACCATAAACCTTATAATTGAAAACTGGTTCTCATTTGATCACAAAAAATAATTTTATCCCATGCAACCATTTATATATCAAACAAAACTAACATGTCATTACTAGTAGTAAACTCATAGAAACATACAGATAAGCATAGAATCTTATAACATAGGAAGTAAATTATAAATAAATAGGAAGAATGGAATAATATTTGATAATTATGTTATGTAAATAGGCATGATAAAGAAAATAAGATCATGGAATAACACTCAAGGCACACAGTCATAACAGCAGGAAAACTACAAATGCAACTACAAGGCACAAAATTTGCATAATGTGTGAATATCTATGTGCCTAATATGATGCATGAAATGTTTCATTCTCATTTTACTAGGACAAGGTTAAAATACCATAAATTTACAAATCAATACGCAATAGAAAATACAATAATCATTCAAGGTGAAATAATAATCAACCATAATAGTGAATAGAATGAAAAACAATCCCATACCTGGACACTTGATCATTTCCCCATGGGTGTGGTGATCAGTCCCAAACATGGATATTTACCTAACACCAACACATTACTAGTTTTCTATATAATATCCCAAAATAATAGGAAAAATGGAAAATAAACCCTCTAACACCACTTTGTAACATCCCAACCTAACTCCCCACTAATACAGTGATTAGACTAGTGGGAAACATGTCTTCAAGAGTATATCCCCATATGCAAGAGGTTGTCAACTAGTAGCGAGTTTCTAAGTAGGTGAGAGAAGAAAGACTATACGCTCATGTTAGAGTAGCACAATGGTATAATCAAAATGTAAAAAAACAACAACAGTGGAAGCAGTAAATAAATTAATGACATATAATTGTGGAAGATAAAAGTAATATCAACTGAATATATATGTTGGCTAACTCCAAATATACATATCATTCATTTCTAGATGCCGATGCATAACTAAAAATAAAATACATACAATAGGAAACAATATAGTACTATACAAGAAATAAGGTAAAAAACTAAAATCCTTAGATGGTGATATCCATGAGTATCCTGAGCTTCATCTCATTCTTGTGCTCCTAACTTCCAAGTGAAAGCAAAGAAACCATCCATGGTCCTGTGAACATAAGGTCTACTTGGGTACCCCAATGCAATGGTGGCCTGAGAATGGTGTGAGATATAAATCCCAGTAGGTTACCACCCACGATGTCTACAACTAATTAAATTCCATGAGATATAATTTATGTAGTGTGTAGTTATAATTATAAAGATAGAAAAGTAGTTTTGAATAAATAAACAGCACACCCATGTTTATAAGGGACACCTAGTGGCTATACCTACTTCGGACCACGACCAAAAGTAGTATCTGATTATGTCACTATATATATATAATTAGTAATAATATATATATATATATATTTTAGTTCTATATTTCATCCACCTATATGAACCAAGTGAGTGTAGATACCTAATGACCATATACTTGGAATACCAGTGTTGGATGGACCAGAGCTTAACTCACATATCCATGGCTAGTCTAAAAAAACTATAATCTCAAGACAAATGGTACATTCCCTACATCCTAATAAGAGAATGAGATGTCATGCAACAATTCTTAGGATGGTGATTGCGCCATCATGTCAACACTCTAATCATGGAACATGGTACCTCATCTCAATATCCATGTAGTATCACTAGTGTGAGATTCCATTAACTCAACACCTGATATAAGAGAGCGTGATTATCTTCCATTATAGACACCCCTTACCATCATCCACGACCTACAAGGAATATTAATCATTAATTTATAATCCATGAGGTTATACCTCTCATGATTTACATTTAATAATCCCATTATAACTAAGGGCATCACGTTTAACAACAGCATGTACATGAATGCGATGATCGATGTGGCCTTTCCACCCATTACATTTCATTCATGGTATGAAAACCATCATGAAGTATAACATTAAATAATATCAAGTCACATCCTTTAATTATAACATTTCACACAATACGTGCTCATTTAATTAAAAAAAAGGTGTGGTTGTACCACACAAATTGAAATCCATTTCAATTAATCCATTTAATAAAAGAAAGGAATACAAACCATAATGAACAAGCTATTCAAATTAAAACATGCCATTTAATAGATAAAAACATGAAAATTCAATTCCAAGGATCAAGAGGTACTTAGGAGGTACCTTGGTCTTTTTGTGAAATTTCCCACTTGGGAAATCCCATTTATCAAGTAATCCAAGCCCTCATAAGGAGCCTTGATCATTTTCCATTTATATATAAAAAGGGGTAAATCCATTTAAGTACATCTTTAAGGGAAATATCCTAAAAATTCCATATACCAAACAATTACATCAAAGTATAACGAACTTCCAACGCAACAAGCTAAGCATGTACCAAATCACTAATCAATAATTGTTAGTTTAGAAGACAACGCACCTCCATTGAGGGGTTTTATTATAAAAACATGAATTTTTTTTTCTAAAAATTCATTTAGAATATTAAAAATTATTTCTAGAGGCATATTAAATTCATGTTAAAGAAACATTTAATAAATTTCCACACATTTCAATATAAGATATATATGGATTTACATGGAACTTAGGAGGTGCCATTATCAATTGGGCTCTCAACTACATGGGTAAATTCTATTTAGATTCCAAGATGAATTCTTGGAAGGTATTAAGGTAATTTATTTAATTAATTATGAAGGGAAAAACATGCGGGCACACCCATGGGGTTTCCGTGATCGAGAGTTACATTTTCTAGTTTCATAAAAATGACACATGGGTGTAATATAAGGTGCATTGATTTACTTAATATAAAGGATCCCATTTAAAAAAAACATACAAAAAATGATGAAATAAAACACAATTAAACTATTCATAAGGTGATGGAAAACGAGGAAAAAGTTATAGTCCAACCACCTCATATTTAGGACATGTCACTCATCTAATATCAAGCTCTGATTCGATCATGTTTGGAAGAAATCTAAGAAATAGACTTTCACCCTAAAAATAGGGAAAATGAGATCACACAAAAATATCACAGTAGAGATGAGATTAAATGATGGAATATTAAAAAGGACTTGAGAGCTTACATATGCAGATCCATAAATACTGATGGCACTTGATTCAGACAATGAACGGAGGAGGAATCATGACGCTTATATTGTCTTGGAGGAGTAGCCAAAGGCACTTGGAGAAGACCCCACATAGGAAGAGGAGAAGAAAAGAAAAGAGGGATAAAGAAATAAACCTCATCAATGGAATTTAGGTTATTTTACCACAAAAATAAGGCTCATGTTCTGGCCGCATAGTTTGACCAAACCATGTGCCAACAGTGCAACACCCATTTCTTAAGGAAACATCTCGCATGGTTTATCCTACATGGTTAGCCTAACCGAGTGAAAATTGTGTGGTGAATAGTGAATAGGTACTTCCTAATTGGAACTAACCATGCGAGATAGGCACAGGGTTTTGAAAAACCCTATATATCCCATGTGGGATACATCTGCTCTCCCATGTAACCACATAGTTTTTTTATTAAGGGCCTCATAGTTTTAGACGAACAGTGTGTCCTATACATACCCTCTAGAATTAGAATTTCTAGTCCTTGGTGCTTTCAAAACTCAATGAGACCTCCGAGGGACCCCTCAGACCCTTACCCAAGTATAAAAACAACACATAAAAGTGTTACAAATCTCATAATTTCATTCCAAAGATCGGTTTTAAGAATGACCTGTCCAGTAAACGCAAATGTTCAAATTCCTTTGGATTTTCATTCAGTTCGAAAACACCAACTATTATAGTTTTCAAAAACATCCCGGTGGGAGGATTGATGGATGACCACCCCCTATGGCCCTACTCTCTTCTCTTGGTAGTTACTTATATTGGTATACATGATGTATTGTTTTCCCATATATATGTATAGAGGGATATGATGGCTTGTGGTAATTTCACATACATTTATTATTGGATATAGTATCTAAAGGATTATTATAGGTATGATGGGTATATAATGTGATGGATTGAGGTAATTACTAGACTTATGGGCTATAATGGCTTGATATATAATACCCAATGTATGATACACATAATAAAGGATATGGTGGATTCTAAAAATTACTTGGTAAATATATACGGTGATGTGATATGGGATGTTGTGATGATATGATGTACAAGGTGCATATTGTGATGCCTTGACCAGGTGTTTTTGGGTTGGATTACTTTGAGAGATAGATGAATCAGGACATGCGATGTTGGGGTAGAGAATAAAATCATTGGGGAAGAGGGAACATGATACCTGTGATGCTTCTTTATTATATCACATGCTCTCTTATATGTGATACTTGGTGAGAGTTAGCCATGGCGTGGCTGGGAACTTAGTATACATGTTTAGGTGATGAGTTAGTTTCACTGTTGTTCACTATGATTTATCATGCTTTCTTTATCTTTTTCACAAGAGGATCTGGGGAGGATCCTATCGAGTATACTATTTTGGTCACCCTATGTGTATATAAACTACTTTTCAGTTCATCCAGAGTATATTAAAGATCAGGATGGTTATTACTAGCTCATGGTTTTTTAGGATCTTTTTTGGCTTCATGGCCACCATTGTCTTTACTTTTTTTGGTACCTATAGTTACCTTCCCATTTTTATAGTACTTCATGACATTGTATTCTGACAATTGGGATTTATTTATATATTTATATATATGAGCATGTTTTGTTTGGTGTATCCTTCTTATCCATCTCTTATACATATTTATCTATGAGGGTAATACCTCGCATATCATTGTTTATTATAACCTTAGTGCTAGTCACTAACTTGAGGTCTACTAGTGGCGGGACTCGAGAAGTCACCATATCTATCCCCTCAGTACGCTATCTTTGTGGGGTGGATGTCATGACAGAGTGGTATCAGAGGTTCAGGTTGAGGGATAGGATGGAGTTTAGAGTTAGGTACATGTGAGGTTGCATGGGTTGTTAGGGAACAAGTCCGTTATGTCTATTAAGTAACGTAAACATGGGATAAAAACAATGAAACAAGTATATAGGGCCCCCAATGATCTGAAATGGACCTTTAATTTTATTGATCCTAATAAATGAAGTGATACTGGTTGCTGGTTAGAGGTCTAGGAAAGGATCATGGATTATTCTTATTTGTGCCTATGTTTGAAGTGGGTGGAACTTTGGATAGGTTAAAATATTAAACAAGATAATAAAATAAATTTTTAAATAATATTAAGTATTATATATTCTAGGTTTATGTATAACGGCCCATACTTTATATACATTGTTAATACTTCAAAATTGAAGCATACTTATTACAACATATAACAAAACCACGAAAGGACCATATAGGTATAGTGTCTTTAAAAACTGGGAAACATAAACAACTGGTTCATAAAACATCAACTTTTCCTCCCACTTATTTCATCATATCTAGAGTCCCTTTTTGGAATATCCTACTTAATAACCTTCTTCCTGACCTGGGGAAATAAAACATACAAAAGGGTGAGCTCAAATGCTCAGTAAGGGTAAACAAAAGAAAGATCAATCACATTGTATACATAAGCACATAACTTTTGGAAATCTTACCCTGCAAAAGAGATCATAATTTCATAACATGGGATAAATCATGGCAGTGAAATGTAATCACAATAATCATAACTTAAAACATGAAACTTTGTGGCATACACACATAATCATAGAGAATCATTTCTTGTTAGTCAAGACTCATTTCCAAGACTATCTTAGTGGACAAAGTCCCTTTCTGAACCGAGTCACCCTCGTTTCAGTCCTATTTCACTGAACCGGTAAAACCTACCGATCAAGCCATGTCTATATCATGAGATATAAAATCTTTACCCAATGCATTGGAGGGAGATATAGGTCCCACCCATCTCATAATGATACCATTATTATGTGTGCCACAAAATCATAAACCATACATCATAGCATAACCCATGTAATAAAAATGGGATTCTTAAACAACATGACATCATAAAACATTTCATATAAGTTAAAGGAATTCATAAAAATATTTCCATCACCACAAAATCAAATCCATGTAATAATAGGGATAGAAACAGAACCCTTTATTATCTTAGATGGAAAATAATTTTGATAAAACACTTGAACTCAATTCTTGAGGAAAATATCCTTTCTGGTTCAAAAACACTTTTCCTTTCTTAATATGTCGTACAATTATAAACTAAAAGAAGTTGATTAAAAATAAACTTGAAAACTTGTAAAGGAAGCTTCTTGGAAATAATGTTTTAAAAATCCATTCATGCCGTATAAGTTAAGAAAAACATTCTTCGTACTTTTGTCGGAAAAGTCAAAAAGTACCTCGTACGAAAAACGACAAAAGATTCCTTTCATATCTTTTACTAAAAACTCACCGAAGGGTAAAATTGGATATAAACTATTTTAGAAAGATATAAATATTAAATATTGAGGAAACATGGATTTGGATGATAAAATACACCCCAGTAAATACCAAAGTACAAACAATCTCAGATAAAAATGAGATTGTGATATTTCCCTTACCTTAGGTCCGACTTGCTTTGTAAGTGTCCGAACCTCCTGTATAATGATTTAAATAATGTTATTGACTTATTCCAGAATCATACTTATTTTTTTGATATCATATATGGTCATATTCTTAGCTTCTTAGTAGTAATATTTCATTGCTACTTGTTATTCGGGTGTTTATAACTTTTTGTTCTTATGCGTGTTTTGTCGAATAAATTTTTATTATTTTTCTTTAGGTTATAGATACCTCATTTCCATAATGGTATTAGTGTAATATATATCATATTCATTCATTCAATTCATTTATATAATCATTATGAAATGAAGATCATGTAGAACGAGTCGCATCACATCGTGGAGACGGTATTCCGTACGTACGCACGAGTGATGATATCATTCCTATGATCATGAAATTGTATTGGAGTATATTTATACTATTTCAGAATTAGTATCACTTTATAATAGTCATATATAGTCATTATATACACCATTATACCCATCCAAGTAAGGTGGTGGTGGAAAATAGATTACACCACGGCGTGGAGACGATATTCCGTACGTACGCACGCGCGGTGATTTCTTTTTCCGTAGGATGGATAGATGGTGAAATAGGGTTGTTTCATAATTATAATAACATATCAGTATATGAGTGATACTGACGTTATTACTTTATAATGAAACAACCTAAGAAGAAGAAGTGGAAGAAGAAATAAAGATGAAAGAATCGGTAATGGGCTTTACCTCTTCTTTGAAGTGCTTCTTTGAGACCTCCTTTTAGGGCACTAAAATGGGTCTTTGAAGAAGACCAGAACATCTAGGATGTCTCTAGGGAAGTGGAGAGGAGAAAGTGTCAGGGGTTGGCCGAGCTTGAAGGCTCAATGTGGTGTGAGGAAGAGGGGGAGGAGGTGCCCTTTTATAAGGGAGGAGAGGGGCACCTTTGGAATAACTAAAAATATTATTTTATTATAAAGTCAAGATCGGTTTTAAATAGCTCCAAATTGATATATTTCGAAGATAAGGTGGGTATGGGTCGAAATCCTCTCATAAAATATAATTTAGACAAGTTTAGGTTCCTATTTTAACCTTATCATTTAGATTTAACATTAAGTTAAATAATTTTACTTTTACCATGTCTTCTTGTGTTCTTATACTATAAGCTTAATAAACTTACTATAATCAGCCAAACGAACCCCAATTTGTTTATTATTAATATATGTAACCTTATCTAAGTCATTTGGCCGAACCTTAGTTTTTTAGAAATAAAATAACAATTACTAATATAATATTTGTTTTAAAAACTATTTTATGTCAATTTTGACACTATTTAGTAATTTATTTTTGTGAAAATCATAACAGAATTATTAGTTCAAAAAAAGTTAATTAAATCAATAATAAAATGTCATATTAACCTAGAAAATTAGTGGAATTTATAAAAAGTCTCAAATTACATTTATTTTGGTGTTCATAACATTAATTATGTCAATATTTCATTAATAAAATAATTATTGCATCATCATTGTGTCATAAATAAATTAAATTATTTAATGTCTAAAAATTACAAATAAAATACCATTATGTAGGAAATCTTTTTAGCTTTCTAATGAATATTTATAGTCGAATTTATCTTATGTATAACCCCATATTAAAAATGTATTAGTTATTAAACATTGATTTTAACTATTTTAACTATTCATTAAATAAAATAATATTAAATGTCATAATCTAATCCAAGTAGACCTAAATGGTCATATTATATTCATAAGGTTGTTTTTGGTCGAATTAAACTTATCCAATAGAATTAGGACATGTGTTAGGGTAATAGTAATATCATATTTATCTTTAGTTACCCTATTTACTATTAACCGCGATTAAAAAAAGTAAAAAGTTACTATTCACCAAAAATTATTTTCATCTCATTGAACCAAATTTTAGTCCTTGATATTAACCGTGTCTCTCGGATTTCCGAAATTCCATTCACAGAAGCGGTAAAATTAAGTTTTATGAAAAATTCAGTTGTTTTAACTACCACTTATTGGTTTCACTATTCATCAAAAATTGAAAGTTTTCAGAAAAATACCAAAATTTCACCCTAGGCTAATTTCGATATTCTGAATCCAAAAATAAAGTCCATTTTGAAAAATAAAATTTATAAAATTTCAAAAAGTGATTATTACTATTCATAATGGCTAGTTTTAATAATATTTTAATAGCATATCGTTGTTTAGTGAAACTCAGTATTGCGTACGACGCAAGCTGTCGAGGAAGGTCGTGATTTCGTGTAAAGCAAGCCAAGCAAGTATTGTGTAGAAAAAAATTCCTTTGATGATTTATATAACATAAAAGTCTTGGGTGTTACATTCTACCCCCCTTAAAATGAATTTCTCCCTCGAAATTCATCACTTTGTATCAAACAGATGAGGATACCTCTCCCTCATCATATCCTCAAGCTCCCATGTAGCTTCTTCTAATTGGTGGTTCCTCCATAAAACTTTCACTAATCGAGTGGTCTTGTTTCGTAGGAATTTTTCGCTACGATCCAGAATCTCTATCGGTTGTTCTTCATAAGAAAGATCTTGCTCCAGCGGTACAACTTCTGAGCTGAGTACATGTGAAGGATCAGGTATGTACTTTCTCAGAAGAGATACATGGAACACATCGTGGACTTGAGAGAGATTCGGTGGAAGCTCCAATCGGTAAGCTACCTTCCCAACACGATCCTGTATTTCGAAAGGACCGATATATCTAGGGCTCAACTTCCCCTTCTTTCCAAATCTCATAACCCTCTTCCAGGGAGATATTCGTAAGAACACTTTATCACCCACTTCAAACTCTAGGTCTTTTCTTCGGTTGTTGGCATAACTTTTCTGCCGACTCTGATCTGATCTTATGTGTTGTTGAATAGATCTGACCTTTTCTTCCATTTCATCAACGAGATCAGGTCCTAATAGCTTTCTTTCCCCAACTTTATCCCAGCAAGTTGGAGTCCTGCATTTCCTTCCATAGAGAGCTTCATAAGGAGCCATCTGAATACTGGAGTGAAAGCTATTATTATAAGAAAATTCCACCAAAGGTAGGTGTTGATCCCAACCACCTTTGAAATCCATAGAGCAAGCTCTCAACATATCTTCTAGGGTTTGAATTGTTCTCTCAGACTGACCGTCTGTCTGAGGATGATAAGCAGTTCTGAAACTCAACTCTGTATCCAGAGTATGCTGAAGACTTCGCCAGAACTTCGAGGTAAATCTCAGATCCCGATCAGATATAATAGAAAGTGGCACTCCATGAAATCTTACCACTTCCTTTACATATATCCTGGCAAGCTGATCCAGAGAGAAATCCTCTCTAATAGTAATGAAGTGTGCAGACTTTGTAAGACGATCAACTATGACCCAGATAGCATTATTGCCTTTGGATGTTTTAGGAAGTCCTGTGACAAAGTCCATGGTGATGTTTTCCCATTTCCATTCGGGTATGTGTAATGGTTGTAACATCCCCTTAGACTTCTGTCTCTCAGCTTTAACTTGTTGACAAACCAAGCATCGAGAGACATATTCAACAACATCTCTTTTCATGCCATCCTACCAGAAGTACTCTTTCAGGTCCCTATACATCTTCGTGCTTCCAGGATGAATAGAGAATGAAGAAATATGAGCCTCATCCAGCAGCTCCTTCTTTAATTCGGGGATGGGAGGAACACAAACCCGATTCCTGAACTTTATTATCCCATCACAATCAAGGTTGAATTTAGGAACATTTCTCACCTTCTTTTGTAACTCGAAATCTTCTTTCTGTGCCTCTTTAATCTTCACATGTATAGATGGTTGAACATTCATTTGAGAAAGATAAGATTTTTCCCCTTTCATTATAATTCCAAGATCCATCCTTTGTAAATCCATAAATATTGGATCTTTTGTGATCCTCATCATGGATAAACTAGCATGGTCTTGTCGACTTAATCCATCTGCCACCTTGTTTGCTTTCCCAGGGTGGTAATGGATTGAGCATTCATAATCCTTAATCAGCTCCAACCATCTTCTTTGACGCATATTCAGCTCCTTTTGTGTGAAAATATACTTTAAACTTTTATGATCAGTATAAATATCACACCTTTCACTATAAAGGTAATGCCTTCAAATCTTTAATTCAAAGATTACCGTAGCTAACTCCAAATCATGTGTTGGGTAATTTTGCTCATGGATTTTCAACTGTCATGAGGCATAAGCTATCACCATATCATTTTTCATAATAACACACCCCAATCCCTTCTTGGATGCATCACTGTAGATCACAAACCTTTCTCCACTACAGGGCAGTGTGAGCACAGGTGCACTGGATAACCTTCTTTTAAACTCCTTGAAATTCTCTTCACATTCCTCCGTCCAAACAAACTTAACTCTTTTCCGAGTCAACTTGGTGAGTGGATTAGATAATCGTGAAAAATCTTTCACAAAACGTCGATAATATCCAGCCAAACCAAGAAAACTTCGGATCTCAGTTACTGTTGTTGGTCTCGACCATCTTTCAATAACCTCTGTTTTTGTTGGATCAACAGATATCCCCTCTTTTGAGATTATGTGACCCAAAAATGCAACTTTTTGAAGCCAAAATTTACACTTGGTAAATTTAGCATAAAGCTTCTCCTTTTTCAGTGTCTTCAATATAATTCTCAAGTGATCTTCATGTTCTTCCTTGCTCTTTTAATAGACAACAATATCGTCTATAAAGACTACCACAAATTGATCAAGATAGTCTCTAAAGACTCTATTCATCAGATCCATGAAGATAGCAGGGGAATTAGTAAGACCAAATGGCATCAGTATAAATTCATAGTGTCCATACCTTGTACGGAAAGCCGTCTTTTGTATATCCTCCCTTTTGACCGTTAATTGATGATACCCTGAACTAAGATCAATCTTGGAAAAGTATTGAGCTCCACGTAGTTGGTCAAATAAGTCATCAATGCGTGGGAGAGGATATTTTTTCTTGATAGTGATCTTGTTAAGTTCTCGATAATCAATGAAGAGTCTCATTGATCCATCTTTCTTCTTAACAAATAGAATAGGTGCTCCCCAAGGTGATGCACTAGGGCATATGAATCCCTTATCAAGATTATCTTGGATTTGCTTCTTCAATTCCTGCAACTCAATTGTTGCCATTCTATAAGGTGTCTTTGAAATAGGCAAAGCACCCGGTACGAGTTCTATTGAGAACTCAACTTCACGATTTGGTGGAAGTCCCGGTAATTCCTCCGGAAAGACATCATCAAACTCCCGTACAATGGGCATATTCTTAATCGTGAGTTTCTCACCAACCATTTTAGATAAATAACCTTCATTTAGTGGAATCAAGACCCATAAGATGGAAGAAATTTCCACTGGAAGGTTATGTTCATCCTTGCATTGATAGACGATCATAGATTGATCTGGAATATGAAATGTGACTTCCCTTCTTTGGAAATTGATATGAGCTCCATATAAAGAAAGCCAATCCATGCTAAGAATCACATCAAATTCCACTATAGGAAGGATCACAAGATTTGCAGGAAGCACTTTCCCACAAACTTCGATCGGAGAAGAATTATAAACTTTTGATGCGACTGTTGTGCCATTAGGTGTTGTCACAGCTAACTCAACATCTAATTGTTGAGGTAATACGGTGATACCCTTAGAAAATTCTTCAGAAATAAAAGAGTGGGTGGATCCAGAATCAAATAAAACATTTGCTACTTTAGAGTGGATGGTAAGTGTACCTTTCACCACATCGTTATCATACTCCACATCGCTGATAGAAATTTCATGTGACTTTACTTTGTCTTTATCCTTAAGAGTTTGTTGACGTTGACCATCATCATCAACCCTTGGATTAGGGCATTTATTGGCATAATGACCCATCTCCTTGCACTTGAAACATTGAAGTGTAGTAGGTTCATTCTGTGTATCCCTTCCTTTGTTTGCATCATTAGACATCTTCTTCCCATCATCGTGGCATTCAAATACCCGATGACCTTCCTTTCCACATTTGAAACATTTACTTGTTCCTTTAAGACAACTCCCTCCATGTTTCTTTCCACACTTTGAGCATAAGGGAAAGCTCATCTTCTTTTCAGTGTGCTCATTAGATTTTCCTTTGAATTCCATTTTCCTCTTCTTATCAAACCCATATGACTGATGGGTTACTCCAATCTCCATCTCGATTTTGAGAGCACATCGAACGATTTCCTCGTAGCTATTGAAGTCCCTTATGGCTAACGCCCTTTGAAGACTTGGTTTTAAGCCACTAAAGAACCGATCGATCTTACTCTCAGGTTGGATAATAATACCAGAAGCATACCTTGAAAGTCTTGTAAAATTTGATTCATAGGTACCAACAGATTCATCATCCTTTTGCTTCAGTTCAAGAAACTCTTTCTCCATCTTTGTTCGGAGAATACGAGGGAAGTACTTATTGAAAAATAAGTTCTTGAACTCGTCCCATTCCATGGACTCAATTTCATCTCTTTGCCTCGTATTCTTAATAAGATTCCACCATTGATCAGCATCTCCTTCCAAATGATACACTGCTAGGATGACTTTATCATGTTCAGAACATTAAAGAACTGAAAATATCTTTTCAGTAGTACTAATCCATTGTTCAGCAACTAATGGATCAGTAGACCCGCAGAAAGAAGGTGGACGCTGCCTCATGAAGGATTCAACAGAATGTTGCTCCTTCCTTTCCTCATTTGGAAGTCCTGCATGATTCATAGCTTGAGAAAGTTATGTGAGCATGGCTACAAGATTTTTCATTCCAGCTCCCATAACGTTTGGTTGCTCAGGGGGACAATCATTGCATTGCCCGTCGCATTCCGCATTAACACGATTCCTTCGGGTTCCAGCCATTGACTAAAACCAAGAAGAATAGTGTGAGCAACACTAATTATAATAGAAAAACCACATAATCAAGAATAAAATTTCACACTTAAGGTCTTATCCTAGGTTATTCATGGCCATTTCTAAAACACTAAGATTGTGTTCTATGCTTAGACTTATCCTTAGGGTTTTTACTAAGGCTTTCACATCCTAGATTCCAAAGGTTGACTATACCTTTCCTCTGATACCAACTATAACAGCCCATACTTTACATACATTGTTAATACTTCAAAATTGAAGCATACTTATTACAACATATAACAAAACCATGAAAGGACCGTATAGGTATAGTGTCTTTAAAAACTGGGAAACATAAACAACTGGTTCATAAAGCATCACCTTTGCCTCTCACTTATTTCATCATATCTAGAGTCCCTTTTTGGAATATCCTACTTAATAAAATTCTTCCTGACCTGGGGAAATAAAACATTCAAAAGGGTGAGCTCAAATTCTCAGTAAGGGTAAACAAAAGAAAGATCAATCACATTGTATACATAAGCACATAACTTTTGGAAATCTTACCCTGCAAAAGAGATCATAATTTCATAACATGGGATAAATCATGGCAGTGAAATGTAATCACAATAATCATAACTTAAAACATGAAACTTTGTGGCATACACACATAATCATAGAGAATCATTTCTTGTTAGTCAAGACTCATTTCCAAGACTATCTTAGTGGACAAAGTCCCTTTCTGAACCGAGTCACCCTCGTTTCAGTCCTGTTTCACTGAACCGGTATAACCTACCATTCCAGCCATGTCTATCTCATGAGATATAAAATCTTTACCCAATGCATTGGAGGGAGATATAGGTCCCACCCATCTCATAATGATACCATTCTTATGTGTGCCACAAAATCATAAACCATACATCATAGCATAACCCATGTAATAAAAATGGGATTCTTAAACAACATGACATCATAAAAAATTTCATATAAGATAAAGGAATTCATAAAAATATTTCCATCACAACATAATCAAATCCATGTAATAATAGGGATAGAAACAGAACCCTTTATTATCTTAGATGGAAAATAATTTTGATAAAACACTTGAACTCAATTCTTGAGGAAAATATCCTTTCTGCTTCAAAAACACTTTTCCTTTCTTAACATGTCATACAATTATAAACTAAAAGAAGTTGATTAAAAATAAACTTGAAAACTTGTAAAGGAAGCTTCTTGGAAATAATGTTTTAAAAATCCATTCATGCCATATAAGTTAAAAAAAACATTCTTCGTACTTTTGTCGGAAAAGTCAAAAAGTACCTCGTACGAAAAACGACAAAAGATTCCTTTCATATCTTTTACTAAAAAATCACCGAAGGGTAAAATTGGATATAAACTATTTTAGAAAGATATAAATATTACATATTGAGGAAACATGGATTTGGATGATAAAATACACCCAAGTAAATACCAAAGTACAAACAATCTCGGATAAAAATGAGATTGTGATATTTCCCTTACCTTAGGTCCGACTTGCTTTGTAAGTGTCCAAACCTCCTGTATAATGATTTAAATAATGTTATTGACTTATTCCAGAATCATACTTATTTTTTTGATATCATATATGGTCATATTATTAGCTTCTTAGTAGTAATATTTCATTGCTACTTGTTATTCGGGTGTTTATAACTTTTTGTTCTTATGCGTGTTTTGTCGAATAAATTCTTATTATTTTTCATTAGGTTATAGATACCTAATTTTCAGAATGGTATTAGTGTAATATATATCATTTTCATTCATTCAATTCATTTATATAATCATTATGAAATGAAGATCATGTAGAACGAGTCGCATCACATCGTGGAGACGGTATTCCGTACGTACACACGAGTGATGATATCGTTCCTATGATCGTGGAATTGTATTGGAGTGTATGTATACTATTTAAGAATCAGTATCACTTTATAATAGTCATATATAGTCATTATATACACCATTATACCCATCCAAGTAAGGTGGTGGTGGAAAATAGATTACACCACGGCGTGGAGACGGTATTCCGTACGTACGCACGCGCGGTGATTTCTTTTTCCGTAGGATGGATAGATGGTGAAATAGGTTTGTTTAATACTTATAATAACATATCAGTATATGAGTGATACTGATGTTATTACTTCATAATGAAACAACCTAAGACGAAGAAGTGGAAGAAGAAATAAAGATGAAAGAATCGGTAATGGGCTTTACCTCTTCTTTGAAGTGCTTCTTTGAGACCTCCTTTTAGGGCACTAAAATGGGTCTTTGAAGAAGACCAGAACCTCTAGGATGTCTCTAGGAAAATTGGGAGGAGAAAGTGGCAGGGGTTGGCCGAGCTTGAAGGCTCAATGTGGTGTGAGGAAGAGGGGGAGGAGGTGCCCTTTTATAAGGGAGGAGAGGGGCACCTTTGGAATAACTAAAAATATTATTTTATTATAAAGTCAAGTTCGGTTTTAAATAGCTCAAAATTGACATATTTCGAAGCTAAGGTGGGGATGGGTCGAAATCCTCTCATCCAATAGAATTTAGACAAGTTTAGGTTCCTATTTTAACCCTATCATTTAGATTTAACATTAAGTTAAATAATTTTACTTTTACCATGTCTTCTTGTGTTCTTATACTATAAGGTTAATAAACTTACTATAAGCAGCCAAAAGAACCCCAATTTGTTTATTATTAATATATATAACCTTATCTAAGTCATTTGGCCGAACCTTAGATTTTTAGAAATAAAATAACAATTACTAATATAATATTTGTTTTAAAAACTATTTTATGTCAATTTTGACACTATTTAGTAATTTATTTTTGTGAAAATCATAACAGAATTATTAGTTCAAAAAAGTTAATTAAATAAATAATAACATGTCATATTAACCTAGAAAATTAGTGTATTTTATAAAAAGTCTCAAATTACATTTATTTTGGTGTTCATAACATCAATTATGTCAATATTTCATTAATAAAATAATTACTGCATCATCATTATGTCATAAATAAATTAAATTATTTAATGTCTAAAAATTACAAATAAAATACCATTATGTAGGAAATCGTTTTAGCTTTCTAATTAATATTTATCGTCGAATTTATCTTATGTATAACCCCATATTAAAAATGTTTTAGTTATTAAACTTTGATTTTAACTATTTTAACTATTCATTAAATAAAATAATATTAAATGTCATAATCTAATCCAAATGGACCTAAATGGTCATATTATATTCATAAGGTTGTTTTTGGTCTAATTACACTTATCCAATAGAATTAGGACATGTGTTAGGGTAATAGTAATATCATATTTACCCTTAGTTACCCTATTTACTATTAACCGCGGTAAAAAAAAGTAAAAAGTTACTATTCACCAAAAATTATTTTCATCTCATTGAACCACATTTTAGTCCTTGATATTAACCGTGTCTCTCGGATTTTCGAAATTCCATTCACAGAAGCGGTAAAATTAAGTTTTATGAAAAATTCAGTTTTTTTAACTACCACTTAGTGGTTTCACTATTCATCAAAAATTGAAAGTTTTCAAAAAAATACCAAAATTTCACCCTAGGCTAATTTCGATATTCTGAATCCAAAAATGAAGTCCATTTTGAAAAATAAAATTTATGAAATTTCAAAAAGTGATTATTACTATTCATAACGGCTAGTTTTAATAATATTTTAATAGCATATCATTGTTTAGTGAAACTCGGTATTGCGTACGACGCAAGCTATCGAGGAAGGTCGCGATTTCATGTAAAGCAAGCCAAGAAAGTATTGTGTAGAAAAAGATTCCTTTGATGATTTATATAACATAAAAGTCTCGGGTGTTACATTATGTGTCTAAAAATTTGTTCTTTTTGTAAGTATAGCCCTAGGTCGACGTCCTCATTAGGTTTGCACTGGATATGTTCAGTAGGATGTTTCAGTAGATCACCACAAAGTAGAGGTCAACCATAAAGAGACTTGGAGGAGGAAACTTTGAGAGTTTCAATGCCAGAGTCTGTAGAAGTATTAGGGATCTATTTTAGATTTATTCATGGAATACTGGTTGGAGGAGGTTGAGATAACTTCCAATTTTATCCATGCTTGGAAGGAGCACTGTTTTTTTTAATTGTGACAATGCTGCGAAGAGCATTGAGGCAGTGGTAATTATTGTCCCTTAGAGATCATGAGGAATTAGTATTCCTGTGGGGGAAGTTCCTAAACTAGTTTTGAGGAGAGTTTTTTTCTTCAACCACAAAGAAATCTAGTCACTAGGAGTTGCTTACCCTTTGGCATGGGAGTTCTAGTGTTTGAGAGTTTGAGATTTGTTTCAGGATCCTTCTGCGATATGCTTCAGTTCAGTATCCAGGTGAGGAGGTCAGGGAGTGGAATTTTTAGGAGGCTTTACATCTATAGATCCATCTCCATGTCACCACATTTATGCCAAAGATGAATCTCTAAGTGACAAAGAAAGCATAGCTTATCAAGAGGATGCTATCCAGAGCTATATCTCTATGAGAGGGGAGTCATAAGGATTCCTCATGAAGGATAGCTATGGTCCAAGGTTCCCAATTGTTAGGACAAAAGATATTTCAGTTATCCGGGGGTAGGTCCTAGCACTCATCATCTTGTTTCTCTAGGGGCAGCAGATATCAGACCTATTGTATTTCCCCGAGCCCAGAAGCCTAGAGACGGTGCATTACTTATTAAATTGGAATTATTATAAGGAATGAAATCCAGATGGAACAATCAGTTTAGTAGTCTTGAAGAAACTAGATAAATACATTTAACTCATATTACATTGGTAAAGGTAACAAAATACAATACACAAAAAAAAACAAATAAACTGTATCCATGAGAACTCAATAAATGGTCTCCTATTCGTAACCTATTGGAGGTAAAAAAAATGAAATGGGTGATCTGAAATGATCTATATAGGTTAAAAATAGAATAAGCATGAATCAAAAATAATTGAATCATAATCAAATTGGCATCGTCAATATGACATGGTGTATAAATGAAAAACACAGGCCATTAATAAAATGAGAATGAAACTGCATACATAGATTTTTTCATAGTAAAAACCTCATAGATAGTAATAAATGAAAATGAATAAATATAATTCTTATTAATTGGACATCATGTATCTGGAATATGATACCACTATACTGTCGAAACCGTTTAATTCTGTGGGTAGATACCCATCTAATTATATTTTGGAAACAAACTCGAAGGGTTTGTCACCAAAGGATTTGTCTAATGAGACCTGCCGATGCATTGAGAGGATATATAGGGCCTATACTATCAATAAAAGTCCAAATAATTCTAATAAATATATTTAATACAATTACAATATGCCCTCTCAATATCTGTATAGAGTAGAGGATACAGATTCATCAATATTTCCATAGTTAAAACAACAATCCAAATAAACACTGTATGTAAAAGGGTATACGACTTAAAACAATAATAATATCCATGAAACCAGAATATATATATATATATATAATATATTTACAATTTCAAATGAAAAATGATCTCAAAGGGAAAGTAGTTACACCATAAAAGAATGATTAGGTGCACAATACCAAGTAAATCACAATGAAATGGGAATGTAAAAAAAGTACCTTGCAACATTGTAATCAATCGAGTTAATAATCATCAAGTGAATAATTTAATACCATTAATATAAATATAATAATGATATTATATGTCAAATTTCAGTGCACATACACAATATAAAAGAAATAAGTGGTGGATAATGGAAATCTCACAAAATTAAAAGTGAGATGAGAAACCCCTTACCTTATGTCCGAATGTGTTATTTTCTTGATCTTAATGACATGAATAATCAAATTTAGCTTCATTAATTAATAAGTACATAACCTACTATAAATTTAATTGATATATTATAACCTTATTAGGTTCATTAATTTCCTTTTTGATGGTTTTAAGAGGTTAAATTTTATTGTTTTGGATGTATTTTCCTCTTTGGTTTTCATGATCGATTTACTTGTATTTATGAATGGAAGTTCATTTGAAATGTGGTTAAATATACAGAATTGTTAATATATATTATCAGTGAAATTATAGAGATATAAATTATCTTATATTGATTTTGGTTATATAACATGAGGATGACTCATTAGATAAAAGTTAATGATAAACGCTTGGATTAACTTGGCAGTTTTGTGCATAATGAAGTTGTTTTGTATTATTATTTTATATTATGAGTTTTTAAGGATTAAAAAACATTAAATAATATTAAATACATATATTATGATCTTTTTAAACCATAAAAATGGTTTCATGACAATAATTGAAGATGGTAATAGAAATTGAAAACCCATCATCCTTGAATGTGATAAATTAACACATCTCAGAAGGGGTTTTCATTTTTAGTATAAGAGGAGGGGAAAAAGAGAGATGATGATAAAATATTCCATTAGTATAATAAAATTAAACAAAATTTAGGGTAATATAATTATCATAGCATTTGGATGAGAGTATATGAGGAGAGATCAACAAAATATGGAACCTATAAAAGAAGTTGAAAGAAAAAGGAAGAGAGGTTCACCTCATGAGCACTCCTCCTTGAGAATCTTCTTAAGGCCTTTGGTTTTTTGCCTTTTGGTGAGAAAAATTGGTATTGAACATGGGTGGAGTTATTAGGAAGTGTATTTGGTAGAACATATGTAAGTCTCAAAGCTTGAGTGGTGTGGGAGGAAGAGGGGGTGAGGGGTGGTTTATATAGTGGAGGGGAGGAGGGTTTTCTTAATATTTTAATCATTAGTTTATTATTTTTCCTTAAGACAATAAATAGTGATGATTATATGACCAAAAATAGTAATAAAGGAATTTTAGTTCAAACCAATTTCCATTTAAATCATTCATGACTCAAGCATGATGCCGAAATTCATTTATTTAGCATATTTCATAAATTAGCAAATTTTACTATTCACAAAAAATTCTAGTATTTGAGAAAAATCCAAAATATTCACCCTAACCATTTTTTGATGTGTAGCATCCAAAAATGAACTCTATTTTTCAAAAATAATTTTTTAAATATGATAAATTTAGTTTTTAATTAAAATCATTATTTAATCTAAAAATACCAACACTTAAAATATTCATATTCATTTTTAAGGTGCCTAAATTTATTTATACTTTCATGGGTAAGGTTACCATTCATAAGTGTCATATTACTATTCATAAGGGTATGTTACTATTCATAAGAGTTAATATTCATAAGGTAAAGTTATTATTCACTGAAAATTAAGTTGATTCTACCAGACTCCAAATATCATACTCATCGCAACCGTGTGTGTCTATTTTTCAAAATTCAAAACATAGAAGTGGAAAATATAAGTTTAATGGCTAGCTTATGAATATATTATAAATAAAAAATCATTGTTTCAAAGAGACTATGTGATTTATGAAATACAGGCTATCTAATTAATTGAAAGTATTTAAGAGAAATATATCATAAATTTTTTGGGGTGTTATATTTTTCCCACCTTTGGAAATTTTGTCCTAAAAAATTTTCATGTATAAACCCCTTTAAAAATATGTGGGTAGTTATTTTTCATAACATCCTCAAGTTCTCACATTTCTTCCTCTATTTTATGGTTTCTCTAAAGAACCTTTACCAGCCATGTTGTCTAATTTCTTAATACCTTCTCCCTTGTGTCAAGAATCTAGATAGGCTCTTCACATATGACAAATCAGGTTGCATATCTATTTATTCATAGATGATTACATGAATTGGGTCTGGAATGTATTTATTTAACAACAAAATGTGGAACACAATATGAACTTTGTAGAGAATTTGTGACATTTATAAATGGCAATCTATAGCTCCAATTCTTTCTAGAATTTTGAACGGTCCGATTACCTGGGGCTCAGTTTCCATTTCTTACCGAACCTTAAGACACCCTTCCACGAAGATACTTTTAGAAAGACTTGATAAACTTCTTGAAATTCCAAATACTTTCTCTGGTTGTCATAATAAATCTTTTTCCTACTTTGGGATACTTTAATATGGTCCTGAATTATCTTTACCTTTGCACCTGTCACTTCGATAAGTTCTAGGCCTATATGTTTACTCTCTCCGACTTCATCCCAACAAGTTGGAGTTTGACACCTCTTACCATATAATGATTTATATGGAGCCATTTTAATGCTATAATATAAACTATTATTGTAAGAAAATTCCAAAAAAGGTAGGTATTGATCCCACATACCTTGTAAGTCAAGAGATCATGATCTCAATATGTCTTCTTGTGTTTGAATAGACCTTTCAAACTGTCTATCGGTTTGGGGGTGATAAATAGTAATCATGTGAAGCTCAGTATCCAAATCCTTCTAGAGAATTTTCTAGAATTTTTATGTAATCTAGGGATCTCGATCGGATAAAATCGATAGAGGTGCACCATGAAGTCTTACAACTTTATTAATATAAATTCTTGCCAGGCGCTCAAGTGGTAAATCCTATCTTATAGTAAGGAAATGTTCTAATTTTGTGAGACGATCAACAATCACCCATATTGCACCACTCTTTCTATGTTTCCTCAGTAGTCCTGTGAAAAAATCCATTGTAACTTCATCACACTTACACATTGGAATATGTAGAGGTTGCATGACCCCTCTAGGATGTTGTCTCTTGGCCTTCACTTGCTAATTGACCAGACACTTTAACACAAAGTCAGTAATTTCTTGCTTCATGTTAAACCACCAAAAATGTTTCTTTATATCTCTATACATCTTAGTGTACCATGGTATATAGAGAAATTTGAGCTATGAGCATCGTTTAATAGTTCCCCTTTTAGCTCAGGTAATGATGGAATACATAACCTATTCCGAAATTTTAGAACTCCATCCACACACACAAAGATTTCCAATCTTTAATCCTTAATAGCTTTAATTTTATTTTGTAGATTTTCATCATCAGATTGAGAACTTTTTATCTTCTCTATTAAATATGGTTTAAAAATCATTTTAAATAGGAAAGATGTTTCCCCTTCCATAACAATTCCCATATCCATCTTTAGTATATCCATGAATATAGAATCTCTCTCAATCCTCATTTGGGTTAGAAGTCCATGATATTTTATACTTAATGCATCTACCAATTTATTTTCTTTTCCTGGGTGGTAATTTATTAAAAAAATAATAATCTTTGAGTAACTAAAGCCATCTCCTTTTCCTAATGTTGAGATCTTTCTATGAAAAAATGTATTTTAAACTATTGTGATCCATATATATCTCAAATATTTAACCATAGAGATAATGTCTCTATATTTTTTGAGAAAATATTAAAACTACTAACTCAAGATCATAAGTTGGATAATTTTTTCTCATGGGTCTTAAACTATCTTGATGTAAAAGAAATAACTTTATCATTTTACATAAGGACGCAACCCAATACATTCTTTGATGCATCACTGTATATCATGAATCCATCATTTCCATATAGATGAGTCAAAATTAGAGCATTGAACAATCATCTTTTCAATTATTCAAATAATTATATAAATTCTTTCATCCATACAAACTTAACCCCTTTACGTGTGATCTTGGTTAGTGGGTTAGCCATTTGTTCAAAATTTTGAACAAGAAAAGGATAGTAACCTTATAATCCAATAAAACTATGTACCTCGGTTATGTTTGTTGGTCTGGTCCATTCTTGGATTTCCCTTGTCTTCATAGGATCAACTAAGATTCCATCCTTAGAGACAATATGGCCAAGAAAGGAAACTGATTGAAGCCAAAATTCAAACTTTCTAAACTTCCCATATAATTAATTTCTTCTAAGAGTTTTCAGAATAATCCGTAAGTGATTCTCATGGTATTAATAGTTTTTAGAGTGTACTAGGATATCATTGAAAAATACCACAAAAAAATTAATCAAGATATTCCTTGAAAAATCTATTCATTATATCCATGAAATCAAAGGGTTCATTAGTCAGTCCAAAAGGAATTACTGTAAACTTGTAATGTCCATACCTAGTTCAAAATGCTGTCTTTAGAATATCTTCCTTTCTCACACACTACTAATGATATACAGATCAAAGGACAATCTTCAAAAAATATTGGGCTCCATGAAGTTGATCAAATAAATCATCAATGCGTGGAAGATGACAATTGTTCTTTATTTTCATATCATTGAATTCCCTATAATCAATGCATAGCCTCATGGATCCATCTTTCTTCTTGACAAATAGGTCAGGGGATCCCCATAGAGAAACACTTGGTTGAATAATTCCTTTGTCACTAAATTCCTATAGTTGTTTCTTTAGCTCCTCTAATTCCACATTGTCCATTCTATAAGGAGTCTTTGATATAGGTCTTGCACCAGAAATTAAATCAATAGAGAACCCAACTTCCCGCTCTGGAGGATGTCCAGGTAAATCCTCTGAAAATACCTCAACGTATTCTTTCACAATAGGTACTTCTTCAATTTGAAGATTTCATTCCTCACCCATACATATTGTGTTATCTTCCTCTATAATAATTTCTTTAAGTAGAGCTACTAGGGGTGGATCTAGATAAGAATTATACGGTGAAGTTTCTTCTCTAAAGATAAGGGATTCTACACCACTCACAAAAATTATAAATTCCTTATTCTTGAAATAGATCTTTGCATCATAATTTGACAGCCAATTCATACTGAGAATTATATCAAAGTCAATAATTTTTATGATGATAAGGTTAAAAACCAAAGCATTTTTATGTAACATGAGGGGGATTGATCGACATATCTTTTTTGCAATGATACATCCCCTAGGAGTTTTTACTGACAACACCTTTATTGAATCAAATTAGACATGTCCAATTTTCTTGGAAAACTGGGAAGATATAAATGAATGCAATGATCCAAAATCAAATCAAGCATTGGATAATTTTGAGGAAAAAATTAAAGTACCTACCACCATGTCATTAGGAACTTCAACTTCCACGGTTGTAATTAAATAATATTTCCCTTGATCTCATGGCTTTTTTTGAGGCAAGTTTCCTTGTCACTTAGGAAAATCATTTACAATGCATACCATCTCTCTAAAATTATAGCATTGAATATCACTATCTTGTCTCTTCCCCTTGCATTCACTTGATTGATGACCCTTTTCTCCACACTTATTGCAAACCCCCATGCCTTTAATGCATTTACCAGGATGATTATTTCCACAGTTCTTGCAAAATGAAAATTGCTTCATTCCCTTCTTCTTCATTGGAGCTTCAACTGTTCCATGGTTATTAGAATGCCACCTCTTATATTTATTTCCATTGAATGAATTTGATCTAGAAAATTCTTTATTTTGATGGAACTTAATACAATTTAATTGTATGATGAAAATATATGAGAATACAGTTCCCTTCGAAGACTTGGCTTAAGACCTTCAAAGAAATGATCAATCTTGTCTTCTGATTCACATACGTAATCTAAAGCATACCTGGATAATCTTGTGAAGGTAGCCTCATACTCTGCAACACTCACTTATTCCCTTTTCTTCGGGCTAAGGAATTTCCTCTTCATTTAACTTTGTTGTTCATGAGGGAAATATTTTTCAAAGAATATTTCCTTAAAAATCATCCATTCCATATATTCTATTTCTTCATCCTCCATGATATTCTGGATCAAGGACCACCATTGATCAGTATCACCCTTGAGGTAATATACTACCAATACCACCTTTTAATTTTCATTTCATCTTAATGCCAGAAATATCTTTTCAAGGGAATTGATCCACTACTCAGCTACCACCGGATTAGTAGTCCCACTAAAAGATGGAGGATTCTGCCATATGAAATGATCCAATACAGTTGTATCATAGTTATTTGACACATCCTGAGTAATTTTTCCCAATATGGTCAGGATCTGATCTGCTCCAACACTGACTGTGTTGACTTGCTCAGTGGGAAAATCCCTACGTTTTCCACGGGTATTGATTCCCCTTCTTCCATTCAGTGCCATCACTAAAAAATGGAATACACTAAATCAGTTCATAGTTCATAATTTCTAACTAGAAAAAACTTAATATAATCTAAAAATTTATGCACAACTAATCTCATAATCTTAAATAGTGTTTATATTTACTTTTAAATCCTTCATAATAGTTTGTAAAGAAAATGTGAATTATCCTAAGAATATTCCCTGGGAGATTCAAACTAGGTGCATAATAAGGCCCATTATTGTGTACCAGGATAACCAAGGTCAAGCCTGAAACTCCATGTCAGAGTTTTCACTTGTAGGTACATCTGTGCCAGAACCACGTCTACTTATAGTATCTAGATATAGTTGTATTTTATAGAAAGTTACACATAATCTACCCCTTACCAAAATCAACAAAGACTATATTAGGGGTTTGTTCCCTAATCTATATTTTCTAAATCCTGTTTCCAAGTTTTCTAATAAACTTCTTCTGATACCAACTGTAACGCCCCAACCCCAGAAGCCAGAGCTGGTGCATTACTTATTACATTGTCATTGTTACAAGAAATGAAATCCTGAAGGAATAATAAATTTAATAGTCTTGAAGAAACTAGATACATACATGTAACTAATATTACATTGGTAAAGGTAACAAAATACAATACATAATGAAAACTAATAATCTGCATTCATGAGAAATCAATAAATGGTCTTCTATTCAAAACCCATTGAAGGTAAACAAATGAAAGGGGTGAGATCAAATGATCTGTAAGGGTCAAAAATAGTGGAATCATGAATCAAATATAATTGAATCATAATCAAATTACCATAGTCAATATGGTATGGTGAATAAATGAAAAACACACACCATTAATAAACTGAGAATGAAACTGCATCCATAGATTTTGTCATACAGAAAACCTCATGGATAGTAATAACTAAAAATGAATAAAGATAATTCTTATTAATTGGAAATTATGTACCTATCACATGATACCACTATACCGTCGAAATAGTTTAAGTCTATGGGTAGATACCAATCTGATTCTGTTTGGAAACAAATTCGAAGGGTTTGTCACCAAATGATTTGTCTCATGAGACCTGTCGATGCATCAGGGGGCTATAGCAGGCCCCATCCATCACTGAAAGTTGAAATCATTATTTATAAATATACTTAATACAAGTACAATATTCCCTATCAATATCTATATAGAGTGGAGGATACAGATTCATCAATATTTCCATAGTTAAAATAACATTTCAAATAAACACCATATGTAAAAAGGTATACGACTAAAGACAATAATCATATCCATGAAACCAAAATATGGATATATAAAATATTTTAAATTTAAAATTATAAATGATATCAAAGGTTCATTAGATACACCATATAAGAATGATTAGGTGTACAATACCAAGTGACTCACAATGAAATGGAAATTGAAAAAAGTTCCTTACAACATTGTAATCAGTTGAGTTAATAATCATCAAGTGAATCAATGAATACCATGAATATAAATAGAATAATAATATTATATATCAAATGGTAGTACACATACACCACATTCAAGAAATAAGCGAGAACAATGAAAATCTCATGGAATTAAAAGTGAGATGAGAAACCCCTTACCTTATGTTAGAATGTGTTCTTTGCTTGATCTTAATGACATGAATAATAAAATTTAGCTTAATTAATTAATTATTCCAGAAAATCATATATATTTAATTTATTTATTATAACTATATTAGGTTCATTGATGTAATTTTTTATGGGTTTAAGAGGTTCAATTTTATTGTTTTGGAAACATTTTCTTCCTTGGTTTTCATGATCAGTTTACTTGTATTTATGAATGGAAGTTCGTTTGAAATGTTGTTAAACATCTAGAATTCTTAATATATATTATCAGTGAAATTAAAAAGATATAAATTATTTTATAATTATTTTGGTTATATAAAATGAGGATGACTCATTAGACAAACGTTAATGATAATAACTTGGATTAACTTGGCGGATTTTTTGTATAATGAACTTGTTTTGTATTATTATTTTATATTATGAGTGTTTAAGGATTACAAAACATTAAATATGATGAAATACATATATTATGATCTGGTTCAAAAATAAAATGGTTTCATTACCAGAATTTAATATGGTAATATAAATTTAAAACCCTTCGTTCTTGAATGTGATAAATTAACACATCTCAGATGGTGTTTTCATTTTTAGTATAAGAGGAGGGGGAAAAGAGAAATGATGATAAAATATTACATTATCATAATAAAATTATATTACATGTAGGGAAATGGAATTATCATATCATTTTGATTAGGGGAGATGAGGATAGGGCAACAAAAGAATGGAACTTGTAAAAGAAGTTGAAAGAAAAAGAGAGGTTCACCTCTTGAGCACTCCTCCTTGAGAATATCTTTAAGGCCTTTTTTGGCCTTTTGGTGAGACCAGAAGGTATTGGACATGAGGGGAGGTCTTGGGAAGTGTATTTGGTAGAAATTAGGTAAGGCTAAAATCTTTAATGGTGTGGGTGGAATAGGGGGCGAGGGGTGGTTTATATAGTGAATGGGAGGAGGGTTTTCTTAATATTTTAATCATTATTTTATTATTTTTCCCTAAGACATGAAATAGTGATGATTCCATGACCAAAAATAGTAATAAGTGCATGTGAGTTTGAAACAATGTCCATTTACATCATCCATGACACAATCATGATGCAAAAATTCATTTACTTAGCATATTTCATAAATTAGCAAATTTTACTATTCACCATAAATTCAAGTATTTCAGAAAAATATCAAAAATTCACCCTAACCATTTTTCGACGTGCAGAATACAAAAATGAACTCCATTTCTCAAAAATAATTTTCTAAATATGATAAATTTAATTTTTAATTAAAATCATTATTTAATCAAAAAATACCAACACTTAAAATATTTATCTTCATTTTAAGGTGCCTAAATTTTTTTATACTTTAATGGGTATGGTTACTATTCATAAGGGTCATATTACTATTCATAAGGGTATGTTACTATTCATAAGGGTAAGTTAGTATTCACTTAAATTTAAGTTGATTCTATCAGACTCCAAATATCACCCTGATCGTAACCGTGTATGTCAGTTTTTCGAAATTCAAAACACAGAAGTGGAAAATTTAAGTTCAATGGATAAGTTAAGACTATCTCCTAAATAACCAATCATTATTTCAAAGAGACTTAGTGATTTATGAAATATAGTATATCTAATGAGTTGAAAGTATTTAAGAGAAACATACCATAATATTTTTGGGGTGTTATACCTATGCCAAGAGAGCCGATGCATGTTTTTCTTATGTAGGTCAAGGTCATCAGTGGAGAGAGTGACTGAAATTTATATGTAGCCAACATGTTCCAGGTGTTCTGTTTCAAGTTTATCTATTGAGCTAGTTTCAATAAAGGTTTTAGTAGTAGGGTGTTCTAGTCTAGGATCAATATAGAGGAGATGGGGTAGGTAGAGTACAACCCAAAGATGCTCCTCATCCATAAAGACTAGAGTGTGTACATGGAGGTGGTCATTAGAAGGGTCAGAGTGGTCATAGAACAAGTCACAGTTGACTTTATGATTTTTCATTACTAGTACCAAGCAAGCCAAACATCGTTCAATGTACCCTTTTCTTATTTTATACATGGTTACATACTTTTTTTGATTTAGGGGAGAAAAAATCCTTTATATCACCTACCCACATCCATTATTTGGGATTTGAGGTAGAGAGGCTTCCAGTTCCCTTGGCGTTGAATACAAAAGTTGGAACCCTTTGATTATTTTCTACATGGGTGAATGTTTTTTTTAATTCAGGAGAAACACACTTCTTTATATCACATAACCTCATCCATGGTTTGTGACTTGATGTAGAGACGCTTCCATTTCCCTTGGAATCGAATACACTAGTTGGAGATTTAGATGACTTGTATGAAGTATGCAGTGACTGTGAGCTAGTGCTGTGATAACACCAATCTTGGGAAGACTTCCTATGTTTATGGATACAACTATATGAAATCATTCTTTACATGATTTTTTTGGGTGTAGGATATCTTGGATTAATTCAGTAGGTAGGTTGTATTATATTATGTGGATAGAGAGAAAATAGTGTTTTTAGCAAGTGAGGCCCTAGGATTGGCCAGAGGCATGTTCTTTCATTGTCTTCTCTCCCAGCTGAGATAATGATGATCTCATCAAAGATTCAACAGTTGGTGTTTCAAAGGGGTTTAGAAGAATACTCTGATGTCTTTATAGAGGAGGTTTTAGCATTACCCCCCTCTATGGGAGATCGAGTTTTGGATCAAGATACAACTAGGCATGCCTCCTATCTCAATGTATCCATATAGGATGGTGCCTTCTGAGTTATGGGATCTGCGTGTACAACTCGATGATCTGTTACTGCATGGGTTTTTTTGGATGAGTGTGTCACCTTGGGGTGCACCAGTTTTGTTCATGAAGAAGGATGATGACAATTTATGTATTTGTGTCAATTATCGTTTCTTAAACCAAGTGATAGTGAAAAACCACTATCATCTTCTATAGATTAATGATTTATTTGATCATCTTAATGGAGCATGTTGGTTCTCAAAGATCTATTTATAGTAAAGATATCATCAGATATGGGTGAAGGATGAGGATATTTTGAAGGCTGTTTTCCATTGTCATCATGGGCATTATGAGTATGTTGTGATGAAGTTCAGTGTAATGAATGATCTAGCTATTTTCATGGGGTTGTTGAATGTAGTGTTTAGAGTGTTCCTAGATAAGTTCATGGTTGTCTTCATCAGTAAAATTTCTATCTACTCTGCATCTGAAGAGGAGCATATAGTGAATCTATGTTTAATTTTGGGAGTTCTTCATCATGAGCAATTTTTCGGGAAGTTTTTTAAATGTGAGTTCTGGGAATGTCAAGTCCATTTTTTGGGTCATGTTATATCCCATCAGGGATTAGCTATATATCCTTCAAATATAGAGGTGGTTGTTTCTTGGCAAGCCCCTAAGAAGTGAAAGTGGTGAGGGGTTTTCTTGGTCTTGTAGGCTATTGAAAGAGGTTCATAGCTGATTTCTCTTGGGTTGTAACTCCTATAACAGCCTTGAACTAGAAGTATTAGCTATTATAGTGAACTAATAAATGTTAATAAACTTTTGAGTACGTGAAGGAGAAGTCAGTCAGTACTCTAGTCCTTTGTTTTCTAGTAGAAAGAGTTTAGTTGAAGGTTTTTAGTGATGCTTCACATCTTGGATTGGGATTTGTTTTAATGATACATATATTAATTGTTTCGTATGGGTCTTTAAATTTATATAACGATGAGCATAAATATTCCACCCATGATCTTGAGTTATTGAAAATTGTGTTTTCTTTGAAGTTATGGCAGAATTACCTCATAGATGAGTGTTTTGTGGTTTTTACTGACCAAAAGTGAATGAGGTATGTATTCTCCTAGCCTGAATTGAACTTGAGTCAGTGTTTGTGGATGGAATTCTTATAGGATCATGACTTCAAATTTTTTTATATGCCAGTCAAGGAAAATTTTGTAGCCGATGCGCTGAGTAGTAAGTCACATAGTGATTCTGTGTGTGAATCTAGGGATTCCTAGAGAGTGATGAAAAAACTATTAGTGATGCATCTATATATGGGAGAGTTTGGAAGAATATTTTGTATTTTATAGATGACAGTATAGTCATATTTTGTACAGCAGGTGGAGGAGTCCCAATTGGGGGATTCTGAGGTGGAGGTTCGGAGAGACCAAGTTGTTTTTAGCAATTCCCCGGATGGTTAGTATGAGGATGGAGAGAATCAGGCGTTATTTTAGGGAATTATTTTCATTCCTTTGGTGATGTGTGAGATGGTTCTTTGTGATTTCTATAGTTCAACTTTGGTGGTACACCCTAATGAGAAAAATTTGTACTGAGCTTTGATATGTCAGTTTTGGTGGCTTGGGTTGAAGTGTGTAGTTACAATTTTTTTCTCAATGTTTGGTCTTCCAAAAGGTGCAGACAGAGCACCATATTCTTAGTGGTTTTCTCCAGCTATTGGATTCTCCCTAGGGAATTGGGATGATATTTCAATGGACTTCGTTACTACTTTAACTTGAGCTTAGGGAGGATATGATGTTATATGGGTGATAGTGGATCATTTGATGAAATAATCCCACTTTATAGTGATTAGGTAGTCAAGATCAATAGAGGTTTTATCAAGGAAGTATCTAGAGGAGTTGGTGTGACTCCACAGAGTCTCGAGGATGACCATCTTTGATTGATATCCTTGTTTAACCTCATGGGTGTGGATAGGTCACAAACATGCTTTTGGTTCTCAGTTATTCCTTAATACTACTTTTCATCCACATGTGGATGGTTAGATAGAGCATACCATCCAAACTCACTACTAGAAAACTAAACTATACCAATGGTTTGTAACCTTTGGTATAGGCCTCCAAACCGTTGGTATAGCCTATACCAACGGTTTGGAGGACCGTTGGAAAGTAAGGCGTGGGGATAGGTCTATACCAATGATTTTTGGAAAACCGTTGGTATAGACCTATACCAACGGTTTTGAAAACCGTTGGTATAAGTAATATGAAAATCTATACCAACTATTTCATAAAACCGTTGGTATATGTATTTCCAAAAAAAAACATTCATTGGGATTTGGTCCCAGGACCTCCAGTTTATCATTGAACGACCTAACCACTAACCTAACATGACTTTTGTGAACATAATTTCATAAATATATATATGTATTACCATAATTATTTTAAATTTTTATTTATAGAATGTTCTCATTAAGAAGATCTGATAAAAAATCAAAGGACCTATACCAACGGTTTTGACAACCATTGGTATAGGTCCCTGGATTCAGGAAGTGATGTTGATTTTTTGGGGACATTTCCCAATAGTTTGGGAAAATCGTTGGTAAATCCTACCGTTTCCCAACGGTTTGGCCAAACCGTTGAGAAAAGTGGCCACAAATTGGACCTTTCCCAATGGTTTGGGAAAACCATTGGGAAAGCCTACCCTTTCCCAATGGTTTGGCCAAACCATTGGGAAATGTGGCCACAAAGTGGAATTTTCCCAATGGTTTGGAGAAACTGTTGGGAAATCCTACCCTTTCCCAACGGTTTTGGAAAACCATTGGGAAAAGTGGCCACAAAGTGGGATTTCCCAATGGTTTGGCCAAACCGTTGGGAAAGAGGGTATAAAAGCATTGGGAAAGGACAAATTTCTAGTAGTGAATCTTGAATATATGTCACACTCTTATATACTAGATTTTGGAGGTTCATGGATGAGTTACATGACCTTGGTAGAGTTTTATTACAATAATAATTTCTACTCTTCCATTTGTATTCTAAGGTTTCAAGATTTCTATATCCAACCTTTTTGTTCTCTATTATACCTGTATAGGGTCGAAGAGGCCTCAATTATCAGCCCAAAACTGGTAAAAAATACAACCAAGATGTTTCGAATAATTCTTGTGAGGTTGAAGGTAGTGAATGATCATTATAAATCCTATTCTGATTATAGGAGGAGATCTCTAGAGTTAAAAATTAGAGATCAAATGTAACGCCCCGACCCCAGCTACCCAGAGTCGGTGCATTACTTCGTAACATTGGCATGATCACAAGAAAGATCAAATCCCGAAAGACCGATTGGTTTAGTAGCCTTGGAAAGACTAGATATAATCATAAAGTTTTACATTACATTTCAAAGTGAAAAACTACTACAACAACAAAGTCTTCATATCCACACTATTAACCCCTCATAATATCCCTGCAAGTCATTCATAATTTACTTCTTCACTACCTGGGAAAAATAAAACATAGAAAAGGGGTGAGCTCAAATGCCCAGTAAGGATAACAATATAGCGGAACATTCAAAATAATCATAAACATTTAAGGCAATGAATTACTAAAACAAAAGCCTTTTAAAATTGAACTTCAACATAGTATGGCAAAAGTAAAATGAAATAATGCCATTTACTTATTCACATGGATATTCTACTAATTGAATAATCACATGCAATATCAATAACCACTTTCATAATGTTGGAATGCATAATGTCAAATGTTAATTTCATTGTCTAGGCCTCATCCCAAGACCTAGGGGTTACTTCTAACCGGAACCCAACCCGGAGTGCCTCTAATAACCGGACACCAACCCGGAGTGCCTCTAATAACCGGACACCAACCCGGAGTACCTCTAATAACCGGAGACCAAACCGGAGGGCTTAATTTTACCAGTCCCTAACCTGGAGGGCTTACTTTAACCAGTCCCCAACCTGGAGGGCTTACTTTTACCGGTCCCCAACCCGGAACATACTTGTTTAGCACATTCATCTGAAGAAAAGTTTGAAATATAACATAAACATTCAGGTTAAAACTAGCATACGAAATGTCAATAGTTTCACCATAAACTATGAATGGTATAAAATAGCACATCCACATTCAAACATATCACAAAACCTTCAATACAATATAGAAGTTTTGTATTATAATAAATCAACTTCAAATAATCTTAAAATCCATCAAAGGATGTTGACATAGATGAAATCAAAATTCTTTTAAAAGAAGTATCTCCTTTTATTTTGAAATAATTTAAGATACATATAAAATAAAACATTTTCTTTTAAAATATTCTTATAAGCTTGCAAGGAAAGCTTCGACGATTTTATAACGGCGGAAAGTAACCACACCCGCCGTATAAGTTAAAAAAACATTCTTACCTCAATTCTGTCGAAAAGGTTAAAAAGGACCTTGTTTTGAAAACGACGGAAAGATTCCTTTATAAACATTTTATAAAAATTCAAACAAGGGTATAAATGACTTTAACCCATATTCTTGTAAATAGTAAAAATGTTTTGAAATACATTTCGAAGAAACATGGATGTGGATGATAAAGAGATCCCAGTAGATTATTACGTATAATACAACCTCGGATAATGAAGAGATTGTGAAATAACCCTTACCTTGTACTTTTCCTTTGTTGGGGTAGGTTAACCTCCTGTATAATAGTGAAATAATTGTTACTAAATTATACAAGAATCATATACATTAATATGATATCATATATGATCTTTTAATATTGATTTGATATTAATATCTTAGTATTATCATCGTTTCGGGTGTTAACTTACTCATTTTCTTTATATGTTTTGTTACATAAGTCATGTTTGTTGTATCTTATTCATATCCAGAATGATATCAAGTCCTTAAACATCATTTTTAAATCATCAAATGATAATTATACTTGAATGGATACGATGGAGAATGAATCTCATCGCGTTCGTGGAGACGGTAGTCCGTACGTACGCACGAACGCTACTTCCATTTAATTTTTATTTTAAAAGAATCGAATACAAATGATACATAGGTATATTACTATTCCAGTATAATATAATATTTTATATATGTTACTTAAGTTCATTAACACCATCCTTTATACGTTCCATGTGTGGTATGAACGAGTCATATCATTTTAAGGGGGCGGTAGTCCGCACTTCCTCAAATGAAATTATCGTATGTATATACAACATGAAACGAATAATGGTATGAAATAAAATGGAATTACAGAAGCTTATATATAAAATATATATCATTAATATCATATTTAATTACAGTTCCATCATAATGGCCACCATGAGAGGCGGTAAGATGTATTTGAACAATCATCGTTTCGTGAGGCGTTAGTTTTCCATCCACAGAAACATTATGTTCATCATCCATTAGATGGAGTTTTGTGTATGTGTAGTTTGAATCCTTCTTATAACAACATCCTAGTATATTGAGGATACTGGTGTTGTTACAAAAGAAAGGAAATAAAAAGAGTTTGGGGGTTGAATAAGCAAAATAAATGAAAATAATTTAAGAGAAATCGTTACCTTTAATTTAGGTAACTCGCTTTGGTTGGAACCAAAGGACTTCTTGAAATGATTTCTGCCTAAGGGGAAGCTTCAAGGAGGAGGATAGGGATGTGGGGAGCTTAGTTGGGCAGAGTTTGGACGAGCCAAGTGGCTTGAGAGGTGTGAGGAAAAGAGAAGGAGGAGTTCCCTTTTATAAGAGGGGTGAGGGGCACTTTTGGAAAAGCTAGAAATATTAATTTATAATAAATTCATATTCGGTTTCCAAAGGCTCCAAAGTTGACTATTCAAAGGATGAGGTGGGGATAGGTCGAAAACAACTCATCCAATAGAATTTAGACAGGTTTGGGTACTTATATTAACCTTATCTTTAAGTATTAACTCTAAGTTAATTAGTTTCACTTTTACAATGTCTCTTTGTATTTTTATATAATATGGTTAATAAACTTACTATATACATCCAAGCGACCCCCAAGTGGTCCATTAATGATTAACCTATCATAATATAAGTCTCTTGGCCGAACCTTAGATTTTTAGGAATTTAATATCAATTAATAATATAATATTTGTTTTAAGAACTCTTTTATGTCAATTTTGACACTATTCAATAGTTGATTTTTGTGAAACTCATAACAGATTGATTACTTCGAAAAAAGTCAATTAAATCAATCCTAATATATCATATTATCCTAGAAAATTAGTGTAATTCATTAAAAGTTTCATATTATATTTATTTGGGTATTTATAATATCAATTATGTTAATTTTTTACTATTTTAGTAATTACTGCATCATCATTGTGTCATAAATAAAATAAATTATTTAATGTCTAAAAATTATAAATAAAACATCATTATGTAGGAAATATTTTTATCTTTCTAATGAATATTTATAATCGAAAATCCAACATGTATAACCCTATGTAAAAATTGTTCTTCTAAAAGATGTAAGCTTATGCCATTTTTATTTTTATTTTAACTTTATTAATATAATGTGTCCCTACCACATACAAGTGGCTCCAAGGGGTCCCCAAATTGACCCAAGGATGCCCATGGTCGGGTATGTATCCACCAATAAGGTTAGGACACGTTTTAGGGTAATTGTTTATTATTATAATATTATTTTTTAACCCTTATTTACCGGATTTACCCTTTAACCATGGTAAATAAAATATTTACCGCAGTAATTATTCAAAATGTGTAAAAATAAAAGTTACCTATTTACACAATTTGAACATCCTGATTCCAAATATGGAATCCATTTTCCTAAATTCAAAACACAGAAGTGGCAGAAATTAATTTAAAATTAATTCCCGCTGTCAAAACAAAAAGCGTGTTTTTAAGAGATAATAACTATCAAAAGATTGACACTTGTTTATGTTCGGTTTAATTGTATAATTATGTCCAATGACCAACATTATATTAAATGGTAAAAATATATTCTAAATATACTTTAAAACCACTCAAATTAATAATTTATCACTATTAATTATTTTGATTAAAAAAGTTGTTTTTAATTAAAATTTAGTAATTTTCACTATTCATCAAAATATGAAAGTTATCCGAAAAGTACCAAAATTTCACCTTAGGCTAAATTCGATATTACAAATCCAAAAATGAAGTCCATTTCAAAATATAAAATATATATTATTTCAAAATTTAGGTATTACTATTCATAACGGCCAGTTTGATTGGTTGTGGTGTGTGTTAAAACTCGAAGTTGCGTACAACACACGCTAGTGTTTTATTCAAAGGAAAGCGTACCGTGGAAGCTTGGGAAGTTTCATTTTAAATTTTTTTGATGTCTCCATTTAGTCAAAAAGTTTAAAATATTGTATTTAAAAAGGTTTCACTATCAAAAGTTGATAAAAGTGCAATACTGAAAATGAATCTGTTCTTGCATTATGACTAAGAAACTCATAATATGGATTCTGAAATTATAAAGTTTAAAATTTAGTTAATACTATTCATGACCTATTTTAATGGCTTTTTTTTTGTACGTCATGGTGTGATTGAACTTGGTGTTGCGTGTAGTGAAAGTTATTGAATTATTTTGAAGAAATAACACACTATAAAATCTTGGGGTGTTACATTCTCCCCTCCTTCAATAAATTGCGTCCTCGCAATTTGAAATTGTTCTTAGAAAATAAAAGGTTGAAAATATAAAATATATTTGTGGGAAAACCCACATCGGAAATTGGGTTACTAAAATTTAGTCTTAATATGAGGAAAAGAGAAATGAAATGGTCACCACCAAATTATGATCTCGATTAGGAGAACATTGGTGGCAATTAGAGACATATAATCGAAGGAAAAACGTAAATATTTATAGGTAGTGATTGAGGTCATCAATCACAAACAAGTATAAAATTGAGGTCCTTAAATTCATCAATCTATGATGAATTGAAATACCATCGGTTCAACAAAACATAGGGTATTAGGATAACACATTTTTGACGTTTCAATATATCCTAGTTGAAATCCCACATCGAAAAATGAATTAATGAGGCCTCTATTTAAAATAAAGAGTCGAAAGTATGAAGATTACCGAAAATAACACATACTAGGGTTCCATGTAGGAAAATATGGATATGGAAGAAAAATCTAACCATCAATTATCTGATGGAGAGTGGTAGAGAACATGGCTATAAAATGGCCAACAATCCCAAAGCCATAAATTAGTGATGATTTAAGGTACCATCTAGGAAAACATTTTTGTTCAAAGTTGCTTTTCTTAATATTGAGAAATTTATTTATGAGATTGGCTAAGATCATAAGGAGATATACTTACTTTATAATTAGAGTTTTATCCATTAATAAATTTCTACCACAAACTCATCTTTCACTCTAAAAGATAATAGAATGTAAAAAAAATTCTATTTACACTATTTGTATAGGGTTCCAAAATAAACGAATTTATAATTCATCTACATGATCTTTTAATAAAAACTACATTATTTAATCCAGGACGTATCATGGTACAGTGGTAGGTGATACACCCTTGTCGCCATTCGGTTGCGGGTTCAAGTCTCGCAGCCTTGCCGGACGCGACGGGTTGCCGCCCGACCTCCGGGTTGTCCTTTTATGGCAATCCAAAATAATCCAAACAAGAACTATCCAAAATACTTCTGTCCAAACTCACAGTCTAACATTTATAAAGAAGGTAAAAATAATATAGATTCTTTTTACCCCGTAATAGCATATGAATACCTTCATCATGTATTACCATATTCCTTATTGATTACATTCATGCTCCCTTATTCCATATAGAATGCTGGATATACTTCATCAATCCAAAAATGTTTTAAACCCCAACAATGATGGAATATACAAATCATTAATCAGTTCCAAGGTAGTCAAGAATATCCAATATATTTTTTCCAAAATAATCATGTATTATTCGAAAATCACTACCTCGGTATCAGAACTATATTATGGTTTATCATTCTCTCAACCATATATTTTCCAAAAATTTATCCTGCTATTGAGTCACTTTTCTTTGTTCCACACAATCTCAAGTCCTTAATGAAATAGTACTGCAGTACAATCCTTATATACTCCATAATTATTATAACAAGTACATTGTTGATACAACACTCAATTGACATAATCAACATAAGAACTCTAATCATTCCTCTTCATCTGTGGTAGTATCATAACTTGATTATTATCCAATAGCATCATTTGCGTCATAGTCTGATGACTGGGACATAGGTTCGCGTAGTGTCCAAACTCCTTGCAAATGAAGCACTGTACATTTGAAACCATTTTCTTACCCTTGCAGTCACGTACTTTGTGCCCTTTTCCTCCACACTTATAACAAACTCCTATTCCTTTCAGGAAAGTTCCAGGGTGTTTCTTTCCACAGTTACCACATATGGGAAAATTCTACTTTTCCCTCTTCCCTTTATCCATCTTTTTCTCTTCTATCCTTTTCTTCTCTTGCTTCCCTTCAAATCCATAGGACTCAGTAAACTCTTTACTTATCTTATCAATACATGATATTATTTCTTCATATGATGATAATACATGGGAGACTATTTCTCTTATAAATTCTAGCTTAAGACCATGAAAGATATGATCCTTCCTTCTCTTTGGATCATGTGCATTTCCGGAGTTCTCATTCCTTCTACTGGGCGCCATTTCTAAACAATGGCATAAACTAGATCAGTTTATGAATCAAAATACATAATCCCATACTTATAAAACACTTAACATAAATTGAACTATTTATGGATATAATCCATAATCATAAGAATGTTTTCTTTGAGGAAGTATATACTCATAATCCCTTCAAAATGATTTGTAAAGAAAATGAGAGTTATCCTAAGAATATCCCCCGGGAGTGTCGTAACCAAGAGTGCAGCAAGGCCCGTTGTCGTGCACCAGTTCCTGTTCGAGTCTAGCTCAAAGCGGTGTTTTCGGGTTTTACCCCTAGGTACATCTGTGCCAGAGCCGCCTCTACCTGCTCGTATCCAGACAGGGATGTATTGCTCGGAAAACTCACAAAATCTCTACAATACCAAAATTCTAGGAAGTTCTTCTATACTAATCCTCAAAGTTCATCTTAGGTCTACGTGCTCTAATCAGAGTTTATCTAAATCTAGCTTCCAAGGTTTGTACTAAACTTCCTCTGATACCAACTGTAACGCCCCGACCCCAGCTACCCAGAGTCGGTGCATTACTTCGTAACATTGGCATGATCACAAGAAAGATCAAATCCCGAAAGACCGATTGGTTTAGTAGCCTTGGAAAGACTAGATATAATCATAAAGTTTTACATTACATTTCAAAGTGAAAAACTACTACAACAACAAAGTCTTCATATCCACACTATTAACCCCTCATAATATCCCTGCAAGTCATTCATAATTTACTTCTTCACTACCTGGGAAAAATAAAACATAGAAAAGGGGTGAGCTCAAATGCCCAGTAAGGATAACAATATAGCGGAACATTCAAAATAATCATAAACATTTAAGGCAATGAATTACTAAAACAAAAGCCTTTTAAAATTGAACTTCAACATAGTATGGCAAAAGTAAAATGAAATAATGCCATTTACTTATTCACATGGATATTCTACTAATCGAATAATCACATGCAATATCAATAACCACTTTCATAATGTTGGAATGCATAATGTCAAATGTTAATTTCATTGTCTAGGCCTCATCCCAAGACCTAGGGGTTACTTCTAACCGGAACCCAACCCGGAGTGCCTCTAATAACCGGACACCAACCCGGAGTGCCTCTAATAACCGGACACCAACCCGGAGTACCTCTAATAACCGGAGACCAAACCGGAGGGCTTAATTTTACCAGTCCCTAACCTGGAGGGCTTACTTTAACCAGTCCCCAACCTGGAGGGCTTACTTTTACCGGTCCCCAACCCGGAACATACTTGTTTAGCACATTCATCTGAAGAAAAGTTTGAAATATAACATAAACATTCAGGTTAAAAATAGCATACGAAATGTCAATAGTTTCACCATAAACTATGAATGGTATAAAATAGCACATCCACATTCAAACATATCACAAAACCTTCAATACAATATAGAAGTTTTGTATTATAATAAATCAACTTCAAATAATCTTAAAATCCATCAAAGGATGTTGACATAGATGAAATCAAAATTCTTTTAAAAGAAGTATCTCCTTTTATTTTGAAATAATTTAAGATCCATATAAAATAAAACATTTTCTTTTAAAATATTCTTATAAGCTTGTAAGGAAAGCTTCGACGATTTTATAACGGCGGAAAGTAACCGCACCCGCCGTATAAGTTAAAAAAAACATTCTTACCTCAATTCTGTCGAAAAGGTTAAAAAGGACCTTGTTTTGAAAACGACGGAAAGATTCCTTTATAAACATTTTATAAAAATTCAAACAAGGGTATAAATGACTTTAACCCATATTCTTGTAAATAGTAAAAATGTTTTGAAATACATTTCGAAGAAACATGGATGTGGATGATAAAGAGATCCCAGTAGATTATTACGTATAATACAACCTCGGATAATGAAGAGATTGTGAAATAACCCTTACCTTGTACTTTTCCTTTGTTGGGGTAGGTTAAACTCCTGTATAATAGTGAAATAATTGTTACTAAATTATACAAGAATCATATACATTAATATGATATCATATATGATCTTTTAATATTGATTTGATATTAATATCTTAGTATTATCATCGTTTCGGGTGTTAACTTACTCATTTTCTTTATATGTTTTGTTACATAAGTCATGTTTGTTGTATCTTATTCATATCAAGAATGATATCAAGTCCTTAAACATCATTTTTAAATCATCAAATGATAATTATACTTGAATGGATACGATGGAGAATGAATCTCATCGCGTTCGTGGAGACGGTAGTCCGTACGTACGCACGAACGCTACTTCCATTTAATTTTTATTTTAAAAGAATCGAATACAAATGATACATAGGTATATTACTATTCCAGTATAATATAATATTTTATATATGTTACTTAAGTTCATTAACACCATCCTTTATACGTTCCATGTGTGGTATGAACGAGTCATATCATTTTAAGGGGGCGGTAGTCCGCACTTCCTCAAATGAAATTATCGTATGTATATACAACATGAAACGAATAATGGTATGAAATAAAATGGAATTACAGAAGCTTATATATAAAATATATATCATTAATATCATATTTAATTACAGTGCCATCATAATGGCCACCATGAGAGGCGGTAAGATGTATTTGAACAATCATCGTTTCGTGAGGCGTTAGTTTTCCATCCACAGAAACATTATGTTCATCATCCATTAGATGGAGTTTTGTGTATGTGTAGTTTGAATCATTCTTATAACAACATCCTAGTATATTGAGGATACTGGTGTTGTTACAAAAGAAAGGAAATAAAAAGAGTTTGGGGGTTGAAGAAGCAAAATAAATGAAAATAATTTAAGAGAAATCGTTACCTTTAATTTAGGTAACTCGCTTTGGTTGGAACCAAAGGACTTCTTGAAATGATTTCTGCCTAAGGGGAAGCTTCAAGGAGGAGGATAGGGATGTGGGGAGCTTAGTTGGGCAGAGTTTGGACGAGCCAAGTGGCTTGAGAGGTGTGAGGAAAAGAGAAGGAGGAGTTCCCTTTTATAAGAGGGGTGAGGGGCACTTTTGGAAAAGCTAGAAATATTAATTTATAATAAATTCATATTCGGTTTCCAAAGGCTCCAAAGTTGACTATTCAAAGGATGAGGTGGGGATAGGTCGAAAACAACTCATCCAATAGAATTTAGACAGGTTTGGGTACTTATATTAACCTTATCTTTAAGTATTAACTCTAAGTTAATTAGTTTCACTTTTACAATGTCTCTTTGTATTTTTATATAATATGGTTAATAAACTTACTATATACATCCAAGCGACCCCCAAGTGGTCCATTAATGATTAACCTATCATAATATAAGTCTCTTGGCCGAACCTTAGATTTTTAGGAATTTAATATCAATTAATAATATAATATTTGTTTTAAGAACTCTTTTATGTCAATTTTGACACTATTCAATAGTTGATTTTTGTGAAGCTCATAACAGATTGATTACTTCGAAAAAAGTCAATTAAATCAATCCTAATATATCATATTATCCTAGAAAATTAGTGTAATTCATTAAAAGTTTCATATTATATTTATTTGGGTATTTATAATATCAATTATGTTAATTTTTTACTATTTTAGTAATTACTGCATCATCATTGTGTCATAAATAAAATAAATTATTTAATGTCTAAAAATTATAAATAAAACATAATTATGTAGGAAATATTTTTATCTTTCTAATGAATATTTATAATCGAAAATCCAACATGTATAACCCTATGTAAAAATTGTTCTTCTAAAAGATGTAAGCTTATGCCATTTTTATTTTTATTTTAACTTTATTAATATAATGTGTCCCTACCACATACAAGTGGCTCCAAGGGGTCCCCAAATTGACCCAAGGATGCCCATGGTCGGGTATGTGTCCACCAATAAGGTTAGGACACGTTTTAGGGTAATTGTTTATTATTATAATATTATTTTTTAACCCTTATTTACCGGATTTACCCTTTAACCATGGTAAATAAAATATTTACCGCAGTAATTATTCAAAATGTGTAAAAATAAAAGTTACCTATTTACACAATTTGAACATCCTGATTCCAAATATGGAATCCATTTTCCTAAATTCAAAACACAGAAGTGGCAGAAATTAATTTAAAATTAATTCCCGCTGTCAAAACAAAAAGCGTGTTTTTAAGAGATAATAACTATCAAAAGATTGACACTTGTTTATGTTCGGTTTAATTGTATAATTATGTCCAATGACCAACATTATATTAAATGGTAAAAATATATTCTAAATATACTTTAAAACCACTCAAATTAATAATTTATCACTATTAATTATTTTGATTAAAAAAGTTGTTTTTAATTAAAATTTAGTAATTTTCACTATTCATCAAAATATGAAAGTTATCCGAAAAGTACCAAAATTTCACCTTAGGCTAAATTCGATATTACAAATCCAAAAATGAAGTCCATTTCAAAATATAAAATATATATTATTTCAAAATTTAGGTATTACTATTCATAACGGCCAGTTTGATTGGTTGTGGTGTGTGTTAAAACTCGAAGTTGCGTACAACACACGCTAGTGTTTTATTCAAAGGAAAGCGTACCGTGGAAGCTTGGGAAGTTTCATTTTAAATTTTTTTGATGTCTCCATTTAGTCAAAAAGTTTAAAATATTGTATTTAAAAAGGTTTCACTATCAAAAGTTGATAAAAGTGCAATACTGAAAATGAATCTGTTCTTGCATTATGACTAAGAAACTCATAATATGGATTCTGAAATTATAAAGTTTAAAATTTAGTTAATACTATTCATGACCTATTTTAATGGCTTTTTTTTTGTACGTCATGGTGTGATTGAACTTGGTGTTGCGTGTAGTGAAAGTTATTGAATTATTTTGAAGAAATAACACACTATAAAATCTTGGGGTGTTACATCAAATGTTCCTAAAGTTGAATCCTTATTATAGTCAACAAAGGTCTAGTCATGGGAGTAATCTTTATCCTCTATTTTTTGGACCTTTTGAGGTGTTGATTTTTTTTTCAACTATGGAATATTAGACAACACTTCCACTGCATATGAGCTTTATACATAATGTTTTTCATGTGTCACTATTTTTATCTTCATGATGACTCCCATGTCATCAATTGGGGTGAAATCGATGTTGATGATGTTATAAACTTATAGAAGCATCCTTTAGAGATCCAGGAACACCAAGAGAATGTGTTACATGGGTGGGATATTCCCTTGGTTCATGTCTTGTGGTGATACGATGTCATGGAGGAGAGTACATGGAAATGTGAGTCATAGATGTGTAATCAGTACCCAAACATTTTTAATGTTTAGCTATTATATTGCAATGTATTCATTTTTTGGATGTCTGCCTTTCTGGTTTATGAGATGGTTCTATCTTATTACTTGTTGTGGATCGACTCTTGTTTGATAGGTATCTACCCAGGAGGGTGTTTAGGAGTTGGTTTCTATTGTTGCATATTTTCACACTATTCCTCTACTGAAGTGGTTGAGCTCATAAGATGGAAATATCTTTGAGATGTATCTTATAGGGTGGTTGTTCAGACAACCCCTTTTTTTCTCTAGTTTGGTTTTAGAATCCTAAGGATGAGAATATTTTGATAGGTATCTAATGTAAGGTTCTGGATCCATGTATTTCAACCTCTTGCATGTTTTTGAGGATTGTGAAGGTTACATGAGGCTTGGAGTGAGTCGACAGGGGCTATGATGCTAAAAGGCTTAAAGATATGGGAATAAATGATGTATAAAGGGGTTTTACATCATTTATGTGTAGTTCACGACTTTTCATGGTAGGTTCATGTAGTGCTTCGTGGAATTTAAATAATTTGGATTTAACAATCATAGGAGATGCATTTTTTGGTGAGATCTAAAACCTAAAATTTACACAATGCATAAGGGTCATAATCCATGTAAATCCCATGTGAGTAACCTTTATAAAAGGCGCAAAACCTCAGGTTTTTTGTGAAAACCTAGATATCTCCCAATTCCAAGAGATCTAGAAACCCTCTCTTCAAAATTTTGTGATTCCTTTTTCAGGGAATGACTTCCAAGATTTTGTCTTAAATCTGTGGTGATCCTATTTGAGTGGTTCCTTCATTTTCTAGTAGGTTATCCCAGACTAGTCTCGTTTCCTCCAGTTTATTCTTGGCATACTATGGAACTTGATCTCTACTACTCTAATGAGGTTTCTTTGTTATTATCAATGTGTTTGGGGCATGATGTCTTTAGGAAATCACATTTTACTTATGGGAAAGGTTACTGAATATCCGTAATGTTGGTCCATTCTCATGGGAATATCATTATTGCCTTTGATGTAGGGGATTTGTTGCTTCTATTTTATTTACGTGTAATAATAAATTGATCATGATTTATCCCTTTGGATGAAAATGGAATTAACATAATAATATTGAACTAGATTAAAGAAATTCGTTGTGATCGCATGTTGATAATGTTTTTTCTTTACACCATGATAATGGGTTACCTCTTAATTTTTTAGGTAGTGTGATATCTATTATATTATTTGTTAGTATATTGTTATTCTTAGAGTAGCATGTTAAAATGGGTAAGAATGTAAATATATAATTAATTAATAATTAATTGGCTTAAGAAATTAAAGAAGAGGAATGTTTTTAATATGGTGGTTGATTTAATTTAATTGTAATCAAATTGATGCAATGCACATGTTTAATTAAATATGATCTTCCATAAGATTAGTGTAATTGATAAAGAATGGGAATCATTATTATTATTATTATTATTGATAATAAAAAAAGGAATGCTAATTGGGGATGGTACTTCTATATGTTTTTTGAAACTGGAATAAATTCTAAGATCCTGTTTTTCCTTTTTATATCATGGTAGATTGATGCCATAAGTTTCCCATAGTTAGAACCTATGAATAATGAATTAGTTAAATCCAGATGGAATAAGAACTAGTTGTTTGATATAGATAATTTCTAGGGAATTAGTTTCCCATCTACTTGAGAAGTATGAGTTTCTTAAGTTTGGAGCTATGAGGGCTTATTTATGTGTAAATGATGGATACTTTGTTTTAGGGACTAGATTTCCATATTGGTTATGCTTGTCTGTTCTTAATACTTTCGTGATGTTATCTATATGTGAGATTCAATATGAAATGTTTTATGAGATTGGTATGTATGATATTTGTATGGATGATGTGATATGGGAAAAAGAGGCTTTGATATGATGTGAGATTAGGATGGATGATCTTGGGATGGATGATGTGATGAGGCAGGGAGGCCCAGATGATGTGGTGACATTTGATATCTATGAGGTGATATGCATCGGTAAATGAATGTTGGTGTCAGGGATAACACCGGAGGTGATGTAATGGGTTGAAGATGGGTTTACCCATTGAAGTGATTTCAAGAGATGATATGCTCACTTATGAATTTATTTTATGGACAATGGATGTGATGGTTGTTTTATCAGCATTCTGTTCCCCACTTCTTGGGGCAGTTTTATGTTCTTGGTTGCATGATTCATCTTGATGGTAGCTTAAGATGGTTTTCTTAGAGTAACTGGTTTGTGAAATGATTCTATTAATGAATAAATAAATGTTTAACCCATGGGGTTGGTAATGATGAAATGAAAATGCTAAAATATGTCAATCTTGACAAACCAAGTCCTCAGTTTGGATTATGCTTAGAGGAAATGGAATTTACTTTGGTGATTAATGTAATTTGGAATAATGTTAATGGTTAATTAATGTCTAATGAATTAATTAATGGAAGTAAATGATAAAATAAAAACAAGTAATTAGTGTATCTATTTTAAATTTTTGTGTGCTTATAGGATATGTTGTCTTAGTTGTGGTAGCTGAGAATCTGAGTGACGTTAGCTATAGTTGAGCATAAGACTAGTTTATACCTATAGTGTGGATTTAAGCTATATTAATACTTGTATATTTTTATGATTTCATACACTTCCCCAACCATGTCAGTTAGAGATACTGACTCTTAGTGAACTATGGGAGGGTTTCTTCCCCAACATCCTGGTGGGATGATGGATGGATGACTACCCCTTCTATCTCCACTCTCTTCTCTTAGTAGTTACTTGTACTGGTATGCATGATGATTAGTTTTCCCATATATGTGTATATAGGGATGTGATGGATAGTGGTTATTTCACACACATGTACTACCAGATATAGTATCCAAAGAACTACTATAGGTATGATGGGTATTGACTGTGATGGCTTGAAGTACTTATTCAGCATATGGGTTGTAATGGATTGAGGTATAATACCCAATGTATGATACACATCATAAAAGAATGGTAGCTTCTAAAATTACTTAGATACTATATATGGTGATGTGATATGGGATGATGTGACGTAATGATGAATGAGGTGCATGTTGTAATGCCTTGCCCAAGAATTTTTATAATGGATTACTTTTGGAGAGATATGGATCAAGATGTGCGATGTTGTGGAAAAGCATAAATCCCACGGGGAAGCATAAGTGGGGTACCCTTGTTGTTTCATTATTATATTATATTACCTCTTGTATGAGATACTAAATGAGAGTTATCCATGGTGAGGCTGGGAACTTAGTATACCTGTTTTGATGATGGGTTAGTTTCACTTTTGTTTATTGTGCTTTAGCACACTTTCTTTATCATTTACATGAGATAATCTAGGATCCTATTGAGTATATAGTTTTTCTCACCCTACGTATATATAAACGTTTTTAGGTCAGTCAGTGAAGGTTGGAGATTGGGATTGATATTACTAGCTCATGGGTTTTTATGATCTGTTTGGGTTTCATGGTCCCTACCATATTTACTTTTTTTTTCTATTTTTAGTTCCCTTCCAGTTGTTATATTACTGTATGAAATTTCATGTTTACACTTGGGATATATATATATATATATATATATATATATATATATATATATGTCTGATCAGGGGTTGTTTGGTGCATCCTTCTTATCTCTCTCCCACAGATGTTTTTCTTAGTGGGTAATGACTCCCATTTGAATGTTTATTATAACCTCATTGCTAGTCGCCAACCTAGAGCCTACTGGAGGTGGGACTTGGGAAGTCACCACATCTCTCCCCTCATTGTGGTATCTTTTTTGGGAGGGGGTCATTACAAAGTGACCTGTGGTGGATAGTTGAGTAGAGACAGACAGAGCTGATAGTGGGCTAAGATGTACTTTAGAGGATCCCACTATTTATTAATTTATTTATCTATTTCCTTATACATTGGATAGACTTTACACTTTGGGTGATGCTTATTATTTTATGAAATATATCCCATTCATTAGTTTTTTCATGTTTAATATGGTTATTTATTATATTATTTATCATTTATTATTGATCCTATCACATGATACAGAGGGTATAGTCTTAACATTGATAGAATCAGACCCTCTATACTAGTCATTAACCTCTTACATATGGGGATACACACATGATATCATGTGACATTCTGGCTCAGACCTGGTGGTTCGGGTTGGTGTGTTACAATAAAAAATTTATTATTTTAGCTATTCTTATGGAAAATACATAATCAAATAAATGTAAACATTTTATTTTTATTCCTAATATAAATTGTTTCGTATTATTAATTATATGACATTTACTTTAAATATAAGACATTAAATGAATTATACACATCCAATATCTATTATGTAAAAATTTATATAATCTAAAGATAAAATATTTAACTTTATTTAAACCTCGATCAAATAAATAATCAAAACTCAATTTGAAGCGGTTTAAATAATTTCTTAAATAAGGCCTTCAATTTAAATAATTAAAATTAATTAATTGTGAACAATTCATAATTAAATAAAAACACTTTTATAGTTTTTACTTATTTTTTAATTTATGAACAATTTATAAATTACACATATAATTTCTAAATAAACAATTTATTTCTAAAATATAAGTCATGCCTTATAATTTAAAAGGTATTTTTAATATTAACATATAATATTATGGAATATTTATTAAAAATATTTCATAAACATTTAATTAATTAATTATTAACACTTTATAGTTAATTAATTTATAAACACCTTTATAAATTAATAAATATACCAAAATAGATTTTATTATAATTGATAAAAAAATTATAAATTGTATAATTTAATCCTTAATTGAATTTTAATAAATAATATTTTTTTTTTCAAATCTTATTTTGACGATATATTGGGAATCATAGAATATGATAGTTAGGGTAACAAAAATTTGAACATTTAAGTGCTATCAATTATATTTTCTGATTGATAACCCTATCACCACTTATGATAAGTGGTTAAAATAAAGTTTTTTACTTATTTAAAAAAAGGAATAACCTTACACAGGGGCTTTCACTCCTATAAAGAAGAAAAATACTTCATACATGGAGTAGAATATATGTAAGAGTCACCTATAAGACAATGGCCTTTTATATTTAGTAACCCATGTGGAAAAGGTAATAAACCTTATGTATGAAGTTACACACATGTAATAGAGTTTCACGTTTATGAAAAAATAGTAAACTTTAAGTATATGGCAGCCCATATATAATAAAATTTTATTTTGTGGAAAAGAGAAATCTATTATGTTTGGGGCTCATAGGCTCTTCCTCTTGGGTGAATCATAATCGACAATATCACATATATTAAAATTATGATTTGTTGCTCTATTTTTATACAACACAAATTTCAGTCATAGCCTATGATATGACCAATATCATAGTTTATGACAAGTAAAAAAGAAAAACTTTTTGATGTATCATACTCTACGATATACAGCAGTTGTACCCTATAACTAAGAAACACACATTATGTTATCATATAACATAATTTTAAGTAGAGGAAATGTACATTATGATATACTATATCATAATTTCAATCTTTCAGTTGAGACCACATTATCACATAACTTGATGTTAATAATAGTTCTTCATTTAAAATAAAACTTTCAAAAATAAAACTCTTGGTAAAGACATGATACCATTTTAAAGTTTCATAGAACTATATAACACTTATACTAGGTATTGAAAGAGAATTAGAAACCAAAATCCAAGAATATGATGCTTGATAAATGAAATCAATCTATTATAAAATGAAGAAATAGTTTAATTACATTACACTGTAGTGATCCAACATCCATATTCATCATCTATTATTGATGAATATCACATGAGAGTAATATAATGACAACCCTCCTCTATGGAGTATCCATGGGTTGGATGAATCACTCATCAAAAAAGTGGGAATTCGCTTCTCACCATAGCATGCTAGTGCCTCACTAGGTAAAGGTGGAAGGGAGAGAGAGCTTCAGGATAAGGGAGTTTTTTCAGTTATATGAAAGATTCACACTACACATCAAATGGGTATTGTGTCGTTATATACACCCCTTGAGGATGCTCCTTGAGAGAGCATGTATTAAATCATTTTTATGAGTTAATTCATATGATTACACTGATTATAACCTTCAATTAGGCCAAACCCATGGACATCATCCTATGAAATGATTTATTTATGATATACAACCTAAGAATATTTTAATGATAAAAACTATAATAAAAAAATACTATATTATGAATTATAATATGCTTTATGATATCCCTTTTTAAATGCATATGATATGACTTTTCTATGTATGTCATACCTTACAATTTGCAGTAATCATATAATATAATATGGAAAAAACTCATCATATGTGTTAAACGATTTAGGGATATCTTCTTTATTTATTGGATACTTGGTAGAGCTAGGTATAATGGTCAGATTGATTAGAGGGCCACCAATCACTAGGTTACCCTGGGACAGTAACTCTGTGCAAGTGGACCCGGTACCTGGTGTCTAGTAGTTTTGTTTTGTTTATATTTTTTTATTAATTATTTAAAATAGCTAAAGTGTTTATAAAATAAGTAATCCTTATTTATTTCTCCCAATTGATTGAAGCACACTCCTTTTCTCTTGATATCTTAATATCCAACTTTGAGATCACTCATGTTTGTGATCATATCAATATGCTATCTATCTTGAAGTATCACCATGGTTAGTATTAATGATTCTCTTATTTCTATTCTTAGAATCTTTTGAAGTTTCTTTGTTCTTTATTAGAAACCCCAAATTTTGGGGTTTATGTTAGGGTTTTTCCATTTCATTCAATTGAGGCTGATTCTTTTAATGAACATTAACTAGTGAGGTCCTATAACTATGATCTAGGTGGTCCTTAAACTTTACCATCATGTTATTTGAGTTTTCATGTGTGATATGATCCACATTATTTTTCAGGCTTGTAAAATTGTCTATAATTGAAATCAAATGATATTTCCTCATGTATAATGAGAATAATAATAATAGTTAGGGTTATTATAGGTCTTCTGAGTGTTATACATTTGTTTCATGGTTTCCTATGATAATGTGACTAAATTTAATTGATATAGAAACTAAAATGGGAACCCACAAGAAGTGTATTTAGTTATTTTATGATGTATTCGACCTCAATAGGTGCCTTTGGTCTTTTACTTAATGATGTAATGATTTAAAAAGTAGGGGATTCCATGTGGTCAACATTATATGGAATTGGAATTGGATAAAAAGGTTGTGTGTGGGTGAACCAACCTAATATAAAGTGTATAGTGGAGTTAGATGGTTTAGAAATCCTTATTTTTAGCTTATGTGAGATATATTGCAACATATGAATTTTTTATTTAAATTCGATGCATTGGTAGATTTTTTTTATTATTACTTGGCCATATATGCTTAAGATTTTATATGATGTTATTTTTGTGATATGAGGCTAAGTGTAATGCCAATATTAATCATTATTGTGATGATATTGTGTGTAATTTGAACCTAGACTCTTTATGTCATGTGATTGGGTGTGATTCAAATCATATATTCTTTAGTGATGAGTGTTGGGTGTATTTACACAATGTTATTCTCATTATTCCAGTTGGGTATAATTTCAACTATGGTTGTTCCTGTGAGGTAGTTAAGGTGTAATGCCAACCTTGGCCATTTTTGTGATGTGTGGTTGGGTGTAATTCCAGACTTGGTTATTATGGTGAATTATGCTGGGTGCAATTCCAACTACATGTGTATAGTTATGGTAATTGGGTGTAATTACAACTAGGGTTTCTTTTGGTTATTGTGGTTAGGTGTATTACCAACTAATGTTTATGAAAGAATAATGTTGGGTGTATTTTCAACCATGATATAATTGTGTTATGAGTAGGGTGTAATGATATCATATAAATTTTATGGGTTTTAAGTGGGTTTATTTCTATATTATATCCTCGAGATCATTGATGTAGTTTTATGGGTGAAGTACATAATGACCCATGGTATCTTTATGTGACATGTTCAATCTTGGCATTGAAACTAGATGACGTAGGTATCATCGATGTAGGGTGGATTTTATATAACTTAAGTATTCATTGATTATTTATATATGACTTCATTATTATTATGTCACCAAATTTATGAAATTTTATATTTTATGTTTGATTAGGGACACTATTTATGGTGAACTATTTAGTTGTACTCATACCTTGCATGAACATTTTAATGTGAATACATATTTCATGATCAAGACATAGGTAAGGTCAAGAGATTTACTATATATGGATGAGATAAATAGATAGTTAGAGTTGGAGGTTGAAATAGACAGGGACTTAGATCTATTTTTTTGATATTAATCTTTATCCTTTTATTATTTTGGATTGTCTTATACATGATAGACCCATGTGGCCATTAGGAACCATCCCGGGTCGACCTGATTGATCATCCAACCCGATCTTCAATAAGTCCTAAAAGGATTTCTTGATCCCCATGGGCTAGATACAAGCACTAGGGTATCAATGGTTCACGATTGTGAATTATTTGGACCATGAATAAAAATAAACACCCCAGAGATTCCTCCCAAAAATCCTACACAACCCATTCAAATGTTGTAAGATCGTGCAGATAAATAAATAATTTCAAATTATAAGAAACATCTATAAAAATTATAAAAAATAGTAAAAATAAAATTAACTCTAAAATTATAATAAATAATAAACAACATCACATATAAAAAATGAAAATATGACAGTTATGTGCCAAAATATCCAATCCATTAGCATCCTAAAATGAATACAAAAACCAAACCGCTGTCGACCAAATCCAAGCGACCCCTCATTCACTCTCATAACACCATACTATCTATAATATAACCAAATAAAACATAATACACGAAATAGATCATATTTTAGGAAACCTGAAATTAAAATATGATTGATGCATACATTGATTGGTGTTAGCAAGATGTGAGTGAAAAATAACCTAGTAGGATCCCATATATGACTTTATGAAATCCCTTTTAATAGAAATATCATTCATGATAGTTTAAATTACATTTAGAAAATAGTTTTTCATGAGTGACCATGATAAATAAAATAACATTCTGAATCCATTTTCCCCTAAAACCTTAACTGTTATTTTAAAAGAATTTAGGAAAAACACTAAAAAACTACTTTAAACATTTATTTGAAATAACTAACATCAGTTGAAAACCTTTTCATTAATTTCAGATAACTTTTTGAATTAAATTTATGAAAATAAATTTTCAAAGAATAAAACACATAATATGAGAATTAAATACCCCCAATATAGAACCATATAAATAATTGATCGAAAATTAATACCTTACACAATGGTACAACATGATCCAATCAAACTAAGGGATGTAAACATGATAAAGAATTAATCCCCTATGTGGAATATTCAACAACACTAGGTGTCATGGGAAACATACTAGGTTCTAAGGTGAGATGGTCCTATATAAACTATAATAGTGGACCAACTATCATCTTTTCTTGTATCCAAGACAACACAATCCACCTGACTAGCCCACACCAGTATCATCAGGATGACACCTCCCCACTAGCGCTAGATTATCACAAAACTAGAGGGACATTATAAGTGTCTATAACAACTAATTAATCATAAATATATAACTCCCTATTATCCTAGGGTTACCATGTCAATAATTAATAGGATTTGAGAAAATAAAAATATCTCATGATTAAAAAATAAATTAATAATAAAAATAATTCTCATCTGACCTCTAATGACCTTGAAAGATACAACCCCATTAAGATCATCTAACATAAATAATATATAACATCCCTATCAGGGGACACAATCCATATAAATAAAAATTCAAAACAAGGGTCACATATGAGGGCCACACACACACACACACCATAAAAGTCTTATTTATAAGGTTCCAAACAGTCCTGCACTAAAACATATTTGGGATGTCTAGTCATTTTATACCCTTTAAAATCCTAGTTTAAATCCTTATTTGGAATAATACATTGGAAGAAACATTTAAAATATTTTAGAACAAAACACCTTATTTATTTAAAACCATTTGATAAATAAAAGTAATTCCTTCCTTTTAGAAAATTCCATGAAAATATAAATTTTATCCCATTTTATAACCAAAAAAGGTAAATACCATTAAACATAAAAATTAATTTAAAATAACCCTTTAATAATTTTCTCACATATTTCACTCAAAAGAACCTTGAAAACTTTGAAGAAACCATTAAATTTTCCTTATTCCAAGTGTGAAATCACTTGAAAACATTAATAAAATCCATTAATTTTTCATATATTTACATAAATTCATAGAAAATGCATTTTAAAAAATAAAGCATCTAATAAAATGAAAAATAAGAGAAGAAAAAAAATTACCACAATCAAATATTAATCCCCTCAAAACAATATATAACACATTTAATTCTATGTAAAACATCAAACTAAGAAAGTAAAAGCCCTTAAAAATACGAAGAAAATAAAAACTGCATGATTAGATTCATCCCGAACCCTAATTCCAACCCAAACAGTGATTAGGGTTCCATGTAGGAATGAAATTGAGGGGAGATGGTGGATATGAAAGTAACAAAGGAAGAATAAGGGAAACAGATGGATTTACCTTAAGAAATACAATTTAAATCAAAGAGAGAAGGATTGGAATCAAAAGAAAAGGGATATCTCCCTAGATCTCACATCCTACTCGGCCAAATGAAAATGTCAAGGGAAGGTGGGGGGGGGGGTCCAAACCCTTAAAATTTAAGAGGGAAAACAATAAATTTTATTTTTTAAAAAACCAGATAGACTAGGCTGTTGCATGTACCTTATGGTGAACTTGGACTAGATAGCCTCTCAAACTGGTACCCAACATGAATTGTCACATAGTCGAAGGGCATTCACAATCCTCATAGGTTAGCGACTAGCACCCGGGCATCAAACAAAAACCAGAGGGAATGTTTTTTCTCAACCTTAATAAAAAACATGGAATATATATATATATATAACATATAGAAAAAATAAAAGAGACAAACATATGCCATAACTTAAAGAAGATAGTGAAAAAATACAACTCAAAAGCATTCAAAACATCCCAAAGTACAAGTCCAACATCATAGGACTACTAAAAAACAAAACTAAATACTCCATGTGATAGTGTGGTAAAAATATCACCATCTCACCACTAGCTATCTAGACTGAGCTGTCAGAAACCTCACCCCCTCACTGCAGTGCCTTGCCTTTCCCTATATCAAAAGACATACAAAGGTATATGCACCGTTAAAGGGGTGTGTAGGGTGTGAGTGATCAGGATCAGTAGGATACCACCCAGGTGTTCCATAAAAATCATTATCCAATAATTTGAACATGCTCAAATTTAAATAAAAACAATCCATGATGAACAATTCTATAGTTTTTATTTCAAATGAATTAAAAAACATTTAATTTTCTCCCTTTTCCTCATTTCTAAAATAATTATGGTAAAACAATTTCAAATCATTTCATATACATCAAATTATTAAAATAAAACCAAATCATGTATCACATATCATATCAGATCCAATACAAATCAGAGCATAGGAAACTTCGTGCCAAGGATCACTATAGGTTAGGATAACAGACTACTTGTACCATAATCAATGACTAGTGCACATTCACATCCTTATAACATAGGCCTAAAGATATAGGAACCCCCAATTACTGAATCCACAAAAGGTGAATCTAGACCCTAAGACAATGAGCCTAGGGAGTAGAGGAACACCCCATGAGTTAAGTCCCCAACAAGAAATGGATGATGGCCCTAAGCTATACCTTCCACCCAAGTACCCAAGTTTTCCCATGTGCTATGTTTTTCAAACCATTTAATAACAATCATTTTTTGAAAACCATTTAAAAAATCCATTTTTACAATGCTTTTGAAAAATACATTTTCTTTTACAAAAACAATTGAAAAGACATCTTTTCTTAAAAACCAATTTCTACACACACACAAATAAATAAATAAATCAGGACATTTCATTTATAAAATAATTTTTAAAACTAGAGAAATACAGTTCATCCAACATAGGGTACTAACAGAACCACCAACCACAATCTAGAGTTGCACAGGCCCGTAATGGGATCCACCAATAATAAATTAGACAATGACAACTATATAGGCCTTGATATCGATTATCACTTATTATAATGACATTGTACAAACAAATAAGATGGTATAAATGTTAGATCATTGAAAAAATCCATGAACTTGCACCCTCAACACCACAACCAACAAAGGATTTCCCCCAGAATAAGATCACACAATATATCTATAAATAATCAAGAATATTATCATCACAAATAAATAGATCCAATAATACAACACAATGATGCCACTGCACTCAACAAAAACAAAGATTAAAAATGATTACTCACCTAGAGAAACACACTACAACCACATTGATGATCAATCACTGAAAAAATGATCCATAAGGAGAGTAGGTTCCCAAAATCATATGGGATAGCTCTTAAGTCAAGAGGGAAGAAGCCTGAGGCTGAATGAAAAACAAATTAGCTGTGTAGTGATCTAAAATCCAAAGCCACAAGAATTACATGGCATGAAATCCACTTTCACATCATGTAATCCATGGAACCAAAATATTCCAAAAAACCCACCACCTTGGGTTAAAAATCCTAATTTTTACAATGACAAGGCATGTAATATTCACACAGCATGTAAATGCTGCATGCCATGGACCACTTCATAGATTTGAACATTAGACAACATGAACCTAATTCATGGCATGTAAAATTTTTCTTGACTTGTACCGGTTCATGAAATCTTCCCAGTGACCAATACATGATGTGAACATTTTATAGGATGTGTAAAACCATTTCAAAACATGTTATCATTTACACGACATGTAATCTACTAGTAGGCATCAAGAACCCCCGATTCAGCACAATATCCCAAAACAACACTAGAATTCTCTAAAATTGGGTAAAACCCCAATAATACTTTAATATATGTATACCCAGAAAACATTAATTCAAACAGATAAACATCCCTTAACTTTAGGTCATTTTCTCCATAAAATTCTCTCCATCATTAGGATTCCCAAAATGAACCCAAATAAAGAGAAAAATGAAGAGAGAAAATAATTATCTGAAAGTGGGTAACAAGATGTTACAGACTCCCCACCATAAGAATTTTGATCCCTAGCAAGTCATGTGGAGGAATGATGTCTATAAAAGAGGTGAGGAAATTGGTCCCTCATCGATGAATAATGCTCCCAAGTTTCATGTGAATCTAATCCATGTATCCATAACACTATGAACAACAAAATAAACTTCCCATAAAATACTTTCCCTTGAGAGTTAATCATATCCACTGGCTAGTTCATAACAAAAACGTCTGGATCTAAATCAATCTCTTAAAAACTCAAAATGTGAGAGGGATCAAGATGGTATTTCTTGAGCTTTGATCTGTACAAAACATAATGAAAACCCATCAAATGAACTGGAAATTCAAACTGATAAGCAACCTAACAAGACAATCAGTAACCTCAAATGGCACAACATATCTCAGAGATAAATTTACCTATTTTACAAGACAACAGTGAAACAACTAAGGAGAAACTTTCAAGAAAACTTGGTCACCTATGGAAAACTCTAAAGGATGAAGCCGCTAATCTACATCTGATTTCTATTGACTCTGATCTATAACCAGACATAAATGTATATCTTGAATCCTATATGAAGTCTCTTAAATGAGACTCAGTCCCACCAAATAGGCTTCACCTACCTCTACTCAATATAGAGGTGACCTACATAGGTGAACATATAAAGCCTCAAAAGGACCCATTTTGATTGATGACTAATAACTGTTATTATAAGAAAAATAAACCATTCCTAGACGTCTATCACATAGTCTACTAAAATATAATACATAAGAGTAGAGTATATCCTATATGATTTGAATTGAATGCTCTATCTAGACATCTATATATGGATGATAAGTTTTACTCATAATGAATCGAGTCCCATCACCTCTTGGAGACTCCTCCATAACCTTGAAGTAAAATTATCATCCCTTTCTAAAATAATGGCAGAAGAAACCCCATGTAACCTTATGATCTCTTGTATACGAAGATTACCTAAATCTTTAAGTTTAGTGGTGTCCCTGATCGAAATGAAGTGAGCCAACTTTTTCAACTAATAAATCACCACCCAAATAGAATTACCCCTAAAGGAGTCTATGGAAATCTAACAAAATGTCCATGGACACCTCATCCCATTTCCAAACCAGCATCATAATCGGTTGGATCAATCTAGATGGTTTCAAATGCTCCACATTTATCTATTGGAAGGTTTAATAGATGGACACATAAACTAAAATGTTATACTTCATAGTTGAGTACCAAGATCTCCATCTCATGTCATAATAAATCTTTATAGTTCCTGGATGATTGGATCACAAGAAACCATGACAATCATATAAAATTGAGCTCCTCACAGATGTTGGGATAAAAAATTCCAAAAATAGAGAGTACCATATGAAGAGAGAGACCAACCAGAAATAGCCTCCCCACCATATAGGGTTTCTCAAATTCATCTAAACTTTTCATCCTACTACTGAATCTAATTAATATAATCAAGTAGAGATTATGATAACTGAACATTTTTTAGAACAATTCTTGAAGAATCCACCTCAGCATCCAGGTGAAACTAAGCGAATAATCCCATAGGGTTCCAATCATCCTTTGTTTCTAGAACAACCTATAATGGTTCTTTATTACTGAAGGGAAAGAAGTATAAAGGGATTAAATAGTACTCTCAGTTTCTAAAGCTGATGGAAAAAGGTCCGCCAAAAGGAATAAGGTAATGAATAGAGAACCCATGTTTCATGACTAGGAAGGTAAGAAGAGTTTGAACATTCAGAGTGAAAATATTATGATGGAGTGTGGTGATGCTAAGGACAAATAACATGGTAGTGGTTTGATGGAATATCTAATACAAGATCATGTGGCAACTAATAGTAAAGTCAGTGTAGTAGATAAGGAGGTTGGGGAAAAAGGGTAATCATGAGAGGTTATTATTAATTCCAATGTATAAATGTTATAGGATTCATTTGAGGTCAATGATACATAGGTGAGGTCAATATTCTGAATGAGAGGATGATTCAAGTGGACCCTAATAAAGAAAAATGTGTATGGATCAATAATCAAGATTGTATTTTGACATGGGGATTTAATGAAATATAGATTAGTGTGAAAGAGTGTATCAAAACATGGGACACAATGGAATATAGTTTTGAAGACCTCATCAAGGATGATTCAGACACAAAGGCCACTTATAATCAATATAGTTCACATAAGGGTAAGGTTTCTAATAGACTTAATCTCGATTTCAATTATTTGGTGATTTATTATGGTGTTTACTGATTGTATGACCATAACTTGAAAGGTTTCCCAAATTTTTAATTAAAGTTCTTTATATAATAAAAATTTTATTTTTAGATATAAAAGAATATGAACCTCTCCTGAAAAAGGTAGTTCGATCAACATTTAAGTGCATGCACAACCGAAAAATATCTAAATCATGAGTGGGGTAGTTCTTCTCATGCAGTCAAAGATAACAAGAGCCTTAAACCACCACATGATCATTTTTCATAAACATAAAACCCAAAACATCACTAGAAGAATAACAGAAAAACCCAAATTCCTTACTGAGATTAGGTATGATCAAAATAGGATCTTGTGTCAGAAGTCATTTCAGATCATCTAAAGGGGATTGGAACCATTAATCCAATATGAATTTCACCCCTTTCCTAGTATGAGCAGTAAAAGGTGATTCCAACATTGATAAATACTTTAAAAATCATTTATAGTATCCATAAAGACCATGAAATCTCTGAATCTCAAGGATGTTTCATCTTTCTTCCCATGGAAATACAACCTTCACCTTCTTAGGATCAACTGATAAGACATGTTCAAAAATCATGTGCCCAAATAACTTAGCTTATGGAATCTAGAAATTTCATTTTAAAATATTTAGATATAAATGGTGACTCCTCATTATTTCTATAACCAAACTCAAATGGTTCTCATGATCACATTCATATTTCGAATAAACCAAAATATCATCCATGAACACTACTAAAAAGTGTTGAGATACTCATGGAATATACAACACATCAAAGCCATAAAAATCAAAGGGGGTTTAGTCATACCAAATAACATCATAAAATATTTGTAATGGAAATACCTTATCCTAAAATCTATCTTTGGTATATCAAATTCTTGAACTATAATCTAATGATAAACCGACTAAAGATAAATCTTCAAAAACCACTTCACCCCCTTTAACTGATAAAAAAAAGCATCCACATGTGGTAGATGATACTTGTTCTTAACCATTACCTAGTTCAACATTCGATGGTCCAATTTTTTTTTGAGTAAACCATCTGGCTTCTTGGAAAAGAGTACAAGGGATTCCCAAGGTGAAACACTAGGGGGAACAAAGCCTTTTTTCCATCAGGTCACCCAATTGAATATTGAGCCCTTTCAACTCCATTGGTTCCATATGATAAAAAGGTATTGAAATCAGATGTGTACCTAGAACCAGGTCAATCATAAAATCTACCTCTTTTATGGAGGAAGAATAAAAAAATCATCTAGGAAAACATCAAGAAAGTCCCAAAAAATATTGGTAAGGTCAACAACATTAGAAGCATTTTCAGGATCAACTGCTATAGAAAACAAAAAACTCTTGAGATTGGGGTGGTAAGGTCCTACATGAGCAGACCTCATATCCCACTATCCATAAAACACCCATGATCACCCATCGACTATAAGAAATGAGACATGATGAAGATAAAAATATACCTCAACATGATGAGAAATAATCCAATCTACCCTGTTGATGATATCAAACAGATCCTGATCAAGAACGAGAAAACACCACACTAACTCTACATCAACTATCAACAGAAAACAATAAGTAAACCAAAACCATTTCTCTTTTCTCTTCCTAAGAGGAATCACTAACTACATAAAAAAGGAAATGAGCTATATTGGAAGTTTGTCCATATCAACAAAATGACCAGATAAAAATGAGTGGTAAACACCAATATCAAATCAATCAATTGCTTCTGAATATGCAATAAAGATGGTACCTATTAATGTCACTATAACCACATCTTCCTCTACCATAAACTCATCCATTATGTGAAGGTTCTTTCCTTATGAGGCCCATGGATGGATCCTTGTTGTATTTGAAGTATCTGATTGCACCGCAACATCCTTTTGATATGTTTATCCCTGATTATAACGAGGTATAGACATTGTTTAAAAGAAATTATATAGATGACCATAATTTCCCAAATTATTTCACATCTTCAGAAGTTTAGGATAATAAATTCTTGTATTCCAAAACTTTACACATTGATATCAAGTTAGGGGAACACTACTAGCTGCAAATGATGGTTTATAGGAGGCCTTCCACTGAGAACCACCTCCACCACTCCTGCGATGACCATGAAACTTCTTATTTTTCACTTGAATGCCACCGAATCTACCACCTGGTGGAAGAGAAGAGGTAGAATATCCAAACATTGCTTCCATATTCATGTCATAAATTTTATACATGTATACCATCTCTTAATAGGTCAAAAGAGTCATCATAAATACATGTGATCTAATATCTGATCGCAAACCCTATAGGTAATTTTGAGCCTTTATTTGGTCATTATTTAATACCCCTAGAGAAAAAAAATCTTAGAAAACCTATTGGTGTATGTTGAAAATGGATGATCTACTTGCTACAAAGATAGGAACTCCAAAGACTTCACTATCAATAGTGAATATGGATAAAACAAGTAAAATAATATGGTCTTGAAACCCTTCTATTATAAGCCCATATTTCTATCCACATATACCATATAACCCAACCATCACTTGAAAGGACCCTCAAGTATGAATGTGTTACACATACCTTTGATAATATTAGGTGTATATAGTAATTTCAAGATCTGATCAAACTTTTATATCTAGTCCTATGCCTCTTGAGGTTCATTCATTCCATTAAAGGATAGTGGATTCTCATTTAAGAACTCCCATGGATGATCCTTTTCTATTATAGCTCCTAGATATACCTAAACAACTGAATTCTAGGATTTCAATAAATTTTGGTCAACAACTTTAACTTCCTGCATGATATCATTGATAAGATTCTAATCTATAAGATGATTCCATTGAGGATCATCCACTACACCCTCATGAGGAACCCGTTGAAGACTTTTCGGAGGCATAATACTGCACATTGAAATAGAAAAACAATAAGACAGTAGAATAGTCTCAGTTAAAATTAGAAAACCTTAATAAAAAATTTCTATTATTACAAAAACTCAAAATAGGAGGCACACAACCCACATCCCATGGTAAGTTGAGTCTCTTCACAACAAGATATGATCAGGAACTCCCCACAACATTCATCTCAAGTCCCAAAAATCCTATATCCAGTATAAAAAATGTCCCAAGACAAGGAATCTTGAGGACATACCACATTTGATACCAAACTGTGGAAAACCTGACCTAGATACATTCTCAAACTAGAACTTTCCCCAAATTTCCACATACCATAAGGGCGTTCCCGATCTCTATGAACTAGAGACTAGCAACTAGTAATCAAAAAATAACCAAAGGGAATTATTTCAACCTACCTAAATCAATAACCTGGAATATATATATAAAATAGAAATAAACAGTGTAAGAGATAAACACAGTCCATAACTAGAATAATATAGTAGAAACAGTACAACTAAAAAGTAGTTAGAACATCCCAAATCACAAGTCTAGCATAAAAGGACTAATAAAATAGAAAAACAAATACTCCATGTGATAGTGTGGGAAAAATCAAACCATCTCACCACCAGCTACCCAGACCCAGATGACAGAAACATCACTACCTCACTTCGGTGCCTTGCATTTCCAGGAATCAAATGACATACAGAGGTCTATGAAATACCAAAGGGGTGCATAGGATGTAAGCTAACAGGATTAATAGGATCCCTACCAGGTTTTCTCATAACACGACTCTATATAATAATTTGAACATGCTCAAATTTAAATAAAAACTAGTCATGATAAATATTTTAACATTTTTTTTTAACAAAATCAGGGTAAAACATTTAATTTCCCCATTTTTCTACATTTCCAAAATAAACCAGTTAAAAAAAATTCAAAGTATTTCATATACATCAAAGTATTAAAATCAAATCAAACCATTTAACTTATTTCATATCAAATCCAATACAAATAAGAGCATGGGTAACATCACTATAAGAATCACTATAGGTCTAGATAGCAGAATACTCATACCACAATCAATGACTAGTGTATACTCACATCCTTAGAACACATGCATAAGAAGAAAAGAACACCCCATTTGTAAACCACTAAAATTTCAATAAATTACCTAGAACAATGGGCCTAGGGAGTAGAGGAACACCCCATGAGTAAACCCCCAACAAGACATGGATGATGGACTTATGATAAACCTTCTAACTAAGTACCCATGGATTCCCATGTTCTATGTTTTCAAACCATTTAATCACAATAATGATTTTAAAATATTTCAAAAATATATTTTAAATACTTTAAAAAATACATTTTCTTTTACCAATACAAGTAAAAACCCTTATTTTCTCAAAAAACTTTTTCCACACACACAAAAATTAATCAAACAATCATGCCATTTAATTTATAAAACAATTCATAAAAACTGAGAAATATAGTTCATCCAATATAGGCTAGAGACAGAACCACCTACCTCAAACTAGGTCTACACATGCCCAAAATATGATACACCAACATGAAAGAATTCAAGGACAACCACAGAGGCCCTGATATTTATTCCCATATCTTAGAGTCACATACCACAAATAAAGAAGATGATATAAATGTTAGATCATGACAAAAATCAAAGAAATCTCAACAATCTCACTACAACCAAAAAATGATTGGCCCCTGAAAGAAGATAAAATAGTGGTTCTAGAAATTATTATGAATATTATCATCACAAATCAGCTGATCCAATAACAGAATATAACAATTACACCATTATTAATGAAAACAATGAAGAAGGAGGATTACTCAACTGGGTAAACACACCGGAACCACAAAAATGATCAATATCTAAAAAAATGATTTGGATGGATCATTAGTTCCAAAATCACCTGGGATATCTCTTAGGTTGAGAGGGAATAATCTTAGATCTAAATGAAAAAATAATCATCAGTGAAATGCTCTAAAATCTCAATCCATGAGAATTACATGGCTTGAATATCCATTTTCATGTCGTGTAATCCACAAAACCCAAATACACCATACACAACTTCACCTTAGGTTAAAAATACTTATTTTTATCATTAAATGACATATAATATTTACATGGCCTGTAAAACGTACATGCTATGGACCAATTCATGGCTTTATACATTATAATATGTGAACTCAATTAACGGTGTGAAAACTTTTTACAACCTTATACTGATTCACAACATATTCCCAGTGACGAATACATGATGTGAACATTTTACATGTCTTGTAAAACCAATTTACGAGAGTTAATCATTTAAATTGTGTATAATCTCCTAACAGATTGTGAAAATCCCATATTCATCTCCAAAGCCCAAGCCAACACCAGAATTATTTTCACTTAGGAAGAACCCTAAAAATAATTGAACACATTTATATACAGAATCAATTAATTCAAAAAAACATATGTCTTGAAACTTTATGTAATTTACCCCAATAAATTCTCTCCATCCTCAAGAATCCCAAAACACACCAAAATAAATGGGGAAATGAAGAGAGAGAAGATAATTACCTGAAAGCAGCTAATAGGATGTTATAACCATGACGTCTATGATTCAATGATAGCTCGCCAGACACCCTCCATGGAAAAACCCTAGGATCTATATTATGGAGAAAAATAATATGGCCCAGTTGTAGTGTGATCTTTAGACCATAGTGTAGGTCCCCTCAAAATGGAAGTGGACCTACCCCTCACCCAATGACATAGATCTTCATTTCCATACCATATCCTTTCATTGGCCTACGACCACCACTATAAAAATCCCTGAACAACATTAATTTTTTCCATCCATGCCTCAACATCATTGCACGACACCCTCATTGTAGCGCACCCCCAACACATTTCATTTTTTAAAAAAAACTCAAAAAAATTTAAAGTCCCATAAAATAATTTAATAAATAATACTACAGTAACATGAGGGTGTTTTATGGTGATCCTGATAACTTTTATATGACTCATGTGACATTATATTGGTTTATTTTATATATCATGTGTTATTTTGTTTCATTATGGTTGGATCTTAGTTGTAATTTCTATATTTATGATGTTATATTTTGGTAAGGGTTTATTATTATTATTTATTGTGTTATTTATAGTTATTTAATCCTGATGATATAGTCTCCCCATTTTCATTATACACCTCATTATTTTTGGTAAAATCTAGTGTATCGGGTGAGAAAAATGATGTCATGTGACATTGTTAGTTAAAATATCATTTGGATGAGCTGGGATGGGACATTACAAAGTGGTATAAAATTATTTATTTGATTTTTTTTACTATTTTGGTATGGTAGTTCGAGTTAGGATATTATCAAAACTTTGTACAGACCCTAGATTCAGTATAACTAATTTTTGTATAATGAAATTAAAATTTACATAAGATGTAATTACTACACTTGGCTTCTAGATGTTATGATTTCATGATTTTCAAGGAATATTGTGTGTGATCATGGTTTATTGCTTAACTCGAGGCCTATAGTGGAAGAGGTGTGCACTAATTTGTCATCTTTATCATGTAATAATCACTTTACATTTATATAGATCTAATTATGAGATGGGGTTTGGTTATTTAATGTCTCAAAAAACAAGTTATATAGTGTATTTCTATATATACTGTTAGTGGCCCTAAATTTGGCTAAACCATGGTGAATAGTTTGTTCATTTTAATATATTATGATGATTAAATGGATCTATGAATGTTTATATATAGCCTAAAAGTTAGTGGGTGGAGATAGAGGGTGTTCATGTTTTGTGAGACCTATATATAATTGAGTATACACATAGAGTAGTGGATACAATTTTTGTTATTTTTTATCCTAACTTGTGATATGAATAACTATGAAAGATGTCCTCCAAGTCCTATATTTATAATTTCAATAGTATGTGACCATATAGACCTCTATTTGAGCACAAATATGGTGGGGATGAGCATTCCCCACAAATATTTGAGTTTGAGCCTCCTATTTCACTAAGATCAAATAAGGATCCGCAACGTAGAGAGAGTTAGTTTTATAATATAAAGTATATAGAATGTGTGTCTATTTGAGTTGATAATATGTGTAAAATTTAATGATGGACTTCCAAACAAAGAATCCATCTCTATTTGTGGGTGAGTATGTTCCACAGGTATTTGAGTTAAAAAAATGAGTCCTTACAGGACATCTTTGATCAGATTGAGACAAGCCTTGAGAGGAGGGTAAATATTGTAATATATATGTTACGAGGTCCGGCTAAGTGTTGGTGATATGTATTGGTAATAGAAGAATAACATGTGAGGTTATCCTGGAAGGATTTATATCTTCATTTATATTATCAATTTTCTCTCGAGGCACTAATAGAGGGTAGATATCAAGAGTTTATGCTTCTCACCTAGAGGGATATGTCAATTGTGGAATATATAGTTCATTTTATAAATATAATTCATTTTTATTTTATTTTGGATGGAGATGAGGCTACTGTGATTAAGAACTTTAAGGATAGGATGAGATATATTATTTAAGTTTTTGTGAACAATTTCTACCTAATTAATTTTTCTGAGGTTGTGAATCAAACCATCATGGTTGAGAGAAACCCGATTGAGGGAAGGCCATCAGGGAAGTTTCCTTATTTCATGAGGACTATTGGTAGGTCTTTAGGAATCAGAAATTGTAGGTATGATAGTTCTCAATAGGGCGGGAAAAAATAGTGCAGTTAGAATCACGATTCATCTCTTCCACCTTAAGTTTGATATTTTATTGAGTATTACCAGTACAAAATGCTTGGTCATGTGCAAGATTTGTTCTATTTATTGCCCAAGGAGTGTCAAATTTGTAAGAAAATGGGTAACCTATAGTGCTTCTATAAGAGTGATCCAAAATCATTTGGGACCAAAAGTTCTAGTTAGATATAGGGCTCTAAAGTAGGTTCAAGAGAATCACAACAAAGTGGTAGTTGGGGATATTTAGGGAATTATGGACATAGAGGAGGTCATGGTATTTAAGTGCAATAGAATAAAAAATGCGGTTTTCCTTAGAGTAGTAAAGGTTCTGGGGGCTAGTGCAGAGGCATTGGATCAATCCTTCTGCATTCTATTTATCTAGTTTCTTCTGATCATGGTGAGGATCCATTGATAATTCCGACGATTTTGAGGCACATTGGAAACCATTTTCCAATATTAGGATTTCTTTAGTTTTTATTGATAATATCCAAATAACTTAATAAAGGAAACCCGATAAACTTTTAATAGAGGATATTCCTAATCTAATTTATAATAAATTCAAAACAATAATTAACATGAATGTGACAATTTGTTATGACCCATTTTGATGCTGCTTTAGTCACATTTTCATCATGTTTGAGAATATAAATATGGATACCTCTAGTTGTATCCAAATCTACTCCATGAATATTTAAATAACACATGTGGTATTTTGAGTGTTATCAAAGAGAATTCTAGTGCTTCACATTTTTCATCATCAATCAAAACAAATAATTTCTCTTATTCTCTATTATTCTTGAGAGGGAGGTCATATGATTTACCTATAGTTATCGATAAAATTACTTCTGTCATTCTGTTGAGAATAATGACTCGTCATCTCTAAAAATTATATAAATTGGAATATATACCTAAGGTTAATCTTTATTTGTTTCGTTAAGCCCCTTTGTCAAATGTTGTCTCTAATATATTCCCTACATATAATAAACATAATAAAAATTTTATTATTATTACTATATCACTTGAAATGAATATATTTAAATATAATTTTTTAAATAAATAAATTAATATTTATTTAAATGATATTAATTTAATATATCATTTTCTTCAGACCTTAAAACTTTCCTGAAAATCGTCTTAAGTAATTATCAAAAACTAAATAATATTAATTTAAATAAATAAATATATTATTTTTATAATAATTAAATATATTATTTTAATAATAAATAAATAAATATTATGTTCACTAAAATCATGAATAAATATTTATTTAATATACACATAAAAAAATATATTTATATTAATCCATTCACTAAATTGGTGAATTAATTAATATTTATTTATCACCATGTGAATAATAATCAAGAGATAAAATTCAACTCACATATTCTAAAATCAAATATCTAGTGATTTTATTTATGTGACTGATGATACATGAATAATTAATATTCTACAAGCTGAGAATAATATTTATTCTTAATACTTAAATTCATTATAATTTAATGAGATCTTGGATACACATAGTGTGTGAAACTCTAGGTCTATTTCTCAATGGAATTATGTGAGCTTATCTAAAGTTAAATATTAGCATCTAACAACACAATGAGACACCTATAGTGAAAGAAGTTAATTTCACAGTGAAAAAACCTTTATATGATTGATATCGTGTAATATAATACATTTTTTTTTCAATATCTCGTCAAAAAAGATGAAATTGAGTCATCATCCTATATGCTTGATTTATTTTTCTTTGACTCTCTAAAATGAATTCATTGATGAACTACCATATCCAGGTATTTAATCAGATAATTTCATTTAAATAAAATTTTTATATATATCTTCTTCCATTAACTATAAAGGGATAAACATTTTCTTGACTTATTCAATAAATGTCATATTACTTTTGTCACACCCCACATATTTTACCTCACAATAAGAATATATCATCACGGTCTTCATCTATACATAAAATTAAAAAATCAATGGTATACATTAATAATAATATCAAATATAAAGACCAATACACACATCCAAAATTTTGGATATCCAATGACACATATAAAAACTGAAATTCCTATTGTTTGGTCTGTCCTCATACCCTCCCTTCACGAAGGTTACTAAGTGATAAATTCATAAGAATAAGTCTCAATGTATTATGAGCCTTCAACACCTAATATTCAAAACATCATCCATGTCCCATTAGACAAATGTTTTCTAGGATTTTAGACATATGTTTAAGAATATTATCATAGAATTTATAGGTTATCATTTTAGAGGGGAACTGCTAAAACATTTTTATAAGAAAAATTATATAAGGAAATTATCACATTATAGTTACACAAAATAAAAATCATCTTTTTATAAGATATTAATTAACATTATTTTAATTGAAAGGAAAACATCAATTAGTCCTAGGACATCCACTCTAACAAGATCCCACTTTCACTAGAGATAATTGATGACAAAATTTATTCCACTAGCTATCATATGATATCCATTATTCTGCTAAGATAAGGTGTAATTATTATTATATATTCTCTTCTCTAACTACTTTTCTTACTACAACTTCACCCCTTCGATAAAAATCCCTCAATAGTTAGTACTTCCAGATTATATACTTCATGTGTTGTTGTGACCTAGGCTCCTTGGATAGAACCAATGGTGTTGTATTATCCTGATACTGAGTGATATCATCTTTTCTATTAGGAACCACATGAAGATCCTATATGAATTTTCATATCCACACTTATTTTTTAGTTATATTAAAAGCCATAATATACTTAAACTCTGCTACAAAATCAGTGACTACTAGATACTTAGAATTATTCTATATCAAAACTCCTCCATTAAGGTATAAAACATATCTTAACTATGTATTTATATCATTTTGATATATATGGAAACTAGAATCTATTTATACCCTCATATTTAGTTCTTCATATCCTATATAGACTAGAAACATTTATTTTATGTCTCAGATACTTTAGGATAGTTTTTACAATCTTCTAGTGCGACTCTCATTGGTCTTATTGATATCTTATTACCATGATCAAGGCATACACAACATCAATCCTAGTAAATATCCTAGAATACAAGACATATCCAATCACTGAATCATAATGGATTATACTCAATCACTCTCACCCTCTCCCCTCTTGGGTCTAAGGATTCATTTTCTTAGAGATATGTATACCATGTGACGTTATTAGAAATACTCTCTAGTATTATTCCATATTGAATCTCTTTAATACCTTATCAATGTATATACCTTGATTTAGTCCAAGAAATCTCTTAGATAAATTGTGACGGGTCTAAATCCATATAATGTAGGCTGCTTCACTTAAGTCTTTCATGGAGAATAAATTTTTTAACCATTTATTAATAGAATTTAAGATTTATATTTCATTAAATATAATTAATATAACATAAAAATATACCACAAATAAAACTAATGAATTCCGAATAAACCTCTTATAGTCATAGGTTTCATATTTATTATTTATGAAACCAAATTCACTTATGGATTCATCAAGAAAATGTTCCATGATATTGATTCTTGTTTCAATAAATAAATGGATCTATTCAACTTGGAAACCTTATTGTAATAATTTAGTGCCAAATAACCTTATTGTTGTTTCATATAGACATCATCCACATGGTTTCCATTAGGGATGATGGTTTTGAAATAAGGGTGATAGGTAAATTTAAACTTTTCTCTATAGTATGGTTAACATTATTTTAGGATATTATTACCATGTTGAGAGGAAATATGTTCAAGCTATCACTTTTTTACTCCTTCCTCTAGAAATCATAGAGTGATAAACAAATATTCATGAAATTAAAACATCCATGGGACAAATATTTTTTTTACTTGGTTCACCACAATGGGTTAGTCCAAGGAGAATATGCCGATGCAGTGTTGCTTATAACTTACTACATTTAGCTTCACTATTTTGGTGGATTATGAATGATTTAGAAATGGTCACTCCATTCTAGGAACACTACCTTTACAAGATTTAGGGTTTGTACACTCTTCACCCAAGGCACACTACCTCTTCCTCACATATACACACTACATTGATGATGATACTTCCATAATTTGTATACTTATATGTATTCTTCAAAAATTACAAGCCTAAGTGTTTTTACTTGATTAAAACGATACTCATATTTAATCATAGTACTGATTTGATTATTTTTGAATTCACTCTTAAATGGATGATCAATATGTTCTATTCATGAAACTTCTTTCGCAAAACTCTTAATTTCATGAGACACATTCTTTCATAAAAATCCTTATTTTATAAAACTATGATCTTGAAAGATCTAATGTATGAGCCTTTCTCAATAATTTTCTTTCACACAAGATTAACCTTCATTAAAAACAAATTTTTGTGAAAATAGTGTTCTCCTGAAACTCAATTATTTGTAGAAGTTCCCTCACAGAACTCAATGGTTATTGAAACTTGTTTGTGTAACTTCAGAATTTAGTGAATTAAAATATTTTTTCTCTTAAGAATATCCCTTATAAAAGTATATATATCTTTTTATTTAATTTCTACATAGGGTTTATATATTTATAGGTAAATACCAACCATTCTCATAATTTAGAAAGTTTTCATTCATTTAACTTCAATTCATGAAACAATCCCCTTTATTATTCATTTGTGAAAATTATCTTTCCAAGATTTCTTATTTTGTGGAACCTTTAATTCTCCAATGCATACCATTTTGTGAAACATTATATTTCTTGAAAATTTATAATTTTAAAATATTTCATCTTCATTCTTCATGAAACTCTATTGTTCTCACAAAAAATGTAACCTCTAGTTCATGAATAATTCAGAAATTGTCACTTTGTGCTTCTCTACTTGGATGAGATCTTCTTTCTACCAAAAATATAGATGATAAAAAATTCTTGATACAAGGGTTAAGTCTATGTATTCCAAAAAACACTATATTATAAGAAAATTCACCTAGGTGGGAATAAGTTTTCACTGGAATCATTATGTTTCATTTATCCTTTAACATTCAGATATCACATTGGCGCTCTACCTATCTTCAATAGATCCATAAATGATAACTCACGGTGGATTTAGTGATGAACTTCACAACTAACTTCCCTTAACATAGTCTATTTAAAAACATTAGATATATTTAACTAGTTCCTTATTCCTTCTCAATAATAACTCCTGATAATAACTTCCAGATACACAATTGATACCTTCCAAGAATTTATCTTCACTTAATTTTCCAAGACAGATTGGTATTTTAATGTATTCAATATATTACCTATGATAGAAATTATCATTACTATTACAATACTGTATTTATATTGTATGACATAGTGATTGACACCAAATCCAACACCAAACATAGGTTTTGGTCTAACATCATCTCCCAATGAATTTTATTGTCAATACTATCATAAATCCTCCCCGTCAAATACTATAAACATTTCATGGATATAGATTTATGATTCCAAATTTTCTACCTTGATGAGTTTTCTCTCCCCCTTTGACATCAAAATGAAAAGGGACTTATGAAACTAGAGTTATTATTTAGGTTCTCTTCCCCTTAGGGGAGTTACATCTTTCTTTTATGTTTTCCCCCTAACATCCTTACAAATAGAAGGGAATTGAACAGTAATTTACTTTTGTTCTGCTCCTCCTATCACTATGAAGTACATAAGGGATTTATTCGTTAAAAAATACTCCCCATAATCAATAATATCTATTCAATAGATTTGGAATATGATTTAGAAACCATCAGGGGCATAAGGTTCTCTTCAAACTTCATAAAAAATAGATATATAGATTTTGTTCTCCCTCTTTGAGATCCGTATTCCACTTTTTGATCTATATATCTATTTATTCTTGAATATATTATCTTATTACTACCTTTAAAGAATAAATAATTTTTTTTTGTTATAAATGAACACTTTGGAAAAACTTTTAGTGAGTGAAATTACCTCTTGGAATTAAGTCATTGAAAAATATGATAATCCCACTTTGTTAGAAATTATTATTGGAAATAAGAGTTTAAGTAAAACAACACCATTTTTTTCCATGTCACTCACTTAATTCCATAGAATTTAGAAGCATAGATTTATTTCTTTTTAATAATATCCTATGATCTCAATAACGCTAACACTAAACATTATGTGAATAATAAATTAAGCACAAGTGTGTGAGAAATACCACTTATTAAACAAAATGAAACCACTTGTTAAAGAAAACCACATTGTACCACTTGGTATTCATGATATTCAATTCATCATTACAATCCATTTTTAGATAATGATAAAAAACATAGAGTTATTTTCATCCAATCACCCTAAATATATCTATATTTTTACTAATACAACTTACTGATGCCAATCATTTAGATACTTCTAAATATTTATTTCATCTTTAGTATGGGGAGACCACTTGATGTTAATGTTATTGATTTTAAAATAGCTTCTTGGTATCATAAAAATATTCATATAATACCACATTATCATAAAAAATAAATAAACATGAAATAAATGATTTTTTCTGCATCTTAACCAATATATATTTTATTGGAGGTTAGATACCACTTGAACTAAGGCCTGATACTAATGGATGAATATTTAATGTGACTTGGAACCACAAGAACATTCAAATATAGATTTGACAGATTTTTAGTTTCACATTAAGTGCTTTATCATATGATATTATATTTATAAAAAATTATACTTTCATATATATATTTGAAAAATATATTGATTATTTAATACCATTTATTGAATCTCATACTATATGTAAATTTCAATTATCCTTATTATTCCTGTTGTATGTATCTCTATTTAACTAACAAACCTATTCCCTTTCGTCATAGACAAACCCCATGTATTATATATCCTCTTAATCCTATACCACTTCAAACATATATTAGAAATAATTAAATGCATTGGGAGAGTGGCACCTTTAGAATATTCAAAAAGAGGATTTTTGTTGATCATGATGAACCATCACTTTGATCTTTTCTTGAAAAATGTGATTCTATGTTTGTTCCAACTTATTAGACAACTAAAACTATTTTGTCTATATAATTAGACATTATTTACCCACATTATCAATCTCATTCTATATTTTGGTTTCATAGACTTGGTATTCTTCATAATTGTGGGTTTAAAAACACTATTATAAGGTTCTTTCTTTAAAAAACATATGTACTCCTTTTTCCAAGATTCTTTCATGAAGTAGGAATCTATTCAATGATCATCTTCTCTTGCTTCTTCCTCTTTTGTAGGGATATTTATATTGCCTTCACCTCTAATTTTGGGCCACTTCCACTCTCTTCATTCTACTATTATTTGGGAATAAATCTTGAATAAATGTAAGGTCCACTTGATGAATGATTTCTTATCGATACAAATTACCATATATAGATTGGATCACATATTTATTTCTATAGGAACATTCATTGGACTGTCAAGGATATTATTTAGCTACACCATCATTATAATATTAAACTTTCGAGGGAGTCTAAAATTTTATATTTTCAAGTGTCCTAAAAAAATGGGTTAGAAAAAAATAGAGATAGAATCAAAATTTTTTACCTTGATTTTAGAACATGACTTTTTGATAGTTTTATTCCTGGTTTTATTCTTCTTATTACCTTATATTATAATGTACTATTTACCAACCTTATTCACTGGTTTCTCTTCTTGACTAGTTTTATGGCCTTCTTTCAAATGGAGTTCTTTATCCTTCTTTATATTAATATATTTTCCAAACTTGATCTATAGAGTCATCATATCTTAAATGAAGTAAAAGAATGAGTGAGTTTCTTTTAGAGATCAGCATATAAGTATATAATCATTATATTCTCTATCCGAACATCACCAACTCTCTTTCTATTCATAGATAAATCAATACATTTAAGAATACATTCCATGACCACATTGCCACAAGCCAATAGGAACATAAACATATATTTATGACAACCAGCAATATTAGTTCATTATAAAAATAGAGGTTTCATCATATATTCCATGTTTGAAACAAATAAAAAAATAACTTCTAATGTTGAACACTGATTCTGAGACTTTACCCTCTAATAAAACTTATTGGGGCTAGATACATCTTGGCGCGGGGGGGGGGGGGTGGATCAAGGTGATTGATAATTTAAACTTTTCTCCATAGTTTGGGTAACTTTATTTTAGGATCTTGTTCCCATGTTCTAAGTAAATGTGATCAACATATCACTTGATTAATCCTTCTTCTTGAAATCACAAAGAAATAAAAAATCTGAAGTAATGTAAAACATCCATAGGACATAGGTATTTTTACTTTTTTCATCACAATGGGATAGTCTGTGGTGAATATGCCAACCAAGTGTTGGTCGTATCAGGATCCGATAATATTAACTATTTTAATGGATTAAAAATGATTCAATAATGGTTAATCCATTATAGTAACATTTCCTTTACTATATTTATCTTTTGGGCACTCCTCATCCATTATGCACTACATCTTCCTCACTTTTCCACACAACATTGATGAAGGTACTTCTATAATTTATAGACTTTAAGGTATTAGTAAAAATATTAGTATCATAAGTATTTTTAGCTAATTATAATGAAACTCTACTTGAATCATATTATTAATTTTATAGTCTTTGAATACAGTCTTAAAGTGAATGATCAATACATTATATTCTCAAAACTTCTCATTTAGGGAAACTTTGACATTCATAAAACTCCTTATTTCACAAAAGTATATCATTTTAAGTTCCAATTGATAAAACTTTATCAATAGTATTATTTCATGCAATATTAAACTTCACAAAAAACAATGGTTTGCATAAAAAATTTGTTCATTGAAATCAATGATTCGTGGATGTTTCCTCACAAAACTCAGTGGTTCGCGAAACTTGTTCAGGTTAATTCATACTTTTTAAAATATAGAGAATTATTTTATCAATAATATCTCTCATATAAGTATAACTATATCTTTATTTATTTCCTCCATTAGGGGTCAGATATTTATAGGCAAATACCAAGCCTTCACATAAGTTGGAAACTTTTCCTTCACATAACATCAATTTATGAAAGAGTCCCCTTCATCCTTCATTTGAGAAATTTTTCCCCACTAAGCTTCCCTATTTCGTGGAAACCTAAATTCTCCAATAGATACCATTTCATGAAACTTGATATTTCATGATGATTTATAATTTCTTATTATTTTATTTTCCTTATTTGTGAAACTTTATCGTGGTCGCAAAGCATGTCGCCTCCAATTCTCCAACATCAACATGTTTGTGGTCATCAATCTTTTGAAATAATTTTACCTTATTTAATATTTCTTCGAAATTCTTAATGAAACATTATTTCAAAAAACTAACACACTTTCTTGCACATATCCATATTTCACTAAAATCGTTCATTTTCTTCAAAATACTTCTCTATATTCCAAACCACTACTTTCACAAAACTTTGATGTCCTTCCATAAAGTTACACCCAAAATTTTGGAAAACATTAGAAAATGATTCATATTTAAGATTTGTTCTTATCTTCTAGGATGTGATATTATTTCTCCTAAAAAGATAGATTGGATTAACTCCTTAAGATGAGGGTTAATTCCATCTCTTCCACAAAACACCACAATATGAGAAAATTCATAAAGGTGAGAATAATTCCACACTAGAATCATTATTTTTCATTCATACTCCAATATCCAAATATCACCTTGGTGAACCACCTATATATAGATGAGCTATAAATTATCACTCACTATGGATTGAGTTATGATCTTCAAAACCTACCCCTCTTACAAATTATTTTCAAAAACATTATAGATATTCAACCAATTCCATCTTCCTATTCATACATAACTTATAATCATAACTTCCAGATATGCAATTGATATCTTCCAAAAATATATCCTCAGTTCATTCCCCTGGACTGTGAAATATTTACTTTTATTCAATATATTAATTATACTATAAATGATCATTACCATTCCAATACTATAGTCATATAGTATGACACTATTATTGAAAAAAAATTCAACACCAAGAAAAAGTTTGGGTCCAAAACCACTACGGCAAAAAAGGAATTTAGTGGCGGTTTGGTTTTACGTTTCGCGGCGGTTTAAACCGCCGCTAAATAGATTGCCGGCGGTTTTGAAAAACTACCGCGAAATCGTGCGTCAAGAAACTATTCGTGACGGTTTTTAAAACCGTCGCAGAACGTTTCGCGGCGTTTTTTTAGCGACGGTTTAAACCGGCTCTAAATGATTTAGCGGCGGTTTTTTTTTTTTTTTTTTTTTTTTTTTAATTTTTTAATTTTTTAATTATTTAATTTTTAAAATTTTTAATTTCTTAATTAATTAATTAATTAATTAATTTATTTATTTCGTAATACTTTATTTATTCATGCATGCACATGCCTATGCACATGCAATGCCCATGCAATATAAAGGAATACTGCGTTTGGTGAGATTTGAACCCCTAACATCTTGCATATTTTCCAAAGACTTTACCACTCCAGCAAGCTTGTCATGTCGTTAATAAACAGAATTTAATATACTTATATATATTAATTGAAAAAACAAATAATACATAAATAATAGATATAAACTCAATAATAATAAATAATAAATAATAAATAATAAATAATAAATAATAAATAATAAATAATAAATAATAAATAATAAATAATAAATAATAAATAATAAATAATAAATAATAAATAAATATAACTAATAAATATTAAATAATAGTTAATAAATAATAAATAATAAATAATAAACAATAAACAATAAATAATAAATAATAAATAATAAACAATAAACAATAAACAATAATAAATAATAAATAATAAATAATAAATAATAAATAATAAATAATAAATAATAAATAATAAATAATTATAAATAATAAATAATAAATAATAAATAAATATAAATAATAAATAATAAATAATAAATAATAAGTAATAAATAGTAAATAATAAATAATAAATAATAAATAATCAATAATAAATAATAAATAATAAATAATAAATAATAAATAATAAATAATAAATAATAAATAATAAATAATAAATAATAAATAATAAATAATAAATAATAAATAATAAATAATAAATAATAAATAATAAATAATAAACAATAAACAATAAATAATAAATAATAAATAATAAATAAATATAAATAGTAAATAATAAATAATAAATAATAAATATATGTAAATAGTAAATAATAAATAATAAATAATAAATAATAAATAATAAATAATAAATAATAAATAATAAATAATAAATAATAAATAATAAATAATAAATATAAATAATAAATAATAAATAATAAATAATAAATAATAAATAAATAATAAATGATAAATAAATATAAATAATAAATAATCAATAATAAATAATAAATAATAAATAATAAAGAATAAAGAATAAAGAATAAAGAATAAAGAATAAAGAATAAAGAATAAAGAATAAAGAATAAAGAATAAATAATAAATAATAAATACTAAATAATAAATAATAAATAATAAATATAAATATAAATAATAAATAATAAATAATAAATAATAAATAAATATAAATAATAAATAATAAATAAATATAAATAATAAATAATAAATAAAAAATAAAAAATAAAAAATAAAAAATAATAAGTAATAAATAATAACTAATAAATAATAAATAATAAATAATAAATAATGAATAATAAATAATAAATAATAAATAATAAATAATAAATAATAAATATAAATAATAAATATAAATAATAAATAATAAATAATAAATAATAAATAAATATAAATAATAAATAATAAAAAAATATAAAAAATAAATAATAAAAAATAAATAATAAATAATAAATAATAAGTAATAAATAATAAATAATAAGTAATAAATAATAAATAAAAAATAAAAAATAAAAAATAAAAAATAATAAATAATGAATAATAAATAATAAATAATAAATAATAAATAATAAATAATAAATAATAAATAATAACTAATAACTAATAAATAATAAATAAATATAAATAGTAAATAATAAATAATATATAAATATAAATAATAAATAATAAATAATAAATAATAAATAATAAATAATAAATAATAAACAATAAACAATAAATATAAATAATAAATAATAAATAATAAATAATAAATAATAAATAAATATAAATAATAAATAATAAATAAATATAAATAATAAATAATAAATAGTAAATAATAAGTAATAAATAATAAATAATAAGTAATGAATAATAAATAATAAATAATAAATAATAAATAATAACTAATAACTAATAACTAATAAATAATAAATAATAAATAATAAATAATAAATAATAAATAATAAGTAATAAATAATAAATAATAAATAATAAATAAATATAAATAAGAAATAAGAAATAAGAAATTAGAAATAAAAAATAAAAAATAAATATAAATAGTAAATAATAAATAATAAATAAATATAAATAATAAATAATAAATAATAAATAATAAATAATAAATAATAAATATAAATAATAAATAATAAATAATAAATAATAAATAATAAATAAATATAAATAATAAATAATAAATAAATATAAATAATAAATAATAAATAAATATAAATAATAAATAATAAATAAATATAAATAATAAATAATAAATAATAAATAATAAATAATAAGTAATAAATAATAAATAATAAATAATAAATAATAACTAATAACTAATAAATAATAAATAATAAATAATAAATAATAAATAATAAATAATAAATAATAAATAATAAATAATAAATAATAAATAATAAATAAATATAAATAATAAATAATAAATAATAAATAATAAATAATAAATAATAAATAATAAATAATAAATAATAAATAATAAATAATAAATAATAAATAATAAATAAATATAAATAAGAAATAAGAAATAAGAAATAAGAAATAAGAAATAAGAAATAAGAAATAAGAAATAAGAAATAAGAAATAAGAAATAAATATAAATAATAAATAAATATAAATAATAAATAATAAATAATAGTTAATAAATAATAAATAATAAATAATAAATAATAAATAACAAATAACAAATAAAAAATAAAAAATAAAAAATAAAAAATAAAAAATAAAAAATAAAAAATAATAAATAATAAATAATAAATAATAAATAATAAATAATAAATAATAAATAAATATAAATAATAAATAATAAATAAATATAAATAATAAATAATAAATAATAAATTAATATAAATAATAAATAATAAATAAATATAAATAATAAATAATAAATAAATATAAATAATAAATAATAAATAAATATAAATAATAAATAATAAATAAATATAAATAATAAATAATAAATAAATATAAATAATAAATAATAACTAATAAACAACCAGTAACAAATAATAGATAATAAATAAATTAAAGTATATTATAAATAATAAATAATAAATAATAAATGAGACACATGAAAAAGTATGAAAAGACGTGATAAGGGATGAAAAATGATGAAAACGCATGAAAATGGATGGAGAAGCATGAAGAATGAGGTGTTAGAAAGAATGAGAATGCATGAAAACTCATGACAACTCTAGAAAACCCCTTAAGAATTCAACATAATCATTATAATAACCCACAAAAAACCATTGATAAAGATAACAAGTCATGAAAACCTAAACAAACAGTAATAAATGGAGCAACCGTTAAAACCCGTCAAAACGGTCAAAAAGTGACAAAAACATTGGACTCACATTAACAGAGATAACTTATGATCTGAGAGCCCGTTTCAGATCCGCGACCTGTCAAATCAAAGATCCTAAAACGATCTTCGACCTGATAGGTGAAAGAGTCCAAATGGACTGGCGGATCGGAAGTTACGACCATTTAAAAAAAAGCTGACGGGGAACGGGTGCTAGAAACGAGGCATCGAAAAACATGACAAACCCGATACCCACTAAAAAGGCCACTACTTATGATCTAGGAGTGCATGTGGGCGCCGTGACTAGTCAAACTGAAGCTCATGGAACGAGCTACAATCTGGAAGGTGGAGGAGTCCGAACTGACACGCGGATCGAAAGTTAGGTCCGTTTGAAGACAAGTTCGACGGTACATCGCTGATAGAAATGGGGTTTTGGAGGCCTTCATATGGGTTTTGGGGGTCTAAAAACATGACACAATCTTTCTTCTGTCGAACTGGTGCCTAGCCCTCTTCACTAGGTTCGATTTGATATGTGGTAGAGCCCAAACGGACACCCAGAGTGAAAGTTATGGCCGTTTGAAGTTGGAGAACTTTTTTCAACTTTCTTATAACTCTCATATCTTTCGCACCTTAGACCGTCTCACAATTTTGATTATACGTGCCTCTATATCTCTTCACGAGATTCGATTTGACTGGTCGTGACGCTCCAACGGACACCCAAATCAAAAGTTATCATCATTTTAGTGATTTTGAGGTTTCTCGTGTTTTTTTTTATTTTCTTGCTTTCACTTCATGGTGGTTTACCCGAACAGCCGGTATTTCACGGTGATTTTTTAAAAAACCGCTACTATTCATCTAAAAAAGTAAAAAAAAATAAAAAAAAATAAAATTTTTTTAAGGCATTTTGCGGCGGTTTTTAAACCGCCCCGAAATGGCGGTCTGAAACACGTTTAGCGGCGATTTTTAAAACCGCTGCGAAAAAACCACCGCTAAACGACCATTTTCCTATAGTGAACTAAGCCTTAACTTTTCTTAAACTCTTTCATTACATGTTATTATTTATTAGCACTAATTTTAATATCCATGTATTACTTCTTATTGAGTACCCATTTTCTCCAAACTAGCTTTATATCAACTAGAGGATCTACCGAATCCCAATCTTGGTTCTGGTACATGAAATCCAATTTTGAAATCATAGCTTCTTTACACTTTTCAAATTCTAAGATATTTACCACTTTCTTGCAGGATATAGCTTCAATATCTTCAGATAATAATGTGAAAACTTACTTAGTGACTAGAATACCATATCTATTTGGTTATTTAATCTCCATGGTGCCCCTATGGATCACTTGCATCTCTAGAACAACATTTATTAGGTACTATGGAATTTTTTTCTATGAAAACTTTTATATAGCATGATTTTTAACTTCATCAGTTTATACCTTACTCTAATAATATTTTTTGAAATGTATTCCCTCTCAATAAAGGTGGGATGTCAATATCCAATGAACCTTTTATATATGGATTTATATAAATAATATCCTTTAGATTATTTAGGATATCCTATAAATATTCACTTTATGACCCATGATTCCAGTTTTTTCTAGGATTAGCCTTAACAAATTTGTACATGAATATAAGCGAAAATAAATTTCTTTCCATGCCAAAAATCATATATAATTCCACTTTCCAATTTTTCAGTACCCAATTTAGTATGTATTCTATAGTTTGTAATTAATATCCCTAAATGGATAATAAACTATTTTCAAGACTCACAATTGACATCATCATGTCTAGCATGGTGTGGTTCCTCCTTTCACTAAAACTATTCCATTATAGTTTATAAATAGGAGTGAGTTGAGATAGTATCCAAAAATATCTTACATAATTGATGAAATATTGGTTAAGATACTCCCAACCATGGTCTGAGTAGAGTTTCTTTTTCTTATTAACAATTTGATTTACTACTTCATTCTTCTATTCTTTAAATTTATTAAAGGAATCATACTTTTACCTCATTAAATATACATATCCATATATACTAAAGTCATTGGTATAATTTATGATTAATAGTATCCACCTGTAGATTCTTTTGTAAAAGGCCCACATACATATGTATGAACTAATTCTTGAAGCTATGTTGTTCTTTCACCTTTTCCATTTAATAGAGATGAAGTCATTTTTCCTAGACATCAAGAATGATATATATATCCAAGGACTTAATTTCAAAAGAATATAAATATAATTAGTGATATAGTTTTATTAAATTATAATAATTTACATGACAAATAAAGTGATGACACAAATGGGTGTGATATGATTCATGTGAACTTTATTCATTTTCTATTTTGAAAACTTGATTTTCATATTCTAGTACATAAAGACCATTATTTAAATATTCCATACCATAAAATAATATATCATTATAAAATTTAAACTTTTATTTATGAACTTGAAAAATAAGGTCATCCATGTCTAAAATGGACTCAAATATTATATTATTCATTACACTAGGAATATACCAACAATTCATTAAAACTAGAATCAATCTAGTTGGCAATGTGAGATGGTATCATCTTATAGATGGTGCAACCATTATTTATCTATATGTGGCTCAAATATCCACCTCACCTATGATAATATTTTGGTATCAAATCATTTCATATGTTTTTACACACATATTAGAACCATAATCTATATATAACACCCAATTTTTAGAAATAGAAAGATTACACTTGATAAAAAATGTACCTTAAGATTACTCTTTACACTAAAGCACAATTTTTCTTTCAGTGTACCCTCATGCCACAAGAAAAAAATTAAATCCATCTCCTTATACTATATTTGGATCTTTCACTTATTAGTAGAGAAATGAAAAGGTGCCTTAGAATTGGAGTTAGTCTTAGACCTTTTCGATTTACCTTTCCTATTATTCACTATAAATACAAGTAACTTTAACCTTAGAATATCCAAATACTCTATATAGAAAAACATCTTAACTATTTGAGGGGAAAATTTAATTTCTTATCCTATCTTTCATATGAAGTGTGCCTTTGAGATTCCATAGCTCACTTATATTTCTTTATCTCTATAGAGATCATGAATATGAGACAACAGAGTGTATGAATCCATGACTTTATGCATTTTGTAGAGATCACTAGTCATGGATAAAAACATGAGGCATTAGAAAACTTATTCAACATCCACACAATTCTAGAAGAAGTCCTGAACCACCTCAATGTCATCTTTAGAGGGATGAGGGGTCTCTAGTACATAAAACTTTCACTCTTGGGATAGTAATATGTGGAAGTGCTTATACCACTGCTATAATTTAGCTCACATGAGGATATTCTCTTTATCCAAAATGGATTATATATGTATTTTTATGTTCTAATTAATTTAAATTATCACATAATAAATAAAATCACATTTCTAGTACTTTATCTTGCTTATGGGTTGTGATTTAATAAATTAATTTTATTAGTCACCCATTGTTTCATCAAATCCCAAATCATGTAGTTTCATAATTTACTTGAATATTATTAAATAAGAATTTATTCTCACACAACCCATAAAAATTACTTTCCATGTACTTGGTGTGGAAAAACCTATGAAACAGTGTATACAACCAGCTACATATTGTGTAATTTGATCTCTTTATAATTATCCATGTGTTGACTGACATGATATACATATTTCAACATGTACCTGAATGATTTGGCACATGTTAAACGACATGTAAAAACAACTACACACCATGTAATTCATTTCTATCCACCCATTCAACACTCCTTAAGTCTTGTGTGTATCTCATGAGGGGTATCACATGTTACAAGATGTGTACAACTAGATACAAGCTATGTAATTCACGTTAGGAAATGTCGCTGGTTAATAGTCAATACACGACATGTAACGACATTGTATAATTTTACCACATAGATTATCATGATTTACATGGAGTTAATGCCCTATGGTGTTACATGATGTGTACACTATCTACATGTTTTGTAGACCCTATCCAACTTTGTACTAGGCTGGTGATCAAACATGATGTGTAATGAAACCACATATTGATCCACACAGTGTTATATGATTGACATGGAATGAGCCTTGGGGGATTAACCAAGGGTACATGACATGTAATTTACTGTTACATGCCATGTATTTGTGTCATCCTTCCATAAAAATTTGTACCTCTAGATGGTATCTTCAAGCATTTTTCATCTATTCTTGGATTGTACTTGGTCATATGAATTCACATGAATAAATTATCACAAAATTTCAATTTATAATGATAAAATGATAAAAAAATGATAACAAATAAATGGAGGAAATTGATCAAACAGATAATAAATAATTATAAATAATAATCAAGTAACTTTTACACCACTTCAAGGTCATAGGTCACAATCGAAGTGGTGGACATTGATTGAAAATTTGTTTTCATTAGTTCCAATGGATACTACTTGAATAACTTAATGAAGAAAATCTCAAAATCATATGAGAGAAGGTATTCCATATTTAATTTATAATTAATTTAAAATAATAATTACCTTGAATGTGATAATTCCTTATGATCAATTCTGATAGTACTCTTTTCACGTTATCATTGCAGTTGAGAATCCCAATGCATATTTCTCTCCCTGTATCCACACATGCTCCACAAATATCTAAACAATACTGTTGATATTACAGGTACTAGTAGAGAGGAACCTAGTGCTTCATATCACTCACCGTTTACTATAATAAAAATTTCTATTATTCTCTATTATTCTTGATAGGGAGGGAGGGATATTCTTATTTAGTGTTTTAGAGAATTAATCAAGTCTCCCCATTTTTCACAAGGACTCACCATCTCTCAAAATGATATTAATCAAGATATATGCCGAGGGCTAATGTTTGATTATTACAATAAGGCACTTTTTTCAAATATTCTCTCTAATATAATCCCCATGTCTAATATTAATATTATTATTATTATTATATCACTTGACATGCACATATTTAAATGTAATTTGTTAAATAAATAAATTAATATATATTTAAATTATATTAAATATAATATGTCTTTTTCATTGGAATCTCAACTTGACATGAAAATCCTCATCAACATTTATTAAACCTTGAATAATATTTATTTTAATAAATAATTATATTATTCATCTAAAAAATTAATAAATATTTTATTCACTAAACTATTGAATAAATATATATTTAATATCCATGTGACTAAATAAATATTTATATTAATATATTCACTAAAATAGTGATTAAACAATTACTTATTTATTACCATGTAAATGATAAAGAAGTGATAATATTCAAATCACATATTTTGATCTCGAATATCTAATGATTGAATTTATATGACCAATGAAAATTGAATTATTATTATTACACAAGTTGAGAATAATATTTATTTTTAAGATTTAAATTCAATATAATTTAATGAGATTCTGGACACACTTAGTGTTTTTTCCTATGGACCTCTTTTACTGTGGCATTAATTTAACTTAATTAAATTCTAAGATCAACATCTAATAAAAAATAAAGAAACCCATGGTAAAATATGTTAATATTAGAACAAAAAAAACTTCTTATGAATTCTACTAAGTAATGTAATCGATTTCTCATGATATCTCATATAAAAGGATTCCTACTTATCTCATCATCAAATATTTTTGATTTATTTTTCTCTAACTCACAAACAAGAGCTCAATAAAAAACTATTATGGCCATGGATATAATCAGATAGTTTCATTTCAATCAAAGGGGTGTATATATCTTCTTAATTGAACTCAAAAGGGACAAATAATGGTTTCCATTTAAATTTGGATAGAATATGGATTAAAATCTTCTATCATAAACTTATTTAACAATCCTTGGGCATAATTATCTTGAGAAAGAAGTACTTGTTTACTCTCTTGAAAAATTTGAGGGCCCAAGAAGTAATTATTCTCACTAAGAATTAACATCTCAATGATTTTCTGTATTCAACTTGAAAATTTCTTGGAAACTTATTCTTTATTTACAAAAAATACAACACATTCAACAAGGATTATAATAATGATAGACACCTTCTTTCATTATTTAATGTAGAGGTTTCTGTTAGCTCTTCCTTTCTTGAATTCTAGAGTCTTAGGTATTATTTAAGCTTTGTATAAACTAATCATATAGATTTGTAACCTATATAGTTTTTTATTCAACCTAAAAACTCATCTTTTAACATCTCAAAGAAAAAATCATACAAGTTTCCAAATATACACTTTCTTTTCAATTTTCTAGATTAATAAAGGAAAATTTGACATTCATTTGGAAAATATTATATCAAATTTGAGTATATAAAAAAATAAATATGCTTATTGTTTTAAGCCTAGTAAGAATAGAAAATTTATCATCAATTTAAAATCCTTTAACATGAGAATACACTTTACATAAAAGTATTTATATTTTCATCAACATTCCTATTTTATTATTTGACCTTATATAAAACACCCACTTTTTTCGAATAATATTATTTTTGGATCTCTTAGGAACCAAAACCCAAGTGTTATTATTCAAGAGTTAAAAAAAATATTCATTCATGAAATTAATCCACTCTTGATACTCTAATAATTTATTCACAATCCTAAATACAGCTTAACCTATTTATGAGGTTTGAGAAGATGTCCTAAATGTCCACCTAGTTTAAAATTATTTTCCAGGATCACCATTAATGTTTTGGACCTACACTTACTTACTCAACATTAGATGAACTAAATTTATTTGTAATTCATAACAAGATAAAGTTGAATCAACATATTTTTTATTTACATCACTAATATCTTCTACATTTATGAAAATTCATGTTTGTTGTTCAACCGATTCTCTATTGTATTTGTCAATATAAAAAAGTGTTCCTTTTTGTTCACACTAATAAAATGAGTGATCAAACATTTTTTCATCAATAACATCAATAATAAGTCTAGATTACTTGTTTAACTAGTCACATCCCTTTCTATTTGGAAGATATCCAAGAAATATTCCATCAAATCCTCTTTTATCAATTATGTTTATATTTTTGCCTTTTACTTTAATGATAAAAGGGATTCCAAAAAACCTTAGAAAATTCAAGCATGGAATATTCTTATAATACATATCATAAGGAAACTAATTGGAGTATGGAATATATAAACATTGGTTTTGAATTTGAACCACAATCCTAATCATTTTCCTTCAAAAGAAATAATAAGTACCATGTTTTACTAACATGGTTCAATCAATCTAAATCAATATTAGATTCTTATTCTAATATATTTCCTCTTTAGGTTATATAGTGAACTGCACTCATATAAAATAGAACATTACTAAAAATAAAATCCAAAATTTTCAATTCTATATTTATCCATGTTATTTCCTTATATTTTCTTCAAGGAATAAAAAAATTAATTTTTTTGAACTTCTCTTAAAAATTTTGAATCACTTGAATTATTCAGATTTGGGATTTATAAGCATGATTCATGTAATATGAGTGAATTCATCAATGAATGTGAAATAATAACCATCCATTAATTCCTTTTTCATAAGGTCATAAATATTAAAAATAAAAAAGTTTTAAATGATGAGTTATTTAAATCTCTGCACTTTTGTGTAAAGAATTTAAAACCATTTTATTTTAACATGTTAAACATTTTCATATTCTATATCTATATCTTTAACCATTTAATATCATAAATATTGTTTCCTTGAATTAAATTATTCATGATATTTTAGGAAATATGATAAGAACTATGCGCTATAACTCATTGTCCTCCATAATACTTAAGTAACAAGAATTTTTATCTTTTCCTACTTGAAACCAGTCATCTATTATCCATTTTACTTGAGTTAAATTCCTCTATATTTAAAAATTTTCACTAGAAACTCATTTTTCAAAAATATCTCATCCTTTACTTCATCACATAGTGGAAAAAACTCAATTTGTTATTTTTTAAACCATCAATAAAAAAGTATTCTTTGAGTTGAAATTATTGTCTCTAATTATGATTATGCTAACTCTATTCATTTTGAGTGATCCACTATTACCATATTTGATAGATCCTTTTATATACTTCTAAAATAACTTAGGAAAACTAATATCACCTATAATATATGATTGACACCTTTTATCAATTCTTATTAAGTGGTTGTTTTAATATTATTTTAAAACTACATTCAACTTAAGGACATTATCCTTTCCACTTTCTATATTATTCTAAAATCTTTGAGAGTAATTCAAATAAAATTTCACTCAAAAAATAGTTAGGCATTACTCAACCAAATTATCTATATGATCACATCATTTAAAAAATTCATTCAAAACTTGAGACAAATTTCCTACTTGAATTTATTATTTCTCAGTCTCTTTCTGAACTTGTCTTATTTGAGTGGGTTCTCTAACATTCAAATACAATATTTCAAAATTTATACTATTTTTAAAATATCTAGTATTGAACAAAAAATTCGTTCACACATGCTTCTATTGTCACGACCCGCCCTCGGGGCCCATGCCATGACTACCCCAAGCCCACCTTCCATAGGCCAGGGGCTGGCGACTAGCACCTAAGGAGTAAATCCCATTAACTGGGAAGGCATTGCCTTTATAAATCATAAACAGATCCAACCAGAGTATAACCGGAAGTAATACACTAAGTACAAAAGAAAGTGCTGAAAAGTAAATGGGCCAGAATACAAACCCAACTGAAAACTACAGCTACAACTGAACGAAAGTACAACAGAAAAGACAAACAGCTGGAAAAATAGAAGCAGCTCTTGGGTCATCAACCTCAGATCCTACCTTAAGGGTAGGTACAGATAGGCTCCTCAACACTCTCTCCCACCAACCTCCTCCGAGTACCGTGTCATCGTGAAGTCCACCTCCGGGTACTGACTCATCGTGAGGTCCACCTCCGGGTACCGACTCATCGTGAGGTCCACCTCTAGGTACCGACTCGTCGTGAGGTCCACCTCCAGGTACCGTCCAGTCCTCATACACTCGGTCTCTGTTAGCTCTGTCCGTCATCTCCATCCAACACAACAAGGTGCGGGCGTAGCCCATGCAAGGGTTAGTATAACGATACTCAGTAGGGACTCCGAGACCCTCAAGGTCTCACTAAATCCAACAAGGATAACCACAAAGAAGGATCTCAACAGATAACCCTTACTTAGGTATAAGCCCATACTTATACCTAAGTTATCAAGTAACCCATATCAATCACGAGGAAACACAAAAGGTATTGAATCAGCTCAAACTAGGATTTTATTCATGATGTCGAAACCACGACTACTGGAGAACTCCTCCTCTGTTAAGTATAGTGGTCCTGTCATGACTCTGAGGTGCTACTCTCTAACCTTAGACTGCTGAGGTACTCCTCCTATCGAGTACAGCGGGTCCGCACTCAAACACAGTAGTGCTCCCCGCCAAGGGTCTGTCGCCCAAACACAATAGTGGTTCCCCTAATAACCTACAGAGGTACTGCTCCTGTCGAGTACCGTGGGTCTGCTGCCAACTACCAGGCGCTCCGTCCGCCATGGGTCTGCTTCCAAATACCGGCCGCTCCGTCCACTGGGCTAGTCGACTCACTCTAAGTCGAATCAGTCAAACAATCATCAGGTCCACAATTACTAGGTCTCCGCAATCCGTACGCTCGTATCTAGGAGGATCTGCTCCATGAGCTACTGGTCGATACTCCAAGTATCACAAAGTCCCACGAAGAAGTATCTCATAGGACCGCCTCATCAAAGGGGTCTCAACTCAACAGACGGTGCGTCAATCAGACACCCGATCTGTGAGTTATTAGCCTTTTCGTCCTGGGGGCCCGGTTGGTTTCGTGTACGAACCAACCTGACCATATTTCAACTATACCCCGAACTCTCATAGGGTATACTCAAAGGGAACGTTTCTCAACGAGATTACCAACGCTGCAGCCGGTTTGTCAAACGGACTTCCGGTCTGAAAGTTATTGGCTTTTCCATCTTAGGGCCCCAGTTGTTTTCAAAGCTAAAACCAACCCAACCGTACACCAACTGCATCCAAACCTTAGGTGGAGTATGCCAAAAGATCCGTCTCATCAAAAGGAATCCAAAAAAGTTGACGACACGTCAATGGGACGTCCAGAGCTCAAGTTATAAGCTTTTCTGCTTCGAGGGCCCAGTTGGTTTTCGGTTCGAACAAACCCAGCCGTACTTCAAATGAAACTGGTTAACCAAACCGGTCACACCATTGTGATCCATACGAAAAAACACACGAGATGGACTACCCATTGGTCCAAAACGGATAGCCGGTGAAAAAGTTGCATTTCACCGCAACACGCGTGAACCGGGCCTCATGGGGCCCGCGCATCGACCTCGACTTAAAAATCCAAAATTGGTCTTGAAACATCCGTCTTAATTCCAGGGTCACAATGTTGCAGACAGTTCGTCATTCCGACACCGTATGAGAGAGATATGTCCGATACAAGATCCGGTAATAATAATAATAATATTATTATTTGGTGTTTCGTGGCCCCGAGCCACAAACTAGAATTTAGTATCCAACATTAGACTTGAATCGACCGTATTAATGACATTATTACATTGCCACTGACGGCAAGCCAATCAGAAGTCGCATGCATGAGTTATGGCGGGTCAAAGATTTAATAATAATATTAAATCTATTATTTTCTGAGCGCTTCAGGTACCCGATCCAAAAACCCAAAAAAGACATCCAATATTGGACTCGAAACCTCCGTCTCAGAATCAGGATCACACTACCGCTGACGGTTTGTGAAACCGAGGTCGCACTCGGAAGATACAATCAAAATACAGTTTTCCAAACGAAAATAATAATAACATTATTATATTATTACTATTTTTAATTTGATTTAATTCCTTAAATCTCACACCCCCAAATACACGCACCACCCAAAAGTAGCGCCTCCCTTTACTCCATGCCTTCACGCCCCATCACTTACTATTGATTTCTTATTTCTTCTTTTAATTTATTTCTCTTATTCCTTATTTCTCTCTCCAATCTCCTTTCTCCTCCAGAAATCTCACGCGACCTCTATCCTAGCAGCCATCTCCTGCTGCCACGCACCGGACCCCATGTTGCGCCACATTTTTCCTGCACCAACAACCATGATTGCCTGCTTGCCCAACCGAACCATCACCTTGGACCACCGGGACCCTCGTCGAACCCACGCCATGGGATCCTTCTACGAGTCATACTGGCTTCGAATCGCCGTTGCGGCCTGTTTCAATGCTTCCCATCAATCCGCGCACAAAAGAACAACTAGCGGAGGGTCTGAGCTTGTTTGTTAGCCATGCCCTCCGAATTAGAGGCTCAATCCAAAATTCATCAACAACAAGGGTTTAATTTATTCAAAATATATTATACAAACACACTGCAATTAAAATACCCATGCACGAGGTATAAATCACATATACACAAAATACGAAAACCCCCTACCTCGATTCATTCATCGCTCGTTGATGATATCGCGAAAGGGAGTGGACGTCGGTTCGTTGACGTCGTCGCAAGGTAAGAGATGAAGGTGACGATGGTCGTTGGCGTTCGTCATTTCCTCAAAGGCCTTCGATCTAGCTCGAGCGTCATTCGTTGGAGATATGACGGATGGAGAACCGTTCTTCGTCGAGGGTGGGAGTCGTTCTTCATGGATGAGGGTAACTCTCCTCTAATTATCAACACAACAAGCTAACCCAAAATAAAATAAGCTTCCCCTTATTTTATTTTACTTTTCCACACCTTCAAATTTAAAAAATTTTGAACACTTAAATCAATTAATTGATTAAATGTGTGTTGGCATTATTAAACTGGGAGAGGAGGAGTCACCCAATTAAATACAAGGGGTTTAATGGGGGGGGGGGGGGGGGTGGGGGGGTTAAGGGAGATACAGGGTTGGGGATCTTGTGAGCCCCACCTATCATTTATCCAACATGGGTAGTTAGGTTCCAACCTTAACTCCCCTTTGTAGATTAAAACTACCATAGATGTAAATAAAATTGTACAACAATTTTATTTACTTCTTTAATTAAACCCCAATAAATAACTTCTTCCCCCCGCTCAAACGCATCAACGGTAAAGGTTCCCTTAAGAAATTACCAGCGTTGCGAGTTCATCGGTGCCCTCAGATTTCAATTCCGAGCACCGATTCAAAAGATAGGAAATCCCGCTCGTTCGGTTACTGAACGTACCCGAGCTGAACTTCAGAAATTGATTCCAGGCACACCGGGCCTCAGAATTAGATTCTGTCAAAAATTGCGCACTGAAATAATTGTAAATAAATTAAGAAAAAAATTTCCTTGAAATTTTTGATTCTTTACATTACTCCCACCTCAGAGCTTTACGTCCCCATAAAGATTCAACACACACTTGGGAAAACAAAAGTGGTACTGAGCATGCATCTGAGCCTTCCGCTCCCATGTACTCTTCTGGAGGTTTTCGTGTTGCCAGTGAAAGCGCACCTGAGGAATCGACCGTCCATGTAGGACCCGCTCCTTTCGATCCTCGATCTCCACTGGAACCTCCGTGAATGTCGTCCCATCATAGATATCCATCTCCCTGTGATCGATGATGTGTGAAGGGTCGTGCACGTATCTCCTCAACTGAGATACGTGGATGACATCGTGCACCCGGTGCAACTGAGGTGGAAAGGTCAAGCGGTAAACCACCTCACCTACTCTGCTGAGGATCTAGAAAGGTCTGTTGAACCTCAGAGATAACTTGCTGGCTCGGCCAAAACTCCGTATACCTCGTCGAGGTGAGACCCGTAAGAAAATGTGGTCGCCATCCTTGAACTCTAGTGGCCTTCGTCTCCTGTTTGGAACTGAAAAATCAAAACTCCTACTGCCACGAGAGTAAGGTTGGCCGACTTAAGAGTGATTGGCCACACCCTCCTATGCATGAGTTTATCCTGTGTTGCCTAGGCTTCCCTTTTCCCCGACTAAGGGAAAACCCTATCCCAACGTTGTAGATAGACCATAATCTTTTTTCCTAATACAGTCAATCTGTGTATGAATTGTGGTTGCCCAGTCCATACCTAAACTAATGTCGTAAGGCCTCGACGCTGGCACCAAGAGGTTCCAGCCGAAACTCTCACCTCAAGGGTCATATCACACCGTCAGCATTAGAATGAATATCGAGTCTCATCCCAAAGGTATCTCCAGACGTGAGGGTAAAGTCAATGGCTTAACCATAAACTCTAGGTCTGTGACAAGATTCGTGGAAGGAAGGAATGATTCGTATCAATTTCTGTTGTTATGACTACTAGTAGTAGACACAGTCTGTACTTTGAATCATTCCTAGAGCCCTTGGGTCACACTCCTTGACCGTATACAGCTAATCTCTTCCCCTGCCCTCCTGCTCCCTGAGCCTGGCGGGGACTAAAAAGGCGGGTGATTGTGACATGCCGAAATGTACACCACCACATGCTGCTCTCCTAGCTCTGCTTCCACGTCTGTTGCTCTGCAGATTCATCTGTCCTTAACACTTCTTCTTCTCGAAATCATTTTAAATGCCCAAGTCTCTAAGACTGGCATCAGTTTCCTATTTCTTACTGCTTACATTCACTAGCTTTATTCGTTCATCCAAAGAACATTCAACCAAAAAGGTTCCCTCTAGCACCCTAGCATAAGTTGGAATGCATATAGGAAGAAGTTCTGGCTCAGATGTCCTTTAAACACACCTCGATCAGAAGTATGATCCCTAAAGAACTGATAACATCGTATTCATCGAGTACCAGGATTTGTCAGTATGCCCCGATGAATATTCAGCTACCAACATGTCATCCAGCTGAAGCTGTATAAGCTCTAGAAAACTCTCAGCAACCTCCTCAAGCCATTCCTCAGCCGGCTGTGAGTCGGGCTCACTTCAGAACCTGAAGGGTATCTGATGCTGAAACACGTGTAAGGCACTGAACCTACAGGTGTCATCTACTGGTACTGCCGATTGTAAATGCTGACCAACAGTTAGTGATATAGCTGGCACACCACCCGAAGGTACTATCTCGGGCATCGGTCGATGAACTGAAGCCTCATCACTATGCGGACCAACCTCATGGTCACTCACTGGGAAGCACTAGTAACTAAGATCACAATCTTCTCTACTAGTGTCTAACTAGTTGTAGAACTCTAGAAATCGCCTCCATCCAGTCCGTTGCTGCCTGGGAATCTGTCTCGCCTCATAACCTCGGAGGCCTATGTTGCTGGAACTCGTGCAACGCACTATGTCAACGTGAACCGTCAAATAGTACGGCTGGTGGAATCTGCTGCCTAACGAGTGGTGGTGCTGCTGGTACACCACCCGAAGGTCCCAACATAGCAAGAGGGCCCTGCAACGAAGTCTCATTGCTCGGTGGGCTGTCATCGAGTAATCTCTTGGAACTCTAACTGACTATCTGCGTGGAGACATCCTGAACAGATGTGACACGATCAAACAATTTATACCTGGTTTGAGCTGACTTAAATAAAACTTTTGGAAACACACATGCAATCATTGTTTTCATGCACTGAGTCAGAAATCAAAAGTCAGGGTCCTGGTGTATGGATACGTCGGCCGCCACACCAACACTGGACTCCCTGAACTGAAGACCACACTCAGTACCCTTAACACTATTTCTTCACAGAAAATAATTATCAGAGTCCTGATTTCTGCGGTATAACCGACTCCTATGATACTAATTTGTCACGACCCGCCCTCGGGGCCTGTGCCGTGACTACCCCAAGCCCACCTTACATAGGCCAGGGGCCGGCGATTAGTACATAAGGCGTAAATCCCATTAACTGGGAAGGCATTGCCTTCATAAATCATAAACACATCCAACTAGAGTACAAGCAGAAGTAATACACTAAGTAAAAAAGAAAGTGATGAAAAGTAAATGGGCCAGAATACAACCCCAACTGAAAAGTACAGCTACAAATGAATGAAAGTACAAAAGAAAAGACAAACAGCTGAAAAAATAGAAGCAGATCCTGGGTCATCCACCTCGGATCCTACCTGATGGGTAGGTATAGATAGACCCTCAATGCTCTCGACCGCCAACCTACTCCGTGTACCATATCGTCATGAAGTCCGCCTCTGGGTACTGACTCATCGTGAGGTCCACCTCCGGTTACCGACTTGTCGTGAGGTCCACCTCCGGGTTCCGACTCATCATGAGGTCAACCTCTTGGTACCGTCTAGTTCTTGTACACTCAGTCTCTGTCAGTGCTGTCTGTCGTCTGCATCCAACACAACAAGGTGCGGGCATAGCCCGTGCAGGGGTGAGTATAACGATACTCAGTTGGGACCCTGAGACCCTCAAGGTCTCACTAAATCCAACAAGGATAACCACAAATAATGATCTCAATATATAACCCTTACTTAGGTATAATCCCATACTTATACCTAAGTTATCAAGTAACCCATCTCAATCATGAGGAAATACAAAGGTTATTGAGTCAGCTCAAACTAGGATTTTATTCACGATGTCAAAACCACGGCTGCTGGAGAACTCCTCCTCTGTCGAGTATAGCGGTCCTTTCATGACTCCGAGGTGCTACTCTCTAACTTTAGACTACTGAGGTACTCCTCCTGTCGAGTACTGAAGGTCCACACCCATACACAGTAGTGCTCCCCTCCAGGGGTCTGCCGCCCAAACACAGTAGCGGTTCCCCTAATAGCCTACAGAGGTACTCCTCCTGTTGAGTACTGCGGGTCTGCTGCCAACTACCAGGCGCTCTTTCCTCCTTGGGTCTACTACCAAATACCGGACACTCCGTCCACTGGGCTAGTCGACTCACTCCAAGTCGAATCGGTCAAACCGTCGTCAGGTCCACAGCTACTAGGTCTCCGCACTCCGTATGCTTGTCTCCGGGAGGATCTGCTCCATGAGCTACTGGTCGATACTCCAAGTATCAAAAAGTCCAACGAAGAAGTATCTCAATGGACCGCATCGTCAAAGGGGTCTCAACTCAATAGACAGCGCTTCAATCAGACGCCCGGTCTGTGAGTTATTAGTCTTTTCATCCCGGGGCCCGGTTGGTTTCGTGTATGAACCAACCCGACCGTATTTCAACTGTGCCCCGAACTCTCAATGGGTATACTCAAAGGGACCATTTCTCAATGAGATTAACAACGCCGATACCGGTTCTTCAAACATACGTCCGGTCTGAAAGTTATTGGCTTTTCCATTCCAGGGGCCCGGTTGGTTTATAAGCTAAAACCGACCCGACGGTACTCCAACTACGTCCAAACCTTAGGTGAAGTATTCCAAAAGATCTGTCCCATCAAAAGGAATCCAACAAAGTCAACGACACGTCAATCGGAAATCCAGAGCTCAAGTTATAAGCTTTTCCTCTCCAAGGGCCCGGTTGGTTTCGGGTTCAAACCAACCCGACTGTACTTTAAATGACACCAGTTAACCGACACGATCACACCATTGCGATCCATTTGAAAAAACACACGAGATGGACTACCCATTGCTCCAAAACAGATAGCCAGGGAAAAATTTTCATTTCACCTCAACACGTGCGAATCGAGCCTCATGGGGCCCACACCTTGACCTCAACTTAAAAATCCAAAATTGGTCTTGAAACATTCGTCTTAATTCCATGGTCTCAATGTCACAGACGGTTTATCATTCCGACACTGTATGAGAGAGATATGTCCGATACTAGATCCCGTAATAATAATAATAATAATAATATTCGGTGTTTCGTGGCCTTGATCCATGAACTAGAATTTAGTATCCAACATTAGACTTGAATCGACCGTATTAATGACAGGATTACATTGCCACTGACGACAATCCAATCGGACGTCGCATGAATGAGTTATGGCGGGTCGAAGATTTAATAATAATATTAAATCTATTATTTTCCGAGCGCTTCAGGTACCCGATCCAAAAACCTGAAAAAGACATCCAATATTGGACTCGAAACGTCCGTCTCAGAATCAGGGTCACACTGTCGCTGATGGTTCATGAAACAGAGGTCGCACGAGGAAGATACCGTCAAAATACAGTTTTTCCAACGAAAATAATAATAACATTATTATTATATTATTATTTTTAATTTGATTTAATTCCTTAAATCTCACACCCCCAAATCCACGCGCCACCCAAAAGTAGTGCCTCCCTTTACTCCATGCCTTCACGCCCCATCACTTCCTATTGATTTCTTATTTCTTCTTTTAATTTATTTCTCTTATTCCTTCTTTCTCTCTCCAATCTCCTTTCTCCTCTAGAAATCTCATGCAGCCTCTACCCTTGGAGCCATCTTCTGTTTCCACACACTGGACCCCATGTTGTGTCACCTTCCGCTTGCACCAGCAGCCACGGTCGCCTGCTCGCCCAACCGAACCATCACCTTGGACCACCGGGACCCTCGTCGGACTCGCGCATGTGGTCCTTCTGCGCGTCATACCGGCTTCGAATCGCCATTGCGGCCCGTTTCAATATTTCCAGTCAATCCGCGCACAAAAGAACAACCAGCGGAGGGTCCGGGCTTGTTCGTTAGCCTTGCCCTCCACATTAGAGGCTCAATCCAAAATTCATCAATGAAAAGTGTTTAATTTATTCAAAATAAATTATACAAACACTCTGTAATTAAAATACCCATGCACGAGGTATAAATCACATATACACAAAATACGAAAACCCCCTACCTCGAGTCGTTCGTTGCTCGTTGATGATATCTCGAAAGGGAGTGGACTTCGGTTCATTGACTTCGTCGTAAGGTAAGATGTGAAGGTGATGATGGTCGTTGGTGTTCTTCATTTCCTCAAAGGCCTTCGATCCGGATCGGGCGTCATTCATTGGAGATCCGAGAGATGGAGAACCGTTCTTCGTCAAGGGAGGGAGTCGTTCTTCATGGATGGCGAGAACTCTCCTCTAATTCTCAACACAACAAGCTAACCCAAAATAAAATATGCTTCCCCTTATTTTATTTTAATTTTCCAGGCCTTCAAATTTACAAAATTTTGAACACTTAAATCAATTAATTGATTAAATGTGTGTTGGCATTATTAAAGTGGGAGAGGAGGAGTCACCCAATTAAATAAAAGGGGTTTAATGGAGGGTTTAAGGGAGATAAAGGGTTGGGGATCGTGTGGGATCCACCTATCATTTATCCAAGCATGGGTAGTTAGGTTCCACCCTTAACTCCCCTTTGCAGATTAAAACTACCATAGATGTATATAAAATTGTACAACAATTTTATTAAACCCCAATAAATAACTTCTTCCCCCCCCACAAATGCGTCAATGATAAAGGTTCCCTTAAGCAATTACCGGCGTTCCGAGTTCATCGGTGCCCTCATATTTCAATTCCGAGCCCTGGTTCAAAAGATAGAAAATCCCACTCATTCGTTTACTGAACGTACCCGTGTTGATCTTCAGAAATTGATTCCGGGCACACCGGGCCTCGGAATCATGGGCCGTCAGAAACTGCACACTCGTAAAATTATAAAGAAATTAAGAAAAAACTTTCCTTGAAATTTCTGGGTCTTTACATCTATTCACCACCAAACCAAAATAACTGAAAATAAATAAAAATAATTTAATAAAAAACAAATTTTTTTCTAGATCGTGACACTATCCTTCCTTTACCTTTCTAACCACTGATTTCAGCTCCTTTTTTGAACAATTTTTTTATTACTGAATTTTTTTCCATATATTTAGAAATATTTATTAACTTTTATAAATTTATATTTTTAGTATATTTCGACATCAATTAACAACATCTATATTTTTTTAATTATGTAATTCACTGTTTGAGAAAACCTTACTCATCTTCATTCTCTATGATTTACCTTTATCATTATTCTTCTTAAACTCGTGAATATGTAAAAATATAGAATGTGATTCTTGTTTTTTAGAATAATCACCAACACTCATGGATATTTTTAATATCTTACCACTACTTATTGAACTTTCACTAAAATTAGTCACAATTTTTATTAAGTTGTACACGATCTTCATCAATTAATCAAAATCCTATAACACCTTTTACTAAATAAAAATTTATTTTTCATTTTATTTGATGTTTTGTTTTAGTAAATCATTTATCTTCTTCACTTAAATAAGCGATACATTTAATGCTTCAAATTCATTCATCAACTCCAGCTCTCTTTCATATTGGATTTTCTCAACCTAATTTTACACTTAATTTACCTTCCTAGACATTATGTTCTTCATATGCATATTATATATTTTAATAAGATAATGCTTCAATTCTCACTTTAGAATGAATTTTATTTTTTAACTTATTCCTCTCATTCACTAGAGAACTCTTGTTCATTTACCTTGGAAGTCTATAATTTTTCTCTATGATCACTAGGTGATGAATATTATTCACTTTCATTGTATTCATATTTTTCTTATTCAATCATCAAAAATTAAATATTATTTTTTAATTTTGAAAATTTAATTTATTTTCCCTTAAAATGGAAATAACATTGGTGAATTTGGAAATATTTATCCTATAGTACTTCTTTTATGACCCATCCTTATATTCACTTTCCTAATAATTTTATAATGAGAAATATGTAAAAAATATATCCAATATGTTGATAACTATAAAAATTCCAAGGTTTTTTATAATGGTATCTACCTTTTTCTTTCTTGGACACTTATTTGGATAAGTGACAAGAGGTTTTCAAACTTCACAACAATATCTACCTCCAAATATAAATACTCTTCTTCATCCTTAAACTTCATATAATAATTTTTCATTCTTTAGTGATTTGAAATAGATATTATTCTCAGCTTTGATTTTATTATTGAAAGAAGTATCATTCCTCATATCATATACAACTAACTCACTTTTCAAACCATTATGTGGAAATGAATTCAAATCATGATCTTCAATTGAAGATAATTTTACATCAAATATATCTAGTAATATAAAAAGCATCTTATTTAATGTAATTTAATCTTATTGATTTTCTCTAAAACCATTAATTTATATCACAATATCATTAATTATAGTAAATAAATCATTTAATATTTATCCATAAATCATATGAACATCTTCAAATTAGAAATTTTAAATTTGAAGTAACTCTTCGTTCACTCAAACATTACCTTAATAAATATTTCATAGATTCTCCAAAATTTCTTTCATAATATTTATCCAAATAACCCTTAAGAATTCATTATCTAAAAGTGAGGCTAATATACCATTACTTACATATCTATTTATCTAAATATTTTTCTATGATCCAGAGTCATCATTTCACCTTTTTCAACTGAAATAAAACCATAAATTAAATTCCAAATACTTATATATGTAAAATGATAAATTATGATATCATTATATCCTTCAAAATATTAAAATTAATCTCATAAAATATTGTAAAACATTTTATATTAAATTAATTAAAATAACCATGATGAAAATAAGAATTTTGATCAAAATTTAGAAATAAAAAATTATAGTTTATACTTTAAACTTTTATCAACCTTGATATTTTCAAAAAAATCTTGGAAACTAATTTGATACCAATTTTTGAATCACTACAATAAATTCTCACAAGTTTCTTCACTAAGTATACTATGAGTGAAGAAGGAAAAATAATTAAGTATATTTATTTTTATGATTCTCTGCTAATCAACCTCCATCACCAATAATGATTATTATAAACATACTATTTTCTAACATTATTTTTGATTACAAAAAAATAAGAAGTTATTCAATCTAGTTCAATGGTTTCATTGGAACATCCATAGGACATACATGATCAAAATGATATAAAATGTTCACTATTTAAAACAAATAACTACATCCCTGGCATGTAACGGTATCATGTATTTCCATATGATCCAAAAGTATAATCCAATGGGTTAAAATGATCATGATTTATCATTAGAATCATTTGAGTAAAAAAATTATCTTTTTATTATGATGTGATACTTCACAATATAAGACAACTCTATAAGATGTACAATAGAGTAGAGTATTCATTGTCTAAAAAAAGTCTCCAAAAATTCTATCAATAGACTATAACTTATTCTTTCTCTCTGTGATTACTAAAACTATAACATTTTGAAATAAAATACTTATTCTAAAACTCATAAAATCATTATTATTATTATTATTCTGATATAAATTGAAGTGTAGATAAAACCTTGGTAATTAAATTACACTTTGAAATAAAATTTGAGGTTCGAATTAAAGCGATGAGTCATACCAGGTTCAATGATTTTTGAGGTCTGTGTGATATGGATTTAATTTATGTTTAGATTATTCATGAGTTGGTGTTAGAATTGGGTCTTTAGGGATACTTGTTTTGGGTACCCTATGCTAATCCTATAGTTTTAGCATTGAAATGGTCATCTACTAGGATCAATCACAAAATCAAGTGACCCAAAACCTTATTTAAACATAACCAACCTAGATTGTGTAATGGTCATAAACAAAATAAGGTAATTAATTTATGAAATGAAATAAAAATCCTCGATTCAAAATACAATTGTCATGCAATTTCAAAAGATAGAGAATTGAAATTCATAAATGACATTGCACCAATCCAAAACATGAATATAAAATATAAATAACCCCTAACTGAAATTCACCATAAAATCACATCTCCAATAACAAAAAAACCACTCAATCATGTTATACATGATGATAATGAGCATCATGGATACCTGGAGAATAGTAGTGGGGAAGAAAGGCTATGAAATAGGGCTCAATTGTGTCACTCAAATCTTTGGTCATCGTTTATTCATCAATGTGATCACCAGATCCCCTTATAGGTGTAGTCGAATGATTTATATATTTTATTTTTTATAAATCCATTATCCTATAGTGTAATAAATTAAAAATTTATGATAGTTAATGTTTTTTAGGGATTACATGATGTGAAATGCATGGTGTAAAATTAATCACTAAATCTTCTCTGTATCAAAACTCTCATGTGATTTATTTTTTACACAACATGTAATATCATAGACTGAACGTCTCTATTTCATGATTGGATAAGGTGACACATATTTTAATGATCTCATGTTGCGTAATGTTTATAAGGATTGAAAATATATTCCTCCAAGTTTTGCATCCTACCTTCTCTCTAGATGATGTTGTCCTCTAACTTCAATATTCTGGTGTCACACCATGATGCTTCACATAACGGTGTGAAGTGTCTTTCAGATCTTTTATTCATCTATTTTTGATCCTTTTTCAAATATTCGTTGTATGCTTCCATAAAACACAAAACAAGTTAAATCATACAAAAATTGGAAACAATATCAATTAAACTACATAAATAAATGTATTAAAACACCCTAAAATATATGCATATAATACACATATCACCATTATTTTCTTTTCAAAAACCTCTTTCTTATAAATCAATATCATTTTTTTAATTTATGAGAAGGATCATCATCTTTCAAGTAAGAAATCCAAGTATCTATCCATAGATTCTAATATTATTAGTAGTGTACACCCCAAACTCATCAAATGTGATGAAAAATTTAAATTATCTCAAGTTCCATTCATATATTATATTTATATTAATATCCACATTATTAGTAATTATATATTTTTAGAAATAGAATTAAATAGTTATTAATTTCTTTTATAATAACATAAAAATCAATAATTTTAACCGACTAGTACCCCCTAGACATAGGAGTGACCAACTGATCACCTATTAGAGATGCATCATATAATGGATTAGAAACATAAATTAGGGAAGATGATAGACCAGTAAGGGTCTCCAGTATGGTGGAATCTCTTAGGTCTACTAAAGGTGATGATAGTGATAGTGTTATATGAGATGATGCTTTGTTCTAATCTCATTTTTTTATTTTATACATTCCCTAGTTGAATTTTTTTAAAAAAATATAAATAAAATTAATCGAAATAACACTATCAATTAAAATCATATCCTTATATATCAAATCACAACTCATCACCATATACCTTAAAAAGAAAGATATAAATGTCTAAAATAAATAATACTATCAATTAATAGTATCATTGTAAAAAAATGTGATACAAGTAAAATATTACATATACATAGAATAAAATCCATAGGAAATATCATTTTAAAAATCATTCATTTAAATATATTTTACCCTTAAAAACTCATTTTAAATTACTTTTATTAAAGAAATATCACTTAAATTTTTTCCCCAATAATCAAATAAAAAACATCAAGGTCATGTACTTAAACTTATCTTAAAACATTAACCAAAACCACTATAAATAAATTATTTAATAATAATATTTTTATTATAAAATATATTTTTATTTAAAATGTTTCATTAAACAACACTTCAACCTTTAAAATTAATTTTAAATATGAATCATGAATTTTAAAACTACATCATGTGTTTAAAAGGAGTAAAAACATTTATATGCACGAAATATATATTATGATAATACATGTGTATTTATATACATAATATAAAAAAATTAACATTAAATTTATTATGTATAAAAAATTTAAAATTAATATATTTAATGAAAAAGAAAATTGTAAGATCAATACAAGTAAAAAATATAAGACATAACATTTATATATAATGCACAAATAAAACTATAGAATATTTATAAATAAAAAACATTATAACTCAAATTCACCATTTAAAATATCAATATATAATACATATATATAATTCAATCAATATTATATCCAATTATTAATCATAATTTTATCATAAATAAATATATAAAATGATCAAAATTGAAAAATATAAAAAAAATGCATTGGTAAATATAAAATAATTCCAGTAAAAATATATAAATTTAACCATCAAAATATTTCTCAATTATTTAATCTTAAAAAATGAAATAATTAAATTCGTAAATTTTTATAAGAAAGAAATTAAAGTTAAATATTTCATATTCATTATTAGTTTATGATAAGGAGGAGGCTGGTTCACTAAGAGTGGTGGGGGTTGTTGGGTTGGATACAATGAAGAGGAAGCATTGTATGAAGGGTAGTTGGGCAAGGGGACCTATTCCATAGATAGGGTGAGGGTGGTTGACATAGGGTGGTGGGGAGAGGGGAGTCAATATCAATTTCATAGAGGGTAAAGGGGGATTAATAATAGGAATTTAAAATAGGGAGAGTGGGGAGGTGTTGGGAAGTGTATGGTGGGGGATGACTGAGGGATAAACATAGTGGCTAAGGTTATGGATTTTTTTAAACATATAGTAGTGGTTTATTAATAATCACAACCATATGTGGTTTTTAGTGGAAACCTTAAATAAACCATATTTTTTTTATTTTAAATTTAAATATTGGGGAGTTTATAATAAACAACTCTTATATTTAAATTTTAAAAAATAATTACAATTTAGTGATGGATTTATAAAACACCACTAAAAAACTACCTATATTTAATCGATATTTTATAGTTCCAATGATTCATTTAAATTTATTATTTTTTTACATTTCTAGTTTATGTTTGTTTTATTATAGTTTAATTACTATTATATTTTTATTTCAATGATTTTTTAGGATTTATTTTGGGAATTTATTTATCCACATATTTTTCAAGTGTTTTGGTTGTATTTTTCATGTTTTAATGGTCAATTATTGTTATTATGATTATCTACATAATTTCATTTCTCATCCTTAATGATTTATTATTCTACATTTATATTTTATTTATAATATATATTTATATTCTTCATTCATTATATTCTCAAATTGATTATTGGTTCCTCTATGTCAAGATCTATTCAAGATCATCACTTTTGTAAGTAATGTGCATGATGAAAATTTAATAGAAATGTGTCTATGAGAAATTAATAACCTAAAAACACATTATCGTTCATGATATATTATACATTTAGGGTATTGAATTCATGGAAAAATTTCAAAGTTCTTTTTTGTTTCATTTCTATTATTCTTATAGTTGATTATGTATCCAAATTGGTCGAGGAAAAAGTAATATAGACTGGTGACCTATGATTCATTTTTTAGTTTTTAAGACATCATATATTTTTTAGTTTTGGTTTACTATAATAAAATATTAGCGACTAGGGATCCCGCATTTATAATGGATTCAAACTCAATGTAGATGGATCTTGTCTGTCCAAGGAAATGAGAAAAGGATGCTTAGTTCGGGATAATAAGGGATCTATAGTGTTCGCATTCACTAATATTTGTGGGAGAGGTGACTCTATCAAGGTAGAGGCATGTGGCATGCTATATGGCTTGGAGTTATGCAGATCAAAGCACATTTATTTTTTGGTTATTGAGACTAATTCCCTAATTCTTCTTGAATATCTGAAGGGTCATATCACCATCCCTTGGGATATTATCTACCACATCAAGAAGTGTAAGAATCTCATCACTAATCGAGTTGATATTCTTAAAACGTGGCACAAATGGAATTAGGCAGTAGAATACCTCACCTCCAGATCCAACCAATTGAATCATTTTCAAACTTTTTCAAGAATGGGTTATCTTCTTAGTGAGTGTGTCAACATTGTGAGAGGTGATTCCCTTGACATATATTTTTATAAACCCCCTTGAAATATTTAATATTTTTATCATGGTTTTCTATCCCTCAACCCTATATTGTTGAATAAAATTTTCATTTTATTGTGGTATAATAAATTTTGAGATATTATTAGGTTTCATATCATATTTCTACATCATATCACCCCTAAATAAATAATAAAACTGAAGATTGTAAAAGAGAGGCTATACAAATTTTGGAAAAATGGTTTATCCCAATAATAAAGATTAGAATATTTGATTATATTACACATTATAGGTATAACATACTAATTTTTAAATCCCTATTAACATGTTTCAATTTTTATTAGTATTTAGGAAATCATGTCACCTTCTAGTTAATATTGAGTACCACACATATTTGGAAATGAAACAATGAAACATAAATATTTCAGATAAATCTACCCATATAAAATTATAATTCAATAGATTTAGGAGATTTAGTGAAATTCGTATGAGTATTTTGAATCTTAAAAAAATAATGGTTTCCCATGAACATATGATTTTTTATAAAGAGTTTAAGGAGGTGGAGAAATTCATGTTATACAATTGAAGAAAAAAAATAGTTTCTAGTAATCTTTATTCCAATTTATTGGGTTCATATATTATTAATCATATTTTTCCCTATTGTGGTGTTTATATCTTGAATAAATCAAAAAATATATGCATATAGGTTAACAGGAAAAGGGTGAATTCATTTTGTAAGGATTTCATTGATTAAGTGGAGAAGGAAGTTTTTCTCGACCATGCAACTTACAAATGAGAACACCATCCTATACCTTTTCTTAAGACATTATTTTTTTGTATATCATTTAAAAAAAAATTTTATTCTTAATTGAGTTTTATTTCATAAATTTTAAAAAATATGTGTTAGGGTGGGTTACCTACAATTTAGATAGTCTTTTATTTTTTATTTTGATTTTTTACATTATTTAAAAACAAAAATTAAAAACTCATTAATTTTATTATATGTATCTTGTTATTTTTATTATTTTATTTAGTCATTTTTGTAATTTAGTATCATATTTTAAAATTTTATTACCCTTAAAGAGATCAATAAAAATTTTTATTGTATTTTCTTAATCCAATATATTTAAATAATTTATTAGAAACACATAAAATATGGGTAATATTTAAACTTTTATTATTTATTTTATAAATAATGGATGTATTCCAATGATATGATTAATTTTATCTTTATTAAACTACTAAAATTTTGAAACCAATATATGTGATATATTTTTATAGGAAATTGTGTTATATGACCTACATAAAGAAAAATCATAAACAATCATGTTTTTTGAAATTTCCAACTTAATTTAAGGTATAGGTAAGTTGATTATTTTTTTTCATCTTTTCAGAAAGGGTTTCTTTAAAAAAAGATATCATTTTAATGATTTAATAGCTGTAGATTATTAACCAATGCATGTATACTGATATTATAACTATTGTGTTCCCTCTATAAGAAAAAAATTATATGTTGAGAGTTTGAGGCTTGACTTACAAGAATGTATATGCAAGTGGGTTTTAAAAATTTGAATCCAAAGTATAAGATAGGGGCCAATGGAAAAGAATATAGTCAGATGAAAAGTTTTAATTGACCTATATATAATGAATATTGAGTGAAAAACAATATTTAAATGATTACCACACACTCATATAGGGAATTAATGACATTTTTTACATATAAATTATTTTACTATGATTAGTATAATAAATATCACTAAATTTTGTACTGATACAATTTATGAGACAATTATATTCATGGATAATGAGATTAAATTTTTCATAGGACTCTTGATTTGATCATATTTCTATTATGAATTTATTTTCTCTTGTATTTAAATACATCAAATATTGATAAATATCATCATATATATATTATTAATTTTTCAAAATTAATAGATTGTGACTTTTCCTTGAAGTTAAATGATTATGTAATATGTATTTGATATATGGATTTTATTCATACTTTATAACATATATCCCATCCCATTTATGATCACTAAATGAATACATTTGTATGTTTTTTTTATATTTTAGGGCTTTATAATAAAAATATAACATTTCATTGAGTAACCCAATTTAATAACCGTATAGTATTTTTATCATAATATTAAATAAATTGATCCAAATAAAAATACTATTCTCTTGATTATTTGGTCATTGGGATACAATTCATTAAAAAGAATCAATTATTGGATCCAATCTTATAGGGACCAAATGGAGATTTATTGAGGAATACATTCTAACTAGGTGTAATTGGAACACATTCTATATTTGGGTTACATGTTTGGCTTGGAAAATCCATTTCAAATGATTCTTATAGAATTTGAAAGATAATAGAATCCAATAAATCCCATAAAATATAAATTAAATATATGGTGTATTATAAATTTATTCATACAATTAAATATAAAGAGATATATTATCTTGGTAAATACACCAAACCATTGACTTTTCTTAGAAGAAAATTTCATGAAATATATTTAAAAAAGACATAATTAATTGTTTGAAAGGTTTTCATGTATTTAGATTTTTAAGTCGATATTGATGATTCAATTTTCCCATTTTTTTATTCTCTTCCCCCAAATTATTTTTAAACCTCCATTATGATAAATATTTTTGTTTTTCTTTTATGTAATCCAGTGATTATGTTTATAATTTTTGAAAAAATAATTTAATTTCCCATTTTTTGATTTACTCTTCACCATTTCAATCCTTTTTTTCTATTTTCATACTTAAATTATCACACAAAAATCAATGAAACATGAATCATCATTCTTTCAGTTATATATTTGACTGTGTAGTAATCTGAGCATGTTTTCCACTTCACTAATATTTCATGTTTCTGTTTTTTATTTTAATTCGAATCAGTAGATAAAATTTAGATGTTAATACCCATAAATATGAATAATTAAGTAATATACACATTTTAATTATAATAACAAATCTAGACAACACATTGAATTATTTATGTATTTCCTTGACGAGATTTAATCATAATATTGAACATAAATATTTTATTTCTAATGGATATTGGTAAATAATTTTGTGAAAAAAATAAAATCATAAGATATTTCCTAGTTGAAACTAATATATTATACTGGGTTTAGTTATTCTAAACCAATTAATCAAGATTTATCACACACCCCATGAGATAGATGTTGATTTTGAATTAAGGGACACTAACTTGGGTCGATCACAAATTATCAAACTAAAATCCTTTATTTTAATATCATAGTTTTAATACTTCCATTCAAATATAAAACTCTCATTTTAATGAATCCATTTATAATTTTTAGTAGATGAAATAAAACTATATTGATTGATCTTTTGATTTCCTTAAAAATAGTTCTAAATCAAACTTTACTATAAACCTAGTGAATTAGAATTATTTTTTACCTAATGGGCGATGAGATCCAAATACCGGCATGAAACATATGACTAAGGAGACCCAAGTGGTGACTAAGAGTTCTTGGAATTATGTGAATTAGGAGGCATTTATTATTAGGAGTGGAATGAATGTTTCACACATTATAGGTTGGTTTTGGGTTTTTTTGGTGTTTGAGTTAATGTTTGTTCCTTAGAAAAGTTTTCTGATACTAATGTTGAATGGGTGTATGAGCATGAGATAAGATATGAGGGATCCTAGAACACCTTTTGTAATTATTTCATAGGGTCTAGTGAGTATAGGAATAGTGAGAGATAATTATTTAATTGTATCACATTTTTAATTGATGTTAGTAAGATATGTGATGTTGTCTATGGATCTTGTTTTCACCAGAGATGTGATTGGTGAGTGGTGTGTATGATGAATGAAAAGAGGATTTACATGGGATAGTTCTATATAATGGCTTGAGGAATAGGACTAGGGTGACCTGAATGAGGATTGGGAGATCTTTGAATTACGTGAATTGATATGTTGATCAAAATTTCACACATTATAGGTTGGTTTTGGGGCTACTTGGTGATCAAGTTTCTCTTTGATCCCTAGACTAGTTTTGTGATATATAACTCAAAGAGGTGCATGGGCATGAGACAAGATATACGAGACATGTGAATACCTTTTGTTATGATTTTGGAGGGTCTAGTGAGTATAGGATAGATAATATATAGTAATATGATAGGTTTAACTTATTAATTGATGCTAGTAAGATATGGGACATGGTATATGGATCTTTGGAAAACTTGAGAGGTTTTTGGTGAGTGGTTCATGGAATAAATGGTAAGAGTATTCACATGGGCTAGTGAAATCCTAAGGATTATTCCACTCATCATGGACCAATGGATCGACTATTGAATGAATAGATTAATTAAATGGATTAATATGAGTAGGGGATAGAGATGAATCCTATGGGTTATGAAATAAACCATTAAGTGATTGTTTTTACAAAAAATAGATTGAGTATAGACCCAATTTCATGAACAAGATGATTCTTCCACTTGGAGTAATTAAGATATGAGAGTTCTTTCTTTTGAAGCTAAGCTTCTCGAAGCATGGGCCTAAAGGGCATGATCTTATTCCTTATCTCTTTAGGATCAATCTTTACATGGATTTACTATTATAAGATTACATACTTTCATTAGATAATTTGTAAAAGGTATCACTTTTTCTCCTCTAGCACATGTATGTATTCCATGTGGATTCCCTCTTTTATCAATGACTTTAGTTTATCATAGGTAAGAGCTTCCTCTATATTTTTTCATAGGAATGAATTTGTATGATGAGTTAGATAGATATTCTGTAATCATTTATTTATAGTGGATGATGGTTTTATAATGAATTATTTATTTTTAAAATATAGGTATATGACATTTTACTATATGATGTAATATAGTTTAACTATCTTATCACATTTTATGATTCAACCCAGTCCTATGTTATTATGTAACAACCAAAAATATAGTAACCTAGAGTTGTTGTCTACTTTATTACATTAATATAAGATAAAAGGGATCACATCACCATAGAACAACCAGTTTAGTGGTCTTCAATAAACAAGTACATACATGATTCCCATTTTATGTTTAAAGTAAATTATAATTCATAATAAAATTAAATTTTCTTCATCCTTGATGCTCATTAAAATATTACTTCTTCATATCACTAGGAAAGGGAAAGAATATGGGTGATCTCATACACTTAGTAAGGGTTGTGCACAATAGAAGATATTATGATTAAAGAAGGAATAATAAATATTAAAAAGTAAATAACTAAAAACACATTCCATTTAATTAATTAATAGAGAAAAAAATGCTTGAATGGATAATATTAATGTAATAATCTCATGGATAATATTAATTAAATTTATAATGAAGGAAATTTATAATTCTAAACATCTTGATCAAGAAATTGTGTCAAGATATTTTAAAATATGGGAAGATATACACTAAAAACCAATTTAACAAGGCTATCCAACTAGTTTGTCTCATGAGACCCATTAACGCATCGAGGGGCTATCTATAATGAGGCCCCACCCATAACTTCTTATCCAAATGAATTACTCATATATTAAAATATAAATTTATGTCATTCACAATATTACTTATTAATAATATATCTATTGACTAAAGAATAAAAAATATCATTATTTCCCCGGTCAATCAAATAAACTTCATAATATGATTTCTTTAATAAACACTGTATGTTTAATAGGTATACAGTTTAGGAAATAATAATATCCTTGATACAAATAATATGGATATGGTAGTGGAATGTAATTTCCAATAAAATATGATCATAATAAAGTTAAAATTTTAAGTGAAAGTTAATCACCATAAAACTAGTCAGAAGATGAAATATAACCATCAATTCATCAAAAAATTATATTTTGTATTAAATCATGTCTTTTAGAGAATAAAATAAATTGGAAGAAAATAATTTAAAATAAATTTTCATTAAATAATTTTATTTTTATAGGTATTTGGAATATGTTGAAGAAGATAAATAGTGTAAAACGTTTATGGTTGTGGGAAAACATGTTAACTCCATATATGTGAAAGAACATTTTTTTTGGATTTTTATTAAGAATGTTCAAAATTAACCTTTTGGAAAACATTATAAAGACTCCTTTCAAACCTTTCAAAAATTTAAGGATGAAATAAAATGTCCTTAGAAAATCATTTTTTTAAATGAAATGAAATTTTGTAAGATAATTTTGAAAAATATGAACATGGAATAAAAATACACCCAATCAAAAAGATAAATATGATCAACTTTTATTTTAAACATTTCTTTGATTAATTCAAGTGCCAATGAGAGGAAAAGTTAGAAGAAAACATGGAATATCATTAAATATCCACAAGATAAGAAAATATATGGAGTCAAATTGAATTGAAAATTAAATTACATTGAATAGATAGAGATTCAAGTTATCTACATCAAAGGTGCAATATAGACATCATATAAAATAAAATAGGTACATAATACCAAATATGTCTCAATGGAGGGAAAATTGAGATGAAATACCTTATATTAAGATTCTATTTAGTCGAACATGATTTAAATTCCCATATAATAAATTTTGATTTATTATAATTATATAAAATAACCCCACATATATATATATATATAATATCATATATGATCCAGTTATTATACCTTGTCACCTATTTGTTAATAATCATTCATTATTACAATTTTTTGGGGTGTTAACTAATTCGATTTTGATGTATGTTTTGATTCAGAAGTTATGGTACTTGTATATTGATCATGGTTGTATCATCTATAAAATTTTAATAATAATATGAAAATTATAAATATTCATTATATACATATTTATAATCATCTCTGAATTACTAGCATGAAAAATGAATCACATTGCTTCGTGGAAGTGACAGTCCACATGTACTAAGGGGAGATGTTATAATTTTTAAAGGGTGTAAGGTTAAGTAATTAAATTATATATTATATTTAAATAATTATAATTTTGTCATAAATTTCATATATATTGATTATTTATATCATTATGACCATAAATCTATGGTGGTGATGGAAAACAAATTATATCAATTCCTAAGGCGGTAGTCTGCCATACACATGAGAGACTGTTTTTATTCACATTTGATGGAGAATGAGATGAATAAATATTATTATATCTAAATAATAACATCTTGGTATATGGTAGATATTTTCATTATTATATTGGAATGGTTAGGACATAATTTAAGGTGGTCAAAGAATAAAAATAAAAGTGTTTGGTTAATATGATTGCCACTTATTTGATATATCTCTTTTATATGTCCTTTTTAAGAAATTAGGGTTGGTATTTTGGGAATTAAAAAAACTATATAATATATATAAGTATTTCAGGGAGGTATTTTGGTAGGGTTTGGTTTTGATAAATGGATTAAGTGGTGTGAATTAGTGTGAGAAGGAGGTTCCCTTTTATAAGTGAGGTGTATGAAACACTTTTAATTTTTCGAAGTTTTAAGATATTATTAATTCACTATATTGAAAAAATATATCCAAATTGAGTATATTTATAAGGTGATATATAATGGGGTCTCAATATATTCATTGAATTGGATCTATTTGTTGGAACCAAAGCCATTATTTACTGGAAATGGATATTTTTTGTGTTTATTTTCAATCCTCAACATGGAAAATCACAAAGTTTGAAAGGAAAGTGATCTTATGTTATAAGATGGCTACAATATTGAATGTGGTTTCGTTTCCCAGTGTTTGAAAAATCTTTGGGGTGAAAAATATCTTGGAAGAGGCTAACATTGTGAAAGGATTGTTTCTCGGAATAACATTTCATAAAAATGGTAAAGGCATGGGTTCCGTGAAGACTGGGATGATATTTTTGAAGATACGGTGCATGTTGATCGGGGAAAGTGTTCTTCATGATTACAAAAAATGGTGCATCATGAGTGCACAGTGGTTTTATAGAAATCATCATGACAATGTCAAATATCAATGGAGTATCATTAATGGAGGAGCGCTGTGAAGATGTTTTTGAAAGATCAGAAAAATGAGTTGGAGGTGGTGGAGCATCATGAATGGATAAGACTATAAATATATGGCTACCTAACTTCATTTCACAAAAAAATTATTTAGATAGAATTTGGAATCACTTTGATTTCATGAAGATAATGGATTTCTGTGAATCTAGATTTTTATGCGAGCTTGAGCATCCCGAAAAGATTACTTAAGTATTGAATATTCCAATGTTCTTAAATAATGGGTGCTTCATGATGATGGGGTATTCTGCAATGGACCCATGACCATAGAAAAATTAGTTTGTTCTATGAAGGTAGTTAACTTCACAAAGGAGTGAACATGACAAAGGAGGTTTGCGAAAGGTAGATTTGGACATTAGTTTTTTAGTGAACAATGCTTTTAGAGAGTGTCGAATCAGGTCTATATTGAAAGAAGAGTCTCATGATAGGCAGGGAAAAAAATTTAATGCCAATCAATTAAAATGACCTTTAAGTCAATAAACTGAGTAAGACTTCACCCAAGCCAGTGAGCTAGGGGGAGTTGATGAAAGTTTTATGAGAGACACAACTTGCTATCACTAAAATCTTGTAAAGGAAATGTGCCTGGTACAAATTGACTATGTCTGAACTTCTATATTTCAAAACTAGTGAAGATTAGTGGATTTTGGTAAGACCAACACACTATCGGTGTACGTGTTGAGTCAATAAGGTTTTCCTTATGAATTTTTCCATTCCTTCATTCATGGGATAGATTGATAAGTCATCAAGGTTTTCTTATGACTTGATCATTCCTTTTGTTTTGAAAATCACAAACACTTTTTCTTAAGGAAAATTTCATTTTACCCCTGTTTTACTTTCATAAGGAAATTTTCCTTTCCCAAGGAAATTTACCCCTACCTTGTTTTCATTGTTCATATCAATATTTTTTCGTAAGTATGAAAATCGGATTCATATCTAAAACCTCGGAATCGTATAATACTTAGACATGAAGCATTTTGTTTTAGGATCTGAATTCTGGATACGAACTCTAATGAAGTTCAACTCTGAATTCTAAACATGAACTCTAAAGAAGTTCAACTCTGAATTATGGATACGAACTCTAATGAAGTTCAACTCTGAATTCTGGATACAGACACTCATGAAGTTCCACTCTAAATTCTAGATACGAACTCTCATAAAGTTCCACTCTGAATTTTGGATATGAACTCCCATGAAGTTCCACTCAAAATTCTGGATATGAACTCTCATAAATTTCCACTCTGAATTTTGATTACGAATTTCTCTAAGGTCTGACTCCAAGTTCTCTGATTTCAGACTCCGAACTCTGATGAGGTTTGACTCTGAATTCTCATGAACTTTGACTCCAAACTTTGTAAGTTCTGGATCCGAATTATAGTGAAATTAGACTCTGAATTTACTTGAAATTCAGACTCCGGATTTCTACAGAATTCAGGTTCCAAATTCCTACAAAACAGAATATGAATGTTCTTAAGTATATTGAATCTGAATTTATTTTTTTACTTCCATTCCGAACTTTCATTTTCTACTCCATTTTGGATATTAGTTTAGTTATGCTTACACTTGTTCTATTAAAAAACGATGTCGTGCTTTTAGTTATTAACTAACCGTTGGTTGAGTGACACGTGTACAGGTCCCTCCGAAATTCAAGGAAGAATATGACCATAGGAGGAGGGAGCTGACCATTGGAGCTTAACCTATAAATAAGAGTTCATTTTAAAAGAAGATAACGACTTTGATAGGACTTTGACATCTGTTCTTACATGCTGTTAAAGTGATTTCTAGAGAGAGAGGCTCTTATCAACTCTCAAGCTTCGTGCAGAATGTTTGAACAACTTGTTCAAACTTTGCCTTGTGCAGACTTGCTTCGTGTGACTCCAATTGTTGCTGTGTACAATCGAGGGCTTCTGGGGATATGTAGATAGAGGTTCCGACACCTTGAATTTGAGGGCTTCCTTACTGATGAAGATAGAGGTGCCGACTACCTAATAGTTGAAGGATTGCGGGGATAGCAAGACAGACTCCGATATTCATATCGAGGGCTTAACCTGGTGTGGGTAAGACAGAATTTCTTGAAAGTATAAATTCAGGAACCTTTATCCAATGTTGTTGGATACCCTCCTCTTGGGTCAAAAGAGTTTATACCTGTTACTAGTAGTTTTACTACTTTGTTTTTCCGATGCATTTTGTATTGTTAAGTAAAGTATAACTTCATTATACTTCCTTACTTGTACTCTGATATAGTTATATTCTATACACTTTAAGGTAGAATCTTCATCTTTGTAAACTTTAGTTAAGTTTCATTTTCAGAATCACTATTTAGAAATTTTGCAAGTGTTTATAACTTATAGAGGTCTTGTGAATTATCTTGTTTAACTTGGTTAAACATAACCATATTTAAAAGTTCCAAAGGAATTTTTAAAAGGTATAATTCACCCCCTCTTGTATCTGAGAATCTCATTCTTATTTTTATCCTACATTTAGTATTATAGAGTGTATCGTACTCAGACATACCATCCTAACAACTGGTATCAGAGTAGGTGAACTCAAAACCTGTACCAATTTAAAAATTAGTATTAAAGGTTTTGGTTCAATATGAATTAATCTCACGATTAGACTCAGAAGAGACTTCTCAGATTTGAATATTCAAAATCATATTTTCGGACTCATATTTTTTGGAATCTTTTTTTTTCGGACTCATAGTTCAGATTCATTTTTTTACTCTATTTTATTACTTAGAATATTATCTTTTTTACAAACTTTTTCTACTAACATGTTTTTGTGGAAAGAATTTTCTTAAAGATGGCAGGAATCAATGTTGGTTCCATAGACAATCTCAATCCTACCAGACCTCCTATATTTGATGGTAATGATTATGAATATTTGAGAGATCGCATGAAGACTTTCATTATCAACACTGGAGTTGAAAATTTTGTTATGCTAACAGGTGGATACAAAATACCTGATAAAGAAGTAAGTGCCTTTACAAATCAAGAAAAGAATGAATATAAACTTAACTATAAGGTACACAATACTTTACTTTGTTCAATAACTAGAAATATATATAGCCAAATTTCATCTTGTGAAGTAGCAAATTCTATATGGAAGAAACTCGAAGTTACACATTCTGGTAGATCCAAAGTAATTGCGACAAGAAGAGACATGCTCAGAGCTGAATATCATGGTTTTAGTTTTTCTTATGGTGAACCCATATGCAATGTGAAACAGATATTCATGACTATTGTAAATAGTTTACAATCAATGGGTGAAAAAGGATTGGATGATGAATCCCTTGTTTACAAGATTATCGAGATCATGACAAATGAGTGGGAATCTAAAAGGACTGTAATTGATGAGAATAGAAAGGTTACTCAGATTACCCTTGAGGAGATCTTTGGAACTCTTCTTCAGTATGAGACTAGAATGAAGAGAGATTATGATATTGTGAAGAAGAAGAATGAAAATGGTAGTGTAGCTTTTACTACTACTTCTAATCATATGAAAACCAAGACTCCTAAGAGAGTTACTAGATCCAGATCTAAGAAAGTTGTTATCCATTCTGAATCTAGTGTAAGTGAGTCCTCAGAAAATGAATTAGAAAATCTTGCTTCGAGGATGAACAAGATAGCTGGACAGAGGAACTTTCAATCTAAATACAAGAAGAAGGAAAATAAAGACAAGAAATCTTCTGAAGTTACATGCAATGAATGCAAGAGAGCTGGACACATAAGACCTGATTTCCCTATGCTCAAGAGAAAAGAAAGAAAAGAAAGGAATTATGAGAAAAACAAAAAGAGGTATTAAAAGTCCAAAGCTAAGAAAGTGTTGAAATCCAATGAAACATGGAGTCATAGTGGTGGAGATTCCTCAGATGAATCTTCGGATTATGAATCTTCTGGATAGAAGAATCTTGGACTTTTAGTCAGGATACCTATTGATAATCACTGCTTGATAGCTAAGGTACAAAATTTTGAATCAATGACCAATGTTTCTTTAAATGCTAATGATAGTAAATATTATAACTCTTCAGATTAAGAATCCTCTTATGATGAAGATAATACTTTACCTACCTATGAAGAAGTTTCTAGGTTTTCCAAAATTCTTGAAAATGAGAATTCAAAACTCATGAAGAAACTCGATAAAGAAAATTCTAGGAATATTATTCTTACTAAGGAAATATCAGATCTTTCTAAAGATCTTGATAAGAAAAATGTTGATTTTGGAAGTATTTCAAAAAATCTTAAGGAAGTAAGTTTTGAGAAGAATAAACTTTCTAAAGATCTAGAAAACGTAATTTCTAAGAAAAATGTTTTCGAGCTTAGCTCTAGTTCAAATGGTTTTGAAGACAAGAACTTAGTTATTAAACTCAAATCCGAAATATTTTCCTTGAGGGAGTGTTTGTCAAAATTTACCCTAGGTAAGGAAAATTTTGATAAAATGTATTCACAAATTCGACCTCAAAGGAATACTTCTGGTTTTGGTTATACTGGTTCTAAACCAACTTTTAGTATCAACTACTTTGTTCCTCAAAGTGCCCCATTCTACACAAAGTGTCAATGTGGTGGTCACTGGGAAAATAATTGTTCCCTAAACAAAACACAATCTTTAAAATTTCATAAGGCTTATTTTTCTATAAAGATGTGGGTACCGAAAATTTTGCTTTCTGAAACTTCCGGATCCAAGCGAGTCTAGATTCCGAAAACCTAACTTTTTCTTATTTTCAAGAAAATAGGGAAAGTACCAACAAAAATACATGGTACATGGATAGTAGTTGTTCCTGGTATATGACTAGTAACAAATGCTATTTCAAAATGATTATCAAGACGAAAGGATGAAGAGTTCCTTTCAGAGATAATGCTCAGGGAGAAATTATTGGTATAGTTAACATTGTTATTCTTGGAAAAGCTTTGACTTCAAATGTTTTATTTGTTAAAGGTCTTAAGCACAACCTCATCAGCATAATACAACTATGTGATGAAGGCTACCTTGTGAATTTTAGGAATGATAAATTCCTGGTACACAATTCCAAGGAAGAATTTATTCTCTCTACCAATAGGCAAGAGAATGTATACACTTTGAACTTAGAAGACCTTAGGATCCAAGAATTACCTTGCCTTAGTGAAATGGAAGATAATTCCTGGTTATGGAATAGAATTTTATGACACTATAACCTTAGGAACTTATGCGAACTCTCTAAGAAAGGTTTAGTTAAGGATCTACTAGAGTTTAGATTTGATTCTTCAAAAGTTTGAAAAAGTACATCTGGAACTTGTCATTTCTTAGGAGATTTTTTAGTTTCTTAGTCTTGTAAGAAGCAACATTATGTGGCACTTTATACTACTGAAGCTGAATATGTAGTAGCTGGAAGTTGTTGTGCTCAAGTGTTGTGGATGCAACACACACTCATAATCTATGGCTTGAGTTTTACTAAGACTCAAATTCTGTGTGATAACACAAGTTCCATTTCCCTTAGCAAAAACCATGCACATCACTCTCGTGCAAAACACATAGATATTAGGAATCACTTTCTTAAGGATCACACACTAAAAGAAGATATCATTCTTCAATTCATTGAAATGAAAGATCAAATTGCTGAAATTTTCACAAAATCTTTACCCTCTAATAGATTTGAATACATTAAAGAAAAGATAGGAATGATAACCATAAGGTAATCTTCCTTGATTAACTTTTTGTTAAATAATTCTCCTTATATTGATAAAATCCTTTTCATAGGGGGAGTACATCTGTTATTGAAGGTTTTCATATTTTTCCTATTGATGTTTTTACATTTTTTTCATAATGATGTTTTCATATTTTTCGTAATGATGTTTCTCAAAAATTTTCATAATGAAAATATTCATAATGGAAATTTTCGTAATGAAAATTTTCGTAAGGGAAATTTTCATAATGGAAATTTTCGTAATGGAAATTTTTGTAAAGAAAATTTTCATTATAAAAATTGTCATAATGGAAATTTTCGCACTGAAAATTTTCATAATGAGAATTTTCATAAGGAGAATTTTCGTAATGGGAATTTTTGTACTCATATTTTTTTCTTTCATAAAATAGTTCTGGTACTAAAATTTTTTGCAATAAAATATTTTTTATCTTAAGTTTTTCCTAGTAAGTTTTTCGTAGTAAGTTTTTATTAGTGAGTTTTTCGTAGTCAAATTTTCTTCAAGAAGAATATCACCTATTATAAATAAACTTCCTAGCCAATCCGAAAGGTATAACTTCCTTACTTAAGTTTTTGTAATCATTTTTAGTTGCTGGTAGTTTCTTTTTCTTTTAAAAATTTATTGGATTCATTTCTTCTTAAATCCGAATGTTTTTCTTAAAACCTCAAAATATCGGATTCAATATTTCCTTCCAGGTTTGTTTTCAGCCGTCAGATTAGATCAGAGAGTTTTTCAACCGTCAGATTGTTTTCGGAAGTTGAAAGGTCACTTCCATCACCTATATAAAGGGGACCCCTAATGCTGTCCCACATCGGTTTTTCAAAGCTCTCGCATCTCAAAGCTCTGCATCAATTCGTAAAGCTCGTTTCGAATCTCTCAGATTTCCTCGAATCCAAATGTCTGTAGAAGCCACTTCTCAAAAAATGTCTACCACGAATCCAATCTCAAAATGGAAAGTATACAAGGAAAGGTTGGTCCATCAAAACTTTTTCAAGTATGATTCTATCATTTCAGATAATATCAAGTTGAATAGTTGGGTAGATGTATGCATATCTAAGACAGATGATCAAGACATGGTGTATTCGGAATTTCTCATAGAGTTCTATGAATCAGTTTTCTTCTTTGAGGAAGAGGGTAGAGAAAAATTTTCTTTTAAGAGTTATGGGAAGACCTACAAACTTACTTACACCAAGGCTACAAGCTTGGTGGGGCTTTCGTATGAAGGGGAAGCTGATTTTTTCTCACACAAACTCCCAAATGTTCTATGTAGTTTTGTTAAGGTAAATTCCTTACAATGTCTTGGAGTTGATGATGTCAAGATAGACAAAATTTCTCACCTATCTTCTAACAATCGGATCCTTCAACTATGGGTACAAGGTTTCTTAGTATCGAGAAAAGGTGGCAAAGATACCCTCAAGAAAAGTGATATATATTTCTTATACTTCCTAGTAAATCTATGGAAAATAAATTTGATAAGGCATGTATTTGTTACAATCAAGAACATCAAGGATGGGAATACTAGAGCCCAAATTATCATGTATTCTGCCTTTCTTTCAAAGATGATAGTTCAGAGTCTCAAATATTTTAAGATTTCATGCAAATCCAAGTCTCTGAATTTCCAAATTATGCTTGATAGCGATAAAACTATGAAAATAATGAATATGGCTTTTTCTAAGGAGACAAAAGAGTTTTATGATCTTCTAGAGGAAGAGGCAGAAGAAAATTCAGAAAACATTGAAAAAGATGAGCTATCTAAGAAAGCCAGGAAGAAAAGGAAGTTGAAGGAAGTGGAGGAGATAGAAAAAACTCCTAAAGCTAAGAAAACTCAATCCGCACCTCCCAAACCGAAGAAAAAAAAAGCATATCTGGATGAGGTGGTTGAAAAGTGGAGGGAAAATAAGGAAAAGAGGAAAGAAGGGGAACCTCAGTTCATATTAGACCCTGCTGAAGCCAAATCTTTAAGGGAGAAGACTGCTGAATACCTTGAGAAGGTATAAAAAGAGAATAAGATGAAGAAGAAATTGTCTGAGGCTGAAGTTGTACAATCTCTTTTTAAATCCATAAAAGTAGATTATGAGAATATTACAGTTCCAGAATCTTTTCTAGTTGAGCCATTACCTGAGACTCCAGGGAAGAATTTATTCACTTCGGAAAAATCTAAAGAGAAATAAGTTGTTGAAGAACTGGAAGAGGTTGAAGAAGAAGTTGAAGAAGAAGTAGAAGAAGAGGAAGAAGAAGAAGTAGAAGATGAAAGTGGTGACATATATGATCTCATTAAACAAGTTGAATAATATCAAGAGAAAGAAAATCCATCAGAAAAATTACCACTCCAAACACCTGAGGCCGAGTGCTCAAAGCTTGTCGCTTTGGGAAATGAAGATGATAAAGAAGGTATGAAAGATGAAGACAAGGAATAAGAGAAAGAGAATGAATTATCTAAGGAAGAAAGCTATGAAAAGCTATTTGTTGAGGAAGGAGAAGAGAAATAAAAATTTGATGAAGACAAGATAGTTCAATTATCTGAAAGTGAAGAAAAATATCCTGATGAGGAAGTCATTCCGAAAGTTAATAAGGGTATGCAAGTGCTTATGGATACCCAAATGAAAGATATCATAAGGAAAAAGCAAGTTTGAGGCTCTTCAAAAAGAAAGCTTGTGTAAATTGAATAAGAACATTCACCTAGAAAGATTTCAAATTCAGAGTCATCTGCACTGGGACACGATTTTGTTGTTGAGTCTCTGAAGAAGTTAGTTGATACAATTATGATATTTTCTATAATATACTCCATATGCTAGATGATTCAGCACAACATGAATCAGAAGTTATAATCCGTATCCATGGTGATGGATAAATGTGTGAAGATTGAGGCAGAACATAAAATTTTTCTTATCGATTATGAGGTTCACAGAAAGTCTTGCAGAAAAATGACTTTATGGTCAAAGAAAATCAATGAAGATTTGGAAGTTCTTGATCAGTTTCAAGAAGATGTTAAGGAATCCTTTGGGACTAAGGATGTCAAAATCAAAAATCTTTTAGACAGTTTTCAGGAAAATCTGATCCTTGAGAAAAATTCTCGGAATCAATAGGTGAAGGGTCTGAATGGGAAGCTTAACTCTATTGCTCAAAGCTGGAAAAGGGTAAGATATCTCCAGATTGAGATCGAAGAGAAGCTTGAAAAGAATGAAGGAGTTCTTAAGGCTCAGTCTGAGGCTATGAAAACTCAAGAATAAAGGATCACAACCTTGGAAAAGCAAGCTGAGTAGGACCACAAAGGCTTAAAGAAACTGAAAACCCTTATAAAGAAGCCAATCCCCAAGGAAAAATAAGAAAAATAGACCAATCCGATCTTTTGTTGTAATTTTTTTCATTTTACTAATACTTCCAATATTAATGAAAAATTTGGTTGCTTGTATTGTTTGTATGTTTTACTAATGTTACATGTACTTTATTTTTCCATTCCCTCAAATTCTTTTTGAAAATCACAAAGGGGTCAGAGGAAAAAGAACTCAATGAGGAGAATAAAAATTTCTAAACATAAGAAGAACTATCCCTAAGTAAGGGGTGTTTATTTGAGGGGGAGTGCTCATTACGAAGACTTCCATATTCATAATGAAAATCCCATTCCAGAAATTTAGAATATGATCCTAAGAGTTTCAAAGCCTAAGGGGGAGTTAGTCGTATTCACCAATGATCATAAACAAAGGGAGATAAGATTTAATTACAAGTCTATAAATTTATTCTAAGTCATTACATTCTTTTTCGTAAGTATGTTTGTGCTTTCCAAAAGGGGGAGATTATTGAGTCAATAAGGTTTTCCTTATGACTTTTTCCATTCCTTCATTCATGGGATATATTGATAAGTCATCAAGGTTTCCTTATGACTTGATCATTCCTCTTGCTTTGAAAATCACAAACACTTTTTCTTAAGGAAAATATCATTTTACCCCTGTTTTAATTTTATAAGGAAAATTTCCTTTCCAAAGGAAATTTACCCCTACCTTGTTTTAATTGTTCATATCAATAATTTTTCTTAAGTATGAAAATCAGATTCATATCTAAAACCTCAAAATCGCATAATACTTAGACATGAAGCATTCTGATTTGGGATCCGAATTCTGGATACGAACTCTAATGAAGTTCAACTCTGAATTATGAATAGGAACTCTAAATAAGTTCAACTCCGAATTCTGGATACAAACTCTAATGAAGTTCAAATCTGAATTTTGGATATGAACACTCATGAAGTTCCAATCTGAATTCTAGATAAGAACTCTCATAAAGTTCCACTCCGAATTCTAGATACGAACTCTCCTGAAGTTCCACTCCGAATTCTGGATAAGAACTCTCATAAAGTTCCACTCTGAATTCTGATTACAAATTTCTCTAAGTTCTGAATCCAAGTTCTCTAATTTCAGACTCCAAAATCTGATGAGGTCTGACTCCGAATTCTCATGAAATTTGACTCTGATCTTTGTAAGTTCTGGATATGAATTCTAGTGAAATCAGACTCTGAATTTCCTTGAAATTCAGACTCCAGATTTCTATAGAATTTAGGTTCTGAATTCCTACAAAACAAAATCCGAATGTTCTTAAGTCTATAGACTCTGAATTTAATTTTTTTACTTCCATTCTAAACTTTCATTTTCTACTCCATTTAGAATATCCATTTAGTTATGCTTATACTTGTTCTATTACAAAACTATGTCATGCTTTCACTTATTAACTAACCGTTGGTTGAGTGACACGTGTGCAGGTACATCCGAAATTCAAGGAAGAATATGACCTTTGGAGGAGGGAGATGACCGTTGGAGCTTCACCTATAAATAGGAACTCATTTGAAAAGAATACAATGACTTTGAAAAGACTTTGACATATGTGATTACATACTTTGTGTGACTCCGATTGTTTCTGTGTACAATTGAGGGCTTCCAGGGATAGGAAGACAAAGGTTCCAACACCTTGAAGTTAAGGGCTTCCTTTCTGAGGAAGACAGAGGTCCCGACTACCTCATAGTTGAGGGCTTGTGGGGATAGCAAGACAGACTCCAATCTTTGTATCGAGGGATTACCCTGGTGTGGGTAAGATAGACTTTCTTGAAAGTATAAATCATGGGACCTTTATCCAAGTTTGTTGGATACCCTCCTCTTGGGTCAAAAGATTTTATACTTGTTACTAGTAGTTTTACTACTTTGTTTTTCCGCTGCATTTTGTATTGTTAAAGAAAGTATAACTTCCTTATACTTCATTACTTTTACTCTGATATAGTTATATTCTATACGCTTTAAGGTAGAATCTTCATCTTTGTAAACTTTAGTTAAGTTTCATTTTCAAAATCACTATTCCAAAATTTAGCAAGTGTTTATAACTTATAGAGGTCTTGTGAATTATCTTGTTTAACTTGGTTAAAGATAACCATCATTAAAATTTCTAAAGGAATTTTTAAAAGGTACAATTCACCCCCTCTTGTATATGAGAATCTCATTCTTATTTCGATCCTACGTTTGGTATTATAGAGTGTATCATACTCAGACATTCCATCCCAATAGTACACTCCTTGGACTAGACCTTAGTGGTGAACGATGTAAAATACCTATGTTGTCTATTTACATGTGAATGTTCTACTATTTCACTAATCCAATAGATAGGTTTAACAAGTTCATACAAATTTTGGAAGAAGATCAATTAATTTAAAAGAAAAAAATGACACCTTGATTCACCCCTCTCTTCTCAGTGTGCTCTAGGGTCCTACAAGTGGTATTAGTGGGAAGGTTCACCTATGTTGTATTATCTACAGTATAGAAAATTGATTTTGAAGTTTTTTGTTTCTTTCCTAATTCAACAATGAAGTGAATTTTTGATGAATATTTAGTAATCTCTGAGCATAAGTTTATATTTACCAAGACCATGATGAATAGGAAAAATAAAGTTAATAGACAGTTGAAGAAGTCCCTCTTATATAAAGTAGAGGTAATATCCGGTTCTCTATGATTTTCTGGAAATGAAGATGAATTAGGCTTGGAATTTAAGGATCAGGTGGGTTAAGTTTCCACCAAAGAAAAGGAAAACACTTCTACCTAATGTAAATCAAATTTTCAAGTGATCAGGAGGTATATCTTAGTACCTTTTAAATTGTTCATGAAAATAAATATCCCATTACTTCTAGTGATGTTGACCAATATATAAACACACATGAATTTTAAATTGAGATATTATGAAATTATCCATATGATATTCCATAAGAATAATATTTCATTATTTTTAGAGTCTTTCGATGTATGTAGGTAGACATCACCTTCTTAGAAGGAGAAACTGATGCTTTGGAAAATGTGTTGTAAGAAAACATTCTTGAATGTTTAAATCTCTCCAGATAGGTTGGAACCTTTGATGAAACAAAGAGGGAACATGAAATAAATTACTCAAAATACCTAAATGTAGTTGAAGAAAAAGAGGTATCAAAAAAGACTCTTGAAGATAAGATTCATGTTCTTGAATAGAAATTGAAAAATATCACTGATATCAAGGGTTTACAATTGGAATAAATATCCAAGAAGATCAAGGAACATGACTCTTTGATTCTAAATAAAGTTAATATGCATGAAGATGAAGTCATTAGAATGAATAAGGATGGTGAAGAAAATATTATTATGATTGAAGATTAGAAAATCGTCCTTAATATGAAATGTTTAAATTTGGAATATCAGATGGCCAATTATAAGGAGACATATATTGAGACTTCACAAAATAAATAAATAGTTGATAAAATTACACATTGTTCACTATATGATTCTAGATATGATACACCTCCAACATTTTATAAAAATATCACAACAACTTTTGATGATCTATCTCAAGTAGCTGATAAGAAATTGGTACCATCCATACCAACTGGTGTTAATGCCTCTAAACCTATTGTCATGAACAATGTGGGTTATAAGACAAATACTGGACAAGTATTGATGAAAAAAGGTATAATAAACCTACCACCATGACTAAGGTGGATAATAAAAAGTGTATGGAATCTGGTTTCCCCCAAAGTGAAAAATAAGTCATTAAGAAGATCCAACAACCTTATATTGAAGATATAAATAGATCAAGGTTAGTTGGTCAATGTTGGTGCTGCAACAGATTTGGGTACTGCGTATTGGATTTTTTGTACAATACTTTAAATGAAAAATCACAAAGGAATACTATTTCATGGGGAAGAAAGCTAGAGAATAAGAAGCGACATCCATATGTTCTGAAGAATCTGTATACCGTAAACAGATTTGGGAATCTTTATAACATCTGTGATGTATGCAATGGAAGTGGTCATGAGGTTGGTAAATGATTATATCAACATGAATTCAAATTTTATAAGAAAATAATACCCTAAAAGATCACTATGTATTAAGAATAAACTTTGGTAAGAAATCAGAAGAATATTGCGAACACAAATTCTCCCAAGAAGATCTCAAGTAAGGAAGATGAGAAGACCCTGAATTATAAGTACACGAAGTTTAAGGGTAGTGAATCCAAAAGAACTACTAAGAGAGATGACACTCAGAAGAAACCATGTTGATGATCCAAAATTTCTAAAACAGTTCCTAATGACCTATTAGTTATTTGGCCATAATATTTGGAAAGAATAAGGAAACATGAAGGTGAATAGGCTAAGGTTAGAGTAAAAGGAATATAAAATTTTGCACATGATAAAGAAATAGTGCATTAGAGTTTGAAAAAAGGAAAATCTTATGTTAAATATTTTTTTTGTGAGAGATGCATGAAATATGGTCTCATTGCTAAAGTTTGTATAACTTTACTACCAGAATAAGAAGTAGTCCTTAAGGGGAGTAAGAATTTCTCATCCATGAAGGATGTTAAGAATAAAAATTATCCACACAAAGTATAAGAGGATGTGAATGAACCCATGATTCCTCAAAATAAATCAGAATATATGTTTAGATGTGCAAGTATGAATACTAGAGTAAATGGAGGAACTTGGTTGATAGAAACATCTCAACCTTACTGTACTTGTTGATGAATCAAAGGGGATCTAACTTATTCCATTAATCATTGGTTATTATATTTGTGATTATAATGCAAGGAATTTAAATGTGAAGCACGTTCATAGGGAATTAACCTGAGAAGTAGTGATGAATGTTATTTTTTATATAGACAAGCTGAAGAAGTCTCCATCATTGAATGATTCTTCAATTTGATAATGAAATAAAAACATGATAGAGGATAATTTTTGATGAAGATTAAGATGTTATATTATTGAAAACTATGATACATAAGGTACTGTCTTGGATTGATCTTATTTATGGTATCTTTTAGAAAAAGTTTTCAAGAAGATTATCCTTGGTGAAGTTTTGAAAGTTTTCCAATGTGGGCAGCCACAAGATGAAGAAACTTTCTGGTGTATTCTCCATATTTAAATTTCCTGAAATCCATTCTTGATGAGATCCACCATTATGAATATTCTAAGATGTATTTCACTTGAGGGGGAGACAGATGAGGAATAATGAAAAAGATTCCAAACTAATTATTTTAATTGTAATCAAACTTTATTATCCTGCAAATTGCTTGAAGATCAAGCCATTGACAAAGGAGTTTTAGGATGATTGTCCTTAAAAGTTTCATATCACATTTAGAATCTTTATCTTGGAATGAAAGTGAATAACACATAAAGGCAAGTATATGTCTTCTTATCTCATGAGGTATCATGATTAGTGGGAAGGGGATAGATTCAGATGTTGAAATAATGTTAAAAATATATGAATAGATTTAAGGCATTGATGTTGAAGAAATGTTTTCTTTAGTATAAAGACTAGAGTCTATCAGTTTTTTCCTTACTATATAAATCCAGAGGGGATACATATTTTGTTATATGGTTTTCAAAATAGCACTCTTAAATTGTGTTCTTGAAGAAGAAGTTTACATTGAACAACTGGTGGGTCTTCTAATTGGTAATGATGAAATAAAGTATTTTATATTGGAAAAGGTGCTATATGGTCTAAATTAGTGACAACAAGCATGGTATTATCATTTTGACTCATATTAGAAGAAGTTAGAATTTAAAAGAGGATGTGTTGACCATAATATCTATATAAATAATTCAAAGGAAGATAAATTGATGGTGCTGGTATATGTGGATGATACTATATATTGTGGAAGTATACATAGATCCAGAGAAGAATTTTCCAATAACATGAAATACGAATTTTAAATGTGTATGATCAGTGAAATAACATACTTCTTAGGGATATAAGTCATTCAAAAGAAGTCTACATTGAACAAATGGTGGGTATTCTAATCGGTAATGATGAAATGGAGGTTTCTATATTGAAAAAGGAGCTATATGGTCTAAATTAGGGACAAAGAGCATGGTATTATCATCTTGACTCTTATTAGAAGATGTTAGAATTTAAAAGAGGATGTATTGACCATAATATCTATATAAATAATTCAAAGGAAGATAAATTGATAGTTCTGGTATATATGGATAATGTTATAATTTTTGGAAGTAGGCATAAATTAGGGGACGAATTTTCCAATCACATGAAATAAGAATTTTAAACATGTTTGATCTGTGAACTCATGTACATATTAGGGATACAGGTGATTCAAAAGGACTATAGTTTCATTTATTATAGTAAATATGCAATAGAGTTTCTAAATAAATTCAACATGCAATACTCTAGACCAATGTTGACTCCGATTGCAGTTGTGAAAAATCATAGAAAGCTTGAGGATGAGACTTTTATGGATCCCACCATGTATAGGAGAATCACTAGAATCTTCTTGTATTTGACCATAACATGATTATATATTGTCTTTATAATATGACTAAAAACCTAGTTTTAAAGAAATCCGAAGGAAGAAAATATGGAAATAGTTAAACAAATCATGAGTTATATTCATGGTATATGGAATTTTGGCTTATAACTTTCTACAAGAAGTTATAATGAATTGTCTACTTTTTTCTAATGTCGACTGGGCTGGATATGTGGTAGATAGAAATTCAACAAGTGGTGTATCATTATTTATTGGCAAGAAATGTGTGGGATTGTTGTGTAAGAAATAGAAAAGTACTTATGTTAGTAATCCTAAAGAAGAGTATATTTATGATACAAAGGCTTGCACTAAGATATTGTGGATGAAACAACAACTGATTGATATTGGTGATGAGGCGAAATAACCAATGATTATTCATTGTGATAAAAGGTGTGCAATTGATCTTATGAAGAATCTTGTCTAGAATTCTCATAGGAAACATATTGAAATCAGATTTCACTTCATATAGGGATGAGTTGAAAAAGGCATGATTAAAATGTATCATGTTGGATCTGATGACCAAGTGGCTGGCATTCTGAGCAATCCATTGACTACACATGTGTTTGAGAAACCTCAATTGAACCTTGGTGTTCATCCACCTCCCAGTGCATGAGGATGTTATGAGTAATACCATCTTCTTAGTTATATTAAATGTTTTAATCTGTTTGTGGAAGTGGTGAAGGTTTATGGGGGAGATAAGATCCAAGAGAAGTATGTTTTGAGCTCTACAAGTCAAAATCAGAAACTTTGGGTTTATTTCCAAAGGTGGATAATGGAGAAATTCAATGTTCCATAGGGGGAGAATGTAAAAATTAACAGGTTGTTTGACAAACCATGCAATGATTCCATGACACGATAAGAATTTGGTGATATGAGGAAATAGAAAGGGAAATGTGAAGGAATATTAGTTTTTAGGGATCTTCATCTTTTGAAATGACTATTGAAAATAATAATAGCGACTGGTTCTTTATTTAACTTATCTGCAGATTTCCAAAAAACCTAATAGGATAGATTGTTGGAACCAAGATTATTATTTAATGGAAATAGAGGCAAGTTCATATTTTTTGTCAATCATCAACATGGAAGATCAAATTGTTTGAAAGGAAAGTGTTATTATGGTATAATCTTACTAAATTGTTGAAGGTGGTATCATTTTGCAATTTTTTCCAAATTTTTGGGGAAAAAAATCTAGAGAAAGAGGCAAGCATCACGATAGGATGTTTTTGGGGAATAACACTTCATTATAATGGTAAAGGAATGGGTTTCATGAATTCTAGAATGATATTCATGAAGATTTGGAGGATCGTGATTGGTGATGCTGTTCTTCATGATTTCAAGAAATGGGGGATCATGAGTGTGTTATGGTCTGATGGAAATATTGGTGATAGGGTCAAATCTCAATAGAGCATCACGAATGGAGGAGCACTGCAAAGATGTTTTTGAAAGTTCCAAAAAATGCATTGGAGGTGGTGGAAAATAATGAACGGTTGAGCCTATAAATATAAGGATACCCCACTTCATTTCACACAAAATTATTCATGTAGAATATAGAATCCCTCTAATTTCACGAAGCTAAGGGAGCTCTGAGAATTTTGATTTCTATGTGAGTTTGAGCATTGCAAAAAGACTACTTAAGTATTAATTGATGGAAATGATTATAGGTAATGGGTGATTTGAGATAATGGTATATTCTACAATGTCTTAGTAATATTTGAAAAGGTAGTTTGTTCTGAGAAGGTAGTTAGCTTCGCGTAGGAGTGAGCTTTGTGAAAGAGCATTGTAAAGGGCAGTTTTGAACATCATTTTTTCAGTGAAAAATGTTTTTAGAGTGCATCAACACTGATCTACAATGAAATAAGAGTCTCATGATAGATAATGAAAAATAGTTTAATTCCAATCAAATGAAGTAACCTTCAAGATGATAAAATGAGTAATAATTCACCCAAGGAAGTGAGTTAGGGGGAGTCGACATAAGTGTTCCAAGGGACATAGTGTGCTATCCCTAAAATATTATAATGGAAACGTGCCTAGAATATTGTTTCTATATATAATTTTTTTATTACATAACTAGTAAAGATTAGTGTATTTTTTTATGACAAACACACTATCATATTATACTCCTTCGACTAGACCTTAGTAGTGAACCACGTAATAATGTTATGTTATCTCTTTGCATGTGAATGTTTTATTACTAAACTAATCCAATAGATAGGTTTAAAAAGTTCTTACCAATGTGGGAACAAGATAAATTACTTTAAAATAAATATTTGACACCCTGATTAACCCCTCCCCACCCAGGGTGCTATGGGATCCTACACTTGACAAGGTTTAATGCCATTTTAACACTTATTTTTAGATTGGCCTCTGGTAAATGCATTTTGACCTTAACCGTCATATCCAATTTTTTAACATTTTTAATATTTATAATGACAAAAAATGAAAGATAAATCATTAATTTTTTTTCATGATGATTAGAAATATATAAAACATGTTATTAAATTCTATTCATTAAGTTACTTAAATTAATTTAAAAATAATCCCGCAAAACGTGATGAAAAAGTATTTTTTATGAAAATTCATTTTCATGAATAAAATGATCTTATATTAAATATAAGATTAGTATTCATCATTATATGAATTTAAATTAATATATTCAGATTTATAATCTATACATTTCGTTTAAATAATTCATTACTAGTTATTATTTTAATTAATTAAAATGGAAAAACATTATAAACTTAGAAATAGTTTTATAAAAAATATAATTTTTACTTCTAAATTATATTTTTTTTATTTATATAAAATTTATAATGAATATAGGGTTAATTATATATATTATAAAACATTATTATAAATAAAATGATAATTATTTAAAAAATATATTTTTAATTATTTCTAAAAGATTATTTCTAAGGGAAAATTTAAAATATTCATTTTAGAATTATTATGACATAGTATGTTCAAAATAAATATTCATCCTATGAAATTATATATTTTTTCTATGAAATATTAAAATTTGGAATTTACTATAGTTTAAGGAAAATAGAATGTTCACATTCTATGATTGAAACTTGGGTGTTACATTCTTTCTTCCTTAAAATATTTCATCATGTAAATTTTCATGGATACTCCTTTATAAAAAAATAAGGGTAGTTCTTCTTCATAAAATCAATATGTTCCCATGTATCTTCCTCTAGTTTATGATTTCACCAAAGTACCATTACCGTTTAAGTCATCCAATTCCTCAAAATCTGTTCTCTAGTGTCAAGAATCTGGGTAGTCTCTTCACTGTAAGACATGCCATGTTCTAAATCTATATCTTCATAGGTGAGAATAAAAATTTGTTCTAACACATAATTCATTAAAAGTGATATATTGAGTACATCATGTACTTTTTATAGGTACGATGGAATTTCAAATCGATAAGCCAAAACTCCAATTCTCTTCAGAATTTCAAAATGTTCAATATACTCGGGGCTTAGTTTTACTTTCTTACAGAACATTAAAACAACTTTCCATTGGGATAATTTTAAGAAAATATTATCACCCACTTATAATTCCAAATATTTTATTTTAATATTGTCATATCACTTTTTTTGATTTTGATATGCTTTAATGTGGGTCTGAATAGTATTTTCCTTCACTGTTTTCTCCTCAATTTGTTTTGTTCCAATAAGATTCCATTCACTGACTTCATTCCAACAGTTTGGGGTATGACTTATCTTTCCATATAGTGATTCATATGAAACCATTTTAATACTTGAATAGAAGATATTGTTATATGAAAGCTACACCAAAGTTAAATACTGATCCCACATACCTTGAAATTTAAGTGAGTACGACCTCAACATGTATTCTAATGTTTGAAAATTCCTTTGAGACCATACCTCTATTTGATGATGACAAGTGGTTCTCAAATTAAGTTCATTTTCAAGATAATTTTGAATAATTTTCTAGAATATTGATGAAATTCATGGATTACAAAGAGATATAATTAAAATAGGTTCACCTGGAAGTATTAAAAATTTATTAATATAGAGCCATACATGTCGCTCAAGAGGTATATATTCTCTAATAGTGAGGAAATGTACAGATTTGGTAAGATAACCAACAATAAGACATATGAAATTATTCTTTCTATGATTCTTTGGAAATCCTGTAACAAATTTCATAGTGATATCATCCCATTTCCATATTGTAATAGGTATAGTCTACATGAATCCATTAGGATGTTATCTATAAGCCTTCACCTATTGAAAAACAAAACATATTGATAAAAAATCTTCAATTAACCACTTTATATTATCTTTTAAATTTTTTTCCTTTATATCCCTGTTTATATTGGTGCTGTGAGGGTGTATAAAGAAATTTGAGCTATGAAAATCATCTAATTATTCCCTTTTTAACTCAAGTATAGATAAAACACATAGCCTCTTTCCAATTTTTTGAACACCGTCTTCATAAATGAAGTCTTTAAATTTTTCATCATTCACAACATTAATTTTCTTTTGAAAATTCTAATGATCAATTTGAGACCTTTTTATCTTTTCCAATAAATATGGTTTGTCAATTATTTGAAGGAGTGATGTTTCTCATTCCTTAATAATTCAAATATCCATCTATACTAAATCCATGAACAAAGGATCCCTATTGTAACACCCATAAGGTTATAAAAAAAATATATTTTTTGCAATAGATAATGTGACTCACAACATCGAGTTTATCTTGTGGTACACACAACACTAAGTTAGCTTGTGTTACACGCAAGACTGAGTTTTATTGAACATAAATTTACTTTTAATATTATTTTCTAAAATGATAGTTATCACCTAGTAATTGTAATGGGAGGTATGATATGATTAAATAAATTATAAAAATATATATTCTATAAACATTTATTGGTTATATATTTATTATAGATAAAATAGGAATCATTTGATAGAAAAGAAATTTTTTCTGAAAAACAATATTTTTTATAAAAAGGCGATTTAATCATACATATCACACATAATTTTAAATTTGGTTTTTCCAATTTAATAAAATTTATATAAAAAAATAAAATTAATTTTTTAAAGAATAATACCAAAATTATCTTAGGGTGATTTTTTGTATTCATATGAGAATTTTAATTTTTTCATGAATAGTGAAAAATATTGAGTTTTAATTGAAAACTGCATTTTAATTTAATTAATTTACAAGGGAAAATTATATTTTTAATTCGGTTTAAAATAAAATTAGATAAATTTTATGTCAATTAATCAAATTTAGTTCATTGGAATCATTTTCTTGTTGAATTTAGATACTAAAACATTTCAACCTTTTAAACATTTTCATTTTAAAAACCCACTTTCTCATCACATAGGTTGGCTTAATTATTAATTAAATTATACCACTAATCCGAGTTGAATGTGGATAAATTAATTCCATATTTTAAATCATCATAATTTATACTATATAATAAGGTCATGTTCATTTTTTGTGCGTCTTCTTCGGAGCCTCCCCGTCCCCTCCCTCCTTTCATTTCGCCTCCTCCTCTTATTTTCCCCTTTCTCTTGATGGGTTTGTTTTTTCACTGGTGCTCGGTGTTTTATCCTTTCATTGTTGAAAACTTTCAAGATGGTGGTCAGTGGTTCTGACAAAGGGTGTGCTGTCGAAGCGCTTGACCGCTCAAGCCAATGCTCTGACCCCGCGTTCCTCTGCGACTCTCCGAGGTGGATCTGGAGCGGCATTGACATAGGGGTTTTGGGTTATGAGGTTTGGCGGTCGATGGTGTCCCGGCATGGCCTGAGTCGGCTATCTCTTGTGAAGGAAGGTTCTCGTTTGAAGTTTCTTCCTCATCCAGTGGCGGAGGTTTGTCTGATTTTTATTCTCATGTATTACCTCTGGCCTTCTGAGGTTTGTTTGGTGAATTGGTCGACCTGCGTTTCTGGTTTTGGTGATGTTCGGTTGAATGAGGAGGCGGCCATCGGCGTTGAGTGGCCATGACGACAAGATCTCTGTCAATGCCTGAGTCCGATCTTTTCTCTTGTTGTTACTCCAAGATTCCACAACTATTATTCTAGTTGGATATGTGTGGTGGCTTTTACGGTGTTTTGGGATGTGAGTTTGATCGGCTGACGGCATCCCAGAGGGTGTCTCGTTATGGCTTCTTCTCTGCCTTCGGGTCTACCGGGATGGTCTTACTTTTGGTTGTGGTGTTTTGAATTTTGGAGGGTGAAGTGATGACGGTGAGGTTTTTCTATGATGGATGATGCGGTGTGATTCTCTGGTGATTTTTTGGCGGCAATATGTTGATGGAGCTGTGTGTTGTTGGCGCCGAGGATACATTGATGGCACCGACGATGTAGGGATGATGGTGATTAGACAATGTGAAGGCGGTGATGGTGATGAGTTTATACGGTTGGTGAAGTGATTATAGCAGTGACGATGACGTGGATTTACTCGTTTTGGGTTTCTCAGGCGACTTGTTTTGCCCGCGTTTTGAGTTTTCAATTTTTGAGTTTGAATTTTCAAATTTGAATGTGGCTTTTCATATCTTGTATGCCCTCTACCCCTGTTTTAGGGGGGTGGTGTTTGAATTTGGTATTAGTGTTTGTAAGGTTCCCACTCACCTAGTTTCTGAAAATGGAAAAACAATATTTGGAGGATTAAGGTAAAAACGAGTTTACCTAGTGGTTAATCTTTGAATATATGGTGTAAAATGACCAAACAATTTGTCCAACACCTATTTGATGGGAATTTTTCGACCCTTACCACATTAATATCTATTTTTATGAGTTATGGGAACACTATTCCATGAAAGTGACATATACAATAAGTTAAGTAATGAAAAAGAAAAAAGAAATAATTTTCTTCCTTTTAATATATATAATGCTTTGGGATATGAAAAAAACACAATATGTTTAGTTATATATATCCTTTTGAAATATAAATGTGTTGATTTTATCATGATAATTTATCTTTAATTTTTAAATATGAATTAGTTACTTAAAATTCTTAAGAAACACTAATGAAATAATTATTTAGTTAATAATTAACTAAAATAAACGATACTAAAAATATTAAAAGTAAATTAAATTGAATGAATTATTATATTAATTTAATTTTGATGATGAATATATCATTTTTCACATTTAGTAACATAATATATTTGAACTCCATTATTTTATTGATATTTTTTAATTCAATTTAAATGAATAATTTCAAAATTGATATTAATGTTATTTTATGATAAATTATATTTTATTAAATGATTTAAGATTACTAAAAATACTATCCTATCACCACTATAAAATGAGCCTATACCCCTGATTTTCCAAAAACCGTGGGTATAGATATTTTATGGGAACCTATACTTAGGGTTTTGGAAAGTCATGTGTATAGGTTAAAAATTGTCACCCATACCCACAGTTTTTGAAAAACTATGAGTATAGGGCTTTTTTCAAAACCAATACCCACAATTTTTGAAAAACAAATTGGGGTATAAGTGAGACCTATACCCACGGTTTTGAAAAACTCTGGGTATATGGATTTTTTTAAGTTCTATACCCATGGTTCACTAAAACATCTGGGTATAGGTCATGCATATACCCACAGTTTTCCTAAAGAGTGGGTATAGCTTTCCCTCATAAGGGTGGGGGAAAAAATTTCCACGGGGAAAAAAATTCTACAGGAACACCTATTGGCATGGTTTTTCTCCTATAGACATGGTTTAGATAAATATATATAATTAAATATATATTTATATACCTATAATCCAATGTGGTTTAGTGGATAGGAATGTAAATTGTATACAGGTAGTCTAGGGATCAAAACCCATGACCGACGATTTTTTAAAACCAATACCCATGATTTTGAAACCATGGGTATGGGGTTAAAGAAAGGGTGAAATACACCTATTCTAATTGTTTTGAAATGGTGGGTATAAAATTTTAAAATTGTGGGTATAACAAAGATATATAACGAAGGCTAAACTGGCCATAATTCCCAAAACCGTGCGTATATCCTATACCCATAGTTTTGGGGGATGTACCGATGGTTCGAAACCATGGGTATAGGTTCCTTTTCCAGTAGTATATGAAAAGTGATTTTAAAATTTTAATAAATATAAAATATGCTCCATTCATAGACCAATTTATATTTTATAACAATCATGTTGACCATTAATTAATAGTAACTTGGTTAGCGTGGTTTTAGTTAAAGTAGTTTTTTTTTCAAGTTACCTATGCTTGTGTTAAAATTAATCTGCAATAACCATCAGATTTTTATCTTATAAATTAAATATAATATTCATAATAATTGGTTGTAATAATTATAATAAATATCACTCTGATTTATTATTTATTGATAATTTAATTTGGTTATAAAACTAGTTAACATAATGAAAAAACCAAAATGGTAAAATGAGGAAACTTAGGAGTTAAGAAACAAAATGCCTAAAAAATGTGTTCTATTATATGGTGGAGGTGTGTATAGACCATATAATACTTAATGCCCATTCATTATCAATATTGGAAGCACTTGAGATAAGTGAGACCTCCCAATAGTGAATATGATTGAGCATTTACGAGAATGACAGTCCTCCTCAACTATAAAAGGAAAATCACTCTCCCCCTAATTCATATATGCTCTTGTGTACAACAGACTACTGACTCGCAAAATGATGTGATTCATTCATGCTTTACACGGAATGTATTAATGATGGTTTTAATAAAAATATTTGATATATATGGAATAATAATGATACTATAATTATAGTATATATATATATCATTTACATTTCTTTTTTTCAATATGATAAGAAAATGGAAACAATGTTCATGCGTACGTACGACCTTCCGTCTCCATGAACGTTGTATTTAATTTCCTATCACCAAATTTTATGGATTAATATAAATAAGTATATAATAAATATAATTAATGGTTAAATTATTTTATACATTCTTTATATGATTAAATAATCATATATATAATAGGAATAAAAAATAACAAGTCAAAACATACTTGAAAAACAAGACAATTAACACTAGAAATAATTAAAATAATAAAAGATTATTAAAAAAAATGGAGATAATATGTTATAAAAGTATAATATATGATATTATAAATATTAACACGGTTCTGTTATAATTTATAACATACTTAAAACTATTATATAAGAGGTTAAATAACATTCAACCAAAAGGAAGTGTAATGTAAGAGATTTCATCTCAATTTACATTCCATTGAGAATTATTTGTTAGTATGCACTAATTCACTTTTACGTGGTGTATATACCGACCCTTTGACATTTAATATCATTAATAATTCATTATTTATGGTATATTAACTTTCAATTTTAATTATTTCATCAAATTTTATTTTAATTGAAAATTACCAAGTTGTAAAAGTTATTGTGCAATCTCACTTTTATTTTGTGATTGTTAACTCTTATTTGAAACTATCACTTCCATATAAGAATTTATCAGTATACTTTTCATTTATATTATATACATATTATTGTATGATATATATGATTATTTTCTAAATTTTATACCATTTTTACATATGGTTTATACTTTAAAAGTTATTTGTATATCCAGGGAAATATTGATAAATATGTATTCTTTACTTAATTTAAATATTTGATGATAATAAATAGTATTAAATTAATTATTTTATATATGAAAAATGATCTGGACCTGCAAACATGAGTGGGGGTTGATTAACGATTTACCCCGATTCATTGGTAGTCTGATGAGAAAAATCAATTAGCCAAATCAGATGGGATTTTACCCAATAGTTTTAAACTATATTGAGAATAGTTCTTGACAGTAAAGGTATAACGTGCCTGGGAAACATGATGTCCAATAGTGAAGTATTTCTTTCATTTAGAAATCTATTATTGTTACCCTTGAGTTGTTCAATATGAAAAAATCTATGGACTCATTTCTTTGTCAGCATATTGATTAAATGGAATGTGTGTTCAGTTATCTACCTTGCGAGTTTGACTATGCTTATTGATTCATATTTACTTCCTTTATACTTAACCCATACTGAGCATTTTCACTCAAACTTATTTTGTTTCCTTTATCCAAGTTATGAAGAATAGATCTTTGAACAATTTTTTAAGGATGCAGTTTATTATCTTTTGTTATGTATTATGTTTTATTTTCTATTCCCAGTGTAAAATAGGTATCATGTATGCGTTTTATTATACAAAACTGCTAAATTGATCAGCACTTTAGGATATTATTCATTGTGATCATGAAAATTTAATCAAGTAAGACACTGACTCTATACTACTGGGTTCAAGGTCATTATAATTGGTATAAAAGGAATTTTAGTAGAAACCTTGAGAACTATATTTAGAAGAACATAGATTAGGGAACATAAACCTATGATAGAATTTAAGGATAAGTATAGAAGAACATCCTAAAGTTTAGGCAAAGTGGATATTATGTGGTTATTCCCAGAAATACATCCCTGTCTGGATACTATAACTGGATGTGGTTCTGGATCATTTGTACCTAGGGTTAATGACTTTGATAAGGGTGTGTCGGGCTTAACTTGAGCATAAAATAGTACCTGAAAAATAGCCTTATTTCACACTAGGTTTGAAACTATTAATGTATATGATTAGGATAATTCACAATTTCTTTACAATTATTATAAAGGAATTAAAATTAAAGATATCCCTAAGGAAACTTGTTTCAAATTATGAGATTAATTTTGGATAATATTTTCTATTTTTGATAAGAATTTCACTAGTTTCGGGATAAAAAATTATATTAAATAATGTTATGTTCTAATATATTATATGACATTTTTTAGAAATGAAACCTAGAAGGAATAAGGGTATAATACACATGGCTAATTTAAAGGTATCCATGATGAGAAATCTAAAATAGCTGGTATTGGAGCTGAGAAATTAATGCATATATTATAGAAGATTAATCACATTATGAAAAATAATCTTTCCCAGATGGAGAAACTAGCTCCATAGTGAAATTATACGATATTGGATCACCTAATATGACAATGGACCCCATTATTTAGTGGGACTACTAGTCCAATGGATACTGAGTAATGTATTAAGTCTTTAGAGAAGATATTTATGGCATTGATATGTGGTGAAAAAGAAAGGGTACACTTTCAATGTATTTTCTCGATGGAGATAATGATCAATAGTGGTCATTTGTCTAGAATACTAGAGAGGAAGTGGAAATAGAACTCATGGAATGAAAATATTTTAAAGAGACATTCATTGAAAAATAATTCCCTCATGAGAAAAAAACTAATATTAAGATAAAGTTCCTCAGATTAAAGAAAAATGAAGAAGATATTATTATAGAGCATGAGAATAACTTTAGACCGTTATCTAGGTATTCTATAGATTACATAATCAACATGGAGTGAAATAATGAATATATATTTGAAGGTATTAATACAAGTCTCTAAAGGGCCTTGGTTTTTCAAACTTTTCCTTTATACGATGAAATAGTTTTATATGCTATCAATAAAAAGAAAGAATTCTTCAAGTATTATGGATTAAAAGAGAATCATGAGAAGAATAGGAAGGAAGAGAAAATAATGGATAAAGGGAATAAGGTAAAGAAGCATTTTTCCACATGCGATAATAGTAGAAAGAATTACCATGTAAAATGCCTGAAGGGATTGGGATCTTGTTAGAAGTGCGGGGAAAAGGGTCACTAGTAAAAATAATTCAAAAGGGAGAAAGAAAACACTAATATTAAGTGTCTTAACTATAAGGAGATGGGTCACTACACAAATAAATTCCCCAAGTATCAAGGGAATATACCATAGAATAAGATATGGTATCATGGTCAAGAATATGTTATTAATACAACCAAAGTGGGATGATTAATGTTCTTATATATTTGGATCCAAGGAAAAGTTTGTAAAATTATTTTTTTGATGATATTATCATCATAAGAATTATTAAATATATAATTATTTTACTATAGTACTATTTCATTAATGATTTTAAAGTGTATATTTAATGGTACTGATGAATAATAACAATGATTCAGTAGAAAGTTGAACTTCTTAGAAAAACACATGATTGGGGGAAAGATAACCCTTAATATATTCCTAATATTGAGATAATGATGTTTGAATAAAGAGATGATTGATATAGATAAAGTAAATTGGATAGTACTGACTACCTTGGAACTAATTAATGATTTGTTGAAAAAATAGTTTATACCATAATTGATGGAGTTTACATCATTTTTGGATTTAAGGAATATATAAAATAATCCTTGTTTTACTTATGTAATAAGGAAGTATGAATTTTTTCAATAAGGTTTTATGATAATTCAGTTTATTACCATGTCTCAATATAATTCATGATAAAGGTATTCACATGTTTGGAATGTGAAAATCTTGATATACTTCTTGTTGTTTGGATTAATGATAAATTCATTTTTCCAATTCAATGGCCTTCAAAAGTTTTGGATCTTGATATTTTGGAAGGGAAACAAGTTTAACCATTTATGAAATAGTTTATGTTGATATTTGGAAAAGGTTTTATAGATTAATGTATTTATTCACCATATGATACAACCTACACTATGAGATAAATTGGAAATTGTTCAAGGAACAACTAGAGGAAAATATTGTGTTTTTGAAATTGAAATGTAACATGTCAGTACATTTTCTAATATTATTAGAGAGTGAAAGAATTCCTCAACTCTAGGAAAAATAATCCTAAAAAAAATGTTGCACTACTATAATCATTTTTGATGATATGAATAAACATAATCTTTTTCACAACTCTGGTTTATGGCTTTGTGGTTGTTTACTTTATCTTGAACATGTTCTCTATCACCCTCCCTTAGTATTTTAGTGTTAGTTTTCTCTTTCATGACTATGTTTTCATTTCCCACCTACGTTCTCCTAATTGGGACCCTAGTTATGTGATTATTCTAGATAACGTTTTTCATTCCCTTTCTCTCTTATTAAGAGGATTTTTCATTAAGTATTTTTATGATGTGGAGTTTTCAACAACAATATTTACAAATGTTAAACTCTTGATTACCAAGATCAAGTTTAAATTGTGAGGACATAATTTATTTAAGTAGGGGAGAATGTAAAACCCCAAAAATTATGAAATAATAACTTTTTATTAAACAGCATATGTGGAAAAGAATATTTATTTTAGCTTGTGGTAAATGGAAAATTTATTTAGCTGATATTGAACGCAAGACCGAGTTTCACTAAAAAATTATACTATTAATATTATTATGTAAAATGATAGTTATCACCTAGCCAATAGAATGGAAGGTATGAGTTTAATTCAATAAATTATGAATATATATAGTTTACAAACATTTATTTGTTATCTACTGATTATAAAAAAATATGAATCATTTTGAAGAAAAAGAAATGTTTTCTGAAAAAAGATATTTTTTTGAAAAAGTCGTTTTAATCTTTCCTGAAGCACATGATTTAAAATTAATTTATACCAATTTTAAAAATTTATATGAAAAAATAAATTTTGTTTTTTCAATTGGAATACCAAAATTATATTAGTGTGAATTTTTTTTATTTTTCTATGAAGTTTCAGTTTTTTGATGAATAGTGAAAAATCATTAATTATAATTGAAAACTGTATTTTCATTTAAATAAATTTTAAGTTTAAATTATATCTTGAATTGGTTTTAAATTAAAATAAAATAAATTTTATATAAATTAATAAAATTTTGTTCATTATAATCATTTTTATATTGAATTTAGATGTAAAAACATTTTAAACTTTTGAAAATTTTCACATTAAATACCCTTTTTTCTCATCATTTCCGCAAGATATGTTTTTAATAAAATTATTCCAATTATGTTAGTTTAATTTAGGAAAATGTATTCCATATTTTAAATAATCATAATTTATAATGTATAATAAGGTCAAATTAAGTTTTAATAAAAATAATTAGTGAAAATAGTTGGAATTAATTATAATTATTAAAGCAAAACCAAGTTTACTTAGTGGTTAAACTTGGAATATAAAGTGTAAAATGACCTAAAGACTTTTCCAACACCCATTGGATGACCATATTTATATACTTACCACCTCAGGTTATATCTTTATGAGTTAGCGGATTAAATTTACATTAAATTGACCTATATAATAAGTCAAGTAAAAAAAGATTAAAAGAAATACTTTTCTTCCTTTTAATATATATAATGCTTTAGGATATGGAAGAAACAAAGTATATTTGGTTATATATATCATTTTGAATTATTAATTAGTTATTTTTTTCATGATAATTTAACTATAATTTTCAGAGATGAATCACTTAAAAATCTTAAGAAACGCCAATGCAATAATTATTTAGCAAATTATTAATTAAAATAAATGATACTAAAAATATTAAAAGAGAAGTAAATTTATTGAATTACTATCTTAAATTAATTTTTTAGAAGAATATATCATGTTAAAAATATTTTAAAATAATATATTTTAACTCAATCATTGTTTTGATATTTTTTAATCTAGTTTAAATGAAAAATGTCAAAATTGCATTAATGTTATTTTATGATAAATTATATTTTATTAAGTGATTTATAATTATGAAAAATATTATCCTATTAAAAGTTATTTTAAAATGTTAATAAATATAAAATGTGGTCCATTAATGTACCTATTTATCTTTTATAATGACTATACTGACCATTAAATAATAGAAACTCAGTTAGCACAATTACAATTAAAGGTGTGTTTTTGAACGTTACACATGATTGTGTTGACATTAATTTTCAACACACATATGATTACTATCCTATAAATTATATATAATATTTATAATCAATGTTTCTAAATTTCATAATAATTATCACTCTAATTTAGCATTAAAGGATAAATTACTTTGGTTAGAAAACAAGTTAACATAATAAAAAAATGTTAAAATAATGAAACTTAGGAGTTAATTAAAAAATTGTATAAAACATGTGTTTTATTGTGTTTTGGAGGTGTTTATAAACCATAAAATCCTTCAAAAAAATTAATTATAAATATTTTAAGGACATGAGGAAAGGGAGACATCCAAATAGTGATTACTTTTGAGGATTTACAAGAATTACACTCCTCCTCAACTATAAAAGGTAACTCACCCTCCCCCATTGAAACGTATAAATCCATTTGGATATTAAAAAAACTATAAAAATAACTCCCCAAAACCACTCCTATAATACTATAATCCTTATTTTTGGAAGAAACGAAACCTTTTATGGCTTTAGTGAAAACCTAAATATGATTCCATAAGAAGAGGTAATATTCTTCTAAAAGCATTTTTATCTTATTTCCTCTTCAAAATCCTTTAATTCCCATTATAAAATGATTATATAATAAAATCAGTATCCTACATATACTCAGATTTTTTTATATTGAGGTTGAAACCTACAACTTCACTCACTTTCATCAAATGGGTAATAAAATCATCATTTTTTTGTATGGTGGACTACCGCCTCACGAACGGATGTCGTTTGTTTTTCCATTACCACATTTCAAGGATGGGAATAATATTGGATTTATAGTTTATATATAATATATATATGATATTTATGATGTTATTATTCTTCTGTAATTATAATATCACACATACGTTCATGCTTCCTATTTTTTGGGAATACGACGTCGTCACTCATGTGTACGACAGACTACCACCTCGCGAAGCGATGCGTTTCATTCACGCTTTACATGGAATGTATTAAGGGTGGTTTTAATAAAAATATGTGATATATATAACATAATAATTATACTATAATGATAATATATATATATATATATGAAATTTTCCTTGTTTTTTCTTTAATTAAAACAAGAAAATGGAAACAACATCTATGCGTACGTATGGCCTACCGTCTCCATAAAACGTGTATTTAATTTCCGATCACAAAATTTTATGGATTAATATAAATAAATGTATGATGAATATATATAATATTAAAATCATGTTTTAAATTCTATATATTATTAAATAATGATCTATGTAATAGGAACAAAAAATAACAAGTTAAAACATACGTGAAAAACAATCCAATGAACACCTAAAACAATGAAAATAGTGAAAGACTGTTAAAAAATAGGTGAAAAGATGTTATAAAAGGATAATATATATGATATTATGAGTGTTAATATTTTTATGGTATAAGTTAAAAACATCCTCAAAACTATTATATATGAGGTTAAAGAGTGTTCAACCAAAAGGAAGCGTAAGGAAAGGGATTTCATCTAAATTTAATTTCCATTGAGAATTATTTATTATTATGAATTGATTAATATTTTTTGTGGTATATATGCTACACATTTAATATGTAATACCATTAATAATTCATTATTCACGATATATTAAGTTTCAATTTGAATTATTTAATCAAATGCGATTTGACTTGAAAATCACCAAGTGGTAAAATTTATGGTGTAATCTTAATTTCTTTTATGATTTTAAACTTTTATTTGAAACAATCAATTACTTCTAATAATTTATCATTATACATTTAATTTATATTAAATATCCATATTATCCTATTATGGTTATTATTATTTTATAAATCTTAAACATTTTTTAAATATAGTGTATACTTTGAATGTTATTTGCATATATGGGGAAATGTCGATAAATACATATTATTTACTCAATATATATATTTCATGATAAGGAAAATTATTAAATTGATTATTTCTTATATAAGTAATGATTTGGACCTTAAGACATGGGTGGTCCCCAGTTAATGATATCCTCTCAATTCATCGGTAGTCTCATGAGAGGAATCAGTTGGCCAAATCAGATGAGTTTTTAACTGGTAGTTTTAAATTGTCTTGAGAATAGATTTTGATGGTAAAGGTATCATGTGCCTTGGAAGCTTGACATCCAATAATTAATCATTTCTATCATTTAGAATCCATTTATTATTATCCATGAGATTTTAAGTATGAACAAATATATGGATTCATTTCATGATCCGTTTATTGACTAAATAGAATACATGTTTAGTTACTAACCTTTCTATATTGATTATGACTTATCCAATTATTTATATGGAATGTGTGTTTACTTATCTACCTTTCCAATTTGATTAGTCTTATTGATTCATGTTTTGTTTCTCTATACTTAACCCTTACTGAGAATTTGATCTCACCCTTATTTTGTTTCCTTTCCCCATGTTATGAAGAATGGATCTTTAAATGAGTTTTCAAGGATGAAATTTATTAGATTTTTATGTGTTATGTTTTATTTTATATTCCCAGTGTAAAATGGGTATCATGTTTGTATCTGGTTCTCCAAAACTACTAAACTAATCGGTCCTTTAAGATTTTATTCCTTATAATCATGGTAATTTAATAAAGTAAGGCACTAGGGAAAATAGGGTTAGGGTCGTTACAACTGTTAATCCTAATTTCAGTCAAGATTCCTTGATATTTACTCCTCAATGCTTTAGTTACCTTATTCTCATTCCTAGGGTGGTAATATATTGAGAAATCATAATAATTGAGTTGCATGATATATCATCATTTCTTTATGTTGAGATTTTTTTAGTTAAAATATATATTTTATACTATAATTATATATATATATATATATCACACATTTTCTCTATAGAGATAATGTATTTATATATTCAAAAACATATTATGGATTCAAACTCAAGATAATGGTTTGGATAGTTATATTCACGAGTCTTTCACTTTATTGATGAATATGTAATAACTTTATCATTATACATATGGAAAACCCAAAGTCCTTTCATTGATGCATCACTATATTTCAGAAATTTCCTCCATTCTAATGGTAGAGTAAATATAGGTGAATTGTACTATATACTATTAAATTATTCAAAACAGTCTTCACATTTTGTTTTCCATATAAAATTAACCCCTTTAAATGTTAACTTGGTTAATGGGTTAGGAAAAATGGATAAATTTTAAAGAAATCACTGATAGTAACCCACTAAACCAAGGAAACTACATACCACAGTTTTGTTCATCCGTGTATGACATTCTCTAAATACCTTTCTCGTTGTTGGATCAACTAAGATTTTATCCTTAAAGATAATATGGATAAGAAAAGAAACTTTTTGAAGACATAATTCACACGTGATAAATTTCACATATAAATATCTCTCTAAGAGTCTTATGAAGGATTCGTAAGTAATTACCATGGTCCTTATAGCTTTTAGAGTAAAACAAGATAAAATCTACAAAATACACACAAAAAATTATCAAATTATTTCTTAAATAATCTATTCACGTGATCCATAAAAATATATTATTCATTATTTAGTTCCAAAGAAATTACTATACATTCCTAATGTCTATAACTTATATGAAATGTCATATTTTGAATACCTTCCTTCTTTTATTATAATTGAGGATACTAAGAACACAGATCAATCATTGAAAAATATCAATCTGATCATAGTTGATCAAATAAGTCATCAATATGGGACATTGGATACTTTTTCTTCTTATTAATGGAATTTATTTCCCTATAATCAATGCACAACCACATAGATCCATCGTTATTCTTAAAAAAGGGGCTACCCAAGGTGAAACACCAGGGTGTACAAATCCACTAGCAATAAATCCCTATATTTGTTTCTTCAACTCCACTAATGCTACAATGGCCATTTTATATGTATTACTTGATATAAGAATCTTATCAAGGATTAAGTAAATAGTTTCTCAACTTCTTGCTCTATTGGATTTACAATTAATTCCCTCGAAAATACATTAATGTATTCCTATATAATAGGTACATCCTTAATTTTATGATTACATTTCCCTTATATAGATTGGGTCTACTATTGTACCCCATGAATCTCATTTTGATGAGATACTATAGGTGGATCTAGACATGAACTAAATGATGAAGTCTGCACTCTAAAGAAAAATAATTCCACATCTTCATCACAAGTCATAATTTTCTTCTATTGTTAATTAATTTTTGCATTATATTTTGAAATCTAGTATATACTAAGGATTATATAAAATTCAACCATAGGTATGTTAATAAATTCTTAAAATAGGGTAAATTTATGTGACATAATGGTAAATGACTGACACATCCATATTTCTGTGATATTTCCACCAGGACTCTTGAGTGAAAACTCATTTCCTAAGGTACTTGATAAAAAATTAATTTTCTTCTCAATCATGATAGATATAAAAGGGTATGAATATCCCAAATAAAATAAATCATTATCTAAATTTAAGTCTATGATTAAAAGCATACCACCACATTTTTAGAAAATGTAAACTTAGTTATAGTGATCACCGAAGCTTGGCCTTTTACCATTGTCCTCTTTTACAGTAGGTTCCCTTGATGTCTCAGAGATTGATTTTAATAATTCCCCATTTCTCTACAGTTGAAGGAATGAATAACAGTGATTTATTTCTTTCCCTTTCCTTTTTGATTTAGTTTACCCTTATCTACTTGTAAAAAACTACCATTCCCTTAAATAATTTTCTAGGATATATCTTTCTATAATTTTCACATAATGACAATTACTTCATTCCCTTCTTCTTATTTGATGTATTCCCTTTTTAATCATGCTCAGTTGATCTTTTATTCAATTAATTTCCAGTGAAGATATACAATCTATAAAATTATTTCTCTATTTTGATGGAACAAAATACTATTTCATAATATGATGAAAAATATTGAAAATATTGTTCCAATTGGTGGATAATGTTATGTTTTTCAAAGAAATGTTCAATTTTTATTTCTAGATTACATATGTAAACCAAATCATTCTCGGATAGTCTTGTAATGGTATCCTCATACTCTCTAACACATTTAACTTCTTTTTTGTTTAAAATAAGGAACTATCTCTTTATTTCAGTTCATTTCTTATGAGGTAAATATTTCTTAATGAATGTTACTTTGAAATCCATTCATTCCATATGTTAAATTTATTCTTACTCCCCACTATTCTAAATCAACAACCACATTTGATTAATATCAACTTTAAGAAAACACACCTCCATCTTAGCCTATTCCCTTTTATTGCATCCAAAGTCCAATAATATATTTTCAGGTCACTTAATCAATTTTTTATCTACCAATAGATTGGTAGTTCCATAAAAATATGGAGTCTTCTATCAATTTAAATGAACCAATATAGGTGTATCATATCATGGAACAAAATATCTCTCTATATGTGAATAGTTATTAGTCATAAACTAGTTTATCTTCTTAAATATGGCCATGATCTGCTCAGATCCAACACTATTCGTATTGGCATGATTAGTAGGGAAATGTCTACATTGACCATGAGTGTTAGTACCATTCCTCCTTCTAAGAATCATTTCTAAAAAATCAAATATATTGTATTAGTGTATAACATAATAAATTTTGAAGTTATGTTATATAATTTTAAACCCAGTTAACAATTAACATAAATTGAAAATTTATGAATTGCTCATATCAGAATTACAAACTTCGTTTCTTTCGGAATATTCTCAAATAATAAAAATATTTTCATATTTTCATAATTTCTCATAAAGAACTTGTGAATTAACCAAAGTAAATCTATCAGAGTGTCTAAACAGGTGTGTTATCTTAGTCCCTATCATTGCGGACCTGTAACAATCAGGTTAATAACAAATCTGACCTTTTTATAGTTGTTACCCCAAGGTATATTTTTTCCACAAATTTATCAACTTCTGAATATATAGATATGGATGTATTTTCTAGGAAAAACCCACAATATGTACTTTATAAAAAATTTATGGTATTATTATATACCTAGACTTATCTTCAACTTCTTTCATAGGGTTATGTTCTTTAATACATTATTTCCTAAATCTAGTTCCAAAGGTTACTAAAAAATATTCTCTCATACAAAATTTTATAATCCCAAATATAGTAACCCTAATATAGTGTTTACTTTATTACTTTTTCATAAGATATAAGGTATCACATCACCATGGATAGATCAATTTAGTAGTCTTAAATAACCAAATATGTAAATTATTCCCATTTTATAATAGAAATAAATTATAAAACATAGTAAAAATAAGTATTAAACATCCTTAAATATCATTTAAAGAATATTTCTTCATGGGTTAAGGAAAATAAAATAAGGGTGACCTAAAACACTTAGTAAGGGTTGTTTATAACAGAATTTATCAGGATTAAATAATGAATAATCAATATGGTAAGGTATATAACTGAAAACACATTCCATTTAATCAATAACTTCAGAAAAAAATAATGAATGCATGGCTGCTATCAATGTAATAATATCATGGATAATAATAAATGAAATTATCAATGAAGTAAATGCATAATTGTAGATGTATTGAACAAGACCTTGTGCTAAGATATCTTCAAATATGGGTTGGTACACCATAATCCCTTTAATAAATCTATCCAACTAGTTTGTCACATGAGACTTGTAGATGCATTAGGGGGGATATCTATAACTAGGACCTAGCTATAACTGGATATCCAATTCATTACTCATATATTGAGTGATCAATTTAATTCATAAACAATATGAATTTTAAGAAAATATCTACTTTTAGTGATGAATATGAAATATCAATATTTCCCCAGCCAATAAAATAACTTTCATAGTAAACTTTCCTCAACAAACACCATACATAGAATTGGTATACAATTTAGGTAATAAGAATATCCATGAAATATTGAACATGGATATGGTATAGAAATTTATTGCGTATTTAAATATGATCCCAAGAATGTGAACTTTCCAATAAAATGTTAATGACCACAAAATAAATCAAGAGATAAATGATGACAATCAATTCATAATAAAGGTAGATTTTATAGTAAAATAATGTCTTCTGGAGAAAAGATGAAAATGGAAGAAAAAAATATAAAATTTATTTTTCATTAAATAATTTTATTTTTGAAATCCATTGAAAATCTATATTAGAATCTAAATAGCATAATGGTAGCCAAAAAATCCATTAACGCCATATACATTAAAAAGAAACATTTCTTTTGGATTTTATTAAAGAAAGTAGAGAATATAAATTTAGGAAAACAATATTAATACTCATTTGAAAACTTTAAAAAGGTCAAGGATAACATAAAATTCCCTCAATAAATATTTTGATTAAATAAAAAGTAATTTTATAAAACTATTTTTAAAAATATGAAAGTCGAAAAAAATATACTTGATCAAAAAGAAAATTAAGATAGTATTTTCTTTTAAACATTAGTTTTCATGATTTAGGAGACAAAGAGTGGAAAAGTTGGAATAAATAATGGGATTTAATTTCATATCTAAATGATAAGAAATTATTTGGATCTTTTGAAGGATATATTATAATATTTTTTCAATGAAAATATAAGGAATAAAAAAAAAGAATGTAAAATAAATTTATAAATATTTGGAAACTTTTAAGTTATAAGACCTTGAAGTATACAACTTAATTGAAACTTTAATTACCATTAATAAATATATATTCATGTTATATATATAAAATTTTAATTATATACACCTCATAAAAAATAGATCCATAATACCAAGTATGTATCAATGGAGTGACAATTGAGACGAAATACCTTACCTCATTCTTTGAATTAATTGAATTTTATTTATACACAAGTATAATAAATTTATATTTATTATAATTACATAAAAAACTTATATCATATTATCACATATTTTTAATAATATTTAGTTATTATGATTTTTTACGGTGTTAAGTGCTTCATTTTTATGTATGTTTTTAATTGGAAGTTGTGGTCCTTGTGTATTGATCATGGTTATATCATATGTATAATTTTAATAATTATATAAAATATATATTTATTCATTATATACATCTTTATAATTATCTATAAAAAGTGGACATGAGAAGTGAATCACATCATTTCATGGAGGTGGCGGTCAACACGTACACATGAGCGATGTTGTAACTTTTTAAAAGGTGTAAGGGTAAAGAATACGATGATATATTAAATTTAAATAATAGTAATTATGTCATAAATATAATCTATATTAAATATTGTTATCATTATTACCATCAATGTGATATAGAGGTGGAAGAAAAATTACATAGGTAATTGAGGTGGTAGTACGCTATACACACGAATGATGGGTTTTTCCCATTTGATAGAGAAAGAGATGGATAAATATTATTAAATCAACATGATAAACTCTTATTATATGTGAGATACTTGTTTTATTATAGGGTAATGGTTAAGGTATAAATTAAATGCGTAAAAGTATAAGAAAAATGGAAGGGTTTTGTTAAGATGATTACCTATTCTTTGAAAGAGCTATGTTTGTTTTCTTTTGAAGGACCTAAAGTTTAGAATTTTGTGAATATAAGAACCTATAGAACACATATTATGGGTTTTTAGATATATTATATCAGGTTTTTTTCAATATAAATTTCTTAATTGGTGTTAAAAGTGAGGGGAGGCGGTTCCCTTTTTTAAGTGAGGTGGGTGGCACACTTGTAATTTTTCAAAGTTTTGAAATTTTATTAAGAAAATTTCATGAAAAAATGGATTAAAATTTAATAAATTTATAATTTTATATAATATATGGTCTAAATATATCCATAAAATATTATTTACACAAGTTTTAAGTCTATTTTAACCCTTACCTTTTTAAATTAACCCACAACAAACCAGTATGAACCTTAAAAGTGGTAACCATTTTTTACTATTTTTACTAATCATAATGACCTAAAATGAAAATAAAATCAATAAAAATTATGTAAATTATGATTCCAAATATGAAACATTTGAATAAATTAATATAAAAATAATCCCGCTTAACTTGAATAACAATGTTTTTTTTATGAAAATTTACTTTTCAATCATAAAATGATCTTACATTAACTCTATAACTAGTAATAGTCATTATATAAATATAAATTCATATTGTTAGATATATAATATATAAATTTCATATAAATATTTCATTATTATATTTTATTTTAATTAATTAAATTTTAAAAACATTATGCACTTAAAAAGAGTTCTTTGAAAAATATCATTTTTACCTCCAAATGATCTAGACTTTATTTCTATAAAATCGATAATTAATACATGGTTAATTACACATATTTTAAAAAATTATTATAATTAAAATAAGGTTTAGTTAAATTATATATTTTCAATTATTCATTAAAGCTTATTTCTAATGGAAAATTTCAAAAATTAATTCTTGGATTATTTTGATATAATTTGTACAAAATAAATATTTATACTATCAAATTAGAATTTTTGTTCCATGAAATATTAAAATGTGCACTGTACTATAGTATTATGAAAATAAAATTTTCACTTACAACAATTGAATCTTGGGTGTTACATATGATATGTATCATCTTCTTACTATCCAAGATAATATTGACCTATTATAAAGAAAAATATCACTATTTTCTTGATTTTTGGACATAAAATTATAATTTCAATTCTATGATATATATATTTTATAAGAAATGATTTAAATAATAACATCAGATACTGTTTATCACAGTAACTGATATCTAGTCACTCTTCTATCTTACTTATCAATATCCCATATTGTATGAAATGATATCATACTATTCAGTAACCACCATGAGATAGATTACTGTTGTTATGTAGTGATATAGGTAATATGCCCATTTGGTAATATCCCACCCTTTCTAATATAGTCTTATATATCCATCAATATTACTTGTAACCAATGATATTTGTTATCAATGTTTTTTAAAGCTAAATTATTTATTTACATATCCACTCACCTTCAATAACATCCCACCCTCATTATATATGAACAACCTCTGAACATTAAAAAAACAACATGTTTTTAATTATCCAAAGAGTTTGTTCACCTTAATTCATCAATATAATATTAAAATATAACTTTAATGGTATGGATATTATATAAGTTGATTCCCAAAATTCTTTATTTTTTTCATTGTAATTTTATAGAGTTTTTAGAGTAGGAACAAGTGAATTTAGATTATAGCTAAGGAATAAAATAAAGAAGTATAAAATACAAGGAAAATCATTCCCTAGGTTTTTTATTACTATTACTTTTTTTTATTTCATTTCTTTTGTGGATTTTATAAATTTTTAAATACATTTTTAGAGGTGTTATTTTTAATTAGCTTTTGGTCTCTATAAGAAGTGAAATTACACTGTGGTTTTTGCTATAATGACATTTTTTAGGAAACTATATTGGTTTTTATAGTTTAATTTTGATGTAATATAAGGTATCCAACATATAAAATAGTTTTATACCATATCATGGTTCTTTTTCATGGATCTCACAATTATTTTGTGTAAAGGGAGTAATTAAAAATTTTATATCATGGTTTGAAGGGGTTTCTAAAATACCATTCTTTGTTATATCAAAATTTTTAGAGACCTAGATTTTGAAGTTTCAAGACCTTGTGAATTTTTTTGATATATTTAGTTAAGAAGGGTAAAATAGAAGTTATATAGATCTTTGAATATAATTTTGTATTTGTTGTTAGATTTGGGATGCGATGTTTTCCCTTGGGTACTGACTTGGTATTGTTTTAGGGAGAGTTGGTTTTCTCGAAGAAATCTAGTGTCAGTAGAGTGTTATGATTATTTGTTAAATTTAGTAATTAATTTTTAATTAGATTTTTGTTTTAAATAAATAATATTAAGTTGATATATTTTGTTGGTGATAAAGTGAGGAACATAGATTAATTTGGAGGAAAGATTGTTTGTTATGTTTTGGATTGTATTTTTTGATAAATAAATTTAGATTTATGAGAAATGAATTAGAGAAATATGCGAGGGGTGTGGGGTTGATGAAAAATGTGGAATTAATTATGAAAGTATAATAATTGAATGAAGATAATTCATTTAATAACTAAGAAATCTCTATTGATCCTCTCTATTTTCCAAGATAAGATAACAATTGTCGATAATGTGTGGATGAGAATCATAAAGAGGTGAAGAAAGAGATTTTTGAAGGGTGATCAGTGAACATCATCAAAATATTGAAGTATTTCATTCATTGTCGAATCAATTTAGGTTACTCAAATTCTCATCTCCTAAATTAATACTAGTTAATTTACTATGATTTTGATATTCCATATTGTGTATATTATTCATAATAATAATATGGAATCATTATGTGTTAAAATGATATTGATGATGATTAATGAATATTGAAGTAGTGGAATAATTATTATTTTTAAATAATTTAATGAATATAGATTATGAAATTAAGGGATTATTATTGAAATTAGTAATTAGTATAGCTGGATTGTGGAAAATTATTGGATATATAATTTGTTGATTACAAAATATTAATTGATATAGGTGGAAATTTTGGAACAATAGATATGAACTTGTAATGATGAAATTGTTATTGGACATTGATTATAATTCATATATGAATTATTTAGAAAGATATTATAGAGAAATATTGATGTTGATATTTTTTATGGGTATTTATAAAATATTTTCTAGGGTTTCGTTATTAATTTATATCCCAATATGAATTTAAAACTTGAAAGAGTAAAAATTCATAATAAAATATCCTAGAGGCAAGATATTGAAACTTATGAAATTTGATATGGGTTGTTTTAATTTTTCATTAGGGGTGTCCTATTTTCTATAAAACTGTATAGAAGTATGAAAGTTGGTTTGGGGATAGAATATTATTAAGTTATATGGGGTTTCTCCCTTATACAAAAAGCTTGTAAGGGATAATATTTATATATCCCTCTTTTTATGTTTCCATATGGCTTTGAGGTGCTGAGAGGGAGTTTATATGTGTTTAAAAGTCTTTGTAGAATTTTATTTAACTAAAATATTATTTATTATTAAAATTTATTTACCAATCCATAGGATCCCCTCCCTAAACAAAAGAAAAACCCCTTTTATACATGACACTTTTTCCTTCCATTGATAAGGATAATCCCACTATTACCTTTTCTATGTAAATGTACTTCAATAAATTCATGAAGGTATCTTGATTGTGTGAATGTAAACCTCGTCTCACATCCGGTTAGATCCTTCTCGAATAAAGGTTTTTAACCTCATATAAGGGTATACTTGTTTGAATCATGTTCACCCAAATTATTTGAAATTATATCCCAGCATTGTGTCTGGGTCTTGTGTGAGGGTATACTCGCTTGAGGGTCTTGCCTAAGGGTAGTCCCTCGAGCTATGTTCTTGTATGAGGGTAGACTTGTGTGAGGATATTTGTGTGGGGGGGATAGTTTACCCACTTTAATGAGGTTAATATCAAGCTATATAGGGTTAGAGTTATGTAAGGGTGTATTTCGCATTAGTGTACACCAATTTTTCATTAGGTAACTCTTTTTATAGAAAATTACAAATTCATTCAAAATTAATTATGTATCATGTTTTGATTAAAAATAAGAAAATAATAAGGGTAGATAAATTATTTAATATATTTTCTAAAGAATATGTAAATAATATTTGACTTTTAAAATCTAGGGAAACAAATAATCCATGCAAGGGAAATTAACCAATGAATAAAAGAACATATAATTTAATATGAATTAAAAATTATTTTTAAATATATTTTGGGCTTTTTCCAGGTAAATCACCTATCTACAATTCTAAAAACTAGTTTTATACTCATTCAAATTTTATTATTTTCTTTAAACCTAGGTGACAAAGTTTTCTCATTTGAGTTTAGAGGGCCTATATAATCAGATTGATACCTTTTATGTGATTCCTAGTCTCTGATCTATTTTTCCCTACCTCTCTATTTTGGTGGAGGAAAATGAGAATCTTATCATGAGGCTGGGGATCTGTTATTTATATTTTAATTTTTATAAATTTTTAACTTATCTTGTTTTGAACTCCTATTTATGATTATATAAAATTAACCATAATAAGATAATTAGATGGAAAATTAAAAAAATAAAAGAGAAGAAAGATAAAGGATTACTGCATGGAGTAAATATTGTTATTTCATAACCAAGAAATTGAATAAATGAAATGGGAGTTTATCTCATGATGCAGTGGTGTTATTTGACTAATATTTACTAAATAATTTTATATATATTTCTAGGTTATTTTTTTATATAATTGTTTAATTATTAGAAATTTGATAAGTAATTTAAAGCTAGAATTATGATGTAATGATTAATAGAGTGGTCTTGTAAATTGATAATTATTATTCCTTAAAATTTAGTAAATTTAAAAGTAATTCTAAATGGATTTTTATGAGTGATTCATAGATATTGATTATATATTTTTTATTAGTTGATTATTGATGGAGCATGTGCATAATAAAGTAGTAAATTAAAGATATAAATTAAATGGATTATTGCTGAATATAAATGTTTTTGGCCGAGTGATCCCATTATTGTTTGAGATGGATTTAATACCATGGTTATGTAGACTTAGTTTCCCCATTAATGTGATGTGATGAAAATAATTTTATTCATTCTTATGATTTTTCTAGGATGTTAGAGCCTTGATATTTTTATTGATAAACCAAAATGGTGAGAACAACTGATTAACAATGGGTGGATTTTCCTATGGTTCCAGTGGTACTTAATTTCAGTAATGGTGAGATGTAATGTAATGTGAATAATAGAATTAGGGGTGAAACTAATGTGGTAGAGATGAGTTAAGAGTGAGGAATTTTTTATTGATTATTTCTTAATGGTTGATTTTAAATGCCTAGTTATCAGATGATTGATTTTCATGATTCTCAACTTCTTATTGTAGTTGGTTTTATTTATGATAAGTTCTTATTTTCATGTGGTAACTTAGGATGAGTATTAGAGTAGCCATAATTTATAGAAAGTAAAATTAGATTAATAAATAAACCCATGGTATGGGTTTTTATTGATATAATTAATAATAAACGAATTATAACTTAATGATAACCATAGTGTGGTTGAATGAATGCTCTATGAACATGGGAATGAAATCTAGAAATTGAATATTGGTTATAGAAGAATATTGGATTGTAATGGAATGGTTAAACTAGATTTAATACTGTCTTAAAAAATAATGAGAAATTGCTTTATTTTTAAATGAACTAATTGTAATTTTCTAAATTACTAAATAAAAATAGTTAAAGATGTTAACCTAGATTTTTATTTCCATGTATGAGATCTTTTCTCCTAGGATTTAGTTATAGAAATAGGGTGTCTTGAGAAATGATAATTTCATTTTGATTCTAAGTATAGGTAGTTTTCTTTAGTGTGGTTGTGGAGGATATTCTTTATATTTTCTTATTTCATACACCTCACCACTCAATTAAGTAGGGAAACTGACACCCAAATGTTTTGGGGGGTGTTTTCTCCAATATCTAGGTTAGAGAGGGAATGGATGGAAAAATACTACCTCTCTCATACTCTCCCTTTAGCTATAACATATTATGTGGGCATACATAGGATTTGACAACCTATGATATATGGTATAGACTCACGTGGGATATTATGGATCTTAGTTACTATACATTTACATGTGGGTTGTAATGGATTAAGGTTATAACACATAATTGTATTCAACCATGGTGGATTCAACTTCCCATAATTGTACATCCATGGGATATGATGGGTTGAGGTATAATTCATAATGCATGGGATGTAGTGGATTTTATAAGTTTACTTGGTTATGCTTGAGGATGAGATCTTGGTATATTGGACGAGTTATGAGTATTAATATAATTTCATTAGATAGGTAATGATAACTTTTGGGATGGATTAATACATGATGTGAGATATTGGGGTGTGAGTGTGAGAGATCAGTGGGGATATGGAAGTGGGATAGATTTAGTTCACATATTTGTTTTGATATGGATATTCTTACTTATAAGCCTTAATTGTTGAGTGTTCCAGGAAGAGGATGTGATTTCGTTTTACCAACTTAGGTAATGAGTTGGTTTAATTGCTTATTCATTAGGATTTAATATACTTATATCATATTTTTAATGACATTTTCCCTGGAGGATACTACTTAGTGTACTTTTATTCTCACCCTACATATATATACACTATTTTTCTATCCTTAATAACTAGTTGGTGATCAATTTGGGAATTAATATCTCTTGGGGTAGCTGTTGGAGTTTGCAGTTGCTGTATACTATTTTATTTTGGTATATTTCAGTTGTTTTTGGTGATGTATGGAATTAAATTTATATATTGGTATTACTAATTAATTTATTAATGGCTTTATTGGTGGCATATCATCTTATCTCTTATTCATTACACAAACATAAGTTGGGAAATGAATCACATTTGTGATTATATATCCTTGGTAGTAGCCTCCAAACTTTGGCCTATTGGAGGCAGGCTTTAGGATTCACCATCTATATTTTAATTACAGACCCTGTATGGTTACTCGTTGGGGGGTGGGTGGGAGGGTGATTTATTGGTATAAAATATGATGGTTGAGAGATATGATAGATTTTATAGTTATAAACTTGTGAGGATGCATGAGTTGGTTGGGTAACAATATCAAATGTACTTAGTAAACAATTTAAATAAGGGAGACCAGCTAGGACACAACATTGTAGTCCCACCTATGTTTTGAAATAAGGAATTTCAAGTTTAATGAACATACTAAGTGATGTGATGCTTCTTTCATGGTAGATAACTATTTAAGGATAATTCATCATGATTTATTACTTATGCATTTCAACTGGGAAGAAAATGAAAATTAGGATGAAATTAATTAATTAATTAACCTTAATTTTCTATATGTTGGGTTTATGAGTCCCTAATATGTTTTCTTTTTCTATAATGGATATAGTCTAACGTACGTATCATGTTCATGCCAAATATGTTCGACAAGACATGCATGTATATCACCACCTAGTTGATGTTAATGATGATCATCCTTAGAGGAGGGAACTCTAAGAGTTTCAGTACCAATGTTTATAGAAGTAAGAGGGATCTATTTTATATTTGGATATTGAGGCTTGGTTATGGGAGGTTGATATTTCCTTCAGTTTTATTTATAATAGATGGATCGCTGGGTTTTGTTGGCTGTACTAATACTGCATGGGTCATATTAGTGGTGGAGGTTCTTTCTCCTTATAGATTATACAGAGTTTTTTATGGGATAAGTTCTAGGATCAATTTTAGACTAAATTTCATTAATTAAACAAAACTTAATCATATTGGTAGGATATTATTACCCTTCATTAGATGTGTTTTAGTGCGCAGGAATTTAGTATCTGATTTATGAACCTCATGTGTTTTGCATTAGATATTTTTTTAGATGAGGTGGCCAAGGAGATGAACTTATATGATGATTTTCATCTAGATATTTCACATTAGATCAACCCATTTATATTTAAGACATATCTAAAAGTGTTGGATTGGGAAAATGTCTTTGAGAGGATGCTAACAAAGACCAGATCACCTTGAGTGGGGAGTCATCATAATTCTATATGAAGCATAACTATGGAAAAAAGTTCTAAATTTCTTCATTAGAAGAATATTGAGATAGATGAGAGTTAGTTACTACCTTATTTATTTCATCTTTCGAGAGATGTTAGTTCTAGGACCCCTAACACTGATTGACTGTGGTTTTTAATGCTTATAGAGGTCAAGGACATGAGAAGTGAGATTTTCCAACCTTACTCAATAGTCAATGTGGAGTTGGATACCCTATTCATGCTCATCCATTATAGTAATATCCTCCAAGGAAGAAGTTGTAATAAACCAGATTTTCCCCAGGCCCTTCCTTTGTGAAAATCCAGTGTTGAGGTATTCAGGGAGCCGTGTGTGGCTCATTTCAAGAGTTTTCTAAATTTACAGTTTTTTTAGTGGCATGTCAGTGCATCGACATGTCAGTGCGATGACATATTAGTGCGTCGGCATGAAAGTGCTTCAATGAGTCAAGGGGAATCAACATTAGTGAGTCAAGGGGCATCAACATTGGTGAGTCAAAGGTTTCAGCATCAGGGGGTCATGGGTGTCAATGTCAGTAGGTCGAGGCGTCTATAGGTTGCTAGGTCGGTAGGCCATGGCATCGGTAGCTCATCATTGGTATCTCACCCATCATTGGTGGCTCAGCATCGGTAGATCAAGGTGTTGGTAAGTTAGGGAATCGGTTGGTCGAGGCGTCGGTAGGTCGTTGGGTCCGTAGGCTGTGGCATCAGTAGCTCAGCATCGGTGACTCACCCCTCGGTGAATCAATTATAGTTTTTCATAGTTTTTCCGGTTTATCCCTTATTACGTGTTAATCTCTATTTAAAGTTAATCTATCAACTCATAGTCGTCTGCTGGTCTATAACCACCATTTCTAAGGGGAATTATTAAATATCAATTAATTCCAACGTGTGAAACCGCCGAGCCGCATGGTCAATCCACGATCCGACTTTTAAGTAATTATAAATGGTCTCCCTGATTTTAGGATCCCACCTCTTCTTAATCCAAGATAATATCTTCCTTCTTTCTTTCATTTTCTCTTGGTGCGCTTAGAGACTTCTTCCCAAGATGAGTCTTACACCCATGCTGGATCCCTTCTCGCTCAGACTTGGTGTTCTTCTTGTTATTCGTGCCATCCCATGTTCATGGCGCAAGAAGGAACTTTGATCTTTGAATCATTTATGTAGGGATTTTATTTTTATTCTCTTTAATTGTGAATCATGTTGGGTGGGTATATAAATGGTTCCTTGTAAGGAATGACTGAATACTCTTATTGAATCAAGAATTAAACAAGAATTTAATATGGTCAAAAGATAGGTCACGTAAATAAAATAATGGGTAGGGTGTGGTTTTATGTGGTCGCCTATTTTATTTTTGTTATCTTTGATTCTCTTATGGGTGTTGTGGCTGTATGACTTCTGAAAATCACGACCATTGGTGGTCTTTTCTTGTGCACTGTTGGTGTTTCGTTGTGATGTTTTTTTTGTAAAGACATAACATGAAATCTGATTAATCACATTAACTCAGTTAAATAAAGGTATTCCCTAGGATCAAACCTATTATGTGATCACCCCAGTTATATTAAAGTGGAAATTAAATAACCCCTGTTGGTTAAATTTGAATACGCTAAGTTTTATGGTTGTGGTTATGTGGTGTATGTTCTAGTCTAGGTTTTGTAGGCTTGGTATATGGGGTGGTATGATAGGTGTGTTGGTGTCTCAGTCTGAGATATTGAACGATTATGGAATGGATGAACTTTCATGTAGTTGAACTACCTTTATGTTGTGTTTTGGTTACGAAGTGATGTCAAGTAGTTGGAATACAGTGTGGTTATGAAATTTTTATACAATGAAAAAAAAACAAGGAATTTTTTGGGTAGCAGGGCTCGGTTGTAAGAGAAGGATTAAGCTGTATCACTTTGAAGAAATATCATTGGCAGTAGATGAACATGGATGTGCAGTGGGACTGTAATTCTAGTTTTGTGCTAGTGTGAAGTGAGATTGAAGTTTGGTTTTGTTCGTTTCTTGGAATGGTTATAGTTTTTAGTTTCTTGGTAGTGTTGGTATAATTTAAAGTGAATCCCCTTAAATAAATAAATGTAAACTGAACAAAAAGGAGGTTGGGTTTATGCACGGCAGAGGTTGTTGTATGGTTGTGCATATAAGAGTAACAACAAAAGTGGTGCTGGTGTGGGGTTGTTGTCTGTTTGTGTGAAAGCCATAGGTTAGGGATGCATGTTTTTTTACACACACACACATATATATTGTATTATTTGTGATTTATATACTCACAGTACCCTTGTTGAGAACTATATGCCGAACACCTCCATTTAATGGGGGAGGGTGTCTTTCCCAACATCTCGGTGGGAGGATGTATGGTTGTTTACTGATTTTATTCCTCATACCTTCTTTCAGATCTTGCTGCTCGGGAATATTTGGGCAGGATTAAATGGATTGGGGCTTACCATAGTCCAAGATTCTTTGAGAAAAGGTTTTTTTACATGAGTTGCTCAGGTGTTTGCGGGCCAGGTATGTTTTACCAAGTACCTTTGAGATGAGGCCCAAGTGTCTTCGAGCATGGTGTGTGGTTGTTGAGGCCCATGTATCCTTGGGCGTGGTAGTGGTTGTTGTGGATGAGGTGCCTCCAGGTGTGGTTGTGTGCGGTTTGAAACCCAGGTGTGTGCGGGTAGGTTTTGGTAGTGGTACTGTTTGTGGTAAGAGTGGCAGCGTCAAGACGTTAGATCATTAGGAATGAGCAGTTAATCAGTGCGAAGGCGGTGCGAGGTCACCAAATTTTTATGTACTTATATTATTACTTTACTTGACTTGCGTTACTTCGGTGAGTGTGCCTTAGTGATGTTGGGCTAGTTAATATTCCTTGGTAGGTTCTTGAGGTTTCACTGTCTTATCACAGGGGCTTTAATATGTCTCCTCACTTGTGCATGAGTAGCTTTTGTTTCTCTACTTTGGATACTTGTATGCTTACCCTATGTATGTATTATTGTTTTCATGTTTCCGGGAGTAATTTAAGGACCGTGATGGACCTTTCTAGCTTAATCATCGGGATAGTTTCTATTGCTACTTAGTTTCTTTTCCATGGTACCTTATTTGGAAGTCTTGTCTTACTTTGTATTAGCTTTAATTTTGAACATGCATGTGGGAATTTATTTTTTGATTTACTTTTACCTTTAGTCCTTGGTGTTGCTGGGATTTACCATATTATCTACCAATATTATTCTATATAAAGGGTAAATCCTTCCATTTATGTGAAATTATATACCCTTGGTGCTAGTCGCCACTCCAGGGCCTACTGAAGGCAGGAATCAGGCGTCATTATCTATCATTTATCTTGATGAAGGAAGGGGAGGACACTTTTCCATCCCTTCCCTCATCTTGGAGAAGGTGGGTCATAAAAGAAGTAGCAGTAGGGAGCTCAAGAAATTGATCAATAGAGAGAGGATTGGCTAGGCATAGGACAACACATTAACACCCCTCATCATCAAATACATTGAGCAGTTCATGACTATGGAGTTGGTCTTCATAAAAGTTATAAAGGCCATTGAGAATGTTTTGTTTAAAGGCATGCCTTAGAGTTTCCAGCACTGGGTGATCCAGATGTTGTGTGAGGTACCATATTATAATTTTCTACTTGGGTGTATGCCTTTTTTGTTAAATATCTATTCACTTATTCATTGCACTCTCCCTATCCCACACTTTAGAACTTGGGGTGGAGAGACTTCCTATCCCCTTAATATTGACTAATCTAGTAGTAGGTTTAACAAAATTATATGTCTTGAGAAGATACTTTGAGTTGATACTAGGGTAGAATTACTCTTTGGTAGAATTATACTATTTTTATATACAACCATACGACATCATCATCGATATGGATTGGGTGTATTCTCTGTAGGATATTGTGGATTAATATATGGGGTGCATCATATTCTACTATACTGATAAAGAATAGTAAATGTTTGTAGGTGAGAGAGACCCTGAGGTGGGCCTGGAATATTGAATATCTATCTTCCTTGATGTTTTGGCCGATGTAGAGTTCCAATGAGGATTGGATGGTATTGTTTCTTGGGGTTGTTGTGGAGTACCAAGATTTATTTATGGAAGATTTTAAGATCCTACCCCCTCGATGAGAGATTGAGTTTGGAATAATTCTGTAGCTGGGTGTTGCTCCAATATCTATATCTCCATATGGGATAACCCCTTCTATGTTGCAGAATCTGAAAATATACATTGATAATTCTCTATAGAGAGTATTCATCTGACATAGTATGTCACCTAGGGATTATCGAATTCTATTAGTTAAGAATGAAGATGGAGGTTTTCATTTATATATTTATTATTTTCATTAAAATGAGGTGACCGTAAAGAACCACTATCATCTCCCATATATTTATGTTTCATTTGGTCACTTGAAGGGAGATATATTACGACCCAATCCTTTTACAAATATTATTACAATATTTAAGTATAATTATCCATTAAATACAAACCAAGGATAAAAAAGACAAGTGTCTTTAGAATACTAGGCACATAATTAGAAAATATGAAACTAGAATAAAAAATATTTTTATTAAACTCCATAATGAGATCCTAACTCCCATTGAGCTCCTATAATAGAATAAGACAACCTGTGGAATACATATACAAAAGGGGTGAGCTAAAAATCCAAGTAAGGAAAAAAACATGGAAATAAAGCATAGGATATGAGTCAGAAGGCATATCATGATAACATAAAAGGAATGAATCATTAATAAACATTTAGAGGCATAAAATATATAACATGGAATCATATGATCATGGAAACATATTAAAGTGGTAGAAACATATTAAAGTGGTAGAAACATATAACATGACATAAAAATGAGCCAAGGCAGACTATCAAGACTATATCATATGGTGGATAGAGTCCCATAATGGATTAAGTTTACTCCCTAATCCCATACATAATATCTCATTAAAAAAAATTACCCAATGAATAGATAACTATCTAGGTTCACCCATCATAACATCTACATGAACATGTGTACCACATAATTATATATAACATGAGGAATAAACATAAGGGTTCCCTCTGAAAATAAATGGATTTTAAAATCTTGTCATAAGGAATAACCAAAGGCTGTATCATAATGTTATCCATGAAAGAAAGGATTATATCATTATTGTACAATCATAAGAATATATCATTAATAACAATGTCCAACTAAAGTAAAAACCTGAAAAATAGGGTTGATATAACTTCAAAAATGTGCCACTTTAGTATGGTTTTAGTGAAAATAATAAAGAGGTTTTAAAGAGGATAAATGCATAATTGTTTACATAGAACTAGAAATGAAATAAAATAGTTTTTCATGATAAAATGAGTGATTTTAAAAAATGTGGGTGGCTTAAAAAATTTAATGGAGTGTACTTGAATTTGGGTGAGAAACAGAGAAGTTCCATTTAATCAGGCTTGCTTATCGAGCAGAATTGAGAAAGGAAGCTTTTAAAGAATATATTTCCCTATCAAAAATTATGAATTGAGACAGATATATATTTTTGGAAGATATATAAATAACACAGGATAAGTAGATTGAAATAATGAAGAGGTAAATTTAGTAAAATAGAGAGAGAGAGAGAGAGAGAATAACCTAGAGGAAATATGGAGGTTTGGAGAGTTCCCTTACCTTATGTTTGAATACATTCTTAACATATTCTTAATATCCTATATAATAAAATTAGAATCATTAATTACTTAATTAATAACCAATTACATATATATTTTATTTATTATAATTTTATTAAGTTCATTTATGGCTATTTTGATGAGTTATAAAATTAAATTTTGTTGTTCAGGGAGTGTTGGTTTGATGGTTTCATGGTCGGTTCACTTGTGTATAATGATGGAATTTATTATAAAATTGAAATACTACTCCAGAAGTGAAATGAAATTTCATTCATTCTATTCTATAATCTTAACTAGTACCATATATTATTTTTTATGATATGTGGATGATTCATTTAATAAAACGATAATGATAAATGATTAGTTTATTTTGGCGGTTTTTCTGACCATCCCAAACTAGATTTTTTTAATTTAATTTTATGGAAATATAAACATTAAATAATTTGAAACCACATATAATATACATAATTAGTTCATTTTAAATATTTATAGTTAAATTTAAAACTTTTAAGAAGGCATTAGTGGAAAATGAAAATTTATCATCTATAAAGGTGGTTAACCAATATGATATGGAAAATAGTTTCATTTTCTATTTGAATAAGAAATGAAGGGAAAAGGGGTGGACATAATATGGTCCATTAGCAATATTAAATTCCATTATATAAATAATACTGAAATATTTATACTAATACGGATGAAGGAGGCGAGGAGAGGGTAAGAGAAGAAAATAAATTAAAAGATGTAGTTTAAGAATGTTACCTCTTGAATATCACCTCCTTGAAGAACCCCTTATGAAACTTGTAATTGGTATTCTTGTGAGAACAATAGAACTTAGACGTGGGGAGAGTAGGGAGGAGAGGATTTTCTAGATATTTTTGAAGCTTAAAGTCTTATATTGTGTGAGGATAAAGGGTACTGATGAGTGATATTTATAAGGGGATGAGAGGGGTGGTGTTGATTATTATATTGATTAGTTTATTATTTTGGATCAAGAATGACAATAATATTGGTTATTGTGACTATATAAATTTAATGTTGCATTTTAGTTTTAACTAATGAGTTCTTACATCATCCATGACTAAAAAATTCAAGTATTTGGATTATAATATTAAATACTGTAAATTACTGTATTTCAATATTCACAAAAAATTCAACTATTTTATAAAAACAAAAAAATTCACCATAAAAGTTTTTATAAATTTATATTTAAAAAATTGAATCCATTTTATGAAAATAATTCTATAAATATGAGAAATTTAATTTTTAAATAAAATAACGATTTATTAAAAAAAGAAATTTAATATTATTATCGATTTTATGACCCTTTGAGTAATTACAATGGTCATATTTATAATGGTCATATGGGTCCCCTAATTTATTTAAATATATTTTATTCCATTCAATATTCATTAAATTATTTTTTCTTTCAAAGTTATATATAATTTCATCATAAAAATGAATATTTTATTACTAACAATAGGTTTTTTTCTACAGATTTATACACGAGTGATGTCATTATAGTGGATCCAGGTGATCAATCTTTTTATAATTATTATCTTATTTTATATTTATTTCCCTATTGTAATATTTGGTATTATTATTGGTTTAGTTGCTGACTAATGTATCATTCTTTATTTATGAGAATAATGTTTTGTTGGTTTCTCCATGTGATGTATGTGGTTTACATAACATGAAATAATTATAAGATGGGAAATTTCATTAATGAAATCTTGGGTTGTTACAACCTAGCTACTTTTGTAGCAACCTGGGTTTTTACTCCTTAATTAAGAAATGTTTTTGATAGCTTCCTCCACACACAACATCAAAACTAAAAAAATATAAAATGTTATAAGTTAGTTATAAAATTAGATGGTAGAAAAATTAGTAAAATAATTATGATATATATATATATAAATATATATTATATAAATTAAAATATCTAATAAACTAAAAAATACTTCTGTATGATTAAAATTCACAAAATAGATATTTTTCATTTTTGATTAGCACTCATTTTAGAAGAATAATTAAAATATGAAAAAAAATATTTCTTCTTAAAATATATTTTCATGTTATTTTATGATTTTATTTTAGTATTAAAATTTTGGATGTGAATTTGAAAATATTAATATCATTTTTTATTTTTTCAAATATATGTTAGCTTAGGAATAATTTTTGGGATTTTTTAGAAATAACTAATTTTTTGGAAAATAGTGAAAATACAGATTATATTAATGTCATCACCTTTATGAAATTAAATGATTACATTGAAATATTTTGAAACATTTTACTATAAAATTTTATATTATAATGTGTAATAAATTACTTTAAAAAACTATTATGACTTAAAAAATCTATGATCAACATTTTGAAAATTTATGTACTGATTTAATGATAACTGCGTTTTGACCATTTTGTTTAATTATTTATAACCTGATGAAATGCTGTTTTTGGTTTATTTTATTGTTAATTAAATAATATTTGAATTAAAATAATTTTTTAAATTCTTTTTAATCCATGGAATTGATAATTATATCCTAATTATAAATCTTTTTTCTTAGAAATAAACTTTTCTAAAAAATGGATTTTTATCCATTTTATGCACAAAAATTAAAGTTAATTTACCTAAAAATTTAATGTTAATTTTATAAATTGATTATTACATTTTATATAATAATTATCATATTTTTTAACATGTTAAATTACATTTTTTATTTATAAAATTTAGATTGTTAAGATTAATGCTAATTACAATGATATTGGTGATTTTTATTTCAAAATTATTATTTGTTTATATCATGGAATTTATATCAAGTAAATTAAATGTAAATCCTTTAAATAATGAAGGAAATATTATGTATTAACACATATATAAATATCTAAACACTCAATTAATTGATATTTATTACTTAATTATATTTAAAATCCATAATTATCAAAATGTCATTTTTCAACTGAAATAGTTGTTATACACATTATTTGTTTTAATTTAAAAGTTTATTTTATAATATTATTAAATTTAATTGGATTAAATATAGGTTAAATTAAGTTCTATAACAACCAAATTTTTCTATATGGTTTATATTATACTGTTAATAAAACATAAAATCAGTTAGTTTAAAACTAATTACCATGTTTAAAAGAGAAAGAGTGAAATGTAAAAACCTAATTATTAAAGACTTATAACATATTTAAAACCAGTTTGGAAATCCATTATTGAATATTTATCGATCCCAAGACACCTCGAAATCAAAAATTTCTAAATTTTTGAGCCATTGGACTTTTAATAATGTCATGGCATTATTAAAATATGAGACGTGTTTCCAAAAGTTCCCTTTTATTCACTTATATAAAAGGGGACCACTTACACCCTTTCAAGCACAAAAATACCTTAATAATTAATGCTTTAAAATATTATATTTTAATCTCCCTATATACCTATAAAAAAACATTACCCTCTAATTAGTCATATTTTACCTAATCCATTCAATTTCAAGGGAAATTCAAAGGAAAAATCCAATGTAATTATTATATATTTCTTAAGTTTTATCCTTAATAATAATCATACAAATGTATTTTAATCATAATAATATGATTAATTCACTATCACCAATATATTTATATCTTTTTATATTAGTATTACTACCCTTATTTATTCATTTCCATCCACTTAGAAATATAAAAGAACATCGTTAGTGTGTTGGACATACAACCACCTCTATGAAGTGATGCAATTTGTTTTCATCATTTACACCTTTCATGGATGGTATTAGTTGTTAAAATGATAAATAAATATGATATTTCTCATATAATTACGATTATAAAATTTCAATTTAATATCCAACTTCACCCCTCTCTAGCATTGACAAGTTGGAATGCTAAACGTGCGTACGTGAGGATTCCTACCTCCTCGTTGAAACATTTTTTTTATCATCTAGATTTTCATGTGTTATCTAAAATTATTCAAATATGGTTAAAAATCCTAAAAAAATAAATATAATATCATTATGATTATTTTATAATGATATTATGTCAAAAGAAACACATCTTTAATCATAACCACCAATTGAGTTAAAGCGTGTTCAAGTTTGGGACGATTTGACTACCTATGTGAAAAATCCTTTACAACCTGATTATGGATGAGTATAGGCACATTAAAAAAAATATTATTATAATATATTAAGAAAATAATGATTATTATATATTTTATGAAATATTATACTATATATTTAAATTATTATTAAGGTAACATTTTCATTCACTAAAATTACCAAAATAAGTTGTTATTAATTCAGTTTTCACATAACGTAACAAAAACACATATGGAATGAAATAAGAACAATTAAAATCAATAATTGTTATATGTTATAGAATATTAGAGTAAATATTAATAATTAACTTAAAATAAAATTATGGGTAATGATATCAAATTTTTAAACATGCAGAAAACAATTAAAGTTATCCAACCCAGATGTAGCACCCTAATCTTCCAAAGTATGATTCTTTTAAATAATTCAAATAGCTTACACTATACGCAACACTGAGTTCAAGTACACCAAAAATATACATTTAAAGAGAGGTTATTAATATTATTAACCACATTTTTAATTTTATATATTCCATATAATTTTAATATTCGTCTCATATGTTTCTTAGACATGACATAACAACAAATTCATTTTTTCAAATAAAAGATGTATTTAAAAAAAATGCAGTTCTACAGCCTTTTAATGGAGAACCATTTTTAAATCCAATATTTAAAAATTTTATATATTTAATTTAAAAAATAAACATTCTATTTAGAACAGGTATATAAAAATTTAGTTTGGATAAATTTTTGGGTTTTTTTTCTAATAACTTTCATATTTTGACAAATAGTGAAAAATAATAAATTTTAATTGAAAAAACTCTTTTAATAGAAGTAATTTATAGTGTTAAATTATAAATTTTAATGGTTTTAAAGTATAATTTTATTATATTTTTATCATTTAATATAATTTAGGTCACCGTAATGTTTTTCACATTAAAATTAGATATAAATACATGTCAATCTTTTGATGGTTTTTACTTTTGAAAAACCCATTTTCTCACTTTGACAACGGGGATTAATTTTAAATTAATTACTATAACTTTTGTGTTTTAAGTTTATAAAAATGAATTCCATATTTAAAATTATTGGGTTCAAATTATGTTAATAGGTTACTTTTTATTGGACATATTGAATAGTAACTTTAGTAATTTTTGTATTACCACGATTAAGGTTAAATATGGTAATTAATGATAAATATAATAATATAAAATTATATTAAAAATTGTAAAAATACTTTTGGAAGAATAAATTTAACCCATATCATATATGTATTGAAATAGAATCATTTAATGGAAAATTTCACATGAATATAACATGAATATTATTAAAATCAACGAATGTGACAAAATGTCACACTCTCATTTTATATAAGTATATTAATTTTAATAGAGGGATAAAACGGAGATAAAATATACCATAGTTAGTTTCCGTAAATATTATATAATTAACTAAATCATATAAATTTATTTATAATATCTAGATATTAAATAGTTATGATTAAGGATGACACCGTAGTGATACTAAAATTATTTTATTAAAATAAATATCAAATAAACGATTTCAAAAATATTAAAAGAAATAAAATTTGAATTAATTAAGGTGATCCACTGATTTTCTAGGTGAATATGACATGTTATAAGTATATTAAATGTTTTGGTTAAAATTTATCTTCTATGTGGATTTTATTTAAAATCAAAGAAATGAATATTGTCAAAATTGGCTCTTTTGACATTTTATAAAAATAAAATTTTATAAAAATTATTTAAAAATAATAAAAATAATTTGAAAAAGGTGATAATTATATGGTCTAAAATTTCATAAAATTTCCATTTATTCTCAATTGACTCCATATAAAAAAATATTTATAACCATTTAATATTTAGAATGTTATTACCAAAATTAAAATTAAATAGAATAAATAAGGATAAATAGAAATGATAATGTTTAAAAAAACATGTCTAAATTTTATTGGTTGAGAGTATTTTGACAAATCATCATCTTATCTTCCAAATGATTAACTTGGGAGCCATTTTGATTTAAAAATTAATATATATTAATTTAAGAGTGTTGGTATTTCCAAAGGTGCCTCTCCCCTCTCTTGTAAGAAGAACCTCGAATTCAATATTAATCACACCTATAAATCCTTTTAGTTTATACAAAATCTTCCCTTTTACTCTCAAAACTTCCCTCAATACATCCTATAGGCCATACATTTGGGTGAAAGCCATCCCAAGGTTTCATTTTGTACAAATCCAAAGTAGACACCTGAAAAAGCGGTAATTGTTTTATCACCTCTTTCAAAGTGTTTTTCTTCTTCTACTTCCTATTTCTATGTTGTTTTCATATCAAAATAATAAATCCAGTATCATCCACATACTCATATGTTGGTATAATTATGTTACAACCTTATACCTCCTTTTATCCATCCTACGAATAACAATATCACCATGTGTGCGTATGTATGGCTTAACATCTCCATACCATGGTGAAATTTGTTATTCAAAAATATATATAACATGATAATTATTCTATATCATTAATATACCATCCAATTACATACCATTTAACCATCAAGTGAATGATACCATCGCTCATATGTACGTACAACCTACCGTATTCACGACGCTTTGAGATTCATTCTCCATGTTGACCATTCAATAATGATTATAATTTTTATATGATGAGTAAAAATAATAATTATTAAGTTGATATAATTATTGATATTAATAAAATACATACCATTTATAACAAACATGACTTACATGACAAAACAAGAATTGTAAAATGAAGTAGTTAACACTCGAAACAATGAGAATACCGAAATTTTATTAACAAATGATAAAAGAGGGTCATATATGATATAAAAAATATTTGTATGGTTATGGTATAATTTAATAACATACTCTAACAATTATATAAGAGGTTAATACACCATCGACTAATGGAATATACAATGTAAGAATTAATTTCATAAACTCTTTATTATTTGAGATTTCTTATACGTATGTATCTACTAGGACATCTTTATCATCCATGTCCATGTTTATTAAAATGAAATTCAAAATATTATAAAAAATTATTTAACGCCATTTTTACCCATGTTTTAATTTTTATAATTTTTTTTGAAATGAATCTTTTCATCATTTTCCAAATGAGGTACTTTATAACCTTTTGAAAAAATTAAGGAAAGACTATTTTTTAACTTATACGACGCAAACGACTATTTTCTGCTATTATGACGCCGTAACCTTTTGAAGACTTCCTTACAAGATTATAAGGTTATTTTAAAAATAAATGTTTTATTTTATAATTGTGTGGTTCCTAAATGGTTTTAATGTAAAAATGGATATTTTTCTCAAATAATTTTAATGAATTTATTAAATTATTTTCATTTATGTCAACATCCTTTTTTAGATTTTATGATTATTTGAGATTAAATTATTATGATACAATCGTAAATATTTTATTGAAGGGTTTATGATATATTTGACTATGGATGTTTTATATTTATACCATTCTTGATTTATGGTTAAAGTCTTAACATTTCGTGTTCTAGTTTTAATACGAATGTTTATGTTATGTTTAACCATTTTCCTAATAGGAATGCATTGGACTATGTAAGCGATGGGCAGGACGTTCTATTGCCCCTCGATGCATCAATATGTCTCATGAGACAAACTAGTGTCTTGGAATAAGGCCTTTATGGTATGGTAATGGTCTTAGCATGATGATTTGACGATAAGGTTATGATGTTCGACATTTTCTATTTCCTCATTATGAGATTAGTTACTGATATTGCATGTGATTTTTCAACTAGTAGAATATCCACTTGAAAGTTTAAATAGAATTATTTGATTTATTCTTTCAATATTATTCTAAATAATATGTTTAAAAGGTTTGTGTTTCAGTTTATACATTTCCTTAAAAGTGTATACTTATTTATGATAGTTCCCGCTATATTGTTTATCCTTACTGAGCATATGAACTCACCCCTTTCTTATGTTTCATTTTCCCCTCAGATGTGATGAATTATATTATGATTGACATGGACTGATAGTCTAAGGTATATGAGTGTTTTAAAAGGGGATAATTTTTTTCTTTTCATTTAAAGATGTAATGTAAAACTTATATTTTTATCTAGTATTTCCAAGGCTACTAAGCCAACTGGTCCTTTAGGATTTGATTTTCTTGTGATCGTGCCAATGGTAATGAAATAAAACACTGAATCTGGGAAACTAGGGTTAGGGTGTTATAGTTGGTATTAGAGTAAGCTTATTACAGGCCTTGGAAACTAGATTTATAAAACAATATTGATTAGGGAACATTACTCTAAGATAAAATTTGAGGATAAGTACAAAATAACATTCTATAATTTTGGTAATATTAATATTTTGGGGGTATTCCTAGAAAATACATCCCTGTAAGGATATTACAAGTGGACATGGTTCTGGTCCAGATGTACCCAGGGGTGAAAAATCCAACAAGGTGTTCCAAGCTTGACTCAGGGTAACCCGACACATGACAACATGCCTTACTATGCATCTCGTTTGAATCTCCCAGGGGATATGCTTAGGATAATTCATATTTTGTATACAAACCATTATATAGGATTTATGATTAACTATGACCACAAAGAAACCATGTTTATTATTATTTATTATATATTCATAATTTTCTCACTATATGTAAAGTATTTTACTAGTTTGTAACTATGCATTATGATTCATAACCTAATACAGTGTTTTCCATTGTTTAGAAATAAAGCCTAGTGGAAGAAATAAAAATCATATCAATGCACATTATCCATATAGATATTTACCTTCTATGGAATATAATGATAGTGGAGTAGGTGACATAACTAGTGATGAAAAAGTTATAACCATACTGGGACAACTGAATCAGGTTATGAATAATAACCCTACCCGTATAGAGTAGACTGATGCACAATACGAAGGACCAATGTTAGAACACTTCATGAGACAAAAACCTCCAACATTCAATGTGAATACAAATCCATTTTTAGCTGATAAATGGATAAGTTCCTTAGAGAAAATATGTCTTTCTTTGTAAAGTAACGAAAGGGAAGAGGTTGTCATGGAAGTTTATTGTCTCTTAGGAGATACAGATCAATGGTGGTAATTAATTCAAAACATGAAGGAGGATAATGAAGTAATAAATATAGAATAGAGGGAGTTTAAAGAACTTTTCCTAGAAAAATACTCTCCTCATGAACAACAAGATGATATGGAAAGGAAATTTCTGAGTCTGAGGAAAAAATAGGATGAAAATGTTGCAAAGCATGAGGCTAACTTTACAAGGTTAGTAAGGAATGCTGTAGACTATATACGTAACCCTTCCTGAATTGACCTAGGGCCTTCATTTTTTTATTGATTTTTTATAACCCCCCTTTCAAAGGATGGGGGGAACCCTTATAAGGCCCATAGGCTTAGATATTACATGTCCCATTGGCTTAAGAGATTATATGACCTGAAGGTCTTAAGGAATTCAACCAGACTATAACTACATGGAACTACCCCTCCCAAGAATCTGTATCGTGATAGTTGCTCTCCACCTTCACATGACCATCTAGCTAGGCATTCCATGCAAGAACATTCTAGTCCCGATGGCATAGCCATACCCTCTTGTTCTTACAAATCCATTTGATTCTTCTCTGGTGAGTGCACTTTCTCTGAATCCTCCTCTTAGGCTGCTCCTTTTTTATATAGTCTATTTGGGGAAACTGTACTGATCATGTGGTCTAGAGGTCTTGAGGTTTCCTGAATGCCTTAAAGGTGTCCTAAAATCCTTACTGACCCGAAGTTCTGGGTGGCACGAAGGCCTTTAAGGACTCCAAGCCCAAACCGATGGCCCAAGGTGAATAGTTCCAACTACTACAATACCGAACAGTAAGTGCTATAGTAGCTGTTACAGTACCGCACAGTACTGCTGCAGTGACTGCTACAGTACTTCTACAATACTCCCAAAAAATATTCCTCCACCTAGTTTTGAACCTGGTTCTCGTGGATGCACTTAAGGAGTCCTTACCAACTGGGCTGAGGCTCATGTACGACTATATACGTAACCCGAGAAGTAAGACTGATCGATTCATTGATGGGTTAAAACCATTCTTCCAACATGCATTTGTCTCTAAATATTTATCATCGTATGAATATGTAGTCTCATGTGCTATCAAGAAAGAAAATTAATTCTATAAGTCTTATGAATTTAAAGGTAATCAAGATAAGAAGTGGTCCACTGAACACTCTGGTAAAGGAAATGAGGGGAATAAGGGAAAACCTTACTTTTACCCTACAGTAATTATGGGAAGAAAAACCATTGTACTTGCCTAAAGGGGATGAGAGTTTGTTACAATTGTAGAGAAAAATGACACCAAGCTCATGATTATAATGGGAAGAAAGAATCTATCAATGTTCAATGTTAAAATAGTAAATAAATGGGACATTATGCAAATGATTTTCCTATGCGTCAAAGAAACTTACCTTAGAAAAGGATAAGGGAGAACAACCAAGATTTTGTGATCACAACTACTAAGGTTGAAACTCCTAATGAAATTTTGGAAGGTACTATATTCATCTCCTCAATTTTAGTAAAATATTTATTTGATTCTGGATCCTCGCATTCCATTATATATTCCTAGTTTTTTTTGAAAAAAATAGATATTTACAATTCACTTTAACAAGGGATTTTTCGGTCAAAACCTCTAATGAAAGTCTCATTGTAACAAAGATGTGTCAGGTAGTTCCCATTATGAAATATAATTGAACATTATATACTAACTTTATTATAATACCTATAGTCAACTTTGATATAATCCTTACTATGGGATTGTCTATCTAAATATGATGTGAAGATTTTTTACAATAAGAATGTGTTTACGATTTCTAAAGATGATATAGAATCTATTATCTTTTGAGAAGAAACTTCATCACATAATTCTTATAAAAATCCACCCCAATATCTTTACTAAATGAGATTATTGGGGAAGAAGAGGAAATAACATCTAGGGATGAAAAAAGAAATATTAAAATTGAGTATTTACCTATTGTAAATGAATAAATTGATGTTTTTACTGAAGATTTACCTAGACACCGCCACAACATGAAGTTAAGTTTTCTATTTATTTAATCCCTTATGAAAGACCAATATCGAAGACACCTTATAGAATGGCCACTGTGGAATTAGTAGAGCTGAATAAACAACTAGAGGAGTTCACTAATAAGGGATTTATTCTCCCTTGTGTTTTTCTATGGGGGACCCTAATTCTTTTTGTTAAGAAGAAAGATGGATCAATGTGGTTGTGCATTAACTATAGAGAAATCAATTATATTATAATAAAACACATGTATACTCTTCCTTGCATTGATGATTTATTTGATCAACTACATGGAGCTCAATATTAATCAAGAATTAAACTTTGTTATAGATATCATCAATTGTGTGTAAAAAAGGAACATATTCTTAAGAAAAAATTGTGAACGAGGTATGGTTATTAATAATTTATGATAATTCCATTTGGATAGACTAATGCAACCTCTTTTTTGATATATATAATGAATAGAGTGTTCAAGTAATATCTGGATGATTTTGTTTTAGTATTTATTGATGATATCTTGGTATACTCCAAAATCTACAAAGACCATGAGAACCACATGTGGATTATTCTAAATACTCTTAGAAGAAATGAACTATATGGGAAGTTTAGAAAATGTGAATTCTGGATTCATGAAATTTATATTCTAATCCATATTGTATCCAAAGATGGAATTTCTATTGATCCAACAAAATGAAATGCAAAACAATAATTTTCAAGACCGATGAGTATAAATGATGTACGTAGTTTTATTGGTTTAGTAGGATATTTTTAGCATTTTGTCTAGAATTTTTATTGATTGGAAAACCCATTAAAAAAGCTCACATGTAAAGGGGTTAATTTTATTTTCACAAAAGAGTGTGAAGAATGTTTTGAAGAATTGAAGAGAAGACTTGTCAATGGTCCTATCTTGACTCTACTATCTGAGAACTATGGGTTTGTGATTTATAGTGATGCATCAAGGAAAGGACTCAGTTGTTTCCTTGTACAGAATGATAGGGTTATTGCTTATGCTTCAATCCAACTCATGATCTTGAGTTAGATGTAGTAATATTTTCCTTTAATATATGGAGACACTATATCTATGATGAAAGATATGAGATATATACTGATCACAAGAGTTTGAAATATATTTTCTCATAGAGAGAAATCAACATGAGACAAAGGAGGTGGCTTGAGCTACTCAAGGATTATGATTTCACAATACACTACCACCCAGGGAAGGAAAATAAGGCGACAGATGCTTTGAGTATAAAATACCATTGTGTTCTAAACAAAATGATATTTTAAAGGGATCCTATGTTTATGGATATAGTAATGATGGTTATGGGAATTATCATGGAAGGTGAAACATGAATACTTTTTGAAATGGTTTCCAAATTTTTTTTATTAGAAATGATAAAAAGTTATCAATATGATGATGAGGAGTTTCAAAAGAAAATTAAAGATGTGAATGATAGGAGGCTGATTTAATTCGTATTTTAAGATAGTACTTTGAAATTTGGGAAGTGGTTTTGTATTCCTGCTATACCTATGTGAAAAAGGGAAATGATGGATGATGATCATAGATTCAATTTCTCCATACACCCTAGTGGAACTAAGATGTGTATAGATTTTAAAGAAATTGTTTGGTGGGACAAAATGAAGAGGGAGATTGCTGATTATGTGTCAAGATGTTTGGTTTGTTAACAGGTGAAGGCTGGAAGACAACATCCTAAAGGAATCATGAATCCTCTTCCTATACCTGTGTGAAAATGGGATGATATTATAAAAGAATTTTTCATGGGGATGCCAAATACTCCTACAAGAAATGATGCGATATGGGTTATTGTTGATCATCTTACAAAATCAGCACATTTTATTTTTATAAGAGAAGAATGACCATTTGAAAATTTATAGACTATATATTAATGAATTTGTAAGACTTCATGGTGTACCTATATCGATTGTTTCTGACTGTGATCCCCATTTGCATCATAATTATGGAAAACTATTCAGAAGGCCCTAGATGCTGAGCTTAGTTTGTGTACTTCCTACCAGCCTCAAACTGATAGACAATTAAGAAAGACTATTTAAACCTTAGAAGACATGTTGAGATCTTTCCCTCTTGACTTTTAAGGTATATGGGATCAATATTTACCTCTGGTAGAATTTTCATACAACAATAGCTTCCATTCAAGTATATAGATAGAACCATTTGAAGAGTTATATAGAAAGAGATGTTGTACACCAACTTGTTGGGATGATATTGCTGAAAGAAAAATAATAGCCCCAGAACATGTTAATGAAATGACTAAAAAGGTAAAAACTATTGAGACCTATATCAAAACATCTCAAAGTAGGAAAAAGCGCTATGCTGATAATCGATAAAAAGAATTTGGAATTTCAACTGGGAGATCATTTTTTCTTGAAGATATATCCATTGAAGGGTGTTATATAATTTTTTAATAAGGGAAAATTAAGTCCCAAGTAAATTAGACCATTTGAAATTCTAGAATTAATTGGAGATTTAGCTTACCATTTGGAAATGCCGCCACGCCTCTCCAAAGTTCATGATGTGTTTGATATATCAATGTTAAGGAAATACATGCTAGAACCAACACATGTACTCACTTGTGAGGAAATGGAATTGAAACCCAATCTGTCTTATTGTGAAGTTCCTATCAATATTCTTGATACCAGAGAACAAGTGTGGAGAAGTCGAATGACTTGTCTGGTAAAGGTTCTTTGGAAAAAATATAAAATAGAAGAGGAGACGTGGGAACCTGAATGACTTATGATAAAGAACCACTTGAATATTTTTATGCAGTGATATTATATAAATTTTTAGGAAAAAATTATTTTAAGAAGGTAAGAATAAACACCACAATCTTCAATGGTACACTTATTTTTAAATAATTCAAATAGATTGCAATACACACGACACTGAGTTCGAGAACACCACAACTAGCCATTTAAAGAGTGGTTTTGAATAGAATTAATTTTTTTTGAAATAAATATTTTCCATATATTTTTAATATTTATCTCATATGTTTATTGGACATGATATAATAATAAATTCAATTTTTTGAATTAAATAAGTATTTTTCAAAAAATGCATTTTCACCACCTCTTAATAGAGAACACTTTTAAAATATAAAATTTTAAACTTTTATATATTAAATTTTAAAAAATAAACTTCTTCTTTATAATTAGGACATAAAAATTTAGATGGGATACATTTTTGGAATTTTTCTGATAACTTTTATATTTTGATGAATAATGAAAAATACTAAATTTTAATTGAAAACAACATTTAAATTGAAATAATTTATTGTGTTAAATTATAAATTTGAATAGTTTTAAAGTATAATTAGATTATATTTTTATTATTTAATATAATTTATGTCATTTTAATTATTTTCACAATAAAATTCGATATGAACACATGTCAATCTTTTCACGGTTTTTACTTTTGAAAAACCTGTTTTCTCATTTTGAAAATAGGGATTAATTCTAAATTAATTACTACAAATTCTGTGTTTTAAATTTTTAAAAATGGATTTAATATTTGGAATTAGTGGGTCCAAATTATGTTAATAGGTTGCTATTATTTTTGAAAATTATGAATAGTAACTTTAGTAATTGTTTTATTAACGTAGTTAAGGGTAAATCAGGTAATTAATAGAAAATATAATATTATAAAATTACATTAACACCTATAAAAAATATTATTAGATGAATAAATTCAAAACTTAAAATATATGGTTCTAAATGTAATCAGTTAATGGCCACTTTCCGATGATTATGATATTAATATTATTAAAATCAATGAATGTGACAAAATATCACACTCATTTTATATATGTATATTAATTTTAATATAGGGATAATCTGGATATAAAATCGACTATAGGTAGTATATGTCAATATAATAGAATTTTCTACATCATAGAAATTTATTTATAATTTTTATATATTAAAAAATTACCATCAAGGATGACATAATAGTGACACATAAATTATTTTATTAATAGAAATATCAAATAAATGATATTAAAAATATTAATAGAAATATAATTTTAATTAATTAAGGTGATAAATTTTTTTTATAGGTGACTATGAAATGTTAGTAGTATATTAAATGTTTTTTTTCAAAGTTATATTCTGTGTGGATCTTATTTAAAATCAAAGAAATGAAAAGTGTCAAAATTGACTCTATTGATATTTTATAAAAATGACATTTTATTAAATTATTTAAAAATCATAAAAATATTTAAAAATTATAATTTGATAATTAAAAGGTCTCAAAATTCATAAAATATCCTTTTATTCTCAATTTAAACCATATAAGTAAATATTTATAACCATTTAGTTTTTAGAATGTTATTACCAGAATTAAAATTAAATCGATTAAATATGGATAAACCAAAATGATAAGGTTTAAAATTAAATAGAAACATGGTCTATATTTTATTATTTTATATGATTTACAACAATAATCATATTATATTTTAAATTATCCACTTTGGACCCATTATTATTAAAAGATTAATTTATATTAATTTAATAGTTTTGGTATTTCCAAAGGTGCCCCTCCCCTCTCTTATAAAAGGGAACCTCTCCTTATTTTTTAATCACATCTCCAAAACCTTTTCGTTTGGAAAAAATATGAATTTTTTCCTCTCTCAACTTCCCTCAATACATCCAAGAGGCCATAAACTGGGTAGAAATCCATCCTAAGGAGTCCTTTTTCATAAATGAAAAGGCGACACTCAAAAAAGAGGTAATTATTTCATCACTTCTTTTAGAGTTATTTTCTTCTTATAATTTATATTTCCATGTTTTTTCTATATAAAAATTAATTAAAATAGAATCATACATATATTGAGATATTATTATAATTATGGGATAACCTTATTCCTCCTTTTATCCTTCCTATGAATAACAATATCACCATGCGTGCGTACGTACGTTTTACCGTTTCCACGCTGTGGTGAAATTTGTTATTAAAAAATACTTCATTTGGATGGGTATAATGATGAGTATAATATATTTATATAATAATTATAACATGATAATTATTATATATAATTAATATAACATCCAATTTCATATCATTTAACTATCAAGTGAATGATACCGTCGCTCATACATGCGTAGGACCTACCGTCTCCATAGTGCGGTGAGATTCATTCTCCATGTCAACAATTCAAGAATGATTATAAAATTTATATGATGAGTAAAAATAATAATTATTAACTTAATATCATTATATATATGACTAAAATATATCCTATTTTTAACAAACATGACTTACACGACAAAATAAAAATGAAAAAATGAAGCAGTTATCACCCGAACTAATGGTAATACTGAATTATTATTAACAAATGATAAAATATGATCATATATGATATCATAAATATTTATATGGTCCTGTTATATTTTAATAACAAACTTTAACCATTATATAGTAGGTTAACACACCCTCAACTAACGAAAATTAAAAGGTAAGGTTTAATTTCACAATATCTTTATTATCCAATATTGCTTATACATAAGTATCTACTGGGTCATCCTTATCATCCATTTCCATGTTTATTAAAATGTAATTCAAAATATTATCAAAAATTATTTAAATTAATTTTTACCCATGTTTTACTTTTTACAAAACTTTTTAAAAGGTATCTTTTCATCATTTTCCAAATGAGTTACTTTATAACCTTTTCAAAAAATTAAGGAAATAATGTTTTCTATACCTTATACGACACATGAGGCTATTTTCTACTGTTATAAGTCCTTAAAATTGTGAATATTTCTTGACAAGATTATAAGGTTATTTTCAATAATAAATTTTTTGTTTTATAATTTTGCAGTTTCAAAATGATTTCAATGTAAAAACAAACATTTTACCCAAAGAGTTTTAATGAATTTATTAAATTATTTTAATCTATGTCAACATAATTTGTTAGATTTTATGATTATTTGAGGTTGCATTATTATGATATAATCTTACTTATTGTATTGAAGGGTTTATGATATATTTGACTTTGGATGTGCTATGTTTATACCAGTCATGGTTTATGGTAAAATTATTAATATTTCATATGCTAGTTTTAATATGAATGTTTATGTTATGTTTCAAAATTTTCATAAGAGGAATGCATTGGACTTATTAAGTGACATGAGGGGCCTTATATATCCTCTCAATGAATCGGTATGTCTCATGAGAAAAACTACTGTCTTGGTACAAGGCCTTGATAATATGGTAATGGTCTTGGCACAAGGCCTTGACGGTATGGTTATGATGTTTGACATTATACATTTCCTCATTATAAGATTAGTTATTGATATTGCCTCTGATTATTAGACTAGTAGAATACACATGTGAAAGTTTAAATGGTATCATTTGATTTATTCTTTCCATATTGTGCTGAATATTATGTTTAAAAGGACTTTTAATCAATTTTATACCTTTCCTTAAAAGTTTATGCTTATTTATGATAGCTTCCATTATATTGTTTTTACTTACTGATCATATGATTTCACCCCTTTATTATGTTTTATTTTTACCTCAGATGTGAAGAAGTATATTATGATATAGATACAGTGATAGTCTAAGGGATATGACTGTTTTCAAAGGAGATAATTTTTTTCTATTTATTTCAATATGTAATGTAAAACTTATTTTTGTATCTAGTATTTACAAGGCTACTAACAATATTGGTGATTTGAGATTTGATTTTCTTATGATCATTCCAATGTAATAAAATAATGCACCAACTCTAGACAACTGGGGTCTATACATTACACCCAATGATCATAACATGCTATAACTAATTAGTTTAATCATGATAAATAATTATAATAAGTATTATAGAAGGGTAATATTTATGATTAATGTTTTGAAATGTTATATTAAGTTAGATATGTTTGTTTTAAAGGAGGTTAGTGTGTCATCATCTAAGTAAGGAAATAAGGTATGTGACTTGGTAACATAAAATTATTTCTCTGAGTTATGCAATTTCTTATTTGAACTTTATTTTTCCATGAATTTCCATTTTAAATGATGTTACATTCTTTACATATAAGGATTTTTTTTGAAGAAATTCTATTTCTCTAAAATATTTCCTTTTCATTTTTCTTGAAAAAAGATACTTTTTAAAAGTTACTTATAACCATGACTTTTACAATGAAACATACATAATGCTTCCAAAATTTATTTTCTTTATGATTTTTTTCCATTATATACAAATTATATGTCTATAATGGAGTTATGTTTCTTGTTTCACACTATATTATTATTTTATGAGATTACTTTGGGTGATAATGTTTTTGGTATGAAGTGATCTAATTCTTGATGTTATTTGGATGCATTATGAAACCTATTTTTCCATTGTTTTTTTTATGAAAAGTTAATGATTTCTATTTGACTGTTTGATTAATTATTTATTATTTCTATGGGATCCTCATTAAAAATTAATGATTTACATTTAGATTTTATTTGAAACCCATTTTATCTCCACTGTTTATTTATATGACTATTTTTGAATGTCCTAAAACCTGTTTTGTTTATTTAGGTTATTTATATGACTATATGTAAACTAGTAGCTTGATTTACCAAGTTTTAGAGTGATTCCATTAAGCACTACTCACAATTTTTCAAGTTATTTTTTTTATCAAGTCTCTAGGTTCGCAAAGGGTGAGTGTGAAAGAGTTAATCACTACTCAAAATTTTACATTTGAAAAAGTTTATGAGTATCCATGTTCACAAGGATAAGAAATATAATGTTTATGATTATGCCCCCCTTTCAAATTTTTTATCAAGAAATGCCAAGTTTTTATAATTATGACTTATTTTTAGAGTATTATACACTTTTTCATCATTCTCACATATTTTATGATTATTGACATTTTTTAATCTTGGTATGTTCTTTTATGGTTCCTTAATGATATTATTTTGATCTTATGTTGGTTTATTAATTTTTATGATAAACATCTATGGTATTTTGAGCTTTATTATTTTATTTATATATTTCTCATATTCTTCTTCATGTTTTTGATATAATACCTATTAATATCTATTTTACCTTAATTGTTTTAAGATAAAATATTTCTTATATTTATAGACCAATGGTTATTGAGATTATTTTTTAATTTGAGACGTTTAGAATGGGTCTCATGGAGTATGATTATCAATAACAGTTTGAAAGTTCTATGAAATAAGTTATTTATATAACTTATATCTAAAGAACTGAACCTTTAAGTCCTTGGATTTGAGACTATTTACGAGATTTATTATTTAAATCATGTGATTAATGTATTATTTAAGTCATGTTTAGCTTGGTATTCTTTAGGTTCTCAAAGATCGATTTGTGGTTAGGATATCATCAGATGTGAGTGGAGGATTGTAATATATTTAATACTTCTTTTAGATGTATTTGTAGTCATCACGAGTTCATTTTAATGTTTTTTGGTGTTAAAAACACTCCATCCCTGATCATGGGTCCCATAAAAACTATGTTTTTTGAGTTTCTAGTTTAGTTTGTGTTGGTATTTTTTTACGGAATCCTTATGTTCTCTATGTTGGAGGAGGAGCATGTAGAATATATATGAACTATTTTAGGAGTTTTTTCATCTCCAATATCTATTAAAAAAGATGTGTAAGTGTGGGTTTTAGTCCTTTGAAGTCTATTTCATGGGTAATGTTCTGTACCATCATGGAGTTCCCATGGATAATTTAAAGATTGATGTGGTTTTATCTTGTATAACCCCCAATAATGGTGCAGAAGTGAAAAGTTTCCTTGGAATTATTTGTTACTATAGGAGATTCATGATAGAATTCTCTTAGATTATGACTCGTATGACTACCTTTACTAGATTGTATTATACATTCATGTGGACTAACTGGTTCCATTTTACTTTTGATTATTTAAAATAGAATCAAGACTATTCTCCGGTTCATCATTTTCCAGAGGAGGGAATTGTGTTTGTATTTTTTTATGTTACTTAAAGTCTTGGTTTGGGCTTTGTTATAATACAACAGTGGGTAGTTTTATATTATGGGTATTGATAGTTATGGTTTCATGAAAGTAAATATTCCACTCATAATATTTAGCTTTCTATGGTTGTGTTTTATCTGAAGTTGCTGTAGAATCACCTCATCTATGGATGCTTTAATTTCATTACATATAGAAATAGTTGTAAGCATGTATTTTCATAGTAAAAATTGAGTTTATAGAAGCAGTTGAGGGTGGAATTATTGAAGCATTATGATTTTGAGTTTTCATATAGAATGGAAAATGGGAATGTTTTGGTTTATTGTTTGAGCAGTAAGTCACATGGTGGTGTTTTTCGTAAGTCAGGGGACTCTTGTATAGTGTTGGAAGTGTTGGTTGTGTTACACATTGATATGAGAGAAGTTGAAGAAATATGATGTCTTTATCAGTACATGATGAAACCATATCTGGTGAATAAGGTGGAGGAGTCCCAGATGGGGGATTTCTAGGTGGAGGTTTGGAGGGATCTTGTTGTTTATAGTGATTCCTCTAAAGGATAATTTTAGGTTGTTCAGTATCAAGTGCTATTTCAATAAAGGATTTTTGTTACTTCAAAAATGTTTTATGTAGTTGTATACGATTTCTAAAATTCACCATTTGTGGTACATATTGGTTTGGCGAAGATGTATCATTCCTTTTGGGGTTATTTTTTGTGGTTTGGAATAGAGATATCCATCACAGAGTTTGTATCTAGGTGTTTTATTTTCTAGATGGTAAAGGATGAGAACTGTGTTCCTGGTGACTTGCTTTAACCATTAGATATTCCCAGTGGAAGTGAGTGGAAATTTTTATGGTCTTTTTCATTGGTTTTTCTTGAGCTCGAGGTGGTTGTGATGCAATATGGGTGATCATGGATTACTTTACGAAGTCATACCACTTATTAGAAATTATAGATTCAAGATAAATGGTGGTTTTTCAAGGAAGTATCCAGAGGAAGTTTTAAGGAATCATAGGGTTATGAAGTAGATAATATCTGAACATGATCCTCGGTTCACCTCTATGATTTGGAGAGGTCTCTAGTATGATTTTGTCTCTCATTTTTTCCAAAGATATTATTTTCCTCCATAAATAGACTATCAAATAGAGTATACCTTCCAAACTCTAGAGGACTTATCATATATGTGAATTGTGTATTTTAGTTATTTTTTATCATCTTATCATTGTATGATTTTTATTACAATAACGGTTATCACTTCATTATTCGTATGGTTCAGTTTGAATTATTGTGTGGTCGATATTACCGATAACCATTTTGTTGGTCCAAGGTCTGAGAGTCAACTATTATCAAACCAAAAGTGGTGCATAGCATGATAGAGATAGTATAAGTGATTGACAAGTGAATGAAGGCAACACTAAATAATCAGAAGACCTATACATTTTTCAATAATGGAAGCACTAGATAATCAAAAAAACTATCAAGAGAAGGCGTTTTATGGGTGTGATATTCCCTTGGTTTAAGTTCTATTGAATCATGGTAGCTTGGAGGAGAATGCATGGGAGTAATAGTCACATATTCATACTCAATATTCTAATTTCTTTGAGTCTGGTTTTTTTATATTATTTTATGATGTATGCACATATTGATTCCCATTTTGGATATTCCTGCACTTACATGATGAGGTTATTATGTTGATTATTTCATTATTTAAGAGATATATCCCCTATAAGTATTTTTTAGATGATTGAGGATGTTTTGTGTTTATATATTTTGATCCTTTGGTGTGATGGTTGTGTTTATGATGTGGTGGGTTCTTTGAGAGGTATCTCATAGGGTGATTGTCTTAAATCCATTCTCTTTCTTTCCCAGGTATGGTGTAATTTTTTGAGGATGATCATTTTTAGTGGGTATCTAATGCAAGGGACCGAGTTTATAGATACATAACTTTTTATTTTCCATGGTTGAATATTTAAAGAGGGAGTTTAATGGTTTTTGAGAGGAAAAAGAGGAGTTTATTTAATTGAAAATTTATTTTTTAGTAAATTTTATTTATCCTTATGTAGGAGCCCCTTCCCGTGAAAAGATAAAAATTATTACCCTTATGAAGCATGAATTTTCCTTCATTGTATAAGGGAAATACCTCTATTTCCGTATCTATGTATGGATACTCCAATCACTACATGAAAGTAGCCCTCTTGTGTGAAGGTAAACCATATCGCATGTCAGGTTAGACCCTTTTAGTGTAAAGTTGATTTGAACCACATGTAAGGGAAATAAAGTATCCATTAAGGTCCCCCAGTTAATGTGAATGAAGGTACAAACCTCACATCAGGGTCTTACATGTATTTAAAGCCTCACATTAGGTCCTTTCTCAGTCATAGACTCACATGATGGTCTTTCATGAGGGTAGATCCTCATGTTAAGGTCTTGCATGAGGGTAGGCTCGCGTGAGGGTATTCCGTGAGGGGGGTTTCCCCCGATCACATGAGGTTAATCTTAATTTTCATAAGGGTAGAGATATGTGATAAGGGATATCATATAAGGGTTTACAATTACTATATAAATTTAATTATTTTATGAATATAATCCACAATTCCTTTAAAATTCATTTTGCAACACGTGTTTATGAAAAATAATGAAATAAAAATACAAAACAGAGGATTTAATATATGTTTCAAATAATATGGGAATAATATTTGAGTTTATAGAATTAAGGGAAAATAAATGGTTCACATGAGGGATATAAATCATTGAAAAAAATTAAAAATAAATTAACATTATTTAAAAATGAATTTTGGTTGAGTTTTGGGGTTTTTTATGTGTAAAACATCTATCTAAAATTATAAAAACCAAATTTACCCTCATTTAAGTTTTCTTATTTTCCTTCAAACTTGGGTGACTAGATATTTTGTATTCATGTTTAGAGATCCTATAAAATCATCTCAATGCCCTTGAATTTTTTTCTTGATTTTGATCCCTTTTTCTCTCTCTCACCCTATTTTGGTTCATAAAAATGTGATGCTTCTCATGAGGTAGTGGAACCGTTAACAATATTTTTTTTGTGGAAGTTTGATTTTATCATGATTTGGATTCCTATGGATAGATATGTGGAATTAAATATTACAAGATAATAATATAGAAAATTAAATAAGTGAAAGAGAATAAAGATAAAGGTTTACCATATGTAGTGATAATTACTATATCATAACATTTAAATTAAATAAATTAATTTGGAGACTACTTCTTGCTATATTTGTGTTATTTTATTAAAATCTATTAAAAAATTTAATATCTATTTATTATGGATATTGTTGTTTTTTAAGATGGTTAATATGGTGGAAATTTTAAAAATAAGGTAAAGTTTGAATTATAATGAAATAATTAACGAAGGAGGCTTATAAATGGATAACATTCATTCTTGGAATTTGTTAAATATGGAAGTAATGATAAATGCATGTTTATGGTTTATTCATAGCTGTCAATTAACTTTTTTATAGGCTGATTATTGATGTAACCTATGCATGATTAATTGGTTAATTCATGGGGGAAATTAAATGGTTTATTACTGAAGATAAATGTTTGGGGATGAGTGATCCTGTTCTTGTTTGAAAAAGGATTGAATTACTTATTTTTATGGCCTTAGTTTCTCAGTGAGTGTGCCAGGATGAAAATAATTTTACTTCTTTTTATGATTTCTCTAGGATTGTAAATCCTTGATGTGTTTGTTGATAATATGGAATGTTTAAAATAATTGATGAATAATGGGAAGTTCTGCCTAGGGTTATTAATATGGTTGATATACGTGATGGTAGGATCAAATGAGATATGCACAATAGTGTTAGTAATGTCATGACCCAACCCACTGAGGCCCACCCGACCATCGATGTGTTGAGTGCGAGACCCCAATCCCACCTTCAACATGCCAGGGGTTGGTAAAAAGTGCCAAATATGCATATCAAACAAATGGGAGGACTTATACTATGGTGCATATATGTACACACACATATCCAATAAAAACAAATTTCTAAAAGATAAGATAAAAATGATACCCAAATGAATGCATACATTAATATCCAACAATCATAGTATGATAAAAGTACTGTAATGAATGGAGGGTCAAATAAAATACTACAATAAATGTAAGAGTCTAAATTGATAATAAAGGAGGGGACTGCTATAAAATGAAACACTTGGTTAAAACCTTGGTCTGTCTAGCTTAACTATACTCCATCTTCTCATGGTACACCTAATAACCCTTCAAATATCCCATCGTTTTGGTGAGTCATGATGTGTGTGGGAATATCCAATGTAGGGGTGAGTATAACAAGCCCCAGTAAGAAATCCTAAAATCAAATAACATAAAACATGAAGTGATAAATACTCTCATCACCATAAACTCGTGTCTATAATAATATAAGACATTACAATAATAACCTAGATATACTCAAGATAGAAACTAAGTCTCAATGTAAGGTCACAACCAAACTACCAACCTAGGATTCTACTCATGGTTTCAACGTAACACTTAATTTGAATAAATCACTCCATGAGCCTAATAACACTGATGTTGTTCATAAAAGAGGTTATGCTTCTTAGACCTGACCATGATGAATTATACACTAAGTTCAAAAGAGAGTTATACTCAAATATCGGATCTCTAACCAGGTTTTTATGGTATATCAAACCCTATCAGGAATAACCTGTTATGTAGAGGTTCAAACACCTGGGAATATTAGTCCCATCAATTCCTAAAACTCCACACAAGAAAGTAGATACAATAAAGGATCCAACCTCAGTCTATATAAAGAGATTCCTAAAACTCAATTCAAGACTAATACTATAAAGGGGATCACATACTATGCTTTAGATGTGATGAATCACTAAACCTCATATGGATGAAATAAGGGAACACATCCTAGAGATACTAGTCCTCACTGAAGAGAATGAGGGCCTTTAACTAAACTATAGAAAGTACACTATGTGTATTGGGAGTACACAACATGTCTTTTCTACCCTGGGTCTTCCCATACACCCCAAGTAATTCCTAGGAACTCTACCCCCTACCCATGAACCCTGGTCATTCCCATGTACCTGGCCATGTCTGGGTACTCTGTGAATGTCTGAGTATCGAGCTGTACTTGTGTACTATGGTGACTCCCTTATGCTTGGTCATGACCATGCTTGTGTACCCCTAGGGTAAAAATTGAGCTGCTATCACTAGGTCACACGACATATGGTGGGTCCCACATGATATGTTATGGTTCTCACATAGTGTGTGATATTTTTGTTCTTGTGTAAACCCAAGCATCCGTAGGATGGGTCCACAAAACGTGTGTTCTTTGGACTATACACTGTGGAACACATGATTTTATAGAGACCTCTAGTTTTCCACATGGTTCCACTTGCACCACTGATTCCTTGTCTTCAGCTACCAATCTCACCACAAATTTTATATCTATAATCTACCAACACTTTCCATCACCGGTGGCTGAATTCCACCCAGCCAATCTACTTGGAAAATAACCATTGTTGTGTCACATCCCTGAAATGCCCAATAACAAGATTGTGAACACCAATCCTACATCTAAATAACCCATCATCACCATAACTCATTGATCGTTCCCTTAATCTCAAACCCACACCCTAAAAAATAATCCTTTGTCCCAAATATCAAATTCCCAATGACCAGTTTCTAAGTATTTTTCAACCCGTTAACCAAATTGGATATTGAAGATGATCACATGAAGAAAGTGGCGAGAAAATCACAAAAAATGTGACGATCAAACTACATCCATTATTCAGGTTTGCCTTTGTTTGATTACGGGGAAAGTGATGAACACACAAAAGAAGGAATAATCCACGAATAAACATAAATTTATAATTCTAGGAAGATAATCAAACAAATTAGATTAGCCTTAAATTTGTGATTCAATATTGTTTGGTTAATTGATTCACGTTTGAAATCGGATAATAAAAAAGGATTAATGAAAATAATAAAATTCCCAAAATTGAGTTTGGATCAATCATTGACAAAGAATAGTTTCACATAAATGTTTTTGACAAGATCCACATGCTTTGTTGGCACAATGATTGTTAAAGAAGAATCGATTGATGTTATCCTAAGAACTCTCTTCCAATAGATCCTCTCTCCATCTCTAGGGTTATATAGCGGACCCTTGGGATTTTCTGTAATTGGTATTCTATAAAGGGAGATTAGGTAATGGTGATAAATAAATAAATAAATAAATAAATAAATTTATTTTATTATTTTGGATTGTTACTATTCTTTAACAAAACATATAATACCGACAAAGGTCATATCATTCTTATAATTAAAAATGCACTATAGATTTAATGTAGGTCCTAGATTTCCCACATAAGACTCTATTTATGATTTATTCAATTATTTCAGAAAAAATGAATGCATATGATATAATATTTAATATTTCTATTATATTAATACCAGGCCTCCTTGGGCCTCTAAATCCAATCCTGACTCAGCGTATGACTTAAAAAATATATATTTTTAAAATATTCCAAATATTTACAAGGTAAAAAATGTAGCTAAATTCTCCCCACCTCATGGATTTTCATCACGAAATGTAAATATATTTCTTAAAAATATAAGGGTAATAGGTTGACATCTTACTTTTATACCCCCAGGTACTCTACAAAAGATTATAAGGCCACCACCGAAAACACACCAATATAATCTCTCACCCATAAAGGATCTTCTACAACTGATCCTTAATATCTAGTTGGTACTCTACAATGGTAACTCTATCCCCTATATCCAGATCACCCCAATCGATAACATGTGATAGATCATGAAAAAAAATATTTAACTTTGAGAAATGGAATATATATTTTACTCAATATGACTATAGTGTTTGGTTTGAGTGGTACACCACCTAACTGACCCTAAGAAGTATCAAAATAATACCGATGAACCTTAGTGATAACTTTCCTTCCCGGAAAAATATCTGCAATCCTCCCTGAGGTTAGATCCTCCAGAACACATGGATTATCTCTTTGAACTATAATGGCCTATTTAATCTGTCATCATATGAATTATATGGCTATGGAAAGTCCTCATTAGGTCATGGATGATATGAACTTTCTCTATTATCAATTTGACCAACTCTAGGCCCATAAGTGTAAAATCCCCTAAAATATTCTAGCATAGTGGTGACCTAAATGGTCTTCTGTACAAGGAATCAAATGGTGACATAATGATGGTGGGGTGGTAGTTGTTTTTTATAAACTATACCAATATTAGGTGATTCTCCCAAATATGGGTAATATCCATCATGAAAGCCAATAGAATGTCCTCCTAAACTAGAATGATTCTCTTTGTCCAACGATTAGTCTGGGGGTGAAACTCCTTGCTTACACATAACTAATTCCCAAATTACTCATGAAACCCAATCCAAAATAATGATGTGAAATGAATATCATAGTCTAAAATTATTTTTAAGGGAGATTAATGAGGTTAGATTTTCTCCCATACATAAAGTTATCCCATGCTCTCTACTGAACTCTACTCTCAGATGAAAAGAAAGTGGGTTGACTTGGTAAGTCTGCCTATGATTACGCAGACAAAATAATTTACACTTGATGATAGTGGGATCCCCATCAATATGTCTATAGAGATACCATCCCACTTCCACTATGTCACTATAATGGGTTGAGCCAAACCTTCTAGAATCTGGTTCTCCACCTTCAACTAATAACAATTTTGTTATCCAAAGACAAACTTAGATATACACTTATTTATTCCTAACCATAAAAAATGAAACCTAATGTATTTTTAAATATTTGATACACCTAGATGTACAACTAAAGGGGATATATAAGCTCCCTCAAAACCACCTCTCACAACTTCACCAGTACCATTGTTTTCCCAATGTAAAGAATGATGTTCACCCACCTTCAAAAAATCCATCAAGATCATGTCTAGTGGATATCTAAATATGCAAGGTCTGATGGTCAATATCTCTAAGATGATCCTACCTAATAAATTTTAGAATAAAATTCATAACAACCATCAAATAAAGGTAAGCTTCACTATCCTCTTCCACTAAGGAAAAATGAAAGGATGCCAACTGCTCCGACACCTAACTTAACAACTATGAAAAATAACTTCTACTAATAGCATATACCACCATGTTCCCATTCTTAGGAGTGTTGAATATGTTAAATTTATAATATTTGAATAAATCTATCCATTTATTCTATCTCAAGTTATTATTCTTCTCTGGAAATATATACTTGAGACTCTTGTAGTCAAAATAGATAACGAATCACTCACCCATAAGGTAGTGTCTCCACATATTCATTGAAAAGACTATCACTACTAGATCAAGATCTTTGGTCACATAGTTCTGCTAATGGGGTTTCAGCTATTGGGAACCATAAGATATCACCTCTAGCCTTTTCATTATAACCCATCCAAGCCCAGTCCCAGAGGCATCACAGAAAACTACATACTCATCACTCTCCTCTATAACTGTCAAGATGGGGGTTTTCATCAACATCTATTGAAAACCCTAAAAATCCTAATGGAACCTCTCAATCCAAATGAATTTCCACCCCTTCAGGTTAAAGTATTATATGGTTTTAATATCCTGATGAAATTTGGTATAAATATACGATAGTATATTTCCAACCAAAGAAGCTCTATACCTATGTCATACTCTTGCATGTCTATAAAGCTAGAATTGTCTCAACCTTCACGAGGTCCATTACTACTCCATCTTATGAGATGAAATTCCTTATAAATTAGATCTATTTAATCCAAACCTAATACTTTGAGAACTTCCTATAAATATAGTAATCTTGCAGTATATCCGGGACCTTCTTCAATTGTCTTGGGTGATTTTTCTCTGACGGCAAGTACACCATGATGTAATTGATGAAGACTACCAGGAACTTGTCCAAGAAGGGATGAAATATCCATTTCATGATCCCTATGAATACTTATGGAGTGATCATCACACTGAAATCCATCACCAATTAATCATAGTGATCGTAACAACATTATAATTCCATCTTATGAATGTCATCATCCTGAACTCAGAGGCGCTGATAGCTTGTTCTAAGGTCAATATTAGAAAACCATATAACCTCCTTCAGCTAGTCTAAGAGTTCATCAATCCTTGATAGTGTTTACTTAGTCTTCATGATCAATGTTTTAAGAAACAATAATGCCCACATAACCTCAAGATCCCATCCTCCATCTTGGTGATTAAAACTGGGGCTACTCAGGGTGACACACTGTGTTTGACAAATCCATTCCTATATAAATTATCCAACCACACCTTTAGCTCATGAAGTTTGTTTAGAGACATAAAATATGGTATTATTGAAATTTATGTAGTATCTAGGTGAAATTCTATGTATAATTCTGTATCTTAGTATAGAGGTAAGCCCATAATGACTTCAGGGAAGACGCCCTTATACTCTACCACCACTATAGGAAGCTAAAATATCATATAATATGCTGCTCCAAGGGTAATACTCACAAACCAATGTGTAATTATCCACATAATTCTATGTATGAGCGTATCCTACTCTGACTAGGTATCTTTCTCATTGAATAATTGAAAACTCTTCCCATCTATGCAGACGTACCACATACTATGAATGAAATAGTCAATATTTGCATAAAATGTGTATAACTTCTCCATACCTAGTATGACATCATAATGACTCATCACTACTATATAGATATACCAAAAAAATATCTCTACTCCAAGAATTATATCACAATATCATAAGAAGTTTGTGATTGAGGAATCTTCTTAGGTAACAGTTTCTAAATGTAAGGGTTGAGCCAAAGGCTCAATGAAAATCTATAGGTCTTGAATAAGGGAAGTAGAAAGAAAAGAGTTGATCATGATAGTGTCTATTACTAATGTAGAAAAATTATAGAAGGAATAGATAATAAATCTGAACATCCCTAGAGTCTCTGAGTCATATTACTCTACTACTTGTAATTGGCATCATCCCTGACCATCAGCTCCTTTAACCTGGCATGGACAATCTAGGGGTGGTTGTAGAAATAGGACAATCCATCTACCACATCCTTCTATTCTCCTCAATCCTATAACATATCCTATTTCCTACATAACTCCATGATATTTACACTATATTTTCCTAGGTGTTCCATTGAATCTATCTTTGTCAGCTGTATGGTGGGTCGGACAATCCCATGTGAGATGTCCCCGACCATCGTAAGAGTTGGACCACCTCTCACTTGGATAACTAGAACCATCCCGATATCCAGGAACTTCATGCTCTCTATCTAGATACTATATCATAAATAATATTTCATTATTAAATCCTTATGTCTTTCATTGGATTCTAGTTTTAAATGCCTAAGCTTCAGGGTGCCCAAAATTGGCACTAATTGTAGGGATTTCCCATCTAAGAAGCTTTTATGCAGCAAAGCCCACTCAATAACTACAACATAAGTGGGAATGAAAATAGATACCACACCAGGATGGATATCTATAAAGAGACAACACTCAATGGTCTATTATTATAAGATCACATATCGAACCATATCCATGGAGTATCATGATAGTTGTTAAACCTCAATGAATACTCTTCCACAGTCATGCTACACTACTGAGGCTGTTTAAGCTCCTAGATATTCACCACTCATAAATTATATGGGAGAAATAATCTATGAAATAACTCTCAAAATATATACATTAATTAGTTTCTTCATTAAAATTCAGAGTCACTAGACTCCATCATCTACCTGTAGAACCATGATGAAGCCTCACCTCTAGGACTACCATCTGATCTGAATTTGTACTAAAAAGTTAGAAAACTTATGTAATTTTCTCAAGACATTACTTAAATTCCTAGGGGATTGGTTTTCCTAAAACCTAAGGTTTTTCCACATTTAAAATTCATAAAGTTTTATAACCCTGTCCACCTAATCCGATAGTAATTCTGATGCAACCTGCTGCTCATCGGGTGGTGGAACGACTGGAAAAATACCCTATAGTACCACCTCATAAACAGGTTCATATATCAAAGCCTAATAACTAGGTGGATCATCATCAGGATCCATCTATAGAATCCTAGATATAAATCATCATTTGGGAATCTTAAAATAGATAATATATACCGAGACCAAGCGTATATCTATGGAGATGAATTAAGAATAACATAGAAACCACAAACCATTCCTATATGATGCATGTATCAATGATTTTTCTATAAACAACGCCTAGTTGTACCAAGTCAATAAGTGGATAATTAGTGTCTTGGTGAATAGATACATCATCTACCACACCAAAACTGGGTTCACCAGCCCAAGAACCAAACTCAATGAACTTTATCATTATTTCCCTAATTCTAAAACCAGCCTCACAACTAGAAAATATCCAAAATCCTTTCTTGGGATGAAACCCCTATGATACCACACTTTCAAAACCCAAACCACTAGGGACCACATGGATAATGATGCGCTGAGTGTGAAACCCCAATCCTACCACCAATGGTCTATGAGCTAGTTACAGGCATCGAGTAGGAATATCACACACATGGGAGGCCTTAACCCAAGGTGTCTGTATGCACAAACACATCACTGATCAAGTAAAACAATGATGAAAGAAAAAATAAAAATGATTCCAAATGAATAAATATGTTTTTATCCCATAACCAGAGTATAAAAAAATTATTTAAATTCATAAAGGGTCAAGTACAAGACTAAAAAAAATAGTAAAAGTGTCCAACTTTCTAAGAAAGGAGGGGATTGCTATCAATTTTAACATCTTGTATAAACCAAGGTTTTTCTAGATCGACTATGCTTTATATACTCCTGTACCACATAGAACCCCATTGAATGGCCTAAATATTTATAATACATGACATGTGTGGGAATAACCTATGCAGGGGTGAGTATAACAATACCCAGTAGGACATCCCGAAATAAACAAATATAAAACACGAATAGGGTAATATACTCATAATCACAAATCCATTTCAGTCAAAATATGAGACATAAAAATAATCACCTAGATATACTCAAGATAGAAACTAAGTCTCAAGGTTAGGTCAAAACCGAACTTCCAACCCAGGATTCTATTTGAGGTTTCAATGTAACACTCATTTTGGAGAACTCACTCCATGACCCTAAAAACACTGATATTGTTCATCCAAGAGTTCATGCTCATTAGGACTCACTATGAATATGTACATGATGGAACTACAAATAGTTCTACACATGGATATGGTATATCTATCAAGGCTTATGGGGTATACCAGACCCTATCTAGAATAACATGCTACATTGGGATCAAACTACTTCGTATGTTGGTCTCGCCGATTCCTGAAACCCCACCCCAGGAAGAAGATATGATAGAGGATACCCCTTGAGCTACATAGTGGGATTATTAAAACTTTATCGAAGACTAATCCCATAGATGGGATCACATCCTTTGATTAGGACATGATGCCTAACTACACCCTCATGGGGATGGACCAAGGGAATAGACCCTAGATATATTTTTCCATAATGAGGAGAATGAGGGCCTCCAACTACAATGAAGATAGTACATGGATTGTATTGGGAGTAAAAGACATGTATTTTAAGTTATGGGTCTGACCATGTGCATCGGATTGTGCCTGTGTACTCTAGCCTATGCCCATCTACCTAGGTTGTGCCTATGTACTTGGCCATGTTCGCGTAATATGAGCATGTCTTAGTACCAGACTGTGCCCATGTACTCTATTCAAGCACATGTGCCTAGGACATTCTATGCCTGTGTACCCCTAGGGTACACGTCAAGCCTCTAACATCGGGTCACTTGATATGTGGTGGGTCCCACATAATGAGTGATATTTTTCTATATGCGTAAAACCTAGCCACCACAGGCAGGGTCCACATGATTTGTTTTTTAATACTACACATCATGTATCATAGAATTTTCTAAAAACTTTGGTTTTACACAAGGTTCTTCTCAAACCTCAGATGGCTTCACTCCATCCCCAAATCTCATTGTAGAAGCTTAGTTTATAATTCAATGAGGCATGCTATCAATAGTGGTCATATTGCAACCATCCAATCCACATGGGAAAAAATTTTCATCATTCCTTATCACCAGAACACCCAAAACCACGGATGTAAACACTTATCCAATACATAAATCTCCCTTTGTCATCAACACTCCCCTATCATGCCCTCAATATCAAACCCACACCTGGAGAAAAAATTAATTGTTCTAATTAGAAAATTCATAATGATCAATTTATAGGTTTTTTTTGAACCAACAATTAAACAATATTCCAATGATGATCACATGATGAATGTAGGGTGAAAAGCACAAAAACGTTTGCAACAAATGTTGCCCATTTTTTGGTCCGACCTTCCTTAATTTATAAATAAAGTGACTAACACACAATATAAGGAATAATACAAAAATAAATATAAATTCCTAATTCTAATAAGATAATCAAACATCCATATTTAACCATCGAACCCTAAATCAATCTTGTTTAGTTAATTTATTTGTGTTCTACTTGTGATAAAGAAATGGGATTAATCCAAAAAAACATACCTCGAGTTTTGATCAATCAATGATGAATAAAGTCCACACGTCAATGTTGTTGGTGATATCTGTGATATCTATTGGCACACTAATTTCCAAAACATGATCTAATGATGTTAATCTTATAAATATCCTACAATGACTTCACTCTCATTTGCTAGGGTTATATGGAAAACCATAGGTATTTTCCATTAGTGGGATTTTATTGGGGTGTATGGGGTCACAATGACTAAATAAAATAAAATAAAATTAATTTATCTTATTATCATCTTTATGACTTCTCTTTAAAAAATCCATGATGCTGACAAAGGTTATGTTACACCTAGGGTAACACCCCCATTCCAAATTAAATGGAGGTCTCATATTTCCCAATCGAGACTCCATTTGGGAGTTATTCCATTATTTCATGAAAACTATGTGTGCATGATATAATATATTTAATATTTTTATGATAACTATACCGAGTCTCCCAATGCCCCAAAATTCTATGATGAATCAATGCCTAAATTTGAAAATATTCTTTAAAATTTTCCAAATCATTATAATAAAATTACAGATTCATTATAGGGGATGACATTGATGTGGCTGATGTGAGTTATGAGATGGGATTTCTCATTTATTCTTGCTTGATACTTGATTTTAAATGAATAATTTTACAATTATTGATTATTGGGAGTCTCTAATACTAGTTGTAGTTGGTTTCATTCATGAAAATTTATTCTTTTCTTGGGTATATTACGATGAGTTCTAGATTCACTAAAAATTATTGAATGGTAAATTGGATTTGTAAATGAAACCATGGGATGTGATGTTGTTAATGGAAGTAATTATAAATTATTTATAATTTAATGAGAACCATTGGATGGTGGAATGAATGCTCTGTAACTATGAAAATGGAATCTAGTAATTGAATAATAATTATCGAATCATGTTCTCCTATAATGGAATGATTGAACCAAATTTAATGTTGGGATAATAAATAATGATAAATTTTTGGATTATTAAATGAAATAACAAAATTTTTATAAATTAATTTGTGAAAATGTTAAATATTTTAACCTTGACACCTATGTGTATGTATAATATCCATCCTCTTTAGCATTAGTGGTGGTAGCTGAGTGTCTTGAGTGAGGATAACTATTAATTGAGTCTAAGGCTAGGTAGTTTACCTTCATTTGGTTTTGTGTGATATTGTTTATATTTTATGTTTTCATACACTTCACCAACCGAATCAGTATTGGAACAAATACCAAAATGTTTTAGGGGGTGTCTTCCCCAATATCTAGTATGGCGATAAAATGTACGACAAAATACTTCCTCTCCCCCAATTATTCTTAGGGTATAGAATATTATATGGTAATGTTCAAGTTGTGTTGGATTAAGGTATAAAATATGGACTCATGAAGGATGCGATGTCTCTCATTTACTATATATTTATATCTAAGCTATAATGGGTTATGGTTATAGAACATAATTGTATCCAATCTTGGTGGAGTTGGATTCACATTGGTCTATATGTATGGGTAGTTAAAGCTTGAGCTTTAATGCATGATGCATGGACTATAATGGATTTTATACTTATACTTGGTTAATATTAAGGATGTTATCTTGGAATGTTGGATGGTATGTGGGACTTGATTTAATTTTTTACTTAGGGTAGATTGACATATAGGAGGGCTAGTGTAGGGAATGAGCCATTGGGTCTTGTGATCAACAAATTAGTGTGGAAGTGGAAGTATGATACCTTTACTTTACATATATTTTTTTATATGGATATTCTTAATTTTATGTGTTAATTTATGAATATTACATGTTAAGGTTGGGATATAGTTTTACTTAATTAGGTATTGAGTTGGTTTAATTTCTTATTCATTGGAATTCAGTATGCTTATTTCACATTTTTCATGAGAGGTTTTAGGAAGGATACTAATTAGTATTTTTCTATATCCCCTATGTATATATAATTATTTTTAGGTCTATTGGAGAGAGTTGGTGATCTATCTAGGCATTAATATCTTATGGGGTAACTGTGTGAGTTTATGGTTATTAACTGGGACTTTCCTTTGGCATATTCCAATTATTTTCAATTATGTATGACTTTACATTTATATACTGGGATTGAGTCTTTATTTATGAATGGTGTTTTTTGGGGGTATCTATTTATATCTCTTATTATGTAAACCTATATAAATAGGTTAATGCCTCTCATTTGTGATTATATACCCTTGGCACTAGTTACCAACTCATGGCCTATTGGAGGAATATTTTGAGGGTTATCATCTATTTTTTTCATCACTGTCCTATGATGGGTACTTGTGTATAGGCATGGGGTCATGGTAGAGTAATTCCACATTATATAGTTAGATGAATTTTTTGGAAATGAGATACATGGGGTGGTGTGATTTTAATAGGTCTATTCCGAAATTCCATAAGGGAATTCCATTTTAAGTAGAGGCCATGCAACTAGATACCATTGAGATATGATGATTGAGAGATAATTTGTTAATAGTGGTGGTACTTTAAACTAATAAGAACAACTAAATATGCTCACTATTGTGAATTGATGGAGGTGAAAATGAAATTTATTGTGGTAGATTATGTTCCTTTATAAAATTATTTCAATTGACATGTGTTGGCTATGAAATGATATTTTTGTGTTAACGAATGCCCAATATGTAAGGAATGTTAGTTATGAGGTTTTTTATACTCATTAGTAATTAAATTGTGTTCGAACTTTGTGGAAATGTGGTACATCTATGAGAAGTAATATATTTATTTTGAAATTTTTACCTGTGATATCCTAAGTAGTATAAAATAAATGGACAATAAGGGTTTGGATAGTTTTTGCATATATTATAGTGATGTGGTAGTTGTGACTAGTGATATGGAAGTGGGTTTTTATATGTGTTAATGATGATGAAGATAATGTGATTTTGGTATGGATGATATGGATAACCGTATTTGATATGATGTGTAATAGGCATAACAAAGGTTGAGAAAGAATGATTCCTATAGGGTGGATATTTGGTAAAGCATAGTTAGTACTCATGGGAAAAAATTCATAATATATGAAATTTTAGGATATTGGATGTGTGGTGATGAGAATATAGGAGAAGGGAGGGGGAGTTCTTTATGTTGGAAACTTGATCACATTTTGAGTCTTCAAGGGTCAAAAACTACCCAATAATTGAAGGTTGTAGTTGGTAGATCCACTAAGGGTGTACACTCATAAACACAACAAGAGTACCTATGGGTTACCAACTACTGAACTAATGAGTGGTGATATCTTAGTGAGTTCTCTATCTTTGGATAGTAATATGGCGAGGTGATATTATAGAGAGGTGCCCATAGGTGATTTTTTTTGGATGTGGATTGGTGTTGGTGTCTGTTATAACTATGGTTATATGATGACATGTGGGAAGATTTTATGTGTCATGGAGAATGTGATTACGTGGTATAGAATAGAGGTTATTAGATTATTTACTTTTGGAAGATTCTTATGATTTATTTTTTTGTTTTCTCTATCCCATAAATTGATTCATTAGTATGATTTATTCACATATACAAAAGAGAATTCATGGGTGGAATCTATTATGTGTGTGTGTATATATATATATTCCCAAATTAATTTTTTATATATATTTTTTCAATTTTATATGGATAGAGTTGGTGGTGATGTATATATACCTCATATCTAGACACATGAGGGTTGTTGGAGGGGTAATTTTATTTTACGATGCTTGAGGTACAACTGAGATGTTATTTATATGGATATTTTCCCATTTGTGGATTGGATTTATATAACGTGACATTCATGTTTTTAAAATTATTCATGTATCATGGATATTAAATTAATTATTTTATTCATGGTGTTGTAGATTTTTCTTATATAAAGTGAAATTCCTTTAATATGTGTGGGATGATATAACCTTAGTGCATGTCACCATCCAAAGTCTTATTAAAGGAAGGATTTTAGGTTCACAGTCAACTGTATTGTTGAATTAGGTGGAGACATAGAGAGTGTGTGTTATGATAGAATGGTATCAGAGAAAGTGTTTTTAGGATGAATTATAAAGTATGCTCCAATGAAGACTTCATGGATGGTAAAGAAGTATTATTACTTAAAACTATTATATGGATTATACCAAGGTAATAATTTGATGTAGAAGGGACCCTATGATCTAAGAGAGTAATCTATAACCTATAGATCAGTATTTAGGTAGTTTTATTCTAATAAAAAAGTATCTTGATAGGTATGTATTCATGAATCATGTAGTTATTGGTTATTATGATTTTCTTTGTGCTGATATTAAAGTGATTGTCCATCTTATGTGTGAATGATGTGGTGATATGGTTAGATATGGCTAATGTGGCAGTGTGGTTCAATATTCATCATATATAGACACAGTCTGAGGTTATTTTGTTTGTTTTTAATTATTCCAACTGTGAAATTTAAACATGAGGTTTATAAATAAGAGGTTAAATATTCATATGAGGTTGTGTATTAAAAAGTTGAACTAGAAGGTAGTCAGGCTTGGAAGATAATCTTATGTGTGTTATATAAGTAGAGGTTTCTAAAGTATGAAGGGTATATTTCCATTCATGAAACTATGTTTTGGTTAGATATGTATGAGAATACTTTTTTAGCTAATCTAGATAGGTTATTATCATCATTTACCATTAGTGGTTATTTTATTGGGAGGTTTGATGTGTTAGTGGTAAACACTTTTCTTAGGAGACCGTGATATGGTTAAGATTAGTTGGAATATATTTTGATAGTTATTGAAGAAAGAGTTATAATAATAGATTCTTAATCTTGAGAAATATCTATATTTTTTAATGATAAAATTAGGAAACTATTTTTTGTGGGTTTGGTTATATTTTTATGGGGTTGGAATCAAATTTTATTAATTTTATAACTAAAGAGAAGCTGGGAGATATTCTTTTTTTTTTCGAAAGATTTTAGGCCCATGATTTAGTGGTCTTTGAGAATATTTTATTCATGTTCCTTTATAAATATATTTTAAAATACTGATGTGGTAGAGAATCAATTGATGAGAAAGTGATATTTTCTACAGTGTACCTAGAAGGGTCTGGCTCAGAGTGGAGTTAGAGGTGGAAGTTCACAATTTTTGAAGTAATCAATGTTTAAGTGAGTCCATTAGAGATGGATTAAAATATGAACTCAATTATTTAGTGAGGTTAGTAAATAACTATCTGGTGGGAACCATGGAATTGGATGTTTCACTTGTAGTGGTATGGGAAACCAACTATTTGTGTACCCAAATATTCATAGCAGTTAGAGGGGGCATGAGTAGAGTGTGACTATTAACAAATAACCCCATTACCATATTCTTTGGAAATTTACACAATAGTAATTGGATACATGACCATTAGTACTACCAACACAGGGTGGTGATGGAAGATGATACCATGTTTAAGCTCAGAAGATAGTTAACAAGAGAGGACATATCTAACTTGACCCATATTCCTAAAAACAAATCTAGAATTCTATCAACCCCATGGGTTTCCCCTACCCCTAGGGGGTGGTAAATAGATCCAAAAGTCTCTATATAATAGTGGTGAATGATTTAATTGATTATGTAAATATAAAAATCATTGACCAGGTTCCTCTAACATACCACCATGACCCGTCCATAAAATGGACATATACCAAATTGATAAAAAACATCATACATAATTATAAAATTGTATACAAGTAACAAAAAATATATTTATATAAATGAAATTCAGAATAAACAATAATACAACATATAAAAATATTAAAAAGCCCATATGAAATTGATTATCACAATATAACTGAATAGAGAAGTCTATGTGATGACATTCAAATTTTTAATATGGCATACAACTCTAACCCAATACAGATATTTAGTATATGAAGTTAGGACAACAAATCACTAGATAATACAAAATATCATAACAATATTTAAACATATCTTACTTCAAATTCAATAAGTAAAACAACATGTCCCCCAAAGTGTCCATATAGGGTGTGGGCATATACATACTCATCATTCCTTAATCCTTTAATGAATAATAAAGATAATTTATGAAAATGTATACTCATTTATATAACCATATAATAAGAATTTTTTGTAGAAAATAATCAACTAATAATTGAATGGATAACACCCATATAGTAGGATGATTAATACAAGTTTTATAAAAAAAATAAATCATTATACTAGGAGGATCAATACCATTAATCAATGGATTTAAATCTCGATGAGTGTCAATGAGATGATCATGGGAAGGGTAATATTTCAGCTCATTCCCACTAGAAAACTCTATATACTAGAGTCAGGGCCTAAGTCCATCATATGGTAAGGGAATGTGTATAATTTGTTAGGAAATTATTTTTTGAAATAGGTCCTTATATTTTAGATAAAAAAAATATATACACACAATCGATATAGTATAATCATCATAAGAAACTGTACCCAACCTTATGGAAACTTTATAATTAAGAAAACATCATGATAAATACATAAAAAATAGACATTATCTATTAGGATGTATGGTCTATCATATCAATATAACATAATCACACATTATGTACAAATATGTCATAAAACAAGAGAAATCCATGGATTCCAAGTCAGGGATTTTTTACTGGAAAAAAGTATCAAACTAAACATGAAAAAACTCATAGGAAATTACTTATTAGGTTACGTTTTAGTGGAATTCAATATCAACATAAGATATGATATAAATATAATTGTATGGTTTATTACTTTCCAGAACAATAAGGAATGTTTCTATTGTAGGGGTCACAAGTGGAAATTGGTGGTAAACCAATTATGAAATTAACCATGATATTATTCATAAAAAATAAATTCTTTTAGTCACCTAAATAAATAATTAGACGAGTTACAAAAGTTGAATTAAAACATTTATTTTAAAGTAAATTTACATTCAAGATAAGTTTTATATCCTTAACAATTTATCTATGAAAACCATTATTTTGTAAAAACACATTAATAATAGGTGAAAACCCTACACCTTAAACCTTTATTAAAAAATGGATTTAGGAATACAATTTTCTTTAAAATGCACACTTAATTTAAAATGAATAAGTGTTTAAGGTTCCAAAAGAATTTTAGTTTTAGAAATACAATTTATAAGTTAAAGGATTGGAATGACCCAATATAAATCTTAGTGTTTTATAATAATAGAATATTTTTTTTTATTTATAAGCATTATGTTTGGTTTTGGTAAGAACATGGTTTAGGAAATCAAATCTATAAAAGAACCAAAATATTTCTTTCAACGATGGTAGTCTAGCCACCACTCGCACATTGATGAAAATCTTAACTAGTTTCAAGTTTTTTCGTTAACATATAACTCATTTATGCTACAATAGAATTAAATTATCTATTTATAAAAATGTTTCAATGGTGTGATGAAGTAAGATTAGTTACTATGTTACCAAACTACTCAAAATATAGTGTCTAAGACATACTTTATTTACAATAGGTAATATAATAAGACCTTAAATGAATAATCCTACTTATATCTTGTCACCTAGATAATATCCTATAACACATTTAAGCTTCGAATCATATAAAATGATGCATGAAATTAGTTAATAGAAATATAGATAATTTATAGTACATTAAACCTTAGAAATTAATAAATAAAGCAAAATGGAGTAACTTTATAAATAATTCCAGATAAATTAATAAATCTAAAAAAACTTGGCTTATGTAATTAATAATTTTATGGAACCAAGAAAACACAGGATTCGAAGTCCAAATTATAAATCAAAAAATTATATGTAAACCACTACACAATTTCATGAAAAATCACCTCTGAAAACCCTATACATGTTATCTAAAAACACAATTGAAAACAATCCATTTGTAACTTCTAAAATTATAATTTAGGATTTATTATTAATTTTAGAAAATAATCATTCATTATATACTAATAATAGTCTGGAAATTATCCCAATGAGCTAAGACTCTCTACCATTACTATTGGTTAGAATTCCATATTTTAATGATCTCCAACGAGTATCCTAATGAGTTACAAATAGATATTAATAACCATGAGATAAGATCCCATGAATAAATAATACAAATAATTGAAATAACATAATCAATGAATACTAATCCTTGATAAAAAAGGTAAACAACTTATAAAATCCATTAAGTGTGATATCCTTAAACTTGGATGCCACTTAATAGGTGACTTAAGACTAGTGGGTCACATAGACTTAAGTGAATCTCCCCAAATTCTAGAAGTTGATGACTAAAAGTGAGGGCCTAGGGTGTGTCCATGAGGAGACTATTCCATCATCACCAGAGTCTAGCATAATGGATAAATATAAACAGAGGTAAATAGTGGAAGTAATATAAGTAAACAGTAGAAGTATAAAAAAGTAATACATAGACAAGGATGAAAATAACCGTATTAACTGGAATAACTGATGATGATATGTCATGTCACTAGAAATATGTAAAACATGGGTACAAGATAGTAGGCATAACATGTTCCAAAAAGTATTAAGGAAATCAAAGACCATCCCTAGCATCCTATGCTCCATCTCGATCATCTGCTATGAAGATCCATCCTAACCAGCAATCAATTAAGTGTTTGAAACCATATGGTTCCCTTTATCAACACCTACATTCATGTAATCTATCTCGAGTACCAAACAATGCTTGGAGAGGGTGTGAGATAAATATCAGTGGGACACCACCAATCAAGTATATAACATTTATCCCATGTAATGGAAATGTTATAGAGTGAAAGAATGAATATATAATGTAAATTAGTACAATGTACCTAAATAATCAAATACCTACTTCAGACCTCGATTGGTATATGAACCTGTAACTGGTTCATTAATTTATTATTACCAGTTTATAAATATGTCACATGCTAGTAGTAGTGAAGGTTCCAAGATGTAAAAAGGAATCCTGTAGTGAAATTTATTAATGAAGTTCCTAGGTAAAAAGAAAGGAAACATTGACCTCAAGGGTCGCCAACTCATTAATGAATATAGACTATCTAATGGTAAGAGTGTAATATAGGAATCATAGTCCATGAAATTCCACAAAAAGATGACTACTGAGTCCAAGGAGTTCATCCAATGTAAAATGGGGCAAAGAAATGACTAGGCCCAATGGGATTTAACCATGTATCCTACTTGTCAATTCTTGATCCAAGGAGTGTATCCAAGGAATCCTATAGAACTACATGAGGGATCCAATTATGTCACACTCTACATCCAAAGTTAGATAAATATCAGGTTATAGGTGGGTCTCAACCTAAGCAAGCTGTATTCTTGAATTCAGAATAGGTTCATTGAGTTCTCAAGGCACTCCATTAGGAATACAAGGCGAGCTCGAGTCTAAAAACTCCTATTTTGATAATAAATTCATATACAATTCATAAGGTTCAAACCATTACCATTAATTAGTGTGAGAAGGAAAATTGAGAATGAAACCATTCATTTAATCCATTTAAATAATTTTCACAAGAAAGCCTCACTCTAATACCTTCCATCAACATGGTAAGGGGTGATATGGATGTGCAAACTATTATTCAATTACATTTTAAAATGGAAAGTCATATACTTAGTATACTTTACAATATCCATTTCACTAAAGTTTATTAATTAAAGCACTTTCCTTAGGTTTTCCAGGTGGTGATCATGCATGGTACTTTCCATTATGAAATTCACAATATAAATCAAGCCATTTAATAAAGAAAATCTTACCCTTAGGAAGGCTAAGCCAAGGCACACCTGAACAGTGGATCAAACATTTCAAAACACTAAAATAACAATTATGGAATAACATCCTACATGTGATGGATGGAGTTGTGGGCATAGACACTAATAACAAATCACATATTTGGAAAGGGCATAACCATATGATTCTACTGATTATAAGCATGAAATATAAATTCAATAAATGAGTCCTGATGAAATTAACAAGCCCCGCACAATGATTCCAAAATAAAAAAAACCTGATAGATGAGTTATAGAACACCCACCTTTGGCTCGTATGACTATCCTCCTTCAGTATTGGACTATGATTTGGCTTGTATCAGAGTAGATCTGATAAAAAGGTAAAAATGCTCACACCTTGATAACTAGATCAACACCAAGAGAGATGAAAAACAACTCAAATGGACTCGAGTACTTACCATTGCACATCCAATGTGAAGAACGAAAGATCAATATACCCCAGATGAAGTAGATCGCTTGAACCCTAGATTAGGACTTCAAAAATAACTAAAATGACAGAAAATGGAGTCCATCCCACTATAAAATCTTATAGGAGGAAGGAGGAGGTTAGATTAGACCATTAAGTGTAAAATGGTAAAATTACCTTATATTTATCCTCTGCATGGTTTAACCACATGATTTTCTAAAACCTGTGAAAAATATACACATGTATATGGAGAATATGGAAAACCTCATGGTTAGGCCACACAATTAGGGAAACCATGGGCCAACTGTGCAATATGGATCTTCTTGAAAATGCAGACCATCTGCACGATTAGATCTAACTACACGGCCTACCCACATGGTTCACCATAACCATGCGATAGGGCCATTTTTCTGAAAAGTAGGGTTCTAGGCTCTAAAAAACCCCCATACACCCTTGGGACTTTCACTAACCCACTAGGCATCCATATTAGGTCCAAAATAAAGAATCAGGATAAAATTTAAAGGATCTATAACTGAGTAAAAACCAGGTTCTTACAGTATTACCCCCTTAAAAGAAATCATCCCTGAGTTCACCTTCCAATGGAAGGGAAATACTATCTAAGAACAAATGTGGCCAATGGTCATGTATATCAGTCTCGCACTCACAAGTCTCATCCTACTCGCGGCCTTACTGCCATAGCACATGTACAAAAGGGACTGAATGACCTCAGAGATCCTTCATGCTTTATTCAATGATGCATACTTGATACTCCTCAGAGGTATCATCAACCTTTAACTAAACTTCCTCGAGATCAATGGTATAAAATGGGTCAACATGATATTGGTGATGCTATGAAACTTGGAAAACATCATGCATGGAATGGTACCTTTGAGGTAGTAGAAACCGATAGGGTATCATCCCGACTCCCTCTAGAATCTCAAAAGAACCTACATAACTAGGTGAAAACTTTCCATACTTACATAACTATATATGCCCTAGCCTGGGTGATACTCAATGGAAAACACTATCCCCAACCCCAAACTCTAGAGGTCATCTACATCGATTGACATAAGATTTGTGTCTATACTTAGGAGTAATCATACGCTTTATGATCAGTTGAACTTACTCCAAAGTCTCCTGAACAAGATGTGGAACTATTAGTGCTGCCTCACCTGCCTCTAGCTGGCATAGGGGTGAACAAAATGACTTACCATACAATGACTCAAAAGGATCCTTATGAATCATAGCTTATAAGCTATTATTATAGGATAACTCAATGATAGGGATATAATTATCCTGATAATCGTAGGAATCAAGGACACATACTCGGAGCATATCCTCTAGAATTTATATTGTCCAATCCAATTGTCCATCCTAAGGTGGAAAAGGTGTGCTTATAAGAACCTGTGTTTCCTTAGCTTTCTTCAAGCATTTCAAGAACTGAGATGTGAAACGAGCATCACTATATAAAATAATAGTTCGAGGGATATCGTATAATTGTATGATCTCATGGACATAGAGTCTTTCTATATCATCAATTTACAAAGTCTCCCAAATAAGAATTAAGTGGGGTACTTTCATTAGTTGGTCAATAACTACCCATACATCGTCACTGCCCCTCGATGACCTAGGAAACCTAACTACAAAGTCCCACGAAACATCTTCCCATTTCCATTCTGAGACTAGAATTAGCTGTAAAAATTTTTATGGCCTTTGTTGCTGTTCCTTCACTTGATAATAGGTGGAACACCTTGTCATGACCCATCCCTCAGGACCCGTGCAATGACTACCCCAATCCCTCCTTCCATAGGCCAGGGGTTGGACACTAGCACCGGAAATGCATATCCCAAAAATGGGAAGGCATTACCATTAATACTATACAAATAAATAGCTCAAGAACACAAAAAGATGCAACCAGGAAGTAAAACTGAAGTAGTAAAAATGTGTACTGAAAGTAAAGGGGCCGGAATACAAGCTCAACTGAAAAGGGTACAAATACAACTGAAAACAGAAAACAGATCCTGTAATTTTCCACCAATGATATTACCATAAGGTTAGGTAAAAATCATCTCCATATCTCTCTACATCAACCGTAACCTCTATGCAGGACTTGGTCCTGGCTTCTATAGTCTCAACCGAGCTGCTCGTCCTCTGTAGAAGACACAACTAGGTTCGGGTGAAGCCTGTGCAGGGGTGAGTTTAAAAATACACAGTGGGGACCCTAACACCCCCAAAGGTCACTCAAAATTCCAAAAAGGAGAACAAAAAAGAATGATCTCAATCACAAGGCACAAAGTAATAGACACAACTCAAACCAGGTATAAGTAAAGCACAAAAGTAAAGATGATTAGTAGAGAAGCTAGATCATCTTATTCTGTCGAGAGGTAGTGCTGCTGACTATACGAAGTTTGACCCACACAGGATTGATAGGTACTAACCCCTGATGACCCAAATAGGATCTAAAACGCCCAGGATCGATAGGTTCTAACCCCCGCTGACCCACACAAGATCTAACCTACACTAGATCGGTATGCACTAACCCACATAGGATCACTGAGCGCTGACCCACATAGGGTCTGACCCACATAGGATCGGTATGCACTGACCCACACATGATTGCTGAGTACTGAACCACATAAGATCTGACCCACACATGATCGGTGCTGATCCACACAGGATCACTAGGTTCTAACCCCTGCTGACCCACATAGGATCTGACCCACACAGGATCAGTATGTGCTGACCCACACAGGATTGCTGAGCACTGACCCACACAGAATCTGACCCACACAGGATCGGTATACAATGACCCACATAAGATCGCTGAGCGCTAACCCACACAGGATCTGAACCACACAGGATCTAACCCACACAGGATCGGTGCTGATCTACTTAGGATATCTAGGTACTAACCTCCATATGATCTGTCTCTAACCTCCGCCTCACTGCCAACCACTAGATTCCCGCTCAAAGTATGCTTAATTCTGGGAGAACCGATCCTCAATCAATCAATTGTATTTAATCTTGGAATAAGTCCCAAAAATAAGTATCCCGAAGATCTATCACTTCATAAAGGTTCCAACGCAACTAACGGTGCGTCAACCGGACGCCCGATCTGTAAGTTATTGGCATTTTAGTACTGAGGGCCCAGTTGGATTCAGAGTCCATCCAACCTAGCCATACTCCAAATTCCTCCAAATCTCTCTTGGATTATCTCAAATGGAACTCCTAGCTCCAAGTATCCCAGCGCCACAGAATGTTCATCAAAGGAACATCTGGTTCATAAGTTATGACCTTTTAAGCGTTCCTGGGCCCAAGAGGGGTCTGAGTCTGATCCGACTTGGCACGAAATCGGCCTGGGCCGGCCCGGTTGGGCTGGGCCATGGAGGGCTCGGCCCGCTGGGCTGTGAACTGACCTGACCCGCCAGCTGGGCATGACCCGCGGGGGTCGCGCGGTTTGCTGCCCTCGAAATGCTCAAAGGATTCGTTCGACTCCTTTATTGGCGGCACCAGGTGGTACCACCTCGTCACCCAAAATGCCTGTAAGGAGAGGGTCCCCTGCATCATCCTAACTTCGAGTTGTGACTTCCTTTGGTGAAATCCTCAAGGACGTTCCACCTCAACCTTCATGTTCAGCCACTACCGGCAGCCTATCCAACTTCCACGGTGCTTAGCGGCGCCACTCTTCCACCGCAACCGGTGGTTGCCGGCCACCGCTCCCATCCCCTATGTCGGAGCTTCTTTCGTGGGGATCCAGCAATGCTCTAGAGCTTTGTTTTCACTTCCATTTGAATCTACAGTCTCCCTGTGATGCTTTCGTCACTACAAATCTCCCGAATTCTAGATTTGACGATTTGAAGAAATTTCCCCTCGAAGAACGCAACAAGAACGAAACGGCGGAGGGTCCGGGCCGTGTTCGTTTGGCATGCACCCTCCACGTGAACAAGATAACAAGTGGGAGGAATTTTAACTCATGAAAGAAAACTATAATAAAAAAAAGACCCTACCTCATGAACCATCAGAGGTATCATTGTCATTGGTGGGAGTAGAGTCCCCATCAGAGTGTGTTCATTGGTGTTCATTGGTCATAGTTAATCACTACCCAAGCTTCTTCCCTCTGCCAGTGGATGATGTCGTGTCACTTTTCCAGAGGTTCCCTTCTTGGTGAAGATGTGTCAAAACTCTACCCTGAGCCTCACTTAAATAGAGGGGGAAAAAGTGAGTAACGCGCCATGGAATTAATGAGGTTCATTTACTGAATGAACCTATTATTTCCCCAATGGTGTGGTTACAAATAAAGGAGAGTCAAGCCATTAATTGTCTTGAAAAGTCACTGGTCCCCACCACCTCCACTCATCCACTGGAGAAAAAGAAATAAAATAACATTGTCAAGTTATTTTATTATTTTTTTATGAAGTCCAAAATTTATCTTTTTCTCATAGCCTACTATAGTCGAAGTGAAGCTTCCCTTAAATGAATCCTGGTGCTGTGGATTCAATGGTGCCCTCAGATTTTTAATCCAAGCACTGGTTCAAAATATAGAAAATTTCTCCTGCACATTTACTGAATGTACCTTAAAAAAAGTTCAAAAATTCATTTCGGGCACACCGGGCCATAGAATCACACACCGTCAGTTTTCACAGGATCAAAATAATATAAAATAAATTAAAAAAATCACATGGAATTTTCTAGGTATTTACATACCTAGATATAAGGATTTCTATCTTACATTTCATCATAGGACCCCAATATTGGTGTCACATATCTTGCTACATTTTGGAGATGCCTGGATAAACTTGCCCCTAAAAATTGTGGGTCTCTAGCATCAACTCCTCTCTCATATCTATAGGAACCAAGCCATGTCCATGTATGTATAGGATGAAATCTCTATCTACAGACCAATCCAATGGTGGGTTATCTTTTAATATACCCTCATGAAGAACCAATCCCTTAGGATTAGAAAATTATCTAACCATCGCCTTCTCATGGAGGTAAGAGATAACTGTCAAAGATGAGTGGTAAGGATACTCATGACTACCATGAAACCCCAAATTAATCTCATATAAGATTTCCATAGACTTCCATTCATCACTAGCTTCCTTTATGGCCTATGCTTGAGTTTTCCAACTCAGTGAATTAGAAACTACATTTCTATTTCCAGGTGTATAAGAAATCTTGAAATCAGAGGATTGTATATATTAAACCCATATCTATTGCCTAAGGGCCAAGTAATGATTTGTAAAGATATATTTTATGCTCTTGTGATCCATATACACCAAATATCACCCACATAGTAGATAATGTCTCCAACAACGTACGATATGTACAACTACTGCTTGCTCAAGGTCATGCAATGGATATTTTTTCTCATGAAGACTCAACTAGTGAGATATATACATAATGACTCTATCCTCCTACATCAGCACTTCTCCTAGGATGATGCCCAATGTACCATAGAAAATAGTAAAACCTATGCCTGGCTCTAGAAGAGTCAGAATAGGTGTCGAGACAAGCCTCCAATTTAGCTCCAAAAATGATTTTGCTCGCTCTTTTGACCATAAGAACATGACACCATTATTTGTAAGGCTAGTGAGAGGTGAATAAAGTTGTGAGAAGTCATGTATGAAATTCTTGTAATATCTATCCTTCCCCAAGAAACTTAATATATCAAACATGTTCTTGGGATCCTCCTAGGAAAATACAACTCTAACCTTTTTAGGGTTAACGTATACACCTGATTTCGAGATAATGTGACCTAATAAGTGAACTTTGTTGATCCATAAGTGGAACTTAGCAATCTTGGCGTAAATATTATGCTCTATCAGCATACTTAGAATGATATCAATGTGTTTGGCATGGTCTCTACAAGTGTGAGAATACACCAAAATGTCATCCATAAAGACTATGACAAAAGAATCCAATTAGGGGTGGAACGCCCTATTCCTAGAAGCCATGAAAATGGGTGGAACATTTTAAGGTTTAACGATCTAACAAGGTTCTCATACAAACCATACCTGCTACTGAAGGCTGTATGAGGTATGTATGATGGCCTTACTCACACTTGGGGATATCCCAACCTTAAGTAATTTATAAAGAAGACCCTTTCTCCTAAATACTGGTCAAAGAGATCATCTTTTTGAGGTGGTGGATACCAATTCATACCTATAAAATAGTTCAAACATCTATAATACATGCAAAGATGAATGGTACTATCCATCTTCTTGGAAAAATCATAGGTGAACCCCAAGAGGAAGTTCTAGGACATATGAAACCTTTGACCTCCATGTCCTCAAACTACCACTTGAGCTCTTGGAGCTCAGTAGGTTCCATCCTATATAGAGGAATGGACATAGGATCTTCTCCTATAACAATATTGATCGTAAAATCTACCTCTATATGAGGAAGTAAACCTGAAAAGTCACTAAGAAAATCATTCCTAAAACGATCTACTACTATAGGAGATTTAGCTTGACATTAACCCTAGTCCTCCATGAAGATATTTTTAATATGGGTGGTCACTCCACCTAGCCCGTGATGATTTGGTCATCCTATACTAACCTAGACATCCCAATCACCCTTACGTAGATAATTTATGGCCTCTTGTGATGTAAATGTTACTCTACGATGATAGAAATCTACAAAAGTATGATATTGAACCAACCAATCCATCCTAAGGATGACATCGAAGCCTGTCATCTTGAGAAAGATGAGGTTCTATAAGAAAGGGTAACTGCCTACCCCATGACGACAGTCCCAACATTGGGTTATGCCCTCTAACCACACTTCTAATGGTGTATCTAGGGTCATTACACCACATGAATATTTTATATTCAGTCTGAGATTTTCAAAGATAGATACATAGATAAAAGAGTTCAAATCACCTATATAAAATAAAGAAGATACTATAGTAGATGACATTAGAATAGTTCCTCGTACTACATATGGTCCTCTATCTTGATCCTTTGGTATCGACTGTAGTTCAAGAAATAATCATAATGCATGGACCTGTGCAATATCTAGACTACCATATCCATAATTGCTCTGTTGGTGATTCTGGTGTTTTTGGGTCTGGCTATAAAAACACAACCAGAAACTCCTTCTCATCCAGACCTACTAGTGCTATTCTAACTCCACACCTAACACAGAGAAAAAATTACCCTTTCCTAAAGGTGGAGTTTTCATAGATACTTTTCTACTCGAAGATGGTGGAATGGTCCTACAGAAATGATAAATATTCCTCATATGGATGAAAGCCTAGCACTCCATTGGGTCTCTATCAAAATGAGGATACCAGTGCCCCCATTTTCCAAACCGATGACCCCCTATGGAGTTATCAAAACAGGTCCTCTGGTTGTAACTACCTTAACGAAATCCTTGAGGGAACATTTCTTGCAATCAGAAAAATTGTTGTCCTACCGTGACACTGATCCTCTTTTCTCAGTGTTATTCTTGTCTCTCAGATTATTCTCAGGGATAAGAGAATGATTGACTATTTCAAAAAAAGGCAGGAAAAAGACATTCACTTGCTTAAAAATGGCATTCTGAAGCCCATCCTTGAAGATTCTAGCGCACAAAATCTCATCACTATCTAGAAGTAGTGAAAAGTGCATAAACTCCATGAAACATGATGAATATTCCATGAATGACATAGAACCCTGCTTGGGAGGAATGAACTATATGGTTCTGTCAGCTCTCAACATCTGAGGAAATAATTGATCATTGAAAATAGTCTTGAAGTAAGCCCATATCATGTCTTAATGGCGATCATCCTGGGTTATCACATCCCACCAACATCAGGAAAAATACCAAAGAAAATATGTAGCAAGCTTGACCCTCCACTTTGGAGGCATTTACAGATGCTCAAAGATAGATGGGATGGCCTCTAAACAAGAATAATAGCATGTACACCACCATACCCTATGAAAGTAGGAGGATTATACTACAAGAAATTGTGATTCAGATCATCCATCATAGGTGAAAGTTGTGTAGAACCATTCATAGACTACATAATATGTAGGAAACTATCATGAACTTGGGAATCAATGCCCAAATCAGGTACAACAAGTGGTGCCTCAAGTGGCACTTTTAGAGGTAAAACTGATGGCTCTAGGCCTACCATGTCTGTATCATAATCCTCACCACCTTCCTGGTATACAATAAGAGGACATTGTGGAGGAATTGGTCTACAAATTCCAAAGACATGCCTTAAAACAAGCTTTAAGCAGATAGATATCATCACTAACATAAGATGAATATAAGAAAACACACTACCTCAACTACCTACTTAGATGCCCAGACATTAGTAAGTGATAAAGTATAAGTTTAATTTCATTTTACATTTTATTACCAGGTTTACTCTATTACCTTTCATAAACACAAAAAATCTAGATAAGGACAAACAATCATTTCATTTTAGATGTCATGTTTCACTTTATAATGGATACTCATTCCCATTAAATCAGTTCCAATACACTTTATCGATGAAATAAACCATTTTTTTATAGAATAATTAAACGACTTAGAAAATTACTCATCCCAACCCATAAGAGCTCATACAACTCATGAATTGAGAGAGGTAATCACTCAATCACAACCAAGGATTACCATTAGAATATATTAACTATCACAACGTCACTCAACAATCACAAGCATATCAAGAAATGTATGTTGTGAAATGAACATATATGGAATTGAAATATGCATGAAATTATAATTTTAGGTGCCTATAAGGATGCATGAACAATGATCCTTGACCTCATATCATCAGGCCAATGATGGAAGAAATCCTCAATCGGAGTAATAATAATAACCACAATACAACATGTGCATCACCCAATGGTAAAATAACTTCAAATATAATAGGAAAAGAAATAACAACAATTATATTTTGGGTATATAGGATTTTACCCCAGATCTTGGTTCACAATGCCAAAGAATGACTTATGAACAAGTCCTATAGCGTTCCTCATCTCCAAATAGTAAAGTAAGAAAGATAACTCATTCTGATACCACTTTGTGATTTCCTGGATCTGGATTCCACTTAATAGTTTCCCCAAGCCTGGTGGGACAGATGGCCTCAAGCGCATCTCCCAAAACACCAGAGGATGCTGGTTAGCGGTGAGGGCCTAGGGTGTGTCTGTGGGGAGACTATTACTTCATTTAGAGAGTGTAGTATAATGTATAAGTATAAATAAAGGTAAATAGAGGATCAAATATACGTAAACAGTCGAAGAAGAAAAAATTAGTATATAGAGAAGGATAACAATAGTTAGATCAACTGGAATAACTGATGATGATATGTCATGTCACTAGAAAACTGGAAAACATGGGTACAATACAGAAGGCATAACATGTTCCACAATGTATTAAGGAAATCATAAGACTATCCCACTACTAGAAATTGGGCCTATAGCGACTTCCATTGTAAGTAGCTATTTCCCTACAGCAACCGCCTTCCAACCACTAGTGGTGGTCGTATTTGGTCCATCCCTATAAGGCTATAGCGACTGCCAATGGCGGTCTCTATAGATGACCAAAATTTGGTACACCACAACCCCTTGGTGGTCGCTGTTGGTTTGGCCTATAACGACCGCCAATGGGGGTCGCTAAAGGAGAAGATCTCCACTGTCGGCCGATGTTGGTATTGACCAATAGCGACCGCCAATGGAGACCGCAAATCTGGATTTTTTTTTAAATTTCATTTTTTCAACACATTTCTAGAAATCACAAAAACTATTGCCGAATTGAAGAATCACAACTAAAATGACAACGAAAAAAAATTCAAAACAGTATAAACATCAGGTTCCTCAAAAACAATAAATGATAGACATACCTCTTCACATACAGCGATCCAAATAGCTCTAATCCATTTCAATATTTTGATTCAATAATCCTACAATAAAATACAAAAGAAACAACTAAAAAATACAAATGAAAATTGAGAATATTTATTAAGTTAGTATATATATAAATCAAATTTGGTCATTAGGTCAATATAATAATATGCCATTATGCCATTTGGTCATTACGACATTAAACTAATATGACATTAGGGAATTAGGGCAGCGTTAGGGTGGAATTATCATGTTAGCCCCCTAAACATCCCCCCTCACTCCTGAAATTCCCCCCACCATGGAAATCCCTCTTCCCTACCCCCTGGAACTCCCCCACCCCCCGGACAACCCCCCTCACCCTCAACAGTACCCCTCACCACTGGACACCCCCTAACCCTCAGAAATCCCCCACCCCCGAGAGATCCCTCCACCCCCATGATAGCCACCCCCATGGGGAGACAACACATCATTCATATGCGTGGTTTGCACGGCATGACTGAATATGTGTTTTTTAGGTGTTTGGTATGCTTCAAAAGCGTGCGTTGGGTGGTCAAAACCGGAAAAATGACCTCAGAATTCTATGAAATTAGACAACAAAAAAGGGTGGGTGAATTTTGAAATGGTCGGGCAGATGACATGTAAATCAGAGGTGTCATTTGACCGCAGTGACCAAAAACGGACTCCGCGCATCGTAAATGGCCAAAAAATGTGTTTAATAGTCAAATGCATACCAAATGACATAGTCATGAATTGAAATCACTTGAGAAAATACTAATTATTATTAGTGAGGTGTACAAGGAGACGACATGTCATTCAGACATGCGGTTTGCGAGGAACGACTGAATATGTGTTTTTAGGTGTTCAGCACGCTTCAAAAGCGTGCCTGGGGTTGCCAAAACCGGCCGAACGACTTCAAAATTCCATGAAATAGGTTGAAAACAAGGGTGGGTAAATTGTGAAATGTTCGGGTAGACGACACGTCAATCAGAGGTGTCGTGTGACCGCAGTAACCGAAAATGTACTCCGCGCTATGTAAATTGCCAAAACATGCGTTTAATAGTCAAATGCACACCGAACGACATCGGCATGACTTGAAGTCACCCAAGAGTACCCTAATTATTATTGGTGATGTGTAAGAGGAGAAGACAAGTCATTCGGACATGTGGTTTGCGCGACATGGCTGAATATGTGTGTTTTAGGTGTTCAGTGTGCTTCAAAAGCATGCGTTGGGTGGTTAAAACTGACCGAACAACCTTAGAATTCAATGAAATCGGACAAAAAAAAGGGTGGGAGAAATGTGAAATTTTCAGGTAGACGACACGTCAATCAGAGGTGTCTTTAGATCTTGGTGACCGAAAATACACTATGTGCATCGTAAATGGCCAAAACACGCGTTTAATGGTCAAATGCATACCGAACAACATCGTCATGACTTGAAATCACACAAGAATACCCTAATTATTATTGGTGACATGTACGAGGACACAACACATCATTCAGACATGCGGTTTGAATTACACAGCTGAATATGTGTTTTTAGGTGTTCGATGCACTTAAAAAGCTTGTGTTGGGTGGTCAAAACCGGCCGAAGGACCTCAAAATGCCATTAAATCGGAAGACAACAATGGGTGGGTGAATTGTAAAATGGTCAGGTAGATGACACATCAATCGGAGGTGTCGTGTGACTGCAATGATTGAAACTGCACTGTGCGCATCATAAATGTCCAAAACATGCATATAACGGTCAAATGTATACTGAACAACATCAACATGACTTGAAATCACACGATTGCACCCTAATTATTATTGTTGAGGTGTATGAGGAGATGACATGTGATTCAGACATGAGTGTTTTCATTTTATATCTACCTACACTTCCTTAAATTCTATCCTAATAATGATGATATTATAGAATAATTATCTTAAATATAATAATATATTATTATTCTTATAGTGAAACATTATATCATTACTGAATGTGTTTTTTAGGTGTTCGATGCTTTTCAAAAGCATGCGTGGGGTGGTCAAAATAGACCAAATGACCTTGGAATGCCATGAAATTAGACGACAACAAAGGGTGGGTGAATTGTGAAATGTTTGGGTAGACGACATGTCAATCAGAGGCGTTGTGTGACCGCTGTGACCGAAAACGCACTCTTCACGACGTAAATTGCCAACAAATTTGTTTAACTGTCAAATGTATACCGAATGACATCAACATGAATTTAAATCACACGAGATCACCCTAATTATTATTGGTGACATGTATGAGGAGACAACACATCATTCAGACATGCGGTTTGCACAGTACGACTGAATATGTGTTTTTTAGGTGTTCGACGTGCTTCAAAAGCGTGCGTTGGGTGGTAAAAACTAGCCGAACGACCTCATAATTCCATGAAATCAGAACAAAAATAAGGGTAGGTAAATTGTGAAATGTTTGGGTAGAAAAAACATCAATCGGAGGTGTCATGTGACCGCGGTGACAAAAAACAGACTCCACGCCTCATAAATGGCGAAAACATGCATTTCATGGTCAAATGCATTCCAAACGACATCGTCATGAGATGAAATCGCACAAGACCACCCTAATTATTATTGGTGAGGTGTACAAGGAGACGAAACATCATTCAGACGCATAGTTTTCATGACACAACTGACTGTGTTTTTTAGGTGTTTCATGCACTTCAAAAGCATGCTTGGGGTGGTCAAAACCGAACGAAAAACCTCAGAATGCCATGAAATCAGACAATAACAAAGGGTGGATGAATTTTAAAATGGTAGGGTAGACGACACGCCAATCAGAAGTGTCGCGTGACCGTGATGACTGAAAGCACACTCCACGCGACGTAAATTGCAAAAACATGCGTTTAATGGTCAAATGCATAACGAACAACATCAACATGACTTGAAATCACATGATAGAACCCTAATTATTATTTTTGATGTGTACAAGGAGATGAAACATCATTCACACATGCAGTTTGCACAACACGACTGAATATGTGGTTTTTATGTGTTTGGTGTGCTTCAAAAGCATGCGTTGGGTGGTCAAAACTGGCCGAACGACCTCAGAATTCCATGAAATAAGATGAAAACAAAGGGTGGGTGAATTGTGAAAATTTTGGGTAGAAGACACATCAATAAGAGGTGTTGTGTGATCGCGGTGACTGAAAACGCACTCCACGCGACATAAATGGCCAAAACATGCATTTTACGATCAAATGCATACCGAACAACATCAGCATGACTTGGAATCAAATGAGAGCACCCTAATTTTTATTAGTGACGTGTACAAGGAGACGACGCATCATTTGGATGCACAGTTTGCACAACACGGCTGAATATGTGTTTTTTAGGTGGTCAGCTGGCTTCAAAAGTGTGCATGGGGTGGTCAAAACTGGCTGAAAGACCTCAGAATGCAATGAAATCAGATAACAACAAAGGGTGGGTGAATTGTGAAATGGTCAGGTAGATGACATGTTAATCGAAGGTGTCGTGTGACCGCGGTGACTGAAAATGAACTAAGCACATTAGTCGGACGCATGGTTTGCACGACTGAAACAAATTCTAAAAACCTTAGTTTTTTCACACAAGAAAACTACACTTTACCCCATATTATACGTGAATCCTATTTATAGTTGTGTGAGTAGGTGAAAAAGTGGGATTCCAATTTTACATTCCCACTCAATGAAAACACGAAACACAAATATATTGCTTAATACATTTTACATGGATGCTTCATATGGATTATAGAGTATTCTTGAAATATCTTGTAAAATGTTGTATCCAATGTATTTAGAAAACATTCATTACCTTATGGGAGAATTAGGGATATTCCTCTCATGATATTTTGAACTTTGAACGATCAACACTACATCTCTAAATTTTATATCCTTATGAAAATTTCATAAAGAACTTCAAACTAGTCAGACATTAGACCATTGAATTTTTCTTCTCAAAAAACATTTAAAAACTCTTCCATTCAGATAATCACCACAAATATAATATTCATAAAATTAAAATACAGGGTTCTTGGAAAATAATATTTCCCTATTATGAATAATTCCAATAACTCTTTCATAGTGCTTCAATAATTTATGAAAACCAACTCATCTTAGTAAACAATCTAACTATCCCACACCCCTTGGATACCCCCCCCCCATCACCCCAGACAGCAACCCCCCGCTCACCCCGGACAGCCCCCCAACCCCTCACCCCAGATAGCACCCCCGCTCACCCCTGACAGTCCCCACCCCATGGACTGCATCCACCCCCTAGACAGCCCCCATTACCCCGGACAACCCCCCAACACCACAAACAACCCCCAAACCTCGGAAATCCCCCACTCACCCCTAACAACCCCACCCCCTGGACATCCCCCATCACCCCAGACAACCCATCACCATGGACAACCCCCCACCTTGGACAACCCCCACCCCCTTGACAACCCCCTCACCCTCGGACAACCCCCCCACCTCGGATACCGGACAACACCCCCTCACCCTGGACAGCCCCCCCCACACCCCGAAAAACCCTGCCACCCCTAGACAACCCACCTTACCCCCGGACATCCCCCACCCCCGGACAACCCCCAACCCTGGACAACCATGCCCCCACCCCTCGATCAGCCAACCGAACAGCACCTAAACTACCCCCTCACCGTGGAAAGACCCCACTCACCCCATACAGACCCCCTAACCCCCAAACAACCCCCACAGATTCCCCACCCACCAAATAGCCCCCCTCAGACAGCCCCCCTAACCCCGGACATCCCTCGCTCACCCCTAACAGTCCCCACCCCTGGACAACTCCCATCACCCCAAACAACCCCCCATTACCTCGGACAGTCCCCCCTCACCACGAACATCCCCCAACCCATGGACATCCCCCCCTCTCACCCAGGACATCCCACCTCACCCCCAAACAGCCCACCTCACCCCCGGACACACCCACCCCAGATAGTCCTGCCACCCCCGGACATCCCACCTCACCCCCAGACAACCCACCTCACCCCCAGACATCCCCACACACCTGAACATCCCCCAAACCCCTAGACAACCCTTCCACCCCCAAACTGCCACCCCCACTCCCCAGGAAAGCCCCCTCAGACAGGCCCCTCACCCCAGAATAGCCCCCACCCTGGAGAGCTCCCACCCCCAGACAACCCCCCTCACCCCAGACAACCCCCACTCACCTCTGACAGCCCCATCCCCACATACAACCCCTTATCACCCTAGACAACCCCCATCACCCCGGACAACCCCCACCCAACTGCCAGACACCCCCCACCCCGGAAAGCCCCCCACTCGCCCCGGACATCCCTGTCACCCCCGGACAACCCATCATACCCCCAGACATCCCCCACCCCTTGACATCCCCCCAACCCCGGACATCCCTGCCACCCCCGGACATCCCACCTCACCCCCGGAAAACTCCTACATCACCCCGTAAATCCCCCCAACCACGGACAACCCTGCCACCCCCCGGATAACCCCCACACCCCCAGAAACCCCCCCTCAAAAAAATTTACATTTAAAGTCTAAATCCATATATAACATTAATTCATTAATTAATTTAAAAGAAGCAAACCTCATGAATATGATGCATCATGAGCGGTCGTGGATGCTACCTCCATCCGGTGTGCCAGGGTCCTACAACAAATAAAAATTAAATAGATTTAATAACAAAAATAATATAAGGTAAATAAATAAATTCAGTATAAACCTGTGTCGTATGATCTCCTTCACCAATACCCATACCCACATATGCCCACATCATTCTGGCCTCAGTGATAAATTGTGCATTTATCTCCCTAGAAGTGCACAACTGGTCTCAATGTTATGAATTTCAATGCCTTCAGGAGCCAACCCACGTACCATTTCAGCAAGTATTTCATGCATTGGACCATTAATCCTCACATCAACATCCATCTGAACTGCATCTTTATTTTGAAAATTAATATATTCTTCCCCATGAGGAGTCCAAATATTATAATTTTTCAGAAATTTGTTCAAGAATAGGTGCTCCATCACGATATCTCATGTGAATTGATATCTATTTGTACATTTTATACACGAACAACTAATATAGTCAGATTTAAATCCTCCAGTGAACTCAATGAACTGCATAATGCCTTCGAAATATTCTCTAAACATTCAATTTAGAAGATCAATCCAACTCTTATCCATAGTAATATCTGTATGACAAACATTTACACAAATGTTGTCAAGCCTAAAATTTTTTCTCATGGGATACACACACAGACTCAAGAATGCTACAAATAAAATAACAACACAACTTAATATTAATCCAATCATCGTATACATGGATTATACATTGTATGTAACTTACAACCTCAAGTAAAGTGTGATGTATTCTTATAAAAACACTGTTAACACACATTTTTTTACAATTCTTCATGCACACAAGTCTATATACACATGAACATCAATTTCCACAATTTTTATTCACACAAAATATTCATATAATCTTCATGCATGTCAACTTTGTACTGTAAAATTCCCAAAATCAAAACACTTAAATGGAAGTTAGGGAATACCTGATAACGCTACACATCTGGAAGGGAAGGGAGCCGAAGGTGGTGCTGCGAGAGAGAGGAGGGGTAGTTGAGGGGAGCTGGAGTCTGATGCATTGTAGAGAGGGGGGGGGGGATAAGCGACAGAAGGAAGCCTGAGGTAGTCATACGACGTAGACAGAGACTAGTGATGGGTGGAGACATTGTGGTGAGGTAGAACAGATGCTCCGGGTAGGGTTCGGGTGCGAGGGGGGTTCGACCGCAAGGGGGGAGGTGGAGGCAGAGGCGGTTGCACAGTGTCAGCGATGCAGTGTTACCGGTGACCAATGATGGGCGGTGGCGATGCAACGTCGACGGTGCAGTGTCACTGGTGACCAATGACAGGTGGAAGTGGTGTGGTGAGGGAGAGTCGGTGCTACGGGTAGGGTTCGAGCGTGAGGGGGGTTCGACCGTGAGGGTGAGTGAGGGTTGGGAAAGGCAGATGGTGTCAGTGGTGTGACAAGGGAGGACGAGCGTGAGGGCAACCACAGTCAGTGCTGCAGGTTCTGGAGGTGCGAGGTGGTGCGTGAGGTGGGTTCGAGTGCTGGGGGTGGGGGGTAGATGAGGGTTTTTTTAAGATTAGTGACCGCCAATGGGGGTTTCCTGTGTGTGGGGGGCTCCAAAGCCCCCTTTTCTAGTAGTGTGCCAAGGAGCCCGAGCTCCGGGTCGATCATTTGCTATCGAGATCCATTCTAAATAGTAAGAAATTAATAGTTCGAAGCCCTATGATTCCTTTTATCAACACCTGCATTCATTTAATCTTCCCCGAGTACCAAACAACTCCGAGAGAGAGTGTGAGATAAATATCAGTGGTCTACCACCAATGATGTCTATAACATCCTGCCTATGTAAAGGAAATGTAATGGTGTGAAAGCATGCATATATAAATTAATGTTTACAATTAACTAAATACCTAAGTACCCTCTTCGTCCCTCAGTTGGTATCTGGAAAGGTAACCAGTTCATTAATTGATTATTAACAGTTTGTAAATAAGTTACATGTTAGAAATAGTGATGGTTACAAGATGTAACAAGGAAACCTATAATGACATTTAATAATGAAGTTCCATGGAAGAAACCAAGGAAACGTAGACCTCAAGGGTCGCCATCTCAGAAGTGACTGTAGCCTGGCTAAGGGTAATAGTGTAATCCATAGAGCGTAGTCCATGGAATTCCACAATAAGATGCCTACTGAGTCCAAGGAGTTCATCCAATGTAAAATGGGGCTAATCAATGACTAGGTCCAATGGTATTTAACCATGGAAGATACTTTTTGATGATGGATCCAAGGAGTGTATCAAAGTAATCCTGTAGTACTACATGATGAATCTTATAATGTCATACCAAGCATCCAAAGTTAGAAAAGGATAGGGTTCTAATTGGGTATCAACCTTAGCAGGCCATATCCTTGATTTGGAATGGGGTACTCAAGTGCTCAATGAACTCCCTCAGTAATCCAATCTGAGATCGGGTCATACCACTCCTATTTTCATAATATAGTCATATACAATTCAAAAGGTTCAATCCATTACATTTCATTAGTATGAAAACACTAATTGAGCATGTAATTGTTCATTTAATCCATTTAAGGAATTTTTATAAGGAATGCTCACGAGTTACCTTCCTTTATCATGGTAAGGGGTGCTATAAACGTTCATCCAATTACTCAATTAAATTTAAAAAAGGAAAGTCATATACTTAGTATATTTTTAAATTTCAATTTCACATAAGTTTATTAATTGAAGCACTTACCTTAGGTGGGTCAACTGGTGAGCATGCATGATACTTTCCATTATGTAATTAGAAATATAAATCCATTCATTTAATATATAAAATCTTACCCTTAGGAAGGTCAAGCCAATGAATACCCTAATGATGGATCAACATGTAAAAACACTAAAACGACAATTATGGAATAACATCCTACATGGGATGGAAGGAATTGTGGGAGTAGCCACTAACAACTAATGAAATATTTGGAAGGATAATAACCCTACTATTCTAATGATTATACACATGGAATATAAATCCAATAAATGACACCCAATGAAATTGATGGGCTCCACATGACAATTAAAAAATCAACAAACATGAGGGATGAGTTATAGAACACCAACCTTATAATTGTATGAATCTCCTGCTATAGTATTGGCCTCTGATTTGGCTTGGATTTGAGAATATCTGAGAAAAAGGAAAAAATGTTCACACCTCGACAACTAGGTTGAGCAAAAGAGAGAATAATAATGAATCAAATGGAGTCGATCAGTTTCCGTTGCACATCCAACAAGATGAATGGAATTTAAAATGGATTATGGATGAAGGATATATATTTATCCATATCTTAGGCCTTAAAAAATATCCAAAATGGGATAAAATAGAGTTCATGCTATTGAAAAATCATATAGTAGGAAGGAAAAGGTTAAATTAAATCATTAAGGGTAAAATGGTAAAATTACACAAAATTTAGCATGTGCACAATTTACCCGCATGGTTTACCAAACCATGCACAAACCCTGTATGGGTAGATAGAGAAAGGGGTGTACGAAACTATTAGGGAAACTGTGCGCCGACTGTGTGATATGGCTCTTCTGAAAAATGAAGACCATCTATACAGTTAGATCTAATCTGTGCCATGCCCACACAGTTTACTCTAACCAAGTGAGATGGCCATTTTTCCAAAAAAAGGTGGGTCCTAGGATCCGAACAATCCCTAGAAACCCTTAATAACTTCACTAACCCCCTAATAATCCATATTAGGTTCAAAATAATGAATTTGACCAAAATTTATAGGATCCATACCTGAGTGAAAAACTGGGTTATTATATTAAGTAAAATGGAAACCTAAAATCCAATTTTACACCACCTAATAACAATATAATTAAATCCCTATACCATGGAATACATAAGTGAAACCTATTCTTAATTACTTTATCCCAAAATATAGATAAACATATGGTTAACAACTTATTAAGGATTCATTTAAACATGGAAGGGGAAAGCCCATTATTATAAGTGATTTCACCATTTCATGGTGGAATTAAAATAAAAAAACCCAAGAAAATATAGAATAAAATAAGATAAAATGGTTTTAATTAAGTAAGAGACATGAAGAAAGTATTACCATGGATTTATTATGATTAACTGCCCTAATATCTCCCTTTAATTAGGATGACGAAGTTGAGGGGATATCAAATCTAGAGGATCCATAAAATAAGTTCCCAACTGGATAGGAATAATGGGGGTTAAATAAATAGTTAAAGGGGATAAAATGGTTGGAAATAAAATTAATATCATTCATCCTTCTGGTGAAAATCAATCCCAGCTCTACTAGGTTTCTTGTAATGGGCAACCGGGTACCCGATCGCTGTAACAACCCATGATTTTAGTGAAATATTCATCCTTCAATAAATATCGTGTTTGATAGCTTACTCCACCCATGAAACCAAAACTTAATAGCCCATGACACATTTTAATTAAATATATATTTTCCACTTTAAAGTAGCTATTAAAGAAGGGGGTACAAATAGTTGTAACCAAATTATGAAATAAAATCCCTCTTTTAGTACTGTTTTAACTATGGTAGCTAAGTATGTGAAAAAATATTTTTATACTTTACCTTTGTTTTCTAAAAAGAATATATTTTAACTATGATATATTATTTTTTTGCACCAATTTTATAAGTACAATTAATATAACTAAAGGATGAATTCCTATAGATAAGATTATTCTCCGTACATTATGATATTATATAAAGGATAAATCTTATAATTATAGAAATTAAATTTGAAAAAATTAATTTTTTTGCATCTATCATGAAAATATTAATTTAATATTAAATTCAAAGATTTTTATAATGATTTTTTAGATGAATAGTAAAAATTTAGTTTTTGGAAAAATAATGACTTTTAAAACATTATCATTATTAGATTACGAACTATAATTTTTTCTTGATCAAATATTTATTTATGGTATAAATTTATGTATTTTAATGATATATAAATTTTTAAAATTTATAAAACCTATGTTTAACATTGTAAAACAAAATTAATATTATAATTCTAATGAAAAAATGTTTTTGATCTTTTTTTAATGAAGTATTTTAATGGTAAAATTCAATTTTTTCTTATTCTGGAAGATACATAACTTTATTTTTATTTTTATAATAAATAATTTTTTTTCATGAATATTGATAATGTTGATAACTGTGGCTTACACTTAAGTTTTAATCTTGAAAATTCGCTTCTCTTAAAAACTGTTTTTATGCATTAAGTGAATTTATTTTCAATTAACATTTCATATCTTAAGAAATTTTATTTGATAAAATTATTTCCAAATTGAAATCATTAGGCCCAAATTTAGTAAAATGTTGAACTTTAATTTTTTTCATTAAATATAATTATTAATCTTGAAAATTAATAAACCAAGTAAAAGTAAAAGTGGTAAAAATTAATTTACTAAGATGAAATAACCCCAAGCATCTTAAAAAAATGTTTTAAAATGATTGTTTGAGGTTTGGATTGACCCAAACTATCCTTGTATAGTTTTTATATAGTTTTTTATCTTTTGGACCTTGAATAGTAGCGTTATATTATTGAAAATATAAAGGGCGCTCCCAAAATACCCCTCTTATTCCCTTATGAAAAAGGATAAATTACACCACTTCAAGTTACACCTATACCATCTTATTTATTTTTAAAATATTCATTTTTGTTCCTCCTAAAACCCTTTCCATATTTCCTAAGCCTCATGTCACCATTAGTTAGCTTAATCCCTCTATTTCCAAGTATATTTATAAGAGAATACTTAAGCTTCTGATGTAAATAGTACCTTCTATTAAATCATTTATTCATAATATCCATGTTAAAAATATTTTATTACTATGATAATATAATGATATTATTATAATTAATATATAAATTTCTTATTATTTTAGTGGAACAACTCTTATTTATTCCTTCCCATCCATTTGAAAAAAATAAAAGAACGTCAATTGTGCATTTTGCGAACTACCCCTCCACAAAACAATGTATTATATTTTTTGTTACAACATCTCAAGGATGGTTTTAATGATGTTAATTATGAAAAAATATGATATATATAATTTAATTGTGATTCATATAGATTAATTTAATATATACATTTATCCCATCTCATTTACTTAGAAATGATAATGTTAACGGTGTGTACGTGCAGACTATCAACCCTATGAAGTAACATTTTTCATTTTTTATATAGTGTTTGTATTATTTATCAAAATATTTTATTAAATTATTAAAAAACATAATAAAATAAAAATAATATCATTAAAACTCTATAATAATGATATTATAACTCTATTACCCCATAATCAGGCTTATCCATAAAATCATGGTATGCTCTTTTTGGGCCGGTTTTAACAACCTACATGACTAATGAAGTAAAATTATATCATGGATGACTATAAGAAGATGTATACTGATAATATATGATATGAATATGTAAATAATAATTTAATTATTTTTCTTTAGGTATAAAACAAAAATTAATGATTGTTATAACACAATACATTAATACTAAATAATAACCTGAAACTTGGTCCTCACCAATTTGTTTTCATAAAATGAAAAATATATCATGTAATGACATTATAAAATTATATTTAATCATAAAAAACAAATTACCATACCTTTAATAGTTTGGTAAAGATGAAATTTTGGAGAAGAAGGTAGATCGACACTACTATTATGAAACTAGTGCGACAATTAAATTATAAGCACACAATGTTGAAAATTGGTAAAGATGAACTATTATGCAAGCAGAGATTTATTATTAAGTAAAATTATAAATGTAAATGTATATAAATAGTGTTCATAAATATCTAATTAACATGTTTATCTTAATGATACAGGAGGTTTGAACATTTCTATGGAAATCTAGAGTAAAGGTAAGGTGTTCTTATCTCAAATTTTCACCCCTTGAGATTTGTTTATTATACACTCTATTTTATTTGGGATGGTGTATCTAATTTACTTTTAAAATTCCATTTCATGATCCTAACATCAATATTTATATTTAGTTTATCATATTAAATCACATTGTTCATGGAGACGGTGGGCCGTTCATATAAATGAAAACTGTTTCCATTTTATTATCATATTGAAAGAAAGAAAACAAAATTATATAAATATTAGAATTTTGGTATCATTAATATGTCATATATTTACCATATTTTTATTAAAACCAACCTTAATACATTCCAAGTGAATTAATCTGATCGCTTTGTGGGGCAGTAGTCCGTCGTACACACACACAATGATATCGTATTACCACAAAATGTAAATCATGAAGGTGTGTGTGATATAAAAAATTTTAAAAAATAATAACATTATAAATATCATATATATTAAATTTAAATGATAAATCCATCATTATTCCCAACCTTTAAAGGTGGTAACGGGAAAACGGATGACATCAGTTCGTGAGACGGTAGTTTTCCATACACATGAATGATTATTTCGTAACTGAATTGATGGAAGTTTATGAATTTTTAGGTAAAAAACTTAAAATTAAAACATATAATTATATATAAGATAATTATTTAATTATATAATAATTTTATTATAGTAATTTAAGGAGGTGGAGGAGGAAATAAAACAAAAACTCTTTCCGAAGAACATTAACTTTTTTTTTCGGATATCCACCTTAGGGTTTCACTAAAACATTCCAAGGTTTTATTTAATAAAAAACTAATAATTCTAAGATTAGGTAAGGGATTTTGGGGAGTGATTTGGGTTGGGTTTTAATGATCCAAATGTCTTGAGAGGTGTGAAGGAGGGGGAGAGTAATTCCCTTTTATAGATGAGGAGGAATGACATTCTTATAAATACTCAAAAGTATTCACTATTGGGAAGTATCCCTTTTGTCTTATGCTTCAAAGATTTATAATTAATTAGGTGTAAGGATTATATGGTCAAAAAACACCTCCAAAACATAATAAAACACACATTTTAAACACTTTTTCCTTAACTCCCAAGTTTACTTATTTTACCATTTTGGTGTTTTTCATTATGTTAACCAGTTTTCTTACCAAAGTAATTTTTTATTTAAAAATAAATTAGAGTGAGAATTATTATAAATTTTATAAAAAATTATTATTAAATTTAAATCTAATTTATAATATAAAATACTAGGTGTTTTGGAGATTAATTTTAACCCAAGTGCATGTAACTTGTGAAAAACACCACTTTAACCGTAACCACGCTAACTATGATTTTACTATTTAATTTTCAATATGGAAATTATAAAAGATAAATTGGTACAGGAATGAAACATATTTTATATTTATTAAAATTTAAAAATCACCTGGCAGACGATATGTCACGAACCAGGCCGGGTCGCCATCCGACCCTGCGCCCGCCCCAGTCCGCGGCAAGGCCCGAGGGGCGTTCCCAATCGCCACGGGCTGGCACAAGTGCCCGGGTATCAAACATTACATGGGAACGATTCACCCAAAATAAAATATAGAAAAACAACTAACCAGATAAGTAAACTGAAACTAGAAATAGGAAACCAAACACACCTTTAAACTATGAACATGTTTAAAGTCTACAACTCGAACCAAGAACTAAAAAGAAAAGATGACAGTGGAAACTAAAACTCTTACTCAAACCACCTAGAAAAAGAGAGACCACATCGAAACCACTCTGCATGAAAAGACCAACTACAACCCGAACCACCATCACTGAGCACGAAGTCACAACCTAGAAAGCAGAAGATACAGAATCTACATACACCCAATGGTGTATGTAGGGTGTGAGCTAAATTCCCAGTAGGGTTCCACCGAGAAAAGGTTCCACACATAATTATTAAAAGACAAATACATTTGCGATTTAAAGGAGTAAAAATAAATAAGTGCTTAAAGAATTTTAATGAAAATAGTTTTTAAGGGGAAACTTCTCTAAAAGGAAAACAACTTAAATTAACTTACACACATGCATGCATACCTACACATGCACACACACACACAAACGCATGCACAAACATAAACACACACACACACACACACACACATTTCTTAGTAACCCCAATGTCACACCGTGTGCCGACGGTGAGCTGGAAGCAAAGGAAGAGCACAATACATGGGAGAGACCCCAAAGATTCTAGCGAGAAACGGGACCCTAGAACCACACGTCTCAGTGAACCATATCATACATTCCCGTGCACGATCCACTGGTAGGGAAACACCTCCTACCGTAGTGGTCTCCAGTCATCATCCAAAGTTTAGTTAGTGTTGTAAGCGTCAATCCCGCTAAGTGAAACTGGGTCGAGGCCACTCCCGTATCACTAGCATGCTAGTCTAGCCCGCCCACCTAATACCCAGGCTTCCCGTTTGTGCTCAAGTAATTCAAAGTTCCTACCACTTGTCATAATCATACACTCAAACCAAGAAAGACATCACGCACACCAAAACCCACCATTGGCACACGAAAAGCCATTTGAAATAATACCCAAACTAAAATGTTCGAAAACTCAATCTGCATTTCTTACACGACCAAATAAAACAACTTGAACCCCTAATAACTATTTAAGAAAACATTTAAGATTTTTAATAATTTTTTTTTTGAAGAGCAGAGCATGAATTTACACACAAAACCAACCAAACCTTCTTTCGTAACCAAACACACACAACGCCACATCAAGAGTTCAATCCACACCACTTACACCAATTAAAAGAGACCGTTTGAGTAGTTTAACACAAGTTCTAACAAACGATGCAATAATATTTTCACTAACGGTAAATTTGGTTTTTATTTAAAAAGCCACTTTAAACCAAACACACGATGTAATATTATCGAAACAAGATTTTCACCGCAAATGTCATTTAATTAAAAATTTAACAATTTATAAAAACACTAAACCAGCTTGACATGGGTTTCCAAAAAAAATCACACTGATATCACAGGAACACATTAATAACAAATCAATGCAAATGAGATTTCCAGAAAATAAAATAAGACCACTTCGCACCCTAAAAACTAACTAAATAATATGCTGAATTAATTAAACACACAAATAAATTTATCAAGAAATAATTATGAGCGGAACCACCTACCTCGTGTAGCAACTCTGGAAAAAAAAATTGGTGCGCAAAGTCCACTGCAAGTCAAACGCAGCTCAAACAACATGGGTATGTCCTTAAAACAAAATACCAAACCCTTTTAATCAAAATTAAACCAACTGCAGCCTAAAAAATCTAACCTAACAATCCCCAAAACATTGACGGTGAACTGAAACTCATCGACGCCATACTAAAACAAAAACTGCAACCCTTTCATGACATAATAAATCAAGTACACAAGTTACAAAACACAACCGTGCAATAAAAAATGGATTTATATCCAAAACGCACCCCTTTTCACAGAAGAATAACATATAAAAATTAAATATAATTAATAAATTGTCGAAACATATTTCATACCAAAATAAGTTGATTTCAAATCAAAATCATAAAAGCCTTAACTCGATACATCAAACCAACTACAGCCAAATTGAACCAAAGCAATATAAGTCCAAACCCAAAAATAACCCCATACCCAATGGACAACCATAAATTAAAGGAAAAAAAAGAAGAAATTAAAACCAAGGATGAATATTATACCAAAGGGGGGGGGGGTTGCAGTCGCTGGTTGGTTTGCACAAGGAGAGGCCGGGAGGAGGGGGGTGACCGGCGTGAGCTATGCAGACCAGTTGGAGGTGCGACGCTTGCTTGTCGGCCGAGAGGGTGACTGTACGGAAGTGCGGCCAGGGGGAAAGCAGGCCGGAGCGGCTGGAGAGAGAGAAGGGGAGGAGGAGAGGTTGCAGGGCGGCGTCAGCAGGGGCCAGGAGACGCGACAGAGAAGCGCGCTAAGGGAGAGATGGCAGGTGGAGTCGGGCGGTGGAGCTTGGTGGCTGGAGGGGGGTTCAGGGCACCGGAGGTGAGGTCCAGCGAGGTTCCGGGAAGGAGACAGGGGGTCCAAAGGTTGGACCGTCGAACGACGTGGGTGAGGAGGGCATGTGGGGGCGGCGCAAGCCAGGAGCAGGGGGGGCGGCATTGGACAGGGGAGCCAGCGGGAGGGGGCTGCGACGTGTCGAGGGATGCCGGGGAGGATGGAAGCGGCGCGAGCGGGAGTTCCCAAGGGGGGGGGATGCACAAGCTACGTGAAAAAAAATGAAGCGGGTTGGCCGAACCCTAGGAAAGAGAGGAAAAAAACAAAAAACAAAAAACAAAATAAATAAAAAGAAACTAATAATAACAATAATAAAAAAATAACAAAACAAAATAATTGTAATAAACTAGAATAATAATAATAATAATATTATTATTATTATCAAATAAAAATATTATTATTACCATTAAAACAATTAACTTTAATTGTATTTGATTATTATCTTTTTATTTTCTCATTATTAATTCAGGCCATTTAGTTAATTGGACATCGGAAGGTCACCTGGTGTACTAGGAGAGGCCGCGCGGTTTCAGAAACGTGCCCCGCCTGAGGCTGCACGGTCTCAACTTTCATTGAATTCTCATTTTATTATTCGTCTCATAATGCGCATCTTCCTTGAACATCGGGCAGGTCGTGCGGCGAGCTGGACGAGGTCGCGCAATGACCCAGGAAAGGCTGCACAGCTTCGACCATGGTGCGCTAGACGCAACCAAGGGTAAAAAATCCGTTTTTAAATAAGAACTCAAACAAAATTAATTCGGGCCTTGACCCGAGTCACCTGATTCCCAATAAATACAATAAAATAAATAATATAAAAAGGATGAGTGTGACAATTCTCCCCACCATAAAGCTTTCCGTCCCTAGAAAGCCACAACCATAACCAAACCCCACAGCAGAAAACCACTCCCCTTAGATTCAAAGGGGATCCCCACAAACATCAAGCAAAGAGAGGAAAAAGTATCGTGCTCTGAGAAAGTGACTCAAAGACAAATTCGAGAAACTCATATAAAGACCTTTTGATATGTGTCGCCCGCCCCGAAGAGCTAGAACCCCTCCAGTTGACTGATCAAGGAAGGGAACTCTCGCACCTACGGAAACCAACTTCACAGCCAAAACACCTCAAGCATTATTAAACCGAAACCACACCATTTGGCTAGAATGAACAAATAAGGTCAAACCACGTCCATGGAACATTCTTATCACTTATCACCATAACATATTTATAAACAATAGAAAAATATCAACATGGGAAGGCCCGAAGGGGCTCCCCACCATTAGGAAGTCACTAACGCTCGAAACGAGACTGGAAAACCGACACGGAGAGGTTCGAGCGGACTCCTCGCCGTTAAAGAAAAGTTCTGCACTGATTCATTCTAGAGACATTCGTGCGAGACCCAATGTGGGTCTCCCCACCATTAGGAACCTACTAATGCCCAAGGCAAGACTAGAAAACCAACATGGGGAGGTCCAGGCGGACTCCCCACCATTAAGGAATGGCCAACACCGATTTATTCCAGAGACCTTTGTGCGAGACCCATCGTGGGTCTCGCCGCCACTAGAACTATCAGAGGATATAGAAATTTGAAACATTCTTGATGGTGACCAAACTCCCCACCACAAGGGGCAGGGAGGGAGGGGCCCGACTACCGGGCGTCAAAAGTATGACCCAAAAAAACCAGCATTTCCACATTCCTGGATGAGCATTATTTAGATTTGAGACAGATTTACTCAACAAACTCCCATAAGGACCACTAAAACGATTGCCTCCAATGGGACGCAATCCCCAAGACTTTAAGGAAATGAGACAAACACGCCTTCACATGGTCGCAAAAACCCTATGCAACCAGACGGCTCATTCGGAGTGGAACAACCTTGGAAACATTTTAAACTGCCTCTACTTTTAAAACTAGTGACAGAAATAAAGTTGGGGTCTCATACACTCCCGGGGTTCCTGACCACACGCCAGCTTCACTCTGAGGCCTATGGATGGAGCCCTGATGTTTGAAGCATCTTCTCCCTCGCAGTCAGGCATTGAAAACTCCCTAGCGGAGCTTCTCATTTTGGTGCCACACACAATCATATTGAAACCGAAACAACACCAGCAAACACAACACAATATGACATCCAACTAATCATACATGGAACATTCACCAATGCCAGAGTTGAAATGGTGCATGTGCATCACTATTTTTCACACTGGATGAGAACACAACACCAAAAATCATCACCTGAACATGATCATTGCTGTTGAGAGGAACATTACTCTAATAAGGACTTTAAACCGCATCTTTAATACCACGTGATTCCTGCAAACGACCATAGAAACCTCATACAACTGGGTCTGCCAAACTAGTGGACTAACACGAACCATTCCTTAAATGAAACAAACCAAATACCAAAGGTCATTTAGAACAATAGACCGCACCAACAACTTTGAGTTTCTTCCACATTTTCCCCACTGGAGTCTCCTTTACCGCTTCCAAACAACCATTGACTATCAAAGGGACCTCATTCTATAAGACATCACCAAACATGACCCTTTCATCTGATGAAAGTACTACAAAGCCCTTCCAAACACTGGTCAACACTAATAATTATGAACCACCTTCAACTTTCCCCGCTATAGAATTTCTTTCACCGCTTCCAGGGGGACCTTTAGACACAATGATGTCAACCTCATATCCGACGAGTCAGAAAACTCAAAAAGACCAAAACTCCCTTTAGCTCCCCTCTCATCTGTCATTCCGCTGCGAGAGGATCTGATCAACTGAAGGAAAAAGGAATAGACTTAGCATTGTCACTAAAAAATAAGAGCCCTTACTTTTGTCAACTGGAGGGTCGGCCAACGGCGAACCCTCCGTGGTCGCACGTCATTCTCACATTAACACTTTATTGGGGGCATAAACTAGCCAAGAAAGAAAACCATGGACCCAACCGAACTGGTCCAATGGCCAGGACATACCACCAGTGAACACCATACGTGCAGGGAAAACCATTGCAAGGGCTCCTCAGTGTACTTTTTCAAAATAATTAACTAACCACACACTTGCATACCAATTTACAAATATGAATTCAATCATGGGACACAGATCATTCAGAAAGGATCATCGGCTCAAAACGCCTCACATCCAACATTTACAAAACACAAGGAAATGCCACACAAATAGCGTTTACTAAAACACCAAATTTTTTCCTTTAACAAAACATTTTAAAAAAAATAAACAAACCCAGTGGGTTGCACAAACACCAATGGCATCCCATGACCCTCGCACATGCATGTTCTCATGCCGCACAGGAACCCAACTCATGTCCATCTAGGCACTCATCTGATCGTGCCATTAACCCTTTCTATTTCCATATACACTCATGCATGTTGTGGCCCACGAGAACACCAAGGATAAAAACCAAAGCTTTCCATTTTTTTCAAAACCAAAACATCCAACCAACACTTTTCAAACCTCATTCCCCATTTTCTCTTTAAAGTTATTTATTTCAAAACATTGTCCAAAAAAATTTCCAAGACCAAATCATTTTTACTTAAAAACCAAGTTTCCATGAATATGAAACAAAGAGACGAGAAACGACGCAAGAGAAAACTAGTGTCAGCGGGTGACTGAAACGTATGGTTGGCGGCCATACGCCAGTCACGCCACCACCACAGAGGATATTCTAGGATAGCGTCCCCAGCTCCACATGGCTTTCCAGACCCTGCGAGCTCACTAGGACCACTGACCTTACCCCTTTTCATTTCCTTTAGACAAGATTATCCACAAGGACCAAAAACACAGACAAACCTCAACATACTTTGGTAACTTGAGTCCCGCCACAAGGTGTGTTGGCCAGACACCTTACTCATATCCAGGACGTCGAGTCCCGACAACTTTAACTTTGGTCTACTCTGACTCTATCTCAAAAGAACACGACCCAAGAGAGAAAACCTTTCCCTCTGATACCATTTTGTCACGAACCAGGCCGGGTCGCCATCCGACCCGACGCCCGACCCGGTCCGCGGAAAGGCCTGAGGGGCGTTCCTGATCCCCACAGGTTGGCACAAGTGCCCGGGTATCAAACATTACATGGGAATGATTCACCCGAAATAAAAGATAGAAAAACAACTAACCAGATAAGTAAACTAAAACTAGAAATAGGAAACCAAACACGCCTTTAAACTATGAACATGTTTAAAGTCTACAACTCGAACCAAGAACTAAAAAGAAAAGACGACAGCGGAAACTAAAAATCTTACTCAAACCACCCGACAAAAGAGAGGCCACATCGATACCACTCTGCATGAAAAGACCAACTGCAACCCGAACCACCATCACTGAGCACGAAGTCACAACCTAGAAAGCAGAAGAAACAGAATCTACATACACCCAATGGTGTATGTAGGGTGTGAGGTAAAGGCCTATTAGGATTCCACCGAGAAAAGGTTCCACACATAATTATTGAAAGACAAATACATTTGCGATTTAACAGAGTAAAAATAAATGAGTTCTTAAAGAATTTTAATGAAAACAGTTTTTAAGGGGAAACTTCTCTAAAAGGAAAACAACTTAAATTAACTTACACACACGCACACGCACACACGCACGCACGCACACACAAAAACGCACGCACACACGTACACACTCACACACACACACCCACACACATTAATTGGTAACCCCAACATCACACCGTGTGCCGATGGTGAACATGAAGCAAAGGAAGAGCACAATACATGGGAGAGACCCCAAAGATACTAGCGAGAAATGGGACCCTAGAACCTCACGTCTCGGTGAACCATATCATACATTCCCATGCACGAGCCACTGGTAGGGAAACACCTCCTACCATAGTGGTCTCCAGTCATCATCCAATGTTTAGTTAGTGTTGTAAGCGTCAATCCCGCTATGTGAAACTGGGCCGAGGCCACTCCCGTATCACTAGCACGCTAGTCTAGTCCGCCCACCTAGTACCCAAGCTTCCCGTTTGTGCTCAAGTAATTCAAAGTTCATGCCACTTGTCATAATCATACACCCAAACCAAGCAAGACATCACGCACACCAAAACCCACCATTGGCACACAAAAAGCCATTTGAAATAATACCCACATTAAAATGTTCCAAAACTCAATTTTCATTTCTTACACGACCAAATAAAACAACTTGAACCCCTAATAAATATTTAAGAAAACATTTAATATTTTTAATAAATTTTTTTTTGAAGATAAGAGAATGAATTTACACACAAAACCAACCAAACCTTCTTTCGTAACCAAACACACACAACGCTACATTAAGAGTTCAATCCACACCACTTACACCAATTAAAAGAGACCGTTTGAGTAGTTTAACACAAGTTCTAACAAACGATGAAATAATATTTCACTAACGGTAAATTTAGTTTTTATTTAAAAAGCCACTTTAATCTGAACACACGACGTAATATTATCGAAACAAGATTATCACCGCAAATGTCATTTAATTAAAAATTTAACAATTTATAAAAACACTAAACCAGCTTGACATGGGTTTCCAAAAAAAATCACACTGATATCACAAGAACACATTTATAACAAATCAATGCAAATGAGATTTCCAGAAAATAAAATAAGACCACTTCGCACCCTACAAACAAACTAAATAATATTCTGAATTAATTAAACACGCAAATAAATTTATCAAGCAATAATTATGAGCGGAACAACCTACCGCGTCTAGAAACTCTAAAAAAAATAAAATTGGTGCGCAAAGTCCACTACAAGTCAAACATAGCTCAAACAACATGGGTATGTCCTAAAAACAAAATACCAAACCCTTTTCATAAAAATTAAACCAAATGCAGCCTAAAAAATCTAACCCGACAATCCCCAAAACATTGATGGTGAACTGAAACTCATCGATGCCATACTAAAACAAAATATACAACCCTTACATGACATAATAAATCCAGTGCACAAGTTACAAAACATAACCGTGCAATACAAAGTGGATTTATATAAAAAACGCACCCCGTTTCACACAAGAATAACATATAAAAATTAAATATAAGTAATAAATTGTCGAAACATCTTTCGCACCCAAAATAAGTTTATGTCAACTCAAAGTCATAAAAGTCTTAACATAATAAATCAAACCAACTACACCCAAATTTAACCAAAGCAATATAAGGACAAATCCTAAAATAACCCCATACCCAATGGACAACCGGAAATTAAAGAAAAAAAAAGAAGAAGATAAAACCAAGGATGAAGATTATACCAAAGGGGGGGGGGTTGTAGTCACTGGTTGGTTCGCACAAGGAGAGGCCGGGAGGAGGGGGGTGACCAACGTGATCTATGCAGACCAGCGGGAGGTGCGGCGCTTGCTGGTCGGTCGAGAGGGTGACTGTACGGAAGTGCGGCCAGGGGGAAAGAAGGCCAGAGATGCTGGAGAGAGAGCAGGGAAGGAGGAGAGGTTGCAGGGCGCCGTTGGCAGGGGTCAGGAGATGCGGCGGAGAAGCGCGCTAAGGAAGGGATGGTGGGTGGAGTCAGGTGGTGGAGCTTGGTGGCTGGAGGGGGGTTCAGGGTGCCTGAGGTGAGGTCCGGCGGGGTTCCGGGCTGGAGACAGGGGGTCCGGCAGTTGGTCCGTCAGATGGCGCGGGTGAGGAGGGCATGTGGGGGTGGCACAAGCCAGGAGCAGGGGGGTGGCACTAGACATGGGGGCCAGTGGGAGGGGCTGTGACGTGCCAAGGGTTTACGGGGAGGATGAAAGCAGCGTGAGTGGGAGTTCCCAAGGGGGGGGGGAGGCGCACGCTACGTGAAAAAAAAAACGAAGTGGGTTGGCCGAACCCTAGGAAAGAGAGGAAAAAAAACAAAAACAAAAACAAAACAAATAAAAAGAAACTAATAATAACAATAAAAAAAATAACAAAACAAAATAATTGTAATAAACTAGAATATGAATAATAATAATAATAATATTCTCAAATAAAAATATTATTATTACCATTAAAACAATTAACTTTAATTGTAGTTGATTATTATAATTTTATTTTCTCATTATTAATTCAGTCCATTTAGTTAATTGGACATCGGAAGGTCACCCGGTGAACCAGGAGAGGCCGTGCGGTTTCAGAAACGTGCCCCGCCTGAGGCTGTGCGGTCAAAATTTTCATTGTATTCTCATTTTATTATTCGTCTCATATTGTGCATCTTCATTTAACATCAGGCAGGTCGTGCGGCGAGCTGGGCGAGGTCGCGCAGTGACTCAGGAAGGGGCGCACAGCTTCGATCGTGGTGTGCTAGACGCAACCAAGGGTAAAACATCCGTTTTTAAATAAGAACTCAAACAAAATTAATTTGGGCCTTGACCCGAGTCACCTGATTCCCAATAAAAAAAATAAAAAAAATAATATAAAAAGGATGAGTGTGACACGATATGATTTTTAATAATTTTAAATCATTTAATAACATAAAATTTATCATAAAATAACATAAATGTCAATCATGACACTTCATTTAAATTGTATTAAACAAATATCAATACAATGATGGAATTTAAATATAATATGTTAAAATCTGTTTAACATGATATATTAATCTAAAATATTAATTTAATACAATAATTCATTCAATTTACTTCACTTTTAATATTTTTAGTATTATTTATTTTGGATAATTATTAACTAAATAATTATTATGTTGAGGTTTCTTAATAATTTTGGGAACATAATTTATCTATAGAAATTAAATATAAATTATCATTATTAAAAAACTCATTTATCTTTAAAAATGAAATATATAACCGATCAAATGTTGTTTTGTCTATATCCCGAATCATTATATATATTAAAAATGAGTAAACACATTTCTTTTGTCTTTTTTATTTACTTAACTTATTACATAGGTAAATTTCATGGAAAAGTGTCCCAATAAATTATAAAATCTATCCTAAGGTGGTAAGGGTTTTAATATGTCCATGAAATGGGCGTTGAACAAGTTTTTAGGACATTTTAAACCTTATATTCTAAGTTTAACAACTAAGTAAACTCGTTTTCCCTTAATCAATATAATTAATTATAAGAGTTTTCAGTAATCTTTTTGATAAAAAAATAAGTTTGAATTATTAAAAATTAAAAATTATTCAGTTTAAAAATATATAATCCATTTATCCAAATTAAACTCATTGAGGTGGAAAATTTTAATTTAAAATTTATCTCGTAGACATGACGATAAAGTGGGTTTTTAAGGTAAAGTTGTTCAAAATATAGAAATATTTTTATATCTAAATTCAATATGAAAATGTTTCAAATGAACTAAATATGATTAATTAGTTTAAAATCTATCTACGCTTTACTTTAAAACCAATTTAAAATAAAATTTAACATCATAAATTATTTAAATTAAAAGGTAGTTTTCAATTAAAAATTAGTTTTTCACTATTCATCAAAAAATAAAACTTCTAAAAAAAATACCAAAAACTCACCCTAAGATAATTTCCATTTTCCAATTTAGAAAACTATTTTTTTTCATTTAATTTTTATGAAATTGGAAATAATTTATTTTAAATTATTTGTACGAAGAATGATTAAACCTTATTTTTATAAAAAGTATTATTTTTTCATAAAACATTTCTTTTTATTTTCAATGATTCTTATTTTATTTATAATCAATATATAACCAATAAATGAGTGTAAAATATATATTTTTAGATTTTTTAATCATATTTACTCCTTCTATTCCATTATCTAGGTGATATAATCATTTAAAAAACTATATTAATATAATATTTTTGTTTGGTAAAACTTGGTCTTGCAAGAAACTCAAGTTAACTCATTGTTGAAAATACCACAATCTAAACTCAATGATCCCTATTGCATAAAATATTGAATAAAATTTTATTTTTTTTATAATTTTCATTGTGTTATATTCTCCCCATATTGAATAAATTTTATCCTCATAATTTAAACTTGATCTTTGTAATCAAGGGTTTGGCATTTGAAAATTTTGTTGTTGAAAAACCAAAATTTTAAAAAGAGTTAATGAAACATCCTCTTAATAAGAGAGAAATGGAAGTAAAAAATTCATATGAAATAATAACATAACTAGGTTTCCACAAAATTTTTGAGAGGTCACTAAGTGTTGAAACTAATGAAGTACAAAGTGAGTGGATCACCAAACAACACTTCATCCTAGAGCTTGGTTTCAACAAAAGGAATATCACCACGGAAGAATTAATTCTGACTTGGGACAAGATAGAAGATTATTTTTAAGAGATTATTAGGAATGAACCAAACATGTAGGTATCCAATCTGAATTGTAAGATTTATTTGGTGGTTGACTCGAATATCCTTAGTCTTGTCTTTAATAACTTTGTGGGCTCATTTTGGAGTTAACACCTTTGCTTTGGACATGTGTGGGTTTCCCACTTTTTCCTCAATAGTTATTTGGAATAAAGATTTAACTTTTAGGTCAAAACATGGACATGGAGGAGAAAACTAACACAAAAATACTGAGGTAGAGTGACAGATAACATGTTCAATAGAAAGTCAACGACCACAAATCCATAAACTAGAGGTGTTAAAAAGGTGATTGATATCATAAAAAATGATGATAATAAGATTTTTGTTTGTTTTAGGACCATTTTTTCCATTTTTGATGAATTATTTCACTCTATAAGAATATAAGGAAATATAATTTCTTGATACGTTTCTATTTTATAAACACAATATTATCCTTTAGTTATACCTTAAACCATTTCTACTTCATCTCTTAGTACATTTTGCATAATATGATGAAGTAATACATTAATCTTTAAAATCTTTTCCAAATATAAAATTAAACCATTTCATAAATGGTTAACTTTATATCCCTTCCAAAATATCAAGCTAAAAAACTTTATAAGGTCATTGAATTTGAAAAAATAACTTTCATTAATCCAAAAAACATGAAGTAGCTCTCTATCATCACATAACATACATGTTAATACCTTCATCATTTTTTCTGTTAGAATATGGTAATAACATGAATTACTATAAAACCTTATTGAAAAAATGCATTCTTTGTTATTACTTAAGTAAAAACAATTATTGGATATATTATCTAAATCCAAAAATTCTATAATCTTTATCAATGATGGCATAAACCACTTTTTAAAAATCGTTAATTGGTTCCAAGGTAGTCATTACTATATAATTTACTTTATCCATATTAATCATATCTTTTTCCAAACATCATTATCTCAACATCTAGAATATATTAAGAGTTATCATTCCTTAAATCTTGTTTTTTGCTAATAATTTCAACTTTATGTCGAATCATTTTTCTTATTCATCTATACCACTCAACATAGGTTTTCAAATCTTTAGTGAAATAGTATTGTAGTACAATATTTATATATTTCATAATTCTTATGATGTGACTATCATCAATAAAATAGTTTTACAACATTTTCATGGATCCAAATAAACTAAAACATTAATCATTACACTTCAATTATATCAATAGAATATTATGGACCTTGATCCCTTAGCTTATTCTAAGGTGGATTCCCTTGATTCATGGGGAATTAATTTATGTAGAGCCCTATATCATTCTAGGTGAAACACTTAATATGTGTTTCTTCTTTCTTCCATTTTCATTCTTTTTCCGAGTGAACCTTTTCTCCACAGTAATAATGGAATCCCAATCCAATCAAGCATTTCCTAGAGTGTTTCCTTCCACAATTATAACATGGGGGGAAATCCTTCTTTCCTTTATTCACTTAATCTGTTATTTTCTATTTTATACTCCTTTTCTATTTATTCCCTTTAAATCCATTAGGCGTGTATAATTATCTCTCTTTCTTGATAACACACAAACCTATTTCATTATATGAAGAAAAACACTGAGGCACCATCACCATTCAGAGAATTCCATTAATATCTTAAAAAAAGTGGTCAATATTTCCCTCCTTGTTGCATATGTAATCCATAACATACCTATATAACCTTGTAAATGTAGCATCATACTCTGCAACACTCTCTTATTCCTTTTTATTTAATCTATGGAAATTTCTCTTCATCTCAATTTTTTTCTCACGATGGAAATATTTGTCAAAGTATGTCTCCTTAAAAGCTTTACATTATATGAGTTTTATTTCCTCTTCCTCCCTAATATCCTGGATCAAATACCACCCCTGATCAACATCGCCATTGATATAATACACTGCAAGTGGAACCTTTTCCTTTTCACCACATCCCAAGTCCTTAAATATATTCTTCAAAGACATAATCCATTTCTTAAATATTATTGGATTAGTAACCCCAATAAATGATGGGGGACACTATCACATAAAGCAATCCACCATCAATGAATATCACTGTGGAATAGGTTTCACCATCCAGGATAGTTTATTTTTCATAACACGATTAAGATTCCCTAATATATCCATAACTTTCTCAGTTCTAATACAAGCTATATCAACTTTATTATCAGGTAAACCTCTACATTGGCCCATCTTTTGATACACTTATTCCATCTAAGTTCCATTTCTAAAAAATTCAATACACTAGATTAGATTATAACATTATTTAATATTATGTTTAATCCGAAAACTTGTGAAATACTTATCATAAATTTAAACATTTATCCACAACTAATGTCATAATCATAAACATATTTTCTTATGGATATCTTTACTTTCAAATCCTTCATAATTGTTTGTACATAGATTGTGGATTATCATAATAATAACCACTGGGAGTGTCAAAATAGGTGCAAAGTAAGGCACCTTTTCATGTACTAGGTTATGATCGATTCAAGCTTGGAAGACCATTTTCGGAGTTATTAACCCTAGGTACATATGTTCCAGAACCAAGTCTACTTGTAGTATCCATACAAAACATACATTTCTTAGAAGAAAAATATAATCACTACTTTACAAAAACTTTATGATGTTCTTCTATAAATATCCTCAAATTATATCATAAGGTTATGCTATTTAATCTTTTTTTCTAAATAAAGTTTCCAAGGTTTCTACTAAACTTCCTTTGATACCAACTGTAATGACCCCGACCCCAGTTTCCTGGAGCCGACGTCTTACTTTATTAAATTGGCATGATTAATATAAATAATTTTGTAAAGGACCAACCAATTTAGTTGTTTTGGAGAACCATATACATATATGATACCCATTTTATAGTGGGAATACAAAATAAAATTTAATACATAACAAAATCTAATAAAATGTATCCTTAAAAACTCATTCATAGATCTCTTTTTTCATAACCTCGATAAAGGAATAAAAATATGTGTGAGATAAAATGATCAATATGGGTTAATTATAGTGAAATAAAACATAAACTAATAAGTATAATAAACATGCAAAGTTAGATAGATGAAGACATGGAATTTAAATAATTTTATAAGGCATAATCAATATGGCTAGGTTAATAACCGAACACACTTTCCATTTATCCAATAAGTATAGAATGAAATGAATCCATAGATTTTGTTCATCGTGAAAATTTAATGGATAATAATAACTAAATTATGAATGAAGGAAATTATTAAATATTGGATATCATGTTTCCTAGGCACTTGATACCTTTACCTTCAAGATCAATTCTCAAGACAGTTTAAAACTACTTGGTAAAAACCCATCCAATTTAGCCAACTCTACCATCTCATGAGACTACCGATGCATCAAGGTGATATCATTAACCATGAACCACCCATGTATATAAGTCCATATCATTCCTAAAAAATAAAATTATTTATTTAATAATGTTTCTTATCACCAAATATCTATATTGAGAGAAGAATAAAGATTAGCAACATTTCCACAGATATACAAAAAACATTAAAAGTATAAATCATATGTAAAAATGGAAAATGGATCAGGAAATAATCATATCCATCATAAAATAATATGGATATTTAATATAAATTAAATTTCTAATTATAAAATATTACAAAGAAGTTATTTATTCAAATAAAAGTTAACAATCACAAAATAAAGTGAGATTTCACAATAAATTTTACCTCTGAGTAATTTTCAAGTCAAATCCAAATTGATTAAGTAATTGAAATTGAAACTTATTATACCATGAATAATGAAGTATTCATGATATTTTCTGTCAAATGGTAAGCATATACACCACATAAAAGTGAATTAGTGCATAATAATAAATAATTATCAATGGAATGTAAATTGAGACGAAATATATTACCATATGCTTAGTTCTGGTTAAGAACTAGTTAAACTCATGTATAATGGTCTAAATATTGTTATTAACTTATAAATAACCATATTAGTATTTATAATATCACATACGATCCTTTTATAACATCTTATTCCCCATTTGTTAATAATTTTTCATTATTTTCATTATTTGGTGTGTTAATTGCCATCTTTTTTAAGAATGTTTTGACTTGTTATTATTTATTCCTTTTACATTGATCATGATTTAATCATATAAATAATATAAAATATGATTTAAATATCATATATACCTATTATATATGTATTTAGAGTAATTGATAAAATTTGGTGATTGGAAATGAAATCCACCGTGTATGGAGACGGTAGGCCGTATGTATGCATGAAGGTTGTTTCTCTTTTCTGGACATATTAAAAAAAAGTAAATTCTATACATATATATTATGATTAATCAGTAATTATTATTTCATATACATCACATATTTTTATTAAAACCATCCTTAATTCATTACATGTAAAGCAAGAATGAATCCCATCGCTTCCCTATGCGGTAATCCGCCGTACACCCTAGCGACAATATCATATTCACACAAAATGTAAAGAATGAAGGTATGTGTGATATAATAATTAAAAAATCATAATAAAATCATAAATATCATTAATATTATATATAAACTATAATTCCATAATTATTCCTAACCATGAAATATGGTAAAGGAAAATCGAAGGACATCGGTTCTTGAGGTGGCTGTCCACCGTACACATGAATGAAGATATCGTAACCCATTTGATGGAAATGTGAAAAGTTTTGGGTAATAAAATTAACATAAAAACATCTTAGTATATTTAATACACTGCGTTTATTATATAATCATGGTATAGAAGGAATTAAAATAGGTGGAGAAGGAAATAAAATAAAAATGCTTTTAGAAGAACATTACTTCTTCCGATTTCCTCCTTGGGATTGACCTAACAATATTAAAGGTTTTATTTATTCTTAAAATAAGGATCATACAATTATATTAGATATGTTTTATTATAAAATTTTAAGGGTTTTTATGATAAAAATGGCTTCAGAGGTGTGAAGGAGGGGGAAAGTGAGTTCCCTTTTATAGTTGAGGAGGATTGAGATTCTTGTAAATACTCAAAAGTATTAACTTTTGGAAGGTCTACCTTACCTAATGTGCTCCCAAGATTGATAATTAATGGGGTTTAATGATTATTTGGTCTATCTACACCTTTCACACATAGTATAACTCATGTTTTAAACATTTTGTTCCTTAACTCCTAAGTTTCCTTATTTTACTATTTTTGTTGTTTTTCATTATGCTAACTAGTTTTCTAATCAAAGTAATTTATACCTTAATAATATATTAAGGTTTTAATTTTTATAAAAGTTATAATTAATTATCATAAAAAATATACCTATTTTATAAGATTAAAATACTACGTGTGTTGAAAATTAATTTTAACACAAGCATATGTAACATGAAAAAACAACGGTTTAACCGTAACCGTAATAACTAAGTTTTTACTTTTAAATGGTTGACATGGTCATTATAAAATATTAGTTGGTCCATTAATGGAATAAATTTGATATATTTTAACATTTAAAAATAACTTGTCATAGGATATTGTTTTTGGTAATTTTAAATCATTTAATAAAATATAATTTATCATAAAATAACATTAATATCAATTTCGACATTATTCATTTAAATTTAATGAAACAAAATATTATGATAATGATGGTGTTAAAATATTTTTTTGAAAATATTATTAACAAGATATATTAATCCAAAAAATTAATATAACACAAAAATTCATTCAATTTACATCACTTTTAATAGTTTTAGTATCATTTATTTTATTTAATTATTAAATAAATAATTACTGTGTTGGACTTTCTTAAGAATTTTAAGTAAGTAATTAATCCTAAAAAATTATAGATAAATTACCATGTAAAAAAATAATTTATATTTAAAAATGATATATATAACTCAATATATTTTGTTTTTTCCATATCCCAAAGCATTATATATATATTAAAAGGAAGCACAATATGTTTGTTGTACTTTTCATTACTTAGCTTATTATGTAGTTAAATTTCATGAAAATGTGTACCAATAATTAATAAAAATAAATAATAAGTTGTTAAGGGTCTAAATAATTCTATCCAATGGGTGTTTTACAAGTTGGTAAGTCATTTTATACCTTATATTCTATGTTTGATGACTTTCTAAACACATTTTACCTTAATCATTGTAACTAATTTTAATTTTTTTCATTAATAATTTTGGTCAAAAATTAAGTTGAACTGATTAGAAATTATAAATTATGGTAATTACATATATATAATTCATTTTTATAAATCCATCTCACAAAATTGACTTAAATTAATTTACAATTAATCATGCATACATGACGAGAAAGCATGTTTTTAAAGTGAAAATGTTCAAAAGTTTCGAATGTTTTTATATCTAAATTAAATATTAAAATAATTCCAATGAACTAAATTTAATTAATTTATATAATATGAATATAAATTTTATTTAAAATAAATTCAAAATATAATTTTATCGCATAAATTATTTAAATGAAAAGGTGGTTTTGAATTAAAATTCAGTATTTTTACCACGTAAATTATAATAACCTGCTAAACCAATAAAACTGGGTACCTCGGTTATACTCGTTGGTGCTGGCCGTTCTTGTATTTCTCTTTTCTTAGAAGGATCAATAGAGATTTCATCCTTAGAAACAATATGGACAAGAAAAAAATCTCTTGAAGCCAGAATTCACACTTGTTAAACTTCCCATATAATTCATGTCTTCTCAGAGTCTTCAGGATAATGCTCAAGTGATTTTCATGATCTTCATAGCTTTTGGATTATACCAAGATATCATTAATAAATACCAATACAAAGTCATCAAGATATTCCTTGAAAACTATATTCATTATATCCATGAAAATAGAGGGTGTATTAGTCAGCCCAAAAGGCATTACTGTAAACTCGTAATGCCTGTACCTGGTTCGAAATGCTGTCTTCAGAATGTCTTCCTTCTTTACACATAACTGATGGTATCCAGATCGAAGGTAAATCTTTAAAAAATATTTATCTCTATGAATTTGGTCTAATAAATCATCAATTCAAGGTAGGGGATACTTTTTCTTTATTGTTATAACATTGATCTCCCTATAGTCAATGCACAACCTCATAGATCCATCTTTCTTCTTAACAAAAAGAATAGGGGATCCCCATGGAGAAACACTAGGGCGAATAAATCCCTTATTACTCAATTCCTCTAGTTGTTTCTTCAATTCCACTAATTCCACAGTGGACATTCTATAAGGGGTCTTCGATATGGGTATTGATCCAGGAATTAAATCAATGGAAAACTCAATTTCTCATTCTAGAGGATGTCCAGGTAAATCTTCTGGAAACACATCAATATATTCTCTCACAATAGGTACATCCTCTATTTGAACATTCCTTTCCTCACCCAAAATCATTTCATTCTCTTCCTCCCCAATAATTGAATTTAGTTAAGCTATTGGGGGTGGATCTAGATAAGAATTAGGTGGTGACGATTCTACTCTAAGGTGTTCATTATCTTCATCATCAAAAATAATAACCTCCATCTTATTACAATTAATTTTTTGAATAATGTTTCGAAATCCAATCCATACTAAGGATTATATCAAATTCAATCATGGGTATGATGATGAGATCAGTAGATAAAGAACATTTATATTCACAAATGGGAACTGATTCACAAAACTTTGTTGCAGTGATACTTACCTTAAGAGTTTTGACTGACAACTCCCTTGTTAAATCAAATTGGAAATATCTAATTCTCTTAGAAAACATGGAAGATATGAAACAATACGATGATCCATAATCAAATAAAGCATTGTCTAAACTTGAGGAAACTATTAAATTACCTGCCACTATATCTTTCGGAGCTTCAAACTCAGTAGTAGTGATAGCATAAGCTTGGCCTTAATCCGTTGGACTTTTCTGAGGTAGGTTTCCCTGATGTTTAGGACATTCATTTGCATAGTGTCTCATCTCTCTGCAATTGTATCACTAAACATCAGTATCTTCTTTCTTCCCCTTGCAATCATGAGCTTGGTGGCCTTTATCACTACACTTATAACAGACTCCCATTCCCTTTAGGAAAGTACCAGGGTGTTTCTTCCCAAATTTACTGCAAGATGGATATTCAACTTTTCCCTTCATACCCTTATTTCCATTTCCAGAGTGATCAGTAGATGTCTTCTTCTCTTGCTTTGCTTTAAAGTCGTAAGACTTAGAGAATTCCTTTTCTGTCTTGATAGCACATGAGACAATATCTTTGTACCATAAGAAGGATTGTTAGACCAATGCTTGATATACTCAAGATAGACACTAAGTCTCAAGGTTAGGTCAAAACCGAACTTCCAACCTAGGATTCTATTTGAGGTTTCAATGTAACACTCATTTTGGAGAACTGAATCCATGACCCTAAAACACTGATAGTGTTCATCCAATAGTTCATGCTCATTAGGCCTCACTATGAATATGTACATGATAGAACTCTAAATAGTTCGACACATGGATATGGTATATCTATCAAGGATTATGGGGTATACCAGACCCTATCTAGAATAACATGCTACATTGGGATCAAACTACTTGGTATGTTGGTCTCGCAGATTCCTGAAACCCCACCTCGGGAAGAAGATTTGATAGAAGATACCCCTTGAGCTACATAGAGGGATTCTTAAAACTTTATCAAAGACTAATCCCATAGAGGGGATCACATCCTTTGATTAGGACATGATTCCTAACTACACCCTCACGGGGATGGACCAAGGGAATAGACCCTAGATATAATTTTCCATAATGAGGAGAATGAGGGCCTCCAACTACAATGGAGATAGTACATAGATTGTATTGGGAGTAAACGACATGTATTGTATGTTATGGGTCTGACCATGTGCATCGGATTGTGCCTGTGTATTCTAGCCTGTGCTCGTCTACCTAGGTTGTTCCTATGTACTTGGCCATGTTTGGGTAATATTACCATGTCTTAGTACCAAGCTGTACCCATGTACACTATCATGCCCATGTACCTAGGACTTTCTATGGCTGTGTACCCCTAGGGTACACGTCAATCCTCTACCATCGGGTCACATGATGTGTTGTGGGTCCCATATAATGTGTGATATATTTCTATATGCGTAAACCCTAGCCATCGTAGGCAGGGTCCACATGATGTGTTTTTTAATAATACACACCATGTAACATTGAATTTTCCAAAAACCTTGGTTTTACACAAGGTTCTTCTCACACCTCAGATGCCTTCACTTCATCCCACAATCTCATTGTAGAATCTTAGTTTATAATTGAATGAGACCTGCTATCAATAGTGGTCGGATTGCAACCATCCAATCCACATGGGAAAACATTTTCATCATTCCTTATCACTAGAACACCCAAAACCATGGATGTGAACTCTTATCCAATACCTAAATCTCCCTTTGTCATCACCACACCCCTATCATGCCCTCAATCTCAAACCCACAACTATAGAAAAAATTCATTGTTCCAATTAGAAAATTCATAATGATCAATTTCTAGGGATTTATTTGAACCAACAACTAAACAAGATGCCATTACTGATCACATGATGAAAGTAGAATGAAAAGCACAAAAACATTTGCAAAAAATGTTTCCCATTTTTGGGTCCAACCTTCATTAATTTATAAATAAAGTAAATAACGCACAATATAAGGAAGAATCCAAAAATAAATATAAATTCCGAATTATAATAAGATAATAAAACATCCATATTTAACCATCGAACCCTAAATCAATCTTGTTTAGTTAATTTATTTTTGTTCTACATGTGATAAAGAAATGGGATTAATCCAAAAAAACCTACCTCTAGTTTTGATCAATCAATGATGAATAAAGGTCACACGTCAATGTTGTCGGTGAGATCTGTGATATCTATTGGAACACTAATTTCCAAAACATGATCTAATGATGTTAATATTATAAATATCCTACAATGACTCCACTCTCATTTTCTAGGGTTATATGGAAAACCCTAGGTATTTTCCATTAGTGGGATTTTATAGGGGTGTATGGGGTCACAATGACTAAATAACAAAAAAAATTAAATTAATTTATCTTATTATCATCTTTATGACTTCTCTTTAACAAAATCCCTAATGCTGACAAAGGTTATGTTACACCTAGGGTAACACCCCCATTCCAAATTAAATGGAGGTCTCATATTTCCCAATCGAGACTCCATTTGGGAGTTATTCCATTATTTAATGAAAATTATGTGTGCATGATATAATATATTTAATATTTTTTTTATAACTATACCGCGTCTCCCAGAGCCCCGAAATTCCATGATGAATCAATGCCTAAATTTGAAAATATTCTTTAAAATTTTCCAAATCATTATAAGGAAATTATAGATTCATTATATGGGATGACATTGAGGTGGACGATATGAGTTATGAGATAGGATTTCTCATTGATTCTTTCTTGATAATCGATTTTAAATGAATAATTTTACAATTATTGATTGGGAGTCTCAACTAGTAGTTGTAGTTGGTTTCATTCATGAAAATTTATTCTTTTCTTGGGTATATTACGATGAGTCCTAGATTCACTAAAAAATGTTGAATGGTAAATTGGATTTATAAATGAAACCATGGGATGTGATGTTGTTGATGGAAGTAATTATAAATTATTTATAATTTATTGAGAACCATAGGATTGTGGAATGAATGCTCTGTAACTTTGAAAATGGAATCTAGTAGTTGAATAATAATTATCGAATCATGTTCTCCTATAATGGAATGATTGAACCAAATTTAATGTTGGGATAATAAATGATGATAAATTTTTGGATTATTAAATGAAATAATAAAAAATTTCTAAATTAATTTGTGAAAATATTAAATATATTAACCTTGACACCTATGTGCCTGTATAATATCTATCCTCCTTAGTATTAGTGGTGGTAGCTGAGTGTCTTGAGTGAGGATAACTATAAATTGAGTCTAAGGCTTGGTAGTTTCCCTTCATTTGGTTTTGTGTGATATTATTTATATTTTCTATTTTCATACACTTCACCAACCTAATTAGTAGTAGAATAACTACCAAAATGTTTTAGGGGGTGTCTTCCCCAATATCTAGTATGGAGATATAATGTACGACAGACTACTTCATCTCCCCTAATTATTCTTAGTTTATAGTATATTATATGGGAATGTTCAAGTTGTGTTGTATTAAGGTATACGAAATGGAATCATGAAGGATGCGATGTCTCTCATTTACTATATATTTATATCTAAGATATAATGGGTTAAGGTTATAAAACATAATTGTATCCAATCTTGGTGGAGTTGGATTCACATTGGTATATATATATGGGTAGTTATAGCTTAAGGTATAATTCATGATGCATGGACTGTAATGGATTTCACACTTCTACTTGGTTATTATTAAGGATGTTATCTTGGAATGTTGGATGGTATGTGGGAATTGATTTAATTTTTTGCTTAGGGTAGATTGACATATGGGAGGGATAGTGTAGGGAATGAGCCATTGGGTCTTGTGATCAACAAATTCATGTGGAAGTGGAAGTATGACACCTTTACTTTACATATATGTTTTTATATGGATATTCTTAATTGTATGTGTTAATTTTTGGATGTGGATTGGTGTTGGTGTCTGTTATAACTATGGTTATATGTTGATATGTGGGAGGATTTTACATGTCATGGAGAATGTGATTACATGGTATAGAATATAGGTGGTTAGATTATTTACTTTTCATAGATTCTTATGATTGATTTTTTTTGTTTCATCTATCCCATACATTGATTCATTAGTATGATTTATTCACATATACAAAGGAGAATTCATTGGTGGAATCTATTGTGTGTGTGTATATATATATTCCCAACCTAACTTTATATATATATTTTTTCAATTTTATATGGATAGAGTTGGTGGTGATGTATTGAGACCTCATATCTAGACACATGAGGGTTGTTGGAGGGGTAATTTTATTTTACCATGCTTGAGGTACAACTGAGATGTTATTTATATGGATATTTTTCCATTTGTTGATTGGATTTATGTAACGTGGCATTATTTTTTTAATATTATTCATGTATCATGGATATTAAATTAATTTTGTGGGTTTGGTTAGATTTTTATGGTGTTGGAATCAAATTTTCTTAATTTTATAAATAAAGAGAAGATGTGAGATATTATTTTTTTTTCAGAAATATTTTAGGCCCATGATTTAGTGGTCTTTGAGAATATTTTCTTCATGTTCCATTATAATTATATTTTAAAATACTAATGTGGTAGAGAATCTATTGATGAGAAAGGGATATTTTCTATGGTGTACCTAGCAGGGTGTGGCTCAGAGTAGAGTTAGAGGTGGAAGTTCATAATCTTTGAAGTAATCGATGTTCAAGTGAGTCCATTAGAGATGGATTAAAATATGAACTCAATTATTTAGTGAGGTTAGTAAATAACTATCTGGTGGGAACCATGGAATTGGATGTTTCACTTGTAGTGGTATGGGAAACCAACTATTTGTATACCCAAATTTTCATAGTAGTTAGAGGGGGCATGAGTAGAGTGTGACTATTAACAAATAACCCCATTACCCTATTCTTTGTTAATTTACACAATAGTAATAGGATATATGACCATTAGTACTACCAATACAGGGTGGTGATGGAAGATGATACCATGTTGAATCTCAGAAGATAGTAAACAAGAGAGGACATATATAACTCGACCCATATTCCAAAAAAAACAAAATCCAGAATTCTATCAACCCCATGGGTTTTCCCCTACCCCTAGGGGATGGTAAATAGATCCAAAAGTCTCTATATAACAGTGGTGAATGATTTAATTGATGATGTTAATGTAAAAATCATGGACCAGGTTCCTCTAACATACCACCATGACCCATCCATAAAATTTACATATACCAAATAGATTAAAAAACATCATTAATAATTATAAAATAGTATAAATGTAAAAAAAAAAATATTTATATAAATGAAATTTTGAATAAACAATAATCCAACATATAAACATATTAAAAATCCCATATGCAATTAATAAACTCAATATATCTTAATTGAGAAGTCTATTTGCTGACATTCAAAATTTTAATATGGCATATAACCCTAACCCAATACGGATATTTAGTATATAAAGTTAGGAAAACAAATCACTAGATAATAAAAAATATCATAAGAATATTTAAACATATCGTACTTCAAATTCAAGAAGTAAAACAACATGTCCCCCAAAGTGTCCATATAGGGTGTGGGCATATACATACTCATCATTCCTTAACCCTTTAATGAATAATAAGGTGAATTTATGAAAATTTATACTCATTTATATAACCATATAATAATAATTTTTTATAGAAAATAATCAACTAATCATTGAATGGATAACACCTATATAGTAGGATGATTAATAAAAGGTTTATAAAAAAATAAATCATTATACTAGGATGATCAATACCATTAATCAATGTATTTAAATCTCGACGAGTGTCAATGAGATGATCATGGGAAAGGTAATATTCCAACTCATTCCCACTAGAAAACTATATATACTAGAGTCAGGGCCTAAGTCCATCATATGGTAAGGGAATGTGTATAATTTGTTAGGAAACTATTTTTTGAAATAGGCCCTTATATTTTAGATAAAAAAACATATATAAAAACAATAAATATAGCATAATAATCATAAAAAAATGTACCCAAGCTTATGGAAATTTTATAATTAAGAAAACATCATGATAAATACATAAAAAATAGAAATTATCTCTTAGGATGTATGGTCTATCATATCAATATAACATAATCACACATTATGCACAAATATGTCATAAAACAAGAGAAATCCATGGATTCCTAGTCAAGGATTTTTTACTGGAAAAAAGTATCAAACTGAACATGAAAAAACTTATAGGAAATTACTTCCTAGGTTATGTTTTAGTGGAATTCAATATCAACATAAGATATGATATAAATACAATTGTATGGTTTATTACTTTCCAGAATAATTAGGAATGTTTCTATTGTAGGGGTCACAAGTGGACATTGGTGGTAAACCAAGTATGAAATTAACCATGATATTATTCATAACTAATAAATTCTTCTAGTCACCTAAATAAATTATTAGGCGAGTTACAAAAGTTTAATTAAAACATTCATTTTAAAGTAAATTTACTTTCAAGATAAGTTTTCTATCCTTAAAATTGTATCTAGGAAAAAAGTATTTTGGAAAAACACATTTATAATAGGTGAAAACCCTACACCTTAAAACTTTATTAAAAAATGGATTTAGGAAAATAATTTTCATTAAAATGCACACTTTATTTAAAATGAATAAGTGTTTAAGGTTGCAAAATAATTTTAGTTTTAGAAATACAATTTATAAGTTAAAGGATTGGAATGACCCAATATAAAGCTTAGAGTTTTAAAATAATAGAATATATTTTTATTTATAAGCATTATGTTTGGTTTTGGTAAGAACATGGTTTAGGAAATCAAATCTATACAAGAACCAAAATATTTCTTTCAACCATGGTAGTCTAGCCACCACTCGTACATTGATGAAAATCTTAACTAGTGCCTAGTTTTTTCATTAACATATAACTCATTTAGGCTATAATAGAATGAAATTATCTATTTATAAAAATGTTTCAAAGGTATGATGAAGTAAGATTAGTTACTATGTTACCAAACTACTCAAAATATAGTGTCTAAGTCATACTTTATTTACAATAGGTAATATAATAAGACCTTAAATGAATAATCCTACTTCTATCTTGTCACCTAGATAATATCCTATAACACATTTAAGATTGGAATCATATAAAATGATGCATGAAATTAGTTAATAGAAATATAGATAATTTCTAGTACATTAAACCATAGAAATGAATAAATAAAGCATGATGGAGTAACTTTATAAATAATTCCATATAAATTAATAAATCGAAACAAACTTTCCTTATGTAATTAATAATTTTACGGAACCAAGAAAACACAGGATTCGAAGTCAAAATTCTAAATCAAAAAATTATATGTAAACCATTACATAATTTCATGAAAAATCACCTCTGAAAACCCTACACATGTTATCAAAAAACACAATTGAAAACAATCCATTTGTAAATTCTAAAATTATAATTTTGGATTTATTATTAATTTTAGAAAATAATCATTCATTATATCCAAATAATAGTCTGAAAATTACCCCAATGAGCTAAGACCCCATAACATTACTATTGGTTAGAATTCCATATTTTAATGATCTCCAACGAGTATCCTAATGAATTCCAAATAGATATTAATAACCATGAGATAATATCCCATGAATAAATAATAAAAATAATTGAAATACCATAATCAAAGAATACTAAGCCTTGATAAAAAGGTAAATTACTTAAAAAATCCATTAAGTGTGATATCCTTAAACCTGGATGCCACTTAATAGGTGACCTAAGACTAGTGGGTCACATAGACTTAAGTGAATCTCCCCAAATTCTAGAATTTTATGACTAAAAGCAAGGGCCTAGGGTGTGTCCATGAGGAGACTATTCCCTCATCACCAGAGTCTAGCACAATGGATAAATATAAACAACGGTAAATAGTGGAAGCAATATAAGTAAACAGTAGAAGTATAAAAAAGTAATACATAGACAAGGATGAAAATAACCGTATTAACTGGAATAACTGATGATGATATGTCATGTCACTAGAAATATGGAAAACATGGGTAGAAGATACCAGACATAACATGTTCCAAAAAGTATTAAGGAAATCAAAAACCATCCCTAGCATCCTGAGCTCCATCTCGATCATCTGCTATGAAGATCCATCCTAACCAGTAATCAATTAAGTGTTTGAAACCATCTGGTTCCCATTATCAACACCTACATTCATGTAATCTTCCTCGGGTACCAAACAATTCTCGGAGAGGGAGTGAGATAAATCTCAGTGGGACACCACCAATCAAGTACATAACATTTATCCCATGTAGTGGAAATGTTATAGAGTGAAAGAATGCATATATAATGTAAATTAGTACAATGTACCTAAATAATCAAATACCTACTTCAGCCCTTGATTGGTATATGATCTTGTAACCAGTTAATTAATTTATTATTACCAGTTTATAAATATGTCACATGTTAGTAATAGTGAAGGTTCCAAGATGTAATAAGGAATCCTGTAGTGAAATTTATTAATAATGTTCCAAGGTAAAAAGAAAATAAACATTGACCTCAAGGGTCACCAACTCATTAATGAATATAGCCTATCTAAGGGTAAGAGTGTAATCTAGGGATCATAGTCCATGAAATTACATAATAAGATGACTACTGAGTCCAAGGAATTCATCCAATGTAAAATGGGGCTAAGAAATGACTAGGCTCGATGGGATTTAACCATGGAGCCTACTTGTCAATTATTTATACAAGGAGTGTATCCAAGGAATCCTATAGAACTAGATTAGAGATGCAACGATGTCACACCGGGCATCCAAAGTTAGATAAAGATCGGGTTCTAGGTGGGTATCAATCTAAGAAAGATGTATTATTGAATACAGAATTGGTTCCTTGAGTTCTCAAGGCACTCCCTCAGGAATACAAGGCGATCTTGTGTCTATGCACTCCTATTTTTATAATAAATTCATATACAATTTATAAGGTTCAAGCCATTACCATTAATTAGTGTGAGAAGGCTAATTGAGAATGAAACCATTCATTTAATCCATTTAAATAATTTTCATAACTAGGGCTCACTCTACTACCTTCCATCAACATGGTAAGGGGTGATATGGATGTGAAAACTATTATTCAATTGCATTTTAAAAGGGAAAGTCATATACTTAGTATACTTTACAATTTCCATTTCACTTAATTTTATTAATTAAAGCACTTTCCTTAGGTGTTCCATGTGGTGAGCATGAATGGTACTTTCCAGTATGAAATTCACAATATAAATCAAGCCATTTAATAAATAAAATCTTACCCTTAGGAAGGTTAATCCAAGGCACACCCGAACAATGGATCAAACATTTAAAAACACTTAAATAAAAATTATGGAATAACATCCTACATGTGATGGATAGAGTTGTGGGCATATACACTAATAAATAATCACATATTTTGAAAGGGCATAACCATATGATTCTACTAATTATAAGAATGAAATATAAATTCAATAAAAAAGACCTGATGAAATCAACAAGCCCCGCACAATGATTCCAAAATAAAAAAAACTTGATAGATGAGTTATAGAACACCCACCTTTAGCTCGTACGACTATCCTTATTCAGTATTGGACTATGATTTAGCTTGTATCAGAGTAGATCTAATAAAAATGTAAAAATTCTCACACCTTGATAAGTAGATCAACAACAAGAGAGATGAAAAACAACTCAAATGGACTCGAGTAATTACCATTGCACATCCAATGTAAAGAACGAAAGATAAACATACCCCAGATAAAGTAGATCTCTTCATCCCAAGCTTAGGACTTAAAAAAGAACTAGAATGAGAGAAAATGGAGTTCATTCCACTAGAAAATCTTATAGGATGAAGGAGGAGGTTAGATTAGACCATTAAGTGTAAAATGGTAAAATTACCCTATATTTATCTTGTGCATGGTTTTCCCACATTATTTTATAAATCATGTGAAAAATATACACATGTATATGAAGAATATAGCATACCTCATGGTTAGGCCACACAATTAGGGAAACCATGGGCTAACTGTGCAATATGGCTATTCTTGAAAATGCATACCATCTGCACGATTAGATCTAACTATGCGGCCTACCCACATGGTTCACTATATCCATGCGATAGGGACATTTTTTAAAAAGTAGGGTTATAGGCTCTAAAAAACCCCCAGACACCCTTGGGACTTTCACTAACCCACTAGGAATCCATATTAGGTCCAAAATAAAGAATTGGGATAAAATTTAAAGGATCTATACTTGAGTAAAAAACTAGGTTCTTACAGTCTTCCCCCCTTAAAAGTAATCATCCCTGAGTTCACCTTCCAATGGAAGAGAAATACTATCTAAGAACAACTGTGGCCACTGGTCATGTATATCAGTCTCCCACTCACAAGTCTCATCCTACTCGCGGCCTTGCTGCCATAGCACATGTACTAGATGGACTGAACGACCTCAGAGATCCTTCATGCTTTATTCAATGATTCATACTCGATACTCCTCAGAGGTATCATCAACCTTTAACTAAACTTCCTCGAGATTGAAGGTATAAATTTTTTCGACATGATATTAGTGAAGCTATGAAACTTGGAAAATGTCATGCATGGCATGGTACCTTTGAGGTAGTAGAAACCGATAGGGTATCTACCCGACTCTCTCTAGAATCTCAAAATAGCCTGCATAACTAGGTGACAACTTTCCATACTTCCATAACTGTATATGCCCTAGCCTAGGTGATACTCAATGGAAAACACGATCCCCAACCCCAAACTCTAGAGGTCATCGACAACGATCAACATAAGATTTGTGTATATACTTAAAAGTAATCATACACTTTATGATCAGTTGAACATACTCCAAAGTCTCATGAACAAGACATGGAACTATTAGTGATGCCTCACCTTCCTCTAGTTAGCATAGGGGTGAACATAATGACTTACCATACAATGACTCAAAAGGATCCTTATGAATCATAGATTATAAGCTATTATTATAGGATAACTCAATGATAGGGATATACTTCTCCAGATAATCATAGAAATCAAGGACACATACTCGGAGCGTATCCTCTAGAATATGTATTATCCAATCCAATTGTCCATCCTGAGGTGGAAAAAGAGTGCTTATAAGCACCTGTGTTTCCTTAGCTTTCTACAAGCGCTGCATGAACCGAGATGTGAAACCAGCATCCCTATCTAAAATAATAGTTTGAGGGATATCATGTAATTGTATTATCTCATGGACATAGAGTCTTTCTATATCATCAATTTAAATAGTCTCCCAAAGAATAATGAAGTGCGGTACTTTCATTAGTTGGTCCACAACTACCCATACATCGTCGCTGCCCCTCGACGACCTAGGAAACCTGACTACAAAGTCCCAAGAAACATCTTCCAATTTCCATTCTGGGACTAGAATTACCTGTAAAAAGCTTCAAGGTCTTTGTTTCTCTTCCTTCACTTGCTAATAGGTGGAAGAGCTTGTCATGACCAGTCCCTCGGGACCCGTGCAGTGACTACCCCAATCTCGCCTTCCATAGGACAGGGTTGGCCACTAGCACCGAAAATGCATATCCCTAAAAAGGGAAGGCATTAACTTTAATCCTATACAAATATATAGCCAAAAACATAAAAAGATGCAACCACAAATTAAAACTTCAGTAGTAAAAATGTGTACTGAAAGTAAAGGGGCCAGAATTCAAGCTCAACAGAAAAGGGTACAACTACAACAGAAAACAGAAAACAGATCCTGCGATATTCCACCAATGATCCTACCATAAGGGTAGGTAAAAATAATCTCCATAGCTCTCTACATCAACCATCAACTCTATGTAGGACCTGGTCCTAGCTTCTATACTCTCAACTGAGCTGCTCATCACCTGTAGAAGACACACCAAGGTGCGGGTGAAGCCCGTGTAGGGGTGAGTTTTAAAAATACACAGTAGGGACCCCGACAACCCCAAAGGTCTCTCAAAATTCCAAAAAGGAGAACAAAAAAGCATGATCTCAATAACAAGGCACAAAGTAATAAACACAGCTCAAACCAGGTATAAATAAAGCGCAGAAGTAAAGATGATTAGTAGAGAAGCTAGATCATCTTATTCTGTCGAGAGGCACTACTGCTGACTATAAGGAGTCTGAACCACACAGGATCGATAGGTAATAACCCCCGATGAACCGAATAGGATCTGAACCGCCCCAGATCGATAAGTATTAACCCTCACTAACCCACACAGGATCTAACGTACACTAGATCAGTATGCGCTAACCCACATAGGATCACTGAGTGCTGACCCACATAGGGTCTGACCCACACAAGATCGGTATGTGCTGACCCACACAGGATTGCTAAGCACTGACCCACATAATATCTGACCCACACAGAATCGGTGCTGATCCACACAGGATCTCTAGGTTCTAACCCCTGCTGACCCACATAGGATCTGAACCACACAGGATCAGTATGTGCTGACCCACACAGGATCGCTGAGTGCTGACCCACGCATAATCGGACACACACAGGATCGGTATACGCTGACCCACATAATATCTCTGAGTGATAACCCACACAGGATCTGACCCACATAGGATCGGTGCTGATCTACATAGTATATCTAGGTACTAACCTCTGTATGATCTGTCTCCAACCTCCGCCTCACTTCCAACCACTGGATTCCCGCTCAATGTATGCTTGATTTTGGGAGAACTGCTTCTCAATCAATCAATTGTATTTAATCTAGAAATAAGTCCCACTAATAAATAACCTGATGATCCATCACGTCATAAGGGTTCCAATGCAACTGACGGCGCGTCAACCGGACGCCCAGTCTGTAGGTTACTGGCATTTTAGTGTTGAGGGCCCGGTTGGATTCAGTGTGGATCCAACCCGACCATACTTTAAATTCCTCCAAATCTCTCTTGGATTATCTCAAATGGAACTCCTCGCTCCAAATATCCCAGCGCCGTAGAATGTTCATCAAACGAACATCTGGATTGCAAGTTACGACCTTTTAAGCGTTCCTGGGCCCGAGAGGGGTCCGGGTCTGATCGGGCTTGGTCCAAACCAGCCTGGGCCGGCCCGGTTGGGCAGGGCCATGGAGGGCTCAGCACACTGGGCTGTGAACTGACCCGACCCACCAGTTGGGCATGACCCGCAGGGGTCACATGGTCCACTGCTCTCGAGTGGCTCAATGGATTCATTCGACTCCTTTATTGGCGGCGCCAGGTGGTACCGCCTCGTCACCCAAAATGCCCACAGGAAGCGGGTCCCCTGCATTGTCATAACTTAGAGCTGTGACTTCTTTTATTGTGATTTGTGAGGATGGGCCGCCTCAAACTTCACGGTCAGCCACTACCGTCCGCCTATCCAATCGCCACGGTGCCTTGCAGCACCACACTTCCACCGCAATAGTCGGTTGCCGGCCACCGATCACGTCCCCTGTGCCGTCGCTTCTTTCGTGGGGCTCCAGCGATGCTTCAGAGCTTTGTTTTTACTTCCTCTTGCATATACAGGCTCCCTGGGATGCCTCCATTACTATGAGGCTCCTAAAATCCATACTTGACGAGTTGAAGGAATTCCCCCCTAAAGAACGCAACAAGAACGAAACGGTGGTGAGTCCGTGCCTTGTTTGTTTGGCATGCACCCTCCATGTCAACAAGATTACAAGTATGAGGAATTTTAACTCATGAAAGAAAACTATAATTAAAAAAACACCCTACCCCGTAAACCATCAGAGGTATCCTTTTTGTTGGCGGGAGGAGAGTCCCCATCAGAGTGTGGTCGTCCCAGTTCATTGGTCATAGTTCATCACCGCCCAAGATTCTGCCCCCCTGTTGGTGGATGATGTTGTGTCACTTTACCAGAGGTTTCCTTCTTGGTGAAGCTGTGTCAAAACTCCACCCCGAGCCTCAAATAAATAGAGGGGGAAAAAGTGAGTAATGCGCCATGGAATTAACGAGGTTCATTTATTGAATGAACCTATTATTTCCACAATGGTGTGGTTACAGATAAAGGAGAGTCAAGCCATCAATTGGCTTGACAAGTCACTAGTCCCCACCACCTCCTCTCATCCACTGGAGAAAAATAAATAAAATAACATTGTCAAGTTAATTTTTTTTTTTGTAAAGTCCAAAATTTAACTTTTTCTCCTAGCATACTACAGTCGAAGTGAAGCTTCCCTTAAGTGAATCCTAGGGCTATGGATTCAATGGTGCCCTCATATTTTTAATCCGAGCATCGGTTCAAAAGATAGAAAATGCCGCCCGCACATTTGCTGAATGTACCTTAAAAAAAGTTCAAAAATTCATTTCGGGCACACCGGGCCTCAGAATCACACACCGTCAATTTTCACAGGATCAAAATAATATATAATAAATTTAAAAAAAATACTTGGAATTTTATGGGTATTTACACACCTATAGATAAGGATTTCTATCTTCTATTTCATCCTAGGACACCAATAATGGTGTCACGTATCTCAGTACATTTTGTAGATGCCTGGATGAACTGGCCACTGAGATTTGTGGGTCTCTAGCATCAACTCCTCTCTCATATCCATAGGAACCCAGCCATGTCCATGTATGTATAGGATGTAATCTCTATATATAGACCAATACAATGGTGGGTTATCTTTTAATATACCCTCATGAAGAACCAATCCCTCAGGATCAGAAAATTATCTAACCTTCACCTTCTCATAGAGGTAATAGATCACTATCAAAGATGAGTGGTAAGACTGCTCATGACTACCATAAAACACCAAATTAATCTCATTTAAGAGGTCCATCAGTTTCCATTCATCACTAGCTTCCTTTATGGCCTATGATTGAGTTTTCTAACTCAGCGCATTAGCAACTACATTTCTATTTATAGGTGTATAAGCAAGCTTGAAATCAAAGGATTGTTTATATTAAACCCATATCTATTGCCTAAGGGTCAAGTGATGAAGTGTAAAGATATATTTCAGGCTCTTGTGATCCATATACACCAAAATTTTCTCCCACCTAATAGATAATGTCTCAAAAAATGTACGATATGTACAACTACTGCTTGGTCAAGGTCATGCATTGGATATTGTTTCTCATGATGCCTCAACTACTGAGATATATACATAATGACTCTATCCTCATACATCATCACTTCTCCTAGGATGATGCCCAATGTACCACATAAAATAGTAAAACCTATGCCTATCTCTAGAAGAGTCAGAATAGGTGTCGAGACAAGCCTCCTATTTAGCTCAAAAAATGATTTCTCTCACTCTTTTGACCACAAGAACATAACACCATTATTTGTAAGGCTTGTGAGAGGTGAAGCAAGTTGTGAGAAGTCATGTATGAAATTCTTGTAATATTTATCCTTCCCCAAGAAACTCCATATATCAAACATGTTCTTGGTATCCTCCTAGGAAAATACAACTCTACCCTTTTTAGGGTTAACATATACACCTGATTTCAAGATAATGTGACCTAATAAGTGAAATTTGTTGATCCATAAGTTGAACTTAGCAATCTTGGTGTAAAGATGATGCTTTATCAGCGTACTCATAATGATATCAAGGTGTTTGGAATGATCTCTACAAGTGTGAGAATACACCAAAATTTCATCCATAAAGACTACGACAAAAGAATCCAATTAGGGGTGGAACACCCTATTCCTAGAATCCATGAAAATGGGTGGAACATTTGTAAGGTTTAACGATCTAACAAGGTTCTCATACAAACCATACTTGCTACTGAAGGCTATACGAGGTATGTATGATGGCCTTACTCACACTTGGTGATATCCCGACCTCAAGTAATTTATAATGAAGATCCTTTCTCCTCAACGCTGGTCGAAGAGATCATCTTTTCAAGGTGGTGGATACCAATTCCTACCTGTAAAATCGTTCAAACATCTATAATCCATGAAAAGATGAAGGGTGCTATCCATCTTCTTGGAAAAATCATAGGTGAGCCCCAAAAGGTAGTGCTAGGACATATGAAACCTTTGGCCTCCAAGTCCTCTAACTACCGCTTGAGCTCTTGGAGCTTAGTAGGTTCCATCCTATATAGAGGAATGGACACTGGATCTACTCCTAGAACAATATTGATCGTAAAAGCTACCTCTATATGAGGAAGTAATCCTGAGAAGTCAATGAGAAAATCATTCCTAAAACGATCTACTACTATAGGAGATTTATCTTGACATTAACCCTGGTCCTCCATGAAGATATTTTTAATATGGGTTGTCACTCCACCTATCCCGTGATGATTTGGTTATCCTATACTAACCTGGACATCCCAATCACCCTTATGTAGATAATTTATGGCCTCTTGTGATGTAAATGTTACTCTACGATGATAGAAATCTACAAAAGTGTGAAATAAAAAAACCAATTCATCCCAAAAATGACATCGAAGCCTGTAATCTTGATAAAGATGAGGTTATATAATAAAGGGTAACTGCCTACCCCATGGGGACAATCCCAACATTGGGTTATGCCCTCTGAACACACTTATAATGGTGTATCTAGGGTCATTACACCACATGAATATTGTATATTCAGTCTGATATTTTCAAAGATAGAGACAGATATAAAAGAGTTCGAATCACCTATATCAAATAAAGAAGATACTGTAGTAGATGACACTAGAATAGTTCCTCATACTACATATGGTCCTCCAGCCCGATTCTTCGGTATTGACTGTAGTGCATGAAACTGTCATAATGCATGGACCTATGCAACAGCTAGACTACCATAGTCATAATTTCTCTGTTGGTGATTCTTGTGTTTGTTGGTCTGGCTATAAAAACCACAACAAGAAACTCCTCCTCATCCAGACCTGCTAGTGATATTCTAACTCCATGCCTAACACAGAGAAAAAATTACCATTTCCTAAATGTGGAGTTGGCATAGATCCTTTTCCACTCGAAGCTGGTGGAAAGGTCCTGCAGAAATGATAAATATGCCTCATATGGCTGAAAGCCTAGCACTCCATTGGGTCTCTATCAGAATGAGGATACCAGTGCCCCCATTTTCCAAACCGATGACGCACTATGGAGTTATCAAAACAAGTCCTCTGGTTGTAACTGTCTTGATGAAATCCTTGGGGGAACATTTCCTGCAATAAGAAAAACTGTTGTCCTACCGTGACACTGATCCTCTTTGCTCAGTGTTATTCTCGTCCCTCATATTATTCTCAGGGATAAGAGAATGATTGACTATTTCAAAAAAACTTAGGCAGGAAAAAGACATTCACTTGCTTAAAAATGGCATACTGAAGCCCATCCTTGAAGTATCTATCACACAAAATCTCATCACTAGCTAAAAGGAGTGAAAATTGCAGAAACTCCATGAAACACGATGAATATTCCATGACTGACATAGAACCCTGCTTGGGATGCATGAACTCTATGGTTCTGTTAGCTCTCATCATCTGAGGAAATAATTGATCATTGAAAATAGTCTTGATGTAAGCCCATATCATGTCTTTATGGCGATCATCCTGGTTTATCACATCCAACCAACATCAGGAAAAATCCCAAAGAAAATATGTAGCAAGATTGACCCTCCACTTTGGCGGAATTTACAGATGCTCAAAGAGAGATATGATGGCCTCTAAACAAGAATAATAGCATGTGGACCACCATCCTTTATGAAAGTAGGAGGATGATACTGCAAGAAATTGTGATTAAAATCATCCATCATAGGTGAAAGTTGTGTAGAACCTTGCATGTACTACATAATACGTAGGAAACTATCATGAACTTGGGAATCAGTTCCCAAATTAGGTACAAAAAGTGGTGCCTCAATTGGCACTTTTGGAGGTAAAACTGATGGCTCTAGGCCCACCATGTCTGAATCATAATCTTCACCACCTTCCTGGTGTACGATAAGAGGACACTGTGGAGGCATTGGTCTACAAATTCCAAAGACATGCCTTAGAATAAGCTTTAAACAGATAGATATCATCACCAACATAAGATGAATGTAAGAAAACTCACTACCTCAACTACCTGCTTAGATGCCCAAATATTAGTAAGTGATAAAGTATAATTTTAATTTCATTTTACATTTAATTACCAAATTCACTCTATTACTTTTCATAAACATGAAAAATCTGGATAAGGACAAGCAATCATTTCATTTTAGATGTCACGTTTCACTTTATAATGGATACTCATTCCCATTAAATCGATTCCAATACATTTTATTGATGAAATAAAACATTTATTTATAGAATAATTAAATGAATTAGAAAATTACTCATCCCAACCCATAAGGGCCCATACACCTCATGAATTGACAGAGGTAATCACTCAATCACAACCAAGGATTACCATTAGAATATGTTAACTATCACGTCACTCAACAATCACAAGAATATCAAGAAATGTATGTTGTGAAATCAACATATATGGAATGGAAATATGCATGAAATTAGAATTTTAGGTGCCTATAAGGATGCATGAACAACGATCCTTGCCCTCATATCATCATGCCAATGATGGAAGAAATCCTCAATCGGAGTAATAATAATAACCACAACACAACATGTGTGTCACCCAATGGTGAAATAACATCAAATATAATAGGAAAAGAAATAAAAACAATTATATTTTGGTTATCTTGGATTTTACCCCAGACCTGGGTTCACAATGCCCAGGAATGACTTATGAACAAGTCCCATAGCGTTTTTCATCTCAAATCTATTATCTCTAAATAGTAAAGTAAGAAAGAGAACTCATTTTGATAACACTTTGTGACTTCCTGGATCTGGATTCAACTTAATAGGTGCCCCAAGCCTGGTGGGACACATGGAATCAAGCGCATCTCCCAAAACACCAGAGGATTCTAGTTAGCAGTGAGGGCCTAGGGTGTGTCTGTGGGGAGACTATTCCCTCATTTAGAGAGTGTAGTATAATGTATAAATATAAATAGAGGTAAATAGAGGATGAAATATACGTAAACAGTCGAATAAGAAAAAAGTAGTATATAGAGAAGGATAACAATAATTAGATCAAGTGGAATAACTGATGATGATATTTCATGTCACTAGAAAATTGGAAAACATGGGTACAAGATAGAAGGCAAAACATGTTTCACAATGTATAAAAGAAATCGGAAGACAATCCCACTACTAGAAACTGGGCCTATAGTGACTTCCATTGGCTATCGCTATATCCCTACAGTGACCACCTTCCGACCACTAGTGGTGGTCGTATTTGTCTTATCTCTCTAGGGCTATAAAGATCGCCAATGGTGGTCTCTCTAGGTGACCCAAATTCTGTACCCCACAACCCCTTGGCGATCGCTGTTGGTTTGGCCTATAGCGACCACCAATGGCGGTAGCTAAAGGAGAAGATCTCCACTATCGGCTGCTGTTGGTATAGACCAATAGCGACCGCCAATGGCGGCCGAAAATCTAGATTTTCTTTTAAAAATTTCATTTATTCAACAGATTTTTAGAAATCACAAAAACTATTTCCGAATAGAAGAAACACAGCTAAAATGAAAAAGAAAAACAATTCAAAACAGCATAAACATCAGGTTCCTCAAAAACAATAAATGAAAGACATACTTCTTCACATACAACTATCCAAATAGCTCTAATCCATTTCAATCTTCTGGTTCAATAATCCTACAATAAAATACAAAATAAACAACTAAACAAAGAAAATGAAAATTGAGAATATTTATTAAGTTACTATATATATATATGTAAATAAAATTGGTCCATTAGGTCAACATGATAATATTCCATTAGGCCATTTGGTCATTAAGACATTAAAATAATATGACATTAGGGTGTTAGGGAGGTGTTAGGGTGGAATTAGCGTGTTAGCCCTCCCTGAACATCCCCCTCACTCCTGAAAGCCCCCCACCCTGGACAACCCTCGTCCCTACCCCCTAGGCCGCCCCCACCCCCAGACATCCCCCATAACCCTAAACAACCACCCTAACCCCTAGAAACCCCCTCACCCTCAGACATCCCCCACCCCCGGATAGCCCTCCACCCCCATAACAGCCTCCCCCCATGAGGAGACAACATGTCATTCAGACGTGCGGTTTGCACGACACGACTGAATATGTGTTTTTAGGTGTTTGGTACGCTTCAAAAGCGTGCATTGGGTGGTCAAAACTAGAAAAATGACCTCGAAATTCTATGAAATTAGACGAAAAAAGGGTGGGTGAATTTTGAAATGGTCAGGCAGACAACACGTAAATCGGAGGTGTCGTTTGACTGTAGTGACCAAAAACGAGCTCCGCGCGTCGTAAATGTCCAAAACATGCGTTTAATGGTTAAATGCATACGAAATGACATAGTCGTGACTTTAAATCACTTGAGAACATCCTAATTATTATTGGTGAGGTGTTCAAGGAGACGACATGTCATTCGGACGCGCGGTTTGTGAGGAACGACTGAATCTGTGTTTTTAGGTGTTCGACACGCTTCAAAAGCGTGTGTAGGGTTTTCAAAACCAGAGGAATGACCTCAGAATTCCATGAAATCAGATGAAAACAAAGGGTGGGTAAATTTTGAAATTTTTGGGTTGACGAATGTCAATCAAATGTGTCGTAATACCACGGTGACCGAAAATGTACTCCGCGCGATGTAAATTGCCAAAACATGCGTTTAACAGTCAAATGCATACTGAACAACACCGACATGACTTGAAGTCACCCAAGAGAACCCTAATTATTATTGTTGATGTGTACGAGGAGATAACATGTCATTCAGGCATGTGGTTTGTGCGGCATGGCTGAATATGTGTTTTTTAGTTGTTCGGCACGCTTCAAAAGCATGCGTTGGGGGGTCAAAACTGACCGAACTACCTCAAAATTCAATGAAATCAGACAAAAACAAAGGGTGGATGAAATGTGAAATGGTCGGGTAGATGAAACATCAATCAGAGGTGTCTTTTGATCTTGGTGACCGAAAATGCACCCCGTGCATCGTAAATGGACAAAACATGCGTTTAACGGTCAAATGACTACCGAATGACATCGTCATGACGTGATATCACATGAGAATACCCTAATTATTATTGGTGACATGTACGAGGAGATGACACACCATTCAGACGCGCGGTTTGCACGACACAGCTAAATATGTGTTTTTAGGTGTTCGATGCACTTAAAAAGCATGTGTGGGGTGGTCAAAACCTCCCGAAGGACCTCAAAATGCCATGAAATAGAAAGACAATAAAGTGTGGGTGAATTGTAAAATGGTCGGGTATAAGACACATCAATCGGAGGTGTTGTGTGACCACTGTCACAACCCGCCCTCGGGGTCCGTGCCGTGACTACCCCAAGCCCGCCTTCCATAGGCCAGGGGCTGGCGACTAGCACCAAGGCGTAAATCCCAGTAAAAAGGGAAGACATTGCCTTTGTAAAGTAAACAAACACCACAGAGTAAACAAGAAGAAAGTAAACACTAAGTAAAAACAGAGTACAACTGAAAGTGCAGAAAAGTAAATGGGCCAGTATACAAACCCAATCTGAAAGTAAAGTACAAATCGAAAGGGAAAACAACAACTGTAATGTAAAAGCCACTACACCGAGTTGTCCACTGGAGATCCCACCTGAAGGATGGGTACAGATAGCTCCACTGCTCCACGGGTCCCGTCGTCCGCTCCGAACACGTCCCGCTTAGTGGTCCACCTCCAGGTACTGTCCTGCTGCTCTGCAAGCCTCAGCCAAGATCAACGCTGTCCTTCGTCTGCAACCAACACAACGTAGTACGGGCATAGCCCGTGCAGGGGTGAGTATAAGCTACTCAGTAGGGACCCCGAGACCCCTGAAGGTCTCTCAAAATCCACAAAGGATAAATCACGAAGAAAGGTACAATCACGAAGTAACAACCGACACTGCTTAGGTATATGCCCATACATATACCTAAGTCATCAAATTCAAATACTCTCCAACCTCCGAGCCCAAGTACAACTCAGTCCACACAGGAAAGTAAACGTATGCCACACAGGAAAGCAAAACGTAATCCACACTGGATAGCACAACACAATCCACACAGGAAAGCAACAGGATTCAGCTCACACAAGTATACCTCTTCAAAGGAAGATAAAGATGATCTCTGATCCATCTAAGTCGTCGGACCCACGAAGGATCGATAGGTAACTAACCCCCGCAAGACCCACACAGGATCGGGCCCACACAGGACCTGTAGGCGCTGGTTCACACAGGACCGCTGAGCGGAAAGACCCACACAGGATCAGACCCACACATGATCGGGCCCACACAGGACCTGTAGCACTGATCCACGTAGGATCGCTGAGTGCTGTAGTCGTCGTCGTCGAATCCACACAGGATCTCTGTACTGTCGTCATCGCAGTCACAGTAGCAGTAGCAGTAGCAGTAGCAGTAGCAGTAGCTGTCACAGTAACAGTCGCAGCCAGCACCAGGGTTCCCGCACACAGCTAGCTCATACAGGAGGGTCCGCTCCACGAGTCGAGAGGCTGATACATCCACTGTCACAAAGTCCAGAGTTGATGTATCCAAAAGTTCCGTATCGTCAACAGGAACTCAACGCAACAGACGGCGCGTCGATCGGACGCCCGGTCTGGGAGTTATTGACTTTTTCGTCCCAGGGGCCCGGTTGGTTTTTAAGACAAAACCAACCCGACCGTACTCTACCTGCGTCCAAACCTCGGGCAGAGTATTCCAAAAGAACCGTCTCACTAAGAGGAAGACAACAAAGCTGACGACACGTCAATCGGACGTCCGTAGCTCAAGATATGAGCGTTTCCGCTCCGAAGGCCCGGTTGGTTTCGTGTACGAACCAACCCGGCCGAACTCAAAGTGTTCCGAAACTTTGAGTGCGATATACCGAATCGACCGTCTCGATTCAAGGATTGCGTTGCCGCTGACAGTTTGTCAATCGGAGGTCCATAGCTCAAGTTATAAGAAAAAGACCGAAGTCAATTCGAAAACGGGGGGTCCGGCCGGGTCGGCCCGGACCCGGACCCCCCGTTTTCGAATTGACTTCGGTATTTTGATCATAACTTGAGCTATGGACCTCCGATTGACGAACCGTCAGCGGCAACGCGATCCTTGGATCGAGACGGTCGATTCGGTATATTGCACTCAAAGTTTCGGAACACTTTTATTTCGGCCGGGTTGGTTCGTACACGAAACCAACCGGGCCTTCGGAGCGGAAACGCTCATATCTTGAGCTACGGACGTCCGATTGACATGCCGTCAGCTTTGTTGTGTTCCTCTTAGTGAGACGGTTCTTTTGGCATACTCCGCCCGAGGTTTGGACGCAGGTGGAGTACGGTCGGGTTGGTTTTGTCTTAAAAACCAACCGGGCCCCTGGGACGAAAAAGCCAATAACTCTCAGACCGGGCGTCCGATCGACGCGCCGTCTGTTGTGTTGAGTTCCTGTTGACAATACAGAACTTTTGGATACATCAACTCTGGACTTTGGGACAGTTGATGTATCAGCCTCTCACCTCGTGGAGTGGACCCTCCTGTACGAGCTTGCTGTGTGCGGGAACCCTACTGCTGGCTGCGACTGTTACTGTGACTGCTACTGCTACTGCTACTGCTACTGTGACTGCGACGACGATAGTACAGAGATCCTGTGTGGATTCGACGACGACGACTACAGCACTCAACGATCCTACGTGGATCAGTGCTACAGGTCCTGTGTGGGCCCGATCCTGTGTGGGTCCGATCATGTGTGGGTCTTTGCGCTCAACGGTCCTGTGTGAACCAGCGCCTACAGGTCCTGTGTGGGCCCGATCCTGTGTGGGTCTTGCGGGGGTTAGTTATCTATCAATCCTTCGTGGGTCCGACGACTTAGATGGATCAGAGATCATCTTTATCGTCCTTTGAAGAGGTATACCTGTGTGAGATGAATCCTGTTGCTTTCCTGTGTGGATTGTGTTGTGCTATCCTGTGTGGATTACGTTTTTCTTTCCTGTGTGGAATACGTTTACTTTCCTGTGTGGACTGAGTTGTACTTGGGCTCGGAGGTTGGAGCATATTTGAAATTGATGACTTAGGTATATGTGTGGGCATATACCTAAGCAGTGTCGGTTGTTACTTCGTGATTGTACCTTTCTTCGTGATTTATCCTTTGTGGATTTTGAGAGACCTTCAGGGGTCTCGGGGTCCCTACTGAGTAGCTTATACTCACCCCTGCACGGGCTATGCCCGCACTACGTTGTGTTGGTTGCAGACGACGGACAACATTGATCTTGGCTGAGGCTTGCAGAGCAGCAGGACGGTACCTGGAGGTGGACCACTAGGCGGGACGTGTTCGGAGCGGACGACGGGACCCGTGGAGCAGTGGAGCTATCTGTACCCATCATTCAGGTGGGATCTCCAGTGGACAGCTCGGTGTAGCGGCTTTTACTTTATAGTTGCTGTTTTCCCTTTCGAGTTGTACTTTACTTTCATATTGGGTTTGTATACTGGCCCATTTACTTTTCCGCACTTTCAGTTGTACTCTGTTTTTACTTAGTGATTACTTTCCGCTTGCTTACTCTGTGGTGTTTGTTTACTTTACAAAGGCAATGCCTTCCCTTTTTACTGGGATTTATGCCTTGGTACTAGTCGCCAGCCCCTGGCCTATGGAATGCGGGCTTGGGGTAGTCATGACACGGACCCCGAGGGCGGGTCGTGACAAATTGGTATCAGAGGATGGCGACCACGTCTTCTTTCGGGTCTCACCTCGACGTGGTATTCAGAGATTTGGCCGAGGCGGCAAGTTATCTCCGCGCTTCATCGGACCCTTCCAGGTCCTCAGTAGGATTGGTGAGGTGGCTTATCGCCTGGCTCTACCACCTCAGTTGCACCGGGTGCATGAGGAGATGACATGTGATTCAGACATGAGTGTTTTCATTTTATATCTACCTACACTTCCTTAAATTCTATACTAATAATGACGATATTATAAAATAATTATATTAAATATAATAATATATTATTATTTTTATGGGGAAACATTATATCATTACTGAATATGTGTTTTTTAGGTATTCGACTCGCTTCAAAAGTGTGCGTGGGGTGGTCAAAACTGACCGAATGACCTTGGAATGCCATGAAATCAGACGACAACATAGGGTGGGTGAATTTTGAAATGGTTGGGTAGACAACACATTAATCGGAGGCGTCGTGTGACCGCTGTGATCAAAAACACACTCTACATGACGTAAATTTCCAAAACATTTGTTTAACTATCAAATGCATACCGAACAAGGCGGATGACGTCGACGGTGAGGGAGGGTGTGGCAGAGGCGGACCGCGTCGGCGGTTCGACAATGGAGGATGGGAGTGAGGGCAGCGGCGGTCATCACTGCCGGTTCTGGCGGTGCGAGGTGGTAGGCGAGGTGGGTTTGATCGCTGGGGGGGGGGGGTAGATGAGGGTTTTTTTTAAGATTAGTGGCCGCAAATGGTGGTTTCCCATGTCTGGGGCTCCAAATCACCCTTTTCTAGTAGTTTCCCAAGGACCCCGAGCTCCAGCTGTATCAATTTCTATCAAGATCTATCCTAAATAGTAAGAAATTAAGTGTTCGAAGCCCTATGCTTCCTTTTATAAACACCTACATTCAAGTAATCTGCCCCGAGTACCAAACAACTCCCAGAGAGAGTGTGAGATAAATATCAGTGGTCCACCACCAATGATGTCTATAACATCCTGCCTATGTAAAGGAAATGTAATAGTGTGAAAGCATGCATATATAAATTTATTTTTTCAATTAACTAAATACCTAAGTACCCTCTTTGTCACTCAGTTGGTATCTGAAAAGGTAACCAGTTCATTAATTGATTATTAACAGTTTGTAAATAAGTTACATGTTAGAAATAGTGATGGTTACAAGATATAACAAGGAAACCTATAATGAAATTTAATAATGAAGTTCCATGGAAGCAACCAACGAATCTTAGACCTCAAGGGTCACCAACTCATAAGTGACTGTAGCATGGCTAAGGGTAATAGTGTAATCCAAGGAACATAGTACATGGAATTCCACAATAAGATGCCTACCGAGTCCAAAGAGTTCATCCAATGTAAAATGGGGCTAATCAACAACTGGGTCCAATGGGATTTAGCCATGTAAGATACTTATCGATGATCGATCCAAGGAGTGTATCAAAGGAATCCTGTAGTACTACATGATGAATCGTACAATGTCAAACCGAGCATCCAAATTTAGAAAAGGATAGGATTCTAATTGGGTGTCAACTTTAGATTGCCGTATCCTTGATTTGGAATGAGGTCCTCAAGTGCTCAATGAACTCCCTCAGTAATCCAAGGTAAGATCAAGTTAGGCCACTCCTATTTTCATAATATAGTCATATACAATTCAAAAGGTTCAATCCATTACATTTCATTAGCATGAAAACACTAATTGAGCAAGTAATTGTTTATTTAATCCATTTAAGGAATTTTTATGAGGAATGCTCACGATTTACCTTCCTTTATCATGGTAAGGGGTTCTATGAACGTGCAACCTATTACTCAATTAAATTTTAAAAAGGAAAGTCATATACATAGTATATTTTCCAATTTCAATTTAACATAATTTTATTAATTGTAGCACTTACATTAGGTGGGTCAAGTGGTGAGCATACATGGTACTTTCCATTATGCAATTCGAAATATAAATCCATTCATTTAATATATAAAATCTTACCCTTAGTAAGGTCAAGCGAAGGAATACCCTAATGATGGTTCAAACATGTCAAAACACTAAAACAACAATTATGGAATAACATCCTACATGGAATGGATGGAATTGTGGGAGTAACCACTAACAACTAATCAGATATTTGGAAAGAGCATAACCCTACTATTATAATTATTATACACATGGAATATAAGACCAATAAATGACACCCAATGAAATCAATGGCCTCCACATGACAATTAAAAAATCAACAAACATGAGGGATGAGTTATAGAACACCAACCTTATGCTTGTATGAATCTCCTGCTACAGTATTGGCCTCTGATTTCGCTTGGAATTGAGCATATCTGAGAAAAAGGTAAAAACGTTCACACCTTGATAACTAGGTTGATCGAAAGAGAGACTAAGAATGAATCAAATGGATTCGAGCAATTTCCGTTGCACATCCAACAAGATGAATGGAATTTAAAATGGATCATGGATGAAGGATATATATTTATCAATATCATAGGCCTTAAAAAAATCCAAAATGAGAGAAAATATAGTTCATGTTATTGAAAAATATTATAGGAGGAAGGAAATGATTACATTAAATCATTTAGGGTAAAATGGTAAAATTACACAAAATTTAGCATGTGTACAATTTACCCACATGGTTTACCAAACCATGCACAAACCCTGTATGGGTACATAGAGAAAGGGGTGTATGGAAATGTTAGGGAAACCTTCCACCAACTGTGTGATATGGCTCTTCTCGAAAATGAAGACCATCTGTACAATTAGATCTAACTGTGTGCCCAGCCCACATAGTTTACTCTAACCAAGTGACATGGCCATTTTTCCAAAAAAAAGGTGGGTCCTAGGATCAGAACAATCCCTAGAAACCCTTAGGAACTTCACTAACCCACTAATAATCCATATTAGGTTCAAAATAATGAATTTCAACAAAATTTAAAGGATCCATACCTGATTAAAAAATTTGGTTATTATATTAAGTAAAATGGAAACCTAAAATCCAATTTTACACCACCTAATCACCATATAATTAAATCCCTATACCATGGAATACCTAGGTGAAACCTATTGTTAATTACTTTATACAAAAATATAGATAAACATATAGTTAAAAACTTATTAAGGATTCATTTAAACATGGTAGGGGAAAGCCCATTATTATAAGTGATTTCCCCATTTCATGGTGGAATTAAAATAAAAAACCCAAGAAAACATAGAAGAAAATAAGAAAAAAATGGTTTTAATGAAGTAAGAGATATGCAAAAATTATTACTATGGATTTATTATGATTAAATACCCTAATATCTCCCTTAAATTAGGATGAATAAGTTAAGGGGATATCAAATCCAGAGGATCCCTAAAAGAAGTTCCCAACTAGATGGGAATAACAGGGGTTAAATAAACAGTTAAAGGGGATAAAAGGGTTGGAAAGAAAATTAAAATCATCCATCCTTGTAGTGAAAATAAATCCTAGCTCTACTAGGTTTCTTGTAATGGGCCACTGGGTACCTGATTGCTGTAACAACCCACAATTTTAGTGAAATATTCCTCCTTCAATAAATATCATGTTTGAAAGCTTACTACCCCCATGAAACCAAAACTTAATATTCCATGACACATTTTAATTAAAAATATATTTTCCACTATAAAGTAGCTATTAAAGAAGGGGGTACAAATAGTTGTAGCCAAATTATGAAATAAAATCCCCCTTTTATTACTGTTTCAACAAGGGTAGCTAAGTATGTCAAAAAATATTTTTATACTTTACCTTTTTTTTCTGAAAAGAATATTTTTTAACTATGATATATTATTTTTTAGCACTAATTTTAGAAGTACAATTAATTTACCTAAAGGATGACTTCCTATAAATAGGATTTTTCTCCGTACTTTATAATTTTATATAAATGATAAATGTAAAAAATTATAGAAATTAAATTTCCAAAAATTAATTTTTTTTTGCATCTATCATGAAAATATTAATTTAATATTAAATTCAAAGATTTTTATAATGATTTTTTAGATGAATAGTAAAAGTGTAGTTTTTGGAAAAACAATGACATTTAAAACATTATCAGTATTAGATTACGAACTATAATTTTTTTGTGATCAAATATTTATTTATGGTAAAAATTTATGTATTTTAATGATATATAAATTTTTAAAATTTATAAAACCTATGTTTAACATTATAAAACCAAATTAATATTATAATTCTAATGAAAAAATGTTTTTGATCATTTTTTAATGAATTATTTTAATGGTAAAATTTAATTTTGTCTTATTTTGGAAGATAGATTCCTTTTTTTATTTTTATAATAATTTTTTTTTTCATGAATATTGATAATGTTGATAAATGTGGGTTACACTTAAGTTTTAATCTTGAAAATTTGCTTCTCCTAATAAATCTTTTTATGAATTGTGTGCATTTATCTTTTAATTAACATTTAATTTCCTAAGAAATTTTATTTGATATAATTATTTCCGAATTGAAATCATAAGGTCCAAATTTGGTAAAATGTTGAATTTTAATTTTTTTCATTAAATATAATTATTAATCTTGAAAATTAATAAACCATGTAAAAGTAAAAGTGGTAAAAATTAATTTACTAAGATGAAATGACCCCAAGAATCTTGAAATTATTTTTTAAAATGATTGGTTGAGGTTTGGCTTGACCCAAACTATCCTTGTATAGTTTTTATCTAGTTTTTTATCTATAGGACCTTGAGTAGTATCGTTTTATTATTTACAATATAAAGGGCACTCCCAAAATACCCCTCCTCCTCCTTTATGAAAAAGGATAAATTACACCACTTAGAGTTACACCTATACCTTCCTATTTATTTTTGAAATATTCATTTTTGTTCCTACTAAAACCCTTTCCATCTTTCTTAAGACTCATGTCACTATTAGTTAGCTTAATCCCTCTATTTCCATGTATATTTATAATAGAATACTTAAGCTTCTGATATAAGTAGTACCTTCTATTAAATCATTTATTCATAAACTACCTCTTAAAAATATTTTATTACTATGATAATATAATGATATTATTATAATTAATATATAAATTTATTATTATTTTTGTGGAAAAACTCTTATTTATTATTTCCCATCCATTTGAAAAAAATAAAAGAACGTCAATCGTGCATTTTGCGAACTACCCCTCCACAAAACAATGTATTTTATTTTTTGTTACAATATCTCAAGGATGGTTTTAATGATGTTAATTATGAAAAAATATGATATATATATTTTAATTACGATTCATATAGGTTAATTTAATATCTAAATTTATCCCATCTCGTTTACTTAGAAATGATAATGTTAATGGTGTGTACGTGCAGACTATCACCCCCATGAAGTAATATTTTTTATTTTTTATATAGTGTTTGTATTATTTATCAAAATATTTTATAAAATGACTAAAAAACTTAATAAAATAAAAATAATATCATTACAACTCTATAGTAATGATATTATAACTCTATTACCCCATAATCAGGCTTATCCATAAAATTATGGTATGCTCTTTTTGGGTCAGTTTAACAACCTACATGACTAATGAAATAAAATTATATCATGGATGACTATGAGAACATGGATAATGATAATATATGATATAAATATGTAAATAACAATATAATTATTTTTCTTTATGTATAAAACAAAAATTAATGATTGTTATAACACAATACATTAATACTAAATAATAACCTGAAACTTGATCCTCACCAATTTTTTTTCATAAAATGAAAACAATAACATGTAATGACATTATAAAATTATATTTAATCACTAAAAATAAATTCCCATACCTTTAATAGTTTGGTAAAGATGAAATTTTGTAGAAGAAGGTAGATCGACACCACTATTATGAAACTAGTGCGACAATCAAATTATAAGCACACAATGTTGAAAATTGGTAAAGATGAACTATTATGCGAGCAGAGATTTATTATTAAGTAAAAGTATAATTGTAAATGTATATAAATAGTGTTCATAAATATCTAATTAACATTTTTATATTAATGATACATGAGGTTAAAACATTTCTAATTAAATCTGGAGTAAAGGTAAGGTGTTCTTATCTCAACTTTTCACCCCTTGAGATTTTTTTTATTATACACTCTATTTTATTTAGGATGGTGTATCTAATTTACGTTTAAAATTCCATGTCATGATCCTAACATCAATATTTATAATTAGTTTATCATATTAAAACATATCCTTCAAGTGGTTTTTATTTGAAAATTTCTAATATCGCAAGAGATTTGATAACTGAAACTCCTTCCTTTGAGTTATAATGTTTCTTCTTGAATTTATTTCTGATATGTTCACAAGATATTATATTTTAAAAATACTATCTTTTATATATTTTGGGAAAATATGTTTATTATTTCTAATCCCACTACATGATTTTTTTTCTTTACAATTATTTTTTTTTGAAAACAATGTAGACCTTTTGAAGAGAGACTCATAACTATGAATTTTACATCGATGATTACAGTATATTTTCAAGAAATATATTTCGTGATTTAATTTTAGTTTTAATCACTATATAAAAATATATTTATCTCCTATGGATTTATGTTTCATTTTTCTCCCTCTATTTTTATTTATTATGTGATTATTTTGGGTGATCATGTTTTTATTTTCAATCAGTTTAGTTTATAGTGTTATTCTATATCATTTGGAAATGTCATAAGGCCCAATTTTTTCCACTTGGTCTATTTATTCTATAAAGGTTAACGATTTTAATTTGAATTTTTTATGAAACTGTTCATTATTTCCCCAGGTTCTCTATAAATGGTGAATGTTTTTCATTTAAATGGTTTAAAAAAACCATTTTATTTCAATGGGTTCTTTATGACGTGATAAGAGAATTATATTTTAGTGAGACTTATATGCCTATATGATGATGATGGGTGGGGTACAAATATATCCCTCTAATTAATTGGTTTAATGTTGATATATCATGAGAAATGTATTCATGAGTATGTTTTAGTTACATATAAGCCAAGGCATAGATGGTATGACTCAAGAATGTAATGTTTCCCAAAACTAATGTCTGTTTAATAGTTGAATTATGTTATGCATTCAAATATTATACTATAATTATTCATAGTTTATGATAATTACTTCTAGGACATGTTATGGATATTATGATTACATGATGATATTTTGTGGATTTAAGTTCTTATTACATGTCCTTTGAAGGAATCTTTTTTTAGGATTATAAATCAAGATGATATGATATCTATCTCATGCTATTTTTTTGTATCATGCTTATGAAATCATCCATGATTCAATGTTTATTCATTCCTTACTGAATTTTTGATCTTTTCCATCTCTTATATATTTATTCCCTGGGATATGAGGGTGATGTTTATTAATTATTTTTATAATATGGGTTAGTATGGTGAAATTATAATGAAATTTTGATGTGTATTGTAAAATAAGTTATTTATGTGTATAATCCAGTGAGAACTTTAAACCCCCCATCCTTCGGTTTGTGTGACCATTTTTGATATGAAATGACTATTCATGTAAAATAATGATATAAATGTGTCTGTTTAGCTTGGGTTTCCATAGTTGGTATCAGAAGAGGGTTTAATTATTTTTGGGATTATATTAGAGATATTTTGTGAGAACCTAAGGTAAAATTATACCCATAGGAAAACAAACCAATGTTTTCTTAAATTAGATATTTTGTGGTTTTATTAACAATAATATCATTTCTTGGATACTATAAGTGGATACAAGCTCTGAAATTAAGGTACCTAGGGATAAAAAAATTAAAAAGTGAATGTTGGATATTAACATAATCATCACCTGGTGGAAGACAAAGAGACCTAACTATTGACATAGTTTGACACTATCAGGGGATATTCTTAGTTAATTCACATTCCCTTTATGATCCATTATATGGATTTGAGAATTTTTATGTCAAATAACCTAATAGAAAAATTACCACGAATAACCTAGATTTTATTCTTAAGGTTTATAAGTTAACACACACTTTTAATTTATGATTCAACCATCTTATGTTAACAGTATTCATTTTAGATTAAGTAGTCTTAAAGTTAAATTTACGTTATTTAAAGAAATATATTGAGAATGGAGAATTTGGATTAATAGTGGGTGCGATGGGAAATGAAATTATTTCCCCACTGATTAACTAAATAATATGAGATTAGATTTTCATGATATCATAGAAATTCCTACCCAACTATCGAAAGATATGAAAATAATAAAAACCATGTTGATCTCTCGAACACAGCTAGGAAAGAGAAACTTACTGTTGATTCTTTCATATTACAACATCCACCCTCCTTTAGTGGATATTCCAATCTATTTATCCTTGATCCATGGGTCAAAGTGATGGAAATGATATTTTTTGTTCTCTAGTACTAAAATCTTGATAATATTGTCTTAACTATCTATTATTTGAAATTATAGTACAACCAAAGGTTGAATCTAATTAAGAACAAAATTGAGAATGATGAAATAGACACTATTTAATTAGAGTTTCTCATGAATTTATTCTTCATCAAGAACTTTCTGTGAACTCTTTTCTCAAGGATTTGGATAAAATTCTTAGAGTTTAAACAGAAGGAGGATGGTTCTGTCAAAACTTTTGAAGAAAATTTTAGGAGGATCATGAGGCATGCCTCTAGTTATATCAATAAATATTAAAGAAAGAATGATCGTTTATTTTATGGAACAAAATTAAGTCTTCAAAAGGTGTTATCTATAAGAGACACTGGTAACTATTAAAATATTTTTCAATGTTCTGTAATGGTAGAGATGGAAATTTGGGTGTAACGACCCCTACCCTAATAGCTCAGAGTTGGTGCCATAATTTATTACATTAATATTATTATAAGGAATTAAATCCTGAAGGACCAATAAAATTAGTTGTTTTGGAGAACCAGATACATACATAATATGTATTTTAAATTGGGAATAAAAAATAAATCATAATACATAACAAAATCTAATAAACTGCATCCTTAAAAATTAATTCAAATATCTATTATTTATAACGTAGGGAAAGGAAAAAAATTAGGGTGAGCTCAAATTATTCGTAAGGGGTAAGTATAGTGAAATAAAACATGAATCAAAAAGCATAATAAAAATTTAAGGGTAGATAATATAACACAAATGCAACTTAAATAACTGGACAAGACATAATCAATATAGAAATGTTAATTACAGAACACACATTCCATTAATAAATAAGATGATAATGAAATGCATCAATAGAATTTTTAACAGTGAAATATCATGGATAATAATAAATGAATTATGAATGAATTAAAATTTTAATTATTTTATGTCATGTTTTCCAAGAACAAGATACCTTTACTATGAAGATATATTATCAAGACAGTTTAAATATTCTGGGTAAAAAACCATCTGATTTAGCCAACTGATTCATCTCATGAGACTATTGATGCATCAGAGGGATATCATTAATCATCTCCCACCCATGTTTTTAGGTCTAAAGTACTCTCCATATATCAAAAAATCTATTTAATAATGCTCCTTATCATCAAATATCCATATTGATTAAAGAATATAAATTTATTGACATTTCCTCATATATAAAAATAACTTTCAAAGTATACATCATATGTAAAAATGGCATAAAATTTAAGATATAATAATATCCATAATATAATAATATTTATATTTAAGATAATGAAAATTTATATTGATTAATGATTACAAAGAACAGATTGTTTCAAATAAAAGTTACGAGTCACAAAGGAATGTGAGATTGCACAACAACTTTTTCAACATGGTAAATTTCAATTAATATCTCATTTTTTGAAATAATTAAAATATAAACTTAATATACCATTAATAATTAATTATTAAAGATATTACATGTCAAATGGGAAGTATATACACCACATAAAAGTGAATTGGTGAAAAATAAGAAATAATTATTAGTGAAATATAAATTGAGAGGAAATATCTTAACTTATGCTTCCATTTGGTTGAACCCCATTTAAAATATATTAAAATTGTTTTTAGAAAGTTATTAACTTATAAAATAACCATACTAATATTTATAATATCATACATGATATTTTTATAACATCTTATCACCCATTTGTTAACGATCTTTCATTATTTTCATTGTTTCAGGTATTAATTGACTTGTTTTTCAAGTATGTTTTGACTTTTTATTTTTTGTTCCTCTCACTTAGATAATGATTTAATAATCTCAAGAATATAAAACATGATTTAAATATTATATATATTTGGTATATATGTATTTAGAGTAATCCATAAAATTTGGTGATAAGAAATGAAATGAATCATTCATGGAGACGGTGGGTCGTGCATATAGATGAAAATTGTTTCCATTTAGTTATCATATTTAAAGAAAGAAAACTAAATTATATAAATATTAGAGTTTTTTTATCATTAATATGTCATAAATTTCACCTATTTTTATTAAAACCAACCTTAATACATTCCAAGTGAATTAATCTGATCGCTTTGTGGGGCAGTAGTCCATCTTACACACAAGCAATGATATCGTATTACCACAAAATGTAAATCATGAAGGTGTGTGTGATATAATAATTTTTAAAAAATAATAACATTATAAATATAATATATATTAAATTTAAATGACAAATCCATCATTATTACCAAGCTTTAAAGGTGGTAACGGAAAAATGAATGATATTAGTTTGTGAGACAGTAGTCTACCATACACACGAATGATTGTTTCATAACTGAATTGATGGAAATTTATGAATTTTTGGGTAAAAAACTTAAAATTAAAACATATAATTATATATAAGATAATTATTTAATTATATAATCATTTTATTATAGTAATTGAAGGAGGTGGAGGAGGAAATAAAACAAAAACTCTTTCCGAAGAACATTAACTTTTTTTCTTTGTGTATCCACCTTAGGGTTTCACTAAAACATTAAAAGGGTTTATTTAATAAAAAACAAATAATTATAAGATTTGGTAAGGTATTTTGTGGAGTGATTTGGGTTGGGTTTTAATGAACCAAATGTCTTGAGAGGTGTAAAGGAGGGGGAGAGTAATTCCCCTTTTATAGTTGAGGTGGAATGAAATTCTTATAAATACTCAAAAGTATTCACTATTGGGAAGTATCCCTTTCGTCGTATGATTCTAAGATTTATAATTAATTAGGTTTAAGGATTATACGGTCAAAAAACACCTCCAAAACAAAATAAAACACACATTTGAAACGGTTTTTCCTTAACTCCTAAGTTTACTTTTTTTACCATTTTGGTGTTTTTCATTATGTTAACCAGTTTTCTAACCAATGTAATTTTTCCATTATAAATAAATTAGAGTGAGAATTATTATAAATTTTATAAAAAATTATTATTAAATTTAAATCTAATTTTATTATAATAATACTATGTGTTTTGGAGATTAATTTTAACCCAAGTACATGTAACTTGTAAAAGCACCACTTTAACCGTAACCACAATAACTATGATTTTACTATTTAATTTTCAATATGGAAATTATAAAAGATAAATTGGTACAAGAATGAAACATATTTTATATTTATTAAAATCTAAAAATCACTTTGTAGACGATATGATTTTTAATAATTTTAAATCATTTAATAAAATAAAATTTACCATAAAATAACATTAATGTCTATCATTACAGTTCATTTAAATTGTATTAAAAAAATATCAATACAATGATGGAGTTCAAATATAATATGTTAAAATCTGTTTAACATGATATATTAATCTAAAATTTTAATTTAATATAATAATTAATTCAATTTACTTCACTTTTAATATTTTTAGTATTATTTTTTTGTTAATTATTAACTAAATAATTATTATGTTGAGGTTTCTTAATAATTTGGGGTACATAATTCATCTATGGAATTTAAATATAAATTATAATTATTAAAAAAATCATTTATCTTTAAAAATAAAATATATAACCGATCAAATGTTTTTTTGTCCATATCCCAAATCATTATATATATTAAAAATGAGTAAACACATTTCTTTTGTCTTTTTTATTTATTTAACTTATTACATTGGTAAATTTCATGGAAAAGTGTCCCAATAACTTTTAAAATCTACCATAAGGTGGTAAGGGTTTTAATATGTCCATTAAATGGGTGTTGAACAAGTTTCTAGGACATTTTAAACCTTATATTCTATGTTTAACAACTAAGTAAACACGTTTTCCATTAATCACTATAATTATTTATAAGAGTTTTTACTAATCTTTTCGATAAAAAAATAAGTTTGAATTATTAAAATTAAAAATTATTCAGTTTAAAAATATAGAATCCATTTATCCCAATTAAACTCATAGAGGTGGAAAATTTTAATTTAAAATTTATCTCGTAGACATGCTGTTAAAGTGGGGTTTTAATCTAAAGTTGTTCAAAATATCGAAATATTTTTATATCTAAATTCAATATGAAAATCTTTCAAATATAATAAATATGATTAATCAGTATAAAATCTATACAGGTTTACTTTAAAACCAATTTAAAATACAATTTAACCTCATAAATTATTTAAATTAAAAGGCAGGTTTCAATTAAAAATTAGTTTTTTCACTATTCATAAAAAAATAAAACTTCTAAAAAAATACTAAAAATTCACCCTAAGATAATTTCCGTATTCCAATTTAGAAAAATATATTTTTTTTCATTTAATTTTTAAGAAATTGGAAATAATTTATTTTAAATTATTTGTACGAAGCATGATTAAACATTGTTTTTATAAAAAATATTATTTTTTCATAAAACAATTCTTTTTATTTTCAATGATTCTTATTTTATTTATAATCAATAGATAACCAATAAATGAGTGTAAAATATATTTTTTCATATTTTTAGTAATCATATTTACTCCTTATATTCCATTATCTAGGTGATACAATCTTTTAAAAAACTATATTAATACAATATTCTTGTTTTCTAAAACTTGGTCTTGCATGCAACTCAAGCTAACTCTGTGTTGAAAATACCTCAATCTAAAATCAATGTTCCCTATTGTATAAAATATAGAATATTTTTTTTATAATTTTCATGGTGTTATATTCTACCCATATTGAATAAATTTTATCCTCGTAATTTAAACTTGATCTTTGTAATCAAGGGTTTGGCATTTGAAAATTTTGTTTTTGAAAAACAAAAATTTTAAAAAGAGTTAATGAAACATCTTCTTAATAAGAAAGAAATGGAAGTAAAAAATTTATATGAAATAATAAAATAACTAGGTTTCCAGAAAATTTTTGAGAGGTCACTAAGTGTTGAAACTAATGAAGAACATAGTGAGTAGATCACCAAACAACACTGCATCCTAGTGCGTGGTTTCAACAAAAGGAAAATCACCACGGAAGAATTAATTCTGACTTGGGAAAAGATGGAAGATTATTTTTAATAGATTCTTAGGAATTAACCAAACATGTAAGTATCCAATATTAATTGGAATATTTATTTGGTGGTTGACTCGAATATCCTTAGTCGTGTATTTAAAAACTGTGTGGGCTCATTTTGGGGTTAACACCTTTACTTTGGACATGTGCGGGTTTCCCACTTTTTCCTCAAAAGTTCTTTGGAATAAATATTTAACTTTTACGCCAAAACATGGACAAGGAGGAGAAAACTAATACTAAAATACGGAGTTAGAGTGATAGATAACATGTTCAATAAAAAGTAACGACCACAAATCCATAAACTAGAGGTGTGAAAAATGTGATTGATATCATAAAAAATGATGATAATATGATTTTTTTTGATTTAGGACCAGTTTTCTATATTTGACGAATTATTTCACTCTATAAGAATATAAGGAAATATAGTTTATTGATATGAATCTATTTTATAAACACAATATTATCCTTTAGTTATGCCTTGAACTATTTCTACTTCATCTCTTAGTATATGTTTCATAATATGATGAAGTAATATATTAATCTATAAACTCTTTTCCAAATATAAACTTAAACCTTTTCATAAATGGTTATTTTATATCCCTTCAAAAATATCAAGCTACGAAACTTTATAAGGTCATTGAATTTGAAAAAAGAACTTTCATTAATCCAAATAACATGAATTAGCTCTACGTCATCACATAACATACATGTGAATACCTTCATCATTTTTTCTGTTAGAACATGGTAATAACCTGAATGACCATATAACCTTATTTAAAAAATGCATGCTTTATTATTACTTAAGTAAAAAATAAATTATTGGATATATTCTCTAAATCCAAAAATTCAATAATCTTTATCAATGATGGCATAAACCACTTAAAAAAAATCATTAATTGGTTCCAAGGTAGTCAGTAATATACAATTTACTTTATCCATATCAATCATATCTTTATCCGAACATCATTATCTCAACATCAAGAATATATTAAGAGTTATCATTCCTTAAATCATGTTTTTTTCTAATAATTTCAACTTTATGTCGGATAATTTTTCTTATTCATCTATACCACTCAACATAGGTGTTCAAATCTTTAGTGAAATAGTATTGTAGTACAATAATTATATATTTCATAATTCTTATGATGTGAGTATCTTCAATAAAATAGTTTTACAACATTTTCATGGATCCAAATAAATTAAAACATTAATTATTACACTTCAATTATATCAATAGATTATGATTGAACTTGATCCCTTAGCTTATTCTAAGGTGGATTCCCTTGATTCATGAGGAATTAATTTATGTAGAGCCCCATATCATTTTAGGTGAAATACTTAATATGTGTTTCTTCTTTCTTCCATTTTCATTCTTTTTCCCAGTGAACCTTTTCTCCACACTAATAATGGACTCCCAATACAATCAAGCATTTACTAGATTGTTTCTTTCCACAATTATCACATGGGTGGAAATCCTTCCTTCATTTATTCACTTAATCCGTTATTTTCTCTTTTGTCCTCTTTTTCTATTTATTCCCTTTGAATCCATTAGGCTTGTATAATTATCTCTCTTTCTTTTTAACACACAAACCTATTTAATTATATGAAGAAAAATGTTGAGACACCATCACCATTCAGAGACTTGCCTTAATATCTTCAAAAAAGTGGTCAATCTTTCCCTCCATGTTGCATATGTAATCTGTAACATACCTAGATAACCTTGTAAATTTAGCCTCATACTCTGCAACAATCTCTTATTCCTTTTGATTTAATCTAAGGAAATTTCTCTTCATCTAAATTTTTTTCTCACGAGGGAAATATTTGTCAAAGTATGTCTCCTTAAAAGTTTTACATTATATTAGTTTTATTTCCTCTTCCTCCCTAATATCCTGGATCAAATACCACCCTTAATCAACATCACCATTGAGATAATACACTGCATATGGAACCTTTTCTTTTTCACCACATCCCAAGTCCTCAAATATCTTTTTCAAAGACTTAATCCATTACTCAAATACTATTGGATTAGTAACCCCACTAAATGATGGGGGACACTATCACATAAAGCAATCCATCATCAAAGAATATCACTGTGGAATAGGTTTCACCATCCAGGAAAGTTTATTTGTCATAACACGATTAAGATTCACTAATATATCCATAACTTTCTTAGTTCTAATATAATCAATATAAACTATATTAGCAGGTACACCTCTACATTGGCCACATATTTTGATACAATTATTCCTTCTAAGTTCCATTTATAAAAAATGTAATACACTAGATTAGATTCTAACATTATTTAACATTATCTTTAATCCCAAAACTACTAAAATACTTATCATAAATTTAAACATTTATCCACAATTAATATCATAATCATAAACATATTTTCTTAGGGATATCTTTACTTTCAAATCTTTCATAATTGTTTGTACATAAATTGTGGATTATCATAAGAATAACCACTGGGAGTGTCAAAATAGGTGCAAAGTAAAGCACATTTTCATATACTAGGTTATGATCTATTCAAGCATGGAAGACCATTTTCAGAGTTATTACCCCTATGCACATATGTTCCAGAACCACGTCTATTTGTAGTATCCATTCAAAGATGTATTTATTGTAAGAATAATATAATCACTACTTTAAAAAATCTATATGATGTTCTTCTATAAATATCCTCAAATTATATCATAAGGTTATGCTCTTTAATCTTTTTTTTCTAAATATAGTTTCCAAGGTTTCTACTAAACTTCCTTTTATACCAACTGTAATGACCTCGACCCGAGTTGCTCGGAGCCGACGTCCTAATTTATTAAATTTGAATGATTAATATAAATATTTTTTTTAAATGACCAACCAATTTAGTAGTTTTGGTGAACCATATACATACATGATACCCATTTTACAATGGGAATAAAAAATAAAATTTAATACATAACAAAATCTATTAAACTGTATCCTTGAAAACTCATTCAGAGATCTCTTTTTTTCATAACCTCGGTAAAGGAATAAAAATATGTGTTAGATTAAACAATCAAAAAGGGTTAAGTATTGTGAAATAAAACATAAACTAATAAGTATAATAAACATGCAAAGTTAGATAGAGGAACACATATGGAATTTAAATAATTGTTTAAGGCATAATCAATATGCCTAGGTTAATAACCGAACACACTTTCCATTTGACCAATAAGTTTAGAATGAAATGCATCCATAGATTTTGTTCATCATGAAAATTTAATGGATAATAATAACTGAATTATGAATGAAGAAAATTTTTAAATATTGTACATCATGTTTCCCAGGCACTTGATACCTTTACCTTCAAGATCTATTCTCAAGATCGTTTAAAACTACTTGGTAAAAACCCATCCAATTTAGCAACTCTACCATCTCATGAGACTACCGATGCATCGAGGTGATATCATTAACCATGACCCACCCATATATATAGGTCCAAATCATTCCTCAAAAATCAAATAATTTATTTAATAATGTTCCTTATCACCAAATATCTATATTGAGAAATGAATAAAGATTAGCAACATTTCCACAGATATACAAATAACATTCAAAGTATAAATCATATGTAAAAATGGAAAATGGATCATGAAATAATTATATCCATCATAAAATAATATGGATATTTAAGATAAATGAAATTTATAATTATAAAATATTACAAGTTATTTATTCAAATAAAATTTAACAATCACAAAATAAAGTGAGATTTCACAATAAATTTTACCTCTGAGTAATTTTCAAGTCAAATCCACAATGATGAAATAATTGAAATTGAAACTTATTATACCATGAATAATGAAGTATTCATGATATTTCCTATCAAATGGTAAGCATATACACCACATAAAAGTGAATTGGTGTATAATAATAAATAATTATCAATGGAATGTAAATTGAGACGAAATCTATTACCATAAGCTTAGATCTAGTTAAAAACTATTTGAACTCATGTATAATGGTTTAATTATTGTTATTAACTTATAAAAAAACCATATTAGTATTTATAATATCAAATAATATCCTTTTATAACATCTTATTTCCCATTTGTTAATAATTTTTCATTATTTTCATTGTTTGGGGTGTTAATTACCATCTTTTTTAAGAATGTTTTAACTTATTATTATTTATTCCTCTTACTTAGATCATGATTTAATCATATAAATAATATAAAATATGATTTAAATATCATATATACCTAGTATATATGTATTTAGAGTAATTTATAAAATTTGGTGATTGGAAATAAAATCCACCATTTATGGAGATGGTAGGCCGTATGTATGCATGAAGGTTGTTTCTCTTTTCTGGCCATATTAAAAGAAAAAGGTAAATTATATACATATATATTATGATTAATCAGTAATTATTATTTCATATAAATCACATATCTTTATTAAAACTATCCCTAATACATTCCATGTAAAGCATGAATGAATCCCATCACTTCCCGAGGCGGTAGTCCGCCGTACACCCTAGCGACAATATCATATTCACAAAAACTGTAAAGCATGAAGGTATGTGTGATATAATAATTAAAAAATCATAATAAAATCATAAATATCATTTATATTATATATAAAATATAATTACATAATTATTCCTAACCATGAAATATGGTAAAAGAAAATTGACGGACATCAGTTCATGAGGTGGTTGTCCACCGTACACATGAATGAAGATATCGTAACCCATTTGATAGAAATGTGAAAAGTTTTAGGTCATAACATTAACATAAAAACATCTGAGTATATGTAATATACTTTGTTTATTATACAATCATGGTATAGTAGGAATTAAAATAGGTGGAGAAGGAAATAAAATAAAAACGCTTTTAGAAGAACATTACTTCTTCCGATTTCCTCTTTAGGCTTGACCTAAAAACATTAAAGGTTTTATTTATTCTTAAAATAAGTATTATTAAATTATATTAGATATGTTTTATCATTAATTGTTTAGGGTTTTCTAAGATAAAAATGTCTTGAGAGGTGTTAAGGATGGGGGTAGTAAGTTCCCTTTTATAGTTGAGGAGGATTGAGATTCTAGTAAATACTCAAAAGTATAAACTATTGGAAGGTCTAACTTACCTAATGTGGTCCTATGATTGATAATTAATGGGGTTTAATGATTATTTGGTCTATATACACCTTCCACAAATAGTATAACTCATGTTTTAAACATTTTGTTCTTTAACTCCTAAGTTTCCTTATTTTACCATTTTTGTTGTTTTTCATTATGTTAACTAGTTTTCTAATCAAAGTAATTTATACCTTAAGAATAAATTAAGGTTTTAATTTTTATAAAATATATAATTAATTATCATAAAAAATATACCTAGTCTATAAGATGAAAATACTACGTGTGTTGAAAATTAATTTTAACACAAGCATATGTAACATGAAAAAACAATGCTTTAACTGTAACCATAATAACCAAGTTTTAAACTTTTTAATGGTCAACATGGTCATTATAAAATATTATTTGGTCCATTAATGGAATAAATTTGATATATTTTAACATTTAAAAATAACTTGTCATAGGATATTATTTTTGTTAATTTTAAATCATTTAATAAAATATAATTTATCATAAAATAACATTAAGGTCAATTTTTACATTATTCATTTAAATTGAATGAAACAAAATATTAACATATTGATAGTGTTCAAATATTTATTTAGAAATATTATTAACAAGATATATTATTCTAAAAAATTAATATAAAACAACAATTCATTCAATTAACATCACTTTTAATAGGTTTACTATCATTGATTTTAGTTAATTATTAAATAAATAATTAATGTGTTGGCCTTTCTTAAGAATTTCAACTAAGTAATTAATCACTAAAAAATATAGATAAATTACCATGTAAAAAAATAATTTATATTTAAAAATGATATATATAACTCAACGTATTTTGTTTTTCCATATCCCAAAGCATTATATATATTAAAAGGAAGAACACTATTTTTGTTGTACTTTTCTTTTCTTAACTTGTTATATAGTTAAATTTCATGAAAAAGTATACCAATAATTAATAAAAATAAATAATAAGTTGTTAAGGGTCTAAATATTTGCATCCAATGGGTGTTTTACAAGTTGGTAAGTTATTTTACACCTTATATTCTATGTTTGATGACTTTCTAAACCCATTTTACCTTAATCATTGTAATTAATTTTTATTTTTTCCATCAATAATTTTCGTCAAAAATTAAGTTGAACTGATTAGAATTTATAAATTATGGTAATTACATATATATAATTCATTTTTATAAATTCATCTCACAAAATTGACATAAATTAATTTACAATTAATCATGCAGACATGACGAGAAAGCATGTTTTTAAAGTGAAAATTTACAAATGTTTGGAATGTTTTTATATCTAAATTAAATTTTTAAATAATTCCAATGAAATAAATTTAATAAATTTATATAATATTAATATAAATTTTCTTTAAAATAAATTCAAAATATAATTTTACCACATAAATTATTTAAATGAAAAGGCGGTTTTGAATTTAAATTCAGTATTTTTAACTATTAATCAAAAAATTGAAACTTAGAAAAATACAAAAAATTCAACATAAGTTTATTTTTGTACTGCAATTTCATAAATTAAGATTATTTTTTTATATAAAGTTTCTAAAATTGGTAAAAAATAATTTTAAATTATGTGCGCCAAACATGATTAAACCATCTTATTAGAATTTTTGTTCAGAAAACAATTTTTTCATTGAAATGATTAGTATTTATTATAATAAATATAAAATAATTTTTTTTCTAAAATATAAAATTTTATAATATATTTGACCCTATTCATACTTTCCATTCCAATAGTTAGGTGATAACAATAATTTAAATAGTGATATTAATTGTATATTTTCTTTGGGTAAAACCCAGTCTTGCATGCAACAAAAGATAACTAAGTATTTCATTTACCAAAATCTAAAATCAATATTCAGTGTCACATATGATATTTAATAAAGTTTTATTATTTTATATTTTTTTGGGTTGTTATAGAGGGGCTATTTTTATTTTAGGTATATGAAAATATGGGAAGAATATCAAGAGACCTATAATGTTAAGACACATGGGGGGTAATAAATTCCAACACCACATTTTCCAAATGTTTAGGTAGAAAAAAAGGTAATTACCTAAAAAGATCTTGTATTTGTTTAATTTTTGGTAAATTAGTCCAAATTGATGAAAATTATTGAAGTAAGGCTATGATGCCAATTAATGTAATTGAGGTAAAGAAGGTACCAACTAAGGATTCACCAACACTAAAATTATTCAAGTGTAAAGAGTATTAAAATTATAAAAATAAATTCCCCAATCCATGGGATAATGAACAAGGAATGGAATTCATAATCACTACTGCGGAGCTAGATCATGATTATAAAGTTATAAGCAGTACACTTGTTCTCTTTTTTGTATTTGTTAATACATTATTTTATTCTAGTTTTTTCGCATTATTATATATCACATATGTTTTCTAAAAATATGGAATTTCCAACTCAATAAATCAATAATAAACTATATGTGAGAAAACATGGTGGAACATTGATCGTGTTCAAAATAAATAAATATTCTAAAATTTATATTTTTGGGAGAAAACTTCTGGTAGATCTAATTATTCTTCCTTTATTTGAATTTTTAATAACATTGGGTATGTGTTTGATTTCATTGAAAAAAAAAACATATGAATTATTGTGGAAATGGGGTCTCATTTCAAATTACAAATCATAATATTATCAAGTATCAACATTGGATTAACCATGAAATCCCCTTGGAATAAAATTCTATAATATGGGTCATGACCCCAAGAAATGAGGGATTGCTTGCTCAAATGACCAGGAAGGATGCCCACATTGGTGACATTCCTATTATACGAGAATATACTGATTTATTTCTAGATGAAGATCTTGGTATTCCCCTAAATTATGATCTTTATTTTTTGATTAAACTCATACCTAGATGAATTCCTATATAATTGAGTTTATATGTAATATCTCCCATTTAATTATATGAACTGAAGTATCAAATTTAAGATAATATGGATTTGGGCTTGAAACACCCACGTTCTTTTTATTGGGGTTAACCAACCCTATTTGTTAAAAATAAGGATGGATTGGGGAATCTTTTCCGTGATTATATTATGATTAATAAAATAAAAATAAAAAGGATCCTCTTTCCTATATTGATGATCTATTTGATCAACTTTTATAGCTTAATATTTCTCAAAGATTAACCTTGAATCTAGGTATCAATAGTTAAGGGTGAAAAGGGTGGATATTTCTATAACAAATTTTCATTAATGGTATGAAAACTATGAATTTATAGTGATTCTATTTGAACTTATGAATTATCCATCAATATTTGTGGATTTTATTAATAGTGTATTTAGGGATTACCCTAACAATGTTTTTTGTCTTTATAGACTATATTTTTATATAGTCTAGTATTAAAGAAGTGTATGAAGATCATTTTTAGATTATTTTGAAAACCTTAAGAAAGAATAAAATATATTATTTGTTTATAATTTTAAACTTATAGTTGAATAAATTATCATTATTGGGTTATAGAAATACCATCAGGGTAATATATATAGATGTTTCAAAGAAAAAATTTATCAAGCAATGTCCTAAAACGCCATAATAACTGATATACATACTTTTAATGGGTTATATTGATACTACAAAATATTTTTGAATAATTTATAATAGCTATAAAATATAATAAACATGTTAATATGGAAGGGAGTGATGTTTCTTTGGATATAAGAATGTAAAGAGGGTTTCATGAAACTAAAGAAGAGATTGGTCACTACAGCTTTACTTGCAATACCTTGAAATGGGAAAGGGGTTTTGATACACAATGATTCTTCCAAAAAGGGATGAGGATGAATACACATGAAAAATGATAAGGTAGTTTCTTATTCTTTACATTAATTAAAGACTCATGAGAAAAATTACTTGATGCATGATTTGGAATTTACAATGGAAATATTTTCATTAAAGATTTGGAGACATTATCTCTTAGATTAAAGGTGTTATAAATACACACATCAAAAGAGTTTGAAAAATTTATTCTCAATAAGGGTTTAAATATTTTCCAAAGTATATTGATGGAGTTGATAAAATATTATGACTACACAATACATTACAACATGAGGATCTAAGGTTTACCTCAAAATCCTATAAAATCTTTCAGAAAGAATTAGAGATAGAGTTGAGTTTCAGTATAACTTTTCTTCCTAAGATAGATGGGATATCCCAAGGTACCATTCAAAATCTAGATGATATGATTATATCTTGTACGATGGATTTACAAGTATGTTTGGATCAATATCTCCCCTTGGTAAAGTTATCATATAATAGTTTTTCCATTAAAGCATTCGGTATGAACCATATAAGGCTTTGAATGGGAAGAGATATAGGAGACCAGCAAGCTAGGATGAAGTTGGAGAGAGAAATATGATATGACCCAGTCTTGTCCAAGAAATGATGTAGAAGGTTCAAAGCACTAATCAAAATATGAAAGTGGAACAAATTTTAAAAAATAGTTATGCAGAAAATCATCGTTGAGATCTAGAGTTTGATTTTAGTGATAAGGTGTTCCTTAAGATATCTCCACGGAAGCAGGATATATGATTTGGGCAGAAGAGAAAGCTGAGCACTAGGTAAATTGACCCCTTCGAGATCCTTGACTAGGTTAGAGAAGTATATTATCACCTATAACTCCTTATTGACGTCTCCCAGGTTCATCTATTATTACAAGAATCACTTTTTAGGTAGTAGATATAGGACCGTTCTCTTGTACTGAACTTCACATTCATGCAACTAGAACATGATCTATCATATGAAGAATAACTATTGGAAAGTTTGATTGAAGAGATATGGTTTTGTGGAACAAGAACACTCATCTGGTCAATGATCTATGGAGGGATCATAAGTTCAATGAAGCTACATGGAATCTCAAGGGTATAATGATACACAGATCTCTAACTAGTTTTCATCTGAGAAATTAAATTTCAAGGATGAAATTATTTTATGGTGTAAAATTCAATTACCTAAGATTTTAGTGAAATATTCCTCCTTAAATTTTTTTTTGTTCGATAGCTTACTTCATAAGAAACACAAAACCTTAATGGATTGCGATACATTATAATGAAATAGATATTAAACACTTTAATATAGTTATTAAATAAGTGGGCACAAAATGTTGTCACTACATTATAAAATAAAGGACCCTTTTAAATATAGTTTCAACTAGTACAACTAATTAAATAATTTTTTACTTAATTTTATTTATTTATAAAAAGTGTATTTCTCAATTAAGACATATTTTTTATTAGCATTAATTTTATGTAAATAGTGAATATACCTAAAGCATGTTTTCCTATGAAAAAAACTATTCATCAATTTATAATTTCATTTAAAAGATTAATATATTAATTACATAATGTGAATTTGAAAAAATTATATTCATTCTTGGATTTGTCAAGAAAATATTAATATGAGATTATTTTTTTTGGGAATTTTCTAAAGAAATTATTTTTAGATTAATTGTAAAAAATATAATTTTTACCGAAAAATGATTTTATTGTTTTATAATAAAGTAATTTGTGTCAAGATAATCTATAATGCTGATAATTCTTGATTATAGAAATGTTTTATTCTAAAAAACACACTTTTACTAAAAATGGTTTTTACATGTTATATTTGTTTGTTTTAAAATATATGTTTCACACAATTATAAATTTTATTATTAAAAATGACATAAAATTTCGAAATCAAAAGGTTCAAATTTGGTAAAATTTTAATTTTAAAATTTTTCATTAAAATTAATTACTAATGTTGAAAATTAATTACCTTGATGAAAGTAAAAATGTGAAAAATTTATTTAATAAGAGGAAATAAACCAAAAAAAGTTAAAAACCTATTTTAAAATGTATGGTTGACTTGAGGCTTGACCAAATCTCACTTACCCTCCCATTTTAACCTTTCTTTTTTATCATTTTACCTTTGAATAATATAATTCTATTTTTAAAAATATAAAGGGTGCTCCAAAAATAACCCTCCTCTTCCCATATAAAAAGGATCACTTACCCCACTTTAAGTTAAACTTTCCATTTGAATTTATTCATAAAACTATTCCATTTTGTTTCTCCTATAACCCTTTCCCACTCACTTAGGTATCAAGTCACTTCTAGTTATGTTAAGTCCCCCATTTATATTGATATTTCTAAGAGATAACTAAATAATTTTACATTAGTATTACCTCCTTAATCCTTTAGTATTAATCTCCCCCTTACAAAGATTTTCTAACAATATTAATATAATACCATAATTATAATTAATATACCATGATGTTTTTATATTAATTCAATAACCTTTATTTATTCCTTCCCATCCATTTGAAAAAAATAATGTCAATCGCGTGTTGTGTGAATTATCACCTCCACAAAGCAATGTATTGCTTTTTTTAATTAAGGTCTCTCAAGGATTGTTTTAATGATAAGAATGATGAAAAAATATTATATATATAATTTAATTATTATTTATATAAGAAAATATATTATCTACCTTTATCCCTTATCATTTTTTTGAGAAATGATAACATTAACTGTGTGTACATATGAACTACCACATCCACGAAGTGACCTTTTTCATTTTTCATTTAATATTTTTATTATTTTTAAAAATATTATATAATATTATTCAAAACCTTTATAAAATCAAAATAATATCATTGTATATATATAATAATATTATTATAACCAAATTACCCCATAATCATGCTTATCTGTTAAATTATGTTATGTCCTTGTTCGTTCGGTTTGATAACCTACGATAACGGTGCTATAGAATTATATCATGGATGACTATGAGAAATTAAATAATTATAATATATTATATAAATAAGTAAATAGTAATTTAATTGTTTTTATTGATAGATAAAACGAAAATTAATTATCCTTATAAAGTTACCCTCTGATACTAATTAATAAATAGAAACTAGTTTATCACCGAATCCATCTTCACGAAATGATTCCAAATTCTCAAGTTATGGAATTATAGAATTAAAGGTCATCCTAAAAAATGAATTTCATCTAAATTAATGGTTTGTTATGGTTAAAAATGGGGATAAGTAAGTATATCGACATCACAATTAAGAAACTAGTACACCAATCAAATTATAAACACCCAATATTGAAAATAGATAAAAAGAAACTAATTTTCTGGAAGAGAGTTAATATTAATTAAAAAAATTAATTGAAATTTATATGAATAATGTTATGAAAAAGTTATTTAATATGTTTATATTTTTGATACATGAGGTTTAAACTCTTTTGAGGAAATCTAGAGTAAAGTTATAGCTTTTCTTTTCACAAAAGTTTTCACCTTGAGAAATATTTCTCATTACTAACCATGTTTTATTTATAATGGTGTATATATTATTCCTTTAATATTTTTTACCATTTCCCTATCATCATTCAAGCAATTTAATGTTTCAATTGGAACCATATCCTTCAATTTTTTTGATAATCTTTTTCAAATTTCACAAGGGGTTTGATACGACAAACTCTTTCCTTAGAGTTATATGATTTATTATAGAATTTATTTCTCCTATGTTTTATAAATATTTTATTTTAAATTATGTCATCCATTATATATTTGGGAAGAGTTATTTTTTATTTAAAATACAATTACATTATTTTTTTCTATTCAATTGTTTTTATGAAAAAATATGATTCCTTTTGAAAAGGGACTCGTAACTATGAGTTTTATATCAATGATTACAAAATGTTTTTTAGAAAGATATTTTTTTCATTTTACTATCTCTATAAAAAAATATTTACTCTAATGGATTTATGTTTCATGTTTCACTATCAATGATTCTTTGTTATTTGACTTTTTTGAGTGATCAGGTTTTTAGTGTTAATTGATTTATTTCATGGTGTCATTTTATTCCACTTGGGAATATTATGAATCTATTTTTTATTCCTATAGGATATTTATTATATAAAAGGTGAGTGATTTTTATTCTAATATTTTATGAAATAGATTTATATTCCCATGGGTTATTAATAAAAATTTAATTATTTTCATTTACATATTTGTATCAAATGGAATTTTATTTATATGGGTTCTTTATGATGTGATAAGTGACTGATATTTTAGTTACCCTCATAAGTATGAATTTGTTAAAAGTTTATATCTCATGATAAAATTATTTTCAAGTACATTTTAATTACTTGTAGTTATGGGAAATATAGTGACTCATACTAAACTTAATATAAATAATTCATTAATTCGTTGATTTAAATATTACATCACAAAACATTTGCATAATCTAAGTACCAAAAGGTTTAGTGAATTAAAAATTAGTTACAAAAACATCTTATTTTATAACACTTGAATTTGTTTTCCATAATTGTGATCTTATAGTACCATTATTATATATATTGCATGCTTTAATCATCTTCATAACTGGGGGAATGGAAAAATAATAAAGACATGAACTGAAATGCCTTGAAAGTGGAAATGATAGACTAATGGATAAAAAAATAGGGAGGATAAAATTAATGAGTCATAAATATCATAATATACAATCATAAGACAATATATTGAATCATTAAAATATTTTAGAGAAATATAAGATCATTAAAGGATTATTAAGGAAACATACAAGATAAAATGTATAACATCTCAAAATGACATAAAAGAAAAAGTACATAAAAATTAATAATAATGAAAACATAGTACTTCATGGAAATTAAATAAACCATTAAACTTGTAATAACCTGATAAATGACTAGGAAACTTGTTAAAACTTTATAAACATGGAAATGTGGCACAAATGTAAGAATAAGGAAACATGTGAGAGTATACTCATTTTAACCATTATTATGTGAACAAACCCATTAGGTATACACTTCAAAATGCGAGCTAACCCATAATTACCATGAATATGTGTACAAAAAAATTAATTATATGCCTATATCATGAGATATAAGCTTATAAAAATTTGTTTTAGGGTAATATAGGGCTCCACCCATCATCATTTATAGACATGTGTGTCACTTAAATTCAATCATAATCATATCTTAGTGAATCTATATAAAAATAATGGGTTTTTGTATAACATGAAATTAAGTAATCATGGGTATAAAAATATCATTTCAAAAGGAATAATAATATAATAACACATAAAACATCACTTCGTGAGAGATGAATCATTTGAAAAAAATTAAAACCAAATAATGAAAAGGTATTTTTGAAAACATTTTGAAATCCTCGATGTAAAATTCATATTTATGAGTCTATTTTCAAAGAGTGTCCTTTGTTCAAAAGGAAATCAAAGAAAAACTTTCATGAAATTAGATTTGTTTCAAAAACTCTTTTACCTAGAAATAAAAAGAGAACATCATTTAAAATTGAATGTTTTGCAAAACAATTTCTCCTAAAATATTATATTAGTCAAAGAAAAGAGATTGAGTTTCTTAGTCCCTTACCCTTAGTTTTTCATGAATGTTATTTAACCTCTTGAATTATAAAGTAAAATATACCAATTAATTTATTAATAACCATACTCATATTCATTTACATTTACACTCATTATTAATAATAATTCTCATCATATGTTTAAATTGTTGTAATCAATTTTCAACATTTGGTGTTAGTATATTTAACCATTAAGAAATGATTTATAATGTTGATATCATTACTATAAAATACTATTACTGGGTTTCAATTACTCCTCAAACCCCTTTCTTGATCATAATTTATTTAGAGGTTTTCTCTAGTTGTTTCAAGTGAAAAGTGGAAATTTTTAAAAGTTTCTAGGTTATGCACTATTAGTGCATGTTTTCCCCAAACCATTAAACCACCTAGTGAAAATTGTGAAACCAAAATTAGTGGGGGTTTTAATGGTTGGTGAAAGGTTTGAATATCCATTCACCCACATAAAATAAATCTTTCACCCTAGTATAGGGGTTTACATTTTGGGGTGCATGGTCTGTCTAACCATGTGGCCCTACCCAGCTAACTGTGAAGATGATACTTTTTTTTATTAAAATCTTTTTTTTTTAATTTTTGAACCTGCCTTTTAACCCCCAATCGACTCTAAATTGTCATATATCAAATTACTGGGTCATTTATGCTCTATTAAATCCCCTTTTTCTCCTCAAAAAACTTTTCAAAGTGGTTCCTAGCATTGAAGATCTCATTTGATCCCTCTTATGTAAATGATTCTCTTTATATTCATTCTCTCTATCTATGTCTCTCTCTATCAATATCTCACCATCCTCCATAGGATTTGTTATATCATCATGCATTTTATTGATCTAAAATCTATTTTTTGGGATGTTGAATATAGGTTGGATTTCTTAATCTCTACTACCATCATTCATTATTGGAAAATACCATTAAGGGTGTAATGTTACACAATCTTCATGATAAAGGTAGGTATATTTGTTTAGGATTTGATAGTCGATTAAACCATAATTTTTCTTATGTTTTAATTTCTTTCAATGAAATTATGTAAACACAATTTGATACAAATTGTTATTGAAATTGATTTGGTCTAGAATTTTAGGAAAACCCCTCAATTCCCATTGAATTGGAATTTGGGGTGGAATTTAAAATTAATGAAAATTTTTAATTTATTTTGATAAAAATGTATTAAATTAAATTTATCAAAAACTTTTGATTGGTTTTATTTTGAAAATGGATTTATTGATGAAAATATTATATTTTTCGTCAAAATAAATTGTCTTTTTGAGAAGGAATGGTGGGAAATTGAATTGTAATTGATGATTTATTTGAAATGAAATGATTTTCCATTTTTCAATTGATTGATTTGTTGAGAACCTGAGAGCCTGGGTATTTAGTGGGGTTTTTGGGATAAACACTCTACGATGGTAATTACCTAGAAATATATTGATGATAAAAACTCTAACAAAAATATAGTTAGTCAGATCATATTCCTAATGGAATGTTGATGAGTCCTATCTAGCTTGAGCCTGAGGGATGTGTGTACACATATTCCATGATAACTAAAATGAGAGTGTGGGGATCCTATAACTAGAAGCAATCATACCTCATAGAAGATAACTATGGTTCTTATTGTGACTACTTTGATTATAAATTCCATTTTTTAAAAAACTTATTCACTCATGCAAAGTGATTTATATAAAATTTTATATATAAAATATTTACTTAATCTATTTAATAAAATATTTTCCATAATTTTCAATGAAAAGAATGTATTGTTTTAAATATTCAATTGTTTCTCCATACCCTATTTTATTAAAATTTAAAGCATGTTTTGGTTTATTATTATGGAATCATATTATGGTACTATTAGTGAGAATATAGTGGGGTTTTATCTAACACCCTACCTTTTCCTTCAAGTATTTATATATTTTCTTCTTCGCAGTCTAAGAAATGGGAATGTACCTCTTAGAGGAAGTGATTTTTCTTAAACCTTTGGGATTTTTGTTTTGATACCTTTGGGGTGTTTGAGTTTTTTCTTCTATGATTTTGATTATTTTGGTGATGTACTATTTGGGTTTATGATAAAAATATTTGGTTTCTGGTACTGTCTACCATTGGAATTATTAGAATACTAATATGTATCTTTATCTTCCACTGCACATGTTGAAAACTCATTCCCTCTTTTATTTTGTATGATTGGATGTGATAGTCACCAACCGTGGTGATTTAGAACACCCTTCGGGCTATGTTAGGATCATATCAGGTATCAGGGTATCAGGGTATCTACGTTGAATTGTGACAAGTTGTATCAAAGGGATAAGTTGTGCATCTTTAATTCATGTTAGTATACAGTTTGGAATATCTTTTCTGAACATTGGAGGTAGTTATGAGTGATTTCTTGATTAGTTGTCATCATGATGATCCTTAAGTTACCATGGGTTTTTTGGGAAGGAATCTTGAGGATTAGTTTTATTATTTTCCTTTTTGTTTTATTTGGATAGGTTATGATCCAAATCTCGATATCTTATCTAATGGGATTAATTTCCCCTATTTCTCTTATATGAGTGTTGATCCGAGTAGACTTCTGATGTCTTTAATGTTTTTATGATGTTATGTAGCATCATCCTCTAAGAAGACATATGAATATGCTCCAACAGGAATCTACTGATGAATCACAGTGAGAGAAACCTCATTTGGGTAACAATCTCACTGAGATTGTTGTGCGTGCTATTGAAGCTATGAGATATGCACCTAAACCCATTCCCATTTAGGCTTCAATTGCGGAACCTCAAAGGGATGAATCCAAAAAATTGTGCTCTGGTTTTCCTTCACTATAATCCACCATATTTCCAAGGAACTAATAATCCTTAAATGTATAATGATTGGTTGAATAATTTTGATCTTTTTTTGAGTTCTTTGAGTTGCATGATGCAATCATGGTGAGATGTTCCACCTTCAAGTTAGAAGGAACTAGTAAGATATGGTTGGACACAATGGAGGCAAATAAGAAGTAGCAGGATTTAGAGTGGAAATAATTCAAGGTTCTATTAACTAACTAGTTCTTTCAAGAGTCTATGGTGATAACTAAAGTTATCGAGTTTTTCAAACTCAAGCAGGATAACAGGACTATGATTGATCTTGAAAACTGCTTTACCAAGCTTGTGCAGTTTTTAACTAAGATTATATCGAATGAGAATATAAAGAATCATTGGTTCAATTTGGGGGTTTGATATGATATTCATTATCATGTATTCTTGTTAAATCTATCTTTTTATGATTATTTAATAGATAGGTTGATGATGTTCAAGATTATCTTATATTTCATTCAAGGTTGATGAGAGTTCCTTTTTTTCCTAGTGTATGTTCAATGAGTTACTTTAAATTAATAAGAAAGAAAGATGAGGCTATAGGTGGTTCTCAACTACAAAGTTCTTTTATACCTCCTACAGTTCTTGGAACATTTCCTTTTACTTGTTTCCATCATGTAAATACTTGGCATTTGAAATGATATTTCAAAGAGTTGTCTAAGATTTTTAGTTCTTGTAGATATTTAGGTAACTTATAGAAGATTTATTATATATTCTATTCTATACATAGTAAAATAGAATAATCATCACCATATAGTAATGCAATGAAATCAAATTCTTCAAGATCTAAAGGGTTTCAGCTACAGAAATACCAAACAAAGAGTCTCAATATAGTTTAAGAGTCTACAAAGGAATAATATATGGGTCCAGTGATTGTGAGAGGTACCATCACTATAGATTCATCTTTAGTGATTGTTTTTTTGATAATGGTGTAAATCATTCCTTTATATCAACCTATATTATGAACATGAAAAATCTTCCTACAGAGATTTTATCTAATGTGATGGATATTAATACACCCCTCAGAATGAACAGAGAGTAGGGTCCCTATTATCCTAATTGTGTGTTCCCTTTATTAGAGATTTATAATACTTGTGATTTTTTGGTTCTTGACATGAAATCTCTTGAGGTAATTTTTAGGATGGGTTATATTCTTACTTATAAATCCTGAATTGACTACTATCTTCAATGGTTCTCCTTTACTACACCCGAGAGGGTGTACCATATCTTTTAGGGATACTGAACCCAAGGTTGAATAGATCCAGATCTTCTTATCTAGAGTTTGGAAAGTAATATCAATTTTTTTCTTTTGATATTAAGACAAAAATTTGAGCAATGATTTCCCTTAAAGTTTCATCAAGTTTCTCTATATTTTCCTTACAAATTCTATAGGTTTCTACTGTTGAGGGAGGTAGATTTTCCTAATTATGTAGTACCCAGTACACAACTAGTGTATTTTTCTTCTTACCACATGGTACCAGATGAAAGGAATTATATTCCTCAGCGTGTCACCTTAGGCGTCGCCTATTTTCTTTTTTTTAAAGATTATGGGACACTTTTCCTATTTTTTTTATTACTAAAAACTAAAATGATTTATGATAAATAACAAGTAACCATTTCCAAAGATTGATGATTTATTTGACTAGTTGAAAGGGGTGATGTGGTTCTTGAAGTTTGATCCCCAATTTGATTAGCACCAGTTGAGAATAAAAGAATCTGAAATTCAAAAAACTACCTTCCAGAGTAGGTCTAGCCATTATGAGTACCTTATAATTCTATTCAGTCCAACTAACGCTCTTATAGTCTTTATAGTTTTGATGAACATGATCTTCTATGAGTATCTTAATTTGTTCATGGTTTTTAATATAGATGAAATCCTAGTTTATTCTCAGTCCAAGGATGATCGTTTTAATTATCATAAAGTAGTTCTATAACAATTGAGAAATCTATAAATTTATTCCAAGCTATAGAAATGTGATTTTTGGATTCAGGAAGTGTGTTTATTAAGAAACATGGTGTCAAAATATAGTATTTTATTTGATCCTGAGAATTTTAAATCTACTAGGATATGGGAACAACCACATGATGTTTTTGTGATTTAGAACTTCTTCAGTTAATTAGTATATTATCACTAGTTCATAAATTATTCCTCAAAAATGGATTCTTCGATGACTTCTCTCAGTTAGAAGGTGGTTATTTTTTCTTGAGATGATAAATTTAGGTTTTCTTTTGTTGATATGAAGCGTATTTTGACTTCTTTATCAGTGTTGAATCTTATATAGGTCAGGAGTGAATATGTGGTCTTCTATGATGCATTACATTTGGTATTGGGCTAAGTTCTTATGCAGGGTAATCACGAAATTACATTTGTCCCTCAGTACCTTAGGTCACACGCAAATAATTACTTGACCCATGATCTTGAACATGTAGCTATAATTCTTATGATTAAGAGTTGGAAGAATTACATTTTCAAAGATAGATTTATCGTGTATTCCAACCAAAATATATTGAGTTATATATTCTCTCCAAAATGCATGAATATCCACCTAAGGAATTTGGTGGAATACCTTCAATATTTTTTAATTTGACATTACCTATACCCTGGGAAAAGGTAATTTTGTCGTGGATTCCATAAGAAGGAAACATTCAATCCAGGCTATGAAGGAATCATCAGAATAGTGGAAATTTAATTTCTTTATTTGAATACTGGTATATAGGAGTTCAAGAAATAGGGGATGAGGTTTTCTTGGATAGTGTTTAGTTGATCTCCTCTATTCATGATATTATTATTCTAGAATTGTAGCATGATGATTAATTTCATGGAATTAGAGACTCTCTATATGGTGGGGATACTATTTTGGAGTGGTTGTTCTCTATAGAGGGTTTAATATGTTTTCAGAATCGGGTTGTTTTGATTTTAGCTGTAAAAAATTATTAATAGAGGATTTCCATAATACATTGTGGGTAGTGTACTCAGGAACCATAAATATGTTTTATCATATATGGATTCAATTCTAGTGGTTCGGTATGAGATGATACATTGCTACTTTTGTGTCTCATTTTAATACATCCCAAAATATCAAGGATGAGAATTTGAGACCTTTGGGTATACTTCATACACTTCTATTCCGACTTGGAAGTGGGATGAAATTTTTATGGATTTGGTGGTTGGGTTTCCAAATACCTAGAGATAGAAGAATTTGATATGGGCTGTGATTGGTAGGTTGACCAAATTAGATCACTTTATATATATTCATGATGCAACCATAGTTTAGGAGTTGTGAAATATATATGTGAGAGAGATTGTTCATTTTCATGGAGTTTCCTCAGCTATAGTCTCTGATAGGGATCCCTATTTTACTTCTCTCTTTTGTAGAGGCCTCTAGGGGGCACTAGGATCTCAAGTTCGTTTTAGTATGGAATACCATCTGTATATGGATGGATAAATAAAGAGGGTTATACAGATTCTTGAGGACATCCATCATGCCTACATTATCATATTTTCTAGAGCTTAACATGTCTATTTTGGAATGGTTGATATTAATTATAACAATAGTTACCAGTCTATGATCATACTGGATCCTTTTGGAGAATTCTATATATATCATTAAAAATCTTCATTGTGTTGGTTGGAGAACAGAAAAAGTTCCTTTCTTAGACTGAGTTTGGTTCAAGAGAAGACAAAAAATATTTAAGTGATTCATCATAGGAAGTTGATGAAACATTGTTGGTATAAATCTTAGGCAGATCATCATTACAGACCATTGGAGTTTTTAGTTTGTGATGTGGTGTTCTTGAAGTTTTGAACTAGTTTGGGTTGTCAATATGTTGGGAGGAATGGGAATATTTCTCCCCATTTTTGGGAAATTTTGAGGTTTTTGAGTTGGTGGGAAAATTATCTTAACATTTAGCCTTTACTCCATAGTTGACATTGAAACATAATGCGTTCCATGTATCTTAGCTGTAGAAATATATTTTTGATCTATCTCTTATTTTGAGTTTGAGTGATCTTGATGTCACTACTAGAATAATTCCCTATACCAATGGTTTGGAACCATTGGTATAGGCCTCCAAACTCTTGGTATAGGCTATACCAACGGTTTTGGAGAACCGTTGCCAAGTAAGATGTGAGTATAGGTCTATACCAACGGTTTTGTGAAAACCGTTGGTATAGACCTATACCATCGGTTTTGAAAACCGCTGGTATAAGTAATATGAAAATCTATACCAACGGTTTCATAAACCGTTGGTATATGTAATTCAAAAAATAATCATCTGGTTGGTTTTGATCCCAGAACCTCCTGTTTGTGATTGAACGACCTAACCACTAATCTAAGATACTTTTGTGAACATAATTTCATAAATATGTATATGTATTATCATAATTATTTTAAATTTTGATTTATTTAATGTCCGCTATAAAAATACATCTACTTATTCCAACAGTTCTCAAAACCGTTAGTATAGACCTATACCAATGGTTTTGAGAACCGTTGGCATAGGTTCTTTGATTTTGGGACCTATAACAATGGTTTTGGACAAACCATTTCTATAGGGGGGACCTATACAAATGGTTTGGCCAAACTGTTGGTATTGGGTCTCTATAATGGACCTATACCAACGGTTTTGGGCAAACCGTTGGTATAGGTCCAAATTAGTGAACCTATAGCAACACTTTGGCCAAACCTTTGGTATAGGTCCGCCATATACCAACGGTTTTTCCAAAACCATTGTTATTGGTCCATATAAGTGACCTATACCAATAGTGTTTTCCAAACCATTGGTATAGGTCCAAATTAGTGAACTATTCCTACAATTTTCCCAAAACCGTTGGTATAGATCATATTTCTAGTAGTGTGTTATGTCTAGTTTATCTATGACTAAGCATCTATTTAAGATAGTTGATTCTAAAACATAGGTACTTTTTGGAAGGAATATACATTTGTTATATCTTACATAACAACATGGTTCTGATAGACATCATACATGGGATAGGGAGGCACTAATGAGAGAGTTGTGGGCTCATCCTTTTGATATGAAACTTCTTGGTAGACTTTTTGGGGACCAAAAATTTCTATAGTGGGGAGTTTATAACATTCTATTACTGGTTTTAAGGTATTCATAGACCCTCCTTTTTAGTCATTCTTTGGTTGGGGTTTGTGTCAGGTTGTTTCTAGTGAAAATTTAAAATTTTTAAAAGTTTTTTGATGTGACCGGTTGGACCACAATTTTACCAAATCGTGCACCCACCTAATGAAAACCATGAAACCATGGTTAGTAGAAGTTTTCATAGATGTTGCGTGGTTTTATGAATAATTTTTTCACTTATTAGAAACTATGAACACTAGTATAGGGGCACTTGGTTAGGAAACACACTTTTTCTAATTGTGTGGCCTTGCCTAACTAATCACGTAGACGATAAATTTTTATTTAAATTTTTTTTTTAAAAATTACCAAACCCAGTATTTTATCACCACTCGAACCTAAATCTGAATATCTCAAATTCTTAAGTCTTGAAGGATCCTAAGAACCCATTTGGGATCCTTCAACCCCTTTCTTAGGTTGATTGAATCATGGAAGATCTTGTTCGCTCCATCTCCGATAAGTGATTCACCTCTCGTTGCTTCTCTCCCACTCTCTCTCCCCCTTCCTCTATAGGTTTTGTTATATCATCATACATTTGATATGTCTATTATCCATTTATTTGGATCTTGAATCTAGTTTGGATTTCTTGATTCCAGTTTATGTCATTCATTGTTGGCGAATCTCATTTTGGGTGTTGTGTTATGGGATTTTCGTGATAATGGTTAGTAGTTCCATTTAATATTGACAAATTTATCAAAATATGAATTTCTTGATGTTTGAAATTTCACTCACTAAAATTATGAAAACCCAATTTGATGAAAATTGGAATTTAAACTAATTTTGTATGGAATTTTGGGAAAAAAATCCCAATTCCAATGGAATTAGAATTTTTAGTGTAATTTGAAATTGATGGAATTTGTGAATTGATTTTGAAAAAATGGATTAAACTAAATCAATCAAAACCTATGACTGGTTTTATTTTTAATGGAATGAATTGATGAAAAATTTGTATTTAGTTTTGAGTTTGAATTTGTATTTTGAAATGGAAAATTGGTCAATTGAACTATGAATGATGATTGATTTGAAATGAATTGATTTTCCATTTTCCAATTGATTGATTGATTGAGCACATGGGAGCCTGGGTAGTTAGTGTGTTATTTTGGAAAATAATTCTAGGATAGTAATTCCCTAGAAACATGTTTATGATTAAAAATTAAAAAAAATCTACTTCAGAAGATTATATTCATGATGGAATGTGATGAGTTCAATTCGGCCCGATCCTAAGGGATGTCTATACACATTTTACATTATCACTGATATGAGATTATAAGAATTCTTTAACTGGAAACTACCTTACTATAGTCCAGATGACCATGGTTCTTATTTTGACTACTGTGATTATAAATAACATTTTTTTTGAAACTTCTTTACTCATTCCTAAGGATTTATATTTACTTTTTTAAAATAAAATATATTCTTAATCCATTGTATGAAATGTTTTCAATCATTTTAAATGAAAGGTTTGTTTTTTTAAATATTAAACTATATCTTTATTCCATATTTTATTAAAATTTAAAGCATGATTTTGTTTATTTTTATAGAATATTATTTTGGAACCCTTAGTGAGACGCTACTAGGATTTTAGATCACACCCTACCTTTTCCTTCAGGAATTTTAAGATTTTATTTTTCTAGGTATGAGAAAAAGGAAAGAGACTCTTAGAGGAGGTGGATATTCTTGATCCTTTGGGCTTGGAGTGTTGATACCTTTGGGGTGTTTGAGTTTTTTCTTGTCTGTATTTGAGTACTCTAATGATTCACTGTTTGGGTTTCTAATATACCTGTTTAGTTTCTGGCACGGTCTCCCATTAGAGTTTTGTGAATATTGATATATATCTTTATCTCCCATTGTTTTTGTGGAAAACTTTTTCCCACTTCTATATTTTTTGATACCAGGTTATAGTCTCTAACCCATTGAAATAGGGAAAACCCTTTAGGCTATGTTAGGTTTTGCTTGGGTATTAGAGTACGAGGGTATGCATGATGATTCTTGACTATTAAATATCATTTAATATTAATTTAGTTATTAATATATCATTTAATATTCTATAATATGTCAACTATATTTTTTTTAAATGTTCTTATTTCATTCCATGTGTGTTTTTGTCACGTTATGTGAAAAATAGTTTTATAATGTCTTATTTTGGTCATTTAATTAAATGAAAATATTAATTTAATAATTAGATAAATAATTAATATAATTATTTCTGAACCACATACTAATCATTATTTTCTTAATATATTATAATAATAAAATTTTCCATGCTCCTATATGTTGGTTGGAAAATGTTAATATCTAAGAGTGGGGTTTTTTATTCTTTTTAAAACACTTTTATACAAAAAACTAATACTCCTTTATAATTTGATACAATAATATTTTCTTAAATCAGATAATTTGGGAAAATTAATAAGAGAATAATAATTTTTATAGTGGTATAGGGAACAATGATCTCTTTGGGCTCTCTTCCAAACCTCTCTCTGTATTCTTGGTAATTTTCACTAATATGAACCTTTAATTAGGGACTACAACAACTAAGTAAAATATGTTGAAACCTTAAAAAATAAAAGGTTCTTTTATATAAACCTTGATATCCATAGCTTAGTGTGATAACCTAACACTCCACTATGACTCAGTATGAGCAGTCTGCCCTTCAAATAAATATTTTCAGATGTAGAAGTTTAAGCATATTGAGAATGCAACTGTAGTGGAAACTAGAAGATGAAAAATCTTCTTTTTTAGAGAGAAATATATCTAAGTAATTTTATATCCCATGAGATTCATTTTAAATAATATCTTCAATAAAATACAATGACAAAAGAATAACCTTTCATTCTAGCAGGATAGAGACGTAGTAGAAGATTACAACATCTATATCTCTAATGTGTAGTAATGAAAATTTCGATGAATAAATATAAGGAATTAATAGTAGATATGAATATTATCTATAATAATAATAATATTCTTAGAAATTACCATTGAAATGATAATGATATTGAACTTTTTGGTAATTTAGATAAGAATAGAGTCTTTCAAGTAGATTCTATTATCAAATTCTCAATACGTTTTCATTTTTCTATATATACAGTATCTATGTACATAACTTCTCTTAAAGATAAAATATATGGAGAATAAATAATAACAATTGGTTGATATTGATCAAACAGATCCACAAATATCTCCAGATAAATCATGTTATTCATAATTCTTAACACATTTGAAATTTTAATTTAAATTTCCAGTAAAACTGTAACTTTGTTTGAGAAAAATGAATTATTTAATCCACATATTAAGATCATTTGACCCAGTATTTGAATGTATTTTAATGATATATTTATTCTAGTGAAAAAAGTGTTAAAATAGCAAGAAATATTATAAATTAAAATTCTATAGATGGCTGCTTCAATTTTCTGGATTTCACTTCATATGATATCTTCTTTAGTGTGGTTCAAAATGTACCATTGATTCCAAATTTTCTTTTAACTAAAAAAATGCCAGATAGTTGAATATAGGGTTCTTAAAAAAATATTTATTAAAAAACCTTAACATTTGGTTTAACTATAGGTTACATAAGTATCATTCCCTAATGAAAGTTAAGATCCAAAAACTAGTGTTCTCTAAAATCATTTGGTTCAAAATAGTGATTTCAAACACTTTAAAAATTTAAATAATACTTTGGAGAATCTCAACCAAATTACTTCCATAATTTCAGAGGAAATAAAATAAATAATTAAATAAATATAATCCCTAAAGTAACTTAATGAAACATCATTTTCAAAACACATGAGGTTGTTTGTGAGGATCATAATCAATAAGAAAAGAAATGAAATTGTTCGATAAATATTAATATGCCCAACTATCTCCCCCATTTTGATGAAAAAAAACATATAAAAATATAAACATAGGAATATAGGTTTTAATTAGATTATCAAAAAATTAGATTTTTATTAAGTCAGATTAAAAAATATTTTTTAAATCAAATATTATAATATTTATTTTAACCGAATTTCTTCCAAAATTGTAAAAATATTTGAACAAGGAATAAGGATAAAAAAAGAGCAAGGATAATAGTTAATATAATTGTTGTGTTTATCCAAATTTCTCCCCCTTTTGTGATATTTAAAAAATTATATGGATAGATTTAAACATATTTAATTTTTCAGTAAAATATTTGTGAATTTTATGCATAGAAAAAAATAATGTTATTATGGAAATGAATAGGAATTAAAACATAAAACTATAAGACACCAAAAATATCATATAGAGTTATCAGATAAAGAAATATAAAAAAATATTTTATTTATATTAAATATCCTATATTACAAGAAATTTATGTGTCATGACCCACTCTCTATAAAGATACCCCTCCTAGTCCAACAACCAAGAAGAGAGATAATGACCGTGAGTCTCCTCTTCAGTAGGCCCCGGGTTGGAGACTAGCACCGAAAGAATTAAAATATCACATATAAGAGTGATTAACCGAAACAATAATTTGATTAATAGATAGAGTAAACCAACCACAATAAAATTTATGAAATAATATAAAATAATTTAAACTAAAATCTATCCCATAATGCATGTATGAGTAACACATATACAGATAAAAGTCTCTAAAATAAATTCCCAAATGAAAAGGTAAGCCATTAACACATCTAAAACCCAATGGTCTGAGGTAGTAATGACTATCATATTCCAAAAAGTCCTTCTAGAAACCTGAAAGAACATTTTTTATACTTAGGGTGAGCATACAAATATACTCGGTAGGGAAACCAAAGTCTCTTATGCACTTGTAAAAAGAGAATAATAATTCCATAGTGAGAAAATAGTAGAACCAACAACACCTATACATTTTAACTAACATAAGAAATCCTCACCATAGAATACTCACTAAAGAAAACATCCAGGTATAATAAATTAATAAGAATCATATTGATGATACGGTACCCCATGCCACTTTCCCACTGATTTTCTGCCTTCACACCCCAATGTCGTATGTCCTGGAGTTCCCATCTCTTTCGAACATCACATTTTTCCTAGAAACCTACATGCAACTAGCCATCATATCACATATCAGCCAATGAAACTTGGGCCATCACATAACATATCATCCATAACCATAACCAGAGTAGAATGGTATTGTGAACATAAAAGAAATCAACCTCATTCCCTCTTCCAACAATGCATAACCCCCACTATAAGCCATATTATCACCTCATCATACATCCTTATAGTGTGGTATTGACTTATAGAAATAACATTCCATGAATTTAATCGTTTCATGGAATATAGAGTGGGAGAGAGTGGGTAGCCATCCATTCACCATCACCACCAGGATGCTATGAGAAATATCCCCAATCATATGGGTGTTGGGACATGGTGATCGACATGGGCGAGGTGGATATAAAAATCACAAGAAACATACATGGTATATATAGAAAATATATATATCCACACACAACACAAATATATGGGTTTCTAAAAAATCACTAAAAAACTCACAACATCACCACCCTAGATCACAAAACCACTACATTCTCTGCCCCTACTAAATGCACAACACCACACAATCATCCACAATCCAAATTTCACATTTCATATTCTTTCTCAACTTAATCCATTTTCCAAATTTCACATTACCAACCAATTACATTACCCAACACATTCATTTCAATATTTATCCAATTTAATTTTGAACTAAATATCAAATTTATTTTACCACACTTCCAATTTTTTTTGAATTCACTTATTATTCATTTCCATCCCATTAACCAAACCAGCCCTTACCATTTCTATTTCAACATCATCATTTAACTCCAATACTACCGGGGAAACTAGCACAAAGAAAAACAATACAAAAATAAACAACCCATCACCCTTATCATTCTAGCTTGCCACACAAAACCATTATTTCATATCCATATCCACTTACATATTACCATATCAACATCACAACCATTTCCCAACTCATTTACTACATATCACTACTGCACATCACCACCTCACTGCATTTCCACACCACAATAAATTTACCATATACCAATTACATCTTATCACCTTCTTCATAACCGAACAAAAAACCACACATCATAATGATACATTCATACATCATTTTTTTACAAACCATTATTAGATTTGAAAATGGGTTTTCATTACAGTCCACTCTTTATTCATGAGCATTATCACATAATCCATAAATATCCATGGGAAACCATTTTATTAACCAGAAATTAGTGGTTATTCAATTTCAATATTTAGTGATAAAAAATGATACAAAACAAGGTTTATATAATCAAAAAAATTATAGTGAAAAAAAAATCCCTCAATGACCATGATTTTCAATAATGTGTGAAGCCCATAAAATTAAAATGTCAATAATATCAAAATATATAAATCATTTAATTAATCCTAATTCCCATTAATTTTCAATTAAAATCGTTATTTATCTTTATTATAAAAATTTAATTCTTACCAAGCATAAAAAGAAGCATAACCCCACCCACATGATACACTTTATGAGAAACAAAGGATCCCCTACCACAAACAAGGATTTAAAATTCACTATGCAAGGATGATGTAAGAGGAAGGCCACCAATGGAAATTAAATTGAGGGAGAGAAACTATACCAAACTAGAACATATCAAACCATCATCACCTTATTGAAACCACCCAATAAACATGATTACTTGAACCCCCTAGATGTATAAGTAAGAAGAAACCGGTATAAAACAAAGAGGGGGAATAACCAAAACTACCATGGATAAATATCCAAGGTCAAAGGTTAAAATACACTGAAAGGGGAATGGAATAATATCATGGTACACATTTGTGTCACCCAATAAACAAGAGAAACATTAGAAAAGTGATCAGGTATGAGGGAATCTTGGATTTTATATCCTTTCTGAAAAACATAGGACCGTGAAGCAACCACCTAGACTACGTCGTAGCCTACTTAAAACCTGAAGGGACTATATTCAACACCCCTAACCATGGAACAACCCTTCTAGTCAATACAGAAATTGAAAAACTGGGCTATCTTTGCACCTTATATCCTATAAAAATGTGGAGAAGACCATGACATAGCTTATACCACTTTCCCATAGTAACATGGAAGAGGCTGTGTTATAGCATCATCTGCATGACACATTTATGCCAAAATTGGAAGTAGCACCAAAGTCCACTCGAGCCTCCTCCTATTTGATGGAATTTTCTCCACATAGTATCTATCTCTTATCTAGATGGGTCTATTTGATAGACAATTATCACTAGAATTGAAATCCCCCAAAACGATAGTAGCTCTAAAATTATCCAACCACCTTCTATGACATAATCAATCATCTTACCCCACAATGAACCCCATTATATTGTATCCCTAGGCCTTATGCAGTAGCCTTTCCAAAATAGGCAGTGTCACCCCATTTTCTTACTAAAACCCCCCCAATCACCTTGGAATATACTCATGGTAACTACAATACCTAAAACAATAGTGTCTTCCAAAGTCTAATACGACACACCAAAAAACTCACAAACTATTATCACCCTTAAGAATCAAAACCAACCAATAAATAGAAGGATAAATGAATCTTGAACAACCATCCCATGAGATACTGCTCAAGTATATCATTACAACTGAAGCATTTCCATTAAACAAACACTCCAAATGTCAAGTACCAGCCTGGGTACCATGGTAACCCGATAACTGAGTCAACCCTGACATAACCCGAAAGGAACTCTCAATCCCCACAGGTCTGTGACTATCACTTGGCATCATACAACATGCAAGTGGGAATTATTTTTCCAAAATACATAGCGGCTGTAAGAAAAGCATGTCAATATGCATAAAAAATAACTCCACTAGGAGTAAAGTACCAGAATACAACAAGGTATAAAAATTCCTAAGTACTACATTCCATGCACTAAAAATAGGGAAAACACCACAAGGTCCCTAAGGACACAACTCATTGAGTCTAAATATTAGCATCTGGATACACCTCCAAGTGATCCAATCCCCATACTCGAACATTGAAGGATATATTCTACAAACACACAAAGAAAAAATTTTGGTGTGATTCTAAGCCCATTAGGATACCACCAAATATTCCATAACAGATGCTAAATATATATAATCCAAATAAAATAATTAAATTTTCAAAACAAATAGGTTTGGAAATTCAAAATCATATTAAAAAAACATGCTATACATTTTCAAAATGATGAAAATTAATTTTAAGCATAGTCTTTACTTTACCAGAGATGGAATATTTCAAAAACAATGGAATAAATAAAACAGTTACATAAAACAATTTATGTAAATCCATCAAAGGCAAGTATTGCATTTTTACAGCATTGGAATACATTTATATCTCATATATAAATAAACATGTGAGAAACATGGTCATATACCAGGTAAGTACCATAGTATTAACCAGTTAAAGGATTCCACACTCTCTAAGTGATCTATGAAAAATGAGTATACTCACATCCCCCTGAAACTGGCCAGAGGTGACTTATCAACCTCACCTCAGGAATGTGACCCACAATCGAAATGAAATCCATTCAAAACCAATCCCTTCATTTTCATAATTCATTTACAATATTAAATTCAAACATTTAATTAAAAACATTTCCATCAAATCCAAAATTTAAATTCAGTAGTTTAAATCGATCAATTTCCAAAAACAAACCTCAATTAAATGGAATTGGGGGTTTTCTAAATTTCCCTGACAAAACCATTTAAAATATTTCAATTCACTATAATTGGGTTTTTATCAGTTTAATTGAAAGAAAGTTTGAGAAATTTAATTTAAATAAAAAAATTGAAATAAATCAATCAATTAGGGAATAATCATTTTTGCAATTCAGGACAGAACCACCTACCTCTTCCAGAAACTCAAAACTCATAGAAACACCTGTCAATGAGAAAAAAGGTGTAGAATACCTCAAAAATAAAATGAGAATCAATATCCAACACCATATGGAATATATTATTCAATTCCAAGATGATCAATTGAAAACAAAATAAAGTAGAAAGAGAGAAACTTGAATAATGAGAGAAACGACCTACCTTAGAATCACACCACAAGTGAAACGATGATCGAACACCAGAGGAATGGATCTAAAAGGGTTGTAAAGATTCAAGATCACCAGTAAAGGTCTTTTGTTGATGATTAAGGAACTAGTGAGGATCAAAAAATAATCTCACTTCCTATTTTTAAAAATTCAGTTGGGGTATTACACGATGTGTAATCCCAACACATTAAGAAACCCTTTAAGATTCCTTGACATAAAATTATATTCTATGAATTAAAAACCAATAATTAACTTTATAATGATGTGTAGTGAAATCTCACGATGTGTACCCATCATAGAAGGAAGCCGATCATGACCTATTTACATGACCATTTCATGACGTGTAAGCATGTTGCACGGTGTGCAACCCTCTAATAGTTTTCCTGAAAAGTCAATTTGAAGGTGAGGATCCAAAAAATATCCAACATCACCATTATAGGTATCCTTCCTATCCAAACTCTACCCTACCCCATCAAATAAAATGTATTACTAATTCAAGGATTAAGGTGTACCTGTCCAAATGCTAATGGGATGTTACAACCACCCCACTATAAGAACCTTTTGTCCCCAAAAAGCCTATGAAGAATCTTCCATGACAAAAATATGAGGCCAATTATCTCTCATCAGTGCCTCATGTTCCCATATATTGTGATTATAATAACCTTGATTCCATAGAATAAAAATGAGAGGTATCATCCTCCCATAAAGTACCTTGGTCTCAAAGTCAACTACCCTGATTGGACACTCAGTCAATGATAAATGAGGTTCAATATCAAGATTACTCCAGCTCAAAATGTTAGATGGATTAGAGAGATGTTTTCTCATTTATGATACATGGAATACATTATGTATCAACATCAGCTGTAGTGGAATTACTAAATAGTAAGAAACTTTCCCCACTATCTCAACAACCTCAAAAGGTCCCACAAAATGAGGAGCAAGATTCCCTTTCCTCCCAAGCCATCAATTACCCAATTGGGGTGAAACTTTGAATGAAACCTAATAACCAATGGAAATCTCCAAATGTGTCCTCTGTTGATAAGAATAAGACTTATATCAACTTTGTGTTGTCAACATACTATGAGGAATCAACTGAATCTTAGCTACCTTTTCCTACAATAGGCTTGGTCCAACCAAGGAAATTTCACCAACCTCTGACCGACAAAAGAGAGACTTACAAGGCAAGAAATGCAAGGCCTAAAAAAGATGCAAACTGATCACAGACTGGAAAATGTTTCTATAAGAGAACTCAACCAGCCCCAAGTGATCTTCCCAAGCCCCATTGAAGTCAAGAGCCCAAAAAAAAAGAATATCCTCAAGAATATGTATAGCTATCTCTATCTGGCCATCCAACTATGGATAGTAGGATGCGATCAAACAAAGCTAAGATCCCAGTGCCTTATGAAGGCCTCTCCAAAGGAAAGAATTAAACTGAGGATCTCTATTAGAGACTATAGCTACTAGAACTCCATGCAAACGAACAAACTCTCTCACAAAGAGACTTCCCTACTTTTTAACTTTGGATGTATCATGAATGGGTATAAAGTGAGTTGATTTGGTTAGTCTATCAATGAAAACCCACATGACATTATTATCTCTATGAGTATGAGTCAACCCAAACAAACAATCCATAAAGATCTCATCCCACTTCTAAGTAGGGACTGGAAGTGGCTGAAGAAAACCCGAAGGTTTCTAGCGCTCAACCATAACCTGCTGACATGTATAACAATGAGAGACAAAATCAACGATGTCTCACCTAATCCCTAGCCTCCAGAACTGCTTCCATATATCATAGAACATTTTTTTGGTTCTCAGGTACACTTCCCACTATGAATTATGACAATCCCACATCACATCCTTTATTGCTGCTATAGGCACAATAAAGTGATTTTGATAGCATAGAACACCTTCTTTGGATAACAGCCACTGTGAAAATGTCTCCCCACCACAAAGAGAATCACTAATTATATATAATTCATTATGAAGCTATTAATACTAAAGAATCATCTCGAGAAGAGTGGATGATAATCGAATTCTAGGTAAAGAAACTTCAACCCCTTTCTTCTGAACTCTAATATACAACTGTGCAAAGAGATCTATCAAATTACACTCTTTTGAATATTCTTTCACTGCTGGGTTAGAACCTTATTGCTTAATGCATCAACAAAGACATTCTCTTTCCCTGGTGTATAGGTAATGTAAATTTCAATCAACTATATTTACTCCACCCAATGCCTTTGGTGAAGGTTCAAATATTTTTGAGAGAAGATATGACTCAAAATTTCGTGTTCTGAAAATTCGATAAACCTTTATCCATACATGTATTTCTACCAAATCTTAAGCACGTGCATCACAGCTGAAAGTTCAAGATCATGGGTAAGATAATTCATCTCGTGTGGACTAATCTAAATAGATCCTTAAGTAACTACCTAGTTTCCCTACATAAGGACACACCCCAAACCTCAACCCGATGCATCACAAAAGACCAAATAACCCTACCCATCCTATAGAGGAGTCAACACCGGTGCAGTATTCGAAAGTAATTTCATCACAATAAAAGAATTATGATATTTATCATCCCAGAAAAACCTCAACCATTTCACATTAGAACTTTTATTGGAGAATACAACATTGAGAAGTCCATCACTAACCCATGGTAATATCTGGTTAAGCCCAATAATCTCTGAATCTCAATGAAATTCTGTGGTCACTCCCAAGTAATAACAACCTTCATCTTCTCAGAATCAACTAATATACCCTGTTCAGACACCATGTGTCATAAGAATTTTACTTCATGAATCCAAAAATCTAATTTTGAGAGATTGGAATAGAGTCGGTTACTTCTCAGAAAACTCAAAACTATTCCTATATTAAGCACATGTTTCTGCTCGTATTTAGAGTAAACAATAATGTATTCCACAAATTCTACAACAAAAGTATCCAGATACTCATAGAAGATCTTCTTCATAAAATAAAATAAAACTGAAGGAGAATTAATTAGACCAAAGGGCATAACAAGGTTATCATAATGGCCATACCTACTCCAAAAGGCTGTTTTATGAATGTCAGATTTTTTTATCCTTAACTGATGGTTACCCGAGAAAAGATCAATCTTTAAAAACCACTTCACACCTTTTAGATAATCAAACAGATTATCAATCAATAAAAATAGGTACATTCTCTTTATCAAAACTTATTTCTTTTCTGATAATGAACACATAGGTGAAGAGATCCATAAGACTTCTTAGAAAAGTGAACTGATTCCTCCCAAGGTGATGCACTCAGGAATATAAAGAATTTTCTTGAGAATATCGTCCAGTTGGGACTTCATCTCTTTTAGTTTCTTTGGTTCCATGTGGTAGGAGGGAATTGAAAATGGTTAAATACTGGGCATTAAGTCACTGGGGAACTCAACTTTCCTTACTAGTTAAAGACTAGAGGAATCCAAATTAAACACATTAAGAAACTCAATGTGACTAGAGGGAGATAATTTATCAAAGATTCAAGCTTCATATAAAAATAAAACACTGATATCACTTTCCCCAAATATAGATAATATGGTCTGGCTTTGTTGGAACTTTGGTCCCAATCTACTTGAAAGATAAGAGATGCACCATTAGGAACAATAATGTAGACCCATCGATGATAAAAATCAATACGATATTTATTGGAAATTGAGCCTATCCATCCCAAATATGACATAAATAGATTTCATATCAAGTGAAAAAAAACTCCATGAAATCTCAACATCTGAATTAGAGAAAACACAAGAGGGATTATGAAGGCCCTAATATCTTTTCATTTCATGTGGTGTAGTAATATCCATTGAACACGATAATTTCTCCATAGAAAGATTAAGAATATTAACAATATGGGTTGAAATAAATTACTGAGATGCACCCATATAAAATAGAGTAGTCACTAATTATGATGATAGAGTAATGGTACATCTCACGATCTCTAGACTTGTGTCTTCTTCCCATCGAGACTCTTCTACTACGTGAAGAAGCTTTGTTATAGATGTTTGTAGTTGGAGCCCTTTTTTACATGAAGCATCTAGTTTTTTTAGTTTAAGGAGGATATGATGATCATGTTCCACTATGTAGAGTAGATAAATGATTGTAGAATCTGTATAAGTGCCCTAAATATCCACTGGAGCTACAGATTTTGGGTTCCTTAGTGAAAATCATCTTATAATGTCCTAGATTTCCACACTAAAAGTAAGTCAAATAACTTCCTCCTGGTACTTTAGGAGGTTTGGAATGAATCTACCACCAAGAACTACCATGAGAATCATCATGCTTCTATTTTCCTTTAGAGGAACCAACACTGCAAGAGGGAGAAAAAGGAACTCCCATGAAACATGAATTTCTAACCATGTCCATTTGAACCATCATCGCCCTATCCATAACATCAACATAAGTGGGATTATTTGGAAAGAGAACTTGAGAATGGGTATCTAATCTATGTCCTAATTTAAATCATCGAACCTTCATCCTTTCATTAGATACAATCTCTGGAGACAACAACACCAGCTGAGAAAAGCGATTTGAATACTCATTCATGATTTTTTTGGCCTGTTGAAGTTTGAAAACTCCAAAGCCTTATCCAACACCACTGAATCTGGATAAAATTGATTATTCAAAATAACCTTGAAGCCTTTCCACTCTAAGCCCTTATACTTCCCTACCATCACTATTGTGTCCCACAATCTCCCAATTGGTGCTTCCAACACGAAGGTGGCACACTTTAGCTTGAACACATATTGTGTTTCCAAGAACTAAAATAGAAGTTCTATCTTGCACAACCATTCCTTATCATGTTGTGGATTAGTGGAGCTTTTGAAAAATGGTGGATTCAGGAGAAATAACTCTTGTGAATGATTCCGAAGAGCGTCCTCCTGAGGATCCATAACTGCAACATGAACGAGAACTAGAGGTGGTTTTGTACCACAACATGGATAGTGTGAACCATCACCTATACTAGATTTGGGTCAATTAGAGAATTCACTCACTACAATTCAACATCATCTTCCTCTTGGGTCTAATTTGGATGTCTTCTTAGTGGCATGATGCTACACAACATTAACAGATCGAAGTAAGACATTATATTAACACTCAAACTGAGCAATGAGGAAAATTATTTCCAATAAATGGATCAAATAGATTTTCATTCCACTCTATCCAAATGAAAATAGGTAAATTACTAGAGAAAGTCCATAAGACATCCTTCCCCTACCACCCATGGTGACTTAAGGTTCATTGCGGTGAGAGCTAGCCAGACACTCAATCACAACTACCCCTAAGTCCAGAAAGGATTTCCAAAATGAATACTGATATCAAGAAAAAATCTCAATGGCCTCGTATGATACCACTTTTTCATGAACTAGCTTGGGGTACTAGGGTACCCAATCTGGACCATGACACAGAACCTAGAAATAATGCTCACCAAAGAGCCCACACAACTAGATCACCACACCACTTTACCATGCACCACAAAAAGAAAAACACCACCCCATTTTATATAAGCAAAAAATCCACCATTAAACTTAACCATACAAAAAAACTACCTAATTTCCCATAAATACCAATCCAATGATCACCAAAACCTCCACACAAAAGATCTCTAAGCACAAAAATCGAGGAATTCCACCTCCTATCTCAAGATATTATCTATATTAGCTGACATTGAATCGCCCACATCATTTTAATCATGTAAAAGTAAAACATGACTTGCTTAATAATCATGTCTTACCATCTTAATATGTTTGAATCATTATTCACACATCACATAATAAAAAAAGTAACATTTCATAAAACATCATGTTCCAAAAATTGCATCATCAGAGTAAAATAGATAAAGGGAAAACTAAAAACAACTTCAGGAACTAGGCACACATATATATCTGACACTTCCAATTACTCTCATTGAGACCACCATGCCTCTACAGAACACAAAATGAAGGAATGATCCATCCTAAAAAAACTTTATCTTGATGATCCTAGATCTCCACTGGACGTTCAACGAACATCACATTATCCTCAATATCTAACTCTCCCATATCAATGACATGGGAGTGAAAGTGAATATACCTATGGATTTTATAGATGTGGAACATGTCATGGATAAAATCCAGTCATGGAAGGAGTTATAACCGATAAACCACTTTATCAATGTGCTTTAACACCTCAAAAGTTACAGAAAATAGGGGTGAGAGGATATCCCATTCCAAAACTTCCCACATCGTGGGGAAACCTTCAATAATTTGAGGTCTCCAACCTCAAACTCCAAGGGCTTCATTCTGAGATCAAAACAATCCTTATTCTTGTCCTATGTTACCTTCATCCTCTCACGAGAAACTTAATCCTTACCCATCATGCTCTATACCACATTGTGACTGAGAACTGAGGACTCCACAACCCTGGTCCAATAAAACAATGAAAAACATTACTACTTGTATAAAGTCTCAAATGGGGCCATGGTGATGGATGAGTGATAGATGTTATTATAATAAAACTCAACCAAAGGAAAGTGTTTTTTCCCAAGATCCAAGGAAGTCCAAGATACATTCCTTCAGTATATCTTCTAGCATCTAGATAGTCCGATCTCTCTTTCTATCTGTTTTTGGGTGGAAAGCAGTGCTGAGGCGTAACTGAGTGCTAAAGTAATGATGAAATCCCATCAAGACTCATGAGGTAAAATTAACATCCCGGTCCAAGATAATGTACCTCAGAACCCCATGAATCTACAAAACCTCCTTTATAAGAATCACCACTAAAACATCTATGATGAACGATTCCCTTATCATAATGAAGTTGGTAGTTTTTGTTGACTACTACAACATTACAAAGATATATTCACAACCTCCCCGAGCTCGAGGTACCCCAGGGATGAAATCCATTGATATTTCATCCCATTATCACTCAGGAACATTCAAGGGATGTAAAAAACCTACAGGAACCTGATTCTTATCTTTTAGCCATAGGAAAACCAAACACCAATCCACAAAATCTACTACCACCCATTTTGTATCGGGCTACCAAAACAATTCTCTCAAGACATAGTATATCTGGGATATCCCTAAGTGTACCATAAAATTTGAATTTTGAAACACATGAAGCCCCCCCTAACTCATTTACATTATAAAAACATTGACCCTCGAAACAACATCAGGTTCCAAATATCCTATAAACATCCCTTTATAGCATCACCATAGCCAACATGATTTCACATCACCACTGCCTCTGAGTCTCAACACTAAGACTCCTCCAAACTCTACACTAAAGAAGACTATAGTATCATATGAAACAAGATACATCACTATCAACCTCCCTTTCTTCTAAATATAGGACTACCAACTGCTTCATATCCCTCTAATTATATTCATATTCATGAACAACATCCTTCCATGAATTCATACTCAATTTTTTGGCCATGAGATTACCCTTTCTTAAGGTGTATGGGATATCAAAGTCGTATTCTTGAAGATAACCCATCTACCTCCACTTCCACAAATTTAGACGATACTGAGTGAAGATATACATCAAGATCATGTGATCTGTGAATAACAAAAAGAAATCCCCAATGAGGTAATTCCACTATAAATTTAGTGCAAAGAAAGACACTACTATGATGGGAAACACCACAAAACTCCTCAAACATCACCCCTTTCTCTATTAACTGATGTACTAAACAATTTCCCCATTATGTAGTAAAAAATTCCAAACACTGATAAGTCGAGATAAAAACCCATTCTTTCATGGTCCATGCGATCAATGGAGCCTCAATCCATGATAAATTATATATGAAACTCCTGTAATAACCCATATGACCATATAATCTACAAAACTATACTACATTCTTGAGTGTTTACTAAGAAACAAATTCTCTGACCTTTGATGGGTCCATAAGAAAACCCAATTGAGACACCATGTGCTAAAGTAAGTACACCTATCATGTTCAAAACCTAAACTTGAAAAAATTTCCATTGAGTTGATGAAATCTAAGAACCCATAACAGAGTTATAAAATGATCAACATAGTCCTACTATAACTTAAAGTAGATCAATATATCATTGATGAAAATGAATATAAACTGGTCTTGGAATTCACGTAACAATGTTTTAATGAGCCCTATGAACATAGATGGTGTGTTCTTGACACCGACCAACATGAAAATGAACTCAAAATACCTAAACCTACATCATAAGGTAGTATTCAATTCATCATACTCCTTTACACATAATTAGTGATATCTAGACCACATATCGATCACAGAAAACCAACTTGATCCCCTTAACAGTTTAAAAAATATCATTTATCCTCAGATAAGGGTAATGATTCTTGATCGTTACCTTATTTTATCTTTGGTAGTCTATAAAAAACCTTAGACTAAAATTATACTTCTGGGGAATAACACTAGATCACCCCAAGATGACAAAATGGGATGGATGAAAGATGTTTTCATTAGGTCATCTATTTGAACCCCATCCCCCTCAACTCAAAAGTTTCTATTCGATAAGGCTCCATAATAATTGTAGAAGCATTGTCATGCAATTCAATCCTAAACTAAACATTAAAAAGAAGGGTATCAACACAAGAACCTTAGGAAGTAAATATAGAAAATACTTGATAACCCCATGATTCTCCATCATCTCATTATCCAATGATTCTAGGGGAAACTCATCTATCAATGACAAAATGACACTCACACATCGACTTCCCAAATAACAACTTAGCTGGGAAATGAAAACCATAATATGTACACACACATTTAAAAACACAACTCTTCCTAAATAGTATTACATTACATCATGTATGGAATACAACATGTTGATTCCAAAAATGAAATAATATGGTTAAATATATAGAAAGAAAATATATCTACATGAGTAATGTGTCCCTACAACCAGCCTACACCCTCTACACACTTCAAACTAGCTAATTTGGACTCAAAATGGAATAGTCAACACTAGGGGCATGGAATCCTCTCTATTTCCAATCCTAAAGCAATGAATAGAGTGGTTGGAACAAATTAGTTTGAAGATCTTAAATAAAACAATGAATAAACAAGTGTAGATGATAAATTGATCATACCTTGAATGATTTCTGACCACTCTTACGCCGCCACCTCTACTGTATGAAACTGACCACACCCAAACATTATATTTATAAGGAACCATACATTTTATACATATATATAACATCTTATTATATTAATATTGATTATATAACAAAATGATCCACACCAGAATAGTATAGGTCTAGCACCTTGAAAAACATAGAAACATAAACAATTGGTTCATAAGAGTAATATATCATCTTCCACTTAGTTTTCTAGATCTAGAACCCTTCTTAGAAATATCATACATAAAACATTTCTTCATACCCTGGGTAAAGGAATCACAAGAAAGGGTGGGCTTTGGTACTTAGTAAGGGTAAAAAAGGGAGATATCAATGATACAATAAGAATAACATGAGAAAAAGAGTATGTTAACATGAGCATAACATTTTAAAAACATGCCTTCTAGATCAAAGAAAATTACCTTGTGTCATGGTATAAATCATAGTAGTTTATAAGACATCAATCATAAAGTAATCACTGAACATGATCCATGAGAGTATAATATTGGCACAATACATGGATTTGTGGCATACACATAATAATATAAAATCATTTCCATAGAAATTAAGACCCATTTTGAAGGCAATCATTATGGAATGGGTTTACTCCCCAAACCATCATTGTATTCAAGGTTCAATCGCAAGACAATCATAGAAAACAAAGTCCCTTACGAAACTGTGTTTGTTTTCCATTCTAGTGTTGTTTATATGATGAGATATTAATCTTTTCCCAATGAATTGGAGGGAGACATATGTCCCATCTAGTATATAATGAATATCATACATCTATGTTCCAAAATATCATAAAACATTCATTATAACATAATCCATTAAATAAATGGGTTTCAGAAGTATTTCATCATGACATAACTAAGGGAAAATAAAAAAAATTAAAAATATTTCATAATTTCATAAACTATGGAAAAAAATGAGTTTCATAATCATTTCTTCAATGCATCATAGAATAACTCATTGAAAAGGAATAGGTTTCATAAAAATATTATCATCATTAACATAAAATATCTAGAGAATAATTTAGGATGGTTTCATTAAATAATACCCTTAGTAAATCACAAGTTACATCAAATGACGTCAACTTAGATGGAAAATTATTTTGAAATATCACATGGAACATTTCTTTAGGAAAATATCCTTTCAACATAGAAAATCACCTTTTAAAATATAAAAAATTTCACTAATATGAAATAAAAAATTTTATTTTAAAATAACATCAAAAAATTTTAATGTAAGATTTCAATAATTGAGTGGTCAATATGTAACAAATATATTCATGACGCAAATGTTAAAAAAAAGTTCCTTTCATATTTTCGGTAAAAACTCAAAAGTTCATCGTATGAAAAACTCCATGAACATTACTTGTAATATTTTTTTTAAAACAAAAAACATGGTTAAATATTAATTTAATCAATCATTGGAGATTAATAAAATTATTTTTTAAAAACTTTTTTAGAAAACATGGAAATTAAATAGAATAAATTTTCAACCAATGAGAGAAATAAATTCGATTTTTATTCTAAACAATATTTTTAACTTTTGTGTTCTAAAATACAAAAAAATGAAATGAAAACTTGTATTATAATGAAATAAACATAGTAGAAAAAAATTTATGAGTTTACTGAGAGATATATCATATGATTTTATACTTATAAACATAAACATAAAGAATCCCAATTAATAATTAGATTATAACATAAAACCATTAGCACTTCGATGAATTTGGAATCCCAAGACCCATGAAGAAAAGAAACTTATATGGATATTTATATAAAATAATCTCATGTAAATAATCTTAAAATTCATTAATGGGATTTATATATACACCCCATAAAAAAAGTGTTGTAAAAGGCTTGTGTCCCACAAAAATAAAAGTGAAATGAAATTTCCTTACCATTTTAGAAGCTTTGTAATCCTAAACCCCATAGGAGAGTAAAATTAAATGAAACATTAAATATAATTATAATAAATTAATTAATTACATACCATTTCTATGGGGCTATATATACACCTCATAAAATAATATTGGTACATAACATAACTTATGTCCCATAATAGATAATTTGAGATGAAAAACACTTACCTCAAGTCTTGAATTTCTCAATATAGGTTAGAACTACTTATATAATAAATATACTTTTATTATACACGTATTAATGAACCATAATCATATATAACATATAACATATGATTAATTTATACCATTTTATCTCCTGTTCATTAAAAATTCTTTATTAAAATCATTGTTTTGGGTTACAATTGCTTTACTTTTCATGTATGTTTTGGTTTGATATTTTTGTTAATTATAATTTTATCATGGTTCTATAAAATATATATTTTTAAATATTATATAAATATAATATATATTCACTATATATTTGTTTATATTAACATATAAAATTTAAATATAGAAAATGAAATACACCGTTCATGGAGACGATATGCCATACATAGGCATGAACACTGCTTCCATTTTCTTGAAGGATATAAAAAAATAAAGGTTAATAGTATATAAAATTTATAGAATAATTATTATTTTATATATATCATTTATATTTATTAAATATATCTTTATTTCCATCCATGTAAAAATAAAATAAAAAACATTTCACATCGCTTTGTAGAGGCGGCGATCCACATTTACACACCAGTGGCATTATCCTCTTCTAAAGGATCAGACAGTAAGAAGGTAGATTTGACATTATAATTTAAGTTGTATAAATATTTTATTATTATACTATATAAAAATTTAATCCATTATTATATCCATCCTTGAGGGGTGGCGATGGAAGAAGAATTACATCAATTCATGAGGTGGTAGTCCTCTGTATACACGATCGACAATTTCATTTTCTATTTAATGAGAGAGGAGATGGATGTATATTGTTAAAATAAAATAATAACATATCTGTATATATGTATATATTTATTTTATTATATAATATTATTTTAATATTATTTTAAGGAGTTGGAAGACTTAATAAAATATAAATTCCTGGTTAAGAATGATATATCTTCTTTGGACAACCCCCTTAAGTTAGCACCCAAAGACTTCATAGGAGAGCTTAATAATAAAAATAAGGAATCTAGGATTTTAGGAGGAAAGTAAGGTGGATTTTTGAAGGCATTATCAGAGAAAAAGGCTTTGTATGTTTAAATTTGAGAAGAGAGGGGGAACCCTTTTATAAGTGGGGGAGATAATGCATTTGCATGTTTTGAAAATAAAAAGTTATAACAGAATTTTAAAATGAAAAAGGGTACCAAATGAATAATTATCAAATGTGAGATGAGATAATGTATATATATTCCCATAAAATAGTAACAGTATAAGTTTTTATGTCATTTTAAACCTCATATTTTTAGTTTTACACCATCTGTAAACATGTTTTAACCTCAACTATAATAATTAATTTTTTCTATTTTCACTATTAATTAAGATCAAAAATTAATGTAACAATATTATATAATTTTAATTATTGTAAATCAAAAAATGGAACCATGTTTTATAAAATTAATTCATAGATGTGTAAAAATTTAATTTAAAATAAAACCCATAAACGCGATGAAGAAGAGGTTTTCGAAAGAGAGAAATTTTTTAATTATAAAAAGAATTTGTTTCAAAAATCAACATGAAATTGATTGAAATGACATAAATTGGATTTATAATAATATAATTTAACTAATTTTAAAATTAATACATTTTAAAACATAATGAAACTTTTTAAATTATTTAAATGATAATGTGGTTTTCAATTAAAATTATTATTTTCACTATTCCTTAAAAAATTATGATTTTCAGAAAAAATACCCAAAAATAAACCCTAAGATAATTTTCACATGGTTATTCAAAAGAATCATTAAATCTATTTCAAAATTATTTTCTAAAACCAGAAAAAATTAATTTTATTAGTTAAAAAAATCAAAATAAATCATATTTTTGAGAAGAATGTATCTTTGAAACAAATAATAAATTCAGTAAAAATTTAGTTCCTAATTATAAATATAATTTATTTATACAAAACCCTTATAAATATTTTTTTATTTTATTTATTCTTATTCATATATCTATGTTTAATGTATAGGTAAAAATAGTAATATTAATAGTATGTTGTGGTTTTTTAAAACTCAGTGTTGTGTGTAAGGAAATATATTGAATAAAATTAATTTTATTTGGAAGAAATATTTCACAAAAACTCATGGTGAAATATTACACCCCATTAAAGTGAATTAGACCCTCAAAATTCCATCACATTTATACAAACAAATGAGGATAGTTTTTCCTCATCATATCCTTAGGTTCCCACGTAGCTTCTTCAAGTTGGTGGTTCACTATAAAACCATGAACATGTGATTAATATTGTTTCATAGAACCTTTTATCTATTATATTGAATTTACACTAGTTGTTACTAATAGGAAATGTTATGAGCCAGTGATATGAGCTCTATATTTAGTATATGTGAAGAATTAGATATGTAATTTCTTACGAGAGATACATAGAACACATCATGGACATGAGAGAGGTTTAGTGAAACACCCAACCAATAAGAAAACCTATATACTCAATCAAGAATGTAAAATGGGCCAATATACCTTAGGATAAAATTTAATTTATTCTGAAATATTATAATATTATTACATAGAGAAATTGATAAAAACATGTTCTCAGAAACTTAAAACCCTAGATCACGTTCATGATTATCATTATAACTTTAATTTCAACTTTAGGCTTCCATTATGTGTTTTTGAATGGATCCAAACATATCTACCATTTATTTATGAAGATTGGTTCCTTATAGCCTTGTTTCTCCAATATAATCCCAACACGTTGGAATTCTAAACTTGTTTCGATAGAGGGATTCATATGTACCCATTTGAATAATTGAGTGAAATATATTGTTGTAATAAAAGTCAACAAGAGTAAGGTGTTGATACCAACCACCTTTAAAATCCATAGGACAAGATATCAGAATATAGTATAGGGTTTGAAAGGTTCATTAAAGCTATACATTTTTATGAGAATGATACACCATGTGGAAACTCTACTCTATATTGAGAGTTTTCTAAAGACTTCACCATAAATTTAAGGTAAGATTCAAATCCTAATTAAATACAATTAAATGTTATACTCTATAAAAACTTACCACTTCCTTAAGGAATATGATTGAAGTATGATCCACATAGAAATATTCAATGATATTAATGAAGTTTTATAACTTTTTAAGGTGATTGAATATATCCCATATAACATTGTTCCCTTTATCAGTTTTGTGGAGTCAGATGAAAAAATCCATGGTGATGTTTCCCCATTCCCATTCAGGTATGAGTAATGGTTGTAAAATACCCTTATACATTTTTCTCCCTACTTTGGGATTCTAATATACCAATAACCAAGGAAAAAACACACGGATATATATTTTCCTTAATTGTCTCTAAGAAATATTCTTCCAAATATCTATACATATTTGTGCTTCTTTGATGAATAAATAATAAAAAACTATGAGATTTCCCTAATAGATCCTTCTTAAAATATTGTAAGGATGGGACACATAAATGGTTCCTAAATATTATCATTTCCTGATAGTCAAGGTTAAACATAGTAATATTTCTCTCCTTCTTCTATAGCACTACACATTTCTTTTGTGCCTCTTTAATCCTCACTTCTATTGATGGTTGAACACTTATTTGAGAAAGATAAGATTTCCCCCTTCCTTCATGGTTTCCGTCTCCATCCTTTATAAATGCATAAATATTGTTTCTTTTTTGATCCTCATAATTAAAATACTCTCATGATCCCTTTGACCTAAAGCATCATCCACCCTGTTCACTTTCTTAGGGAGGTAATGTATTGAGGATTCATGATCTTTAATTAACTCCAACCATATTCTCTAGAGCATGTTCAACTATTTCTATGTGAATATATACTTTAAAATATTATGATCATAATATATATGAAATTTTTCACCATAAAGATAATGCCTCTAAATCTTTATTTCAAAAATTACTATAGTTAACTCAAAATCCTAAGTTGGGTAATTTTTCTCATAAATCTTTAATTTTTGTGAGAAATATTCTATCAACTTATCATTATACATGAGGATGAAACCCAGTCCATTCCTCGATGAATCAATATATATTAATAAAACTTGTCCATTAAAGGGTAGTGTAAGAATAAGTGCACTGACTAACCTTCTCTTTAGTTCTTTGAATTTTTCATCACATTAATTTATATAAAGGAACTTGGCTCCCATCTAAGTTAACTTTGTTATTAGATTATATAATTGTGAGAATTTACCAAAAAACCATTTATAATATCCAGTGAAACAAAGAAAAATTTAGAACTCAGCCACAGTGGTTGGTTTCATCCAACATTCAATAACATTGATCTTCGATGGATCCACTGATATACCCTCCATTGAGATTATATTCCCCAAAAATGATACTTTTTGTAGCCAAAATTAAAACTTTGTAAAATTTTCATACATTTTATCCTTCATTAGGGTCTTCAACACAATTCTTAGGTGACCTCAATAATCTTACTTTATCTTTTAACAAATAATAATTTCAACTACAAAGACTAACATAAACTAATCTAGATAATCTGTAAAGGATCTATTTATTAAATCCAATAAGATATAATAAGAATTATTAAGAAAAAATATCATGAATATATATTCATAGTGCTCATACCCTTTATGTAATGATGTATTAGGTATATCCACGTTCTTAACCCATATTTAATGGTATCCATAATAAAGATAAACCTTGGAAATGTGTTGGGATCTGCATAGTTGGTCAAAAAAAATGATCAATATTGGGTAGAGATATATGTTCTTGATTGTGATCTTGTTCAGTTCCTAATAATCAATGTTGAACCACATCAATCCATCATTATTATTTAAAAAAATACAGTTACTCAATAGGATTAATTAATCTCTTACCAACATTCTCTTAGAGTTTCTTCTTCAATTTCTATAACTCAATAGAGACCACTGTATATGTTGTGTTCGAAATAGGTGTAGAACCATGTATGAGTTGTATAGGGAAATCAACTTCACGATTCAGAAGAAGATTAGGTTACTATTATATAAATACATTAATAAAATCCCACACAATAAGAATATCATTGATGTTGAGTTTCTCTCCAACCATTTATGGTAAGCACCCCTTTTGAGTAAGAATATAGACCTATAAAACAAATATAATCTACATTAGAATTTTATATCTATCATTACACTAATAATTGATCATATGCTGGTTTGGAAAATCAAACATGTCTTCCATTCATATGAAATTGATGGGGGTATTTATTTAGATAATTCCAATCCATGCCTATGATAATATTAAATTCTTCTAGAGGAACAATAAAAATATTTTCACACAATATATTTCAGTATACATGTAACACCCCGAGATTTTATGAAATTTTTTTTTTTTAATTTCATGTCTGGTGTTGTACGCTACACCAAAAGGGGATTTCACAACACGAATCCTTGACTTGCCTTGCATTACACGCAATCGCGACCTTCCTCGATAGCGTGTGTAGTACGCCATACCGAGTTTCACCAAACAACGATATGCTATTAAAATATTATTAAAAACTAGCCATTATGAATAGTAATAACCACTTTTTGAAATTTTGTAAATTTTATTTTTCAAAATGGACTTCATTTTTGGATTCGGAATATCGAAATTAGTTTAGGGTGAAATTTTGGTACTTTTCGGATAACTTTCATATTCTGATGAATAGTGAAAATTACTAAATTTTAATTATAAACAACTTTTTTAATAAAAATAATTAATAGTGATAAATTATTAATTTGAGTGGTTTTAAAGTATATTTAGAATATATTTTTACAATTTAATACAATTTTGTTCATTGGATGTAATTTCACATTTAAACCAGACATAAACAAGTGTCAATATTTTGATAGTTATTATCTCTTAAAAACACGCTATTTGTCTTAACGACGAGAATTAATTTTTAAATTAGTTAATGTAACCGATATGTTTTGAATTTGGTAAGATAAACATCATTTTTGAATTCATAATATCAAATATAGCTTAGGCCTAATTTTTGGTATTTTTCTGAAAACTTTCAATTTTTGATGAATAGTGAAACCACTAAGTGGTAGTTAAAAAAACTAAATTTTTCATAAAACATAATTTTACCGCTTCTGTGAGTGGAATTTCGAAAATCTGAGAGACACGGTTAATTTCAAGGACTAAAATGTGGTTCAATGAGATGAAACTAATTTTTGGTGAATAGTAACTTTTTACTTTTTTTACCACGGTTAAAAGTAAATAGGGTAATTAAGGGTAAAAGTGTTATTATTATTACCCTAACACGTGTCCTAATTCTATTGGATACGTGTAATTCGTCCAAAAACAACTTTAGGAATAAAATATGACCATTTAGTCCCACTTGGATTAGATTAGGACATTTATTATTAATTTATTTAAAGAAGGGTTAAAATAGTTAAAATCAAAGTTTAATAAGTAAATAATTTTTAATATAGGGTTATACATAAGATAAATTCGACTATAAATATTAATTAGAAATCTAAAAATATTTCCTACATAATTATATTTCATTTGTAATTTTTAGACATTAAATAATTTAATTTATTTATGACACAACGATGATGCATTAATTATCTTATTAATGAAATATTGATATAATTGATGTTATAAATACCCAAATAAATGTAATTTGAGACTTTTTATAAATTACACTAATTTTATAGGTTAATATGACATGTTAGTATTGATTTTATTAACTTTTTTTGAACTAATAATTCTCTTATGATTTTTAAAAAAATCAATTACCAAATAGTGTCAAAATTGACATAAAATAGTTTTTAAAATATATATTATATTATTAATTGTTATTTTATTCCTAAAAATCTATGGTTCGGCCAAATGACTTAGATAAGTTTATATATATTAATAATAAATTACTTGGGGTTCTTTTGGCTTGTATAGTAAGTTTATTAACCTTATAGTGTAAGAACACAAAAAGACACGGTAAAAGTAAAATTATCTAACTTAAAGTTAAATATAAATGATAAGGTTAAAATAGGAACCTAAACTTGTCTAAATTCTTTTTCATGAGAGGGTTTCCACCCATACCCACCTTAGCGTCGAAATAAATCAATTTGGAGCTATTTAAAACCGAATATGGCTTTATAATAAAATAATATTTTTAGTTTTTCCAAAGGTGCCCCTCTCCTCCCTTATAATAGAGCACCTCCTCCCTATCTTCCTCACACCACATTGAGGCTTCAAGCTCGGCCAAACCCTGAAAAATTCTCTTCTCCACTTCCCTAGAAACATCCTAGAGGTTTTAGTCTTCCTCAAAGACCAATTTTAGTTCCCTAAAAGGAGATCTCAAAGAGGCGCTTCAAAGAAGAGGTAATGTCCGTTACTGATTCTTTCAACTTTATTCCTTCTTCCACTTCTTCTTCTTACGTTGTTTCATTATGAAGTAATAAAATCAGTATCAGTCATATACTGATATGTTATTATAAGTATGAAACAACCCTATTTCACCATCTATCCATCCTACGGAAAACGAAATCACCGTGCGTGCGTACGTACGGAATACCATCTCCACGCCGTAGTGAAATCTATTTTCCACCACCACCTTACTTGGATGGGTATAATGGTGTAAATTATAACTATATGTGATTATTTTAAAGTTATATTGATTGTGAAATAGTATACATACACTCCAATACAGTCCCACGATCATGAGAATGATATCATCACTCGTGCTTACGTACGGACTACCGTCTCCACGACGCGATGAGATTCATTCTCCACTTTAACCATTAATGAATGATTATAAAGTATATATAATATGTAATCATGAAATATATGACATAATAATGATACTGGATTTATGTGTATATATATGTATGTCATCTACTGAATTCCATTCAACTCAATAAGGAAACGAAAACAGCGTTCATGCGTACGTACAACCTACCGTCTCTATGAACGATGTATTTCTTTCCATTTACTGATTTATTATATATATGTATATTCTGAACATATATTATATATAAATCATGTTTTATATTATGGAATTAAGTAATCATGATCTAAGTAATCATATGAATAATTACAAGTCAAAACACGGACGATAAATGAAACCATTTTACCCAAAACGCTCTTTATCATGGAATTTACAAAAGAACGGGTAATATAAAGTCATAAGTGAACCATATATGATATCATAACAATGAGTATGATTCTGGAATAAGTAAATGACATTATTTAAATCATTATACAGGTAGTTAGGACACTTACGAAGCAAATCGGACCTAAGGTAAGGGAAATATCACAATCTCATTTTTATCCGAGATTGTTTATACTTTGGTATTTACTAGGGTGTATTTTATCATCCACATCCATGTTTCCTCAATATGTAATATTATTTCCATCCACCTATAATTGTTTAAATCCATTTTTACCCTTTGGTGAGTTTATAGTAAAAGATATGAAAGGAATCTTTTGTCGTTTTTCGTACGAGGTACTTTTTGACTTTTTCGACAAACGTACGAGAAGAATGTTTTTTTAACTTATACGGCATGAATGGATTTTTAAAACATTATTTCCAAGAAGCTTCCTTTACAAGTTTTCAAGTTAATTTTTAATCAACTTCTTTTATTTTAGAATTGTATGACGTGTTATGAAAGGAAAAGTGTTTTTGAAGAAGAAAGGATATTTTCCTCAAGAATGGAGTTCAAGTGTTTTATCAAAATTATTTTCCATCTAAGATTATAAAGGGTTCTGTTTCTATCCCTATTATTACATTGATTTGTATATGATGTGATGGACTTATTTTTATGAATTCCTTTATCTTATATGAATTGTTTTATGATGTCATGATGTTTAAGATTCCCATTTTTATTACATGGGTTATGCTATGATGTCTGGTTTATGATTTTGTGGAACACATAAGAATGGTATCATTATGAGATGGATGGGACCTATATCTCCCTCCAATGCATTGGGTAAATATTTTATATCTCATGAGATAGACATGGCTGGAACGGTAGGTTATACCGGTTCAGTGAAACAGGACTGAAACGAGGAGTGAACTCGATTCAGAAATGGACTTTGTCCACTAAGATAGTCTTGGCAATGAGTCTTTACTAATAAGAAATGATTCTCTATGATTATGTGTGTACACCACAAAGTTTCATGTTTTATGTTATGATTATTGGGATTACATTTCACTACTGTGATTTATCCCATGTTATGATATTATGATCTCTTTTTTAGGTTAAGATTTCCAAAATGTTATGTTCTTATGAATATGATGTGATTGATATTTCTTTTGTTTACCCTTACTAAGCATTTGAGCTCACACTTTTATGTTTTCTTTTCCCCAGGATATAAAGAAAGGTTTTAGGTAATAAAAAAAGGAAGATCTTTATGGGAGATGTTGATGATCTTTCACCATGATTAGAAGATTACGTTCCGAGTTTCCAAAGACACTAAACTATTACGGTCCTTGTGTGTGTGTTTTTGTTATCTAATAAGTATTCCGCAAAAGTAATGTAATGTCATTGTACGTCAAGCTTCGGGTCTCTATAGTTGGTATCAGAGGAAAGGTTTAGTCAACCGTTGAAAACTAGGATGCGAAAATGTTAGTGAGATCCCTAGATATATTTCTTAGGTATGTATAGGGATGTCCCTAAGGATAAGTATACGTATAGGATATAGTCCTAGAACTACAGTAACAATCTTAGAATTTAACCTAAAATGTTAGATATTGAGGGTACTCCACCTTTACTATGTTGTTTTCCCAAGCATGATTTTTGCCTTTCATAGAATTATTTTTATGTTTTAGTCAATGGAGGGAACCAGAAGGAATTCAGTTAACATTGAATCCAATGGACAATTTGGTGACTATGAGCAACGAAATTACGTAATGCCTAGAGAGAAAGATATTGTGATTATGCCGAATCAGTCATCGCGATATATGATTAACAAGGTGAAATTTAGTGGTATTCCAATGTCATCAAATAAGAGGAAGATGGAATTTTATGCATGTTCGCATAGTGAGGAGCATAGAGAAAGGAAGATTGAGATTTCTAAAGAAGGGAAGAAGAACCTTGAGGAATACCTCAAATGGAGGGACTGATGTTATCTGTGTGGAGAAAAGGGACATAGAGTGACCGACTATTATGGAGTTCAATGTATTATTTGTGGAGAACATGGTCATTACCCAACTCAATTCCCTGACATAAAAAGTTACTTCTAAATCAAGGAAGGACTTATTCCAGGACAATTATTAAAGAGGATGGATTGAAGTGTTTATGTATTGGTTTTCAAGAATTTTATGGTACCGGTAACCATGAAAAGTGATTCAGATATTTTTGGAATGTAGATGATATGCACATAATTAAGGGATAAGGAGAAAATTAAATGTTTGACAGTATTCATGAGCTCATGACTGATATAAGTAGAAGGTTATATCATGGTTTGAGTATATAGAATTTTTGGATTTTGGTATGTGGAAAGAGTTAACTTTTGACAGCATTCATGTTTTCACTAAGGTTTAATGAGTATTAATTTTTCAAGAGAATACATGATTAAGGTATTCACATGATTGGAGTTTGAACAACAAGATATATGGGGGATAAATGATGGTATTCACATGCTTGGTTGATGAAATTTCAAGTAATCGTTTTCTTTATACTATGAGCTTGGACCGAAGTATTTTAAATAAGCCTAAAGATTGGAATGGATTATGTTGGACATAAGTTAGTATTGTTGAAGGATAGAAGTTTTTTCGATATTATTTATGGGATGTTATAGTAATGTATTTTTAGAAAAAGGACAACCTGCAGGATGGGTGACAACCCATCGCGTCGAACAAGGCTGTGGGAATCGAACCCACAACTGAAGTGCGACTGGCCTTTATCACCTACCACTGGCCTACAAGAAGTCCCTGTTTAGTAGAAACTAGTTTTATTATATTAAGCAGTATGATATATGAAGTATACGTCCATTTTAGGAACCATATATGATTAATTTCACTATAGATGGACTTATGTAAGTTTTGATAACTTTTCTAACCTTTTATTTGAGACAGATGGAATGACCCATCATTCTATCACACGATCTGCTAACACATCATGAATGACAAATTCAACTTCATTTCTTTAAGAGATGAAGTGGAAATTTTCCAATGAACGACCAACAGTGAGACTATACCAAAATCACGAAAGTATTTCTTCTAATTCCAATTTCATCAGCTTTAGGGAAATGATCATGAAAACCAAAAATGTTGTCCTAGTGCTCTTATATCTGATGAATCAGATGGTACTTTAGATCGTCACAAATTTATGGCTTTGGGATTGCTGGCTTTTCCATAGCCATGTTCTCTAACACTCTCCATCAGAACTTGATGGTTAGATTTCTCTTCCATATCCATATTTTCACCTATGTGGAAACCCAGTGATTAGTTTATTTGGGTAACCATTATGTTTCATACTTTTTTTTAAATATTGGTTTTGGTATTCCTTTTTATGATGTGGGTTTCTATTAAAGAAACTTTCGAGGAGTAAACCATTTATAACCCCGATGAATTTCGAGGGCGAAATTCATTTTAAGGGGGGTAGAATGTAACACCACGAGATTTTATGAAAAATATTCTTTTTAATTTCATGTCTTTTGTTGTACGCTACACCAAAAGGAGATTGCACAACACGCATCCTTGACTTGCATTTCATTACACGCAATCGCGACCTTCCTCGATATCGTGTGTAGTACGCAATACTGAGTTTCACCAAACAACGATATGCTATTAAAATATTATTAAAAACTAGCCGTTATGAATAGTAATAACCACTTTTTGAAATTTTGTAAATTTTATTTTTCAAAATGGACTTCATTTTTGGATTTGGAATATCGAAATTAGCTTAGGGTGAAATTTTGGTACTTTTCGGATAACTTTCATATTCTGATGAATAGTGAAAATTACTAAATTTTAATTATAAACAACTTATTTAATCCAAATAATTAATAGTGATAAATTATTAATTTGAGTGGTTTTAAAGTATATATAGAATATATTTTTACAATTTAATACAATTTTGTTCATTGGGTGTAATTTCAACTTTAAACCAGACATAAACAAGTGTCAATCTTTTGATAGTTATTATCTCTTAAAAACACGCTATTTTTTTTAACGACGGGAATTAATTTTAAAATTAGTTAATGTAACTGATATGTTTTAAATTTGGTAAAATAAACATCATTTTTGAATTCATAATATCAAATATAGCTTAGCCCTAATTTTTGGTATTTTTCTGAAAACTTTCAATTTTTGATGAATAGTGAAACCACTAAGTGGTAGTTAAAAAACTAAATTTTTCATAAAACTTAATTTTACCGCTTCCGTGAGTGGAATTTCAAAAATCCAAGAGACACGGTTAATATCAAGAACTAAAATGTGGTTCAATGAGATGAAAATATTTTTTGGTGAATAGTAACTTTTTACTTTTTTTTACCACGGTTAAAAGTAAATAGGGTAATTAAGGGTAAAAGTGTTATTATTATTACCCTAAAACATGTCCTAATTCTATTGGATAAGTGTAATTCGACCCAAAACAACCTTAGGAATAAAATATGACCATTTAGGCCCACTTGGATTAGATTAGGACATTTATTATTAATTTATTTAAAGAAGGGTTAAAATAGTTAAAATCAAAGTTTAATAAGTAAATCATTTTTAATATAGGGTTATACATAAGATAAATTCGACTATAAATATTAATTATAAATATAAAAAGATTTCCTACATAATTATACTTTATTTGTAATTTTTAGACATTAAATAATTTAATTTATTTATGACACAACGATGATACAGTAATTATCTTATTAATGAAATATTGACATAATTGATGTTATAAATACCCAAATAAATGTAATTTGAGAATTTTTATGAATTAAACTAATTTAATAGGTTAATATGACATGTTATTATTGATTTTATTAACCTTTTTCGAACTAATCATTCTGTTATGATTTTTACAAAAATCAATTACCAAATAGTGTCAAAATTGACATAAAATAGTTTTTAAAACATATATTATATTATTAATTGTTATTTTATTCCTAAAAATCTAAGGTTCGGCCAAATGACTTAGATAAGTTTATATATATTAATAATAAACAACTTGGTGTTCGTTTGGCTTGTTATAGTAAGTTAATTAACCTTATAGTGTAAGAACACAAAAAAGACACGGTAAAAGTAAAATTATCTAACTTAAAGTTAAATATAAATGATAAGGTTAAAATAGGAACCTAAACTTGTCTAAATTATATTTGATGAGAGGATTTAGACCCATCCCCACCTTAGCTTCTAAATAAATCAATTTTGAGCTATTTAAAACCGAATATGGCTTTATAATAAAATAATATTTTTAGTTTTTCCAAAGGTGCCCCTCTCCTCCCTTATAAAAGGGCACCTCCTCCCTCTCTTCCTCACACCACATTGAGCCTTCAAGCTCGGCCAAACCCTGACAAATTCTCTTCTCCACTTCCCTAGAAACATCATAGAGGTTCTGGGCTTCCTCAAAGACTAGTTTTAGTGCCCTAAAAGGAGATCTCAAAGAGACGCTTCAAAGAAGAGGTAATGTCCGTTACAGATTCTTTCAACTTTAGTCCTTCTTCCACTTCTTCTTATTAGGTTTTTTCATTATGAATTAATAACATAAGTATCACTCATATACTGATATGTTATTATAAGTATTAAACAACCCTATTTCACCATCTATCCATCCTACGGAAAACGAAATCACCGCGCGTGCGTACGTACGGAATACCGTCTCCACGCCGTGGTGAAATCTATTTTCCACCACCACCTTACTTGGATGGGTATAATGGTGTAAATAATAACTATATATCATTATTTTAAGGTGATATTGATTCTGAAATAGTATACATACACTCCAATATAGTCCCACAATCATAATAACGATATCATCGCTCGTGCGTACGTACGGACTACCATCTCCACGACGCGATGAGATTCATTCTCCACTTTAACCATTCATGAATGATTATAAAGTATATATAATAAGTAATCATTAAATACATGAAATAATAATGATACTGGATTTAGGTGTATATATATGTATGTCATCTACTGAATTCTATTCAACTCAATAAGGAAATGAAAACAACATTCATGCGTACGTACAGCCTACCGTCTCCCTGAACGGTGTATTTCTTTCCACTTACTGATTTATTATATATTTGTATATTATGAATATATATTATATATAAATCATGTTTTATATTCTGGAATTAAGTAATCATGATCTGAGTAATCATATGAATAATTACAATTCAAAACACGGACGATAAATGAAACAATTTTACCCAAAACGCTCTTTAACATGGAATTTACAAAAGAACGGGTAACATAAAGTCCTAAGTGAACCATATATGATATCATAACAATGATTATGATTCTGGAATAAGTCAATGACATTATTTAAATCATTATACAAGATTTTCAAACACTTAGGAAGCAAATTGGACCTAAGATAAGGGAAATATCACAATCTCATTTTTTATCCATGATTGTTTATACTTTGGTATTTACTGGGGTGTATTTTATCATCCACATACATGTTTCCTCAATATGTAATATTATTTCCATCCACCTACAATTTTTTAAATCCATTTTTACCCTTTGGTGAGTTTATAATAAAAGATATGAAAGGAATCTTTTGTCATTTTTCGTACGAGGTACTTTTTGACTTTTCTGACAAAAGTACGAGAAGAATGTTTTTTTAACTTATACGACATGAATGGATTTTTAAAACATTATTTCCAAGAAGCCTCCTTTACAAGTTTTCAAGTTTATTTTTAATCAACTTCTTTTATATTAGAATTTTTTGACATGTTATGAAAGGAAAAGTTTTTTTGAAGAAGAAAGGATATTTTACTCAAGAATGGAGTTCAAGTGTTTTATCAAAATTATTTTCCATATAAGATAATAAAGGGTTATGTTTCTATCCCTATTATTACATTGATTTTACTATGTTGTGATGGAATTATTTTTATGAATTCCTTTATCTTATATGAATTGTTTTATGATGTCATGATGTTTAAGATTCCCATTTTTATTACATGGGTTATGCTATGATGTGTGGTTTATGATGTTGTGGCACACATAAGAATGGTATCATTATGAGATGGGTGGGACCTATATCTCCCTCCAATGCATTGGGTAAAGATTTTATATCTCATGAGATATAAATGGCTGGAACGGTAGGTTATACCGGTTCAGTGAAACAGGACTGAAACGAGGAGTGAACTCGGTTCAGAAATGGACTTTGTCAACTAAGATAGTCTTGGCAATGAGTGTTGACTAATAAGAAATGATTCTCTATGATTATGTGTGTACGCCACAAAGTTTCATGTTTTAATTTATGATTATTTGGATTACATTTCACTACTATGATTTATCCCAGGTTATGATATTATGTTCTCTTTTGTAGGTTAAGATTTCTAAAATGTTATATTCTTATGAATATGATGTGATTGATATTTCTTTTGTTTACCCTTAATGAGAATTTGAGCTCACCCTTTTATGTTTTATTTTCCCCAGGATATAAAGAAAGGTTTTAGGTAAGAAGAAAAGGGATGATCTTTATGGGAGATGTTGAAGATATTTCACCATTATTAGAAGATTACGTTCCGAGTTTCCAAAGACACTAAACTATTACGGTCCTTGTGTGTGTGTTTTTGTTATGTAATAAGTATTCCGAAAAAGTAATGTAATATCCTTGTACATAAAGCTTCGGGTCACTACAATACATCAACTAGAGGAGAATAGTTGACTTGAGATATGATCATCATGACATTAGGGTTTTTTTTGTAATTTAACATCTAATCATTGGGGTGGAATTTTTACATCCTTCTCGATTTCTTCAGATATAAAATAATGGTTAATCTAGATTCAAATTATACATTAGTAGTTCCAGAGTGGATGGTAAGTGCACCTTTAACTAGATTTTTATTATTCACATCATTAGAAATAAGGTTTACATGACATTTCACTTTATATATAATATTAAGAGGTTTTTAACATCGATTATAATCATTATCCTTTTTTTTGTCACTAGTTAGAATATTTACCATACAACATGTACTTGAACCACTGGAGTGCAGGTGGTACATTTGGTGGCAGTTTCTCTCTATTTCCATCATTAGTTGTCTTCTTCTCACCCCTTTGGCATTCAATTTCCCAATGTACTTCCTTTACACACATAAAATTTTTTACCAGCCCCATTAAGATAATCTCCACTCAGTTTACTTCTATAATTTGAGAATAAGGGAAGTATCATCTTTTTCTCTCCATTGTTTTTAGAATTTATTTTGAATTTAATCTTTCTTTTCTTGTAAAAACTAATAGATTTATAGTTAACTATGATATCCATTTCCATCATGAGATCACATAAAATAATTTATTCACAGCTACCTAAGTCCCTAATAACTAATACCCATAGAAAACTAGATTTTAAGCCACTAAAGAATCAATCGACCTTACATTCATGATGGATGATAATAACACTAGCATACATTGTGAGTATTGTAAAAATTTTCTCATAGGTAATAACAGATTCCTCACCCTTATTATTAAACTAAAAGAATTACATCCATATTTTTATAATAAGAGTATAATTAAATTACCTTTTGAGTAATAATCTCTTAAAGTCATTCCAATCCACCGAGTCAATTTATTCTTCTTGACTATTCTTGATATGAGTTTAGCGTTGATTTTCTTATACTTTTAATTGATATACAACCAAAATGATTTTTTCATGATATGAACATAGGATAATAGAAAATATCTTTTCAGTGTTAATGATCCACTTCTTAGTAACAAGTGGATCAAAAAATGCATTAAACGAAGTTGGAAATTTCCTCATTAAGGACTCAACATAATATTGTTCCCTCCTTTGATAGTTTGGATATTAAGAGTGATTCATAGCTTGAGAAATTTTTGTTAGAATAATAATGATATTTTTCATTCCAATTTCCATAATGTTTGGTTTCTCAGGAGAAAATTTATTTATTTTTCCCTTTAATTCATCATTTATATGGTTTCTTCAGGTTCCATCCATTGACTAAAACAAAAAAAGAATAGTGTAAGAAACAATATTCATTGTTGGAAGCCACATAATCATGAAAAATCATTTATAGGTAATCTAAATCATGGAACACTCTTTTAATATATGACACCATAGCTTTAAACTATATTTTTCATGATTATCATCTATTAAAGTCCTTAATGTTGGTTAATAAAGAGGTTTTGAATTTCAAAGTATATCCCTCGAGAGTATCAATATAAGTGTGAAACAAGGCCCATTGTCTTTCACCATGTGATGATTGAGTAAAATCCCAATGCACCCTTTGGAAAGTTATTACCCCTAGGTACAACTATTCCAGAGGCACATCCACTTTTAGTATCTATATAGGGAAGTAATTTCTTGGGATTTATACTTAAAAAAAATTCTAGTATGTTTTCTAATAATTTGAATTATCTTTAGACATATCCTTATAAATATCCATTGAATATCCAACTAAATATCCCTTGGGATCTCAGTAAATTTTTCTCATCCTATTTCTAAAGGTTAACTAATCCTTGCATTAATACGAACTTATAAACCAATAATTTTCATATATAGATGTTAGATATTAATATAATAATATTCGTAACATAAACAAATGGTCTAAACTAGAATTTTATAGGTCTAGTGATATTGGAAACTTGTAATATTAAAAAAATAATTCATAAGAGTTATATATCTCCTCTCACTTTGTTTTTCACAACTAGCACACTTCTTAGACATACCATACATAAAATATTTCTTCATACCTTGGGTAAATTAAACATAAGAGAGGGTGATATTTGGACCTAAATATGGTTAAAAAAGAGAGATATCAGTGATAACATAAGAATAAAATGATATTAACTGCAGGAGAACATGATCATAACAATTGAAAACCATAACCAACATATCAAAGATTATAACCTTATGTCATGGAATAATTATTGGATGTTCATATGAAATTAATCATAAAGGAATCAAATAACATGAGACATGATTGCATGACAAAGACATATGACATGGATTTGAAGGATACAAATAAACATAGAAATTAATTCTTATGGTATTCAAGGATCAGTTCCATGGATATCATAGTATAATTTTTTCACTCTCGAAACAATCATATTAGTCAAGGTTCAATCTAATGATAATAATATTGGACAAATTACCTTAGTGAAAAAGGTTCAATCCCCATTCCAATCCTTTTTATCTTTTGGGTTATAAATCTTTAACCAATGCATTGGAGGAAGATATAGGTCCTGCTCGTTAAATAATATAAATCATACATATGTGGTACCTTAGATAAAAAATATTCATCATAATACCACTAATGAAAAGAACTGGTTTTAATAGTAATTTTATCATGGAATAATCAATGGAAAATAAATTGGTTTCATAAACATTTCTTATTAGAATAACCCATGGATAAAAAATGGGTTTTATAATCATTTCATCAATTAATTATAGTATAACTTGTAGAAAAGGACCGAGTTTCATAGAAAATTTTCATCATAAACATAATACATATAGAGAAAGAGTAAGGATGGAATAATTAGATCATATCTCTAGCAAATCTTAATTAAAATTAAAATATGTCATCTTATATGGAAAATGATTTTAAAAGATCACATGGAACATTTAGTGTGGAAAATATCCTTTCCACTTTGAAAATAACTTTTTAAAAAATATATATTTTTTATAAAATATTAAATAAAAAATGTTATTTGAGAATAAACTTGGAAAATTTTAAGTTAAATTCAAATCATTTAGTGTTCAGAATTTTGGAAAATACCATTAACGTCTTACATGTCAAAACCAAAAATTCCTTTCACATTTTCTGTAAAAAGTAAAAATATCCCTATTTGGAAAATAGAAAGATGATTGATTTTAATCCATTTTTAAAAAATGAAAACGTGGGTAAAAATTTGTTTGACATATTAATTAATTGAAGTGAAAAAATACTTTAATTTTTTTTAGAAAACATAGACATTGAAGAGAACAAATTTTCGACCGAAGAGAGAAATGAAGTCATTTTTTTAAAGCCAATATTTTAGTATCTTAAGTTATTAATGAGTAGAAAATTAATGTAACACATGTATTCACAATAAATAACTTGAGGATAATAATATCCATGAGTTACTTGAGATATATATTATATTATTTCATCATCATAAACATAATCATAAACAATCCCGATAAATAATGAGATTGTAACATAAAACCTTTACCACTTTGGTAAATTATGAATCATATGACACATGAAAGAAATATAATTATATTAATATTTACTTTAAATTATTTCATTATAATAATCATAAAATAAATTCATGGGTAGTATATATACAAAACCCAAAAGAAACAAGCGGTGTATAAGGCATGCGTCCCATAGAAATAAAAGTGAGATAAAATTCCCTCACCACTTTGGAAACTTTGGAATCATAAGCCCCATGGAAGAATGAAATTAAATTATACATTAAATATAATGAGAATAAATAAATTTAGGATATAAAATTTTAAATAGGATATATATGTAATCCTCATAAAATAATATAGGTACATACCAAAACTTATGTCCTAAAAAGATAATTTGACAGGAAAAAACCATACCTCAAGTCTCGACTTTCTCTATACACATTCATACGTAAATTATTGTAATTATGGGTTTATTATATATTTATTATAGATAAATTATAATATAAATAAAACCATATATTATTTACTTATTCCCTTTTATCACCCATTCATTATCAATTGTTTTTTAAATTCACTATTTCTTGTAATAACTACTTTGTTTTTCAAGTTTGTTTTTGTTTGGTATTTTTGTTCTTTTATTATGATCATGGTTAAAAAATATATATAATATTAAACATGATATAAATGTTATACCTAATAATTATATATGTATTTATAGCAATCTATAAAAGTTTGAGATAGAAAATAATTTACACCGCTCCTGGAGACGGTATGCCATAAGTTTGCATGAACGTTGTTTCCATTTTATCGATTGATGGAATTAAAGGAAGTTAAATATTATATCACATCACGTCATGGTGGTGGTCGTCCACATTTACACATGACTGATGTTATCATTTTATAGTAGATTGGATGGTAATAATATAAATGTGATATTATCATTATAGTAGTATTGATATATCATAAATATTATATATAAATACTAAATATATCATTATCTCCAGCCATGAGAGTCGGTGAAGGAAAACAATTATGTTGGTTTGTGAGGCAGTTTTTCGCCGTAAACACAACCGACGGTTTGGTTTCCCATTTAATGGGATAGGATATGGATGTAGGTAGTGAAACTAACATAATCATAAATTATTATATAGCGTATATATTGTTTTTATATCATCTTAGTTTAAGAATATTTTTAGGTGGTGGAAGAAGAAATAAAATAAGAGCGCTCGATTAAGAATGGTACATCTTCATCAGAAAACCTCATTAGGTTAGCAACATGAGATTTATTAGAAGAGTTTAATAATCAAAATAAGTACTCTCAGAAATTTATATGGAATTAAATAATGGATTTTGGTTGGTATTGGATAAACCAAATTTATTTTTGAATGTAAATAAGAGAGGACATGGGGTTCCCTTTTATAAGAGGGAGAGATTACACACTTAGAATTTTTGAAATGAATAAGTTATACCCAAATTATAAGCATTCCATAAGGGTAAAAAATGGTTAATTATTTTACCATAGATGATATAAGGTTAAAACATATACATATAATTATAATTTTACATGCTTTTATGTCATTTTGAACCATATATTTTATGTTTAACTCTCAGTAATACTCTTTTAACCTTATCCATGGTAATTAATTTTTAATGTTTGGTAATGCCCTGACCCCAGTTACCCAGAGTAAGTTCATTATTATATAACATTAGAATGATCACAAAAGATCAAGTCTCGAAAGTCCGATTAGTTTAGTAGCCTTGGAAACAATAGATACATTCATAAGTCTTAAATTACTTGATAAAGTGAAAACTACAACAACATAGTCTCCATATTCCATACTCATATCCCCTCAGACTATCCCAATAGGTCAGTCATAAAATGTTTCTTGACATCGTAGGAAAAATAAAACAGAGAAAGGGGTGATCTCAGATGCTCAGTAAGGACAACAATATAGAAGAAACTTTCATAAATAAGCATAAACATTTAAGGTAATGTATAACTAAAACAAAGCCTTTTAAACTTGAACTTCAACATAATATGGAAAAAATAAAATGAAATAATTCCATCTACTAATTCCCATGGATATTCTACTAGTCAAATAATCAAATGTAATTTCAATAACCACTTTCATAATGATGGAATGCATAATACCAGACTCTCATAACCACATAGTCAAGGCCTCGTGCCTAGACTACAAATAAGATTTTGTCAAGGCCTTGTGCGAAGACACTATTTTGTCTCATGAGACCTACTGATACAACGAGGAGCTATAGTGGGCTCCACCCGTCACTTACTAATTCCAATACATTCTTCATATGAATATGTTTAAACATAACATAAACATTCGTATTAAAACTAACATACGAAATGTCAATACATTATCCATAAACCATGAATGGTATAAAAATAAAAAATCCATAGTCAAACATATCATAAAACCTTCAATACAATATGGAATTTTTGTATCATAATAAATCAACTTCAAATAAGCTTATAATCCATCAAAGGATGTTGACATAGATGAAGTCAAAACTATTTGAGAGAAATATCCCTTTTTTTGAAATCATTTAAAAGTCACATAATTATAAAAGAAAAAATTTACTTTGAAAATTTTCTTACAATCTTTTAAGGGAAGATTCAACAATTTTATAATAGTGGAAAATAGATGCACTCTTCGTATAAGTTAAAAAAAAGACATTCTTACCTTAATTTTGTCGAAAATGTTAAAAAGGACCTTTTTTGGAAAACAAAGGAAAGATTACTTTATAAAAATCTTATAAAAATTAAAACAAGGTTATAAATGACTTTAACCCATAGTATATAAAATAGTAATAATGTTTTGAAATACATTTTTAAAAAACATGGATGTGGATGATAAAGAGGTCCCAGTAGATAATTACGTATAAACAATCTCGAATAATGAAGAGATTGTAAAATAAACCCTTACCTTGCACTTTTCCTTGGTCAAGGGTAGGATAAACTTCTATATAATGGTGAAATAATTGTTATTAAATTATAAAATAATCATATACATTAATATGATATCATATCTGATCTTTTGACATTGCTTTGTTAATAATATCTTAGTATTATCGTCGTTTCGGGTGTTAATGGATTCGTTTTTTTATACTCTTTGTTATGTGAGTCATATTTGTTGTGGATGGGATGTATATTTTTCATATCCAAAATGATATCAAGTCTGTAAACATTATTGTTAATCATCAAATGAAAATTAGTCTTGAATGGACACGATCAGGAATGAATCTCATTGCGTCCGTGGAGACGGTATTCCGTAGGTACGCACGAGCGACAATATCATTCCTTTGATTTTAAAATCGTATATAATTGGATGGTATCTCATATATACAGAATAATTATAATGTTATATTTATTATTTACATAAATTACATATCATTATCGTACCCATCCAAATAATAATGTTTTGAATAACAATTACACCACGACGTGGAGACGATAAGCCATACGTACGCACATATGGTGACATGTCATTCAAAGGATGGATAGAATACTGAATATAGTTATACCATTTTTATAATAACATCACACTATATAGAAGATACTGGATTTATTATTTTATAATGTAAATAACAAAAAAATAATAGGTGGAAGAAGAAAGGAACTTGAAAGAGCACTACTAAAAAAACAGGTATTTGCGACGGGCTATTTGCGACGGGGTCCCGTCGCAAATAGCCCGTTGCTGAAAACGCTGTCGCAACTACACTTATTTGCGACGGGCCCGTCGCTAAAGACTGTTTTTGCGACGGGCATTCTCCCCGTCGCTAATAGTATTCCGTATTTTTGTAAAAAACTTTTAAAACAGTTTTTGCGACGGGACCCGTCGCAAATACCTTTTGCGACGGGACCCGTCGCAAATACCTTTTGCGACGGGACCCATCGCAAATAGCTTTAGCGACGGTTCCGTCGCAAAAACTCTTTTTTAAAAAAATAAAAAAAATTAATAATACTAGTATTTGCGACGGGAGTTGGGACCCGTCGCAAATACTTTTTTTCAAAAAAATAAAAAACTATTAATAATACTAGTATTTGCGACGCGCATAGTATCCCGTCGCAAATACTATAAAAAAAATAAAAAAAATAAATTATTAATAAATTATTTTAATTAATATAATAATAGAATTATAATTTACAAATGAAAATAATAAATTATTTTAATTACTATAATAATAGTAGAATTATAATTCAAAAATAAAAATAATAGAATATTAATAAATAATTTAATTAATATAATAATATTACAATTATAATTCATAAATAAAAAAAATATTAATAAGTTATTTTAATTAATATAAAAATAATAGAATTATTTTACATTCAAATATTAAAATAATTCAAGTATTACAAAAAAAATAATTAAATTATAATATTATAAAATTTTAATATATATATAAAATTTTAATATATATATATATATAATTTTAATATATATATAAAATTTAATATTATAAAATATAAATAATAATATTATTCATATTAATATTGTTATTTAAAAATATAATATTATTAATATTTTATAATGAGACAAAAAACTACGAATAGAAAAAAAAAATATTTTGATTTCACAAATTTTATAACAGAAATACAAACTCTAATCTGAAGGAGGGGGGGAGGGGGGGGGGGAGGTGGGGGATCTGCAGATGGTGGTGGAGGAAACTCCATCCCTAAAGCATGAGTGAGTCGGCGCATGTACTCTATCTGCTCCTGATGCTGCTGCTGCCACCGACTCGTCTGCTCCTCGTACAGCTGCTGCTAGCGTCGACGCTCCTCCTCATGCTGCTGACGCATCTGCTCCTGCTCCTGTCGGAGACTCTCTATCTGTGCAGTCTGAGATCGCAACTGATCCTCATACTGTGTAGAAGAAGATGCACGAGCTCCTCTCGAGCTGGACGCCGACATTGCAGCACTGCCATAATAATCTCCGGGAGTCAGTCGAGAGCCGATACCAACTACCCGGCCCTTCTCGAAGGCATACTGGGTGGCCTGCATCCATGCCGCCTCATCAAACTGACGGGCAGTGGTCTGATCTGATGACTCGGCCTGACTCTCAGGTCGGGCCTGTGCCGCTGCGGCCTCATATGACTCCTATAGTTGCAATTTAAAATTAAAATTGTGAATATATTATATGCAGTTAATTTTTAAACTTGAAAACAAATAATACTGACCACGATGTGATGCTGACGATCACCTCTGAGCTCCCCAGTAGCAGGATCACTGTACATCCTCCGATATACGTCGTACTCTGTAATATCGGGGTGCTCGACAGCCTATAAGAATAAAAAATAAACTGTTAATATTTATAGTTATATAAAATATTTATAAATAATGTACGTACCAGATGCTGTCTATGAGTACTGAAAGAACGACTCCCAGCTCGATGAGTCACCTCCTGTCTCCCCCGATTCTGCCTCCCCACCGATGATCTCCTCTGAAAGGCACCACTCAACCAGTGCGCACATAATCCATCCCATACATGGGATGAAATATACTCTGGTCGGTGTGCTCTACATGACTCCTCAAAATCTGACACTCCTGCTTTCTTCATCGCAGCTTTTCTTAAATTGTGCAAAAACTGACGAAGACGATCACGCATGGCCACCTCCCATGCCTCGTGGATGGCGTCACGCATGGTATCCTCGATCGGATACCATAAACCCTACAAATAAATCAAAATATCAAGTTAGAAATGAAATAATTTTCAAAATAAAAATTATTTATTTACGTACGTACCAACCAATGGCCGAACATGGCCTGCTGCACATCAATGGGAATCTGCTCCCATGTGGTCCACGGCTGAGAGAAATAGTTGCACAAAATAGCGCTGCCCTGTCCGACTGCTATATGCGGAAAACTGAAAAAATAATAAACATTTATTATGTGAATAGATTAATTAAATCTTAGTCAAATCCACAGGTTATCACACAGGTTATCACACCTCCGGGTGCACGGATCAAACCCAAGACGTGGACGTCGCTCGGGGACGGGGTCAGGAATCATCAATCGTGCAAGACCGCGCCCCCTCCGCGTACTCCCTGGAGCGCCTGCAGGCTGAGGGTCATCTTCCAGCAACTCATCCGCATCGAAAGGCAGGTCAGCCTCCGCCAACTCACGAAATGTGGCCTCGTCCATCTGAAACAGAAAATGTTAATGTTAGCAAATAATTGATAATTACTATTATATATACATATATACATATTATGATTGTATATAAATACCATAGAATTCTATAAGTGTTCATCTTCATCATCATCTTCATATATGTCAATGTCATCTTCATATTCCTCCTCAACATCATCGATATCCATTCAAGTTGCAGTTGCTTCATCTCTTACCATTTCAAATTCAAGTGTGACATCATTAACATCATCGTCATCACCGACTCTTAAATGTGGGGTGTCGTCATCGATACTCATGTCTCTTTGTAAAAAAGATTGATTTTGAGTACTCTCTTGAAAAACTTCAATTCTTTGCACATCAGTGAAAGCACATTCACTTTGACTAAACTGATTGTCTCGAATTTTGATTTTTATTACACTCCACCAATCAGTCAAGTCTCTTGATGTTGCACAGTACTTTGCATAATAAACTTGATATGCCTGTTGAGCCAATAAGAATGGTTCATTTACTGCGAGAACACTTTTACATTTAATATCGATGATTCCATGAGTCGGATGAACACGCACGCCTCTCTCTGTATCCAACCACCGACATTTGAACATGGTTATGTAATGTTGTCCAAGATAACAGAGTTCAATGATTTCATCAAGTATGCCATAAAAGTCAACTTCATTTTCTCGATGATGAGATCCTCTCAAGCTAACTCCACTATTCATTGTTTTTTTCGATTCCCCATATGCATGTGTGTGGAATCGAAATCCATTCACCACATATGCATTATAAGTTTTAACAAGTTTGGAAGGTGGGTTACTCAATACACACAGCCGTTTGTCAATTTTATCAGCATGTCGAGACACCTGAATATTTGTGAAATAATTATCAATATAGTAAACTATACATTGAATGAGTTGCTAAAAGATAAAGAATTTATGTTACCAGTTTTTGAAACCACTGAGAGAAATTTTTCAGTCGACGTTCTTCGAGAGCAGCTGCTGTAATTTGTGGAATTTGTTTCTTGATATGATTATTATACAACCTATAAAAACCAAAGTTATTTACTGTAACATAAATGATAGAATAAGTGATATAAACACTTACAGTACAACTGATGACATCTCTTCACAGTTGAGCAGAACATACGTATGAGCTCTATGATGTTCATCATCTGAAAGCCAGCGTTCAGAAACTCCACCAAAACCAAGCTCTGACTGGTTGAAAACAGATAATTGATTGTCGATTTCATCAATATTCCTCTCATTCCGTCCCATTCGGTTGTGTTTTGAAGGATACTCAGATTCAAAATAATGGGAGCAGAAAAAAGATATTTCCTCTTGCAAATAAGCTTCTGCAATAGATCCTTCAACAGATGCTTTGTTGCGTACTTTTCTTTTCAATTTTTCCATGCATCTTTCAAATGGGTACATCCATCGAAACTGTACCGGACCTCCACATTTGGCTTCATATGGCAAATGTAACATCAAATGTTCCATTGAGTCGAAGAAAGACGGCGGAAATATTTTTTCAAGTTTACATATAATTACAACAACATCTTTTTCAAGTTTTCCTAGAGCATCATAATCTGCCGTAGCCGCACAAATTTCCTGAAAAAAATGAGACATGTCTGTTATGGAATCCCAAATCACAGAATTCAACAGACCTCTTAATCCAATGGGTAGAAGTCTCTCCATTATAACATGACAATCATGACTTTTTAATCCAGTAATATGACCATTCTTTACACATCTACCCAAATTGGAAGCACAGCCATCTGGAAGTCTCAAATATGCAATCCACTGACAAAATAATAAACGGTTTTCTTTAGACAGTGTATAAGATGCTTTTGGTTTCAGTAACCTTTCTGTTCTGACATTCTCAAATAGTTCCAATTCTGGACGCCTGCAAATTTGGGCAAGATCTAAACGTGCATTTACATTGTCTTTGCTCTTTCCTGGCGTATCCAAAACTGTATGAAACAAATTATCAAAACAGTTCTTCTCAATATGCATGAAATCTAACATGTGTCGGACCAACAAATCAGACCAATATGGCAAATCCCAAAATATGCTACGTTTAATCCAATTGTGTTCTTTCCCAAAACCAGAAATTTTCTGTTGGTTTATTGTGGGACCAAAAGTGATGGGAGGTAATGAAAATACAACCGATTTTAACTCCGAACCTGATAGCATTTTTGGAGGTCCATCCCTTTCAGCTGTTCCTTTTCTGAAATGAGATCTGTTTCTGCGAAAAGGATGATCAGCTGGAAGAAATCTGCGATGACAGTCAAAATAACACGGTTTCTTTCCATGAATGAGCATAAATGCTTTGTTCTCTCCCATACAGTAAGGACATGATTTCTGACCATGTGTACTCCAGCCAGATATCATCCCATAAGCCGGGAAGTCACTTATTGTCCACATCAATGCTGCTCTCAGTATGAAATTCTGTTTCGTTGCAACATCATATGTACTGACACCAGTACTCCACAATAAATTTAATTCATCAATCAATGGTTTCAAATAGACATCAATATTTTTCTTCGGATGTCCTGGAATTAGTAAAGTCAAAAAGATATATGGCTCCTTCATCAACATCCATGGAGGTAAATTATACGGAGTTAAAAAAACAGGCCAACATGAATATTGACTACCATAAGATCAAAACGGGCAGAAACCATCAGTGGAAAGGCCCAGTCGAACATTTCTAGCTTCTAAAGAAAATGATGGATGCACTCTATCAAAATGTTTCCATGAATCTCCATCGGCTGGATGATTCAAGATTTTATCGGTTGAACTATTCTCTTTATGCCATGACATCATTGTCGCTGTATTCTTAGACATGAATAAACGCTGAAGTATGGATGTAAGCGGAAAATATCTCAACTGTTTTACAGGAATCAAACCAGACTTCCCGTGTTGTCCTTCTTTATATCTCAGTTGCCCACATGTGGGAAAACTATCCAACGACTCATTTTCCCCTGAATATAAAATGCAGTCATTTGAACATGCATGAATCTTCTGACAAGTAAGTCCCAAATTTCGAACCAACCTCTTACTTTCATAGTAATTTGCAGGTAAAACATTTCCTTCGGGTAACAGTGTTTTCAGCAAAGAAAATATCTGGTCAAAACAGGTTTTTGACATTCCGTTATCTGATTTGATAGCCATAAATTTTGCAACTGCTTCTAATTTGCTCATCTTGCAGCCAGGATATAATGCATCCTCAGCAGACTTCAACAACTCATAAAATTCAGACGGTCCCAACTCAGGATTTGAAGCTATATCAGCCGGAGTTTCTGTATGTTGAACAGATGAACCTGCAACATCATGTACTAAATCTTGAAACTGGGATGGATCTGGAATCAAGTTGGTATCACCTGCTCTAGAACTGCGTTCACCGTGTTGATACCAAAAAACATAATCTGCTTGAAAACCAAAACGCAATAGATGTTCCCCCACTTTGTCAAACGTGTCAAACGTTCTCAATGCACATTTTCTACAAGGGAATTTTATCTTTCCTTCTAAAACAAATTCTGGATTTGATGCCGCAAATGATAAAAAACTCTCCACACCCTCTATATATACTGGATTTAAACCAGAACCATTTGGATTTCTACGTTGATTTATCCATATGCGGTCATCTAATAATGACTATTGACGACCTCGTTGTTTCATATTTTTCTATAAAATATAAAAGCATTACTGGTTTTGAATAATTTGTTAGAAAAAACACAAGCAAGGATTGAATATATTGAGAATAAAGCAAAACCTGTTACAAATATTGATAATTTTAATATTATATTGATTTTTTATTTTTTTAATAATACTAATATAATTTTTTTCATAAATATTAATTATATAATAATAACATCATTACATTATTAGTATATTTTATTATGAATATTAAAATAATATAATTTTCTATATTATATACAATTCTCCTTTCATCTGTGTGTTTCACATTCTGTCTCCACATGTAATATTCGCATTCACTTTCACCTCTCCATTGGCGAGTAGGTTGATAATTTTGAAAAAGAATGCGAATATTACACGTGGAGACAGAAAACACACAAATGAAAAGAGAATTGTATATAATATAGAAAATTATATTATTTTAATATTAATAATAAAATATACAAATAATGTAATAAGGTAATTATTCCAAATTATTGGTAAGTATTTCAAATTATTGGTAATTATTCCAAATTATTGGTAATTATTCCAAATTATTGGTAATTATTCCAAATTATTGGTAATTATTCCAAATTATTGGTAGTTATTCTTAATTTTTGGTAGTTATTCCTAATTATTGGTAAATATTGGTAATTATTGGTAAATATTGGTAATTATTAGAAAATATTGGTAATTATTGGTAATTATTGGAAAATATTGGAAAATATTGGTAATTATTGGTAATTATTGGTGATTATTGGTAATTATTGGTGATTATTGGTAATTATTGGTGATTATTGGTAATTATTGGTGATTATTGGTAATTATTGGTGATTATTGGTAATTAATACTAATTATTGGTAATTAATACTAATTATTGGTAATTAATACTAATTATTGGTAATTAATACTAATTATTGGTAATTAATAATCATTATTACTAATTATTGGTAATTATTACTAATTATTCCTAATTAATACTAATTATTCCTAATTATTCCTAATTATTACTAATTATTGTTAATTATTACTAATTATTGTTAATTATTACTAATTATTAGTAATTATTTCTAATTATTACTAATTATTTCTAATTATTACTAATTATTGCTAATTATTAGTAATTATTTCTAATTATTACTAATTATTGCTAATTATTATTAATTATTGATAATTATAAATAATTATTGATAATTATTAGTAATTATTGATAATTATTGGTAATTATTACTAATTATTGTTAATTATTGGCAATTATTGTTAATTATTACTAAATTATTGATAATTATTGGTAATTATTACTAATTATTGTTAATTATTGGCAATTATTGTTAATTATTACTAAATATTGGTAATTATTACTAAATATTGGTAATTAATACTAATTATTGGTAATTAATACTAATTATTGATAATTAATACTAATTATTGGTAATTAATACTAATTATTGGTAATTAATACTAATTATTGGTAATTAATACGAATTATTGGTAATTAATAATCATTATTACTAATTATTGGTAATTATTACTAATTATTCCTAATTAATACTAATTATTCCTAATTATTCCTAATTATTACTAATTATTGTTAATTATTACTAATTATTGCTAATTATTACTAATCATTTCTAATTATTACTAATTATTTATAATTACTACTAATTATTTCTAATTATTACTAATTATTGCTAATTATTAGTAATTATTGCTAATTATTAGTAATTATTGCTAATTATTATTAATTATTGCTAATTATTATTAATTATTGCTAATTATTATTAATTATTGATAATTATTAGTAATTATTGATAATTATTAGTAATTATTGATAATTATTGGTAATTATTACTAATTATTGTTAATTATTGGCAATTATTGTTAATTATTACTGAACATTGGTAATTATTACTAAACATTGGTAATTAATACTAATTTACTAATTATTGGTAATTAATACTAATTATTGGTAATTAATACTAATTATTGGTAATTAATACTAATTATTGGTAATTAATACTAATTATTGGTAATTAATACTAATTATTGGTAATTAATAATCATTATTACTAATTATTGGTAATTATTACTAATTATTCCTAATTAATACTAATTATTCCTAATTAATCCTAATTATTCCTAATTAATTCTAATTATTCCTAATTATTCCTAATTATTACTAATTATTGTTAATTATTACTAATTATTGTTAATTATTACTAATTATTACTAATTATTTCTAATTATTAGTAATTATTGCTAATTGTTACTAATTGTTGCTAATTATTACTAATTATTGCTAATTATTACTAATTATTGCTAATTATTACTAATTATTGCTAATTATTACTAATTATTGCTAATTATTGGTAATTATTGGTAATTATTGGTAATTATTGGTAATTATTGATAATTATTGGTAATTATTGGCAATTATTGTTAATTATTACTAAATAGTGATAATTATTGGTAATTATTGGTAATTAATACTAATTATTGGAAATTAATACTAATTATTGGTAATTAATACTAATTATTGGTAATTAATACTAATTATTGGTAATTAATACTAATTATTGGTAATTAATACTAATTATTGGTAATTAATACTAATTATTGGTAATTAATACTAATTATTGGTAATTAATACTAATTATTGGTAATTAATACTAATTATTGGTAATTAATACTAATTATTGGTAATTAATAACCATTATTACTAATTATTGGTAATTATTACTAATTATTCCTAATTAATACTAATTATTCCTAATTAATCCTAATTATTCCTAATTAATTCTAATTATTCCTAATTATTCCTAATTATTTCTAATTATTGTTAATTATTACTAATTATTGTTAATTATTACTAATTATTACTAATTATTTCTAATTATTACTAATTATTTCTAATTATTACTAATTATTTCTAATTATTACTAATTATTGCTAATTATTAGTAATTATTAGTAATTATTACTAATTATTGCTAATTATTATTAATTATTGATAATTATTAGTAATTATTGATAATTATTGGTAATTATTGATAATTATTGGTAATTATTACTAATTATTGGTAATTATTGGCAATTATTGTTAATTATTACTAAATAGTGATAATTATTGGTAATTATTAATAATTAATACTAATTATTGGTAATTAATACTAATTATTGGTAATTAATACTAATTATTGGTAATTAATACTAATTATTGGTAATTAATACTAATTATTGGTAATTAATACTTATTATTGGTAATTATTACTAATTATTCCTAATTAATACTAATTATTCCTAATTATTACTAATTATTACTAATTATTTTTAATTATTCCTAATTATTACTAATTATTGGTAATTAATACTAATTATTGGTAATTAATACTAATTATAGGTAATTATTACTAATTATTGTTAATTATTGTTAATTATTACTAATTATTGTTAATTATTCCTAATTATTACTAATTATTGGTAATTAATACTAATTATTGGTAATTAATACTAATTATAGGTAATTAATACTAATTATTGGTAATTATTACTAATTATTACTAATTATTCTTAATTATTGATAATTGTTGATAATTGTTCCTAATTATTAGTAATTAAATGAATAATTATCAATAATTAGAAATAATTACCAATAATTACAAATAATAACATTATTAATATATTTTATTATTAATATTAAAATAATATAATTTTCTAATTTATATACAATTCTTCTTTGATCTGTGCGTTTTCTATCTCCACATACAAATAATACATGTGAAGACAGCAAACACACAGATCAAAAAAGAATTGTATATATATAAAAAATTATATTATTTTAATATTAATAATAAAATAAACTAATAATGTAATAACGTTCTTATTCCTAATTATTGGTATTTATTACTAATTATTAATATTTATTCTTAATTATTAAAAATTATTACTAATTATTCCTAATTACCATTAACTATAAACAATACTAATAATTTAAATTTATTAAGTAATAAAACAATGTAAACATAATTAAATTACAACTAATTAATAATAATTGAAACTAATAAAAAATTAAAAATAAATAAAAAATTAAAATGAAGATAAATACCTTGAAAATTGATCTGTTCTGATCGTTCTTCAAAACTTTAATATCAGCTCTGGAGAAAAAAATTAAACTGGAGAAAAACTCAACTCTAGAAATATAATTTTGAGAGAAGGAGAAGATAAGGAATGAGAATGAAATGAAAAAAACGGATGGGGGTATTTATAGGTTAGATTATTTGCGACGGGAATCCCGTCGCAAATAGTATTATTTGCGACGGTACCCGTCGCAAATACCTTAGCCAACATTTATTACGGTCAACCGGTAAATAGTTATTTGCGACGGGTCCCGTCGCAAATATCCCCTGCCGACATAGTATTTGCGACGGGGGAATATTCCCGTCGCAACTACCTTTTACCGCCACCGGTTATTTGCGACGGGAATATTCCCCCGTCGCAAATAAGTTTCCCACGATTTGGCGCGCATCGCGGGAAAACTATTTGCGACGGGGAAAGCAATCCCGTCGCAAAAGCCTCCTTATTTGCGACGGGGAAATACCCCTGTCGCAAATAAGTTTTTAACATGACTATTTGCGACGGGATTTATTCCCGTCGCAAATAACCCGTCGCAATTGCTCATTTTTCCCGTAGTGGAGGTGATGAAATATTTACCTCTTCTTCAGGTTCGTCCTTTTCATTTGATCAAAAGGGCTCCGTAAGTTGGCTTTCCGATAAAAATAAGGACTCTAGGATGAAGTGATGGAATCTAAGGAGATATTTGTGTAGGTTTTGGCCGAGACAAATGGCTTTTAAGTTGTTAATTAGAGAGAAGGGGGAGTGCCCTTTTATAAGAGGGGTGAGGGGCACCTTAGGAAAAGATAGAAATATTAATTTATAATAAATTTATATTCAGTTTAAAATGGCTCAAAACTGATTTATTTCGAGGATAACGTGGGGATGGGTCGAAATAAACTCAAGCAATAGGTTTTATACTGGTTTGGGTAACTATATTAACCTTATCTTTTAGATTTAACTCTTAGTTAATTAGTTTGACATTTACCATGTCTCTTTGTATTTTTTTTATTTTATGGTTAATAAACATACTATAAACTTCCAAGAGAACCCGAAGTGGTCATTAATTATGTAACTATCATTATATAAGTATCTTGGCCGAAAATTATATTGTAAGGAATTGAATATCAATTAATAATATAATATATGTTTTAAAAATTCTCTTATATCAATTTTGACACTATTTGGAAATTGATTTTTGTTAAAGTCCTAAAAACGTTATTAATTCTAAATAAACTCATTTGATCATTCCTAACATGTCATATTAACCTAAAAAATTCTTTTATGGCATCAAAGCTTTTAGATTATATTTATTTTAACATTTATAATACCATTTATGCTATTATTTCATTAATAATGAAAGTACTGCATCATCCTTGGGTCATAAATAAATTTAATTATTCAATTTCTAAAAATTATAAATAAAATACCATTTTGTTGGAAATCTATTTATATTTCTAATTAATATTTATAGTGAAATAGATAACATATATAACCCTATGTAAAAATTGTTTTACTACAAGATATATGCTTATGTCATTTTTGTATTTACTTTAACTTAATTAATATAAATTGTCATTTTCACTTACAAGTGCCTCCATGGGGTCCCAAGTTCAACCCAAGGATGCCCATGGTCAGACATGTATTAGAAAATAGGGTTAGGACACATGTTAGAGTAATTTAATATTATTATAATATTATTTTTTACCATTATTTACCGGATTTACCCTTTAACCATGGTAAATAAAATATTTACCGAAGTAATTATTCAATATGTCTAAAAATAAAAGTTACCTATTTATAAAATTTGGACCTACTGATTCTAAATATGGAATCAATTTTTCTAAATTCAAAACATAGAAGTGGCAAAAATTAATTTAAAATTAATTCTCGTTGTCAAAAAAAGCATGTTTTTATGAAATAATAACTACTAAAAGATTGACACTTGTTTATGTCCAATTTAAATGTGAAATTACTTATAATTAACTAAATTGTATTAAATGATAAAAATATAATATAATTATACTTCCAAAACATTCAAATTCATAATTTATCACTATTAATTATTTTGATTTTAAAAGTTGTTTTTAATTAAAATTTAGTAATTTTCACTATTCATCAAAATCTGAAAGTTATCAGAAAAGTACAAAAAATTTACCATAAGCTAATTTCAATATTACGAATCCAAAAATGAAGTCTATTTTGAAAGATAAAATGTATAAAATTTCAAACAGTGGGTATTACTATTCATAACAGCTAGTTTGATTGGTTGTGGTGTGTTAGAACTTGAAATTGCGTACAACACACGCTAATGTATTATTCAAAGGGAAATGTATTGTGGAAGCTTGGGGTGTTACATTCTCCTCTCCTTTAAATAATTTCATCCTCTAAATTTCTATAATATTACTGCATAAAAATACTTGGGTGGTTCTATATCATAAGTTCCTCGGGTTCCCACGTTGCCTCTTCCATCTTATGGTTTCTCCAAAGAACTTTTACCAGACAAGTCGTCCGGTTTATCAACAGTTGTTCTATGTTATCAAGAATCCTAATGGGCTCTTTGCAATAAGACAAATCAGGTTCCTGTTCTAATTCCTCATAGGTGAGTACATGTGTTGGGTCAGGCATGCATTTTCTCAATAGTGATACATGGAATACATCATGAACTTTGGGGATATTTGGCGGCATTGCCAAATGATAAGCTATAGACCCAATTCATTCCAGATTTTAGAAAGGTCTGATGTAACTGGGACTCAATTTACCCTTCTTACCAATACATATAACACCCTTCCATGGATATACCTTCAAGAAAACATGATCTCCTACCTGAAATTACAAATCCTTCCTTCTATTATCGACATAGCTCTTCTGCCTACTTTGAGCTTCGTTGATGTGGTTTTGGATTACCTTAACCTTTTCTATCGTTTCCTCTACAAGTTCTGGGCCTACGAGTTTTCTTTCACCAACATCATCCCAACAGGTTGGTTTGCGACATCTCTTTCTGTATAACGCATCATATTGTGCCATCTGAATACTTTAATGGAAGCTATTGTAATAGGAAAATTCTACTAGAGGTAAATATTGATCCCACATGCCTTGAAAGTCAAGTGAGAATGATATCAACATGTCTTCTAGGGTTTGAATAGTCCATTCTGATTATCCATCAGTTTGAGGGTGGCAGGTAGTGCTCAAATGAAGCTCAGTATCCAGGGATTTCTGAAGACTTTTCCAGAATCATGATGTAAAACGGGGATCACGATCAGAAACAATTGATAGTGGTACTCCATGAAGTCTTTCAACTTCATTAATATATAGTCTTGCTAGACGTTCAAGTGGTAAATCTTCTCTTATAGCACAAAAATGTGCTGACTTAGTACGAGGATCAACAATGACCCATATTGCATCGTTCCTCCTAGGAGTCTTTGGTAGTCCCATGAAAAATTCCATCATAATATTATCCCATTTCCACTCATGTATGGGAAGAAGTTGCATGATTCCTCTAGGCTGTTGCATTCCAGCTTTCACTTGTTGACAAACCATACATCTTGACACAAAATCAGAAATCTCCCTCTTCATGTTGTCCCACCAAAAGTGTTCCTTCAAATCTATATACATCTTAGTGCTACCAGGGTGTATAGAGAAATTGGAACTATGAGCTTCATCCAACAATTCCCTTTTTAGATCATGTATATAGAGAACACAAAGTATCTTCACAAATTTCAAAATTCCATCTTCATACACAAAGTCACTGAATCTCCCATCATTCAAATATTTAATCTTATTTTGAAACTCTTCATCATCGGTCGGATAACTATTTATCCTTTCTAGTAAGGATGGTTTGGAAAACATTTGATAAATTATCGATGTTTCACCTTCCATGGTAATTCCCATATCTATCTTCACTAGATCCATGAAAATAGGATCCATTTCAACTCTCATCTGGTTCAAAACTCCATGATTATTTCTATTCAAAGAATCTTCCACCTTATTTAAGTTCCCCAGGTGGTAGTGTATCGTTTAATCATAATCCTTGATTAGTTCAATCTATCTTCTTTTCCTCATGTTGAGTTCTTTTTGTGAGAAAATATACTTCAAACTCTTGTGATCAGTATAAATCTCAAATTTTTCACCGTAGAGATAATGTCTCCATATCTTCAAAGCAAAGATTATATATTCTAACTCAAGATCATCCGTAGGATAGTTTTTCTCTTGATTTTTTAGCTGTCTTTATGCATAGGCAATGACCATATCATTCTGCACAAGAAAACAACCATGTCCTTTCTTTGAAGCATCACTATAAAAAATAAACCCATCATTCCCTGATGGTAGAGTCAAGATATGAGAATTTAATAATATTTTCTTCAGTTCTTCGAAACATTCTTCTCACTCTTTTTTCCAAAAAATGTTAACCCCTTTATGTGTGAGCTTCATTAATGGGTTTGCTAATCGAGAAAAATTATGGACGAAACGTCGATAATTACCTGCTAAACCAATAAAATTACGTACCTCAGTTATACTCGTTGGTTCCGGAAAATCTTGGATTTCTCTTGTCTTAGAATGATCAACATAGATTCCATCCTTAGAAACAATATTGCCAAGAAAAGAAATCTCTTGAATCCATAATTCACACTTGTTAAAATTCCCATATAATTCATGTCTTCTCAGAGTCTTTAGGATAATGATCATGTGATTTTCATGATCTTCATAGATTTTGGAGTATTCCAAGATATCATTAATAAATACCACTACAATGTAATCAAGATAATCCTCAAAAATCTATTCATTAGATCCATGAAAATAGAGGGTGCATTAGTCATCCAAAAAGGCATTACTGTAAACTCATAATGGCTCTACCTAGTTCAAAATGTTGTCTTCAAAAAGTCTTCCTTCTTTACACACAACTGATGGTATCCAGATCGAAGGTTAATCTTTAAAACATATTGAGCTCCATGAATTTGGTCGAATAAATCATCAATGCGAGGTAGGGGATACTTGTTCTTTATTGTTATAACATCGATCTCCCTATAGTCAATGCACAACCTCATAGATCCATCTTTCTTTTTAACAAAAAGAACAGGGGCTCCCCATGGAGAAACACTAGGGCGAATAAATCCCTTATTACTCAATTCCTCTAGTTGTTTCTTTAGTTCCACTAATTCCACAATGGAAATTCTATAAGGGGTTTTCGATATGGGTCTTAATCCTGGAATTAAATCAATGGAAAACTCAATTTCTCGTTCTGGAGGATGTCTAGGTAAATCTTCTGGAAACACTTCAACATATTATCTCACAATAGGTATATCCTATATTTGAACATTACTTTCCTCACACAAAGTCATTTCATTCTCTTCCTCCCCAATAATTCAATTCAGTAGAGCTACTGGGGGTGGATCTATATAATAATAAGGTGGTGATGATTCTACTCTAAGGTGTTCATTATCATCATCATCAAAAATAGAAACCTCCTTCTTCTTATAATAAATTTTTGAATCATGTTCCGAAAGCCAATCCATACTGAGGATTATATCAAATTCAATCATGGGTATGATGATGATATCATCAGATAAAGAACATTTATATGCCCTAATGAGAACTGATTCATAAGACTTTGTTGTAATGATACTTCCCTCAAGAGTTTTGACTGAAAACTCCCTTGTTAAATCAAATTGAAAATATCTATTTTTCTTAGAAAACTTGGAAGATATGAAACAATGCGATGATCCAGAATCAAATAAAGCATTGTCTAAACTTGAGGAAACTATTAAATTACCCACCACTACATCTTTCAGAGCATAATCCTCAGTAGTAGTGATAACATAAGCTTGTCCTTGATCCCTTGGCCTTTTTTGAGGTAGGGTTCCCTGATTCTTAAGACATTCATTTGCATAATGTCTCATCTCTCTGCAATTATAGCAATGAACACCAGTAGATTCTTTCTTCCCCTTGAAATCATGAGCTTGGTGGCCTTTATCACCACACTTATAACAACCTCCCATTCCCTTCAGGAAAGTACCCGAGAGTTTTTCCCAAATTTACTGCAGGATGGATATTCAACTTTTCCCTTCTTACCCTTATTTCCATTTCCAGAGTGATCAATAGATCTCTTATTCTCTTTCTTTGCATTAAAGTCGTATGACTTAGAGAATTTCTTTTCTGTCTTGATACCACATGAGACAATATCTTCGTATGACAGGAAGTATTGTGAGACCAATGCTCTATGGAGAAATGGTTTCATCCCATCAAAGAAATGATCAATATTACTTCTTGGGTTACGTATATAATCTGTTGCATGCCTATCCAACCTTGTAATGTTAGACTCATACTTTAAGACATTCTCATCCTCCTTTTTCCTTAGACTCAGAAATTTCATTCCCATATCTTCTTGATGGTCATGAGGAATGTATTTTTCTAATAAAATATCTTTAAACTCCCTCCATTCCATATTTGATACTTTATCATCTTCCTTTGTGTTTTGAATCGATGACCACCATTTATCAACATCTCCAGTGAGGCGGTAAAGTGCCATGACAACTTTTTCTCTTTCACTACTCCCCAAGGGATGGAATATTTTCTCTAAAGAATTTATCCATTACTCAGCTACTAGTATATTTTTACAGCCACTGAATGTTGGTGGTTGTTTCCTCAGGAAGCGATCTAACATTGATCCTCCTCGTTGCAGATCAGGGTGCTCCATATAGGTAAGGTTATTATTCATAACCTCAGTGAGTTGTCCAAGTATGGTGATAAACTGATCAGCATGAGTTGTATCACCAGATCCACTATAATTATCTTGAGCAAGAGGTAAATCCCTAAATGGAGTGCATGTATTGATACAGTTTCCATTCCTTCCACTAGGCGCCATTTCTAAATAATGGCATAAACTAGATTAGTTTATGAATAGAAATACATAAATCCATACTTGTAAAACACATAACATAAATTGATCAGTTTATGGATATAATCTATAATCATAAAAATATTTTCTTTGAGGACATATATAGTCATAAACCCTTCATAATGGTTTGTAAAGAAAATGAGAATTATCCTAAGCATATCCTGTAGGAGTGTCATAACCAAGAGTGAAGCAAGGCCCATTGTCGTGCACCAATTTCCGTTCGAGTCTAGCTCAAAGCGGTGTTTTCGGGTTTTACCGCTAGGTACATCTGTTCCAGAGCCACCTCTACCTGCTCGTATCCAGACAGGGATGAATTCCCCAGAAAACTCACAAAATTTCTACAGTAACAAAATTCTAAGAAGTTATTCTAAACTAATCCTAAAAGTCCATATTAGTTCTATGTGCTCTAATGAGAGTTTATCTAAATCTAGCTTCCAAGGTTTGTACTAAACCTCCCTATGATACCAACTGTAACTCCCCAACCCTATTTACCTAGAGTCGGTGCATTATTACATAACATTGGCATGATCACAAAAGATCAAGTCTCGAAAGACCAATTAGTTTAGTAGCCTTGGAAACACTAGATACATTCATAAGTCATACATTACATGATAAATTAAAAAACTACAAGAAAATAGTCTCCATAGTCCACACTCATATCCCCTTATACTACCCATGCAGGTCAGTCATAAAATACTTCTTCTCATCCTAGGAAAAATATAACATAGAAAGAGGTGAGATCAGATGCTCAGTAAGGATAACAATATAGTGGAAGATTTCACAAATAAGCATAAAAATTTAAGGCAATGTATAACTAAAACAAAATACTTTTAAACATGAACTTCAGCATAATATGGAAAAAATAAAATGAAATAATTCCATTTACTTATTCACATGGATATTCTACTAATCGAATAATCACATGCAATATCAATAACCACTTTCATAATGATGGAATGCATAATGCCAGACTATCATAACCACATAGTCAAGGCCTTATGCCAAGACTACAAATAATATTTTATCAAAGCCTTGTTCCAAGACAATAGTTTGTCTCATGAGACCTACCGATGCATCAAGGAGCTATAGCAGACTCCACCCGTCACTTACTAAGTCCAATGCATTCCTCATATAAACAGGTTTAACATAACATAATCATTTATATTAAAACTAGCATACGAAATTCCAATAATTTATCCATAAACCATGAATGGTATAAAAATAACACATCCACAGTCAAACATATCAAAAAAACTTCAATACAATATAGAGGCTTTGTATCATAATAAATCAACTTCAAATAAGCTTAAAATCTATCAAAGGATATTGACATTGATGAAATCAAAATTATTTGAGAGAAATATCTCTTTATTTGAAATAATTTCAAAGTAACATAATTATAAAAGAAAACATTTACTTTGAAAATATTCTTATAATATTTTAAGGGAATCTTCAACGATTTTATAATAGCAGAAAATAACCGCACCCACTGTATAAGTTAAAAAAAAATAAATTCTTACCTTAATTTTGTCGAAAAGGTTAGAAAGGACCCTGTTTGGAAAATGACAGAAAGATTCCTTTATAAAAATCTTATAAAAAGTCAAAAAGGGTATAAAGGTCTTTAAAACATAGTCTATAAAATAGTAAGAATGTTTTGAAATACATTTTTAAGAAACAAGGATGTGGATGATAAAGAGGTCTCAGAAGATAATTACGTATAAAAAATCTCCGATAATGAAGAGATTGTAAAATAAACCATTACCTTGCACTATTCCTTGGTCGAGGGTAGGTTAATCTACTATATAATGGTGAAATAATTTTTATTAAATTATACAAGAATCATATACATTAATATGATATCACATATAATCTTTTGACATTGCTTTGTTAATAATATCTTACTATTATTGTCATTTCGGGTGTTAACGTATTCGTTTCCTTTATAATATTTGTTATGTGAGTCATATTTATTGTGGATGGAATGTATCTTATTCATATCCAGAATGATATCAAGTCCTTAAAAATTATTTTTAATCATGAAATAAAAATTAGTCTTGAATGGATACGATGGGGAATGAATCTCATCGCGTTCGTGGAGACGGTATTCCGTACGTACGTACGAGCGAAAATATCATTCCTTTGATATTAAAATCATATATAATTGGATGGTATATAATATATAAAGAATAATTATAATGTTATATTTATTAATTACATCAATTACATATCATTATCATACCCATCCAAATAATCATGTTTTGAATAACAATTACACCACGACATGAAGACGGTAAGCCGTACGTATGCACGTATGGTGACGTGTTATTAAAAGGATGGATAGAATATAGAATATGGTTGTACCCTATTTATAATAACATCACAGTATATAGAAGATACTGGATTTATTATTTTATAATGGAAATAACAAAAAAAGAAGAAGTGGAAGAAGAAAGGAACTTGAAAGAGGTGATGAAATATTTACCTCTTCTTCGGGTTCTTCCTTTTGATTTGAACAAAAGAGCTCATTAGGTTGGATTTATGATCAAACTAAAGACTCTATGTTGAATTCAGGGAATCTGAGAATATATTTGGGTAGGTGTTGGCTGATCCAAATGGCTTTGAAGGTGTGAATTAGAGAGAAGGGGTAGTGCCTTTTTTTAAGAGGGGTGAGGGGCACCTTAGGAAAAGATAGAAATATTAATTTATTATAAATTAATATTCAATTTCTAATGGCTCAAAACTGATTTATTTAATGTCTAAGGTGGTATGGGTCAAAATAAACTCAACCAATAGGTTTTATAATGGATTGGGTCACTATATTAACCTTATCTTTTAGATTTAACTCTTAGTTAATTAGTTTGACATTTACCATGTCTCTTTGTATTTTTATATTATATGGATATTAAAAATACTATAATCTTCCAAGCGAACCCCAAGTGGTTCATTAATGATACAAATATTATTATATAAGTCTCTTGGATGAGCCTTAGATTTTTAGGAATAGAATATCAATTAATAATATAATATTTGTTTTAAAAACTCTTTTATTTCAATTTTGACACTATTTGGTAATTGATTTTTGTTAAAGTCCTAACAACATTATTAATTCAAAATAAACTCATTTTATCAATTATAATATATCATATTAACCTATAAAATTCTTGGATGGCATCAAAACTTTAAAATTATATTTATTTTAACATTTATAATACCATTTATTTTATTCTTTAATTAATAATGAAAATACTGTATCATCATTGTGTCATAAATAACATTAATTATTCAATGTTTGAAAATTATAAATAAAATACCATTCTACAGTAATTTTTTTTATCTTTCTAATTAATATTTATAGTAGAATAGATAACATATATAACCCAATGTAAAAATTGTTTTACTAAAAGATATAGGCTTATGTCATTTTTGTATTTACTTTAACTTAATTAATATAAAGTGTTATTTTCACTTACAACTGGCTCTATGGGGTCTCAAATTTGACCCAAGGATGCCCATGGTCGGATATGTATCATACAATAGGGTTATAAAACGTGTTAGGGTAATTTAATATTATTATAATATTATTTGTTTACCATTATTTACCAGATTTACCCTTTAACCATGGTAAATAAAATATTTACCGAAGTAATTATTCAAAATGTCTAAAAATAAAAGTTACCTATTTACAAATTTGGACCTCCTGTTTCTAAATATGGAATCCATTTTTCTAAATTCATAACATAGAAGTGTCAGAAATTAATTTAAAATTATTTTCCGTTGTCAAAACAAAAAGCATGTTTTTATGAAATAATAACTACCAAAAGATTAACACTTGTTTATGTCCAATTTAAATGTGAAAATACATAGAATTACCTAAATTGTATTAAATTATAATAATATAATCTAATTATACTTAAAAACCATTCAAATTCATGATTTATCACAATTAATTATTTTAATTAAAAAAGTTGTTTTTAATTAAAAGTTAGTAATTTTCACTATTCATCAAAATATGAAAGTTATCAGAAAAGTACCAAAATTCACCGTAACCTAATTTCGATATTCTAAATTGAAAAATGAAATCAATTTTGAAAGGTAAAATGTATAAAATTTCAAAAAGTGAGTATTAATATTCATAATGGCTAGTTTGATTGGTTGTGGTGTGTTAGAACTTGAAGCTGCGTACAACTCACGCGACTGTATTATTCAAAGGGAAATGTACCGCGGAAGCTTGGGGTATTTCATGTATTAAATATTCATTATGGGAAAACATATGTTGACATTATTATATAATTTTAATTAATATGATTACAAATATGATATCTATTTTTTCAAAATTTATTTACTAGAGTGGTATAATTTAACATATAATAAAACCCACATACATAATGAAGAATTAGTTTTCTTAAGGTAGGATTATCATAAGTATAATTATTTATATATGAAATAAACATAAAATTGATTCGAATAAACTTAATTGAATTAATAATAACATTATTTGATTATTTTTACTTTTAAAACATTTTAAAACAAAATGTAACTTTGTAAATTATTTAAATGAAAATGTTGTTTTCAATAAAAATCAGTCCTCTTCAATATTCCTTAAAAAATTAAAAATTTATGAAAAATTCACCAAAATTCACCCTAAGATAATTTTTACACATTGATTCAAAAAATTAAGATCATAGTGTCAGGTTAATTTCTATTGTTTTAAAAAATAAATTATATTATTTATTCTAAAAAATCCTTAAAAAACATTTTTGGATGAAATGTATATTCGAAACATATAAAGACTTCCATAAAAATTAATTACAAATTCATGAATACATTTTATTAATATAAAACATTTATAATTAATTTTAAATGTATGGTTAATCCTATTCATACTACCAATTTTAATGGTAATTCTAAAATAGTAATATTAATATATTTTTTGGTCATTAAAACTCAGTGTTGCGTGTAATGCAAACTATTTAAGAAAATAAATTTATTTGAAAAAACTATTTCATTAATACTCAAGGTGTTACACTTTATCTTTTATAATGGGCTTCTCTAGGAATATGATTAGGCTAAGGTCTGTGAACACTAAGAACATCTAGAGGCCAACCTTTAGTTACTCAATCTCCTCTCATTGGAGAATAAAACTGCTACCCCCACAGCTAAAAATATCTCATTGGATTTTACTGTTGAGGATGATGATAAAATTGTCTACCTCCAACAAACTGATATGAATGAACAATGTGAACTAATTTTGATGATGGAAATGAATCCCATATACAAAGAAAATTTTCCCAACTACCCCAGTAAGATCATAGATTTCACTAACCCCAAAAGGTCATAAATGATGTTTCTGAGGTTAACTCTATGCTGGTTGAAACCTTGAGAGCCCTGGTGCCTGATAGATTCCACTGAAAAAACTAATATTTAAGGAACCCTTTCGGTTTTCCTCTCACAGTAAGCCTCATTATGAGTGAATATGCTCGATTAAATATACATTCTTCTGAACCTCTAAATATATTAATTAAGTAAAATGATTAACAACAAACTAAATCAATGGATGATGTGCTTCCTCAAGATATTATGTTTGGGAATCCGGATTTGAACGAAAGGACCACGGAAAAATGAAAACAAATCCTTGAATATAATCCTAAGAACTTGTATAGACAAAAACCCTTCTAAATAGAAAACCACACCTTCATATTTACTTCCTTCATGGTCAATGAGAGAAACTATGCTCAAAAATACTTTTTTAAAGAAAAACCATGAAATGTTTTCCTCCTTCTGATCACCAAGATACAACTCCCACCACTGATTTGTAACACCTCTCATCAAAATGACTACCAAAGGGACCCAATACCCACCCAAGGACCAGATAAAACTAAATTCAAACTTATGTTCCTCTAACCAACTATCTATCTCTATATCTGAAAAACTACCATATTACTTACTGAATGACTGATAGTAAAAATAATGCAATATTTTCTACAACTTTTCCTCCTTATATACAAGATCAACCCTTTAAGGATGAACTAGATCAACCTTCTAAACCTCCTCTACCTTAATGAAATGTAGTCCATGACTAAGATCCATAAATTAATGGGAAACCATGATTTCTTAAGCCCAAAAGAGTTGAATTTTATTTAAATTTATTAAATTCATATTAACTTCCTAGAACAACCCAAATTGAAACTAGAAAACATGTTATTAGTGACGAATATACCCCTACAAGGTCTCTACCTTGTATGTGGTGCCACCACAATTGGTTGTTTTATAGGATCATAATCCTTATATCATATCATGGGATGCTAGAAAATCCTATCTTCTAGCTAGTATTTCCTAGCCCATGTAATGCACAAAGATCAACATGCACCATTTCCAAATCAACCCATGAAATCCTCACAATTCATAACTTTGAACTGAATCATGTCCCTCAACCATTAACTCTAACACCACTCTTTCATAACCCCCTACCTCTAAAGGAACCCCTCTTGGGATGATAATAAAGGATAATTGATAATGACCCCAAAGTCCCACATCCAGTGGGCCCCAACATGGAGACTAGATATACAGGTATAAAAATATCACATTTGGGAGGCATTAAACATTATAATAATAGGATTGAGAGATAGGACAAACCAAACACAATCAAATCCATGAAAAAATATGAAATAAATTAAACTGAAAACCATCCAATAATTTATGTATAAGTAAAATAGATACAGATAAAATCCTCTTAAATAAACTCCAAAATAGAACTTCTATGGAAGAAACACTATAAAAACCCAAACATCCAAGCTATTATTATCTATAATAGAGCCAAAAATCATACTAAAAATAATAAAATAGTTTATATATATATATGGGGAGTATAAAAGTATACTCAATCAGGAAACTAAAGTCTCTCATGAACTTGTGAAAAGAGAATACAAATGCACAAGTGAGTAAATAACAGAACCAACAACACCCATAAAATTTAACAAAGAAATTCCATCCTAACCATGTAACAATCACTAAATAATTCATCCAAGTAAAAGAACATAAAAGAAAGAACATCAATGATAGATTATCCGATAACACTTTCCTATTTATTTTAATCTCTCACACCCCAATGTAGCATGTCCTGTAACTCCTATCCCTTATGAACATCACATCATTCCAAGAACCCCACAAGAAACTAGAAATCACATCACATATCACCCAAGGACACATGGTTCATCACATCACATCTTATCCACAGCTGTAACTAGATTAGTATGGTATCATGATCATGATAGACATCAATGGCATTCCATCCTCCTACCATGCATGACCACCATGATAATCCATCTCATCACCTCATCAAACATCACTATAGTGAAATTTTTACTTGTGGATATCATATCGCATGCATATAATCATTACTCAGAGGAGAGATAGGGGAAGATAGGGGAGGCACCCATCCATCCTCAATAATGGTATACTTGTAAAAACACCCCTACTCATATTGGTTTTAGCACATTCTTCTCGATGCAGGTGGGGGCGTATATATAATCATAAGGAACATGAATTATAAACAGACACAAACATATATATCCATATATAAGACCAAACTATGGGTTGAAAATAAATCACTAACCAACTCACAACATCACCACCCAACCTCAAAGCACCACCTCTTTCAATGACACTACTATATGAACAACACCAAACAACATGACCCGATCCATATTTCACATTTCATCTTCTTTATCAACTTAAACCATATAACTAATTTCACATTACCGACTAATTCCATTATCCATACCATTAATTTCATTATTTATACCATTTAATTTTACATTAGACATGAAATTTATTTAACCAAAATTTCCAATTTTGAATTCATTCATTATCCATTTCCATCCAATTAACCAAATCAACCCATTCTATTTCAATTTCAACATCATAATTTTACTAAAATACTAATTGGAAAAATAGAATAACACAACACCAAAAAAACCCATCATCTATGCCCATATTTCTAGATCCACATCACCACCATTTCATAGACACATCCACTTCATGATTACAACAACCACATCATATTTATTTCCCAACTCATCCTCCACATATCAAAACCACACATCACCACCCCACCACACGACTGCAAAAAAACACAATCCCCACATACTAACCATATCTCATAACCTAAAATAAAACCATTAAACACAACCACACATAAATATCATACATTCAGACATCATTTATTGACAAACCATTTTCAAATTTAGCATGGGGAATTTCATCACATTTGACTTATTTATTCAAGAGAATTATTACACAAGCCATTTATATCATGGTGTAACCATTTTATTAACTAGATATAAGGGGTTAGAAAATTTATATTTTTGGTGAGAATAAACAATACAATAAATTGTTTCCATTACCTCTATAATCTAAATGCATACAAATCCCCCAATAATTGTGTTTTTTAGTAAGTCATCAAGCCCATACAATCCCAATATCAATCAGATCAAGAGACGAAAATTTTGATACTCATTCCCATTCCCATTTAATTTTAATTAAACCAATTATTTATCTTTATTAGGTCATATATACTAATTACCAAGGATAAACAAAATCATAAACCCTCTAACATGATACACTTGATGGGAAACGAAGGAGCTCATACCTAAAATTAGTATTTCCAATTTTCTATACAATGTTAAAGAGAAAGGACACCAATGAACAACATAATGGGGCATAACACCTCTTCTAGTGTAGAACACATTATCCCATCATCCCATTATAAAAATCATATCAAAACCCACAATTCAATGATATAAGCCCCTCCCAGATAACGAAATTGGAAGAAACTAGGACAAAAAAGAGGGGAAATCACACAAACTACCACAGATAAATCTCAATGGTTTGTAGTAAATGGAAACAAAAATTGGGATTAAATAACCTCTTGATATGATATTTTTTCACTTAAAAAATGAGAGAAACACTAGAAAAGTTATCAGGTCTGAAGGAATCTTGGAATTTGTATCCAACCTCATCATCAAGACCACACTATAGTCTGCTTAAAAAAAGAATGATGTACAATGTATCACCCCTCACCATGTTGTATCCCTTCCATTAAACCTTATTTTTAGGAAACATGACTATATTTTCATCGTAGATCCTATAAATGTGGAGGAGATCATAATTTATCCTAGAACAACATGTTGTAGACCCCTAGAATCCATGATGAGGCTATGCTGCAACCTCATCACCATAGTGTAACTATTCCATAATTAGAAGTATCAAGTCACCACCTAATCCTCCTACAATGATACAAAATTTTCTCCACTCCACAACCATCAGCTTCCGAGAAGGGGCTTGGCCACAACCCATGCTACACAACAAAACTACCCGCCAAAATTGATGTAGCTCTAAAACACCTCCAACCGCCCGTTACATGAATTCTGGTACTTCTATGCCACATGGGCCACCATTATACTGTAGCTTCAGGATCTTCACTACATCCTTTTCCAAATAGGTAGTGTCACCTCCTTTTCCACTTAAACACCCCAAACACCTTGTAGCCTCCTCTATGTACCTCTAAAACCCAAAAAACACAATGGAAAGGGATTTCAAGGCCCGAACCCTTAAATTATGGATTAAGGGTTTCAATGGATAATGGGTTGGATGAAGAGATGGTTGAAGTTTAGGCCCTTCTATGGATAAGGATTTAGTAGTTAAGGAATCTCTGAACAAATGGTGCACTACATTTTACTCCTCAATCAACAACTCAAAAATTATATTCATTGGCCCTAATGATTCTTTCATCAACCTTGTTGATTACTAACACATCTTGAGAACTTTTAATAAATTCAATTTCAGGTAATTATGAAGAATTTAATTTAACTCATCATATTTCTTCTTATTATTTTTATGTTGGTTGACCATATTTCCAATATCTGTCTTGGTAGAAGTTATTTTTTCAATTAAATATTACTGATTAAACAATTGAGTGCGTATTGGAATTATATCACACTATAAACATTGAATTATTCCATCAATGAATAAAAATATAATAGTTAGATACTTCGAGTGTCTCACCATATCTAGTGAAGCTATTAAACTTGAAGTAGAAGCTTTGTATTGGATTGTGATGGCTTTGAAAAACTCAAATTGGCTTCCCAAAAACTTATTCAGATCTCCAAAAGTAAAATTTTGAATCAAATTCACTTATAATATGACAAACATGATCATCCATTTCCATTTTGAAATCATCAAAATATCTTTTGGAAATTGAAATTTCTTTTATATTTTGAATTTTCATCTAAATAGATTTAAATTTTATTCTAGGAACAAATGAATATATTAAATATTTAATAGTAGTTTGAAAATCTTAAAGTTCAATCTTAAGTCTCATCACATAATCTTTGATCAAATTAAACTTATGAGACATGTTTATAGAGAATGAGTGAGTCATTTATTAAAAAAGTAATCAAAATTATCTAATGAATCATTATATATTCTAATAGAAGGCTCACAAACTTCAACTAATTGAATTGATATACAATAAACTCTTCAATGGATAGAGAGGGAAGATCTCCATGAACGTCAATGTCTTCACAGTCTTCAACTTCAAAAATAATTCCTAAGGAAACAATAAGAGACACTATCTGATCCCAATTCTGATTAGTTGTTTTAGCTAACGGGGAACTAACATGATCATCAAAATGGTCTTCACCAAAAACTTACTACTCAACACTTCTTAAATATAAAATATAACAATAGCTTCCTCCATTAGTTATTTAATAATTACAATTGGTTGATTATATTATTCAATCGAAGGAACATCAACTTTCTCAACTAGTTATTCCCTTATTATTGGTCTTTGAATAAGAACAAACTAATATTTTATTTCTCTAGAAGGATCATGATGTGTCCTACGGAATTGAAGAACCCCTATCATATCTAGTATATTATCATCCACTATATTTCTTATCCGTTTACTAATTATAATATATAATGTTAAAATAAAATAATCTTCCAAACATCTAACTCCTTGAACTCTAGATTCACTAATTTATTCTCCACTATTTCTAAAAGAACCTACTGACTTTGGGCTTATATGATCCCTATATTACCAAGATCGCGACTATTAATCCTCCTAGATTCAAATATGGATTGGTTGGACTTGGTTGTGTTCTAGAAAAACCCAAATTTTCTGAGCATTCTAATTGAGATATTATTTTTATAATGATATATTATTCATTTTTGAATGTGATCAGTCATTCCTTTATTATATAGAAAGATGGAACTATTATTCCATAAGGATAAAATGGAATTCTTGCATCTCTATAGAAACAATGAACTGTGTATTTTATAATATTTTAAATAAAATTTAATTTAAAATTTATAAACATAAAAAATATTACATAATATTATGGAAATAGATTTTCTCCAGCTCAGATATTCATGGAACTACTGCATTTTAAATTAACATTACCTATTTTTTTTGATCTACCTCTAGATCCATTATGAACATCTTTCTAATTTGGTTGGTCTCAAAAACAAAAGAAAATATTTCCTCAAACTTGTATAAACTATCCCAAATTGACCATAAAATGAAGTTAAACTCACCTTCATGGGGTATTTTTAAAATTTGAGGAAGTTCATCAGTAGAAATTAAAAATTCTTTGTCATTTAACTTTTACAAAGCAACATCCTTTAAATATCCAAATCTGGAATACACTTTTATTTAAAATTCATTAAATTCATCCTCAAAAAGATAATTTATATTTTCTCTATTTAAAATTTACTCAAGTCCTTGAAAGACTAGATATTTCTTTCAGAGATGTTTCATCTCAAAAAACCATTCGAAGTATACTAATTTTCCCTGAAAAACTTTTCCATCTGAACTAGAAGGATTCTATCTCTTATATATGCTTACACTAGATTCATTAGTTCTATTTATCTTATCCATTAATAGAATCAGAATGTTTAGGGATTAAATATTAATATTTCATAGTGATTAATAGATCAGGGGATCAAAAGAGACCAAGTTCAAATGAATTATAGAGAAGGGTTCTACTATTATGGGTTTCAAGGGACATTTCAATTTATGAATCCAAAATTTACATTGTAATCATTTGGGTTTTTTTAAAATGTAAAATACAATTAAAAAAATGATTATAATTACTTAAAAAATTGTAAATTTTTAATAAAATGAATAAAAAACATAAAGAAAACTACAAAGGAAAATTAATAAATTAAACAATGATTAACAAGATTTGATATTTTTATTTAAAATTAAATAATCCTAACCCCCCTTAATAAATTAAAATTTGCAGTGGGAAGTAGTTTATTGAAAATATTTGCAAGATAATACTTAGTATTTACAAGTTCTAAATATATATCCCTTTTCTAAAATGATATCTTAGAAAATAATTTCTAAGACAATATCTTTTTCCCTAGAGTGATTGAAATGATTTTTCAAAATATTAATAGCAGTAGTATTATCACATAAAATAGGAATATGATTAAATTGGATTCCAAATTCCAAAAGTGTGTATTTTATCCTTAACCCTTGTTTATATCAACTGCCTACAGATATATATTCCGGCTTGGAAATTGATAATGAAACTGAATATTTCTTCATAGTAGAACAAAAAACTAGATATTTTACTAAAATTGAAATGTTTTGGAGGTTTTTTTTTCAATCCAATATACAACTTCAAAAATCAATATCTGAATATAATATAAATTAAAATTATGAGTCTTTGGGTAAATAAAACATATAAAAATAGTTCATTTTAAATATACAAAAATACTTTTAATATTAGTAAGATAATATTCTTTTGGGTTTGATTGAAATATTCCAAAATGAATAATAAAAACATAATTTCTAGTCTATTAGTTGTAAGATATAACTAACTACCAATCATACCTTTGTATGAATTTTTCTCCATTGATTTTCTAGTGTCATATAATTCATATTTTAAATTATCACCATGAGGAGTTTTATATGTCTTTCTATTTTCAAGTCCAAAATTTTTCAATTAAACAATAATATATATTCCTTGATTCAGACCAATTCTATAATATTTTTGATAAATTTGAAAATCGAGAATCAAATTTTTTTCTCCCATCATACTCATTTAAATTTCATTTTCCATAGGTTTTGAAAAATCATTGTAAATAATATGATTAGTTAATCCAAAAAAAATTCATTTACATATATTTATACGAGTAAAATATCAAATGAAAAATATTTCTTAAATAGAGTAGGATTTTCTCACCCCACTGAAAAACCATTTTTCAAAAGAAAAGAACTCAATATTTCATACTAATCCCTTAGTTCTTTGTTAAGTACATATAGAGTGGTGGAATGTTTAAAAATATAATTTTGTTGATTAAGGTTTTCAAAATAGGGAGGTTTCCCAATAGAAACTTCCACCCCTAGATAATCATTAAAAAGTTAATTTTACATCCAACTGATGTAATTTAATATTCATATGAGATGCACAAGATATCACAATTATAATGGATTTGATTATAGATACTAGAGATAAAATTTCTTCATTATCCATTCCTTCTTCCTGCTTTTAACCCTTTGAAACTAGTCTAACCTTATTCCTAGTGATTATACCTTGATAAAAATTAATATTTCTAAAGTCCCATTTGGTTTTTATCACGGATGGTTTGAGGGTATATAATATAATTTTAAAAATTAATTTCTGTTAAATTTATTTAGTTCTTACTATATAGATATCATCTAAATTTCATCTTTTAAGGATTATTCTATAAATTTATGTTCATATTGGGATAGAAAGGCTGAGAACACAACTAAGTTTCATAAACTTCTTCTATATTAATTCTTTTATCAAGCTATCCTATAATATTCTGTAAAGTACGATTCATTAAGGTTATTATCTATAAATGTAAGAAACTTCCCGGTTCCTCAGTTTAATTTTCTTCAGAGATGAAATAATTCTATTTATATTATAATTTATTTTGAAATAAATATTTGATGTGTCAAGTTTAATGTTATTCAAAGAATTGACTACTTAATCTTTTTTTTATTGTGATCAAATGGATCAATTTTTTTAAACATCAGAAGAAAATATTTTTAAACTATCCTAGACTTTATTATATAGTAAAAAATATTTAGAAGTGGTAGGATATAAAAGGAATATTCCTTCATCAACCTTTTGATCAAAAATACCTTCCTTTTCCTCATTATTCCATATATACACCTGTCATAAAAAAAATTTATAATATTGAAATATAGTTTTTCTATTATTTCATAACTCATAGGTTTTTTTTCAAGAAAAGGTTTTATTAAAATTATATTCATGATATAAAATGGTGTTTGAATAGATTATTCCCAAAAATAGGTTTGGATTACTATATTAATTTAACATAGTACTTTAAATTTGTTGAATTATTATATTTATTATTTTAAAAATTCCATTATATTGAGGTGTTATTGAAGCATAGAATGTTTATTTAATACTAAATTATAGAAAAAATAATTAAATAATTGATTCTTAAACATTGCACCATGATAAATCATTAATGAAATCATTTTGAAAAGTTTTTCGTTTTAAAAACTTTGTGACAACTCATAAATACAGAAAAAGATTCACTTTTAAATTTTAGAAAATAAACATAAATAAATCAAAAAAAATAATTAAAAAAATAATATACCTACCATGATTGCTACTCTTGAGAGTAAAAACAAATAAATATGGATAATTTATAAATGTTTGGATGTATAAACCCTGTTAGAAGATTTAAAAACGAGTTATGTTTCTTGCATAGTTGGAATACATAACAAATTATATTGTCATCAAACTGAATATTAGGAAGATATAAAAATAAATTTTTCTTAGATAACTTAGTTCGGGAAAATATATTAAAAATTTCAAGTCTCTAATTCCATATGAAAGATTTATCTATTTTAGAAGTTATAGAATTCAATTTATGTTTACATAAGTAACTAAGGTCCAAAGTGTAAACATTATCATCTATAGGTTCTTTAAAGTTAACTAGTTTATCCTTAAAAATAGATCTTTCATTGTTATAAAAATTAATTGAAAATCCATAATAAAAGAGTTGATAAATTATTATTAGATTACGATTTATATCTTCAATGTAATGAATTTTTTAGATTGATATTTCTTTCGGATCTTCAACTAATTAAACTCCAATGGAATTTCCTCTAGCACTATCTCCCAAGGTTGCCAATCATCTATATACTTTTTTCAGTTCATGGAAATTCAAAAATTATCCACTCATGTGTCATGAGTAGCCACTATCCATGCACTATATTTCACTTTCATACCTAGGGATTCTCATATAAAAAAATATAATAAAATGTTATCTGGGTACCCAAATAATATTTTTTTATACCACTTCTCGAAAGACTTTTCATGGAACAATTATTAGAAAAATGGTCTTTAATTACATACAAAATAAAAGTAACCCGAGACATGTTTTGGTAAATTGAGTTAAAAATATAATAGTTTCTATATAACTTTAATTTTTCCCCATTGTTGCTAAAGACAAATTTTTACTTTTTTGTAAACAATATTTCCAATGATCCATTTAGAGGATTATTTTACCTTATTTAATAGACTATAAAAAACTTTATTGGATTCCAAATTATCCTTTAGATCATTAATTCTTATTTCTTACATAGTTTATTTTTATGTAGATCTATTTAATTTTTCTTCCAAATCAATCACTACAGCAAATTTTTCCTTTATCAGTTATAGAAAAGCACATTTATAGTGCCAAAAAAGCGCAAATAATTGAGGAGAAGATAAAGGGGTTCCCCTTTAACAATGCTAAAAAAAGTGCTGATAAAAAACCCTTTTATCAATGCTAAAAACGAATTGTTAAACAGGTCCTTTATCGGGGATTTTTTAAAAGCACTGCTAAACTTAAAAAACATAAAAAAAAGAAAATTCTACATATTGGGGAGTGGCTTCAATAGCGCTTGAATCCCCATTTAACGGCACCCCTAGCCTGCACGCTCCAACCACCCCCAACCCACATGCCCCATCCGCTACCCCACCCCCTTTAACAGCACTAGCAGTAATTCCACCCGCATGCGCGACCTGCCTCCCCCGGGATTCGAACCTAAGACCTCTTGCCTGAGCGCCTAATCCTTTACCACTCTACCATATTGCTTTTATCTCTATTTAATAACATGCCTATATATATATAGTTATATTTACTTGTATATTAATATATATATTTATATTAACATATATATATATATATATTAATATATATATATATATATTTAGTTATATTAATATATATATATATATCTATATATTAATATATATATGCACACATATATACATATATATATATATACATATATAGTTATATATATATATATATTTATTTGTATATTAACATATATTTTTTTATAAGATCAGTTTTAATTACATTAATAAAATATGATTTTTTGTGTGCATTTATAAATAAATAAATACATATATACAACACACACACACATATTATATGTGTATTTATAAGTAAAATTACACATATTTATAGATATTTACAAATATTATATAATATATATATATATATATTTACATATGTTTAGAATATATAGATAATATATATTAGTTTCTCAATACAGTCACACATAAATACAAACACACAGACATCATATATGTATATAAATAATAATATATTTGTTTTTTAAATAAAATGGATATTAGTTTTTTATTTAGATAAGCCTTATATATTGTTACATATACTTTATATGTAAATATGTTTAAAAGTTTATTTATAAAATTAAATTTTTATTAGTGAATATAAAATATATATATATATATATATTTATATAATAGATTATAAATAACATTACATTGTGAAAAAATATAAAATTTAAAATCCCTAATATCAATATAAATATAACCACTCAGAATAAATTCAGTCCCTAGTGAAAAAGGTAAAAAAGATCCCCTGAAACGAGGCTGAAATTCCATTGAATGTTAAAAAATTTGGGTATCTGGACTAAAAACTCAGTTTTGGAGGCCTTCAAGGCATTTTTTGGCCCTGAAAATGTGACCAAAGCTTCTCTTGGTTCACGAGTGCATAGATTTCATTACAAGTTTCAATATGATATGCTGTAGAACACAAACAGACACCCAGATCAAAAGTTATGGTTGTTTGAAGTTTGAGTTACATTTTCAACTTATTTTAGATATTTTATTATTTTTTTATTATTTTTTTCTTTAAATTGTTATTAAATGATTAATAGTCGATGATAATTATCTAAATATTAATTATTATTTCTTTAAGATATTTTATAATCCATTTTCACTACATATCTTATATATTAGGTGGAAATTTTTATTAATAATTATCTAAAATATATTTAAAATATATATATTATATTTATATCAATATAAATATACTTATATATTTATATATCAATATATTATTTTTTATGAAATATATATATATTTTTGGAAATATACCCTTTATCAGTGCTAGGAAAAAAGTGATGATAAAGCCCCCCTTATTAGTGCTATTAAAAAAAGCGCTGATAAAAGGGGCCCCTTTAACCACGCTAAAAAAAGTGCTGATAAAGGGGGCACCTTTATCAACGATAAAAAAAACCGCTGATAAAGGGACACTTTTAACAGCGCTTTTTTTATGCGATTAAAAGTCCCCTTTATCTGCGCTTTTATAGCGCTGTTAAATGGTGGCAATGCGGAAACCAAATTTTGTTGTATAAAATGTGCTATTTTAGCATGAAATATATTTCAATAGTAACAACATTTTGAATAATTTCTGGGGATATATGATTGTTTATTAGGGATTTATAGTATTCCTCAATAATTGAATAATATTTAGCTTATTTAGCACTTGAGAAACCTTTAGAATCAGAAGTAGAAGAGTAGTATGATTGTACCTCATCTTCTTTTTTCCATAAACTGCATGTTGGATTTTATATTTGATTTCTCCATTTCTAAATAATATTTAAAAAAACTTTGGAGTCTCCTGAAACACTCCCACTATCCTTTTTTTTACCTGTTCACTCATAATCAACACTTATATGGAACTTATTTTCATTCTTTTCTATTTTCACCATTTCCATTTCATCTATGGGAAATCAGGTTTGATACGAACCTTTTGTTATTATTCATAGCACTAAACCTCTTTTAGTATGTGATCATTATTTATAGAATCATTAAAATAATTTTTGAATCCTATTTTCTTCTTATATAATTTATTTAATCATCTATCTTGGTGAGATAGTTATTCTCCAGAGTTTGAACTGCTAGTGTTTTATTTTATGATTCATATTTAATTTTAACTTCATGCATCATTACTATACCAATCAATTCATTCATCTCTAGAATTTTAACTTGTGATGATTTTTTTATAGTTGTAGAGATTCCATTAGATTTTAATGGTAGAACTCTAAGAACTTTGAAAGCTTATTTTAGTTCTAGAATTAGAGTTCCTACGGAAGAAACACCATTGACTATTTTAGTCAATATTCTATATTTAAATTATATTCATCTCCCTTTACAACATCACACTTTTATAATTTTTAAGAATTTCATAATGTTAAAAAACATTCATATAGACATTGGAAACACAATTCTTTAGATAGATGACCATGCAAGATTTCCAAATAACACATTTCTTCTCAATTAAATTTGACACTCTAACCACTGAAATTCCTTATTTTAGTTCATCCATGAATATATTTTCTTCACAAATATCTTAAACTCAATATTTATAGATCTTAAAAAATATCCTTTGATACCAATTATTGGTAAAAAAAATTAAAAGAAACAAGGGGGGATTAAATCGTTTTTAAAAAAACATGGCTAAAAAAAATTAATATCCTTTTCATTATGATACCATATTTTTTCTCTAAATATATTTAGAAGTGGAAAAATAAATTATAAGTGACCAATATATTTTATACTGGTTAAAGCAATAAAGATACCCTAGTACACTCCACCAATGATCTCTCTATGAACTTAGTCATTTTAACTAATCTAGTCATTTATTAGGGATCAAAACAATTATGTATAGAGAGTTGAGACATTATAATGTATTAGGTACATTTACAAGGAACCTTAATAGCCACATCTTAGTATAATAATATGAAACTCCACTAGAACTGAGTACGATTAGTTGAAAATAAAAATGAATAAGATAGTGTGTATATGTTTAACTTGATTCATCACACATTTTTAGTAGAAACATATATATGAATGATCTTATTCTTTAGAAGATAATATATTCAAGTAATTATAGCCCTGAAGTGATTCATTTTTCATAATATCTTTATAGAAATAAACAAAAGAAAGAATGAATTTTCATTACACCAGAATGAACACACAATAATAAATTATAATATGTATGTCTCCAAAGTGTCATACTAAAAGCTTTAATGAATGAATTCAAAGAATTAAATTTAGATTGTAATAACAACATCCATAACCATAATCATCTTAGAAATTCATATCAAAATGATGAAGAGATTCAATTTTTTGGAACTTCATAAAAACTGAGTAATTTGAGAATGTTTCATTGTCAAATACACTATCAATTTTAATTGTCCTTATATGTTTCTTTTATGTACATCACTTCTCTTGATGACAAAATCCTTCTAGAATAAATAAGAACACTAGTTTTTCTTAGTAAAATAGATACAAAAATATATTTAGATAAATCATGATATTAATAATGATAATCACATTTGAAATTTTAATTTAAATCACCACTAAATATAATATCTTTACTTTGAAAATGGAACTATTTAATCCATTTAGTACGAGCCTTTGGATCAGTCTTTCAATGGTTGTTAATGATAATTTTATTCCAAAAATTCCATTTCTAAAATCTTGAAAAATATCAAAAATTAAAATTCTATAGACGAATTCTTCAAATATAGGGATGACACTATATATGGAATCTTATAATTTTTGGTTCGAAATATATATTTGATTCCAAAAATTGTCCTAACTATCCCTAAAATAAACACATTAACACAAGGTTTTTAAAAAACTATTTTTTTCCAATCCCAACGTCAAACTTAGATGTAGGGTACAAAAGTGGTATTCTATAGTGAACGATTGGTTCCAAAACCTAATGTTCTCTAAAAATAGAGGGATTAAATATTCATTCTATAATGCTTTGAAATTTCCAAAATACGTAGGAAAACCTAAACCAAATTACTTCAATAATTTCAGTGCAAATAGAATTAAAATTTCAATATATATAATAATAAAATTTCCACAAAGAAAATTCATTAATAAAACAAATGGGGGTCTATTTTCACATAAAAATCAATTAGATAACAAATTAAATTATTGTATAAATTTGTTTATGCCCAACACCATAGTCACCCATAATTATATTTTAAATCATGTTTCACGTAGGTGGTTAAACGGACCCAAACATGTACATGCTTTAACTCGATTGGTGAGTATGGTTAAGGAGGTGTTTTTTTGAAAGTATTTCTTTATAATAGGATCATAATGATAATATTTTTTATTTTCTTATAATGGTGAACAATATTTTAATATTTTTATGTAATTTATGAAACTTTAGATGAAAAATGGAAAATGTTTCATCAAGGAGATGGTAATTCAAATTTACACACAATTAGCGTTCCCATTTTTCAAAGCATGAGAGGGGGTGAAGGTGGTTATTAAATTTAAATTAATGAATTATAATTATATGAAATACATCATTACTACCATTAATATGATCCATTAAATAGGTTAATGAAAAACAAATGGTGCCTCTTTGTGGTGGCAGTGGTTCACACAATGCATTTTTTTTTCAAGTTGATGTAGATGAATAAATAAGGGTTGTGATATTAATATTAAAACATATAAGTATCTTAATGATACTGAAACTAGTATATTATTATGGTGATCAGATATTTTGAAGAGTAATATTATGAAGTAAATCATGATATGGTGATAACACTTACATTGGAGGCTTGATTTTTCCATAGAAGTTCTCTTGAAATTAAAGGTATTAGGATTACTATGAGTGACTAGAGAATAATTTTTTTGTATAAGATATATATATATAAATATAGAATATTTTCAATGATGAATTCAATGGTTAAGTGTATCACTTTATGGTTGGAAATGGTATCCTTTTATAAGCAAAGAGAAATGTTGTTTTAGAAACAACTTTTATATTTCAATTATATTCTTTCACTATTCAAGTCAAAAGATTCCAAATATAGGATAAGATGAAAATAGAAAGTTTCTTGGGTATAATATGCTTCTTAAAATTCATTTGGCGATAATATTTGGGGATTTAAGTCCTTTATCTAAATTTTTATTACATTTTCCCTTTTAGTTTTTACCTTAGTATTTTTTATTAAATTGATTCATACTAAACATACAAGGAAAAAGTTATAACCATATTTAGACACACTGGAAGTAAATTTAAGAATTATTTAATCCAATTAAATTTCTATATATTATAATTAACTTTTAAATTAAAATGTATAATGTTTTGAATTACTTCTTTAGTAGAAAAAAGAAATTTTTACCATTACAGATTCATAATATTATTTATCATCGATGAAAAATTAAATGAGTATTAATATATTTATATTTACTTTTGTTAATAATGTTAGATTAAGTATATAATTTTCTTTAATTTAATTTATTTGATATAAATTTCTCAATATTAATACAATAATAATTTTAAAATAATTGTTTCACCATTGTTGTTTTAATTACCAATAATCATTACAATCTAAATTTTATAACAAAAAATTATATTGGTCATATTAAATGAAATGAAAATTATTATCTTAAATACAATAAATAATTTATTAAATTAACTTTGTATGTTTATGAAAATTAATATTAATGGTAGCACATATAACAAGTAAAAACCCATTTTGTAGTCACTGAAAATTGTTTTATTTTATTGAAAGAAGGGAAAAAACATGAAAAATAATAAAAGGATAAAAGAGGGGACCACCTATGACGAAAATACTGAAGTCCAATGAAATCCCCTTATAAAAAAATCACATCAATGAATAAGAATATAACCAATACTTGGACACACTATAATCCTTTTAACATGGTTTCCTTTGGAATCAAGAAGATCCACTGACATGTTACCCCCGCACAATATGTGAACAAAATTCACATTCAAGTTTGAGAATAGATGTAAAAGTTTTGATGTAATAGATTATATTTCATGTAAATTCATAATTTCATTTTAATTAATTTACTAGATTAGAAAAATATGATTCTAAATTATATAAATAAATGTATTCAGACTTATAGATATTAATCCAATAAAGAATTTCCAAATCCTTATCCACCATTGATGTACCCTATATGATGTAAGCTGAAAAAATACACATTGAGTAATCCAAAAGATTCATGCATTATACCACCACCTCTCATGATCCATTAATCACAATATAAATTTTTTTTCATTTTAAAACCACGAAATGGGGCTTTCATTTAACCCTGAAGCCTAGATCCCTCCTCCTTTGTGAAACCGCACCAGGATGAGGGCATGGTGGTTATATGATGAAATGTAAATATAGAGGTATAATAACACCCTTAAAATTTTTCACAAGAGAGTAGATAATATTTAAAAATATGGATATGATGTTTTGAAAATTTGGATATAATTCCTGATGGAAGGCCACATTCTATGATTTCTTGGTAGCCCAATATGAAGTAGAAGTGAAGACGGTATATCCATTGGCTAGAGAATAGTTCCAAAAAAAGACCCTATTAGTTTGAAATAACTCCTTAACTATGCTCACCTTACCAAAATAACTTGTATTCCTCCAACCTAAGACCACATATGCATATCCTATTCACCATTGAAAAAAATGTGGGTAACAGTTTCATATTATTTTCACTTCAATGAAATTGGAATACAAATTCATTGAATATTCTCATTAGTAGGAATGGATTGATTTCCGATTCTATAGGGAAGGAAATTAATTTTTGGAGATATGTCTTTAAAATATAATCTTGTACCCATAATGACTAGATAAGAAGAAGGGTGGATCTTTTTACAAAAACTGTAGCATTTTATCTTCCACGAAGGAGAAGAAGTGATGAAAAACTAATCACGATCCTCATAAAAAATGGATTCTATAAAACACTTTCATTTTATCCTCATTATGAATAGCATCAGTGAAACTAGGGACATTACAAGCTTGTCTAACATTGATTCCTAAATATGGACATTTGGGAAAGAACATGAGATATCCAACCCAATTATGTTTCTAGAATGAAATTTCTCTATACCCAATGTTACTTTGAGACTTCTATATAATTGGATGAAAAAGGCCATTAAAATTACTCTAATGATGGGATCTATTGGATAAGATAGCCCAATAAAACGGGCAATTATAATACTTTTAGTTAATATAGGAACATCAGTGGGAGTTCCCTAATATGGTCTCCCACACAAATTTATCTTTTAAACACCACATGCTTTCTTCAATTCCACTGATATCGATACACCTTTATTGAAAAGGTCATGAATGTCTAATAAAACATTTCCAATGATTATGTCCTTCATAGTTAGAGTCCTAAATAAATGTATTGAAGGGAATTTCAATGTTCTTGAGAACTTCTTTTAGAGGCATACAAATTGATAAAATGTGAATAGGGATGGAACCTAGAACACTATTTACCAAAGTAATTCCTACTCAAAAGAAAGGAAGTGAATTTTCTATTTTAGGATCCTTCTCATGATAGTTTTCAAAATTTTATCAATATGATGAATTTGAACCCTCTTATTAGATAATGGATAACCCAAATAATACATTTTTTTTAGAAATACCAATTTGTTATTGAATAAGTTTAGAACTCCTGATTTATCTCTTACTGGAGATTAAAACACTATTTTTTCTATTAAAATATTGACAAGGGTTTTAGGAAATAATTACAAAGAGTTAGCTCAAAATCTCAAATTGAATATTCTTTATTATTAGGAAAAAGTATCATGTCCTTAACAAAGAAGATATTAGAAACTCTATAGAATTCGTACACCCTTTTTTAAGGGTGCATCAACTATTCTTCAAGACCATTGTTAATATTTATACTGAGGAAATCCTGGGAAAAAAATAAAGAGGATCCGTGAGATTGAGTCTCTTTATCTCAAACCCCTAATAGATTAAAAAAAAACAAATCTTTACCCATAAGAGGATGGTGAACCATATAGATGAGAAACATCTGAAGAAAAGGTCATAAAAACATTCTAAAAAACCACCCATTTTAGAACTTTGATGATGAAGGACCGGTCTATCCATTCATAATCCTTTTCTATGTCAACATTAATAAAGAAATTAGTACCAAGTATTCTCCAATCTAGATTATTAATAATTTATTTTTGCATCCAAATATCTCCGTAAATGTATCTCCCTTTAATATATCCATGTTGTTCCTTTGAAACATAAAGTGAAAGATAAAGGGAAAATTTCTTTTTGAGAGTGGGGGAAAACATCTTATATGAGAAGTTTCACATACTAATAGAAAGAAATTTACCAAAATTATTGGGTATTTTTTCTTTGGGGATGAGAGACATAATAGTTACTAAGGTGAATCTAGGAAAAGGGACATCCTTAAAATGGTCATGAGAAACACTCACTACATCCCCTTTAATAAGATGACAAGCATCAAAATAAAAAACCACAGAAACCCATCTAGAAGAGCACCAAAACTTTAGTTTTAAAAATAAATAATATATCATTGAATATTATAAAATATTAAACATTAATCTCCCAATTATTGGGATATACCCCATTGGATATAACACTGAACAAAAAGAGTTTTAGTGAAGTGTGCCACGACTATTGGACCCATAATTCTTGAATCAGTAATGTAAGAACCATCTGAAATAGGAAGGTTGAGCCATCTGTAGAATGATTTATCTTTAAAAAAATCATAAATATACGCATTATTTTTATCCCCTACATTAATCCATTTGGATTTTTGATATCTCTTTGGAATATTTTTAATGATCAAGTAATACTTCATCCAAAAAATATTTAGATGAATATGATAGAATATAAAATTCCATTCATTCCAAGGAATAAAAAATTATCATTATAGGGTATTTATTTAACAATAAATTTAATAAAAAATTTCATTTCATAATTGTATAATTAATTAAACAAAACAACTGAAAAATAGTTTTCATGAAAATGCTATATTTTTTTTTTTAAATTTTTAGATATTTTTTTAAAATTTAAAATATTATGTCAAAATGATTCATTCATGTTTATAATATATAATTTTATAGGTAAAAGGATTAAAAAAAAGTCCATGTATTCATGTAAGAAAATAAATTCATAATAGTGACAATATTAATTAAATCAGTATTTTAACTATTTACCTGAAAATTAATTATTCTTCAAAAATACCAAAAAATTAATTTATAATAATATGAATATGATGAATCTAAAAATGATTTTGTATTTTTTAAAATTATTATCCTAAAATTTATAGTCTTTATATTAAAATAATAACATAAAATATAATTAAAAATTATTTTTTACAATAAATCATTTTTTCTGTATATTAACCTTTCATTTAAAATTTGTGATAATCATAAATATAATAAAATCCAAAAGTATGAATTTTATAAAATATATTTTTGGAATAAGAAATTTTTTATTTTTTTATTGGCTTCACTAATTGCGTCGACAATCTAATTTTTTTTTGTTTTGTTTTGTTTTGCTTTTATAAAGACATTTATTTATATATTTTTAATAATTCTATTACTACTATTTATAGATTATAATTTTACCATTTCCTTATAATGGTCTATATTAATTTGGTTTAAGTGTTTTGTATGGATCCATTCATAGAACATGGTATTTAATTGATTAAGAAAAACATTGGTCATTACATTCTACCCCTTTAAATAATTTCCTCCTCAAAATTTCATTAAATGGAACTAAAAATGTGAGGTAGTTTTATCTCATAACACACTTAGGTTCCCATGAAGCCTCCTCAAACTTATGATTTATATAATGAATTTTAACCAGATGACTAGTCTAATTCTAGAATATCTTATCCCTTCGATCTATAATTTATATTGGATGTTCCTCGTATGAGAGACAACATTCCATTTGCACAAATTTAAAACTTAGCTCATGTGAAGGGTCTAGTATATACTCTTTCAAAAGTGATACATGGAACACATCCTGAATCTTGGACAGGTGTGGTGGTTTCACTAAGTGATAGGCTCTGTCACGAACATGATCAAGGATATCTAAGGGACTGATCTATCTTGGGCTCATCTTCTGTTCTTGTCAAGTCTCATAACTCACTTCTATAGAGGTACTTTAAGGAGAGCTTTGACACAAAATTAAAAATATTGATCTTATTGATGACTATATTCATAACTATTATATATAATTTGTTCAACTTTCACATGTCATTGATTGATTTTAACCCATCTATATCATTTCTTGGACAAGGTATATACCTATCCAATTCCTTTATCTAAATTTATCCCAACAAGATGGAGTTTGATATGTCATAGCACACAAGGACTTATATTATTCCATATGAATTCTATAAGGGGAAATGTTGTTATATGATAAATATTATAGGGGAAGTTTTTGATCCGAACATCCCTGGAAATCCATCAAATAGGATCTCAATAAATCTTTTAGATTTTGAATCATCATTTTAGACCGACCATTTATCTAAGGATGATATAATATGATAAAGTTCATCTCCTTCTCTAACGAACTTTGACGTATTTCTGAACCATGAGGTTGAGAATAGATCCTAATTAGATACAATGGATAGTGGTACTGTATAAATACTAATCACTTCCCTTATGTATATCATAGTGAGTTAGTCACTGGTGAAATATTCTTTTATGGTAATAAAATGTTCTGACTTTTTAAGGAGATTGAATAAAACAAAAATACTCGTAATTATTTTTTTTGACTTCAAAAAAATCACTTTGAGGTTGATCGATAACTACAATGAGATCCAAAGTTACAGAATTCAGATATGAAATTTGAAATTCAAACACAAACACCAAACCCGAGGCCTTGATCCGTGGGACACTCGTGTTAGTCGGGGTCACATAACCTGCCATCACCAACATTAGCATCGATGTACCACCATCTTCAGCCATCCATCACCACTGGAGTCGACGATCGAAGAAAATAAAATTTCAATGAAACCATCAATCTTCAACATCACTGTTGGTGAAAAATCACCATCTTCATGTCACCGTCAAAGAACACCATCTTTACCACTGTAAGAACATCAAAACAAGATATAAAATCATCACAGATGAACACCAAACAAAATACCATAAAAACTGAAAGCATATTCAATTCCATTGTTGTTTATAACTGTAAAATCTAGGACCGACACAAATGCTAAACCAAGGTTACACCTCCTAGAACGCTGACAACCACATCAAAAGAAAAACCCAAGGCTTCCACAATAACAGTCACACCAGTCCTACTAACCTTAGGGAGAAAGAAAAAGACATAAGAGAAGAGTTATAATGGAGAATCACTTACCAGTGGGCCATAACCAATAGTAATATTTTTTGAAGAGGATGGAACACCACACCACCATCGTACCCACCGTGTCTAACCACAAGCTGCACCTCTATGGAAAGAAACGACGCCTCAACCAGTACATCCCAAATCATCCCAGATAGCTTGAGAACTAGACTCGATAGAGGTTAGAACACAATAATAGATGGTAAGAACAGAGGAATAGGAACCAAAATATTCAAAGGAAAATAACAACCATAATGATAACCCCAGATTAAAGACACACCTTCGATGAACACAAATGTGGAAGAAGAAAACCATACCCGATCAAAATTAAACACTACTGATAAGAGAGATCTAAGACTAAAGGGATGAGATATAAGGGTCATCAGAAGACGGAATGAGGGAAGTATGAGGATGTGGGGAGACCCCATCGGAGAACCCAAGCCTCCACCAACATACCATACACTGAGATAGATGTTCTTTAATCTCTCTCTTCATACTATCCAAAAAACATTTTTAGTCCTCTATGTATCTTCACACTTTCATAATTTATAGAGAATGATGGACTCTATGCATCATCCAAAAGTTCATTATTTAATTTAATCTTTGATAGGACACATATTCGTGTTCAAATGCTTATAACTCTATATTTATCAAAGTTTGAGTCCAGAATATTTGTTACCTTTTTCTATAGGTAGTTATCATATTTATAGGATTTATTAATCCTTACATGGATACCATACTAAGTATTTAGTTGAGAAAGATATGATTTATCTACCCCCTTTATAACATCATTAATAATCCTATAAAAATCCATGTATTGGGTATTTTAACATTCTTATTATGGATAAAGTAGCATGATCTTTCTTGATTGTAACATCAACCACTTTATTCTCTATGCATTGGTGGTAATTTTTTGAGAAATTAAAATATTTTATCAATTACAACCATATCCTTTAGAGAAAATTCAATTCATTCCATGTGATTATATATTTAAACCTATCATCATTAGTATATAATTTAGAATTCTTCTATAAAGATAATGTATCTGAATCATCAATGTAAAGATTACTACCACTAAATATAAATCATGAATTGATTAATTTTTCTCATGAGTATTTAATTGGAATGAACCATAAGTAATTTCCTTATCATTATGTATGAGGATGCAACCCAAATCCATTTTTGATGTATCACTCTATATTACAAACCCTTCCCTACTTCTTGATAATTTAAGTACAGGGGCAGTGACCAAACTCTTCTTCAGTACCTTAAAAATTTTCTCACATTTCTCCATCAAAATTAAATTCACTCCCTTATATGTAAAGTTTTATTATGGATTTTATATCCATGAGTAATTTCTGACAAAGTCTGTATAATATCCTGCAATCCCAAAAAAAATACATATCTGTATTATAGTGGTGGATCAAATCCATTGATTGATAACTTCTATCTTTGATAAATCTTCTAATATAAGATTTCTTGTGATTACATGATCTAAGAATGATACTTTCACTAGAGATAATTACTACTTGTTAAATTATTATTACATTTTCTACTTTCTCAATGTTTTAACACAATCTACAAATGATCTTCATACACTTCCATAATCTTCAAATATATAATCATATCTTTTATAAATACAACTAAAAATTGATCATGGTAGTCTATAAAGGCTCCATTCATGAGATACATGAAGATAATAAGAGTATCGGTATGTCCAAACAACATTATTATAAGAAAATCAAGTCCATATCATTTATAGAATGTTGTCTTAGATATATCCTTCCTTTTGATCCTTAAATGATGGTATTCAAATAGAAGGTCAATTTTTATTGAGTATTGAGTTCCTAAAAGTTGATCAAATAGATCATTGATAAAGGGTAGAGGATTATTGTATATGGTTGTGACTTTGTTAATCTCATGATAATTAAAGGAAACATGTATCAATCCATCCATAGTTTTGAAAAAGAGGACTGGTGTAACTCAAAATGAGGCACATGGACAAATAAAACCCATGCATAAATTTTATTGAAATTCATTCCTTATATTTAGTTATTTAATGGGTTTTATTCTATACCAACTCTTTGAGATAATCATATATCCAAGTATAAGTTTGATTGAAAACTCAACCTCACACTCTATAGGAATATCATGAAATTCATCCAAAATACATCAGTATGTTTCTATAAAATATGTATGTTATCAATGATAAATTCCACAGCAACCATTTGAGTTAAGAGTCCCTCATATTTGGGTACCATAACCCACATTATAGAATATGCATCTATAGAGAGTACATAATCTTACATTCATCGATAAATGGTAATAGGATGATTTGTGATATGAAGTAAGACTTCATTATGTTGATAGTTTATCTTCTTCATATTTTGGTAAAGATACTAAATACCTAATATTATGTCAAATTCAACCAAATTAAGAATAATTTGATCTATAAAAATTATCCTATACCAAATCTCTATCAGAGAATATTTTTAAATCGTAGATGAGATCATTTTTCCACTAGGGGTTTTCACAATTAGTTTAATATCCATTACATGGGAATGATATTTCAAATTCTTATAAAACTTTTATGATATAAATAATGTGATAAACTAGAATAAAATAAGGTATAAGAAAATCTAGAAAAGAGGTCAAGTGTACCTCGCATCACTTCGTTATCCTGATCTACCTCAGTGATAGTGATCATGAATGACCTTCCTTGTTCCCTTGGTTTGGGAGGTTGTTGGTCCCTATTTTATTCATTGGACTTAGGGTTGGGGAATTGATTCACTTAATTTTTTAACTCCTTACACTTAAGGAATTATAGTGCGGGTGGATCATTAGTAAGGCATTTTTTCTCTTTTGTTGCATTAGTCAGCCTCTTAGACTTTCTTTGATTATTGTAAGCTTAATGACCAAATTTATAACACTTGAAAAACTTCCTGGATCCCTTTAGAAAATTACCAAAGTTTTTCCTCCCATATTTATTATGTGTTTGAAATCGGTATTTCTTCCCTCCATGTGTCTTTTCATCAGTGCTTATATGATAATCTACTTTATTTTTCTTTTATCAAGAAAACTAAGAGGTTCTAGTTTCCATATTAACCTTAAGATAAAATCAATCAATGAATTTATATATTCTAATTTCTATTATTGATAATACCCTTTGAAGACTAATCCTTAATCCAGTAATGATATCATAAATTTTACTCTTGGCCTTAGAGATAAAACTTGAGGAATACCTAGCATGTATTTCAAAATTTCCTTCATATGAAAAAATTAATTCATCCTACATCTCATTAAATTCCAAGAATTATCTTTCCACTATTGTGTGAAGATTACATATAAAATAATTAGTAAATATATCTCCTTGAACTATTCCTATTCCGTAGTGTCTGTGTCTTCCTTTTATATGGTATACTTAATGAGACTCCACCACTGGTCAACATCACTTAATAAATGATATAAATATCAAAAAAACTTCTCACGATCTGAGTACTAGAGAATGGAAAATATAATTTCTATTGCATTTTCCCACTTCTAAGCAACCAGTGGATAAGATGACCCATTAAAAGAGGGTGGGATTTTCCTCATAAATGAATCGATATTGATTTACTCCCTCCTGGGTGTGATTTTGATCTCAACATAATTTTTTATTTTTCACACAACTTGGTATAATTGAGTTCACATTTCCATGTGATTTTTCATTCCATCCCCAATATGATTAGGTTTTCTATTTGGATAATCTCCACATTATCCAATACTCCCATTGTTAACTTAGATCTTTCAGGTTCCTTCCATTACCTTAAATAAAGGAAAAATACAAATGAGTACGCATAAATTAATAATTATATGTAATAGGAATATATAAACATAGAAGAATGATTTCTCAATTGATATGTGTAATTTAGCATATGAATCTCTAGGTGACAATAATTTTTATCCGTGATTGGATTTCGAAATGTACTATTAATATATATTTAAATACTTCAAAGCGGAGATATACTCATCACATATTTTTATAGTTTCTTATTATATATTCATCTAAACTAAAACCAATCCCACTCGTAGTTGTCATACATGAATGTATTTATAGGAAAGCCACATAATCTATACTTTACCAATATATCAATACGTTTTCCTATACTTAGACTCACCCCTTATAATTTTACCTTGGTTTTTCACTAATTTTATCTAAACTAATCCCTAAAAATTAACTAAAACCTTCATTGATATCAACTATACCCAATAATACTAAGATTAATATAAATAGTATACTAATCACATGATTTAAATATTTCATCAAACAAAAATCTCATAATTTGAGGACCTAAAGGTTTAGTGTATTAGAGATTAGTTATATAAACATCTTATTTAAAAACACATAAAATTACTTTTCCAAATCCATCCCTCGAGACCCTTTCTTATACATCTCAAATAATGTAATCATATTCATAGAATGGGGAATTGAAATATAATAAAATAGTTATCTCCTACACTTTTTATAGAAAACTCATAGACTAATGTTTCATAAACATGGATTATAACTTGATGAAGACATAAAGATCATTATATAACACCATAATACCGTCAATAAAAGTATTAAAACATGTCATAGAAATATAAGATCCCAAAAATATCATTAAGTGATAATTAAAGCTAAAACATACAACATGTGAACTTAACATGAAAGTGTGGAATACTTGAAAAGGTATAGTGATGAAAACATAGAATTGTGTGAAAATGAAATGTCCCTTGATATTTGACATAACCTGATAAACAACTTAAAAATGTGTTATAATTTGATAAACATGAAAATGTGGCACATACATAAGAGTAGGGAAACCTATATGTGAAAACTCATTATACCCTTACTTATGTAAACAAACTCAATATGACTACACTTTAAAATATGAGAAAAACCATTATTCCCACACCCATGTGATCAAACCCATTATGTCCACACCTTAATATCTCATGAGATATAATCTTATAAAAATTAATTGGAAGGAAATATACAAACATAACCATCAATATCCATACATATGTCTGCCACTAAAAATAAATCATAACCATATCTTAATGAATCGAAAAATTAAGAATGGGTTTTAATATATCATGAAATTAAGTAATAGTGTGTATAAAAATTTCATTTCAAAAATAATAATAATATAATAACATAAATAAAATTTCATCATGAGATATATATCATTTTAATATAATTAAAACCAAATAATTAAAATATATTTTTGAGAACATTTTGAAATCAACGTAAAATTCATAGTTACGAGTCTCTTTTCCAAGTATCTCCTTTGTTTCCAAGAAATTGATAAGAAAACCTATCATGAAAATTTATTTTGATTAAAAAATATTTTCACAAAAAATGAAAATAGAACATCATTTAAAATTTAAAGTCATGAAAACTGATTTTCTATTGGAAAGTTATATAACTCAAAGAAAGGAGTTTGAGTTGAGAAGTCCCTTACCTTTACCATTGATTTTATATTGAATTGATTTAACCACATGTATCATAAAGTGAAATATCTTAATTACCTATTTTATAAACATAATCATATTCATTTACATTTATACTCCTCATTAATAATAATTTTCTTATTTCATTTTAATTTTTATAATCTCTTTTCTACATTTTGTGTGATTATCTTTAACCATTCATGCATGATTTATAATATTGACATTATTACCCATAATTTGATATAATGACATATAGTTTCCTTTTTTTAGAATTTTGTTAGGGGTTATTTAAGTGAAATTTGGAAAACTTTGGAGGTTTTTGGGATTGTACATGGTTTTCACACGGTTTCCCAAATTGTGTACCCACCCAGTGAGAACTGTACAACCCTAGATATTAATGGTTTTCATGGTTGGAACATGGTTTGACAAAAAATGCACCCGCCTAGGAGAAACTGTGCACCTTGGATAGTGATTTCAGAGGGGATCACATTTTGGGTGCTTGTTTTGTGTAACTATGTGGCCCTCTCTAAGAAACCATGCACGTAGGATTAATTTATTATGAAAAATTAGTCTAAAATAAAAAACACCATGGTTTAATCCCATGTTGACCCCCACTTGACCTAAATCCAATTCATTGACCTATAATACTCTCAATATGTAGTTCTGGATCCTCAAACCTCATATCATGGTTGATCAAAGTGTGGTTGATCATATTTAATCTCCTTCGAGTAAGTGAATATTCTTTTGTGAGCTTTACTATGTTATTTCATTCTATCACCTCTATAGTCTGACATATCATCATGTTCTTAATGGATCTAATCACCTTTTGGTAGAATATTGATTATAGTTTTGATATTTTTATCTTTGATACCTTCATTATTCATTGGATAATCCCTATGCGAGTGTCGATTCCTGATCCCTGATTAATGATAGGTGGTTTTGTTTGAGTTCATCCAAATAATTAAAACCTTTATTTTATTTATTTGTTTGAAATGGGTTTAAATTAATTTATGACAACCCAATTTCATATGAAATGTAATAGAAATTTTATATGGAATAGATTATTGGGAAAACCCCTATTCCAATGGAATTAGAATTTAGGCCATATTTTGAAATTAATGGGGTTGATGAAATTATTTGAGAATTGTTTTGAAAAAATGGATCAAATTGTATTGATGAAGACATTTGATTTTTTTGAAGTATAATGAAATGATGAAAACCCAATGTTTTGGTTTTATAATTTAATTGGCATATCGAAACTCAAAATTTAGAAATTGAATTTCAAATGATGATTGATTTGAACTGATATGATTTGGCCATTTTTGATTGATTGATTGAGTACAAGAAATCCTAGGTAGTAAGTGGTTTATTTGGGACATGCATGATAGGATGTTAATTCTCTTTATATGGATTGATGACGAAAACTATAACAAGAATGTAGTTACACATATCTTCTCCTTGATGGAATGTTGATGAGTCATATTCAACCTGATCCTAGGGGATGTTTGTACACATAATTTCTATGATCACTGATATGAGATGTGTGAGGATCCTATAGCTAGAAACTATCCTACTATAAGGAAAATTTCCATGGTGCTTGTTGTGATTGTTTTGATTATATATTTCACAAATTATTTAACTATTTTCTCTATTATAGTAGATTTATATAAACTATTTTATATAAAACGTTTATTTAAACCATGTTTGGAATGTTTTCCATCATTTTGAAATAAAATCATGTTTTTATTTAAATACGATAAAGTATTTCCATTCCATATTTTATTTAAATTGAAATTACGACTTGCCTTATTATTACAACATCTATTATGGAACACATGGTGATATCCTACTGAGATTTATATCTCACACCATAACTTTACCTTCAAGAGTTTGTAGATTTTATTATTCCAGGTATGATCAAAGGGAAAGAACCACTTGGAGGTGGTGGATATTCAAGATTCTTTGAATGTGGTGTGCCGATTCCTAGGGATTTTTAGCCCTATATGGATAGTTACTGAGTAGTTTTATGGTTTAACAGTGTGGGTTTTGTTATACCTATTAAATTGTTACTTTCCCCTTTTGCAGTTTTGAGATTACTAACTTGAAACTATTTATCTTCTAATATTTTGTGGAAAATTCATTCCATCTTTTAGCTCGTATTATTCCAAGTGGTAGTCAGAAAATTGTGGGGATCAGGAATTCCCTTTGAGTTATTTATGATATGGAATGATTGTATGGGTACCAAGGTATTTGGGATGGTGCATGACAAACTGGTATGAAAGGTGCATGTTAGACATGTTTTCTTGATGTCAAAATGTAGTTTGGAATGTCTTTTTAGGCATTAGGAGAATGTTTTGAAAGAGTTCCTAGAAATCAATCATCATAAAAAGACTTATGTTTCTATAGGTGGTTTGGGAAAGTGGTATTGAGGAATAATTTTATCTACTTATATTTCTTTCTATAATTTTTATTTGGAAAGGTTAAAATCCAAATGTTTTTATCTTATCTAATGGGATTAATATTCACATTTCTCTTGTTTGATTTATTGATATGAGTAATCTTATGATGTTCTTGGTATTATTTTATTATATGGTATAGCATCATTCCTCTGAGAAAATATTTGAATAGGCCCTATGAGGTAGCACCTGGTGAACCACAATGATTTTATCCTTCTGTGGACCAGAATCTTGTTGACATTATAATGTGTGCTGTACAAGATCAAGGATGGGCACCTACACCCATCCCGTTTAGTCTCCAACTATGGAACCATAAATATATGAATCTTGGAATCATGACTAGGATTTCCTTAAGTAGAATCCACCAACATTCCAATGTTCTAGTGTTCCATAAGATGACGAGGTTTTGTTAATAAAGATAGAGATTCTTTTTGATTTCTTTGAAGTGCCTGATTTAATTAAGGTGAAATTTTATACCTTTAAGCCAGAGGAACCTAATAAAAGATGGTGGGAATTTATGGTAACCACAAAGAAAAATTAGGATATAGAGTAGAAGGACTTTTGGGTCCTTTTCACTAACTAGTTCTATCTAGAGTCTTTGGTGATGGATAAGGATATAAAGGTTTTCAAACTTGAATAGGCTTACTAGAGCATGAAGGAGTATGCAAACCGCTTCAATGAGCCTATGAAGTTTGAACCTGAGATTGTATCAAATAAGAATATAATGACTCAAAGGTTAGATATGGGTCTTCAACCTGATATTCATTCTCAAATATTCTTATTAAATGTCAGCTTCTTATGTTGAAGTGATAGATTGGGTGTTGATGGTCGAGCTTGAACTGATTGGTAATTTAGGGTTGATGTGAGTTATTTTTTCTCCTAGTATAGGTTTTTTGAGTTATATTAAATAAAATTGGATGTGTTATGAGTTTCCTGGTGGTTCTAGATATAAGGGAGCTTACATACCACTTATAGTTCATGGAAGATTCCCGTTGACTTTCTTCTAGTGTGGAAATCCCAAGGATTTGAAATAGGTTGGCAATGAGGCACCCATGACATGTAGTACCTATGTATGCTTAGGTAAATTTTATAAATTCTATTATATTTTTTCTTCCCCATATATTGGAACGAGTTCATAATAACCTTAAAGTGTTGCAATGAAATCAGATGCTTTATGCACAAATGGGTTTCATCCATATGCATCCAAAACAAATCTTCTTCCCACAATGGGAGAGTCTCTAGAGGAAGAAAATATAGTTCCTATGACTGTGAGAGTTACCATCACTATAAATTCTTCCTTAGTGACTGATTTATTTCATATTGGTACATCATAACAATTTATATCATCTTGAATTTTTAACTTGTTAAATATTTCTATGACTATTTTTTATTATGTGATGAATATTAATATGACCCTTGGTGTGATGTGATATTAGAGTCTCTTATGTATTGCTTGCATCTTCTCCCTATCAAAGATCATGCTTACCTCGTATTCTGTGGTCCTCAACATGAAACCTATTGATATCATTTTTAAGTTGGATTGGATAATTAATAGTAAGGATATAATTGAATTCTATCTTTGATGGGTATACTTTACCATTCTTGATGGGGTGTGCCATATCATTCAGCAATAATGGGACCTAACGTCTATTAGAGACAGACCTTCATTTCTATAGTTGGGGAAAATGAATATCAGTGTTCACTTTTTATTTGAATTAACAGTATATGAGAGATGATTTCCCTCTAGTTTTTGTTGAGTTTTTAGATGTTTTTAATTTTTATTTCTCTGGTTTTCCATTAGTAAGAGAGGTAAAATTTTCTGTTGATTTATTAACTAATACATAGTCGATATCTCTACCTTCTTACCATATGGAACTTGATAAACTAAAAGATTTGAATACTCAGTGTGACGATCTCTTAGATAAAGGATTTATATGCTAGAGTGTACCACCTTGGGAGGAACCTATTCTCTTTAGAAAGAAAGACGAGGGAACACTTTATCATTGTGTTGATTACCAAAAGCTCAATGAAGTTAGTGTAAAGAACTAATATCAATTTACATGGATTGATGATCAATTTGAACAATTAAAAGGGGCTACATGGTTCTAAAATATTGATCTTTGATCTAGTTATAACCATTTGAGAATAAAATAATATAACATTTATAAAACCACCTTCTGTATTAGTTACGGATGTTATGAGTATCTATTCATGCCATTTGGCCTATCCAATAATCTTACAATCTTTATGTATTTGATGAACATGATATTCCATGAGAATATTGATACATTCATGGTGGTATTTTTGGATGGTATCATGGATTACTCTAAGTTTGATGAAAATCATATGTGTTATTTGACAGTAGTTTTATATTTTTTGAGCAATCAACGACATTATATAACACTATAAAAATGCGATTTCTAGATTTGGGAAGTAAAGTTCATGGTAAATGTGATCTTGGAACATTGTATCTCAAGTGAACCTAATAAGGTGAAAGGTTTTATAACATGGGGATGACCGTATAACATTTTTGAGATTCAGAACTTCTTGGATTTAGCAGGATATTATCTTTAGTTTTTAAATGATTTATCAAAGTTGGCTTCTCTGATGGATTCTCTCACACGGAAGGGGTTAAAGTTCATTTGGGATGAAAAATTTTATAATTATCTTTATTATATGAAAAATATTTTTACTTCTATACTAGTTTTGACTCATCTAAAGGTTGGGTAGGGATATCTGGTCATTTTTTATGCATCTAGTTTGGGTTTGGGATGTGTTCTTATCCAGGGTGATCACATGGTAACCTATGGTTATTTATAGCTTAGACCACATGAAAATAATTACCCAAACCATGAAATTGAACTTGAATCTGTGATACATACACTTAATAGTTGTATGACCTACCTTTTCAGAGAAATTTTTTCCATGTATTACGACGATAAGATATTAAGTTATATCTTGTCCAAAACAAATTTGAATCTCTGATAGATGTTTTGGGTGGAGTACCTATAGTGATTTGTTTTCAGCATCATCTATACCCCATCGAAATTCAATTTTACTACTGATTATTTGAGTAGGAAACTTATGATGTTTGTCCTGAAAGAATCATCAGAAGAGTGGAACTTGATGGATCTTTTTGAATAATTGTATTTAGAAGTTTGGGAAGAGGAGGTCGAGGTTTTCTTGGCTAGTGTTTAGTCATCCTATTATCTTATCAAGGTTATTCTTCTAAAGTAATATCTTGATGATGAATTATGTAGAATTTGGGAATCCCTTTATGGTAGGGATAACATTGATGAATGATCTACATAAAGGGTATTATATGTTTTTGAAATTGGTTCGTTGATCCTTTATCTATGATAAAATATACGATAATGGATTTATGTAATTCACAATTTTTTGTGAACCTAAGAACTAAATAGATGTTATATGACTTTCAGTTATGATTATTGAAGCTAGGTATGAGATGGGATATCACTGACATTGTTTCATGCTACTATACTTTACAATAGGTTATGGATGAGCACCAAAAACCTTCTAGTTTTCTTCAACCACTTCCAGTGCCGACTTGGAAGTGGGATGATATCTATATGGAATTTGTTGTGGGGTTTCCACATACCCCTAGAAATAAGAATGTGATATGGATCTTGATCAACAGGCTAACCAAATTAGCTCACTTTATACCAATTAATTAAAAAAAATTGATGAGTTAATAAATCTATACAAGATTGAGATTTTTCATCTACATAGAGTTACATATAATATAGTCTCTAATAGAGATCCCCAATTTACCTCTTGTTTTTTGGAAAGGACTTCATGGGGTGATGTGATCTCATGTTTTTTTGAGTAAATCATACCATCCACTGATGGATGATTAGTCTGAGAGGGAAAAAAATTCTTGAGGATATGATATGCGCATATGTTCTTCACTTGGGTAGAGGTTGGGATGACCATTTAGGACTAGTTGAGTTATATTATATTGAATTTTACTAGTATTTGACTAGAATGGATCCTTTTGATTCCTTTTATGACCGACCTTATAAATCTTAATTCTGCTAGTCAAATATTGGAGAAACATTCTTGGTTGGACCGAGTTTCTTCTGAGAGATGACAATAAATATTTAGTTGGTTTTTGATATAATGTGGATTGAATAGATCCAGTATAAAACTTATGTTGATCATCATAATATACCTTTGTATTTTTTTTGGTGACCAGGTGTTCTTGAGTGTTTCAATTAGTTTGGATCATCGATGAATTGGGAGGTAAGGGAATCCAACTCCTCAGTTTTTGGGGACTTTTTAGGTTATTCAGTAGGTGGGGAAGATGAATTACTGTTTAAAACTTACACAATAGTTGGCATCAATACATAATGTGTTCCATGTATCATAGCTTCATAAGTATCTTTCTAATCCATCTCTTATCTTGAGTTGGGATGATCGTGATGTTGAGCATGACAATTCTATGACTAAGAATCTAGTTAGGATTGTTGATTCTAAGAAAAATGTACTTTTTGAGAGGAAGATAACTATGTTCCAGGTTTTATAAAAGTGAGGTTCTTATTATCATGAGGCTTAGGAGATTTTGGCACTGATGAGAGATTAGTGGTATCATCTCTTTGATATGGAAACTGCTTGATATTCTTGATAGGGATAGAATGTTCTTATAGTTTTGAGGCTGTAACATAATATTAATTGTTTTTAGGTATTCCATGACACTTTTTTGTTTCCTTTTTGGGTGGATGTTACTTAGGGATTATTCAAATGAAATGTAATGTTTTTGGAGGTTTTATGGGTCTTGCACATTTGATGAACATTTTGACCGAACCATGCACTGCTAGTGAAAATCATAAAACTCAAGAATGTGAGGGTTTCCACAGTTGGAACATTTTTTGAAAAACCATTTACCCACCTGGGAGAAACCACGTACCTTGTGTAGTGATTCCAAAGGTGGTCCAGGGTTAGGGTGCACAGTTTTCGTAACTATGTAAACCTCTTTAAGAAACCGTGCATACAAGAATAATTTATTCAAAAAAATTATTTTAAAATACTAAACCCCCAGTTTAACCCAAAATAGACCCCCTATTTTCCTAACTATAATTTCTTGGATTAAGAATCTATGAGGAAGTTCTTTTCACACCTCAAACCCCATCTCTTGGAAGATCAAATCATGGTTTGGAACATTTAATATCCTCGAGGTAAGTGAATATTATTTCATGAGTTTTATTACATTATGTCATTATATACTCCATAAATATTGATATATCATATATTTTGATGGATCTAAACTCATATTGATGAGATCTTGAACATGTGTTTGATTTCTTAATCTATGACTACATCTTTCATCATTGGAGAATCCCACTGTGAGTGTCGATTCTTGATCTGTGATTAAAGTTAGTTGATTCCATTTTAGAATTTACATACAATTAAAACCTTTATTTTCTTTATTTTTTATGAATTTAATTTATATTCCTTTATGTAAACCCAATTTTATATCAATTGGAATCATAATTTGATATTACATGATTTTTTTTGTAAAAACACCCAATTCCAATGGAATTAGAATTTGGGTTGTATTTTAAAATTGATGAAGTTGATTAAATGATTTTAGAATTTTTCTTGAGAAAATAGAATAAATTTTAATGATTAAAACCTATTATTGTTTTTTATTGAAAATATATAAAATTATGTAAAATTCATTTTTTGGTTTTGAAATTGAATTGGAATATGGAAACTAAAAATTGGATATTTGAATTGAAAATGATGATTAATTTGAAATGGGATGATTTTATCATTATTAATGGATTTATTGATCACATGAGAGATTGGGTAGATAGTAGGATATATAGGAAAATCATTCCATGATGTTAATTCTCTACAAATAGATTGATGATGATAATTGTAAAAAGACCCTACATCAATATATCACATCTCAGATAGTATGTTGATGATTCTTATTCAGCTAGAACCAAAGGGATGTTTGTATAGATACTTTTCAGGATCACTGATCTGAGAAGAGTGAGGATCCTACTGATAGAAACTATCACATTGTGGGTAATATTACCATGGTGCTTATTGTGATTATTTTTATTATTTATTCCATTTATTATAGAAATATTTTATTCATACGAGTTGATTTATATAAACTATTTCACATAAAATGTTTATTTAAGCCACGTATGAAAAGTTCTCTATCATTTTTAAGAGAAACAATGTTTCTTTGAAACATGAAAATGTATTTCCATGACCTATTTTATTTTAGATTTAATACATCATTTGTCTTATTATTACTTCATCTGTTATAGTATACTTAGTGAGACCCTTCTGGGCTTTATAGCTCACACCCTACCTTCTTTCCTTCAGGATAATTTATATTTTATTATTCTAGATCGGAGAAGTGGGAAGGATCCAATTGGAATTGGAAGATTTCTTTGATCCTTTGATCATTGAGTGATTCTTCCTTGGGATGTTTGAGTTTTATCTGGATGGTTTTTGAGTACTTTGATGATGCACTGATTTGGGTTTTTATACATGTTTTGTTTTTGGTACTTTATCCTTTTATAGTTTTGAGATTACTAAATTATAGCTCCTTTTATTCCACATTTTTTGGAATTTGTTTCCGTATTTTATCATTTATGATTCTAAGTGCTAATCTCAAACTCATGGGGATCCGAAATTCCCTTCGGGATAAGTCAGAGATGTATCAGTTGTCAGGGTACCATAGTATCCAGGATAGTTCATGACATGCACTAAGTTCATTAATGATATATTATTTAATATTATATAATATATATCCGATATTTATTTATAATCTTTCTTATTTATTCCTTTTTTTTGTTATGTTATGTGAAAAATGGTTGGTAACGACTTATTTGGGCAATTTCACTGAACGAAAACATTACTTTAATAACGAGTTAAATACTTAATATAATATTTCTAGAACCATATTATAATTATTAATTTATTAATATATTATAATATTGGGTTTCATGTTCTTATATTAATCCATATTCAGATTTTAAATTAGGGTTCCCATAGGTGGTTAAACTGACCCTAACCTGAACGAGTTTTAACTCATTGGGGAGAATGGTAAAAGATGTATTTGATTTGAAACAAAATAATTATAACATAATCATCATGTTATTATTTTTATATTATTTTTATGTTTATCCATATCTATATATTCTTATATAATGTATGAAAATATATATGAAAAAGGAAAAATGTTTTATCATGGAGGCAAAAATTCGCATGTACGCACGTTTAATGTTCCCGTTTCTCAAAATGTTAGATGGGGTGGAAATGTTTATAAAATTTAAAATTAGTAATTATAAATATACGAGATAAATAAATTTAATAACTCATTTCCACTACTAATACTAGCCTTAAATTGTGTCAATGAAAACAGATGATGTCGCTTTGTGGGGGTGGTAGTCTGCGCAATTCACTAATAATGTTCTTTTGTTTTTTCCAAGTGAATGGAAATTAATAACCAATAGTTTTAAAATTAATATATAAATATAATAGTATTATAATGATACTTAAATAATAATATCATTATTCTGATAAGATATTTTTAATAGTAATATTAAGAATAAAAACTTGAGAATATGATGACACTTACACTTGAGACTCGATTTTTCCTTAGAAGTTCTCTTGAAATTAAAGGGATTAGGCCAACAATGAGGGTGTAGGGGATTATTTTTGTGTTATAGGGATCTAGTTATAGAAAATGGAAAAATTTTAAGAAGTTATTCTAAGGTTAAGTGTGTCTTTTTTAAGTGTGGAAGTGGTATCCTTTTATAAAGAATGAGAATGGTAGTTTTGGAAACACCTTTTATATTTAAATTATTTCCGTTTAAAATTCATATGTCTAAGGTTACAAATCTTGAGAAAAGTGAATTGTATTAGGGTTTTTGGTTGAGTATCTTACCAAATATTCATTTGGAGATAATATTGTGTGGTTTAATGACTTTCTCTAACATTTTCTAACATTTTTCTTTATAAATTTTACCTTAGTAACTAGATTTTTTACATTGGAAATTTCATTCGTACTAAACATATATGATAACCTTTAAAAATAAATTTAGATTATATGGAACTTAATTTAACATATATTAAATCCAATTAATATTCTAAATATTAATAAATTAACTTTTAAATTAAAACAAATAATTTGTAAAAAAAGGTTTTAGTAGAAAAAATGCATATTGACCACTACAAATGATAAATATTACATAATATTGATGAAAAATTAAATTAGCGTTAATATAATTATTTATGTGTTTACAAATAATATTTTATTTATTAATTAAGGTTTAAAAATATAACTTATTCAATATAATTTCTTTGACAATAATAAAACTATATTTTTAAAATAATTGTTTCACCATTATCATGGTAATTTGAATTTACCGTAACAATCAAGATTTTATAACGAAAAATTAAAATTTACATTTTAAATAATATTAAAAATAATTATCTAAAATAAAATAATAAATTTTTCAAATTAAAATTCTATGTATTGGTAAATTAAACTTAACTTTTGTGCATGTAGCAAGTGACAATCCATTTTTTATAAAAGGGAATTTTTAAGAAAAAAATTATGAATATGATAAAATATTAAATTCTATAAATTAAAATGAATTTAAAATAATTATTTTAATTAAAATTATCTTTATTAAACAATAATATAAATTAAAAACACCTTTTAGTTAATTTTTAATGAATTAAAAAAATTAAAAAAATTGTTTTTATTAAAATGCTACAAATGTTTACAAAATGTTGAGAATTATTTTATAAATTTAACCTAGAATTTTAGAATGATTTATTCTATTTTATAGTATAGAAACTTATAGGGAAAAAGTTTTAAAAAGTTTCAATTTATTTATATAATAAAATAATTTCATAAAGTGATGACATCAATAAAATTGGTATTTCAAAATTCACTAGAAAATTAATTATTTTTGAAAAAATAAAAAATAAATTTTATGATAATATGAGTATGATGAATCTAAAAAGTATGACAATTTTTTCAATCTCTCAATCTAAATTTTTGAAAATATACACTAAAATAAAATAAAAAATATAAATTAAACACAATTTTTATAAGAAATAAATTTTTATATGTATTAACCATTATTTTAAAATATTAGGAAATCATGATTTTATAATAGTATATATTCATTTGGTTTCATAGTTACATGTGAATAATTCAAAGAAATATTAAATTTAATTAAGGAGGAAAACTCACGTCGTTATTGGCATTGATGGTGTGTCTCATGAAAGTAATTTTTCCCTATACTAATGTCTGTGTGAGAGTTATATATTGTTAGGAATTGTGATACTATTATCTGATTATTCATGGATTATGTTAAATGTTTCTTAGCCTTGTTATGCATATTATATTTCCATGACAATCATTTCTGGCACCAAGTTCTTATTTTATGTCCTTTGAAGATCACATTTTTCTTATCATTATCATCAATGATGATATGATAATTTTCTTCTGCTCATGTTCTTTTCTAATTCTTATGAAATCATCCTTAAGGTAATGTTTATTGATCCCTTACTGATCATTTGATCTCATCACTTATGTTTTCATTCCCCTAATTCTGAGGATGAGTTTTATTAATGAGACATTTAGAAGATGTTTTAGCATGGAATTATTATGAATAAATGTTGACAATTATTATAAATTATGTTTTTTATATAGATAATGACCTAAGACACTAAACCTACAATCCTTGAGTTCATGAAACCATTTCTGAGATGAAATTTTCACTCATGTAAAATAATGATATAAATGTGTTAATTTTTCCTAATTTTCATTAGTTTTCATCAACATATGGTTTATTTATTTTGGGTATTTGTTTAACAATTTTTTTGAAAAACCTTGGGATATTCCAATGTATATAATAACTTTCTGATGTTTTGTTAAAATAGATATTGTGTGGTTTTCTTGAAATAAAAACCCTTTATGGATACTACAAGTGGATGTAGGCTCTAGAATAGGTGTACCTATGGGTAATAACCCTAAAATGGGCGTGTTGGGTATTAAATCAATAACCACATAGGGAAAGTCAATAAGGCTAACAACAAACATGATTATAAGCTCCTAGAGGATATGATTTCTTTAATTTTAATTCTCTTGAAAAACTATTATTAGAGATTTGAATTTTTTCTGAATAGAGAACCTAATATAAAATTACCATGAAAAAGTAGATTGAATCCTTAAAATTTATAATTAAATGAATGCATATCATTTATGAATCATCTATTCTATGATAATAACTATATTTTTATATTAATTATTTTACTATAAAAAATATAAATTTTAAAAAATGGATTTAAAAATGAGAAACTGGTTTGACAATTGATGTGTTGGGAAATGTAATGATTCCCACAATGATTTACCAAATGGGATAGGAACCTGTGTAAAAAACATCAAATAAATTCTCACCCAACATTTGTTGGATATGAATAAAAACAAACACCATGGTGATATACCGAGTGTTCCATATAAAGATCATATTGTCTTCAAGTCTTTCATGCGAACACTTCTACCCCTCCTTCAGTTGATCTTCCGATACACTTATTAATAGGAAATGAATCAGTGTAATGGAAATTATATTTTATATTCTATTATTTTTGTATTATTAGAAGGTTGTCTTGGATATCATTAATTTGGAAGGAGAGGAAGAGTAGTGGTAGACTATAATTAATAAAACTACAAAGAAGTATAAAATAGACACTATAGAATGGGAGGAGTTTAATAAAGTATTCCTCATCAATATATTCCATCGATATATCTTATCAATGATGGAGGACAATTCTTGGATTTGAAAAAAATAATGTATGATTTCATTATCACTTATAAAGAAAACATTCCGAGGAACTTTTGATATGCCTCTAGTTATATCTCTCAATTTTAAAGAAAGATCAAAAATTTATTTGGTGAAATAAAACCATTTTTATGAAGGGAATTATCTATAATATTATTTTATAGCTTTGAGAAGATTATTCAGTGTGTGATAAAGGTGGATATTGAAAGTGGGGACTATATTTATTTTGGGGATAAGAAATTAAAAGTATAATATCAAGAGATCTCTAATGATAAGTTATATGGGGGGAAGAAATTTGAACCCCCTACTTGCCAATAGTGTGGGAACAAGCACTTGTATAAATGCATCAAAGGATTAAAGATGTGTTTTAAGTGTAGTAAAGTATGCATGCCCACAACTACCGAGGTTACACCAAATGGGTGATTAATGGAATAAAGGAGAGTAAGTTACATACCAATGAACTAACCACACAATAATGATTCAAGTTAAAGCAGTTTGGACATTATGAAAATAAATGGCCCAACCCTTAGGCTAATGAATAAAAAATTAAATAGAATCATCCGAAGTTAGGGGAATAAGGAAGGGAATTCACAATCATTACCACTATGGTAGATCGTGATAATGAAGTTATGTGAGGTACAATTGATATCTTTTCTATATATATAAATACATTATTCTATTCTGCTTCATCACATTCTCTTGTATCATTGACGTTTTATAAGAATGTGGAATCACCATATCAATAAATGAATATTAAAATCTCTTTAAAAAAAATCATGGAAAATTGATTATATCTAAAATATATAAATTTTCTATGATCGAGATTTGTTAAAGGATAATTTATTCTTATTTAATTATTCTAACCTTGGTTGAATTTGACATAATATTGGGTATAGATTAGATATCCAAATATAAATCAAAAGATCAATTTTTAGGGAAAGGAGATCTCATTTCATATTCTTAATCATACTATTGTCAAGTATCTACATTGGAATAATCATGAACTCCCATTGGATGAAAATTATATAATATTGGTCCTATTTAAAAGAAATTATTTCTTACACAATGAACATAGAGAAATTAAAAATCGATGGCATGCCTATTGTATGAGAATATACTTCTTTGTTTACAAATAAACTACTTAGTCTTCCCTAAAAGCACAAGGTTGAGTTTTTATTAAACTCATACAAAGATCAATACCTATATCATATAGTTCATATATAATGACCCTCAATTAATTTTTGGAATTTAAGAAGAAAATATAAATGAATTTAGATAATGGATTTATACATCGAATCTCTTTGTCAGGGGGTACACGAGTCCTATTTTTCAAAAATAAGGATGGATTAATGCGTCTTTCCATTGATAATCCGGAGCTTTATAAAATCATGATAAAAAAGTATTTTATAGCTTACATTGATGATATAATTGATCAATTTGAGGAGATCAATCTTTCAAAAAAGGCTGACCTTCGATCTGGATATCATAAATTAAGGGTCACTAGAGAGGATATTTCCAAAAATAGATTTCTACATAAATTATGGACACAATGAATCCTTAATGATGCAATTTGGAAATTTGAACTCTCTTGGTATCTTTATAGATTGTTTAAATAAATTATATAGGGATTACCTTTAAAAAATCATGTTAGTATTCATAGAAAATATTCTTATATATTCTATGATCAAGGAAATATATGAATATTATTTTCATAATGTGTCAAAAACCTTAAGAAATGATAAAATGTATTCCAATTTTAGAAAGTGAAAATTATTGTGGAATAATGTATCATTCTTTGCTCATGTAATCACAATAAGATGCGTATTTATAGATCCTTGGAATACAAAAGTTATCGAGAAATAGACTTGACTGAAAATAAAAACCATGATCTATTTTTTATAGCTATATGGATACTATATAATATTTGGGATTAATTTCTCACAAAAATCAAATCCAATAACAAAATTTAACATGTTAGGGAGTGATATTCTGTAACGACCCAAAGTTTCATTAATGGAAATACCTCTTGATCTAATTAAATGTGTCTTTATGTTTATATAAAATGTAAACTTCTTTGGTTTTATGTTATGAATTTTTACCATTGATAATATAGCCGTTGAATAGTGATAACATGATAAGTATAAATATAGGGCTTTAACAAATCTAAATTTACTCAGACAAAGGAAGCGATGGTCTCATACAGTAGAATTTCCCCATACGAAGCCCATTTATCAGAGCTTGGAAAAGAGGAGGAATCCTTGGGCTTTTCTCTTGACCAAGCCCAAGCGGAGCTTCACCATGTCAAGCTCAAACGAGACCATCTACGGGAGAAGTGGAAGTTGATAGAAATTACCACTCGAGCGATGTTATCCGAGCCACCCCAAGAGTCTTTCACCATCATACCCCTTACCCTTAGGCCTTATGTGGCTTTTTTAAGGGGCTATGTAACTAATCTATAGTACTATGTTCATTTACATTATTTTTATATATAATAATGAATATAATTTCTTGTCATTATTGATACATTGTAAACAGTTTCTAAAGTACAAATAATGTTTTTAGTTATTATTTAATTAAGAATTATATTTCATTAAATTAAGGGATTTTTGAATTAAATAATATTTTAATAAAATATTATTATTATTATGAAATTAATTTTTATAAATGATCTTAGAATTTTATGAATGCAATTATAATTTTTATTAAGGTTTGGAAGCCATTTCTGTCAAAACCCGTGAATTTTCGATAAACGGCAGTTTTTGTTTTAAAAGTGAAAATTAGCATATTTAGAAAATTATTTAGATAAAATAATTGTTATTTCTGGAATCAGGATGTCGACATTTACAATGGTTAATTTTTCATAATTTTCTGAGAAAGTCAAATGTTTGGGTAAAAAATAAATATCGTTTAAAGATATAATGTGTTTTATGACATCCTAATAACCCAATAGTGATGTAATAAAATACTATAATATTTATGTTCGGACAATATATGATTTACCATTAAAATAATGTGATTTTCGGTTTGTTTGACTTACTTTTCCAAGCATTAATGGACCCCTCAAGACTTATTAAACACCTTGTCTTTTTAAATTGTTTTCCTTGGGAGTGTGACTCACCTCCACATAAGCAACCCTATTATTTTAAGAAGTTCGGACTTTGGCATTATAAAATATTGTTTTAATCTTCCATTTTCCAAAAAACATGGGCAAAAAACCATGGGATGGTTTGTGGTTTGGATTAATTTAGTATAAGGGGTCCCAAACCTAAATAATAAATAATTCCCTCACATTTCCTATATAAACCCACCCAAGCCCCCACTTCCTCATCCCTCAAAGCCTCCTAAGTTCTTCCAACTTATGACCTACTCTCTCTAGAATCCTCCCAAGGTGCCCCAAGCTCCCATGATGCCTCTCACAAGCCTCTCTCTAGCCTTTGGAAGCACACTTCCAAGTAAGGGTTTTTTCTTCCTTTCTCATTTTCTGTCCAATTTTCTTTAAGTTGTTTTGCCCTTTTAATTTCAATTATTAATGTTGGGGTATGGGTTTTCAACTCCCTCATACTTCCCTCTTTATGTTTGAATTATGAGAGAACCCTTTCTCTCTCATTAAATGCCTCCGAGGTACACCCGTTACTATGCCAAAATTCCGAAAGGAACTTCTCTCTCATATTTTATATTCAAGCAATACTTTTATATCATGAATCTAAATTCTATTACAATTATTGGGGCATGTATATATATGACCTTATTACTGTAAATTACATGTAAATATTATGAGGAACCCCTTTCTCTCTCATCAACCTTTTTTTTATGAATTCTTATGTCACGCCGTTACGCTGCCGAAATCGCACCGATTTTCTAAGCCAATGTCATTGTGTAGTGAATACCATGCCCATTTATCCATCAAGGGTATTCACCATTATGCACATTTACTTATTTATTATAGTGTTTCATGTATGAATTCCACCTTCCTTTATCGTGTAATAAATTATTATGTTTTATGAATCCTTGTTTTATGATCCATGTGGCACACTTATGCATGAAATGAAAAGTTTAAGAAGGGTGTGCCCCTATAGCACTCCAATGCATTGGGTAAAGTATAGTATCATGATACGTCATGTGAAATGAGTGTTGAATCATTCTAATTCAATTTCAACGAGGGTTTACTCGTGCTTTATGTGCAATTAGGATTTACTCATGCTCCATGTGCAATGAGCCTTGGCTCATGCTAATTCCATGTTAAGTGTTGTTTGCCACATTTCCATGTTATGATTATCATGCTTTATCATGACTTTATGTTCATGTTTCTCTTATGATCTATTGATATTTCTATTTCCTAACATGTATTGTACACCTCATATTATTCCATGTGTATTCCCTTACTGGGCTTTGTTACTCACCCTTTTCTTATGCATGTCCTCATGTTATCCCATGTAATGCTAAGTATGAAGGAATGTAGTGGTCATGTAAAGGAAGTTTTCAATAAAGATTTTGTATTTCATGTTTCAAGTTTTTATGTAATGATCCTAAGACCCAAAGACACTAAACCTCTCGATCTTCTTTGTTGTATCAAGTGATGTTTTTTGTAATAAATCATGTTTAAGTTTGTAATAAAAGCAAGGTTATCATAGTTGGTATCAAAGGGTAGGTTTAGTTATTTATGGGATTAGGATTAGAAAACCCTAGTAAAGCCTTAGAGACAAGACTACGTATAATAAAAACATCCCTAAGTTTTGGTAAGTACTGATTAAGTGGTTTATCAAGAAAATACATCCCTGTCTGGATACGAGTAGGTAGAGGCGGTTCTGGCACAGATGTATCCTAGGGGTAAAACCCGAAAACACCGCTTTGAGCTAGACTCGAACGGGAACCGATGCATGCCAACGGGCCTTGATGCACTCTTGGTTAAGACACTCATGGGGGATATGTTTTGATAAATTCACAAGCTTAGTATGAACCCTTATTAAGGGAACTAAAAAAATGACCCTAAGAATATATGTTAGAAAGTCGATCATGAAAAGCCTAGATTGAAGCCTATAGACTCATAAGTTAAGGAAATAAAATTTTATTTATAAGTCATAAACTTTTGTCTTTGGATTACCCTTTATGTGTTACCCCTAACTTTCTTTTTATTCTAGCCAATGGCTGGTAATAGGAGGACTCGGGCTAACAATTGGTGTGAATATCAGTGTGATGACTGTACTAATGAGATGCCCAATCCGATGGGAGTGGGAATCGTGAACTTTGTCACGCTTCTCTCTCATCTAACTCAAGTTTTGAATAGATGCACGGGTCAAGAGGAACGTTCAACCCCCCATAGAAAGAACAAGTCGCTATCGAGAGCTTAATGAGACAAAGGCCTCATACTTTTAGTGGATCATCCGATCCCACAATCGCTGAACAATGGATCAAATCCATTGAAAAGATATTCTGCATCCTTTATTGTTCTGAACAAGAGAAGGTTCTCCTGGCGGCTGATTGTATGGAGGGTGAAGCTGATCAATGGTATACGTTGATCAAAAATACGAAGACTAAAGAGGAGATCGAGGTGTTGGAATGGAAGGATTTCGTGAAGATGTTTTTTGATAAATATTTTATGCGCACCCTCCAGCTTAAGATGGAAATGGACTTCCTTTCCCTCAAGTAAAACGATGAAGTATCTGTTGGAGCGTATGAGGGAAACTTCACAATGCTTGCACGATATGCTTCCGGCTTTTTCGTTACCCCCGAATGCAAAGTTGACCGCTTCTTTGGTGGGTTGAATCCTAGCCCAAAGAAAGCATTAACAATCCGTGACTTCGACAGATATGAGGAAATTGTCCGATGTGCCCTCAAGGTCGAAATGGAGATCGAAGAATTGCAAGGGTATCATGAGGATAAGAAGTGCAAGGTGGACTTCAATGCTGGTGGTCTGATGGATAAATCCAACGGCGCTAGGAATATCTAGCACCCCACTTGCGAAAAGTGCAGAAAGAAGCACCCTGGAAATTGCCTTTAGGGGAAGAGGAAATGCTTCAGGTGTGGAAGAGAAAGGCACCTAGCTGTTAACTGTCAGAAAGAAAGACCAGCAGCTACGACAGAGGAGAGGAACGCTCCGTTCGAACTTCAACAAGTTGTTCAATGTTACAAATTCAAAGAACCGAGTCATTTTTCAAATCAGTGCCCTAATCCAAGGGTTTTCGGAGGCAACCAACAGCCTCCAAGGTAGCAAGGAATAGCTTTTGCCATCACTTCTGCCGAAGTGAACCCTGAAAATGAAGTGGTGATAGGTATGATAGTTATTCATTCAATAATAGCGATCATACTTTTTTTATTCAGGTTCTACACATTATTTTATATCTTGAAAGTTTAGTAGAACAGTCCCAGCACCACCACAAATCATGGAAGTGAAGATGTCGGTGAGTACGGAAAATGGGGAAATCATTGCATCCCATGAATATAAGTCCTCCCCTGTTATAATCTATGAATTGAATTTCCCGGCGAACCTCGTCATACTCCCTCTCGTTGAATTTGATGCAATTCTTTGCATGGATTGGCTTTCCTTATATAGAGCCAACATAAATTGTCGGGAGAGGGAAATAACACTCCATATAGAGAATCGACCCCTGATTCTTTTCAAGTGTAAGGAGGAATATGAATCTTATTTAGCTCCATCATCTCAAGCATGGATATTACTTCCCTATGAGCACACGTATCTGGCTCAGATGGTTGAGTCTAAGGAAGAAACCATCCTTGAAGAAATGCCTATTGTGAGGGAATTTGCTGAAGTTTTTCCTGAGGAACTTCATGGTCTCTATCCTATAAGAGATTTTGAATTATAAATTGAACTTATATCGGGGACTCTACCAACATCCAAGACACCATATAAAATGGCCGTTGTAGATCTTGAAGAGCTGAAGAAACAACTATAGGAGAATCTGGATAAAGGGTTTATTCGCCCAAGTGCTTCACCATGGGGTGCACCAGTCCTCTTCGTAATGAAGAAGGATGGATCAATTCGGATTTGCATCGATTATCGTGAACTTAAAAAAACCATTATAAAGAACAAGTATCCTCTACAACGGATCGATGACTTTTTCGATCAGCTGCATGGAGCACAATACTTCTCCAAGGCGGACTTACAGTCGGGATATTATAAAGTAAGGGTGAAGAAAGAAGATATCCCCAAGACTGCTTTTCGCACAAGATATAGGCACTATGAATTCATAGTAATGCCTTTCAGACTCACTAATGCTCCAGAAATCTTAATGGACTTAATGAATAGATTATTTAGAGATTACCTAGACAAATTTGTGGTAGTCTTTATAGATGATATTCTAATATACTCCAAAACCAAAGAGGGTCATGAGGAGCATTTAAGAACTGTACTGGAGACTTTGTGCAAGGATAAGATCTATGAAAAGTACAACAAGTGTGATTTATGGTTGAAGGAATCTCATTCCCGGGCCATATCATCACAAGCAATGAGATATCTGTGGATCCCTCCAAAAAAGATGCAATTGAGGGATGGCTGAGGCCAACATCGGTAACTGATATCTGTAGCTTCATGGGGTTAGATGGATATTATCGACGATTTGTGAGAAATTTCTCACGATTGTCAAACCTCTTACCAAGTTAACTCGAAATGTAGTAAAGTTTTCTTGGAGTGATGAATGTGAAGAAAGCTTCAAGGAGTTGAAAAGGAGTCTTATCACTACGCCCGTGCTCACTTTACCCACAAGTGGGGAACTTTTTGTGGTATTCAGTGATGCTTCAAAGAAGGGCTTAGGCTGTGTGTTGATGAAGAATGATAATGTGATATCATATGCCTCAAGGTAGTTGAAAATCCATGAGCGAAACTATCCAACGCATGATCTGGAGTTGGTAGCGGTGATATTTGCCTTGAAAATCTGGCGACATTATCTCTATGGGGAGAAATGTGAGATATATACCGACCACAAGAGTCTTAAATATATATTCACACAGAAAGAGCTTAATATGTTCCAGAGAATATGTATAGAGCTCATCAAGGATTATTATTGTTCAATACATTACCACCCTGGGAAAGCATACAAGGTGGCAGATGCCCTAAGTAGAAAGGACCCAACAATTCTATCAATGATGAGAATTGAGAAGGATCCAATCTTCTTAGACTTTATGAAGATGGAAATTGGAATCATAGATAAGGGAACATCATCAATCGTTTCACAAATGATTTATCAACCGTCTCTTTTAGAAAGGTTAAAGGATGCTCAAAAGGATGATGTGGGAATTTAGGAAAAAGTGGAAGCTATCGAAAAAGGGAAATCCTCAGTGTTTAATGTTAATGAACAAGGAATTGTGCGGTTTGGGAAAAGACTATGTGGTCCATCAAGTCTGGAGCTAAAGAAGGTAATTTTGGATGATGTGCATAGTTCAAATTTCTCTATTCACCCAGGGAGAACAAAGATGTATTGAGATCTTCGAGAAAAAATTTAGTGGGATAATATGAAGAAGAATATCACTGAATACACATCAAAGTTCCTGGTGTGTCAGCAAGTGAAGGGAGAGAGGCAGAAGTCTAAGGGGACGATGCAACCATTGACCATACCAGAATGGAAATGAGAGAACATCACCATGGACTTTGTCACCGGACTTCCAAGAACATCCAAAGGCAACAATGCAATCTGGGTTGTTGTGGATCATCTTACAAATATTTCACACTTCATTTCTATTTGGGAGTATTTCTCTTTGGATCAACTGGCACAGATATATATCAGGAAAGTGGCGAGGTTTCATGGAGTACCACTATCTATTATGTCTGAACGAGATCCAAGATTCACCTATAAGTTTTGGAAGAGTCTTCAACATGCTCTGAATACTGAACTGAACATCAGTACGGCCTATCATCCTCAAACTGATGGCCAATCTGAGCAGACTATCCAAACACTTGAGGACATGTTGAGAGCGTGCTCAATGGACTTTAAAGGAGGATGTGATCAACATCTTCCTCTGATTGAGTTCTCTTATAATAAAAATTTTCACTCGAGCATCCAAATGGCACCATATGAAGCCCAGTATGAGAAAAGGTGCAGAGCACCAACATGTTGGGATGAGGTTGGTGAATGTAAGCTACTTGGACCAGAAATGGTCAAAGAAATGGTGGAGAAGGTGAAAACCATTAAGCAGCATATCAAGGCATCCCAGAGTCAAAATAAGATTTATGTAGATAATCGTCGATGAGATCTTGAGTTTAAAGTTGGAGACATGGTTTTTCTACGCATATCTCCGTGGAAGAAGGTCATGAGGTTTGGAAAGAAAGGAATGTTAAGTCCATGGTACATCGGCCCCTTCGAGATTCTTGATCATGTCGGGGATGTGGCCTATCGACTAGCACTTCCACCTGCCATGGCCAAAGTACATGATGTATTTCATGTATCCCTCTTAATGAAGTACATACCAGACCCTTCACATGTACTCTCTTCTGAGGTGGTACAATTGGAAGATGATCTTGCTTATGAGGAGAAACCAGTGAAGATCTTAGATCATAGAGAAAAAGTTCTACGAAATAAGACAATGCCCCTCATCAAGGTGTTGTGGAGAAACCACAAGTTTGAAGAAGTGACTTGGGAATCGGAGGAAATGATGAAGATGAGTTAACCACATCTGTTTTAGTGTGGGAAAAGGAAAATTTCGACGGCGAAATTTCTTAAGGGGGGAATATTGTAACGACCCAATGTTTCATTAATGGAAATCACTCTTGATCTTATTAAATGTCTCTTTATGTTTATATAAAATGTAAACTTATTTGGTTTTATGTTAAGAATTTTGACCATTGCTAATATAGACATTGAGTAGTGATCACATGATTAGTATAAATATAGGGCTTTAACAAATCCAAATTTACTCAGACAAAGGAAGCGATGGACTCATCCAGTATAATTTCCCCATACGAAGCCCATTTATCGGAGCTTGGAAAAGAGGTGGAATCCTTGGGCTTTGCTCTTGACCAAACCCAAGCTGAGCTTCACCATGTCAAGCTCGAATGGGACCGTCTACGGGAGAAGTGGAAGTTGATAGAAATTACCACTCGAGCGATGTTATCCGAGCCACCCCAAGAGTCTGTCACCATCGCACACCTTACCCTTAGGTCTTATGCGGCTGTTTTAAGGGGTTATGTAACTAATCGACAGTACTATGTTCATGTACATTATTTTTTTATATAATAATGAATATAATTTCTTGTCATTATTGATACATTGTAAATAGTTTTTAAAGTACAAATAATGTTTTTAGTTATTATTTAATTAAGAATTCTATTTTATTGAATTAATGGATTTTTGAATTAAATAATATTTTAATAAAATATTATTATTATTATGAAATTAATTTTTATAAATGATCTTATAATTTTATGAATACAATTACAATTTTTATTAAGGTTTGAAAGCTATTTCTGTCAAAACCCATGAATTCACGATAAATGTCAGTTTTTATTTTAAAAGTCAAAATTAACGTATTTAGAAAATTATTTAGATAAAATAAATGTTATTTCTGGAATTAGGATTTTGTAATTATCCAACGGTGAATTTTTCATAATTTTCTGAGCCAATCAAATATTTGGGTAAAAATTAAATACCGTTTAAATATATAATGTGTTTTATGACATCATAATGACCCTATAGTGATGTAATAAAATAAATATAATCTTTATGTTTGGCCAATATATGTTTTACCATTAAAATAATCTGATTTTGGGTTTGTTTGACTTCCTTTTCAAAGCATTAATGGACCCCTCAAGACTTATTAAACACTTTGCCTTTTTAAATTGTTTTCCTTGGGAGTGTGACTCGCCTCCACATAAGAAACCCTATTATTTTAAGAAGTTCTGACTTTGGCCTTATAAAATATTATTTTCCTCTTCCCTTTTCCAAAAACCATGGGAAAAAACCATGGGATGGTTTGTGGTTTGGATTAATTTAGTATAAGTGGTCCCAAACCTAAATAATAAAGAATTCCCTCACCTTTCCTATATAAACCCACCCAAGATCCCACTTCATCCTCACTAAAAGACTTTTAAGTTCGTCCAAACTCTACCCTACTCTCTCTGGAATCCTCCCAAGGTTCCCCAAGCTCCCAAGAAGCCTCTCACAAGCCTCTCTCTAGCCTTTGGAAGCACACATCTAAGTAATGGTTTTTTCTTCCTTTCTCTTTTTTGTCCAATTTTCTTTAAGTTGGTTTGCCATTTTAATTTCAATTATGAATGTTGGGGTATGGTTCATCACCTCCCTCATACTGCCCTATTTATGTTTGAAGGATGCGATACCCCTTTCTCTCTCATTAAATGCCTCCCAGGTACACCCGTTACTATGCCAAAATTCTGAAAGGAACTTCTCTCTCCTCTTTTACATTCAAGCAATACTTTTATATCATGAATCTAAATTCCATTAAAATTGGTGGCACATGTATTTATATGACCTCATTACTGTCCATTACATGTAAATATGATGAGGAACCCCTTTCCCTCTCTTAAACCTTTTTTATGAATTCTTATGTCATGCCATTAAGCTGCCGAAATCGCACCGATTTTCTAAGCCAATGTCATTGTGTAGTGAATACCATGCCCATTTCTCCATCAAGGGTATTCACCTTTATGAACATTTACTTATTTATTATAGTGTTTCATGTATTAATTCCACCATCCTTTATCGTGGAATAAATTATTATGTTTTATGAATCCATTTTTTATGATCCATGTGGCACACTTATGCATGAAATGAAATGTTTAAGAAGGGTGTACCCTTATAGCGCTCCAATGCATTGGGTAAAGTATATTATCATGATACGTCATGTGCAAGGAGTGTTTAATCATTCTAATTCAAGTACAATGAGGGTTTACTTGTGCTTTATGTGGAATGAGGATTTACTCATGCTCCATGTGCAACGAGCCTTGGCTCATGCTAATTCCATGTTAAGTGTTGTTTACCACATTTTCGTGTTATGATTATCATGCTTTATCATGACTTTATGTTCATTTTTCTCTTATACTCTATTGATATGAATATTTCCAAACATGTATTGTACTCCTCATGTTATTCCATGTGTATTCCCTTACTGGGCTTTATAGCTCACCCTTTTATTATGCATGTCCTTATGTTATCCCATGCAATGCTAAATACGAGGGAATGTAGTGGTCATGTAATGGAAGTTTTCAATAAAGATGTTGTATTTCATGTTTAAAGTATTTATGTAATGATCCTAATCCCCAAAGACACTAAACCTCTCGATCTTCTTTGTTTTATCAAGTGAAGTTTTATGTAATAAATCATGTTTAAGTTTGTAATAAAAGCAGGGTTTTCATATATTCCTTTTGATAGAGGAATGTATTGAGGGAATTAAAGAACTAAATAAGAGGTTGGTCATTTCACCTATACTTATAGTACCATATAGTGGGAACATGTTTTTAATATATAGTGATATTTCCAAAAATTTATTTTGATGTGTGCTCATAAAAAATTATAACATAATTGCTTACACCTCACATCAATTAATGCCTCATAGGAAAAATTACTCTACGTGTGATTTGGAGTTGGTAGTTTTGATCTTTGCATTAAATATTTGGAGGAATTATTTCCATGGTTAAATGTGTTATTTATACACTGACTATAAGAGTTTGAAATATATATTCACATGTAAGGATTTAAACAAACCCCAATGGATATGGATGAAGTTGATAAAATATTATGACTGATCAATACATTACCACCAAAGGAATGAAAACATGGTGGTTGATGATTATAACAAGAAATATCATGATACTCTATCTATGATGTGGATTAAAATAGACTTAATACTTATAAAATTTAAAAGGATCAAGCTTGAAGTCATAATGGGAGGAGAAAAATCCAATCCTTCCTAACAAACTATAGAAAATTCTATTTGAATAAAGATCAAAGAAAACAAAAAATATATTGTGAAGTTATAGAAACTTCTAGTGAGTATTCAAGGGTTTAACTTTGACAAAGTGGAGTTACAAGGTTTGGAATAATGATACGAGTTCTATTAAAACCATAACTATAGATATAACTTTTGGATGATGCTCATAACAGATCCTTCACTGTTCATCTAGAAAGAAAAATGATGTATAATATTCTAAAGAAATAGTATTGGTGGGTAACATAAAAAGGGAAATTGCCGAATACACATTTTAATTCTTGGAATTCCATAAACTTAAGGGTAAATGAAAAATTATATTGGTATGTTGAAACAAATAAAAATATAATTATATAAATGGAAAACAACTGCGATTAATTTCATCATAGGAATCCCCAAACTTATAATGGTCATAATGCTATTTGGGTTGTAGCTGACTGACTTACTTAGTTAGTTCATTTTATTTCTATCAGAGAAAATTTATCTCTTGAAAAAGTCACTAAGATATACATAAGGTATGTAGAAATATTTCATGGAGTACCATTGTCTATTGTATTTAATCTGGATCAATAGTCTAGCACGAGGGTCAAGAAGATTATTAAGAAAAATTGAATATGGAGTTATATTTCATCACTACTTATCATCCTTTGAAAAATGATTATTTTGGGGGAACCATTCATACTCTATAAGAAATTATAAGATCTTGTTTGATGGATTTCAAATGTTTTTTGGACAAAAAATTCCTCTTTGTAGAGTTCTCATATAATAATGGGTTGAGTTCTTAAATTTTTATGGCACTATATTAGGTTCTCTATTGGATAAGATATAAGACACCAACATGCTAGGAAGATTTTAGAGAGAGGATGGTGATAGGACCTGATCATGTCCATGAATTGGTGGAGAAGGATTAAACCAATCAAAGTCATTTGAAAGTGGGATGAAATCTACAACAAAGTTATGTGGATAGTCATTGATGATATCTAGAGTTTGAATTTGGTGACAAGGTGTTCCTATAAATATCTTACTAAAAGAGGGTTATGAGATTTGGGGAGAAGGGAAAGCTGATCCCTAGGAACATTGATCACTTTAATATCATTGATGATGTTAGGGTTATATCCTATCACTTGAAATTCCCTCCACATCACTCTTAAGTTCATGATGCATTTTATGTATTACTTTTGTGGAATTATATACCATACTCATAACACATACTGAACTCAGAATCCATGCAAATGGTATGTGATATATCATATGTGAAATGGACAATGAAAAGTATAGATCTAAGATATAAGGTTCCATGGAACAAGGCCCCTTATCTGGTCAAAGTTCTTAGAAAAATAAAAATCCAAAGGATACTATGTGGGAAACATAGGATATAATGATGCAAAAATAAAATCACTATATTTCTTCAGAGTAATAAAATTTTCAGGATGATTATTTTTAAACAACCAAATATTTTAGTGAAATAACACTCCTTAGATAATTATTTTTTTTGATAGCTTACTCAAAACACAACACCGAACCTTAACAGTTTGTGACACATTTTAATAAAATAGATATTGACCACTTTAAAGTAGATTTTTAAAAATCTAATAGAAATAGTTGTAACCACATTATGAAATGAAAGTCCCGTTTGAATTTTGTTTCAACTAGTGCAATGAAGTAGAAAATAAATGTTTTTTAAATTGAAAAAAATTATTTTAAAAAATGAATATTTTTCAATTTTGATATATTTTTGATATGGACAAATTTTGGAAGAATAGTTAATACACCAAAAGAATGATTTCATATAAAAATAGTTTTTCTCCATAATTTATGATTTTTATTAATGTTAAACATATAAATTATAGAATATGAATTTATCATAATTAAATTAATTTTTTATTTTCCATGAAAATATTAAATTAATATTAATTTTTGGAATTTCTGAAAGAAATTTATTTTTAGATGAATAGTGAAAAATATAGCATTTTACGAAATCGTGAATTTTATTATATTATGAGTATATATGAAAGACCTACAGTTTTCTAATTATTGATAATATATTTATTTAAGGTATAAATTTATTCACATTAAAGATATTGTTTTAAATTTATAAATCCTATGTTTAAACATATAAAGTAAAAGAAATATTTAAAATGTAAAAAAAATATTCAATAATTTATTTAAATTATATATTTTAATGTTAATATTTGGTTCTATGTTATTTTTAAAGACACATTTTTTTTTGTTTTATAATAAACCTATATGTGTCATGACATTTGATTGTGTTGATAATTATGGCTTGAACACCGGTTTTAAGCTTGAAAACAAACATGTCCTAAAAATAATTTTTATATGTAATATGCATATATTTTGAAATTAATTTTTCACACCATTCGAATTTTATTTGATAAAATTATGTCCAAATTTTAAGTTATAATGATAAAATTAGGTAAAAAGTAAAATTTTAAATTTGGTCATTAAAATTTATTACCAAGGTTGAAAATTAAGTACCCTTGCAAATGTAAAAATGAGAAAAAATGATTTACTATAAGAAAATAAATAAAAAAAATTAAAAAAATGTTTTTAAATTGATGGTTTCAGTTTGGATCTTCCAAAACTCACCTCAACTCCTCTATTTTCCTTTTATGTTCCCTTTAACCTTGAATAGTAGCATTATATTATTAAAAATGTAATTCAAATTTATTTATGAAACTCTTCATTTTTCTTAATCCTATAACTATCACCCACTTTATTAATCCTCTAGTCATCGTTAGTAATCTTAAGGCCTCTATTTATCATGATATTTCTAAGAGAAAACTCAGTCTTCTAATGTAAGTATTATCTCCTTCTTAATCCTTTATTATTAATTATCTTCTTCCAAACCTTTTATAACTTCTTTAATATAATTAATTCAGTATAATTAATATATCAATTTTTATTTATACAAATGTAACTACCCTTACTAATTATTTACCATCCATTTACAAAACCAATAGAATATCGATCGGGCGTTGTGTGGACTACGTCCTCCAAGAAGCAACAACTTCTATTTTTTGTTACTTTCTATATAGAATGGTTTTAGTTATGAGAAGGATGAAAAAATATGTTATATAAAATGTAATTATTATTATTAAAAATAACTTAATTATATATCATTATCCCCTCTTGTTTTTGTGAAATTATAACGTTAAACATGTATACGTGCGAACTACCTTCTCCATAGAGTAACATTTTTTGTTTTTCATCTTGTATTTCTATCATTATCAATACAATTTAAAAATTTATTCAAAACCATAAAAAAATAAAAAAATATCATTATACCAATTTAATATCAGTATTATAACAAAATTTCTCCACAATTAGGATTGTCCATTAAATTATGGTATGTTCTTGTTAGGTCAGTTTAATATAAAAATTAATCAAATCCATAAAATTATTTAATAGATAACTCCAAGAACATACATACTAATAATTTATGATGTAAAAAAGTAAATAAAAATTTAAATGTGGATATTTATGGATAAAAAAAAATTAATAATCTCTATAATGAAATAAATCAATTCTAGTTATAAACCTGAAACTAATTCATTAGTAAATTCATATTCAAAATACACACCAAAAAATTCATGTATTGGAATTATATAGTTATAAGTCATCATAAAATATAAATTAAATTTCCTTTAATGGTTTTGTAAAGATAAATTTTTTTAAAGGAAGGTATATATACATCAATATTATTAAACTAGGATAATGATCAAATTATAAACACCCAATTTTAAAAATAGTTGAAAAAACTAATATTCATGAAGAGAAAAACTATAAATTGAATGTATAAATTGAAATATTTAAAAATAATGTTCTAAAATAGGTAGTTATGATTTTTATCTTCATGATACATGATGTTCAAGAACTTACATGTAAAATAATAACAAAAAATAATGTTTCTTATTTCAAATTTTCTACACTTGAGACAAATATCTTAGAAGAAACCATGATTTATTTAGAATAGTGCATCTACTATACCTTATATATTTTTAAAAATGATATTATAATCAGTCATGATATTAAATATTTCATTTGAAATCATATCCTTAAATTGTTTTTAATTCAAAATAATTTATTATCATAAAGAATTTGATAACTCAAAATCTTTCCTTTGAGTTATAAAATCTATTATTTTATTTATTTATAATATTTTCACTACATATTCCATTTTAAATTATATTGTTTGATATATACATGTGTAAAAGGAGTTTTAATTAAAATCCACCTCTAATATATATTTTACTTTTACTTTTTTTTAAAATGTAAACCTTTTAAAAGGAGACTCATTACTATAACATTTACATAAATGTTTAGAAAATGTTTTCAATAAAAATATTTTATGATTTTATTTTTAATTTTAGTATCTATAATGAAGAAAATATTTATCTATAATGGAGTTTTATTTCATGTTTCAACCCTAATTTATCCTTATTATATTATTATTTTATGTGATCAATATTCAGTGTAAATCAATTTAATTTCTAGTTTTATTTTTTATCATTTGATAATTTTATGAAACCCATTTTTATTACTGTGGGTTATTTATTATATTTAGGTTAAATGATTTTGGTATTATATTTTTATGAAATCCATTTTTATTTTACTATGTTCTCTCTGAATTGTTAATGATTATCATTTAAACATTTTCTGAAACCCATTTCATTTCCAAGGGTTCTTTATTATATAATAAATGAATCATCTTCAAATAGAACTTGTAAGTATAGACAATGATAAGTGGGGTAACTTATCATCATATAATTAATTGATTAAAATTTTATATCTCATGAGAAAATTATTCATGAATATGTTTTAGTTTCTCATATTTGTGGAAACTAATGGTGTGAATCATGAAAGAAATATTTACCTATGATAATGTTCTTTCCCTAGATGAAAGATATTTGGAATTTTGATCTTATACTCTCTTGATTCAAGGTTTATGGTAAATATTGATAAGATATGTCATGGATATTATGTTTACATGAGGATATTGTGTGTCTTTATGTTCTTATGGAATATCTATCAAATCTCACTTTTGTTTTAGGATGATAACTCATGAGGATATGATATTTATCTTATAATCATGTTTTTATGTACTTATAAACTCGTACTTGATGTAATGTTTATTCATCCCCTAATAATAACTTTATCTCTCCCCTTTCTTACATTTTCATTCCCCAATACATGAGGATTAGTTTTACTAATGATATGTTTAGATGATTGTCTAGTATGGTTCACTATTGAAGAAATATTGATGAGTATAGTAAAATAAGTTGTTTAAAAAGCTAATCCTATATGACATTAGACCCCCGAACCTCGTGTTTGTGTGATCAACTATGAAATGAAATGTTTATTTATGTAAATACCAATTCAATTTTTTTTATTTCCCCTGTGTCTATATAGTTTGTATCAAAGGATAGTTTAGTTATTTTAAGGATTGGTTTGGAGAAAAATATTGAAAAAAATATAGATAAGTATAGGGGATAATTATATGTATATGATAACATCCCAATGTTTTGGTGAAGAATATATTTTGTGACTTTCATGGAAATAAAAACCTTTTGTGGACACTAAAAATTGACACAAAATATAAAAAAGGTGTACCTAGTGGTAATAAACCAGAAACGGATGTCTTGGATATGAACTCAATCATCACCTAGTCTACAAAAAATAGAGACAAATGAACACCTATTTTTACACTCCCAAGAGATATGATTTGTTTAACTTTTATTATATTTATGAACCATTCTGTGGGATTTTTTTCTCAAAAATTGATTTTTTTAAAAATTTCACAATTATATTGGAGTTGAATATGTTTATGTTAGAGAAATTAATAAATAATTTCCATTATTAACCAAGATTAAAGAATTAAAATTTATAAGTTAATGTATAGATTTGATTTATTAATAAACCCTTCTATATTAATAGTATTCTTATTATACTACCTATTATTAACCATAAATTTACTTTATTTAATGAAATGGTGGATCAAGGAGAAACCATCATAATAATGGGTGTTATGGGAAATTCAATGATCGTGCCAATGACTTACCCAACAGGATGGGATCCAATGAACAAAATCTTAAAAAAATTCTCACCTAACTATCACAAGATATGAATAATAAAAAACCATGTTGAGATCCCAAAAACACCAAGGAAGGAGAATATAAATATTTAGTCTTTAATATGAAAACATCCACCCTACTTCAGTGGATATTCTAATATACTTATTGTTAAGAAATAGATTAATGTGATGCAAAATATATTTTCCTTTCCCTAGTCCTCAGAGCATGAAAATATTGTCTTGACTGTTTATCATTTGAAAGTAGAAGCCTTACCTTGATATTCACTCATTAATAACATAATATAGACGTATGAAATAGAAACTATGGAATGGGTGAAGTTTAAAAAAGTATTATTTCTCATTAATTTTTCTAGAAATAATCATATAAAGATAGAGTAAGAATTCTTATAACTGAGAAAAAAGGGGGATGTGTCTATTAGCACTTATAAAGCTTACTTTATGAGGATCACAATTTATTACTTTGGTTATATCTCATGATATAAAAGCTTGATTTAACATTTTTTGGTGGATTAAAATCACTTATTCAATGGTTCTTATACATAAAAGTCTTTGGGAGATGTGAGGATATTGTTCAATGAGCACTTAGGGTGGATATGGAAATTGGGGACTGTATTTATTTCATGGACATGGAAAAAAGGTGGAATATTAGGGGAAATATAATGGTAAGTAACTTTTGGTAAAAAAATATAAACCCCTTAATTGTGAAATGTTTCAAAATAAGAACCAAGTTAATTACTACAGTGTATCAGGGATATGTTTTAAGTGAGGTAATGTAGGTCACCAATCCCACAATTACTGAAGTAAGGATAAGAGGCCAGTTAATTCAATATAGTAGAATAAGGTCCCAACCAATGATCTACCAAAACAAAAATACCTCAAGTGAAATGATTTTGTAAATTAGGAAAATAAACGCCTCGATTTTCAAGATAATGAAGAAAAAAGGCCCCATAAATCTCATAAAAAAAGAGAACAAGGAAGGGTATCATGATCACTAGTAATTAGATAGATCATTGTAATGAAGTTATGTGAGGTACACTTGATCTCTTTTAAATATATATAATACCTTATTTGATTTTGTTTCATCCCATTCTTTTAAATCACACATGTTTTGATGAGAATATGGAATTACATCCTCAAGTAATGGATATTGAACTATCTTTGAAAATACCTGATGTCACATTGATTACATTTAATATATATAAATATTCTTAAAATAATATTTGTGGGAGGACAAATCTTTAATATCTAATTATTATTACATTATCTAAATTTGATATAATATTTTCTATGGATTGGATTTCCAAGGATGAATCATTAATTAATTATTGAGGAAATATATCTCACTCCATATTCTGGAACATCATTTTATCAAGTATGAAGATAGGAATGATCATGAAGTCCTCTGGGAAGAAAATAATACTATATGGGTCATAATACCTAGGAAAAATAGATTTCTATCTTAATTTATCATATAGGAAGTCATCATTGATGACATGCCTATTTTACAAGAATATACTGATGTATTTGGGATGAACTACCTAGTTTTCCCCTAGAGCATGAAGTTGATTTTCTGGTTGAAATCAAACATAGTTCCATACATATCTCAAAGAGTCCATATTTTATGAACCCATTGATTTATAGGAATAAAATAATAAGTTTCTAAAAAATCTATAAAATGTGTTTATACACCCTATTATTTTCACATGGCAGGGGGGGAGTTGTTCTCTTTATTAAAAAGAAGGATGAATCAATGTGTCTTTTCCTTTGTTATTGTGAGATTAATAAAATCACAATAAAAATAAAGTACCATCTACCTCATATATATGATATGTTCCATCAAATCTATGAAACTCAATATTTCTCAAAGATTGACCTTTGATTTTAATATCATCGGTTAAGGTTCAAAAGGGAGGATATTTCTAAAACAACTTTCCACAAAAGTTATGGAAACTATGAATTTATAGTGATTCCTTCTGGACATATCAATTCTCATGAAATCATTCTATATTTGATGAATATAGAATTTTGGGATTATCTTGAAAAATTCATGGTAGTCTTTATTGATGATATTTTCATATATTATGTGAATAAGAAAGATAAAGAATATCATTTGCAGACAGAATTGAAAATATTTATAAATGAGATATTATATGAAAATTTAAAAAGTGGAAATTATGGCTATATAATGTATCATTATTAGGTCAGTTATTTACATGTAAGGGTATATATGTTGATACTTCAATGATTTCAGATATCAAGAAATGGCCTAAGCTGACCATAGTCACTAAGATTCGTAGTTCTCTTGGGTTATATGGATAATATAAAAACTTTGTGAGTAATTTTTCACTGCTATCAAACCCATTACCCAAGTTAAAATGGTAGGTAGTGAAGTTCATTTAGATAGAGGAATGTGAATAAGGTCTGAAGGAACTAAAGAAGAGGTCAGTTAATAGACCTATATATAACTTACCATGCAGCGGGGAGGGGTCTATAATATATAGAGATTCTTCTAAAAAAATCTTAGGATATATCCTCATGAGAAATATTAAGGTAATTTATTATTACTCACATCAATTAATGAATCCTGGGAAAAATTGCCCAGAAAATGATTTAGAGTTAGTAGTGGTGATATTTCCATTAATGATTCAGTGGTATTACATCCATGTTGATAGGTGAGATACATATAATGACCACAAGAGTTTGAGATATATATTCACAAAAAAGAATTTAAATATTTTCTAAAAGAGAAGGTTGGAGTTGATAAAATATTCTGACTGCTTAATAAATTACCTCTCAGGGAATGAAAAAAGGTGGTTGATGTTCTGAGAAGGAACATTCATGTTACTCTATCCATGAAGATGAGTAAAAAATACCTAATACTCATTGCTTTTCATAGGATAAATCTTGAAGTCATAATGGGGGGATAGAAATCATATATTTCCTAACTAACATCTTAACCATCAATTCACAAGAAGAAAAAATAGTCTAAAAAATATGATGTACAACTATTGAAAAAGGAATTGAGTATTCCAGAGTTATTGATAAAGATTGAGTTATAAGGATTGGAACCCAGATATATGTTCCATCAAACTAGAACTTAAGAATGATTTTTAGGAAACTTTTCATTCTCATCCTTCTCTATCTATTAAAGTATTAATGATATATATAGAGATTAAAAGAAAAACTTCTGATGGGATAAAATAAATAGGTAAATAAATGAATACACACCATAAATCTTTGAATACCAATTAGCGATGTCTTAATGAAAAATGTTTAAGGGTATATTTCAACCATTTTCTATACCATTATTTAAATGGGAGAACATTTCCATATATATAATTAAGTGTTACCAAAAACAACTAAGGGATATAATTTAAATTGGTTTTAGTCATACACAATTATAAGGTAGTTTATATTTTACCATCAAATAATTTTTCTCCCTTGATCAACCTTCCATGAAATACATTAGGGAAGTGATAAGATTTCACCAAGTTCTACTCTCCATTGTATCAGATCATGATTTGAGGTTTAAATCCTAGTTTTGGAGAGGTATTTTTAAATCATTATAGATAGAGGATTTTGAGCACTAGTTATCTTCCTCAGATAGATTTCCATTTTGATAGGACCATTAAAAAATTCGAGGATATACTAAAATCTTTTTTAATTGATTTATAGTGATTTTAGGGTCAACACATCCCCTTGGTAGACTGCTCATAGAAAAAACAATCCATTCTAGTATTCAGGTGGCACCATATATAGCTATGTATGTGAAGAGATGTTGGAATTAAACATGTCGGGATGAAGTTAGATATAAGAAGACAATAGAACCTAACCATTTCTAAGAAATGAAAAATATGATTCAAAACATTTTGATAAATGTGAAAGTGGAACAAAGTATGTAACAATCTAGTGTTTATAAGGGATATTTTTCCTGAATAAATGTGTTTTATAATATATTATATAGTTTTATGAAAATAAAACCCAGATAAAAATTGAGAAATAATTTATTTAATTAATGGAGATAACTACATTAATCAAAATATAAACCCATGAAAATTTCAAATATTACAATTGGAAAAAATATTAAAAATAAAATATTGAATTGGAAAACATTGATCATTCAAATTTACTAATTTTTTTATCCAACGAAAAAAACAATGGAAAAGAAACAGAATATTTGTAAAATGATCAAAATATTTTGGAAAGGAAAATATATAAACTTGGGAGGAATTATCATGAATAATTTATAAAGGAATAAAGAGGCAGTTATAAGAGGTAATGTGACCATTATAATAGTAATGTGACCATTATAATAGTAATGTGACCTTTAAGAATTGTAGCACCCTTTATTTGATGTACTTACCACTTTATTTATGTATTTTATGTATATAGTTTGTTTGGGTTATGATTTTGAAGGTTCATAATGGTTTTAGAATTATTTGGATTATTTTATAGAGGTGTAAGATTTAATGATGATTTTTAAAAACCACTCACCAATCTTGGAAAACGAGTTGCTTGTGGAAGAAGGGATAGTTTCACTACATGGTTACCACACAATTTATCCAAACTGTGTAACTTCTCAAGAGAAACCATACAATACTACTATCATTGAGATAGTATCTCATGCACAATTAGTGTTTTGTTTTTCCAACTTTGTGCCCTAATCGTGCATTATGTAGTTTTAGTTCTGAAATTTTTGGATCTAATTATAATTATGTTCAAGGTCCCTTTTAATTGTGTAATCTTCCAAATTATTGAATGAGTTTTCTTCCCAAGGCTTGATAGGTGATTCCCTTTGACCCTGAAGCAAGTTTTAGGTGATTCAAATCTGATTTTATATCCAAAGTTTCCAATAAATATCTGTTCTTGGTTGTTCGTCTTAGATAACTTCTCTTACAGTCTCTCAAAACCATTGATATAATCCACTTAGGATAGATCCTGGTTCTTTGATATATTCTTGATGATATCTTGACAAATCCTTACTATATCATTGGAGGGAAAGGTGGTCCATTATTGGCTCTGGAGATTCGTTGTGTCATTCTTTATTTTCACTAATGTTTGTGTGGTAAGTGGTTTCTCTCTTGACTCTACTTGATTAGAACATGAAGGCTTTGCTTGAAACAAATATTTCTCCATATATGATTGTGAAATTCTAGTATTATCCTGCTTGGGAAACCACTTTTGTGATGGTTTGGAGAAATTTTGTAAATCGGATGGTTTTGTGAAAAATCTTCCTTAGTAATAATTATAAAATTTCAAATTTAAAATTATGGTTTTTATCTCATATATAGAAAGAGGTTCTTAAAATGTTTTAAAGTAATAAAGGTTAATGTGAAATGTATTGGCATGGATTTTTGGCATACATGGTTGGTGTGCGTTAATTTTCATTATACATGACCTTCTAGAAGTGGCATGTTCCATCAGAGAAACTCATATTGGTTACATTGTGACAACACTGCAGATCAGCAATAGGCCACTCATGAGTATAAAAATATCTCCTAGGAATGCATGTGTGTATGTGTGGGGTATGTGGAAACATGGAATAGGTATTCTAATTGAGATGAAAAAATTTTAAAGGATTTTTTTATTTGTTTCCATGGAAAAATATTTGGGATTTGATATAAACTATGTTAACTATTATAAACAAATTTTATATAAATTTCATAACATGTTGTTTCCTAATGGTGTGATCTAGGAAGTCATTGTGGAAAGCATAATGAGTTTAAAATCACCACATTCTTGAGATTTTTTTTGAATTTATAGACTTCATCAATTGAGAAATAGGTAAATTCAATGCACCTCTATTACTTAGTGACGATTCTTGATACCATGTGTGTGGCGTGTCATGTTGAAGGTTGAAGTACTTTAGGAGTTGCGGGTTGGATATATTTACTGTCTTTGGGTTTTATTGAGTTTTTATTCCTTTGGTTCTCTAATTTTGTACTTGTACTCTTATATGGTTTTTGTTTTGGTTATTCAGAGTTTTATTTTTTACTCATGCATCATATAGTGGTTTGTTTGGTAATTGTATTTTTGGTTTGGATGTTTATCTTTTAAAGTAAAAATCGCCCATAATTTTTATTGAGGACCTTGGAATTTGTTTATTTCCTTTTGTGTTTGGGGATTTTCATGTAAGTCCTTGTAATACCACTGCCTCTTCTCAAGACAATGGGTGATGGGAAGGATATTGCAAATGGTATCAGTTTGTTTGATCCTTGGGTATCAGTTGTGCTATGTCTTTGAGTTGGAAATGGTATTAGTCTTGATAAGTTTTTTTGTTTCTTGGGATGGTAGTAAGGATAAGAATTATTGGAACTTGAAATGTAGATCATAAAAAATAATATCTAAACTCTTTATGATTAAGTTCAATTAACCTTGGATTTTGGGTACATAAGTATTTTAGACACTTCTAGGTGAGTTGCACCTCATCGTCATCAGATTGGATGATGAGAGATGTATAACATAACACATATTAATCGTATGGATTCCCAATAGGAAAACATTGTCGATTATTTATTTAAATATTTAAGGAAATTATAAGATATAAGTATTTTTAAAAATCACTGGAAATGTTTTCAAATAATGGTATTTTTGAAAACTTGGTAGTGGTATTTTCCAAATGGTTAAAATGGTTGTTTTGAATAACATCGTTGAAACATTTTAAAAAATGGTATAAATGTTCATGATGGTTCAATAGTAAAAAATATATGTTGTGAAATGTGTTGACATAATATATTGAAATAGACAAGACTTCATTTTCTAATGAGTGAGACTGAATGGAGTTCATTTTGGTTTGAGATAATGTCACTTGGTGTGCATCATAGAAACCAACTGGAAGAGGTTACTGAGAATGGGGTTTCTCCTAAACCACAGATGAATCAATTTCCAGTTCAAAGCATTGAACATGATTTCTAGTCTGTAGAAAAGGGTAATAGGAATGATAATCCATGAAAAGTGGACCATTAAGTTCAATTCCAAAAGTAGAACCCACCCATCTTTTGGGGTGATTTAGCACAATAAAAACAGAAGACTTTTGAACAAGATGAATCAAATTTATGATTTCCTTGGTATACTAGTAGAGTCAAAAGTAAATTTGTAAATGTATATGCTAGAGGTTTTGGGATTCCAATGGTGGGAATTAGTATTTGATGCTAATTTGGAACAAAACATTTAATGGGAGTATTTTGAATAATTTTTCAACAAATAATTCTATCCTCAAACATTTAGTGTTTCTGGGACAATAGAATTATTTAATTTGAAGTAGGAGAATAGAATGGTAATAGATTATGCCACTAAATTTATGAATTTAATTTTCTTTCCACCATAAGTTAATTAATTTTCATCCTTGGAGGGACATATTATTGAGTCACAGTTGAATTAATAAATTCACTAAAAGGTTTTTATGATTTGTATATAAGAGTATGAAGAGATGGTCAATAAAGTGGTGGTAGAAGAAAGAAAAATATTAGGAAATACAGTTAGAGAAAACATGTTTATTACTATGGGAATATGTGGGATCACCAATGTTGGGAATACGAAGAGGAGGGAAACTAATTATCAAGGGTTGGTTTATCGTAGAATCAGACTACGTGAAAATTCAACTTTCTCATCAACTAAAGAGTAAGCCTGGATCACCAATGTTGGGAATACGAAGAGGAGGGACACTAAATTTTTATTTCCAAAACCACATTAATATAATAAAAAAATATTTTTCCTTTTAATCCATTCTTAAAACCATCCATGAATGGTAGTAATAAAAAACATTCATTGATCCATGAATTTGCTAGTCTACACGTACGCATGATTGATATTTTCATATCCATAGAATGTGAGGGAAGAGTAATATAGTTTATAATTTAATAATATTAAACAATTAATAAATATATTAATTATATATTAATTTTCCTTTTTGACTAGACTTTTTAGGAGGTGAAGGAAAATTAACATGTTACTATATTGATGAGATAATCCACACATACATGTGTATAAGATTTTTATTTTTCTTAATAGAAATTAAAAATAGTGCCTAATGATTGGAAATAATTATAATAACATATAAATATATTATAGATAAAAATTTAGTCATGTTAATATGGAAAAATTTAATTTTTGGTTGGAATAATAAAACATAAAGAAGTAGAAATGAGAAAAGAGCACTTAGAAATGTATACCTCACTACTTGGATTATCTCAATTATAAAGGGGGTAACCCTTTAAAGGATGCTCTATTGATAAGACCAAAAGCACTTTAAGGTTTATAGAAGTTTTTATTATAGGGTTTCATAGAGTTTGGGATGAACATAGCGGGATCTGGTTTTAGGAGAAGTGAGAAGAGGAGAGCCCATTTTATAATCGAAGAGGATGAAAATTTTTCAAATACCGATAAATTTTTAACAATGGGAAGCCATTATGAATGAACATGGAACTAAAATTGAGAAATATTGGAGTGGATAAGCTATATTTTCTAGAACATCTTCGACCACACCTTCCCATATATGTTTAAAACATATTTAAATTCATTTTATCATATTTTTTTCTTTTACCATTTTAACTTTTACTTTAGTAAGTAGTTTTACCCAAGTAACTTATCATTTATACTAAGTAAAATAAAAGGATATTCATTATATAATTTCGAAATAATGATTAATTTTTTTAGATCAATTTAATATAATTCAATTTCTTAAAGATATAAAAAATTATTTCAAAATAATAATTATATATTATATTTAAAATGATGCTTAAGTTATAAAAAAAATTAAATATTGGTATGTAAACATGAATAAATAATTCTAAATTGTAATATGACTTGTAAATGTATTATTTTTTCAAGAAAAGGGTTTAATAAATTTCCAAATCATTCTTATATACTATTAAGACCATAAAAGGCATGTATTTTTATGAATAATATATTGCACTATTCACCTAAAAATCATTTAAAAAATATAATTTTTTTCCTAAGATAATTTTTCGATCATACAATCGAAAATTAAGTATATTTTTCAAAAGTCACTTCGAAAATTTTATTAATTTAGTTTTTATTTTAAAAAAACATAACGAAAAACATTTTTTATAGTATAACAACATTTGTTAGGTAAAATATATATTTTTCTATAAATTACTTATTAATATAGTCGTACATTAGTATTCATATGATAAATATATATTTTTATTATTAAATCATGATATAATTATTTCCTTATAATAAAATGCCTATTTCTAAAAGATAAGTTTTAAGCATAATGTGAGTTGATAAAAAATAACCTTTGAAGAAGTTTAAAAATTCATGATATATCTAGGCATATTAATATTTTGTTACATGTTAATGTAATCTTATTTTTGAATTATATAATACCTTATGATCTCTATGAAATACCTAACTATCATATGTGCTCTAGTTTCAGTTTTGGGTTGCAGTTTAGCTAACATGGATCTTGTAGAAATCTCAACGATCTTAAAATTCTCTTGTATAAGTTGTACTGGAACCATAACAACTTGAATTTATATTTAGATTACTCCAAATAAAACCCTATCCAAGTGACCTTAAATTAGATATTATAAAAATTATATTTATAATGAGGACTTCCTCTTCTTGATGCCATTTCATCTTACTTTCTTTATTGATCTTGTGAAATTTTGACTTTAATTTCTACCAGATAATTTAATAGATATGTTTTAATAGTCAGATTTGATATTAAAAGTATATCAAGGTTTTTCATTATTATTTGGACTAGTGCTTGAAACACACAATTTTAATTTTTTACTAAGAATATATATTGAAATATCAAGTCATTACATTATCCCCCTTCAATTAATTGCCTCTTCATAATTTAAGTTATTCCTAACTAAGGAAGCTATATAAAGGTATCTATAATATTAATTGAGATTTAATTTTATAATGGGTAATAAATCACATCTATTCGCATATAAAATGAATAATTCACATTTTGTGTTTCTTTAGAACCATATGAGTGAAATACCTCTTGAGGTTTGGTGTTAAGGTTTATTTTATTTTTCTGGGTGTTCATAGTCAGACTTGCCAGAAAATATTATCACAAATTGTTTTGAGGTAATTAAATTCAATTACCTATTTTATTAATAGTTACACCACACACACCTATCTTTTATCTCCTATGCTTCTTCAACATGGCGGTTGCTGCGAAAAGTTGAGAACAAATGATGAATTCAATGAAGAATGCTTATCATACTCATAAGGATCATTAAGATAAACATTTACACCCCTATGATCCCTTTATAGAGTATCCATCGACACCATAACGTCATATGTTCTATCTATGTTATCTCTCACATGTGTTTCCAACCTCAAAAGATAACCACCCATCTACTTTCCCACTTGTTTCACAAGTACCCACACTATGCACTCCATGATTCTCTCCGAACTAAAACTATTTCCCACTCATGCTCCATGGGATGGTGTTATCTGAGGCATCGAACCTGACCTTCTCCCAACCCCTTGGTCACTTGGAAGCCTTCCCCTTTTAGATGAATCACCGTTAATTGTTACACTAGCCATAGAAGTGTATGGTTGTATTCTAAATACACAATTGGTATATTAATTTTAACTTACCTTGAAACAACATGTCCTATATCTAGTGGAGGTTCATTGATAGATGATGATGAAGATGATCCATTATTATCATGTGGTATTGTGGTGACTTTAAGCTCTCTCCACAGTGGCTACTATTTGTTGTCTCAACACCTTCATTTTTTTCAATATTAAAGATGTTGGTGGGAATATAACCGTGATAATTTAATATATAGTCTATATTAAAATTATTAATCCACTACAGAAAACATGTAAAATCCCTCTATAAGACTGATACTAAGATTTATATTCCTATAAACATAAATTTGGAAATTCAACTATAAAACAATTATATTTTATATTTTATAAACAAAAAATAATTGGAGGGGGAGGGTGAAATTATATAAATTCTAGGAAAATTAGAATAGAAATAATAAAGGTTCAATATTCCCAATTCTAAAGTAAAGGATTTATTTATCATAATCCTTATCATCGATAGTCATAGAACATGCTCCAACTTATTCCATAGACTATTTTAGTTATACCTTCCTATCATCCTTATCATCCCTAGGACTATGAAAATGAATTGGATAATTTAAAAGCTTTCCAAAATAAAGGAATTAAACCATTAGTGGTTCTTATGGATGCATGTTTTGTACTCTAAACATGCTAACTAGACTCTTTATTTTTCAATGGAAGGTTGATGCTCGATGACCCCCACTTCCACAAGTATAGAATATTCTAGTACCATTAAGGAAATTCCCTTTTTGATTCTTTCCAGGTTTTTTACATATATGTGGTTGAATATTATTTCTTTTATGATCTTTATTTCCCTATTTTCTCGGCTTCTCCGTCCTTATCTTTATTGGTGCACTTATGATTTCAAATAAGGTAACTTTGTTAATTATATTTTGTGATAGTTGGTTTGTCCTAATCACTAGATTTCTCTATCCATATCCCATTATAATAGGTGGATCATTATGATAGTCACTATATTTCCCCTCACACCTACTGTAAACTCAACTCCTTTTATTTTTCAGCTATTATTAAAACTAAATAGTGTTTACATGAGTTATTAGATATTATCAATATTGGACAATTATAATAATCATAAAAATAAGTCAACCTTAAATCTGATTTTCTTTTAAACTATCTCATTGTCCAATAATTCTTTAAGTTCAACCTATATTATTCTTAATTTGTCTATAGTTTCATTTGGTTGTGTTCTCTTATTCGTACTATCCTTATCCCTCAAAGTAACTAGGAAATCAATCCTTCATAGTGGTACATAAAGTTAATTTGATCAACCAAATCATGTCCCCTAAGAGTATCTAGTTAGGCATAAAATATTAAGCCCACTCATTATTAATTTGAGTTAGGATCAATTTAATGATCAGCCAAAACTTTTTGGGGATATTACCCCTAGTTTCTTCTATGACACACGTATATTAACATTCTAGTATCCACACATGGATGAATTTTTAGGAAAACCAAATACTCAAGATGGTAAAAATATTTTATGTTAAATCATACCATTAGATAATATCTATATTTCTCACTATGGTTCTTTCATCATAATACAAAAGGAAACTACAAAAATCTCATAAATAAGTAAACCTTCTATCTGATACCAACTGAGGCAACCCAAACTAAACATCCCTTTATTATAAATCATTACTATAATTAAAGCATTACATTACATAATATACTAAACATAATAATAATTGATAGGTTTAGTGTATTGATAGACTAGATATATGAGTAACTTCTTTTACAGTTCTTATGAAGAATTATCTATAATTTCATCATACTATATCATCTTCTCAACACCCCCCAAGTCAAACTCAGTATTAAGATTAGGGAAAGGGAAACATAAGTAAGAGGTGAGCTCAAAAACCTAGAATGAAAACAATAAACATATCAACATATTACTCAGGGTTAAATCAAAAGAATATGATAAAACAAAATAAGGATATAATTTCTTGATTAAAAGAACATGGAATCATAAAAATAGTTCATATGACATGATAAGAAAACAAGTAATCCCATATGATAAAACATATAACATATTTTAAAGACAAGAAAAACACAAGCCTTAAATTAAAATATGAGTTTGGGAGTACAACATAGTCACATATTAAAGAATCATGACACCAAGGTAATCATATAAACACAACATTGTGGGTCATACATCATCACATATTTCTTATACCAAATTAAGAATCAAAACCTATTTACCATAGTGGATCGGGAATGACAACCTGTTTCCCATAGAGGGTGATGCATCAAAACATTTTTACTATTTTCAATCAAGAATACCAATCATTTTACCATTATCTCATGATGGTTAATGATTTACCTATAGCAGCTTAGTCCTTAAACACATATTATTTCTTAATTTTTGTATACTTTTGAAAAAATAATAAACTTAGAATCAAGTGGTCCAGTTTCCTTGGAATATTAGATACCTGAATTCTTAATCTGAAATGAAAAAGAAAATATTTATTTAAAACTCCTCGTAGTGATTATTTCTGCTATATATATTATAAAATTGTGTAGGATACCCTATGGAAAATACATTATAAAAAGGGTGAGCTTGAAAGCACTATAAGGGAATAAAAAAGGTAATGAAGTATAACATGAGTGTTAATAAATATAACATGATATAATTTATAGAGTAACAATATTCATGTAAAAATGAAATAAAGAAATGAAATCATATGATCATTGAATCATGGAACATGTGGAAAGAACATAAGAAATGACATCATAAAAACAAGTCAAGGGTTACTCCCTAGAAAATCATCATAAAGTTGAAAACTTCCAATGGTGGGTTGATTTTGATTTCTATTATATTATATATAATCTCATAATATATAAATCTTTATATAGTTAATTAGAGGGATATATAATTCTAGGCCCATCCATCACATAATATAATGTTCTTAGGATAACTTCTTGCGTACTATACAAGGCGAACAAAGTCCTATAGTGCATGAGGTTCACTACATAATATATATATATAACATCTCATGAGATATAAATATTTAACCAATGCATTAGAGGGATATATAATTTCAGTAAAAACCATAACATAATAAAAATCATACTTATGTATGCCACATGAGGAAAATAAACCATATATAAACTATACAAATGATCAAATTCCTGAGAATGAAGTGGGTTTCATAATTCAAATTAATGAAATAATATAATAATAAATAAAAAATATTACCAATATAAAAATAAATTAAATAATTTGGATGTTCAGATTGGATAATAAAACATTGGTGTTATTATTTAGTTCCAATATAGATATTTAAAAAGAAGGATCTAAGAGAAAAAATAATAAAAAACATACAACTTGGTTGCAGATTTATGTACCAAGTAAAGGATCATTTTAAATTAGGAAAGAGCTATTATTTTACATAAAACCAAAATTTAACCAAAAGGTTTCTACATAATATAATAATGTTTTTTATAAGTTATTTATGTTTCAAAAGCATTTTATTTGGATGATTCTTAACATGAGACAAGAAATAGGAATGCATCCTTTAATAATGATCACTTAAAATTTTTAATCTATAAGGGAACTAAAAATATGCATAACCCCCAAAATGATATGGATATTAAACAAGGTATATATATAATGGGCCTATATACCAAATTAGAGTAAGTATATGAGATCAATATGGCATAAAATGGGGGGAAATAATGTGTAAATGATAAGCCATGATGTAGGCCTAGAAAATCCCATACTTTTGTGACATAAAACACTATTATTCAAATCCCAAATCCCATAAATATAATAATAAAACATTATTTTTTTTAAAAAATTAGATGGTCAATATGATTTTCATATGATATAAAACCTAATTAGGTTTGCTATTAAAAAGGGGAACATTGATGGGTATGGAAATTATTAACACAGAGGGGAAACTATAGTTTAAGAGGATGATAACTATTCTTAACATAGTTTTGTTTTCATTAATAATCATAAATCATAAATAATGAACATTTTAAAAAGAATTTATCTATCAAGAAAGAAATTGGGTATAAAATATGTATTGGAAGGAAAAAATCGAGGAGAAACATTTTAACTCCATAGAACGTATTGAGTTATGAAAGACCAATATATCTTAAGAAAGAAATCAATCATATCCCTTGACATGGAATAGATAAGGTTGATTCACCCTCTATGATAAAATATTAAACATGTTTTTCATATGTTTTACCCCTTTTCACCATGTTAATGTACTTTTATGACAATTTATCCTCACTGTGGAAATTCCACATTCCCACATGGAAACTAATATTAATGTAACAAATTAAAATAGAAATTATTTACTAATTTGAACATTTTGTTTTTAAATATGTAAATCATTTAAAAAAATAATTCTAAGAATTAGAGAAATTAATTTTAGTATTGGTTCACATAACATGTGAAAACTGATTATAAGGAAAAGTTCATTTTAAACATAAAATTTATGCATGGGATTAGATTATAAATGTTTTTGATTTTCAATAAATAAATTGTTTTATTGTAAAAAAATATAAATTTTATGGGTTTTCAAATCAATACAAAACTAAATTTTATGAAAATAATATTTTATTAATTGAAAAGACCAAAAGAATTTTTTTAGAATATAAATATTACTTATGTTTTATTTGTTTTTTAAGATTAAAACAATATATTTAAAATGAATTAAATTCTTAATTAAATAATTATTGGAAAAATTAAATGGATTTATTAAAATCTATGTCTCACTTATATTCTGATAATTTAATAAAGGTCAACATTTTGGTAAAAACTACATTGTTCACTATTAATCTATAAACCAATTATTTTAGTAAGATCCAAAAAATAAATCCCAAACACATATTCAAATTTTGTTTCTAAAAATAGAAGTAAATTTATTATATTCAAATTTTATTAGTGATAAAAATTAATTTTAAAATAATTAATATATATTGTATTAAAATCAATTTTGTGAAAAATATAACCTAACTTCTAAATGTAAAAAATTGGGTTTTAAATCAAAAAAAATGTTTTTTAAAATTTCAAATTCATATATAAAATACTTATTTTGTATTATAAATAAGTTTCATGAATTAAAAATTCCAACATATATATTAATAATTTTGTAAAATTCATGCCATTTATAAAAAATTAATTATACACTATTCAACTAAAAATAAAACCTTTTAGAAGAAAACAAAAAATTAAACATAATATAATATTTAAATTATAAATCCTAAAATAAATATTTTTTTTTTCAAATTCAATTGATAGAATTTTATATTTTAACTTTAATAAAAATTATAAAATGAAATGAAAAGTATTTTTATAGGAAAATATTTATTTTAAATACTTGTAATTTATATTCTAAATTTATATAAAATAGTAATAAATTTAAAATTAATAAATTTATATTATATATATATATATTATAAAATAATCATTTAATAATAGTATACTTAGTTTTTTTAATAAATATTACAATGAATAAAAAGATTGATTCTTAAATATAATGACAAATTAAGTATTTTTTTATAATGGCCTTTATATAAACATATATATTATTATATTTCATAATTAAGTTATCACTATTGATACCTACTAATTCAATGACTAGGTTTTATTGGTCTAATCATATCATAATCTCATTCTGGTTGAGTCTTGCATGTAGAGAATTATATCAATAATCTTTGACATAATTTGAGGAAAAACTATATTAAAATATCAGGTCTTCAAATTCCCCCACTAAATAAATAACATCATCACAATTTTAAAAATCATATGATTGGGGTAATTTACATGGGTATATCTCATTTAACTATAATATTTCTGTTGATCATGTGTTTATTTAGGATATGAAGTGATATTTCCTTATATGTAATTTGATATGTGATCTTGTTAAAGAGAGAAAATACATTCTTAATATGATCCCAGTAAGTGGATAAGGGATAAATATTTAAGTTGAAACTTGTAATGACTCTTATTTTTTCATGTATTACTTCATAATATTATATGAATTTTTTTCAGAGCCATGTGGTGAGAAGATGTGAAATTTTGAGACCTGGTGTGTCTATAATTGATATTTGAAAAATATAATTAATAAATTAATATCATGCACAAGTTTGTTTCCTAAAAATGTTTAATAAATATTAAGAAGAGTCTGAAATATGAAATTGGGGACCACCGTTGACTTCATAATTATGGTTTTACCATACAGGGGACAAAATCATTATTGGTGTTGGGTGTTGTGCTTTAGCACATCTGTGGGTGATTAATGAAATAAATTTATTTATATTTTTTGAATTATTTAATTAAAAACCTAAACCTAATTATCTCTTATAAATACATCATTATGGTTGATTTATAGGGTGTTGCACTAAACACTAAATTTTGGGAGAGAGCATTAGAGGTTATCTTGGAACACAACATCAGATTAGATCAAGTATGTGGACCATTATTCCATCAAAGTTTGATGATCTCACCCATGATGAAAATGTATGATCATTCTTCCTTAGCAATCGATCCAAACTCTAGGTAAGATGTTGGATTTATGTGATTTCTTCATGTTACTTTATCTTTGATAAACACATATCAATTCCATGGGCTAGAATTAATTCCCACATCAAGATGTTATTTATTTAGGGTTGATTAATTTGTCCATTTATGTTTATAACTCTTTATTTATATTTTCTATGATAAAAGTTCGAGGAAAAAAACAAAAAAAAGGTTGAGGTTCATTCCTCAAATTTATGGTTTAGGGTTTTCCCACCCATTTCTTCACACATTATTTATTAGTTTTTTTACTAACGAGTAGATGAATACCAAATATATGATTGTTGTGTGACTATTCTTCAGCACAACAAATCAGTACCACTAGTGCGGTTCCTGGTTGAGGGTGCGATCAAGGTGCGGTGATGGAGGATGATCAGAGGTGGATTAGATCCGACTAAGGATTACCGTTCATCCTAGTTGACACATGGATATGGATTAGTGAGGTTATGGAGGGATATATGGGTCTTTTTTCCAGAGTATTGATTCCCAATATCAGATCTCTGGAGATAGAAAGGATGGATGCACCCTGATTTATGATTCCTAGTAGGATTGGTAGTGGGAGTGGAATGGACCGACGATGTGGAAGAGAAGTGGGGGACTCGAGGAAGTCCTACATTACAACACGTGTAATATGAAACTACACACCTCATGGGGACATATATATGGAGCTAGGGTCCCTATGGAGAAGATAGGTCACACGCTATGTGACACCTGTGACAAGTTGTGTGAGCAGTTCTAGTGGATTGAGTTGTATCTCAATGAAAACATGGGAACATTTAGGTTAGGGTATACACACATGATCATAGTATATTGGAAGACTTGGTTACTCATACATAACTATGCATACATTGGAATAACTTGTTGTGCATGGGTTGGTACACAAACATTACCATTATTACATGGGCATGTTCTGGTATCATGGGTAGAGTGCTAGATCAATCTCAACACATCTTGTTCCGATTTAGGACATGCCACATATTTTTAGGTTTATATTCCATGTAATGAATCGACACACAAGCATGCAAGGGGTTGGATGGAAACACCATGTACACCCAAGTACACTCTTTTGACCACCTTTGAGGGTGTTTAGGGCCCTTTGTTTCTTCTATTTTTACCATTATATATTGAGTGTATGACAACCCTGATGATTTATTACACAATTAAACATAATTTATTACATAAAAATCATTTTATACAACAAAGAAGATAGAGAGTTATAGTGTCTTTGGGGATTAGGATCATTACATAACAACTTAAAACCTGAAAAAAACAACATCTTTATTGAAAACATCTTTTACATGACCACTACATTCCCTCATACTTAGCATTGCATGGGATAACCCGAGGACATGCATAAAAAAAGGTGATCTGTAAAGCCAAATAAGGGAATAAACATGGAGTAACATGAGGAATACAATACATGTTAGAAAATAGGTCTATCATTAGATCACAACAGAAGAATAAACATAAAGTCATAAAAAAGCATGATAATCATAACATGGAAATATGGCAACAACACTTAACATGGAATTAGAATGATCCAAGGCTCATTGCACATGGAGCGTGATTAAATCCTCATTTCACTTGAAGCATGAGTAAAACCTCATTGTACTTGAATTAGAATGATTAAACACCCATTACACATGTCGTATCATGATACAATACTTTACCCAATGCATTGGAGTGCTATCAGGGCACACCCTTCTTAAACATTTCATTTCATGCATAAGTGTGCCACATGGATCATATAACATAGATTCATAAAACATCATCATTTATTCCATGATAAATGAATGTATAATTCATACATTAAACTTTATAATCAATAAGTAAATGTTCATAAAAGTGAATACCCCTGATAGATAAATGGGTATGGTATTCACTACACAATAACATTGGCCTGGAAAATCGGTCCAATTTCGGTAGTGTAACGATGTGACGTAAGAATTAATAAAAATGATTGATGAGAGATAAAGGGGTGTCTCATCATATATACATGAAATGTATAGTAAAGGGGTCATATGGATACATGTCACAAATTTTTTTATGTAATTTAAAGTCATGATACAAAAGAATTTCTAGAATATAAAAGTGGAGGGAGAAATCCCTTTTAGAATTTTGGCATAGTAACAGGTGTACATGGGAGGAATTTATTGAAAGAGAAAGGAGTCTACCATCATTAAAAAATAAATAGGTAAGTATGGGAGACGTTCAAAACCATACCCTAACATTTATAATTGTAATTAAAAGGTCATAAAAACATTAAGAAAATTTGACAAAAATGAGAAATGAAGAAAAAACCCTTACTTGGATTTGGCTTCCAAAGGATTGAGAGAGGATTGAGAGAGGCTTATTGGGAGCTTGGGGAACCTTGAGAGGAATATAGAGAGAGGATTGGAGAGGGTGGATGAACTCCAAATGCTTTGAGTGATGAGGAAGTGGGATCATGTGTGGGTTTATATAAGAAAGGTGAGGGAATTCTTTATTATTTAGGTTTGGGACACCTCACATTAAAAAAATCCAAACCACAAACCAGCCCATGGTTTTTGCCCATGGTGTTTCCCATGGTTTTTATAAAACGGAATTGGAAAGCAATATTTTATAAGGCCAAAGTTATAACTTCTTAAAATAATGGGGTTTCTTATGTTGAGGTGAGTCACACTCCCAAGGAAAACAATTTAAAAAGACAAGATGATTAATAAGCCTTGAATGGTCCATTAATGCTTTGTTAAATAAGTCAAACAAACCCAAAATCACATTATTTTAATGATAAAACATATATTGGCCGAAAATAAGGCTTATAGTATTTTATTACATCACTATTGGGTCATTATGATTTCATAAAACACATTATATATTTAAACGGTATTTAATTTTTACCCAAAAATTTGACTGTATCAGAAAATTATAAAAAATTCATCATTGGTTAATTCAAACATCTTGATTTAGGAAGTAATGTTTATTTTATCTAAATAATTTTATAAATATGTTATGTTTCACTTTTAATATAAAAAACAATCATTTATCGAAAATTCATGGGTCTTGACAAAAATGGCTTTCAAACCATAATAAAAATTACAATTGCATTCATAAATTTATATGATCATTTACTTTTAATAAAATTCTTTTTAATAAAAATAATAATATTTTAGTAAAATATTATTTAATTAAAAAATCCATTAATTCGTCAAAATATATTTCTTAGTTGAACATTAACTAAAAATACTATTTGTGCTTAAAAAACTATTTACAAGGTAATAATAATAAAATGAAAGTATATTCATTATTATATACAAAAATAATGGACATAACCATAGTATTAGGATCTTATTACATAACCCCTTATAGAACCTTCATAAGACTGAAGAGTTGGGTGTGCGATGGTGACAGATTATTGGGGTGGCTTGGGTAACATTTCTTGAGTGGTAATCTCTATCAACTTCCATTTCTCTTGTAGGAGGTCCTGCTTGAGATTAAAAAATTCAAGATCAGCTTGGACTTGGTCAAGCCCAAAGACTCCACCTCCTTTCCAAGCTCTGAAAAATGGGATTCTTATGGGGCATGTCTACTGGATGAGGCCATAACTTCATTTGTCTGAGTAAATTGGATTTGTTAAAGCCCTATATTTATACTAATCATGTGATCACTGTTCAACAACTATATTAGCAACAGTCACATTTCTTAACATAAAACCAAAGAAGTTGACATTTTATATAAAAATTTTACATAAAGAGACATTTAATTAGATCAAGAGGGATTTCCATTAATAAAAGTTTGGGTCATTATAATATTCCCCCTTAAAAATTTCTCCCTCAAAATTTTCTTTTCCCACACTAAAACACATGTGGGTAACTCTGATTCATCATTTCCTCCAATTCCCACGTCGCTTATTCAAACTTGTGGTTTCTACACAACACCTTGAAGATGGAAATTGTCTTATTTCATAGAACTTTTCCTCTATGATCAAATATCTTCACCGGTTTCTCCTCATAAGAAAGATCATCCTCTAACTAAACCACCTCTGAAGAGAGTACATGTGAATGGTCTGGTATGTACTTTCTTAAGAGGGATACATGAAAGACATCATGTACTTTGGATATGGTAGGTGAAAGTGCTAGTTTATAGGCCAAAACCCAACATGATCAAGAATCTATAAGGGGCTGATGTACCATGGAATTAAACTTCCCTTTATTTCCACACCTCATGACCTTCTTCCATAGAGATATGCATAGAAATACCATGTCTCCAACTTTAAACTCAAGGTCTCATTGATGGTAATATTCTTAACTCTTCTGTCGACTCTGGGCTTCCATTATATACTGTTGAATTTTTTTCACCTTCTCCACCATTTCTTCGACCATTTCTGGTCCAAGAATATTACGCTCACTAACCTCATAACAACACGTCGGTGTTCTGCACCTTTTCCCATAAAGTGCTTCATATGGTGCCATTTGGATGCTCTAGTGGAAACTGTTATTTTAAGAGAACTCAACTAGAGGAAGATGTTGATCCCATCCTCCTTTAACGTCCATTGAGCATGCTCTCAACATATACTCATGTGTTTGAATAGTCCCCTTAGATTGTCCATCACTTTTTCCTGTACTTTTCAAAGAGCTTCTCCTTATACAAGGTCTCTAGTACAGTTCTCCGATGCTCCTCATGATCCTCCTTTGTTTTGGAGTATATCTGAATATCATCTATAACGACAACCAAAAATTTGTCGAGGTAATCTCTAAAGACTCTATTCATCAAGTCCATGAATATTTATAGATCATTAGTGAGTCTAAAAGGCATTACTATGAATTCATAGTGCCTATATCTTGTACAAAAAACAGTCTTGGGGATATCTTCCTTCTTCACCCTTACTTGATAATATCCTGACCACAAATCCACCTTGGAGAAGTATTGTACTCCACATAAATGATCAAACAAGTCATGTATTTGTGTGAGAGAATACATGTTCTTTATCATGATTTTGTTATGCTCATGATAATCGATGCAAAGCCGCATTGACCCATCTTTCTTCATGACGAAGAGGACTGGTGCACCCCATGGTGAAGCACATGGGCGTATAAACCATTTATCCTAAGTCTATTGTAGTTGTTTCTTCAACTCCTCAAGCTCCACAACAACCATTCTTTATGTAGTTTTAGATATTAGCAATGCCCCGGGTATAAGATCAACTGAGAATTCAATATCTTTTCTAGGAGGAAGACCAAGAAATTCCTCGAGAAACACTTCAGCGAATTCCCTCTGAATAGGGATGTCTTCTAGGATGGTTGGATCCTTAGGCTCAATAATATGAGCTAGATACATGTTCTCCTAGGGAATTAATATCCACACTTGAGATGATGGAGCTAAAAAAGATTCATCTCCCCGCTTTCACTTGTAATGAATCGTGGGTCGATTCTCCACATGGAGTGTGATTTCTCTCTCATAGCAATTTATGTTGGATATATATATAGAAATCCAATCCATGCCAATAATTGTATCAAATTATACTAGAGGGAGTATGACGAGGTTTTCAGGGAAGTTTAATCCACATATTATGACAGGGGAGAAGTTATATTCATGGGATGCAATGATTTCCCATTTTCCATACTCACCGACATCTTCAATTCTATGATTTTTGGTGGTGTTACGAATATTTTACTAAACTTTAGAGTTATAAAAGAATGCGTTGAAACTGAATCAAAAAGAACATTCTCTATTCTTTAATGAATAACTAGCATACCTATCACCACTTCATTATCGGGGTTCACTTCAGTAGTAGTGATGGAAAAAGACCACCATTTCTGACTTGGAGGTTGTTGGTTGCCTCAGAAAACCCTTGGCTTAGGACACTGATTTACAAGATGCCTTGGTTCATTGCAGTTGTAGTAATGAAAAACATGTTGAGGTTCGAACGAAGCATTCCTCTCCTCTGTTGTAGCTGTGAGTTTTTCTTGTTGGTAGTTAACAGCTAGGTTCCCTTCTCTTCCACACCTAAAGCATTTCCTTGTCCCCTTCAGAAAATTTCTGGGGTTCTTCTATCCACACCTTTGGCAAGTGAGGTGCTGGATCTTCCTAGCACTATTGGATTTATCCATTAGACTATCAGAATTGAAGTCCACCTTACGCTTATTATCCTCATGATACCCCTGAGATTATACGATCTTCATTTTGAACTTGAGGGAATATCAAACAATTTCCTCATAGCTATCGAAGTCGTGGATCGCCAATGCTTTTCGTAGGCTAGGTTTCAGCCCACCAAATAAGTAGTCAACCTTGAATTCGGGGGTAACGAAAATGTCTGAAGCATATTGTGTAAGACTTGTGATGTTTTCCTCATATGATCCAATAGATTCTTCATCTTTTTACTTGAGGGAAAGGAAGTCCCCTTCCATCTTAAGCTGAAGGGTGAACAGAAAATATTTATCAAAAAACATCTTCCAGAAATCCTTCCATTCCAACACCTCGATCTCATCCTTAGGCATTGTATATTTTTATCAATGTCCACCATTGATCTGCTTTACTTTCAATATGATAAGAAGCTAGTAGAACCTTCTTTTGTTCATAACATTTAAGGATGGAGACGGTCTATTCAATGGAGCTGATCCATTGTTCAACGATTGAGGGATTAGATGATCCATTAAAAGTTAGAGGCCTTTGTCTCATGAAGCTCTCGATAGTGACTTGTTCTTTCTTTAGAGGATTGAATGCTCCCCTTTACCAATGTTTCTATTCAAAGAATGAGTTAGATGAGAGAGAAGCGTGACAAAGTTCATGATTACCACTTCCATTGTATTGGGCTTCTCATTAGTACAGTCATCACATTGATCTTCACATCGGTTGTTAGCCCGAGTCCTCCTATTACTGGCCATTGGCAGGAATTAAAGGAAAGTTAGGGGTAGCACATACAGGGTAATCCAAGGACAAAAATAACGACTTATAAATAAATTTTATTTCCATAACATATGAATCTATTGTCTTCAGTCTATGTTATCCATGATCTACTTTCTAACATATATTCGTAGGGAATTGTTTTGTCCCTTAATAATGGTTTATACTAATCATGTGAATTTACCAAAGCATATCCTCTGGGAGTATCATTACCAAGAGTACAAAAGGATCATTGTCGTGCACCAATTCCTGTTTCACTCTAGTTCAAAGTGGTGTTTTCAGGTTTTACCCCTAGGATACATATGTGCTAGAGCCGCCTCTATCTTCTCATATCCAGACAGGGATGCATTTGTTTGATAAACCACTTAATAAATACTCACCAAAACTTAGGTATGTTTTTATTATACTTATAATTATCTCTAAGTGTTCACTAGGGTTTTCTAATTGTAATCCGAAAAATTACTAAACCACCCTCTGATACCAACTATGACAACCCTGATCTTTTATTACACAATTAAACATAATTTATTACATAAAATTAATTTGATAAAACATAGAATATTGGGAGGTCTAATGTCTTTGGGGATTAGGATAATTACATAAAAACTAAAAACATGGAAAACAACATCTTTATTGAAAGATTCCTTTATATGACCACTATATTCCCTCGTACATAGCATTGCATGGGATAACCTGAGGACATGAAAAAGAAAAGGGTGAGCTATAAAGCCCAGTAAGGGAATAAACATAGAGTAACATGAGTAATACAATACATCTTATAAAATTGTAATATCATTAGATCATAATAGAATCATAAACATAAAGGCAAGAAAAATCATGATAATCATAACATTGAAATGTGACAACAACACTTTACATGGAATTAGCATGAGCCAAGGCTCATTGCACATGGAACATGAGTAAATCATCATTGCACATGAATCATGAGTAAAAAATAATTGAATTTGAATTATCATGATTAAACACCCATTGCAAATGACATATCATGATACTATACTTTACCAAATGCATTTGAGTGCTATCAGGGCACACCCATCCTAAACATTTCATTTCATGCATAAGTGTGCCACATGGATCATATAACATGGATTCATAAAACATCATAAATTATTAAATGATAAAGGAATGTAAAATTCATACATGAAACTTTATAATCAATAAGTAAATGTGCATTAATGTGAATACACTTGATAGAAAAATGGACATGGTATTCACTACACAATGACATTGGCTTGGAAAATCAATGCAATTTTGGCAGCCAAACGACATGACGTAGGAATTCATAAAAATGGTTGATGAGAGAGAAAGGGGTGTCTCATCATATGTACATGAAATGTACAGTAATTTGGTAATATAGATACATGTTCTAACAATTTTAATGTAATTTAGAGTCATGATACAAAAGAATTTCTTGAATGTAAAAGAAGAGAGAGAAATTCCTTTCGGAATTTCGGCATAGTAATGGGTGTACATGGGGGGAATTTAATGAAAGAGTAATGGGTATTACATCATTCAAACATAATGATGGAAATTTTATCGAGGTGAGAAAACATACCCCAATATTTATAATTGAAATTAATATCACATAACAATATTATGAAAATTGGGAAAAAAATGAAAAAGGAAGAAAAAACCCTTACTTGGAAGTGGCTTCCAAATTCTTGAGAGAGGCTTGAGAGAGGCTTCTTGGGAGCCGGGGGCACCTTGGGAGGATTCTAGAGAGAGGAGGGCAGAGGTTTGACGAACTCCAAAGGATTTGAGTGAGGAGTAAGTGGGAGATTGGGTGTGTTTATATAGCAAAGGTGAGAGAATTCATTATTATTTAAGTTTGGGACACCTCACATTAAACTAATCCAAATCACAAACCAGCCCATGGTTTTTGCCAATGGATTTTGGAATAGGGAAGTGGAAAAAAATATTTTATAAGGCCAAAGTTCAAACTTCTTAAAATAATGGGGTTGCTTATGTGTAGGTGATTCACACTCCCAATGAAAACAATTAAAAAAGACAAGATGTTTAATAAGCCTTGATGGGTCCATTAATTCTTTGTAAAATAAGTCAAAAAAAAACTAAAATCGCATAATTTTAATGTTAAAACATATACTTTCCCAAAATAAGGCTTATAGTATTTTCTTACATCACTATTAGGTCATTAGGATGTCATAAAACACATTATATAGTTAAACAATATTTAATTTTTACCCAAAAATTTGACTATATCAGAAAATTATAAAAAATTCACCATTGGTTAATTTTGACATCCTTATTCCAGAAATAATATTTATTTTATCTAAATAATTTTCTAAATATTTTAATTTTCACTTTTAAAATAAAAACAGACATTTACCGATAATTCATGGGTTTTGAAAAAATGCCTTTCAAACCTTAGTAAAAATTATGATTCCATTCATAAAATTCTACGATCATTTATATTTAATAAAAGTTAATTTAATAACAATAATAATATTTTATTAAAATATTATTTAATTGAAAATACATTAATTCATCAAAATATATTTCTTAGATGAACATTATGTAAAAATACTATTTCTGCTTTAAAAAAGCTATTTACAAGGTTAAAATAATAAAATGAAAGTACATTCATTATTATATACAAAAATAATGTACATAACCATAGTATTACGGTCTTGTTACATAGCTCCTTATAACACCTACATAATACCAAAGAGTAGGGTGTGTGATGGTGATAGATTCTTTGGGTGGTTCGATAACATTTCTTGGGTGGTAATCTCTATCAACTTCCATTTCTCTCGTAGGCGATCCCACTCGAGCTTAACATATTCAAGCTCAGCTTGGGCTTGGTCAAGAGAGAATCCCAATGATGCCACCTCTTTTCCGTGCTCTGACAAATGGGCTACGTATGGGGACATCTGCTGGATGAGGTCATCGCTTCCTTTGTTTGAGTAAATTGGATTTGTTAAAGCCCTATATTTATACTAATCAGGTGATCACTATTCAATGGATATTTTAGAAACGGTCACAATTCTTAACATAAAACTAAAGAAGTTGAAATTTTATATAGAAATTTTACATAAAGAGACATTTAATTAGATCAAGTGGGATTTCCATTAATGAATTTTTGGGTCGTTACAGAGTATATTCCCTTAGTCCATCCACTTGATGGTACAATGTGGAATTATATCCAGAGCTCTAGATTGTGATCCCCTATTGAGGTTGAATTTAAGGTAGAGCTTTTTCTATCCCTCCATGAGACCATGGTGTGATCCACTATCATTCCTTCTTATTCTCTAGGTGGGGTCTGTATAATTGACATAAACTCCCTACACATGGTGTTATTGCCCCATCCTAGAAGCTGTTGAAGTAGGGTTCAAAGTTTCACCAAAATAGATCCCCTACATATTGGGTTAATACATATTGGATTTTTGGTGTCCCCTAGTGTCATGGATGTGATATCATATCTTTGTATCATTATATTCATAGACGAATGAGTTTTCCTAGGTGGCTGTAAGGACCCAACATAAAAACATTACATAATTTTGAGTTATGTTAATAATTTTACATTCTTTCTCACTAAGGATATTTTTAGCTTTAGAGTTTTAGTGAATTAGGTCATAACTAATACATAAAAAACTATAAAATACAAATTAGAGACTTACAAATTGTATCCATTTTCCCAATAATAAAAAACATTTTAAATAAATTATAATCTCTTTTATGATAGTCTTCATGGCATTCAAGATGACATATCCAAACTCATACTCCTCCTTAATTCCTATGAACAAAATTTAAAAACATGGGATGATTATAAAAAACTAATTAAGAGATATAAAAATAAGGAAATTATTAGTCCATTTATAAACTTTAAAACCCATTAAAACGTTATCAAAAGGTAATACTTTTTACCCTTAATACGTTGTAAATACTTTACTTTTAAGATAATCTCATTTCATAGTTTATTAATAAAAATATAACCATAAAACCTATATTATTCAAAAAAAATACATAAAGGTACCTTGGGATACAGTTATTCTTGTTATACTTATAAATGAAATAACCATGTGGTCGACTTCCAAACATGTCACTCTTACAAATGGAATATCCATACGGCTTAATTCCATACCCAATACATTGGAGGTTATAACTAAACTACCCATCCTTGGTTTATCATAGAACTGGGTATCCTTGGTATATCTTGTGACTACCCATCAAATTTCCTTGTTCCATTATATAAACATAACACTTAAAAGATTCTAATTTTCAACATGTCACTCTTAAAATTTCAATGGTACTCATAAGAAAAAATTTCTTATTATATAAATACTCAATACATTTTAAAAACCCATTTTTAATAACAAAACATCCAAAAATTAAAAATAGGGGTTTATTTTTTTGATAACCTTGAATACTTATAGGAAATATATCAACTAATTTCCATGGTAGTGGAGTAGTTGTCATCATACATGTTAAATCATTAAACCTTCAAAGCATACCATACCAATTTTAAATTTTAAATTATAATCCAATGAATATTTAACAAAACATTAAACAAACATGGTGATAGATGAAATATGGTTATGAAATATCAAAGGGGTTTTATATACACCTTATAAATGGATAAACGTGCATATCATCAAGAAATGCCTCAATGAAAATAGATTGAGATGAAATCCCTTACCTTGAGTTTGATTCATCATGTATGTTCTTTATCTTCCCAAATAATAAAAATAAGTTAAATTTTTACTTTTTTGAGAATATTTTTCAGGTTTATTATTAATTTTATATCACTTAATATCATGTTATAACAATTACTTAATTATACAAGTTCACGTTGGATGTTTTGACAATACTTAGTACCCGAGTCCAAAATGAATTTGGTATGATGTCTATAGTAATAATTGGTCATTAATCCGTCATATATAGACTAATATTCATGAAATGATAATAAATATTATATATCAATTATAAATTTAAATCCATCCATAACATATGGATATGAAAAATAAACTGTGTTACAATCGTGGAGATGGTAAGTTGTATGTTCACATGAGTAACGCTTCCATTTTTAAACGATCATTAAATAGAAATGGTAAGTATTATTTTACATTTACATACTGATAATAATATAATTAATATAATATTAATCATTTAAATATACTTTTATATACCATTCATGGGATGTGGTGAAGAAAAATAAATAACATTGCTTCATGGAAGTGATAGTTCACACGTATGCACGAATGAAGTTATTATTTTATGTTCTTAGAAATGTGATAAAAAATGATATTGTAATATTTAATAATGATATATATTGCTTTAAAATGATATATATATATATATTAATTACATCATTATAAACAATATTTAGAGACAGTGATGGAAAACGAATTATATCGATTCGTGAGGTGGTAGTCTGTCCTAGACACTAACGATTAATTATTTTCCCATTTTATGGGAGTAAAAATGTAGTTAGGTGATGATATTAACATAACAGAATATAATTATATATATGATTCTAGAGTTATGATTTCAATATAGAGGAATAAAATTTGAAGGAAGTGGAAGAAGATATAAAATAGAAATACATAATTGAAAATGATATATCTTCTTCGAAGGATCTCATTTGATTGAAAACATAACACATCTAAAGTGGGTGTTCTACCTAAAATAAGGCCTATATAATGTGGGAATGGATTATAATAAGGGACTTGGGAAGATAATTTATGAACCAAAAATGTTTTTTAGTGTGAAGAAAAGAGAAGAAGGGGTTCCCTTTTAAAAGAGTGTAAAGGGGAACTCTTAGAATTATTCAAAATATGAAATTAAAATACATTAATTTTCTATTCAAAATGTATCAAATATAATTTATTTAGAATATAAAATGTTTTTGGGATGAAATAAATTCATCCAATGATAATTATACAAGTTTTTAATATTATTTTAATCCTTATATTTTTGTTTTAACCCCTTAAACATTTACCATGATATCATGTAATTTGCATTTTGTGGGTTTATATAATTACCATATTATTAAAAGTGACAAATAAATGTATAATTGACGAAATTATGGCTTATTAATATTATTTGGATGATTTATATGTTTTTATGAATTTTTTATCATATAATAAAATATTATTTATTTTAAAATATCATTCATGTTAGTTCTGAAAGTATTCATTATATGAATTTTTGAAAATATCATAAATTTATATCTTATAAAATATATATTAACTCATATATAAAAAGTCAAATTAATGCATAAAAGTAGTGAATGACATAAATTATATCAAATTATATTTATTTTAGTATTTTTAATATCTTCTATTTGATATTTCCTTTAATTAAGAAATTACAACATCATCATTGTATAAGACATTAATTTAATTATTTATTTAATAAAAAAATAAAGTAATCTGATAAATATAAATATTTAGGACTTCAATAATAATATTCATAGTCAAAGAGATCCCTTTTATAATCCCATATTAAAAATATTTGATTTATTAAAAATAAAAGTGCGATAAAATTGACTTTTCTTTTGAATTTAATATTATAATTGTCACAATCCCATCGAAGTGTCTTATAAAGGTAATAATTTTTTGTAAAAACATGTTTTTTTGAAACCAAAACATAAATTTAAATTTGGACATGAGTTTGGGTAAATTTATAATATTTATAATATAAGTTTTACCCATAACTACCTGAGCAAACTTCAACCGTGTTAATAAACTATTACTAAAGATACTATTCATAATATCCAAAAAATAAAAGAGAATTATTTAAATAATTTAAAAATTATGATTGTAAATATGGAATCCTTTTTTAGAAATTAAGAATATATAATTAGAAGAAATTATTTAAAAATTAATGTCATTGACATAACAACAAAACAAGTTTTTAAAATAAAAATGTTCAAAAGTTCACAAAGTTCTATATACAATTCAACATGAAATTTATTCTAATTACCAAAATTGGATTAAATAATAAACTAATAATCTAATTATACTTTTAAAACATTTAAATATATAATTTATCTCTATAAATTATTTCAATGAAAAATCTTTATTCAATTTAAAATGCAATATTTTTCACTATTCAAAAAAAAATCTTATCAGAAAAATACAATAAAACAAAAAAAGTAATATTTTATAATAAAATTTCAAATAAGGATTTAATTTTTTGAAATATAATTTATAAAAGTGTTAAAAACTAGATTTAAAACAAGCGCACCATCGAAAGGCGGTAAAACTACCTTTTAGAAAAATACTTCTTTATATATAAAATCTGTTTTGTTATTATATCATGTATAGAAAACAAATAAAATTAATTTTATAATTATATTTAATATTATATATATATTTAATTAATATAATACAAAAATATTTATTTGATTATTTATTTCTATAAAATAAAATTTCACAATTAAATAATTTTATAGAAAAAAATTTTCATTTATTTTAAAAATGGGTTTACATTAATTTAAAATTAATTGATCATAGAATTAATTATATATACATGATTAAATGATATTTTCATTATTCAATTTATACTATTCAGTCCCTCCCTTCTAATGACTATGTTATAATTGTAATATTTAAATAATAACATTTAATTTTTTATTTAAACATGATGTGGCATATCATGTATGCTAGAGAACAAAATATTTCCTTTAAAAAAACATAGTATTTTACATTGGGTCCCCATGACCATGGAATCTTGTTTGAGTGTCTTTGGCGAAAGCACGACACGCAGAGTGGGTTCTAATAGAACAATAATTTTTATGAATCATCAAGTAGAATCATGTGTCTTGTAGTTTGGTTGAGACAACCTAGATGCGCGATGTCTTTCCTGAGTATATCTTGGTTTTGTTCATAATATCATTATAGTATTACTATTATGAGATTATTACTCTAAATTCATTATGATTAGTGATTTCTGGGTGTCCTAATAAGTATTTTTTTACTCACCCCTACATGGGCTCTACCCACGCATTCCATGTTTTATAGAGATGGAAGATCATTTGATAGAGTCCTATAGGGACAAGGACTCAGAAGAGCTTAGTGATCCATATAGACTGAGGCATGTACGTGTGGTTTGTTTTGACAGTAATACTCTTATACATTTCAAGATATACTTATTTTTGTCTTCTTTTGGTGGGTTTGTATTTTTCCTTCTCTCTAGAATTTTATTCGTACTTTTATGGTGGGATTATAAATTTCTTCATGCATCATTATTAGTTTTTTTAGATTTCATCATTTTATGGGCTTGAAGATGTGTGCATGTGTACATGTAAATTAGGATAATTCCTAATATTTGTGTGATATTCTTACTCAGTGCTAGTCTCTGGCCCAAAACCTATTAGAGGAGAGCTCATGGTAGTCATAGAATGGGCCATATCTGCCTAGGATGTGATGAGTGGTATCATAGGTAGTCAGTTCTACCTTAGTAATAGAGTCTATGAGATTGTTTTGGGAGTTGGGACAATAATGTTGATGTTCTTTGATCTTTGATTTCAGACTAGGGACCCTAGTGTTTGAGCAACGGTTGGTGTATCCATTCACTAGGTATCTGAAATCATTCTTGTTTACTTGGTATATATAGAAAATATATTCAGGTAAAAATATTGGTACATGTATCATATAAGAATGGGTTATTGTTTCTATGTCCTTCTTGAGTCATCTTTCTAGATATAGTCTTTTTCCATTCTGCATTTTTTTAGTTCAATACTTCTACATAGGAAAACAAGTGAGGATTCTTATGCATGATCATGAGGATTTTTATCCATGTTAAGAGGTGTCATTTTAGAGGACTTTAATATATATTTATCCTCTTGGTCATTTACTAATTATACTAGTACCCGTTGAGCAGCAGTTAGCACTAAAATTACCAGCTGAGGATGCACAAAGCCTAAGTGCACTGCATGAGATTTGGATAGAGCTAACTCAGATATTTTGGGGTAATCCAGAACTACAGGTGGTTGAGGACTGGAAATAGGTAGTCAATTGAGTTTTTTACCTTGTGAGGACACCTACAGATTATATGAAAGTCATCGTAGGAAGTCTTATTTAGTGATTTTTTTTGGAGATGGTGAATTTTGGGGAGTCAATCACATGGGGGGACAACTCTCTCCTAGAAAAGAATCATGCATCCCTTTAGGGATGATCTTCACCCCTCCATGTTGTGATCATTATGAATCATAGAGGTTCTACATCTATAAGAATGATGTATGGATATGGATGAGTATTTGGAGTGGTTTACTGATCTCCCATGGTACTCCCTTGACATGGTGTGAGATCCTTTCATTAGGGAATAGACATTGAGAAGAGATTAAATAGAGATATCAGGGATTCAATGGTATCTTTTTTTATTGAAACATATGATAGAGTACCTGAGAAGACCATATTATTAGAAAGTATCCATGCAGAGAATACATCGATTTTCAGTGTTGGAAGTGGGCACTCATAAGTTGCGACCTCAATAGATGGTAGCCAAAAATAGTCACAAGGATCTGGGCAGGTCGGATGCTTCAGGAGATGATCCTAAGATAGAGGATCAGTGGTGAAGTGATCTTATAATTGTTCGAGATAGCTAGGGGAGATTCAGTGTTTCTACTACGATGGTTAGAGACATCATGGATGGGATTGTCGAACCTATCATAAAAATGATCACGGTATGGCTGTGGGATTGGTCATGAAGAGATAAAGGACCAAAAAGGTTTATAGGGTGTAGGAAATGAAAACATTGTAGGTAGAAGAGTATGAGGTGGTATGAGGTTTAACCTATTACCACATCCACCAACAGTTAGTCCACATTTGAATTAGGGAGCTAGTGGCCAGGGATACAGATAGTTGCAAGCTTTGGAGACCTATGACCCTGAGTCACTAGAGATGATGTGAGGTATGATTTATGAATTTTCTACCTTATTTTTAGTACTAATAGGAATATTTGAGGTCTACTCTTTTCTTGTCACTTATCTAGTTCAAAATAAAGATTATCTGGTTGATCCCTTGGCTCGACCCTTGTGATTGGAGACTCCGACATGAGGTGAATTAGTGATTACACACTGTTTCGATAGAATGATTTGATTCTTAGAAGATAGATCTTTTTATGGGATCTATTTGTAGAAATTTTGAGGCATTATGATGTAATCTTATATATAGACAAGATATCCATATTTTATAACCAGATTGACTATTTTAGATGGAGGATGTGGTGTGTATGTGGTGATGGGATGAGGTCTTCCAATGCGGGTGGAAATAAATACCTGGAAGAGTCAGATGGTCTTAGTCATAGGAGGGTGAATCCAATAACTCTGTAGTTTCATTGCATGATTCTTTTAGTAGTGTACACTATGGTTTACTAGTTCCAATGGTGGTGGCTGTGTATATTGTCTTCCTTCTAGAGGACGTGCCCAAATTACCTCCCCACTAAGATTTATATCTCTATATTGAATTAAAACCTAGTCAGAGGCTAATATCTACACCAACATACTATCTCGCTCCTATAGAGATTCATGAACATAAAGTGGAATTGAATGAATTTTAGAATAAGGGCTTCATGAGACTCAGTTTTTACCCATGGTAAGCACCAATGTTTTTCAACAAGAAGGTAGAAAAAAGTTTAAAGATAGGTGGGGATTACTGAAACTTGAACCAAGTGACCTTGATGTTTAAGTTTCCACTATCAAGGATTAAGGACCTCAATAGTCAGTTGCGTGGTTTGTGATGGTTCTTGAATATTTACCTCATATTAGGAAATTACTAGCTACAAGTACAGGATGAGGATATATCAAAGATGCATTAAAATTTCACTATAATCATTTTGAGTACATGGAGGTTCCTTTCAGAGTGAAAAACCCAATAATTTTTTATAGGAAACCTGAACCAAATCATTCATCCTTTCAAAGACATGTTTTTTGTGGTATTCATCAACCACATCCTATAGCACCTAGAGTCTGAGAAGAAGAATGTGATCCACGGGAGGATGGTCCTAGACACACTTCTAGAGAAATAGATTTATGGGAAACTATAAAAGTGCCGGTTTTGGATTTGAGAGGTCCACTTGTTGGGACACATCATCTTAGAGGTAGGAGTGGTAGTGTATCTAGTGAAGGTTGAGTCAGTGCTATCTCAGGGGCCACCTAATAGTGTTACCAAGGTGAGGGGTTTCTGTAACACCTCAGGTAAATAAAGAATATGACATTTTCATTTTTATCCATATTTGTGAAGAAAATATTAATATGACTTTAGAGGGGACGCTATGCTCGATGGCGTACCCAACACGCAACAATGAGTTTCTTGGGAATCTTACGTTGCACTCTAATAATAAAATAACATTATTTTAAATGGTAGTTAACATGTAGCCGTTGTATTGGCGGGAATGGATAGAAATAACTAAAATATGACTATATATGTTTTTAAATGCTTTTACATTTATCCACTAAAAGATAAAGGCTTAAAATACGGAAAGAAGTCAATTTTAGGCGTATATGCCCTAGTTTTCACTAAAGGTTCACTTATCGCCTTTTGATGGTGAACCATCATTAAATATAGTTTTCTTCACTATTATACATTCTATTGGACCAAATAAAACTCTTCTTAAGAATTGGGACATCGGAATTTACTTTGTGTAAATTTTTGGTATCTTTCCGATAAAGTTCATTTTTTTAATGAATAGTGTAAAATGTTGTATTTTAATTCAAAACCACTTTTTAATATAATTTATTTATATGATTATATTATCTTTTGAATTGGTTTTAAAGTGAAATTATAATATATTTTTACCATTAAATCCAATAGTGGTCATTGGAATTAATTTCACTTTGAAATCAGACTTAAACTAGTGTCAATCTTTTGATACTTATTGTTTCATAAAAACATGCTATTTGCTCTGACAGCGGGAATTAATTATTAAATTAATTAATGTGACTTATATGTTTTGAATTTTTTAAAATAGATTTCATTTTTGAATTCGGAATATCAAATATAGCTTAGGGTGATTTTTTGGGATTTTTCTGAAAAACTTCAATTTTTGATGAATAGTGAAACCACTAAGAGGTACTTATAAAAACTGATTTTTCCGTTTAAAAGAAATTTTTCCATCTTTGTGTTTTGAATTTAAAAAATCCGATATACATGGTTGTCATTAATAATTAAAATGTGGTTCAATGGGATAAATATATTTTTTTGGTGATTAGTAACTTATTAAGTTTTTAATCGCGATTAGAGGTAATTAGTGTAGTTTATGGTAAGAATAATGTTTTAATAAAATGAAATGACCTAGACACATGTCCTACCCTCATTGGATGTATCATGGCCGACCAAGACAATCCATGGGTCAACTTGGGGACCCCATGGAGCCACTTTGGTTGGGAAATGACATAAATATCTTTTTATTTAATGTTAAAGTCAAAATGACACAAACGTGAGATGTTTTACTAAAACAATTTTTACATGGGGTTATACAAGTCATATTTTTGAATATAAATATTAATTGGAAATATAAAAAGATTTCATACATCATAGTAGTTTTTTTTATAATTTTTAGACATTAAATAAAATAAATTATTTATGACATCATGATGAGGAAGCGATGACCTCATTATTTAACGATTTAAATAAAATGGAAGGATAATGTAATATCTAAGAACTACACATATCAAAAAACTATTGTATGAGTGGATTTAGAACCCTTATCACCTTATCCTCTAAATAAATCAATGTGGGACCTTTAAAATCCGAAACTCTTTTGAAAATAAAGTAACATTTTGTAACTTTACAAGAGTGACCCTCCTCTCCACTTATAAAAGGCCCCCACCTCTACCTCCTTACCCACACTCCCAAAGCCTTTAGCTCGGCCAAACCCTACCCATTTTGTCTCTCCACTTACCTATATTACTCCTTGAAGCCTCACATTGGGCAGAAGTCTTCCCAAGGTATCCTTTGAGCTCAAACCAAACGGAGTTACCCGATTTTAAGGTAATGTCTTCACTTGTGTCTTTTTGTTTTATTTTGCTTCTCCAACCCCCTAAAATCTTTTTATTCTTTTCTTTTGTAACAAATCCAGTATTTTGAATATACTAGGATGTTGTTATAAGAAGTAATCGAGCTACACTTACACACACCTTTGTCTAATGATTAAAGAACATACTGTTTCTGTGGTTGGCGATTTTCTGCCTCACAAAACGATGATTGTTCAACATTCTTCTAACACCTTCAAAGGTGGCCATTAAGATGACACTATATTTATATACGATATATAATATTTTTATGTTTTACTTAAGATTATGTATTTTTCATTTATGGAATACCTTTATGGTTTCCATTATGGGTAAACGCGATATCTTTATTTAAGGAAGTGCGAACTACCGCCCCTCAAGTGATTTGATTCGTTAATACCATATGTGGTACGTATAAAGGATAGATTTAATTATATTATATATAATACCATACTGGAATAATATTATGTATCATTATGTTTTAATTCCATTAAATATGAAATAGAAATGGAAGTAGCGTTCATGCGTACGTACGGCCTACCGTCTCCATGAAAGGTGCTTTTCGTTTTTTCATCTCCAAATGATATGGAATAGTATAAAATGAATATTTACTGGATATATATATATATGATATTTTAATCATAAATACTATTCTTGAAATTATTTACTTATAACTACATGGGCAATATTTTTTCAAACAAGTTCATTTTTGAATCTTGTACCAAATATCGGCAAAAACGTCTGATTTGAACTAACATTATTAAATAATTATTATAACATTATAATATGTGATATGAAATGAATAATAATATCTAAAGTAGGTACTTAGGAAATTATTAATTGAAAAAAGTTTATTATTCATTAATATAAAGAAACAAACAAGACAAGTTGGACTTGAGGTAAGGGATCCTACTCCTCTCTTTCTTTTTAAGTACACTCTTTTATGCCATTCCTTTTAAAGCTCATATTTCTTGTTATTGTGATGTTAATTTATATTACTATTACTCTAATTATTATGTTCATATGATGAGAGACCATATTTCCTTCATCAATCCATTTTGGATGTTTTGAGAGGCGCCGTTAGTCTGCCGAATTTTCGTAAGAGATCTAACCTCTCTCTTTCTCTTTAAGTACTCTCCTTTATGTAACTTCTTTTAAGCTGCTCTTTTTTTATAACGGGGGATGTTCTTTTATATTCCCCTTTCTGTAAATTTTATTGTAATGTGATGAGATACCCTATTTGATCTCATCAATCCATTTTTGGAAGTTTTAAGTGGCGCCGTTAGGCTGCCGAGTTTTCGTAAGGGATACATTCTCCCATTTCCACTCTGGCACTAGCAAAGGATGAAGTACCCCCTTCAGTAACTGCCACTCTATTTTAACCTATTGACACGTCAAACATTTCATGGTAAAATCAGAAATATCTCTTTTCATTCCATCCCACCAATAGTACTCCCGAAGGTCTCTTTACATCTTAGTACTACCAGGATGAATAGAAAATGGAGAACTATAAGCTTCACACAACAAATCATTCTTCAACAAAGAATCACTAGTCACACACTACCTTTTTACAAATATTAAAACACAATCTTTTTCAAGGTTAAATTATGGAAACTTACCCATTTTAACCAATTCAACCTTTTTCTGTAGCTCAAGGTCTTCCTTCTACGATTGCTTAATTCTGTATGACAACAAAGACTGCACTAAAACCTGAAACAAAACAGAGGTATTACCTGCACCAACATCTTCTAAGCCAAAATTCATCAAATAATTAATCAAGGGATTATGTTCCGAACGTAACATACTTAATGATGCATGATGTTTCCAACTTAAGGAATCTTCTAATTGTTTGCTTTTACAGGATGGTAATTGATCATTCAGTCATAATCCTTTATCAATTCAAGCCATCTTCTCTGCCTCATGTTTAATTCCTTCTAAGTGAATATATACTTTACACATTTATGGTCAGTATATATTTGGAATTTGGTTCTATGTAGATGAAACCTCTAAATTTTCAAAGAAAAAACCACAGCTACCAATTCCAAATCATGCGTGGGATAATTTATCTCATGAGGTTTAAGTTGTCTCTAAGCATATGCAATTACCTGATCATTCTACATCAAAACACAACGAAGTCCCTTTATAGAAGCATTACTGTAGATGAAAAACTCACCATTTTGGAAAGGTAAGGAAAAACTAGAGCATTCACCAATCTCTTCTTCAGTTCCTGTAAAAAAACATCACATTCCTCTGTCCAAACGAATTTAACCCATTTTCGTGTTAACTTAGTTATTGGGATAGATAACCGTGAAAAGTTCTTAACAAACTGTTAGTAATAACCTGCTAACCCAAGAAAACAATGAATCTCTGTAACATTTGTGGGTCTTGTCCATTCATCAACTACTTTTGTTTTGGTAGGATCAACTGTTATTCCATCCTTATTTACAATGTGACCAAGAAATGAAATTTTTTGCAACCAAAAATAAAACTTGCTAAATTTTCCATACAGTTTCATTTCTTTTTAAAGTTTTTAAAACAATCCTTAGATGTTTTCATGCTCCCCTTTATTTTTAGAAAAATACTATAATGTTATCAATAAATTCAACCACAAACTTATCCAAGAACTCATGAAATGCTCTATTCATAAGATTCATGAATACAGTAGGTTCATTATTTAGTCCAAACGGCATAAAAATAAATTCATAATTCCCATATCTAGTACGAAAGGCTTTTTTCGGGATTTCATCCTCCTTCACCTTCAGCTGATGGTATCCAGATCTTAAGTAAATCTTGGAAAAGTGTTGAGCTCCCTAGAGATGACCAAACAAGTCATCGATATGAGGCAAAGGATACTTGTTTTGAAGAGTGATGTTATTCAAGGCTCTATAATAAACGAAGAGTTTCATGGAACCATATTTTTTTTAACAAACAAAACATGGGCTCCCCGTGGTGAAGTAATAGTACGAATGAAGAATTTTTCAAGAAAATCCTATAACTGATTTTTCAATTCAAGAAGTTCTATTGGTGCCATATGATATGGGTGTTTTGAAATTGTCTTAGCATCAGGAACAGTGTCAATTGTGAATTCGACTTCTCGATCAGGTTTGACACCAGGTAACTCATCAGGAAAAATGTCAAGGTATTCATTTACCACTAGAACATGATTAATTTGAATATTTCCCATGTTTTCAACAATATGATCAAGATAGATTTCATTTCCATCTTTCAATAGTTTCTCAACTTCCTGATATGTTATTAATTATATGGGTTCATTCTTGTATACAAACTGAAACTCTTTCTGAAAAAAAAACTTCTTTAGATCTACAGTCAATCTTAGCATGATAATCAAAAGTGAGTCTATCCCCAGAATAAAATCAAACTCCAATAAGGGTAAAACAACAAGGTTTGTAGGTAATGTCTTTCTATAGACCATAATAGAAATATTCTTATAATTCCACTTTTTTATAACTTTTCCCCCTGGTGTTTTAACAACATGTTCAGGTCTCATTTGTTGAGGTGATATTTCCAATTTACTAGAAAATTTATCAGAGATGAATGATTGTGTAGACCCCATATCAAACAAAACTTTAGCAAAATCTGAGTGAACAAACAAAGTACCTGATACAACATCATTGGATAGCCCGACATCTGCTGACATAGTCTTAAAGGATCTCACTACACCTTTCTGCTTGTAGTATGGCTTCTTTGAATCATTCAGATCTATCTCTGGGCAGACATTTTAATAATGACCCATCTCACCACATTTAAAACACTTTATAGTCTACTTTTCAGGATTAGTCTTAGGATCATTTTCATCGAAATATCGGGCCATATGTTCAAACTTACAACATTTAAAACACTTCCCAGTTTTTCTAAGACATTCCCCAGGGTGTTTCTTGCCACACTTTTCAGAAACGGGATATTGGATTTTCTTACCATCAGATTTCTTTGGTCAATTCTCACCCATTTCTTACCAACTGGACCTCTTCTTCTCTTTGTTTCCAAAATTCACGTGATCATCAGAAAACTCCATCTCTACCCTCTCATCACATAGGAAAAGTTTCTCATAACTTTTGAATTCACGGGATGCCAATGCCCTTCGATACCATGGCTTCAATCTTGAAGAAAAGTAGTTGACTTTTCTATCAAGATCTAGAATAAGAATTGGAGCATACCTCACCAGTCGTGTGATGTTCACTTCATACATAGCCACTGAATATTCATCCTTCTGTTTCAATTCAAGTAATTTCTTCTCCATTCTAAGCCGCACCACTTTAGGAAAATATTTTTCAAGGAAAAGTCTTTTAAATTCATCCCACTCTAAGGCATAAAAATCCTCTCTACCACTAATATTTTCTTACCATAGACCACCACTGATCTGCTTCCCCTTCAATACGGTAACTGGAAAGACTTACCTTTTGATTTTCTGAACATCCCATAACATCGAATATCTTTCCAAGGGCTTTGATCTATACTCCATCTACTACTGGGTTAGAAGATCCATTGAATGCGGGAGGATTTTTTCTCATAAAATGGTCCACTACTGTCATGTTCTGTTGTGGTACCCTTATTGGTTCTCTTGCATAGATTCCACAACCATTTATTGTATGCGTTAGCTGATCCATTACTGTCACAAACAACTCATTTTCAATCACTACCATTCCTAGTTGTAGTTCCGAAAGGATGTCATTCTGTCGGTGCCTCTCCTATTTAATGTCCCTATTCCTTATGTGAACAACCATTCTGAAAAAACATGTCTTAGATGAAGCAACATGGTAATCATTAAAAGCTAAAACATTTTAAATTAAACATGGAGTGAATATCATATTTGTTATTCTATTCACATCACCCTAAACCCTATAGTTATCTAAACCATCCTCTAATACCAACTATAAAGACCCAGACTTATTACATACATAATCTTGAATTTAGTCAAGAAAACACTTCCTTTTACATTGATGATATTTTCATGATTAGAGCTTTATAGAAGTAGGACAATACATTCATAACATTACACATTATTACCGAGTAAATAACATAAAAACTGTTTCTATTTTTTTAAATATAAAACATTATAACATAAAACAAGACTCCTTGACAAATGTTCAACACTTTACATGGAATCCTTCCTTGTATTACACATCCATTAACCAGTGAAAATCATTTAAAAATATGGGATGAGCACAAAAGATCAGTAAGGTATTTAAAAAAAGGAAATATCACATTATTCCTTGAACACACGTAACGTATGAAATCATTTTCAAAAGACATTCTTGTTACCCATATATACATACTTTTTGTAACATGAGATTTTAAAAATATCCACAAAAAACATGAGAACATAAATATAATCATAAATTTATCGTGGGGAATTACTTACATAATCTTGTAACCATTCTTGGCTACCTTATAATTTGTAACCCTTATGGCTACCTTACTTTGTGTATCCATCGCAGTTACACTTGGAGTAACCATACGTCTGACCACCAAAATAGTTATAACCAATACATTAAACGGAGATATAGGTCCCACCCATTATAATAAATAATTCACAAGAACCAAAACATAATCATACAACATGAATAATTTCATAAAAACATTTCTTTGGAATTTCATAAAACTGAATTTAAAAAGAGGATTTTTAAAGAAAAATCCCCTTATAAATATCATAAAATTGAAGAGAGACTTAATATAGTGGATGGAGTATGTATATATAATGTAAATACACATAATTAAATATAATATAAACATAACCCATCACACAAACAATTTAAATAGCACATAAATAATGAAGTAGAAGGTTAACCCAAAGAATGGAAATTGGGTTAAGAATTCCCTTACCTGAGGTTTTTCTTACTTAAAACTTGTTTATACTTCATGTATAATGGTTAAAATAGTGTTATTAGTATTTTACATAAACATTTTCATCTTTATAAAATCTTATAATATCATTTCATAACATCATTTCACCCTTTAATTGTTGGTATTTTGCTCCTTGCACTATATTTGGGTGAGTTCTTAACATGATTTCCATGATTGGTTCATAGTGGATGTTCTTATCTATTATAAGTGAAATTACAGTATTGGAATGGAATGGTATTTACATATTTCCAGTACCATAATTTATACCATTTATCATTTTGATTTATAATATGAGGATGATTCATAAGTTAAAACATTAATGATGTTCTTTTAGATCATTTTAGTGGTTCTTTGATAATAACAACATCATTTTGTCTTATAAGATAGAACCACGAGTAAAAAATAATTAAAGAACCATAGGTGAGTCATAAAACATATATTATAACCTGGTTTAACAATTTAAAATGTTTCATGACCAGACTTTAAATAATTAATGGAAATTGAAATCACATCGTCCGCGATGTCGGTAATTCGACCCATCACGGACAATGTTTTTAATTCTTTGAATAAGTGGGAGAGGAGAAGAAAAATGATGATGAATTTTACATGAAATTGAGAAAATACAAAATATAAATGATTCTGTATATTTCATTCCTCTTGGATAAGAAGAGATGAATAAATAATGATAAAGGAACTCAAAATAAAAAAATAATTGAGAAATCTCTTACAAAAATTCGTCAGCCCAACGACTATGCGACAGGGTTTTAAAAAACATTAAGAAGAGTGGGGACAGGGGTCACCCATACAGAAATGAATAATAATAAATAATATATCAGGAATAATATGTAAATAAGAACATGGTATGAAAATATGAATGTCATACCACATAAAAGAGAACTTGAATGAAAATATGAAAGAAATTGAGAATTTTCTTACCTTGTAAAGTAACCCTTAGAACATGAAGGTTGGGACCTTGGGGGTTGAGAAAATCTTGGGAGGAATAATATGAATGTAAGAAGTCCATAGATTCGTTTAGGAGGAATTTTTAATGATGTTAATGAAGGAATGGGTTGGTATTTATAGGAAAAGTAATGGAACATTTTAATAATTTCCATGGGACACCTCATGAGTGGTATTTGCAAAACCATGGGCTTGCCCATGGTATTTTCCCATGGTATAAGACACTTGGGAAACATCCCATCTTATTTAACTATACACAAGTCTACTAGATTTATGAAATCATTATTATATCATTAATTATTTCATTAAACACCGAAATTAAAAATTGTATTTTTTACTATTCAATGAAAAATCAACTATTTTAGAAAAATTCCAAAAATTTACCCTTAAAATTTATCGATGTGTAGATTTCAAAATGAATTCCATTTTTTTAAAATATATTGTTTAAATATTTTTAATTTTATTTTTAAATAAATGAAAACTTAATTCAAAAATTAACAATTCTAATTCTATAACTACATTATTATCACGATGAAAAATTAACCAAGATGTTATTATCTTAAAGCCTTAAGAAAATAAAATAATAATAAATTTTACTATTCATTAAGGTTATATTACTATTCATATTACTATTCATAAGGGTATGTTACTATTCACCAAAAAAACAAGTTGGTTCCAATAGACTCCAAATAACATACTGAACACAATTTTAGATGACAGTTTTTTGAAATTAAAAACATGGAAGTGGAAAAAGTATGTTTTAAAGGATAGTTAAAAATATCTACTGAAAACAAAGTTCCATGCATTTCTATTTATTTTTAGAAAAACTTGGGGTGTTACACAATCCTAAATAACAACTACCCCTATGAGGTTTCCAATAAAGCATCATGTTCCTTAATTGACATACTTGGGTCACTACACCTCCTATGAACATAGTTATGTCCAATAATCATCCAACTCCTCACTATGAAACCACATTGATGTCACTCAAGTATTTTATACCTAAATATTACATCATTTTAGATGAATATTCAATACATATCGTAAAAAAATATTACCTAGTATTGTAGAAGTTTAGAGTCTTTAGAGACTAGATACATAAATCATCTTATTTCATGAAATATGTTCAATATCCCCCAAAAATATATTCTTAAATAGTATAATTCTCAGATATAACCATCTTAAACCCTTTCTTTATAACACGAGGATATAAAACATAAGAAATAGTGAGCTTATATGCTCAGTAATGGTAAAAAATGATATATAATTAAATGATAATAAGAGAGATTAAGATAATCATAAGTTCATGATAACATGATCATAAATAACAATAATCATACCCAATCATTAATATCTCATTAAAAATAAATCATGGAATAATTATTTGACTTAAAAGATAAAATTCGTAAGTGTGTGGAATCATAAATAATCAATCTTGAACCATAAAATAATATAATAAACATGATAAATATGTTTTTGGAATGAACATATACACTGAAAATCAATTCTTTTGTGAAGTATCACAACTAAGGCTATTATATTAGATCGGGTTTACTCCACATGCCATCATTTACAAGTCATATTTATTTACAAGACTATAATAGTTGAAATTTTACCTTATTGAACAGACCTCACTCCCCATTTTAGTCATTATTATCGCATGATATATCCATATTTACCTAATTCGTTGGAGGGATTCATAATTTCGGGTCCACCCATAACATAATGAAATTAATACATATGTGTTCATAAGATCATAAAAAATTCATCATATCATCATATTATAAACCCTAAAATGAAATGGGTTTCATAAACATTTCATCATTTCATCAAAGACTAACAAATCTAAAATAAAAATGGTTTCATCAATATTTAATCTTCAGAACCAAATAATGTCTTGATAAATAAATTAAATTATTATTGATTCATATCCTTAGTGAAATATAAGTGACATGAAAGTATGTCATCATAGATTAAAAATTATTTTAAAATATAATTTAAAACATTTATTGAGGGAAATTCCCTGTTTATTATGAAGTAAAAAAATTAAAATAAAAAACGTAAAATATTATTAAGGAAATAATTTTCATTAAAAATAACTTGGAATTTTCATAGGAAGTTCCAAATAATTGAGTGGTCGTGATGGTTCAAAATTCTTTTTATCCCATGTATGATAAAATAAATATTCCTTTCACATTTTCCTCAGAAAAAGAAAATTCCATCATTCAAAAACTGTAAAAAATATTAATTTTAATTTTTTTATATAATGTAATAGATAGGTAAAAATAACAGCAAACCATTAATGGGTAATGTTATAAATATTTTAGAAAACATATTAAAGAAAATATTGAAATGGAAGAAAAATAATCCCATCCAAAAAAAGAAAACATGGTTGGATTTCCTTAAAATAATTCATTCAGTATCTGGAGTACATAAAGAGAGGAAAATAAAAATAAATCTTGTAATATATAGATATATATATAGGATTAGAAAATAAATAATATTTTGGAGTTTTATATTGTATAATTTCGTTATTAGAAATTTTATCATATACTATCCTGAAAAAAATGAAACTGTAACAAAAAATCACTTAGCTAAAGATAATCTTCCTTCATAACCAATATAAAATAATTTATGATAATATTAAACTTATTATAATTCTATTTTAGAAATATTTTTATAATTATAATATCATATATAATACACTTATAACATTTAAACCCCAATTTGTTTTAATAATTTCTAATTAAACTCATCTTTATCAAGTGTTAATCATTTCATTTTTCATGAAATCATCAGTTTGGAAGTTTTAGTACTTGTACATTGATCATGGTTAAATAATATTCATATGTTTATTTATTATATATATTTTATAAATATTCATAATATTCATATTTATAATCATCCATAATATTTAGAGATAGAAAAATGAGTTACACCAATTTTTGGAGACAATTGTTCGTACGTACGCATGAATGTTGTTTTAATTTTCAACTGAAAATAAAGAAAGAAAGATAAATAATATTATATCCTTACAGAACCATTATTAAATCATATTTATCATATAAATAAATTATAAATATCATAATAACTAATCATAAAAAGTGGTGATGAAAAACGAAGTACATCACTACATGGAGGTTGTTGTCTACACGTACACACAAGCACTGCTTTTGTTTCCCACTTGTTGGAAAAAAGGGATAGGTAATAGAGGTTACATAATCATAAAAACATTTAATTAAATTTATGATACTTAATTTATTATATTATTATTAATTCCATATATTTAATGTTGTTATAAGAAGAAATAAAGTTATTGAGGTTGCGTTAGACGATTACCTATTCTTCGGTAGAACTCCTCTAGATACCTTTTTAAGGACCATTGGAATGATATTTTAAGAATAAAATATACCTATATTACATGGTTAAGGAAGTTTATAAGATAATTTAGAGGATATATTTTTATATACTTTTTTCAAGAAGATATTTATAACATTGGATAGGAGGTTCTGATTTATGAGTGGGGTGAGAGACACCCCTTGAATATTTTAAGGGATTACAATAATATTATGCCATTTTTGTGGAAAAGTGTCCCATAAAAAATTTAATATATATCCTAAGTATATAAGGGTTGAAATATTTTTTACAAAAATAATTAATATGAAATATTTTGGACTGATAACTTACTATTAATAAAGGTTAATAATATTTAACCTTTTACCGTAGCGAATAATTTTTTTTATCGAAGTTACTATTCATAATGTTAACCTTGAAATTTACCCCATAAAAAATTTCAGAAATTATTATTCCAAATATGATATCCGGTTTTTAATATTAAATTTATATCAAAATTAGAAATTAATATCAGTTAAAAAAGAAAAACACAATGGAAACAATTTTTTTAAAAATAATTATTAAGTATAAGAGTGTTTTTAAACAATATTAAAAATAATATTGATTTGAATGAATTTAATTATATTATAAATATTATAAATGAACTAATGGAATTTTTACAACTATTAAAATCAGAAAAATAATTTTTAACTGTGTTAAATAAAAGTTAATCTTCTATAAAAATCGATAATTTCTACTATTCAATTTAAAGTTGATTTTTTAAAAACTCCCAAAAATTTAGAATAACATAATTTTGAGAAGATTATTTTACAAATGAAATTATTACTTTTCAAATAAATAATAACAATGTGTAAAAAATAATTATAATAAGATCTCATCAAACAAAATTAAACCATTATGGTTGAAAATTTATTTTCAATGATTAAAATTAATTTATCAAAAATTGAGTGCTTATTTCCTAAGAATAAATAAATAAGTTTTTTATAAGAACCCTTATATAAAGAATTATGGGATATGAGAATAATATAATTTCTCCTTATTTATTTATTGTATTGATAGGATACATACTAGGTTCTTCACTAATTACCTTCTATTATAACCATCGTTTAACTTAAGAATATTTACCACCTTATTTTTCATTTCTATTACCTCCTTCGGCTCCTATTCAATGCTGACATGGATGGATGGTTGAAAATTCTTCTTAAAAAGATATAATTTCACCCTTTTCCCATTATTTCAAGATCAATATTCTTTACATCAAAAAATAAGGGATCTCTTTCAGTCCTAATAGTGGAAAAACTGGCATGGTATTTCAAACACAGAGCATTATCCACATTATTCACCTTCTCAGGGAGGTAGTGTATTGATCATTAATAATCATTAATCACTCTAACCATATAATTTTACAAATATTCAACTAATTCTTCATGAATATATAATTCATGATTTTATGATCAGGATATATATTGCAGTCTTCACCATAAAAATAATACATCCATATTTTTAGTGAAACAATTACTATTTCTAACGCCAAATGATCAGTTGGAAAATTTTTAACATGAATTTTCATTTGGAATGAGGAAAAACTTATCACAATATCACTCAATAAAAAGATGTATCATAGTCCCTTTTTTGATTCATTACTAAATATTATAAACCCCTCTCAACTGTATGGTAGTGTAAGTACAAGTTCACCGATGAGCCTTCTTTTCAGCTCTTTAAATTTCTCTAAAATTCATCTATCCAATGAAAACTAGCTATCTTTCTAGTCAAATTGGCTATAGTATTAGATATCCAATTGAAATATATCATAATGAATCCTTAGTATCCTTAAAACTGAAGAAAATTATTGATATTGATTGTCTTGGTTGGTCTAGGCCATTGTCCAATAACAACCATCTTTGATGGGTCCATCGATATACCCTCAATTGAGATTGTTTAACCCAATACTATGACTTTATATATCCAAAATTCAGTCAATATTAATTTATAAAATAGATTTTCTACCCTATGTATCTTCAAAACAATCCTAAAATGATCTTCATGATCTTCTATAGTCATTAAATATATATTAATATCATCAATATAGACTAAAACAAATTGATCAAGGTAATCTATAAAGGCTCTATTCATTATACCTCATACGAAAGGTTTTCTTGTATATAGAGTGATTTTTACCCTCAAATATTGATATTTAGAGTTAACAAAGTGCTTGGAAAAGTATTGAGATATATGTATTTGATCAAAAAAGTCATCAAAAAGGGGTAAACGATAGTTATTCTCAATAGAGATCTTTTAGGTTCTTGATAATCATTAAAAAGGCACACTAAACCATCTTCCTTCTCACCAAAAAGAACAATTTCTCCCCATGGTGACACACTAGGGATTATGAATCCATTATCCAAATTAAAATATATATTTTAATTTAATTCCTATAACTCAATTAGGGACATTCTATATAGATACTTTAAAATAAGTGTTTCACCAGTTATGAGTTTTATTAAAAACTCAATTTAATGATTTAGAGTAAAACTGTAAATTTCATTAGGGAATATATCATTTTAATCTTGAATAATAGTCATGTCTTCAATTTTGAGTTCACCCAACCATTTGATATAATTATCCCTCATAAAATGGATTCAAGGCACATATAATAAAAGTAACTTCCATTTATAGTCATAGTCATCCTTGTAACAAAGTATGATTATAGTTTGATTCAAAATATCAAAATTTACATCCATTCCATGAAAATTTATTTGGAGTCTTTGTAAATAGATTCAATCCATGCCCAAAATCACATAAAATTCATTTGGAGGTTGAACCATAATATTGTAAGGAATTAAATCCTTGCAAACTTTTAACTTAGAGGAGCTATAGAATTAAGATACGATCATCATTCCGTGAGAATTTTTATGGGTAAATCAAAATATAGTTGTGGAGGTAGTGATGTGATACCCAAAGAAAATTATTCAGATAACAAACAATTGGTATATCCAAAATAAAATAACACATTTTATGTTTTGTAGTGGATGGTCGGTGTAACATTAAATACTTCATTCTTGTGACCCACACAATAGTTGTAATCACATGATCTTTCCCTTTATCTATAATATTAAGAGTTTACTAATAGCTATTTTCACTATTAACCCTCATATTGACAATCTTATTAATGTAATTTTCATACTCCTTATAATTATATCCTTGGAGTGTGGGTGGAATGTTAGTTTAATGTCTTCCACTATTCCATTGATTGATTTTCCTCTATACAGAACTTCAACATATTTTTCAGTATAGAATTATATTATACAATTAAAATATTTACCATACCCCATAAGGGAATTTCTTACATGTATCCTTCCACACTTATTACATAAAGGAAGATTAATTTTCTTTCCTTCGTGGGTTTTATTATTAAAATTTCCTAAAAATTAAAACATTCTCTTTCTGTCCCGAAAAACACAAAAAAACTGAGAGTATCTAATTCACAATTACATTTATATAGAACATGATTTTGTTTTCATAGATATCAATGTATCTTATAGCCATTTGGCTTAGTGGTAAGCACCCCATAATTCTACATGGAAAATGGGGGTTCAAAACCCATTGGGCGCAGGTTATTGTAGCAGCACTGTAGCGCTACTGTAGCAGTCGTGATACTGTTGCAACGACAGCACTGTAGCAGCGGCATGGGCACTGTAGCGGTAGTGGGTACTGTAGCAGAGTGGGTACTGTAGCAGTACTATTCACAGAATGAGCTTTGGGCCAAAAAATTGGGCATACGGGCTATGTAATGGGCTAAATGCCCACTGGGCCTTCGGGCTATGTAATGGGTCTCCCTCTACCCAGTTAAAGAGGTTTTTGCTTTGTTTCAATAATAAAAATGAGGCTTCGGCCCCAACCTTTAAAGAAAAAATTAACAAATCAATCAACTTGTCTTTCAGTATTGATGATAAGATTGGAAGCATATATATCAAGTATATTTAATTTATCCTCATAGGTACTTTTTGATTAGAAATCATTATAACATAGTTATAGAAATTCCATTAACATCTTTATGTGAAGAGTTAATTGAAAATAATAATTTAAAAAAACTTCTAATTCTTTGGCCATGTTATGGAGTCAATTTCATCCTCTAGCCTGATATTCTTGATAAGAGTTCGCCATTGATTTGATTCACCTTTTGTATGACATATACATAGCATTTATTTAAGTTCCAAACAATGGAGAAGGTTAAATATCATTTCATTGGTGTTGATCCATTGATTAGAAATTAGTGGATTAGATGAACCACAGAATTAAGGTGGACGTTTCCACATAAAAGACTAAATAGTTATTTTTACTTCCTTTGGATGTTTTGAAGGTCATCATGATTCATTTCACCAATCATATCTTGTGAAATTTTGGTGAGCATAATTAAAAAATTAACCATCCTTTATCCAATTTCATTAGGTTTTTCATAAGTATGGTCATTTATTTACCCATCACATTTAGTGTTAACAAAATTAATAATGGGAAAACCATTGACCAGGATCGAAAAACATAGTGTGAGTAATAATAATCTCAGTGAGTAATAATTTAATGATGAAAGATAATTCATAGAATATCTAAATAATGACCTATTAATTTTAATATATAAAAACAAAGGTTTAACCTAGGTCATTCAAGGTTATCATCTTTTCAATTCATTCTTGATGTTTTAGAAAAAAATGTGAATTAACTGAAACATATCCACCTACAATGTTTTTCTAGGTGTGCAGCCTTAGGCCCACACATCATGAATCGATGGAAATAGAGTAAATAACCAATGATACCTTTTAAAATTTGTTACCACTAGGTTCCTAAGATTCATAACTACCTCCACTTCCCAGTATTTATACAATGATTTATTTTCTTGGAAAACCACACAATCTCAACTTTATCAAAGGTTATGAATGTTATCCTATACATAGTCATATCCCCAGTGTTTTCAATAATGTTCTTTAATGATAATCTCAAAATATTAATGAAACCCTACTTTATTATCAAATATGAATAATTATTTTATACTTTAATAGTAAATTATTAAAGATTAATATTTAATACATCTAATACCAAAACATATTCTAGAGTCATAAAGGTTTAAAGTCTTTGGAGACTACCTACACAAATCATAAAATTTCTTGAAAGATATTCAATATACCCCACAAATATTTTATAACATAGTATAATTCTAAGACATATGCTATATAAAACTATTCGTTATAACATGGGGAAAGGTAATATAAGAAACGCTGAGTTTAGTTGATTAATAAGGATAAAAATAAGTGACACCAATCAATGATCATAAGTGAGAATAAAAGAAGCATAATTTTTTGAGAATGTGATAATAAATTACAATAATCATACCCAACCATAAAAATATCATTAATCATAAATCACGGAATAGAGTTTATTCATAACAAATTAAAAAATTCATAAGTGTGTGAAAGTTTTTATAATCAATCACGATCTATGAGATCAGATAATAAGTATAAGACATAAGTTTGGGGCATACCCATAAGAATATAAAATAAATACCTTAGCCATGTATCACTACTAAGGAAATCACAATGGATTTTCTTCACTCACCATTCCATAATTTCCTTAATCAAGGTTTAATACCAGGACTATCATAGTGGATTGAGTCCCTTATTGAACTGGTTTCACTCTCCATTTCAGTTTTTGTCATCTCACGATTTATACGTCATTACACAATACCATTGACGAATAAATAATTTCATGCCAACCAATCACATAATTAAAATCATATATATATATATATATTCTACATGTTCATAATAGTCTAGTAATATCATTATATCATAACCTATGTAAGGGAAACAAGTGTCATAAAAAACATATTATTTTAGTATAGATTAACCCATGGAAAAGAAAATCAGTTTCCTAAATATTTCATTTTCAAAAACATAAAATATCAAAATAAAGAATAGGTATGGTATTATAGAATCATTTCCCTAGTGAAATATATTTAACATAATAGGATGTCATTATAGATTAAATTTGATTTTAAAACACCCCTTAGAACATTTTTTGAGGAAACTACCCTTTTAACTTTGAAATTCATTTTTGAATATAAATAAATTAAAAAATTAATAAGGGAATAAATTATTCAAAAAAACATATAATGGAGTAATCTGAGCACTGATCATTCATGATGGTGATAAATTCAATTAATTCCATTTATATTTAAACAATGATTCCTACCATATTATTATTAGAAAGTCAAAAGTACCTTGTTTAGAAAATTAAAAAGGACTCATCTAATGTTATTACACAAATTAAAACATGTGTAAATATGATTTTATACCATCAAGGGGTAGTGAAAAAACCATTCCAAAAATTATTTTAAAGGAAAAATGGATGTGGAAGAAAAAAGTTCCGAATAGAAGAGAAAAATTATGTCGGTATTACTCGAAAAAAATAATTTAGTATATTTATTACTTAAATGTGAAAAGGTAATGAAAAATGTAATATATATAAATAACTAGAGTATATTATATTTGAGACCATTTTGGAGTGATAAGTCATATAATTTCATCATCATAAATTTATATATAAACAATGATAGTAAAAATGAGATTGTGACCTAAAACACTAAACTCAAGTTTTAATTGATTCAAAAGAAATTTAAAAACCATTATAAAAAATTTAAATTTATAAAAATTCTATAAGAAAACTAATTATGTTGTTATAATGTCATTTATAGTCCAATTATAATAATTTAACACTCATTTGTTAATAATTTCATTTTAAAATCATCCTTTCCAGGTGTTAATTGTTTCTCTTTTCATGAAAGCCTCATTATAGAAGTTCCATTAAATTTAATTTTAAAATGGTTAAATAATATATATATATATAATTATTAATTATATAAATATCATATTTAATCACAATATTCACATTTACAATCATCCATAAATGGTAGAAAGAAATGAATTTCAGAATTCATGGAGATGGTAATTCGTATATACGCATGACCATTGTTTTAATTTTCTAAAAAAATGAAAGAAATATAAGTAATATTTTATAATTACATAACATAATAATATCCAAAAAATAATATAAAAACATTAAATAAGTAATAATAAACAACCGTAAAATGTGGTGATAGAAAATAAAATACATCACTACTTAGAAGAGGTGGTCTGTATGTTCACATGTGCATTGATTTTATAACCCATTTGATGGAAAAATAATTGATAATGGTTTTTAAATATTCATAATAACATTTAATTATATTTATTATACTTATTTTATTGTATTATAATAAACAACATAGATTTAAAGTAGTTATAATATGAAATAAATTGAAAGAGGTTAGGTAAAAGGATTATATCTTCTTTGGTAGACCTCCTCGGATCCCTTCTTAGAGACCCTTAGAATAGTATTTTAATAATAAAAACACCTATAATTCTTGTAAAGTTATGTTTATAAGATACTTGGTTCGAGGTTTGTTGATATATTTGGATCAATAGGTTTAAATAAGAGAGGATATGAGGTGCCATTTTATAAAAGGGTGCGGGAGACACACCTTGAATATTTTATAAGATTAAAATATTATTAATGTTTTTCATAGAAAAGTGTCTAATTTATAATTAAATTTAGTTCATATGGAGATAATATTTGAAATTTCAATATATGATATGAATTAATTGGACAAATTGTTTGTTATCACTTAGTTTTAACCACAGTCAACCTGATTTACCATTTTAATATAGAGACACATTTTTTTACTAATGTTACCATTCATAATGTAAAAAATTTAAAGTTACTTTATTGAAAAATTATGACATTATTACTCAAAATATTCAGTCCATATTTCAGGATTCAATTTATCTTCATGTTAAAAATTAATTTATGTTAAAAAACAAAGCACAATGAAAAATGATTTTCTAAAGAATTCATTTTTAACTATAAGTGTTTTTATAGAAAAATTTAGAATAATGTAAGTTCCAATGAAATTTATTCAAAATTAAATTATTTAATTTTTTAATACCTTAATATAATAAATGAAATTTCTAAATACAGGATTCGAAATGATATTATTCTATAAAAATATTTATTTTTTACTATTCACATAGAAATTAATGTTTTTAGAAAAATACAAAAAATTATATATATGATAGCTTTGATATGATGGTTTCAAAAATAATGTTAACTTTTTCAAGTAAATTTTTTTAAAATTTTCAAAATTAATTTTAATAAAATAAAAAAAATTGAAATTAAATATTTTGGATGAAAATGTATTTTCAAAGCTTAAAATTACATTATTTAATAATGGGTGATAATTTAAAAAGAACAAATAATATAATATCTATGTAAAATAATATAACACGGCATGTCTAAGATAACAACCATTTCTAAAGACGAATCAGACCTGATTATATGTATTTGCTTCCTTGTGTCATGTACTTTTTTTTGGGGGTTTACTTTGGGGTGGGTTTGGGTGAAACATTGAAGAAAATTGAGTAAAGAAGGTAGTGCATGGTTGGTGTACTATTTTCCCTAACCGTGCATCCTGTCTCAGAAAACTATGCAATCCTAGATAGAGAGACTTTGGATGGCTGGAGAATGGTTTTTCAAACTGTGCACCCTAAAAGGAGAAAATGTGCACACTCTAGAAGAGGCTCATGGTTAATGTGCACGATTGGAAGCATAAGAAAGAAGTTTGTCATAAAAAAAATAAATAATTCATAAGTGTGTAGAAGAATCAATAATCAATAATGATCCATGATAATATATCAAAATCATAATACATAAGTTTTTGGAATACACATAAGAATATAAAATAATTACCTTAGTCACTTATCGATGCCAAAGCAATCACTGTGGTTTTTCTTTACTCACTATTCCATCATTTCCTTAGTTAAGGTTTAGTCCTTGGACTATCATAGTGGATTGAGTCCATTATTGAACTGGGTTTACTCTCCATTCCAGTTCTTATTAACTCATGAGTTATCTATCATTTCAGAATGCATTTGAGGAATAAATAATTTTCTACCAACCAATCACCTAATGTAAATAACATATATATATATATGTTTTACTATATCCTAATACGTTCATTATATCATCATATCCTAACCTATGGAAGGGAAACAAGTGTTAAAAAAATCCATCATTTCAGTATAGCTTAACCCATGGAAAAGAAAATGGGTTTCATCAATATTTCATCTTCAAAACCATAAAATATAAAAATAAAGAACATATATGGTATTATTTAATAATTTTCCAAGTGAAACATAAGTAACATCAACGGATGTCATTAAAAAAAATTATGGTTTTAAAACACCCCTTATAACATTTTTCGAGGAAAATAACCTTTTAATTTTGAAATGTATTTTTTTAAAAAATTAAAGTTAAAAAATATTAAGGAAATAAATAATTTAAAAAATAACTTATAGAGGATTCCTATTAGCATTGGTCATTCATGATGGTGATAAATTTAATTAATTCCATTTATATTGAATCAATGATTCCTTCCACATGTTTATTAGAAAGTCAAAAGTACATTGTTTAGAAAATGAAAAAAATACTCCTGTAAAGTTTTTATATAAAGTAAATCATAGGTAGAAATGTCTTTAAACATTCAATGGGTAGTGATAAAACCATTATAAAATTATTTTAAGGAAAAAATGGATGGGGAAGAAAAACATTCCTGACTGAAGAGAAAAATAATGTCAGTTTTACTTAAAAAATTACATCAGTATCTTGACAACGTAAATGAGAAAAAATAATGAAAATAATATAATATATATAAATTACTAGAGGATATGAAATTTAAGAAACATTTGGAGTGATAGGTCATATAATTTCATCATAATAAATTTAAGCATAAAAAATTCCTGTAAAAATGATATTGGGATGTAAAAAAAAGGTTTTTGGCATCGATTTTTAAAAAACGGACACCTAAAATTTAAAAATGATTCTTTTTCAACATCCGTTTCTTATATAAAACGATACAAAAAACTGTTTGAATTTTTTTAAATGATTTGGCATCAGTTTTTATGAAAACCGATGAAGAAAGTTAATTTTTTTAGAAAATTATAAATATTACAACACTATAAAAAATAAAAGTCCCTAAAATAGAAATATATATATAAAAATCAAACAAAATTTATTAGTGACTGAAAATTTATAAAAACATTCATACTTTTAATAAGTTAATCAAATAATATCCATGCCTTTTTATTATAAATTTGAATTAAAACTCATATACCTGAAATTTATAACCTGATTGTCTTTGGTTATTGATGATTCATTCATTTGATATCATTATGTTCAAACACCTATTATAAAAAAAATCAGTTTTGAACACTTTTTAGTAGGAAAATGTAATTCTAATCAGAAACATTATAGTATACATACCTTAAATCATAAGCATAGCTAACAAATAGTTCACAAATAAAGATTGACGATGGTCAAGTTATTATTTTTTGTATGAATTGACATCATTGAATGTCAATAATAATGTTACATGATATAATTTTAAAAACAGAATATTATGATAGAAAATATAAAATAATTAATATTACTAACCTGTTCAAAATATGTCATTAACCCAGTTGTGATTTTCTTTTATATGAATCCTATAACAAAATTACCACATTCGACATGTCCTGGTTGAAGATGAAACTAAATTTAATAAAAAATTAACTTGATAATGAAAACCAATATATATATATATATATTAAAAAAATAAAAATAATAACTTTTATAAAAATAATTTCCTTTCTTTTCGCATAGTTTATTGCATATGGATTCACTATTGATAAATGATCCTTGTTAATTTTATCCACATCCGATATTTTAATATGTATATATATATATAAACTAATTATACATCTATAAATAGTGATCATTAAACAAAATGAGATTATAAAAAACAAATAAAGTTAAATCTCTAATTTGGTGGAAAATTTTCTATGAACACCACCTAATAATAAATAAAAACAATATAATGGGTTTTCACAAGGGAAGAATATTCCAAACATCCAATTCCCCCTATTATATAAAAAGTTCACATTTAATGACATTATAATGCATGTTATTGTATAATTATGTTTCTGTTCTTACCCATTAGTAATTTGAAAAAACTGACACCCAATATTCATCACTAATAACCTCTCACATATATGTGCCTCTCTATTTTTAGTTGACACAGATAACATAGAAATTTAGATGACTTCTAGTTATATAAAATCATAAACACTTGTGGTGTCATTTTGAACCAGAAATGTGTGTAGATACCTAATTAAAATAATAATATATCTAGTCAATTTAAACAATATTAATTATAAAAACTAAAAATCAAAATATCAATTTACTTACATGGAAAACTACTAAAACAAAGGAACATTGTGCTCTTCAAAATTAATTAGTTCCATGATAAATATTTTCAATATTATCAATGGATAGTCTCTTTTATATATGTCATACAACCTCTAAAACTCATAGATATTATTCAAAGAAGAAGAAACTTGAGATAATATTTCTATCCCATCTGAAATATCTGAATTATATAAAGTTGTTTTTTTCTTAACCTTTTGATTCATTTATTCCATTTATTTAGGTTTTAGATACTCATATACTATCTAAATATCATAAAACATTATAATTAATTTTCAATCATATATAATAAATATTTAATAAAATGTATACCTTATATTAAAGATGATGAAGAAGGATAGATAGAAAATGTAAAACACTATCCATATAATCCCCAACTCTGGTAATCTCCACAGGAGGGAATGGTAGTAGAGCACTAGGATAAATAATATCATGTACTGAAACTCTAACCTGATCCATTTCAATAGGATCATGATGTACAAAATCCCCCAAAAAATGAACTACTCTAAAAGTTGCAATATATAAATTAGGATCTCTTGCATACAACTCATAGTATAAGGTTATGTCTAAACGAAGAGGTGGAGGATCAAAGTAGGTAGGCTGATTATGCTAGGTAGGCTGCACAAGCTATGCAGACTATGACTATATTTTCAATTATTCAAACATATCCTACGGCACAACTACTTAATTTTTTTAAACCATGGACTATTACATATCTTCTAGTTGAGAATTTATGGATTCGATTTCTGGGTCTTTTGAATATTTACTTTGATGAACAAAAACATTCCGAATACTAACACCGACATCATATCCACTATGGTAGATGAGGTTTTTTTTGTATTTCCTAAAGAAGTGGTTAAGATTTCTATCCTACCCTCTAGTACAAATGTTCCTTAGGTTAATTTCTCATGAAGTTCATCATGAAATGAAAAAATAAAAAATAACATTTATAAATTACAAAAATCAATAAAAAATAATTATTATTTACTAACAATTCTTTCAGAAACTTCCTTAGATTTCTCTGTAAGATACATTTAATTTTCTTATTCTTCTCACTGTTTTCCATTTCTCAGGGTGGGTTGGTGGAGATGGAGGACCGAATTGGACCTCATCCAAACCACTAGTGGAATGAGAACTTAATTCTTTAAACTTTTTCTCGTTCATTTTTTTCTCCGATAAATGATACTCTCCACATGATAATGTATGAGTGTATATATTGTTTAATTGGATTTATTCAACTTTTTTCCTTATGTATTATTATATAAGAAGTAAAATAATAAGTAATTAGGAATATATATATAAGAAATTTAACAATATAATATAATATAATTATCTTACCTGAAATGCGCAATCATTTCAGGTGGAAACAATTATTTCCCAAATATATTCATCTAAAAATAGACACTTGAGGCATGTGATTTCATTTTGTCTCCTTTAAAACACATAATATTTTGTCAACTCTGTATTTAAATCCCTCCATCGAACCTCTGATAAAGTAAGACACATTTTCTTAACTTTTTTTGATTATCCAAAATTGAATGTCATATGTAATTGCATAACATAAATATTGGTCATTTAAAAATTATCATATTCAAAAAATGAGATAAAATAAATCAATAGAGAGATTTTAGCTTTACGGAATCTCAAAGTAGATCTATCACCACCTTGTAAACAAACTTTCTATTAAGATATATAATGCTAATCCAGCAATGGCTCTGCATACTGATATAACTGATAAACTGCATTTCATTTCCTCCCGTTTCATTATTATTATCATAAAAAATAATATATAATTGATTTTATCCATGTGAAAGTGATAGTTTTTATAAAAATGTAATGCCATGATTACTAACTTGAGAATTTAAGTTCTAAATACTTAAAGTAGAATAATCTCTTGCTGAAGTCTCATTAGTAGTCCTACAATTATGTTTTTAAAATTAAATGTACTAGTTCATTAAATAATTATATTAATGGTTATTTAATAATATGAAGAAATAAAAATACCTTGGTAGATGTTATTTTGTCTATGTATTTGTATTTGTCATTAAAAAGGGAAATGTAATGAAACACTTGCGTACTTGAATATAATTAGATAAGTCACTAATTAGAAAATAATAAAACATAAATATGTAAGTGAAAAATATAACACACATGTGTAAGTTAAAAAATATTGATGTTATGATTATTAACCAAAAAAATATGCATCATAAATTATTAAATATAAGTATTAATTTTATAAATATATAAACATTTATAAATTTAAATAAAAAATATTGAAAAGGTGTTTCAAGATTCCTAAATTAAACTAAAATAAAATAATTTATGATGGGTATTTCTATGAAAAAATGTTTAACCATATTCAATGAATAACAAAATTTAACACAAAAGCATCATCATAATCCTCATCATATAACTGACGAAGAGAACTCAAATAAATGAAAAAAATCATCATAATCCTCATCATCCAAATGGATTATTTTCCCTTAAAAGATGATGGACAACTGGTCATTCAATAGATCATTGACATAAAATATTTGCTTTATGTGTGTGTCCATAATAAATGGTTCCTCATGGAAACTAAATCTCTTCAAATTAACCAGTTTAAACCCATATTCATCATGTTTCACACCATTATTACTTGTAACCTAATTACACTTAATCATAGTGAATCGAAATTAAATATAATCAATTTCCCATATGTCTTAATGATCCCCAAAATATGGCATTGATTCCTAAATTGGGGTTTTATATTTTTCACTCGAAAAATGAAGCGTTTTAGTATTGACCATTAATCCACTTTTTTGAACTGTTATTTTCATCTAGATTATTTGTGTAAATTATGTAATCATTAATATCAAAACCTGACATGTGATCAAATTAATAGATGGTCCCCATGCCAACCATTTCAATGTTTCAGATGTAGATATTTCTGTATTGACTTTCTCTTTAAACCATCAAAACAAATGATTTGTTGTTCTCAATCATCATCTACTTTTAATTTATTTTTTGGATATCATTACTTTAATTATGTATATTTTGATTATATATATTATTTAACCTCATTTGTGTTGTTAGAAATGTATAAATGTTAATGCTTCACTTCATCACATGGGATGAACTTTACATTTAAGCCTAGGATCCCACTACCTTCACTATCAACTGTCATATGTCAAGATATAAAGAGAAATATATGCTCTACTTTATACAAATAATTAGTACAGAACACAATCACCTATTCAGATAAATATTTTTTAACATTAGAGGCATATAGTCGATAATAATTTTTAACATATCCCTTGAAATTTTTCATATAACTTTCAAAAGGATACATCCATCATAAATATACAGGCCCACAAATTCTTATCAGACGCACCAAATGAATTACCATATTAAACATTATATCATAAAATATAAGAGGATAAAAAATTTCTAGGTGAAAAATTATAAGATCTACTCTATTCTTTCACACATCTATCAAATTTAGATAAACAAATTTGTTACAAATGGAATTGAAAATATTACATAACTTGCTGATAGTCTTTCTAAGATCTGTTTAAAATTTAACATGGAGTGAGACTGGTAAAATTTGTTGAATTAATATATGACAATCACAAGATTTCATACATATTAATTTAAAATACTTTAATACCACTAGTTTATTCACTATTGGAGAATAACGAACGGGTACTTTAACACCACAAAGAAGGTGATAAAAATTAATCTTCTAAATCTTACTTAATGTGCGACATGTCGGAGGTAAATATATTTTATTTTGTTTCATATTCGGAGATAACTAAAAACATATTCCCAATGATATAAAGTCCAATATAGCATGAAATTAATATTTTTTTTCTTTCCTTTTATATCTAACTAAGTTCCAATCAAACTGTCAAATATTTTTTTATCAACATTCATAACATCAATGTTATTTTTTATCTCTAAAAATACCTAACACGGTAGTTTGAAAAATATAGACTATTTCTTCAAGATATTTTTTTGACATCCAGAACTTATTTTATTTTCAAATGTCTAATAAATATTTTTCACATTGTCATAATATTCATCAATTGACAATGGTCAATTTGGAAGAATGTATTCTTGTAAACTGTTAATTTTTTTTCAATATGTGTTAAGGTTGATAAAGTATCCAAAATATTTGCTATTATATGTACAATTTCCTTCTTTCATTCTTCAATTGATAATATGAAGTCTCTTACTCACAAATTAGACATGATTCAAGTCCTATAACACATTATCCAGATAAATTTCCATATGAAAATAGTTTTTTATAGTGAACATTATCATAACAAACAAAAGAAAATACTCTTTCTTGTTTGTATAGAAATATTTAACACCTGTATCCCATAGATTCTTGAAATCATCAATCAATGGTGAAAGATACACATCCGTATCATTTCCCAACTCTTTTAATCTAGAAATCATCAATCTAAGCATAATATAATTTTTCACTATACATATATGTGGGAACAAGTTGTAAACTACCAGCAAAATAGGTCATAAACTATTTTGGATACTTTGGTTCTGAAATAGACTCATTCCATTAGTACATAGTCCCATTCTGAGATTAATAACTTCAATTTCAAAACCACAAAATTATTTATCAAATTTCATCCACTACGGTGAATCAGTAGGGTGACATAAGTTACCATCAGAGATGCATTCATATGAATTCCATCTTATCATTTTTGTGTCAATTGAGTTTTCAAATAGACGCTTCCAAAAAGAAATTATTGTAAGATAACCAATATCTTTAGCAGGAACTTTATTTCGGGTACCTAAGAATACATCATAGTTGAATAATCAGAATTGTATGAAATAATTATTGGATGATATCATTATAAAGTCCACAATTGATTTTTCATGATGTTATATGTTAGTACCTAAGAATTAATATGAGTTAACTTTTTCATACACCTCATAGAGTGATGTCCAAAATGTAGTAAATATTAATAAATATTCATATTATTTCCTATACAATAGACAATCATTGGGAAAATCATGTATCTTTTTATACCCCAATCATATTGGTCATTATATTTTATTTTCCTCATAATTATAATCTACAAGACCAATGTCTTGTGTTAGTATCTCTTTTAAAACATCTATAAGGTCAGAGAAACTTTTATTACTACACCCATTTCTTGACTTCAAGTTAACTAATCTAAAAACAACTGATATCACTATTTATTTACTACAACATGGGAATAATGGTTAATTATAATCTCCATTCAATTGTTCAACAATTATTGTTTTTCTGATGGTTTCAAAATAGAAATCATGAATTAATTCTTCAATATAGTCTTATGCTTCATTATGCTTAATTTTATCAACAATAGATGTAGAATTTTTAGTTCTTTCACCATTATAAATTCAACAAGTATAATTAAGGGTAAATGCATAATAAATGATATGATCATTGATTTATATGGAGCCTAAATTTCTCATATTTAAACACTTTACACATTGACAGAAAATAAAATCTATGTTTTTCATATTTCTTCTAGAAAATTCCAATTATTCCATCAAATCCTTTTTCATATTCAATAGTGGTTATTTTTAAATTAATCTAATTATGATCCATTCAATACATTAAATCACAATATGATCGATGAATATATGAAAACATAAAAAAATTTAAAAATATATATAAATAGATAAATTAAAAAAAATGAATTTAATAAAAATGATCGTTAGTCCAAAAGAAAATATCAATGATGATTAAGAATAAAATAAAAATTAGCCTACTAAAGGTATTTATTTTGTGTGATTTCTTTCATGATGATCCAATGGATATCATATGTAATGAATCTAGTATAAATTCCCCATTTGAAACTAATATATTGTTTGGTTACATTTTATTTCCTATATTTTTTATATATGTGATATTCCTAGTAGAAAATTATTATTTTGTCCCAATATGTATGTTTTCCACAACTCATATTATAATATTACGATGTTTATTTAATTTCTTACATGAAGGATTCTTGTTATTTTGTGATAAATGATTACATATTTTATGAATTTACATTATAATATAAGTGGTTCAATCTCCACATGGTAACTCCTTAGACCTCCAATGTTATCAAAAACAACTTTTTTCATAAAAACAACATTAATGATTATTCACACAAAAATACATTTTTTCTGAAAAATGCAAAAAAGTTAGACTATGTTAATATTTAGATTATAAATCAATAATTTAAATTCATTTTACTAAATTAAATTTATACCATTATATTTTTTAAATGATGTATTATATATAATGTAGACATGTTTTTACTGAAATATGATCATTTGAATATTTATTATTTTGTAATATTATTTCAAAATAATATGAAAATTATTTAATTATAATATATTATTTTATATATGGAAATATAATATATTGTCTCAATCATTTAAAAATATTTAATTTAATTTAATAAGGTTGATTACAAAAAATTGACATATTTTATTTGAACAAAATCCTATTGTAGTATAGAATATATATCTTATAAATACACAAATACTAAATTTTTTATTTTCATATTATATAAATGTTCCTAATTGATATTATAATTTTATTATTTTAAATGATCAAACATATATTAATTCATTTTACATATTTGTTACATTAGTTTTGTGTCGCATATGTCAAATGGTATTAAGGATTTTATTAATTTAACGATTGAAATATATGGAGTCATTACATGTGAAGTAAACAATTTTGATGAATAATGACATTATATCGTTGTCGATTACATAATATCATAAAATTTAAATTTTTTCAAAATAATCATACTTTAACAACAAAATTTATAAAAAATAATCAACTGCATTCAAATAATTGAAATAATAACTCAAAAATATAACTAAATGATAATTAATTAAAATTAAAAATTAAAAAAACATAAAAATTTTAGAGTTCTACCGAAAAAATGGACCCTTAATCTGAAATTTATCCCACAAATTAATTGGTAGAATAAACACTACAAGATCTAATAAAAGTATTTGTGAAAATAAACACTAAATAAGAACAAATAAATAAACGCAAACTGTGGTTTATATTTAGTCAAAAAATAGATTATTAATATAAATACCTTGGTAAATGTTGAACCAATGGTAGAGAATAAAGAATATATCCCACAGATCGTGAAATTTGATAAACATGGACGCAAAACCACAAGAATGGTTTCTGAGGGTTTACAGGTCATCATCAAGGTCGTCACAAGTTGGGGACAACACTTTTCAGATCAAAAAAATGAGGGGTTTTCAATACCATGTTTTTAAAAGTATATTTGGGTTTTTCTATTACATAAGTTGACATCAAAAAATATATATTTTTAATTTTGGTCATTGGATTTTGTGAAAACCGATGGGGAAAATAATTTTTTTGGGGTATTATAACGTCAATTTTTAAGAAATATTATTCCAATTGTTTTTATTTATGTCATCAGTTTATACAAACACTAATTCCAAAAATCAAAAAATGAGAAATTTTTGCATCAGTTTTTTAAAAACCATTTCCAAAAAATCAATATAAATATATATTTTAATCATTTTACGTATAAACTGAAGCCAATATTTTTTCACTGATACATTTCGCATAATTTTAAAATAAAACAATTCCATATCGTCGATGTTGAAACCACTATTTTTACTAGTGGGGGTATTTCACCCATGGTTTAAAAATATATATTATCATACCTCAGGATCATTGTTCACACCTATTTAACTATAAGTTCTTACGTCCCCTAGGGGTCATGATCATTCAAGTTAGCCAATAATTCCAGCATTAAATAGGGGAAGTGTTTACCTTGAGTTAAATATCTATAAAACAATGTAAAAAATATAAATATAAATATAAATATATATATAAAAGGTATTACACAAAAACAAAAAATTAGTGAATGAGTATTTATTCATCATTTATGTTAAAAAAAATAGTTCAAGTCTCTATCTCCAAAAACCATTTCAGAAACCATTTCAATTACTAAGTACCATTAAATTTTCCATCCCATTTCAAAATTACATTAATAGAAAACCAATATAATATTCCAAACACATTCCACCAACCATATTTATATTTCCATTTTTCTTTCCAATCCCCAATTATCACCATTTCTAAATTTCATTTAAAAAATGTATCCGATTTTCCAAAAAAATTTCGACCATCCCAAAATAAAATCCCAATTTTATATTCCAGTATTAAAAAAACCAAACCATTACATTTAATAGAAACTCAACCCCTAAAGGTTAATTTCAATCCATTAAAAAAATATAAAAACACAATTCTAATTATCGATGATTCTGAATTATCATTTTATAATCATTGACTTAGATCATAATTATATTTTTAAGCAATTAAATTAATTCCTAAGGTCATCACCAAAAAACTGTTGAGACCATAAAAAAGATTCACTCTAAATGAAACAAGACTCTATGATTATTAGAGGGGCCACCTACCTTAATTAAATATTTTCCATTTAACTACAATGTCTAGATGCAGTTTTCATGTACTGACAATCATCAACCAAGCTCATAAAAGCTAACACCTCACTCCAATCCCTAAATTCTACTAATGAAACCTCTTTCGATCAAAATAAATATTAATAATTAAATTACAATATTAATTCCATAAGATAACGACAATTGAATAACTCACTGGGGGACTCATTATAACAGAACCACAACCAAACACATGCCAATAACCCAAGTCACACCCCCTATCCTCAACCTGTTAAAATGCACAATATTTATCTCTAATTTTATAAGAAATTTCATATAAAATTACGAAAAAATATTAATAAATTTAGTTGTGTGAAACAACTTAAACGATTAAACTAACGATGGTACCTGAGTGGCCTTTTAGGATGTACCAGTTATAGGTAGAACCAAAACAATAACTCCCTAAAATTACTCCACTATGATTTCATGGAACTGAAATAAAAAAACCCAACTAAGTGAGAATAAAAACATTAAATGGTTGGGGGAGTGAATTGATGGATATCACCAGAGTCAAATACATACCTAATAATTCTATAAAAAGCCTTAAGAAGACACTAAAATCATGGGGAGAAAGTATAGGGGATCGGTCCTCTGGCCATGGGAGGAAAAATAAAATGATAAGAGAGGATTCCATCCTATTATAATTCATAGGGGGATGAGAATTTTTCCCATTTTAACTTCCCCTGCATACTGGTGGTGTCCCAACAACTAGATGATATGTGAATACAGTGGATCATTCCAATTCTAGATACCACTGGTATACCAATGGCTTGAATTATATTTTTTAGCATCCTAGACTCCATGTTCTTATTCAAAAGATTTCTTAAGCTCCCTGACTCCCTTCTGTGCCACATTATTTATCCAATGTCTTATGATGAGTTATTCAAACTGTTAGAACCCCATTCTGAAGGTAAGTTTAAAAATGAAACACTCAGTAGTTGAAAAATCATTTTTTTCTGTAATTTTTAAACCATCTTTACCCATAGTGTGTTACAAGTCATAATCACCATGTTTTAATATTTATATCTTCTGAGAATGATCTATGATAATAATGAATAAAAACACACCACTTTGGTGAAGCATTTTCATAGATGTAAAATATATTTCTAAAGAAGGAAGAAAATTATTGTTTTTAAAAAAACTATATTTAAACCCTGATGGTTATAAATAAAATAATAATTTTTAAATTATTTATTCAAGGTTTAAAAACATTTTATATGTGTGAATCTTTTCATGTGATGAGAAAGAATAAAGTTCACTTAAATTGAGTGTATTTAAAAAGGTAATTTTGAAGGGAACTAAAAACATGTATAACCATGAAAATGTTAAGGATATTTAACTACGTATATATGTAATATATATATATATAAATAGAAGAAGTTATTGGTTAGAATATTTCATAAAAGTGGGAAAATAAAATAGAATGTGTAATAAACAATCCATGAAGGAGGCTTGGAATATCTATTACATTTATGTTTTAAAATACCACCTTTGAAATCTGACACTGTAAAAATCACAATAAGAGTATTTTTTGAAAATTGGATAATGGAAATAGTAAGTTCACATGAGATAACACTTAATCAGGTTTCCAATTTAAAAAATGGAACATTAGCAGGAATGAAAATTATTCTCAAGTAGGGAAAATCATCTTTTCAAAAGATGGGCATTATTATTAACATAGTTTCATTTTAAAGAAGCATTAAAATAAATAAAGAATATTTGAAACAAATGTTATCTATAAATATATAAATATGCTATAACTTATGTAATAAAAAGAAATAATCAAGAAAAAATATTATATCTCATGAAAACAATTGAGGTATGAAAGATTCTTATATTTTGAGGAAAAAATAAATTATAGATCACTGAAATGAATAGAATAAATTGAAAAGAAAATTCCTTATTTAATAATAATTTATGATATTAAAAATCAAGGGGATGTAGTTGTACCATAAAAATGAATTTTAATTCACAAAATCAAAGTATGCCTCAATGAAGGGTGATTGAGAAATAAACCCTTATGGATTAAGTTAAATTGTACTAAAAACTACTTCAACGATAAAATTATTAAAGTTGATGTTAAAATTCCATGAATAAAGATCATTAAATAAATTATATGCTTAACTGGTTGTATACAGACCATTCAATTGTAATTAGGTGAATAAAAGAACATGTGTCTCAAAGAAAGAAGTTTTGAGACAAAACCCTTACCTCATGTCTGAATGTACTCTGAAACTTTACATTTCTCATTTAATAATAAAATTAAGTTCATGAAATATATACCTAGGAGAATAATTTATATATTATTAAATTTTTATGATAAATCTATTATATTTTGGTATTTATTTTTAATATAGGTTTTTCTAAATTCGGTTACTGAGGGTTGTTCGATTAATTTCTTTGTAACACTTTTGGTTTGTTGACCATAACTAATCTTGTTGTAAAATATCTTCATGATATATAGAAAATTGGGGGTTTATTTAATTTATTATTCCATTAGGAAAATATTTATATAGTTTCAACCTAAAATTTATTTAAATTGAGAATGGTTCCCTAATATGTTGACTTAAGGCATTTAAAGTTAATATAATCATTTATCATTCTTATTACATAGATATTGTCATATATTATTACCCCATAATACAAGAAGTGTATTGAATATTATAGATACATACTAAATAAATTTTTAATGTCATCCACATTAAGTGGTCCAAGAAAAAAAATGTGTCTTTGAGGGAGGTGATATTCCGCACACACATAATGTTGTTTTCCTTTTTCATAATGATTTTTGAGGTAGGTATAAAATGTAAATTATATTAGTATAATATAAATTAATCACAATAAGAAGGTTTTTTATAATATATTCAAGGATATTGTGGATTTTATGGGTGTAGAATATGAAAATAGCTACAGAAGTTAGGTATAGGGTGTTACCTCTCCTTTGGATGTTCTCCCTCGAGTAACACCTTAAGAATACTTAGCATGGTATTTTGGGTAGAACATGTATTTAAAGGCATGGTGAAGGTGTTTATGAGAGACTATGTTATAGTTTTTTAATCCATGTATTTTAAATGAGTCTGTAAATGTGGAGGAGGTGGTCTCTTTTTATAAATGATGGAAATGAATGTTTTTAAAAATTCATTATTTGTTTATAATATTACTCCATTATTCAAAAAAAAAAAGTATAAAAATGACCAATAATGGTGCATGGATGGTGATAAAGTCGATACAGCCTCATCCATATAACATGAAACAATTTCATTACATTTTTTAACCTTTTTAAGCATGTTAAACTAGGTTTACCCTTATTTTCCATTATCATGATAACTCCACTTTCACCATCAGAAAATAATTTTTGTGGAAAGAATTAAATTTTATTTTTTTTTTAATAAAATGAATAATGGTTTTGAAATATTGAAATTATTTTATCAAAAAAAATTCAGTATATTTAGATAAATTAATCTTAGTATTATCTCAGATAACAAGTAAAAACCATTTTTTTAAAAAAGTAATTTTAATCATAAATTTTGTGGGATAATATTTTCAATATTTTCAAATTTCAAGAAATAAATTGGATTATTATATGAAAAATAAATTTTATACATCTTTAAACATAACCCAAAGTCAAATTATACCTATATAATATTTAATTAAAAGAAAAGAGAATTTTTTTTGTAGAATTAGAATATTACTTTTGTTTATTAGGTTTTACCAGTTTTTGAAAATATTTGTAACAATAAATACCATTATTTCATAAATAAATATTTGATCATTTTCAAGGTTTTATAATATTAAATTTCTCCTATATATTCTAATAAGGTAATAAAATTCACTATTTTGGGAAGAATTGTATTTTTCACTATTAATCTAAAATTCAATTATTTTTTAAAAATTCGAAAATTTAATTCTAATATCATTTTCACATGATTATCTAAAAATGGATGAAATTTTATTATATATGACTTATATAAGTGATAAAAACAAATTTAAAATTACTGAATGAAAAAAAATTAAAGGTATTTTCTTGTAACTTATAACTTATGTTCTAAATGGTCAAATATGAGTTTTTAAAATACAATAAACATTTAAAAAATTATGAGTTCACTTGTAAAATACATATTTGGTATTATAAAAATGTTTCATGAATTTTCAATTCGTAATTATATACAAATAATTTCTCACAATACAGGTTATTTTTAAAATCAATATTTTTCATTATTCTCTTAAAAATCAGTTTATAGAGAAAATCAAAAATATTATCTTAAACATATATTAGAATTATAAATCAAAAAATATTTTTTAATTAAATTTATATAATTTTATATTTTAATTTTTAATTGCAACTATAAAATATAATGAAAAATTATTTTCATAAGAAAATAATGAGTTAAAATAATATCTGTTATATTTTATAATTTTTATAAAAAATAAGGAAATAATTAATCAATGAATATTATATATTTTTTAAAATCATATTTATTTAAAATGTACGTAATTTTCCTTAATAAAATTACATCATATAAAAATTGATATTCTTAAACAAAATAGTGAATTAAGTAATTTTGGGTAAAATAACCATTATGTAAACATATATATTAATATATTTCAATTTTTTTTACTCCTATTAATACCAACTTATTTAATGACTATGCGTTAATGGTCTAAACATATCATAATTTAGTTTTGGATCGGTGTTCATGTGGAGCAAGATATCAAACATATTTGACATAATTCAAGGAAAACACATATGAAAATATGGGTTTGTTACATTACCCAATGTAATGGAGGGTAATATAGATCCCGCCATTCACTTAAAAGATTAAACATACACATTTGTTCCATAAGTAAACATCAATTCATCACATCATCAATACTAATGAATAATTTTTTTACATTTTATTTCAAATGACATCATATAAATAACAACATTAATTACATCAAGTAATACCAAATTTAATCACATAAAAGTGAAACTCCATAAAATCAATTAGTTAGTGATTTATAAATCATTACCTCATAAAAAAATAAATCCCTTTTGAGATAAAGAGTAAAACTGATGCTAAATCATAATAGAGAGTAAAAACATTTGTATAAAAGGAATGCATGATGATCCAATGAGTTTATAGATATTTTACTTCCAAAATAAGAATAAATAAAATTGGTTGTATATGAAAACATAGAAGTTAAAGAAAGACCGCTTTAAGTGAAATTAACAAGTAAGATGACGTGAATTATTCAGAACATGTTATAATTTTATATTAAAGAAAATCAGTCACAGAAGGGGATTTGAATTAAAACTCATTTTACAAAAAGTTGTAAAAGATGGAATAATATTTAAAATGAGATAATTGAATATTGGGAACAGTAAAGGTCAAAGATCAATAGAAACTACATAACTCATAGAAAGAGATTTGAGTTACCAATGTTATTTATGGCTTGAGGAATATATGAATCAAGGGAATGTGTAGGGGTGTTTGAGAAATGATTCTTAAAATATCATGATATGTAAGATTTTTATCCCAAATTAATGTAAATGGTCATTGATATACCATATAAAAAACAAAATTGTTCATAATATCAATATTTTCTTTTGTAATAGATATAAATGACCCATAGCTCTGGTCATGATTTCCATGAATTCTCTCTAATATCCTATATACAAAACACAACTATCATAATAATTTATTTTAAAACCATTTTAATAGCTCTATATATTTATATTATTAATTTAAAATCATTATATGCATGTATATTAGTTATTTTTTACATATTTTGCCACCCCATCTAATTTTATTTTTGAAAATTTTTACTAGTTTTATAGGAGCGATGTTGATAATATTTCTTCTTCCAAATTCCATCCTTAAAATATAATTAAATTAGCTATAATATATTACATATAATGATTTATGAATTTTAAATTTCCTTTTATGTGTATTTCATTCTTTATACTTTAATATGAAATCAAAAATAAGCAAGCAATAATTATTTCATAAACAATGATAAGTGTTTCATAATTATTTAGTTAAATATTTTTTAATTGTTTCCATAAAAAACCATATAATTTTTGTAATATTTATGTAATCACTTGGTTATTCATTATAAAAATTTGGAATATTTTAAAAAATATTTTCGGATTCAACTTGGGATTCTGAGGATTAGGGAGCCTCGATGGTTATATAAAAAAATAAAAATATTATATCACACACAAGATTGTTTTTTGAATTAATAAAATATCTATTGAATAATGTTCTATAGGGGAAAAATAAATCTCTAATAAGTCTATCCTGATGTTTTTACCATGGGTAGGACATAACCTTTGTGTGCATCGAGTGTATAGTTTTAGGGTGGCTATAGGTGGAATAAAAATTAAATTAACTAATTATATAATTTGTTAGTATTTAAATTGGACTGAATATAATTTATCTTTTATTTAAACCCCACTGTGGATGAATACTTGGGAAATATTCATAACCATCAGGATTTGAGAGTTTTAATGGAGGAGAGATCTAGAAAAATGATAGTGGGATCGTAGCGTAGTGATTATTTTTCAAAGGAGTTTTGCTCGACAAATGAGTTCCTAGATCTCACCAATAATTGGGACATAGAACCGTTCTTCATAAGTGATAAATACAATTCCAAGGTAAGACTTTTGTTTATTTCTGTTCAATCATATTTTTTTATATATATATAAATTGAAATAAGTATTCTAATGAATCGATTTGTGGGTCAATTATTTATTTATATTCTAATATTTATTAATTGAAATTTTTTTAATACATAATTATCCCTTGCATTTGACATTTTTCCTAATAGTGGATCAAGGAAAACCCAAAAAAATAGATAATTTATATTATTAACTTTTTTGTTTCATGATTTTCTCCCCTGATTATTCAAGCATTCTCCATCGATATTCCAATTTTACAGGTAGCTTGATAATACCTCGAAACTAATCATTATGAACTCTATCATTGAAACAACAAGTTTTTTTCCCCTAAGTTTAGATTTGGGATAAAGATAATTTTTGATGTGTAATGTAGTATGAAGGGATATTAAACAGTTATTTGAGACCTTCAGTCTTTGAAGTTTGGGTTTTGACAATGAGGTGTGATGGGGGTTGATACACGCATAGATTGGGTGGCTAGAAACCATCCACCAAAGATGAATTGAGTTCATTGAACCACAGATCTGAGTTCCATGGAAGATTTTTTGGCAGGACCATAGAAGGATACAACATGGTAGGATATCTGTGAATTCTACATAAATTATGAAAATTACAACCCACATGTAATATAGTTCGTAAAATTAATTCTATTTTGTTCCCTCTATGATTAATTGGGCTTACAAGTAGATAAGTATCCCATGTGATGTGATAAGGAGCTTGTTTTTAACCCGAATCTGGGGACCCAACATGTACTTAGGTGTACATGCGAATGGGAACATCCAAGTTCATATGCATGTCCATGTATATGGAAATGACCTATTATATGGGTGTGGCTAGTTACACAAACATGGAAAGTTTCACCTGTATGACCAGGCCATACAAGCATGGAAATAGTACTCAACCATGGCTAGGTACAATGGAACAACTAGTGTACACCAGCATGACCAATCTATACGTCCATAGGCATACCCAGACAAGCCAAGAAACCCTGTGTACTCCCTCTATACGCCTTGTAGTTCTTATAAGGTAGTTTGGGGCCCCATTTATATCCATTGAAGAAGAGTACTAGTATGGTAAGATCCCTTTCTCTACCCCTTTGTGGGTATATGGAGTCACCCCATCCTATGAAAATGATGCCACGAACTAGTCCAGGTTAACACTAAACTATTCACTTGAGTCAACTCGTGATAAGACTCTAAGGGTGTCCCTGATCCTCATGGGCTGGCAAAATTTATTATTCTTTAAAGAAACACCACATAGAAATGATTTATCTAGAAATCAACATTTAAATATATAATAACTTAGTAAATAAAATGAAAAAATATACAAAATAAAAAAGAAACAACAATTAGGAAAACCTTACTGTAAACACACGGGTCACCAACAACCATAGAACTATGATCGCTCCTTCAGTTTTCCAAGGATAGAAAAATCATGAAATTGAAATAATAATGTAGACATGAGAATAAAGATACTTATAGGGATTAAAAAAGTGAAACCATCCACTATGACTTACCTTTAAATTTAAAAAGACTTCATGCTACTTTTAAATTACAAATATATGAGGATTCAGTTTTATTTTCCTTCAATGGAATGTAACATGATAATTCATCAGAATTTTTTTCTCTTTTAAAATTTTAAATTATTTTTAAAGAATGAAATATTTTCCAGGAATTCATTTGTAAAATAAAACATTTACTTAAATAAAATTTTCTATAGGTAAATAATAATAGTTGAAAATATTTTAGAAAAGTGACAAAAAATAGGGTATTTCAGTGTAGATGTAAAATAAATATCCTGGGAATTTTTTATACATCAAGTGAAGAGACCCTAGTCATAATTGGTTGAAGACCATGTATCAGCCTATCAATTAAAATCAAAGTCTATAAAAACACATCTTCTCAACACTATCCTCACTAGTGGCACAATCCACCATGGAATTTCCTTACCATGGCTATCTAGTCCATCTAATCAGTACTAAATAAAAATAGTCTCTTGACTCTCAATTTGACTCCTAGGATCCCATGATAATAGAAAAAGGTAATGTTGGGAGGAAAGAACAAATATAACATCACAATAATGAGTTATCACAGGCCATCATACATGATAAACTGACCACCCAACACCGTTTATGCAGAGACCCTCTATAAATTGAAGGACTTATATAGAGGTGTTAACTTCTAAGAAAAAATTCAAATATAACAATCAGGCATTAGAATGTTGATAATTCAGATTCATTTCTAAGGATACTTATGTATTTTTAAAATATAATTCTAAAAACCAAGGAAAATATCAAACCATATTTTAATGGGGCCAACCGGGCCTCTTCATTTAGAAATAAATACCGGTTATTTAGAAAACCAACTGTAGACCCCGGTCTATATGTTTCAAAAACATTCCTTACACTTAGACACATATACTCCACAATATATATATATATATATATTTATGAATAGCCCCTAACCAAATTTACATATTTAAACAAACTTATGTAAATATGTATAAATACAACACCTATATATATGGATATGTCTATAAGATACATTTAAAAAGAATCAAGGGAATTAGAAACCATTTTAGAAACTCTTTATAAATAAAACATGAAAGTATATGTTTATAGAAAATAATCCATAAATAAAAAAAGTTAAAATCATTTCAAAATCACACAATTAAAAATAATTTTAAGATAAAACAATAAATTAATTTGATCAACATGCAGACAAGCTTTAAAGCAAGCTTTTCTAAAGGAAAACCATGGTGAAAGCTTAGGAAAATTATGAATAACAATGAAGAAACTAATTTCAATCATCCCAACCCCCTTCAAGGGGTATTTCGTTATCATAATATAATGAAAAGATCTAACAAAACAAAAAATAATTATAGTTATCAATTTAAGGTCTTTAAAATAGGGTAACCTATATAAAATGAAGTGGAATCCATCACATTTAGTGAATTTCACATGAATGGGCCTAAATTTGACCTTCACAAACCATATGAACCAAGAATTAAAAATATATATTGGTTTATGAATTACCTTAAGTAAAACATGATATGGTGAATGAGAGGGTATGGATATGGCATCGGGACCAGCCTGTGCTTGCATGGGAAGCCTAGCCAGATGGCCAGGAGAAGGTGGAGAGCTACTATCATAATGCAGATGCTGGGGAGTGGTAGTTCCTTATAGATAGTCTGGTTTAATTCCCTAAGACCTTCGGGTTATGTAATCTTCTAAGCCTAAGGGCCTTGTAATCCATGAGCCTACGAGCCTTGTAAGGGTTCCCCCATTATCCCTTGAAAGGGGGTTATCAAAAATCAAAAAAAAAATGATGGCCTTCAAGACATTAAGGACACAATAATAAAAACACTGACATGAGATTATCATGCCATAAATCAGAAATAAAATCTTCTAAATGGAGGGAGAGGGAGGAGGTATTTCATGTGAGTTGAATATCCTCTTGTATTTTTAGAAATGGAGGGTGTGGGTTGGAATTAAATGGATGATACCCCATTCATGGAGTTTAATTAATTAAGGATAGAATATAAAATTTTAAAATTTAACCACATTGACATTGTGCACAGTTTGGCTGCACAGTTGGCCAGATCTTGCACCAACCATTCTCTCAATCTCGAATCCTAGAGTATTTTGGATGGATAGTTCATATGTTATGGAAAACCTTAAACCATCCATGATGTCTTCTTTGAAAAATTATAGAGTCTTTCACATGCTTGCAGCATAGTTTGAAATACTAATCACCCTATCAATGTGACATGATTTTCATGCCCAAAACACATAGTTTTAGAGAAAAACTACTAAGAAAGGAAAAATAATGAAATAAAAATAAAAAATACAGTAACTAATAGAGTATTGTTAGGATGGGGGTGAAACTTCAACTCAAAATGACAATTTCTTCCCCTAGAAAGGCTAAAATATTTTCTTAATCATGATTATATAAATAATGAACTATGATAAAAAAAAGACTCACAAAACAAAAATACCAAAGAACAAACACTATCCCAACCATCAAAACCAAAAACTATGAAATCCAAAAGATTTTATAAGGATATTATCATAAAAAAATGAACTGAATGTTTAAGCAATAAGTTGGGAATACAAAATAAATCGAACCATTAAAAGAAATAATCAAAGGAGGGAGAGAATAATACATCTAAAAACAACATAAAAATAAGGAACACCCTAACCACTAACATAGAAATCACTAGAAAAAACTCATCATGGTCTATTCGGGTAATAAACGATCATCCATTACATAACCTATTTTCCATTATAGACAAACTAATATGATCTAGTCCAGGTCATATGACTAAAAATAATTATGCCTCAAAAGGATTGAAGACTATATTCACCATGGATTTCTTCTACAGTGGTCTCCCCACTACTTTTAAAAACATTATTCTATCATGGTGATTCAACCAGAGAAATAAAAAACATGAATCATCATTACTAGAGTTTCTATCCTAGGTACTTCTACAATAAAATAAAAAAAATTCATTTATAAATTCATCAGAACAACCGTTCACTCTCCAAATTAGTATATAATAAATGAAAGAACATTAAAATCAGGAAAACGGGAAAGAAATATAAATTATTTAATATCACATGAGCCACAATCTAGATCCCAAAATTGGAGAGGATATCTTTCCCAAAAGTCATATCTAATTACAAACTTCAAGGGGGTGTACCAACCAACCATAATGGTGATATATATTCGGAACATATAGGAAATATGGATTAGAGTTCCCAAACTAGGCACATTTGAAGTGCACAAGAGAATGTTGTCTTTCTGATGAGACCACAACTCATGAAGGTCATGCAGGATTATCTCATCTAGTATTCACTTCTCAAGAAGTTAGATCGAGAAAAATATCTTTCATGAACTGATGATACTTCAAATAATTGATGAACACAGTCTTTGGAGAAAAGGGAAGTAACACTTTAAAATGGTCATCAAACATCGTCACCATCCCTTGACCCAGTTTCTGGATTATAAGATGTGCTACCTTTAAAATGTGGGATGCTGACAATCCACTGATTGACACTTGGACCTTAAAATGGTCCCGTAATGACTTTTAACCTCAAAAAATTAATAGATCATAGGGTTCAAAAGACTCCCCCAACTACCAAAGGACACAATATCTCCTCTCTAAAATCCATATCACCTAGAAGGATAAGAAAACACCACAATGGAACCAGAACAATCACTCTATCCAGAGTTTGGTTGTAGTCGTCAATCAACTGAGCCACTCTCTACTCCTTTTCTACCCTCAGAATTTTTTTTGGAGGAATAAACTAAATGATAAAAGAACAAAATGGATATTAATTAAAATTTTCAATTAAAATACTATATAAAATGGATTAAATCGAAAATAAACACATTAATCTCAAAAATAATATCAAACAAAGCACTAAAATCAGTTTGGAAATTTCAACCTTTGAAATCTTTAATACTTCACATATCTTATTTAAAAATTTTGAAATCACAGTCTCAAAAATGAAAGAACATTAAATTCCATAGTTCCTTTTGATGTCTTTTTTTCCATTGATACTATCTCAAAATTAGATAAGTTTTTCATTTAAATCATTCATAGGTTTTCTAACTTGAAATCCTATCACTAAATTTAAAGAACTCATATTTTTTAATTTTTAAAATCACCACCATTTCTTCAAATCCAAGCCTTAATTTCAAATAACTTGTTGAAAAATCATTGGAAGGAAACAATAATCTTAGTAAATGGTTCATTTACCATTGGTATCATATGATGCTTCACACACATTTATATACATATCAATTCACTCTTATATGAAAACCCAAAAATGCATGAAATCATGTACTTACCACCAACATGAATATATATATATATATATCTGTGTGTGTGTGTGTGTTTTTGGGAGTGCGTGTGTATGTGTGTGTCAGTTTTTGTGTGTGTGTGAAAATTTATAAGGAATACTAAGGGTTTAATAAAAAGGATTCGGTCACCGGTCAAACCATTCTTTTGAAAAACCCAACAAATCTGAAACCACATTTTACCATCAAAACAAAACATCAATAGATCACCAAATCACTTTCCATTCCAAATTTTACTAATCATCTCCAAAATCCCAATCAATTTATGTTCCAATTTTAAACAACCCAGTTTTTTTATTTTGAAAATTATTCATTAATAATACCAAAATAGATTTAAAAATGTAAGAGAAACACCCTCAATAAATTTTAGATAATAAAAAGACCCAATAAAAATAACTGAACACTCAACGAATTTTTTTTAAAAAATTTGGAAGAATAAAATTATATGCATGCTTTGGCCTCATGGTTTGGAAGACTATGTGCCACCTGTGTGAAGAACACTGGAGGCTAATAGATGTAACCCCACGATATGTGAACCTCTATCTAGATTATATAAGTTAACCATAATTGTGTAAAATCTCTCTAAATATCCACTCTAAGAATTTTATAATATCAAACTAACTCCCAAATTATAAATTCTAGTAAGATAAATAAAAATTAAGACGAAAAACCTCAAATACATTGGAGAACCAAGATTATATTTGAGACAGAAACACTTAAGACTACCTTTTCAAATCAAGAGTCCTTTCAAATAAGTGGTTATCTGGAACCTACATGTTTATTTCCACTTGAATTCTAATAATCCTACTAGAAACCTTCTAGAGAACCCTAAATAAAAAAGGTACATTGGCTCTGACAATATTTTTTCATCAACCAAATGATGTCAAACCCATACCCCTCACATGATCTAGCTCAAGATAAGGCCTAAAGGGCATTACATACCCCCATGAGATTACACAAGTTCCTAGGAATCAAAGTAACACCTCTTGGGAATGATTTCAACTACAAAAAAAACCAATATGAACAAAGTAAATAAAATGAAAACACTATTAGCGGAAGACTGAAACAACAACTAGATTTACCACCACATGTCCTCATTAGTCACCACCGATCATAGAACTGAGATCACCCCCTGATCAATCCAAATTCAGGGAAACCCTAAAACTAAAATGAAAATTTCAGAATGAGAATCAAGATAATAAATATGGATTCTAAAACAGAAACCCCTATAAATTCATTTCCTTTAAATAGAAAAACAATTCACACTAGTTTAAAAATATAAACATATAAAGATAGGGTTTTTCATTTCATTTTAATGTCCAATAACAAGATAGTTCCTAAAAAAACAATTTACCTTTTTAATTTATAAATATATTTAATATGATGAAATAATTTCCAGTAAAACATTTTTAAAATGAGGCCTGTAGTGAAATCAGAGTTTATGTGGGGAAATCATAATAGTGGAAATGATTATCTAAGAGTTCAACAAAATAGAGCAAGGTAGTCTACATGTAAAAGACATATAAAGAGAGTTTCCTAAAAAATGAACTGAATAAACCATAAATGTACTCGAGTTGGAATCATAGGCAAGCCTGGCGATGTGATCCATAGTCTTTAACCAACCCAGATGCCTTACACCAGCCTTATTTGAGGCATAGTCCACCATGGACTTTCCCTACCATTGGTATCTTTTCTATTTAATGAATACTAAGTAACAACTATCACATTAATCTCAATATTATTCCTTGGATCCCATGATAATGGAAAAAGGGGGAGTGAGGAAGTAATCACAACGTCAACATTAAAATCATGAGTCATAAAAAACTTTCAAAAATTATAAAACCACCTCCAAAAACCATTTGTTCGAAAACCCTCTCTAAATTAGTGGACTTTCATAGATTTGTGCAATTATAAGAAACAATTAAAACATACCAAATGAGATTTAGTGTTTTGAGAATTTAGAATCATTTCTAGGGAACAATATTTATTTTTAAAAGCCAATTCCAAAAACAAAAAACATCAACCCATATTTATGGGGATCCAATTGGGCCATTTAATTTAGAAATAAATATTAAACATTTGGAAATAAAATAAAACCACAACCTTCATGTTATAAAATCATTATTTAAACATTGAAACATTTTCACCCTGATATATATATTAATACAGCAAGAACAAAGGTATGTTTTCACTCAACCTTGTCTGAGTTTCTACAAATAGGATACCTATATATTTACATATATATGGATATTTTTATATTAAATATTTAAAAACAAACAAAATAATTAGAGACCACTTTGGGCGATGCTAGGAAACTAAACATTCCATTAATGCTTTTTTGGAAAATTGGATAAAGTATAAACCATTAACATTATATTCAAAATAAAATAATTAAAAACAATTAGAAGACAAAAAAATCACCCAAGGTGCTTAATAAATTATGAAATATTGTTTTTGTAAAGGAAAACCATGGTGAAACCAATAAAGAGTTATGAATAATAAAGAAAAAACTCATTTCAATCATCCAAACCCATTCCAAATGGTATATTTATCTCATAATATATTGAAACATTAAACAAAACCACTAGGAAATTATACTTCTCAAATTAAATATTTTGATATATGTTAACATACCTCAAATATAGTGGAATCCATCACCATTGGTGAACATAATAAGAATGAACCTCAAATCAACCCTCATAAACCCTTGGAATCATTAATCAACTAAAAAAACACGAAAATTAGGTTGGTTATATCCCTAGTTCATCAAAATTATAAAGTAGGAATATAAAATAAAACAAAATGGGAGAAAAAGGAGGAGGATAAGAGGAAAAAATAACAAGAGATGTTTACACAAAAAATCAATACCAAAATCGAAATAATGGAGGGAGGAGGATGTTTGGCTTGAATTTGGGATCCCATCCAAGGCATTTAGTGATAGTGGATAAGGGTGGTCATGGAATAGGAGATACCCCCTTAGGTGTTTTAATTAAGTAAGGGTAGAATGGTAAATTCAATAAATTTAACCCCTAGACACTATGCATTGTTTGGAAGAACTTTTTTGTAAACCATACATTAACCTTGCAAACTCTATGGGATTTTAAAGAACCTATAATGGGTTAGATGCACAGTTTTGAAAACCATGTGCTGTCTATGCATTTTGGCTCTAGAAAATTACAAAGTATGTAACACAGTTTGGAAAACTATGTACCTTGATCATGAAAAATGATATATGTTCTCCAAAACTCTCAATTTTAGATAAAAACTACTTAAAAAAATTAAATAAACAAATCAAAACAATAAATTGATTAATAGAGTATTGTTAGGTTGGTGTGTGATAGAGGTTTAGTGTTCCCCTCTATGGTTTAGTCATAGATAAAGGTAATTGTCCCTCTATGTGGACCTGGGTATGATCCTCTTCCATTTCTTCCCAATTTTGGGTTAGGTGTCCCATTATAAAAAATTTAGGTATGTTACCACCATCCTACTAGTTTTTTATGGTTGGGTTAGGTACCCTCCATATGCCTTGGGTGTGATCACTTATATGTGTATCAACACAGTCTAAGTTTTGATGTGTACTTATTCTTGGAAAACCTTAAGAAGCATGAAGTATCATATTAGTTCTATCAGAGTTATAAAGAACATAATAGTGATTTCTACCAAACTAGAATTAACCTTAAACCTCAATAAAAATTCTAGGTTTATGGTATGGTTCTGACCGTACCATAAGACTTTGTGTAAATCTTGATTATATCTGGGATGATGTTATTCTTGCTAATGATTTGACCCTTTATTTGATGCTTTATGTTTTATGATTCAAGGGTGTCCTATTTGGTATGATTATACTCACCCATGCATGGTCACTTCCAACACATATCATGACTTATATAGATGGAAGGCCTTTTGATAGAGTCCTAGGTGGACAAGGAATTGGAGGAGTATAGTTGAGCTTGAAGAAACTTAGTAGAGTCCAAGTGTTTCATTTGAAATGTGTCCCCACATTAGTTCAAGGGTGGATTATTTTAAAATTTTGGTTTGATTATATATGGCCCTTTATTCTTTCTCATACTCATATTATAATTTGACGTGGGATTTATATGTAAGCATACTTCTTGGTATCAGTTGAATCTTTACATTTTTAATTATATTTGTGTTTGGATATATGTGTGTGTATACCAATACCATAGGCTGTGGGATCCCATGAGGGTGATATTACTACTTGACCCTTATCTCCCACCCTTGGACTATTGAAGGATGGCTTGGGGAATCACACTTGGAATAACATCAACTAGGTGGGCCTCAGTGGGTTGGGTCCTAACATAGTAGTGTTAGAGGAGTTTATCTTGGGACCAATGTTTGTATATTGTCTAGCTGTGATGTTTGGTTGGGGAACTCAGGAAATAGTGATGATATATCTTGGTTTTGAATCTAATTCCAAGGAACCAATTGATGGTGTAATGAATGATGTATCCATTCAACCAGATTCAGATATCCTACTTGTTGACTCAGTACCTATATGAACTGGTTGTAGGGAAAACATCAATACACAAATCATAATGGAATGGGTTCTAGTTACCATGTATTTCATGAGTCATCTCATGATATATACTCTTCGATTATGTTTCATATTGAATTTTATAGGATTCCTCCATGATTAAAAACAATTTTTATTACATATAACTTTTATGATTATGATTCTCCAAGTGATGAAGTCTTATTTTTGGGGCTTTCTTAAGAGGAGGTGTCTCTATGAGGTTCTATTAACTTACCTCCACTGGTCAAGAAATAGGTTAATATGAAATTTCTAATTGATGATGTACATAGTATTAGAATGATCCATGAGTTACAGAGATAGAAAACCATTAGGTTTTGGGGAATTCTAGACCACTGGGTTGCATAGGATAACTCAAGGCAGTTGGCCATGCTCGCCATCTCATTAGGACCTCTACGAATCTGATGGTGAACATAGTGGAAAACCTTCTCCTTGGATTCATAGGTAAATGGTGGAGTATGGCGACATAGAGGCATGATGTAGAGACTCTCTCCTAGACAGAGTTCGAGTGTCTATTTAGTGATTAGTTATACTAAATCACATTTTGAGAAGTATATATCTAGGAGGTTTTAGAGCTCTATTAGGGTAGCATGATAGTGGCGGAATATGCGTCGAGGTTCACAAACCTCTCTTGATACTCCATGGTTATGTCTTCAGATGCAAACATTCCACCACATACCTTTGAGAATGGATTATATTGATATATCTAGGCTGGTGTGGTATCTCCTTTCATTCCTTCTTATGCTGGGATGATAGGGAGTTCCTTAGTATTGGTGAGAATTATGGCTGAGAAAACACAGACAATTGGTGTTGGTAGTGGGATTCTATAGCTGATCCTTCAGTAAATAGAACTATATGGTAGATTTAGGTATCCAGACATGGTATGTGCTTCTAGAGATAGTTGTAGAACATACGTTCTATAGTCAATGTCTCTTAGGAAAGTTTCATCCAGCAATATGATATGAGATTATACTATTTCATTAGATGAGGATATATCACACGAGAGTATCTGGCCTACAGTGTGCCAGATTGGGAGATGGTTGATGGAATAAATATTAAAATAAAACATCTAGATTAAGGAGGTCCACAGGGAGGTGGATGTGACAGAGGGTCTAGGACAAAAGGTGGAGGTGGATAATGTTTCGATCTGTTTCCCCCACCAATACTTTGTGGTCCACACAATGTTAATGGATCTAGTGGTATATGGAAAGGGTAGCTATAGGAAATGGATGCTTATGAAGTATAATCTCTAGGGATGATTCCTTGTATAATCTTTATCTTTTCTTATTTAGATTTAGTATTGTTAGATTAATGTGAAAACCACTATTTCTTTTACACATCCCTTATTCGAGATCATTATATTATAATGGAGCCTTTTGATCGACCCCTTAACTTATAAATTCTTATTATAGGAGATTCAACAATCACATTATTCTATGAATAGTGTGACCTAACTCTTGGAGGAGATAGATTCCTTTACCATCTTTTTATTTCTTCAATGAGGCCTTATGAGATTATCCTAGGTATACATTGGCACTCTATAGTTTATAAACAAATTGAATTTTCAAGTGATGGATGTGGTGCGTCCAAATTGATTGGATAAATTTTTCCTTCATTGGTGAGAAGGAATCCTAAGGAAAATAGGATGTGATCTTATAGTAGAATATACAACTGATTACTCATTTGTTGGAGAGTATTACCTTGGGAGTATCATATGTTTTGATATTTAATCTTCCTATAGTGGTGGTGGATTATGAAGATTTATTACCTCATGATGATCGAAGCTTTCCTCCCCAATGAGTGGTTAACTTATTTTTATAATTTCATCCATGTAATAAACAGATTTCAACACTAGCCTATAGGATGGATCCTATATATCTTTGAGATATAAATGTGTAGTTGAAGGATTTATAGAGGAAGGGATTTTTTTAGACCCATTGTGTCTCCCTGTGTAGCCCCTATGTTTCTCACCAAGAAGATGGATGATAGTTTAAGATTATGCGTGGATTATTATCACTTGAATAAGGTAAAAATAAAGATTATATATCCACTTAGGAGAATTGAATACCTCTAGGTATAATTGAATGTGGAAAGGGTATTCTCAAAGATTGACCTGAGGTTGATCTATCACCAGCTTCATGTCTAACATGATGATATTCTGAAGAAAAAATTTTCATTTCACCAAAGTAACTATGAGTAGATGGTGATTCCTGTTAGTATGAATAATTCTTCAATGTTTTTATTGGGACTTGTGATCTAGATCTTGTAGTCCTTGGATAGATTCCTGATAGTCTTCATCGATAACATCCTAGTGTACTCAAAATTAGATGAGGATCATATGATACAATTTATGATGGTACTAGAAATAATATATAAGAACTAGATTAATGGAAAGATATAAAAGGGTCAATTTTGGATTTGATAGATCCACTTCATGAGACATGTCGTTTATGAAGATGGAGTATCAGTGGACCTAGTGAATGTTGAAGCAATGATAACTTGGGAACCACCCAAGAGCTTGTATGTGGTGAAGATATTACTTAAATTGGAAGGATAATATTAGGGATTAATTATCAATTTATCTAGTATTTCTACACCATTTAATTATTTTACATGAAAGGTTTAACTTTTGTGTGGATGGAAAGGTGCCGGTTATATTTTTCGGAGTTTTAGTAAAGGTTAAAATGCCCCCAACCTTGAGACTTCTATAAGAGGTTGTTGAATATGATGTATTTTTTAGTTCCTAAAGAACAAGGATTGTATGTGTTCTAATGTGGGGGAAATATTTTATTATATATGTGTCCAGGTAACTAAGGCCCCATTGGAAAAACTACACAACCCATGAATTGGAATGGGGAACTGTGGTCTATTCAATAAATATATGGTGAAAATTCCTTTTGGGAGAGTGGTTTATCATCTATTATGACCACATGAGTATTAATGATATATTTTCAGATTAATATCATATAATTATATAGAATAGTTTTCTGAAGTTACATTAGGATTATGACTTTGAGAGAGTCTGTACTCTTGGAAAAGGGAACATGGTGGAAGATTCTCACAGAAAGTGATCTTGTTCGTAGTTATTGAGTGAGGTGTTAGTGTAGTTGGACTTATTTCAGTTTCCCTTAGTGAATGAGGATAACTTATCTTACCTCCAATTGATGGAAATCATCTCTCTTCTTTTTTCAATGTGTTTGGGACGCATAACATAGAGAGATTTGTTATGAAACCTTTCCTATTTAGTCATCTACTGGACATTCTCCTGATGGATTTTATGAAGGTGGAGAGCATGTATCCCTTTTTTAGGTTGGAGGATTGTACCGATGACCATAAAAATGGAGTTTCCACAGGTGTTTCATACATCACCCATATTTGTACAAACATGTAACACACTCAGTTTCAAGTAAGTAAACCCTCTTACATGCATTTTAAGTATGTAAGGTTTATGGGTGTTGTTTTTGAGGTTTTGGGGGACTTTGGAATGTTTTTGGGGATTTTATAAATTTTAATGGTTGGTTCATGGTTAGTGAAAATCATGAAACTCCTATATGAAATAGTACATAATTAGACAAGGTATAAAGGGTTGGCGCATGGGTATGTGCACTGTTTGACCAAACCATGTCACCGCCTAAGAGAAATCATGAAAAGTAGGATAATGAGTTTATTCATGGTTGGTGCACATTTTGTCTTACCATGGAGGCTAATTAGGTGAGTTGTTCTTTAAGGCAGAGCATGGCACATGGTTTGCACACTATTTTCCTAACCATACGACTAACCCTGCACAGTCTAAAAACAAGATCCGAAAATTGTAGATCTAGATTAGGATTAATAAATAACCCATATTATTTCTCCAAAATGGACCTAAACCAATATTTTATCAAACTAAAGTAATTATAAGATTCTCCATTAGATCTAGAGGAAATTTGAAGGCTTCTCTTGGTGTGTTGAAGTTGGATTTTTGTGGTATGTCTTCATTCCTAGTAGTTTTTCTTGGTTTTCTTTAGACATACTTCTCCCACTTATTTTGTTTCTTTTATCTATGTATTATGTTGATAGATATAAGGTATTTTATTCAAAATATGTTTATATTTGGATTTTTTTTATTAGGGGTAGAGATCTAAGGCAGGTTTTTGGAGTTTTAACCCAATTTCATGTATGTTTTCACAGCATTCATCATTTTTCCATAAATCCTATGTTATGTGGATTCACTCTTGACTCATCTTTCTAGAACTAGAAATATTCATTTAGAATTAATATTTTTGAGTGAAATTTATTGTGAAATGTTTGTGAAAAATATGGTATAAACCCTCTTGGGAGATGGTTTGAGTAGTTTATGGATTTTTGGTGAAATTGTGGAATTGTGGACAGTGGTTGGACAATGTTATTTTTTTAATTTTAAAATGTATCTTTGATGGATTTTTAGTAAATGGTTTAATTGATATGTTTTCCAAAAAAGGATGGTTTTATAGAAATGTATTGATTTGGTTTGTTGAAATGGTTTTTAAAAAATTGATCGTTTTATTGAAATAGTTTATCATTATAATTTTTAACAAAATTATGGTTTTATTGAAATTAATTAATTGGATTAGAAAAGGTGACTATTTTAAAAGATTTCACCAAGGCATGTATCTGTCATGCTGTGATACACTAATTTTTTACCCACATTCCCACTTTCCAAAGGTAGGCAACATTCATCACTTCTTCAAGGAAGATTTCTCCTTGATCGAAATGGGTTGATGGGATGTCAGCCTCTCCTTCTGTGGATTCCTCTCCAGAATTCATCTCTTTGTCCAGGTCTCCCATGTAGATTAAGACGTTGTCCGTGATACTCTTCCTGGTGCCATATCTTTGTGGACACTGGTCAATTTCAATACTTTCATCAAGACATTCCAAGGGGTATTGACATAGAAACAACCTTCAGTCATAGTAGAGTGTAACATGAGGCATGTCAGACCATATCTGGATTTGTTGACATTGGTCAACTGTATTCATCCCCATAAGAGGGAATCTCAAGGGTGTAAGACTCGTGGCATCCCACATCGATCACGGGGTATCATATTCTAGAGGCATGTATTTGTGGTTTTCTTTATCCTCCCATGTTTAACATGGGATATGGAATGAGATAAACATATTTCAGAGATGGTTACGCTGGAGTCATAGATTTGGAGGTTTTCCTTAGACATCCCATGTCCAACATTGGGTTGGCCATTAGTTTAACATCTAGTAGAGATGGAACGAGAGTGATCAAAATGACCCATGGAGGAGGATGAGATTGGTACATCCATATGAGGGAGTTCATAGATGGTTTACCTGATGGATAGATCAAAATACCCTATAAGAGTGGACCAAGGGTGGTGTATCCAATAAAGGGAAGATATCACTCTATGGAGGATAATCTGGACCCCAATGAAGGCAGATTAGGGAATGTGCACCCCAAAAAGGGGGAGTACAAAGGTTTACCATTGGCTGGGATTGAACCTTAGGTAGGTTTCCTAAATACCCTGCGTAGACTATAGGGATCAAAACCTAAGTATTTTAAAGGGTGATACATGTAATCAGGGTGTACATAAAAGAAAATGACCCATAGACATGCTGTGGCATACACATGGATAACAACCCATCATAATAGGGAAACTCTTTGTTGGATGGTAATAGATTGTGTTAGGATTATACATGGTTAGCTGCCCAAGTAAATAGAATGATTCCACTAGGATGTGGAGGCCTGGTTAGGAATCAGAATGGGTGATGGATGGTTGAACAAAGTGGATGGGAGGAATGCGATGGAACCAACGTGAAGATGATGATAATGTTATGATTGAACCTTAGAGAGGCTTCCTACATATCCCCATCATGGGGAATCAGATTCAACATACTTTCATGGGGTGATGGGACACCTAAAAGGTGACATATGAGAATGGAGTGCTTGGATGGGGACTCTAATGGAATTAGAACCTCCGTGAAATGGCATGTTCTTCCCAAAACACAAATGGTCAAAGGAAAGACCATGATAAGACATGGATGATTGTATTGAACCTCAGGGATGCTTCCTACATATCCCTATTGTAGGGAGTCAATGACCACTTAGTTTAGGATAGATCATAGAATTTGGGTGTATATAAAGGACAACGATGTAAAGACATGGTGGGGCTTAAAGATAGTTAGCGGCCCATTGAAAGAGGGACACACTTGGTTAGAGGAGTATAGATTGAGGGTGGGTCTTAGGTGTGGTTAGCTGCCAAGGAACTAGTTTAACACCACCATGGGGTAGACCAAGAATATGGGTCCCAGCAAATGGGATACTGAAGTTTACCAGTGTTTGGGGTTTGACCTCAGGGGGGCTTTCTATGTACCCTATCTAGAAGACAGAGATAAAAAACCATGTAGTTTGAATGGGTGAGGCAAAACATCAGGGGGTACACAAAAGAAAATGATCTATAGATATGTTGAGGCTTACATATTGTTAGTAGCCCATCATAAGAGGGACTGTCTTCATGAAAGTTATGTGGATTGTATGGGGATTATGCATGGTTGGATGATCATGAATTGGTTTGAAACCACTAAGGGGTGAACCAAGGATGTGGGACCCCACAAAGGGCACACCAAAGTTCACCAGTTTTTGGGGTTGAACCTCAAGGAGGCTTCCTCCATACCCTGCCTTAGAGATAGGGATAAAAACCCATGTAGTTCTAATACATACTATTTAACATCACGAGAGAAAAGAGTGGTAATACAGTTTATCATCATGCGGGATGAGTGGGAACTAACGTGAAGACTGTCGAGATAGATGAGTGATGGGATTTAACCTCATAGAGGCTTACTATGTATCTTTCATGGTAAATGAAAAGATGAAAGTCTACATAGTTTGAAAATGGGGGATGAGGCTTGCACACCGAGGAATCCCAAAGAGAACATTATGGTCGATGCTTACTCTAATCCCACGTGAGACATTCTTGGTGTGAGAAACAAAAGGCAAACAAGATCAGATTATTGTGTTGTGAAAGGTGAGTCTGTGAGGAATGGTGCGGGGCTTACGCGTGGTTAGAAACCTAGGGAAATGGATATTGAGACTTATTCAAGGAGGGAGGCTGGAAGATAAATGAGTGTGTCCAGACGTATGAGGTGAATATGACCATCGTACCTAAAACATCCCACCAGAGTGTATTAGGGATTATGTTGAGACTGCCCGGGGTTCCTCTATGGAGCGGAAATAGTCGATGGGTCTTACACATGGAAGCTTCCTAGGTGCTGTTAAGCAACAGCAATGGGGAAAGGGGCTTGTGCATGGATGCTTGCTGGTTTCCACTATGGAGTAGAAATAGTGAAAGGGGATTTCATATGGATACTACCTGGGTGCCGTTAAGGAGTGGAAATGGTGAATGTGGAATACTCATGGGAGAAGCCCGAATGCCTCTAAGGAGAAACAATGGGGAATGGGGATAACGCATGGGAGCCGCCTGGGTGCCTCTAAGAAGCAGCAATGGTGAATGAGGCTTACACATGAGAGCCACCCGTAATGTCTTCCTCATGTATGGCCATGAGGAAATCCCAACTAATTGTTTGGTTGAGGTATATATTTGAGGCCTACACCTATGCACTAGTTCACAAGCCGGATAATCCCAAAGGGTGTTGGAATTAGTCTAAAAAGAGAGAGATGAAAACTGTTACTAACATGCCCATCATTCTGAACACAATTAGGGAGGCATGACGATGTGGGATAAGTACTGACCTTATTTTAATACAACATCCACATAAAATTATCCTGAGATTGAAACAAACAAACGAGGGCTAACTGCTGTCCGTATTCGAAACATAGGGCCAAAATCAAAGTGTGATCCAAAGTATTCTAAGGTGAGATGAAGTATCATGGGACCAAAACGTTAGGGGGGGGCTTCAGACATGGAAGAGGATGAAGATCCAAATGAAGGACACATGAAGCATGGGGTGGAGTGATGGAATGGTTGAACAGATTCCAACACTCTGAAAATTACACACTATAATCAAGGCATTAGGTATCTAATGCTTTTCACATAAGGCATCTGTAATTTGGAATATGATTAATCCTATTATTCAATGATAGGGCATGCTATATAGTATAGTCACCTAGTGGGGATTATTTTTATCTTATTATTGGTGCATAAGGAATCTCTTATTCGGAAGAGGTGGTAACCTATATTTTTCACATAGGGAGTACTAATGTTTATTGTCATGTAGAGAGAACTATTACACATAAGGTGCCTAAGAATGGTTGGTGTTGGGACTAACACAAGAGATTGTCTCCCTGGTCCAACCCAACCTGTGAGTCAAATGATTGGGTTTGGAGGAGATGCTTAAAGAATGGTTCGACTCAAGATACTCAAGGAATTGAAGATGAGAATCTCAACTCATGGCATGTGAACGAGACCTAGAGTAATATGCCGACTCAAGGTATTTTATAGAGGGTGGAAGAGTATCTTGAATCATGGTATTTTATAGGTGGAAGGTTGGTGTGCTTAAGTGTTAAATAGTAAATTTTGATGTCCCGACACAAATATTTTTCATTGAGACTCTCTATTTTTATTTAGGGTAAGGGACGTTAGGGAAGGGACTAGCCCTGATCTAGAGAAGGGGGTGTGGGGGTGCATCCTCTTTGGTATGGACCAGTGGATGTGAAGGTAGGAGAATCACGAAGGATATGGATTCACAATGGAAAGGGGTTCACAGAGCTTAGGGTCTCGCAAAAGATGGAGCTTCATGGAGCTCAGGGTCTTGTAAAGCATTGGTATTCATAGAGATCAGGGTATTTTAGAGCATGGGGGTTCGTAGAGCTCTGGGTCTCGTAGAGCTTGGGGCTTCGTGTAGCATCGAGCAACCCAAAGAAGCTAACTCCTTCATAAAGGGAAGAGGCCTTCATGGTGTTAGGGAGCACCGCGAAATGGGAGATTAGCTGCTGAAGGGGTGGTGTCACTGTCCTAATGAAGGGGAGTGAGCCAGTGATTTATTAGTGATGGAGGATAGCAGAGCTCACAATGATGAAAAAATGTGCAATGTGAAAAGAAAATGACTTCACGAAGGAAATTACGCTCAACAACTAGAGGCAGTTACCTCAAGTTACTGAAAATTGTGGAGGCTACCGTTCTGGCCTTTACGACACTCACAAAGGCTCCGATCAAGTTACATAGACTCACAAAGGCTTCCGTTATGGCCTTCACGGTGATCACAGAGGCTTCGATCATGTCCCTCTACTCCAAGATCATGTAGGGAGCATCACAAACTAGTCTTCAATCCCAACATATAATTTCTACAACTCCAAATCTATTGCTCTATTTAGGCTCTACGACCATTAAAATTGAAGCCTGTAAAATGGGCTACACTCTTTGATCAGGTGTGGAAGATTTTGGAGCATATTTTGGATGTGTTTTCTGATGCCAATAGTGGTATTTTCATGTTATATTTATTAAATGGTTAAGAGTGTGTGGAACATATGGATATTGGTTGTGATGTACCACCATCAAAGGGCGTGAGTTATAGAGGTGAAGTTCCACCATAAATAGTAACACCAAGATTGTGTTTGGTTTTGTGTGGGTATGTGATATGGAATGGGTAATACCAATTAAATTCATGAAATCATTGGAATGACATGTTTGGTTTCATTCCATGAAACATGATGTTGTTTTGATAAATCTGATTTACTATGGTACTTGTTTATATTCTTATATATTTTTTTGATATTTTTTTTATAAACATTGTTTTTTATAAATTTTCTAACATGTTCTATCCTAGTTGAATGGATATGGAAGTAATTTGGGGAAAATATGTTGTGTTTCATTACTCACCCCAGATTTGGCATGCTGATGCATTTGTAGATGTTGTTTATCTGGACTCAAGAAAATGGAATGTATCATAGTTCTGTAGATGTTCTTTCTAATACCTGGGATATTTTGGTAGACTTGGATCATGAATATCTTTTGGTAGCTATGGAGTAGTGTTTTTGGAGTCTTTGGTTATATTAGTTTTTTCTTCCAATGTGTACCTTGATATTTGTTGTCTTCTATTGTGGTACTTTGTTATGGGTTGGTGATTATATCAAAGTAATTACTAGAGTTAGATTACATTGTTATCATTCATATTTTGGTGGTTTTTAATTTCATGATTGTTTGGGTTTTTTTCTTTCTAAAAGTGAAAATCACCCCCCACATGTATTGAATGCCTTGGCATTTATTGACAGCCTTTGGAGCTTTGGGTATATCGCTTAAGGCCAAGTTATTTCCTTCCGTATTATCAAGTAAATAGTGAGGGGAAGAATTTTACAAGTGCAATCAACTTCGTCATTGTACATATATTTTTATAATAAATGGTCTTTGACTTGGTATTGGTTTTTGGTCATGGAGTTGACAATTAATTCTGGTTATTCTTGAGTTAGGATTATAGAAATAAGTTGGATTTTTGGGACATGAAATATAGATTATAAAAATACATAGCTAACCATGTTATGCTAAACATAAAGTAACCAGGGAGTGAAAAATTCATTATGATTAACGATTTATTATTTGGTGAAGAAGATTTGACTTTTAAAAAATAATATATTTGTTTTCAAATGTGAGTTTTTGAAAATATAATGGAAATATATTTTAAAAATGTTTTGATTTTCAAATGCAAGTTGATTTTTTATAAAAAAATGTTTGACGTTGAAGATATTGATTTTGGAATGCATTGTTTTGATAATTATGATTAGGTGGAATTTGAAATTGTTCTGTATTCAGTTTCCTGAGAGTGAATCATATGAAAGTTGTTGTTTATATTGAAAATATCACATAGTAGGCATCTTAGAAACCAATCGTAAGAATATTCTTAGAATATGGTTGCACCTGATCCATTGGTGAACCAAAAACTAGTTTAGAGTATAGTTTAAGATTTTCAAGAAGTGGATATAGGGAATATGAAGAATGATATAAGGAAATTGGATCATTCTATCCAGCTCTATAAGAAGAATCCACCCATATACTAGGGTGATTCGAAACCAGAAAAGGAAGAGGTGTGGATGAATAGGATGAGTATTATCATTGATTTCCTTAGCACACTACTGGAGCTGTAAGTCAATATGGTGACTTATATGATTGAATATCCTGCACTCCAATGGTGGGATTTAGCTGTTCAAGCTAAATTAAACCATGACATTTCATGGGTGGGTTTTAAATAATTTTTGAACAAGAAATTCCATCCACACATGTTAAGAATTCAAATAATGATGGAATTCATTATCTTCAAATAGGAAAATATTTATTTCTTGGAATATGGTGATAAATACATGAATTTATTGCACTTTGTTCATGAAGTTGGTGCGAGTGAGTCCTTGAAGGAAGGAATATTTTAATCGAGGTATAGGTATGAAATTTTCTTAATGATTAATGTTCTCTATATAATGTATTATATAGATATGTTCAATAGAGCAACAAAAGAAGAAAGAGATATCTCAGGAGAAATGGAAAGTGGAAGCATGTTGATACCTATGGGAAATGGTTGGAACTTTAATGAGGGGAGCAAGTGAAAAAGGGGCACCTATTTAAGAGTTGAGAGTATTTCTCAGAATCAGATGGATGGATAGATAAATCAACCGAAAAAATGGAAGATATATCCAAGATGTTTCTAATGAGGTTTGTTGACTCACATGAAGTGAGATGGTACAACACCACCCAAAGCATGCGCCAATAGTAAACATATGAGGCATATTCAGTTCTATTATTGTATTGCTCCATGGTTAGGAGTTTGGGACACTTCTCAGGTGTCACAATCATCAACTGCTTTTTCCAAGAGAGGGAATCATAATACCTCTCTTCAATAGAACTTAGCTAGCCATGGTGATTCTAGGAATACCAAGACACATCAACAGGGGAAATATCTTTAGGGAAATAAAGGAAAAAGTGTAGTTCTTAGACAATTATATGGATCTAAATATGTTATTATGGATGATCATTATAGATCATCAATGATGAGAGGTGTGATTATTTTGAATTATAACCTTATGCAATCCTTGATTGCTAGGAGTGATTCCCATTCTTTCATTGCTTCTCATGGTGTTGATTTTCTATGTTTAAAGGTTTAGATAATTCCTTCCTTATTAAAATATCAATCTCATTCCAAGTCTAATAGAATGTGGAGCCTTTTTGTGAAGATCATTTTCTATATTTGTTGATGGATTTGAGTTGATATGGGATTTATCAGTGCTTGATATGGATGCCTATGATATAATCCTGGGTATGGATTGGTTGATAATGTTCAAGGATGACATCGACTGTTATATCTAGAGGGTTTATTTTAAAATCGAGGATAGAATTGAGAATATCTTTAGAGGAGAAAGGATTTTCATGGTAGGTTCAACATGCCTATTGGAGCAAGTGGATGGAATGATCTCATACCAGTTGGTAGAGTTAACTTTGGCATTGGTGGAACAGATTGAGAATGGTATTTTTCTAGTAATGTTTGACCAGTTTCATGTTTTTTTCCTTGAATTTTTTACGGTTTTAGCCCACAAGAGGGGTAGTGTTTACAGTTGATATCCTTCTACGAACCATTTATATTTCCATTCCATATTATTAAATGGAACCAAAAAAATTAATGGAGCTAAAAGTGCTATTGGAAGTGTTGTAAAGGAAATATTTCGTTTGGGCTAGCACATCTCTGTGGGTAGCACCAGTATTATTTTTCAAAAAGGAGGATGGAACACTTTGGTTGTGTATAGATTATTAAAATCTAAAACATTTTACAATAAATAATTGGTATCCACATCCACACAATTATGGTATATTCGATCAATTGTGGGGATCTTAGTGGTTCTCTAATATTGACTTGAAATCATGATATCACTAATTTCAAGTTCAGAAGGAGGATATTCTGAAGACATATTTCAGAAGAATATATGTCCATTGTAAAAATATGGTAATTCCATTCAGTCTTATGAAATAACCAATAGTCATTATAGAATTGATGAATCAACTATTTAAGAGATATCTATATTCTTTTGTGGTGGTGTAGTTAGATGACATATTGGTGTATTTAAAGATAGGGCCTGAGTTTGGGAAACACTTGTAGACAATATTGGGAATCTTGAGGGATCGTTGTTTGTATTCCAAATTAACCACATTTTATTTTTGGATATAATAGGTACAATTTATTGTCCATTTAATATAGGAAATATGTGATTCTATGGATCTAGAAAATATAGAGGCTATAATATCTTGAAATCTACCAAGAAATTTATTTGAGATACCTAGTTTCCTTGGGTTTCTTGGATACTGTCAACATTTTTTTGTGATTTCATTGGAATGGAATCACCAATGAAATCTTTAACAAACAAAAATGTTCCATTCTAATGAAATGATGATTTTCAGAAGTATTTTCAAGAGTGTAAAATTTTCCTTACATGAGCACCAATCTTGAAATTTATGGAATCAGGAAAAGGTTATATGGTGTATTTAGATGATTTGAGATTAGGGTTGGGATGTGTTCTCATGAAGGGAGATCAATTTGTTGATTATGTATCGATAAAGATATAGTTTCATGAGAAAAGCTACCCGACACATGATGTGGAGTTAGCTATTGTAGTTTATGCTTTTAAAACATGGCATCATTAAATATTAGGTGAGAAATTTTCTGTGTTTCTAGATCATAAGACCTTGAAACATATTTTCTAAAAAAATTATTTGAACCTAAGATAATGATGGATAAATTAGTATGTCAAAATTTATGACTTTGAATTTATTTATTCACCAGGTTAAGGTAATATGATGGTTGATACATTAAGTAGAAATTTGTATGTTCAGTTTGAAAAATAACCTTCAAATGAGTGGATGTTGATGTCGTTCATAGCAGACACACACTTCAAATATGAAGACCGGGGTGATACTGTGGTTTTCTTTCTAGTTATATTTGTTATTGATTTGGAGGAAATGGTTAAAGAGGCATAGATATAAAATTTATAATGTGTTTTTATAAGAAAAATAATCAATGTTTTGGAGACCATTAAAGTCTACAGCCTCGATGAGAGTTCATTAATGGGGTTTCAAAATTTTATGGTCATAGCTATAGATTTTCAAGAATAACTTTTTCATTCTTATCACCATTCATTATGGGTTGTTCGTCCTAGAATATAGAATATGTATAATTCATTTAAATCAAAATTTTGGTGGATCAATATGAAAAGGAATTTGGATGAGTTTGTTTTAGGATTCTTTACTTTTCAACAAGTTAAGAGGGAACATCAGCGACTAGTAGGTATATTTCAGTATTTACGTATCCCTATTTAAAAATAGGAGAAGATAGCCATGGATTTTGTAATAATACTCCCAAGAATGTTTTGGAAACATAATTCCATGTTGGTGATAGTGGATCGAATCACAAAGTCATCTCATTTCATCCCTATTTGAGAATCGTATATGGTGGAGTAATTTTCAAAAAAAAAATCGAAGAAGGGGTAAATAGGCATGACATTTTAGTATCAATAGTGTCAGATAGAGATCTGAGGTTCCAGTCTTGTTTCTAGAAATCCTTATAGAAAGACCTTGGGACTCAGTAGACTAAGAGTATGTTGTATCATCCTCAGATGGATGGACAATCTGAACTGATTATAAAAACTTTAGAAGACATGATAAGGGATTGTGTAATGGACTTTGGTGGCTCATGGCACGAGAACATACCATTAGTGAAGTTCTCATATAACAAAATCTATCAAGACTCAATATAAATGGATCCCTTTGAAGCATTGTAGGGGTTTCCTTGTAATTCCCCACTTTGTTGGTTGGATATAGGTGAGAATCCACTGGTTGGGACAACCCTTGTCCATGAAATAATGGAGAAGATTTAGTTGATCATGAAATGGGAGTAGATGGGTCAGAGTCATCAGAAATCATATGTGCATCATCATTGACGGCCATTGTCATTCGACATGAGTGGTCATGTGTTTTTTACAATATCTCCAAGGCTTGGACATTGACTTTCAAGGAAGTATATCAAGTTACCTCCTTGATATATAGGCCATTTTGAGATACTTGAATGGGTTAGTGAGGTGGCATATCCATTGGAATTATCCCCACAATTCAATGTTGTGCATAATCTGTTTTATGTATATTAGTTGAATAATTTTCATCCTAATCCTAACCATGTGATTCGATGGATTAATATTGACATGGATTTGAATTCATACTTGGTGAACATGTCAGTGTAGATTGTGGATAGGAAATGGAAGGTCTTTCTGGTAAAAATAGTTGGAATAATTCTTGTTTTGTAGAAACATGGTTAGATTTTGGAAGGGACCTATGAATGGTATATGGAAAATGATTGATAAATAGGCTAAAATCTTTTGGGACATCAATGGTTTCTTACTATCTAGGGACTGAAAGTTTAATGTTGGGGAAAATTTAGTACCTCCATTTTCATATATGTAACCTCTATTGTATTCCTTTTATGTATGTAACATTTATGAGAGAAGTCTGGTAGGTTTTGGGATCCTCGTGGAATGCTTTTAGAGGTATTTTAAAGGTGTGTGGTTGGTGCATGTTTAGTGAAATCCATGAAACTAATATAATAAAAAGTGAATAATGAGGTAGGGGATAATTGGTTGGTGCACTACTAGGCACACAGTTGGACCAAATCGTGTGGCCGCCTATGAGAAACTATATAAAGTGGCACAATGAGCATATGCATGGTTGGTGCATAATTTTTCTAACTGTGAAGGCCAACTGTACGAGGTGGTCCTTGAGGTAGAGCTTGGAATATGGTTAGTACAAAATTTTCCTAACCATGTGATAAATCATGAATGGTTTAAAAATAATTTCTAAAAATTTTGTATCTAGGCTGAGATTAATAAATAACCCCTCGTTTTTTCCCAAAACATCCCTAACTCAATACTTTATCCTCCCAAAGGCCCTATTGGCTTCTCCAATAGATATGGTGGAAATATAAAGGCTTATCATGGTGCGTTGAAGCTATATTATTTTTCTTTGTATTCTTTATTTGTAGTTTTTCTTGGTTTTCATAGATCCACTTATCCCCCTCTCTCGGGTTCGTAGATCTACATCCACTATGGATAGATCTAAGGCATTTATTTCCAAATATGTTAAAATTTGTCTTTTTTTTGTTAGGGGAAGAGATCTAAGGTGGGTTTTTGGAATTTCAACCCGGTTTCATGGATGTTTTCATGTTGTTCTTCATTTTGTCCATAAACACTAAGGTAGGTGGATTCAATTGATACTCTTCTTAATAGAACTAGAAGTAATGATTAAAATTTATTTATTTTTATTGAAATTTATTGTGAAATGGTTGTGAAAAATAAAGTTGAAACCCTGTTTGGGGCTGGTTTGAGTAGTTTATTAATTTTTGGTGAAATTGTGGAATTGTGGAAAGTGGTCATGCAATGTTCCTTGTTTTCGTGATTTTAATTTTTTTTTTAAAATTTTGATTTGATGAATTTTTAGTAAACGACTTTATTTATATGTTTTCAATAAAAGGATGTTTTTATGGAAATATATTGATTAGGTTTTTTCAAATGGGTTTTAATAAATGTTTAGTTTTCCTGAACTGGTTCACTCTTATAGTTTTCAATAAAAGTATGGTTTTATTGAAATGATTTAATTGGTATGGAAAAGGATATATTGTCATGTGATATGTCTTTAATGGTTAAGGGTGTTTGTAATAGATCGATATTTTTCATGAAGTACCTCCATTAAAAGGTATGAGTTATGGAGGTGAAGTTCCACCGTAAATAGTAACACCAATCTTGTGTGTGGGTGTGTGTGGCTTTGTGAAATTGAATGGGTAATGCCAATAAAACTCATAAAATGGTTGAAATGACATGTTTGGTTTCTTTCCTTGGAAGTTGTTTTTTTTCAAGAAAAATATTTTACTTGGGAACTTGTTTATATTTTGATGTAATCTATTTTGAGAAGTTGTTTTATATAAATAGTTTTATATAAATATGATGACATGTTCTATAGTAGTAAAATGAGTAGGTAATTCATTTTGGGAAAATCTATTGAGTTTCATTACTCATCCCTTCATTGGCATGTGGGTGCTTTTATGGATTTCGTTTATTGGGTCTCTGGAAAAGGAATAGTATCACACTTCCTTAGTGGTTCTTCATGATACTTAGGCTATTTTGGTGGAGTTGGAGCATGTATCTTTGTAAGTTGGTAAGGAGTAGTGTTTTTGGAGTATTTGGTTTTGTCTTCCATTGTGTACCTTGATATTTTTAGTCTTTCAATATGGGACTTTGCTATGGTTTGGTGATAATATCAAAGGAAGTACTTGAGTTTTTTTACATTGTTATCATGTATCATGTGGTTTTGTTCACATTATATTTTGTTGGTTGAATTTATTTCTAAAAGGGGTAATCATCCCCCAAATGTATTGAATCCCTTGGAATTTATTTCAAGCCCTTGGCGCCTTGTGGTTTTTTCTTAAGGAAAAGTGATTTCTATACGCCTTCTCAAGCCAAGGAGGAGGGGCGGGATGTCACAATACATTAGTGGTGAATATATACTAGGACCTTTGACACCACTTTTTGAGGCTATGTATGAAGATGATTTTAACTAAGTTTGTCTCTCAATACCTCACTTATCAGTAGGTTTAGTTGAAGTACTTGGTTATTGTTGGTTTGGATTAGTATCTTCATGTTCCAAAGTGGATGTGAGATAGTATAAACACAGAATTAATTAAAAAAATTTGTGGTTAGATTGAGATCACAACGTTATTTGGTTGATCGTAGACACACTCCCCAAGATGAACCATTTATTAACCATCCAAGAGAAAATTTTAGTAGAGATTTTGGGATTCCTTTTTATAAAAAAGATAGTAGGGCTTCATGGATTTCCCGCTATAATCATTTCAAACCTTGATAATCACTTCACTACATGATTATGGAGAGTATTTTAAGAGGCCATCAGGATTTTATTGTTGTGGACCATAGTGTTTCACCACTAGGAAGAAATCCATACATTTATGTCATTTAGGTTTTAGAGGAAATTCATTGGGAATAATATTATACATTGTAGGATCACCTACCCTTATTGGATTTCATGCATAAAAACAGTTACGATTCCACCATTGATACAACACCATTCAAGGCCTTTAATGGGAGACCCTGAAGGTCACAACTATATTGGACTGATCTAGGGGAGTCAAGAATCATCGGGCTTGAGTTGGTGTCGGAACAAATAGATAATATGAAGATCATCTAGCATTGGCTGAGGACTACCCATAATCATCCAGGTGCAATGTCAAAAAAGGATTCTGGGGCCTTAGATCCTTGAGGTTGATATAATAAAAATATTAAATAACTTGTATCATGAACACATTGTTTTTCTGAAATAATTTAATATTTTTAGAATAGTGTTCTCATAGAAAAAAATGATATCACAATTTAATATGGAATACTAGTTTTACCCTAGGTGCAATATAACCATTATGTGAGTTTGGTGTTTGGTTTAAGGGTGGTTATGGGAGTAATAATAAATAAATAAAAAAAATAAAAAAAATATTTTTTTTTAAATATTCCAAAACCCAATTTATACACTATTTAAACCCCCTTATGACCATATCATAGGGTTAAGTGAATAACCACTGGGATTTGAAAGGATCCATAGAAGAGATATTTTGATGAAGGACGACAATATTGGGGAATGGTGATCATTTTTCAAAGGAGTTCTCATCACCAAGGATGTCATTAGATATTTCCCACAAAAATGGCCCAAAAATATTCTTCATTAATGATTGATACAATCTTGAGGTATGAATTTTATTTATGTTTTTTAAACCTTATTTTTTTATTCCATGTCGATCATGAATCAATTCATCCAAAAAATTGATTTGTCAATCGATTGTTGATTTATCTTCCTAGTGTTATGAGTTGACAATATTATTTAATCATTAATTATCCTTTGATTTCCATGTTTTCTCTAAAAATATATTGAGGCGATCCAAAAAAAATTCCTTCTTCCATTTCTAATTTTTTCACTATTTTCTCCCTTATTTATTTTAGGATTCATCATCAATATACCCATTTCACCGAAGGTTCGACAATACCTAGATACAGATAACTGTATATTCGATCTTTGGTGCAATGAGTCAAGTCGATGGGTTTTGATTTATGATTGAGTGCACGATTAAGGTGTAATGCAGTGTGATGGGATATCATACATGGATTAGAGACATCCAATCTTTGGGGTTTGTAATTCAACGATGTAGTGAGATAGGGGATGATCCACATGTGGATTGGATGGTGGAATTTATCCACCCATAAAGATTTGTATTTGGGAAACCTCATATCCATTTTCCTTGATGAATTTTTTAGATATATCATAAGAGGAGGTGGATTGGGTGGATACATGTGAGGAATGATGAATATGTAGATTTAGTATCCACACTGTGTGTGTATAGTAGAACACACATAGTGTGGTCCATTATGTGGTGGATAGGGTTTATTCAAAGAGATATGTATTATATATCCTGTGACATAGCACACATCATGTGATCAGAAATTGGAGACATGGAATTTACCTCTAGGTACTTTGGAACATGAATAGATCAGTACATAGGTCGATGAGGTACACATGGATGACCATATAAATGGGTATAACTCAGTACATGGGCATATCTAGGTACACATGCACTTCTAAGTACATGATAATGACAAGGTAGATGGGAAAAAATTGTAAACAAAGGAAAAATAGAGTTATCATACATGGTTTTATACATGGTCATGATCAGTGTATAAGAGGATGACTGAAGTACAAGGGAATGATCCGATTGACATAGGAATGCCTGAAAAAATAATCACTGTGTATTCCCTATACACATGGTCTATTTCTTCCAGGGTTGGATGAGGTGACCTTTATCTTTAGTCTAGATGAGTACTTGCCGGGTACATTCCCTTTGTTCATCCATTTTAGTGTATAAGTAGTCATCAGATCCTAAGAATAAGATGAGTGATCCCATTTATAGGTTAGTATTAGATAGTGTTAGGTAAACCTTAGTCTAACCCTCAATGCGATCCTCTATAAGTTTATCCATAGGTTGGGTTAGGTATTCCATTATTGACTATCAGGAATTGTGATCCCCATCAAAGTGATTCATTTTAGTGTAGAGTTAGGTATCCCCCACATTCTCTGGGTGTGAACAACTATTGGTGCACCGACTTCTTATATGTTCCATTGTGCACTTCTTTATGGAATATTCTAATAGGAACAACCTCTCAGATGTGTGCCATAAGAGTTAGCAAGACATGAGAAGGGTGTTCTCCCAGATTATCATTACCATGAAACCTTGAGCGGAATCCTAGGCTGTCAGTATGGTTGTGACCTTAACTCAAGACTTGGTGTTTATCTTGAGTATATCTGGTTTGAAGTCAACGATTCTTATTAGATGACCCCATCAGGGTGTCATACTGGGTATGACTATACCCACCCTTTCATGGTCTCTACCAGCAGATGTCATGTATTTTGAAGATGGAATAACTTTCAATGGGTTCATAGGTAGACCATGAGTAGGTATTGTATATATGATATTGATGGACCATGGCCTCATTTTACAGAATTACACAACTTTCTAATATATTAGACTCTTTGATACTTTCAATGGGATTTTATTTTACCATTTATTCTTTATAGTTATTTTATAATACTATGATATGATATTTATTTTCATACATGCATCTTGGTATCATCAATATCTTTGTATTATTCATTATATTCGTGTTTGGATATGTCTACGTGTGTACAACTACAATAAGACAAACCCTCCCAAGTAAGTGATATGCCTAATCAGTGTTTTTTCCAGTGCTTGGCTTATTGTAGGAGGGATTGGGGAGTACCACTTAGATTACCACCAACCAAGAAGGCTTCGGTGGGTTGGATCCTAAAAAATTATTTCATATTGTAACATTTATTATTTTTTTATCGTCATCCATTATATAATTTTGTAGAAATGTTCATGTAGGTGGTCCAAATGACCCAAATATGAACAGACCATGATTAATGGATAATTATGAGGTGATTTAGTTGAAATATAATTATAATAATTGTATAATGATATTATTTAGTGTTCATTAGAGTGATATATCAAAATTATAAAAAATTTGGAGAAGAAATGATGGGTATGAAATAATTACATTATCTAAATAAATTCTTTCACCTTTTTTGTTCAATTATTTAAGAAGGTTAAATTTATGAAAATTGTTTAACCTTCATATCATTAATAGGTTATTCAGTTTGTTTTTCAAAAACCTTTTTAATATCATTAAATAATATTTAGTCTTTAAAACCATTATTATAACCAACCATTAATGGTGTTAATGAAAAATGATATACATCGATCCGTGGAGACGGTAGTCTACACCTACAGAAGGATGATGATTGGTTTTATAAAATGTGAGAGATGAGTAAAATATTTTATCATTTTATAATTTAAAATAAGTCATATATAAAATAATTATTTAATAAATTCTATATTTAACTATACATGTTTGGTGGTTTTGAGAAACAAACATGTTACATTGTGGAGCCAATAGTTCGCACATACAGACATTTCATTTTAATGGAAATTGGAAAAGGTGATTAATTATTATACCAAAATTATAATAAAAAATAATGACACTAATGATACTATTATTATCATTTTAATACCTTTTAATCAAAATGTAGGAAGAATAACTGCACATAATGATTTCGAATTGAGGAAAAATTGGTTAGAAATTTATACATCGCTACTTGGATTATCTCCTTTGTAATTGTGGAAAAACATTTAGAGATGGTATATTGGGAATAAAAGAACCAAATAAAGGTGTATACATCTTTTTAGGAGTGGTTTGGGAAGACCTTTTCCTTAATTTAGAGGGTCATGTTTTGAAAATGAGTTAGTAGATGAGGTCCCCTTTTGTAAGTGAAAAAGGGAAGAGATTTTTGTAAATAACCCTGTTTTTTTAATAATGGGTACTCACTATCAAAGAATGTGGACACAAAATTGAAAAATAATGGATATTATATGTGATAAAGTTTTGAATTTCCTAAAACACCCTTTACCACACATGTTTAAAACCTGTTTTGATTCATTTACTCTAATATTTTTTTTTAACTTTTTGCATTTCATCTTTTACCATGGTAACTAGTTTGTACCAAAGTTAGTTATTCATTATGATTGAATAAATATAATGGTACATATTGTATAATTTGGTACTAATTGTTAAAAAATTTAGAATTAACTAAATTTATTTCAACTTATAAAAATTATAAAAAATTAATTTTGTAGTAATAAGTATATAATGTATTATAAATATTAAATGCGATAAAAAACATTAAATATAATATTTTAAACTAGAAAAAATATTTTTAAATTTATAATATTAAAAGTAAAATTCTATTTTTTTTCCAGAAAATAGTTTTATAAATCTACAAATCATTACCCCTTTTTTCCATCCAAATTTAAATTTTTATTAAAACCATTTTTAGAAAAAATGGGAAACCAATGATCACAATTGGCTACCACTACGTGATGGAAGAGCTCACAAAATGATTAAACACAAGACTAATATTGCTTGTCCCAGCTACTCTATATTGTTCCCAGTACAAAGAACAAACCTAGATAATTGGGTCTTCTCTGATAAGCTCTTCAAGGTGAGAAATCATCATTTCCATTGTCTGAATAAATTCCTTTGAGTTTGTTTTACTCGAATTGAATCCTCGGGCCATAATTCTGTCATGTTTCTCTATCCAATCTTCTTAATACTTTTTTGCATCCACTTGAAATTTTCGTTCATAAATCCTCTTCAGATCCTCATCTAAGACATAGGGTCATATTCCATGATCAAGAATATATTCCTTGGAGTGCAGTATTAGTTTCAATTACTCCCCATCATTTTCTTCTATGTCTCTTTTGTAACTATTTGCTTCTCCACATTCTCCCTTATGTAGGACTGAAATTTTTTTGTTCCTTCCCTTCTTGGACAACTGAGTTTCCAAAGGTTTTGGAATGTAAGGATAATACATGTGTCCCTTTGGCCTTTTCAACTAAACCACTATACATTTCCCTGAATCTCTAATGCATTTTTTGCTTTCTTCCTGTGAGGGATTTGAGGACCTTTTCCTTCACATCGGTCCATATTATCCACTGAAGGGAAACTATAACTATCATCCCATGAAAACTCATCCTCCTTATTCAATAGAGTTTAATAGTATTCTATGCCATCAAAGTGGTTCCATAGCATTATTGTCGAGTCAAATTTTAGGGGCCTCTGCTTATAGAGAGACTCCTCCTTACCTGATCTATTCTTTTGGTCAGATTTCTTCCCCCTGGACCCAGTCTTCAGACGGTAACCGAAGGTGTTTGGGTCTAAGGCCCTTAATACATTCACACCGCCAAGGTTCCGTTGTTCCTTGTGAAATGTTGCAGCCAAAAATTAGTGCTTCCCCTAAACTGATTCAGATCCAGTGTATTTCTCATAACCTCGGCCCACAGACTTATGATGCTTGTTAGTGTCCTCCCAGCCTCTATTATGAGAGCCACTGAGACTTTGGAACTCACTATCTACTTATATAACCTCACCTTCCACATAATTAAAGTAGCTATTGGGTTCTCCGTGGCCACTTCTAAGGGAATCTCCTCTTCAACTCCAAGGATACACAAATATTTCTTCAACCGAGTGAAGATTTCCTCAACCCACAGTCTAGCCTCCTTTGGATTCACTTTCTTCACATCCACTGTAAAAAAACAAATGTGTTTTCTTCTTCTGAGCCTCCCCGGTACTAGCCTCTTCTCCTGGATGATCTTGGTACCAGACCATATCTAACTCCATTGCAACCTCCCCACGTGCATCCTCATGCTCACCCAAAACACCACTATCCTGCAACTCGTGTTCAACCATTGTATCCACTTTCACCACTGATGGTCGGTCCCAATTCACACGATGACACCGAGAAGTCAAATGGCCAATTTTGTTGCAACCCGAGAAGAATGCTGGCCAGGATTTGAACACCACTCACGTCTTCTATCTATGCTCTTCTACGACCTAAATCCATAACCACTCTGATGGAGGTTTGGAGACATCGACCTCAACACATGCACGAGGAAAAATAGGATGACAGATTGAAGATGTGAGATTATCTAAACACAAATATATTCAATCCAAATTCCCAAGCATACAAATAATGGAAGGATTCTAGAAGGTTTGAGGTAGGTTGAGAAAAATTACCCCCACTGCAGCCAAAGACGGGTCACGATTATGGTTGAGATCAAAGGACCATCGCATGAGGAAAAATCCGCATCCATTGAAAAACCGAGGAGCACTAGACCAGGAAATGAACAAATACTCTTCCAATTATAATAAAATAATTATTTGAATATGGTTGAGAAGAGCCACCACCACTCAGTTTTGGAGACCCCATACATAGAAAACAAATATGTCGAAAGCGTTAACCGATGGATGATGATCCCTGAATCGGGAGACAAGAGTCAATCTGTGAAGATCTGATGCTGCATTGAAATCATTTTTAGAAATCTCAAGTTGCAGGGAGACTTCATTAGTTCGGGGACCTTAGGGAAAAGAGGGATCAGTGGGAAAAGTATGTTTTTTGAAAATTCAATTTTTAAGCCTAATGTGAACTGACAAAAAATTACATTTCAAAAAGTATAATAAATCCTTATATATCTATGCATATAAATATTTTATTACATGTTTATATGGTGATAATTTATACATAAATAACACCTTATGGTCTTTTTGTAATACATAAGCATCAGATAAGCTCTAGTTATAGTTTTTGGTGGTAGTTTAGAAAACATGGAGCTTTTTAAAATATCTATGAGCTTGAAATTATCATGTATATTGTTTTTTTGAATTGTAATTACCAAATTTGATATTGGAATTGGTCCAGGGAAGAAACTAAAAAAGTGAACACCCTTTCGATCCCATACAAATGAGATTCATAATGAATACTTCCATTTCTGGATTCCATTTCTTCTTAAATCATTTATTGATCTTGAGATATGGTCACTTGGATTTATGTCATCTAATTTAATGGATATGTTTTAATGGTTATATTTAATATTTAAAATATAATTTTTTTTATTATAGTTTAAATATCATTTGATACACACAATTTAAAATATTATTTATTTTATGAAAATATAAAATGAGATCTCAGGACATTACATTCCCCCATTCAATAAATTACATCAACACAATTTAAATTATTAATTATTAAAAAATATTGATAAGAATATCTAGAAAATAACTTGATATTTAATTTTATAATGAGTTATAAATCACATTTATTCCCTTATAAAAATTAAAAATCCAATGTTTTGTTTTTTACAATCCATTTGAGTGAAATACCTCCCGTGGTTTGGTGTTATATAACATTTCATTTTTCATAGAGATAATTTTTATATATTAAGTGACAGATTGTCACAAATTGGTTTGTGTTAAGGAAATATAATTCCATATTTTCATAATAGATACACCACACACACCTCGATTTCATCCCACAAACTCCTTTAGCATGGTGGCTTCAATGGAAAGTCTAGGATGAATGATGAAGAAAATAAAGAATGTTTCTCCTATACATAAGGCTCATTGTGTTCCATTCTTAGACCTATCATGGTACTTTATGGAGTTTCCAACTCCACCTCACCAGCATGTATCCTCAATAATTTAATCCTCTCTCGTGTCACCAGTCTCAAATGATAACCACCCATATCTCACCTTCTTGTTGCACCGGTCCTAATGTCACCGACTCTGTGAATCCATCTCTTCAAAAGATTCCTTGGGGATGTACACCCCATTAAATATACTTTAGGAGGCTCTTTATGGTCCCAAAACTATATATATAGTACTCAAATCATTTCCCACACATTCTATATGGACTTACATACTCGGGTGGTATATAAACTGATTCTTGAACCGATCCCAACCTAGAGGTAATAGAGGAGGGTTTAATTCTAAATCCACCATTGGCATAGTGCTTTCAACTTCTCCAAAAAACATCAGGGTCTACATCTGTTATGGGTTCATTAATGGGTCACAACAAGGACGATCCGTTGTTATCACATCCTATTCTATTGATGTTAAGATATCTCTATGGTGGATTATAGTTACAATCATTGACACATCTATTTTTCTCAGTCATTAAGATGATGAGAAGAATGTAAGCACAATTAGTGAATATGGAGTCTATTTTTAAAATGTTAATCCACTATGATAATTATATCAAATCCATCTTTAAGACCCATATTTAAATTTTTTTGCCTATAAACATAAATTTGAAAAGGAAACTATCATAGGACTGGATATTTTTCTTGACGAAAAAAATTCCAAGTGGTACATTTTGACAAATTCTTGGAAACATAGAGTGTCAAGAATAAAGACCCCATATTAAAAAGTCTAAAGTGGAAGATTTAGTTATCCTAATCCATATTATTAGTAGTTATTGAATAGGCTCTACCATATTCCCTTGATAATGGTTGTTGTACATGATTATCATCCTTATCATCCATAATAATATGTGACTTAATTAGATAATGTAACAATTGTATATAGTTAAGGTGATGGAGCAATATTGGTTATTTTAGATGCATGTTTTCCACTGTCATCTTAATAAAAAACCTCTTTATTTTCTCATAACAAATTGATGCTCGAGGACCCCCTCTTCTATAATTAAACCATCTTCCAATACACTTAATTAAATTACATTGGATCCTCTTCCATTTTTTCTTCATATATGTTTCTTAATATTCATTATTTTATCATCTTCTTTTCTTGAGATTTGATGAGTCTCAATCCATTTATTCTTTGGTTCACTTATGATTTCAAATATGGTTCCATTTATAAATTTATTTTGTGATAGTTTTTTTGAAATAATAAATTTATTTCTTATTTCATCTTCCTTTATAATGTGTAGGAGTGTTGATGAGTATTTTGGGTAGTGTCTGGTCCCAAATTAGGGGGTTTTTTGTGTGAGGGGAAGTGAGGATAGGAGAGCCCCTTTTATAAGTAAAAAAGGATGACATTTTTAAAAATGACAATATCTTTTTAATAATGGTAATTCACATTCAGGGAAAAGTGTCTTTACTGCTGTAGAAATAGGGGACATGATAAGTGATAAGGTTGACCAAGGGCTTCACCACACCGTCACACATATGTTTAAAATATGTATGAAGTCATTTACTCTTATATTTTTGTTACTTTTACCATTCTAGTTTTTTACCACGTTATACAAAATTTTACTAAGTAAATTATCCTTTATGAATTAAAAAAATGTTTCTAATTATATAATATAGACCCACTGATTCCAAATTTGAAATCCATTTTATTTAATTAAAATGTTAAAAGTGATAAATATAAATTCTAAAATAATAATTATATAATGAATTAAATATATTACTGAAGTTATAAAACAATAAATATAAGTTTATTAACATGACTAAATATTTTTAAATTTATAATATAACTTATAAAATGAATATTTTTCTTGAAAATGGTTTTAAAAATTTCTAAATCATTATTATAGACTAAAAATTTCATAAATGGAATGGTATTTGATAAAAAAATACATTTCACAATTCACCTAAAAAATCAATTTTTTTAGATAAATATAAAAAATTATCAGAATATTATATTGAAATTTTAAAAAAAAATTATGTTATTTTTTTGAAATTCACATCCTGAAATGTATAAATTTTCTTTTTTTAAAAACCTAATATTTATCGGAAAAAAAATTTTATATGAAAAAATGTTCTTGTATATTGACAATTATTTATCCTTTAAATTAACAATTAATATAGAATTGTTATTTTTACATATCACCAATTATTATTATTAGTATTGAATCATAATAAATATAGATCTATACAATAAAAACCCTATATCTAGAAAATATAGAATTTTTAATTTTAAATTCAATTGATTAAAAATGAACTTTCAAAAGGTATAAAAATTCCTGATATATCTATATATAAAAATATTTTATTTCATATTTATATAATCCTAATTTATACTATCACAGTAAATTATGATCCTTTCATAATATTTAAATATAAGATAATCTTAATTTATAATTCCAAGTGGTAATTCAACAGGCATGAATCTAATGGATGTTAGCACGAGCTTGAACTTCTCCCATGTATGGTTTTGATCAAACCATACTATCTCAAGATCATATTAGGATTATTCTAGGGAAAAACCTAGTGAATATACCTCCCTTTCATTCTTAAAAATGGGCTTCACAAGGAAGTCATCATGTTCCATATAACATTTCTTCTTACTTTTTTTATAGATCTTATGATTTCGTTACTTCAGTTTATTCCAAAAAAATTAATGGAATTTTTTTGACGATCAAATTTAATATTCTGAATATTTTTTGGTTTTAATTTTAGTTTCGTTTAGTGTTTAAATCAATCTATTAAATATATTAGTTATTTAAGAATATTATACAGTGACATCTTGGGCCATTACAAAATAGAGTTATATGGACAATCATAAAAGAGATTTGATGTTTGAACTTGGTGACAAAGTGTTCCTCCAGATATCTCCATAGAAGTGTGTTACATGATTTGGGAAGAAGGGAAAGAAGAGCATGGTGTAAATTGGACCCTTTTAGATCCTTTATTCTTATTGGGGTGGTTAATTATTCCATATCACTCCAACTAGACCTCTCCTAAGTTAATAATGTGTTCTATGTATCTATTTTGAGGAAGTATATATAAGAATCCTCACATGTTAAAAACTCATATGATGTTCAACCGGAATGTTATTTTTTCATAAAAGAAACAACTAGTGGAAATTATTCTTCTATTTTATAAGTTTCCCTTTCAAAAACTTTGAACTATTGATCTCATCAAAAATTGCCTGCACAACCCTTTTTCCAATTTATGCAACATTCATATTCCATTGAATGGTTTGAAATTTTCCTTCTTTTCTGTGATATGGTAATTTCCTATCATATGCATCCATTTTACAATATACCAACACGTTTGATTCCTATATATATTCTTATATAGTTCTTCATATTGTGCCATCTAAATTCTAGAGTAGAAACTACTGTTTTATGGGTACTCTTACAAGGGGTTGTTTTGATCTCAATATCCTTGGAAATCCATCTCATAAGATCTCATCGTATCCCTTAGAGTTTTAATAGTTCTTTATGTATGAAAATATTTATGACGATGATACATAGTTTTGAAACTCAACTCTTTCTACAAATACTTCTATAAATATTTCAAAATACTTCTCCAGAACCTCGAGGTATTCCTCAGATGTTGATCAGATATAATGGAGAGTGGTACTTAATGTAGTATAACAACTTACATTATGTGAATCAGGTAATTTTTGTCTAGGTATTAATATCATTTGATAAAAATAAAAATTGGTAACTTAGTAAGGTGGTTAACTATAAAAAAAATATCATAATGGCCCTTAGACTTTAGTGGGTGTCCTATGAAAAAATATATTGCAATGTTTTCCAATTTCTATACCGGTATGGATAATGCAAGAAACATACACTTATGTTTTATTCATTCAGACTTAACATGATATCATACCAATTATCTAGATGTGTATTCATTTATTTCCATCATATTGTTATCCCACAAGATTTTTTTCATTCAATATCTATACATATCTTTTTTCATGGATATATAGAGAAATATGAGATTTGAGAATCATTCAAAAGTAACATATTTAGTTACAGTTTTTATGAAAAACATATATGTGTTTCTAACCTTATAAATCCATCTTTATCAATGTTTAACATTTGAACACCCTCTACATTTGTCTTATTCCATGTCTATGGAAGGTAAATTTTATTTTATGATTATCATTCATTATTATGTGATATTTATAACATGATCACACTATTTTTTTATTTTTATAAACTCATTGTTGATGAATAATTTATTCATCACTTACTAGGTATTTTATCTCACCCATTTATTATATTTTCATTCCCCATGTAACACACTTTTCTATAATTATTACTGGGTACCCAGTATATCCCCCATGTAACTAGTTCCTCCTTCAGTCCTTGAACTACTAGTGGAATCAATTATAGCATAAACCCATATACCAAACCACCAAATACACCTTAAACTATTCTAAAAAACTCCTAAAATTACATACCCAAAATTTATAATTCAATATTGAAACCCAAAAAATATCCTTCCATATAAACCAAAATTTTAAATGAGATCATGATCTCTTCAACTAATTATTCTAATTTATCCTAAATTCCACTTGAAGTAAACCACATTTCATACATGACATTATAAACAACACACTATGAAACATTTCATCCCCAAATATTAAAAATGACTATTTATCCCTAAATTTCATAGTTAAAAAAACATTATATTCATGTAAATATCTTTAACACATAACCCCAAACACACTCTACACATTTGAATTATTACTCTGAGATCTGACTTAAACCACTAGAATATGTATAATTCTGTCACCCATGAGATAAAATGAACACTAGAACACTAAGCCACACACCAAAAAATAAATCAATGTGTAATTAAATATCCCACAACCTAATTCAAAGTAGGAAATGATTGTAAATTATAATAGTTAAAAATTATAATGATCATAAGAAGCCAATACAATTTCTAATAATTTATCTATGTTATGATAATGAATCTTAAAAATAAATTTAAACTGCTCTATACATTAAATTTTTTATATTAAAATAAATAAAAATATACCTAATAACTTCAATAAACCATCTAATTACTAACCACACATCATTGGTGCTCCCTATCATAAGGTTTAACCATGATTCACATATACTTTTCCTTCCATTGGATTCATTTTATTTAAAATAAATAATTTTCAAATAATTTTTTCAATAAAAGAAATCCCAATTCAATATTAAATGTTATATATATTTTAATAAATTTAAATTTTTAGATGCAAACTCATTTTTTAATTTGATATTTAAAAAAACCACTTTCTTATTTTCCCTTTTAAAAACAGACATTTTTGCTAATTTTTTATTATTCATCCAAAATATATTAATTTTAAAGTTTTATTTAAGAAAAAATTTCCTATATTTTTAATAAATTGATAACAATTTTATAAAAAAAATTCATATTTCAATTAACATCTATTCATTAAAAAATAGCTATAATTATATTTTATTTCCATGAAAACACTGTAAAGTCCCATATAAATATAAACAATAATTATAAAGTAGCATTTAAATTCTATGAAATGGAAAAAAATAACAAATTATGGCAATGTGTACAATATATTTCTTTTTAGATAAATGATATCTTATTTAGTAGTGAAAACAAAAAATTAAAAAACATTTCATGTTCAATTTGAAATCATAAAACTATTATTATAATACTTTATTAACAAAGAACATGAAACAGACTCATGAAGATGTTACTATAAAAAATTTATTTAACATGCTTAGGAATTCTTATTTTTATCAATTATACAATACATATGTAAATATATAATAGATAATAAATCATAAAAGTCATATATGTGCATACAATTAATTAATTAGACAACACCTAATAAGTTATTTAAGAAAATTATGATTATTTTCCTATCTATTATTTAATTAACTTAATATAATCTAATAAAAATGAGAAAAATGTGTCCTAATGTGTCACAAAACCATATTTTGTATGAACTAATACAATGAGTGGCTTGTGATTTAGTTATATAATATCAATATTGTTTTTTTCTAATTACACCTCTAGATACCTAAATTAATTGCTCAGTACTACCTATATTTATTAGACTAAACACAATGAAATGGTCTTGAAACTAAGGATTAAATCATTTCCTTGTAGGACATATATTAACAAGTTGTACTGCTTACTCGTTGATAGTGCTATATTCTGGATAAACCATGCAATATCTGATCCTAGATAACCTAAAAAAATTAGTTTAATACCATTTTTTTATAATCTTTACATATTTTTCTATGCTAAAAAATAATTAAGACTACCACTAACTCTATGGGTATCATCTATAAATAGGGGTTGGTGACTAGAACCTCATGTATTGATATAATAGTGGGGAATAATTTACCCAGAGTGGTTTGTATGACAAACCATGACAATATTTATTTGATAGAATGATATGACCCATATTTATCTTGTATGGAAAGAATGTTGATAAATAAAAATTCTATATTAACAGTATTATATTACAATGTTAACAAGAAAACATGTGTACATTAATGTATTCAGGAACACAGAACAATTCAATACAAATCCATACTAGCAATGCTATCTGAAACATACATACTTAATATAGCTAAATTGGCATGGTAATGTGGCGACAATACCAGGAAAATATGGAATTATACTTTAACCACACATGGATCCAGAATAAATGAACCCTTTTAAAGCACCTTACTAGATAACATTGTGTGAAATATCTATCTATAATCCTTTAATACCTAAAATCCAGTAAGTGAATATATATGTCCCTGAGAGTGTCCATTTATGGTGTGAGAATATATATATTAAGTAGGGAACCTCCAACTTTCTTCAAAACAACATTGTATAATAAGTTGTATGCGTTAACATGTGTACCCAATTATATATACATATAATAAAATGGTTTTTCGGGAATTCGTCAATGAAACAAGGGATGGATAAAAATTGAAGACAAATGAATAAAAAGGATATAAAAAAATAACTCAATATATCAGAAGAAACCATACTCATAATCATATAATTTGGTACCCACCTTCCATCAATAATATTAATTGGGGAAGGGAAATATTATGTAACTTTTCAACAAAAAGGTATCATATACTAGAATCATAACATACTCTTAATCCATTGGATGGGAAGGTCTTTAATAAGGTGGGACTCTATCTTCTATTCCAATGGTAAACTGGAAGGGGTATACAGTAGCTAGAGTTATATTCCACTTCAATCATACTCATACTATTTCAAAAACATTGTCATGTTGTTTGAAACAGTATAATTTTAAAAAATATCATTTATTGTTCATTCAAAAATAGAAATTCTTAATACTTTGTGTCGTCTATCATTTTAATATAACATAATTAATGAAGCCAATATTTTCATATACTTTATACTATAACTCATTTTTTTATAATCCCACCATAGTGTTATTGTATGGGTAATTGTCACATTTTTAGGTTTTAGTGGTAATTTGAGATTAAATGCAAAAAATGGTTAAATCTGGAATTTTGAGATATTTTTAACAAAGGGGTATTTTGGGAATAAAATTTAAACTATTATTCCTAATAATTTGATTCTTTTTTAAGGTCCTTGTTTTATTTCCTACAACTTTGTCTTCTGTGTTAGGTGCTGATTTGAGCATCTAGAGGCCCAAAAAATCAGTTGTGTTGGGAAATTTTACAAGAAGATAGCATGGACCCCACCTCTACTACAGAAGTATAAATAGATATACACACCTCCAATTGAGGTACTTATAGACATAGATGAAGTAAGATTCAATAATTCATGTCCTTGATAAGTTTCAAGTCAAAATACAATCATTAAGGAATTCTTTGAATGCTCAAACCAGTGGAATACGAAAGGGCTTCTCAGGTAGAAATTATTCCATTGAGTAATTTTTTCATACCATCTAAAATATGTATCCAAAATATATCATATTTTTTAGGGATGAGAAATAAAATGGGGATCAACTTTTATTAAGGCTCCAATGTTTGAATCGATTGGTTTGGGGGTAATAATGGTATGGGAATGTGAAGCTGTGGAATCCGACATGGTAGATGGATAAATTAAATATCCTAGAGTAAAATGGATAAAAATAATTCTTCCAAAGCTCAATGATGATGAAATGATGAGGTTGAATAGAGGAGATATTATGGAACAACATTCATGAAGACAAATTTTATAGATTTTTCAATTTATTGGGACATAAACACTAAAAAATTTGGTGGACACTTTTTCGGAGAATTATTTCACCTTCTCCCCCTATAAATATGTATCCACACCCCTTCTCAAAATTTTGACACTTCTATGTGGCCAATTTATAATGGTTTATAGATTATTTAAATTTTAGTAGTATTGATATTTTTTAATATATTTTTTTCTTCTTATTAATCTCACTCTCAATTTTTTATCTTTTTTTCCACCCAGTTCTTCCCCACATTGATCTCTTATGCTCGTGATCATGGGTAACTAACCCGAGTAAGTTCCCAAGGGATCAATCCGATGTTAAACCAATTCCATTATACATTCATGTTTTATGTTTCTCATTTTACAACATTTAGACTAAGGGGGATCTTAGTTTTAAAGGATCCAATGTGCCTCCACTTTCCCCCTGAGGCTTAGCTTTCTATTTTATAATATTCTCTCTTGATTGAGGAGGTGGATGTGAGGTCTCTCAGTTATCGTTGGGAACATCATATATCCACATCCATTGGTATAAGAGGTTTTCCATTCATATAATGTTGAATTCTCATTAAGTATATTTGAAGCTAACAAAGAGACAATGAAGGTTTATTCTTGAAAATCCCTTTGGAGGATCTCTTTTTCTAGCATAATTTTTTCTCTATTCATTCTATCTGTATTATGAATTACATATTTACTTTTAATTATCTTGAAACCTTATTTCTAATAGGTCCATTTATTTATGTTTTATATCATAAATAAAAAATATAAAAAAAGTGAATTATAAGTAGTGATTGATTGACGACAACAACCTCTCAAGAGAATAACCTAGGTCAGCCCCTATGCTACACTTAGATATTAATATTTTTGAGAGCTCGAACAATAAAACTACATCAAATTGGCTCCACTTCCAGAGAACTATGTGGCCTTCAATTACTATATTTATTCATATTTTTCAACTAATTTTTCTTTTATTTAAAAAAAAAAGTCATTAATTTGCAAAAAAAAACAAAAAACACTCTTGTCATGATGTATTTTAATTAAAATTATTATTTGTGGATTGAACAATCTTTGGTTCCAGAAAATGTGTGTAATGTTTTCGATGATCATTTTCAAAGGATTTTTTATAATGGGAAAAATCTGGAGAGTCAAATAGAATTTATTGCTGAATATGTACGCAAACCCCAAGAAAAATCCTAACCAGAGTCGGAATATGAATCATAATGAGTGGTGGAGGAGATTTCACCAATCATTTTATATGTTAAATAACCTGAGGGGGTGATAAAGTTCTTATAAAGGAATTAATCACATCATCATGCACGCATCAATTGTTTAAGTAGGTCTTTGATGTACATATTCCAGATGATGTGCTCTTGGGAGATCAATATTTATTAGAAGAATCCTGGAACAACTTTGTTGAAGATAACATGAAACAAGATCTTCCCATCCCTGATAATAAAACATCAGAAACATTATACCTCTCTCTTGATTTGGAGGATAATGATGAAGATGAACCTGCTGAAATTCAGTTTCCAATGGTCATGCCTAAATAGATAAATTTCCATGATTAATTACTTAAAAGTGATGATTTACTTATTAATTCATCATGTATTAATCTTATTCAAGATAAAGTGTTTTCGGATGTATCATTCTTTGAAATTTCTGATACATCACAAATGGAATAAACAATGGATGTTATAAAAGAGACTACCCAGGAAGATATTATTGAAGAAGAAGAGTTGGACAATCATGTGGTGGGGTGACTACATACTCAACAACAATTTTCATACCATAGTGTAAGGGAACCCAAGGAAGTCAATAGGGATCACCCACACCTTCTATCCCCCCTACTTCAAACCTAAAATTCTATTTTTATTATTTCTTGGGGGTTGGGAACATTTTAATCTTTTTTGGGGTTCTCTCCTTTTAGTGTTTACTAATTGACATCAGGAAAAGTCACAGGTGATTGTTCATCTCAAAGAAACCACACCCACCTTCTAATGGGGGATAATCCACTATATCTACCTAACTAGGGGCAGTGAAATCCTAGCACCCACATAGGGGTCTAAACCATGTTCTATCCTCTTTTCCCTTTATCTATCTTTTTTATTTTAATTTTTATGATTTACTATATTTCTTGATTAATATTTCTATTGACAGTAACTAAGAGTTATACTAAAATAATTTACATAAAAAATAATAGAAGGTTATATTTTTCCATCCCTTAGATTTTCTACCTTTGTATTTATATTTTGTGAAGTTGAAATGAGGTTTAGTAAAATTTAAGTATGGGGGGAATGTCAACCTGCTTAGTTCTTCTTGTGTGAATTTTATTTTTATTTTTACTATTTTTAGGATTTTTTTTCATTAATGAATATTATTATAACATTTTTCACATCAATGGATTTTTAAAGAGTTGAAATGATTTTTTAATGAATGTGTTTTAAATTATTATTGATGTGAATTTTTTTCATTGAATTGGATTTTCATTCATTTTTAAGAGTGTAATATATTTTTTAAATCCATGACCATGAAACATTGAATCAATTTTTTTTCCAATAATGAGGAATTCTAAAACACTTTTATATATTCTTCCTGATACCCACAAAACCTTGATGGAAACATAGATTTTGTGTGAGAACTAGAATTTTTGATTTTTCTCTTTCGTATCTTTAGATTTCATTGAATTTATTTTATATGATTGATACAATTCTTTGACTAGAAAATTTTTATCTTGAGACCCACCTTTACATATATCCTTCTTTAGCCCTAAGATTCCAGGAAATGCCTTATAGTTTTAAGCCACATTAAAAGATTATTTTTACTTACATACACGTAATCTTGGTATTTTTACATGGAAATTTCAAATTTGAGTGTGGGGGAGGGTCCTTTCATGTGAATTCATTGGGATATGTATCATGTTTTGGTGGTGTGAGGTGTGTGTCAACATTTTGGGTAGTGGATAGTAAGATAATTGAGCAAGTATCATCATTTCACTGTGATTTATTTATTTGAAGCATTTCTCCTTCATAAAAAGATAAAAAATGGATGTGAGATTTAATTTTTCACTGTACATTATTTTATGACTCATGTCCCTCTCAAAAATCAAGGGGGTAAATTTTCATTTATTCATTATATTCAATTTTCATCTCATCCGCCATGAAAAAAATAATAACAATTGAAAATAAAGATATTTGTTGGATGGATTTTTAAGGTTTAACAAATTTAAATGTTGGAAATGAAAATGAGATAGAAATTTTTTTCACAGAAGATACATGATAAAATTTAATTTGGGATAAGATCATTGATATTTTCTCATTTTTGAGTGTTGTGTGGATTTTGATTGGTAGTAAGATGATTTCCCGAGAGTACAATGATTATATTTGGGGGATTGATGAAGATAAAATTTTCATATATTCTATACTATAAATCATTTTTTATAATCTCACTATAGTTTTACTATATGAGTAATTTTCATGTTTTATGTTTTTGTGGTAATTTGAGATTAAATGCAAAAAAAGTTTAAATCTGAAATTTTGACAGATTTTTATCATAGGGGTATTTTTGGCATAAAATTTAAATAATTACTCCAAAATTGGTTGATTTTTTTCTCTTTAAGTCCTTAATTTATTTCCTATAACATTTTCTGCTGTATTAGGGGCTGATTCGGGTTTCTAGAGGCCTGAAAATTCATTTATGTTGGATATTTTCTAGGAAGATAGCATGGTCTCCACCACTATAACAGAACCATAAAAAGATATAATCACTTACAATTGAATTAATTATAGCTTTAGATGAAATAATTTTTAATTATTCCCACCCTCGATATTTTTCATGTCAAAATACTATCATTAATGCATTCTTTGAAAGCTCCAAACAAGTGGAATATGAAAGGTATTCTCAGGTAGAAATGGTTCCCTTGAGTAATTAATTCATACCAACTGAATAATGCATCTAAAATATCTCATAGTTTGTGGAGAGATGTAAAATCAAGTGTTCAACAACTTTTATTAAGGTTCCAATGTGTAAATCGATCGGTTGGAGGGTCATAATGGTATGTGAATGTGAAGATGTAGAATCTGATGTGAAACATGGACAAATTAAAAATCTCAGAGTAAAATTGTCATAAATTCTCCTTCTTTTGATAAATGATACATAAAATTAAAGGATTAATGGAGGAGATATTATGGAACAAAATTCATGAATACAATTATTATAAATTCAGAAATTTATTGCAACATCCACGTGGAATCATTTGGATGAGACTTGTTTGGTGAATTCTTTCACCTCCTCTCCCAATAAAAATGTATCCACACCCCTTCTCAAATTATTATAACTTATATGTGGATATTTTATATTTATTTTTTTTATTTTATTTACATTCTAATAGTATTATTAATTTTTAATATGTTTGTATATTCTTATTAATCTTATTCTCATTTTTTATCTTTTTTTCTATTCTGTTTTTTTCCATTGCAATATTTTTTACTCCTAATCCTGATTAACTAGCCCGAGGAAGTTCCTAAGGAATCAATCCAGTGTTAAACCCTAGTCATTATACACTCATGTTTTATGTTTCTTATTTTCTTAGAGTTAGTAATAGGGGGATCTTAGTGGGAAAATCACCTTTATGTCTCCACTTTCCACTCGAGGATTAGCTTTCTATGCTATAATATTTCTCCTCAATTGAGGAGGTGGATGTGAGATCTCTCATTGATCATTGAGTGAATTGTATATTCACACCCATATGTAGAAGAGTATGTTCATTCCTAAAATAGACCATTATTATTATGTATATTTGAGTCTAACAATACACAATAAAGGTTCATTCAAGATAATCTCTTGTAGGGATATCTTTTCTGTCTAGCATCATTTCGTCTCCATTCATTCTTTATGCATTATGCATTGCATATTTAATTTTCATTATCTTGAATCCTCATTTCCCAAACATCTATTTATATATGTTTTATTTCATAAATAAAAAATATAAAAAATAAATCTATAATTAGTGATTGATTGACCAAAACAACTCATCAAGAGAATGACTTTGGTCAGTACCTATGTTGTACGTAGTTATAGAAATATTTTTAAGATATCTCACTACAACACTACATGAAACTGGAACCACTACCAAGGACAAAGTGGTCTTCACTCACTATATATTTTTATATTTTGTAAATAATTTTTCTTATTTTAAAAAAAATCATAAATTTCCAAAAAAAACATAAAAAATATATTTGTTCATTATGTCTGTTAATTCAAATTATTATTCTTAGAATGAATAATATCAGGTTCCAGAAAATGCTTGTAATGATCATGATGCTCATTTTCAAAGGATTAGTGATAAATTGAAGAATCTGGAGTTCCAAATAGAACCGAATTTTGAATATATACTAACATATAAAGACAAATCCAAACCTGAGCCGGAACCTGAATCAAAACGAGTGGTGGACGAGATATCAACATTCATTTTTTATGTTAAATAACCAGAGGTGGGTGAGAATGAGATTCTAATCGAATTAGTAAAATCATCCAGCACTCATTCATTGTTTGAGGAGGTCTCTGATGTACACATTCCAGCTGATGCACTAATTGGAGATCAACATTTTTTTTGAAGAATCCTAGAATAGCTTTATTGAAGATAACTTAAAACATGATCTTTCCATCCATGATATTGAAACATTAGAAACATTCTACCTCACTCTTGATTTGAATGATAATAAAGAAGATACACACACTGAGTTTTAGTTGTCAATGGTCATTCTTAAAGAGATCAATTAAAAAGATGAATTACTTGAATGTGAGGATTTATTTATTAATTCTTCATGATGAAATCTTATTTAAGGAAAAAATTCTGACTTATCTTTCTTTGAAATTTCTGATACAACAAAAATGGAGCAGATAGTGGATGTTAAAATAGAGAATACTCAAGTTGTGTTGATTGATGATGAAAAGTTAGAAAATAATGTTATGGATTGACTAATTCCTTGAAAACAATTTTCATACCATATAGAGGAGGAACCCAAAGAAGTAAATAGGGATCAACCCTATCTTCTATTCCCTCACACTTCAAACCTCAAATTATATCTTTATTCTTTCTTGGGTGTTGGGAACTTTTTTATCTTCTTTGGGGTTCTCTATATTCAGTGTTTACTAATTGACATTAGGAAAAGTCACATGTGGTGGTTCATTTAAATGAAACTACACCCACCATATGATTGGGGATAATCCATTACAACTATCTGACTAGGGGTAGTGAAATCCTAGAACCCACTTGGGGGTCTAAACCATGATCTATCCTCTTTTCCCTTTCGATTTATTTTTTTATTTATTTTTCAATGCTTTATTTTCTTTAATGATTTATAGGTATATTAGCAGTAGGTAAGTGCTTAACACAAGATACCCACTTCAAAAATAATATCAGGATTTATATTTCATTCAATTGGATTTTTACCTCTATATTTATAGTTTTGTTGAGTTAAAATAAGGGGTAGTAAAATTTACATTTGGGGGAGTGTCAACCTACACAGTTCTTCTTATGCGCTTTTCATTTTTTTTTCATATTTTTAGTATTTTTTCTCTATAATTAAAATTATTATGAATTTTTACATATCAATTTATTTTGAAAGAGTTGAAATGATTTTTGAAGGACTTGATATTAAATGATTTTTGGCATCAATTTTTTTCCTTTAATTGGATTTTCATGCATTTTTATGAGTTTGATTGATTTTCGAAATCCATTACCATGAAATACCGACTCAAAATATTTTATCAATCCTATGGGGTATTCTAAACCACTTTGAAATATTCTTCATAATACCCATAATTTCTTGAGGGAAATTTGGATTTTGTGTTAGAACTCGAATTTTTTATTTTTCTCTTTCGAAGATTTAGATTTCATGGAATATATTTCAAATGATTGAGGAATATCTTTGGCTAGCCGCATTTTATCTTGAGACAAACCTTTACATATATCCTTAGTTACTCATTTGATTCCATGAATTGCCTTATATTTCTAAGCCACATTACAAGCTGATCTTTCCTTACTTACCCGCTCTCTTGGTATTTTTACATGGATATTTCAAGTTTGAGTGTGGGGGAAGGGCCTTTCACTTTCATTTATTGGGATGTGTATCATTTTTTGTGGTGTGAGGTACATGTTAACCATTATGGTAGTGGATAATTAGAGAATTGGGCATGTGTCATAATTTCATTATGTTTTATGTGTTTCAACCATTTCTCCTTCACAAAAATAAAAAAATAGAGATGGGCTTGAATTTATCATTTTATGTCTTTTTATGTCACATTTCTCTCTCAAAAATCAAGGGTGTGAATTTTCATTCATTCATTTTATTAAATTTTTATCTCATCTTCCATGAAATAATAATAATAAATCTATGCCCTTATGAAGATTTTCCAGAAAAAAGAGGAGAACTTGGATGATATAATTCATTAAAATAACTACTTGGCTCATATAACATGTCATTAAAAGGGTAGGTGTTGTGTTATAGAAATTCCAGAATATTTTAGCGAGGTTCATCTTGTTTTTTCACTTGATTTCTCATAAATTCCACTTAAGAGTCCTACCTTCTCTTTTTAGCTTTAAATGTTTTTGCAATCATTTTCCGAGAAAACCTATGCCACATAATTTACCTTGAAATATTCCTCAATATTGAATTGATTTTCATATTTTATGATGTGGAGAAATGATAATTTTCAAAATACTATAGTGATACATTTTATTTCCAAGTATGAGCATAACTCCATATTTAGTTTCTCTTGAATGACGAGTGACATAAAGTTCAATTTGAGGTAGGTTGTGATTGTTCCATTAGTGGATTTTTGAGTTTGAACAAATTTAAATATGGGAAATGAAAAAAAGGGGCAATTTTTTTTTCATATAGGATACCTGAGGATATTCTATTTTGGATAAGAACATTGATATTTTATCATTTTTGAAGGTTGTGTGTATTTTTATTTGGATGTAAGATGATTGCCTAGGAGTGTAGTGGTTAAGAGTGGGAGAGTGATGAAGAAAATATTTTCATACATTTTATAATATAAATCAATTTATATAGTCCCACCATATTGTTATTGTATTTGTAATTGTCATGTTTATATGTTTTTGTGGAAATTTGAGCTTAAATGAGAAAAATGGTTAAATAAAGAATTTTCGTATATTTTTATTGTAGTGGTATTTTGAGAATAAAATTTAAACTATTATTATAAATTTAATTATTCTATTTTTTTAAAATCCTTAATTTATTTTCAACAACTTTTTCTTCTGGATCAAGGGCTTATTCAAGCATTTAGAGGCCCGAAAAATCATTTTGGTTGGGAAATTTTTTGGGCGAATAATGTGCGACCCACCTCTGCAACTTAATAATAAATAGATCTACACACCCAAAACTGATGTATTTCTTTCTGTGTATGGTATATGATTCATTATTGTGAATCCTTGATGAATTTTATATCAAAATACAATCATTAATGCATTCTATGAACACTCTAAACAAGTTGAATATAAAATGTCTTCTTGGTAAGAAATAGTTACATTGAGTAATTAATTCATACATATTGAATAACACATAAACAATGTCTCATATTTTGTTTATAGATAATAAATAAAGTGGTTAGAAACATTCATTAAGTATCCAATACCAGAGTCGATCGGTTGGGGGTAAAAATGATATGGGAGTGTGAAGATGTGGAATCTGACGTGGCAAATGGATAGATTAAATGTCACAGAGTAAAATGGTCATAACTCATTAGTGTTCTCAATTAGGATTATTATTTTAGGGTGAATAGAGGATATACTATAGAACAACATTCATGAATAAAACTATTATAGATTCAACAATTTAATGGGATATCCACGTGAAACATTAAGGGGAGACCTTTTGGGCGAATTCTTTCACCTCTCCAAATGAATATGTATCAACACCCCTTCTCAACATATTGTCACTTATATGTGGCTTCATTATATTGTTTTTTATTTTATTTCCATTATAATATTATTATTAATTTTTAATATATTTTTCTATTTTTCTTAATCTCATTCTAATTTTTTATCCTTTTTTCACCTTTTTCTTATCCACTATAATCTCTTGTACTCGTGATCATGAGAAACAAACCTAAATAAGTTCCCGAGGGATCAATCTGGTGTTAAACCCAAGTCATTATAAATTCATGTTTTTTGTTTCTTATTTTCTTAGTGTATAATTGAGGGGGATCTTAGTGGTCATGACAACTTTGAGTCTCCACATTCCACCCGAGGCTTAACTATCTCTTTAATAATATCCCCCCCAATCGAGGAGGTAGATGTGCGGTTTCTCAGTATTCGTTGAGTGCATCGTATTTCCACAACCATATATAGAAGATTATATTAATGTATATGATGGAACATGCTCATTAAGTATATTTGAAGTTAACAAAGAGACGAGGAAGGTTCATTATGGATAATCTTATGTGAGGATCTCTTTTCTATCTAGTATCATTTTATGTCCATTAATTCTATCAGCATTATTCATTAAATATTTAAATTTCTTTATCTTGAATACTCATTTTTAAGAATATATTTATTTAATTATTAGTTAATAAATAAAAAAATAGATAAAATTTAATTATAAGTTTTTATTGATTGACCGTAATGGCTCCTCAAGAGAATGACCTAGGTTAGCCACTTTGATGCACTTAGTAATAAATACTTTTTAGATCATAAATGAAAATACTACATCAATAATCACAAAATACATGTAAAAATGTCATATATTTTGAGAAATATATGTTAAACCTATCAATGAACTCAAACAAGTATAATAATATTAAAATCATCATTTTAAAAGTCACGGGGCATTATTTCAAAGGAAATATTCTAGTAAAATTCCATATCTAAATAGTATATGAAGTAAATAATACACAATAGTTCATTAATTTTTATCTAAAAAGGTACTTTCAAGCTGTGGGAGTCTTATGTTGGCATTGGGGATAAAACAAGTATGAAATTAATCATTGTATTCATTGTAACGAATATGAACTTTTAGATATCTAAATAAGACATTAAATGAGTTTTGAAAGGCGAAGAAAAAGAATAATTTAAAAGAAAGTTTATATTAAAAATATGTTTTAAATCCTAAAAAAATAGTAAAACTAATCATTTATAAAATTTCCATTATAATGGGGAAAACCATACACTTTAAACCTTTATTATAAAAATGGTGTCAAAAATAAAAATTTTCATTCAAATTTATACTTTATTTAAACTAGAATAAAATTTGATGTTAAAAATAATTGTAGATTTTAAATCCAATTTACATGTTAAAGGATTCAAAAACTCCCAAATATAAATATTTGTACGTACATGATGAATTTTTTTTATTATTTGTAAACATTTAGTTTTATGGTAATAATTTTCTTTAAGAATTCAAATTTTTATAAGAAACAAAAGATTTTTTTACACTTGCCAACCTCAATATTCACCTCACTATTTATAAAACTCATAACTAGGGTTATTTTTAGATCATTGACTTATAAATAATTTAGTAAATGGTAGTAATAAATAATAAATTTATAATTTTTTAAATAGAAAAAAATTTAGTCTAGATAAAACATAAACAAAATACTCAAGAATTAATGTTAATGACCATATTTATTTATAAGAGGTAACAAAACTAGAAATCAAAATCATAACCCTGTTGATATCTTTCCACCTAGATAATATTATAACTCATTATTATGTAGAAAATCGTATAAAATGAGTCTATAAATTAGTCAATGATAGTATGGGAAATATAAAAGTTCATGAAACCATATATATAAATAAATAAATAATGGTTGAAATAATTTACAAATTATTCTAAAAAAAATCAAATGGAAATAATTTAGGCTAATTATACTTGGACACTTCTATAGCTAACACAACCAAGGGTCTGAATAAAAAATTCAAATTAAATAGTTATTTATATACCATCACATAATTTCACACCAAATAACCTTTGAAAACTTTTATGTTTTTGTTTAAAAATACCTTTTAAAATAAACCATTTATAACTTCAAAATATAGAATTTTGACACTATTATTAATTTTAGAAAATAACTACTGAAATATCTCAAGCACTGCGTAAAAATTTTCAAGAAGAGTTGAGAACCCTGAATTTAAATCATTGGAAAATTTTATCAAATTATTTGACATCTAATGTATATCCCAATAAATGAAAAATATTCACTACCAAGCTTGGGACACGATCCCATAACAAATTATTAAAATATTTTAAAAACCATAATAAAATAATAATAAACCTCAATGAAAAACTAGGTGTATTACTTCTAAAATACATGAACTACCACGAGAACAAAAAAAATAAAAATGTACATCATCTAATTATTTTATATTTATGTTCTTAAACCATGTAATTCCTAGGATAGATTGACCTTCCATTTCATCATCCCAAAATAGTGATAAAAATAAGTAAAACAACCCATTATCATTTTAATTAAACAAGTAATGGGAAACCACATTATTTGTATTGATTTCACAACATCATGGTGAAATCCCTAACTGAAATCCTATATAAGATGAAACTAAATAGGTAAAAATAGTGGGAAAGAAATATGTTATGAGAGTGTAATATAACATAGTATTTAACAAGAAGAATATAATTTGGATCACCATTGAATCATAAAGAAGATGAATGAGGATAATACTTGGAAGATTCGTTGGAGAAGCTTATGATCATGTGGTAATAATTATTGTCAATATGAGGATCAATATATATAAAATGGTTGAACAAGAAATGAAAAAATACCACCTTAAAAAATCCATCTTAGGTCTACTATGTAAGTTACAAACCATTTGTAACATGATGGAACCCTTAGGGAACCCACCATTCTTCCATAAAAACCATGTAATTGTTATATCTCACTATGTACATAATTCCCCATCCAGTCCTAGGAATCTTGCTTCCAACCCCAAGATCCTTTCCTAAAGTCATGAACCACACACCAAACCTCAAAAAATCCCAAAAATAGATCCACTTCCTTCCAGAAAACTTCATAAATCAATAATAAAATCAAAAATGAATAATTAAAAACCATCCAAACAAAAACATTATATATATCCATCCTCTCGTTAATTTATTTTCCAAATTTTATGAAACATCAACTTGAAAAAACTCCACTTGTACATGGTTCTTTACATGGTAATCATAGGTAGCGGGGTTGAAGAAAATGGGGAGTTGGCCAAGGGAAACTCCAGGTCATGGATGTAAAATATATGGGGGGGGAAGATTTTTTACTTGTATGATTTTTTTATAAACTCTTGTATATATTTTATTTATTTTTAGTTCCTCACCTACTTTTATTTACCCTTCCCTAGTTCATGGTTTAGAGATCTCGATAGAGAGGATTCAAAGGCCATTGGAGTTGATAAAATCTATGGGTGGTATGATGTTGTTGGATAAGGTGTGTAGATATGAGTTTTTTATGGACATAGATCAATTCTCATGGAATGTAATTATATTAAATATGAAATCATATAATGTAATCATAAGGGTGGATGAGTGTATTCCATACAAGTTTTTGTTTTTTATATATGAAGGATGATAATCTATAGCTAAAATGGTAATATTATGTTGCTTTTTGGAGATATATTTCCAATTGGGGAAATGATGGATTAAGACACATTTTATTACATCTCAGTAATCGATTATGGTGCTAGGTAGATTTGGTGTGGAGATGAAGGAGTTTGTTTAATTTTTGAGGGATTATTTCAATGTGTTTCCTATAGAGGATAAGAGTTTAACTATAAGGAAATAGATTGAGTTTAGGAATCATCCTTTTAAATATGTCTATTTCATGGTTATGGATGACTATATATGGTTCTTGTGAAGTATAATCTATTGAGAATCCATATTAAGGAGTAATTTCAATGGGATTTATTAAATATATTATGTCACCATAGTCGGCTCTAGAATTGTTCACAAATAAAGAGAATATAATATTAGTGTTATTTATATATTATTCATGGTTTTGTTAAATGAAGGTGAATAATCATAATCATATTCCCATGATTCATGATTTATTTGGCCAGCTGGAAAGGTGACTTTATTATCCCAGATTGATATACAATCAAGATATCAATAAAACAATCACAAATAAATACAATCCTAAGATATATTTTTGATGTAATTATTAGTATTTAACGTTTATATTGATTCCATTTAGAGTGAAAAATTATTTTTCCATTTTATCTAGGGCTTATTAATTCGGAATTTCAACAATATATTGATAATTTTAGGAATTTATTCTTTTATGATTATTTGGATTTATTAGAGGATATTGGGGGGTCATGTAGAGCATTAAATAATGGTGTTTGAGTTTATTTGGATTCACATATTCTATTGAAATACATATAAGTAACATTTTAATATATATATAAGAGGTGTATTTTCTAGATCATATTATTTTACGTCTTGGTGCAGTAGTGGGTACAAAATATATTAATGAAGTCATTTCCTGAAATACTCTAAAGAATCTTTCTAAAAGAAGGATATTCATAGTTTTAGTAGTACATTATAGGTGGGTTTTTATTGGCTTTTCATTGATGGTATCTCAATTAACATATTTGAAAATGAATGGAAATTATTTTGATTAGATGGAGTGGAAATCTTCTTTTAAAATCTTGATTGAAAAAATTCCATGTTCCCATCTTCTATAGTTTATTAGGAAGGGTTCTGTTGTGATGTATCCTGCTAGGGTTTTCGATGAATCATGATGCATGGAGTAGTCATTCTATATGGATCTAGGTAGTTATATCCCCATGAATGTAATTATTTTACCCATTATTTAAGGAATATTATTACTGTTTTACATAATATTTGGATGAATTATTTTCCTAGTGAGAAAATTGAGGGGTTTTCTAATCATAAAAATATGTGATATATCTCTCATCAAAAGTATTTGTATTTATGTCAGATATTTTGGGTTTTATTTTTTTTATTATTATAAAATAAAAAACCTATATGGAACTATAATGGGTATTACAGTGGCTAACAGCTTGAGATCAAAACCTTTGGATAATGATTCCAATCCAACTATTGTCCAATAAAATGCAGTGGTTCTTTCAGTGTTACCAAAGCCTAGTTCACTAGTAAAATATATATTTAGAATGACAACTCTATATCTTTGTTCATTTATAATAAATGTTATAATTTTTTCTATATCGACAACTAAATTACAAATATTAAAATTCACTAATCATGTTTTATGTTAGATATTCGATAAATAATGTATTTTTTAAATGTCTCTTAGTGAATAAATAAAATTGAAAAATTATTTTTTAAATTCATTATTAAACAATCGACATTGAAATTTTTTTAAAAATTAAAATATAATTCTGAAATTTTATTGATTTTCAGTCACTTGACCCCTTCCAGCACTCTATTCCTTTCTCCAAAACCAAGTCACTAACCCACTATGTCAGTATCCACCCCTAATAACAACCTCATTTACATTCCATCTATCACCAACCACAACCATTCTTTACATGTTTTGGCCATTCTCTAACGCACTCAACCAGTATCCCCCATACTCTATCTTCTCTCACTACTAAAAAATCCCACACATTTTTATTCTACTTTTGAATCCTATGGTGTGCATAAAATCAATATATTATTTTAACCCTAATTTATTAAATAATTATTATATTTATTTATTCTAATATTTTAGGGTTTAAATTGGTAAATATATTCTGTTTTATGAATCTTGAATGTTTTTATTAATCACTGTTTAAACTATTATCATATATGATGTTTAGTGAATAAAAAAGATTTAATTTTCCTGAAATTATTTTGATTCATCGACCTAAGTTATATTTTATATTTTAATTCTTATGTATATAGTTATTGTTAAGAAATTTTTTTCTATGTAATTATATTAAAAATATATTTTAGTATACCAGTTAATGTTTTGTGATTGTTTTGGGAAAGAGTTCTCTTTCCAATGATTTGATAAATAAATATATTGTTTTTTTATATTATGATATTTTTTACGTGACAATTATCTATATAATAATTTATGATTTTTGGTTGTACTTAAAAAGTTTAGAGAACCCGACCCCAGTAGCTCAGAGCTAGTTGTTAAATTTTCACATTGGAAAAATATACAATGAATTTTATCCCTAGGGACCAAATAATTTATTAGTCATGGTAAACAAGATACATACTTGAGAGTGACACTACATTTTAAAACATAAAATAAACAAATAATTATCATTGAGAATTCCAATATTCCCCTTAGGGTATCCTTACATATCAATCCCAAAATATATCCTGGTATCTTGGAAAAAGTAAAACAGAAGAAATTGGTGAGATTAGATGCTTAGTAAAGGTATGCGTACAACATAACATTTGAAGAAATAAGGCATAATTATTTTTGAATGGTAAATAGCTAAAACCCATGCCATTTAATCAATAACTTGATTTTGATATCATATGAATAAAATAAGATCAAATAATTAAATATAAATAATCACATAATATTGAAACTTGACCATGAATATTATAACTAATTGAATAATCACATGAAATATCAATAACTAAATTATTAATTATGGAATTTATAAAGTTGGAAATTAAAAACATACAATCAAGGATTATGCAAAGACATATAATATAGTCAATACTTGTAAAAAACATCTAATACCATCAAATCTCATTCCAATACATCTAATACAATCTAGTATTGTAACTATACATCTATATAAATTGGTAAAGACTCTATCTAGACCATATATATATCATTTATCATGAGACCTACTGATACATTGATGGTATATAGCGGGCCCCATACATCACATAAAAAGTATTATTCATTCCTCATATTAAATAGAACAAACAAACCCATCATAAACATTTGTATTAAATTAATAACACATTATATGTCTATATTTACCCCAATAAATAAACATAATCATAAACCATTCAGAGTAAAATGATAAATGATAATAATATCGTACATCCACAATTAATCTTATCATATATAATGTAATGAAAGAAAAAATATGATATAAATAAAACATATCCCCACTAGATCACAAGTATATTAAATGGTTGATATCATTGATGAATTGAAACACTATTAAAATATCTTTAATATTTACTAAGGAAAATATCCTTTTCCTTTTGAAAATCACCTTTTCAAACTAAAAGTTAACAGAACATATTAAAAACAATTTTATTTAAAAATAACCATTAAATATTATAAAGTAATCTTTAAAACTTTGTGTAGTCATGAATGAATGAAATTTCATACATTACATTTATGTTAAAACAATATTTCCCTTCATTTTTATGGTAAAATCCAATTTGGAATTGTTTTATAAAATACCTAAATATTCATTTCAAAAAAACTAAAACTAAAACATTTTTGAAAATGATTTCAATAAATAAATTTTAAAATGTTAAAAATATATTTGAATACATTTTTAGAAAACATGGGGTTTGATGAAAATTGATTTCCAACCGAAGAGATAAATAATGTTATAATTTATTAAGAAAATTTTATCAATAACATTAGGTATGAAAGAGTTTGAAAATAGTAATATCACCTAAAAAAATCTTGAATAATCATAGGTGAATAAAATATATTAATTTTAAAATGAAATATCAAATAATTTTCTCAAGAGAGACTTAAAAAACAATCTTGATTAATTATGAGATAGTGAAATAAAACCTTACCACTTTAGAATTTTTTTATCCAAAGCCCCATGAATGAATAACATCAAATGAAACATTAACTACCATTAAGATAAATTAATTCATGGCATAACATAAAAAAGGTAAGCATATACAGCACAAAAAATAAAAAAGTGGGGAATACGGTGTATGTCTCATAGAAGTAAAAATAATATGGAAAATCCTTACCTTACACTTAATTTTGGTAAAAAATACTTAACCTAATGCATTTTGCTCCTAAACATGTTATTAACTTTATAAATAACCATATAAATATTTATAGTATCATATAGGATCTATTTTTAATGTCTTATCACACGTTCATTAATAATCTTTCATTATTCTAACTGTTTTAATTGTCTGTTGTCTTGTCTTTTCATGAATATCTTTGTATAAAAGATCTAGTTCATTCACATATTATATTTTTTTAATGATATAAAAAATAATAATCATAAAATAATATCATATTTATTCATCAAATATAATTTAAAAAAAACCACGAAATATGGTTGTAAACAATGAACTATGTTACAATCATGGAGACGGTAGGTCATATGTACGCTTGAGTAACAATTCCATTTTTTAATGATTATTATGGAAAGAAGTTAATTAATATTTTATACTTAAATAATGATAATAATATCATTTTTACAAAATTATTTCATTAAATTTACTTACATATATATATTTCATTCATGTGGTGTGGTGATGAAAGAGAGTCACATCGCTTCTTGAAGGTGGTAATCTTCACATACACGAATAATTCTTTCATTCTTAGTATATAAATAAAATGATTTTATATTTTAATAGTGATAAATATTTCATTAATTTCATAATCATTTCATATATAAATATATATATATATTCATAATTATTATTTTTACTTTATTTCATTTAATGTGTTAGTGAAAAATGAATCACATTTCATAGTGAGCTGGTAATACATCATACACATAAGAGACGTTTTCATATCCCCTATGAAATGGAAAATAAAAAATAAATATCAGAAATAATGACTCTATAGGAATAATTATATTACAAATATCATATAGATACTTTATATCCATATTTATATCCAACAAGGAGTGGTGGTTATGGAAAAACAAATGACATCAGTTTTCAAGGCATTAGTCTAACTTACAAATGAATAATATAAGTGGGAATTGATGTATGTCATGAAATAATAATAAAAAAATATAATTATATGGAATAAAATATGGTTATTATATTATAATGAATTTATAAAAATTGAAGGATGAATAGAATGGAATAAAATAAAAACACATGTTGAAGAATGTTACCTCTTTTTTTGGGTATCCACCTTAGGTTTTCTATAAAGGATTTCCTAGGTTGGATTTATAAAAAAAGTCTTGTAGGATGAGAGTAATGTTTTTGGAATGAAATTTTGGACGTCAATGGTTGATACAGAAGTGTTTTATGGTATGAAAAATATATGAGAGGGGTGGCATTTTATAAGTGAGGTGAGAGGCACACTTGTATTTTTTAAAAAATCATTCAATTATAACACCATTTTTATCATTCCAAAAGCATCCAAAATGTTAAATTATCGGACCTATAAGATATAATGTAGCAATTTGGCCATAAAAAGTGTGTTTGAAGATTATATAGGTTATTATATCCATTATATTTTTAGTTTAACCCCCTAAAATCCAATTTTACCATTACAATGGTAATTACATTTTATTATTTTCACTATTCATTTTGTTAAAAAATTTAAAATGAAATTATTATAAAATATAAATTAATATGACCACAAATATGGAATAATTTTTTTAAAATTAAATCAATAGAAGATAAAAATTTTAATTTAAAATTAATCCCATAGATGCAATGAAATAACAGGCTTTTAAAGAGAAAATTTTCAAACGTTTACAAATATTTTGTATCAAAATTAAATATGAAAATTATTATAATAAAATAACTAGTATTAATGTATATATAATTGAACAAATGTTACTTCAGAAAAATTAAAAATATAATTTAACTTTATAAATAATTTAAATTAAAAAACTGTTTCCAAATAAAAATCAGTATTTTCACTATTCACTAAAAAATGAAACATTTTATAAAAATACAAAAAAATAACACTAAGATAATTATTATATAATGATTTAAAAAATTATTAATATTTTTTAAAATAAATTATATAAATTTGTAAAGATTTAATCTAAATTATGTGCACAATGAACAACTAAAAATTCTTTTATAAAAATACAATTATTCAGAAAACATTTGTTTTTCTTGTAAATGTTTGTTATTGTATTTATAATTAGAAGATAACCATATTTTTTATTATTTATTTAGTACTATAAATTCCCTACAACTTAATGTAAAGATATTACAGTTATTTAAAAGGAAATATTTTATAAAGTATCGGGTGTAATATATTCTTCTAAGATTGGTGGTGCATGTCACACACACTATTAAAACAATGTAATTTTTTAAAAATATTTGGGTGTTACATTCTACCCTCCATAATTAAATTTCATCCCCACCATTTAAACATGATCTCGTTAAACCAGGGTTTGATAATGGTATATTATCTTACTGAAAGCCCTCATCATAAAAGGAGTTAATAAAATATCTTCATTATAAGAGAGAAAAAAAATTATGAATGTCATCTAGAATAAAAAAACTAGGATTCCAAGTAGGATAACATAGGTGGGAAATTAAAAATATATATGGAATAAAAGAATAAAAATTACAGAGAGTGATAGAGGTCCGTGATCAAAATAAAATGAATGATCAATGGAAAGTTAAATACCTAAAAAACCATGAATATGTGATGATTTACGAGACTATATGATTCATAAAATATGAAGATAATAGGATAATTTTTTTTCAAGATAAAATTTTCAAAATATGAGGAATTATTTTACTTTCTATGGTTATTAGGAAATATACATTCATTATACATTTTTATTTCATAATCAAAATTTCATCCTTTTGTAGTGATTCAGTCAATTTGAAATTCATCGCTTATTCTATGAAAAGAACATAAAAAAGGGATTTTATTTATTCTTGAAGAACTAAAGTTTACTTTTAATGGATTTTAATATTCATAATGGAATAACTAGCCATTCCATCAATCACCATTTATTATTATGACAAAGTGATTAGCACATGTTATCCAATATTCATGAATCTCCATATGGTAAAGTAATACATTAATCTCTACAAACTCATCCATGATTCAAATTGAACCATTTTATAAATGGTTAAGCTTATGTCCCTTATAGTAGATTAAGATCCATAAATTTAGAAAGAAGGTCACTGAATTTTGAAAATGAATTTATCATTAATTAGTTACAAGGTAGTTAGTACAATCTAATTTTCTTTATTTGTATCTGTCATCTATATATATAAACATCATTATATAACCATTTGAAACATACTAAGGTTTACATTTCCCTTAATCACGCATTTTCAATAAAGATAAACTTTCCAATGGATTATTTTTCTTTGTCATCAGTACCATTTAATAGTCACATTTAAATCCTTAATGAAAAATTATTATAGTACTATCCCTATATGTTTTGATAATTTCATTAGTAAAATAATTTTACAACATATTTATTGGGTCTAAATACAAAATCCAAGTAATCATTCCGCCCATATATATTAATTTCATAAGCTTGACCTTGACCCCTTAAAACTTTTTTTTGGTATATTTCCTCAACTCTTATGGATTTGATATGTGTAGTAGCCCATCTTCTTACCGTGGAATCATTTAATATTAGTATATTATTTCTTTCCCATGAAATTCAGATCATGGTGAACTTTTTCCCTAATTTTTAGGCAAAGTAATTTTCTTTTTTAATCATGTATAAAGATGTTTTATTCCAATAGCATCACATGTTTTAAATACATCTTTCCTTATTCCCTTTATCCATTTTTTATCTATTTTACTCATCTTATCTTTCATCCCTTGGAATCTATAAGACATGGAGAATTCTTTCTCTATCTTGATATCACATTAGACTATTTTCTCATATGATGAGAATGTATGTGAGACTTGTTGCATTTGAAGGATTTTATTCAGATCTTAAAATAAATGATCAATATTTCTATTTGAATTATGTAGATAGTCTGCAACATGCCTTGGTAACCTTGTAATGTTTCCCTCATACATATCAATATTTTCCTCCTCCATATGTAATAAAATCCAGAACTTCTTTTCCATATCATCTCATTACTCACAAGGAAAATAGTTTTCCAATAAGAGTTCCTTGAAATTCATCTATTCCATGTTTTTTATATTTTATTTATCCATAGTGTTTGGAACCATGACAACCATTTATCCACATCTCTAAGAGATGATATAATTTCATTAAAAATATATCCATTTCACTAATTCCCAAAGCATGAAATATATTCTCTAACTAACTTATCCATTGATAAAATAAAAATGGAATTTTAGTACTATTGAATGAATGAGGTTTCTAATTCATGACGCGGTCATACTTTGTTACACATCATGGAAGATAATTAGGATGCTCTATAGAGAAAATTTTATTACTAATAACCTGAGTCAGTTACCCCAATATGGTTATAATTTTTCCATTTCAAACTATAGACCCAGCTTTAGCATTATTATAAATACTAGGAGTTAAATCTCTAAATGGTTTAAGTGCTTCGATATAGTTCTCATTACATATATTTAGAACCATTTCTAAATAATGTTATACCATAGATTGGAACATAAAATTACAAAACATAATGTATTCTCCAAAAACTACTGAAACACTTAACATATATAATTTATTAATCATAAACTTTGATTCTTTTTGAATTTACTATTTTCAACACATTCATATTGGTTTGTAAATAAAATTTTATTTATCTAATGCATATCTAATCAAGGTGCGAAAATGAGTGTGTATTAAGGATTGTTTTCACGCACTAGGTGATGATCAGGCCAATACTAATGATCCCTTTTAGATTTTATTACCCATATGTACCTTTATTCTAGAAAAATCTAATTTATTTGTATCAAGATATGGATGTATTTGCAAGTAAAATACACATAATTTATTTCTTACTAAAACTTTAGGATGTTTGTCGAAACTTACCCTCAAATTATATTATAGGTTTATGTTCCCTAATCAATATTTTCCTAAATCTAGTTCCCAAGGATTCAACTAAACCTCAATTAGATACCAACTCCAGACACCTGGTACCCTAAATCCTAAGTCTAGTGTCTACTTTACTACTTTGATATAAGATACCAGGAGTCATATATCAAAGGACCGAATATTTTAGTAATCTTGGCAAACTAGATACATACTTGAAATTCACATTACAATTTAAAATAGAAAATAGAAAAAAATGATAATTGATTTATTTTTCTTTGTGTTTCCCTTCATATTAATCTAATTATGCTTCGTGGTATCCAGGGGAAAATAAAACAGAAGAAATTGGTGAGTTCAGATGCCCAATAAGGGTAACTGTACAATATAAGTTATGAATAAATAAAGAATAATCAATATGGAAAGTTAAAAAGGAGAAACACATGATATTTAGCCAATAACATGGGAATAATAATGACTCAATATAATTAAATGAATTAATTCCATATAAATAATAATCTAATCTTGAAACATAACCATAAATATTATAAATAATCCAATAATCACATTGAATATTAATAACTGAATTAATAATGATGGAATAAATAATGTTGGAAACTTAAAACATATTATTGATCCTATTTCCAAGATATCTAATTCCATAAATGATTGTTCCAAGGCATCTAATACCATATAGGATTGTTCCAATACATATAATATTGTAGAGGATTCCTCCATGACATCTATATAAATTAGTAAGGCCTCATCTAAAATCAAATCTAGCTTGTCTCATCAGACCGACTGAGGAATCAAAGGGTTATAGAGGAACACACCAATCACATACGAAGTCTAATGCATTCATAATATGAACATGATGCAGCATAATCACCATAAACATTTTTATTGAATAAAAAAAATAAAAAATTCTAATAAATACCCTAATCAATAAACATAATCATAAAACATTCAGAGTAAAATTGTGATTGGTAATATAATTACAAATCCTCAATTGATCTAGTCATATATTATCCAAGAAAAAAATAAATATGATATCAATAAAACTCAAACCTATGGGATCACACGTAAATTAAAGTGTTGATTTCATTGATGAATATAAATACCCTAAAAATAGTTTTATATAAATTTTTGAGAAAAATATCATTTTCATTTTGAAAATAAATTTTTTAACTAAAATTTAAAAATTATTTTGAAAATAATTTTTTCAAAAATAACCTATGAGCCTTTTAAAAAATGATTTAAAAATTTTAGTGGTCTAAGTAGTAGGAAGTTTACCATATACTATGAATGTTAAAAAAATATTCATTTCACATTTTTAATGAAATAAAAACAATAGTTATTTTGATAATGACATGATGTTTCCATTAAAAAATTAAAAAACAAAAAATGTGCAAAAATTTATAGAGAAAATAATTTTGAAAATGTTAAGAATATTTTTTGAAAACTTTTATTGAAAACATTGGTCTAGATTAAAACTAGTATTTTACTAAAGAGAGATATAATTTGGGATTTTCTAAAATACATTTTCTCAATAATTTTAAGAACCAAAGATTGGAAAATGGCACCATTACTTGAAAAAGTACATGAATAACTATAAGATTAAAAAATATGTTTATTTTAAGGAGAAAATATCAAATAATTCTGAAAAGGGATATGTAAAAAACAATACTTAATAATGAAAACATTGTGAAATAAACCCTTACCATATTGGTAAAAAAAATTCATATGGCCCATGTAATAAATAACATCAAATGAATCATCAAACAGTATGGAGATAAATTAATTCATTTTATAACATAAAAACGGGAAAAATACATACATACATACATATATATATACTAGGTTATTGGGGGAATAATTATATAAGACACATGCACACACAAACACACACCACACACACAGAATGGAAAGGTCGACCATAACCCCCCTAAGGGGATAACCATCCCATAAAGCCTTGTATATTTAGTACATTTTCTATAGGCCCAGCAGTAATGAAGGCCATTACATAGACCAAATTCCGAGTGAAACATATCCCTACATCAACATGCTTGTGTCACCATGCCCATGTAATGTCTTTGTCACAACCTCTATGTATCATGTCTGTGTCACCGCCTGCCTAGGTCATTGTCTGCATCACAACCGTCATAGAATAGTAATTGTACCTTAACCAAACAATGATTGAACCCTAGATATCCTAGATACCATGAGGGTGAATTTACCACATAGGTACATGCTCTTTATCACAAAAGGACAGTATATACACTACACAAAAGTGATAAGTTTTGAAAAATTGCCTATGTCTCATAGAAGTAAAAGTGATGTGAGAAACCCTTACCACATGCTTCCTTTTGAATGAATGCACTTTAACCTCTTTTATAGTGGCTATAAAAATTCTATTTAGCTATTAAAAAATCTATATTGATATTTGTAATGTCATATACGATCCTTTTACAGTATCTTATCACATGTTCTTTAAGAATATTTCATTAATCTTATTGTTTATGTTGTTAATTATTTTATTTTATCATGCATGTTTTGTCATGAATGATCCTATTATGAAAAATATTATATGTATCCATTATCCACATAATAATAATCATGAAAAAATATCATATTTAGATATTAATTTTAATTTTATAACCAATCATTAAATACTGTTATGAAATATTAATTACATTTGAATCATGGAGATGATATACCATACCTACAAATGAGCAATATTTTCATTTTTCAACAATCATTATAGAAATAATTTGAATAACATTTTATATTTATATAATTATTTTAATATAATATATAACATATTATTATTCTTAAATACTTTTATATATATTTCATCTATGTGGTGTGGTGATGAAAGAGAGTTATATCACTTCTTGAAAGCATCAGTCCACACGTACAAAAACGATGTTATACCATTTTTGTGTAAAAAGAAAATGATTTATTATAATTAAATAATGATATATATGTCATTAATTTCATAATAATATATATATATATATATATATTCATTAACATCATCCTTATTATTTTCTATGAAAAGAGTTTGTTAAAAATGAATCACATCAGTTCGTGAGGTGGTGGTCCACTATACACAAGAGTGATATTATTTTATCCCCATAAAAATGGAATTTAAAGAGGTATATATGATATAATGAGTATATAGGTATAATTATATTATTAATAGCATATATATACTTTATATCCATCATCATACTCAACCATGATAGGTGGTATTGAAAAAATGAATGACCTCGGTTCATGAGGTAGTAGTCCGTAGCACACATGAGTGATGATTTCAAAGCCCAATTAATGGAAGCATGAATGGTTGTAAGTCATGTAATCATTATAAAAAATATTATTATATTGAATAAATGGAGTTTATTTTATCATAATGTTTTAATAATAATTGAATTACATAGATGAATATATAAAATAAAAATGATCTTTGAAGAATGTTACCTCTTCTTTGGGTATCCTCCATAGGTTTACACAAAAGGCCTAACTAAGTTAGTTTTATTAAAACATTAAGACTTATAAGATGATAGGGGAGAAGTTGTGAAGTGATTTGGGAAGGTATTTTCATAACAAAATGGGTTTATGGTGTGAATAAAAGTTGAGAGTTTGTGGCCTTTTATAAGTGAGGAGAGTAGAACACATGTAATTTTTTGAAATGATTCAATAAAATCGATGTTTCTGTCATGAAAATAGACTAAAAAATGGGAGATTATAAAAACTAGATGAGGTAGGGTTGAAATAGATATATCCAATGGGTTTTGGAAATGTTAGTAGGTCATTTTAACGCTTATAATTTTAGTTGAACCCCTGATAAATCAATTTTTCACTTAAATGCAGAAATTAACTTCTACTATTTTTAAAATTCATTTTTGTCAAAAATTATGTTAATATTATTATAAAATATAATTTTTTATGATTAAAAATAAGAAATAAATTTTTAAAAATTCCATTAAAAAAATTGAATAACTTTAATTATAAATTAATCTTGCAGATGTGACAAAGAAGAAGGCTTTTAAAAAGAAAATATTCAAAATATTACATAGTTTTTATATCCAAATTTAATATAAAAATGAATCAAATGAACTAAATTAGATTAATAGATATAAATATTATCTAATTTTAATTTAAAACCAATTTAAAATATAATTTAATATTATAAATAAATTTAACAAATATGTAGTTTTCAATTAAAATTCAATATTTTTCCATATACATCAAAAAGACTAACATTTCATAAAAATAACAAAAATTCACCCTAAAATTATTTTGATACTATGATTTCAAAAATTAATTTTTTATTTTCTAATAATTTATATAAATATTGAGAAATTTATTTTAAATTATGTTCACAAACCGTTAATAAACCGTCTCTTAGAAAAAATAAAGTTTTTCAAAAAATATTTCGTTTTATTTTAAAGGATTATTTTTTTATTTCTAATCAGTAGATTACCATAATTCATAAAATTTAGTAGTAATATTCATACTGACCAAACAATTACTATGTTACAATGCAGTTCTGTTTTATGGTTTATTTGGACTCAGAGTTGTGTGCTCCACAAGCTATAAAAGAGATTAAATTTATCTAAAAATAAATATTTCATAAAGTATCAGGTGTTATATTTTCTACTAATCTTGGAATTGTGTGACATATATTCTATTTAATATAATGTTATTCTTTGAAAATATATTTTCATTACTACAAAGTTATGTTTTTGAGAAAAAAAAATTATTCAATATTTTCTATTTTTTGAAATAAATAAGATTTAATACAGAACATATGTTTTCTATTTACTTAAAATTACATTTTTTATATTAATATGTTTTAATATTTTTTATTGTTTATAGATTAATAAATTAAATGATTTTTTTCTACATTTATTTATTATAAAAATTTCATTTGTTTTTTTAGAAATACGGATAATTTCTTCTAAAATATTATGAATACCGATTTTCTATTTTTGGTTTTATTAAAAAAATTAATTTAATTAAATTTCCGATTTTATAAATATTTATCTCTATTTTTTAAATTATAGATATTTTCTTTTCCAAATTTTATGGATCCCATTTAATAATTTGAACATGATGCTATGTTTACTAATTAAACATTGATAAAATTACAAAATATTATTGTTATGAACAATATATGTAGGAGTGTGTCTTAAATTATCATTACAAGTAGAATATTTTATACAATATCTAAATAAAACATTATTTTTAGCCTTGTAACATTGAAAAATTAAGAGGGTATGTTATCAAAAAACCACAATGACACAAATAATGTTTAATTACTTTTATATCATTTAAAATATATAATATTTTAATGATTAAAATCATTTTTTTTATTTTTTAATCATTATTATGATTCATTTTTATTTAAAAATTATTATTTTGTTTTTTAGTTATAAAATTAAATTTTAATTTTTAATTTTGAAACATAGTAACTTGTATTTATTTTATAAAAGTTGTTATAGGTGATAGTGAATCATAGTTAGATTACTGTACGGAGAATAAGTGATGAATACAAGGAAGGGTTTGATGCTTTTTAGGAATTCCCTAATTGAAATGTTTTAGACATCCATATATTTTTCTATCAAATCATGAAGTCTTTAAATATTATAATGATTTAAAGAAGTTAAATCAATGATAATTTAATTTTAAATTGTTTCAATCCAAGTTAGAATAATTATAACTGGTATAGTGATTTTTTTCCAGAAATCAAGATATTATAAAGTTAAAGATTTTATTGATGTTAATTCTTATTAAATTTGATGAAGTTATGTTTGATATTTTAGTAGATGTAATTAAAAAACCAATGATCATTAAAAACATATATGATGATACTGGTTTTAAATTTTTTACATTTTTATATATGGTTATTAGATTGGTTAGATTGAGAGATAGGAATTGATGGAGTGATTAGAGTCTTACTAAATTGTTATATCTATTTAAACATATACTTCCTAAATGAAAATATATGAAATATTCAAATTACAATGAAAGGAAAATATTCTTCTTGATGGGATATGGTATAAGAAGATATATGCCTACCTCAATGACTATGTTTTATATATAAAAGAATTTGAAGCTGTCCCAAAATTTCCTAAGTGTGGGACATTATAGTGTATTATAAAAAACAAGTCATTGGTTCATTTATATAATATTACAAGGACTAAGAATACTATTAAATAAATTTGGTATCTTTATATTATTACTTATTTTAAATGTTTACTTGAAAATTTAAAAATTGTAAAAATATAAATATTAAATGAAAATGAGATAATATTTTATTTTAAATTACATGATCTTATTTATTATCCATAATACAAGAAAATTGATCATTAATTTCCTATATATGGAAATGAAGTCAGAAATTCCAGACCCAAACTTTGTAAAAATGAAATAAATTTAAATGATACCCTTATTAGAAAACATATTTCATTTGATATCTTTTCGATAATTTATATATTTCTCATGATTTTTGTATAAATTACGAATATATCATTCTTTTTAATTATTATGGACCAAAATAGTCCTAAAATGATACTAATGATTACTATTCACCCTTATTTGTTTATTTGAAACTCTTATGGGAGGATGGTATCAAAGATTATGATTATTATAAAAATGATTATTTTTTATTACATGCAGTGGATATGCTTAATATTTAAAAATTCTGAAAATGTGGATTTTTTTGATAGGGTGTTAAAGGTTATAACACCGGTGAGATTTTTAAGCAAGGGAATTCATGTTATTAACTGCAACATGGGAGAAAAACATTGTACATTGACTATTAAAGATTTTTTCTATGGTCAAATATTATCAATGAATAAATAAGTCCTACAAAAAATCATAAGAATGTGAAATTTCTCCAAATCCTTGTTCCCATGACTAGTTCTTTTAGATGGTTAAAATATTAATGTCCCATTTAGAAAGAAACAATGATCTTGTAGTGATAAAGATACATGGATGAAATGATTAATACATTTTGAGCTTCCATATTAGAGATATCATGAGGTAAATCATAAGATTCATGTAATTCTTATTGAGAAAAATATTTATAATACATTGATTAGAAAACTGTTATATATTAAAAGAAGTACTAAGGATGGTTTGAATGAAACATTGGATTTACCATCAATTAGAATATAATTGTATTTATCTTCCACACCTAATGGAAAATTAAAATATGTTCCTCCATTTTATCACACATTATCTAAGAGAGATAAATTTAGTTTTTCAGTTATTCAATTATATAAAGGTGAATCAAGGTTATTATCCAAATGTTAAAGTGTATTATCATGATATTATTTTTTTAAATAATTTCAATGTTCGATATCATAAAATAAACGCAACATCGAGCATAAAAGAAAAATAAATTGTTTTTATCAAAATGAGACCATTATAATAGTCATTAAATTGGAAGGAATGAATATTATTATCCACATAATTTAATACATATAATTTTAATAGTCATTTATAATTTCATTATTAACTAGTATATAAGCTCTAATATGTTAATAAATTTATTTTATTCTTCACAAATACATTTACCTCAAATATGGGTTTTCTTTATTTTTAAGAGTGAATATTATTAATCGAATATGATAATTTTGGAAACATTATAAAAAAATGACCTTTATTTAAATTCATAATTTCAGAATTATCTTAGTTTTAATTTTAGAGAATATTCAAAAAATATTAATTTTATGATGAATAGTTAAAAATATTGATTTTTATTGAAAACCAAATTTTATTTTAATGTATTTAAAAAGTACAATTATGTGATTTATTAATTTTAAAATTTTATTATTTACTATTTTTAAGCCAATTATTATTTATTAATGTGAAGTTATTATTGAATTTAGTAGAAAAACATTTTATATTTTCAAAGACCATTTTTTTGAAAAAAAGTTTTTCATCACATTTTTATTGTTTGTTAATAATTTAATCATTAATTTTTGTGTTTTGGAATTTTAAAACATGGAATTAATATTTATAATAATTATGTCCATATTTGGTAAATATGACCCTTTTATTATTGGTGAATATGAAGAGTAACCTTAGTAATTTTTGTTTTCACAATCAAGGGAAAATTTGGTAATTAATGTTAAAAATAAAATTATAAGGATTATAAAATGATACTACCAGCTTAATTAAGTTTATTTTATGATTTAATTTCATCTATAATCATGAAATATTTTGTTATATGACTTTTTTGTCCATTTTGATGAGATTATGACTTTTATACATTTTTATTTAATTTAAAAATATGCCACACTCTTACTTTTAATAACTATAATATTTTTATCATTGGGTTAACTAGATGATATGTTCAATTATAAACGATTATTTTAATTATAAAATATTTATATTCATCTTGATAATTTTTTTTATTTTTTTGTGAATAAATAATGACCTTAATTATTTACCCAATGACAAAGCAATAATTAGAAAATTAAAGGACAAATAAATTAAATGAGATTAAAAAAATTAAAAATAAGATATTTTGGATAGTTAATTTCATAAAAAAATTATAAATGTACATAAAATTTTAGGAATGTATTAAATTATTTTTTTTTTCATTTTACTTGTTGTATTGATGTTATTAAAATCTACGTAGTGGGTATTTTTAAAAGATGACATTAATGATATATAAAAAAAATAATATATCATTAAATGATATAATTTTTTCAAAAATACTTAATTTTACCAAGTGATTATTATATGGACTATAATATATACCATGGTGTATTTAAGGTCATTTTTTCTATTTATAGTAACTATATTAACTCTCAACTATTAAAAACCATTATTGTCGCATTATGGGTAAAAGGGTTAGCAAGGGAAAAAATATTATGGTAAAAAATGTGATCTAAACATGTAGAAAAATAATAGATGGGATTATTTATAAAAATTATTATATTATATTATAAATATACCATTTTGTTTCTATTTTTATTTGAAAATTATTTTATATTCATTTAATACTTTTTAGAATTACAAGAGTTCCCCTCCCCTTATAGAAAAGGAACTACTTCTTATCATTTTGACACACCTAAAAACAAATTTTTTCTAGTAAATACATACCAAAATCAGCTATTATAATCTCTATTACCATTATATAGGTCTTCTTTTAGGCATAACATTAATATTAGTGGTGTTCAACTATTAAGAAAAATAAGTTTTTTGAAAAAGATGTATCATTTTTAATCAAGTGTTTTTGTTTTATTTCGTCTTCGACCTCAATAAAGTATTATTAAACCATGATAAAATAATAAAACCGTTATAATACATATACTTATATTATATTACATTAATATAATAACCGGTAACTATATCCTCTTCCATAAATGGAAATCAATATCATTATTCGTGTGTACGGAGGACTACCACCACGCGGACCGATGTAATTTGTTTTCCATCACCACTTCTCATGGATGGATTATAATGATGGAATTAATTATAATATGTGATATTATCAAATATATATTTTTATTTAAATATAATATATAATTTACCATCTTACCTTTCCATTCTCTGGAAAATAATAATGCCGTTCGTGCGTACGTGTGGACTACCTCCTCCTTAAAGCGATATGATTTGTTCTTCATCACCCCATACCATAGAAGATATATATAATTAAATTTAAAGGATTAATATTATATTTGTTATATTATAATCATTTAGTAAGGATAATATAATACTCAACCTATTTCCATAATGATCGTTAATAAATGGAAATGGTACTCATGTGTACGTATGACCTATCATCTCCATGATTGTAATATAGTTCATTTTTCATTACCATATTTAATTTTTGGATTTAAAATTAAATTGATTTATGAAAATGATATTTATGTGATTATTATTATTATTTTATAATGGAAAAATTAAATCATTTACCATTGTCAACCTTCCAAAGTCATTTTGACATATGATATGAATATCATCATAAGTCCTGACATAAATTTAATTGATTATGTAATTTTATATAGTATGATATAAAATGAAATAAAAGAATAATTGAATTGAAAAAAATTATTAACTAAATTAAAATTTATATAATTTTTAGGGGGACATGGAATGAAATAGTTAGGTTATAAGAGTAAATGGTATTTTTTTATCTTATTTTTTCACAAGGATTTTAAAACATTTATAAATGGTGTTATTTATGATATGATCCCTGAATATTTTTTACAAAGTGTTGATCCCCATTACAACACATAGGTGAGCCCTATATATATTTTATCATGGTTTCACTAAGATTTCACTAGGTCATCATGTTATAGATTATACGATGGGTGTTCCCAAACAACGCTCTAATGCATTGAGTAATGATTATGTTCACTATATAATTACATTAGAATTACGTAGTATAGTTATTGAAATTGTAAGGGTTTTGTAAGGGTTTTAAGATGATGATGTCCCAGGACACATACATGACTTTTCTATTCTTTCTAATGAGTTTTAATGGAAATAATTTTATTTCAGAAGTTATAATAATGAAATTTTCAAAGGAAAAATTTTATTCTTTTTGGATAAAAGGATAGTTTTATTAAGAATATATTTTTCATAGCTTTTTATTTTTTCCACAAGACTAATATATTACTTTTTTTATCCCTTACTAAGAATTTTTTTCTCATCCCAAAATTTTAAATTGTTTTTATAGGTTTTTAAGATGGGTAAAGAAAAAGAAAAAGTCATGTAGAAGTTAAAATGTTTTTTCATGAAAGGTGAATATCAATTTTTTAAAGATTTTATATTATAAGAATAATGGATATTGTTAAAAACTGTCCAATTTGTAAAATATGGTTTTTTCTATAAGATTTATGATCTAATTATATAAAACAATAATCTAAAATGAAATGTGGTAGTGTTAGAAGGGGAATTATAATCTAAAGCAACTAAAAAATTTAACGATTAAGGATGATTCCTTGGAGTTTGTATTAGGGAAGGGTTTAGATAACTTTAGATTTTAGGATTTAATTTTATCATAAACTCACTGTCTTTATAATAATATTAATTTTAGATAAATTTGAGGAGTTTGATATAACATGAATAAGGGTATCTTAGGATTTATCATCCTTATAATATGGTTTATTGTAATTTTATTAATACGATCACACTAAAATATATAGTTTTAGTATATGGAGGGATCCAATAGGAACCAATGTAACAATGGATGTGAAGGAAAATGTAATGGTTATGTTAATGAGCAACCAAATAGAACGGGATCTATAATGAGAACTTCTTTGTTTATTATTAAGTATATATCAGAATTAATTACTAATAACTTAAACCTAGGTGAGTTTTTAATGCATAAAATATAAGGGAAATGAATCCCAATGGAAGTTTATGTGATAATGATCATAATGGTAAATATATTAAATGAACTATATGTCAATAATTTGGAAATAAGTACCCATGAAAATTTCCTAAAATAATAGAAATATGCTTTACATGCGGTACTGGTGGTCAAAAAGTAATAATATGCTAATGAAAAAGGATGTTCTCAATTAACTAAAAGATGGTAACTAATTTATTCCCAATTCATCAATTTAATGATTCATATATAGGGAGAATGGTCATTATGAAAAATAAATTTCCTAAGGGGAAGACTCAAGAATGGGATTGGAAAAACTATAGAGATAAATATTTACCCATAACTAATTCAATTGCAGTTAATGATAAGCAAACCTAAAATGACATATGAAAGATGTGGATTTTTTTGTATTATGATTTTACATTGATACTTATTAAGATATGATTCATCTTTTTGTTTTGTGGGAAATAATTATTATGGAATAATATGAAAATAATGGTTTCGTGATTACGAATAACATTTAATGATTAAGCTATACATTCAACAGTGATGATGCAGTGGTACATTTAAGGATGATCATGGGTTTAAAAGAATTTATACTATTTTGATAATGGAGTAATTTTGGATAATCTTATTTCATTTTGAAAGATGATTGAGTTACATGTAACCCTTATGTTTATCATTTTATTTTTTTGTGGATGAATATTGTTTTCATTTCATGGAAATAATTTTAAAGATATAGATAACCTTTTAGGGTGATATGATCTTTAATATTGAATTTATTATGGGATATTATTTTGTTGGGGTTTCAAAATAAAATATATAAGATAAATAGTGAGGTTAAAATTTTTATTTAATATTGAATTTATTGTATTTTTTTGAGGTTATTTATTACATTTTTGTTAATGTTATAAGGATTATATCTTTTAAAAAGGGAATACATGGTGTTGGGAAACAATCCGTCATACTTGGTAAGGTTGTGAGGCTTAAACTGACAATCGAATGGAAACAAGGGCGCATCGCCTACCACTAGCCTATATGATGTCCAAGTCAGTATGACATTTTTTTCGTTATTTAAATGATATGTAAGACATAGGTTAAGTTAAGTTTCATAACATATGTTATAACATCTAGATAACCATGGAAGATGAAATGAATTTTGTGATTATGTGATTAATGTTAATTCAGATCATGTTCACTATAATTTTTGGTAGCATTATAGGAATAAGGTAAATATAATACTGTTCAATTTTATTTCAGAATTAAAGGTTTAATTTTGTTTACATAAAAATATATGATTTTATTGCAACTTACGGTTAATTAGGTTATTTATAGAAATAAATATCATATCCTATAGATTATATTTTTTCTAAATTTACAATTTTGGTATGAGACAATAAGAGTGATTGATGTTGTTTTTGATGATAATATTAAATTTATATTGGATGTCTATGTGATACAATCCTTCTAAATTCTGGGTTCCAATCATAGATTAGATTTTTTTGGGGAATTTTAGGGATCCTATTTTTTGAATGATATGTGTTAAACTTTGTGTATTATATATAAATTTTGCAGACAAAAATAACTTTTCTTCATATAAAGGTTTATTCATTTTGGGGATTATGTTACCTTATGCTATCAATTTTTGTTGGTTAATTTATAAAGAAAAAAGAAATATATTATTATTATTTTTGTTGATTTGTTTCCATAGAAGTTTATTCAAGTTCTACAGACATGAAAAATTCATCTTAAATACTCATCTTAGCGGGGAAAATATGAGATTATATGTGGAATAATTTAAAGGATTAAAGCCCAATTGTCATGTATGTATATAATTTAGTTTATTAGATAAATAATTCAATTACTTTAGGAAAATGATTTAAAAAAATTCTTTTAACTACTGAGAAATCATTTTCCTTTTAACCTATCAATGTTTATGGTTCTTAGATAGTAAACTTTACCATGAACATGTTCTTCATGACCCTCTAATAATCCTTGGATGTTAGGTTTTTTATTTTGTATCCATGTATTCTATAAGAACTCGGATCTTCTTTTTTGGCATGTGACCCTTATTTCAGTTCGTTTGTTCATTTTTAAAGTGGTTAGTTGAAGTTTGGATTGTACTGATAAAAACATTTAAAGTTGTGGAGGTCGTGTAGGGGCGCACGGTTGGAGCACAGTCTGAACAAACTGTGTGGCAAGCCCAGAAAACCATGAAACCTTTGACAGTGGGCTCCACACAGGCAGTGCACGGTTTTACAAACCATGCGGGAAAGTTGTGCGAAGTCCTTGGGTGAGACAGTAAAAACCACACAGTTGGCGAACAGTTATCCAAACCTTGTGGGGTAACCATGGAACCACTTAAAGTTAGGATTTTTAAGTACCGGGCCACTCGATATTTTCCATTCATCCCTCATTCTTCCTCCCACTCAATGATCTCTTGGGATTTTCAGTTCTCAAGGGTTGGAAGGACTCTCCCACAAATTTTGGAAGAAAATTGAAGGGTTTTTTTATTGTATTGAACCTGGTTCTTCTCGGATAAGTCTATACTCTTGGTTTATTGTGTTTTCCTCTAGGTATTCTTTTCCCTCTCTCCCAGTTTTCTAGATCTACATCTGTTTCATGTAGATATAGTGTTTGGGCGGACATGGGTGTTAATTTTATGGCATGTGGATGATAGGAAAGGAGATATAGATCGGTTTTCCTGAAGCGTTTTCCGGATTGGGGTGCGATTATTGTGGGTCGTTTTTACTAGAACCCTAAAGGTAGGTGGTGCATACTTCTTTTTGTGTTCTCGTAGAATTTTGGGTGGTGCGACCTATAGTGCGTTTTTGTGTATTTTGGTCATTACCTAGCTTTATCTGTTATTTCCTGTTAAATTGACAATTGACCTATTGGATGCCTTTAGGTATGCCCTGTTACCTGTTCTACATGTATGGGGCTGGGCGAGGGGCTGTCACTCATATGGGGCATTTTGGCCAGGGATGCCAAATTGGAATGAATATATTTTGTTTTATTAAACCGCTGGGTTTAATTCATTATGTTTTGATATGAATTGTTTGAGGCATTTAAGACCTTATTACTGTTGTTTGATAACCGTTGGTCCAGTGAAATTCAACTGTTTTGATTCTTTTTCCTGTTTTTTGTATATTTAATTGCTTAATTGCATATACTAGAAACGCTTGGTTGTTTTGGGCATGTACCAGATATTCTTGAGTGATGAGGAACATAGGCTAGGCTTGTCCTGAGATACTTTGGGTGGTACAGACCACAGGATTGGGCGTCATGGACGTCAGCTTGAGGCAGGATGTCTCTCAGGTTGGGCACGAACCAGGTTACTGGGATAGAGATGCCATCTGACTTGAGTGACATGGTCTTAGGGACACAAGTTGTTAGAGACATTGTGTCTTAGGTACTATTTTGGAAATTACCACTCACCCAGATCTTTGAGTAGTGTACACACAAAGAAACTCCGTGATGAGGTGGTTTTGACCACTCGTGTGGGTAGAGGCCCCCGTTAGTTGTGGTCTATGTACTATTGGTTGGGGGTTCTTACCATAGAAAGCCGCATGGAAGGTGAGGATCCTTCAGGGGATAACGTTGAGGATATCGGGTTGGGGGCAGAGGCTCGCCATTATTTGAGTGCAGATATCGTTGTTCCTCCGGTTACTTATTTGAGGGCAGATATCGTTGTTCCTCCAATAACATTTTTGAGGATAGACATCTCTGTACCTACGAATACATTATTTGATAGAAGATGTATTTGTTCCTCTGGTTACTTATTGAGGGAAGACATCGATGTCCCTCTGGTTACTTATTTGAGGACAGACATCACTGTTCCTCCGAACTACTATTTCTTGGGAGTGCATTCGGGATGTCATTACTTGAGACATGTGGTGTCAGGGGGCACTTGGTGACGGGTTACATGACAGAGATTCCCATGTTGGATGAAGCAAGTGATAATCCATGGTGGATACTGAGCACCAGTGGGGTTTTTGTTTGGTTGTGTGCATCGTACTATTTACTATTTTCCTTATAAATTCACATCTACTGAAACACTTATATTAGATACGCACCATTGGGTGGTATCCTTCTGAGATTTGTCTCACACCTTACACACGCCCTTCGGGATGCTTGCAGATTTTATAGACTTACGTGTAGGAAAGAGGTCAGCTTCAGGAGCTGGGCTGCATTAACTATTTCATGGAGATGGTATGGTCCTTGAGGTCTTACCTAGCTAGAGTTTACTTTGTTTTGATTTCTTTTCTGTATCAGCATGATTACTTATTTTTCATCAACATTTGGTTAGCCAATAACACCTTTTATATATGGATATGTATGACCTGCTTTGGATGCATGTTTCTTTTTCTTCAGTAGTTGTTACAAGTGATCGACATGCTGTTGTGTTTACTTTCTGCTATTGCTATTATATTTATTACTTTCGCTAATTATCAATATTGAATGTGCTTCCACTCCGCGGGTCCGGTTCGAGTCTGTTGAGTTGTTTATTCCACTGAATCTTTATTATTATACTCAAACCAATACCTTTATATTCCACCGAGATGGTATAGCCTCCCCACCATACCTATAAGATCCTCATTGCTAGTCGGCAGCCTTTGACGTTCGGGGAGGTGTGCTTAAGGTAGTAACACCCAACCTTTTTAGCACTATTCGAGTGGCTGCTCGGGTCCGTGTCATTACAAGGTGGTATAAAAGGAGTTCTTGACAAGGATTTAGTAGCAGTGTTTTGTTGTTTACTAATGATATTGATACTTATCTTTTATTTTAGCTGGTTTTAATATTTGTGATATGGTAGACCAGAGATAGGTTGTTACTGGAATTGGGTTTCTAACTTGCGCTTGGGTGCCTGCAGCCCCAAGTACGAGTGATGGACCAAGTTTCCATAGGTGGGAATTGCTATTTTCTTTTTCTCAGATTATAGTTTATATGATTTCCATCTCGATGGCTCACATGGTGTTTGATGCTATTGATTGTGATGTGTAACCCTTGACCTGGTACGGTGAGGGATAATTGGACCTTGGCCCGGTATGAAAAGGATTTGTTGTTTGGCTTTTGATATGCACATTTTTAGGGTATTTCAATTTCATAACTACACGCATGCCTTGTGATGTGATAATGCCATGTGAATAATATCAATTGCCATGTTATTTATGCTTTGAAATAAGAATATGGGAAACTCCTGATACAATTGCTTGTTTATTGAAATGTGTTATGCCATGCCTTTTATATTTGTAGAATTGAAAAGTATTTGGGTATGGATCTTGTACGATCATGAAGGTACTATCAGTTGAAGTGATTTTGATCACCAGGATTAGGTGGCTAAGTCGTCGGTTTGAGGCAATGTTGGTTGTAGGGATGGGCATGGCCCGAGGTACTTTTGGTACTTGGCTCTGATGAGGGCGAGTAAAAATCCATGAGGCCGGGTTGCCGTGGGCATGGGTTGCGGTGGGGGAGAGTAAAGGTAGTAGTTATGCACTGCCTTTTACTGATTCCCTTACCTGCGTTGAAGATATATTGTTATATATATATGGGTTTTCTTACCATTTATGGTATTCAGCGGGTACATCTTATACTTCTCGATGGAGTGGCAGGCGGGAGATGATACAGTGACGCAGGATCAGGTTCTGGATCTGGTGCAGGCCGGGCAGGAACAGCAGGTACAGGCTTATGGGCAAGATCAGGTTTAGGATCCAGTGTAGGCAGGGTAGCAGTCGGTTTTGGTAGCGTTCGGTCCATGGCTAGACGAGCAGCTCCAAGCTAGCCTGGTACGCATCTTGCAGGGGATTGACAGAGGCGTGCAGGGTACAAATCCATCTATGGCATGTATGACTTGAGAGTTTGAGTCACCGGAACTGGCACTTTTTTAGGTTTGGGGTCATCTACAGGAAACTGGGAACTGGATAGAGATCATGCAGATGATCTTGTAGTAGCTCAAGATGCCTCCATGATGGAGGGTCAAGCTGGCGACGTACATGCTGAGAAGACCGGTGAAGCTTTGGTGGGATGTGCAAGTGCAGGCATGCATGCATGAAGGACTAGCATAGAAGAATTTTGAGGAAATGTTCTTTGAGCACTTTTACCTAGAGACACTCAGGGATGAGAGATCTTGAGGGTTCTTGAGTGTTCAGTAGAGAGACATGTCCATCATAGACTATACAACTACTTTCATTGAGCTGTATCACTTTTCACCAGACATGATAAGCGATGAGGTGGAAAGGGTGAGGCGTTTCAAGGATGGATTATGACAAGACATTCAGATCTAGGTGAATATCTTTAGGCTGAGTTCTTTCTCAGAGGCGGTGAATCAGGCACTCATAATAGAGGGAAACCAGAGAGATAGGCCCCAGGTTGGTCGTGGAACAATTTCAGGTGATGGTTCAGATGATAGGAAGTGAGGATCAGATGAGTTCCAGCAGGGCAGTCAGGCTAAGGACTCAGTTTTACCACATCGTAGCAGTTCTTCATTAGTTTTCTTTAAGTGTGGGAAGACATGACATGTTCGGACTCAGTATGATAAGCCCCCAAAGGAGTGCCAGACATGTGGATAGGTCGGGCTTCTCGAGAGGTTTTGAAGGCAACCTCCTCAGATAGCTGGCAGACAGGGACCAGGAAAGACAGTGGCATCTGAAGTTGGTTTAGGTTCGGTACTAGGGGAGGGTAGTCAAGTTTCAGTTGCATGCAGAGGACGTGACAGAGACATCGAGATCCAGTTGATGGGTCAGTGGCTGGTGGATGGAGCAGTACCATAGGGAGGTTATGCATCATGCAACCATACTTTAGGCCAAGTGCACACTGTGGAGCTACCAGAGGTTGAGCAGGATGGTGAGTCGATGACGGTTAGAGGATCACAATTGGTGTGGTTGGGATTATCTTGTTCTCTTTTGGCATGACCAGTAAAGACATGTCCGTTTTGAGTTCACGTGATGCACATGACCAATGTGGACTCACTAGATGTTGGTCAGTGGGATTGGCGCCATATCAGATGTGTGATATATATATATATATGAGATTCGTGGCATGAGGGCATCGAGGAAGCAAGTTACATTAGGTTCCTTGGGTATCAGGGCATCGAGGATACATGTTACTTGAGGTTCCTTGGGAATCAGGGCATCGAGGATGTAGGTTACATGGGGTAGTATGCACCGGTTTTTTTTTGAGAATCCATGGGAAGCAGGACCTCATGGAGGCATACACCGATACAGTGTAGAATACGTTTGGGTTTCTGAAATGACACCGAAGTTTCAATGAAGGGTAAGGGTGATGATGCTTCCTGGGAGGACCATGCGTCCAAAACACAAGTTAGTGAACATTCATGTGTTCTGTGTTTTGTCGGGTTGAGACCAAGTTAGCCAATTCCTAATGTGGGGAGCCCCTTAATGAATTTATCCAGAACCTTGTGACATGGGGAGTCCGGGCTACTTTGATCGGCGTGGCATGTTCGGTTCCATCTCTGGGTTTTGTTTGATAGCTCAGGAATGAGCTATATTAAGGTGGGGAGTTTGTAAGAACCCATGTCTTCTTTTTAGGTATGCGACCCTTGTTTTGGTTCATTTGTTCCTTTTTGAAGTGGTTGGTTGATGTTTGAATAGTTCTGGGAAAAACTTTTAATGTTGTGGAGAGAGTACAGGGGTGCACGGTTGATGCACGGTTTGAAAAAACCATGCGGCCAGCCCAGGAAATCATGAACCCCTAACAGTGTGCTCCGCACGGGCAGCACACTATTTGAAAAACCATGCGTGAAAGTCCTACGATGTCCATGGGTGAGACAGTAGCAACTTCAAGGTTAGTGGACGGTTTTCCAAAATGTGCGGGGTAACCGTGCGGCCAGTAAATGTTATGGTTTTTAAGTCCCAGGCCACTCGGGATTTCCCATCCCTCCCTCCTTCTTCCTCCCACTCAAATCTCTCTTATGATTTTCGTTTCTCAAGGGTTTGAAGGACTCTCCCACACATTTTGGAAGGTAATAGAAGAGGTTTCTTGTTGGATTGAAATAATATCATCTCGGGTAAGTCTCTCCTCTAAGATTCTTTGTGTTATCCTCTAGGTCTTGTTTTCCCTCTCTCCCAGTTTTCTTGATCTACATCCATTTCATGCAGATCTAGTGTTGGGGTTGCCTTGGGTGTTAATTTTGAGGCTTTTGGATGATAGTTAAGGAGATATAGAGAAGTTTTCCTAAAGTGTTTTCTAGATTGGGGTGCGGTTGTTATGGGTCGTTTCCATCGGAACCCTAAAATTAGGTGGTGCATACTTCGTTTTCTCTTCTCGTAGACTTTTGGGTGGCACGACCAATGGGCAGTTTTCGGGTATTTTGAGCATAGCCCTATTTTTCCTATTATTTCCTGTTAAATTTATAATTGACCTACCCTATTACCTATTTTTCTTGAGCAGGGTTGGGCCAGGGGCCTTCGCTCATATGGGGAATTTTTGTCGAGGATGCCAAAATGGTATGAATTGATTTTGTTTGATAAACTATTGAGTTTAATTCATTACGTTTTTATATGGATTTTTTGAGGAAATTAAGACCTCAATACTGTTTTTTGATAACCGTAGGGCTAGTGCAATTCAACTGTTTAGATTGTGTTTCCTGTTATGTGTTATATATGCAATTGCTCAATTGCATATACTAGAACCTCTTGGTTGTGTTGGGAATTACCCGGATATTCTTGAGTGATGAGGATCACAGGTTGGGCTTGGACCAAGATACTTTGGGTGGTTTAGACCACGGGATTGGGCGTCATGGACATTAGCTTGAGGCACAATGACTGTTAGGTTGGGCACCACCCGGGTTACTGGGATGGAAATGCCATCAGACAAGAGCGACATGGTTGTTGGGACATGAGGTGTCAGAGACATTGTGACATAGGTACTATTTTGGTGATTACTGCTCATCCGGAACATTGAGTAGTGTGCACACAGAGAGATTCCATGATGAGGTGGTTTTGACCACACGTGTGGGTAGAGTGTAGGATCAAAATACCGATGTAGATGCTCAATATACAAGGGGTGGGGGGGGGGTGAATTTTACACTTTAAAAAAATTCCTTAAACAAGGAAAGATCTATGTTTAACAAAGTTAAACTAAGAAAATTCACAACACCTCTAACACCAATTGAATGATTGGGACAATGTATAAAGTTACAAACTTCTAGTTCTATACACTTTATTAAATATGGAAAGTGATTCTGAAAAATAGGTTCTGAAATATGGATCCATAAAATGAAACTTAACCAAAGTTTACAATACGAGATCCTACCATAAAGCGTATATAATCTAACTAAGACAGAGTATAAGTGTAAGGAAATATAATAAGGTTATACTTTCCTTACAATACAAAATGCAGCGGAAAAAATTGTAATAAAAACAAGTAACAAGATATAAATCGTTTAACCTAAAGAGAAGGGTATCCATCAACCTTGGATAAAGGTCCCTTGATTTATACTTTCAAGCAAGTTTTTCTTACCCACACCAGGGTAAGCCCTCGATATGAAGATCATAGTCTGTCTTGTTATCCCTACAAGCCCTCACCATCAAGGTAGATGGGACCTCTTTCCTCCTGAGCAAGGAATCCCTCGAACTTCAAGGTAGTCGACACCTCTCTCTTCCTTTCCCCAGAAGCCCTCGATTGTAATAACCAACATTCAGAGTCACATGAAGCAATCTGAACGAGCAATTCAGTATGTACAAGGCATGAAAAGATTCTATATCTAGAAATAACCTTAACAAAGTTTGGTCTCTAGAGTGATCAACTTGTTTTTGAGATATTTAAAATGAGCTCTTATTTATAGGATCAGTTGGAATGGTTGGCTCCCTCTTCCAACGGTCATATTTTCTTTAAAATTAGGAGGGACATGTACACATCTCACTCAACCAACGGTTAGTTAAAACAGAATGGACGACATCATTTTATAACAAAACATGTATAACTGAAAGCACAACATCGTTTTATAATGAAACAACATTAAGCATAGGTAAAAATGAAGTTCAGAATGTAAAAATATAAAATTTCGGAGTCAAACCAAAATGGAATTTAGAGTCTTCTAATAAAGAGATATTCAAATTATTTTTTTAGGAATTCAGAACCTGAATTCTATAGAAATCTAGAGTCTGAATTTCTAAGGAAATTTGGAGTTTGGTTTCACTAGAATTCAAAACCTGAACATTACCGTGTTCAGAGTCGAACTCATAGAAGTTCAGAGTCTATCTAATAGAAGTTCAGAGTCGAACTAGTGGAAGTTTGGAGTCGAACTCATAAAAGTTCGGAGTCAAACTCATAAAAGTTAGGAGTCAAACTCATAGAATTTTGGAGTCGAACTCATACAAGTTTGGAGTCAAACTCATAGAAGTTTGGAGTCGAACTTATAGTAGTTCAGAGTCGAAATCATAAAAATTCAGAGACGAAGTCATAGAAGTTTGAAGTCAAAGTCATAAATGTTTGGAGTTGAACTCATCGAACTTCGGAGTCGAACTATATGAGGGTTCGCATCCAGAATTCAGAGTTGAACTAAATGAGAGTTCTTATCCAGAATTCAGAGTAGAACTACAAGAGAGTTCATATCTAGAATTCGGAATGGAACTTCATTAGATTTTGTATCTAGAATTTGGAATAGAACTTTATTAGAGTTCGTATCCAGAATTCAATGTGCAACTTCATTAGAGTTCGTATCCTGAATTTGGAATAGATCTTCATTAGAGTTCATATCTAGAATTCTAAGTCAAACTAAATGAGATTTCGTATCCTGAATTCGGAGTCAAACTACTGGAGAGTTCGTATCCAGAATTCAGAATGTAACTTCATTAGAGTTCATATCCAGAATTCAGAATGAAACTTCATTAGAGTTCATATCCAGAATTTGGATCCTCAAACAGAATGCTTCATATCAAAGTATTATATGATTCTGAGGTTCTAGGTATGAATCCAATTTTTGTCCTTAAAAAAAATATTGATATGTATTAGGAAATCTAGGTTAGGGTGAATTTCCTTAAGGAGGGAAATTTTCCTTATATAAGTAAAATATAGTTTTTCTTAAGTATAAGGTGTTTGTGATTTTCAAAACTAGAAGGAATGGAAAAGTCATAAGGAAAACCTTATTGATTCAACAATCTCCCCATTTTTTGGAAAGAACAGAAAAACTTACAAAAAAGAAATATAAGACCGTAGAAAAAACATTTCTTTAGACTTTGAAATTAAAACTTATCTCCCTTTGTTCATAGATGATGATGAATACAACTAACTTCCCCTTAGGCATTGGAACTCTAAGGAATGTATTCTAGATTTCTGGAATGGAGTTTCCATTATCATGGTAATGAAAAACATTGTAATGGGAAACTCCCCCATACTTAAGGATAGTTCTCAACTTAGAAATTTTTCCCTTTTAGATTGTTACTTCTCCCCTTTGAGTAGTTCTTTTTCCTTGTCCCCTTTTTTTATTTTCAAAAATAATTTAAGGGAATGGAAAATAAATTTGGTACCTGAAATATTAGTGAATACATGAAAGATAAACAAGCAACCATATTTCTATTTTGATTGGAAGAATTTTTATAAGGAAGATCTAATGCAACAAAAGATCGGATTGAGTCTATTTTTTATCCTTTTCCTTTGGGATCATCTTCTTCAGGAGGGTTTTCAGCTTCTTCAAATATTTCTAGTCGTCCTCAAATTTCTTCTCCGAATCTTTTATTCTTTCATATTGAGCTTTTAGGGCCTCAGATTTTACCTTAAGAACTACATCTTGCTTTACGAGATTTTATTCGAGCTCAATCCAGAGATCTTTATCCATTTAAAAATTTTGAGCAAGAGAGTTAAACTTCCCATTCAAGTCCTTCACTTATTGATTCCGAGAATTTTTCTCAAGGTTCAGCTTCTCCTGAAGATCCTTCACTTTGGCATCCTCGGTGTCAAAAGCATCTTTAACATCATTTTGAAAATGATCGAACTCAACCAAGTCATCGTAAACTTTCTTAGACCACAAAGTGATTTTGATGCATGATTTCCTGTGAACATCATAATTGATATGGGAATTTCTATGATCTGCTTCAATCTTCACACATTTATCCATCACCATGGATAAAAATTCTGATTTCTGATTCAGAATGTGTTGCATCATTTGGTATCTAAAGTCTATGGTGGGAAATATCGGAATTGTGTCCACCAACTTCTTCAAAGACACAACAACAAAGTCATGACCCATTGCTAATGATTAAGAGTCAGACACTTTTCTTGGGGATTATTGATCTTCAATATCCACCATCTTTCTTCTTGAAGAACCAACAACATCCTTCTTCTTTATTAAATATTTTGTTGGGGTTTCAATAAGCACTTTCTCCCTATTATCAACTTTCAGAATCGGTTCTTCATCAGGAGAATATTCCTTGGATTTAGATACTTGAACAATATTGTCTTCATCTAGTTTCTCTTTTTCTGCTCCTTCATCAAGAAAATGATTCTCATAACTTTCCTCCCCAGAAAACTCATTTTCTTTTTCTTCGTCCTCAAAATCATGTACCTTAGTATCTTTCTCAACTCCCTTTCACAGAGTGACTATCTTTGAAGATTTGGCCTTTTCTTGATAACCCTCAACTTTTTTGATCAATTCATCGAGATCATCACTACCTTTTTCTGCTTCTTCTTCTTCTTCAACTGCTTCTTCCTCTACTTCTTCACCAGCTGCTTTCTCTACTTCTTCAATAACCTCTTTCCCTTTAAACTTTTCCAGAGTGAAGTAGTTCTTTCTTTGGGTCTCTGGTAAAGGCTCAAAAATAATGGTTTCTAGAACATGAATATTCTCAGAGGCTACCTCTGTGGCTTTCAAAAGTGATTTAACAACCTCGGCTTCAGACATTTTATTCTTCAGCATCTTCTCTTTTTCTTGTTTCTCTAACTCATCTATAGCTTTTTTCTCTTAAGGCCTCATCCTGAGTAGGGTTCAGTCCGAACTGTGGATCTCCTTATTTTCTTTTTTCCATATCATCCCTTCATTTAACAACCACCTCATCTGGATATGATTTCTATTTTTTTGGCTTGGGAGGTGCGTATTGGGTTTCCTTACCTTTGAGAATCTTGTCTTCGGCAAACACTTCCTTCAGCTTCCTCTTCTTAGTATCCTTTTTTACTGGCTCAACCTTCTCTATATTTTCTGGAGCGGCTTCTGCTTCTTCTTCTGGAATATCGTAAAACTCACCTGATTCCGTTGAAAAACCAGTTTTCATCCTCTTTAAAGTGTCATCAAGTATTAGCATCTTCTTACAAAGTCTTGGATTGGAAGTGCCAGAAACTTTGAACAAATCAAGACACCGAATAATGATCTTAGAGATACAAGAAGGATACATAATGATTTGAGCCTTGAAAGTTCCATTATTGATATTCTAAACTATAATAAGAATGTGCCTCATCAGATTGATCTTTCTTAGATTTACTAAGAAATCTAAGATATATAAATCACTTTTCTTTTGGTTATCCTTATCTCCTCTTATCGAAATGAAAACCCCTTGAACCCACAACTGGAGAATCTGGTTTTTGGTGGAGAGATGAGCAATATTTACTGTCTTGTCATCTTTGAGGCCAAGGAATTTCATTTCCTTCACTTTGCGAAAACATCCTTGCACATCTGGAGGTTTATGTGAGCTAAATTAAGCTTCTTCATCATATGCCAGCCCCACCAAGCTTGTTTCCTTGACGTAAGTGAGTTTGTAAGTCTTCCCATAAGACTTGAAAGAAAACTTTTATCTTCCATCTTTCTCATAGAAGCTTGATGATTCATAGAATTCCACAAGTAACTCTGGGTAGACTGCATCTTGATCACTTGTCTTGGATACACATACATCTTCCCAACCATTCAACTTGATGTTCATGGTGATGATAGAATCATACTTTTAAAAGTTCAGATGGACCAACCTTTCTCTATACACTTGCCATTTTGAAATTGGATATGAGGTAAACATATCTTGGGAAGTAGCTTCAACAGACATTCAGAATGGAGGAACTTTGAATGATTCGGAATGGACTTTAACAACTGATGTAGAGCTTCGACACGATAGAGCTTGAAATCGATCTGGGACACAAATGGGGGTGCCCTTTATATAGGTGATGGAGATGACCTTTGAACTTCCAAAACCAATATAACGGTTGAAAATTTCTCTGATCTGATATGACGATTGAAATCATATCCCCAAGGAAATCTTGGATCTGATATTTTGAGGTTCTAAAAACATTCGGATTTAAAAAGAACCGAATCTGAGAAATTTTAAAAGAAAAAGAAACTACCAACATCTAAAATGACTATGAAAACATAAGTAAGGAAGTCATACCTTTTGGATAGGCTGGGAAGTTTATTCATAATATGTATTATTCTTCTTAAAGAAAATTTGACTATGGAAAACTCATTACGAAAAATATGAGTATGAGAATTCCCATTACAAAAATTCTCATTACAAAAATTCTCATTATGAAAATTCTATGTACAAAAATTCTCAGTACAACAATTCTTAATACAAAAATTTTCAGTATGAAAATTCCATTATGAAAATTTCCAGTATGAAAATTTCATTACGAAAGTTTCAGCATGAAAATTTCATTACGAAAGTTTCAGTACAAAAATTTCATTACGAAAGTTTTAGTACGAAAATTTCACTACGAAAATTTCTCAATACGAAAACTTCTTTATGAAAATTCTAATACGAAAACTTCATTACAAAAATTTCAGTATGAAAACATACGAAAATTTCGATTCTGAAAATTTTTGAAAGGCACATGATATTTTTTTTTTGAAAATCTCATTAAGAAAAATTTGAAAGACACATTACAAATTTTTTTTGAAAGGCTCATTATGATTTTTTTTGAAATAATAATAATAGATGTACTCCCCCTATGAAAAGTATTTTATTACTTTAAGGATAATGGGTCAATAAGAAGTCAATGAGAGAAGAATACTTCATGGTTATCAATCCTAGCTTCTGTTTAATGTATTTAAATCTATCATAGGGTAATGATTTTGTAAAAATTTCAGCAAGTTGATCTTGCATTCTGATAAACCGAATATTGATATCTCCTTTTGTCTTGATAATCTTTTTAAAATAGTTTTTATTACCAGTCATATGTTGGGAACATCCATTATCCATGTACCATGTATTGCTATTGGTACTTTACCTATTTTCATGAAAATAAGAAACAAGTTAGGTTTTTGGAATCCAAACTTTCTTGGATCCTAAATTGTTAGACCAAAAATATTTGGGTATCCACATTTTCTTAGAAAAATATGCTTTATGAAACACAAGAGATTTAAATCTATTCAAGGAATAGTTTCTCTTCCAATGCCCACCACTTTGACACTTAGTGCAAAAAGGGGCTCTAGAAGGAACAAAATAGTTGTTTTTGAAAACTAGTTTTTTGTGAGTATAACCTACTCCAATAGTGTTTCCTTGAGGTTTATTTTGAGAAGACATCTTCTCAAAATTTTCTTTCCCAGAGGCAAATTTTTCAAGAAGCTTCTTAGGAGAAAATATTTCAGATTTCAGTCTGATGACTAAATTACTATCCTCAGGAATCATTTCCTTAGAGTTAGAGTTTTCTTCAAAAACATTTATCTTTGAGATAACATTATTAAGATCTTTATAAATTTCTTCCTTATCAGAATTTTATTTCTCAAGGTCTTTGGAATGTTTTTCTAAAAACTCTTCTTTATCCTTAAGATCTGTAGAAATATATGAAATATCTTTTGTAAGAATTTCTTCCCTAGTGTTTTCTTTTTCTAATTTCTTATAAATTTTACAATTTTTTTATTCAAGTAAATTGGAAAATCTAGATACTTCTTCATATGATGGTTCTTCATATTCTGAGGGCGAAGTATCTTCATTATAAGTACTATTTTTGGAAGAGTAATTCTTATCAAGAGATAAATTTGATAAATCCTCTGCAGAGCGTACCATGTCCATAAGACATGTATGTGGAAAAGAAGTAGTAGCAATAAATACCATATTCTTCTAAGATGATGAATCATATTATTAAGATTCGCTTTCTGAAGAGTCTCCACAGCTAGCACTCCAAGCAGTATTAGCTTTCAGAATTTTCTTAGCTTTAGATTTGTAAAACTTTTTCCTATTCCTTTCTTAATGCCTTTATTTTATTTCTTCCTTTTTAAGCATAGGAAAATAAGTTCTTATGTGTCCACTTCTCTTACATTCATAGCATGTGACCTGTGAATCTTTCTTATCTTCCCTTTCCTTCTTTTTATACTTGTATTGGAAATTTCTTTGACCAACTATCTTGTTCATTATTCGAGCAAGATTAGCTAACTCATTCTCTGAGACTTCAGTCTCACTAGATTAAGATTGGATGGTAAACTTATCAGATTTGGATCTAGTTACTCTCTCACGAGTCTTAGTTTTCATGTTATTTGATGTTGTAGTAAAATCAACAGTACCATTCCCATTCTTGTTTTTGATGTTGTCAGCATCTCTCTTCATCTTTGTTTCATGTTGGAGAAGAGTACCAAACAACTAATTTAATGAAATTTGAGTAACCTTCTTGTTCTCATCAATATCTATTCTCATTGATTCCCACTCATTGGGCATAATATCAATGATCTTTTCAACAAGAGCTTCATCATCTAGACCTTTTTCTCCCATAGATTGTAATCTATTCATGATAATCATAAACCTTTGTTGCACCTTACAAATGGGTTCTACATAAGCAAAGTTAAAACCATGATACTCAGCTCTAAGAATAGCTCTTCTAGTCTCAATCACTTTGGATGTACCAAAATGTGTAACTTTGAGTTTCTTCCATATATAGTTAGCTGCTTCACAAGAAGAAATTTGGCTATATATGTTCCTAGTCATTGAACAAATTAGAGTATTGTGTACCTTATAGTTTAATTGATAATCATTCTTCTCTTGGTTTATGAAAGAACTAACTTTTTATTAGGAATTTGATAACATCCAGTAAGTATAACAAAATTTTCTACTCCAGTATTGATAACAAAATTCTTCATTCAATCTCTCCAACAATCATAGTTTTTTCCATCAAAAATTGGTGGTCTTGTAGGATTTAAGTTGTTGATGGAACCAACATTGATTCCTTCCATTTAAAAAATATTTCTACCCCAAAACTTCTTAATAACAAAAGTTCAGATTCAAGGATAATATTCCTAAGCAAGAAAAATATAAAACAATGAAAAACTAAGCAAGAAAAACTTATATGTGAGTATAAGTATTTAAAATACCTCCTCTGATACCAATTGAAGGATCAAAATAATGATGTAGATACTCAATATACAAGAGGTGGGGGGTGAATTTTACACTTTGAAAAAAGTTCTTTAAACATGGAAAGATCTAAGTTTAAAAAAGATAAACTATGAAAATTCAAAACACCTCTAACACCAATTGAAAGATTGTGAGAACGTATGAAGTTGCAAACTTCTTGTTCTATACACATACTTAAATATGGAAAGTGATTTCGAAAAACAGGTTCTGAAAATATGAATCCAGAAAATGAAACTTAAGAAAAGTTTACAATATGAGATTCTACCATAAAGCATATAGAATCAAACTACGACATAGTACAAGTGTAAGGAAATATAAGAAGGTTATAATTTCCTTAGAATAAAAAATGCAGCGGAAAAACTTGTAAAAAAACAAGTAAAAAGATATAATTTTTTTAACCCAAAGAGAAGGGTATCCAACAACCTTGGATAAAAGTCCCTTGATTTATACTTTCAAGGAATTCTGTCTTACCCACACCAGGGTAATCCCTCGATACAAATATCAGAGTTTGTATTTCTATCCCCACAAGACCTCAACGTCAAGGTAGTTGGAACCTCTCTCTTCCTCAGCAAGGAAGCCCTCGAACATCAAGGTAGTCAGCACCTCTGTCTTCCTATCCCCGTAAGCCCTCGAATGTAATCACCAACATTCAGAGTCACACGAAGCAATTTGAATTATTAGTTCAGTACGCACAAGGCATGAAAATATATTCTCTCTTGAAATAACCTTAATACATGTGGTCTCTAGAGTGATCAACTTGTTTTTGAAGTCTTTCAAATGAGCTCCTATTTATAGGCTCGGTTGGAACGGTTGGCTCCCTCCTCCAATGGTCATATTTTCCTTAAATTTTAGAGGGACCTGTACATGTGTCACTCAACCAACAGTTAGTTAAAAACAGAATGTATGACATTGTTTTATAACAAAACATGTATAAATGAAAGTACGACATCATTTTATAATGAAATAACTGTAAGCATAGGTAAAACTGGAGTTCGTAATGTAAGTAAATAAAAGTTCTGAGTCTAACCAAAATGGAATTTGGAGTCTTATAATAAAGAGATATTCGGATTCTGTTTTGTAGAAATTCAGAACCTGAATTTTGTAGAAATCAGGAGTCTGAATTTCTAAGGAAATTCGGAGCCTGGTTTCACTAGAATTCAGAACCTAAACATTATAGAGTTTGGAGTCGAACTCATAGAAGTTCAGAGTCAAACTAATAGAAGTTCAGAGTCAAACTAATGGAAGTTTGGAGTCAAACTCAAAAACGTTCAGAGTCAAAATCATCGAAGTTTGGAGTCGAATTCATAAAATTTCGGAGTCGAACTCATAGAAGTTCGGAGTCAAACTATATGAGAGTTCGTATCCAGAATTCGACATCGAACTAAATGAGAGTTCATATCCAGAATTCGGAGTCGAACTACAAGTGATTTTGTATCCAGAATTCGGAATGGAAATTCATTAGAGTTTGTATCCAGAATTCAGAATGGAACTTCATTAGAGTTCGTATCCAGAATTTGGAGTGGAACTTCATTAGAGTTCATGTCCAGAATTCAGATTGGAGCTTTATTAGAGTTCGAATCTAGAATTCAGAGTCGAACTATATAAGAGTTCGTATCCAAAATTCAGAGTTGAACTACATGAGAGTTCGTATCCCAAATTCAGAATGGATCTTCATTAGAGTTCGTATCGAGAATTCGGAATAGAACTTCATTAGAGTTCGTATCCAGAATTCGGAATGGAAATTCATTAGAGTTCGTATCCAGAATTTGGATCCTAAAAAAGAATGCTTAATATCTAAGTATTATATGACTCCAAGGTTTTAGGTATGAATACGAATTTTAACCTTAATAATAATATAGATATGTATAAGGAAATCTAGGTTAGGTTGAATTTCCTTAAGAAGGGAAATTTTCTTTATAGATGTAAAATATTATTTTGCTCTAGTATGTTGTGTTTGTTATTTTCAAAATAAGAAGGAATGGAAAATTAATAAGGAAAACCTTTTTGAATCAATAGAGAGGACCCTATTAGCTACGGTCTAGGTACTATTGGTTGGGTGTGCATACCATAGGAAGGCACGTGGAAGGTGAGGAGGCTTCAGGGGATAGCATTGAGGCTATCGGGTTGGGGGCATAGGATCACTGTTATTTGAGGGTAGATATCACAGTTCCTCCGGTTACTTATTTGAGGGCAGATATCACTATTCCTCCGGTTACTTATTTGAGGGAAGACATCGTTGTCCCTACAGTTACATTATTTTAGGGCAGATATCACTGTTACTTCAGTTACTTATTGAGGACAGACATTGATGTCCCTCTGGTTACTTATTTGAAGATAGACATAGATGTTCCTCTGGACTATTATTTCTTAGGCATGCCTTTGGGACGTCGGTACTTGAGACACGCGGTGTCAGGGGTCACTTGGTGCTGGGTTACATGACAGAGATTTTGATGTTGGTCTAAGCATATGACACTACATGGTGGTTGCTGAGCACTAGTGGAGTCTGTGTTTGGTTGTGTTCATCGTACTGTTCACTATTTTCATTATAAATGCATGTCTGGTGAAACACTTATATAAGGTATGAACCGTTGGGTGGTATCCTACTGAGATTCGTCTCACACCCTGCACATGCCCTTTAGGAAGCATGCAGACTTTATGGACTTACGTGCAGGAAAGATGTCATCTTCATGAGCTAGGCTGCATTAGCTGTTGCATGGAGATAGTATGGATCTTGAGGTGTTACCTAGCTAGAGTTTTCTCTATTTTGTTTTTTTTGTATCAACATCCTTACATGTTTTGTAGCTATAGTTGGTTAGCCATTAAGTCCTTTTATATTTGGATATGTATGATCTTCTTTGGATGCATGTTTATTTTTGTTCAGTAGTTGTTACTTGTGATCGGCATGTTGTTATTTATACTTTCTACTGCTGATTTTATATTTATTGCTTCCGCTGTTTATCGATATTGAATGTGATTCTGCTCTATGGATCTGGTTCGAGTCTGCTGAGTTGTTTATTCCACTACATCTTTATTATTATACTCGGAACAATACCTTTATATTCCTCTAAAAGGGTATAGACTCCGCACTATACCTATAAGACCATTGCAGCTAGTCAGTAGCCTTTGGCGTTCGAAGAGGTGCACCTAAGATAGTAACAGCCGTCCCGTTTAGTAATGTTCGGGTGGCTGCTCAGGTCTGGGTCATTACATATTCACCTCCCACTTATGTTCTCTTTTTTAGAAACCTACTATGGGTTATTCCAGATGATCATTATATGTCCCTTTATATTTTTCAATAGGATGCTTTATTGACCCTTTCCATGATGTGGGTTCACAAAAAAGGTATTTTTAGAAGACAAACCATTGTTATAGATCCCAAAATAAAATTTCAGTGATGTAATTTATTTCAGGGGGGGAATGTAATATAATATGTCTTTATAAATTATTATTTTGTTTGATATATATCATGATATGTAACCCCATGTTTGAAATAAAAATGAATCATTATTATTATAATGATACCTTTATAACATTAGCATTACAGTTGTTGAAATGAATAGTATTAACAGAATTATGAAATATATATAATGGTCATACAAATTTTTAATTTAGTAACTGATTCCTTACAATCAAGTTATCTATTTTTATTACATTTATTTTATTCTTGAAAAATATGTTTTCTCCAAAAATATGATTTCCTGAATTTTGTGAGTGAATATAATACATAGTTTTTATAAATTTTAAAATATATATTAGAAAAAACGAATTTAAAATTTTTATTCATAATTTTAAAATTTTGTTAGAATTAATTTGTAATAATTTTTTTAAAATATTTATTTTCTAATGAATACTAAAAAGTATTTAGTTTTCTTAGAAACCATATTTTATGTCAATTGATTTACAAAGAAATATTCTATTTTGAATTAATTTTTAAATTCATTTAGTTCATTTTTATAATCAAATTATGTTTCTTTAGAAGGATTTTATACTTGATTTATTATGAAAACAATTTATATTATAAAAGGTTATTTATCTAGAAAACCATTTTTCCTCGTGTTTTTTTAGTTTGATTTTGAATTACATTATTCAACTCACGGGATTCGAATTTTGAAAAATGGATTATATCTTTTTAATTAGTTGGTAAAAATTTTCTAAATATTAACCTTTTATCGTTTTTCAATATAAATAGTTACCTTAGTAATTGTTGTTTTACAGTAAATGATAAATCGAGTATTTAATGTTAAAAATAAAATGATAAGCATTATAAAATGACCCTATAACTATTATTACACTTTTTTTTGTAATTAGTGTAATGAAAAAAATTATACAACCATGAAATTTTATATATGTATTAAAATATTTAGTTATCACATTACTGGTTTTCTTGATCTTATTAAAATCAAATTATTGAGTATTTTTAAGAATTGGCACAAATGGTATATTAAAATAGTTAATACTTTTTTAAAAGATAAAAATTCAATAAATATTAGATTTAGAGAAGTGATTACGATATGGTTTATAATATCAACCATATTCTATTTATAGTATATTTTCCATTTATAATAACTATATTGACCCTCAAAGTGTAAAAACCATTATTGTCATGGTAAGGGCGAAAAGGGTTAATGAGGGTTTAAAACTAAATAAAAAAGTTAAAAATGTAACCTAAAATTCTAAAAATAATAATTAATGAGAGTATTTATATCCATTATAATTATATATTCTTAATAAATTAGGTTTCATCCATTGGTAATGAAAAACTAATTTATAATAATTTCATATTTTTTAGGAATTCAAAAAGTGGCCTTCCCCACTCTTATAAAAAAGAACCAATTATTCCCATTTATTGAAAGTTAAAAACCGATTTATTTTTTTCAATACCAAACTAAATACCATATTAAAATAAATACCCTCATTCTATAGGTATTTTTTTTATTAATTACACCTTAGGGGTCTTAAGGTGTTAAGAAAGGAAGGTTTCTTGAAGAAGATGTATCATTTTTAATCGAGAATTTCAATTTTATTTCATTTACACCACATTAAAATAGTATTAAACCATTATAAAACAATAACACCAGTGTAATATATATTTTTAAATGTTATTATGTTAATATCATAACCTATATCTATATCCTCTTCCATCATATTGAAATCTGAACCCTCAATCATGTGTATGACAGACTATCGCCTCACGAATCGATGAAATTGTTTTCCATCACCATATACAATGGATTTATTATAATGGAGGAACTACAATTTATATATTATATTAAGGAAATATTTATCATTATTAAAATAAAATATATTATTTACATTCTCAGCTTTCCATTCCCTGAAAAATGATAACGTCTTTCATGCGTATGTGTGGACTACCACCTATACGAATAGATGTGATTCATTCTTAATCACAACACCACATGGATGATAGATATAATTATATTTTTATTATTAAGATGATATTTATAAGATTATCATAATTTTGTAAATCTAAAATAATACTTACCTTCTTTCTATAATCATCATTGTTTAATAGAAATTATACTCTTGCGTATGTATGTCCAATCATCCCCATGATTATAACGTAGTCAAATTTTAATAAGCATATTTAATGGTTTGATTTAGAAATGTAATTGATATATAGATATAATAATAATATAATGATTATTATTCTATAAATTATTTAATAATGATCTCTTTTACTATTTTCATCTTACCAAAGTCATTTCTAATATGTTTTCTGAATATCATCAAAACACTTGATGCGAATATAATTGACTAATTAGTTGTTTATAACATGTTATTAAATAAAATAAATAAATTATTAATTTAGAAAAGGTTTTTAATAAGGTATAATACTAATCTAATTATGTTATTTATGATGATAAAAAACCCATGTGACTATTCAGACTCAATGTACGAGACTTTCTTTTAAAAATACTCTTTTGATGTTACTCTTTCAAATATATCTACTAAGGTTAAACGAAATGTATATTTTTTCATAAACATAATAAAATGAATTTTCTTCCTTTATGAAACCTAAATAATTTAATTTTTTCTTTAAAATTTTACATATTTATTTTCATAGAAAATAGTTTGTTCATTATGTGCGATATTTTTTATTTTAATAAATGATTTTTATTTAACTTTATTTCAATGTTTTTCAAAAGGAATGTTTTTATAGAATGATTGAAATTTAAAAAAAATGAATGATCTATTTTAACTTATTTTTAAAAAATAAATTTTCCCACTTCTATACTCATTAGTCCATGTTTAGTTTTCCAAATAAGATTTCATGTTTTATTTAAAGAAAAAATATAATTCCCTTTTTCTATGTATTTTGTAATTGAAAATGGGTTTCAAGAGGAAAGGGTATCATGATAGCTATACTTTTTTCACTTGAGTTTAAAATATTGTTTCAATAGTTTTATTTATGATGTGGTAATTGAAATATTTTTTCAAAGGGTTGAGCCCCATTATAGCTCATGGGTGAGCTTGATATAGCTTATATGATTTGTTTATCCATATAGTGCCTACTAAGACCATTATTTCTTATACTATGGGTGTTCCAAGATATCACTCCGATAAATTGGTTAATGAATATGTTTTCTAGACAATAATATTTTTATATAGACATATAATTATTCTAGTTTAATAGGTTTTGTTAGGGTTTTATGATAATGAGGTCCCAAGGCACGAACATGAAATTTTTATGCATGATAAGAAGTTTTCATGGATATTGTGTGATTTTAAAAGTTAAGATATTGATATTTTAAAATTAAAAATTATTCACTCTTTGGATGAATTGTTTCTTAAGAATGTTTTTTTAGGGTGTCAAGTTTCTCACTACAATAACATATTTCTACTCCTTATGTACCTTACTGTGATTTTTTGTGCTCATAAAACATTTTAAAAATGTTTTTCATAAGGTATTAAGTATGGGTAAATAAGATGAATATGTAATACTGAATTTGTGTTGATTTTTCATTAAAACAAGTAATGTTTTATTTTTACTTCTTTTGTATTTTAAGAATAATGGATACTGATTAGATGTGTCTATTTTTTAAATATTTTTTGTTAAGTAAGAGTTTTGACTTAATTATATAATAATATAAAACTAAAATATATTTGGGAATGTAATAATATGAACTATATTCTAAAGTCACTAGAATATGTAATGTCTAATGTCCAGTCCTTAAGAAATGAATTTATAAAACTAAAGTGTTTGATGTTAATAGCCATGAAATATTAGGACTATAATTTTATGATGTGATAAATCCTAGAAGTCACGTTACATAAGTTATATGAATATATTAAAAGAACTTCTCAATAATACACATCTAATAGAAGAATCTATTAATGAGAAGTATGTTTTTAGGGAAGCGGTAGAGTTTTTTGTAGACTTCTTCTCTCCAGGGGAACACATTATTTTTTCTACATATCACTATGAATCAGTCAGTTTTGGGGGGTGATAGATTTCGAGATTGAAAATAGTGTCAATAATTGGTGATAAAATAATGATGTCATATCTATAAATCATAAATAACATATACTATGCTCATCTATATATAACATCCCAATTAATACATTAAGAAAACATTATTTGAAGAATAAATATATGTTGATATTGAATGATCATATGAAAAAATCAGTTGTTTAAATAGACTGTGAATAGTTGATATGATACATCAGAATCATTGAGATTATTAGATAAAAAACTCAATTTAAATTTGATAACATGGAACATTTTTGTTATTAATGAATATACATTTTACACTAAAGACAATGACAATGAAAGTGATGTTTGAAATAAAAGTGCCTTAGTGTTTACTAAAGCAATACTTCCTTCAAGTATATATGAAAAATCCAATGTCCTTTTTGGGTTTATATTATAGATTTAATAAATATATATGTTTGATTGATGGCCTTAAATTTTGAATTCATGTGTTCAATTTTCTATGAGTGTTCAGTAAAAAATGATAATAATGATGAATTCAAAATGAAACTAGTATTTTAAGATATATTGAGATTCATATATGACCATTTAGTATGGGAGAAAATGAATTTGTTCTATTTTATTGATCCATTAAATTTTAAAAATCCTATTATTTGGAAGAAAAAACAATATTTTGGTGGATAAAAAGATAACATTGTTAGGAAGTTATATTATATCCTTACTTCCATAGAATCTTTATTCGAGGATATTGGTGACTACACTATAGACATGGTTCATTCCATATATAATGATTATAAATAATTAATATAGAAAAAATCCAGTTGTTTTCTTCTAATATTAATTTTACTATATATTAATTTCTTATTTATTTTTTCAAATATTTCACAATGTGAGATATATTTTTATTAAATTTTTTATTCTTTAAATCACATATTTTAAAAAATATGATAAAATATTTATTTTGTACTCGAAAATTGAATAAATATAAATGATAAATTTTTATGATATTTTTATGATATTTTTATCATTTATAATATTTCAGGAGTTGTGTTTTATTATATCTATATAATTTAATGGATTATAAATATTGTTTTTATTTTTTTTAACATTTTCTTAAACGAATTTAACGAATATGCTAAAAAGTGTTCTTAGTTAATTTTTTTTACTATTTTTAAATTTTTATTATATTTTATATGTCAAAAATTAGATTTCAAGAATAATTTTATAATTGTTTTTCATATGGATTTGTTTTAGTATGTTATACCAAATAGATGAGTCATATAGAAAATCTAGGGAGTTCCCTTCAATTTTTTGTTCTAAGGATCCTCCTCACACCATTATATAGTATCATCCTACTTAAATTCTGAAATTGAAAGCTATTAGGAATGTTAAATATGGTTGAACACATTTATTAAATTTTTCAACAACTCATAGAAATGGTCAGAGGACACCTATCATGTTTCTTATTAATGGTAATCCTGAAAGTTCCAATTCGAAAAAACTAATATTTTCGTGACAATAGAAGATGAAGAAGAAAATATTAATTTTTATTTTTGATTAGAGAGGTGTTTACCATACTATAATTTCTAATCTATGGGATTACATTTTGCTAATTTGATTCCTTATTATCTTATTTATCATAACATATTTTTGTAAAATTTATCAAATTTTTTATTCTCACTTTCTGGGGACATATGATTTACATAAAACTAAAGTATTTAGGAGAAGATGATTATATTTTTCAATAAAATTACAGGATTTTAATTAATTTTTTTCTTTATATTTTATTTTTGGTGAAAATAAAAAAGAATAACCCTGTCATGTATATATTATTTTATACAGAGATATATGGGGTATTTTTTTAGAAGGTAGATACTTTCAATCATTTTTGGTCTGTAAAATTCCAATTATTTAAATTTATTTTTTCATAATCACTAAAAATAATCATATCAATGATTTATTTTTCATTAATTAATAGGAAATGAGGAGGTTTCATAGGGAAATATTTTTGAAGATAATATACTTTCATACTTTATTTCATGGAGTGTATACACTACTCAACAAATAAATAATGGATTATAAATTTGAAAAAATGAAATGTGATTCATTATGCTCCTTAGAGATTTCACTTACATCACCCTAAAGCTTGGCATGAAAAATGGAAAGGGTTTGGAATGATTAAATTTTTTAAATATATTACAGAAGATTCAAAGACTCTAACTAACATGATTATAATATGAAATTTGATATTATTTCTAAACTATTTAGATTTTATAGAACTATTAAAATGTTAAAATATTCAATATACAAATCCATGAAGGGGATGAGAACCTATAAGTCTTTTATTCCTGAGTGTTGCGAGGATATTGTATGTACTTAATCTAGAAATGTTAATATATGATCCTATCTTTTTTTGGAGTCATATCCGGAACATTTTCAGTTATGTTTTGAATTTTTTAAGAACCTTTGTTTTGGAGTAGTTTCATAGGGTGTATCTGGGTGAACGTTTAAGGAAAACTAAAGGAAAGTGGGTTGTGCACGATTTTCACATGGTTTGAAAAATCATAAAAATAAACCATGCCAAGAATTAAACTCGATACAGAGTTATCTATAGTCATTGCATGATTAGAAAAACCATGCATTAAAATTTTTCCAACTGTGATAACATGGATAGAGGGGTCCACACAGTTGGTGCACAACTTTCCCTAATCGTGTCCCCCTTCCCAGGAAACCATTCCTGTGGGTTTAATTATCTTAAAATATATTTCAAAACCACATGAATTCACCAAGACTCCCATATTTTGACCATTGCTTGGGCTTGAAAAATTCTATGTGATCCTAGTGCCTTTCAAAGGTATTCCTAGGTGATTCAAACATCATTCTTCGAGATCGAAAGCCATGATTGATGATATTCTCTCTTTAGGGTAAGTGGATTTTATCCCGTCACTTCCCCCATTCAGTCCTCTGTATTTCATTGATATTTTCATGGAATATCTCCATTATTTCCATTGATATAAAGCTATGATTTGAGGTCTAGATCAAGGATTGTGGATTTAGATATAGATCTTCATGATCTGGATTCCTTTGATCTTAATTTTTGTTTAGGGATTTAGCTTTGGAGCATGATTGGAAATGTTGTCCTGCTCATATTTTGGGTATTTTAGTTTGGATAACATCTATCAATAAACCAAGGTACGTATTCTAAATTGAAATCTCATTGTAATTGATTTGATATGTGATTGTCTGTTTATGAATTGACAGCTTCCCTTGATAATTTATTTCTTAAATTGTAGTCATTAGGAATGTGGGATTGTCTTGTGATTTCCTTGGTGATTAATTGATAATTTAATCGTGGAACAAATGGGGGGGGGGGGGTCCCAAATAGATATTCTTTTTTGGTGATTGGTTGTGGGTTGAGATATTGTAATTGAGATATTAAATTGATGGTGTTAAGATAATTAATTGGGGAAATTTAATTATAAAATGATGTTTGATATGGAAGCTAATTAATTTTGAAAATTAATTATGTTCCATGAAGTTGAGCAAAGATAATTAATTGTAGGAATTAATTATGACAAGTTGATATTTGATATGGATAATTAATTGTGAAGAATTAATTATGGAATACAAATTTTGTTGATTGATAAATCAATTGATGAATTAATTAATTCGTTATGTGCTTAGTTAATAGTTGTGTTACCTAATAGATTTTGAAATATTTAACTAATCGTTTGATTAGTAATGGAATGATATGACTAATTCTTGTGAAATAAAAAATGATTAAATGGTTGAGATTTTTCTGGTGATATACATGGAATTCTAGGCCAATTAGATGTTGGGAATTGGACATGGCATTCCTCTCCAATAGTTATTCAAGCTTGAGATTTTGAGGTGCTAGAAAAAACAACCCACACCGAATGAGATATAGAGTGAGGAGCATGAAGACCTATAGTGAATCATATTTCAAGCTCCTTCCATGAACTTCAACACCAAATGAGTGATAATAATGAATGATGATTAAAATGGAAAATAGGAATGGAAACTGGGCCTAATGTGATAACTAAAGATAATATGATAGTAGGATAACTTCTTATATTATGAATCATATTTATTTCTTCCTAAAACTACATACACTATCTTTTAAATGGAATTTTTAGACACATTTGGTGGTGTCCTACTGAGTTATACTCACACCCTAATCAGGCTGCCTAATCAGAAATTAAGTACACATTGTTGCAGGACAGGATAAGGGAAAGGCCCTTGGATAGGTTTTTGTTTGGGATTGGAGCAAGGGATAGAGAACCGTACATGGTTTGAGACCCTATTAGGATTCGTTGTGTCTTTACATTTAGTTAAATTGTAGACACTTTACGTTTATATTGTCATATATTGTTTTAACTTTATGTTTACTATTGTATTTTGTGGTTTTTAATATCACATGATATGGTATTGTTTTGGTTATTTTTACGCTTCTGTACTTTGTAATTTTTGTTTTCATCCATTGTTGTTTAATTTTGATAAAAGAGAGTATAGTCTCCCCAAGACTGACTTACCTGACCATCGCTTCTAATCAGCTACATCGAGTGTACGAGGATGTAATCATGAGAGAAAGTGCCCAACCGTCTCGAGGCATCGTTTAGTGGCACTTGGGTCCGAATGTTGCAAAGTGGTATGATAGGAGTTTTTTTCTTTCTTATTCATTTGTCTTACTGTTTTTTGAAAGGTATACATGATTCTAAGGAGAGTTGAGGCTTCGCAATGAGCTCATTCATGTGAGTTGTAGACCCTTTATGGGGGAAAATTTAAGTACTCAGGCTAGGATTGTTGTGATTTTTGATTGTTGTTACAGTTGGATATTATTTCACCATGGGTGATTCACTAGTGGTGTGATGTGGTATATGTTTTTATAGTTATTGAATTTTAATCCATAGACTAAAGAGGAATGATACTTGAGCCTGCATGAATCATTCTAGGCATATCATGGTTGTTGTGACATGCATAATTCTAGGCATTCACAGGAGAACAATTTATGGGTAAGTTCTTAGACTTGAACTATTATTCCTTATTGATAGATTGAAATAATGATGAAAAATGGGAATTAATGGATGTATTATAAGAACTTTGATTGATTAAAAGGGTATGAATAATTAATTAATTGGATATAATGTGATAAATTAACGTTTTAATTAATTAATTAGAATGTATGTACCCTTGTTAAACAAGGCATAGGAGTTGGATAGTTAAGGGTAGTGATAAGGCCTCAGTGTTAACTGTGTGTCCTGAAAAATGTGAAGAGGACATGTTGAAACTTGTTTTGTTAGTTTCCCCTCTTACGAGAATGTTATAAGGTTATGTTATGAGACCTAATAAATGCGTTGGTATTTGTAGAGATATGCCTCCAGGATGCTTGTTGAGGGAGAGACCGATGGGTATAGACCAAAATGAACTTCCAGATAGGGAACTTGAGGCACCATTGGTGCAAGGAGTGGACGAAGTGAAACCGTTTCAGGGGAACATGGCTCATTTCTTGCAATTCATAGAGAGAGGACCCATGGAGGGTTCTAAAAAGAATGTATGAATTGACAAGGGAGTTTTTACTGTATAACCCTCATATATTTACTTGATAGGGTGGACTTGGGGGAGATTAATTCTAGATTGAATCTATAGAGAATATATATGACCATTTGGATACTATGGATGGACGTAGGGTCATGTTGGCTGCTTATATGCTATGGGGTTCAGCGAAGTGATGATGGGACATTCAAGTACAATCTGGACAACCAAATGATATGATATGGAAGGAATTTCTGGAGAAGTTGTTGGAGAAATTCAATCCAAAGACGCTGATAGAAGAGAAGAATTCAGAGTTTCTGCATCTTACCTGAGGAATCATGTTCATATTGGATTATACTAAATGATTCATAGATTTAGAGCATTTTCTCCAGCTACGGTGGCAGATGAGACTACATTAGAAAAAAAAAATTCAAGACGAATATAGGTTTGAAATTAAGTCCTAGGTAATTATATTTAGGTTAAAAAAATTCCCAGAAGTGGATAATTAGGCTCGCATTTTATATCATAACCTAAAGGAGGTTTCTAGTACTGGATAGGTAGTTTTCACTGGATGATCAACGAATGTGCCTTCTGAGAATAGGAAGCGCCATTACGAGAACCTTAGTTATGACATTAAGAAGAAATATGGATAGGTAGGAGAATTAGTTGCACCAACTTTTACTCATGTGTTTTTTCACCTGTGTTGTTGGCATGGACACTATCATAATCATTTCCCTAGACCAACAGTATAGTTCCTATTTTGTTGAATGATGTGGCTCCTACATAGGTTTTGTAGGAAGCAGCGACATGTTGGTGCTAAGGGAGTAGCTTCTTAGAGTAAGAGGTTGGGAAGGGGGTCTTCTACACCATATAGGTCTTACAATTGGAGTTCAATGGGTATAGTAATTAGAGTTATTGGATGTGGTACTTTAGGGTATGAGAGCCCATATCACCAGTGTGGTGCTACTCAAGGGAGTCAGACGACACCACTGGGAAGAGGGACATGACAATTACATGTAGTGTAACCTACACTAGTGGGGAGCAATGTGGTTCCATCTATATTAAGAGGTACTATTCTAGTTTCTTCTAATTTAGCTACTGCCTGTTTTGATACTGGTGCCTGTAATTCCATTATATATGAAAATCTTCTTAATGAATTCATCCTGGAGGTGGAGCTTGTATGCGGGGTGAGGTATATCGGTACCCTATTGGGAACATGGTCTAGGGATATCTGTTTATTCTCGGAATGTTCAGTAGAGATCATAGAACATCATTTTCTTTGGGATATATATGTCCTTGATACAACGGGATTTGACCTGATTATGGGTATGGACTGGCTAGTTGCATACCAATCCCACATAGATTGTTACTACAGGAGAGTGACCTTTGTATCTCCTAAGAGTGGTTAGTATTTTCATCGTGGAGAATGGGATATCCATACTGGATGAGTAGGGTGAATTACTTAGCAATTAGGAGAGCTCACCGCCCTAGTTTCTAGTATTTTTCTGGATGATGGGAGTGGTATAAAAGACATCCTCCCATAAGTAGTAGAACTGTTTCAGGATGTATTTCTTGTAGAATTTTCCAGGTTGGGACTTGATAGATATGTGGAATTCACTATCGAACTCATGATGGGGGTTGATTCAGTATCTATTCCACCTTATAGAATGGCACGGACTGAACATCATGATCGAAAAATGAAGTTGGGGGAGTTGGAGGATAAATAATTTATCCGTCCAAGTACAACACCTTAGGGATCACCTATTTTGTTTGAAAATAAAGCCAATGGGAGTTTACACATGTGTGCTGAATAACATAAGTTGAATTAAATGACCATGAAGAAATGATATCCTATTCCACATATCGATGATCTGTTTGAGTAGGTGATGGGGTATTGTGGGTTATCAAAAAATGATATGAGATTAGGTTATCAACAGGTGAGATTTTGAACCTTTGATGTCCCAAGAACTACAATCCGAAGTAGTTATGGACTTTATTAGTTTTTTGTAATTCCATTTGGGATGAAAAATGCTCCAATAATATTTATGGCCATGATGAACATTATCTTTCATCCGTACTTAGATCTCTTTATGGTGGTGTTTGTGGACAACATCTTAGTGTACTATAAGACTCATGATGATCATGCACAACATCTTGACATCGTCCTGGGTACACTAAGAGATCATTGACTATATTCCAAGCTATCGAAATGTCAATTTTGGATTGACAGGGTATACTTTTGGGGGAATATCGTCTTGGAAGAAGGTGTTGAAGTGGCCCCATAAAAATTGCAGCCAGTGATTTCTTGGTGGCAAGCCCCAAATGTTTATGTTATCTGAAGCTTTTCATGATTAGATAGTTATTATATAAGGTTGATCAAGGAATTTTTCTAATTGGCATCACTACTTTCAGGTTTTACAAATAAAGGGATAATGTTTGATTGGATATAAGCTTGTGATAATTCTTTCTTGGAGTTAAAGAAGCACTTGACACTGGCATCATTTTCTATCTTACAAGAGTCATGTGAGGGTACACGGTGTATTGTGATGCTTCTGGGATCAGACATGGAGCTGTGTTGATGCAAAGCGATTGATTCATTACTTATGGGTGTCAGAAGATGGGTCCAAATGAACAAAATTAACCTACACATGACCTCAAGATGGAAGTAGTGGTTTATTCTCTTAAGTATTGTAAAAACAATGTTTTGGTTGAAGAGTTCACACTTTTTACAATCGCAAAATCTTGAAGTATATCATTTCACAGTGCAACTTGAATCATCAGTAGTGAATATGGGTAGAGTACATACATTATGTTGATTTTGGAAATGGAATATACACCCAAAAAGGAGAATAGAGTGGCTTATGACTTGAGCTAGAATACTCAAACTCAATTGGTATATGAGCCGAGTTCATATTTGAAGATGATGAGTTTTCTAGTAGAAATGTATGTGGTAGTTCAGGAGAGCCCAAAGAGGATTACACTGGTTTCTGTAATAGTTGATTCTATACTCTTGAGACGGATCAAGGATAGGAAGTATGAGGGTATGGAGTGTTTATACATAAGGGAAATACTTGAAGGTGGGGAGACACCTTCATACTCGATAATAGATGAGGATGATATCAGCTTTGTGAAAAATTGGGTTGTTGTGCCTACAAGTATGTGAGAGGAACTCAGGAAAGAATTTCATGCCTCAAATTGGGTGGTACATCTAGGGGTGAAAAAAATGTATCATGACCTACAATGACATTTTTAGTGTCCAGGCATGAAAAAGGAGATTGTAAGGTTCATAACAAGATGTTTCACCTGTCAACTGGTGAAGGAAGAGCGTTAACGACCTGGAGGCCTATTGTAGCCATTTCCTATCCCAGAATGATTGTTGGATGACGTGACTATGGATTTAGTGGTAGGGCATCCAAAGTCTCTTAGGAAGAATGATTCTATTTGGGTCATTTTGGATCAACTAATGAAGGTATAAAACTTCTTTCTCATCAGGGTAACCTTTATTATAGAACAGTTGGGAGAACTGCATGTATGAGAGATAGTTTGCTTGTGTGGGGTTCCATGAGCTACAAATTCATATTTTGATTCGTGCATTACTTCAACCTTCTAGAAGTGATTATATAAGGCACTCCGTACACAAGTTTTATTAAGTACGAACATCTACCCACAGATAGATGAGCAGTCAGAGTGAACCATATAGGTGTTAGATGATATGTTGTGAGCTTGTGTGCTTGAATTTAGTAATTCTTGGGTGAAACACTTGGATTTAGTGGAGTTATCCTTCTACAACAGTTATCAGTCAACTATACAGACAACACTATATGGGGAACTTTATGGATGACCCTGTAAGTCACCACTATATGAACTTGAGGTGGTGGAGTCAGAGTTGTTGGGACTAAGTCCTATTCTGGAGATATCGAAGAATGTATAGTTGATTCGAAAACATATGGATACTGCACAGAGTAGGAAGAAGTCAATGCTGATAGACGGAGATGACCCATAGAGTTTACAGAGGGAGATCATGTATTCTCTCAGCTGTCACCTAGATTCAGTGACCATAGGATATGGAGGCAGGGCATGTTGCCACCCAAGTTTGTTGGACTTGTTGAGGTGTTGGAGAGAATTAGCCCAGTGGCGTACCAATTAGCTCTTTCACAGCAATTCAGTGCTATAAATGTTGTTTTCCATGTGTCAAAACTACATAGGTATCACCCCGACCCTTCTCATGTGATTGATATGAAAGAGGTTGACCTTTAGATTGATGCGTCCTTTGAGGAGCACCTGGTACATGTGTTAGGTTGCAGTGAAAAAGTATTATAGGGAAAGACTGTGCTTTTAGTTCATGTGTTATGGAAACCTGGAATTGTTCAAGAGAAAAATTGGGAATGAGAAGAATACATGGTGAATCAATGGGACAATATTTTTGACTAGGAATCTCAGAGACGTTTGGGAGTGCATATCGAGGATGAACTGTTATATGGTAGGGAGATTGTATGATCTTGGCCTTATCTTGTGTCATCTCGAGTGAGTTTTCAAGAACATTCTAAAGATTTAAGTATCTTCTTTGGAGTAGTGTATTGGGTTGAGTTTGAGTGAACTTTTAATGAAAACTAAAGGATTGTGGGTTGTGCTCGGTTTTCTCACAGTTTGACAATACGTGAGACTAAACTATGCCAAGCATGCAAAACTGGAGAGAGAGGTCCACCTGATTTGCGCATAGTCTGAAAAATCATGCAACCAATCCTTTCTAACCCTGAAAACCAGTACAAGGAGGTCTATATAGTTGGCACAGAGTTTTCCCTAACCATACACCCCTAACTAGAAAAAAATTTGCAAGAGTTTAATTATTCAAAAATATATTTTATAACCACCGAACCCCCCGAGACTCCCATATTTCGACTTTGTCTCAGGATTGATAGATTCTAGGTGATCCCAAAGCCTTCCAAAGGGATTACAAGGTGACTTAAACGTCGTTATTTGAGATTTAAATCCTAGATTGACTATTCTATCTCTTCCAAGTATTTTTATTTCATCCCATCACTTCTCCTATTCATTCCTCTATATTTCTTTGATCTTTTCCATGAAGATCTTCACCATTTACATGGATCTGAACCTATGAATCGAGGTCTAGATCTAGTATTGTGTATCTAGAACTATATTTTCAAGATCATGCTTACATTAGTCTAATTTTGGTTTAGGGATTTAGATCCAGATCTTTATTGACGACATTGTGCTACTTGGATTTGTGGGATTTTTGTTGGGATAGAATTCGTCAGTAAACCAAGGTTGGTGGTCTAAATAAAACTCCCATTGTTTAGGATTTTATATGTGAATGTGATTTTACAAATTTATTTCTTCCCTTGATAATTTATTTCATAAATTGGATTAACTAGTAATATATAATTGACATGTGATTGCTATAGTGATTAATTGATAATTAAATCAAGAAAAAAATGGGGGGTGGGGGTTGACCAAATAGATATTTATTTCGGATATTGGTTATGGTTTGAGATATTTAATTGATTTTTTAAGATAAATAATCAAGGAAAATTAGTTATGAAATGACGTTTCCTGTGAAAAATAAGTAATTGTGAGACTTATTAATGTTCCATCATGTTGATCAAAGATAACTAATTGTGAGAATTAATTTTGAAAAGTTGATATTTTTTATGGATAATTAATTGTGAAGAATTAATTATGGAATGAGAATTTTGTTGATTGTTTAATTAATATATGAATTAATTAAGGGCTTATGTGATTATTTAAATGTTGAGTTAACTAATTTCTTTTGAAATGTTTAACTAATCGTTGGATTAGTAATGGAAAGATATTTCTAATTCTTGTTAATTAAAGAATGATTAAATGGATGAGATTTCTGTGGTTTTATACATGGAATTATAGACTAATTAAAAGTTGGGACATATACATGGTGTTCCTCCTCTATAGTTATCCAAGATTGTGATTTTGGGGTGATAATCATGTCAACCTACATCGAATGAGATATGGAGTGATATGAATGATGACTTATACAGAATGAGAGTTGGGGAGCTTGACATGACGTTCAATACCAAATGAATTATAATAATGAATAAAGATTCCAATGGAAAACATGAATTGAAACTTGGCCTAATGTGATGATTAATTATTATATGATAATGTTATAACTGCTTAAATTATGTATTATATTTATTGCATCATAATATTGCATACACAATCTTTTAAATGGACATGTTTTTATACACTATTGGTGGTGGGTTACTAAGTTGTACTCACACCCTATTCGGGATTCCTAATCGGAAACTGAGTAGAATTTGTTGTTATAGGATAAGACAAGGGAAAGGCCCTAGGATAGGTTGTTGTTTGGGATTATAGCATGTGAATGGGAATTAGAGGTAGTTCAAGACCTGGTTGGGAGTCATTATGTCTTTACATTTAGTTTCACTATAGACACTTGTCATTTTAATTGTATTATCATGTTTTAACTTTCAGTTGGGTATTGTATTTTTTTGTTTTGAATATCATATGACATGGTATTGTTCTGCTTATTTATACACTTTTGAATTTGGTTATTTTGGTTTTCTTCTGTTGGTGATTTATTCTGATTAAAGAGGATATAGTCTCTCAATGAGTGACTTACCAGACCCTCACTGCTAGTCGGCACCCTCTGGTATATGTGGAGATGTTCTTGAGGGCATGTGACCAACCTGCTCAGGGAACTATTTAGTGGAACCTAGACCAGGACGTCACAGTTGAACATATCATTTTCTTATGATGATATGATATGGGTGTCTCTATTAAAAACTTTTTTTCATCCATGTAATTATTAGACAGAGGTAGTATTTAAGGTAAAAACAGGCTCCATGGAATAAAAAGTTGGGGATTTGGTTAAGAAGATGTTCGATAATATAACATCATTGGTGTTGTCGATGTTTTGTGGCTTGCAGAGACAATTTCATCCCATTTATCACACTCAAAATCCTACTCACCCATAGTTGACTGTCTAATATATGTTGTATATTGAGTATCTCTAATATCATATTATAGAATATGTGGTCATATATTATATTGGTAATAACTTAAATTGTCAGCTCATTGACATTGATCAACTTAGGGTAGTGGAAGGAGATATTGTTGATGCATTAGCCAGAGGTTCGATCTCTACCGATGAGGTGAGTATTATTAGATAGAGTGTCAGGTATTTCTTAACTTTTCTATATGTAATTTAATGAAAACTAACCACAAAGTTATTCATAATTTAAGTCATTTATTTAATATTTTTTAAAATTAATTTAATATTTTTATATATATATATTATAATAAAACGTTAAATGTTTTTATATATTCTATAAAAAAATCTATTTATATACGCATAAAATTTTATAATTACATATTTAAAAGAGTACTCTAATTTATAATCGTATCCATTAGAACTTGTAATTATAATTATATTAGGTCTCATATTGATGAATATTTTATATATGCATGTATTATCATATTTATTTCAATTGTACCTATTTTATGTTACATACTACGTATGTGTGAATTTTATTTGGAATCTTCATACTATTTATATTGAATAAAATATGTTCTTAGTGTGTGGATTCATTGGTGCCTAATTTATTTTTCTAGTATTGAGTAAATTTTTAGAAATATAATGAACCAAACACATTCCTCAAAGAATTAACAATGAAGAAATTAATTGTTGGATTATTCTTTATCTTTATAGGTATGAAACAAATATTTCACCATAAAATAAACATTCCTTAAATTTAATTAATGACTCACATTATGTTTTTTTATATTAGGGGTTATTGTATTTAGTGTGCTTTTTACAAAAGAAAACTCCTCTTATTGGTTATAATTTTAATATGCTGATGTCTAAGAAATCATTAATGAAATATTAAAGAAGTAAGTTTTAATATTTTTATTTGTATATACTAATATTACATTTTAGTTTATTTAATACATTTTATCTGTTTAAAATAGGGGACGGAATAACTAACACCAGTATATAAGGAAAAGGGACTTAATATCATTTATGTTATTTCAAAGGAAATGTAATTTATAATTACCATATTTTAGAAGATACATAATTTGTTTCCAGTTGATAATTTTTTTGAAATAGAATTTTCATATTAAACAAATAAGGAGACAAATGTATGTATATTGTGCTAAGATTTATTGTTAAAATTATTACAACTATTTAATTTTCAACTATTTACAATGATGGGTATTATATTGGTTTTCCTTTTATTTATATTATAATTATAGTGAGAATTGATGTTAAATAGTTTCTTTTAAATTTTTAACATTATAATAATCCATGCCTGTATAATGAGAATGAGGAAAATCATTGATGGAGAGTTTGTTAATACTATTTCAATAATTTGATTCATTTTTAGTTAAACTACTAATATTTATAATGCATATTTTTTATTTATGTATGAAAATTTTAAATTTTTGTTGCAGTAACCAATTTTTGATACAAAACATTATTAAATAATTATACTTCTTATTTTTCTACCATATTCTACATTGTGTTGTAGTTAACTTTTATTACATGTTTTTTATCATAGTTTTATTTAAATGTATAAAAATATTTTTTAAATTTATATTGGTTATAAAAATTACTAACAGAAAATATATATTCCTCATCAGTTATTTTTTAACCAATGTGAGAAAATTTTATTTCTGAACTAATTGATATATTTTTTTACCCAACTAGTTAGAACATAGCAAACCTGATGTATTACAAGTTTATTTATTTGGGATGGGGGGATTCATCATTGGCTATTTATACCATCTATGAGAATGATTATTTTTTAAAAACTCTTTTCTTGACTAGTGGTTATATCGAGATGGATAATGGATATTGACTTTATCAAATGATAGATTCATCTTTGTTAATGTAGAAGGTGTAGGAATCTCATAAGAGATACCATACATTAGTGTTATAGAATTATGAACTTTTTAATGGAGTGATTAGGATAGTTGGTCTGAGGATAAGGAAAATTTACTGTTATTCAACTAAATTATTTTTATTATCATAATTATATGGTATGTGGTTATGAATGGGTTCCAATGTTTATATTTTTTAGTGAATCCTATTGATGTAACATTGTGTCATGATTTGAAGAGACTATTTTAGTGGTACGGTATTCAAAAGGGGTATGTAGAGTGTGTTTCTCAACGTCTTGTGTACAATAGGTTAAATTTCCCACTTTATGTGGGAGGTTATTTATATTGATTTACTAGATTTTTTACATATACTTTGAGTGGGTTTGATTCCATTTCGGCTCTATCAATTGATTGATGAAGGAAACAAAATTCCATCAAATTAATGAATTGAGTTTTGAGGTTGGTTTTTTTTGAATCTTATTGTGATGGAAGTGGTAATGAATCCTAGATCCTTGAGGTTAATAATTTATGGTCATGATACATGTATTACATCATGTATCTATAAAGGTTTAAAGTGAAAAATCATTTACTATATGATTCTTAGATATATATTTTATCCATAGAGTAAAATTCAAACAATAAAAATAATCCATAAATTTGAAGATAAGTTGAAAATATGTATCTTAGAGTATAGAGGATGATGGGAAGACTATATATCCTTGGGGAGGTTTTCTTATAATAATAATTTTCCCTAATTCACTGTTATTCCATATTTTTATGATTATTATGGAATAATATTTCATTCATTTATTAATTGAGAAATGTTTGGTGTAGCCATTGAGGTTCAGTCAAATAAATTTCAAGATATGATAGAGTTTTGAATATTATTCAGGATCATATGGGGATTATTAAAATTAAATAAAATCATGTGTAGATTGACGGACGTCATTTTAGTTTGTAGTTGGTGATCATGCCTTTTTTTAGTTCCTCCTCAATAATGAAATCAAATATTTTATTGAGGGATTATTTTTTCAGAATTATTTATTAGTTCATTTGATGGTATATAATAGTTTTGATAGGTAGTTTATAAGTTCTAATTATTTATGTGGTCAAAAAATCCTTAAAATGTGTTTCGCATATAAAAAATTTAAAGGTATTTTTATGAACCTTCGCACATTATTGATTTGTGTTTTGTGGATAAAATGGATTATATTACCATTGTGGTGTATTTAGAAGATATATTTTATCATTTATAGAAATTTCCTTGAGTATGAGTTATTCCCTAAGTAGGAGTCCTTTGGAGGCGTGATAATATAAAAGACTACTCTTGGGAGAGTGAATCATATATTTGGGTTAAACATTTGAATTTATTTTTTCTATTTCTTATTGTGTTTTATATCAAATTTGTTTTATAAATGAAATTTTAAAGAAATAGTTGTGTAATTTTTTCCACATTTTGTGATAATGGTTAAAGGTTTCTGAGGTTAAAAATATTTAAAGGGGTGTGTAATGTGGAATACATGATTTTTAATATTCATAATTTTGTGAATTTTTGTGAGGATGTCGATTAAAAATTATCAAGTGGTTATTTTATAGTTCTTAGAATGAAATCTTGAATACATTTTGGTATTTAAGATGTGGAATTTATCCTTGCAAGGTAATTTAATATTTTTTAGAAATTGTTGGTTTCCTAAATGATGTAGGGTGTTAGTAAAATATTTTTTTAAATTTTAATTTTCTAGTTCAATTTTAAATATTTTATTTTTATTAAATTAATTTTCTAAACTTGAGATATTTTAGTGGTTTGAAGGTAAATTTTCAATGATTTTATATGATTGATATGTTTTTATGTGTTGGTAAGCCTTATCAACTGATTAAATTTAGAGTTAAGAGAAATGAATAAGATAATTAAAGGGGGTGGGGGAGATATATTAAAGATGAAATTAATTTAATTCTCTATGTTATTTAATCAACATCATTACCTAATATTTCATTTTCAAACCTTGGTTTTTCTCTATAACCATTATTTTCTCTAGATAATAGAACTCATGGGGAATTAAATTAATTCCAAATCCATGAGTATAAGTTATTTTTAGATTTTTCATATGTATGGTGGATTAATTATTCACTTATTTTATGAGGGAGGGGTAAATGAAAATTTCATTATATTTATGGAAAAAATTATTTGGTATAAGATGATTCATAGAGGTATAACCTAGGACACATTAAATAAAAAAATATACAGAAGTATTGTGGATTCATTTCTAAACCTAAAATAGATAGATGGATGGAGGATGAAAAAATTTATTTTGTGATGATTTGAGAAGATTGAAAGAATTGGATTTCATTGGTAGTTAGTTTATTTCAAGTAGTCTCCTGACATTGATGAACCCTCTACCTAGGAAATCATTTTGATTTAGATGTTATGTTGGAGAATTTCGGTGTTTGTTCTCCACTAATATTTTTATCTTCGATGCTAAAAGTTATGTGACTCTAATAATATGTCTTCATATTATAAGGGGTTTAAGCGTATAATAATTTTTGGTAAAACTCAATAACCCCAAATACTATTCTCCCATCTTCTTAGTAGATTTAGTTGTGATAGATGGAAATATAAAGGAATCCCTTTGTATAGATATTCAGTATCAGGTTAGTACCTTCATATTTCGTACTTATAAATTTGTGGGTATGAAATTAATGCTAGAAAATAATACTTTGTTCCAAATATATTTTCATTAAAATAGGATTCATTGTGACCTAATAATGTAATAAGATTGGGATTGATGTTCTCATTCATCATGGAATTCAAAGTAATGACTATTTAAGGGTTTCCACCAACCCTAATTTTCCTTATTTTCTACATAGCTAGTAGTTTATGTAATTTTACATGGATCTAAAGATATGTTTATAATTATTTTGTTTTATGATGAAACTAATAATATATACAATCAATGTTTCTTAAGAGTGCATGTGGAGGTGGGATTTTCATGGTGGATATCCCTCATCAATTTCTTATACTACCCAAATATTAGTACCCTCATTGACCATATACATAACAATACGATTATCAATATTTCTTATGACTGATGTGAAATAGAGAAATGAAAGGCTAGATAAGTGAAATTACATTCCATAAGGGTGTAAAGTTAAGAATTGATTATTCATCAACTGACATTTGGGGTGACGAGCTAGAGATATATGATGTATATATATAACATATGAGGGAGTTTCCAACAAAATAATGACTAGAGGTCATATGTGGTACCATTTATTTATATTACACCTTTTCTTATATAGTGATCAACAAATCTTAATTATTTTCCATCCTAACATCTACATAATTCAATTTTTTGGAGATTCAGGTGGAAAACAATTCTTCAACCATTGGTATTGTTTACACTTGTCAAGAAACATTTATGGTTTTTGAATGTGTTTTGAGGGTATGATCTGAAAAATAGAATACATTAATAAAGTAGGGAGTTATTTATATTATAGATACTATTATATGACATCATTATAAGAATGTATGAGATTTAATTTGTGTTGGTCTTAATTTATTTATATCAACGGTATGTTATCTTCCCTTATAAGGAAATTAAATGGGTAATGTTTATTGGTGAGTTTGATCATTATGTGGATCATAGATTATTGGAACCTGTCATATCAAAGTTAGTGGGATTTGTGGTGAAATTAGTATATATGTTGATGGTGAAATTATTTAGATCTGTAGAGGTGTTCATTATAAGGCCCTGACTCTAGTTTCCCAGATTCAATGACTATTTTACTAAATCGGAACAAGATGCAGGAAAACACATTACAAATAACAAAATAGTTTTGTAGTCTTGGGATAATTTATACTGACATGATTCTCACATTATAATTTATATCATGAAATAAATCTTTTTATTATAGAGATAAATTTATTATTTTTGTATTATATCCCTGAAATCATTCATATATACCTTCATGGTATCTCGGGGAAAGGAAAACCAAATTAATGGTGAGATCAGGTTCTCAGTAATGAAAAACTACAATAAAGGTTATCATAGAATAAATAAAACATGAATAATATTTCATAGATATAAAATAATTAAATATTTTATAAAACTAATACAATTAAAAGTGAATATATCCATGGCTGACATAATTACATGGATAACAATAACTAGTTTCATAATGATAGAGTGCATAATGCGGGAAGAATTTTTTTTTATTTTCAAGGCCTTGTGCCAAGACATCATACATATATAGTTAAGGTGAATTCAAAATACCCAAACTAGTTTCCCTCATGACCCATATTGATTCATTGAGGCCCTATAATAGGTCTCACTAATTAGTTACTAAGTTCAATGCATTCAACATAGGAAATAAATGAAAAAAATTTAATACCTAATCAACAAAAACAATCATATTGGAAAACTAGCATATCAAAAGATAATATTTTCTAAATTAAATCACTAGAGTAACATGATCACAATAAATATTTATTAATACAGGGGATGGTATCAGTTGATTATGTACCTATTAAAGCAGAAGTTTCATCAAAAATATTTTTACATATATGAAAATACTTCTAATTTATCTTTAGAACAATTATTGATAAAAATATCATTCCCACTTTGAAATCACTTATTTAAAATATTAAGCTTTTCAAAATGTTAGGAAACAAATATTCATTTAAAAGAACCATGGAAACCTCTAAATTAATCTTCATGTTTGGTAATAGTCATGATGGTGGGAAAATTCGTTTATGTGATAGATGAAAAAATAATGATGTCATTGGCACCATTGGTAAATATTACCAAATTTAGAAAATGATAAAAATATTTCTTTTAAACAATTTTATAGATTGTAAAAAGGAATAATAATTAATTTAATAATTAATTGGAAAATAATAAAAATATTTTTGAATCTGTTTAATGGAAATGAGTACATGGAATAAAAATATTTGTTTAGAACAATTACTGATAAAGTGGATGGTATCACTTGATTATATACCTATTAAAATAGAATATTCATCAAAAATATTTTTACAAATATGAGAAAATTTCTAATTTATCTTTAGAACAATTACTGATAAAAATTTCATTCCCACATTGAAATCACCTATTTAAAATATTATTCTATTATTAATTTTAGGAAAAAAATATTCATTTAAAAGAACCATGGAAACCTCTAAATTAATATTCATGTTTGGGGATAGTCATGATGGTGGGAATTTTTTTTATGTGATAGATGTAAAAATAAAAACTTCATTGGCACCATTGGTAGAAATTACCACATTTGGAAAATGATAAAAATATTTCTTTTAAACGATTTTATAGAATGTAAAAAATGGATAATAAATAATTTAATAATTAATTGGATCATATTAAAAATATTTTTCAATCTATTTAATGGAAATAGGTACATGGAATAAAAATAATTCTAACTGAATAAAAAAAGTATTGGTTCCTCATAAAATCATTCTTTTTGAATTTTGAGTACATAGAGAGAGGAAAATGAAAGGAAAACATATAATTTCAAGGAATAAATAATAGAGAATAAAATATTTGACTTATAAGAGAAAAATATCATATAATTATTTAAAGGATACTTAATAAAATACAATTCTGAATAAGCATAAGTTTGCAAAATAATCCTTTACTACTGGCCCAATTTCACCAAAAGTTCTCTACCATTATATAAAATAAATTTATAATTATTTTAATTACATATTAGAAAAATTTTGATACTTATAATATCATAAATAATCCACTTATATCATTTTAACACCTATTTATTAGAATTCAATATTAAAATAATCATTTTTGAGTGTCAAGTATTTCATTTTTCTTATCAGTTTTGATTCTATTGTTTTAGTACATGCATCTTGATCTAGGTTCCATCATCTAAAAAATAATATTCATTTCATAAGAATCATATTTAATCATTATATAATCTTTTATAACTATTCATATAATACATGGATGAAAAATGAATTTTATCACACTGCGGAGATGGTAGTCTATATATATGCACAAGTGATGTTTACACTTTTTATTGAATGGAATGAAAGGAAAAAATTATAATTGAATTTTATAGAATAATTATTATAATATAAATATAATATATATTAATTAAATCTATCTTTGTCTCTATACATATAAAGAGGAATTGAAAAATGATTTACATCGCTTCGTTGATGCGGTAGTCCACACACACGGACTATCAAACTTATCTTTCCCAAAATATGTGAAGGTAATATGGTATACAGGTTATTATAATTATGAAGAATAATTATTTTCTAAATATAGTACATAAATATTAAATCCATCATAATAATGAACCCTAAAATATATTAATGGAAAATTTATTACATCTCTATGTGGAGGTCGTAGTCCACACGTATGCATGAAGGATAATTTCATTTGTCATTTAATGGAAATATCAACATATTTATGATTATGGATTCAATATAAAAGAATTGATACATATATTTATAGTAATTAGAATAATATATATATTTTGAATGATCCAATAATGATAATTCATTCTTCTTTGAGAGACATAATTTTGGATTACAACTTAATCCTTATTAGAATTGTCTTAGGTAAAGGCCATGAGATTAATAACAAAAGTAAAGAATATAAAAATGTTTTTTTACTAGGGTTTTTTGTTCTACAGGGCTAAAATTTCGCTAATAATGTATAATAAGTGGTTCCGCTTTATAAGTGTGTGGATGGATACATATGAAATTACTTAATATATTTAATAAATATACTATAATTTTATTCTAAAAGATGAACTAAATGTTGAAAAATTAGAATGTAATAAATTATAATGTATAAATATATAATTCATTTAATGTCAATAATTTTTTTTTCACCTTTTCCCTAAAATGTTATATTAACACTTGATAAAACTATATAAACCCTAAATATTGTAAAATATTTTCAGTGTTTAAAAATTTAAGATGAAATTATTATATAGTAAGAATTATTCTGATTCCAAATATGGAATATATGTTATAAAAAATTAATTTATAGAATTAGAAGAAACAAATTTTAATATATGTGTACAAAACACAATGAAAACCAAATTTAAATTTTTTTTTGTTTTAAGAATAAAAACAAATCTATAGAAAAATAAAGTATAATGTTGATTCTAGGAAAATTAGTTAGATTATATTAAATTAATGTCGTATTATTTTTCTATAAAACTAAACCAAAAAAAGACTTAACGTTTCAAATACTTGATTAAGAGAGAAGATCTAAAATTGGTTTTTATGCGAATAAGAACATTACATTTATTTTGAAAATGTTAATCACAAATTTCTATGTTGAAAGTTTTATTTTTATATAGATTATATTACTTATAAAATATATATTCTTTCAATAAAAATTGATTATTAATATTTTCAGTTTTTTTATAATATTATAATTTCATTAAACTTATATGTTTTTAAAATATAATTTTTTCATTATTCACCCAAAAATCATATATTTATGAAAAATATAAAATATTAACCATAAGCTAAGTTGGAGAGGAAAATTTTATGAATTTAGAAAAAAATATAACAATTAAAATTCAAAAAATAGAGTAAATATATTCTAACTATTAACACATAAAACAATTAAAACCCATTTTTATGAAGAATGAATTCTTGTGTCAAATAATGAATTTATTATTATACTTTTCAAATTAATAAAAATTAGATAAATGTAAAAAAAATTTGATTGAATTAATTATTTCTGTTAAGGAAATAAATTCTATATATATATATCATAATATGGTTATTCCTATTCTTACCTAGCAACCTAGTGGTTGTGTTATAATTTATTTATATAAATAATATCATTTCATGGTTATTTTAAGAATGATGTTTGATGTGGTGCACTCTATAGAGATATGTTTTCATTTAATGGAAACTAAAATGTTGTAGTTTTACATTATCCCCACCTTACAGAAATATCGTCATATAATTTTAATTCACTTTGTGTATAACATGTCATTTTATTATAAATTTTAATTTATAGGTAAAGTCTACATAACTTATAACTTCATAAATAAAAACCAAGCATCCCTTTATAAAAATTACACTCTTGAATATGTTTCCTGAAGATTAACTGAATAATTAATTGATTATTGCATTAAAAAATTGCTATATTTGTCTTCTATTTCTAGAGTTTGATGAATTATAAGAAAATATACTTAACTAATTTCTTTCAACATTCTAATTTAATGCTTTCCTCATTGACTATTTATTTTAATCAGTTTGAACTTATGATTCTAATGATGAATGACTAAGAGGAATATTTCAATCTAAATGTACAAAAATCAACCATTAATTTATCTTATGATCCATAAATGATGGAAAAGTTATTTCAAATTTCTAAAACAATTATTAGAATGGGTTAAGATGATTCTCAATATGAATAAACCTTCTTATAAAGAATTTATACATTAGTTCCTAAAACATAAATAACAACACCCATAGAAAAGATACAATACTTAATCCTTCAAATTATAATACCTCTTGTTCAACATAGATTATTTTATGTTCTTATACTAATAAATAAATCCCCCAAACAAATTCAAAAAAATGAATTATGTAAATTGCATACATTGGTACAATAATCATATTTTCAACTTGGAAATTGTTGTTCCTTTTAAAAGATACCACTTGATATATTATCATTATAACAAGATTCCAAAACAGTTTTTTAGATGAAAATTCTATCCTTATAGTTTCAAAGGATGATTATATATCCATGAAATAAATTTTATATTTCATAGATATTGAATCTAATAAAGAATTAAAATACAAAAAATGTACATGTTTCCAAAACATAAGCGATTTAAACATAATCTATAGTTACTATTTAAGATTGTTATTTCTCCCTTATCCGTTGATAATTTAAATTCCCTTGATGCTTGGGCAGCACTGTCCTAAGAAAAACTAATTCTGAAGAAATATGTTTAAAATGATTCCCTATAGTTTAGTACTGAAAATCAGAAATTCAAGGACTCAAAATCCATTAATGAAAATAAAAAATTTGAGGAATCAAAAGAAATATCTTCCAAAACTATGAACACTGCACATTGAAGAAACAAAGTATACTACCGATTTGAAAAGTTTTATAAGAAAAAATTGCATCATGATGAACTTACTTGGGACTGATTTTATGTTACTAGGATTGAAAATTTCCAGTAGAGATGAATAGAGTAGGGCCATCTCTGTTTGTGGTGAACCTTGGTATGCTCATCATATTCAACAGATGCACCCCATCATTTGACCTATGATTTAACTTTAGTGATCACAAAAAAAGAGACAGTGGCGAGAAGGGAGAACATATTCAATAACAAGTATGAAAACATACTTTATTGGAGCACCAAACCTGGTGGATGCCATTGGTTTTCAGAAAATTGAAAGGAATTTTTTTTCATGTAATGTTATCTTCTTGTAGTTTGCCCACATACATGTTGCCACTGCTCGCACCTATCAAGTTACCTATCAACCACTCACCTTTTTTACCACTCACCATCTTTGACTCCTCCCCCACATTTCTACATCATTCTCCCCCCATTCATGTCCACTAGTGTTTCCCCTTGTCATCCAATGAAATCCAAATGTGTCAGCACATGCTTGGATGTGTCCCCCACACATCATCGATCGGTGATGTATTGGTTTGTAAAAACAATAAAAATTCACAGAAGGTAAGGGTTTTGGTGGTATGCGAATGTGTGGTGGGAATAGGTAGGGGGTAGAGGCACCATCACACCAGGGGATGGAAGGTGCAGCTCAGGGAGGTGGAGGGTCTGGCGTTTCCCATTTTCCCTTATTTCCCTAGAACAGGGGCTCTATGGGATTTCCCTCGAGTCAGGCCTATGTTTAGAGTATTAATTTATGTAGTACCCTATCCTTTTACACATGAGACATTGGGAATTTGACACTTCTTTCATTACCTTCTATTTATGTTCTATATGTCCTCTCACTCAACATTTAGAGAAAAATACCATTCCCTTCCACAAAGTACCATGCTCTTTGACTCCATTATTATCACATGTGAGATTTACCATCATCCGCTTATTTTAAGTCATTTCATTTATTTTATCTGGATCCTCAACGATAAATTTCTTCTCTAGATTCACCCTGAAAATATAAGCCTTGGAGAATTATTTCTTCACCATGATAGATCTTGATACCATATATTCATATGATGAAAATGATTAAAATAATTGTTCCCTTTTGAGATATATTTTAATCCCCATAAATAAATAATCAGTCTCTTTATCTATATTTTGTATACTTTACATATCACTCCTCAATCATCTCGAAAATTTTTATATAGACTAAATAAATTTTTCCTCTTCATTCAGTGGTTGTTTTAGGAACTTTCATTCTATATCAACTCATTTATCACAATGAATGTATTTTTTAAAGAATAAATATATAAAATTATTCAATTCCACTCTCTCTATATCATAATCCTCCGTTTTACTAGGAATGAATGTCCACCATTGATCAATATATACTTTTAGATAATAAAACTTCTGACCCATTTGAATTTGGGTGGTTTCTTATCCATTGTGGGATGGCCAAGGAAATACATCTCATGCATCTAGCGAGATGAATGAGGTTGGGTTCCTTAGGCGTTGGAATGAATTGGGATAGACTATAACAATTTAGGTGGTTTTCAGCGATAGTGGTGACACGAATGGCAGGCTTCACTGATGGGTGCGATGGTGTGGGGATGCAGAAATTGGGTTTGTAAGCCAACCTAGATAGAGGGCTCTTGGAAGAGAGATGATTTTGTATGATCTCCAGTGGAAATGAGAACAAATATTAGGTGTTGTTTGTTATTGATATGTCCTCAATAGAGGGTCACAATGGGAGGAAGTCTCAATGGAATAATAGAAAAACGGAGAGGACTACCTCCACCTATCCAGATTTAGATGGGGATTGGAGAAACTAATCCCAGCTTCATATGGATCATATATTGGGGAAAATGGGAGGATACATAATCACCATAGGGACTAGGAAGTGTGAATATATAAATGAGGAAATTCTATCTATTCAACCTTATAATGATTGTGAGTTTTATTGATAAACAATATATATTGGGTGTGTCTGCTCTTGTGGTGTCAGCTCTTTGGGGCCTTCATGGTCATGTATGAGGCATTATATATGCCTCATGGGCTAAGTTGGTATGAAATATTCCCCCTTACCCATTTAAAAGGGATTATCAAAAATAATAAAAATATAAATATCTTTCAGGATTTCTGGTAATATTCATTACAAAACATTATGATACCCACAAGAATCAAATAGTGCTAGGGCCTTTAGAAAATAATATACAGAAACAACTTATTCTTATGAGAACTACAATAACGACCAGTATGTTCTTCATAACTTGCACCCTTCTTAGAAATATCATATTTAAAACCTATCTTCAAGACCTGAGTGAAGTAAAATAAATAAATGGTGAGATCAAGTGTTTAGTAATGGTAAAAGGGTGATATCAATGATCAATTAAACATTATAAAAGCATAATGGTATAATAACATGATAGAAACATTTGAAAATACAAACATTTTATATCAAATATAATAATATTGAGTCATTAAATATATATTTGGAAGGTCATAAGATAAGAATCATGAAAAAAACCAAAGAATAGGTTCCATGAGATCATAACATAGACATAGGAATGCCTTAAAACATAATATTTTTCTTTATGATCATGTATGATTATAAAAAACTCACCAACTAAGTTAAGGACATTAAATCAAGCCTGAAAATAAACTTATGGACATAAAACTATGTCTAAACATAATCATATGGACATAAAATTCCATTACACACATAAAGAAATGAAAATGAAATCCATGTTCCTGTAAAATATTATGGATATGAAAGCCAGGTACATGCATAAAATAGGAGAATTAAATTAAGTTTAGGCATACCATATTTAACTCATGGGTTATCGATATTTAACCAATTAATTAGAGGTCTTTAATGGACTAAAACATCACATAATCAAAATCAATACATATAAATTCCACAAAATCCAAAACTCATTCATTTGAAATCATAACATAATCCATGAGAAAACTTATTTTGTAAAAATATATTTATCATAATAATAAACGAACAAAAGATATAAAAAGGATGGTATCAGTGGTTCATATCTCCATAAAATCATAATTAACATTAAAGAATTTTATCATGCATGAGAAATATCTTTAAAATGTCTCTTGAATATTTAATGAGGAATATGCACTTCTCTTTTTTATATCATTACATTAAAATATAAAAAATTCTAAAATATTATAGAAAAAAATTTAATTGAAAAGAATAATGGAAACTTGTAAATTAAACATCAATTCATTGTGTGGTCATTATTTTGGGAAATTATATTCATTCCATATAAGTTAAAATATAAATATTATCTTGAAACATTTATAATATTTCAAAAAGTACATTATTCAAAAAGTTTTATAAAGATTTATTTTGGAACAATTTTTAAAAAATAAATCATTGGAAAATTTATTTGAAAAATAATATGATAATGTTAAAAAAATTCTTCAAATATTATTTATAGAACATGGATATGGAAGAAAAACGTTTTATAACAAATTCTAGAAACATAGTCATTTTTCCTTCAAATCATATTATAAGAATCTGGAGAACTTAAAGTCTGTGAAAGAAAAGGGAAAATTTTCTTTCAATGAAATAATCATAGGAAAATACAATTTAAAAATTTCTTGAGAGGTAGATCATAATATTTCAACATTAGAAACTTAATTATAAATAATACTGATAAATAATGAGATTGTAAAACAAAAACCATACCGCTTTGGTAAAATTAGAATTGTAAGACTAATGAAATAAACAACCCTATATGGATATTTAAATATACAAAAATTTTAAAATAATAATCATAAAATAAATTCACAGTCAATTTATATATACCATATAAAATAAACAAGTTGTTAATATGGCATGTGTCTCGTAGAAATAAAAGTGAGACGAGAATTCCTTACCTAAGGCCCGAATTACCTCGTATAAGTTAAAACCTACATTATAATAAATATATATTGTTATTAATATATTATATACCCATAATAATATATATTACACCATATATTATTTACTTATTAGATTTAATCTCTGGTTTATTAAAAATTCTTTTTTAAAAATCAATATTCATGGTTGTATCGACTTCGTTTTTTATGTATGTTTTGGTTTGGTGGTTTTGATTGTTTTACTTTGATCATAGTTCCATTGTTTATAGAATTTTAATAATGATATTAATATAATACAAGTGAATTATATACATATTTATATACAATAATTTATTTATATATAGAAAAATGGATTACAACATTCATGGAGATAGTAGGGCATGTGTACACAAGTATGTTTTTTTTCAATTTTTGACGGATTGAATGAAAGAAAGGTAAATTATAAATAAACATTAAAATAATACTTATTGTACAATATATTTCTTATATATTCTTTATGTCTATCCTTATTACCTTCTATGTAATATGTAAATTAAAAATGAATCACATAACTTCTTGGAGGTTGTAGTCCACATGTACACATGAGTGACATTACGATATTCAAAAAAAAATTGAAGGTAAGATGGATGATGTGATCTTATAATTAAATAAAAATAATCATTTCATAAATATTATATTTAATTTTTATACCCATCATAATAATCATCCATGAAATATAGTGATCGAAAATGAATTGAATCTCTCTGCCAAGATGACACATTGTATGAACGCACTGACGATACTTTCACATCCCATTTGATGGAAAAGGGGTGAATAATGGTAATTTAAAAATCAAAATAACATTTTAGTATATTTATTATATTAAATTTAAAATTTTATTAATAACATAATATTTTTATAGGAGTTAATATTTAAATAAAAAATAAAGTGATTGGTTAAATAAATTCCCTCTTCTTTGAAACAAATCATTTAGATCACCTCTTATGGAGATTAGGGTTGGTCCTTTGGGAAAAAATCTAGAATATTTATAAGGAATTTGAGAAGTTATTTTATTCTTGAAATGTTCGATCCATGAGGCTCATAATTTCTGATTAAGTGAGGGGACCCAGTTTCCTTTTATAATTAGGGTGAGGTGAACATTTAAAATTTCATAAAATATTAAATAATAATAAAGTAATTCTCAAGAAAAATTCTTCCAAATATCCTAGTATTAGGATATAATTTATTATGGTGTGTAAATTCAAAAAAACATTTTTACTAGTTTATGTGTTGTTTTAAACCTTATATTTTGGCTTCACCACTTAGTCAACCAACTTTATCCTTTCCCGCAATTACATATTTTTCACTTTTAATGGGCGATTATTTTACCTAGAATATGTAAAATAGTTCATAAATGTACAAGTGATGAAATATTAGACCATATATTATCCACCTTTACACCATTAAATATTTTCTGGATTTTTAAATAATCTAATATAAAATTATTTGCCCAAAATAGTATTAATATGATTTTGACACTATTAATTTTATATGACATTAAATTCACTAAGAAGAAAACTAAAATTTACATATAGTAATTTAATTATGCATATTTCTTCGTATTTATCTAGAAAAATCATGGGACACACTAATTTGTTCAAATTATATTAATATTAATAATTTATAGATAATTATGTTATATTTTCTATTAATTGAATAAATACAATATTAATGCTGTGTAATCATTTAATGTAATTACATCAATCATAAAAGTTTGAAATAAATTTCCATGATAAAAATTAATATATATTTAAAATACCATTTTATTTCTTAAATTATACACGTTTTCCTAATTTCATAATTTTGGAGATATTTAAGAAAAAAGAATGAAATTTTTAACTTTATATATTACCAAGATATTTTAAATTTCATTATCATGGAAAAATGGATCCAAAACACTATATACTTGAGAAATATATTGAATTATTTGAAATAAACTCATAAAACACAATAAATAAAATATTTTGGTTGATTTGGAGACCTTATTATATTAGTTTTAACCATAATTAACCCATCTTACCTTTATTATGATAATAAAAAATTACTATGGTTACAAATACTTATAAAAAAAAGTAAAAGATAACTATTTACCAAATTTGGACCTCATGATTGAAAATATTGATCTATTATTTAATATTTTCTTCAAAGAATTAGTATAAATTATTTTATGTTAAAAATGAAAAACATAATGAAAAATAGTTTTTAAAAAAATTTCTTTTAAGAGTAGAAATGCTTTTATTACAAAGTAAAGAATTAAATTAATACATAAGACCACAATTATATTTTTTTGAATAAAATGAACTTATTATTTTTTAAAAATAATTAAAAATATAATTTTACTACATAAATACTTTAAAATAAAATTCAATTAATAAAATAGTATTTTCACTATTCAACAAAAAGGATACTTTCTAGAAAAATATCAAAATTTCACCATAGGATAAATCTGATATTATAATGTCAAAAATGATATCTTTTTTTAATATATAAAATTTAAAATACTTCATGAAATTGATTACAATATTCCTTAAAAATCAATAAAAGATAATTTTGAAGCAAATATATTTTTGAAGAAAAAATAACTTTACTAATAATTGATTGATTATTCCATAAGAATTAAAAAAATTGTATTAATTAGGAAATTTATATATCTGTGTGTTTGTTTAATAATGTGGTTAATCCTTTTTAGACCTGCCAATTCAACTACTAGGTCATAATTTTCTTATTATATAATAAAAAATCATTGTTTATTTAACCACAGTGTTTCTCGTCATATACACTATCAAACTCAATTTACTAATTTAAAAAATCCTAGGGTGTTTCATTCTCCCTCATTTAATAAATTCCATCAATTTAATTTGAACATAAACTAGATAACCAATGGTTTTCCTTATGAATATACCATTTTTGAAATCATACATCGTAAAAATTGTCAGTGAGAATACTCATGACCGAGGATTAATAGACATTGATAGACAACACGGTGATCAAAAAAGTTAAACACCAAGAAAAATATTTTATGCATTTAAAGTATATTTATTCATTATAAATGAAATAAATTCATTAAATTTTTATTTTTATGTTCTTTTCTTAAAGTGGAGGGATTATTTTAAAATCAGGATAATGTACCCAAGAAAATATAGTTACTAGATTTCTTTCACTATTATAATCAAGATTTCATACTTTGGTTGTGCTTCAATCCTTTACACTTATATTTCATCTCTTACCTTAATAAATGGATATTCAAGGAGGATTTTTCATGTGCGAAGCACTAAAATTTACTTTTAATGAATCATAAGTACCATTAATCATTCATTCAGCCTCTAAATATTTACTAAAACCAATATGGTAAGCACAATTTATCCAATAATATCTAAAGATCAACTATATCCATTCCATAAATATTTAAATTTATAGATCTTATAAAAATTTTCTAACCAAAATTGAATCCCAAATATTGGAATGAATTAATCTCACATCCTTCAATGATCAATATAAAAATAATTTCAATTTCTCATAAAGTATCATATAAAAATGTATATAACCCAATCATTTCCAAAAATAATGTCACAATAAAACCATATATTCTTATAAAGATAATTCTCTTTATATATAATCTCTTATAATAGGTAAAATAATTCCCATTAGATGTTAGAGTTCCTCAGTTCACTGATAAATTATCAAAATTTTATTCAGAATATCAAATGTGAATTCCTTATTCAATCATGTAGAGAGAGAGAGAGAGCTAGGAATTTCTTTTATTTGCATAAAATTTTACTAAAGGAATAACATTAATATTTTTATATAGCTAATTAATACTCACTACAATATCAAATTTAAAACATTGTAGTGGAGTTCTTTAATTTTAATTATTCACTCTAGATATTGTGATTTCATTCAATTTTCATTTGTAACTCATCATTTGAGGTTGTTGATGCCTATCATCCTCATTTAGAATAATATTAGTGAATTGATTTTAAAATTTTCAAAAAATCTCACATCTATATAACTAAAGTGTATCTAGTTTATTCTATTAAACTCTCTCTTTATTATAGTTTCACTAGATTCTTTACAAAAATTTAATAGTCTTTTTCTCGATGGATAGGTTTCCAAATCATGAAACATATTCTAGTTCTGTTCAATCATTCACCGGAGTGTTCCATCTCACATTTTTTTCTTATGTAACGTTGAAACATTTTTACCTCTATTTGATATTCAACTGGAGCATCTATAAAACTCCATTTTCTTTTTTTATCACTAGAACCATGAGGATTTCTACCTTCTTATTATTATTTGATTCAAAAGTTGAATGATTTTTTGATGGATTCCAAAGTCCCTTATAGTTAATTTCGATCATTTAATTGGTTTCAAAACACTAATTAATTAATCAATTCTTCTTTTATGGGTGATGATAAAACCCTAATGATACCTTTCATGTCCTGTAATATTTTAATCATAGGAAATAATGGATTCAACATCATTTTTATTAAGAATATGGAACTCCATATACATTTTTTATATAAAATATAAGGTAATCAAATATATAAAAACATCTTCTTAAACTCTAACCATTCGATGGAGTCAATTAAATCATGTCTCCTAGTCTTCTAGATATGATTACACTATTGACTTTCTTCTCCTTTTAGATGATTAACGAAAATTGAAATTATTTCATGGTTTAATCATGGTTGAACAAAAAATAACTTTTCCATCACATTTATCAATTACTCCACAACTAGTGTATTAGAATCCCCATATATTGATGGTGGACATTGTTGAATAAAAGATTAAATGACAATTATTCCCCTTCTTGGTAAATTCAAAAGCTTAATATGACTCATGATAACACTTATATCATAAGAGAGTTGAGTGGGGATAAATGTATAGTATTACAAGCAATATTTTAAGACATTTTTTTACACATGAGGATAATTGATACTTTGGCCCTCACATTCATTTTTCACATCATTCCATTTATTTCCAACCTTGGAATAAAACCAAAAAAATGGTTTAAGAATCAATATATCAAAATTGGATTAAATAATCACATATTCATGAAATCCCTCATGCGATTCCCTAAATTATGACACATAGGTCATTCATATAAATTATCCATTAAAATATTTAACAGTGCTTCATAAATAAAATGTGAATTAACCCAAACATATCCCATGGGAGAATCAAACTAGGTTTACAGTAAGTGTACACTCACATACAATAGAGTTATATTTTAGATATTCTCAATCAACATTTTTCAGGGTTATAATATATAAAAGAATCTACTTTAATAACCTATTAGCTTTTAGTATCCTGATCAAGATGTTTTTCTAGGAAAACCATACTCATTTCATTACCATAAATCAGTGCTTTCTCTTTTATATTGTATTATTATATGGGTTTCTGTAGAGTTTTGGTCATTTGTGTTTCCAATGTTTAAGTAAATAACACTCTTATAGCAAATATAGGGTCCTGTACTTTATATATATATATATATATATTACATCTTTTTAGATGAATATTCATTATGTAACACTAAAGTTCACACCATAATCATATAGTTCTTGTGCCTTCGTAATCATGTATACCAAAGAAACTTTTTCATATGAGATATACATAATCTCCCACTATGTTCTTTATAACTACAATTCTTCTTTGTCATATCATACTTCAAAACCCTCTTCAAACCCTCAGGAAAGGAAACATAAGAAAGTCTGAATCCAGATGATCATAAATTTTAAGAAAAGAATATATATTTGATTACTTAAACATAATATTAGAATAAGTGTATAAAAACAAGATCATAAAATTTGAAAAACATTTAATCCATATCATATATTGTAATATTGAATCATATAATTAATCATTGACAGTTTATAATACCTGAGTCAAGAAGAAATTGAAGAATATGTTCTTGTAGTGAAAAATATAGATATAGGAATGTGGAAATATCAATATTTTATAAGTTTTTGAACATGTATAAATTGAAACATGTTCAATCATTAAGTCAATGACATGAAATTAGGTGAAAAAAAATATAATGGACACGAAACTAGGTCTACACATAATAATTTGGTGATGAAAGCCAGGTCCATGAATAAAATTGCGAAGATGAAACTAGGTTCATGCATAACATATTTAACTCATGAGTTATACATATTTAACCAATTAATTTGAGGGCATTAATAGACCAAAAATTCATATTATTATAATCCATACATATAAATATGAAAATTTCATAAATAATTCATCATAATATCATTACATAACCCAAAAAAATAAATGGATTTTGAAAATAAATCACCATCATAAAAATAAACCAACTATAGAACGAATAAGGATAATTTTATTTGTTAATTTTCCCATTAAATAATATTTAAAATCAAATTATTTAATCATTAATGAAAAATTTCATTAATAGATCACAAGAATGATTTTTATGAGAATGCCCTTTTTATTTTAAAATCATTTATTTAAAAATTTAGAATTTAAAAAATATTATAATGAAAATTTTCATTGAAAATTACAATTGGAAATTAAAAATTAAGCTCCATATCCTATAGTAGTAAATATGGTGGGATATTATTTCCATTCCATATAAGTTAAATGAAGAAAAATATTTTTACACATTCCTAGAAATTCAAAAGGTACCCCATTCAAAAATTGACAGTATGATACCTTTTTGAATATTTTTTAAAAAGCAAACAATGGGTAAAAATCTATTGAGGTAATCCATTGAAGATATTGAAAACAATAGTAAAATAATTTTTAGAAAACAAATATATTCAATAAAACAAATTCAAAAAAAAGAGAGAAATGTAGTTTATTTTCTGTAAAAACATATTATAGGTCTATGGAGTACTTAAAGTAAGGAAAATGAAATAAAAACATGTAATATATATAAATATCTCTTGGATAAGATGATTAATTAGTTTCTTGATAGTTATATAATATTATATATATTAAAAAACTAAATCATAAACAATCTCGTTAAACAATGAGACTATAGCATGAAACCCTTACTGTTTTTGTGACATTTAAACAATAAGATGATTAAAATGATAAATGGTAGATTGATAATTAAATCCAAATAAATTTTAAAATAATTATGATAAAATAAATTCCTTGGTTGTGTATACTCCACATAAAATAAACAAGTAGTGAATATGGCATATGTCTCACAGAAATAAAAATGTGACATAAATTCCTTACCTTAGGTCAAACTTCCTTCAAATGTGTTCGAAACAATTATATCATGGATATATATTTATTATAAGTATATTATAAAAAATAACCATATATATATATTATAATATTTAATTTTAATAAAACCTTGAATCATAATTTTAATAAAAATTTTGTATTTAAATCACAATTCCTCATGATATCTGCTTAAATTTTTAGGAATGTTTTGGTTCAGTAGTTTTGTTCTATGTACTTTGATCATGGTTCCATAAACCCAATAATTTTAATCATGATATCAGTGTCCATTATATTCAATATATACAAATTTATATTCATCCTAAAATATATTGTTAGGAAAATGAAATACATCATTCATGGAGACAGAATCTTGTATGTATGCAAAAATATTTTTTTTTTCATATTCTAGAAGATGGAAAAAAATAAAGGAAAAAAATAATAATAATTTCTAAAATAATTATTACATTATATATATCATATATATTCATTATATATATAGTTTTTACCATCCATGAAAATTATAAGTGAAAAACAAATCACATCTCTTCGTGGAGGAAATAGTCCAAACGTATGCATAAGAAACATTTTCATTTTCAAATGGTCTGGAATGTAACAAGGTAGATATCATATTATCATTATAAAAGAATAATTAATTCATAAATAAATAGTATAATATTTACAAAAATCCTAATATCCATCTGTGAATAATGTCTATGGAAAATGGATTTTATCTATATGTGGAGACGATAAGTTGTACTTACGCAAGATTGATACATTCACTTCCGATTTAGTGTAATGAAAGTGAATAATGGAGGTTTCTGTTAGAACCAAGTCCTTTCATTTATGGAAATAGAGTCTATTTTGTGTTTTTTTCAATCCCCACTGGGTTGATTAGGAATTTTTAATGGAAATTCATTTCAAATATAGTAAATTCATTTGTTTATCTAAGACTAGGTTTCACAAATGCTGAGATTAATGAAGATATAGAGCATCACAAATAATCATCATGAATTCCTGATAGAAATATGGTAAATCTACACGACTACCATAATTTTCTTGAATGAGTTAAATTTCACTAGATGATTCATTAATAAAGGAGCCTAATAATAATTACATAATAGGTTTGAAAATAGGCCTATGGAATTGTGCGATATTCATGAAGATATTTTCCTATTAATTGGCGGCCACACACACATAATATGACATGATGTGTGGTGGAGAAAATTCAAAATCTAAATGAATTTTACGAGAGACAACCTCTTTGATGGAAGAATATTATAGATTTTGAAGAACTGGATGAGATCTCCTCTAAGATACCTTGTTATTGATTTTATTTTTCCAACTACTCATGGGAGTTGGTTCACTGATGATATAACACTATCAATTGGAAAAAAAGATAGAAAAATTAATTTTTTAGATATAAAATCTCAACGTTCTCTTAAAACATCAGTTTTTGATCAAATATATTTGATGATTATAAGTTTTACTAAAACCAATTCCATTTTGGAGAAAAAATATAATTTATATGAAGACGATAAAAAAATTAAAGGAGTCGAAACTTCATGTCATTCTCAATCTATTCTATGATATGAAATTATATCCTAACGAAAATGTGGATAGATTCTTTAACCTCATAATTGATGTCGTTGAAGAAATTAAAAGACTTGGGAAGAAATTTAGAATGTTTAAATTGTTAATAAAATCATTAATAGGTGCCTATATTTTTATAATCTAAAATATATAGATCTTATGGAGAAATATTTTCTTAGGCTCTAAATTAAAGTTCAACTAAGAAATCGGGTGGCTTATGAAATGACAGACAAACTAGAAGGCTCTTCCACTTGTGTAAGAATGGATATAGAATTAAATTTAATGGTAAAACATTTGGTTTTTCGAGTAAGTGATTATGAGGAATAAGAAAATATTTCAATTTTAACCATGTAATTTAAAAGAGAAAAACAGATATTTGAATGTAGGATTTTGCTGGCTTATTTTGGGTGTGGTGAAGTAGAGAACATTGCCTCTTGGTGCCCACGAAAATTTGATGATATAGAAAGTGAATTATAAATAGTGAACAAGTAATATAATATTTTCTCTGACAATGGATACTTCAAATAAGAAATGAAATTTCATATAAAAGGTTCATCTACATAGAATAATAATAATATAATGAATTTTTGGAGGATGTAGAACTAGAGTTTAAATCATAACCCGAACCATTCACGATGGATAAATTTGAAAAGGTTGAATGTACAAAAGGTGAATATAATTAGTTTCTTGGTGTTTTTATCACAATTTAGATCTTGAGAGAACTATTGGGGAGATTAAAAATTAATGAAATAGAAAAAAATAGATGAGAGATGTGTTGAATGAGTCATTAGATAATGTTGACCATCTTGTGGTAGAACATGATTGACCAAAAGGATATGGATATAAACATGTAACCACTATTGAAATATCAAATAATTTTGTTGAATTCAAACATATGATTGAATAGTAGAAAATATTCATCAATGACCACATATCGAGATTTGAGGGAAATTATTTTATAGATGAAGAGCTTGAAGTAGAAGTTGTTACTCAAGTGAGTAAATTGGAAACTGAATCAAAATCAAGGGAAACAAAAAAGAAACTACTTTTTAGAAAATTCTCAGTATAAGAACTACTAGAAAGAGATAAACATGGGTATTAAGGTGTAGTGAAGGCCATGAATAATAAAATATCCATGATTATGGGGAAAAGTTGAATTGGTTGTGATGTTAAAACATCACAGGATAGAAATTGGATGATACAATATAAAGGGAAGAAAAATGTTGTACATATAACAAAAGAACCTTATTTCTTTACAAATATATCTCAAAAAAGGTAGTTAAAATTACCCTCATCTTTATTAAGAGGATTTCATGTCAAATTACTTTTCATAATAAGTCTACCTGAGGAGTAATGGAAGTGAGAATACATTTCCTGTTTTGAAATGTCAATTATATAGATTTATGGGGTAAACCATGACTTACTATGAAGAGATAAGAAGCTATCTAAATGCATAAGTACTTTTATGTCAATAAATAGTATTAAGACCACATCCTTTTTCATATAGAAGAAATAGTTTCAACATATATTTTTTCACGGTTCTAATAATGGACATAAAGTTATTAATTAAAAGTATTGGAAAGGTGGGAATAATACCTATTGAAACCAGAGACAAGTCAATACCTACCAAACAAGAGGAGTTACTATAGTAAATATGTATTATCATTTGGAATAATAATGTGAGAATGATGAACCCAGGAATGTTGACAAGATATTGAAAATTCTATCTTTAGCATCCAAGAAACCAGGTATCTTCGGGATGGGAAATAATAAAATCAATCAACCCGACCTTGTATAAATAGATATCAAATATTTAAATAATGGTATCACCTAGATTATTGACTGCAGGTGCTTATCCCACATGACTAGAAATGCGGATTTTTGGAAGAATGTAAAGAAAATGGTTAATTGAATAATGAGATTCAAAATCAAAGGTACCTTAAATATCAATGGAAGTGTATGTAGAGAACTGGAGAAAGACGGGTTGAGAAAAGATAAAGATCTCAATGTTGACTTTTTGAATCAAAATATATTTAGTGTGATTAAACTCTATGACCCAGTAATAATAGATACATTTAATCAGAATGGGAATACTATCATTGTAAAGGATGGTAATTCCCTCGTGAATGGATGTATAATAGATAAAAAAATTATACGAGGTTAATATTAAAGAGAAACATTATTACTTTACAGCTGAAGAATAAAATATATCATGGGACCGACAATTGGGTCACATTAATTAATGTAGAATGTAAAAAAATTATATGTTTAAGATAGTTGTCAGTATTTACATTCTGAACTATGGTCGGGAAAAGACATGTGATGCATGCATGTGATAAAAGATGTTCAATAGTTCTTATCGACTGAAGAAGAAAAGGGAGTCAAATTTTCCTGATATTATCCACAGATACATATGTAGACCATTGAATGTGGATATCATAGATATAGATAGGCATTTCATTGTTTTTATTTATGACTTTAGTATAATAGATTTTGTAATGTGTATGCAGAGGAAAGGACAAGTGCTTGATTACATGAAGTGTTTTCATTAAAGATATGAGAATAAAACTTCTCCTGAAATCACAATTCTACGATCAAATATTGGATGAGAATACACATCTATTGAATTTTAAAATAACATGAAAAAATATGGGATAATTCATGAAGTTTCTATAGTGAAAACCCTAAAAAATGGGGTTGTTGAATATATTAATTGATAGATGAACAATATGGATAGAACTATGTTGATTAAGAGTCTTGTTTCTATTAACCATAGAAAGAAAGTGTTCAATTATCTATAAACACTCAAAATATTACATGTATTTTTATTTCAAAAAAATGACACTATATTTGATATTGTATGAAAAGAAGACCTCTCTAAATAATTTTTTTTGTTTTCGGAAGTAAAAGATTCATCTAAAACAATGAAGTCAATCAAGGAATATATGGTGACGCTACAGATGAGGGAATATTCCATTGATATTCAATGAATATTAAAGCCTATAAATGATAGAATAATTATCTTAAGGAATATTTTGGAAAGCAGCGATATCAAAATCATGGAGGATAAACCCATAAGTACCAATGTGAAGTCTTGTTGATATTATTAAAGATGAAGAACAAAGTGGAAAAGGTGCTGATTCACCTGAAGAAATAGTGTAAGGCTTAAAAATATTCATGGCTATCAAAATGATGATGATTTAGAAGAATACCCATAATAAAATATCATTAGTGAAGAATATTTATCAATAATTAATATGATAAATTGAAGAGGGAACATTGATCAATACAACATAATTGGATATTGTACCAGACCTTCATAGTCAAGGAGAATGAGTAACGAAACACATTCCACCTTCCTATCAACTATGGAAGAAACTTCATTTGAATTTTTATTGAAGGATGAATCAAGGTTTAAGGTTAGGAAAGAAGAACTGGATCATATTGAAAAGAACTAGACCTGAGAACTTATTAAGAGACCCAAAAATCACATTGTGATGTGAAAAATGTGTATTTAAAAATAAAATACTATGATCATGTACATGGGATCAGAAATAAGGAATTCATGGTGTATAAAGGCTATGTATAGATTAAATACATTAATGTTGTAAAAAAATATACATTAACAGATATGATAGAGTTGATTAGGATTTACCTTTTAATGAAAATTAGTAGATATTACAATGTTTTTTAGATGGAAGTGAAAATGAAATTATTAAATGGGGTTCTTGAAGAATAATTCTAAATTTGAAAACCCAGTGGTATTTTTGATTGGAAATGATGATATTAAAGTTTTTATATTAAATAAGGCACTCTATTGTTTTAAGTAGGCACCATGAGCATGGTATTCTATACATGATACTTATCTAAAGAAGAGTGAATTTGAATGAGGAGGTTTCAACCATAATATCTATGTGAAAAACTCTAAAAAATATCAATTTATGGTGCTTGTATATGTGGATGACACAATTTTTGGTGGGAAGAAACAAATAATTTCAGAATAATTTTCTAATGACATGAAATTTTAATTTGAAATTTTTATCACTGGTGAACTCACATACTTTTTCAGACTATAGGTGGTCTAGAAGATTGATTTTATTTTCAATTAAAATATAAAATATGCATGTGATATTCTAAATTAATTCAATATTCATGACTCCAAAACAATATCGACTTCAATTATAGTTGGGATGTCAAAAAGAATAAGGATGGATGAAGCAAAAAATGATTGATATTGGTGATGAGGTGAAATAGTCGATTGAGATTCACTATGAAAACAAGTGCCTGATTGATCTTTTGAAGAATACAGTTTATCACTCTCATTACAAACATATTGAGATTAGATATCACTTCATCAATGAAAAATTAGAACAAGGTGTGACTAAAATGAATAATGTTTTAATTGATGTCTAAGTGGTTAACATTCTGACTAATCCATTAGTGGCACATATAATAAAAACACGTTGGCTAAACCATGGAATTTAGCCACCACCCAGTGTATAAGGTGGTTATGGTTATTCATATCTTCCAATTTTTGTTACATATTTTAAATTTTTTTGGATGTAATGTATATTTATGGGGGAGATATGATCAAGGGGGATTTTTTACCACTAAAAGTACACATACATCTTCTTTGGATTTTTTTCAAAAGTGTTATATAAGTGAAATTTATTGAGTATTGGATTTATGTATTGTTTGATATATTATGGTTTAATTAATTTATCATATCGCACTCTTATATTATATATTGATATTTTATCATGATGGATTATAGTGATTTATGAGTTATTACAAATCTATAAGGTCCTTATATGAGGCTGATGATTTACTAAATTTATCAATAGATTTCCATCAAATCCAAAAAGGGGATATTATTTGGACCAATTCCTTTCAATACTTGAAAAAGTATAAGTTTTTCTTTTTTTTTCAATCCAAATAGGGTTGATTAGAGATATTTCAAGGAATGTGATCTTATAATACAAGATGTCTACAATGTTGAAGGTGGCATCATTTACCAGTTCATTCGAATTTTTTTTCAAAATATGACAGAAGGAGAAATCTTTGTGAAGGGTGGTTTTTTATGATTGAATCTTCTCAAATATAGTGAAGGAATGAGTTTAAAAAAGAATGGTCTTCGTGAAGGATGATCTTGGAGAAGATATGAAGAATCCCAAACAATAATCATGAACGCACGATAGAAATATGTAACATATCATGACCTCGATAAGATTCATGAATGAGTTAAATTTCACTAGATATTCATGAATAAATGAGATTCATGAGCCTAAATGAAGAGGTTTATGAAACGTCATCTTGGAGTGTGGGATCTTTGTAAATGAATATTCTAATAAAAAGGTGGCGACACCCACATCATTTGACACAATGATTTTTGTATAAAATGGTAAATCACATTGAATTTCTGAAGGCAAGGATCTTCACAAATCACAAATTCTTTTCGGTCTTTAGAATCATGAAAATACTAGTCAACCCTTAAATGATACCAATTATTTTGAGTTATGAGAGTTTCATGAATACTGGGAGTTTCATGAAGTCATAGTGTTCCATGAAGGTCACATGATTCATTAATGGAAGTATTATCCTCAAAGGATATGATATTTGTGAATGTTGGGGATTCCTAAAAGTGTGTGGGTTTGTGAAGGATGTTATTCCATTATATAATAAAGGGGTTTTTGCAAAGGATAGGAGCTTTGCTAATATTAGTTTTGAAAATCTGGTTCTAGTGAATTGTTCTTTCATGTGAATCAACTCAGGACTATGGTGAAAGAATAGTATCATGCTTGTTAGGGAAACAGACTTCAATTTCAATCTATATAATGGATGTTCAAGTCATTAAACTATGTAATATTTAAACCAAATAAATTAAATACTGTTAGTCAATGAATGTTTCTAATGGGAGGAAGTGTGATGTATACAAAATAATGTAAAGGCAGTGTTCTAGGAACATGGTTACTATGTATGAACACTAATATTTAACAACAACTAGTGAAGCATACCAGATTTAGGTATAAATGACAAACTCTTGGCATATAATCCTTGGACTAACCCTTTTTGGTGAAAATATTAAAATTGTTGTTTTGTCTCTCTGTATGTAACTATTTAATAACTTCATGATTCCATCATACATGTTTTACAATTTCTCACCAATGAGAGAACACGATCTATTATTTTAAAATAAAAAGGTGACACCATCATTCACCCCTCCCCTATAAGGGGTATCTAGGGCCCTACATTTTCATAATCATAATAGAATTTATGTATATTTATGGTAGTGAAGTTACTATTTTATGAATTATATGACATATTTATAGGTTTTAAAAGATGAATTTAAAATTAAGTGATCAGTTATGGTGATAATATCTTCTTTGAAATGACTACTTTAGAAATTCTCTCATAGATCCCATGATTGGGTCTTTGGAAATAACAACTCCTATAGAATGTGTATAAGTTAGTCTTAAAGGTATATTAGTAGGTTTTGATTAGCCTATATGGATCAAAATGCATGGATAAGAGAGTGGAGTTTGTTCCAATTTATAATTTTTGTACAGAGCACTTTTGAAAATACTTAAAGAAATGAAATTATAATAAATTTATTTTCAAGAAAAATGATTTACCTATGCTGGCGGCTGTGGTGGCAGGGGGGATGGGGTTTGGGGTGGTAGTTTTAGGTTGGAGTCCCTGAGCTGGTTTTCTACTTGTATGCATTGTTTATATTAAAAGGTTCTAAAAATTTATAAAGATAATTGATTCCAAATGAACATTTATTAATTTATATGTTATCCTATGATTTAAATACAATAGTAAATAAAAGTTTTGTAGGTTTATGTGGTTTTTAAACCATATATTTTGACTCAACCTCTAATTTTACCTATTTTAACCTTAATTGTGTTAAACAAGATTTCAATTTTAAAGGGTTATATTTTTAATCATAATTATAACATTCGATTAGAAACGGGAAATGAATGAAATTTTAGACCATATATTATAATAAATTACTATTTAAAATTTTTATGATTTTTAAGTAATTTAATATAACATTATTTTCATAAAATATTATTTATTTCATTTCAGAAATTATTCATATAAATTTATTTTAAATCACCAAGGAAAAAAACAATATTCTAATTTAATATTTTAAAATATATCTAATAGGTAATAGGTATCTAAAAAATTCATGGTACACACTAATTTTTTAAAATTACATTACATTTAATATCATAAAAATAGTTTTTTTTCTTAATTGAAGAAATACTCTGTTAGAATTGTGTAAGAATTCAAGGTGAATATTTAGTCCAAAAAATTGTAAAAAAATTAATATGATATAAAAATACCTATAAAATACACATTTGTAATAAAAATTGTACTCGATTTTTATATGTAATAATTTAAGTGATATTAATGTCCAGAGAATGATGATTTTGATATTATGTTTTACTAAAATTTCAAAATTCAATTGTCACGTAATAATGGAACAGAAATGTAATATATTAGATAATTTTTTGAGAATTTTATATGGAAACTAATCCAATAGGATAAAGATATGTTTTCAGGTGATTTCGAGACATTATTATATTACTTTTCACCCAAATTAACACATTTTACCTTCACCGTGATAATAAACATTTACAATGGTTACTACTCATTATGAACTAAAGTAAAAGTGAGATTTTAAGAAAATATGACATATTGATTCCAAATATTTAGTCCATCTTTCAATATTCAATTCTTATATGTGACATAAAATAGTTTAACATAAAAACAAAAAACAAAATGAAAACAGGTTTTTAATAAAAAAATTGCCTTATAATTATTAAAGTGTTTTTACATAAAATTCAAGAATAAAATTAATTCCAAAGACCATTATTATATTTTTTTAATAAAAGGAAATAAATTATATTTTAAAAATAATCAAAATTTGAATTTTACTTCAGAAATAGGTTAAGATAAAATATTTCTTAAAAAACTATATTTTTCACAATTCATTAAAAAATCAAAATTTTTAGAAAACCCACTAAATTTCACCTTATGATAATTTTGATATATTGATTTAAAAAATTATATCATTTTTAAAAAAATAATGTATCTAAAATATCAATTATTTAATTTTAATATTCTCTCAATAATGGCAATAAGAACAATTTTTGAAGAAAACATATTCTTGAATCATAAAATGAATTATCTAAAAATATACTGATTATTAATTAAGAATAAAACAATAAAGTTATATTTATTATAAACTTAATATATATATATATCATAATTTAGTTAATCCTATTCATTCATTCCAATTAAATGTATTTGTTATAATAGTCCCATTTAAATTATAAGGTTTCATGGTTTATTTATGTTTTGTGTTACATTTCATATAAGCAATAAAACATAATGTCCTTCTTTATGAAATATCTAAGTGTTATAATAGACTAATGTAATAACATTATCCATTTTAATACATCTTAAAACTTGGAATATCTTTTCAAGGGTCTTGATCCTCTATTGAATTATCAGTTGATTAATAGTTCCATTAAAGGATGAGAATTTCTACCACATGAAGCAGTCAAACATCAATAAATTATACTATGATGCAACAATTTGTTCCATACAGGTATGTTTCATGCTGTTAGTTGACTTTACTAGTATTATCATAATCTACTCTGTTCCTACACAGGCCTTGTTGACATTTTGATAAGGGAAATCCCATCATTTATTATAGGTATTAAATCATTTCCCATTTCTTCTATTAGGTTTCATTTTTAAATAATTTTATAAACTATATTAATATATGAAATTAAGAATCATGGTGTATAATTAAAAATATGGTAAAACAACTGTCATAAATTTAAAATTTTTGCATATCCAATTTCATTATCAAATATTAGTGTCATTGAGAGTATCTTTAAATTATAATAGTATTTTAAAATCATTTCTAAATGTTTGTAAAGAGCTTGTGAACCATCCAAAACATATCCCCTAATAGTGTCTAATTAGTTTCATAGTACTATTCAAACTCTCTATGCACACATAATGAGTGAGTTAATACCCAAATTGACCACTTTTAGGGTTGTTTCCACTAGGTGCATCATTTCCACAACCCTGTCCACATTCCAATATCAATCTATGGATATATTTTATAGGACAGACATAGAATGTATACCTTACCAAAACATTATAATATTATCTTATATTTAGACATATCATCAAATTCATCCTAAGGGTTATGTTTTCTAATCTATGTCTTTATAAACATAGTTTGCATGACACATAATAGGCCTTCTCTAATACCAATAGTAAGACCCCAACACAATTATTATAGAGTATATTGTTATTTTACTATAATAGAACAAATAAAAATATATTTCCTTCCATATTATCATATAATTTAGTAGCTTTGGAATACTATATTCATTAATTATTTACACATTGAAATATAAATCATGAAATAAAAATAATAATTATAGAAAAGAATTTATTATTTATTTCAGTATATCCTAAAAATCATTCACAGATCACATAATTTTATCCTGTGGAAAGGGAAAAATAATAAAAAATGATATCAGATGCTCTATAAGGGAAAGTGTTTAATAAAGGCTATCATAAAATAAATAAATCATGAATAATATGGATGTGGTAAAAAATAATCAAATATTCCATATAATTAATTTCATAAAGGGGGAATGTATCCATGGATTATATACCAAGAATAATAATCACATGCATAACAATAAAAAGTCTCAGAATTATTGAAGGAATAATACTATACATCATAATCTTTACATCTAGGCCTTATGAAATGAATGTATAAATAGATTAGTAAGGTATATGCCTCATACCCAAACTAGTTTTTCTCATGAGACCTACTGATATATCAAGGGGATATAATAGCCCCTTATCATTTAATATTTACAATACATTCATTATAAAGAAGAAATGAATAAAAATTAAATACATAATCAGTATAAACATTTGTATTGAAAACCCCACATTAAAAATGCTAATATTTTACCCTATAAATGACAAGAGAATCATGACCAAATTCCATCTTGAGTAATATGTGGGATGATATCATTTTATTATATTCCCTATACAGTCTCATATTTCTCAATTGATATTGAAATACATATAAATACATTCAGAATATCACTAGAACATTTCTTGAGAAAAATACCCATTTAATCATAAATCAATAATTTAAAATATAAAAATTTATAGAATTTTGGGGAAAACTATTCTTTGAGAAGAACCATGAAACCCTACCAATGAGTCTGAAAGTAATATAATATTACTGATAAAGAGAAAAATGGTTCATGCAGCAAAAATTAAATTAAATATTTCTTCCACACACTTAGTAAAAAGAAACATATTCAGAAAAAACATGATAATTCCTCTTAATTTTTTTTATTGAAGTTCAGAATTTTTTAAAATTTTATTTAATAAATAAAAATTGAAGATACTAAATATTCTTGATATAATTTAAATAAAATACATATATGGAATAAAATGATTCATAACTGATTAGAAAAACAATATCGATTTTTATTTAAAATATTATTTTAGAATATTGACTACTTAGAGAGAGAAAAATGAAAGGAAAATAGGAAATTAATATGAATAACCATAGGATAATAAAATAGATTATTTGTAATGAAAAATTATGATATAATTCTATTAATGAACACATGAACATAAATAATCTTGAATAAGGATGATATTGTGAAATATACACAAACTCCATGCCTGACTTACATCATAAGCACTCTCAACACCTTTTTAATAAATTTAGATTAATTATAATTCTATAAAAAACTATATACATACTTATAATAGCATATATTATCCACTAATAAAATTTTAAATAATTTTTAATTAGTAATTCATTTATAAAATTTCTATTTTTGAGTGTTAACAAGTTCATTTTTTAGGAGTTTTAATTCCTTAGTTTCAGTTTGTTAGTTACAGTACTTGAATATGGATCATGTTTCCATAATCTAAATTGAAATAATCATGTAATAATAATCATATTTAGTCATTATATACACATTTATATCCATTGAAATAAAGTGGATATGATAAATGAATCATATTACTTCTTGGATACGATAGTTCATATATACACAGAAGTGATATTTCCACTTTATGATGGATGGTAATAAATAATGATATATAAGAATTAAATTTTATAAAAATAATATTATATTATAAATATCATGTATATTAATTAAAAATAATCTTATTACCAGCTATATAAAAAAGAAATGAAAAATTAGCCACATCACTTTCTGGAGGTAGTAGTCCACACGTACACACGAGCAACATTATCGTTTCCCAAAGGATGAAAATGTAAGATCGAAAATACTAAATTTTAATTGTATGAGGATAATTATTTCATAAATTCTAAGTCACAACCCCCTCCCCACAAGGTGTACCCCTCTAACGCTGGCAATGTGAGAAGGGAGATAATGACCCCCCGAGTCCCACCTCTAGTGGGCCCCAGTTTGATGACTAGCACCAAGGGTTTAATAAACATAAAAATGTGAGGAATTACCCCCTAAGACAACACACGCAAAAGATAAAAATAAGACAGACACCAAACAACTCCAACTTAGACCATAGAATAAAAGAAATCCCAAGTACACATATGTAACGTCATGGAAAACAACTAAAACTAAAAGGGAAAAACATAAAATACCCAAAAGACTGTAAAAAAGAAGAAACCACGAATCCCCAACACCTCCTGAAACCCCAAGCTATTAGAAACCAGAAAGATCTCCAACCTTATCTAAGTGACATGAAAAACTGTTTATATGGACATAGTGTGAGTATAATTGTATACTCAGTAGGATCCTCCCCAGAGCCTCTCATAAAAAAGTAAAGAAAGAATTCTAAAGAAAATTGACCAACAAGTGAAAATCACTCATCACCTAAATAGGTATGCTATGTTTCTAGCCTCACTATGTCTACTCTCACAAATTATCGCATACAAGAGTATATAATATAACAATGAATATCTAGGGTACCCCGCTACTACTTCCCCACTAGTTTTCCACTTTTCCCCAACATCACACGTCCTAAGAATCTCTCTTCAAAAAGGCTTTCCTGCAGACACCTGGGCAACACACCACAACATGCACCTCATGAAGAAAAACACCACATCCACGTAAGAAAAGTAACCTAGTAGTTTCTGGAAGACACAACAAATCACATAACGTGTATCACACGTCGGGTATTAAAGCTCATGAAATTATATCCCATACACTGAGTAATGATCCTCAAGACATCATGGCCTATACACGTTACACCTATAGTAGTCCATAGATAACTATATATAGAATATATGTGTGCGAATAACCACAAGCCATTACATCCCTCCACACGCATATATGGGGAAAACTAACCACTTTGCCTACCAGCACAATTAATTACCAAGAGAAGAGAGTGGGGATAAAGGGGGAATTCATCCATCCATCCTCCCACCCAAATGATGGGGAAAACACCCCTAGGACTCAGAATACTCGGGGTGTCAGTTGCTCTAACTGACGGGGTGGAGTAGCATAATGAAACATAAAAATTAAAGAATATTCTATAGCCCCCAACAATACTATGGGGATAACCTCGTCTTAGAATCAACTACAGCTAATGCCTCCTGGACTCCCAGCTGCCACTTCTAAGACTATGTGTCATATAAGCACACAAACATTTAAAAAGATTTATTACATTACTTCATTCCATTTTTTTTATAAATTTATCTTTACGTTAATTAAATCTTTAAACATTAATTGACTATTAACAATTCCACATTATATTTCATTATCATCACACCCATAGCCTGTTGTCATCATCATTGCGTCCCAGGAAGCTCCGACCCCATGGGTTAATGTCATTTTTTCAATTATTTATTTACAGCGTTACTTTCCCATATTCCAAGGCATTCTAGAAAAACATTCTATGCAACTAAACACAAGTGGCATCAACACCATGAGTAGATAAACTACCTATCGAGTCATTATCCCTTATAGCCAGAGCATAGTCCCATCACCCCTTGAGAAGAAAATAATGGAAAGCACGTGGCATACCCCACGCATCATTTCCCCTATCCAAAGAAGGGTAAACAAGAACAACTTCCTTGTGTAGTGGGGAATGTAAAGAATATAAACAGCCAATAAGAATCAGAAAGAATCCAAAAATTCACATCCAACTCATTTCATCATCCTTGGTGTCCTCCCCGACACCCACATACATAAACCAATTCAATTTCCACTCTAGGTGTCAACTGCTGCCACAAGCAGTAGGCCTTCCTACCCACACATTTCAAAACAGCCATCCAAGCTCATATCAGAACACAAGTAGCGGGAAAACAAACAACATATCAATTGGGATCATGGCCCTTAAACAAGAAAAGGGTAACTAAGAACCCTAGTAGGGATTTTATTTTATCAAACAACAAGTTCTTTATTCCATCTTGAATTAACCAATTTATTATTTTCAGGTTCCAACAATGGGAAACCTAAACACTAAGATATCACAATTTGATTAAACATTCTCACTACATCAATTTGATTAATAGAAAATTACAACAACAACTATCAGATTCATTCACATGCCTCTTTATATTTAGCCAAAAAAATATCAACTCATTCTGTCTTTACGATCTTTACCAACTTCCATCAAGAATGAAAATCTAAACAAAGATAGCATAGATATCACACTATCTGGAAACACATGATATTTAACCAATAACAAGGGAATAATAAGGAATAAATAAAATTTAATAAATTAATTCCATATAAATAATCATCTAATTTTGAAACATGACCATAAATATTATAAATAATCAAATAATGACACTGAATATTAAAAACTAAATTAATAACGACGGAATGTATAATGTTGGACACTTAAAACATATTTTTGAGACTATTTCCAAGATATCTATTTCCATCGATGATTTTTCCAAGACATCTAATACCATCTAGGATTGTTCCAAGACATATAATATTGTCGATGATTCCTCCATGACATCTATATAAATGCGTAAGGACTCATCTAAAATCAAATATAGCTTGTCTCATTAGATTGACTGAGGAATCAAACGGTTATAGAGGAACACACCCATCACATACAAAGTCTAATGCATTCATAATATGAACGGGAATCATCATAATCACCATAAACATTTTTAACAAAAAAAATAGAAAATTCTAATAAATACCCTAATCAATAAACATAATCATAAACCATTCAGAGTAAATTTGTGAATGGTAATATAATTACAAATCCTCAAATAAACTAGTCATATGTTATCCAAGAAAAAAATAAATATGATATAAATAAAACTCAAACCTAGGGGATCATACATAAATTATTGTGTTTATTTAATTGATGAATATAAAAACCATAAAAATAATTTTATATAAATTCTTGAGAAATATATCATTTTCATTTTGAAAATAACTTTTTAAACTAAAATTTCAAAATCATTTTGATTTTTTTTTGAAAATAACCTATGAGTCTTTTAAAAATGATATAAAACTTTGAGTAGTCTAAATAGTAGGAAGCTTCCCATATTTTATTTATGTTAAAAAAATATTCATTTCACTTTTTTAGTGAAATTCAAACAATCGTTATTTTGAGAATGACATGAAGTTTCCATTAAAAAATTTAAAATACAAAAAATGTGTAAGAATTTATATAAAAAATCATTTTGAAAATGTTAATAATATTTTTTGAAAACATTTATTGAAAACATTTATTGAAAACATTGGTTTATATTAAAACTAATATTTGACTACAGAGATATATAATGTGGGATTTTCTAAAATACATTTTTCTCAATCATTTTAAGCACTAAAGATTGAAAAATGACACTATTACTTGAAAAAGTACATGAATAACTATAGGATTAAAAAAAGGTTTATTTTAAGGAGAAAATATCAAATAATTCCCAAAAGGGACATGTAAAACAACAATGCTGAATAATGATGAGATTGTGAAATAACCCCTTACCACATTGGTCAAAAAAATCATATGGCATGTGTAATAAATAACATCAAATGAAACTTTAAATAGTATGAAGATAAATTACTCAATGGTATAACATAAAAATGGGGAGAATATATACAAACATATATATATACACTATGTTCATGGGGGTATAATTATATAAAACTCATGCACACACAAACACAAACCCCACACAAAGAATGGAAAGGTCTACCATAACCCCCCTAAGGGGATAACCCTCCCATAAAGCCTTGTATATTTTGTACATTTTCTATAGGCCCAGTAGTAATTAAGGCCATTACATAGACCAAATTTCGAGTGAAAAATCATCCCTACACCAACATGCATGTTTCACCATGACCATGTAATGTCTATGTCACAACCTCCATGTATCATGTCTGTGTCACCACCTTCCTGGGTCATTGTCTGCATCACCACCTTCATAGAATAGTAATAGTACCTTCACCAAACAATGATTGAACCCTAGATATCCTAGATTCCATGAGGGTGAATTTACCATGTAGGTATATGATCTTTATCACAAGAGGACAGTATATACACTACACAAAAGTGATAAGTTGTGAAAATTGCGTATGTCTCATAGATGTAAAAGTGATGTGAGAAACCCTTACCACATGCATTCTTTTGAATTAATGTACTCTAACCTTTTTTTATAGTGTTTCTAAAAATTATATTTACCTAATAAGAAATTCATATTGATATTTATAATGTCATATATGATCCTTTTACAGCATCTTATGACATGTTCTTTGAGAATATTTCATTATTCTTATTGTTTATGTTGTTAACTATTTTATTTTCTCAGGCACGTTTTGTCATGAATGATCATATTATGAAAAATATTATACGTCTCCATTATATACATAATAATAATCATGAAAAAATATCATATTTGGATATTAATTTTAATTTTATAACCAATCATTAAATACTGGTATGAAATATTAATTACATTAGAATCATGGAGATGATATACCATACCTACGAATGAGCAATTTTTTCATTTTTCAACAATCATTACAGAAATAAGTTGAGTAATATTTTATATTTATATAATTATTTTAATATAATGTATAACATATTATTATTTTTAAATATTGTTATATATATTTCATCTATGTGGTGTGGTGATGAAAGAGAGTTATATCACTTCTTTAAGGCATCAGTACACACGTACAAAAACGATGTTATACCATTTTTTTGTAAAAAGAAAATTATTTATTATAATTAAATAATGATAAATATGTCATTAATTTCATAATTATTATATATTTATATATATTCATTAACATCGTCCTTATTATTTTATATGAAAAGAGTTTGTTAAAAATGAATCACATCACTTCGTGAGGTGGTGGTCCACTGTACACATGAGTGACATTATTTTATCCCCATAAAAATGGAATTTAAGGAGGTATATATGATATAATGAATATATAGGCATAATTATTCTATTAATAACATATATATACTTTATATCCATCATCATACCCAACCATGATAGGTGGTAGTGAAAAAATGAATGACCTCGGTTCACGAGGCAGTAGTCCGTAGTACAGATGAGTGATGATTTCAAAGCCCAGTTAATGGAAGCAGGAATGGTTGTAGGTCATGTAATAATTATAAAAAGAAATATTATTATATTGAATAAATTGATTTTATTATATCATAATGTTTTACTAATATTTTAATTACGTGGATGAAGAAATAAAATAAAAATGCTCATTGAAGAATGTTACCTCTTCTTTGGTTATCCTTTATAGGTTTACAGAAAAGGCCTAACTAGGTCAGCTTTATTAAAATGTTAAGGCTTATAAGATGATAGGAGAGAAGTTGGTAAGTTATTTGGGAAGGTAATTTTCATAAAAAAATGGGTTTATGGTGTGAATAAAATTTGAGGGTTTGTAGCCTTTTATAAGTGGGGTGAGTAGAACACTTGAAAGTTTTTGAAATGATTCAATAAAATCGATGTTTCTATCATGAAAATAGACTGAAAAAAGTGGAAATTATAAAAACCCGATGAGATTTGGTTGAAATAGTTCTATAAAATGGGTTTTTAAATGTTATTAGGTCTTTTTAACCCTTATACTTATAGTTCAACCCCAGATAAATCAATTTTTAACTTAACTGCAGAAATTAACTTTTACTATTTTTAAAATTCATTTTTTTCAAAAATTATGATAAAATTATTTCAGAAATATATTTTTTTATGATTAAAAATATGAAATACGTTTTAAAAAAATCCATTAACAAAATTGAATAACATTAATTAGAAATTAATCTTGGAGACGTGAGAGGGAAAAAGGTTTTTAAAAAGAAAATATTACAAATATTACAAAGTTTTTCTATCAAAATTTAATATAAAAATGAATAAAATGAACTAAATTCAATAAATAGATATAAAATTTATCTAATTTTAATTTATAACCAATTTAAAATATAATTTAATATTATAAATAATTTTAACAAATCGGTTGTTTTCAATTAAAATTCAATATTTTTCCATATACATCAAAAAGTCTAACATATCAGGAAAATACAAATATTTCACCCTAAGATTATTTTGATATTATGATTTCAAAAATGAATTTTTTATTTTATAATAATTTATATAAATATTGAAAAAGTTATTTTAAATTATGTTCACAAAGCATGAATAACCTGTCTCTTAGAAAAAAAAAGTTTTTCAAAAAATATTTCATTTTATTTTAAATGTTTCTTTTTTTATTTGTAATCAGTATATTACCATAATTCTTAAAATTAAGTAGTAATATTTATACCGAACCACAAAATTACTAGGTTATAATGCTATTCTGTGTTATTTTTTATTTAGACTCAGAGTTGGGTGTTCCACATGCTATAAAAGAGATTAAATTTATCTAAAAATAAATATTTTATAAATTATTAGGTGTTATATTTTCTACTAAGCTTGGAATTGTGTGACATATATGTTATTGAAAATAATTTTATTCTTTTAAATTTTAGTTTCGTTACTAATAGTTGTGTTTCTGAGAAAAAACAAATTTTTATTCAATATTTTATATTTTTTGAAATAAATAAGATTTAATACAGAGCATATGTTTTCTATTTACTTAAAATTTCATATTTTTATATTAATAAGTATTAATATTTTTTTATTGCTTATAGATATAGTAAATTAAATGAATATTTTATCTATATTAATTTATTATAAAATTTTCATTTGTTTTTTTTATAATTATAGATAATTTTGTCTAAAATTTTACGAATACATATTTTTTATTTTTGGTTTTATGAAAAAATTTAATTTAATTGATTTTTCCATTATATAAAGATTTTATCTCTATTTATTAAATTGTTGATTTGTTTTATAAATTGTATGGAACCCATTAAATAATTTAAACATTATGTTATGTTTACAAATTAAACACTGATAATATTACAAAATATGATTTTTATGCACAATATATATAAGAGTGTGTCTTAAAGTATCATTATTAGTAGAATATTTTATACAATATTTAAATAAAAAAGTATTTTTAGCCTTGTAACATTTAAAAATTAAGAGGGTATGTCATAAAAAATGCATAATGACACATAATAATGTTTAACTATTTTTATATCATTTAAAATATATAATATTTTAATGATTAAAATCAGTTTTTGTAATTTTTTTAATCATTATTATGATTTTTTTCTTTAAAAATTATTATTTTATTTTTTAGTTATAAAATTAAATTTTAATTTTAAATTTTAAAACATATTAACTTGTATTTATTTTATAAAAGTTGTTATAGGTGATATTGAATCGTAGTTAGATTACTGTACGGAGAGTAAGTGATGAATAAAAGGAAGGGTTTGATGCTTTTTAAGAATTCCCTAATTGAAATGATTTAGACATCCGTATATTTTTCTATCTAATAATGAAGTATTTAAATATTATAATGCTTTAAATAAGTTAAATCAATGATAATTTAATTTTAAATTGTTTCAATCCTAGTAAAAATTATTAGATCTAGTATAGTGATTTTTTTTTTCAGAATTCAAGATATTATAAAGTTGAAGATTTCAAAGATGTTAATTCTTATTAAATTGATGAAATTATGTATGATATTTTATTATATATATTTAAAAAAACAATGACCATTAATTACCTATATGGTGATACTGGTTTTAACAAAAATTCATTTTTATAAATAGTTATAAGATTGGATAGATTGAGAGATAGGTATTGATGGAGTGATAAGAGTCTTAGTAAATTTTTATATCTAATTAATGATATACATCCTAGATGAAAATATTTGAAATATTCAAATTAAAATGAAAGGAAAATATTCTTCTAGATGGGATATGGTATAAGAAGATACAAGCCTACCTCAATGACTATGTTTTATATATAAAAGTATTTGAAGGTGTCCCAAAATTTCCTAAGTGTGGGACATTACGGTGTATTATGAAAAACAAGTCATAGTTTCATTTATCTAATATTACTAACACTAAAAATAATATTAATTAAATTTGTTATCTTTATATTATTACTTATTTTAAATGTTTACATGAAAATTGAACAATTGTAAAAATATAAATATTAAATGATAACGAGATAATATTTTATTTTAAATTACATGATCCAATTGATTGTCCATAATACAAGAAAATTGATCAATAATTTCCTATATATGGAAATGAAGTCTGAAATTCTAGACCCAAACTTTGTAAAAATAGAATAAATTTAAATGATATCCCCATTAGAAAATATATTTCATTTGATATCTTTTTGATAATTTATATATTTCTCATGATTTTTGTATCAATTACGAATATATCATGTTTTTTAATTTTTATCAACAAAAATAGTCCGGAAATGATACTAATGATTACTTTTTACCCTTATTTGTTTATTTGAAACACTTATGGGAGGATGGTATCAAAGATTATGATTATTATAAAAATGATTATTTTTTATTACATGTAGTAGATATGTTTAATATATAAAAATTATTAAAATATGGATTTTTTTGATAGGGTGTTAAAGGTTATAACGCTGGTAAAATTTTTAAATAAGGGAATTTATTTTATTAATTGCAAAATGGGAGAAAAACATTTTACATTGACTGTTAAATATTTTTTCTATGGTCAAATATTATCAATGAATAAATAAGTCATTCAAAAAATCCTAAGAATTTGAAATTTCTCCAAGTACTTGTTCCCATGAATAGTTATTTTAGATGGTTAGAATACTTATGTAACATTTAGAAAGACACAATTATCTTGTAGTGATAGAGATACGTTGATGAAATGATTAATGCATTCTGAGCTTCCATATTATAGATATCATGAGGTAAATCATAAGATTCATGTAATTCCTATTGAGAAAAATATCTATAAAACATTGATTAGAACACTGTTAGATATTAAAAGAAGAACTAAGGGTGTTTTGAATGCGACATTGGATTTACCATCAATTAGAATATAATTGTATTTATCTTCCACACCTAATGGAAAATTAAAATATGTGCCTCCATTTTGTCAAACATTATCCCAGAGGGATAAATTTAGTTTTTTAGTTACTCAATTATATAAAGGTGAATCAAGGTTATATTCCAAAGGTAAAAGTGTGGTATTCTAATATTTTTTTAAAATAATGTCAATGTTTGATATCTTAAAATAAACGCAACATCGAGCTTAAAAGAGAAATGAATCATTTTTATCTAAATGAGACCATTATAATAGTCATTAAATTGGAAGGAATGAATATTTTTATCCACATAATTTAATACATATAATTTTAATAGTCATTTATAATTTCTTTATTAACTAGTATATAAGCGCTTTTATTTTAATAAAGTTATTTTATTCGTTACAAATACATTTACCTCAAATATGGGTTTTCTGTATTTTTAAGAGTGAATATTATAAATCGAATTTGAAAATTGTGGAAACATTATTAAATAATGACCTTTATTTGAATTCATAATTTCAAAATTATCTTAGTTTTAATTTTGGAGAATGTTCTGAAAATATTAATTTTACGATGAATAGTTAAAAAATAATGATTTTTTATTGAAAACCATATTTTATTTTAATGTATTTAAAAAGTAAAATTATGATATTTATTAATTTTAAAATTTTATTATTTAATTTTTTAATCCAATTATAGTTTTGTAATTTTAATTTATTATTGAATTTAGTAGAAAAACATTTTATATTTTCGAAGTCCATTTTTTTCGAAAAACAGTTTTTCATCACGTTTTTATTGTTTGATTATAACTTAATCTTTAATTTTTGTGTTATGGAATTTTAAAAAATGGAATTCATATTTATAATAATTATGTCAATATTTGGTAAATATGACCCTTTTATTATTGGTGAATATGAAGAGTAACCTTAGTAATTTTTGTTTTCATAATCAAAGGTATGCCAGGTAATTAATGTTAAAAATAAAAGTATAAGGATTATAAAATGATACTACCAGCTTAATTAAGTTTATTTTATGATTTAATTTCATATATAATCATCAAATATTTGGTTACATGACATTTTTTGTCCATTTAGACGAGATTATGACTTTTATACATTTTTATTTAATGAAAAAATGTCTCACTCTTACTTTTAATAACTATAATATTTTTAGCATAGGGTTAACTAGATTATATGTTAAATTATAAATGATAATTTTAATTATAAAATACTTATATTCATCTTGATAATTTTTTAAATTTTTTGTGAATAAATAATAACCTTAAATATTTACACAATAACAAAGCAATAATTAGTCAATTAAAGGAAAAACAAATTCAATGAGATTAAAAAAATTAAAAATAATATATTTTAGATAATTAATGTCATAAAAAATTTATAGATGTACATAAAATTTTAGGAATGTATTAATGTATTTTTTTCATTTTACTTGTTGTATTTATGTTATTAAAATCTAAGTAGTGGGTAGTTTTAAGAGATGACATTAATGATATATAAAATAAATAAAATTTCATTAAATGATATAATTTTTTAAAAAACATGAAATTTGACCAAGTGATTATTATATGGTCTATAATATATACCATGGTCTATTTAAGGTCATATTTTCTATTTAGATTAACTATATTAACACTGAACCATTAAAAACCATTATTGTCGCATTATGGGTAAAAGGGTTAGCAAGGGGGGAAATTATAAGGTTAAAAATGTGATCTAAACATGTAAAAAAAATAATATATGAGATTATTAATAAAAAATATTATATTATATTATAAATAAACCAGTTTTGTTATATTTTTATTTGAAAATTATTTTATATTAATTTAATACTTTTCACAATTACAAGAGTTCCCCTACCTTCATATAAAGATAACTATTTATTATCATTTCTTCACACTTAAAAACTAATTTTTTCTAGTAAATACATATATAAATCACCTCTTATAAACTCTATTACCATTACATAGGTCTTATTTTAAGCATAACACAAACATCAGTGGTCTTAAACTATTAAGAAAAATAAGTTTTTTGAAAAAGATGTATCGTTTTTAATCAAGTGTTTCTGTTTTATTTCTTCTTCCACCTTCATAAAGTATTATTAAACCATGATAAAATAATAAAACCATTATAATATATATACGTAGATTATATTACATTTATATAATAACCAATATCCATATCCTCTACTCTAAATGGGAATCAATATCTTTATTTGTGTGTACGGATGACAACCACCACGCAGACTGATTTAATTTGTTTTCCATCACCATTTATCGTGGATGGATTATAATGATGGAATTAATTATAATATTTGATATTATCAAATATATATTTTTATTTAAAGATAATATATTATTTACCATCTTACAGTTCCATTCACTGGAAATTAATAATGTCGTTCGTGCGTACGTGTGACCTACCTCCTCCTTAAAGCGATGTGATTTGTTCTTCATCACCCCATACCATATAAGATATATATAAGTATATTTAAAGGATTAATATTATATTTATTATATTATTATTATTTATTAAGGCTAATATAATACTCAACCTATTTCAATAATGATCGTTAATAAATGGAAATGTTAATCATGTGTACGTATGACCTAACATCTCCATGATTGTAATATAGTTCATTTTTCATTACCATATTTGATTTTTGGATTTAAAATAAAATTGATTTATAAAAATGATACTTATGTGATTATTATTAATATTTTTTAATGCAAAACTGAAATCATTGACCACTGTCAACCTGCCAAAGTCATTTTTGACATATGAGATGAATATCATCATAACTCCCGACATGAATTTAATTGATTAAGTAATTGTATATAACATGGTATAAAATGAAATAAAAGAATAATTAAATTGAAAAAAATTATTACTTAATTCAAAATTTATATAATTTTTAGGAGGACATGGAATGAAACAGTTAGGTTATATGAGTAAATTGTATTTTTTTATCTGATTTTTTCACAGGAATTTTAAAACATTTATAAATGGTGTTATTTATGATATGATCCCTGAATATTTTTTACAAAGTGTTGAGCCCCATTACATCACATAGGTGAGCCCTATATATATATATATTATCAGGGTTTCACCGAGATTTCTCTGGGTGACCATGTTATAGATTATATGATGGGTGTTCCCAAACAACACTCCAATGCATTGATTAATGATTATGTTCACTATATAATTACATTATACGTAAGTAGTATTGTTATTAAAATTGTATGGGTTTTGTAATTGTTTTATGATGATGATGTCCCATGACACTTACATGACTTTTCTATTCTTTCTAGTGAGTTTTCATGGAAATAATTTGTTTTTAATAGTTATGATAATGAAATTTTTAGAGGAAAAATTTTATTCTTTTTGGAAAAAAGGATTGTTTTATTGAAAATATATTCTGCATAGCTTTTTATGTTTTCCACAAGACTAATATATTTATTTTTTGTGTCCCTTACTGAGAATTTTTTTTCTTATCCAACATTTTTAAATTATTTTTGATAAGTTTTTAAGGATGGGTAAAGAAAAGGAAAAAGTCATGTTGAAGTTAAAATGTTTTTTCATGAAAAATGAATATCAATTTTTTAAAGATTTTATATTGCAGGAAAAATGGATATTGTTCAAAAGTGTCCAATTTATAAAATATGGTTTTTTCTATAAGATTTATGACCTAATTATATAAAACTACAATCTAAAATGAAATGTGGTAGTGTTAGAAGGAGAATTATAATCTAAAACCACTAAAAAATTTAATCATTAAGGATGATTCCTTGGAGTCTGTATTAAAGAAGGGTTTAGATGACATTAGATGTTAAGATTTAATTTTATCACAAACTCAATGTCTTTATAATCATATTAATTTTAGATAAATTTTAGGAGTTTAATATAACATGAATAAGGGTGTCTTAGTGTTTATCATCCTTATAAGATGGTTTATTGTTATTTTCTTAATACGATCACACTAAAATATATAGTTTTAGTATATGGAGGGATCCAATAGAAAACAATGTAACAATCTATGTGAAGGAAAATTCAATGGTTATGTTAACGAGAAACCAAATAGAATGGGAGCTATAATGATAACTCTTATGGTTATTTTTAAGTATATATCAGGAGTAATGATTAATAACATAATCCTAGGTGAGTTTCTTAATGCATAAAATATAAGGTAAATAAATCCCAATGGAAGTTCATGTGATAATTATCATAATGGTAAATATATTCAATGACTTATATTTCAATAATTTGGAAATAAGTACCCATGAAAATTTCCTAAAATAGCAGAAAGATGTTTTACATGTGGTACTGGAGGAAAAAAAGTAATTATATGAAAATGAAAAAGGATGTTCTCAATTAACTAAAATAAGTTAATGAATTTATTCCCAATTCAACAATTTAATTATTTAAATATAGGGAGAATCGTCATTATCAAAAATAAATTTCCTAAGGGGAAGACTCAAGAATGAGATTGGAAAAACTATAGAGATAAAAATTTATCAATAACTAATTCAATTGCATTTAATGATAATAAAACATAAAATGACATATGAAAGATGTGGAATGTTTTTTGAATTGTTATTTTACATTGATACATATTATGATATGATTCATATTTTTGTTTTCTGGGAAAGAATTATTATGGAATAATATGGAAATAATGGTATCAACATTACAAATAACATTGAATGATTATGCTATACATTAAAGAGCTATAATGCAATGGTACATTTAAGGATGATCATGGTTTTAAAATAAGTAATACTATTTTGATAATGGAGTAATTTTGGATAATTTTATTGCATTTTTAAAGATGATTGAGGTACATGTGACCCTTATGTTTATCATTATATTTTTTTTGTGTATAGATATTATTTTCATTTCATGGAACGAAGTTTAAATATATATATAACCTTTTGGGTTGATATGATATTTGATATTTATTTATTATGGTATATTATTTTTTGGGGGTTTCAAAATAAAATTTATGAGATAAATATTGAGGTTAAAATTTTTATTTAATATTGAATTTATTAGTATTTTTTGAGTTTATTTTTTAAATGTATGTTAATTTTATAAGGATAATATATTTTAAAAAGGTAATACATGGTGTAGGGAAAAAATCCATCACACTTGGTAAGGTCGTGAGGCTTAAAACGTCAATCGAATGAAAACAAGGGCGCATCGCCTACCACTGGACGACATGATGTCCAAGTCAACATGAAATTTTTTCGTTATTTAAATGAAATGTAAGACATATGTTAAGTTAATTTTCATAACAAATTTTATAACATCTAGATAACCATGGAAGTGTAAATTAATTTGGTGATTAAGTGATTAATGTTAATTCAGAGCATGTTCACTATAATTTTTGGTAGCATTATAGGATAATGCTAAATATAATACTATTCAATTTTATTTGAGAAATAAAGGTTTAATTTTCTTTACATAAAAATATATTATTTTATTACGACTTATGGTTAATTAGGTTATTAATAGAAATAAATATCATATCCTATAGATTATATTATTGCTAAATTAGAAAATTTGGTATGAGACAATAAGAGTTATTGATGTTGTTTTGGAAGATAATATTAAATTTATATTGGATGTCTATGTGATACAATGCTTCTAAATTCTGGGTTCCAATCTCAGTTCATATTTTTTTTGGGGAATTTTAGGGATCCTATTTGTTTTGAATGATTTGTGTTGAACTTTGGGTATTATAGATAAATTTTACAGACAAAAATAATTTTTCTTCATATAAAAGTTTATTCATTTTGGGGATTATGTTACCTTATGCTATAAATTATGGTTTTGGTTAATTTATAAAGATAAAAGAAATATATTATTATTGTTTTGTTGATTTTTTCCATAGAAGATTATTCAAGTGCTCTAGACGTGAAAAATTCATCTTGAATACTCATCGTATCGAGGAAAATATGAGATTTTAGGTGGAATAATTTAAAGGATGAAAGTCTAATTGTCATGTATGTATATAAATATAGTTTATTAGATAAATAATTCAATTACTTTAGGAAAATGATTTTAAAAAAATAATTTTAACTACTAAGAAATCATTGGCCATTTAACCTATCAATGTTTATGGTTCTTAGATAGTAAAATTTACCATGAACATGTTCTTCCTAACCCTCTAATAATCCTTGGATGTTAGGTTTTTCTTTTGTATCTAGGTATTCTATAAGAAACCAGATCTTCTTTTCAGGCATGTGACCCCTGTTTCGCTTCGTTTGTGCTTTTTTGAAGTGGTTGGTTGAAGTTTGGACAGTTCTGGAAAAAAAATTAATGTTCTGGAGGTCGCGTAGGGGCGCACGGTTGGTGCACGGTCTGAACAAACCGTGTGGCCAGCCAAGGAAAACGTGAAACCTTTGATAGTGGGCTCCACACAGGTGATGCACGGTTTGACAAACAATGTGGGAAAGCTGTGCGAAGTCCCTGGGTGAGACAGTAGAAACCGTACGGTTGGCGAACGGTTTTCCAAACCATGAGGGGTAACCGTGTATCCACTTAAAGTTAGGGTTTTTAAGTCCCGGGCCACTCGATATTTTCCATTCCTCCATCATTCATCATCCATCTCAAAGATCTCTTGGGAGTTTCGGTTCTCAAGGGTTGGAAGGACTCTCCCACACATTTTAGAAGCAAATTGAAGGGTTTTCTTATTGGATTGAAGCTGGTTCTTCTCGAGTAAGTCTCTCCTCTTGGTTTCTTTGTACTTTCCTCTAGGTCTTATTTTCCCTCTCTCTCAGTTTTCTAGATCTACATTTTTTGCATGTAGATATAGTTTTGGGGTTGACATGGGTGTTATTTTTAAGGCTTTTGGATGATAGGGAAGGAGATATAGAGCGGTTTTCATGAATCATTTTCCGGATTGGGGTGCGATTGTTGTGGGTCATTTCCACCGGAACACTAAAGGTAGGTGGTGCATACTTCTTTTTGTGTTCTCGTAGAATTTTGGGTGGCGCAACCTATGGAACATTTTCATGTATTTTGATCATTACCCTGTTTTATCTGTTATTGCCTGTTAAATTGATAATTGACCTATGGGATGCCTTTGGGTAATCCCTATTACCAGTTTTTCTTGTGTGGGGCTGGGTGAGGGGCCATCACTCATATGAGGCATTTTGGCCAGGGATGCCAAAATGTTATGAATTGATTTTGTTTGATTAAACTACTGAGTTTAATTCGTTATGTTTTGATATGAATTGTTTGAGGCATTTAAGACCTCACTGCTGTTGTTTGATAACCGTTGGGCTAGTGCAATTCAAGTGTTTAGATTATTTTGCCTATTTTGTGTTATATATGTAATTTCTGAATTTCATATACTAGAAACTCTTGGTTGTTTTGGGCATGGCCTGGATATTTTTGATTGATGAGGTTCACAGGTTGGGCTTGGCCTGAGATACTTTGGGTGGTACAGACCACAAGATTGGGCGTGATGGATGTCAGCTTGAGGCAGGATGATTGTCAGGTTGGGCACGACCCAGGTTACTGGGATGGAAATGCCATCAGACTTGAGAGATATGGTCATAGGGACATGAGGTGTTAGTGACATTGTAGATTGGGTACTATTTTGGTGATTACTGCTCACCCAAAACATTGAGTAGTGTACACACAAAGAGACTCTATGATGAGGTGGTTTTGACCACTCGTGTGGGTAGAGGCCCCCGTTATTTGCAGTCTAGGTACTATTGGTTGGGGGCGATTATCGTAGGAAGCCACATGGAAGGTGAGGAGCCTTCAGGGGATAGCATTGAGGCTATCGAGTTGGGGGTAGAGGCTCACCGTTATTTGAGGGCAGATATCATTGTTACTCTGGTTACTGATTTGAGGGCATATATCGTTGTTCCTCCTGTTAATTATTTGAGGTTAGACATTACTGTCCATCCAAATACATTATTTGAGGGCAGACATCATTTTTTCTGGTTAATTATTGAGGGCAGACTTCGATTTCCCTCTGGTTACATATTTGAGGACAGACATCACTGTTCCTCTGGACTACTATTTCATGGGTGTGCCTTCGGGACATCGGTACTTGAGACACACGGTGTTAGGGGGGAACTTGGTGCCAGGTTACATGACAGAGATTCTTACGTTGGCCAGAGCAGGTGATACTCCATGGTGGCTACTGAGCACCATTAGAGTTTTGGTTTGGTTGTGTGCAACGTAATGCTTACTGCTTTCCTTATAAATGCATGTCTGCTGAAACACTTATATTAGGTACGCACCTTTGGGTGGTATCCTACTGAGATTCGTCTCACACCCTACACAGGACATTCGGGGTGCTTGCAGATTTTTTAGATGTACGTGTAGGAAATAGGTCAGCTTCAGGAGATGGGCTGCATTACCTCTTGCATGGGATGGTATGGGCCTTGAGGTCTTACCGAGATAGAGTTTACTCTGTTTTGATTTCATTTCTGTATCAGCGTGCTTACTTGTTTTTCATCTACAATTGGTTATCCATTAATGAATTTTATATATGGATATGTATGACCTACTTTAGATTCATGTTTGTTTTTGTTAAGTAGTTTTTGCAAGTGATCGGCTTGCTGTTGTGTTTACTTTCTGATATTGCTGTTATACTTAATGCTTCTACTGATTATCAATATTGAATGTGCTTCTGCTCCGTGGGTCTTGTTCGAGTCTGTTGAGTTGTCTATTCCAATGCATCTTTATTATTATACTCGAACCTATACCTTTATATTCCACAGAGAGGGTATGGCCTCCCCACTATACCTATAAGGCCCTCGGTGCTAGTCAACAACTTTTGTCGTTTGGGGAGGTGCACATAAGGTATTACCACCTTAACTATTTAGCTATGTTCGGGTGGCTGCTCGGGTCCAGGTAAATACAAAGTGCTATCAAAGGAGTTCTTGACAATGATTTAGTAGCAGTGTTTTGCTAGCTACTAATGAGATTGAGACTTCTCTTTTATTTCAGCTAGTTTTAATATTTTGGATATGGTAGACCGGAGATAGGTTGTTACTGGAATTGGGTTTCTAGCATGGGCTTGGGTGCCTGCATCCCCAAGTATGAGTGATGGACCAAGTTTCCATGGGTGGGAATTGTTGTTTGTTTTTTCTCAGATTATAGTTTATATGATTTCCACCTCTATGGCTCACTTGGTGTGTGATGCTATTGATTGTGATGTGTAACCCTTGACCTGGTACGCTGAGGGAGAATTGGACCTTGGCCCAGTATGACAAGGTTTGGTTGTTTGGATTTTGATAGGCACATTTTTTTGGGTATTTCAATTTTATAACTGCATGCATGCCTTGTTATGTGATAATTCCATGTGAATAAAATGAATTTCCATGTTATGTATGCTTCGAAATGGGAATATGTGAAACTTCTAATACAATTGCTTGCTTATTGAAATGTGTTATGCCATGCCTTGTATATTTGTAGAATTGAAGAGTATTTGGGTAGGGCTCTTATATGAGCAGGAAGGTACTATCGGTTGAGGAGATTTTGATCCCTAGGATTGGGTAACTAGGTCTTCGGTTTGAGGAAATGTTGTTTGTCGTGATGGGCATGGCCCAAGGTACTTTTGGTACATTGCTCTAATGAGGGCGGGTAAGGCGGCCATGAGGCCGGGATGCCGTGGGCATGGGTTGCGGTGGGGGAGGGTGAGGGTAGTAGTTATGCACTACCTTTTACTGATTTCATTATCTGTGTTGAATATATATTGTTATATATATATGTGTGGCCTGGCCATTTATGGTGTTCATCAGGTTCATCTTATACGTCTCGATGGAGCAGCAGGTGGGAGATGATTCAGTGATGCATGATCAGGTTCTGAATCTGGTGCAGGCCGGGCAGGAGCCGTAGGTACATGCTCAGGGGCATGATAAGGTTTAGGATCTAGTGCAAGGAGGGCAGCAGTCTGGTTTGGCAGCATTCGGGCCATGGATCGACGAACAGCTCCAAGCTAGCCTGGTACGCATCTTACAGGGATTGACAAAGGCACGCAGGGTACAAATCCATCTATAACATGTCTGACACGAGAGTTCCAGTCGAAGAAACTGCAGCTTTTTTAGGGTGAGGGTGGTCCACAGGTGACTGAGAACTGGATAGAGAGCATGCAGATGATCTTATAGCAGCTCAAGATGACTCCAGGGTGGAGGGTCAAGCTGGCAATGTACATGCTGAGAAGACCGGTGAAGCGTTGGTGGGATGTGCAAGTGCAGGCACGCAAGCATGAAGGACTAGCATGGAAGAACATTGAGGACAGGTTCTTCGAGAACTTTTACCTAGAGACACAGAGGTCTGAGAGATCTTGAGAGTTCATGAGTGTTCATTAGGGAGACATGTCTGTCATGGACTATACAACTACTTTATCTGAGCTGTCTCACTTTTCACCTGACATGATAAGTAATGAGGCGACAAGGGTGAGGTGTTTCGTGGATGGATTTTGACATGCCATTCGGATCTTGGTGAATATCTTCAGGCTGAGTTCTTTCTCAGAGTTAGTGAATCAGGCACTCATATCTGAGGGCAACCAAAGAGATAGGCCCCAGGTTGGTTGTCAAACAATTTCATGTGACGGTTCAGACGATAGGAAGCAAGGATGGGATGAGTTCAAGCAGGGCTGTCAGGACGAGGAAACTATTTTACCACCACATAGTAGTTCTTTATTGGTTTTCTTTCAGTGTGGGAATCCAGGACATGTTTGAACTCAGTGTGATAAGCCCCCAAAGGAGTGTCGGGCATGTGGACAGGTCAGGCTTCTCGAGAGGTTCTGCAGCCAGCCTTCTCAGACAGCCAGCAGACAAGGACCAGGAAAGATAGTGGCATCTGGAGTTGGTTCAGGTTCGGTACCAAGGGAGGGTAGTTGTGTTTCAGCTGCATACGGAGGACGTGATAGAGACAGTGGGATCCAGTTGAGGGGTAAGTGGCCAGTGGTAGGAGCAGCACCGCAGGGAGTTCAGGCATCAGGCAACCATACTTCAGGCCAAGTGCACGCTGTGGAGCTGCTAGAGGCTGAGCAGGCTGGTGAGCCAATGACAGTTAGAGCTACACAAAGGGTGTGGTTGTGATTCTCTTGTTCTCTTTTGGAATGACCTATAGAGGCATGTCCGTTTTGAGTGCACGTGATGCACATGACCAATGTGGGCTCACTAGATACTGGTTAGTGGGATTGGCGCCATATCGGGTGTGTGATATACTTATATATATATATGTATGTTATTCGTGGAATCATGACATCAAGGAAGTGGGTTATTTGAGGTGCCTTGGGCATCAGGACATCGAGGATGCATGATACTTGAGGTGCCTCGGGAATCGGGGCATCGAGGATGCAAGTTACATGGGTTTCTCAGCACTAGGTTTGTTTTGATCATCCATGGGATGACGGACCTCATGGAGGCAGGCACTGATGCGGGGTGGGATATGTTTGGGTGTCGGAAGCGACACAGGAGCACCAATGAAGGGCAGGGGTGATGATGATTCTTGGGAGGACCATGCATCCGGAAAACAAGTTAGTGAACATTCACTTGTTCTGTGTGTTGTTGGGTTGAGACCGAGTTAGCCAATTTCTAATGTGGGGAGACCCTTGAGGAATTTATCTAGAACTTTGTGACCTGGGGAGTCCATGTTACTTTGATTGGCATGGCATGTTCGGTGCCATATCCGGGTTTTGTTTAATAGATCAGGGACGAGCTATATTATGGTGGGAGTTTTTAAGAACCAAAGTCTTATTTTCTGGTATGTGACCCTTTTTTGGTTCATTTGTGCATTTTTGAAGTGGTTGGTTAATGTTTGGACTGTTTCGGGAAAAACTTTTAATGTTGTGGAGGTCATACAGGGATGCACGGTTGATGCACGGTTTGAACAAACCATGCAACCTGCTTAGGAAACCATGCACCCTTGATTGTGGGCTCCACACGGGAACCATACTGTTTGAAAAACCATGCGGTAATGTCGTGCGATGTCCCTGGGTGAGATAGTAGCAACCGCAAGGTTGGTGCACAGTTTTCCAAACCGTGCGGGGTAAACATCCGGCCACTTAAAGTTAGGGTTTTTAAGTCCCGGGCCACTCGGGATTTTCCATTCCTCTCTCATTCTCCCTCCCACTCGACGCTCTCTCCGGATTTTTGTTTATCAAGGGTTGGAAGGACTCTCCCACACATTTTGGAAGCTAATCAAGGGGTTTCTTTTAGGATTGAAACAGGTTCATCTTGGGTAAGTCTCTCCTCTGGGTTTCTTTGTGTTATCCTCTAGGTCTTGTTTTCCCTCTCTCTAGGTTTTCTAGATCTACATCTTTTGCATGTAGATCCAGTGTTGGGGTTTCCTTGGGTGTTAATTTTTAGGCTTGTGGATGATAGGAAAGAAGATATATGGAAGTTTTCCTGAAATGTTTTCTGGGTTGGGGTGCGGTAGTTGTGGTTCGTTTCCATTAGAACCCTAAAAGTAGGTGGTTCATACTTATTTTTCTATTCTCTTAGACTTTTGGGTGGCACGACCTATGGACTAGTTTTGGTTATTTTGAGTATAACCCTGTTTTCCTATTATTTCCTGTTAAATTGATAATTTACCTACCTTGTTACCAGTTTTTCTTGAGCAGGGCTGGGTGAGGGGCCTTCGCTCATATGGGGAATTTTGGCCAGGGATGCCAAAATGGTATGAATTTATTTTTAAATTAAACTATTGAGGTTAATTTGTTAAGTTTTGATATGAATTGTTTTTGGAATTTAAGACCTCAGTACTGTTGTTTAATAACCGTAGGGCTAGTGCAATTCAACTGTTTAGATTGTTTTTCCGGTTATGTGTTATATATGTAATTGTTGAATTGAATATACTAGAACATATTGGTTGTGTTGGGAATGAACCGAATATTCTTTAGTGATGAGGATCATAGGTTGGGCTTGGCCCGAGATACTTTGGGTGGTTCAGAACACGGGATTGGGCGTCATGGACATCAACTTGAGGCATTATGACTGTCAGGTTGGGCACGGCCCAGGTTACTGGGGTGGCGATGCCATCAGACATGAGCGAAATTGTCGTAGGGACATGAGGTGTAAGAGACATTGTGACTTAGGTACTGTTTTGGTGATTACTACTCATGTAGAACATTCAGTATTATGCACATAGAGAGACTCCGTGATTAGGTGGTTTTGACCACTCGTGTGGGTAGAGTCCGCTATTAGTTGCGGTCTAGGTACTATTGTTTGGGTTGCTTACCATAGGAAGGCACGTGGAAGGTGAGATGCCTTTAGGGGATAGCATTGAGGCTATTAGGTTGGGGGCATAGGCTCGCTGTTATTTGAGGGTAGATATCAAAGTTCCTCTGGTTACTTATTTGAGGGCAGATATCGTTATACCACTGGTTACTTATTTGAGGTAAGACATCGATGTCCCTATGGTTACATTATTTGAGGGCAGATATCAATGTTACTTTAGTTACTTATTGAGGGCATACATAAATTTCCCTCTGGTTACTTATTTGTGGACATACATAGTTGTTCCTATGGACTACTATTTCTTGGGCGTGCCTTCGGGGCGTCGGTATTTGAGACACGCGGTGTCGGGGGGCACTTTTTGTCGGGATACATGACAGAGATTTTGACATTGGTCAAAGAAAGTGACACTCCATGGTGGCTGCTGAGCACTAGTGGAGTCTGTGTTTGATTGTGTGCATCATACTGTTTACTATTTTCCTTATAAATAAATGTCTGGTGAAACACTTATATTAGGTATGCACTGTTGGGTGGTAGTTTACTGAGATACGTCTCACACCCTGTACGGGCCCTTTGGGAAACGTGCAGACTTTATGGACTTACGTGTAGGAATGACGTCATCTTCATGAGTTAGGCTCCAGTAGCTATTGCATGGAGATGGTATGGACCTTGAGGTCTTACCTAGCTAGAGTTTACTTTGTTTTGTTTCTTTTTTGTGTCAGCATGCTTACATGTTTTGCAGCTATATTTGGTTAGCCATTAAGGCCTTTTATATATGGAAATGTATGAACTTCTTTGGATTCATGTTTATTTTTGTTCAGTATTTTTTACAAGTGATCGACATGTTGTTGTGTATACTTTCTATTGCTGCTGTTATATTTATTGCTTCCTCTGTTTATCGATATTGAATGTGCTTCTGCTCTGCGGGTCTGGTTCGTGTCTTCAGAGTTGTATATTTCACTGCATCTTTATTATTATACTCGGAACATTACCTTTATATTCCTCTGAGTTGGTATAGCCTCCCCACTATACCTATAAGACCCTCGCTGCTAGTCGGCAGCCTTTGGCATTCATGGTGGTGCGCCTAAGGTAGTAACAGCCGACCCATTTAGCAATGTTCGGGTGGCTGATCGGGTCCGGGTCATTACATATTCAATTACCACTTATGATCTCCTTTATAGAAACCTACTATGGGTTATTCCAGATGATCATTATACGTCCTTTTATATTTTTCAATAGGATACTTTATTGACCCTTTCTATGATGTGGGTTCACAAAAAATGTATTTTCAGAAGACAAACCATTGTTATGAAACCCGAAATAAACTCTCGGGGATGTAATTTATTTAGGGGGGGAATGTAATATATTATCTTTTTATAAACTATTATTGTGTTTGATATCTATCATGATATGTGACCCCATGTTTAAATGAAAAATGAATCATTATTATTAAAATGATACATTTATAACCTTATCATTACATTTGCTGAAATGAATAGTATTAATAGAATTATGAAATATATATAATGGTCATACAAATTTTTAATTTGTTAACTAATTATTTATAACCAAGTTATCATTTTTTTACCTTTTATTTAATCTTAAAAAATATTTTTTCTCCAAAAATACTTTTTCCTGATTTTTATGAGTGAATATAATATTTAGTTTTTATAACTTTTAAAAAATATATTAGAAAAAATGAATTTAAAATTTTAATTCATAATTTTAAAATTATGTTAGGATTAATTTCTAATAAATTTTTGAAAATATTTATTTTTCAATGAATGATAAAAAGTATTTATTTTTCATGAAAACCATATTTTATGTCAATTGATTTACAAAGTAATATTCTATTTTGAATTAATTTTAAAATTAATTTAGTTAATTTTTATAATAAAATTATGATTCTTTAGAAGGATTTTATACTTGATTTATTGTTAAAACAATATATATTTTAAAAGGTTATTTCTCTCAAAACCCATTTTCCTATCATTTTTCCAGTTTGATTTTAAATTATATTATTCAACTCATGGGTTTTGAATTTTAATAAAATGGATTATATATTTCTAATTATTTGGTAAGAAGTTGGTAAATATTAACCTTGTGTCATTGTTCAATATGAATAGTAAACTTAGTAATGTTTGTTTCCACATTAAATGATAAATCGAGTAATTAATGTTAAAAATAAAATGATAAGCATTATAAAATGACCCTAAAACTATTATTACACTTTTTATATAATTAGTGTGATTAAAAAATTATACAACCATGAAATTTTATAGATGTATTAAAATATTTAGTTATAAAATTACTGGTTTTCTTGATCTTATTAAAATCAAATTAGTGAGTAGTTTTAAGAAGTGGTATAAATGATATATTAAAATAGTTAATATTTTATTAAAAGATAAAAATTCAATAAATATTATATTTAGAGAAGTGATTACGATATGGTTTATAATATTAACCATATTCTATTTATAGTACATTTTCCATCTATAATAACTATATTGACCCTCAAAGTGTAAAAACCATTATTGTCATGGTAAGGGGAAAAGGGTTAATGAGGGGTTAAAACTAAATGATAAGGTTAAAAATGTAACCTAAAATTCTCAAAAATAATAATTAATGAGAGTATTTATATCTATTATAATTATATATTCTTAATAAAATTAGGTTTTAGCTATTGGTAATGAAAAATTAATTTATAATAATTTCATATTTTTGAGGAATTCATACAGTTCCCTTCCCCACTCTTATAAAAGGGAACAAATTATTCTCATTTATTGAAAGTTAAAAACACATTTATTTTTTATAATTCCAAACTAAATACTATATTAAATCCATACCTTCATTCTATAGGTATTTTTTTATTGATTACACCTTAGGGGTCTTAAGGTGTTATGGAAGGAAGGTTTCTCGAAGAAGGGGTATCATTTTTAATCGATAATTTCAATTTTATTTCATCTTACACCACATTAAAATAGTATTAAACCATTATAAAATAATAAAACTAGTATACTATATATTTTTAAATTTTATTATGTTAATATCATAACCTATATCTATCTCATCTTCCATCAAATTGAAATCGGAACCCTCAATCATGTGTATGACAGACTATCGCCTCACGAACCGATGTAATTTTTTTCCATCACCATATACAATGGATTTATTATAATGGAGTAACTAAAATTTATATATGATATTCATGAAATATTTATCATTATTAAAATATAATATATTATTTTAATTCTCACCTTTCCATTCCCTGAAAAATGATAACGTCTTTCAAGCGTATGTGTGGACTACCACCTATACGAAGCGATGTGATTCATTATTCATCACAACATCACATGGATGATATATATATAAGTATATTTATATTTTTAATATGATATTTATAATATTTTCATAATTTTTTAAAACTAAATTAATACTTACCTTCTTTCTATAAGGATTGTTATTTAATAGAAATGTTACTCTTACATATGTATGTCCAATCATCTCCATGATTATAATGTAGTTAAATTTTAATAAGAATATTTAATGGTTTTATTTAGAGATATTATTAATATATAAATATAATAATAATATAATGATTATTATTCTATAAATGATTTCATAATTATCTCTTTTACTATTTTCAACTTACTGAAGTCATTTCTAATATGTTTTCTGAATATCATCAAAACACCTGATGTTAATATAATTGACTAATTAGTTGTTTATAACATGTTATTAAACAAAATAAATAAATTATTAATTTGAAAAAGGTTTTTAATATGGTATAATACTAATATAATTATATTATTTATGATGATAAATAACACACATGACTATTTAGACTCAATGTACAGGACTTTCTTTCAAAAATACTCTTTTGATGTTACTTTTTAAAATATATCTACTAAGGTTAAGAAGAATGTATATTTTTTCATGTACATAATGAAAGGAAATTTCTTCCTTTATAAAACCTAAATAATTTAATTTTTTCTTTAAAATTTTACATATTTATTTTCATAGAAAATAGTTTGTTCATTATGTGCGGTTTTTTGTTATTTTAAAAAATGATTATTATTTAACTTTATTTCAATGGTTTTCAAAAGGAATGTTTTTATAGAATGATTGAATTTATATAAAAAATAAAAAAAGTAATGATCTATTTTAACATATTTTTAATAAATGAATTTTCTAACTTTCATAATCGTTAGTCAATGTTTAGATTTCCAAACAAGATTTCATGTTTTATTTAAAGAAAAACTATATTTCCTTTTTTCAAGATATTTTGGAATTGAAAATGGGTTTCAATAGGAAAGGGTATGATGATATCTATAATTTTTTCACTTGAGTTTATAATATTGTTTCATTAGTTTTATTTATGATGTGGTAATTGAATTTTTTTTCAAAGGGTTGAGCCCCATTATAGCTAATGGGTGAGCTTGATATAGCTTATATGATTTGTGTATCCATATAGTGCCTACTAAGACCATTATTTCATATACTATGGGTTTTCCTAGATATCACTCCAGTAAATTGGATAATGCATATGTTCCATAGAGAATCGTATTGTAATATAGACATATAGTTATTCTAGTTTAATAGGTTTTGTTAAGGTTTTATGATTATGAGGTCCCAAGGCACCAACATGAATTTTTTATGCATGATAAGAAGTTTTCATAGATATTGATTGATTTTAAAAGTAAATATATTGATATTTTAAAATGAAAAATTATTCACTCTTTGGATGAATTGTTTTTTAATAAATGGGTTTTATAGGGTGTCATGTTACTCACTACAATAACAGATTTCTATTCCTTATGTCCCTTACTATGATTTTTTTGTGCTCATAACACATTTTTAAAAAAATTCATAAGGTATTAAGTATGGGTAAATAAGATTAAGAAGTAATACTGAATTTGGGTTTATTTTTCATTAAAACAAGTCATGTTTTATTTTTACGGATTTTTTATTTTAAGAATAACGGATACTGATTAAATGTGTCCATTTTTTGAAATATGTTTTGTTATGTAAGAGTTTTGACCTAATTATCTAATAATATAAACCAAAAATATATTTGGGAATGTAAGAATGTGAACTATATTCTAAAGTCACTAGAATATGTACTGTCAAAGGTCCAGTCCTTAAGAAACGAATTTATAAAACTAAAGTGTTTGATGTTAATAGCCATGAAATATTAGGACTATAATTTTACGATGTGATAAATCCTAGAAGTCACGTTACATAGAATACCAACCATAAATGTGTGGGTGATGGTCATAAAGGTATGTTATTTTATGATTTTATTTCTCTCAGAGTGGTGGATCTGAATTCATTTATAAATTTCGAAAATGAATCATTTGACAAACTTTTTCAATTGGAAATGCAATTTTCACAATCTTTTTTTGATATAATTGAACATGTAATATTAATTTTTTTTCTATAAATAAAGGAATTTCTAATTTTATAAAGGAGTTTTATGTAGTTTTTCAAAAGTTATATGAATATATTAAAAGAACTTGTCAATAATCCACATCTAATAGAAGAATCTATTAATGAGAAGTATGTTTTTAGGGAAGTGGTAGAGTTTTTTGTAGACTTCTTCTCTACAGGGGAACACATTATTATTTCTACATATCACCATGAATCAGTCAGTTTTGGGGGGAGATAGATTTCGAGATTGAAAATAATGTCAATAATTTGTGATAAAATAATGATGACATATATATAATTCATAAATAAAAGAGAAAATGCTTGTTTATATATAACATCACAATTAATATAGTAAGACAACATTATTTGAAGAAGAAATATATGTTGACATTGAATTATCAAATGAAAAAAATCAGTTGTTTAATGAAACTGTGAATAGTTAATATGATACATCAGAATCATTGAGATTATTAGATAAAAAACTCAATTTAAATGTGATAACATGGAACATGTTTGTTATTAATAAATATAAATTTTACACTAAATACAATGAAAATTAAAGTCAAGTTTGAAATTAAAGTGCCTTAGTGTTTACTAAAGCTATACTTCCTAAAAGTATATAATAAAAAAACCAATGTCTTTTTTGGGTTTATATTATAGATTTAATAAATATATATGTTTTATTGAAGGCCTTAAATTTTTAATTCATGTGCTCAATTTTCTATAAGTTTATAGTAAAAAAATGATAATAATGATTAATTCAAAATGAAACTAGAATATTCATATATATTGAGATTCATATATGGCCATTTATTATGGGAGAAAATGAAATTTTTCTATTTTATTGATCCATTAAATTTTCAACAGCCTATTGTTTGGAAGAAAACAATATTTTGGTGGAGAAAAAGATAAAAATGTTAGGAAGTTATATTATATCCTTACATTCATGGAATCGTTATTCGGGGATATTGATGACTACACTATAGACATGGTTCATTCCATATAGAATGACTAAAAAGAATTAATATAGTAAAAATCCAATTATTTTCTTCTAATATTAATTTTACTATATTTTAATTTCTTATTTAATTTTTCAAATATTTCACAATGTGAGATATATTATTATTAAATTTTTTATTATTTAAGTCAAATATTTTAAAAAATATGATAAAATATTTATTTTGTACTCGAAAATTTATTAAATAAAAATGATAAATTATTATGATATTTTTATCATTTATAATATTTCAAGAGTTGTGTTTTGTTATATCTATATCATTTATGGATTATAAATATTGTTTTTATTTTTTTAACATTTTTTTAAACTAATATAAAGAATATGCTAAAAAGTGTTCTTCGTTATTTTTTAACTATTTTTAAATTTTTATTAAATTTTATATGTCAAAAATTAGATTTCAAGAATAATTTTCTATTTGTTTGTCATTTGGATTTGTTTTAGTATGTTATATCAAATATATGAGTCATATAGAAAATCTAGGGAGTACCCTCCAATTTTTTTTTCTAAGGATCCTCCTCACAGAATTATATAGTATCATCCTACTTAAATTATGAAATTGAAAGCTTCTAGGAATGTTAAATATGGTAGAACACATTTATTAAAATTTTAAACTAATCATAGAAATAGTTAGAGGAAACCTATCATGTTTCTTATTAATGGTAATCCTAAATGTTCCAATTCGGAAAAATTAATATTTTTGTGACAGTACAAGATGAAGAAGAAAATCTTAATTTTTATTTTTGATTGGAGAGGTGTTTACCAGACAATAATTTCATAAGTATGGGATTCTATTTTGGTACTTTGATTCCTTATTATCTTATTTATTAGAAAATATTTTTGTAAAATATATCAAAAAATTTATTCTCACTATATGGGGACATATTATTTACCTAAAACTAAAGTAGTTAGGAGGAGATGATTATATTTTTCATTAAAATTGCAGGATTTTAATTAAATGTTATCTTTATATTTCATTTTTGGTGAAAATCCAAATGAATAACCTTGTCACGTATATATTATTTTATATAGAGATATATGGGGTATTGTTTCGAAGGTAGATAGTTTGAATCATTTTTGGTATGTAAAATCTCAATTATTTCAATTTATTTTTTCATAATCACTAAAAATAACCATATAAATGCTTTATTTTTCATTAATTAATATGAAATGAGTAGATTTCATAGGGAAATATTCTTGAAGATAATATACTTTCTTACTTTATTTCATGGAGTGTATCCATTACTCAACAAATAAATAATGGATTATAAATTTGAAAAAAATGAAATGTGATTCATTATGCTCCTTAGAGATTTCACTTACTTCACCCTAAAGCTTGGAATGAAAAATGGAAAGGGTTTGGAATGATTAAAATTTGTAAATATATTACAGAAGATTCATAGGATCTAACTAACATGATTATAATATGAAATTTTATTTAATTTCAAATCTATTTAGATTTTATAGAACTATTAAAATGTTCAAAAATTCAATATACGAATCCATGAATGGGATGCGAACCTATAATACATTTATTCCTGAGTTTTGGAAGGATATTGTATGTATATAATCAAGAAATTTTAATGTATGATCCCATCCTTTTTTAGATCCATATCAGGTGCATTTTCAGTTACGTTTTGAATTTTCCAAGTACCATTGTATTGGAGTAGTGTCTTAGGGTGAATTTGGGTGAATGTTTAAGGAAAACTATAGGAAAGTGGGTTGTTCACGATTTTCACATGGTTTGAAAAAACGTAAAAATAAACCATGCCAAGAATTAAACTCTACACATAGTTCTCCATAGTCTTTGCACGATTTGAAAAACCACGCATTCAAATTGTGCCAACTGTGAAAACATGGATAGAGGGGTCCACACAGTTGGCGCAAAATTTTCCCTAATTGTGTGCCCCTTCCCAAGAAACCATGTGTGTGGGTTTAATTATCTTTAAATATATTTTAAAACCACATGAATTCCCCATGACTCCCATATTTTGACCTTTTCTTGGGCTTGAAAAATTCTAGGTGATCCTAGTGTCTTTCAAAGGGATTCCTAGGTGATTCAAACATCATTTTTCGAGATCGAAAGCCATGATTGATGATATTCTCTCTTCAGGGTAAGTGGATTTCATCCCGTCGCTTCTCTCGTTCATTCCTATATATTTCATTAATATTTTAATGGAATATCTCCACTATTTACATTGATATAAACCTATGACTTGAGATCTATATCTAGGATTGTGGATCTATATATAGATCTTTAGGATCTGGTTTCCTTTGATCTTAATTTTGGTTTATGGATTTAGATTTAATGCAAGATTGGAAATGTTGTCCTGCTAATATTTTGGGATTTTAGTTGATCTAAAATCTGTCAATAAACAAAGGTACATATTCTAAATTGAACTCTCATTGTAATTTATTTGATATGTGAATGTCTGTTTATAAATTGATAGCTTCCCCTGATAATTGATTTCCTAAATTGTAGTAATTAGGAATGTGGGATTTACTTGTGATTTCCTTAATGATTAATTGATAATTTAATCATGGAACAAATGGGGGGGTCCCAAATAGATATTCTTTTTGGATATTGGTTATGGGTTGAGATATTGTAATTGAGATATTAAATTGATGTTGTTAAGATAATTAATTGGGGAAAATTAATTATAAAATGATGTTGGATATAGAAGATAATTAATTGTGAAAATTAATTATGTGCCATGATGTTGATCAAAGATAATTAATTATGGGAATTAATTATGACATGTTGAGATTTGATATGGATAATTAATTATGAATAATTAATTATGGAATATAAATTTAGTTGATTGAATAATCAATTGATGAACTACTTAATTGGTTATATTCTTAGTTAATAGTTGAGTCACCTAATGGATTTTGAAATATTTAACTAAACGTTTGATTAGTAATGGAATGATTGGACTATTTCTTGTGAATTAAAAAATTATTTAATGGTTAACATTTCTCTGGTGATATACAAGGCGTTCTAGGCCAATTAGATGTTGGGACTTGGACCTGGAATTCCTGCCCAATCATTATCCAAGATTGCAACTTTGGGGTGCTAGAAAAAACAACCCACACCGATTGAGATATAGAGTGAGGTGCATGAAGACCTATAATGAATGATATTTCAATCTCCTTCCATGAAGTTCAACACCAAATGAGTGATAATAATGAATAATGATTAGAATAGAAAACAAGAATGGAAACTGGGCCTAATGTGATAACTAAAGATAATATGACACTATGATAACTTCTTAAATATTGCATCGTATTTATGGCTTCATAATAATACATACACTATATTTTAAATGGACTTTTTTAGACACATTTGGTGGTGTCCTACTGAGTTATACTCACACTCTAATTAGGCCGCCTAATCGGTAACTGAGTACACATTGTTGCAGGACAGGATAAGGGAAAGGCCCTGGGATAGGTTTCTGTTTGGGATTGGATCATGGGAGAGAGAACCAGACATAGTTCGGAACCCTATTAGGATTCTTTGTGTCTTTAAATTTAGTTAAATTGTATACACTTGACGTTTACATTGTCAAATCATGTTTTTACTTCATGTTCACTATTTTATTTTGTGGTTTTTAATATCATATGACATGGTATTATTTTGGTTATTTATACGCTTATGTAATTGTAATTTTTGTTTTCTTCCATTGGTGTTTAATTTTGATAAAAGAGAGTATAATCTCCCTAAGACTGACTTACCTAACCATCGCTTACAGTCGGCACCCTCGGGTGTATGAGGAGGCACGCTTGAGAGAAATTTGCCAACTGTCTTGAGGCATCGTTTAGTGACACCTGGGTCCGAACATTGTAAAGTGGTATAATTGGAGTTTTTTTCTTTATTTTTCATTTGTCTTGCTGTTTTATGAAAGGTAGACATGATACTAAGGATAGTTGAGGCTTGGTAATGAGCTCATTCATGCGAGTTGTAGACCCTTTATGGGGGAAAATTTAAGTACTCAGGATAGGATTGTTGTGATTTTTGTTTTTCTGTTACAGTTTTATATTATTTCACCATGGGTGATTTACTTGTGGTGTGATGTGGTATATGTTTTTATAGTTATTGAATTTTTATCCATAGACTAAGGTGGCATGATACTTGAGTCTTCATGAATCATTCTAACCAATCATGGTTGTTGTGAATTGCATAATTCTAGGAATTCATAGGAAAACAATTTATGGGTAAGTTGTTAGACTATAACTATTCTTCCTTATTGAGAGATTGAAATAATGGTGAAAATTGGGAATAAATTTATGTATAATAAGAACCTTGATTTTTGAAAAGGGTATGATTAATTAATTAATTTTTGAATTAATTAATTGGATATAATGTGATAAATTAATGGTTGAATTAATTAATGAGAATGTATGTAAGCTTGTTAAAAAAGATATAGGAGTAGGATAGTTAAGGGTAGTTTTAAGGCCTCAGTGTAAACTGTGTGGAAAGAAAAATGGGAAGAGGTCATGTTGAAAGTTGTTTTGTTAGTTTTCCTTATTACGAGAATGTTATTAGATTATGTTATGAGACCTAATAAATGTGTTGGGATTTATAGAGATATGCCTCCACGGTGCTTGTTGAGGGAGAGACCAAGGGTTATGGACCAGAATGAACTTCCAGATAGGGAACATGAGGCACCATTGGTGCAAGAAGAGGAAGAAGGAAAATTTTTCATGGGAACAAGGCTCATTTCATGCAATTCATGGAGAGAGGACCCATGGCGTGTTCTAAAAAGAATTTATGAATTGACAAGGGAGTTTCAACTTTATAACCCTCATACATTTACTGGACAGTGTGGACCTGAGAGAGATGAATTCTAGATTGAATCCATAGAGAAGATATATGACCGTTTGGATACATTGGATGGACATAGGGTCATGTTGGCTGCTTATATGCTACAGGGTTCAGCGAAGTGCTGATGGGACTTTCAAGTACGATATGTACAACTTGATGATATGTTATGAAAGGACTTTCTAGAGAATTTTTTTGTAAAAATTCAATACAAAGATGTTGATAGAAGAGAAGAATTCAGAGTTTATGCATCTTACCTGAGGAATCATGTTCATATTAGATTATTCTGAATGATTCATATATTTAGAGTGTTTTTCTCCAACTACTGTTGTAGATGAGGCTACTTCAGAAAAACAATTTCAGGACAGACTTAGGTGTGAAATTAAGTCCTATGTAATTATATTTCGGATAAATAAATTCTCAGAAGTGGTTAATCAGGCTCTCATTTCATAGTGGAACCTAGAGGAGGTTTCCAGTACTGGATAGGTAGTTTTCACTATATGATCAATGAGTGTGCCTTCTGAGAACATGAAGTGCCATTACGAGAACCTTAGTTATGACATTAGAAAGAAATATGGATAGATAGGAGGAATAGTTGCACCAAATCTTACTCATGTGTTTTTCCACCAGTGTAGTAGGCATGGAAACTATCATACACATTTCCCTAGACCAATAGTGTAGTTCCAGTTTTATGGAATGACAGGGTTCCTACAGAGGTTCTGCAGGAAGCAGCGGCATGTTGGTGCTGAGGGAGTAGCTTCTTAGAGTAAGAGTTTGGGAAGGGGTATTATACAACATATAGGTCTTACAATTAGATTTCAATGGGTAGAGCCAGTAGAGTTAGTGGATGTGGTACTTTAGGGTATGAGTGCCCATATAACTAGAGTGGTGCTAATCAAGGGAGTCAGACGACACCACTGGGAAGAGGGTCATGACAGTTACATGAAGTGTAACCTACACTAGCGGGGAGCTATGTGGGTCCATATATAGTAAGAGGTACTATTCTAGTCGCTTCTAATTTAACTAATGACTTGTTTCATATCGGTTCCTATCATTCCTTTATATATCAAAATCTTGTTAATGGATTGATCCTGGAGGTGGAGCGTGAATGCGGGTGAGGTATATTGATACCCCATTGGTAACACAGTCTAGGGATATCTGTTTATTCTAGGAATGTTCAATAGAGAGCATAGAACATAATTTTATTTGGGATATCTATGTCCTTGATACAACGGGCTTTGACTTGATTATGGGTATGGACTGGCAAGTTGCATACCAAGCTCACATAGATTGTTACTACAAGAGTGTGAACTTTTTATCTCTTAAGAGTGTTCAGTATGTTCATCATGGAGAATGGGATATCCATACATGATGAGTAGGGTGAATTATTTACCAATTAGGAGAGCTCACCACCCATGTTTCTAGTATTTTGATGGATGATGGGAGTGGTATAAAAGACGTCCTTCCACAAGTAGTAGAAATGTTTCAGGATGTATTTCTTGTAGATCATTCCAGGTTGGCACCTGAGAGAGATGTAGAATTCACTATCGAACTAATGGTGGGGGATGATATGGTATCTATTCCAACTAATAGAATGGAATGGACTGAAAATCAAGATCTCATAATCCAGTTGGAGGATAAATAATTTATCTGTCCAAGTACAACACCTTAGGGATCACCTGTTTTGTTTGAAAATAAGGCCGATGGGAGTTTACACTTGTGCCTACAAGTATGTGAGAGGAACTCATGCGAGAATTTCATGACTCAAAGTGGTTGGTACATCTAGGGGTGAAAAAAAAATGTATCGTGACCTACAATGATAGTATTAGTGTCCAGGAATGAAAAAGGAGATTGTAAGGTTCATAATAAGATGTTTCACCTGTCAGCTGGTGAAGGTAGAGCATCAATGACCAGGAGGCCTATTGTAGCCATTGCCTATCCCAGAATGGTTGTTGGATGACGTGACTATGGATTTAGTGGTAGGAAGTCCAAAGACGCTTAGGAAGAATGATTCTATTTGGGTCATTTTGGATCGACTAATTAAGGTAGCACACTTATTTATTATCAGGGTAACCTTTATCATAGAGCAGTTGGGAGGACTGTATGTATGAGAGATAGTTTGTTTGCATGGGGTTCCACGAGATATAGATTCAGATTTTGATTCATGCAGTACTTCACATTTATAGAAGGGATTATATACGTCACTCAATACACATGTTTTATTAAGTATGAACATCAACCCACAGATAGATGAGCAGTCAGAGTGAACAATATAGGTGTTAGAGGATATTTTGTGAGCTTGTGTGCTTGACTTTGGTGCTTCTTGGGTGAAGCACTTGGCTTTAGAAGAGTTATCCTACTACAACAGCTATCAGTCAACTATACAGATGAGACCATATAGGGATCTTTATGGATGACCCTATAAGTCACCACTATCTGAGCTAGAGGTGGTGGAGTCAGATTTATTGGGACTGAGTCTTGTTACGAAGATATCAAAGTAGGTGTAGTTGATTCGAAAACATATGGATACTGCTCAGAGTAGGTAGAATTCAATGCTGATAGACGGAGATGACCCCTAGAGTTTACAGGGTGAGATCATGTATTCTCTCTAGTGTCACCTAGATTGGGTCACCATAGGATACTGAGGCAGGGCAAGTTGTCACCCAGGTTTGTAGGACCATTTGAGGTGTTGGAGAGAATTAGCCCGGTGGTGTACCGATTATCTCTTTCACAGAAATTCAGTGATATGAATGATGTTTTCCATGTGTCAAAACTACATAGGTATCACCCCGACCCTTTTCATGTGATTGATACGGAAGAGGTTGACCTTGAGATAGATGCATCCTTTCAGAAGCATCTGGTACATGTGTTGGGTCACAGTGACAAATTATTTCATGGAAAGATCGTGCTTTTAGTTCATGTGTTATGGAAACCTGGAACTGTTCAAGAGAAAAATTGGGAACAAGAAGAATACATGATGAATTAATGGCCCAGTATTTTGGACTTGGAATCTCAGAGATGTTTCGGAGTGCAGATCGAGGATGAACTATTATAAGGTTGGGAGATTTTTTGATCTTGGCCTTATCTGGTGTCATCTCGAGTGCATTTTTGAGAACATTATAAAGTTTTAAGTATCTTTTTTTAGAGTAGTGTATTGTGGTGAGTTTGAGTGAACTTTTAATGAAAACTAAAGGATTGTGGGTTGTGCATGGTTTTCTCACATTTCGTCAAACTGGGAGACTAAAATATGCTAGGCATGAAAAATTAGAGAGATTGGTCTGCATGATTTGTGCACTGTCTGAAAAATCATACAACCAAACCATGCCAACCCTGTAAACCAGTACAAGGAGGTCTACAAAGTTGGAACAGAGTTTTCCCTAACCATACACCCCTATCTAGAAAATCGTGCACATGAGTTTAATTATTCAAAAACCTATTTTAAAACCACCAAACCCCCAAGACTCCCATTTTTCAACTTTGTCTCAGGATTGATAGATTCTAGGTTATCCCAAAGCCTTCCAAAGGGATTCCAAGGTGACTTAAGCATCGTTCTTTGAGATTGAAATCCATGATTTAATATTCTCTCTCTTCCCAGTAATTGGATTTCATCCCATCACTTCTCCTATTCATTCCACTATATTTCATTGATCTTTTCCATAAAGATCTCCACAATTTACATGGATCTAAACCTATTAATCAAGGTCTAGATCTTGTATTGTGTATCTAGAACTATATTTTCAAGAGCATGATTACTTTGATCTAATTTTGGTTTCGGGATATAGATCCAGATATTCATTGACGACATTATGCAACTTGTATTTGGGGTATTTCTGTTGGGATAACATTCGTCAGTAAACCAAGGTAGGTGGTCTAAATCAAACTCCCATTGTCATGGATTTGATATGTGAATGTGATTTTACGAAAATATAGCTTTCCTTGATAATTTATTTCATAAAAAGGAGTAACTAGTAATATGGAATTGAAATGTGATTGCTTTGGTGAATAATTGATAATTGAATCAAGAAAAAAGGGGGGTTGACCAAATAGATATTTGTTTCAGATATTGGTTATGGGTTGAGATATTTAATTGATTTTTTAAGATAATTAATTTGGGAAAATTAATTATGAAATGAAGTGTCCTGTGAAAAATAATTAATTGTTAGAATTATTTATGATCTATCATGTTGATTAAAGATAATTAATTTTGAGAATTTATTATGACAAGATGATATTTTACATGGATAATTAATTGTGGTGAATTAATTAGGGAATGGGAATTTTATTTATTTTTTAATTAATTGATGAATTAACTAACGGGTCATGTGCTTATTTAAATTATGAGTTAAATAATTTCTTTTGAAATTTTTAACTAATCTTTGGATTAGTAATGGAATGATATCCCTAATTCTTGTTAATTAAAGAATGATTAAATTGATGAGATTTTTGTGGTTCTATACATGGAATTCTAGAACAATTAAAAGTTGGGACATATACATGGTGTTCCTCCTCTATAGTTATCCATGATTGAGATTTTGGGGTGATAAGCATGCCAACCTACATCGAATGATATATAGAGTGATAGGAATGATGACTTATACTGAATGAGATTTGGGGTTCTTGAAATGAAATTCAACCCCAAATGAATGATAATAATGAATAATGATTCAAATGGAAAACATGAATTGAAACCTGGAAAAATGTGATGATTAATGATTATATGATAATGTTATAACTGCTTAAATTATGTATTATATTTATTGAATCCTAATATTGCATACACAATCTTTGAAACAGAATTTTTTTATACACTATTGGTGGTGGGTTAATGAGTTGTACTCACACCCTATTCGGGCTTCCTAATCAGAAACTGAGTAGACTTTTTTGTTTTAGGATACGACAAGGGAAAGGCCCTAGGATAGGTTGTTGTTTGGGATCGTAGCATGTGAAAGGGAAGCATAGGTAGTCCGGTACCTGGTTGGGAGTCATTGTGTCTTTACATTTAGTTTCATTATAGACACTTGTAATTTGAATTATATTATCATGTTTTAAATTTCAGTTGGGTATTGTATTTTATTATTTTGAATGTCATATGACATGGTATTGTTCTGCTTATTTATACACTTCCACACTCGGTTATTTTAGTTTTCATCTGTTGATGCTTTATTCTGATTAAAGAGGATATAGCCTCTCTATGAGTGACTTACCAGACCCTCATTGCTATTCGGCACCCTCTAGCATATGTGGAGACATGATTGAGGGCTTGTGGCCAACTGGATCAGGGCACTGTTTAGTGGAACCGAGGCCAGGACATTGCAGTTGATCATATCATTTTCTTATGATGATATGATATGGGTGTCTCTATTAAAAACTATTTTTCCATACTAGTAATTCTTCGATGGAGGTAGTATTTAAGGTAAAAATAGTCTCCATGGAATAAAAAGTTAGGGATTTGGTTTAGAAGATGTTGGATAATATAATATAATTGGTGCTGTTGATGTTTTATGGCATGCAGAGACAATTTCATCCCATTTATCACACTCAACATCTTACTCACCCATAGTTTAATTTCTAAAATATATTGTATACTGAGTATCTCCAATATCATATTATAGAAATTGTGATCATATATTATAATGGTAATAACATAAATTGTCAGGTCATTGACATGGATCAACTTAGGGAAGTGGTAGAAGATATTGTTGATGCATCGGCCAGAGGTTCGATCTCTACTTATAAGGTGAGTATTGTTAGATATAGTTTCAGGTATTTCTTAACTTTTCTATATGTAATTTTATGCAAACTAGCCAAAAATTTATTCATATTTTACATTATTTTTTTAATATTTCTTTAAGTTTAATTTAATATTTTATTATATATATATATATATTACAATAAAACATTAAAGGTTATTATATAGTATATAAAAAAATCTATTTATATCCCCTTATAATTTTAGAATTACATATTTAAAAGAGAACTCTTATTTTTAATTGTATCCATTAGAACATGTAATTAGAATTATATTAGGTCTCATAGTGATGAATTTTTTTATACACATGTATTATCATATTTCATTCAATTGTACCTATTTTATGGTATATACTACCTATGTGTGAATTTTATTAGGAATCTTCATACTCATTATATTGAATACAATATGTTCTTTGGGTGTGGATTCATTAGTGCATAATTTATTTTTCTAGTATTGAGGAAAATGTTTGAAATATAATGAACAAAACATTTTCCTCAAATAATTAACAATGAAGAAATTAAGTTTTGGATTCTTCTTTATCTTTATAAGTATGAAAAAAAATATTTCACCATAGTATAAACATTCTATAAATTTAATTAATGACTCACATCATTTTTTATATAAGGGGTCATTGTATTTAGTGTGATTTTTACAAAAGAAAACTCCTCTTATTGGTTATAATTTTAATATGGTGATGTCTAAGAAAACATTAATGAAATATTAGAGAAGTAAGTTTTAATATTATAATTCTTATATACTAATCTTATATTTTAGTTTATTTAATACTTTTTCTCCATTTAAAATTGGGGAAGAATAACTAACAGCAGTACATCAAGAAAAGGGACTTAATAACATTTAGGTGATTTCAATGGAAATGTAATTTATAATTACATTATTTTAGAAGATACAAATTTTTTTTTCAGTTGATAATTTTTTTTGAAATATAATTATCATCTTAAAATTATAAGGAGACAAATGTATGTTTAATGTGTTGAAATTTATTATTAAAATTATTAAAACTGGTTAATTTTGACCTATTTACAATGATGGGTATTATATTAGTTTTCCTTTTATTTATCTTATCATTATAGTGAGAATTGATGTTAAATAGTTTCTTTTTAATTTTTAACATTATAATAATCCATTACTGTATAATGAGAATGAGGAAAATCATCGATGGAAAGTATGTTAATAATATTTCCATAATTTGATTCCTTTTTAGTTCATCTACTAATATTTATAATGTATATTTTTTATTTACGTACGAAAATTTTAAATTTTTGTTGATGTAACCAATTTTTGATACAAAATATTATTAAATAATTATACTTCTTATTTTACTACTATATTTCTATGTTGTGTTGTACTTCACTTTTATTACATGTTTTTTATCACAGTTTTATTTAAAATTATATATATATATTAAATTTATATTGGTTATTAAAATAACTAACATAAAATATATATTCCTCATTAGTTATTTTGTAACCAATGTGGGAAAATGTTATTTTTGAACTAATTGATGTAATTTTTTTACCCAACTAGTTATAACATAACAAACCTGATATATGCCTAGTTTATTTATTTTGGTTGGGGGGAATCATCATTGGCTATTTATATCATCAATGAGAATGATTATTTTTTAAAAACTCTTTTCCTGACTAGTGGTTATATCGCGATGGATGGTGGATATTGTCTTTATCAGATGATAGATTCATCTTCATTAATATATAAGGTGTATGAATCTCATAAGAGATACCATACATTAGTGGTATGGAATTATGTAATTTTTAATGGAGTGATTATGATAGTTGGTCTGAGGATGAGGAAAATTTAGTGTTATTTAACTAAATGATTTTTATTATCCAATGTATATGGTATGTGGTTATGAATGGGTTCCAAAGTTCATATTTGTTAGTCAATCCTGCTGGTGTAACATTGTGTCATGATTTGATGAGACTACTATAGTGGTATGGTATTCAAAAGGGGTATGTAGAGTGTGTTTCTCAATGTCTTGTGTACAATAGGTTAAATTTCACAATTTATGTGGGAGGATATATATATTGATTTACTAGAGTTTTTTACTTATACTTTTATTGGGTTTGATTCCATTTCGACTTTATCAATTGATTGATGAAGGAAACACAATTCCTTCGAATTAAAGAATTGAGTTTTGAGGATAGTTTTGTGAATATTATTGTGATGAAAGTGGTAATGAATCCTAGAGCCTTGAGGTTAATAATTTATGACCATGATACATGTATTACATCGTGGATCTATAAAGGTTTAAAGTGAAACTTCATTTACTATTTGATTCTTAGAGATATATTTTATCCATAGAGTAAAATTCAAACAATAAAAATAATTTATATATTTTAAGATAAGTTGAAAATATGTATCTTAGAGTATAGAGGATGATGGGAAGACTATACAACCTTTGTGAGGTTTTCATATAATAATAATTTTCCCTAATTCATTGTTATTCCATCTTTTGATGATTATTAGCGAAGAATATATCATTCACTTATTTATTGAGATATGTTTGGTGTAGTCACTGAGGTTAGGTCAAATAAATTTCAAGTAATGATAGAGTGTGTGAATATTATTTTGGATCATATGGGAATTATTAAAATTGGAGAAAATCATGTGTAGATTAGAGGAGGTCATTTTAGTTTCCAGTTGGTGATCATGTATTTTTTTTAGTTCCTCCTCAATATTGAAATCAAATATTTTAGAGGGATTAATTTTTCAGAAATATTTATTAGTTCATTCTATGGTCTATAATAGTTTTGAGAGGTAGTTTATAAGATTCAATTATTTATGTGGTTAAAAAAATCCTTACAATGTTTTTTTCATATAAAAACTTTAAAGGTGTTTTTATGAACCTCCATACACGATTGATTTGTGTTTTGTGGATATAATGGATTATATTAACTTTGTGGTGTATTTAGAAGATATATTTTATCAAATATAGAAATTTCCATGAGTTTGAGTTATTACCTAAGTAGGATTCCTTTGGAGGCATGATAATATAAAAGACTACTCTGGGGAGAGTGAATCATAGATTTGGGTAAAATATATGAATTTATTTTTTCTATTTCTTATTGTGTTTTATGTCAAATTTGTTTTATAAATGAAATTTTAATGGAATGGTTGTGTAATTTTTTCCACATTTTGTGATTACGGTTAAAGGGTTCTGAGGTTAAAAATATTTAAAGGGGTGTGTAATGTGGAATACATGATTTTCAATATTCACAATTTTGTGAATTTTTGTGAGGGTGTCGATTAAGAACTATTAAGTGGTTGTTTTATAGTTCTTAGAATGAAATCATGAATACATTTTGGTATTTAAGATGTGTAATTTATCCATGCGAGGTAATTTGGATTTTTATTAGAAAGGGTTGGTTTCCTGAACGATGTAGGGTGTCAGTAAAATATTTTTATTATTTTTTATTTTCTAGTTCAATTTTAAATATTTTAGTTTTATTAAATAATTTTTCCCAACTTAAGATATTTTAGTGGTTTGAAGGTAAATTTCTGATGATTTTATATATTTGATAAGTTTTTATGTGTTTGAATTCCTTATCAACTAATTAAATTTAGAGTTATGAGAAATGAATAAGAGAATTAAAGGGGGGTGGGGTAGATATATTAAAGATGAAATAAATTTAGTTATCTATGTTATTTAATCAACATCATTACCTAATATTTCATTTTCTAACCTTGGTTTTTTTCTATAACCTCTATTTTCTCTAAAGAAGAGTACTCATGGGGAATTAAATTAATTCCAAATCCATGGTTATAAGTATGTTTTTAGATTTTTCATATGTATGGTGGATTAATTCTTCACTTATTATATGAGGGAGGGTTAAATGAAAATTTCATGATATTTATAGAAAAAATTATTTGGGATAAGATGATTCATAGAGGGATAAACTAGGATACATTAAATCAAATAATATATATAAGTACATTGGATTCATTTCTAAACCAAAAATAGATAGATGGATGGAGGATGCAAAAAAATTTATTTTGGGATGATTTGAGAACATTTAAATAATTGGATTGCATTGGTAGTTAGTTTATTTCAAGGAGTCTTCTAACATTGGTGAACAATCTACATAGGAAATAATTTTGATTTTGAGGTTATGTTAGAGAATTAAGGTGTTCGTTCTCCACTATTGTTTTTATCTTTGATGCTAAAAGTGATGTGACTCTAATAATATGTATTCATATTATAAGGGGTTCATGTGTATAATAATTTTTGGTAAAACACATTCACCCAAAATACTATTCTCGAAGCCTCTTAATAGATTTAGTTGTGATAGATGGAAACATAAAGGAATCCCTTTGTATAGATATTTAGTATCAGGTTTGTACCTTCACATTTCGTACTTATAAATTTGTGTGTATGAAATTAATGTTGGAAAAGAATACATTGGTCAAGATATATTTTCATTAAGATAGGATTCATTATGACCTACTAAGGAAATAATATTTTAATTGAAGTTCTCATTCATCATGGAATTCAAAGTAATGACTATTTAAGGGTTTCCACCGACCCTACTTTTCTTTATTTTCTACATAGCTAGTAGTTCATGTAATTTTACATGGATCTTAATAAATGTTTATAATTTCTGTGTTTTATAATGAAACTAATAATATATACATTCAATGTTTCTTAAGAGTGGATGTGCATGTGGGATTTTCATAGTGGATATCCCTCATCAATTTCTTATACTACCCAAATATTAGTCCCCTCATTGACCATATACGTAACAATATGATTGTACATATTTCTTATGACTGATGTGAAATAGAGAAATGAAAGGCTAGATAAGGGAAATTACATTCCATCAAGGTGTAATGTTAAGAATTGATTATTCATCAACTGACATTTGGGGTGATGAGGTAGAGACATAGGATGCAGATAAATAGCATATGAGGGAGTTTCCAACACAAGAAATACTAGAGGTAATTTGTGGTACAATTTATTTATATTAAGCATTTTCTTATATAGTGATCAACAAATGTTAATTATTTTCCATCCTAAAATCTACATAATTCAATCTTTTGGAGCTTTAGGTGGAAAAAAATTCTTCAACCATTGGTATTGTTTACACTAGTCAAGAAACATTAATGGTTATTGAATGTGTTTGGAGGGTGTGATTTGACAAATAGAATACATTAATCAATTCGGGAGTTCTTTTTATTATAGATACTATTATATGACATCATTATAAGAATGTATGAGTGTCACTTTGTGTTGGTCTTAATTTATTTATATCAAAGGTATGTTATCATCCCTTATACGGAAATTAAATGGGTAATGTTCATTGGTGAGTTTGATAATTATGTGGATCATATATTACTGGAACCTGTCATATCAAAGTTAGTGGTATTTGTGGTAAAATTAGTATATATGTGGATGGTGAAATTATTTAGAGTTATAGAGGTGTTCATTATAAGGCCCTGACTCCAGTGGCCTAGATTCAATGACTATTTTACTAAATTGGAACAAGATATAGGAGAACACATTACAAATAATGAAATAGTTTTGTAGTCTTGGGAGACTTTATACTGACATTATTCTCACATTATAATTTATATCTTGAAATAAAAAAATTTATTATAGAGATAATTTTTTTTATTATATCCCTGAAATCATTTATATATCCCTTCATGGTATCTCAGGGAAAGGAAAACCAAATTAAGGGTGAGATCAGGTTCTTAGTAAGGAAAAACTACAATAAAAGATATCATAGAATAAATAAAACATGAATAATATTTCAGAGATATAAAATAATCAAATATTTTATATAACTAATATAATTAAATGTGAATATATCCATGGGTGACCTAATAACATGGATAATAATAACTGGTTTCATAATGATAGAGTGCATAATGCAGGAAGATTGTTTTTTATTTTCAAGGCCTTGTTCCAAGACATCATACAAAGATAGGTAAGGTGAATTCAAAATACCCAAACTAGTTTCCCTCATGACCACTTTTGATGCATTGAGGTCCTATAATAGGTGTCACTAATTAGTTACTAAGTAGAATGCATTCAAAATAGGAAATAAATGAAAAAAATTCAATACCTAATCAACAAAAACAATCATATTGGAAAACTAGCATATCAAAAGATAATATTTTCTAAATTAAATCACTAGATTAACATGATCACAATACATATTTATTAATACAGGGGATGGTATCAGTTTATTATATACCTATTAAAGCAGAAGTTTCATCAAAAATATTTTTACATATATGAAAATACTTCTAATTTATCTTTAGAAAAATTGTTGATAAAAATATCATTCCCACTTTGAAATCACTTATTTAAAATATTAAGCTTTTAAAAATGTTAGGAAATAAATATTCATTTAAAATAACCATGGAAACCTCTAAATTAATCTTCATGTTTGGTAATATTCATGATGGTGGGAAAATTCATTTACGTGATAGATGAAAAAATAAATATTTAATTGGCACCATTGGTAAATATTACCACATTTGGAAAATGATAAAAATATTTATTTTAAACAATTTTATAAAATGTAAAAAGGGATAATAATTAATTTAATAATTAATAGGAAAATATTAAAAATATTTTTAAATCTGTTTAATGGAAATGAGTACATGGAATAAAAATATTTCTAACTGAATAAAAAAAGTATTGGTTTCTTATAAAATCATTATTTTAGAATTTTGAGAACATAGAGAGAGGAAAATAAAAGGAAAAATTATTATTTCAAGGAATATATAATAGAGAATAAAATATTTTACTTATAAGAAAAAAATATCATATAAATTTTTCAATGGATACTTAATAAAATACAATTCAAAATGAGCATAAGTTTGTAAAATAATCCATTAATATTGGGCCAATTTCATCCTAATTTCTCCACCATTATATATAATAAATTTTTTATTATTTTAATTATATATCATAAAACTTTTGATACTTATAATATCATAAATAATCCAATTATATCATTTTAACACCGATTTATTAGAATTCAATATAAAAATAATCATTTTTGAGTGTTAACTATTTCATTTTTCTTATCAGTTTTGATTCTATTGTTTCAGTCCTTGAATCTTGATCTAGGTTCCATAATCTAAAAAAATAGTCATATAATAAGAATCATATTTAATAATTATATACTCTTTTATAACCATTCATATAATACAATGATGAAAAATTAATTACATCACTATGTGGAGACGGTAGTCTATATATATGCACAGTGATGTTTAGACTTTTTATTGAATGGAATGAAAGGAAAAAATTATAATTGAATTTTATAGAATAATTATTATAATATAAATATAATTTATATTAATTAAATATATCTTTTTCACTATACATGTAAAGTGGAATTGAAAATTAATTTACATCGCTTCGTCGATGTTGTAGTCCACACACATGCACTATCAAACTTATCATTCCCAAAATATGAGAAGGTAAGATGGTATAAAAGTTATTATAATTATTAAGAATAATTATTTTATAAATATAGTACATAAATATTAAATCCATCATAATAATGAACCCTAAAACATATTAATGGAAAATTTATGACATATCTTGGTGGAGGTCATAGTCCACATGTACGCATGAGCGATAATTTCATTTGTCATTTAATGAAAATATCAACATATTTATGATAATGGATTCAATATACTAGAATGGATAAATATATTTATATTAATTATAATAATTTTTTTTTGAAAGAGACAATAATGATTATTCCTTCTTCTTTGAGAGACATCCTTTTATATTGCAACTTAAGAATTATTGGAATTTTCTTAGGGAAAGGCCATGAGATTAATAAAAAAGGTAAAAAATATAATAATTTTTTTTACTATTGTTTTTTTTTTCTAGAGGGTTAAAATATTGTTATTAATTTATGATAAGTTGTTCCCCTTTATAAGTGAGTGGGGTGATACATATTCAATTACTTAATATATTTAATAAATATACTGTAATTTTATTCTGAAAGATGAACTAAATGTTGAAAAATTAGAATATAATAAGTTATAAGGTTTAAATATATAATTCATTTAATGTTTATAATTTTTTTGTCACCTTTTCCCTAAAATTTTATATTAACACTTGATAAACCTATATAAACCCTAAATATGGTAAAATATTTTCAGTATTTGAGTAATGATTATTCAAAAAATTTAAGATGAAATTATTATATAATAAGAATTATTCTAATTCCAAATATGGAATATATGTTATAAAAAATTAATTTATATAATTGTAAGAAACTAATTTTAATATATGTGCACAAAAAACAATGAAAACTAATTTTTGTTTTAAAAATAAAAACAAATCTATAGAAAAATAAAGTATAATGTTGATTCTAGGAAAATTAGTTGGATTATATTAAATTAATGGAGTATTATTTTTTAGTAAAACTAAACCAAAACAAGAGGTAATGTTTCAAATACATGATTAAGATAGATTAAATAAAAACATTTTTTATGGGAACAAGAACATTACATTAATTTTGACAATGTTATGCACATATTTCTAAGTTGATAGTCTTATTTTTATATAGATTACATTACTTATAAAATATATATTCTTTTAATAAAAATTGATTATTAATATTTTCAGTTTTTTATGATATTATAATTACAGTAAATTTGTATGTTTTTAAAATATATATTTTTCATTATTCACCCAAAAATAATATATTTATGAAAAATATCAAAAATTCACCATAAGCTAATTTGGAAAAGAAAATTTTATGAATTTAAAAAAAATATTAAAATTCAAATTCAAAAAATAGAGTAAATATATTTTAACTATTAACATATAAAGCATTTAAAATCCATTTTTATGAAGAATGAATTCTTGTTTCATATGATGAATTTATTATTATACTTTTCAAATTATCAAAAAATAGATAAATGTAAACATTTTTTTGATTGCAATAAGTATTTCTGTTAAGGAAATAAATTATATATATATATATATATCATAATATGGTTTTTCCAATTATTACCTACCAACATAGTGGTTGTGTTATAATTTTTTTATTTAAATAATATCATTTCATGGTTAGTTTAAGAATGTTGTTTCATGTGGTGCACTCTATAGATCTATGTTTTCATTTAATGGAAACTAAAATGTTGTAGTTTTATATTTTCCCCACCTTACAGAAATATCATCATATAATTTAAATTCATTTTGTCTATAACATTTCATTTTATTGTAAATTTTAATATATAGCTAAAGTCTACGTAACATATAACTTCATAAATAAAATGTAAGTGTAACTTTTTAGAAATTACACTCTTGAATATGTTTCCTAATGATTAACCAAATAATTAATTGACTATTGCATTAAAAAACTTGATATATTCATCTTCTATTTCTAGAGTTTGATGAATTATAAGAAAAAAATACTTTACTAATTTCTTTCAACATTTTAATTTAATGCTTTCCTCATTGACTGTTTATTTTTATAAGTTTGAACTTATGAGTCTAGGGATGAATGACTAAGAGGAACATTTCAATCCAAATGTACAAAAATCAACCATTAATGTATCTTAAGATCCATAAATGAAGGAAATGTTATGTCACTTTTCTAAAAAAATTATTAGAATGGGTTAAGTTGATTCTCAAAATGAATAAACCTTCTTATAAAGAATTTATACATTAATTTCTAAAACATAAATAACAACACCCAAAGAAAAGATACAATACTTTATCATTTGAATTATAATACCTCTAGTTTAACATAGATTATTTTATGTTCATATACTAATCAATAAATCTCCTAAACAAATTAAACAAAAAAATGTATTATGTAAATTCTATACATTGGTACAATAATCATATTTTCAACTTGGAAATTACTGTTCCTTTTAAAAGATACCACTTGATGTATTATCATTCTAACAAGATTCCATCCTAGTTTTTTAGTTGAAAATTATATCCTTATAGTGTCAAAGGATGATTATATATCCATGAAAAAATTTAATATTTCATAGATATTGAATCTAATAAAGAATTAAAATACAATAAAAGTACATTTTTCAAAACATAATTGATTTAAACATAATCTATAGTTACTATTTAAGGTTGGGATTTCTCCCTTATCATTTTATGATTCAAATTCCCTTGATTCTTGGGAAGGGCTGGCCTGATAAAAATGATTTCCCAAGACATATGTTCAAAATGATTCCCTATAGTATAGTATTGAAAATCAGAAATTCAAGGACTCAAAATTGCATCATGACGAACTTACTTGGGACATATTTTACGTTACTAGGATTGAAAATTTCCAGGAGAGATGAATAGAGTAGGGCCATCTCTATTTGTGGTGAACCTTCGTATGATCATCATATTCCACAGAGGTAGCCACATCATCAGACCTATGATTTAACTTTAGTGATCACAAAAAAAGATATGTTGGCGAGAAGGGAGAACATATTCAAGTACAAGTAAGAAAACTTACATTTTTGGAGCACCAAACCTGGTGGATTCCATTTGTTTTCAGAAAATTGATAGTTATTTTTTTCCTGAAACTTTATATTCTTGTAGTTTCCCCACATGCATGTTGACACTGCTCGCACCTATCACATTACCTATCAACCACTCACCATTTTTCACCACTCACCATCATCATCTCCTCCCTCACCTTGCTAAATCATTCTCTTCCCCCATTCATGTCCAACGGTGTATCCCCTTGTCGTCCCAAGAAATCCATATGTGTCACCACATTCTTGGCTATGTCCCCCACACATCATTGACCGGTGATGTATTGGTTTATAAAAACAATCAAAAGTCACATAAGTTAGGTGTGTTGATGGTATGAGACTGTGTGGTGGGAAGAGGCAGGGCGGAGAGGCACCATCACACAGTGGGATGGAAGGGGCAGCTCAAGGAGGTAGAGGGGCTGACGTTTCCCATTTTCCTTTATTTACTTAGAACGAGGGCTCCATGGGATTTCCCTCGAGTCAGGCCTCTATTTAGGGTTTTAATTTATGTAGTTCCACATATTTTTACACATGAGACATTTGGAATTTGAAGCTTCTTTCATTCCCTTTTTTTTCAGGTTCTATATGTCCTATCACTCTACATTTCGAAAAAAATACCATTCCCTTCCAGAAATTACCATGATCTTTGACTCCATTATTATCACATGAAAGATTTCCCGTCATCCCCTTATTTTGAATCATTTCATTTATTTTATCTGAATACTCAATGATACATTTCTTCTCTAGATTTACCATAAAATATAAGACTTGGAGAATTATTTCTTCACCATGATGGATCTTGATACCATATATTCATATGATGAAAATGATTAAGATAATAGTTCCCTTTGGAGATATATTTTAATCCCCTTAAATAAATAATCAGTCTCCCTGTCTATATTTTTATACTTTCCATATCACTCCTCACTAATCTCGAAAGGTTTTCCACATACTAAATAAATTTTTCCTCTTCATTCAGTCATTGTTTTAGGAATGTCCTTTCCATATGAAATTATTTATCACAATGAATGTATTTTTTAAAGAATAACTATATAACATTATTCAATTCTATTCTCTCTATATCATACTCCTCCTTTTTACTTGGAATTAATGTCCACCATTGATCAATGTCTTCCTTTAGATAATAAAAATACTGACCCATTTGAATTTGGGGGGTTTCTTTATCCATTGTGGGATGGCCAAGGAATGATAGCTCATGCATCTAGCGAGATGAATGAGTTTGGGTCCCTTAGGCATTGAAAGGATTTGGGATAGACTGTAAGATGGTAGGGGGTTTTCAGTGATAGTGGTGACATGAATGGCGGACTTCACCGATGGGTGCGATGGTGTGGGGATACAGAAATTGGGTTTGTAAGCCATCCTTGATAGAGGGCTCTTGGTAGAGAGATGATGGTGTATGATCAGCAATGGAGATGAGAAGAAATATTAAGTGTTGTATGTTATTGATATGTCCTCAATAGAGGGTCACAATGGGAGGAAGTCTCAATGGAATAATAGAAAAAGGGAGAGGACTACCTCCACCTGTCCAGATTTGGATGGGGATTGGAGAAACTAATCCTAGCTTCATATGGATCCTATATTGGGAAAAATGGGAGGATACAGAATCACCATTGGTACTTGGAACTATGAATATATAAATGATGAAATGGTAGTTATTTACCCTTACAATTATTGTGAGTTTTATTGATAAACAATATATATTGGGTGTGACTTCTCTTGTGGTGTCAACTCTTTGGGGCCTTCATGGTCATGTATGAGGCATTATATATGCCTCATGGGATACGTTGGTATGAAAGATTCCCCCATTACCCATTTGAAAGGGATTATAAAAAATAATAAAAACATACATATCTTTCAGGATTTCTGGTAATATTCACTACAAAATATTACAATGCCCACTAGAATCGTATAGTCCTTGGGAGTTTTGAAAATTATATATAGAAACAAATTATTCTTATGAGAACTATAATAACTAAAACTATGTTCTTCAGAACTAGAACCCTTCTTAGACATATCATACTTAAAACCTATCTCCAAGACCTGGGTGATGGAAAAAAATAAATGGTGAGCTCAAGTGTTTAGTAATGGTAAAAGGGTTATATCAATGATCAATTAAACATTATATAAGCATAAGTGTATAATAACATGATAAAAACATTTGAAAATACAAACATTTTATATCATATATCATAATATTGAGTCTTGGAATAAATATTTTGAAGGTCATAAGATAAGAATCATGAAAAAATCAAGGAATATGTTCCATGAGATCATAACACAGACATAAGAATGTCTTAAAACATAAAATGTTTTCATTGTGAGCATGTATTATTATAAAAAAATTCACCCACTAAGTTAAAGACTTTAAATCAAGCCTAAAAATAAACTTATGGACTTGAAACTATGTCCACACTTAATCTAATGGACATAAAATTCCATTACACACATAAACATATGAAAATTAAATCCATGTTCTAACATAACATTATGGATATGAAAGCCAGGTCCATGCATAAAATAGGAGAATTAAATTAGGTTCAGGTATACCATATTTAACTCATGGGTTATTGATATTTAACCAACACATTAGATGTCTTTAATGGACTAGAACATCACATAATCAAAATCTATACATATAAATTCCACAGAATCCAAAAATCATTCATCTGAAATCATAACATAACCCATGGAAAAAACATGTTTTGTAAAAATATCTTTATCATAATAATAAATGAACAAAAGAAATAAAAAAGATGGTATCAGTGGTTCATATCTCTATAAAATCATAATTAACATTAAATAATTTTATCATGGATAAGAAATATCTTTAAAATGTCTCTTGAATATTTCATGAGGAATATAAACTTCTCTTTTAGAAATCATTACCTTAAAATATAAAAAGTTCAAAAATATTGTAGAAAAAAAATTCATTGAAACGAATAATGGAAACTTGTAAATTAAACATCAATTCATTGTGTGGTCATTATTTTGGGAAATTATATTCATTCCAAATATTTTAAAATACAAATATTCCCTTGAAACTTTTATAATATTTCAAAAAGTACATTATTAAAAAACAATTATAACGATTCATTTTTGAACAATTTTTAAAAAATAAATCATGGGATAATTTATTTGAAAATTAATATGAGAATTTTAAAAAACAAATCTTCAAATATTATTTATATAACATAGATATGGAAGAAAAAGGTTTTATGAAAAAGTCTAGAAACATAGTCAATTTTCCTTAAAATAATATTATAAGAATCTGGAGAACTTAAAGTTGGTGAAATAAAAGGACAAATTTTGTTTTAATGAAATAATCATAGGAGAATACAATTTAAAAGTTTCTTGATATTTAGATAATAATATATCAACATTATAAAGTTAATCATTAATAAAACTGATATGTAATGAGATTGTAAAACAAAAACCTTACCGCTTTGGTAAAATTTGAATTGTAAGAATAATGAAATAAAGAACCATATGGATATTTAAATACAAAAATATTTTAAATTAATAATCATAAAATAAATTCACGGTCAATATATATATACCATATAAAAGAAAAAAGTGGTTAATATGGTATGTGTCTCGTAGAAATAAAACTGAGATGAGAATTCCTTACCTGAGGCCTGAATTCCCACATACAAGTTAAAACCTATATTATAATAAATATATGTTGTTATTAATATATTATATAACCATAATTATATATATTAAACCATGTATTATTTACTTATTCCCTTTAATATCGGGTTTATTAAAAATTATTTTTTTAAATCAATATTCATGGTTGTATGTATTTGTTTATTTTATGTTTTGGTTTAGTGGTTTTGGTAGTTTTACTTTGATCATGGTTCCATTGTATATAGAATTTTAATTATGATATTAATATAATACAAGTGAATTATATACATATTTATATTCAATAATGTAATTAGATATTGAAAAATGGATCACAACGTTCATGGAGACAGTAGGGAATGTGTACGCATGAATGTTTTTTTTTCAATTTTTAATGGATTGAATGAAAGGAAGGTAAATTATAAATAAAAATTAAAATAATACTTATTTTACAATATATTTCTTATATATTCTTTATGTCTATCCTTATTACCATCTATGTAATATGTAAATTTAAAATGAATCACATCACTTCTTGGAGGTTGTAGTCCACATGTACGCATGAGTGACATTATGATATTCAAAAAAAATTGAAGCTAATAAGGATGATGTGATCTTATAATTAAATAAAAATAAGTATGTCATAAATCTTTCATTTAATTTTTTTACCCATCATAATAATCATCTGTGAAATATAGTGATGGAAAATGAATTGAATCTCTCTACCAAGATGACAAGTTGTATGAACGCACTGACGATACTTTCACATACCATTTGATAGAAAAAGTTTCAATAATGGTCATTTAATAATAAAAATAACATTTCAGTATATTTATGACATTAAATTTTAAATTTTATTAATAACGTAATTTTTTTATAGGTGTTAATATTTAAATAAAAAATAAAGTGATTGTTTAAAGAAATTCCCTCTTCTTTGAAACAAATCGTTTAGATCCTCTCTTATGGAAATTAGGGTAGGTCCTTTGGGAATAAAAAAAATATAGAATGTTTATAAGAAATTTGAGAAGTTATTTTATTTTGGGAATGTTCGATCCACATGGCTCATAATTTCTGAATAAGTGAGGGGAGCCAGTTCTCTTTTATAATTAGGGTGAGGTGAACTTTCAAAATTTCCTAAAATATTAAATAATAGTAAATTAATTCTCAAGAAACATTCATTAAAATAGTATTGTGTTAGGATATAATTTAATATGGTGTGTAAATTCAATAAAAAAAATATTTTTACAGGTTTATGTGTTGTTTTAAAACTTAAATTTTGGCTTCACCACTTATGTAACCAACATTATCCTTTACCGGAATAACATATTTTTCACTTTTAATGGCTGATTATTTTACTTAGAAGATGTAACCTAGTTCATAAATGGACAAGTGATGAAATATTAGACCATATATTATCCACTTTTACACCATTAAATATTTTCTGGATTTTTAAATAATCTAATATAATATTATTTTCATAAAATATTATTAATATGATTTTTTACACTATTAATTTTATATGACATTAAATTCACTAAGAAGAAAACTAAAATTTAATTATAGTTATTTAATTATGCCTATTTTTTCATATATATATAGAAAAATCATGGGATGCACTAATTTGTTCAAATTATTTTAATATTAATATTTTTTAGATAATTATGTTATATTTTCTAATAATTGAATAAATACAATATTAGTCCTGCGTAAACATTTAATGTAATCACATCAATCATAAAAGTTTGAAATAAATTTCCATAATAAAAAATAATATAGATTTAAAATACCAATTTATGTCCAAAATTATACACTTTCTCCTAATTTCATAATTTAGGAGATATTTCGGACAAAAGAATGGCATTTTTAACTTTATATATTACCTAGATATTTAAAATTTTATTATCAAGGAAAAATGGAACCAGAACTCTATATACTTGAGAAATATGTTTAATTAGTTCAAATAAACTCATAAAACATAATAAATACAAAATTCGGGTTGATTTTGAGACCTTATTATATTAGTTTTAACCATAATTAACCCATTTTACCTTTATTATGATAATAAAAATTAACTATGGTTACAAGTACTTATAAAAACAGTAAAAGTTAACTATTTACCAAATTTAGACCTCATAATTGAAAATATTGATCCATTTTTTAATATTTTATTCCAAGAATTAGTATAAATAAATTTATGTTAAAAATGAAAAACATAATAAAAAATATTTTTTAAAATAATGTCTTTTAAGAGTAGAAATGATTTTATAACAAATTAAAGAATAAAAGAAATTCCTAAGACCACAATTATATTTTTTCAATAACATGAACTAATTATTTTTCAAAAATAATTAAAAATATTATTTTAGTATATAAATACGTTAAAATAAAATTCAACTAAAAAAATAGTATTTTCACTATTAATCGAAAATGATACTTTCTAGAAAAATCTCAAAATTTTACCATAGGATAAATATGATATTATAATGTAAAAAATGATATCATTTTCATAATATAAAATTTAAAATATTTCATGAAATTTATTACAATATTCTCCAAAAAATTAATTAAATTTTTTTAAGCAAACATATTTCTGGAACAAAAATTATTTTACTAATAATTGATTGATTATTCCATAATAATTTAAAAAAAATATTAATTAGGAAATTAATATATCTGTGTGTTTGTTTAATAATTTGGTTAATCCTTTTTAGACCCACCAATTCAACGACTAGGTTATAATTGTCTAATTATATAATAAAAAATACTTGTTTATTTAACCTCATCGTTTCACGTCATATACACTATCAAACGTAATTTACTAATTTAAAAAATCTTAGAGTGTTTCATTATCCATCATTTAATAAATTCCATCAATTTAATTTGAACATATGCTATATAATCTAAGGTTTTCCATATGAATATACCTTTTTTGAAATACTACATCGTAAAAATTGTTAATGAGAATACTCATGACCGAGGATTAATAGACACTGATAGAGAACATGGTGATCAGAAAGTTAAACACCATAAAAAATATTTTATTCATTTAAAGTATATTAATTCATTATAAATAAAATAAATGAAATAAATTCATTAAATTTTTATTTTTATCTTATTTTCCTAAAGTTGTGGAATTATTTTAAAATCAGGATAATGTACCCAAGAAAATATAGTTACTAGATTTCATTCCCTATTATAATCAATATTTCATCATTTGGTTGTGATTCAATCATTTACACTTATGTCTCATCTCTTACCCTAATAAATTCATATTCAAAGAGTATTTTTCATGTGCGAAGCACTAAAATTAACTTTTAATGAATCATAAGTACCATTAATCATTCCTTCAGCCTCTAAATATTTACCAAAACCAATATGGTGAGCACAATTTATCCAATAATATCTAATGATCAACTATATCCATTCCATAAATATTTAAATTTATATATCTTATAAAAATTTTGTTACCAAAATTGAATCCCCAATATTGGAATGAATTAATCTCATATCCTTCAATGATCAATATAAAAATACTTTCAATTAATCATAATGTATCATACAAAAATGAAAATAACCCAATAATTTCCCAAAATAATGTCACAATAAAACCATATATTCTTAAAAAGATAATTCTCTTTATATGTAATCTCTTATCATAGCTAAAAAAATTCATATCGGAAGTTAGAGTTCCTTAATTCACTGATAAATTATCAAAACTTGATTTAGAATATCAAATGTGATTTCCTTATTCAAGAATGTATAGAGAGAGTGCTAGGAATTTCTTTGAGTTGCATAAAATTTTACTAAAGGATTAACATTAATATTTTTATGGAGATAATTCATACTCACTAAAATATTAAATTTAAAACTATGTAGTGGAGTTCCTTAATTTTCATTATTCACTCTAGATATTGTGATTGCATTCGATTTCTATTTGTACTTCGTCATTTAAGGTTGTTGATGCCTATCATCCTCATTTGGAATAGTATAAGGGAATTGATTTTAAAATTTTCAAAACATCTCACATCTATATAACTGATGTGTATCTATTTTATTCTATTAAACCATATCTTTATTATTGTTTCACTAGATTCTTTACATAAATTTAATAGTCTTTTCTCGATCAATAGGTTTCCAAATCATGAAACATATTCTTGTTCTGTTCAAGAATTCACATGAGTGTTCCATCCCACATTTTTTTCTTTTGTAATGCTGAAATATTTTTACCTCCATGTGACATACAACTGAATCATCTATAAAATGCCTTATTCTTTTTTTTTATGACTAGAACCACGAGGGTTTCTATCTTCTAATTATTATTTGATTAAATGTTTAATGATTTTTTGATGTATTCCAAAGTCCCTTATAGTTAATTTCTATCAATTAATTGGTTTAAAACACTAATTAATTAATCAATTCATCTTTTAGGGGTGATGATAAAACCCTAATGATACCTTTTATGTCCTGTAATATTTTACTCATAGGAAACAATGGATTCAACATCATTTTTATTAAGTATATGGAACTATATATACATTTTTTATACAAAATATAAGGTAATCAAATATATAAAAACATCCTCTAAAACTCTAACCATTCGATGGAGTCAATTAAATCATGTATCATAGTCTTATAGATAATATTCCACTATTGACTTGCTTCTCCTTCTAGATGATTAATAAAAATGGAAATTATTTCATGGTTTAATCATGGTTAAAAAAAATACCTTTTCCCTCACATTTATCAATTACTCCACAACTAGTGTATTAGAATCCCTATAGATTGATGGTGGATGTTTTTGAATAAAAGATTCAATGACATGTATTCCCCTTCTTTGTAAATTCAAAAGCTTAATATGACTCATGATAACACTTATATCATAAGAGAGTTGAGTAGGGGATAATTGTTGATTATTACAAGAAATCTGTTAAGAAATTTGGATACACGTGAGGATAATTGATACATTGGCCCTCACATTCATTTTTCACATAATTCCATTTATTTTCAACCCCTGACTAACACAGAAAACATGGTGTAAGAAATAATTTATCCAAATTGGATTAAATAATCACATATTCATGAAATCACTCATGTGATTCCATAAATTATGACACATAGGTCATTCATATTAATTATCTATTAAAATATTTAATAGTGGTTCATAAATAAAATGTGAATTAACCCAAACATATCCCACGGGAGAATAAAACCAGGTGTACAGTAAGGGTACACTCACCTATAGTATAGTTATATTTTAGATATCCTCAATCAACTTTTTTCAGGGTTAAAATATATAAAAGAATCTACTTCAATAACCTATTAACTTTTAGTATCCTGATCGAGATGTTTTTCTAGGAAAACCACACTCCTATCATTACCATAAATTAGTACTTTCTCTTTTATATTGTATTATTATATGGGTTTCTGTAAAGATTTGGTCATCCGTGTTTCCAATGTTTAAGTAAATCACACTCTGATACCAAATATAGTGTGCTGTACTTTTTATATATATATTTTACATCTTTTGTAGATGAATATTCATTATGTAACACTAGAGTCCATACCATATTCATATAGTTCTTGTTCCTTAGGAATCATGTATACATAAGCAACTTTTTCATATGAGATTTACATAATCTCCCACTATGTTCTTTATAACTACAATTCATCATTGTCATATCATACATCAAAACCCTCTTCAAAACCTCAGGAAAGGAAACATAAGAATGTGTGAGTCCAGATGATCAGAAATTTTAAGCAATGAAGATATATTTGATTACTTAAACATAATATTAGAATAAGTGTATAAGAAAAGATCATAAAATTTGAAAAAAAATAATCCATATCATATATTGTAATATTTAATCATGGAATTAATCATTGACAGTTTATAATACATGAATCAAGAAGAAATTGAAGAATTAGTTCTAGTAGTGAAAAACATAGACATAGGAATGTGGAAATACCATTATTTTATAATTTTTTGAACATGTATAAATTGAAACAAGTTCACTCATTAAGTCAATGACATGAAATTAGGTGCACACATAATATTATGGATTTGAAACTAGGTCCAAACATAATAACTGAGAGAAGAACGCCAGGTCCATGAATAAAATTGTGAATAAGAAACTAGGTTCTTGCATAACATATTTAACTCATGAGTTATCCATTTTTAGCCAATTAATTTGGGGGAATTAGTGGACCCAAAATCCATATTATTAAAATCCATACATATAAATATGAAAATTTCATAAATAATTCATCATAATATCATTGCATAACCCATAAAAATTAAACGGGTTTTGAAAATAAATCCCCATCCTAATAATAAACCAACTAGAGAACAAATAAGGATAATTTAATTTGTTAATTTTCCCATTAAATAATATTTAACATAAAATTATTTAGACATTAATGAAAAATTTCTTTAAAATATCACAAGAATTATTTTGAGGAAAATACCCTTTTCATTTTGAAATCATTTATTTAAAATTTTAAAATTCAAAAACTATTATAATGAAAATTTTCATTGAAAATTAAAATGGGAAATTTTAAATTAATCTCCATATCATATAGTGGTAAATATGGTGGGATATTGTTTCCATTTCATATAAGTTAAATTAAAAAAAATATTTTTACACATTTCTAAAAATTCAAAATGTACCTCATTCAAAAAGTGACAATATGATACCTTTTAGAATATTTTTTAAAAAACAAACAATGGGTAAAAATGAATTGAGGAAGTCCATTGAAGATATTGAAAAAAATAGTAAAATAATTTTTTGAAAACATAAATATTGAATAAAAAAATTCCAAAAAAGGGAGAAATATAGTTTATTTTTCGTAAAAATATATTATAGGTGTATGGAGTACTTAAGGTGAGGAAAATGAAATAAAAACATGTAATATAAATAAATAGCTCCTGGATAAGATGATTAATTAGTTTCTTGATAGTTATATCATATTATTTTATAATAAAAAACTCAATCATAAACAATCTCATTAAACAATGAGACTATAGCATGGAACCCTTACTTTTTTAGTGACCTTTAAACCATAAGATGATTAAAATAAAAAATGGAAGATTGATATTTAAATCCAAATAAATTTTAGAATAATTATGATAAAATAAATTTCATAGGTTGTATATACACCACATAAAATAAATAAGTAGTGAATATGACATAAGTCTCACAGAAAAAAAAATAAGACATAAATCCCATAACTTAGGTCAAACTTCCTTCATATGTTTTTGAAACTATTATATCATAGATATATATTTATTATATGAATATTATAAAAAATAACCATATATATATATTATAATATTTAATTTTAATTAAATCTTTTATCATAATTTTATTATAATTTTTTTATTTAAATCACTATTCCTCATGATATTTGCTTCAATTTTCAAGAATGTTTTGGTTCGGTAGTTTTAGTTCGGGTACTTTCATCATGGTTCCATAAACTCAATAATTTTAATCATGATATAAATGTCCATTATATTCAATATATACAAATTTATATTCATCCAAAAATATATTGATAAGAAAATGAAATACATCATTCATGGAGACAGAAGGTTGTATGTATGGATAAATATTTTTTTTTCATATTCTAGAAGATGGAGAAATATAATGGAAATTAATAATAATACTTTATAAAATAATTATTACATTATATATATCATATATATTCATTATATATATACTTATTACCATCCATGAAAACTAGAAGTGAAAAGAAAATCACATCTCTTCGTGGAGGAAATAGTCCATACGTATGCATGAGAAACATTTTCTTTTTCAAATGGTCTGGAATATAATAAGGTAGATATCATATTATCATTATAGAAGAATAATTATTTCATAAATAATAAATATAATATTTACACCAATCCTAATATCCATCCGTGAATAATGTCTAGGGAAAATGGATTTTATATATATTTAGAGATGATAAGTTGTACTTACAGATGATTGATATATTCACTTCTTATTTAGTGTAACGATAGTGAATAATGGAGGTTTCTCTTAGAACCAAGTCCTTTCATTTATGGAAATAAATTCTATCATGTGTTTTTTTCAATCACCACTGGGTTGATTATGAATTTTTCATGGAAAGTCATCTCAAATATAGTAAAGTCATTTGTTTATCTAAGACTAGGGTTCACAAATGTTGAGATTCATGAAGACATATAGAATCACAAATAATTATCATGAATGTATAATAGAAAGATGTTAAATCTTCATGACTACCATGATTTTTATGAATGAGTTAAATTTCACTGGATGATTTATTAATAGAGGAGCCTCATAATAATGACTTAATGTAACACCCCGATATTTTATGAAGAATATTCTTTTAATTTCATTGAGGTATTACGTTGTAAGATACACAAAAATTATCTTGTTCTATACGTGACACTGTATTAGCTTGCAATATACATAACACTATTCTTGGCTCATGTTAGACACAATTTCAAGTTTGTTTTGTAGAAATTATTCTACACAACATTAAGTATAGATTTTTTTAATGTATAAATGAAATAAGTTTTGAATTATGTTATACGCAACACCAATGGGAGATTTCACTACACACAACCCTGACCTGGCTTGCATTACACGCAATCACAACCTTCCTCGAGAGCGTGTGTTGTACGCAATATCGGGTTTCAATAAACAATGATATATCATTTTAATATTATCACAAACTGTCCGTTATGAATATTATTAACTAAATTTTGAATTTTATAACATTATTATTCAGCTTACTCATTTTCTAGAACATGGTATGATAATTAAATAAATTTTTCTAGTAAAATATGTATTTTCCAAAAAATGCATTTTTGCCGCCTTTTGATGGTGCACCCACATTAAATCTAGTTTTTGACATTTTTATAAGTTCAATTTTACAAAATAAAATTATTCTTTGGAATCATGATATAATATTTTACCGTGGATAAAATTTTCATATTATTTTGATAAGTTTCATATTTTAATGAATAGACAAAACATGCTATATTTTATTTAAAAACAAATTTTTTTCATTGTAATACTTTATGTGGTTAAATTATAATATTGAATTGTTTTAAAGAATAAATAGAATATATTTTTACCATTTAATATAATTTATGTCATTATCATTGATTTTACATTTAATTCATAGTTTAAATCAATATAATCTTTTGCAATGTTTTAAACAAAAACCAGTTTTCTTTCAACAATGAGATTAATTTTAATTTAATTTTTGAAACTTCTGTGTATTTAATTTGGAAAAATTGCTTCCATATTTGGAATCAGTGGGTACAAATTATATTAATAGACTACTTTTTATTTTTTGGGAATTATGATTAGTAACTACGTTAAATTTTATTTACCATAGTAAATGGTAAATCAGGTAATTAAGGGTAAATATAATATTATAAAATTACCCTAACACTTGTCATAATAAAATTGGATGATTATATTTTGTCCTATGTAATATTTGGGTCTAAATGGAATCCATTATAACCCACGTGGAGGTGATTAAGACCTTTAGTTTATTTTATTTAATGGAAAGCGAAATATATCTCACTCAAACTTTAATAATTAAAGTATTTTTAATATAAGATTATATAGAATATAAATTCGGTTATAAATACTGATTTGAAATCTAAAAAGTTTTTATTTATCATGGTAATTTATTTTTAATTTTTAATAGTTATTTAATTACCTTATTAGCTTATACATTAATGATGCAGAAATTATTTATTTAGTAAAAAAATCAATAATATTGTTTTTATTGAAATATTAATACATATTAAATGGCTCAAAAACCTGACCAAAACTTATTGGCAGTGTATATAAACACCATAATCCTACAATAACCGAATATATGACCGTTTGGAGTCTTATAAAAGTGATTATGATACTTATATTATTTTATTTTATATGATGTCAATGTTGTCACCTTCATAATTTAATAAATATAACATTTTACAATTTGGGTGTTTTAGAAGAAAAATTAGGCTAAATGTATTATTATGAAATATATAATATTTATCTTTATCCTAGTATTTTATTTTTAATTTTTATGCAACAAATAAGTATATTTAATAATTATACAAAAATGTTGTAGTAATTATTTTATTAAGAGAAATATCAAATAAATGGTTTTACCAATAGTAAAATAAATATTATATGAACTACATAATGTGCTCCAATAATTTTATATATTATTATGACATGTTAGGAACCTATTAAATATTTTAGTTCGAATATATCCTCTGTGTGGATTTTATTTAAATTCAAATAAATGAATAGTTTCAAAATTGACACTATTGTTATACTATAAAAATAAAATATTATAAAATTGTTTAAAAATCACAAAAAAAATTAAAATTTATAAATTGAAATTTATATAGTCTACAATGACATAAATTATCTAATTATAGATAATTCACAGCACATAAGTAATTATTTATAACATTTTAAAATTATAATCTTATTACCACAAATAATATTTAAAAGATTAAATAAGGATAAATCAGGTTGATAATGTTTTAAATAAATTCCCTACATGTCTAAATTTTATTTGTTGATGAGATTACAACACTATATCATCTAATATTATAATATGAGTCATTTGTTGAGGTTTTTAAGGGGTTTAGATTTATTATAAATTAATATTTTTGAGATTTCTAAAGGTGACCCTCTCCTCCCTTATAGAAGGGCACCACCTCCCCCTCGTCTTTACACAACATTGAGATTTCAAGCTCATCCATCCCCTGCCCATTTCCATTATAAACTTCCCTATAAATACTCTATAGGTCCTGGTCATCTTCAAAGACCAATCTTAGTGCCCTAATATGAGGTTTCAAAGAGGCGTTTCGAAGAAGAGGTAATACCCGTTACCTATTCTTTCAAATTTATTTCATCATCTTCTTCCTATTATTTAGTTGTTTCATTATGAAGTAATAACATCAGTATCATTAATATACTTATATGTTATTATAAATATGAAACAACCCTATTACACATTTCATCCATCCTAAGGAAAACGAAATCACCGCGCATGCGTATGTACGGAATACCGTCTCCACACCGTGGTGTAATCTATTTTTCCACCACCACCTTACTTGGATGGGTATAATGGTTTAGAGAATAAATAAATATTATTATTATAAAATCATACTGATTCTAAGATATTATATCATTCACTCCAATTCCATTCAATAAATATGGGAACGATATCATCGCTCGTGCGTACGTACGAATTATCATCTCCACGACGCGATGAGATTTATTTTCCATGTTAACAATTCAAGAATGATTATAAAGTATATATAATAAATAATAATGAAATATATGACATAATAATTCTACTGGATTTATGTATATATATATATATATATATGTATGTCATCTACTTAATTTCATGCAATTCAATAAGGAAACGAAAACAGCCTTCATGCGAACGTACGGTCTACCGTCTCTATGAAGGGTGTTTTTCTTTCCATTTATCGATCTATTATATATATGTATATTATGAATATATATTATAAATAATGTTTTATATTATGGAATTAATTAATCATGATCTAAGTAATCATATTAATAATTACAAGTCAAAACACGGATGATAAATGAATTTTTTTTACCCAAAATGCTACTTTAACATGAATTTACAAAAGAATGGGTACTATAAAGTCATAAGTGAACCATATATGATATCATAACAATGAAGATGATTCTGTAATAATTCAATGACATTATTTATGTCATTATATAGGAGGTTCGGATACGTCCGAAGCTTATCTGACCCACGGTAAGGGATAAATTTTCAATCTCATTTTTATCTGAGATTGCTTATATGTAAGTATTTACTGGGGTTATATTAATAATCCATGTCCAAGTTTTATAAAAATGTTTTCATGTATGTTTAAAGTCCTTTTTACCCATTTTTTACTTTTACTACATTCTATGTAAGGAATCATTTTTCTGTTTACCATACGAGGAACTTTTTGACTTTTCCGGCAAAAGTACGAGAAGAATATTTTTTTATCTTATACGGCATGAACAGATTTTTACGGTTTCATAACTCCTTATTTTAAAAGAATCTTAATCTACAACATTTCATGATTATTTTCAATAAAAACCTTTTATATTAAAATTTTATGGCATTTTTTGAAAAAAAATGATTTTCAAGAAGAAAGGATATTTTCCTCAAGAATTCATTTCAAGTCCTTTATCAAAAACCATTTTCCATCTAAGATGAAATTATTTCATATGTGTATGTTTAAAGTATAAAGACTCTTTGATTTATATGGTTTCACTTTTCTAATGATGAAATGATATCCATTTGTTTTATATGGATTATGTTATGATGTAATGATTTTTATGAAACCCAATTTATTCTTTTGGTTTTGATGAATAATTTATGATTGTTTTGTGGTACACATAGGAATGATTTCAATATGAGATGGGTGGGACCTATATCTCCCTTCAATGAATTGGGTAAATATTTATATCTCATTAGATAGACATGGCTGGAAAGGTAAGTTAATCAGGTTTAGTAACACAGGACTGGAACAAGGGGTGAACTCGATTCAGAAAGAGACTTCGTCCACTAAGATGGTCTTGGCAGCAATGACTTGGCTATATGGAAATCATATCATGTGCTTAATGTTTTTTTTTAAAATTACAAGTTTTATTTCCAAGTTATTTTATCATGATTTATGATCTATTATGATATATTCCTTATGTACTACCTTATTTTATGTTATTTCTCAAGATTTCGATGTTTAAACATTATGTTCATGTTTTTATTTTCAAATGTATACGGTTTGTTTTATTTTCTCCATGATTACCCTTACTGAGCATTTGAGCTCACCCTTTATATGTTTTCTTTTCCCCATGATATAAAGAAAGGTTTTAGGTAAGAAAAAGAAAGGGGAAGATCTTTATGGGAGATATTGAAGATCTTTCACCAACATTAGAAGATTATGTTCAGAGTTTCCAAAGACACTAAACTATTATGATCCTTGAGTTTTGGTTTTTGTTATGTATTAAGTATTCTACAAAAGTAATGTAATGTCCCTGTATGACAGGATTTGGGTCTCTACAGTTGGTATCAGAGGAAAGGATTAGTTAACCTTTGGAAACTAGGATGCGAAAACTTTAGTGATATCCCTAGAGATATTTCTAAGGTATGTCTAGGGATTCCCTAAGGTTATGTATAAGTATAGGATATATTCCTAGAATTACGGTAACGATCTTAGAATTAAACCTAAGATGTTATATTTTGAATTTACTCCCCCTTTATTATGTTGTTTTCCTAGCATGATTTTTGTCACTCACACTATTCTTTTTGGGTTTTAGAAAATGGCTAGAAACATGAAGATTCTTGATAATGGAGGATATGATGTACAATGGAATGATATTCTTCATGAGCAACCAAATGAATGGGATTTGGTAGTCCAAACATCATTATTATGACTAATCAGAAATCTCATAATATGATCAATAATATCAACTTTGGTAAGTTTCTTGACTCGACTAATATGAGAAAGATGTAGTTTCATGATGATCATAGAGGAAAGAATGTTCAATTTCCCTCATGTAAATCATGTGGGAAGAGGCATGAAGGAGAATGTTTCAAATGAACTTGAAGATGATTTGGGTGTGGAAAAGAAAGACACAAAGCTAGTAAGTGTAAAGGAAAAGGTTCAGTTAACATCATGGACAAGGATAATGGAATTGATACGACATCAACAACGATTAAATGTTTTAAATGTGGAATGTATGGGCATTATGAAAACCAATTCCCTAAGGGAAAGTCTCATGAATAAAATCAGCATGGTCATATGGGTAGTATTTATGTTGATGATGATGAAGAGACTACAAATGATATGTGATATGAAAGAATAGTTCAATCTCAGTCAATGGATTAAGAATGTAGTGGAATGATTGTATGTTTATTAAGAGTTATGTTGTATATGTAATTTAATGGTACTATGGAATAAAGAATCATCTAAGGATTGGTACACTGTTGTCTTTCCTTGAGTTTTTGAAAGTATAGGATGAATGGTACTGGTAACCATGAAAGTTTATTCAAATATTTTTGGAAGGTAGTTGATATGTGCATAATTAAAGGATAAGGAGATAATGAGATTTTCGATAGTATTAATGAGCTCATTACTAGTATAAGGACTAAGTGATACCATGGTTTGATTATATCTAATATTTGGGATTTTGGTATGTGGAAAGAGTTAACGTTTGACAGAATTCATGTTTTCAGTAAGGTTCAATGGGTATTTATTTTTCCTGAGAATACAAGATTAACGTATTCACACATTTGTAATGCGATCATTAAGATATATCTTGTGATATATGAGTGATAAATGATGGTATTCACGTACTTGTTATATGGCCTTTTTAGTAAGCATTCTCTTATTACTATAAGATTAGATAGAAGTATTTTTGAAAAGCCTAAAGGTTGGAATGGATTAAGTTGGACATCAGATAGTATTTTTTAATTATAGAGATATTTGATATTATGATAGTATAGTTTAAGAAAAAAGGACAACCTGCAGGACGAGTGACAACCCGTCGCGTCGGACAAGGTTGCGGGAATCAAACCCACAACCGAAGTGCGACATGCCTTTATCGCCTACCACTGGCCTATAAGAACTTCCTGGTTTGGAGAAATTAGTATTATTTTATTACGTGGTATGATAAATTAAGTATAAGTCCATTTTTGGAACCGTGTACGATTAAACTCACCATAGATGGACTTATGTATATTTAATATCTTATACTCAACTTCTATTGTGATAGAGATAGATGGAATGAACTATCATTCTATCGCGTGATCTTATAATACTTCATGAATGTCAAATTCAACTTCATACCATTAAATAAGAGATGAAGCGGAAATTGTTCATGGAATGAAAAATGATGATTTTACACTGAAATCAAGTAAGTTTTTATCCTTATACAAAAAAGAATCAACATTAGGGAAATGCTCTTGAAAACCAAAAATTTTGTCCTAGTACTCTCATATTCGATGAATCTAATGGTACCTTAGATCATCACAAACATATGGCTTTGAAATTGTTGGATTTTTTATAGCCATGTTCTCTTCCACTATCCATCAGAACACGATGGTTTGATTTCTTTTCCATATCCATATTTTTCACCTATGTCTCCTATGTGGAAAACCCGGTGATTAGTTAATTTGGGTAACCGTTACATTTCATAATTTAGTTTTTAATGTTAAGTTTTTGTATTTCTTTTTACGATGTGGGTTTCTATTAAAGAAACTTTCAAGTAGTAAACCATTTATAAACCTGACGAATTTCGAGGGCAAAATTAATTTTAAGGGGGGTGGAATGTAACACCCCGAGATTTTATGAAGAATATTCTTTTAATTTCATTGATGTCTTGTGTTGTATGCTACACCAAAATTATCTTGTGCTATCCACGACACCGTATTAGCTTGCAATATATGCAACACTATTCTTGGCTCTTGTTACACACAATTTCAAGTTCTTTTTGTAGAAATTATTCTATGCAACAATAAGTATATATATTTTTTAATGTATAAATGAAATAAGTTTTGAATTATGTTATACGCAACACCAAAGGGAGATTTCACTACATGCAAACCTGACCTGGCTTGCACTACACACAATCACGGCCTTCCTCGATAGCGTGTGTTGTACGCAATACCGGGTTTCACTAAACAATTATATATGGATATAATATTATCATGAACTAGCCGTTATTAATAGTATTAACAAAATTTTAAATTTTATAACATTATTATTCATCTTACTCATTTTCTAGAACATGGTATAAAAATAAAATAAATTTTTTAGGTAAAATAATTATTTTTCAAAAAATGCATTTTGGCCGCCTTTTGATGGTGCACCCACATTAAATTTAGTTTTTGACATGTTTATAAGATCAATTTTACAGAATAAAATTATTCTTTTGATTCAGGATATAAAATTTTACCTTGGATAATTTTTTCATATTATTCTGATAACTTTCATATTTTAATGAATAGTAAAAACATTGTATATTTTAATTAAAAACATCTTTTTTCATCGTAATAATTTATGTGGTTAAATTATAATATTGAATTGTTTTCAAGTATAAATAAAATATATTTTTACCATTTAATAAAATTTATTTTATTAGCATTGATTTTACATTGAATTCATAGGTTAAATCAATCCAATCTTTTGAAATGTTTTAAACAAAAACCCATTTTCTTTCGACAACGAGATTAATTTTAATTTAATTTATGAAACTTCTATGTATTGAATTTTTAAAAATAGATTCCTTATTTGGAATCAGTGGGTCCAAAATATATTAATATACAACTTTTTATTTTTGGGCATTATGAATAGTAACTACAGTAAATTTTATTTACCATAGTAAAATGTAAATCATGTAATTAAGGGTAAATATAATATTATAAAATTACCCTAACTCTTGTATTAATACAATTGGATGATTATATTTCGTCCTAAGGCATATTTGGGTCTAAATGGAATCCATTATAACCCACATGGAGGTGATTAAGACCATTAGTTTATTTTATTTAAAGGAAAGTGAAATATGTCTCATTTAAACATTAATAATTAAAGTGTTTTTAATATAGGTTTATAAAGAATATAAATTCGGTTATAAATACTTATTTGAAATATAAAATATTTTTATTTATCATGGTAATTTATTTGTAATTTTTAAGAGATATTTAATTACCTTATTAGCTTATACATTAATGATGCAGAAATTATTTATTTAGTAAAAAAAAATCAATAATATTGTTTTTATTGAAATAGTAATACATATTAAAGGGCTCAAAAACATGACAAAAACTTATTGGTAGTGTATATATACACCATAAGCATACAATGACCGAATATATGACCGTTTGGAGTCTTATAAAAGTGATTATGACACTTATATTATTTTATTTTATATGATGTCAAAGTTGTCACCTTCATAATTTAATAAATATAACATTTTTAAATTTAGGTGTTTTAGAAGATAAATCCGAGTAAATGTATTATTATGAATTATATAAGATTTATATTCATCCTAGTATTTTATTTTTAATTTTTATGCAACAAATATGTATATTTAATAATTATACAAAAATGTTGTAGTAATTATTTTATTAAGAGAAATATCAAATAAATGGTTTTACCAATAGTAAAATAAATATTATATGAACTATTTAATGTCCTCCACTAATTTTATAGATTACTATGAAATGTTAGGAACCTATTAAATATTTTAGTTCGAATATATCCTCTATGTGTATTTTATTTAAATTCAAATAAATGAATAATGTAAAAATTGACACTATTGTTATTTTATAAAAATAAAATATTTTTAAATTGTTTAAAAATCACAAAAATATTTAAAAATTATAAATTGAAATTTATATAGTCTAAAATTTCATAAATTATCTAATTATGGATAATTCACAGTACATAAGTAATTATTTTAACAATTTAAAAATTATAATCTTATTACCACAAATAAAATTTAAAAAATTAAATAAGGATCAATCAAGTTGATAATGTTTAAAATAAATTTCCTACATGTCTAAATTTTATTCGTTGATGAGATTAAAACCCTATATCATCTAATCTTAGAATATGAGTCATTTTTTTAGGTTTTTATGTGGGGTTAGATTTATTATAAATTAATATTTTTAAGATTTCCAAAGGTGCCCCTCTCCTCCCTTATAAAAGGGCACCTCCTCCCTCTCATATTGACACAAATTTGATCCTTGAAGATCGGCCAAACCCTTCCCATTTACATTCTGGTCTTCCCTAGAAATATTCTAGAGCACTTGGTCTTCTTCAAATACCAATATTAGTGCCCTAAGAGGAGTTTTCAAAGAGGCGTGTCAAAGAAGAGGTAATACCTGTTACCGATTCTTTCAAATTTATTTATTCTTCTTCTTCCTGTTATTTAGTTGTTTAATTAAGAAGTAATAACATCAGTATCACTAATATACTTATATTTTATTATATATATAAAACAAACCCATTCCACATTCTATCCATCCTAAGGAAAACAAAATCACCACGCGTGCGTACGTACGGAATACCGTCTCCACGCCGTGGTGTAATCTGTTTTTCCACCACCACCTAACTTTGATGGGTATAATGTTTTAAAGAATAACTATATATGATTATTATAACATAATAATGATTCTAAGATATTATATCATTCACTCCAATTCCATTCAATAAATATGGGAATGATATCATCGCTCGTGCGTACGTACGGATTACTGTCTTCAGGACGCGATGAGATTCATTCTCCATGTTAACAATTCGAGAATGATTATAAAGTATATATAATAAGTAATCAATAAATATATGACCTAATAATTCTACTGGATATATATATATATGTATTTTATCTACTTAATTTCATTCAATTCAATAAAGAAACGAAAAAACCGTTCATGCGTACGTACGACCTACCGTCTCCAAGAACGGTGTATTTCTTTAAATTTATTAATCTATTATATATATGTATATTCTGAATATATATTATAAATCATGTTTTAAATTCTGGAATTAATTATTCATGATCTAAGTAATCATATTAATAATTACAAGTCAAAACACAGACGATAAATGAAACGATTTTACCCAAAATGCTACTTTAACATGAATTTACAAAAGAATGGGTAATATAAAGTCATAAGTGAACCATATATGATATCATATCAATGAAGATGATTATGTAATAATTCAATGACATTATTTAAATCATTATACAGGAGGTTCAGATACGTATGAAGCATATCAGACCCATGGTAAGGGATAAATTTTCAATCTCATTTTTATCCGAGATTGCTTATACGTAAGTATTTACCGGGGTTATATTTATCATCTATGTCCAAGTTATATAAAAATGTTTTCATGTATTTTTAAAGTCCTTTTTACCCATTTTTTACTTTTACTACATGGTATTTAAGGAATCTTTTTTTGTTTACCATACGAGGTTCTTTTTGACTTTTCCGGCAAAAGTACGAGAAGAATGTTTTTTTAACATATACTGCATGAACGGATTTTTACAGTTTCGTAACTCCTTATTTTGAAGAAGGATAATCTAAAATATTTTATAATTATTTTCAACAGAACCCTTTTATTTTAAAATTTAATGGCATTTTGTGAAAAGAAAATGATTTTCAAGAAGAAAGTATATTTTCCTCAAGAATTCTTTTCAAGTGCTTTATCAAAACAATTTTCCATCTAAGATGACATTATTTCATATGTGTATGTTTCAAGTATAATGTCTCTATTATTTATATGGTTTCACTTTTTTATGATGAAATTATATCCATTTGTTTTATATGTATTATGTTATGATGGAATGATGTTTATGAAACCCAATTTATTCTTTGGGTTATGATGAATGATTTATGATTGTTTTGTGGCACATGTAAGAATGATTTCAATATGAGATTGGTGGGACATATATCTACCTCCAATTCATTGGGTAAAGATTTATATCTCATGATATAGACATGGCTGGAACATTAAGTTAATCTGCTTCAGTAATATAGGACTGGAACGAGGAGTGAACTCGATTCAGAAAGGGACTTAGTCCACTAAGATGGTCTTGGCAGTAATGCCTTGGATATTATGGAAATCATATCATGTTCTTAATGTTTTTTTACAATTACAAGTTTAATTTCCAAGATATTTTATCATGATTTATGTTCTATTATGATCTATTCCTTACGTACTACCTTGTTTTATGTTATTGCTTAAGATTTTGATGTTTAAACATTATGTTCATGTTTTTATGTTCAAATGTATATGGTTTGTTTTATTTTTCCACTCTTACCCTTACTAAGAATTTGAGATCACCCTTTATATGTTTTATTTTCCCTAGGATATAAAGAAAGGTTTTAGGTAAGAAAACAAAAGGGGACGATCTTTATGGGATATATTGAAGATCTTTTACTAGGATTAGAAGATTATGTTCCGAGTATCCAAAGACACTAAACTATTAGGATCCTTGAGTTTTGGTTTTTTATATGTATTAAGTATTCCGCAAAAGTAATGTAATGTCCATGTACGTCAGGCTTTGGGTCTCTACACTTAAGAGGTTTGAAAAAAGGCATATGGATTCGTGGGATATTCATGAAGAGATTTTCCTATTAATTGGCAGCCACACCCACTTAATATGATATGATGTGTTATGGAGAAAATTAAAAATCAAAATTAATTCACAAAATAAGGGATCTTTAGGAATCTAGAATTCATTTCATGATTGGGAATCATGAAAAGACTTTTCAAGTATTACATGTTTCTAATACTTTTTTTTATGGGTGTTTTGTGAATACATTGATTTTTGTGAAGTCTTAGGGTTCCACGAAGATTGTGAGCTTCATGAAAGGTAGTGTGATCCTCAAAGTCACTAAGAAACATGAATATTGGGAGGTTTTTGATAGAGGGTGTGTTTTTAAAGGATATTATTTCTTTTAATTTTAATGTGGGTCTTATGAAGGAAATGAGCTTCATGAATAACAGTGTTCAAAACCTGGTTCCAGTGAAAAGTTATTTCAACTTCATCAACTCAGGACAAAGGTGTAAGAATATTCTCATGATAGTAAGTGAAAAGGAATTCATTTCTAATATACTAACTTTACCTTTAAATCATTAAACTGAGTAAGTCTTCATCCAAATCATTGAGTTAGGGGGATTCGATGGATGTTTTTTGAGGGAGTCAATGCACAATACATAAAGTGTTGTAAAATATGTGTTCCTAGAACAAATAGGATGTGTATGAAATTTTTTATTCTATAGAAAATAGTGAAGATTAGGGGATTTATGTATTATTGACACACTTTCAGCATTTTCTCCTTCTACTTTCAATTTAGTGAACAAAGTAAAACTATTTTGTTGTCTCTCTACATGCAATTTTTTAATAACTGCATGATTCCATCAGACACTTTTTAAAAATTACATCAAATGAGGGAAAAATATCCACCGTTTAAAAAAGAATAATTTTATAACCTAATTCAAACCTCCCCTCTCAGTGTGTTCTAAGGACCTACAATTTTTATCATAGAATACAAGATTTTAGAGTCTAATTTTTACTCTATTGTTTTTATGTAGAATTCGGTGAATTTTACGGGAGACAACATATTTGATGGAAGAATCCTATATATTTAGAAGAACCATATGAGATATCATCTAAGATACCTTGTTATTGATTTTACTTTTCCAACTACTCATGGGATTTGGGTCACCGATGATATAAGATTATTTTTTTGGAAAAAAAGATAGAAAAATGATTTTTTAGATATAAAATCACAAAGTTCTCTTAATACATCATCTTTTGATTAAATATATTTGATGATTATAAGTTTTACAAAAACCAATTCCATTTTGGAGAAATATTAAAATTTATAAGAAGTTGATAAAAAATCAATGGAGTTGAAACTTCATGTCTTTCTCAATCTATTTGATGATATGAAAATATATCCTAATGAAAATGTGGATAGATTCTTTAACCTCATAATTGATGTCATTAAAAAAATTAAAAGACATGGGATGAAATTTAGAATGTTTAAATTGTTAATAGAATTATTAATTGGAACCCATATTTTTATAATATAATATATCCAGATCTTAAGGAAAAATATTTTCTTAAGCTCTAAATTAATGATCCACTAAGCAGTCGGGTGGATTATGAAATGACAGATAAACTAGAAGACTCTTCCACTTGAGTAATAATGGATATAGAATTAAAATTAATTGGAAAACATTTGGTTTTTCGAGTAAGTGATTATGAGGAATAATAACTTATTTCAATTTTATCCATGTAATTTAAAAGAGAAAAATAGAGATTTGAAGGTAGGCTTTCGCTGGCTTATTTTCGGTGTGGTGAAGTGGAGAACATTGCCTCTTGGTGCCCAAGAAAATTTGATTATATATAAAGTGAATTATAAATATTGAATAAGTATTATAATATGTTCTCTAAAAATGGATACTTCAAATAAGAAATGAAATTTCATATAAAAGGTTTATCCACATAGAATAAAAATATGATAATGAATTTTTGGAGGATGTAGAACTAGAGTTTAAATATTAACATGAATCATTCACGATGGATATATTTGAAATGGTTGAATGTACAACAGAAGAATATAATTAGTTTCTTGGTGTTTTTATCACTATTTGTAACTTGAGAGAGTTGTTGGTGAGATTGAAAATTAATGAAATAGAAAAAAATAGATGGGAGATGTGTTGAATGAGTCATTAGACTATGTTGACCATCTTGTAGTGGAACATGATTTAACATAAGGAGAGGCATATGAACATGTAACCACTATTAAAATATCAAATAATATTGTTGAATTCAATCATATGATTGAATAGTATAAAATATTCATCAATGAACACATATCAAGATTCGAGGGAAATTATTTTATCGATGAAGAGCTTGAAGAAGAAGTTTTTAATCAAATGAGTAAATTAGAAACTGAATCAAAATCAAGGGAAACAAAGAAGAAACTACTTTTTGGAAAATTATCAGTATGAGAGCTAATAGAAAGAGATAAACATGGGTATTAAGGTGTATTAAAGGCCACGAATAATAAAATATCCACAGTTATGGGGGAAAAGTTAAATGGTTGTGATGCTAAAACATCACAGGATGGAAATTGGATGATACAAAATAAAGGGAAGAAAAATGTTGTACATATAACAAAATAATCTAATTTCCTAAAAAATAAATCTTAAAAACATGTATTGAAATATTTCCATCATGTTTCTTACGAGGATTTCCTGTAAAATTACTTTTCAAAATAAGTCTACCCGAGGAGTAATGGATGTGAGAATACATATCCTCTTTTGAAATGTCAATTCTATGGATTTATGTGGTAAACTAGGACTTACTATGAAGCGATAAGAAGCTATCTAAATGTATAAGTACTTGTATGTCAATAAATGGGATTGAGACCACATCATTTTTCATATATAATAAATAGTTTCTATGGATATTTTTTCACCGTTCTAACAATGGGAATAAATTTATTAATTAAAAGTATAGGAAATGTGGGAATAATACCTATTGAAATATGATACAATTCAATACCTAATAACTAAGAGGAGTTACTATGGTAAATATTTATTATCATTTGGAATAAGAATGTGAGAATGATGAACCCAAGCATGATTAAAATATATGGAAAATTCCATCTTTAGCATCCAAGAAACCTGGTATCTCAGGGATGAGAAATAGTAAAATCAATCAATCCAACCCAGTATAAATAGATATAAAATATTTAAATAATGGTATCACCTTGGTTATTGATATCAGATGCTTATCCCACATGATTAGAAATGCGGATTTGTGGAATAATGTAAAGAAAATGGTTAATTGAATAATGAGATTCAACATCGAAGGTAAATTAAAGATCAATGGAAGTGTAAGTACAGAACTAGAGAAAGACGGGTTGAGAAAATCTAACGATCTCAATGTTGACTTTTTAAATCAAAATATATTTAGTGTGATTCAACTCTTTGAACCCGTAATGATAGTTGCATTTATTCAGAATGGGAATACTATCAAAGGAAAGGATGGTAATTACCTCGTGAATGGATGTATAATAGATAAAAAATTTATACGAGGTTAATAATAAAGGGAAAACTTATTACTTTACTGCTAAAGAATAAAATATATCATGGCATCGAAAATTGGGTCACCTTAATTAATCTAGAATTTAAAAAACTTATATGTTTAAGATAGTTTTCAGTATTTACATTCTAAACTGTGGTCGATAAAAGAAAAGTGATGCATGCATGTGACGAAAGACGTTTAATAGTTTTTATCGACTGAAGAAGAAAAGGGAATCAAATTTTCCTGATATTATCCACAGATACCAATGTAGACCATTCAATGTGGATATCATAGATATAGATAGGCAGCTCATTGTTTTTATTGATTACTGGAGTAGAATATATTTTATAATGTGTATGCAGAGGAAAGGACAAGTGCTTGATTACATGAAGAGTTTTCATCGAAGATATGAGAATAAAACTTGTCCTGAAATCACAATTCTACGATCAAGTTATGAATGAGAATACACATCTGTTGAATTTTAAAGTAACATGAAAAAATATGGGATAATTCATGATGTTTCTGTAGTGATAACCCAAAAAAATGGGGTTGTTGAATATATAAATAGATATCTGAACAATATGGCTAGAACTATGTTGATTAAGAGTCTTGTTTCTATTAACCATATAAATAAAGTGTTCAAGTATTAGTACACACTCAAAATATTACATTTATTTTTATTTAAAAAAAAGACACTATATTTAACATGGTATGAAAAGAAGTCCTCTCTAAATTATTTTTTTTGTTTTTGGAAGTAAATGTTTCATCTAAAAAAATGATGTAAATCATGGAATATATGGTGATGCTAAAGATGAGGGAATATTCCATTGATATTCAATGAAGATTAAATCCTAAAAATGATAGAATAATTATCTTAAGAAAAATTTTGGAAAGCATCAATTTCAAAATCATTGAGGATAAACCCATAAGTACCAATATGAAGTCATGTTGATATTATTGAAGATGAAGAAGAAAGTGGAAAAGGTACCAATTCACATGAAGAAATAGTGGAAGTCTTAAAAATATTCATGGCTATCAAAATGATGATGATTTAGAAGAATAACCATAATAAAAAATCATTAGTGAAGAGTATTTATCAATAATTAATAGGATAAATTGAAGAGAGAACATTGATCAATACAACATAATTGGATAGTGTACCACACCTTCATAGTCAAGGAGAATGAGGAATTAAACACATTCCACCTTCCTATCAACTATGGAAGAAACCTCATTTTAATATTTAGTAAAGGGTGAATCAAGGGTTAAGGCAAGGAAAGAAGAACTGGATCATATTGAAATGAATTGGACATGGGAACTTATTAAGAGACCCAAAAAGCACAATGTGATGAGAAAAAAGTGTACTTTAAAATAAAATACTATGACCATGTACATGGGATCAGAAATAAGGAATTCATGGCATATAAAGGGTATGCATATATTGAAGACATTAATGTTGAAAAACATTCTACCTTAGTAGCTATGATAGAGTTGATTAGGATTTAGCTTTAAATGATAATTCATAGACATTACAATGTTTCTTGGATGGATGTGAAAATGAAATTATTAAATGGAGTTCTTGATGAATAAGTCTACATTGAAAACCCAATGGTATTTTTGATTAGAAATTATGATATTAATGTTTTTAGATTAAAGAAGGCACTCTATTGTTTAAAGTAGGCACCATGAGCATGGTATTCTATACAAGATGCTTATCTGAAGAAGAGTGAATTTGAATGAGGAGGTTTCAACCAAAATCTCTATGTGACAAACTCTAAAAAAGATCAATTTATGGTGCTTGTATATGTGGATGACCTAATTTTTGGCGGGAATAAACAATGATTTTCATAATAATTTTCTAATAACATGAAATTTGAATTTGAAATTTTAATCATTGGTGAACTCACATACTTTTTCAGGCTATAGGTGGTCAAGAAGATGGATTTTATTTTCAATTATAAGGTAAAATATGCATGTGATATTCTAAATTAATTCAATATGCATGAATCCAAAATAATATCGACTCCAATTATAGTTGGGATATCAAAAAAATAAGGATAGATGAAGCAAAAACTGATTGATATTGGTGATGAGGTGAAATAGTCGATAGAGATTCACTATGAAAACAAGTGCCCAATTGAGCTTTTGAAGAATATAGTTTATCACTCTCATTACAAACATATTGAGATTAGATATCACTTGATCAATGAAAAATTATAACAAGGTGTGATTAAAATGAAGCATGTTTTAACTGATGACCATGTGGTTAACATTATGACTAAGCCATTTGTGGCACAGATATTAAAAAACGTTGGCTGAACCATGGAATTTAGCCACCTACCAGTACATGAGGTGGTTATGGTTATTCATATCTCCCAATTTTTGTTACATATTTTAATTTATTTTTGGATTTAATGTATATTTATGGGTGAGATATGATCAAGGGGGATTTTTTACCACTAAAAGTACATATACTTCTTCTTTGGATTTTGTTTCAAAAGCTTTATATAAGTGAAATTTAATGAGTATTGGATTTCTGTATTGGTTTAATATTCTATGGTTTAATTATTTTATCATATTACACTCTTATATTCTAGATTGAGATTTTATCATGATGGATTATAGTGATTTATGAGTTATTAAAAATCTATTAGGTCCTTATATGAGGCTGATGATTTACTAAATTTATCAATAGATTTCCAACAAAGCCAAATGGGAGATATTGTTTGGACCAAGGCCTTTCAATACTAGAAAAAATTATAGTTTTTTCTTTTTTCAATCCTAATAGGGTTTATTAGAGAGTTTTCAAGGAAAGTGATCTTATAATACAAGATGTCTACAATGTTGAAGGTGGCATCATTTACTAGTTCATTCGAATTTTTTTTCTCAAAATATGAATGAATGAGAAATGCCTGTGAACTGTGGTTTTCTATGATTGAATCTTCTCAAATATTGTGAAGGCATGAGTTTAACAAATAATGGGCTTCATGAAGGTCGATCTTGGAGATGATATGAAGTCTCCCAAACAATAATCATGAACACATGATAGAAAGATGCAACATATTAGGACCTTGAGAAGACTCATGAACGAGTTAAATTTCACTAGAGATTCATGAATATATGAGATTCATGAGCCTAAATGAATAGTTTCATGAAACGTCATCCCGGTGTATGTGATCTTTGTGAAGGGATATTCTAATAAACAGGCGGCCACACCCACATCATTTGACACAATGATTTTTTGTAGAAAAGGATAAATCACTTTGAATTTTTAAAGGCAAGGATCTTCACGAATCCTGAATTCTTTTTGGTCTTGAGCATCATGAAAAGACTCGTCAACTCTTAAATAATACCAATTAATTTGAGTTATGAGAGTTTCATGAATACTGGGGGTTTCATGAAGTCATAGTGTTCCATGAAGGTCATGGGATTCATTAATGGCAGTATTATCATTAAAGGATATGATATTTGTGAAGGTTTGGGATTCCTAAAAGTGTGTGGGTTTGTGAAGGATGTTATTCCATTATATCATAAAGGGGTTTTTTCATAGGATATGGGCTTTGCTAATATTAGTTTTGAAAAGCTGGTTCTAGTGAATAGTTCTTTCAAGTGAATCAACTGAGGACTACAGTGCAAGAATAGTATCATGATTGTTTGGAAAAAAGACATCAATTTCAATCTATAAATTGTACCTTCAAGTCATTAAAATATGTAATATTTAAACCAAATAAATTATTTACTGTTAGCCAATGAATGTTTTAAATGGGTGGAAGTGTGATGTATACAAAATAATGTAAAGGTGGTGTTCTGGGAACATGGTTACTATGTATTAACATTAATATTTAACAACAACTAGTGAAGTATACTGGATTTAGGTATGATTGAAAAACTGTTGGCGTATAATCCTTGGACTAACCCATTATGGTGAATAAATTAAAAATGTTGTGTTGTCTCTCTATATGTGATTGTTTAATAACTTCATGATTCCATCAGACATGTTTTAAAATTTCTCACCAATGTGAGAACATGATATATTATTTTAAAAGAAAAAGTTGACACCATCATTCACCCCTCCCCTCTCAGGGTGTTATATGGCCCTACATTTTCATAATCATAATATCATTTATGTAAATTTATGGTATTGAAGTTACTATTTTAGGAATTATATGACATATTTTTAGGTTTTAAAAGATGAATTAAAAATTAAGTGATCGGTTAATGTGATAATATCTTCTTTGAAATGACTACTTTAGATATTCTCTTATAGATCCCATGATTGGGTCTTTGAAAAAAACAACTCTTTTAGAATGTGTATAAGTTTTTATAAAAGGTATATTAGTAGGTTTAGATCAGTCTATATGGATCAAAATGCATGGATAAGAGAGGGGAGTTTGTTTCCATATATAATATTTGTAAGGAGAACTTTTGAAATTACTTAAAAAAATTAAATAATAATAAATTTATTTTCATGAAAAATGATTTCCCATACAGGCTGTCGTGGTGGCATGGGGGATGGGGTTTGGGGTGGTTGTTTTAGGGTGGAGTCCCCGAGCCAGTTTTCTTTTTGTATACATTGTTTATATTAAAAGGTTCTAAAAATTTATCAAGATAATTTATTCCAAATGAACAATGAATAATTTATAAGTTATCCCAGGGTTTAAATACAAAAGAAAATAAATGTTTTGTTGGTTTATGTGTTTTTTAAACCTTATATTTTGACTCAACCTCTAATTTTACCGATTATAACCTTAACTGTGGTAAACTTGTTTTCAGTTATAAAGGGTTATAATTTTAATAATAATGACAAAATTCTATTAGAAATGGGAAATGAATTAAATTTTAGACCATATGTTATAAAAAATTTCTATTTAAATTTTTCATGATTTTTAAATAATTTAATATTATATTATTTTCATAAAATATTATTTATGTCATTTGAGACACTATTCATATAAATTTCTTTTAAATCACCAAGGAAAAAACAATATTCTAATTTAATATTTTAATATATATCCAATAGGTAATATTTATCATCAAAATTCATGGTACACACTAATTTTCTAAAATCACATTCCATTTAATATTATAAAAATAATTATTTTTTCTTAATTGACGAAATACCCTGTTAGTATTGTGTAATAATTCTAGGTAAATATTTATTCCTAATTTTTTTTAAAAAAATTACATGATAAAAAAATATCTCTAAAATACCCATTTTTAATAAAAAATTTACTCGTTTTTTATATCTAATAATTTCAGAGATATTAATATCAAGAGAATGATGATTTTGATATTGTCTTTTACTAAAATTTCAAAATTCCATTGTCATGTAATAATGGAATAGAAATGTAAAATATTAAATAATTTTATGATAATTTTATAAAGAAACTAATCCAATAGGATAAGGATATGTTTTCAGGTGATTTTGAGACATTATTATCTTACTTTTCACCCAAATTCACACATTTTAACATTACCGTGATAATGAACATTTAAATGGTTACTATTCATTATGAACTAAAGTAAAAGTGAGATTTTAAAAAATTATTACTTATTGATTCCAAATATTTAGTCCATTTTTCAATATTCAATTATTATACATGACATAAAATAGTTTAACATAAAAACAAAAAACACAATGAAAACAAGTTTTTAATAAAAAATTTCCTTATAATTATTAAACTGTTTTACATAAAATTCAAGAATAAAGTTCATTACTAAGACCATTATTATATTTTTTAATAAAAATTAACTAATTATATTTTAAAAATAATCATAATTTTAATTTTACTTTATAAATACGTTAAGATAAAATAGTTCTTAAAAAACATTATTTTTCACTATTCATTTAAAAAATAAAAAATTTTAGAAAAACTACAAAATTTCAACTTATGATAATTTTGATATATTAATTTAAAAAACTATATCATTTTTATAAAAAATGTATCTAAAATATCAATTAATTAATATTAATATTCTCTCACAAATAGAAATAATAACCATTTTTGAAGAAGACATATTCTTGAAGCATAAAATGAATTAGCTAAAAATATACTGATTATTTATTAAGAATTAAACAAAAAAGTAATATTTATTACGAAATTTATATATATATATATAAATATATAAATATATATATATATATATCATAATTCAGTTAATCCTATTCATTCATTTTAATTAAATGGCGTTGTTATAGTAGTCACATTTAAATTATAAGGTTTCATGGTTCATTTATGTTTGGTGTTACTTTTGATATATGAAATCAAACATAATTTCTTTATTTATGAAATATCTAGGCGTTATAATAGACTAAAATAAAAACATTCTCCATTTTAATACATCTCACAGCTTGGAATCTCTTTTCAAGGGACTTGATCCTCTATTCCGTTATCAGTTGATTAATAGTTCCATTAAAGGATGAGAATTTCTACCACATGATGCAGTCAAACATAAATAAATCATACTATGAAGCAATAATTTGTTCCATACAGGTATGTTTCATGCCATTAGTTGACTTTACTAGTATTTTCATAATCTACTCTGTTCCTACACCAGCTTTGTTAACATTTTTATAAGGTAAATCCCATCATTGATTATAGGTGTTGACACATTTCCCATTTATTCAATTAGGTTTCATTTTTAAATAATTTCGTAAACTATATTATTACATAAAATTATGAATCATGGTGTATAATTAAAAATCTGGTAAAATAACTATCTTAAATTTTTAATTTTTTCATATCCAATCTCATTATGAAATCTTAGTGTCATTGGGAGTATCTTTAAATTGTAGTAGTATTTTCAAATCATTTCTAAATGTTTGTAAAGAGCTTGTGAACCATCCAAAACATATCCCCTACTAGTGTCTAGTTAGTTGGGTAGTACTATTACAACTCTCCATGCACTCATAATGAGTGAGTTAATAGCCAAATTGGCCCCTTTTAGGGTTGTTTCCCATAGGTGCATCTTTTCCACAACCATATCCACTTTCCAATATCATGATATTGATATATTTTATAGGACAACCATAGAATATATAGCTTACCAAAACATTGTAATATTATCTTATATTTAGACACATCATCAAATTTATCCTGAGGGTTATGTTTTCTAATATATATCTTCTTAAACATAGTTTACATGGCATATAATAGGCCTTCTATGATACCAATAGTAAGACCCCAACTCAATTATCCTAGAGTATATTGTTATTTTACTGTAATAGCACTAATAAAAATATATTTCCTTATAAATTATCAAATAGCTTAGTTGTTTTGGGATACTAGATTCATTAATTATTTACACATTGAAATAGAAATCATGAAATAAAAATAATAATTATAGAAATAATTTTATTATTTATTTTAGTATATCTTGAAAATCATTCATAGATCACTTATTTTTATCACAGGGAAAGGGAAAAATAATAAAATATGATCTCAGATACTCAATAAGGGAAAGTGTTTAATAAGGGATATCATAAAATAAATATATCATGAATAATATGGATGTGGTAAAAAAATAATCAAATATTCCATATAATTAATTTCATAAAGGGGGAATGTATCCATTGATTATATAAAAAGAATAATAATCACACGAATAACAATAAAAAGAACTATAATTATAGAAGGATTAATTCTAGACATCATAATCTTAACATCTAGGCCTTATGAAATAAATGTATAAATAGATTAGTAAGGTATATGACTCATACCGAAAATAATTTTTCTCATGAGACCTATTGATCTATAAAGGGGATATAAAAGCCCCTTATCATTTACTATTTCCAATATATTCATTATAAAGAAGAAATGAATAAAAATTCAATACATAATCAACATAAACATTTGTTTTGAAAAATTCACATGAAAAATGTTAATATTTTCCCTTATAAATGACATGAGAACCATGACCATATTCCATCTTGAGTAATATGTGGGATGATATCATTTGAGTATATTCCCTTTAAAGACTAATATTTCTCAATTGATATTGAAATACATAGAAATACATTCAGAATATCATTAGAACATTTCTTGAGAAAAATACCCATTTCATCATAAATAAATAATTTAAAATATAAAAATCTATTGAATTTTTGGGAAAAATTTTTCATTGAGAAGAACCATGAAACCCTACCAATGAGTCTGAAAGTAATATAATATTCCTGATAAAGAGAAAAATTGTTCATGTAGTAAACATTAAAATAAATATTTCCCCCAGACACTCAGTAAAAAGAAACATATTCTGAGAAAACATGATGATTCCTTTTAATTTTTTTATCGAAAGTCAAAAATTTGTAAAAATGTATTTAATAAATCAATATAGAAGATACTAAACATTCTTGAAATAATTTTGAATAAAATACATATATGTAATAAAATGATTTATGACTGATTTGAAAAACAATATCGGGTTTTATTTAAAATATTCGTTTAGAATATTGACTACTTAGAGAGAGAAAAATGAAAGGAAAATAGGAAATTAATATGAATAACCATAGGATAATAAAATAGATTATTTTTAATGAAAAATTATGATTTAATTCTCTTAATGAAAAAATGAACATAAATAATCCTAAATAGAGATGATATTGTGAAATATACAAATACTGAATTCCTAACTTACTTTATAAGCACTCTCAACACATTTTTAATAAATTTAGATTAATTATAATTCTATAAAAAACTATATACAAACTTATAATATCATATATTATCCACTAATAAAATTTTAAATAATTTTTAATCAATAATTCATTTATAAAATTTTGTTTTTTGAGTGTTAACAATTTCATTTTTCTTGGGAGTTTTAATTCATTAGTTTCAGTTTTTTAGTTCCAGTACTTGAATACCGATCATGTTTCCATAATATAAATTGACATAATCATGTAATAATAATCATATTTAGTCATTATATACACATTGATATCCATTGAAATAAAGCGGATATGATAAATGAATCATCTCACCTCTTGGACACGATAGTTCATATATACGCAGAAGTGATGTTTCCACTTTATGATAGATGGTAATAAATAAAGGCATATGATAACTAAATTTTATAAAAATAATATTATATTATAAATCTAACATATATAAATTAAATATAATCTGATTACCAGCTATATAAAAAAGAAACGAAAAAAACATTCACATCACTTTCTGGAGGTGGTAGTCCCCACGTACGCATGAGAAACATTATCGTTTCCCAAAGGATTAGAAGGTAATATAGAAAATACAATATTTTAATTATAGGAGGATAATTATTTTATAAATTATATGTCACAACCCCCTCCCCACAATTTTTACCCCACTAGGACCGACAATGTGAGAAGGGAGATAATGACCACCTAAGTCCCTCCTCTAGTAGGCCCCGGGTTGGCGACTAACACTAAGGGTTTAGTAAAAACACAAATGGGAGGAATTTCCCACGAAGAGAACACATGAAAAATATAGAAATAATACATACACCAACTGACTCTAACATAGACCATAGCATAAATGAAATCCCAAGTATACATATGTAATGTCATGGAATACTACTACAACTGAAAGGGGAAAACATCAAATACCCAAAAGACTGTAAAAATAGAAGAAACCACGAATCCCAAACACCTCCTGCAACCCAAAGCTATTAGAAACTAGAATGATCTCCAACCATCTCTATGTGACTGTAAAAACGGTTTATATGGACATAGGGTGAGTATAATAGTATACTCAGTAGGATCCACCCTAAAGCCTCTCATGTAAAAGAAAAAAAATGCTAAAGAAAAGTCAACAACAAGTAAAAATAACTCATCACCTAAATAGGTATGATAAGTTCCCAGCCTCACCATGGATACTCTCACCAAGTATCACATACAAGAGTATATCATATAATAAATAATATCTAGGATACCCCACTACTACTTCCCAACTTGTGTTCCACTTTTCCCCAACATCACATATCCTAAGCATCTCTCTTCAAAACGGCTTTCCCGCAAACACCTGGGCGACACACCAGAACATGCACCTCATGAAAAAAACACAACATCCACGTAATAAAAGTAACATAGTAGTTTTTAGAAGCCACAACAAATCACATAACGTGTATCATACATCAGGGATTAAACGTGAAGCAATTATATCCCATACATCGAGTAATGATCCTCAAGACATCATGGCCTATACACGTTACACCTATAGTAGTACATAGGAATCTACATCTAGAATATATGTGTGTGAATAACCTCAAGCCATTAAATCCCTCCATGCACATATATGGGGAAAACTAACCACTATGCCAACTATCAAAAGTAATTACCAAGAGAAGACATCGGGGATAAAGGGGGAATTAAGCCATCCATCCTCCCACCCGAATGATGGGAAAAAACCCCAGGTCTCTGAATCCTCGTGGTGTCAGTTGATCTAACTAACGGGGTGGAGTAGCGTATTGAAACACAAAAAATTACAGAATAAACTATAGCCCCGAACAACACTATGGGCATAACCTAGTCTTAGAATCAACTACTGTTAACACCTCTTGGACTCCCGACTGCCACTTCTAAGACTATGTATCCTATAAACACACAACCATTTAAAAATCTTAATTGCATGACATCATTCCATTTTTTTTTATCAATTTCACTTTACGATAATTAATTCTTTAAACATTAATTAACTATTAAAAATTACACATTATATTTTATTAGCATCACACCCAAAGTCTGTTGTCCTCATAATTGCATCCCAGCAATCTCCGACCATATAGGTTAACATCATTTATTCAATTATTTATTTACAGTATTACTTTCCCATATTAAAAGTCATTCTATAAAAACATTCTATGCTACTAAACACAAGTTTCTTCAACACGGTGAGTAGATAAACTACCTGTCGAGTCTTTATCGCCTATAGAAAGAGCATAGTTCCATCCTCCCTTGAGAAGATAATCATGGAGAGCACGTGGCATACCCCACGCGTCTTTGCCCCTTTCCAAAGAAGGGTAAACAAGAACAACTGCCTTGTGTAGTGGGGAATGTGAATAAGATAAACAACCAATAAGAATCAGCAAGAATCCAAACATTCAAATCCAACTCGTTTCATCATCCTTGGTGTCCTCCCTAACACCCACATGCATAAACCAATTCAACTCGCCACTCTAGGTGTCAACGTCTACCAAAATCATTAGGCCTCCCTACCCCAACATATCAATACAACCATCCAGGCTCATATCAGAACACAAGTAGTAGGAAACAAACATCATATCAATTGGGATCTTGGCCCTTTAAATAAGAAAAAGGGTAACTAAGAACCCTAGTAGAGATTATCTTTTACCAAACAACACGTTCTTTATTCCATCTTGAATTAACCAATTTTTTATTTGCAGGTTCCAACTATAGGAAACCGAAATACTAAGCTATCACAATTTGATTAAACATGCCCACTGCATCAATTTGATTAGCATAAAATTACAATAACAACAATCAGAATCATTCACATGCCTCTTTATCTTTAGCCAAAAAATTATCAATTAATTCTGGCTTGACGATCTTTATCAATTTCCATCAAGAATGAAAAGCCAAAAAAATCAAGCATAGATATCACACTATCTAGAAAATCAAGAGGCAATAACATATGATCGATGTAAATTAATTTATATAGTTCAAATATTTATTATGGAAATTCCATTGTGATCCAGTGGTATAAGACATGCTAACTGTATAGTTTCACGTAAAAGAAAATAGAAGTAATGAATCCTCTACCTCAAATGATTCTTAACGTTCTTTATACAAGAACGAGCCACACAACGGGTTACGATCTCCACCCCCCGTGATAATGATATCTACCTGGGGATACAAAGACACCCCTACACTGGTCAAAACCCAAGAAAATTCCATTATGATCATGGAAAAAACATTATATAAAAGGGAAAGGAGAGACAGAAGGATATGAACCCAAAATAATGACAATTGATCATACCTTATATCGAAGATTGATCGATACTACATTGCTGCATCAAAATAGTGGGGAACCGATCCAATGAGGAAAGTTTTATTGCGCAACTCCTACTGGATAGAATGGATGGTTCTAGCATCTCAAACATGAGAACAAGGAGGAAGAACAAGGGAGGAAGATATCTCGTCACTTTAGAAGATTTAACGAAACATCGGTTTAAGATATGCTGGATTTTCCATTAAAAGAGGGTTGCATTAAACCATGCGGTTTGACCAAGTACAATCATCTCGAGCCTTAGGAAAATAATATATGAGTTATAGCCTTTAAATTTTCTATAGAGTCCTTAAAATAAGGGTTTAAATGCATTTTACGTCAATGGAAACGTCAAAGGGGAGAAACTGTAGGAAAGTTAAAACACTATTCATGATCACGGAATTTTCAAAAGGAATTAGAGGTAATCGTTGGACATCACCATTTTGGAAACACTGTTCATGAACTCAAAATTTGGAAAAGGAAATAGAGGTTACTGTTGGACATCACCATTTTGGAAAAACAATTCATGAACTAAAAAATTTTGAAAAGGAAATAGAGGTTAGCATTGGACCTCACCATTCTGGAAACAATATTCATGAACTCAAAATTTTAAAAAGGAAATAGAGGTTACCATTGGACCTCACCATTAAGGAAACACTGTTCATGAACTCAAAATTTTGAAATGGAAATAGAGGTTACCGTTAGACTGTTCATAGCAGTCTACCGTTGGAACTATTCACAGATGGAACTGTTCACAGAATTTGAAATTTTGAAAAGTGTTGGGGATAAGTCACCTTGACCACCCGATCACCTAAAACACTAGATTCCAGAAATTTAATGTACTAGAGATTTAACACACCAAGATTTCGTAGTATGATATTTTCTTTAATGTAATTCAATAGCTTTCCCTATACGCAACACCGAGTTCGAGCATACCATGACTTACCAAACTAGCAGTTAAAAAAGAATTTATGAATAGTATTAACTAAATTAGGAAATTTATATAATCCATATAATTTTAGAATCCATATAATATGTTTCTTAGACATAATATAAGAAAAAATCATTTTTTAGATAAAAGAAGTATTTTTAAAAAATTGCAATTTTACCACCTTTTAATGATAAACCCTTTTTGAAACCAATATTTGACACTTTTATATATTTAATTTAATTAAAATAAATTATTCTATAGAATTGTGACATTAAATTTTATTTTGGATAAATTTTGGGAACTTTTCTGATAACATTCATATTTTGACGAATAATGAAAAATACTAAATTTCAATTTAAAAAACTTTTTTAATCAAAATAATCTATAGTGTAAAATTATGAATTTGAATTGTTTGGAAGTATAATAAGATTATATTTTTATCATTTAATACAATTTATGTCATTATAAGTAATTTGAAATTTAAATTAGACATAAACACATGTCAATCTTTTGATAGTTTTTACTTCTTAAAAACCCATCTTTTGGTTTTGAAAAGAGAAATTAATTTTAAATTAATTAATTCTAATATTATGTTATGAAGTTGGTAAAATAGAATTTATTTTTGAATTTATAATAACAAAACTATCTTAGGGTAAATTTTTGGTATTTTTATAAAAACATTCTATTTTTTATGAATAGTGAAAAAGCTATGCATTATTGTTTAAAAACCTACTTTTTATTTAAAAAATTATTTATTTTATTAATATTAAGTCAATATAGATACATAATACCTATATTATTTCAATGTGATTCATTGGAGTAATTTTTATAATAAAATTAGATGTATAAAATTTTAATGAACTTTTTTACCGTCTTTTACCCACCTTTTAGGAGCATTTGTAAATTTACATAAAACCTAATTTTACCACTTCTATGACTTGAATATGAAAAAATATAAGAGATATGGTTTACATCAGTAAGTAAAGTGTGATTCAATAAGATGAAAATAATTTTTGGTGAATAGAAACTTTTTAATTTTATTTACCACGGTTAAAAGTAAATAGGGTAATTAAAGGTAAAAATGGTATTATAATTATCCTAAAACATGTTATAATTATATTCAATAATTTTAATTAGATCAAAATCAACTTTAGGAATAATATATGATCCTATTGGTTCAGTTGGATTAGATTAGGACATCTATTATTATTTTATTTATAGAATAGGTAAACGTGTTAAATTCAAAGTTTAATAACAGAATCATTTTAATATAGGGTTACCAATTCGATAAATTCGACTATAAATATTCATTAGAAATTTTAAAATATTTCCAGAATAATGGTATTTTATTTACAATTTTTAGATAATGAATAATAAAATTTATTTATGACACAATGATGATACATAAATTACCTTATTAATGAAATATTAAAATAATTTATATTATAAATATCCAAATAAATGTAATTTGAGACTTTTGATGAATTCCACTACTTTTATAGGTTAACTTGAGATTTTAGGGTCGGTTAAATAATTTTTTTCGAAGTAATCATGTTGTTATGATTTTTAGAAAAACAAAATTCCAAATAGTGTCAAGATTAACAAAAATGTGTTTTTAAAATAAAAACTATATTATTAGTTGATACAATATTCCTAAATATCTAATGTTCAGAAAAAGGGCTTAAATAATATTATATATATCATTAGTTAACCACTTGAGGTTCTCTTGGATGTTTAGTGTATTTTTATTAACCATATATTGTAAGAATACATGAAGACATGGTAAAAGTTAAACTATTTAACTAATAGTTAAATCATAAAGATAAGGTCAATATAGTGGGATAAACATGTCTAAAACCTATTGGTTAAGAGGATTTATACCAATACCCACATTATCTTCTAAATAAATCAATTTGGATCCATTAGAAACCAAAAATTATTTATAATAAAATAATATTTTAAGGTTTTACTAAAGTGACCCTCACCTCTCTTATAAAAGGGTGCTTCCCCTTCTCTTAATTTCAAACCTCCAAAAACATTTGGATCGGTTAAACCCTAACCAAATGTTGTAACACCCGAGACTTTTATAAGAAATATTTTGATTTTATTTTATATAAATCATCAAAGGAATCTTTCACTACACACAACACTAGCTTGTCTTGCTTTACACGCAATCACAACCTTTCTAGATAGCTTGCGTCGTACGCAATACCGAGTTTCACTAAAAAACGATATGCTATTAAAATATTATTAAAACTAGTAATTATGAATAGAAATAACCAGTTTTTTAAATTTTTAATTTTTTTTCAAAATGGACTTCATTTTTTGATTCGGAATATCAAAATTAGCCTTGGTTTCAATTTTGGTATTTTTCTGGAAACTTTCAATTTTTGATGAATAGTGAAAACACTAGGTTACTATTTAAAAACCGACTTTTTATTTAAATAATTATTTATTTTATTTAAATTTATTTAAGGTCAAAATAGATACATAATATCTATATATGTTCAATGTAATTCATTAGAGTAATTTTATTATAATTTTAGATATATAAAAATTTTATTGAACTTTTCACCGTCTTTTACCCACCTCCTAGAAGAATTTGCAAATTTACATAAAACTTATTTTTACCGCTTCTGTGAGTGGAATTTCAAAAATCCGAGATACACGGTTGATGTCAGTAAGTAAAATGTGGTTCAATGAGATGAAAATATTTTTTTGTGAATAGTAACGTTTTACTTTTATTTACCACGGTTAAAAGTAAATGGGGTAATTAAGGGTAAAAATGATATTATTATTACCCTAAAACATGTCCAAATTCTATTGGATAAGTGTAATTCGACCAAAAACAACCTTAGGAATAAAAGATGACCATTTTGGCCCACTTGGATTAGATTAGGACATTTATTATTAATTTATTTAAAGAAGGGTTAAAATAGTTAAAATCAAAGTTTAATAAGTAAATAAATTTTAATATAGGGTTATACATAAGAAAAATTAGACTATAAATATTCATTAGAAATATAAAAATATTTCATACATAATGGTATTTTATTTGTAATTTTTATACATTAAATAATTTAATTTATTTATGACACAAAGATGATGCAGTAATTATCTTATTAATGAAAAATTGACATAATTGATGTTATAAATACCCAAATAAATGTAATTTGAGACTTTTTATGAATTAAACTAATTTTCTAGGTTAATATTACATGTTAGTATTGATTTAATTAACTTTTTTCGAACTAATAATTCTGTTATGGTTTTCACAAAAATCAATTACTAAATAGTGTCAAAATTGACATAAAATAGTTTTTAAAAGCAATATTATATAAATAATTGTTATTTTATTCTTAAAAAATATAAGGTTCCGCCAAATGATTTATATAAGGTTATATATATTAATAATAAACAACTTGGGGTTCTTTTGGCTTTTTATAGTAAGTTTATTAACCTTATAGTGTAAGAACACAAAAAGACACAGTAAAAGTATAATTATCTAAATTAAAGTTAAATCTAAATGATAAGGATAAAATAGTAAACTAAACTTGTAGAAATTATATTGGATGAGATTATTTCTACCCATCCTCACCATAGATTATATATAAATCAATTTGGAGCTATTTAAAACCAAATATGGCTTTATAATAAAATAATATTTTTAGTTTCTCCAAAGGTGCCCCTCTCCTCCCTTATAAAAGGGCACCTCCTCCCTCTCTTCCTCACTCTAATTTGAGCCTTCAATCTCGGCCAACCCCTGAAAATTTATCCTCTAAACTTCCCTAGAAACATCCTATAGGTCCTGGTATTCTTTAAAGACCAATTTCAGTGCCCTAAAAGGAGGTCTCAAAGAAGCGCTTCAAAGAAGAGGTAATGTCCATTACCGATTCTTTCAACTTTATTTCTTCTTCAAATTCTTCTTCTTTAGTTGTTTCATTATGAATTAATAACATCAGAATCACTCATATACTGATATGTTATTATAAGTATGAAACAACCCTATTTCACCATATATCCATCCCACGGAAAACAAAATCACCGCGCGTGCGTACGTACAGAATACCGTCTCCACGCCGTGGTGTAATCTATTTTCCACCACCACCTTACTTGGATGGGTATAATGGTGTAAATAATAAATATATATGATTATTGTAAAGTGATATTGATTCTGAAATAGTATACATAAAATCCAATACAATTCCACGATTATGGTAACGATATCATCGCTCGTGCGTACGTACGGAATACCGTCTCCCCGATGTGATGCGACTCGTTCTACATGATTTTCATTGCATAATGATTACATAAATGAATTGAGTGAATAAATATGATATATATTACACTAATACCATTCTGGAAATGCGGTATCCATAACCTAAAAAGAAGAATAAGAATTTATTCGACAAAACACGCATAAGAACAAAAAGTAATAAACACCCGATTAACAAGTAGCAATGAAATATTACTAATAATAAGCTAAGTATATGACCATATATCAATGAGTATTATTATGGAATAAGTTAATTACAATATTTAAATCATTATACAGGAGTTTCGGACACTTATGAAGAAAATCGGACCTAAGGTAAGGGAAAATATCACAATCTCATTTTTATCCGAGATTGTTTATACTTTGGTATTTACTGGGGTGTATTTTATCATCCACATCCATGTTTCCTTGATATGTAATATTATTTCCATCCACCATAAATTTTTTAAATACAATTTTACCCTTCGGTGAGTTTTTAGTAAAAGATATGAAAGGAATCTTTTGTCGTTTTTCGTACGAGGTACTTTTTGACTTTTCCGACAAAAGTACGAAGAAAGTTTATTTTAACTTATACGACATGAATGGATTTTTAAAACATTATTTCCAAGAATATTCCTTTACAAGTTTTCAAGTTTATTTTTAATCAACTTCTTTTAGTTTAGAATTGTATGACATGTTAAGAAAGGAAAAGTGTTTTTGAAGTTGAAAGGATATTTTCCTCAAGAATGGAGTTCAAGTGTTTTATCAAAATTATTTTCCATCTATGATAATAAAGGGTTCTGTTTCTATCCCTATTATTACATTGATTTGATTATGTGGTGATGGAATTATTTTTATGAACTCCTTTATCTTATATGAATGGTTTTATGATGTCACGATGTTTAAGATTCCCATTTTTATTACATGGGTTATGCTATGATGTATGGTTTATGATTTTGTGGCACACATAAGAATGGAATCATTATGAGATGGGTGGGACCTATATCTCCCTACAATTCATTGGGTAAAGATTTTATATCTCATGAGATTGACATGGCTGGAACGGCAGGTTATACCGGTTCAGTGAAACAGGACTGAAATGAGGAGTGAACTCCAATAAAAAATGGAGTTTGTCCACTAAGATATCTTGGAAATGAGTCTTGACTAATAAGAAATGATTCTCTATGATAATGTGTGTATGCCACAAGGTTTTATGTTTTAAGTTATGATTATTGTGATTAAATTTCACTACCATGATTTATCCCATGTTATGAAATTATGATCACTTTTGTAGGGTAATATTTCTAAAATGTTATGTTCTTATGAATATGATGTGATTGATATTTCTATTGTTTACCCTTACTAAGCATTTGAGCTCACACTTTTGTATTTTTTCTTTCCCCAGGTCAGGAAGAAGGTTATTAAGTGAGATATTCCAAAAGGGACTATAGATATAATGAAATAAATGGGAGACAGTGTAGACGCTTTATGAACCAGTTGTTTATGTTTCCCAGTTTCTAAAGACACTATACCTATACGGTCCTTTCATGGTTTTGTTATATGTTTTAATAAGTGCACTTCAATTTTGAAGTACTAAAAATGAATGTAAAGTATGGGTCATTATAAATATCCTCCCAACTACAATCCCTACATCTTAGAGTCCTTCCTTTGATCATATTTCCACTCTAAGGAGCTCTTTTGATCAAATCAAAAGGAAGCACCCGAAGAAGAGGTAATAATTTCACCACCCTCTTTCAAGTTATTTTATTCTTCCACTTCATCTTCCATCGGTGTTTCCATAAGAAAATAATAACTATAGTAACTCCAACATTATTTTATGTTATTATAAATATGTTTAAACCATATTTGTTATTCTATCCATCCTATAAATTTCAAAGTCACCATTCATGCGTACGTATGGCTTACCGTCTCCACGTCATGGTGTAGTTTTTTATTCAAAAACATCATTATTTGGATGGCTATAATAATGAATATAACTGATTTAGATAATAAATATAAAATTTTTGTTATTCTTTATATATGACATACCATCCAATTATATAAAATTTCACCATCAAAAGAATGATATTGTCGCTCGTGCGCACGTACGACTTACCGTTTCCATGACGCGATGAGAAATCATTCCCAATCATAACCATTCAAGAATATTTTTCATTTGATGATTACAAATAATTTTTAAATTATTTATATCATTTTGGATATAAATAAAATACATCTTATACATAACAAACAAGACTTACGTATCAAAATATATACAGGAAAACAAATCAGTTAACACCCAAAACAATGATACTACTAAAATATTATTAACAAATCAATATTAGAAGGTAATATATGATATCATATTTATTAATGTGGTTATGGTATAATTTAATAAAAATTATTTAACTATTATATAAGAGGTTAATGTACCCTCGAATAAGGAAAAGTATCAGGTAAGGGGCTTCTTATCTCACTTTTAATTTCGTGAGATTTCCATTGTTCACCACATATTTATTGAATGTGGTGTATTGTGTACTACCAATAGATATATATTATCATGATTATATTTATATTCATGTTATAATGTGATTAATTTTTTGGTTATTAATTTTTTTCTTATGACTCAATTTATTACAATGTGGTAAGGGGTTTTCATCTCACTTCTTTTTCTCGTGAGATTCATGCTATATTGCCACTATTTCTTTTTGTGTGGTGTATGTACTGCCCATGATCATATTATTTGTGTAACATAATTTAATTAATGGGTATTTATATCTTCATTGTATGATACTTCTTTAATAGAGTGTATGTTTCGTATGTCACCAAATCGGTAAGGGAATATCAAATTTAAATTTCCACTCATTAGGCTTTACGCATACTTCGTTGATTATTTTACTCCAAGATTATGTGTGGAATCACTATTTATTACTTATGTAGTAATTTCCTATTCCCTTTATGTGGATATACCATTGATACACAAAATCTATAGATTGATAAATTTACCTTCCATTGATATGAACTTGTTAAGGGTAATCTTAACTCAATTTCAATTCATTGAGTTAAAGATCCAGGCAATTGGTTTTGTTTTTACAAGAATATGTGCGAATGTAATATGATAAATTTACACTAAATATCCAATTATATTAAGTGTATTTATATTTTTCACACATAATTATTTCATTGATTTATCCTCGATCTAAGGACACAGTCTTTATATGGTATTTCATCTCAATTTACATTCCATTGAGACCTCTTTTTGTTTTTCACAAATTATCTTTTATATGGTGTATATACTATCAATTGACATATTATATCATGAATCCCTTTATTCTCATGGTATTATAATGTTTTTATTAATTCCATTCCTCAATTACTTGTATTCCTACATCTCTTATTTGGTTAGGAACTCTTTAACTAAAATATCATTTTAAATGTTTTAAATATTTATTCTTCTAAATATTTCCCATTAATGTTCATGTTCTAAAAATGGTTTTAAGTATTTATTTATATAGACCTGAATTTTTTGAAATTTAAATTCCTTTTAAAAGTCTCAATGTTGTATGGGACACATTGATTCCAAAAAAAATCTTTTAAATGACTTCGTTGATAAATAGGGTGACATTTAAATGTTTTCAAGAAAAAGGAGATATTTCTCCCAAATAATCTTAATGACTATTTCCATATATGTAAATATAATTCAATGAGTTTTATTCTTGATTGAGGTTAATTTATTATAATATAATAATCCATATTTTATGTAATGAGTTATGGTTGACAGTGGATGTGCTATTTCTATGTCATTCATGGTTTGTGGTTAAAATATTGACATTTTGTATGCTAGTTTTAATATTAATGTTTAGATTATGTTTCACCCTTTCATATGAGTAATGCATTGAACTTAGTACTTTATGGGTAGAGCCCACTATAGCTCCTCGATGTATTGGTATCTTTCATGAGACAAACCAGTGTCCTGGCACATGGCCTTGACAAAATCTTGTTTGTAGTCTTTGAACGAGGCCTTGACTATGTGCTTATGATGTCTGACAATATGCATTTCATAATTATGAAATAGGATATTGATATTACATGTGATTATTAAAATAGTATAATATACATGTAAATAAGTAAATGAAATTATTTGATTTATCTTTTCCATATTATACTGATGTTTAAGTTTAAAAGGATTGTGTTTTAGTCTATTACATTGACTTAAATGTTTATTTTTATTTATAATAGTTTATCTTATTTTGTTATCCTTACTAAAAATATGATCTCACCCCTTTCCTATGTTATATTTTTCCCTATATGAAAAGAAGTATATTATGATTAACCCGAAGGAATCAGCTAAGGGATATAAGAGTGTTCAAAGGGGGTACAATGTTGTTTTTTTTATTTTATGATGTAATGTAAAACTTATTTATGTTTCTAGTACTTCCAATGTGACTAAACTTATCAGTATTTTGGGACATGATTCCTTATATCATGCAACTATTTTGTAATAATGCTCCAATTCTAGGTAACTGGGGTCAGGGTGTAAAAGTTTGTATCAGAGAAAGTTTACTACAAACCTTGGAGGCTAGATTTAGAAAAGCTCTGATTAGAAAACACTACCCTAAGATAGACATTGCGGATTAGTATAGCTGAACATGCAAAAAAATTGGTAATATAAATATTAAGTGGGTTTTCCAAGAAATACATCCCTGTCTAGATATGGGAAGGTAGAGGCAGCTCTAGGACAAATGTACCTAGGAGTGAAAACTCCGACAAGGAGTTTCGAGCTTGACCCGGGGTATCTTGGTACACGACAATGAGCCTTGCCACACTCTTGCATACAACACTCCTGAGGGATATGCTTAGGATAATTCACATTTTCTTTACAAAATGATTTGTAGTATTTTAATATAAGATGAGAATAAATAACCTTGGTTAATCCAAAGGTGTTTTATATTGAAAATAAGGTGTTATGATATTCTCTAAATGATTTTATGACTCACACTATGCTTTCTTGTGTTAGTAAATGACTAGATTCCAAGGAAGTCATAGTAACATTGAACATTATGTACAAGGTGGGAACTATTGTGGAAAAGAGAAACAAAATCAAATGTTGATAGGTGTAAAAGATATCATGTTCAGGTCGAATCAGTTTTCCAAAAATATGATCAACAACATATATACAAACCAACTTCCGGACTCAAAAAAGAAGAGAAAAGTGGTGAATTATAAGATCTCCAGTAGTGGAGACCATGTAGAAAATATAGCTCAATTTCCATCATGCAGAAAATGTGTAAGGGGACACCTAGGAATGTGTCTCAATGGAACAAAGAAATGCTTTATGTGTGGGGAAGAAGGAGATAAAGTGAAGAATTATTGAGGAAAATTAAGAGTACTATGGAAGAAAATAAAAATGATCTGAAGAATCCCTTTACAATCATTTTCTGTAAATGTAGGGGACCTCGGAATTACCTTAGTGAATGCCCTATTCTAGAGGATAACCACTTGGTCATGGAATAACCAATGTATAAATAAATCAATGGGAAAATGTTTAACAGTATGAGGGCTCTTCGTTAATGGGATTACTTTGGAAGACCTTTCTCTTGTATGTGTAACCTTGTAGTTAGTTATGTGAACATTCTATTTGAGGAAGAATTATCTTTTCTTTTGTGGATATAGTTATAAATAACCATTTGGGTTTATATGATCCTTGAATTTTATGCAATTACAGGTAATTAATTTTTGGGATGAAAATGTGAGGTATGAGATAACATTTGTGGTTAAATTAAGTAATGGTTATTTTGAGGAATTTATCTCATTTTGTGAATGTTATAAAATATATCTTTTAAAAAAGGACAACATGCATACCGTGTGACAACCTATCACGTCGGAAAAAGTTGCGGGAATCAAACCCACAACCAGAGTGTGAATGGGATTTATCCCCTACCGCTAGACAACATGAAGTCCCTGGTTACTGTGACTAATTCTTTTTAGTTAAATAATTTTTTTGATCAATAATATGTTGATTTGAGATCTTATGTATTATCAAATGAAAATCCTTATTATAGAAAAATGATTTGGTGATTAAGTGATAAATGTTATTTTGGAAGACATTTGCTCTGTTGGGAACACTATATGCATAAAGAAAATAAAATACTATGCGATTTCATTAAAGGAGTAATGGTGGGTTTTTATCTATGTTTTCATTGGGGATTTATAGCGATTTGGGTTATTTATGGAAATGATTAACCTATCATAGAGAATATTTGATTAGGTTAATTACTTTTAATGATGTGAATTTAAGAGTAGTCAATGTTATTTAGAGATAAAATTTAATATGGAAGACTACGTAATCAAATTATTCTATGTTTTGGGTTTCAAAATTAGTTTCGATTATATATAAGGACTATAAGGACAATTGTTTATTGAATAGTATCTATTGAAAATTGGGTTTTGTTGGTTTAATTTTAGAAATTAAGATTAGTTTTTCTTTCTCTAAAGGGTTATCCTTTTTGGGGATCATCTGATATTGTACTAACAATTTTGGTTTTTTTATTCTCTAAAGATAGGGGAAATATTTATTTTACCATTTATGGATCATGTGATTCTCTAGAAGTTGGTTCTAGCACTTTAGGTGTGACCAAGTCATCTTGAAAACTCATCGTTTGGAAAATAGATGAGTTAGTGGTAGAAATTTCATAAAGGATGAAACTCTATTTAAAAAGTAAGTATATATATTTATGTTCAAAGTTTATATCATAAATAAATTCCTCAACTTCATGAAATGGAACCTAATATAAAATTTTTTGTCTGTTTATTTTCCTATTGGGAAAATAATGATTTTTTATTCCATCAAAAGTTTGTGGTTTTCTTGTTGTTAACTTTTCATGATCATGTTTTATATCACTCTCTATTAGAACTTGACACTTAGTTTTATCTTCCATATCCATGTTTTCCTACATGGAATCCTAGTATGGATTATCTCGAGTGATCTTTGTACTTCTCTTTCTTTTTTTGTAGTGTTAGTTTTATTGAATCTTTTTCCAATTTTGGATATTAAATGATGTCCCCTAGCCCAATTTTAAAATTGCAAGGAAACAATTTCCAAAAGGGGGAAGAATATAACACCACAAGATTTCATAGTAAGTTATTTTCATTAAAGTAATTCAATAGCTTGTGCTAAACGCGACACTGAGTTCAAGCGCACCACGATTTACCAAACTAGACATTCAAAAAGTGGTTATGAATAGTATTAACTGAATTTTAAGCTTTATATACTTCATATAATTATAGAATCTACATTATGTGATTTTTATATATAATATAATAATAAATTCATTTTTTTCAGATAGAAGATGTATTTTTCAAAAAATGAAATTTTACCATCTTTTAATGGAGAACCCTTTTTAAAACCAATATTTAAAACTCTTATATATTCAATTTAATGAAATTAAATTATTTTTTAGAACCAGGACATAAAAATTTATTTTGGATAAATCTTTAGGACATTACTGATAACATTCATATTTTGATGAATAATGAAAAATATTAAATTATAAATGAAAACAACTTTTTTAATCAAAATAATTTATAGTATTAAATTATGAATTTTAATGGTTTAGAAGTATAGTAAGATTATATTTTTATGATTTAATATAATTTAGTTCATTAAAAGTAATTTCACATTTAAATTTGACATAAACACATGTCAATCTTTTGATAGTTTTTACTTCTTAAAAAACTGCGTTTTGGTTTTGACAACGAGAATTAATTTTAAAATAATTAACGCTACTAATATGTTTTGAATTTGGTAAAATATAATTCATTTTTGAATTTGGAATATCAAAATTAGTTGTGGGTGATGTATCAATATTTTTTCAGAATAATTTCATGTTTTGATGAGTAGCGAAAAACACTGCGGTATTGTTTAAAAACCAAATTTTTTTTAAATAATTATTATTTTTATTTATTTTAAGTCAGAATAGATATATAATACCTATAATAGTTAAATTTGATTCATTGGAGTCACTTTTATAGTAAAATTAGATGTTTAAAATTTTAATGAACCTTTTTACTATCTTTTACCCACCTTCTTGGAGCATTTGAAAATTTGCATAAACCTTAATTGTACCTCTTCTGTGATTTTAATTTAAAAAATATGAGAGATACAGTTGACATAAGTAAGTAAAATTTGGTTCAAGAAGGTGAAAATAATTTTTGTTGAATACTATGTTTTAACTTTTGTTTACAATGGTTAAAAGTAAATTGGGTACTAAAAGGTAAAAATTAAATTATAATTACCCTTAGACATGTTATAATTCTTTTAGATAAGTATAATTATTAAAAAACAATATTAGGAATAAGATATGATCCTTTTGGTCCACATGGATTACATTAGGACATTTATGATTATTTTTTTAAAGAAGAGTTAAAAGTGGCAAATTCAATGTTTAAAAACGAAATCATTTTTAATATCGAGTTACACATAAGATAAATTATACTATAAAGAATCATTAGAAATATAATAATATTTTCTACATAATATTATTTTATTTATAATATTTAGACATTAAATAATTACATTTATTTATGACACAATTATGATGCAGTTATTACATTATTAATGATAGATTAAAATAATTGAAATTATAAATATCTAAACAAATGTAATTTGAGATTTTTGATGAATTACACTAATTTTCTAGGTTAATATGACATGTTAGGTTGATTAAATAATTTTTTGTCTAATTAATCATGTTATGATTTTCACAAAAACCAAATACTAAATAGTGTAAAAATTAACCTAAATGAGTTTTTAAAACAAATACTATATTAATGGTTGATATAACATTCATAAAAATATAAGGTCAGTCCAAAGGTCTTAAATAATATTATATATTTCATTAATGAACTACTTGTGGTTATCATGAAAGTTTAGAGTATGTTTATTAACCATATAGTGTAAGAATACAAGAAGACACCGTAAAAGTTAAACTATTTAACTAATAGTTAAATCTAAACGATAAGGTTAATATGGTGACCTAAACTTTTCTAAAACATATTGGTTAAAAGTATTTAGACCCATACTCACCTTAGAATATAAATAAACCAATTTAGATCCTTTAAAAACCAAAAATGATTTATAATAAAAAAATATTTCCAGGCTTTCCTAAAGTGACCCTCACCTCTCTTATGAAAGGTTACTTCCCCTTCCCTTAATTTCAATCCTCCAAAGCCATTTGGCTCGGCCAAAACCTACTCCAATTTTCTAAAAACTACCTTCACTACATACTAGAGTCATTCATTTTATCATAAAGCCAACCTATGGATCCTTTTTGATCAAATCAAAAGGAAGCATCCGAAGAAGAGGTAATAATTTCACCACCCTCTTTCAAGTTCTTTTCTTCTTCCAGTTCCTCTTTATTTGTTGTTTACATATCAAAATAATAACTATAGTACCTCCTACATACTTTAATGTTACTATAAATATAGTACAACCATATCCATTATTATATCTATCCTATAAATGACAAAGTCATCAAACGTGTGTATGTACGGCTTACCGTCTCCACGCCGTGGTGTTGTTTTTATTCAAAAACATCATTATTTGGAAGGGTATAATAATGACTATAACTAATGTAAATAATAAATCTAACATTTCAATTATTCTGTATATATTACATACAATCCAATTATATATGATTTCACCATCAAAAAAATGATATTATCACTCGTGTGTATGTACAGCTTACCGTCTCCACGACGCGACGAGATGTCACTCTCCAATGTTACCATTCTAGACTAATTTTCATTTTATGATTAAAAATAATGTTTAAAGACTTAATATAATTCTGGATATTAATTAAATACATCTTATCCATACCTAACATGAATTAAGTAACAGAACATATAATGGAAAATGAATCAGTTAACACCCGAAACAATGATACTACTATAATATTATTAATAAAGAAAAATTATAAGATCATATATGATATCATATTTATGTATGTGTTTCTCGTATAATTTAAAAACAATTATTTAACTATTATAAAGAAGTTTAATGTACCCTCGACTAAGGAAAAGTACAAGGTATGAGGCTTCTTGTCTCACTTTCAATTTCTTGAGATTTTCATCGTTCACCACTTATTTATTGCATGTGGTGTATTATGTACTACCAATTGATATAAATTATCATGAATATATATATATTAATGGTATTATGTGATTAATTTAGTGGGTATTAACCTTTTGTCTTATGACTCAATTGATTACAAGTTGGTAAGGGGTTTTCATCTCACTTCTTATTCCTGTGAGATTCATGCTATATTGACACTCTTTCTTTTTTGTGGTGTATGTACTACCCATGATTGTATTATTTGTTTAATATAATTTAATTTATGGGTATGTTCATCTTCATAGTATGATACTTATTTTATGGGGTGTATGTTTCGTTAGTTACCAAGTCGGTAAGGGAATTTCAAATTTCAATTTCCACTCATTGGGCTTTACATAGACTTCATTGATTATTTTACTGCAAGATTATGATTGGAATAACTATTTATTATTTATGTAGTAATTTCCAATCCAATTTATGTGGATATAACTTTGATACACATAATAACTCCATTTATAAATTCACATTCCATTGATATGACCTTGTAAAGGGTAATCTCGGCTCAATTTCCATTCATTGAGTTAAACATCCAATTCATTGGTTTTGTTTTTACAAGAATGCGTGTGAATGTAATATGATTTATTTACACTAAATATCCAATTATATTTAGTGTATTTATATTTGTCACACATAATTATTTAATTTATTTATCCTTAATCTAAGGATACGATCATTATAAGATATTTCGTCTCAATTTACATTCCATCAAGACCTCTTTGTCCTTAAGCTCCAATTCACTTTTATATGGTGTATACACTATCCATTGACATATTATATATTGAATCCATTTATTCTCATGATATTATAATGACTTGATTAATTTCATTTCTCAATTACTTGTATTCAAGCGTCTCTTATTTGGTTAGGAACTCGTTAACTAAAATATCTTTTTAAATGTTTTAAATATATATTGTTTTAAATCGTTCTTATTAATGACCATGTTTTAAAAATGGTGTTAAGTATTTATTTATATGGACATGAATGTTTCTAAATTAAAATTCCTTTTAAAAGTTTCAAATTTTTATGGGACACTTTGATTCAAAAATCTCTTTTGAACCACAAAATTGATAAATAGTGTGACATTTAAATGTTTTTAGGAAAAAGGGGATATTTATCTCAAATAGTTTTAAGGACTATTATCATCTATGTCAATATCCATCAGTGTATTTTATTATTTATTGAGGTATATTTATTATAATACAATCAACCATAGTTTATTGAATGAGTTATGATTGCCTATGGATGTTCTATTTTTATGCCATCCATGGGTTGTGGTTAAAATATTGACATTTTGCAAGTTAGTTATAATAAGAATGTTTAGCTTATGTTTCAACCTTTCATATGAGGAGTGAATTTTACTTAGTAAGTGATGGGTAGAGCCTGCTATAGCTCCTCAATGCATTGGTAGGTCTCATGAGACAAACTAGTGTCTTGGCACAAGGCCATGACAAAATCTTTTTTGTAGTCTTGGCACGAGTCCTTGACTATGTGGTTATGATGTCAGACATTATGCATACCATCATTATGAAACTGTATGAAAATATTACATGTGGTTATTCGACTAGTATAATATCCAAGTGAATATGTAAATGGAATTATTTGATTTATCTTTTCTATATTGTGCTGAAATTTAATTTTAAAAGGCTTGTGTTTTAGTCTTATACATGACCTTAAATTTTTACTTTTTATTTACGATAGTTTCTGCTATATTGTTATCCTTACTTAGCATCTGAGCTCACCACTCTCTTATTTTATATTTTTACCAGGATGCAAAGAAGTATATTACGATTAACCTCTAGGAATTGGCTAAGGGATATAAGAGTGTTCAAAGGGGAAATAATGATATTTTTTTTATTTCATGATGTAATGTAAAACTTATGTATGTTTCTAGTACTTATGAGGCTACTAAATTGATTGTTCATTCGCGAAATGATTCCTTGTAACATTCCAATGTTATGTAGTAATGCTCCTATTCTTGGTAACTGGGTTCAGGGTGTTACAATAGAGGTCCAGGGCATTACATCGGATACCTCTGAAAACATTCTCATCCTCAAGAATTCAAAACAAACCTAAAAGGAAATAGAAAATAATTCTGAACAACCACCCATAGAGATACCTCTCAAAAGGGATAAATCCACAAGAAGAAACCAAAGAAATCCATCTCATAAACACAAAAGGTCTAAATACACAAAGGGGACATCGTTACATGAAAACATTTAAACATAAAGCAACCATGGGTACTAAGCATGTATTTGTCACTCACATTCACAGGTACTCTCCTCCACACCACTGTGTCGCCACAAGATAAGATCCAAGGGGATATAATGCCTACACAACACCTTCTATTTACAGTCTTGGATCTCCATAGGTCGCTCCTCAAAGGTCACATCATCATCAACATCTATCTATACCCAATCGATAATGTGCAAGTTTTCAAGATGATAACGATGAAGCTGTGATACATAGAAAACATCATGTATCCTGATCATCTGCAGGTGAATTGCTACTTGATATGCCACATTTCCAACACATGATAACACCTTGAAAAGCCCAAAAAAATGAGGAGAAAGCTTACTCTCACGACCAAACCTTCACTAGCCATGACAGGGAGTCGCCTTTAGAAACACGTGATCCCTAACATCAAACTCTAAGGGTCTTCTTCTTTGATTGAAAAATGATTTCTATGGATATTGTGCTATCTCCATCTTCTCACTAATCACCTGAACCATCTTTTTGGTATTTCACACTAGTTCCGGTGGAGTGAAAAATATTTTTGTAAGTGAACTCCACCATGGGTAAGTGCCTCATCCAAGAACCTCCAAAATCTAGGACACAAGAGAGTAACATGTCTTCATGAGTCTTGATGGTCCGCTCTATCTGAACGTCTATCTGAGGATGAAAAGTAGTGTTAAGGTGTATATGAGAACCAAAAGCATGTTGTAGACCTCTCTACACCCTATAGGAAAAATAAGGACCTTTATTGGAAATTATCATCGTTGGGACTCCATGAAGTCTCACCAGCTCTTCCAGATAATTCCTCGACAAAACTTCCACTGAGCTAGACTCCTTGATTTCTATAATGTGGTCTGATTTCGTTAAACGGTCCACTAACACCCAAATAGAATCATTTCCTCCTGAATCTCGAGGTAAAATAGTAACAATGTCAATTGAGATGTCCTCCCACTTCCATTGAGGAAAATCTAATGGCTGGAGCAGACCACCGGGGACACCGTGTTTGTCCTTCACCATCTGGTAGACCAAACATTGAGAAACAAATTCTGCAACAGAACGCTTCAGCCCAAGCCACAAAAAATGACTCTTCAAGGCTTCGTACATCTTTTTCACGCCAGGATGCACCGCTAAAGGTGAACTATTGAACTCTCTGAGAACTATATTCTGCATGGCCAAATGAAAAAATAGCATTCTATGATACACCACAAGTTGTTGTTCATCCTCACACCAACCATCTTGGTCTTCGCCAGAAACAACTTAGTCTCTCCATACATCCACCTCATGATCCCCCAATAAGGACTATTCCATGTGGTGCACTAGAGACGACTGCACTGTCATCTAGAAAAGACAACCACTACCCCCAACTTCTACCATATCGAGATGTAATGCTGACAGTTCTTACATAACTCTCTAGGAATCACCAGATTCACACACTACATCACCACACAACTTTTTTCTCAGCGCATCATCTAAAAAATTCCCCTTTGTAGGGGTATAAATTATTTCAAAGTCATATTCCAATAAGAACTGCATCCACCAATGCTATCGCAAGCTTAAGTCATGCTGGGAGAAAACATACCTTAGGCTTTTATGATCGGTGAAAACCACAAAGCGCACTCCAATGAGGTAATGTCTCCACAAATTCATAGAAAACACCACGGATGCCTGCTCAAGATCTTGGGTGGCCTAATTATGTTCATATTGATAAAACTACCATGATCCGTAAGGAACAACTGATCTCTACTACATAAGAACACAGCCTAACCTCAGATGGGAAGCATCGTAGAAAAATCAAACAAAACTCCCTCTACTGAAAGACAAAGAACTATAGCACTTACTAACTTCTCTTTTAGATACTCAGAAGATTTTTGACACTGATCAGTCTATATGAATGCATGATTAGTCCTAGTCAATGCTATCAGAGGAGTTCCAACATGAGAGAAATCAGTTACGAACCTCCTGTAGTAGCCCACAAGACTAAGGAAACTTATCACCTTTGACACTATCTTGGGGGCTACCCAATAAACAAATGCATCTATCTTTAATGTATCCATAGATATGCCCTATTGGGACACAACATCACCCATGAAATGGACTTCTCAAGCCAAAAAATCACTCTTTGAAAACTTCCCAAATAGCTAGTGTTGATGAAGAACTCCCAAAATAGTGTGTAGATTCTACACATGCTCCTCCTCATATTTGGAGTACACAATGATGTCATCGATGAAAACCACCACGAAATTGTATAGGAACTCACAAAACACAATGTTCATCCATCCCATGAACACAGCTAGATCATTTATCACACCGAACGTCATTACAATGAACTGATAAAGTCCATGATGATGACAAAATGTAGTCTTCGAGACAACCTCATCCTTCACATGAATCTGATGATATCTTGACCGAAAATATGTCTTTGAGAACCAACATTCAACCTTCAGTTGATCGAATAAATCATTAATTCACGAATTAGGATAGATATTCTTCATGGTCACTTTGTTTAAGTGATGATAATCGACACACAACCGCAAAATTCCATCAGCCTTCTTCACGAAAAAAATTGGGGCACCCCACGGTAACACAGTCGACCAAAAAAAATCACACTATAATAGACCATCAAGATATACACATAGATCTAATAACTCCGAAGGGGATTTCCTATATGGAGACATAGAGATAAGAGACACTTCTGGTTGTAGCTTGATCCCAAACTCAATCTCTCATTGAGGGGGTAAAGCTACATCCTCTTCTGGAAAGGCATCTGGGTACTCTTCTATGACCCAAGGAAATGCTAACTGCTGAACGTCTAAAGAACTTAGCAACACCTCATCCATCGTTGGTGATAAGGACAAAACATGCCTCTGACCCATCTTAGGGTCTCGCCCACCAATGAACAACACTGGCTCTCTATCCGTATGGAAGAACACAACCTGCCTTCTGGAGTAAACCATGATAGCCAGCACTGAATAAAACCAATCCATGTCGAGGATGACCACAAATGATTGTATTCATTGACATAAGAATTCTCCCCATGAGTGGTGATACCCTAACACTAGCTCACAGTCTCTACATACTTCAAAAATGTTAGCTAGACCACGAACTAGTGTAGTCAGCGCCAAGGGCACTGGAAGCCTCTCTATCTCAAGTCCAAAATCATGGAAAAGGGTAGGTGATATAAAGGAGTGTGTCACTCTTGAATCAAACAAGTCATACACCAAGATATAAAACAAGCAAAGGGTACCTCAAATGACTTCTAGCTCGCTTGACATTAGAAATGATAAATCGGGAAGCTAACCACGTCCACCTCTATAGCCTCTCAGGCCCTGATGATGACCACCACCACCACCACAGACACACTCTGTTCTCTGAGGACAAGGAGTGTCACAGGGCTGTACCCAACCTACCTCATCAACCCTCTGCTTATCCAAAGACAGTGTGACCGGCTGTTTTTACCTCGACTAGAACTGCCTCAATGAAGGAACTTGGAGTAGGACACCTAGTGCACAATGACTGATCTAAATGGTCGGGAACACTCATTGCTGATGAATTAAACCACCACACGAAAAACAATCACTTAATCATATGGCATTGGACTGAGAGTCGCTGCCTCTTGAGAAATGAGATGCAGAGGGCTAGGACCTACCCCCTCCCTCCCTGGCTGAACGGAAACTCTTCCGTCCTGAAAATCGGGAACCCTGAACCACAACTATGATTCAAGAGAATTCAAGATAACTCCCCTCGCATGATGATCCGGTCCGGGCCAAATACTTCTTGATGACCATTTGCCTTGCCAGCAACTCAATATATGTATTCACCATAAATGGGGTGACATAGCACTGGATGTCCAAATGCAAATCCTCCTCAAAATGCCTCACACGGGCCTCCTCATTTGGGAACAGGTCCGATGCATATTGTAAAAGGTCCCTGAAAAGGATTCCAAACTCTCGCACACTAGAGCTCCTCTATTGAAGGGTAAGAAGATCCCGACAACTAGACGCCTTCTCAGTCAAGGAAAAAAACTCGAATCTAAACCTGTCTTAGAACTGATCCCATGAGATCGATGACTCCTCGTGATCCCCGAGGAACAAGAACCGCCACTACCTCATTGTTCCATGAAGAATTGTCACAACCAAGGGCACCCAGTGCACCTTTTGAGCATGGATCGAACTGAAGCCTATCTCAACCACCACCAACCAGTATCCCATTACTGCATCTGAAACGGAGCCCTCGTACCTCTACAGACTCTGGCTCTGAATCTCTTGGAGTGTCCTTCTCCAAGTTTCGTCATCGTCAACCTCTACCCGATAGTGATCTACTGGCACAACCTACTTGAAAATTTCTATGTGATCTTGATGAGGACGTAGAACGGGAGCCATACATTAAAAATAAAAAATAGTTTGAGCTCCGAAAACTGGAATATGAAAGACTCTGCATTAATTAATTAATTTTTTTTCTTTTATTATTTTTAGGTTAACATATCCCAAGGTCTACCCATTCAAACATAGGCATAATGAATAATGATGCATGATCCATTCCAAGGTCTCTACCCTACAACAAGTATTACCAACTTTAGCAGCCATTTTAAACTTAATGGTCTGTGCATCAGATCATAGGGTGACCAAAACACCTATGTCTCACTAGGTATCCAATGTTTACATCACTTTCTAAACTTGAATAATAATGTTGCCCTACCAACCCATGCAACCTAACATGTGCCTAACTCCAAAATCCATCCTATCTCTCAACAAGAGCCTATGATACAACTCTTTCCAGACCCCCTCCCCAAAAGGTGTACCCCTCCTGGGCTGGCATTGTGAGTATAGAGATAATGACCCCTGAGTCCCACCTCTAGTAGGCCCCGTGTTGGCGACTAGCACTATGGGTATAGTAAACACACAAATGGGTGGCATTTCCATCTAAGAGAACACATCATAAAGAGAGAGATAATACAAACACCAACCAACTCAAACTCAAGCAATAGTATAAAATAAATCCTACGTACACATATATAATGTCATGCAAGACTACTACAACTAAAAGGGGAAAACCGTAAATACCCAAAAGAAAGTAAAAAAACAGAAACCTTGAATCCCAAACACCTCTTGCAACCCCAAGATAGGAGAAACCAGCAAGATATCCAACCTACAGCAAGTGATATGAAAAACCGTTTACATGGACATAGGGTGTGTATAACAGTATAAATAGTAGGATCCTGCCCAGATTCTCTTGTGAAAAAGTAAAGAAAGCTTGCTAAATCATAGAGAAAAATAACTGAAACTAACTGATCACCTAAATAGGTATGCAAAGTTCCCAACCCCACCATGGATACTCCCACCATGTATCATAGAAAAAGAGTATATTATATAAAAATGAAGATCAAATGTACCCCGCTACTACTTACCCACTGGTTTTCCACTTTTCCCCAGCATCACACATCCTAGGAATTTCTCTCCAAAAAGACATGCCCATAGACACCTGGGGGAAGCACCACAACATGCACCTCGTTCAACAAAACCATCACTTCCATGTAAGAAATATAATCCTATAGTTTTTAGAAGCCACAACAGCTCGCATAACATGTATCATATGTTGGGAATTAAATTTCAATCCATTATAGCCTGTACAACATGTCAGAATCCTTATGCCATCATATCATATACATGTTACACCTATAGTAGTCCATAAGAAACTATATCCAGAATATATGCGTGTGAATAACCACAAGCCATTACATCCCTCTTCACACGTATAAGGGGAAAACTAACCATTGTGCCTACCAGCACAAGTAACTACCATGAGAAGAGAGAGGGGCCAATGAGGGTTATCATCCATCCATCCTCCCATCAGAATGTTGGGAAAAACACCCCTAGGGCTAAAAATCCCCGGGGTGTCAGTTTCACTAACTAACAGGGTGGATTAGCATATAGAAACAAAAAAAGTACAGAATATATTATAACTCACAACCAAACTATGGGCATAACCTAGTCTTTGACTCTACTGCGGATAACATCTCTCAGACTCCCGACTGCCACATCTAAGACTAAGTATCCTATAAACACATGACAATTGAAAAATCTTGATTACATTACTTCATTAACTTTTTTATTAGTGGAACATTGCGTTTATTAATTCTTTAAACATTAATTAACCATTAAAAATTCCCCATTATATTTCATCAGCATCACACCCAAAGTCTGGTGTCCTCATCACAGTGTCCTAGTAGTCTCCAACCCCATGGGATTACAACATTTATTCAATTATTTATTTACAGAATTACTTTGTCGCCTTCCAATGAATTCTAGAAAAACATTATATGCTACTAAACACAAGGGGTATCAACACCATGAGTAAATAAACTACCTGTCGTGTCTTTTCCGCCAATAGCAAGAGCGTAGACCCATACTCCCTTGAGAATCTAAACATTAAAAGCATGTGGAATACACTGAGTGTATCCACCCCTTTTAGTAGAAGAGTAAGAAAGACCATCTTCCTTCAGTAGTGGTGAATGTAAAGCCGATAAACGACCAATAAGAATCAGCAAGTACCGAAACATTCACATCTAACCAGTTCCATCATCCTAGGTGTCCTCCCAGACACCCACATGCATAAAATGATGCACCTCGCCACACTAGGAATCAACATCTACCACAACTAGTAGGCCTCCATACCTCCACATATCAGAATATCCATCCAGGCTCACATCAGAACACAAGCAGCAGGAAAAAAACACCATATCAATTAGACACTTAGCCCTTAAACATGCAAGAGGGTTACTTAGAACCCTAAAAGTGATTTTGTTTTATCAAACAATATGTTCTTTAATCCACCTTGAATTAACCGATTTATTATTCTTAGGTTCCAACAATGGGAAACCTAAATAGTAAGCTATCAAAAATTGATGAAACATGATTACGACATCAATTTGATTAGCATCAAATTACAACAAAAACATTCAGATTCATTCACATGCCACTTTATCATTAGCCAAAAAATTATCAATTAATTCAAAATTTACATTCTTTACCAATTTCCACAAAGAATTCAAAGCTAAACAATAAAAGCACAAATATCACACTATCTATAAAATCAAGAGGCAATAACATACGATCGATATCAACTTATTTATCTGGTTCAAATATTTATTATGCAAATTCAATTGTGATCTAGTGGGATAAAACATGATAACACTATAGTATCATGTAAATGAAAAGAGAAGCAACGAATCCCCTACCTCAAATGGTTCTTGACTCTCTTTATATGATAATGAGACACACAACAGGTTAGGATCTCCTCTCTCCGTGACAATTATATCTACCTGAGAATGTAGAGACAACACCACACCGATCAAACCCCAATAAAAGAACCTTATGAACATGGAGATATGATTCCATAGAAGGGAAAGGAGAAATAGAAAAAGATAAACATAAAATAATGACGATAGATCATACCTTATAACAAAGATTGATCGATACTACTTCGTTACATCAAAACAGAGGGGAACTAATCCAAGGAGAAATGTTTATTTGCACAACTCTTATAAGATAGAATGAATGTTTTGAGCATCTCACACCAGAGAAAAAGGATGTTGAAGTTGGGAGGATGATATCTCGCCCCTTTAGAAGATTCAACGGAACATCGGTTTAAGATACGCTGGATTTTCCATTAAAACCAAGTTTCATTAAACCACGTGGTTTGACCAAGGAAAAGTATCTAGAGCCATAAGAAAATTAATATAAGAATTATGGCCTTTGAATCAGCCTTAGATTCCTTAAAACGTGGCATTAAATGCATTTTATGTCAAAGGAAATGTCAAAGGGGTGAAACTGTAGGAAGTTAGAAACATTGTTTATGAACACAAAATTTGGAAAAGAAAATATAGGTTACCGTTGGGGCTCAACATTTTTGAAACACTATTCATGAACTCAAAATTTGGGAAAGGAAATAGAGGTTACTTATGGATCACACCGTTTTAGAAACACTATTTAAGAACTCAAAATTTGGCAAAGGAAATAGCAGTTACCACTAGACCCCACCCTTCTAGCAACACTATTCATGAACTCAAAATTTGGAAATAGAAATAGAGGTTACCATTAGACATCATCGTTCTGGAAACACAGTTCATGAACACAAAATTTGGAAAAAGAAATAGTGGTTACTGTTGGACCTCACTATTCTAGAAGCACTGTTCATGAACTCTAAATTTGGAAAAGGAAATAGAGGTTAATGATAGACCTCACCATTCTGGAAACATTGTTCATGAACTCAAAATAGGGAATAAGAAATAGAGGTTACCACTGGACCTCACCATTCTGGAAACACTATTCATGAAATCAAAATTTGGAAAAGTAAATAGAGGTTACTATTGGACTATTCACAGCAGTCTACCATTGGAACTATTCACTGATAGAAGTGTTCACAGAAATTTAAATTTTGAAAAGTGTTGTAGATATGTCACCTTGACAACCCGAGCACCTCAAACTCTAGATTCCCTTAAAATAATGGACCAGAGAGGTCTGGGCCATTAAGTTTCATATATAAATATTTAATACATCATATCAACCATCCATGAATTATATTGAAGGAAAATGAATCATATCATTATGTGGAGGCGGTAGTCCACATGTAAACACATGAGGTACCTTCATTTCCCATTTTCTTAAAATCAGGTAGAAAATAGCTAGACCATAATGATAATAACATATAATTATGTTTAAGATTATGTATTTATAATATTATAATAAATAGAAAATATTTTGGAGAAGTATAAGAATAAATTAATGTTGAAAGTTTTGGTTAGGATGATTGCCTCTAAATTGAGAGACCTCATTTGGGTTACACAGTAAACCTTATTTGGCAGGTGTTATGGTAGTATAAAGAGGTCTTGAATGAGAGAAAATAACATAGGATGATTTTATAAGGGGGTTTTTCCTCCTAGTTGGCTCAATGTATATGAATAAGGGAGGATAAGAGGTTCCCTTTTTATGTGAGGTGGGGGACACACATGGAATTACAAAAAACAATTAAATAATATAAAGTCACTTTCGTGTGAAAGTGGTACTAAATGGATTATATTTATAAAGTAATATGATATAAGGTAAAAATATATTCAGCCAACAAGATATGGAAATGTTTATGAGGAATTGTAACCCTTATATTATTTTTAAAACCCTTATAAACATGTTTTAACGCTAATTGTGGTATCCAATTTTTATTATTTTTACTAATCATTACAACAACAAAAATAAAGTTTTTTCCTTATTACCTAATATTTATTATTCCAACTAAAAATATAGTATCAATTTTCAAGGAAACAATATACATAAGTAGACGTAATTCATTATAATATATCTGTATAAAAACAAAAGAAAAACTTTTTCTAGAAGAATGTATTTTTTAAGATGAAAATAATTTTATAAAAAGTAAATATTGATTATAATTGATTTAATTTTGATATTTTATATTAAAAGACCCTTATTTTATATTAAAACAAACCAAAACAAAAAATAACCCATTAAATACTTGATTAACAAAGATAAATAATTATTTATATTTGAAAAAATAATAATACATAGATTTCCTCTATTTTATTAAAATATTAATAATTTAAACATTACATTTTATATGAATTATATTAATTATTAAAGATATATTTTTTCTAGAAATTTTGTTCATAATCTTTATGTTTTTATTATATCATTATAATATCCTTAAAGTAACTTTTTTAAAAATTCGTATTGTTTTAATATTTTTATGAAAATCCATTATATTTGAAAAATATGAAAAAGACAAACAAATATAATTTTGAACTAGTAATTTAAAAAATGTTGTTTTTAAAAATAAAATATATAAATATTTAAAAACTTATTTTAATTATTCCCCCAAAAAAAACCTTATATACTATATTTTTGAAGAATTTATTCATGAGGCATAAAATGAATTTATTCTTATACTTTACCTTGTAAATAAATTAAAGTAATTTAATTTTATCTATTAAATTCACTGTTTTAATTGAGTAAATAATTTCTATATAATTCCAAAATTTAGTTATTCATATTTATACCCATCAAGTCAACAGCTAGGTTGTAATAGTAATATTTAAATAACTATTATTTCATGGTTTCTTTATGCAACAGGTTGGGTGAGGTGCATGATATAGAATGTAATATTCATTTTAAGAGGACTAAAATATAGGTAAGTACAGAAAATAAGGATTTTAAGTGAACACTATATTCAATAGTGTATACAACACAAGACAATGAGCTTTAACGAAGTAGAAAATACTATTATACCAAGACCATTATAACATAGAAATTGAATTGGATGGTGTTAATAGATGTAACTAAATTAATAATATATATATATATATGGATCAATTAATATGAAATAAGAATTCAGTTTTTAGAAAATCCCGTTTATTCATTAATTTTTTTAAAAGTTGGGTTTATTGCATTTCATGAAAACATTCTATAACTAAATATTGGAAATTGGAAAAAATTTATTTGATAAATGTAATATCATTTTTAAAATTATCATATTAACATTATATTAGTGTTAAATTTTGGGTTTTCAAAAAAGATTTTTTTTCTAGTGAATAGTGAAAAATACCAAATTGTATTGAAAACAATATTTATGTTTCAATAATTTAAAAGTATTTTCTAAATTTTTTCAAATGAAAATATTTATATTATATTATTAATAATTTAATTACGTTATCTAGATTCAATTTTATGGTTGGATTTGGAATAAATACAATTATACATAAAAAAATATTTCTGAAAAATTGTTTTCCATGTATTTTTACGTTTGAATCTCAAAATAAATTTTAAAACTAATAAAAATTGAATATTGATAAATGTATTAATTATTTGGAATTAGGAGGTCCAAATTTGATAAATATTCCCCTTTTATTTATTATAATTACGAATAGTATACATTATAACTTTTTAAGCCCATAATAAGGGTAAATTATGTAAAATAGGATAAAACATTGGGGAAAACATTTTAAATTTCTCTAAAACTTACCATAATACAATTGGATATGTTGGTTTCATCAATTACCATCCATGTATCAAATAAATGTCTACCTATTTCCATTTTTCTTGATTTTATCCTTTATAATAATTTAAGAAAATAATAAATGCAAAATTTTTCCCTCTTGAATTTAGTATAATTATTATGTTTTAAAAGTATATATCCAAATTATATTTAAATTCTAAAAAATGATTATAATGGAATAATTTGTTAAATAATATCTTATTAAATATTTTAAATTCTTAAAAGACCTCATATTATGCCTTGTGAATGGGATATTGTCTAAAATATCAACCATAGTCCATTTGGAAGTTAATTATCATTTTTATGCTTTTATTATTGACCCATAAAGAGTAATCAACTTTTTTATCATGATAGTTGTCCAAAACTTTAATCGGGGGGGGGGATGAAAATATAGATATAAGAGTGAAAACATAATCTAAATGAGTAAAAATTTAATTTAATTAGAGGATTTAGACAGACCATCAAATAATATTATATTTATATCAATTTGGATCCATTTTTTCCATTAAAATTAATTTATATTAATTTAATATTTTGGTTAATTCCAAGGGCACCACTATCCTCACTTATAAATGGGCACATATTCTGTTCACTTACTCTCACCTTTTGGTTCTTCTATCTCAACCATGACCCACCATAATACCTTAGTAGATTTATTCACCGCATTCTGGTGCTAATGTACTTTACAAAATACCATTCTTTCATGGATTATTGTGTAATACAAAAGAGTTTTCTCAATGAAGAGTTAGAACTCTTAACCATTCATTTTCAATTAATTTATTCTTATCCCTCCTCTAAACCCATGGTATACATTCTAATATAAATAATTTAGTATTTTAAAAAATATTAAATTGTACTATGATTATGGAAAAAGAATTTTCCACCCTCTATCCATCCTACAGAAAGTGAGAATATTTCTCATGAATATTTAGAACCTATCATCTCACTATATTATAGTAATTCAACTTCTAGAGACACGTTACACGGATGATTACTATGATGGGTTTAAAATTCATATACGTCATTTATGACGGAATTATTCCTCTAGAATTATATGATCATATCAAACTTATTAGCTTAAAATAATTTTGAAAATGATAATACCACTCTTGCATATATGTGTACTAACACCTCTAGGGAGAGATGCTATTTTATTTCATTCCATCCATCAGAAAGTGAAAACATCCTTCTTGCCGACGTATGTCCTACCTTCTCCATGAATAGCGAAATTCATTTTTATATATATAAATTTTATGTATGACTATAAATATATATATTTAATGAATACATATGATATATATATATATCATATTTTTCATTATGGAGATTTTGGAACCATCATCCAAGTACAATGAATTGAACTACCAAAAAATATTATCATGCTAAATGAAACACTGATCACCCAAAAATGATGATTTAATTAGATATTATAAATAAATGGATGATAAATATTTTTAAGTAGATCATATATGATATGATATTTATTTATATAATATTTTTCATATAATTATAATAAATTTACATTTATTAAATAGGATGTTAAATATCTATTGAAGAAAGTTGAACTCGAGGTAGTGGTTTATTATGTCACGACCCGTCCTTGGGGCCCGTGCCCTGACTACCCCAAGCCTGACTTCCATAGGCCAGGGGCTGGTGACTAGCACCAAAGGAGTAAATCCCGATAACTGGGAAGACATTGCCTTTATAAAAGTAAACAAAACACCACAGAGTACAAGCGGAAGCAAAACACTAAGTACAAAAGAAAGTGCTGAAAAGTAAATGGGCCAGAACAAAAACCCAACTGAAAGTGCAGATACAACTGAATGAAAGTACAACAGAAAAAGGCAAACAGCTGGAAGAAGGAAGCAGCTCCTGGGTCGTCCTCCTCGGATCCTACCTGAAGGGTAGGTACAGATAGCGCAGCTCCTGGATCGTCCGCCACGGATCCTACCTGAAGGGTAGGTATAGATAGCCTCGTCAAAGCTCTCGCCCGTCAACCTCCTCCGTGTGTCGTCTCGCCGTGAAGTCCTCCTCCAGATACTGACTTGTCGTGTAGTCCACCTCCGGGTACCGTCCAGTCCTCGAACACTCGGCCTCTGTCAGCACTGCCCGTCGTCTGCAACCAACACAACGAGGTGCGGGCATAGCCCGTGCAGGGGTGAGTATAACGATACTCAGTAGGGACCCCGAGACCCTCAAGGTCTCACTAAAACCAACAAGGATAACCACAAAGAAGATCTCAACAGATAACCTCTACTTAGGTATATGCCCATACATATACCTAAGTTATCATGTAACCCATCTCAATCATGAGGAAACACTAGTATCATGAAATCAACGGATAACCACTACCCAGGTATATGCCCATACATATACCTATGTTATCAAGTGACCCATCTCAATCATGAGGTAACACAAAGGTCAAAAGTCTCAGCTCAAACCAGGATTTTCATTATCAAAACCAAAATTGCTGAAGAGCTCCATCTCTGGAGTGTACAGTGGTCATGTCACGACTCCGAGATACTGCTCACTAACCTAAGACTGCTGAGGTACTCCTCCTGTCGAGTACTGTGGGTCTGCTGCCAAATACCGGGCGCTCCCTCCGCTGTGGGTGTGTCGCCAAATACCGAGCGCTCCCCCTAATAGCCTACAGAGGTAATCCTCTAGTCGAGTACTGCGGGTCTGCTGCCAACTACCAGGTGCTCCGTCCGCCGTGGGTCTGCTGCCAAATACCAGGCGCTCCGTCCACTGGGCTAGTCGACTATCTCCTAGTCGAGTCGATCAAGCAGTCGTCAGGTCTCAGTCGTCCAGAAGGTCTTCGTACTCCGTACGATCGTCTCCGGGAGGCTTCGCTCCACGATCTACAGGTCGATACTCCAAGTATCTCAAAGTCCCACGGAAGTATATCTCAAAGGACCGCCTCGTCATATGGGTCTCAACGCAACAGACAATGCGTCAATCGGACGCTCGGTCTGTGAGTTATTAGCCTTTTTCGTCACAGGGGCCTGGTTGGTTTCGTGAGCGAACCAACCCGGCTGTATCTCAACTGTACCCCTAACTCTCATAGGGTATACTCCTAGCGACCGTTTCTCAAAGTGATCACCAACGCCGCTGATGGTTCGTCAAACGGACGTCCGGTCTAAAAGATATCAGCTTTTCCGTTCCAGGGGCCCGGTTGGTTTCGGGTACAATCCAACCCGGCCACTATCCAACAGCATCCAAAAAGCTGGAGGAGTATGCCAAAAGTTCCGTCTCATCAAGAGGAATTCAACGAGACAGACAGCGCGTCAATCGGACGCCCGGTCCGTGAGTTATTGGCTTTTTCGTTCCAGGGGCCCGGTTGGTTTCGTGAGCGAACCAACCCGAACACACTCCGATGACATCCAAACCTCAAGCAGAGTAATCCAAAAGATCTGTCTCACTTAGAGGAATCCAAAAAAGTCGATGGCACGTCAATTGGACGTCCGGAGCTCATGTTACGAGAGTTTCTGCTCCGAGGGCCCGGTTGGTTTCGTATCCGAACCAACCTGGCTGAACACAAATTATTCCGAAACCTTGAGTGAAATATACCGAAACGACCGTCTCGTTTCAAGGATTTCTAATCAACTGACGGTGCGTCGATCGGAGGTCCGTAGCCCATGATATGGACGTTTGAACCAACTCAGTCCGAAAATAGGGGGTCTGGGCCCGGCCCGGCCCGACCCAGTACCCCCTAGGTCAGCCGAACCAGGTCGACCCGGCCCAACGACCCATCCCAGCTCAGAAGCCCGGCCCGGCCGGTAGCGCGGCCAGCGCGGCCAGTGTGCTGCGCGAGCGCGTCCAAGGGAGGGGCTTCGCCCCTCCTTTAATTCAAATGGCATCCCCCATTAAGGGGTCGTGCCATGTGCAACCCGGGGGGTGTAACCCCCCGGCTTTTCCCCTATAACGGCCGACCAGTGTAGGGCCGGCCGGTTTCTCTCCGCGGGACCCCGCGGTCCCGCGCCTTTCGGTGCCGGCTGCCAGAGTTCCGGCCGCCTTCTTCGAATTCTCCGGTGGATTGTTTTTCTGACCGCTACTTCCAGGATGGCTGCAAATTCGTCCGGCGCGGCGTGACGATGCCGCGTCCTTCCGGTGCGGCCCGACTCTGGCCCCGGCCTCATCCGTACCATCAACGCGGCGCGACGGCGTCGCGTTTCTTCATCGTGTCCTGTATCATTCACGTCTCCTTTCGCTCAAGCGCGGTGCAACGATGCATTACCGTCTTCGGTAATCAAAACTGAAGAATAGAAAAGTGGGGAGGGGTATCGGCCGTGTTTTTGCGTACCGATCCCTTCCCGTTATATCGATAGTAGTTGTCCGAAATGTAAAACGTTTAACCTTCACAATTTTCTTAATTTAAATAAAAAAAATTGGAACATGGTCATCAGATTTATCTTTCAAATTCGAAGGAAAGAATCACCAACTTAAAATAGTCGAACCCCCTACCTCGGTTTCAAGAACGGTGCACGTCAACGAGCCGCGGAAGACGAGCGTCGCGGAGGTCAGGCGTCGCGGAAAAAGAATGTCGACGTCACGAAGCGAGGATTCGAAAATGTTTACGGAGATTTCGTCACGGAAAACCGTTGCGGAAGAAGAACGTTGTGGAAGAAGTTCTCCGCGTTCTTCGGCGGAGATGTTCTTCACTAAGGATGATGTTCTTCGCGTTCTTCATCGAAGAAGAAGGTGTTCTTCCCAAAATCTCTCAACGACAAAACTCTAACAACAAAATAAAATAAGCCTCCCACTTATTTTATTAACCCAACATAGGTTTTTGAATTTCAAGAGTTTGAAAATTAAAAACCCACATTTAACTCACTTAAGTTATAACATAAGATGTTATAAAATTAATGAGGACATAAGTTAGAAAAACTTAAATGGGGGGGTTTAGAGGGGTTAGGAAAGTGAGGGGTTGGCTCGTGTGGGTCCCACCTTACTTTATCCTCTCGTGGTTGGTTATCACAAGTGGGTCCCACCCCCAACATCTTTACTTAGGATAAAACTACCAAGTGGGAAAAATAAAAATTCTTAATTTTTATTTTCAACTACCACAAAAATTAATAACTCCCCTTGTGTAAACGCAACTCTGAAATAGGAGATCCTAAGAAATTATCAACGCTGCAGTTCCATCGGTGCCCTCGGAATTCGATTCCAGGCACCGGTTCAAAAGTTAGAAATTCCCGCTCGTTCGTTCACTGAACGTACCCGAGCTAAACTTCGGATAAAAATTCTGGGCACACCAGGCCTCGGAATCAGGCGCCGTCAAAAACTGTGTTCCTGTAAAATCCCAAAAAAAATTTAGAAAAAATTTCCCTTGAATTTTACAGGTCTTTACATTACTCCCACCTCAGGGCTTTACGTCCCCGTAAAGCTTCAACACAAACTAGGGATACAAAAGCGGTACTGAGCACGCATCTGAGCCTCCCGCTCTCATGTGCTCACCTCGAGGTTCTCGTACTTCCAGAGAAAGTGCACCCGAGGAATCGATCGTCCTCGTAGGACCCGCTCCTGTCGATCCTTGATCCCCACTAGAACCTCCATGGAAGTAACCCCATCGCCATTGTCCTGCTCCTCATGGTCGATGATATGCGAAGGGTTGAGCATGTATCTCCTCAGTTGAGATACCTGGAAAACGTCATGCACCTAGTGCAACTGAGGTGGATGGGTCAAGCGGTAAACCACCTCTCCTACCCAGTTGAGGACCTAGAAAGGTCCTTTGAACCTTGGAGATAACTTGCCTCCCTAGCCACATCTCCGTAAACCTCGTCGAGGTGAGACACGTATAAGGACGTGATCGTCATCCTCGAACTCTAGGGGCCTCCAAGTCCTGTCAGCATAAGGCTTCTGTCGGCCCTGTGGTGTCCTCATCCACACTTGGATGACCTGGACCTTCTCTAGTCTCACAAGAGCTGCTATGATTTCTTCTTTTCCGATAATAGAAATCTGGTCTCATCCCCTGGATGAACCACATTCATTGCCTAATACAATCAATCCTGACATGAATGATGCATTCATGCCATGGATGACGTCGTAAGGCCTTGATGTAACTACCAAGAGATCTAACTGTCACTCTCACCTCCAATGGTTGAGTCACACTGTCGGCATCAGTGCGAGGTCACTAGGTCTCCTCCAATAGAAATCTCGAAAGTGAGGGTCAAGTGAACAGTCTTAACTGGGACCACTCAGTATCAACCAAACAAAAAGGACAGGAAAGCAAAATTTATAAAGATAAGTGTCTTTTCATTATTTCATCTCATAGTACAAAGACACAAAGCAACTATAGACAAACATCAACAAAACTAGAAGAAACATGATCAATAGCCTCCAGGTCAGAAGCGAGTCCCGCTCCTGTCCATCTGCTTCTGGAGCTCCATGACCATAGGCCTCAATTTCCTGAAGCTGAGCCCTCCCATGTCCTCCTGTCCCCTGCGGTCAGGGTGGGCCTCCTGGTGGTGGGGGTGGCAACACCCCGAAGCGTCGGCCACCTCCAGCTGCACGACCAGCTCCTCTTCCATGGTCGCCTGCTCCTTGCAGTCTGCCCGGATCGAACCTCTGCCTCTGGCTGAGAGGTTCTTCATTTAACTGCTGGTCATCTGCATGGCGGGTCGGACAGTCACGTTCCATGTGACCAATCCCACCGCAGGAGTAACACTGTCCACTCTCGGCACGACTGGCTCTGACTCCACCCCGGTTCCCCCGCACAACTAAACCTGAGTCGTGCAGTCGGCCACCGGTAGGTCTGGTCCTCTTGGACCTCTGCGTCGTCTATCTACTGTCTGCTGCAGAAGACTCTGCCGCAAGCCGGCTAGTGGTGGGTCGTGCTGCTGGAGACTTCTCAGCAAGGAAACTCTCCACTAAGAGGGCTCTCTCCAACACCCATGTTTGGGTCGGAATGCTGTGATAAACAATAGAAGCTCTAATCTCTCACCTGATCCCCTTCTCGAAGGTTCGGGCCCTGATGAACGGGTCTCGTACCATACCTTTGGAGTAGCGCGAGAGGTCTGTGAACCTCGCAGAATACTGTGCCACTGTCATGCTGCCCTTTCGTAGCTGAAGTAGCTCCTGTATACGCACCGCTCGAAGGGTGGCTGGTACAAACTCTGCCCGGAACAGGCTCTTGAAGTCTGCCCAAAGAAGTGTCGCCTCGTCAAGCATCTGGAGCATTAGGCTCCACCATCTGCCTGTTGCTGCCTAAATAAGGCTGGCAGCAAGGATCACCATGAAGTCTGTCGGCGTCCCTACTAGCCTGAAGACTCTCACCATAGCCTCCAGCCAATCCTCAGCCGCCTGCGGGACCGTACCTCCATGAAACCTGGGTGGTCTCTGGCGCTGGAACTCGTGCAGTGCACTCATGCGATGTGAACCCTCTACTGCTGGAGCTGGTGGCATCGGTGGCCCAACGGTTAGTAGTACCGCTGGTGCCTCCGCTGGTGCCTCAACTGTGATAGGGCCCTGTACTAAGGCCACGTCACTCGGCGGGATGTCAGTACGTACCACTCTCGGGGCTCTAGCTGGTCATCCACGGGGAGGCATCCTGAAAGGAACAAACATGACAAGGTCAAAAGACTTATACCTGGTGAGCTGGCCTGGTTTGAGCTGATATTTAAATAAAACTTCTGGAAACACACACGCAATCAGTGTTTTTGTGCACAAAGTCGGAAATTAGTTGTCAGGGTCTTGGTGTATGGATACGTCATCCGCCCGCACTAACACTTGATTTCCTGAACTGAAGACCACACTCAGTACCCTTAACACTATTTCTTCATAGAAAGAAAACATCAGAGTTATATGTTCTGTGGTAGAACCGACTCCTCTGATACCAATTTGTCATGACCCGTCCTCGGGGCCCGTGTCGTGACTACCCCAAGCCCGCCTTCCATAGGCCAGGGGCTGGCGACTAGCACCAAAGGCGTAAATCCTGATAACTGGGAAGACATTGACTTTATAAAAGTAAAGAAAACACCATAGAGTACAAGCGAAAGCAAAACAAGAAGTACAAAAGAAAGTGCTGAATAGTAAATGGGCCAGAATACAAACCCAACTGAAAGTGCACCTACAACTGAACCAAAGTAAAACAGAAAAAGGAAAATAGCTAGAAGAAGGAAGCAGCTCCTGGGCCGTCCTCCTCGGATCCTACCTGAAGGGTAGGTATAGATAGCGCATCTCCTGGATCGTCCGCCACGGATCCTACCTGAAGGGTAGGTACATATAGCCTCTTTAACGCTCTCGCCCGTCAACCTCCTCCGTGTGTCGTCTCGCCGTAAATTCCTCCTCCAGATACTGACTCGTCGTGTAGTCCACCTCTGGGTACCGTCCAGTCCTCGAACACTCGGCCTCTGTCAGCACTGTCCATCGTCTGCAACCAACACAACGAGGTTCGGGCATAGCCCGTGCAGGGGTGAGTATTACGATACTCAGTAGGGACCCCGAGATCCTCAAGGTCTCACTAAAACCAAAAATGATAACCACAAATAAGATCTCAACAGATAACCTATACTTAGGTATATGCCCATACATATACCTAAGTTATCAATTAACCCATCTCAATCACGAGGAAACACAAAGATCATGAAATCAACGGATAACTACTACCCAGGTATATGCCCATACATATACCTAAGTTATCAAGTGACCCATCTCAATCATGAGGTAACACAAAGGTCAAAAGTCTCAGCTCAAACCAGGATTTTCATTATCGAAACCGAAATTGCTGAAGAGCTCCATCTCTGGAGTGTACAGTGGTCCTATCACGACTCTGGGGTACTGCTCACTAACATATGACTGCTGAGGTACTCCTCCTGTCGAGTACTGTGGGTCTGCTGCCAAATACCGGGTGCTCCGTCTGCTGTGGGTCTGCCGCCAAATACCGGGCACTCCCCCTAATAGCCTACAGAGGTACTACTCAAGTCGAGTAATGCGAGTCTGCTGCCAACTACCAGGTGCTCCGTCTGCCATGGGTCTGCCGCCAAATAACGGGCGCTCCTTCCACTGGGCTGGTCGACTCTCTCCAAGTCGAGTCGGTCAAGCAGTCGTCAGGTCTCAGTCGTCCACACGGTCTCCGTACTCCGTACGCTCATCTCCGGGAGGGTCTGCACCACGAGCTACAGGTTGATACTCCAAGTATCTCAAAGTCCCACGGAATTGTATCTCAATGGACCGCCTCGTCATAGGGGTCTCAACGCAACAGACAGCGCGTCAATCGGACGCCCGGTCTGTGAGTTATTAGCCTTTTTCGTCCCAGGGGTCCGGTTGGTTTCGTGAGCGAACCAAACCGGGCGTATCTCAACTATACCCCGAACTCTCATAGGGTATACTCATAGGGACCGTTTCTCAAAGTGATCACCAACGCCGCTGACGGTTCGTCAAACGGACGTCTGGTCTGAAAGATATCAGCTTTTCCGTTCCAGGGGCCCGGTTGGTTTTGAGTACAATCCAACCCAGCCACTATCCAACAGCATCCAAAACACGGGCGGAGTATTCCAAAAGTTCCGTCTCATCAAGAGGAATTCAACGAGACAGACGACGCGTCAATCGGACGCCCGGTCTGTGAGTTATTGGCTTTTTTTGTTTCCAGGGGCCCGGTTGGTTTCGTGAGCGAACCAACCCGACCACACTCCGATGGCATCCAAACCTTGAGAGGAGTAAGCCAAAAGATCCGTCTCACTTAGAGGAATCCAACAAAGTCGACGACACGTCAATCGGACGTCCGGAGCTTATGTTACGAGTGTTTCCGCTCCGAGGGCCCGGTTGGTTTCGTATCCGAACCAACCCGACCGAGCCCAAAGTATTCTGAAACCTTGAGGGAGATATACCGAAATGACCGTCTCATTTCAAGGATTGCTACGCAATGGACGGTGCATCGATCGGAGGTCCGTAGCCCACGATATGGACGTTTGAACCAACTCATTCCGAAAATAAGGGGTCTGGGCCCGGCTCGGCCCGACCCAGTACCCCCTGTGTCGACCGAACCGAGTCGACCCGGCCTGGGTGGCGACCTGGCCTAATGACCCGGCCCGGCCCGGAAGCCCAGCCCGGCCGGCGGTGCGGCCAGCGTGGCGGCGCGGCGGTGCGGCCAGCGCGGCCAGCGCGCTGCGCGAGCACGTCCAAGGGAGGGGCTTCGCCCCTCCTTTAATTCAAACGGTGGCCCCCATTAAGGGGTTGCGCCATGTGCAACCCGGGGGGTGTTACCCCCTGGCTTTTCCCCTGTAACGGCCGGCCAGCGTAGGGCCGGCCGGTTTCTCGCCGCGGGACCCCGCGGTGCCGCGCCTTCCGGCGCCGGCGGCCGGAGTTCCGGCCGCCTTCTTTGAATTCTCCGATGGGTGGTTTTTCCGGCCGCTACTTCCAGGATGGCTGCAAATTCGTCTGGCACAGCATGACGACGCTGCGTCCTTCCAGAGTGGCCCAACTCTGGCCTCGGCCTCGTTCGTACCCTCGATGCGGCGCGATGGCGTCGCGTTTCTTCGTTGTGGCCCGCATCGTTCACGTCTCCTTTCGATCAAGCGCGGTGCAACGATGCATTACCGTCTTCGCTAATCAAAACTGAAGAATAGCAAAGGGGGGAGGGGTATCGGCCATGTTTGTGCAGACCGATCCCTTCCTGTTATAACGATAGCAGTTGGCCGAAACGTAAAACGTTTAACCTTCACAATTTTTTTAATTTAAATAAAAAAAAATTGGAGCATGGCCGTCAGATTTATCTTTCATATTCGAAGGAAATAATCACCAACTTAAAATAGTCGAACCCCTACCTTGGTTTCAAGAACGGTGCACGTCAACGAGCCGCGGAAGATGAGCATCGCGGAGGCCGGGCGTCGCGGAAAAATAACGTCGACGTCGCAAAGTGAGGATTCGAAGACGTTGACAAGGATTTCATTGCGGAAAACTGTCGCGGAAGAAGAACGTTGTGGAAGAAGTTCTCCGCATTCCTCGGCGGAGATGTTCTTCGCTAAGGACGGTGTTCTTCATGTTCTTCATCGAAAAAGAAGGTGTTATTCCCAAAAGATCTCAATGACAAAACTCTAACAACAAAATAAAATAAGCCTCCCACTTATTTTATTAACCCAACATAGGTTTTTGAATTTCAAGAGTTTGAAAATTCAAAACCCACATTTAACTCACTTAAGTTATAACATAAGATGTTATAAAATTAATGAGGACATAAGTTTGAAAAACTTAAATGGGGGGGTTTAGAGGGGTTAGGAAAGTGAGGGGTTGGCTCGTGTGGGTCCCACCTTACTTTATCCTCTCAAGGTTGGTTATCACAAGTGGGTCCCACCCCCCAACATCCTTACTTAGGATAAAACTACCAAGTGGGAAAAATAAAAATTGTTAATTTTTATTTTCAACTACCACAAAAATTAATAACTCCCCTCATGTAAACGCAACTCCGAAACAGGAGTTCCTAAGCAATTACCGGCGCTGCGGTTCCATCGGTGCCCTCAGAATTCGATTCCGGGCACCTGTTCAAAAGATAGAAATTCCCGCTCATTCATTCACTGAACGTACCCGAGAAAAACTTCGGATAGAAATTCCGGGCACACCGGGCCTCGGAATCAGGTGCCGTCAAAAACTGAATTCTTGTAAAATCCCAAAGAAAATTTAGAAAAAATTTCCCTTGAATTTTACGGGTCTTTACATATTATCTCAATTTATATTCTTTAAGAATTATGTTATGTTATGCACCTATATTATTTTATGAGGTCTATATTAAATACCTTTTACATATAATATCATGAATATACTTATGTTGATGATATTTAAATTTTCATTTAAATTTATTCATTCGTGTATATATGATTAAAAAGTTTCCAAAGAGGTAACGGATTTAAATTTCAATCCTATTTTAATCGGGATTTTTTATACTCGAATTTATAATGATAAAATTATATAAAATTTATATGAAAAAACCATTTAATTTTATTCTCCTATGTCTATATCTTGATAATACACCCTTTTCATCAATTTTCCTAGCATTAAGTACTAAATAGCTTAAATTAATTTTTTTAAGCAAAAATCGACTATATTTTAGAATTCGATCAAAAATACTTTTTCTTCCATGTCCATGATTTCTATAAAATCTCTTCTATTTTTTTTCTTCTTTATAATTATTAAATAAATTCAATTTTATGGAATATTAAATTTAAATAAATAATTTCAAAGGAATATTCCTTTCATTTCTAAAAAAGGGAATTTTTTATGTTTTTCAAAAGTGGGAAAGAAATTATTTATTTCAAATTATAGGACAAAAAAATAATTTTATTCCATCCCATAAGTTAATGATTCTAAGATTAATTTAATATTTTTCATGGTTCTTTTAAAAAAATTGTTTAAAAGAAATTAATGTTTTGAATTTAAAAAATTACATTCAAAATAAAAGGGGGTTTTCCTCTTGAATATTATTGTGATTCATTTAAAGGAATTATGATCTATGATAACATCATTTTATGTTAATTATGTTTTTTGTGGATATGATCAAATGATACCATGCTTATCCTTTCTTTGTGTGGATTATGATTATAATGATGATATTTTTATGAAATGCATTTATTTTCTATGCGTTATGATTAGATGATATGAGAAATTTTTTATAAAACCAATTTTATTTTCATGGGTAATTATGTGATGATATAATAAATGTTTTTTGATCTTGTGGAACACATATGCACTGTTTTAATTTTGTATAGGGTTAGTACTAAATTATATATCTTTATAATTCATTGGGTAAATTTTTATATTCCATGAGATAAATATGGGAAACAAGTTGATGTGAATGATACACTAAGGGAATGTTGATAATGTGATTGATCAACTATGGGAAACAAGTTGATGTACTTGATACATTATGGTAAAAAAGTTGATGTGCTTGATCCACTTTTGGAAAAAATTTAGGATTCATGATCTACTATAGTAAATTAGTGATGATTCATGATCCAACATGTTTTTATGGTCACATTGGTTAAAATTTAAATTTTAATTGGATTCATTTATTATGATGGTTCCACACAATTATGACATGATCTTGTGAATCATGATTGATTTATGATGATTACTCACTCTTATTTTCAATTAAAATTGTTTATTACCCAACTCATGTTTATAATCCTCGATATGTTAGCTATGAAATTCATAGATTATGTAAATGAAATTATACCCTTATATTTACCTTATTATTTCATACGAGCATCGATTGATATCTCCAATGTTTATCATTATAAGGAACATTATATCACCCTTTATCATGTTTATTTCCATGGGTTATAAAGATAGGTTGAAGAGGGGTGTGTCTATGAGGATTACTATGAGGGAACATATCAATGGGATATGTGTAAGATATATCATGAAATAATAAAACTAGGTTTATAGTCTCTAAAGACACTAAACCATTGTGATCCTCGGTCTTGTATTTATGAAATATATGGAATGTTCATCTAAATGGATGAAATATATACCTGAGACTTTTTAAATAGGAACAACATTTTTGATAGCATATATGAAATGAATTACCATGATTAGAAGAGAATATAAAACCCCAAAATTTTATGATGTATTCTTTTCAATTCAATCTCTTCAATATATTGTGATTCGTGCATCGCTGAGTTTAAAAAAAACATGATACACTATTAAAATATTATTATTTATACATAACATTTATAAGCACACCGTTAAGATGAAAGATTCGAATAATAATTAATATATTATAAAATATATATAGTTTAAACATGTATTAAATAATTACAATGGTTATGAAATAATAATAAATAAAATAAAAACAATTTTAAAATGAAATAAATGTCTCCTAAAAAAATATTTTTTGAAATTTGTATTAGTTATGAATTGCATAAATTATTTTCAATTAATTATTAAATATTTTTGGAAAATAAATTTGAACAAAATTTCCATTTTTAGATATATATTAAAAAATTATCCTTGGGTTAATGTTCAAATTTTTTTGGAAATATTAACTATTTTGATGGACAATGAAACATAGTGATTTTCATTGGAAACTGCATTATCCTTTAAATTATATTAAAAGTTAAATTATATTTTGAATTGATTTTATACTAAAATTAGTTCAATTTTATTAAAACCAAAATAATTTTGGCCTTTTAATCAATTTAATATTTAATTTTAATATTAAAACATTCTACACGTATAAGAATTTTCTCTTTGGAAAAGCGCTCTTTCACCACACTTACGATTTAATTTTTAATTGAATTATTCCACTAATATGATTTAAATTTGGAAAAATGGATTCCATATTTAGAATCATAAAAATTTATTTTATCTAATATTGTAAAACTAATTTTTTACTATTAAATTTTTTTAAATCTTTTAAAATTATATACTGTAGTTAAGGTTAAAATGGGTTTAACGTGGGGGAGCTAAGAAGAGAGGGGTTAAAATGAATGACCAACTTTTAAAATACCTATTACATGTAATTATTTATATCCTTAAAACATTATGCTCTATTTTTTTGATTTTTGGTACACTTGTCCATGAAAGTGACCTATAGAATAATTTAAGTAAAGAAACATAACAAAATGACACCCTCACCCTTTTAAATCTCAACTATGTGTTTTCAAATGTAAAAAATAAATATGTGAATGAATATGGATAATAAATTTTAGAATAATAATATTAATTTCATTTTTGTAATTAGTTAATAATTTTTAGTAATAATATAATTACTTTAAATTCTTAATTGACATAGACATAATAATTATTTAATTGATGAAAAAATACAATAAAGGATACAAAAATTATTAGAAGTAAAATAGATTTAATGAATTATTATGTTACATTAAATTTTTAGACATATATATCATTTATAAAGTTGTAATAATAATATATTCTAATTCCATCATTGTGTTGATATTTTTTTAATTCAAATTAAATGAATAATGCCAAAATTTACATTAAGGGTATTTTTTAATAAATTTTATTTTATTAAATGATTTGAAATTTATAAATATTTTTAATTATACCATGTGTTTTATAAGGGTTTTAAAATATAAAATATATTACATTAATGGACCAATTATTATTTTAAATTAAATATATTGACCCTCAAATAGTAGAAAAATGTCAGAATGGTTAAAGTTTGAACAATGTCTTAGCAAGTTTCAGGTGATTGTGTTAAAATTAATTTTCAAAACACATTGGATTTTTATTTGATAAATTGGAATTAATATTTAGAATTAGTGGGTCTAAATAATATAGTAAATCTCATTTTATTTTAATCTTATAGAATAAATTTCCTTCGTTAAAACACATGTTACCTTATTGAAAACCCTAAATCGTAAAACTATAGAAACATAGAGGTTATGGAAAAGAATGCTAAAAAATGAATTTTTTCTAGTGGATGTGTTTATAGAACATATAATTCTTAATAAAATTTAATTATAAAATTTTTATCCACTTGGGGTGAGAGTGACTTCCCAATTGTGAAAAGTTTTGAGTATTTAAAAAAATGCCACTCCTGCTCAATTATATATGGGAACTCACTGCACTTAATTATTCAAACAAATCAAGTAATTTATATCTACAAAAAACAACTAAAATACATCCCCGAAATCATTATCCCCATTATATAGATTCTATTTTTCCCAAAATACCAACCCTTGGGACATTAAGTTGAGACCCAAAGATGGTTTCCCTAGAAGAAGGTAACTGTCTTCACTAAACTCACTCTTTTTCTTTCTTCTTTTTCATAATTAAATTATGTATTAACAATTTAAATAAAATAAAACCATTCTTTAAAATATATTGATATGTTATTATTATTTTTAAATAATATTTTTCCATATGAACTTTCGTCAAATGGGAAACTAAATTTTCGAATTGTGTGTAAGATGGACTACCACCTCACGAACTAATGTAATTTGATTTCCATCAAAACTACTCATAGTTCGATATAATGATGGATTTAAAATGCAGACACACACACACACACACACATATATATATATATATATTATATTTATGATATAATTATACATCTTTAGTTATAATATCACTTATATATTTGGACTTTTTATTCTCATTAATATACTATAACATCGCCGATTTGTATGGCAGACTACTACTTCACGAACCGATGTGATTCATTTTTTAGTTTTGATTTATATGGAAAGTAATAGGGATTAATTTAATTAAAATATAATATATATATATATATATAATTATATTTATTCTGTAAATTTAATATATAATACAATTCCTTAATCTTTCACCCTTTAAGGGAATGATATCATCTCTCGTACATACATATGACCTACGATCTTAATGAAGCGTTGTGTTTCATTTTCCATGTGAAATTTTAATGAATGGTTATAAGGATGTATTTAATGAAAAATATAAGATTTATAACATTAATATCATTTTGGTGATTATGTAAATATATCCAATTAAAAAATCTGGGACTTTCATGACAAAACATTGAATTGAAAATATAGAATTCAACAACTGAAACAATGAAAATAAAGAGATATTGTAAAAAAATGAGAGGTGAAATATTATAATAGGATCAAATATGGCCGGGAACATTTTATTATTATATTATAATATATTTGTAATAAACCTAAATTTATTATATGATAGGTTTAAACACATATTAAGGAAGTTGAACAAAACAAAATGTATCTCATCTCACTTTTTCTTTCATGAGACATACGTTATATTCACCACTTATTTATTTTTTGTAGTGTATAGATTACAAATTTTTATATATTATATCATGAAAATATTTATATTAATGTTATTTAAAATTTATGTTGATATAATTTCATTAATGAGGATTAGGATTCATATTTTACCGATGTGATAATGGATTATTTCACAATCTCAACATTATTTAGTATTTTTTTGGTTTAAATATCCATTCGGAAAATGATATGTTATTTATTTCTTAAACTCAGTATATTTTATCATAATATGGTCATTCATAAATTTTTTCATGTAATGGTACAATTTTTTAAACTTTTTTACTTAAAATGATTGACAAAATGTTATTAATAAAATGTGATGTTATTTCTCTCTTCGGTCGAAAATATATTTCTCATCAAAATATTGTTTTCTAAAAATGTTTTAAAAATGATTTTAAATAATGTTTTCCAATTGTCAAAATTATTTATTGAAGTTTCTTAATTTTTTTTAATTTTTTGAAAATATTTTTAAATGAATCTTCTTGTTGTTTTTAATATAAGGTATGTTTTAATTTTATAGAAAATATGCAAGGAATATTTAATTGAACATATATAAATTGAACAAGATTTTACACCTTCATGGCCAATGAATTTAATAAATATAATTTTATATGTTTTCAAATTTTATTTTAAAATAAAATTAATTTCAAAATACTTTTTGAAAAAGTATTTCATATATATTCGAACTGAAAAAGTTATTTTTGTCAAAAAAAAATTAATGATATTTTTGTGGAATTTTTATTTATGAATTAAATTAATCTTTTATTGTAAAAATTATACACTAGGGTTATGTTTAATTTATATCATCCTTATTATTAATTTGAATGTTTTATGATCTGTTTTACTTAGGATGTACAATTTTATTTTAATTCCCCATATTACTCTGGATGATTTATGATTATGATTATTCGATTATAATATGTATAAACACACTGTTTTTTAGTTTTTAAATAAAAATGATTATGAAAATTATGTTTTAAAACATTAATATGTGAAATGAAATAGATATATTATGCGATGGGTCTGGACAACGTATAGATAGTCCCTCGATGTATTAATAAGTCTCATGAAAAAAAATATATGGCCATATTAGATGGGACTCTACCCAAAGATTTAAATTTTTTGTGAAGGGTCTTGAAAAATTAAATATTTGACATTATAAATCCCGTCATCATGATATTAATTATTTATATGTGATTATTAAATTACTTAAAATATCCAGGGATAAGTTTCAAGAGTATGTGATTATTTATATAGATTTATTTTATCATCATTTATTTCTTCCATACTATGCTCAGTTTATTGTTTAAATAGAGTGTGTTTTAGTTATTTACCATTCCATATTGACAAGGATTTTTTAGCCAGGATATCTTCCATTGTATGTATACAATTACCAGTCATCTGATCTCTATCATTTATTATGTTTTATTTTTCCCATGACACCACAAAATGTTTTGTGATAGATATGTAAATATACACTATGAGAAATACTGGTTTTCTTAAATAAAGCACTTTGTGTGTTTTATTTCTTCAAATTTATGTGACAATAATTTATCAAACTATTTTATCAAGACTAATAAACTATTCTATCCATTGGTATTTCATACCTTGTATCTATTTGAATGTGATAATACAGATGGCATATCTGAGTTACTAGAGTTAGGTTCGTTACAAATTATTATTTCATGAAAAGTATAGGCTAATGTATTTGGTATTAAATTATATATATTTTTTAATCAATGGATATTATGATTAAATAACTTCATTTAAAACCATCGGGATCTGTATAATCATAGTATAACATCATTTTTAAGGAACATGTTATGTGGTTTTCCAAGAAATACAAACCAGTAAAGATACTATAATAGGATGTGGTTTTGGCCCATATTTTTCTTGGTGTAATAATAGTTAAATTAGTTAATTGAGTATATATCATCCATCATTTTGGTGAACGATGAGTGAACCCTTACTATTCATGTTTTTGACACTATTAGGGGGTATTCATGGTTTTAGTCGTATTTTCCATATAAACCATTATGTAGGATTTCAATAGATGATAACCAATGATGAAGTAGTTTAAACTTAATGTGTAATAGATTGAAAAGAATGTGTTATAGTTTTTACATCCCATAAATTATATATCAGGATTATATGATTTCTCACTATGATTATTATTTTTTACGCTATAGTATTTAGTTTTATTTAATAGATGGAACCCAAAGGAATCATGTGAGCAATGAATGTGATGAAAAATGAAATGACCATAATCATGAGAAAACAAATGGATTAGGTGCCATGATGCAATATTTTGTGATAATTATCACACAAATATCATAATATATGTGTGGTAACATGATTCATGATAAATTTTTTAATGTAGAAAGAATAGAGAAGTATTACACTGAATCTTTCATGGAAAAATGTCACTGTCCTTATATGGGTTTTTTGATCTATTAGTATCTATGAAAAGGATTAATAGGTTTTAAAATATATTCTCTTTTATTAAATTCCCAAACCAGGAAAATGCTACCCTCGGAATTAATTATTTTGAAGGTGAATCATATCAATGGTGAAATATTGTTAAGATGATGAGGAAAAGGTTGAAATTGACTTCATGAAATGGGGTGAGTTTAAGATGGTATTAATAGTAAGTAATTTCATTTAATTATACATTGAAAAATATATTGGTATATCTTTGAGATTGATTTTATGAAATATTATTCCATTTGTAACTTTGAATAAAATTTTACATCACTTGAAAGGCATAATCATGGTTTAATTATGGGCCATAAAATAAGAATTGATCAATTATTTATTTTTTTAACCAATGTCATTTAAATAAATTAGAAATAAGGATATTTTCAAGCCAATAATAAATCATTCGATGTGAAATCAAACATTAAATGGAATCTATAAACCATCATGGTTCTGGTGATAAGGGAGGGAAGATCGTATTTCATGGAAGCTGTAATGTTATGTCACATTAAGGAAAGATAAACATTCAACCACAAACCTTCTAATAATTTTGGAATGATCACTTAACTGAACTTCTGAAAGGAAAAAGCAAGATTTTTGATATTTGGTAATCCAAATCATAGAGAAAATAATGTTGAAGTGATTTGAGGAGGCCAATATATTAAATAAATGGAGAGAGAGATCAATATAATACACCACTCACACTTCAGTTCTATAGATTCAAGGAGTTTATTTATTAATTAGAATAAATTCTCTAAAAATGGAATAATGAGGATAATAAGACCAAACAAATGTTAAAGTCAAAGGATAAAGGGGTTTTTATGTGATCACATTGGCTGAAGGGGATCATGATTCTTAAGTCACAATTATCCTCCACTATAGTATTAGGGGTCCCATGCTGATGTTTTATGAATGAGCTCAATGGAAATAATATTTTTTATCCCTTTTTTAATTTTTATTTGAATATGGGGATATTTTATCAATATATATATAATCCATTCGACTTTTTAGAAAAAGGAAACTATTTTTGATATTTATAAGGAACATATGAACATTTATTGGTGTAAGCATGAACTTGAACCTCCAATGGAAATATTTTAATTTATGATAAGGTCTTATTTAAGGAATAAATGGTGAATTAAATTTTTTTAGAATATTTTATTTTATTTTTACATTAATTTTGGAAATAATTATGATATTTTAAAGAAAATACGATGAAGGTATATATATTTTGGTATGAGGCTTCATGAGTGATTTGAATTATTTGGATATAATTGTTAGGATCATCATGGAAGTATATTAGATAAAATATTTCTAATTTTTAGGTTTTAATATTTTTGAGGATTATTTTATATGAGTATTAAGGTTATCCTTTGAAAGAATGGATACTGTTTGACTTTGGGTGTTATCATTGAGTTTTTATAGATTAATGTATTATATTTAATGATATCGGATAAATTTTTCTATCCATTTTTGGTTTGGTAATAATAATCGATAAAAGGAATGACAAATAATTATTTTATAAATATTATAATTCAATAAATGTAATTTTTAGTTCCTCAAGAATGAAAAATTCATCTTGAATATTCATTTTTGGGAGAAACATATGAAGTGGAAATTCATCAAAGCATGACCAGAGTATAAAATTATTATTATGAACATGAAAAAGAAACTAATTACATTTTCTCATGATCTATATCATGGTAGTAATATAATCCTTAAAATATAGGATAATATTCTTTAAATGTGATTTTTTGTCATATTAGAATCATTTAAAATTAATTTATAGTCATTTTCACACCTCGTTGATTTGTGGTTTTGTGGTCGTTATCTTTATCAAGATGATTTGATTTCTTATGTTTAATTTTATCTTCTACTCCAAATCAGTATTTGAATATTTTTTCCTTTATTTTTATATTTTCTCCTCCTAATAATGTTCCCCTATTTGGAATCATATTAATGAGTAATTTGGGGTGGCCTTTGTATTTCAAATTCCCTCTTTTAAAGAGGATGTTTTATAAATAATTTTTTATTTGGGGTTTCAATAAAAAATTTAAAAATATCACACACCTTATTATAGAGAAAATTATCACATATAAGGGGGAATAATTTATTTGGGGTAGTTTAATACCATAATATTTTAAAAGAACAATATGTTTGATAGGTTATACATCACAAAACACCACGATTCACAAAACCAAACAATATATTTATTTTATCACCATTCTAACATAGTCATTGAATTGTAAGGTGCTAATAGACGTAACAAAATTAATATATATATATATATATATATTTATAAATTATTAAGAAATAAGACAAAAAATTAATGAATCCATTTTATACTTCAAAATATGTTTTCATCAAAATTGAGTTTTCTTGATATTTGTGAACAAATATAATAACTAAATAATATAACTTGAACACAATTTATTTGATAAAAAAATTTAATTAAATTATCAAAATTATCTTAGGGTGAAATTTTGGGACTTTTCTGAAGGTATTGATTTTTCTATTGAATAGTGAAAAATACACTTTTTTATTGAAAAAAATATTTGTATTTCAAGAATTTAAAAAATGTATATTTTATATTAAAAATATTTAATAATAAAATTAGTTCTATTATATTATGAATAATACAATTAATTTCATTGGATTAGATTTTATGGTTGAATTTTGAATAAAAATGATTTTATACAAAAAACAGAATTTCTATAGAAAATAGTTTTTCATTGAATTTTTAAATTTTATCCAAGATTATATGAAGAATATTCAAGAAATTGATTCTTGAAAAACTTATTACATATTTATAATCAGGATGTCTAAATTTTATAAATAGTACTCTTATTTTTTATTATTATGAATAGTAACCATAGTAAAATATTATTACCATGGTAATGGTAAAACATGTAAACTAAGGTTAAAAAATTTGGATTAATGCTTTAAACTACCCGAAATATATCCTTAATTCTATTTCATGGGTGGATTTCTTCCATTCCCATAAAATTCTATAATATAATTCCCCTTGGTTCTATTTTTCTTTTATTATGACCTTTATGGTAATTGAAGATAAGAATAAATAAAAAATGTCACAGTCCTGACTTTTGTATGTCTATTTGTTTTAAATTAATATAATAAGAGGATATGTTCAGTTATAATTTTTTATTTTCAATACTATTTTTTTCAATTTTTTTGTGATTGAATAATTACCTTAAATTCCCACTAAAATCTGAAATAGTATATATATTATTAATAGCTGATAAAAATAAATGATTTAAAAAAAATATTCAAATGAATAAAATTTGGATGAATAATGGGGTTCCAAAATTTTTTAGATAAATATAACAACATATTGGTATTTTAAAATATTATATTTTAATTCAATTTCAACCATGTTTCCTTTAATGTCGAACTTTGTGAATAGTCCCAAAAATGTCTATTGTGGTGTCTTTTGTTAAATAATATTTTATGAAATGTTCTAAATTTAAAAAATATACCAAAATTATGAATGTGAATGGGATATGCTCAAAAATAAAAACCAGGAACTATTTATGGGACAATTTAATTTTTATGATAATACCCATCACCTTAAAAGAGTAAAAAACTTTGTTATCATGATAATTGTAAAACTGGTTTACGGGGGGGGGGGGGGGTGTTAAAACAAAAATAAGGGTGAAAACACATTGTAAACTTGTAAAAAAATTATGAGAGTATTTAAATATATAATAATATTATATTATAATTATATCAAATTTTATACATTTTTTTCTTGAAAATTACTATATATTAATTTGATATTTTATGTAATTAGAATATTACTTCTCTCTGCACTTATATAAGCAAACCTATTCTCCTCTCATAATCACTACTTTTTATCCTTGTACATATTCCAATACCTAACATAATACCTTACTATAATCGTTCACCACATCCTAGATATTCTATTTTTTTTCTACGAAACTATTCTTTTAAGACTTAATGTGTAAGGAAAAAGAGGTTTCTCAACCAAGAGGCATACCTCTTAACTGATATTTTTCAAGTTTATTTATTATTACGGATCATATAAATTGTTTTTATACATTATAAAATAATGAATTAAAATTATTAAATATACATTACTGTAATTATTTTGGTTTATAAACCATTACTCACCTTCATTCAATCCTACAGAAAGCAAAAAAATATCTTGTTTATCCATACGACTTAACATCTACCCACAACATTGTGATTATTTTTTAATCAACACTTTACAAGGATGGTTATTATGATGGGATAAAAATTATATATTATAATTATTAAAAAATTAATATTCTGTAATTATGATATCATATCTACTTTATTTCCTTCTAATCTATTGGAAAACAATAACATCCCTCATACATACATTTGGACTATTACATCCATGAAGTGAGGTGGATCATTTTTCATTTTCTATATAAATATATGTTAATAAATATAGATTTAATGAGTAAATATGATATATATATATATGATATCATAACGATTCTAGAAAGGTTAATTATTATTTACCTTTGTTTCATTATATCCTTAGAAAAGTGAATACAATGTTCATGCGTACATATGACCTACCGTCTCTATGAATGGAATAATTAATTTTTATATGTATACCTTTTATAGATGAATATAAATAAATATATAAATCATATATATGATATATATATATATATCATTTTTTTAATTATGAAGATGATAGAACCATTATCCATGTACAATGAATTGAAATGCCCAACCAAAATTCTCATGAAAATTGCGAAAATGAACACCCAAAAATGATGATATTTTATGAAATTGTAAATATATGGGTGTTAAAATGTTATAAGTGGATCATATATGATAATATAATTATTTAAATTACTCTAATATAAAATTATATTAAATGAAAATTTACTATTCATGATGTTGAAGTGATTTCAAAGCAAGTCGAACATGGGTTAAGGTTTTATCACATAATATTGTCTTCATTGGGACATATCTGATATTCTGAGCCAATATTATTTTATAAGCTTCATATCAATCCATTTTGACAATTAAAATCAACTATATACTTATTATCATGATATTTAATGTTTTATTTGTGGTTATTCAGTCATGGGGATTATGATTCAAAAGTTACTAAACAGATAAGGGATTTATATTTTAATCATATATTAATTAGGACTGTTTATGATTTAATTTCCATTAAATAAATGATATGATTATTATATAATAAATTTGTTTCATTATTGTATTCAATTATAATATTTTTATAATAGGTTATTTCCTTTTATATTCCTCCCTTCATTAACTCAAATACCAGGAAGAATATTTTTAAGGAATATAGACTATGTTTTACTATTTGGTAGGGAATCCTTTTTCTACCACATCCATGTTTTCACTTAAATAACATAAGACATGTCTTAATATTAAACTACTCATATTTAATGTTATTTTAAGAATGTTTTAATTTATAAAAAAATATTGCCTATGAATTATTTATTTAAATGATCCATTTTGATTAATGTTTTTGAAAACATGATTTTTTAAAATAAAAACTAAAGGCATATGAATTTTTTTTAGTAAAGATAAATGTATTCAAAGTGAAATAGTTTTATTAAATGAGTTTTCAAAATAGTTTATTGGTTTGAATGGTTTAAAATCCTTAAATTGATTCATGGTAATATCATATTGGTCCTCATTCATTACACTATAAATATTTTAATGGTCATATGTTGACTTTTTTTACATGACATAGGGAAATTCAAGGGAACTATATACTTATGTGGATATTCTTGATTACATCCATCTATTGTTTTGATAGAGGAGATTCATAACCTAAGGGTTAGCTCAGGGGGATCTATTTTATAGTTTTTTACTATTGAGATTTATGTATTGGCTTGGTTTGGAATTGTTACCATCTTTAAAGTTTGTGATTTTTCATTGGATTCCATGATTTTTTCTCTCTCATTGCCTGTTATATAAGTAATAAAATGTATGGTTTCAATTTTTAATCATTTCTATATTTCTATGGATGTATGTTTATTAATGTAGACTCGGATGGGGTCAATGTGGCTTTCATATTTGAAGTATGAGTCATAGAAATCATCTATTGGAAAACCACAACCAAATTGGTTATTTATTATTCCTGATGATTATCTCTATCCCATGGTTATTATGAATGCAAATTGGTCCATGTGGATGGCTGGATTGGGTGATTAGTTAGTTCGACTCAGGTTGGTTCACTATAAAATGATATGAGATCCATTCTTGTGACGGGTTTAAATGGAAATATAGAGATATAACCATTGATACTTGATATATAGAAGAGGATGTGTGCATTTTTGTCTCTTTTTCATATCTAACCTTGAGTTTACATGGATGTTTTAAGGTTGTGTTCACATTTTCCCCCATTTATGGGTTCTTTTAACGAATTTTGGATGTCATTATTAGGTTTTTCTTCAGTCTCAAGGTGATACCATGGAATTTTTTAACTTTCTAGGTGAAACAATGAAGACTTTAAGAGGAACACATTGTGTAAACATTATTAATAGTTACTTGTAATAGATCATGAAACCAATTCATTCACCATCTACTGACAGTTTCACGGTTGGTGCATAATTTCCTAAACTGTGTAGCCAAACCATGCATAGTGAGGATATGTCTACTTTTTTAACATTTTTCCACTATTCTTTTGAAATCACCATTAATGCTAATATTGTTTTTTGTCCTTTTTGAGGTTTTATTTTGGTTTAATTGATTTTTTATGATAATAAATTATGTGTTTATAGAGATTTTATTTTATGTATTATATACATTTACACATTTAAGGAACTCATCTTGGATTGGAAAAGGATCAATGGGGAATGTAATGTAGGGAATCTTGCATGTTCATCAGGATTTGATAGAGTTCGTGATCTATAAAATTCGATCCCTAGTATAGGTGGGTGTTTATAAGAAACATTGTTTTTTTGACTATAATTTAGAGATTAATAGGTTTAATCTACTAGATTATTACAATGATAAGGGGTAAAAGGATCATAAGGACTAATTGGATCAGATTGAGAATATATTAATGTTTCTGAAGACTACTAATATCTCAATTTTGGATTCAACACCTATATACTAGAAGGAGGAGGAAGAAAGTGGAGTGAATCAATGGTATTAGAAAAATACATGATAATACTATCTAAAAGACTTTCAAGGTGGATTTAAATAAGTAGTTTTACCCATATATTTTAAGGGAATTGATGGCCTATGAGTTTGTGAGCCTAGCCTAATGGAACTATTCATTGGTGGAGTGTGAAATTAGGTTTAACAAGTTGGTTCATGTCACTCCTAATGTACTAGAAAATGATTGACTCAAGTATAATTTTTTTGAAATGAGAATGAAGCATGAGATAAAGTAAATTCTCATCCTTCTATGATTGCCATCCTTTTTTGAGGTGGTTGACAAGGTGTCCATGATAAAAGCATATATGGATTAAAAATCAGTTCTTGGTGGTTTCCCTTCAACATGTGGTAGCCATATCTCATTATCTGGTCTTAAGAGGATACACAAAGAGTTACACTAGGGTAGTGGTAAGTGTAATCAATAGTCACCAAGTATAATTCTAGTGGATTCTATATTGAATAATACATTCATTTACTTTTAGTGTGGTAAATATGGTCATCCCCATCCAAGATTCCTAGAGGATTTGATGATATTAAATCACTATAGACATTATAGAAATATTCATTTCTTCTGCCAATATTTTTCATAGGCACATAGTGTAGACTCCATATTATCAAAGGGTTCCAGGAGTTGTTTTATGCTTTCATGTGTGTAGGTTCTTTCTCTTAGAGTAAAAGGGGTATCATATATGGAATAAAGAACAAGGCGGACCTACGTCTGGATGTCTTCGGGCATCTAATGTCATACCAGAGGTCATATATTCTAGTATATCAACTATGGGATATATGATTCTTATTTCTTCTTTGATGACATATGTTTTTTTATGGGTACATCTTTTTTTTTGTTTAACCATGGTTTCATGAGTTTTCAAGAAGTGTTAAAGCCTTTTTCATGGATTTTATTACCCCTTTAGGTTAGAATAAGGATTAAGGTTTTAAATACTCAGAGTGACATTCTTTGGTAGAAATTTTGGAATTAGATTGGTAATTATTCATGATAGACATTGATTCTTTTGACCATATCATCAACATGGATTTTGAGAAAAGCTTCAAGGTGTAGATTGATTGTGAACTCTACAGGGTCTAGTTTTATACTCATGATGGTACCACTAGCATCATAATAGAAGATTAGGATCCATTATTTGGGAGGGGAAGAATTGTTTCTTTAGAGATGGGGTTGATCTAGTTCCTTTTGTCAAGGATATTCTTTAATACCTCATAGTATGGTTTAGATATCGGTCTCTCGATCGTCATGGAAAGTTACCCTAATGTTTTTACGAGAGGATTAATCCTGTTTTTCACCCTAGTGGGAGTTCTAGTTTATCATGGATATGGACATATGGATGATCAACACTTATCTACTATATTATTGGATGGCTGCATTTGAAATGAAATATCAACTATAGGACTTTGAGGGTAAGGTATTTATCTTCCCCACCATGTCACCACATACCAGTTCTATTTGAACAGAAAGAATAAAGAATCATTTGAATCTATATTTGATATTACAAGATTGATCATGTGACTATAAATAATAAATATCATTTTTCAGATTAAATATCTCTTTGATCAACTCATACTATATTTTGGGGTTTCAATGATCGATTTAATCTACACGTACCACCAGTTGAGGTCCTGAGAAGAGGATTCCCTGAAAACTCCCTTTCAAAGATGATATAGATATTTTTAGTATTTATTTACACCATATGGACATTTCAAATCTCATGTGGTCTTTATGGAACTGATGGTCCAGACATCCAAATATTTTTTGGACACCTTTATGATCTTGTTTTTTGATTCCATTTTTTTAAATAGAAGATGCAAGAGGATCATGCTAACCACAAAGAGGATACTCTGAGGTTTTTGAGGGCAGATCATCAATATTAAAATCTTTTAAAATTTCATTTATGGATTTAGGATATATGTTTTTTAGGGTAAATGATTTTTGATAATGGATATTTAGTGTATCTTATGATGGATTGAACATTCATGTCTTGGTAATGACCAATGAATTTTTCAAGATCCAAATATTTTCAGGATTGTATGGGTATTATAGATATTTTTTCAGGACCTATCTTGGATAGCTTTTCCCTTGAAGTATTTTACTTGGAAAAGGGTGATGCATTAATGGGATGAGAAGTGCCAACTTTATTTTGAGAATTTGAAGGCCAATATGACATTAACACTATTTATAATTCTTACAGATCCTGGGAAGTCTTATGTAGTGTATTTTGATGCCTATAGTTTGGGATTACGGTGATTGATGATGCATGATGACCATGTGGTGGCCTATATATAATTAAAAATATACCTACAATTGTGGAATTATCCCGTACATGAATTGGAGTTGATAGTCATCATGCATGCTCTAAAGACATGGAAACATTACCACTTTGGGGAGTAGTTTACAGACTATTTTAATCATAAAATATTGAACTATGTTTTTAACTATAGGGACATGAAATCCAATAAAGACACAGGGTATAATATAACCATGATAGTTATTTTTATATTGATTATACACCTGAGGAGTGGAAAGTAGTCTTCGATGCCTTGAGTAGGAAGCTACTAGTGTAGGCTATTTTCAAATCAACTGATAAATGGGTTCTAATGATATTTTTTACATATATGAGTCTATGGGTATAGGAGGATAGATATCAAGTGTTACTAACAAGTGTTTAGGCCATAACCTCTATTTTATATTGGGATCGTGTGGGAAAGTGTGGAACCATGAGTGCATGAATATTAGTAGTGTTATAAATTGAGGGAAAACCCAGAGGTATTGGTCTCAAACTCATGATGTTTCTCTCCATTTTTGTAAGTGGATCATAGTGCATTTAAGCTTGATAAAGGAGTTTATTCATAAGTGTAATCATTCTAGATTATTCAAGCATCCCCGAGAAACCTATATGTTTTATACATTGATATGTTGATATTTGGGATTTAGAATGAGTCATGAGGTTATGGACTTTGTATCATAATTTTTTCCTCATAAGAGGGATAAAGCTAAGAATTTGAGACAAGATAAGTTTTTTTAGTCTCTCCACATTCCCATTTAGAATGGGTAATAGTTATAGATGTATTTAATGATTGGAAAACCTCTTACCCAGAGTTGGGGATATTACATATACTTGGTTGTCTGTCATTTTATAATATCACCCCATTTTATTCCCATTAAATATTCAGAAAAAATAGAGGAACATAGGAATCTGTAGGTATGAGTGCTTAATAGCATTTCTATATTTTTTTATATAATAGTCTCTAACTAGGATTCCATTTTCCCTTCTCAATTCTGGTAAGGAATCTAGGAGGCTTAGGGAACAAAGATGAGGTTGATCTCTACATATCATCTATATAAGAATGGTTAGTCTGAGTAAAGTATCCCAAATCCTGAAGATATGTTACAACAATGTGTTTTTTTACAATAGAGGTTCATTGGAAGGTAACTTATATTTGATTAACTTTAACTATAATAAAAACAGTCAACACTCGATCAAGATGTCCCTATTTTTGGTGTTATACAATCAACCATGGGTGTCACCTCAGTGTTGGGATGAGGTGGGTAGATTTTTTTTATTAGGCCCAAGTCTCATCTAGGCGATAGAGTAGATTATATGGATGATTTAGAGAATATTAGATATTTCTCATATTTGTATGAAGACTTAGACTAATTTACATTATCTTAGACTAGAGTTTGAGGTCGGTGATTAGGTGTTTTTTCTAGTATATTTTCAACTGGTAAATCATCATCTAGGAAATTTGGGGAATATGGAAACATATTATATCAAGACTTTTTGAGTTTTAAAAATATTGGGAAGGTAGAATATCTGTTAGAATTTCCACCATGCATAGAATCAATCCATTAAATCTTTCATGTTTGCTAGTTAATGAGATAAAATCCATACACATCCCATCTGATAGAGTGGTAAGATTAAAAGTTTGATATTTATTCCACCAGAATGGGGAATCCTTTTTTATAATAGATTTTTTGAACAAGGTTATCCATGATAAATTAGTCCCATTGGTCTTTGTACATTGGGAATAATGTCTTGATTTCCACAAGACATTGGATTGAGAGTCTTTATTGAGGGAGAAGTGACCTCACCTATTTTCTTCTAAGGATACCTGCGGAATCTTGGAGTAATAAAGTGGCATTGTCTGGAGGTGTGTGATTTTCTCCTATCCACTAGTACATCTACTATTGTGTTTCTATTTTTTCTTTGTTTTATCGGGTTTTAGGGTTTAAAAAAATTGGTGAAAAAATTCATTGGGTCATGGTTGGAACACTATTTTTTTAACAATGAGGCCAATTGTGTGAGGGTGTATGATTGGGGGAAAATTTACATTTTTATGGTTTGAGAATGGCCTATCAAACTGTTCAATACTTAATCAAAACATTGTGGTTCAATTTTTGGGAGGTAGGATCACCCACATGATTGGAACAAGATTTATCGAACCTTGTATCCAAAAGTGAAAGTTTTATAACTCATTAAAAAAACTGAATTTATAAAATTTCCTAGGAATGATTTAAATTCTTGGGACTCTTTTTCCTCTCCCTATAAAGACTCACATTTTCTATTTAAATATTTTTTTAATTATATGTAATATTACTTGTTCGTGAAAATTTACGATGTGTGATTCTAAGTCAAGGTGTAACTTTTGAACCGGTTCTCGAAATTGAATTCTGAGGGCACTGTTGAACTTGTAGCGTAGGTATTCGCTTAAGGATACCTTCACCTTGACTGCAGTAGGTCACGGGTAGAAGTTAGTTTTCCATTTTTGCATCGAGGAATAGAAAAATAAAAATATTTAACATTTTTATTTTTATTGTAACCTTATTTGGTGATATGGAGGTGGGGACCACCAAAACTGAAAACTCCCAATTTGAATTTAAAGGTGGAGACCACCTGACCCTTAAACGCCCCCATTAATAGGAGGCAACTCTTGGAATCCCTCCACTTTAATTATGCCACATCAATTAATTAATTAATTATACCAACTCCATATGTGCCCATAAATTAAAATTGATAAAAATATTTTATTTGGGTTGGTCCTCATTTTTTGGGGGGAAATCGTTGGTGAAAGGGAGGCTTGGAGAGAGATCTTGGAGAAACTCATTCTCCAATGAAGAATGCATCCTCCAATGAAGAACACACTCTCTGTTGAAGAACACGCTCTCCAATGAGGAACGTCTTCAATGACAACAAGCCGACGTCCTCCCTTCCTTTCTCACTGACATCAACAAACCTTCGATGTAGGGGTGTGTTTTCAATTGATCATCATTAATTTTTCTCTCACGTTAAATCACCTCCCTTGAGAAGCTTGCTACCACTCTAACGTGGAGGGTACGGGCTGAAAAGAACATGGCCTGAACTCACTGCAAATTTTTTTTGGGATATTGGTATGTTCTTAAAAATGGAGGAGGATGTAAACTGACACTAGTGGGGCTCATGAATGGTGGATAGCACCAGGGATGGTCGTGAAGACCGAGGGGGCGCAACTGCACCGCAAGAGAAGGGTCACGGCCCATCGGCCGTGGCGGAGCAAGGGCAGTGTCCAGCGGAGGCCGACCGCACGACGGGGGAGGTGGTGAACGTTCGTGCCACCCGGTGAGCAAGGGTCATGGCTTGTGAAGCATCGGCGATGGGAGGATGGTCGGCCAAGCCATCCACTGATGAAGGTATGGCGCACGACTATGCTGTCGGAGTAAGTGGCCATGGCGGATGGTAGATGGTGCCCAGTGTTCGGCTGACCGTAGAGGGGCGGCACATGACGTGCTGCTGGGAGGAGAAATGGGCTGTCTATTTTAGCTAGTTGAGTTGTACCGAGCAGGACCCACGACGGGTCCCACGTGTGGCCTGACGACCGAATGGCTTCGGCCATTCCGTGATTGAGGGTGGGGCGAGCATGACTTAACCCTGCATGTGGCCAGGACATGTCAGCCAATACAGGTCGTGATGCCTAGCATGGGCTGGGTCAACTTTAGCTAGGTCAGGTCGGCCCAGGCCCGGTAGGACTGGGTCGGACCGTACCCGGACCAATTTCAACCCTATAAATTCTTTTGTCCATATCTTGAGCTAAGTGTGTCCGTTTTATGAACAGTCAGGTTGGATCGACCACAAACCCAACCGGACCCTCAAAACATAAAGGCTAATAACATACAGATCGAGCATCTGTTTGATGCACCATCTATTGCGTTGTGCCCCATATGACATGACAGTTATTTGGGATACTTCTTCATGGGACTTTTTGGATGTTGTATTATCGAACAGTGTCTTGAGGATCTGACCCTCCTAGAGACAAGCGATCTTTGTGTGAGAACTCTGTAGCTGGCTACAACATGAGAAAAGGATCCAATGTATGTTTGTGCTTTGGGATTCTACATGGGTCTATGTCTTATGGTCCCACATGGATCCTCTTTAGGAATCCATAGAGGGATACTCTGGGATCCATTGTGGGTTTGATGATATACTAGGATCGTCTGTGGGTCTAATGATATATTGGGATCCTATGTGGGTCTGATGATGTACTAAGATCCTATGTGGGTGTGATGAGGTACTTGGATCTTGTGTTCATATGATGATGTACTAGGATACTGTGTGGGTTTGATGATGATTTAGGATCCTATGTAGGTCTGCATCTTAACATAGTAATATGATTATGTAGTTACATCTAATCATCTCTACTACTATACCTAAGTTATACCTGGTATGTGCTGAGTCCTTAACATTGTGGTGATACCTTTGTGGTATTCTTCTGTGTGGTGTACCTTTGTGGTACTTACCATCATTTTATTCCTTCCTTTGTGGCATAGTTTAGCTTTGGTTTAATGATTTTGGCCTTCTGTTTCCTCGTGATTGAGATGGGTTCACATGATAACTTAGGTATATGTATGAGCATAAACCTAGGTAGGGTTGTGAGTTTTTTTCATGCATTTTGGTTTATGCTTTGTGGATTGTGTGAGACCTTGAGGGTCTCGAGGTCGCTATTGAGTATCGTTATTGTCACCCCTGCACGGGCTACACCCGCACCTTGTTGTGTTTGGTGCAGACGATAGACAACTCTAATTGAGAATGAGGGTAACGGGACTAGAGGAAACTCGAAGGTGGACCTTAGAGGAGGCATAACACAAAAATGACCGTTTGAGAGCTGAACCTACCCTTCAGGTAGGATCCTTGTCAGGTGTTCATAAGAGCTATTTCAGTTTACATTTACTTTTTAGTTTCATGTACTTTCCATTTAGGCTTGTATTCTGGCCCCTTTTACTTACTGTACAAATCCTCTTTACTATTTAATTTACTTGTGTTCGTATCTTGTTGTGTGCTTGGTTTCATGTGTTTGTATGATATAAAGTCAATGCCTTCCTGGTTCTAGGGAATATGTCTTTCAGTGCTAGTCGTCAGCCCCTGGCTGGAGGGCGGGCTTGGGGCAGTCACATCACAGGCCCCAGGGGACGGGTCATGACACTCCCACTCATTTTTATCCACTCCCCTTGTAATTGGATCTTCCTACCTCTCCTTGGTGGTGTATTATCCATTTATTCAAGGTTTTTTTTGCTTGAGGTAAGTCCAAAATATTAATAATCCTTCATCTTTCCCCTATCTCTTACTTTTTTTACCATTCTCAGGGATGTGGGAAACCTAGGTTATTGGTTAGAATAGTATAAGGGTTATAATGGGGGTTATGATTTGATATCATGTGGTTTAGTTGTGTGGGAACACATTATTCCTAAATCAAGTGGTTTTGATCGAAGGTGATGAGTTTGAATCTACTTCCAAGGTAGGTATCTCCATTTAAGGGTGTTTTCCATGGCTTTTCATTGAATTCATAATTCTATTTGATTTATGACAATAAAATTTCCATTAAAATTATTATTTATTGATGTTTATTCTATGATGGATGTCATCAATGGATTTATTATTTAATGGGATTTTTTAAAGTTTCTTTCCAATGGGAGGTGTATTTAATGCACTCTAACCATTTGAAAAAATGGATCAAAATGGTTCTATGGTTTTAAATGGATAAATAAAGAGTTTTTAGGAATAAATTTACCTTGAAGAATGAGTTTTATCAAAATAGATATTTTTTTATTGAAATTTATTTTTATGTAGATTTTTATGTATGGAACATGTAGTATGGATATTTTTTACATTGAGTGGAACATGGGATATATGGGGTGTGAGTGTGTGTCTTCCATGTGATAATGAGAGCCTTTAGGAGGAATTTTGAGAGATCTCTCACTTTTTTCTAAGGTATTGAAGGAGACTTTTGGAAGAAGACTGAGATATATTCCACTATTTTGGCCAAGAGACCAAGAAGAATCTTGGGGGTTGGGCCCAAGGATAATTGGGAGAGCTTACACTTTATTTAGCCATCAAAAAACTATATTTTAGACTCACACAAATTAAACCCTTATGGTTTGATCCATTAATGAAAATTATGAATTAATTGTTGATTTATATGATTTTATGAATTATATTAGTACCTTTTATGATGTGATATCATGTGTTATGAACATTACATTCTATTTGGATATGTGATGATCATGTTTATTATTACCGTTGACATACCTTGTTTGGGTATATTGAGAATGTTATTCTGTATGAACTTATTTATTTACCAAATACATGTTTATTAATATTGTCAAAAAACATGTTTTTTAATAAAAACCAAGGGATTTAAAAGGATTATTATAAATATAAATTTTTCAATGTGAAATAGTATTGAAAAATTAGTTTTGAAACTAGTTTATTGGTTTGAATGTTTTAAAATACTTAAACATATTCCTGGTGGTATCCTACTAGACTTTAGACCTCACATCCTATATATTCCCCTAAGAATATGTAAACATTTTTTATAGGACACATGTATATGCAATGGAACTATGTACTTAGGTTTCTATTACTGATTACCATCACTTTTTTAATGAAGAAGACATGTTCTTATAAGGTTAGCTTATGAGGATCTATTTAATAGTTTTGTATATTTTGGTTGTATGTTCTTTTATGGTTTTTTATGTTTCATATTTTCTAATATTTGGATTTTGAATTGGGATATTTGGTTTACATATATTTTATGGAATATTTTATATGATTTAAGGTTACTGGTGTCTATTTTTAGTCATTTTTGTGTTTTTATGGATTTATTTTCATACATATTGAATCTGATTGTGTCAGCACGGTCATCACATTTCATAGATGGGATAGGCTGATCTACTATCTGTAAAACCATTCCAAATTTGTTATTTATTTTTTCAATACTTTGTTCTAATCCAATGTGATTGGGAATTTTCATCAAGATGTTTGGCATGTCATCTCAGGGGATTGAATGAGTCAACCCTAGTCAATTTATATAACTTCCATATATTTTTCTAGGCATTTTTAATTAATGGTGATTCCCATCAGAGTTAGAAACTCGCTAATATTTTTCATGTGATTGATGAAATAAATATTCCATGAGTTCTTTTATTTGTTTATGATGTTATTCATTACTAAATATTTGTGGATATTCAAGAAAATATATAGTGAATTCAATGAAATTGATGACTATTTTGAATTCTTTTTTATGAAATATGTTGTATAGAATGTTTTCATTATGCTTAATCTAGGAACTTAAACTTTATTTCCATGGATTTATAATATCTAAAAGTTTCTTGGTAGTAGACCCATTGAATATTGAGGAAGTTATTTCTTGTGAAGTTATTAATATTATTTAATAAGTGGACATATTTCTTTATTATACATTTTATATATGATGTTCGTATTAAATTTCTATGAGATTATGTCCACGTTGATTAATTTAACCAAGAAATACAAATATTTTGTAAGGATGGATTGTTGTATGAATATGTTTGAGTATTTGAAATATTAGTTTATTTGTTCTCATGTCTTCATTTACCTGAGTAATGAGAAATGTTTTAGGTTCATCATGACACATACCTTCATGTTTTAGGATGTATATTGATGAAATATAGTAAATTAAACTCTCAAATGACTTGGAAGTTACATCCCATGAAGGTTACTAAAATATTAATGACCTTGAGATTATAGTGACATTGTTTAAATTAATATTGTGGATACACTTCCACATCATAGAGAACATTGTGGTGCTCATAGACTATGATAGCATGCTCAATATCATATCTTTGGAGGGCCTGAAATTTCATCTATAGAGATTAGTAGAGTTCGAAAAAGATTATGATTTTGAGATCTCTTATTTTGATGAACTTACCCGAGGGGGCTACATCCTGAGCACTGAGTTGGGATCTCCACATTGAATTTAGGGTGTCTCTAATTTCAAAAGGCTATAAACTAGTGATGATTTATATACATAATCATTAAGTAATTATTGTATATAACATAAATAATTAAAACAACATAAAATGTAATTTTTTTTAAAAACAAACCATATTTAAGACAATATTTTCCCAATGTGAAGTGAAAACTTTATGTCTTATAAATGATGTTGAATAATTGTGATATCTAAATGACATAGATGATTTATAGAGAAAAATAGGGGTTGAAGTTAAAAAATTTGATTATGGTAGCGTGTAAAAATAAATAATTTATAAAGGATGATAATTATTCATATCATCATAAAATTTTATAAAGTAATAAGTTAATATTTGTAATACACATAAAAATAAATAATAAAATAATTAGAATATAATCATCTAATATGATAAAACCATCCAGTAAAATCACAAACATAGAGGAATGATTATGGCTCAAAAAAATAAGTTCTATTAAGAAAACCCTATATGGATTTCGAATATTTTTAATAGAAATCCCATGAAATATAGAAATAGAAATTAAAATTACAATATCATGAATTAAAGATAATTTGTGATATTAAAAATAAATTTGACATTATGAACACCATATAAATGAACTTAGGTTCATAAAAATACATGTATCCCAGGAATTCAACTTAGATGAAACACACATACATTATCATTATCTTTTGAATTGAAACCCATGAAAGTTATAACAAGAAATCAATTTTGAAATCTAATATATTGAAAAAAATTATTGTAATATATATGTATATATATATCTATTATATACAATACAAAGAGGAAATAAAATATTAATACACAACATAGGTTAATGAATGAAGAATGAATTGAAAACCCCTTATATTTATTCCTACTCAATTGAAAAACACTATGACATCCTATATACAAAAAATAACTATACAAATAACCTATTTTATAAATTTATTCAAACTTATAACCATTTATAAAAATAATTTATAATCATTACAAAATTTATTTTAGAAATATATTTTTTTTATCAAAAGATGTTTTAAATTTGATTATTTTATTTAGTACCGATTTCATAATGGAGGTGTTAGTTAATTTTGAGATCATTAAAGGTTCAAGAATATGTATTATATATATATTTTTATCTTTTTGTTTCATTTCATAATTTTTTCTATGATTTTTGATATTGAAGTTGATTTTTAGCATGTTTAGGTAATTTTAATGAATAGGAGGTGATGCAATAATTATGGGTTGTATATTAATTATGAAATCCCCAGCCTAAGTGTCTAGTAATAAATAATTTGAAGAAAATACAGTATTTTAACACAATATCAGGACCATTTATGTTTATTGTTTTAAAAAATATTGTTAAAAATTTATTAGAAAGTCTCATATATTTTCAAATAATGGGCATTTTCCCATCATATAAATGACAACATAATCTATAAAAATCCCCCAACATATCCCAAAAATTTACTAATAAGATACCCTTCTAGAATCATATTACATAATAATTTTCTTTATAGACTGGGAAAATGAATCATAATAAAGAGGTTTTAATAGATTCCCAGTAAGGGTAAATAAAAGTGATAATAATTAAATATCATAAGTGAGAATAAGATGATAATATTTGTGTAATCAAGATAGGAAATAAAATACACACCTAAAAATCATAGAATAATGCTTGGTGTAGTGCAATACATGAATAAAAATAGTATAGAAACTAGTTTTAATAAAAATGATGCATAAAACATGAACATGTAAATGTAATAATTAGAAACCTGAACAATGTATTTCTTATCTTTGTAAACCAAGCTACCTACCAACCTGTTCGCTCAATAAATTGTGAGTTGAGGTAAACTCCATCGTAATCAACCTTCATAGAACTAGATTCTTGATAAAATTTTCATATAAAATTTCTATCTCATGATATAAAATCTTTTACACAATGCATTATAGCTTGATATAGGTCCCACCAGTAACCTAATCCATTCATTTTTGTTCCACTTGAAAAGAATCATCGCATCACATAACAACCATTAGAAATAAATTGAGTTTCATGAAATTTATAAATCATCATATAATGAACCTATTAAATGAGAATGGTGTTCATGTCCTTTTTCAAATGAAATTTCATAAGGGAATAGGTAAAAGTCCAATTAATAATCTTTATAAATATATGGGAAATAAATGATTATCCATTGAAATCAAAAAACATTGAAGGTAAATACCATTAAAATAAGACAATACATTGTATTTAAAAAATATAGGTTATGGGTATATGGTTTAGTCAATAGTATTTCCAATCAATTGAAATATAGGTAAAGAGGTGAACACACTTTGATAAAGGAATCATGAATAGGGTATTTATAGAGGAAATACATTGGAAGAAAAACATGACCATACAGATCAGATTATTAGGAAAATCTGAGGTAGTAAAGAATCATTTAATTGAATAGAAAAAACATGACATAATATATTAAAAGAATGAAGTTGGATAATATCATCAAGATAATATCCAATAATAGGCATAAGAGATATTAATTTAAGTGGAAATACATGAGAAAAACGTTTAGATATAATTTGAGAAATGAATTTTCAAAATAGAATGCACTTGATATATTAATGGTATTTCATAATACATATTTTATAAAACTTCAAAATAAATAGTTATGATTTAAGAACTCAAAATTTTAAATAAAAAATTTAAATGAAAATAAAATGGTCTTGGAAGAATCTGTTGACATAGAAATAATTATAGAGATTCTTTTTTTTCAAAAACATACCATAAAGAAAACATTAAATAAAATTAATTTTTAATTTTTTGGAAACAAATTCATAGTAGTTTAAAATTACCCATTATATTTATTTATCATCAATACATATTGAATCATTTTAAAACCGTAATTTAATATAAAATTAATTAGAAAATGTGTTAAGGGAAATATTAATCTCACATGATATAAATTTTTTTTTTTCAAATAATAAGAAAACCCATTCCATAAAGGAGAAAAATTACATGAGAAAAAAAAATGATCATTAGAAAATATAGAAATCATTAGTTCCAATCTCACACATTATGAATGAAGTCATAATGGAAGAAAACATGGATGTTAGACATAATTACACTGAAAAGAATAAGGTATTATATCCTAATATATTTATAGGGGTGATTAATTCCAAACATTTACAATAATATTCAATAAATAGGAGTATTAAAGAATGAAAGGTAATTGAGTAGTTAAAGCCCTTACATCCTTAGTAATACATCAATGAAAATTAATGGGAAGTAATAAAGTCGTATGGTTTCATAAATTTCATTAATAAAATCCTAGAGTATGAAAAAATACATTATTTGGTAGTGTATATACGATGAAAATAATAAATTGGTGCTTATCATTAAAACATGTGTCAATAAAGAGAATTTGAGATGAAGAACCATTTAAATTTGAGAAGTGAATAGATTGAAAGAACATATAGGAAGATCATGAAATAAATGTTTGTATCGAATAATAATTTATAATTAATGATTAAATAATTCATTTGGGTAGTTGTTATACCACATTAAATATCTATGGTGAAACACATGTAATCACACCTCAACAAAGATGAACTTGAGACAACAAAACCTTACCATGTATATGTTATTGTTAGATATAGTAAAAAATATTATAAATAAAATATTAATAAATTAATATCCTATTTAATATAACTTTTCATAAATATTTCCCTTAAAAAGCCTTATAATAATTCCTTTCCATGAGATTTTTAATTAGATACAGCATATTATGACCATCAGGTGTTAATAACTTCAACTGTTTTATGCATGTTTAATAATTTTGATATCATAATCCAAAATTTGATACCCATTAAATTATTGATATATCATTTAATATTATATTAACTATATATTATTTTGATTTAAAATTTATTTATTTCATTCCAAATGTGTTTTGGTTATGTTATGTGAAAACCAAATTGAAAACAAATTATTTTATCAATTTTAGCAAACACAAATGTTAACTTAATAATATGTTATAAACATGATATTATACTCCAAAAAAATAATCCTTAATTAATTAATATATAATAATAATAATATTTTTATGTTCTCGTATTCATCTAAAATTATTTTTAAAGAATTATTTATGTAGGTGCCTAAACTGACGCAAACATGAACACACATTAACTCAATTAGAGTGTATGAATAAAGAGTTTATTATTTTGTAATAATAGAATTATAATAGAAGAATAACAATTTTATTTATTTTTTTTACAATATCACATCATATTTTATTATATCTTGATAATTTATGAAAATATAGAAGAAAAATGAAAAGAATATCATCATGGAGGTGGTAATATGTACATACACATGATTAATATTGCCCTTTATCAATGCATAAGAGGGGGTGTAAGAGGATTTTAAATTGAACATTATGATCCATAATTATATATTATATATCATATATATTCACCATTACAACCCTTAAGACAATCCATGAAAGGCGGTAATGAAAAAAATTATCATGGCATCATGGAGGTGGTAGTCCTCACCACACACTAACAATGATTTTTTTTCTTTTTCAAAGGTGTTGGTATTGAATAACATTGGGTTATATTATTAATATAAAAAAACATATGTATAATAATGACACTAAATTCAATATTCAATATAGTTATTAGATATTAGGAAGATTAATGTTATGAAAAAACATGATAAGGAGATAATACATAAGATGGAGACTTAATTTTTCTCATGGAATTCCAATTGAGATTGACGGGATTTGGTAAATAATGAGCACCCAATGACTTATTTTTATGGGATAGTATTATAATTATTTCAAAAGGCATGATTTTAAATGAGTAATTCTATCAAGATACATTTATATGAAATTTTATAAGTGATTAACTTTTTATAGGATATGATAACGACACTTTGGTATCAACCTTTATATTTTTATAATTCCATGACATTATTCCGAAGTAAATTGCTCCAAAATTTTCAAATTATTTGATTTTTTCACGTCTCTGGGTTGATGAAGGTACAAACATATGTTTATATATATTTTTTAAACATTTTACTGATTTTTTTCTATTATGTTTTCAAATTTTATTCTTTTAATTTTAAGCTTGGTAACTAGTTTTTTTAACTATGCACTTTTTCTGTTTTATTAAAAATATAACATAAACAATATAAAAAAATCTGCATTTGGTTGAAAAAAATATATATTTAATCAAATTCAATTACTAAATAATATAATGCTCAATTTATATTAAAATTGATAATTCATTGAAAAAACCAGCTCAAGTAGAAAAATGAAATTTTTTCTTTTATGGATTCTTAATCTTAATTAGTATTGATTACAGCTTAAATGAGTGACAATATATTAAAACAAATTTTTATAAACTATATTATATTAATTATTTAAATTATTTAAATTTAATTGGTTTGTTATAAATTCATTGATATTAATAAAATAATCATGCCACCATTTCATGGAAATTATAAGTATTCCCAAAAACCTACATATTATTCTTATAAATGAAATTATCCATATTAAATAATACTAAAATTATTATATCTATTAAATGAACTATTTTATCATTCCTTGTTGGCTCATGTTCGAGGCACATCAGAATCACCAAAAATGTTTTGCCTCTTGTAAATCCTAGTTTATATAATAAGTGGTCCTCATCGCATGACCCTAAACTACAAGTCTTAAAATAGTATATCCACATGACTTTAAACTATGATTTCATCGTCCATGATGTATGAATTTGAACTATAGTATATCTCATAAAATATTAAAGGGCCCTCCCATTACAGTAAGTTCCCAATCTTCTGAGGCCGAGCCGAATAACCTTTAATGTCATTTCACGTTGAAAGGTTCATCACTTCGTGCCCTCGACCATGGTATCCTTGACCCCTTCCTCCATGGGATCTCCCTCTCCCACCAAAAGGAGAGTAAGAAGGTGTTTGGTTGGATCTCTTGCAGCCCCTTGTTTCTCACACTGAGCATGACTCACACAGGCTTAGGGGTTTGTGATGATCACAACATCCACATGAATCTAAACTATAAGAACTCTGATTCCAAATAATACTATGATATATAGGACACATACCTGAAGGCCCAAGCTCCAATTGGTTCCCTCCAATAAAGTGTCCACCCAATTATTCCCCCTCAAAGGGCAGATTCCATGCGTAAGCCCCAACCAATCTGAACTACATTGGCGCTGATTCCTCTCTTGAGGATATGTAGGAAACCCATATTGAGGGTCCAATACCAACATCAATTTACCTTTCATTCCCCCTAGATTATGATAAAATCTATATTTCCTTATAATATAGCACATGTTATCATGACCTTTGTAGCATCAAATATATGCATGCCTACAACGATCTTACAAACCATGGGTAGCACATGAACACACTCTTCGGGAATGAACTAAGGATTCAAAATCCTATGAACATGACATAAATCTATAAGAGAGGCCCAGTGCTAGAAAAAATATTCCCCCAAAAGGGTGTGGTGAGTTTGACCTCCCATCATCTCGATCAATGGATTCTTTAAGTGTTGTTGGCTGAATCATCATTCATGGAGTGATTGCCTTTGGAAAGCAGGTCCCCAGATCATGGATACAGGGGCTGTTGGGCATTCCTGGATCCACTAATAAACCAATTGGAGACCATATAAGGATGTTATCTCTAAGGAGGACTGATTTCACAAGTACTTGACCCCAAGCAATCACCTTCTTGGGTCATCTAACTGTGGTACCTCTTTCGCAGTATAGAAGAGGTGAATTACCTAGTCTCCATGGGTTTTATCCAACCTTATTCAAAGTATAATGATGCAAAATGGGTTGAAACAAAAGTAATAGTGAATTTGATATGAAAAAATCTTCAAAAATAGGGATGGGTGATGATCCTCATCAGACCATTTCCACTCCAACTAAAAATGCGCCACCTCGGAGGCGGAACAACATGTAACATGTAAAAACCTATTTTTGAAACTATTTATTATTAAAAAAAAGATTTATATTATTATATAATTGGCATTATAATTAATTATAATGAATAAAAAATTACAACTGTCATTAAAAAATATTTATTTAACAAAAATTTCATAATAGAAAATTATTTAATCTTGTTATAATTAACATTGAAAACAGTCACAAAAATAATTTTCATTAAAATGCTCCATAAATTTTTAAAAGATTGAGTATGAGTTTATAATTTCAAAATATTAATTTAAAATAATTTAATATATATTATCATATACAATTATATTGGGGAATGTTTTTGAAAAATATCACTATATTTATATAAAAAAATAATTTCATAAGAGGGACGACAATAATAATTATTTTCACAATTCACCTAAAATCATTATTTTTAAAAATTTTATTTTCATAATTAATTGATATTAATTGTTTACCATATAAAGAAAATAATGGTTAATGGGTATCTTTATTCATTTTTATTATATAAATATTAAAAACAACTTCTTAATATGTTGAGGTTTTTTTACATTTAATGTATCGTGTGACCAATGTTATCGAACAAAATATGTATTTTAAAGGATCCAAAATCACAATTCGTTATATCAATATAACTACTCTATAAACATAAATTATATTTTACAAATAATTTCTTCCTAAAATCACCATTAGTGAAGTTTTAATGTTAATCCATGATATAAATATATATCTTTGTTCAAGTCGGTGGTTAAACCAACCAAAACAAGATCATGCTATAACATATTGGTGTGTTTCGATAAGAAATTGATTATTTTTTCACAATATAATAATTATTGATGAATAATTATATTATTTATATTTATTAACATGGTGAATATGGTATTAAGATATTTAGATAAATGATAAAATACTATAATGAATAACAACATAAGTAATTTCATATAGGCGGTAGTCCGCACATACACGCGATTGATATATTAATTTCACATAGAATATAAGTATCAAATAAAATAATTTATCCATTATTGATACTAATTACTTTATTAATATCACATTAGTTTACTATATATTCTTATTTATATATCCATGATAAATTTTTAAGAAAAATGAATCACATCTCTTTGTGGAAGTCGATGTCCACACAATCTCACACAAGATTTTTTCACTTTTCTAGGTGCATAAATGTGAATAATTTTTTTTATAAACATAAAAATTTATTATTATATATACAATAATAATTTAAGAATAATTTATTATGTAATTTTGGTTTGGAAGAGAATGATATGGAAAAATAAAACAGAGTGACTAGAAATTATGTTGTGAATTTGAACATTATCTTGAATTATTTCTTTGAAATCGAGGACCTTGGATATTTTTCATGGATCATGGTGTAGAAAATTATTAGAGAGGGATATAGAGGAAGTCAAAACATAAGAAAATCAAATAGAAATTGAAATTTTATTGGCATTGAAGTGGTGTAGGATGTCCATTTTTATAGCTGAGGATAGTGGCATTTTTTAATAATATAAAATGAAAATTCACAATTCAAAGATCAAATGGATCCATGAGAGGAAAATAATGGTTAAGAGGATTATTTTAAGACTTGTTGAGGTACAAACAACTATCAACCATTCATTTTAGAGATTACCACTAATTTTTATTTGTATTTTTTCTTTAGGTTTAACTTTTACCCAAATTGACTTTTACCAAGGTAAGTCATTTTAATCTTTGGTAAATAGTTTTAGTGAAAAAATTATCATTGGAATTATTAATTAATTTTAATATTTTAATTAAAAAATTTAATATAAAATTATTAACCATGACTTATAAGAGAGAGAAAAATTATTTTTAAAATTAACACACTTAATTGATAAACCCTAATTTTTATAAAAATATAATTGTAATAGAAAATTTATGTGTGTGATAAAATTTTCATTGCTTACTATTTTGTTGAAATAAATTTACATTCTATAAAAATAAGTGGCATGTGGATTTATAATTAATTCATGGCCAGTTTTTTATAATAGAAAATATTTAATTAAATGAATATTTTTTTTTTCAAAAATAATTCTTATGTTTTTTAAATATTAAACATAGATTTTATAAAGTGAACAAAGTATTTTAGAATGTATAGAATTACTCTAAAAATTAATTTGTGATAACTTTTTAGGTTTTTTAAACTTTTAGGTCTTGATTATTTAATAATAAATTAAAGAAGTTAAAATTTTGGTAAAAACGATATTTTTCAATATTAGGATAAATATAATTTACACTATAAAAATACGAAAAAATTTATTTTAATTTTTTATAAAATTTTGAATTAAAAAAATTAACTTTATTTATAATATTATTCTTATAAAACTTTAAAATTTATATTTTGAAATGATATACAAAATATAAATAAAATCATTATTTGTAGAAAAGTTACCATTTAAAACATTAAGTATTCTTAATATTCTGTCATATATATTTCATAATTTAAATATTTTTAAAATATTAGTTAATAAATTATCATAAAATTATAAAAATATTCAAATTTTTTAATTATGATAGAATATAATTTTTTTAAAAATTATTTGAGAAATAACAATCCATTTTAGTAATAATCCATTTAAATTGGATATTACCTAAATGTATTCATTTTTTAGTTGAGTAGTATTTTTTTATTTACTAGAGTCTTTCATATTCTTATAATTCCCATAATAATGTTATTCTAATATGACATGACTTATTTTAGTTTGGGGTTTTATTTAGAATAAGCTATAAAACATATTATATTTATATAGTGAAATGATATATAATAAAATATTGGGGAGCTACATTATCTCCCCTTAAATAAATTTCCTAATTGTTATTTTAATTATAATCCAATAAATCAAGATAAATTTTATACTAAGATACAAACCTCACCATATTAGATATGAAGAGACTCATCATTTTACGAATAATAAGAATATATGTGAATTATCTTGCCTCACTCATGGATCTCAACTTCATTGGCACTCATGCTTTCCATGAAGTGAACAGGGTTGCTGATAGCCTTGCCAACAAGGGGTTAATCAGGATATTACATGGCTAGATGATCTGCCTGGTGATTTTCTCCTATTTTTTAATAAGTATTGTAATAAGATTCCGTCTTTTAGACTTTTGTTGCTCCTTTTCTTGCATGATCAATAAATTGTACCTTGGTCTTTGACTAAGGCACCACCTTTTATAAAAAACGCATAATAAGAATTTATTATGACATTCCATTATCCTAATGATTTATACCAAATATGCCTCCTTGGTTATTGGAGTTTATAGGGACATACCTTCATATCTCTATTTTCATGAGCCTATATTAAAAAAAACAATAAACCCATAATCATTATTTCATTACATAATAAAATCGGATTAAATTACCATATATATATGAAATCCCAATCATAATATATACTTCCCAATAAAACCATAATTTAAATCTATGATACATTCAGTTCAAAATTGAAATAACGAGATCAACATATTAATTTATAACTAGTTTTTCCATGTTAATATTCTACTTTTCTCCTCTAAAAATAAAATAATTTTTTTCCATATCCTTTATAATGCTTCATAAATAGAAAATTATCATCCAAAATGAATTTCTTAGAAGTTTCTAGCATGGTGTGTAGTCTTAGGGAAACAATTGTGCAATGAGTGAAGCTTGATTTGATACTTTACCGAAAATAATTTAGCATGATTATCCCTTGGTGAATCTATTCCACATTTTCATCAAATTTTGAGTATCCAGATACGGAAATAATTTCTAGGATAATTAAATACTCAAAACAATAAAAAAAATATTATTTTATCATATACATAGACTTATACATATTTTTCTAAGTAAGGTTCTCTTATCCTAATACTAATAAATAACTAATCTAGCCATCCAATATTATTAAATCCCTCTCTAAATTAAAATGAGGCACCCTAGATTGACACAATTTGGTTCTATGCCAGGAATAATATCTTTAAATGATGACTTTGATTCCAAGTGAGAGGTCCCAAACTAAACTTACATATAATACCATAATTTAAAAATTGAATCTCTCAAGAGTTTTAAAATACTACGAAGAAAATACTTTTTGTATTTTTGGATTAGCTACTTAATAAAGTTATTTTAAATTTGATTATGAACTATTCTCTATAATCAAACAACAAGAGAACTGTTTTTAGAATACTCAATGTTTTTTATAAGTTATGATTAAAGGACATGTAATCTTAAATTAAAAAACATATCCCATTAAAAAATATTATGTGATAATAAAAATGATCCCTAGACCATAATCATAGGTACACAAAATCGAAATGTAGAACAATCATAAAAAAGAATCATAACATAATTGATCTGGCATCAATACAAATTTGCCTTAGTGGATCAGAAATCACTACCAATTTCACTTGGACGATCAAACTTCACTACTAATTTCCCTTACTGGTCTAGGATTAAATATAGGGTTCCCATAGTGTATTAATAATTACTTCTTATTTACCATGGTCGATCATTATGTAATTTATATTTCACTGAGTGGGTCGGGCTTCACTATTAATTTTCCTTGATGGATCAGACTTCACTACTTATTTACCTTGGTTATCTTTTAATATTTGAAGCATTACCCTGAGTATTGGAGGGTTATATAAAATCCACCCATCACACAATAATCATATGTTCATATATGTGATGTAATAACATGGAACCATTCATACTTAAAACATTACTTAATTTACCCATGCGAAAGAGATTAGTTTCATGAAAAAAATTCCTATAACATTCTATAATTCATCAAATGAATGAATTTTGATGTTGGATTATAAATCTACCATGTGTAAGTTTGAGAGAATTAATGATGTTTACATGGTTCAAAAATAATATTTCATGATCAATAAATAAATTAGTCTAAAAATGAGATGAAATATTCCTTTTATTATGGTTTAGGAATTAATAAAAATGTTTTAATTAAAATGGAATACATTTAGCTTAAAAAAATCAAACATTAAAACCAAAAAATGGCTTCAATAAAAAAATATGATAAATATATTTTGAAAATTTTTCTTTGAGAGGACCAAGATAAAAAATAAATTCTTTATAAATAACATAATACTTTAAAATCCATTTGAAACTCAAGAATTCATTTTTAAAATGAAACTATGAAATAAAAAATAAAAAATAATATTTAAAATTATTTTCATAATATTTTATTTATAAAATCATTTAGAATCTTATTTCAGAATATGGACCAGAATATTATTAATGAAAATTATTATATAATGAGGTAATATTTAAACGTTTTTTGAAAAATTAATGTACCATACTCGTTAATTTTGATGTTATAGTTCACATTCAAAAGTCATTGTAAAAATGGTGAAGTGATTTATTTAAACATTTTATTTTAAAAATTATCTCCAGTAATGGGTAGTTTGGAAAAATATATAAAATATTTTCAAGGAAAAATTTGTAGTGTAAGGTAAAACATTTGATTATGAAAGAATGGAAAAAGAAATCATTTGGAGTGGATGTGAATTATTATCAACATTTTTATATTTTATGAAGGAATAAATAAATCAATGTAATTAACCATGAAAAAAGAGAATGGTAATTAGAATATTTTAATTTAATTATTTGAAACCATGTTATAAAATCATATTCAAAGAGGAATTATTATGATTTAATAAAAGAATTTGAGTTAAGAAAATCCCTTATAGCTTAAAAAACATTTTAATATAAATCCATGGAAAGCTATAGATTGAAATTTAACATAAAAACCCATTAATAAATTATAATTCAGGATATTATATATACAACATCCGGTATGTACCACATTTAAATTAAATTGTGCGAATAAACAAAATATGTATCAATGAAGGGAAATTGAGATGAAACACTCTCACAACATCTTTATATTTAAAATTTAAAACCATGAAATGTGGAAAATGTGGTGTATTTTTAATTCCATTATGTTTCATTAAAATTTAAAATTAAATAGATACATGTCCAATATAGAAATCACAAAACTTAAATAAGCGGAGAATGTTCATCACATCTCAAAGAAGAAAAATTGATATGAAAACACATATCTTTATAACAGATTAATGGAAATGTTTTATATCATTATATATAATAGAAAAACTATATAAATAAACTATTTTAGAACCATATCCATACCTATTACATTTTATAGGATTAATTTATTTACTTTAATAACTAATATTTTTTGTATTTATATTTTATTTTTATCATCAAATTTGATTCGCTTAGGTTGTTTTGTCTAGTACTAATTTCATAATTGTGGTGTAAATTATTTTTTGAATATTAATATTAATTTATTTTCATACAATTAATGGTTCTCAAATATATTTTTTATAAATATTTATAATGATCTAAATGAATTTCAAATGTTTTCAATTCTAATTCGTCATTACAAAGTCAATAATGATCTTGCTTCAAATATTTTAATGAACAAAAGCTTATAGAAATATACTTAGATAAATATTAATATAATATTTAATCAACCTTAAAAAATATCATTTTATTATTTATTAATAATAACCCAATAAGTTATATTTCCGTAGGCATCAATCTTTTGTAAATTTTTATCATTGTCCAATAAGGTGGTTAAACCGACTGAGGGAAGAAGAAGTTATAACCAATGTGTGAGTATGGATGAGAAATAGATTATTTTTAAATAATATAATTGTTAAATAATCATAATTATATTATTTAATATTTATTAACATATAAATTAAACAAAAAGTGAGTTTTATAAAAAATAAAAGACCATTGAAATATTAAATACGACCCTTTCATGGAGCATGTAGTTAGTATGTACGCACAGTCGGCATATTCATTTCACATAGAATGTAAGGAAGGTAAGAAATAGTGTATCCATTAAGTATATTAGTAATTTTTAAATATAAAAATATTTTATTTTAAATCTATTCTGAACCATCAATATAAGGAAGGTTGAAAATTTGGGACACATCCCTTTTTGGAGGAGGTAGTATGCACTTATGCAAACACAACATCAATAGTATTCTTTGGGAAAATCAAAAAAGGTGAATAATATTTTTTACATAAAAATAAATACATATAATTATTGATATAATAATTATTTTTTAATTTTTTAATGTGTATGATAGGTTTGGAGGAAAAATAACATTGATAATTTAAACATTATCTTGAAGTAATTCTTAGAAATGGGAGACATAATGATTTTAGAAGGATAAAGGGTCTAAAAATATGGGTCATGGATCTATGGGAAATAAAATGGTTATATTTTAAATAGGGAATTTAAATTGGAGTTTCCTTGAATGGGTGGTTCAAGTCCCCTTTAATAAGTGAGGTGAGTAGGTTTTTTATAATAATATGAAAGTTATAATTACTCTTCTATGGTCAACTGGATCCAATAGTGGACAATGAGAGACATGTGGATGGGTGTGAGTCAATTTAAAGAAGATGTTCCTCTATAAAAATAAATTTTGAGATATCTCTAGAGTGATTTTAGGATTTTCTCTTTATTTTTAACTATTTTCTGAATTAATTTTTTCCACAGTAACTCATTCTCAACGTTAGTAATTTATTTTAATGGTAAAAATTATCATTACAAATATAACTTAATTTGAACATTATAATACAAAATTTTAATTTAAAATTATTAAATAATACTTTTATGTATGTGAGAAAATAATTTTAAAATTACCGTATATAATGCATCAACATCATTTTTTAGAAAAAATTTAATTTTATGAAGATCTTTATGTGTATGTGATAATTATCATTGTTTTTTATTTCTTGAAGTGAATTAATTTTTAATAAAACAGATAAATTTTATGTGGTTTTATAATTTATCCAAAATATAATTTTACTAAAAAATATTTAATTAAACGAAAAGTCTAGAAACATTTTTTTGTTCGAAGATATTAATTATTTTTTAAAATAATTAACGTAGTTTTTCAGAAGTCGAAAATATAATTTTTAGAATATATATAGTATTACTATTCAAATTTGTTTTTGATCAATTATTTGGTTTTATAAAATCTTTTCTCTTTATTATATAATAATTAATTCATAAAAAATTATTATTCTGGTAAAAATGTATTCTTCAATATTCTCCTAAAAATAAAAAAAAATTAGAAGAATATAAAAAATTCAGACTATCATAATTTAGAAATATTGAATTATAAAATGAACTAAATTTTATTAAATTAAAATTTTAATTTTTCTAAAATTCTATTTTAAATAAAAAAACAAAAAATATAGGAAAACTCATTTTTTTTAAAAAATGATGTTTTTTAAAATGATGTTTTATTTATATTATTTCATAGAAATTTTAGAATTTTATTAATGTTAATATATTAGTGAATATATTATAATAATATTTTATAGGTGTTCAATTAAATTTATTCAGATACAATATACAACACATTATTTTTTTGTGAAAGACCAATTCCTTTTAATATTAAGGATTATTAATTACTTATACACTCAATTTATGCGATTTTGGTCGAGCTGTATATTTTTAGTTACAAGTGGTTTCTTAATTCTTATAATTTTATAAAAAAAATCCATCCAATATATCTCAACACATTTTTATTTTGGATTTTATGTGAATAATTCGATGGAATAAATTATATTAATTTAACAGAATGAAAAACTCTAAAATATTGGAGAGTTACATTATCCACTCATAGAAAAACTTTTTCCTCACAATTTTAAATACATTTCACTAATGGAAGATGATATGGGACCTATTAAAAAATGATATATATTTTCTATTGAGATATCAATCTCACAATAATTGATACTATGAGACTAATAATTTCTTGTATAATAATAAGGCACTGAGATTCCCCTTTATGTCAATAATTTATTCCATATATGCTTCTTTGGTTTATGGTAGGAGTTTCTAGGTAAATTCCAACCACATCTTCATTTTAATGATCCAATTTCCAACCTAATATTAAAACCAAATTGATTATGAAAGTATCCATTAAATTGGATTAAATGATCATATGAATATGAAAACTTAACCCTATATGTCTTCTCTAATGAAACCATCATTTCATTCTATGATAATTTTAGTCTATATATAATATAACTGGATAAACTTATAAATAATTTTGTTTAACCTTGGTTTTATATAGGAATATTATTGTCATTTTCTCTAACTAGATGATAAAAATATGCTCATATAATTCTTAGTGGTTCATGAAGAGCATATGATCAGCCAAAGCATATCCCCAATGAATGTATTTCCAAGAATGATGTCTTTGGGCCCAAAATCATGAATGGAATTAAGATTGAGTTGATACCCAACCATCATTTTTCTTAGGGGATTTCCACTAAAAAAAATTCTATAGTCTCATCACCTTCCAGTATCTGAACATTGATATAATTATAATAAAAACAACATACTAAAAATATTACCAAAATTCATGGATGTTATCTTATACCAAGACTTGTCTCATATGATTTCACTAAATCTATTTGTTTCAATTGCCTAAAAATAAAAAAAATTAACCCCCTAAATAACTAAACATTTATCTTATACTGACTTAGGTGAACTAGACCATCACTCTCCAGTCCGATGATCAATTTTTTATAGGCCCTGTATTTGACTCTAAGAGAGATTTAATAAAGTAAACTTATATATAATTCGATAGTTTATTAAATCTTGCAATAATCACAATGTCCCATGAAAACAAGGTTTTTTTTAGTATCATATATATAGGAAACTTAGTTTATGATACTTTTGAAGAGTTTACCATAATGCAAAAACACTAGACCCCCTTCTAGACTCTTTGGATATGATCATCTATATAACAGAGGTAACAAAATCAAAAGGAAATAGTAAGGGATAAAATTAATAAAATTACATCAAGGGTAAGATTATAAGTATATTAGAAAACATTATATAGAGATAAATATCAAATAAAAAATATAATGAAATAATAATAGTAATATATAATTCATGATAAAATGAAATTTAATCATAAATTTTCCAACAAATAACATGGGAATAAATTGTGAGATAATAAACATAACATGTGAAGCATAATCATAGGAATATAACCAAGGAACATGGGATATGTTTTATTTTTCCAAGGATATGAATAAGTATATTATGAATGACATGTAGGGATAGTCTATGGGATCTCAGTGTTGTCTATGGAAACAATGTTGTTGTAGTTTTCCATTTTATGATGTAATTTAAAAATTAAGAATGTATCTAGTACTAGTGGTCTCCAATAAATCATCATTATTTAGCTACTATTGTCATTGTGAGTCTTGCTTTTCGAAACCGAGATAAGGCGACTTCTGAATCACTAGCCATTTATAATCAAATATTTACCTAATAAGTTAAATTATAATATTTTATGATAGATAATTTGTTATCATAATTATGGTTAAAATCAAAATATTTATCCATATAATTCAACCATAATTTTCCAAATTCCATTCTCCACATCCCTAGATACATTCTAATGGGTTTATCCATGATAAATAGTCTTTACTACTTTTACCACTCACAATAGTGAAAATTTATGTTAAACTTATTATAAAATATAAATTATTTTTATTAAAAATATGGAATTATTTTTTCAAAATTCTATTCACATAAATAAAAATTTTTAATAACAATAATAGAAAAAAACATATTTAAACATGAATCGCATCATGTTTCTATAGCATCCCGCCTTTTTATAACATAAACTTTCATTACATTACACAAAACTGAGGATCTTTAAGGTCTAGTGTCTTGGAAACCAGGAATATAATACATGAAAACAACATAAAACATTCTTCTTAAACACTTGAAAGGCGTCTCCTTAAGTTCATTCTAGGTTCATTACTGCATCTCATAACCTGGGGACATACATCAAAAGAAAGGGTGAGCAGAAGGCCTAGTAAGGGAAACAAGAGGAACATTTTACATGTAAACTTGATATACTTCAATAAGGACATGAAAAGAACTTTAAGGCATGAGAAAGAAATCATGAGGCATTTCATAATAAAAACAACATTTTTCATAACTTGAAGATGTGGCTACATCATTTAACATAGACAATCATGAACATATCACCAAGGTCCATCCCCAAGGTTTCATTTGATAATTACCAAGGTTATTCACCAAGGTATCGTGAAAATTGTAATCTCTAGTGGTTACATCATTACCCAATGCATTGGAGCGCTATCAGGGCGCACCCTTAAATTTGTCTTTATTATCATGTGAGCCACATATATCATCATCAAACATTTCATAAATAACCCATATAGCATAAAATAAATGGGTTTCATTTCATAATCATAACGTTTTAAAAACTGCTTTAAAGACATGATCTTTACGGCACTTTAAACCCACGGAAGGGAAAGTGGGTCTCATGTATGTAAACCCCAGAATTTAAAATAGAAAATTTTGATATATATGTGAATACCCTTGTAGAAATAAGAGCTTTGAGTATTCACTTTATAACATAAAATAATTTTGAGAAAAGAGGGAGAGGCATTTTGAGACGAAAATTCTGCAGCATAACAGCTATGTTTTGGGGTTTTAGAAAACATTGAAAAAGAGGGGACATGGGTCACCCAATCATAAATGATCCATAAAACAGTAGGGGACAGAATAAGAAGGATATATGGACATGGTAATGAAATTTGAAGGACATACCATTTGAAATAAAAAACATGGAAGGAAGACAAAAATTAGATTTCTCTTATGAAAATTCGGCAGCCTAACGGCGTCACTTAAACTTCAATAAAAAAGAATTGACAAGATCAAATAGGGTCCCTAATCATATGATCATAAGAGATCAGTATGATAGATATAGAGATCATACCCCAACATAATAAAAAGGAACTTGAAAGACTTGACATGAAAATCGAACTTGAAAAATGAGAAGGGTGAAAGAATCCCTTAAACATTCGGCAGCCTAACAGCGTCACTTAAAATTTCATAAAATTAAATGATGAGATTAAGAGGGGATCTCTCATCATATAAACATGAAAGGGTAGTAATAGGAATATAAAAGAACATCCTCTAACATAAAAACATGGAGCATAAAAGGAATGACATAAAAGAGATTACAAGAAAAGAAAGAGAGGGGTCGGATCCCTTACCTTAAAACGTGACTCTTGAAACTCAAAGGATTGGACCTTGAGGGCTTGGGGGCACCTTGGGAGGACTCTTTGGGAGGTAAGAATACCAGAACTTTGTTGGGGGAGAGTTGGGAGTGAAAACTAAAGGAGGAAAGGGTGGGTATTTATAGGGAAAGTGAGGGGACAAAGCATTAATGGCCAAGGGACACCTCACATGTGCTTTTCTCAAACCCACGTGCTCTCCCTTGGCATTTATCATGGAGTTAGGCCACATGGGGCCCCCAAAACAATAATTCATCACCCTTGGCCGGCCAACCCTCAAAAGATCTCATGACATCATCATGACACCGTTATGATGTCATTAAACATACTGAAACCCTAAAACCGTATTTTTACTATTCACTGAAAATTCAACTTTCTCAGAAAAATCCCAAAATTTTACATTAACCAAATATCAATGCTCTGATTTCAAAAATGAAATCCATTTTATAAAAATAATTTTCTAAATATTTTTAATTTAATTTTTAAATAAAAACACTATTCATTGAAAATTCATTTTTTTCAGAAAAATCCCCAAAAATTACCTTAACATAATATCGATGCTCTGAGTTCAAAAATAAAGTCATTTTTATAAAAATAATTTTCTAATTATTTTTAATTAAATTTTTAATTAAAAAACACTATTCATCCGAAAAAACTAATACTTGAATAATAATTTATGAAACCGTTATTTAACTATTTTATTGAATCACATTACTTAATCAAGGTGCCTAGATTATTTTAAAACTTTCTTTAAGTGAGATTACTAATCCATTTGGTCACCTTACTAATCCTAAGCGTAAAATCACTATTCATAATTTACTATTCATCAAAAATTATGTTGATCTTATTAGACTCTAAAGTTTGTACTGAACATAATTGTAGAAGACCATTTTTTGAAAATCATTACACATTTTTAATTATTTAAGGTTGACATAAACATTTTTAAAATATCCTTTTTCTAAAATTCATAAAAAAATATGCATACTGTATTTATCCGGTCATTTAAAAATTCATAAACTTCATCATAAGATGAAATCCCAATTTTTATTTAAAACAAGGATTACACAAGGTAGTTACGGTCTCGTTACATAGCCCCTTATAAAACCAGCATAGGACCTAAGAGTAAGGTGTGCTAGGGTGATAGAAGCTTGGGGCGGCTCAGTCAACATTGCCCGAGTAGTAATTTCTATCAGTTTGAACTTCTCACGAAGGCGATTCCGTTCCAGCTTCACATGATGAAGTTCGGCTTGGATTTGATCCAGAGCAAAGCCCAATGGTGCTACCTACTTCCCAAGCTCTGTTAGATGGGCTTCGATCGGTCCAAGACTACTAGGTGAGGTCATCGAATCTTCTTTCTATAATAATTGACCAAGATTACTTATATTTAGAGACAATAATCAAAACATTTTGTTCACAGTGGTCATATTGACCGATGGTTATATAATAGTCAAAACCCACTGATCTCATATTAATTATAATCATGTTTATCAAATAAAACATTTTTGTTGAGTATAAAAATAAAATAACATAACACATGAAATTAGTAAACAAGATTTATTCAAAATTTCAGGTCGTTACAATCTTCCCCCCTTAAGAAATTGCGTCCTCGCAGTTTTTTAAAATTGGGTTTTGAAATTTCATTGAAAGTCCCACATCGGAAAAAGAGTCAGTAACACTATTACTTTAAAAGAAATAAAAGGGAGTACAAAGGCCACCCGAGTTTACTCATACTAGGATTCCATGTAGGAAACATGGACATGGAGGAGAAAACAAAGGGTCACGTTCTGAGGGAGAGTGATAGAGAACATGATTAGGAGAAAGTTAACCATAAGAAAATCCCAAAATTATGATGTGTGCAAGCGGTCTTTGATTACCTAGTAGGAAACGTAAACCAACAACTTTTTTGTTTTACGTTCTTTTTCATAACTTTGAGGAATTCATTTACAACATAGAACAAAAACATAAGGAAATATATCTACCTTCATGTAGAGTTTCATCCTTTAATAAGTTTCTACCCAAAACTAATCTTTTCTCTAAACTATGAGCATTCAAAACTACTTGGTCTCATCAAAACACAAGAATCATCTTCTAGAGAATCACATAATCCACAAAAGATCAACTATCTATTTCTTCTATCTTTAAACATTATCCCAAAAACAGAAAGAGTAAGGTAAAAAAAACACTTCAAAAAGAAATAATCCCATAGGAATGGAAACTAATTTTAAATCTTCAAGTTCCATGGTACTACCCAAAGTTTATCATAGTCCATTCCGTAAATAATGGTCCTTAAGATTCCTCAAAATAAACCAAACTAAGATTGAAACCCAAATACAAGAATGATTTGATAACATAGTCTTCCAAAATAAACTTCATTGTTCATCTCCAAACAACATCAACCATTCCTAACATCTTATAACAAAAGTAGATAACCTAAACATATTTTATCCAAGATAGGTTAATCATTCCCGTAAGTAACCTAAATTACTATAAGTCCACCTTAAATTCATCGATTCTTCAAAATATTAGTCAACCTTACTCCTCAATGAAAATACCGTTGTAATCTATTTACCTCGATCATATAGGGTCCCCAAAATAGTGAACGTCTTCCAAAATAAAAATCATATTTTAATCCCCTAATCATCTCTTTCATCTTAATACGGCAATCGTAGCATTTCCTATCACATTGGTTGTTGAGACATGTTCTTCCATTTCCCACCATTAAATAAGAAAAGAAACTATAATTAGGGGCTTAAATACTTAGCCAATAATCATGAAAAGAAACTTAAAGCATATAAGGATAACTTGTAGTTGAAAAGTATACCCTAACTTGTGATCCCCTAGGTTCCCATCTAGGTTATCCATGATCATATATTCTTATGTGAACCTTTATTTTATTTTATCTTTGATCTTTTAACAATGGTTCATACTAAGCTTATGAATTTACCAAAGCATATCCCCCGGGAGTGTCATAACCAAGAGTGCAGCAAGGCCCGTTTTCGTGTACCAGTTCCCGTTCGAGTCTAGCTCAAAGCGGTGTTTTCGGGTTTTACCCCTATGTACATCTGTGCCAGAGCCACCTCTACCTGCTCATATCCAGACAGGGATGTATTTGCTTGGAAACCCTTTACTCAATACTCACCAAAATACCAGGAATATTTCCTGTATTTAAACTTTTCTATAGGGTTCTTCCTAAAGTTTTTATATCCTAATTTCCACAAATAACTAAACCATCCATTGATACCAACTATAGAATCCTTCCTTTTTATAACATAAACTTTCATTACATTACACAAAACTGAGGATCTTTAAGGTCTAGTGTCTTGGAAACCAGGAACTTAATATATGAAAAAAACATAAAACATTCTTCTTAAACACTTGAAAGGCGTCTCCTTAAGTTCATTCTAGGTTCATTACTGCATCTCATAACCTGGGGACATACATCAAAAGAAAGGGTGAGCAGAAGGCCCAGTAAGGGTAACAAGAGGAACATTTTACATGTAAACTTGATATACTTCAATAAGGACATGAAAAGAACTTTAAGGCATGAGAAAGAAATCATGAGGGATTTCATAATAAAAACAACATTTTTCATAACATGAATATGTGGCTACATCATTTAACATAGACAATCATGAACATATCACCAAGGTCCATCCCCAAGGTGTCATTTGAAAATTACCAAGGTTATTCACCAAGGTATCATGAAAATTGTAATCTCTAGTGGTTACATCATTACCCAATGCATTGGAGCGCTATCAGGGCGCACCTTTAAATTTGCCTTTATTATCATGTGAGCCACAAATATCATCATCAAAATTTCATAAATAACCCATATAGCATAAAATAAATGGGTTTCATTTCATAATCATAACGTTTTAAAAGCTGCTTTAAAGACATGATCTTTACGGCACTTTAAACCCACGGAAGGGAAAGTGGGTCTCATGTATGTAAATCCCAGAATTTAAAATAGAACATTTTGATATATATGTGAATACCCTTGTATAAATAAGAGCTTTGAGTATTCACTTTATAACATAAAATAATTTTGAGAAAAGAGGGAGAGGCATTTTGAGACGAAAATTCTGCAGCATAACGGCTATGTTTTGGGGTTTTAGAAAACATTGAAAAGAGAGGGGACATGGGTCACCCACTCATAAATGATCCATAAAACAGTAGGGGACAGAATAAGAAGGATATATGGACATGGTAATGAAATTTGAAGTACATACCATTTGAAATGAAAAACATGGAAGGAAGACAAAAATTAGATTTCTCTTATGAAAATCCGGCAGCCTAACGGCGTCACTTAAACTTCAATAAAAAAGAATTGACAAGATCAAATAGGGTCCCTCATCATATGATCATAATATATCAGTATAATAGATATAGATATCATAACCCAACATAATAAAAAGGAACTTGAAAGACTTGACATGAAAATCAAACTTGAAAAATGAGAAGGGTGAAAGAATCCCTTAAAAATTCGGCTGCCTAATGGCGTCACTTAAACTTTCATAAAATGAAATGATGAGAGTAAGAGGGGATCTCTCATCATACAAACATGAAAGGGCAGTAAGAGGAATATAAAAGAAAATCCTCTCACATAAAAACATGGAGCATAAAAGGAATGACATGAAAGAGATTACATGAAAAGAAAGAGAGGGGTCGGATCCCTTACCTTAAAACGTGACTCTTGAAACTCAAAGGATTGGACCCTGAGGGCTTGGGGGCACCTTGGGAGGACTCTTTGGGAGGTAAGAAGACCAGAACTTCGTTGGGGGAGAGTTGGGAGTGAAAACTAAAGGAGGAAAGGGTGGGTATTTATAGGGAAAGTGAGGGGACAAAGCATTAATGGCCAAGGGACACCTCACATGTGCTTTTCTCAAACCCATGTGCTCTCCCTTGGCATTTATCATGGAGTTAGGCCACATGGGGCCCCCAAAACAATAATTAATCACCCTTGGCCAGCCAACCCTCAAAATATCTCATGACATCATCATGACACCGTTATGATGTCATTAAACATACTGAAACCCTAAAACTGTATTTTTACTATTCACTGAAAATTCAACTTTCTCAGAAAAATCCCAAAATTTCACATTAACCAAATATCAATGCTCTGATTTCAAAAATGAAATCCATTTTATAAAAATAATTTTCTAAATATTTTTAATATAATTTTTAAATAAAAACACTATTCATTGAAAATTCATTTTTTTCCGAAAAATCCCCAAAAATTACCTTAACATAATATCGATGCTCTGAGTTCAAAAATAAATTTATTTTTATAAAAATAATTTTCTAATTATTTTCAATTAAATTTTTAATTAAAAAACACTATTCATCCGAAAAAACTAATACTTGAATAATAATTTATGAAACCGTTATTTAACCATTTTATTGAATCACATTACTTAATCAAGGCGCCTAGATTATTTTAAAACTTTCTTTAATTGAGATTACTAATCCATTTGGTCACCTTACTAATCCTAAGCGTAAAATCACTATTCATAATTTACTATTCATCAAAAATTAAGTTGATCTTATTAGACTCCAAATTTTGTACTGAGCATAATTGTAGAAGACCATTTTTTGAAAATCATTACACATTTTTAATTATTTAAGGTTTACATAAACATTTTTAAAATATACTTTTTCTAAAATTCATAAAAAATATGCATACTATATTTATCCGGTCATTTCAAAATTCATAAACTTCATCATAAGATGAAATCACAATTTTTATTTAAAACAAGGATTACACAAGGTAGTTACGGTCTCGTTATATAGCCCCTTATAATACCAGCATAGGACCTAAGAGTAAGCTGTACTAGGGTGATAGAAGCTTGGGGTGGCTCAGTCAACATTGCCCGAGTAGTAATTTCTATCAGTTTGAACTTCTCACGAAGGCGATTCCTTTCCAGCTTCACATGATGACGTTCGGGTTGGATTTGATCCAGAGCAAAGCCCAATGGTGCTACCTCCTTCCCAAGCTCTGTTAGATGGGCTTCGATCGGTCTAAGACTACTAGGTGAGGCCATCGAATCTTCTTTCTATAATAATTGACCAAGATAACTTATATTTAGAGACAATAATCAAAACATTTTGTTCACAGTGGTCATATTGACCGATGGTTATATAATAGTCAAAACCCCCTGATCTCATTTTAATTATAATCATGTTTATCAAATAAAACATTTTTGTTGAGTATAAAAATAAAATAACATAACACATGAAATTAGTAAACAAGATTTATTCAAAATTTCGGGTCGTTACAGTTTCTCATAGTGGATGAAGTATAACTACATTTTTTTAGGTGGATAAGACTTCATTACCCATTTAAATTGGTAGATTAAGATTTACTACCTATTTAATTTAGTCGATTATAAATTTATTATTTTCTCCCTAGTTGAATTATGTATTACACAAGTTTCCCTAGGTGTATTCGGATACACTACTAGATTCCCTATGTGAGTCGGGTCAATATATCTATTTTCCTTGGTTATATCATGATATTTAATGTTTTTCCCAATGATTTAAAGCGTTATACTTATTCCAACCATAACATGATAATCATCCATACATATATGTTCGATTTGAACATGAAAAACTCATTCTTCAAACAACACTTTATTAAATTGTGAAAAAGTATGAATTTCATGAAAATCTCACAATGAAAATTCTATAAAACATCTATAGAAATAATGATGATGGTTGAATAAAAATATACCCTATGTATCGTATGGAACATTTATGGATTTTGAAATATATAAACATGAATTTTTAGGGTCATCAAATAAATTAGTTGAAAAATGAGTGAAAATAATTTGTTTTTGAGAGGCCTAAAAACCATGAATAATATCTTTCTTTAAAATTAAATAATGTAACATTAATAATAATTATTCTTAAAAAATTAATTCAGAAAAAAAAAATTCTAAAAGAAATAAACTTAAAAAAAATATTTAAAAGGTGGATAAATAATGAATAACTATTTTTTAAAAATATAAGCATTTAAAACCTGTTTTATAATTAAGAAATCCATTTAAAAACCAATCTATTACATTCAAAAATAAACCAACTTTTCATTTTCTTTTTAAAATCATCAAGAGATAAAATAATTTTGAAGAAAATTTTATGAAATGGAAAAAAATATTTGTAAAGAAGAATTATCATACGATAATGAAAATTATAAAATATTATGTTATATGATTATACAATACTCATAAAAGAAAAATATACAAGTCACATTTAAAATATATTTTTAAAAATGATAATTTTTTTTCTTTTAATTTAAAAATTGAACTTAAATAATAGATCAATGAAAATTTTTTAACTGCTTCCAAGATAAATATATGAAGTGGATGATAAAAACCTTTATTATGAAAAATTGAATAATAACTCATTTGGAGAGAGTAATTATTACTCTTAACATCATAAAATTTTATGAATTATTAAATCATTCAGTGTAATTACCCCCAAAAAATTGGATGAGGGGAATTATAATATCATTATTGAATTGGAGAAAAAAATTATTGTAAATTCATTATCAAAGATGAAAGATTAGGACTCAAAAAAAATTCATTTAAGAAAAAACATAATCGGTTAATATAAATTATAATAGAAATAAAATGAAAGAGATTAATCAAAATTGAACATAAAATTCTATAATTAAATTATAATTCATAATATTATTTATCAAAAGGATTACCTACTAGGAGTATCCATGTTCTTATAAAATGTAATTGAAATAGAAAATTATAATTTCATTTGAGGGGTTCACATAATCGAAACTGTATATGATGATGAATATCTAAAGGAGGGGGATTATAATATAGATTTTTTCTAGGAGTGCATCAAAGAAAATAATTTTTATGGTATTTTAAATATAATATTAATAGATGGATCTTAAACTTGGGATAATGATGTTAGAGGTAAAATGGCCTTAAATAATTTCAAGCAATTGTAGGTGGGTTGAGGTTGTATAAATGAATCTCTAGAATGAAAATGGATATTCATCCAAAATTTGACTGAATAGAAGGGAAAAAGAATTAGAGATAATCCAGGAAGAGGAGGAAAAAAATAAATGGTTTTTAGTATGAATCCAAATAGTGCAGCTGGACGAGATGATTTTCGTGGATCATTTTATATGGCCACTTAATAAATTATCAATGATTAGGTGTATAGAGATTTGTGTGGTTTATTTAAGTTAGGTGCACTCTCAAGAGAAATTTCTACTTTAAGGGTGGAACTAGTTGGGAATGTTCAGCATCAAACAACGATAAGCTTGTATCATCATGTTTTCCTATCTAACATCATATATAACATTCTTTCAGGTATATTGGAAAAATGCATAATCCATGACATTCATGGGCTTATTTCCGAGCAGTAACATGTATTCATTCATGGGTGAATTATCCAAGGTTCAATAGGGACTACCAATGAAATGAGGAATGTATTTGATAAAAATACCATCATATTCAACATCAATATAATGGTTGATATAGAAAAATCTTATGAAAATATTGAATGAATCTTTTTCATTAGAGTTCTATGATGTTTCGAGTTTATTTTTTGGTTATGTGACAAGATTTGTAGAATCCACTCCTCACCAAGGATTTTCATTTATTTTATGGGAATGAGATTTAGTTTTTTCATGATAGTGTGAGGTCTATGCCAAGGTGATCCAATTTCTCTAATCATGTTTATTCTAGCCAAACACATTATCAATAAGAATCTAAAATGTGGGTGGGATGAGGGGTCCATTCATCCATTCAAGAACAGGTATAGAAATATCATCATTTCTCATCTAATATTTTCAAAAGGTATTCTGTTTTTCTTTAATAGTGGGATGAAATCCATTGATGTATTAATTATAATAATAGAATGTTATGGAAAAGAAAGTGGGAAAAATATTAATGATGTTAAGAGAAATACCTATATATTATGCAAATGCTCGTGTCAATGTAGATGTTTGAACCTAGGAAAATATTGGAATGAAAATATTTCTCCAATATATTGAATACGCAAGGGATCCCATATCAAATGTATGAACAAATAAGGCCTTATTCAAAGTCATTCTTAATCAGGTCACATTACCTATTACAAACTAGATTGACTAGTTCTTCTACTTTGGGGGTCAAATCACATTGGTTAATTTTTTTAATACAAAAAACCCTATGAACATGTTGTCAATTATAAAGTAATCAAAATGGGTAGTTTATCAAATAGAGAATATCATGACTAAATTCATCTAGGATGCCAATCATAATAGAAAGTGTCATTGAGAAAGCTGGAAAAGAATAAATAAACTTATTGGTGAGGGATGAATTAATAAGTAAAATGTATTAAAAGTCATGAAATCGATGCATGATAAATTAGATTCAAATGTTATATAAGGTAAGAACCTATGGGCGATGTTTATGACATATAGTTTTAGAGAAATACATAGAGATTGGATTTTTATGGATGAGAAATCTTTATGCATCCCTACGAGTATGATTGAGAATTCATAGCTCCGTGGAAATATAAATCAATGGGTGGGGGTAATGGGGGTGTTATATTCTAGAAGGAGAATTGGGTTGGTGTTTGTATCCTCTTTCTGGAATTCCCTATACTAAAAATATCCTTCAAAGAGGCTAGATACTTTTCTAACTTCATCAAATCAATACTCAAAACTCATAAGTGAAATATCTTAGAAAACAAAATTCTGTTTTACAAGACATACTCTTGCATATTTAGGGGTTCCTCCTTGGGCTTCTTTTATAGTATGGACTACCATGAATTGATTAATGTTAGTAGTGGAATTGATGGTTGGGAGTCAACACTGCAGTACAAGCTAATGTTTCAAAAAATGAACCTTTTAGTTTTGTGTAAAAGAAACCAAGCCATACCTACTGACCATAATGTTAAAAAGAATGATATTTCCATTAAATATTATTTATGGTGATGCTCATCATTGAGTCATGAAACAACAGGGCACCTACTTCTCAAAGGAGACTGGCCTTAGTTTAATTGTAGTATTCTTGGACAAATCCTTGAAACCATTAGTCATGTGGATGATATAAATATGTTTTTAAAATCCTGGTTACATGAAACTAATTAAAATTCATTCAAAAGTAAGGCGCGTAGTATGCAGTTTTCTACATCATGTTGGATTATATTGGAGGCATCTAATTGATAAAGATAGGGTAATCCTTTCTCATTCAGTTTCATGTAGGTATGTACTAGATCCCTGGTGGTGGAGCTTTGCGCCCTTATTCCACATGGAAGTAAATAATTCTCTAAATAGAATACTATTCTCATACTACTTATGAGAGTCGATGAAGATGAAAGAAATTTAAGGGGTATGTGGTCTAGGTTTCAATGGCCTTTATCTAGCATAAATCTCAATGTTGACAGCTTAAGCTTGGAAGATAATATGATAGGTGGGGTTCTTATGCGGGATGGGAGATGCCCATTTATCTTTAGATTCATCACATATTTTGGGATGGGAAATTCTCCTAGGGATGAATAAAAGGAAATGATTTGTGGTTTACGGATTTTTTTAAATGAACTTTTTAAAAAAAAAATATATAACAAGTTCTGCCATTACTGCAGTCTGAATTATGATAGAAGCTCTCACCCATGGCTCCCTTATATAAGAGTGCTTACCCTGGAAATTATTCTGCATTTCCGATTTGGGATTCTGGTTCTCTATTTCCAACATAGAACATTCTGTATTTCAGATGTGAGATTCTATTTCAAGTAAATGAATTTAAAAGACTGTAAAATATAAACGATGAGACCAATATAAATGGAACATAAAACTTTGATTAAACATATAAAAAATAGTTGAAAACAAAAAGAATTTCATAAAAATGATGATAAAAAATAATGTAAAAGCTTTCAAAACCACATACTTGAAACATAAAATGTTTCAAGTACGTGACTTTAGAAGCCTATAAAATATAATATACAAGACCAATATAAATGAAATTTAATACATGGATTAAACATATAACAAATAGTTTAAAATAAAAATAATTTCATAAAAAATGTTGATGGAAGATAATTTATATTTTTTCAAAGACACCTACCTGAAACATAAAAATGTTTAATGTACATAACTTTGAAGGCCTATAAAATATAAACTATAAGACTGATATAAATGAAACATAAAACATGGATTAAAAAAGTAAAAAATAGTTTAAAATAAAAATAATTTCGTAAAAAATGTTCATGAAAAATAATTTATAATCTTTCAAAATTACCTACTTGAAACTTAAAAATAATTCAAGTATGTGGCTTTGAAATACTGTAAAATATAAACTATAAGACCGATATAATTTAATTTTAAAACATAAATTAAACATTTAAGAAATTATTAAATTAATAAATCCATATTATTAATAATTAAATATATAATAAGTGATTAGTTAATTAGTAATTATTAATAATTAATTATATAATAATTAACCAATTAATTAGAAATATAATTATTTAGTATATAATAGTTAATTAGAGAATTAGTAATATAATTATAAATTATATTTATTCATTATACTTAATAATTAGTAATTAATAAAATTTATTACATGATAATTAATTAGTTAATTGGTAATATAATTATTAATTGTATAATAGTTAATTTGATAATTAGTAATATAATTATAAATTATCATTATACATTATAATTATTAATTCTAATTATTCATTATAACTTCTAATTATAATTATTCTTTATAGTTACTAATTATTATTATGAATTATGAATTATGAATTATTAATTATTAGTTATTTATATTAGTATTAATTATTAATTATTTATATAATTAGTAATTATTAATTAATAATATAACTATTAATTATATAACTATTATTTGTATAATAATTAGTTACTTAATTAGTAATTATTAATAATTAATTATATAATAATTAATTAGTTAAATAGTAATATAATTAATTAATTAGTAATATAATTGTTAACTATTTAATAATTAATTAGTTACATAGTAATATAATTATTAATTGTATAATAATTAATTAGTTATTTAGTAAAAGAATTTTTAATTATATAATTTGTTATTAGGTAATTAGTAATTATAAATCATTAATTATATGGTAACTAATTTGTTAATTAGTAATATAATTATTAATTATATAATAGTTAATTAATTAATTTTTTTGAGAAAGATAGAGCTGATACCCTTTTTATAATTAGTAAATTTGTAATATAATTAAAAATTATAATTATTTGTTATAATTATGAATTAGTATTTATTTAAAATTATTATGTATTATTTAATTAGTTAATTTTTAATACAATTATTAATTATATAATAGTTAATCAGTTAATTAATAATATAATTATTTAGTATAATAATTAATTAGTAATTATTAAAAATTATTATATAATAATTAATCAGGTAAATAGTAATATAATTATTATTTCTAATTATTCATCATATTTATACATTAAAATTATTCATTAAAATTATTAATTATTAATTATTAATTACTAATATAATTATTAGTTAGTCAATTAGTAATTATTAATAATTAATTAGTTAATTAGTAATATAATTAGTTAATTAGTAATTTATTTTTAATTATTTAATAAAAAATTAGTTGCTTACTAATATAATTATTAATTATATAATAGTTAGTTAGTTAATTAGTAATATAATTATTAATTATATAATCTGTAATTAGTTAATTAGTAATTATTAATCATTAATTATATAATATCTAATTACTAAATTAGTAATATAATTATTAAATATATAATTGTTAATTAGTTAATTTTTTGAGAACGATAGAGGTGGGGCCATTTTTATAATTAGTTAATTAGTAAAATAATTATAAATTACAATTATTCATTATAATTATTAATTAGTATTTATTAAAAATTATTATATAATAATTAATTAGTTAATTGGTTATAAATTTATTAATTATATAATAGTTAAGTAGGTAATTAGTAATATAATTATTCATTATAATTGTTAATTAGTAATTATTAAAATTTATTATATAATAATTAATTATTTAATTATTAATATAAATATTCTTTACATTTATACATTATAATTATTTATTATAATTTTTCATTATAACTATTAATTATTAATTATTATTAATTAATTAATTAATTAATAATATAATTATAAATTATATATCTATTAATTGTATAACAATTAGTTAGTTAATTAGTAATTATTAATAATTACATATATTATTTTAATTAGTTAATTAGTAATTTAATTAGTAAATTAGTAATATAATTATTAATTACATAAAAAATAATTTGTTAATTAGTAATATAATTATTAATTATATAATTTGTAATCAGTTAATCAACAATTATTAATCATTAATTATATAATAATAAATTGGTTAATTAGTAATATAATTATTAAATATATAATAGTTAATTAGTTATTTTTTGAGAAATATAGAGCCAAGGCTCTTTTTATAATTAGTTAATTAGAAATATCATTATAAATTATAATTATTCATTATAATTATTAATTAGTATTTATTAAAAATTATTATATTATAATTAATTAGTAAATTGGTAATATAATTATCAATTATATAATATTTAATTATGTAATAAGTAAAATAGTTATAAATTATATATTTTCATTATAATTATTAAATTGTAATTATAAAGACATTATATTACTGATTAATTAGTTAATTATTATATAATTAATTATTAATAATTACTAAATAACTAATTAATTATTAAATAATTAATTTTTAATAATATTAATTTTATAATTTTATAATTTATTATATGTTTAATCCATCTTTTAACTTTAAATTAAATTGGTCTTATAGTTTGTATTTTATAGTATTTCAAAGCCACATACTTGAATCATTTTCAAGTTTCATATAGGTTGTTTTGAAAGCCTTTAAATTATTTTTCATCATAATTTTTTATGAAATTCATTTTTTTCAATTATTTTCTATTTGTTTAATCCATTTTTTAAGTTGCATTTATATTGGTCTAATAGTTTATATTTTATAAGATTTCAATGTCATGTGCTTGAAACATTTTTAAATTTCTTGTAGGTGTCTTTGAAAACATATAAATTATTATCCATCTACATTTTTTATGAAATTGTTTTTATTTTAAAATATTTGTTATATGTTTAATCCATGTATTAAGTTTCATTTATATTGGTCTTGTAGTTTATATTTTATAGGCTTATATAGTCACGTACTTGAAAATTTTTACGTTTCATGTATGTGGTTTTGAAAGCTTATAAATTATTTTTATCATCATTTTTTAGGAAATAATTTTTTCAACTATTTTTTATATGTTTAATCCATGTTTTATATTTCATTTATATTGGTCTTATAGTTTATATTTTATAGTATTTCTAAGTCACATACTTGAAACAAAATCCCACATCCGAAATGCAAAATGTTCTGAGCGGGAAATGGAGAACCAAAGTCACACATCAGAAATGAAGAATGATTTCTAGGGATAGCTCTCTTATAAAAGGGAGCTCTGGGTGAGAGCTTCAGTTTGAATCCAGAATGTTGTAATGGCAGTACTGCTGAATTTTAAATGGCTGTTAAATTCTGATGAAAATTTTATTTATTTATTTTTATTTCGTTTTGTTTCTATATATAAACAAAAAAAAACAAAAAATAAAAAAAAATTAAAAAAAAATTATTATTTGGGTTTTAGTGGAAAGGCGGCATCCGTGATGCCTCCTTTCACCCAACGGCAAAGGTGGTATATGTAATGCCACCTTTGAGGCACAGTTTTAAAAATATTTTAAACCCAGGCATTTTTAATTTTTTTAAAAACGTATGAAAATAAAAAACTTTGTTTTTTACACATATTCCATATATTTAATTTCAATATTATAGTTGTCTAATCTGATTAAAAAATGCTAGTCAATAATCTTCATAGAAGAATGAGTACAACATGGCTTCTGCCATACTATATTAGTAAATGTAGATGGCTCGTCGACCAAAATACTATGGTCAGCCACACTTTGAGGGAAGGTAACATTACTATGGATTCTCTGGCTAGCAAGGGGAATCTCAAAGAGCCCACTATCATCTATTTTTGTACTAGTTCCCAACCTAATGACTATAATATCAGTTTCTAGGAATATTCTCTTGGCCTCCCTAATTTCTGACCCCTTTAATTTGGCATGTAATTTTGGTTCCATTTTCCAGTAAAAATGCAATTTTTAATCGGTGAATAAATAATAGTTTAGTGGAAATAACATATCAAACCAAAAATATTCAATATCTTTCACTGATTTTGCATCAGATACCCTATTTTACTACATGTAAATATGATTCACATTCCATTTCCTATTTTCCAAGTATTCTATGAAATAAATCAATTATGGTAAAACTCTTCATGGTACATTCACTGGAAGGTTCATTAAATATTCCACCATAAGGGATGAATTTGATTGAATCCAAATATTATTCCATCCACATTATGGTTTATATATATTTTCCAATATCATAAAAAAGTTCTGATTCATAGGAAAAGCCATATCTAATATATCTAAAGATACAATCTTTAAAAAAGACACAATGGTTTTGAAATATGCAACCACTTTCTAAGAAGCTAGGCGCACCTCAAGCTGATCCATCAAATTTTAATTTGATCCAATTTTCAATGAAGGGGTTCCATATAATTTACATCATGAAATAAGGTGTTTTGACCCTTCTTAAAACACCGAGGAGATGAAAAATACTATGATCAGTGATGTTATTAACTTTGTTACCCTTTTAGATCTTTGTAGAAATTTGTACATCCTTGTTGATTGAAACAATGCTTTCCTAAAAAGTGTCCTTCTAATTGTCGAATGTGATTTCATTACATATCTGATATTCAAATGAAAATATATATCCGATATCATAAAGTACAAGATTTTAAATCTAGTAACTATAGAAGGAATCATTAGTGGATTTCATGAGTTTCAAAATCCCACCATCAAGACACATAGTAAACAAAAAAATCTATTAAAAATATAACTAATGATTTTTCATAAAACAAAATTCAACAAACATTTGATTTTTTCATTCATAATTTTTCGATAGTAAATCAATGACTAAAGGAAAAGAAAAAAATCTTTTTGATGATGTTGATCCATTATAAATAGGTGTTTCAAGATTTTCTATAAGAGAATCATAGTTGAGGGGAAAATAATGGTTCTCGCGAACTTTTCTAACCAGTTATATCATTTGAATAATTTATATATTTTATGTTTTATCACACTTTAGTGTTGAATAGGCCCATAATTTCAATAATACATATAATAAAATCAATGTCAATAATGTTGTAGTTTTTTAATTGGTTGATGATATTAGTTAGAATGAATTTACATCCAACAGTAATGTTGCTTATGATTTTTTTACTTCTAGATTATGTAAAAATTGTGTTGTAGTGGGATTCCAATCTATGGTATATTCTTGTAGATAATTGAGGAATCCATGATAACCATCCATCTATAATATTTCCATCAGATCTTTAGAAATGAAATTTATGAAAGGAAAAATCAATGACAATACAAAACGTGAGTATCACTTCCAAATATTTCACATGAATCTCTGACCTATGAATAGTAACTCATCACTATTTTTGGTAAGGAGATTCCATGTTAACATATTAGAAATCTCCTCATTTAACATTCAATGGAATTTCAATCTAATACCAACCATGCTAATAGGATTAATTAATTCTTTTGAGTAAATAGTCACAAGATTCCTTTGATTGACTCATATTGTATGAATGATGTTTCTAAACGTATACATAAGTTTATTGATCAAACTCACATTCAATTTATAAAAAAAAGGCATAAATGAACATTGAGTTAATAATAGAATTAACCCAACATTGTAACCCCATGACATTTAAAAAGAGGAATATCATATTCGATATAGTATATTACATGAATCCCCAAGATTATATGATAATGTAACATCCCTATAATTTAATATATATATTTTTAAATAAATTCAATCACTTAGATAGATTTTAATGAACAAAACTCTGGGTTCAAATGAAGGAAAATACTCAAACAAAATATTATTATTTAAACATAACCACTATAAACAACATATTACGATTGATTATGTGAATAGAATAATTAAATTGGTAAAATTAAATTGTTTAAAAATATATTAAACAAATTTAATTTCTATCTATTAAATAGAAATAATTTTATAATTATTTTAAAGAAAAATAATTGTTTTCTAAAAATTGTCTTTTTATAAAAGGAAGATTAGTTGCATTTTTCAGGCATAATTAAAATCTAATTTTCACCACTATTAGAAAATTTATTTTCAAAATAAATTTCATTTTTAAAATATAATTTCAAAAATTATATTTGTATTTTTTTTTCTTCAAATATAAATTTTATTGATGTGTAGTGGAATTACTATGTTTTATTGAAAACATCCTTTTTTAATTATTTATAATGTAAAATTATACTTTTAATTATATTTAAACTAAAATTAGTTAAATAATATAATAATTTAACTAATTTAGGTCATTTTCATAAATTATATTATAATCTTTTATATTAAATTATTCTTTACTTATGAAAATTTTTGATTTTGAAAACCTCATATTTGTCCTAATTGCGGAATAATTTTAAATTGAATTCTTCCACATATGTGCATTGAATATGGGAAAATGGATTTCATATTTGTAATCTAAAAAATTATATTATCTAATGCATTTAATATATTTTTTTTCATAATAAATAGTGAAAATAATAAATATTATTTATCGTGGTTAAGGTAATGATGGGTTTATCAGGGATTTGAACTAGTAGTATAAAGGTTAATATTGATCTAAAACATGCATGAAACCCATTTTATATCAATATTTATACTCAATAATTTATATGGTTCTATAATAATCTATTTTGGTGGCTTTGGTCTTTAAATAAATGTGGGTATGACAACCACTTTTAAAAAATTCCTTGCGCATCCTCTCTATAACTCACTAAAATCCATTATTCACACATGGAAAACCCATTTTTCTTTTAATAACAACCAATATAATTTCCAAAATTACAACTTGATATCCCTATATGAATTTTTTAAATCATAAATCCACTCTTCAAAGGCTTTTGGTTAAACATAAATAGGTTTTTCAAAGATGACGTAATCTTTTTTACTACGCCTTTTGAATTTACATTTTTTATAAATCCGTATAATTCCATTAAACTATGATAATATAAAAATTCTAGTATCCAATATATTATATAATTTTATTATTTTAGAGTCCTAACCATGATACATTTCCACTTACTTTTAATGTTAAATGAAACCTACGATTGTGTGTACGACAGACTACTGACTCCTGAACCAATGTATTTAATTTTCAATCACCACATTTAAGGGATATTTATAATGATAGATTTAACATTTTTATTTGAAAATTTGGAAATTATTATAATAATTTAATTATCATGACACATATACTTTCTCGCTACCTATTCCATGAGCGATACAATAACGCTGCTCGTGTGTATGACAAACCACCTCCTCATGAAGTGGTGTGATTTGTTTTTCACTTACTCTTTATATGGAAGGTAGCAAGGTTAAAATTAATGTTTATAAATGATATTTTTGACCTATAAATACATATTGAAATATAATATAACATATAACATGTAACCTTCCAATATTTTGGAAAACAATAAGATCTCTCAAGCATACACGTGGGTTACCACATCCACGTAGTGATGCGAAATGTTTTGAATTTTTTTAAATGAATGTAAATAAGGAATTATTGGATTAGTAAAAATTTTAAATATGACATAATAATACTTATTAATGATTAATTAATATTTATTATTATTATTTTCTAACCATCGTGAAAAATTTAAACAGTGTTCATGCATATATATGACCTACCATCTCCATGAACAATGTCATCCATTTTATATCTCTATCATTAATAGATTACTGTAAATGAATATATAAAGAATATATATAATATTTATATCATGGTTAAATTTATAGATACAATTTTACCATGATTATATTAAAATTACTAATATTACCAAACTAAAATATACATGAACAATAATGGAATTGTCACCTAAAACATCAATTTTAACTGAGAATTGTTAATAACCAGGTGATAAAAGGATATAAATAAATCATATACAGTATAAAATATATTAATATATTTCATTTATATATTTATAATAGACATATATATATTATATAGCAGTTCTATACACATACCAAGGAATTTGAACTCGAGCTAAGGGTTTCTTGTCACACTTTTACATTCACGAGACATAAGCCATATTCACCACTTACTCGTTAGTGTGGTGTATATACAGACCCTTTGATATGTTATATCATGAATATATTTGTAATCATTTTATTTAATGTTTCAAGTTATGATTATTTCTTTTATATAGATTGTGATCCAAACATTAACAGGTGGGAATGGTTTATTTCACAATCTCATTATTATTTGTTATTGTTTTTGTTTAAGTCTAATTCAGGGGAATTATTTTTTTGTTTCTTTCTTAAAATATATAAATTTTATTATCCATTGGTTATTCATGAACTTTTTCAAGTAATAGCAACATTTTACCACTATTTTCTGCTTAAAATTATTGATATTTTTTTTAAAATCTGACCTTATTTCTCTCTTCAATTGAAAATACTTTTTCCTGAAAATTCATGTCACTACTAGAAATTTATGCTATATCCATTGTTAATTACTATGGATATACACATATATCCATGGTTCAAAACCCTGGATATATACTTATAGACACGGTTCAATACCGTGGTTATATCTTATAGAAAGTGAAAAAAAATCTAAAAAAAGGTATTCCACCCAGGCTCTAAGAATTTTGCCTATGGTAGAGAAAAATAGATGAATAAAAACATGAATGATATTTAATGATACTTTTCCCACAACACTCACTTTCATGTAATTAATAGTTTCCAATAAGTATAAAAAATCACCCCCTAAACCGAACACCACCCAACTAAATCATTGAGAGTAATGATGGATGTATCTTAGAACCATTAATCCAGTCAACATTAAACATAGGTGTTTCTTTTTTCCACTATAAAAAAGAAGTCAGAACCAAAAAAATATTCTTTTCACAGTATCTTTTAAATAAAATTAATAGTTATTTATACTTTATTTGATGATAGAAAAATAAATATAAGTTATATGGAGGTGGGAAACATGTTTCAAATCACCATTTTAGCCTATAATGTTTGTAGAAATAATATACCCAATTACTGGATCATTCCCCTCCATAACTAAAGCTATAATTTTCTGCCATTTGAATGATCTCTTAAGACAATGAGAAACATTTTGTGCAAGGAACAAACAATTTACATATACTAATGTAATGAGAAATTAAAAAAGAACGTTGAAAAAATGTCAACCTGAATGGGAAAAAAGTTGGGCTTTTAATTAAAAATATTATCGAATGCTTACTAGAAGAAATTAGTTATCACTTAAGAATAATCAAAATAACATAAATTTCAATTCATTATTACATATTGGAAATAAAATATCTCTATATCATTTTCATATTATTTTGTAAATTTCTAAATATTATAAAAGATCAATTATAGTATTCTAATACACTTATGAGGAATCCATGTGTATAAAATTACAATAAACTTCCAATAACCATTAAAATAATCCTACCAAACAAATAAGAAAAATAGAAATACCAAAACTATTGAACATTAGAATCATATAGGTTCACTTCTCGGGTTAGAGGATCAACATTCACAACATTAAAAACATGATCAAATAGGAAGGTTGGGTCCATTAACAAAGAAAAACCACTCTCTTCCAAGATACCAAAACATTTTTCGGATTTACATATCTGTGGGAAACACTTGAGACATATTTAATATACTCTAGTTCCTTAAAAAGCATCCAATAATCATCAAAATTTGAATTATAAAAAAATAGAAATTTTAAAAAAAAATCCAAGAACATTTCACACTTGATAACTGTATAGTTACGCATATATGAGAGGTATCCTCTGATTATAACTGGTGTAATGTATCCGGATATGATACATTGTCTCAGGAACACATTCCATGAAGAAATTGAGAAAAAGGTCATATTTACTTGTTGTTGAAAAGAAACAATGTCTCAGAGAAACCACATAGGGTGAAACATAATTCACATTAACTGAAGTTCCCTATTATTATGCCGCCCATCCTGCAACAATTTTTTATAGAAATTGTTTCCCCTTCCCCTGCAACATCCCCTTATCCCCCCTACATCATCCCCTTGCCTCCCGGTTCCATATCCCCTCTCCCCTACATCAACCCTCCACCCCACACCCCCTTTACACCAGCCCCCTACCCCCTGTACTGTCCCACTCCCCCCTATAGCCCCCCCCCCCCGCACCACGCCACCCTGCACCAGCCCCTTCCCCCTACACAAATCCCCTTCCCCCACATGCACCATCCCCCCTTTCCTCTACACCATTCCCCCTACAACAACCTCTCCGTCCCCCTACAATATCCTTCCCTACAATATCATTCCCTACACCCCTTAAACCACCCCCTTATACCATTCCCCACACCACACCCCCATGAACCACCCCCTCTCCCCACGGACCAACTCCCCCTCCCCCACCTGCACCATCCTCTCATCCCCCCTGCACCAGCCCTCCTACACCAGCATCCCACACCTCCTACAATAACCCCCCACTGCACTACCCCCACCCCCTACACCAGCCCCCTCCCCTGCACCAGCCCCCCCAACCATATGAGACACCCCTACACCATCCCCCTCCACTTACACCATCCCCCAAACCCCTATACAACCCTCCCCCACCTACCCCCACCCCCGATACCACCCCCTGTGCCATCCTCCAACCCCCGGCACCATCCCCCTCCCTTTTATGTTCTTGGTTAAGGTGATTTATCATGAGATTTATTGATCTATTACATGAAAAAAAGTATTGGGATTGGGTTTCTTGAGTCCCATCATCTAAGATTGGAAATTCAAATTTTATTGTGGACAATTGAGTTTTGTCAAGATCTTTATGTTTTTAGTGTGTCATGTTTTAGGTAAGGAAATGCATTAAGTGACTACGTTAGGAGAAATCACCTCTACCATTAATCATAAGATTCTCCATTCATGATCTATATTTTTTATTTGGGATACTTTTTAACATGGTTTTTATGGACTTTGATTATTTATCCAATCTAAATTATTGATGTGTCAATGATTGAGTGTATTGGTTGAGATATAATCAATATGATACCTTTTTTCATTTGTTGTGTTTACCTTGGAGGTTTTTTTATATAAATTGATTTTTCCTACAAGTAAAATCATTATGGCGCGGGTATTGGGTATGAATCATGGTTATATTTCGTTTTCCCCTGTGATTTTTTGTATTCATGATTTTGTTTTGAGAATGATTCTGGTTTTTCAGATATTGATAGTAAATGGGATGTGTTTTTATTTTTTTGGGAATTAATCCTTCAGAATAATTGAGGATGTATATATTTGAGTAATTCTAATAGGGTTGTAATTATACCATCATCATTGTATCTTTACACCTTTATGGATCTTTTTAGGAGTCCCCTACAGATGCTCATCTCGATGGGGGAGCATCTGATAGTGGTTCATGTGTTTATAGGTTCTTTTTATGAAAACTTTTGTTCATGATTTATTTTTGGTATGTTTTATAATTATTTATTATTCATGTAACATCATTTTTCATGATGTTCTATGGTTTGGGAGAACTATGTTCTGTTTATGGAGGTAAAATATTTTTGATAATATTGTTCAAATGAACTAGTTGTGAATTAAAGGTAGTAAATAGTCATTTAGTCTTAATGAAACCATTTAAAACATATAAACTAAATTTGAAAATAAATTTGAAACCAATAATTATTTATAAATCATAATAAACTCAAAAGTGATCATAGACATCAAATTAACATATCCAAAATTTCTTCATTGAAATTAAATATAAATTAGGCTACATAAAAATAACATGAACATAATTCAACATGCACATAAAAAATTAACATATCAAAGAAAATAAATAAAATCAGTAAAAATTATACTTTCACACTAAAAACAACCTAAGACTAGTAAAAATACATTAAAAACATGGAATATCACACGATCAATTATATTGAAACCATATAAATGTATAAAGCCTCATTTTAATTACTCAATCTTTTAAAAATGATCTTTAAATAATTTCTTTAAATAAATAGTGTGTATTAAAAACCATTTAAAGTTTATAAACTCTTGGAACCATTGGAAATACCATTCTATGTCAATATTAGATAATAATAAAACAATTAAAAAAAACAGAACTTCATCAATACTATAATTTATAATCACTTTTTAATTTAAAATTAAATTTCAAAATCCCAAACACTCATGGAATTAAAAATAAACTGTATTGAATAAAAAAACCTATCTAAATATGATGGTATCAAGTCACCATTGATGAAAAATTCTCAATTAGTACTGAAGAGAATCTTTGCATGCCATAAATATAAAAATTCTCATCTTCAGATGAACTCTATAAATTTGGATCATCCAACATGGCTATTAAAGCAAAGAATAATAAGATAAAGAAGTAGAAATATTAGAAGCGAGAAGAGAAATGGATGAATAAAAGAGAAAAGAAGATTTACCTTGATTAAAAATGAATAAGTCCACCCCAATAATATGGAGAAGGTGGAGGCGATCACCCAAGAACCCCCTCAAATATAATGTTTGAAATAATGTAGGAAATGAGATTTTTACACAATTAAAATCACCAAAAAACCAAATACTCCTTACCAATTAGTATTCATGGTTTACCCACATGGTTTATCAAACTGTACAAAACCATGAAATCAATAATGGACACAAAGCTATCCAAATATTCCCAATGGTTTACAAAACTATGAAATAACTATGCATCCAAGAAAAATTTCCCCAAATACAAAATTTTTAACCCTAAACGCGTCACTCTATAGGTTATCCATTATATATATGTCATTAATAATTAAAATTGAATTTGGGGGGAAATCAGGTCCTATAAATTTGAAAAAGGTGGGTGAAATGAAGGATAATATAGATATTGAATCGAACAATGAATACACCCAAGTAGAATATAGATAGACTGTACCATGAAAGACATCCATCGTACATAATACTGGTAACTCTAAAGCATACATCTAAAATATTTTTTCTTCTAAACCACTCTTGACATAATACTAATCAACTCATGGTCATGATCTGCTTTATGTCCATGATAATGAGGGTTATCATGGAGTTATATTCTCCTTACCTCATCTCCTCTTTGCTGATCAAATCCAGAAGTGACCTACTAATGTTTTTTCTACCTTATAGGATATTGTTACAATGATTAATCCTAGAGAATGATATTATCTCTATGATTAATACTAAAGAAGGTTATATAATCATGATTCTAAAATCCTTTCACTCTATATTAAAAGAAAAAAAAAACAAATTATCTACTTGTAGGGGCTCACGAACTTCCATCTCTGGTGAAACAATATGATAGCAGTTGAAGTAAAATCCCTAATGTATATAAATTTTAATTGACAAGCATGTAAGAACCTATTCTCATAGATTTAAAAATCATGTATTTCTAATGAACTCATGCTCTTGAAAATCTATTTTTATCCAGTAACAACTCAATAAACATTGGATTTTACAGAAAATCAAGGAATGGTAGTAACCTGAATGGGGTGACCTGGTGTTGGATATCTAGATACAACAACACCCAAAAAATCCTTACCCAATTTGTTTCATCTATAAAATGATTTAAAGTGTATCATAATATATTCTAGAACTAAATATCTAAAACCCATGGTCTATAACTCCCTTTTAAAAGAGAAATCATCTCCTAATGATGAGTTTTCTTCATGGATAAAGAATGAAATTTGGCCCAAAATTAATCAATGCACTTATCCAATGAAAATTATAATTCCTCACAATCTCCAAGGAAGAAAATATATCATTTATGACTAGATATTTTCAATATGAAAACATCTAGTATAGTATATATCCCCATCCAAGAACAAATAAATTTGAAATGTACCATGAAAAACTCCAACAACAGTAACCACAAACATCCCAAGAAATTCTATAATGAAAATAAAATTGTATGAATTGTAGGGTCTTACATTGATTTGTGGCTATGGATCAATGAATCAAGGTTCATGTTATCAATCATCCCATGTAATGGGTTCAACTATATAATAAATTAATAATATGGACAAATTCTGGGGCTAAACTAATATTAGAAAGAGAATAGAATCTACAGAAAATGGAAAATTGGACTACATACTAAAAAGGTGATTCATGTAAGGTAGGGGACGCCTTGAACCAGCATTCGTGAAGAGGTGCAATGGTCACGTTAGAGGATGATACAATTCAATATAATAAAAATAAAACATAACTACTATAAAAACAAACAAACGTCATAGTATAATAATTTAATATTTGTAGAAATAGACAGAATAAACACAATAAAATTACATATTACAATAATCCAACTTAACTTCATAATGAAATTACACATATTAACAACCAAAAAATACAATTTACCCCAATAGTGAGTCTCAATATCAATATCATCAGAACCATAGTAACCCTCATCTTTTCCTCCTACCGAAACATTGTCACCTCCTCTCACACCGTCAGCATCTTCATTGACATTAGTATTAGTATCGACACCAGCACCAACATCGGCATTGGATTTGGCTCTGAATCTGGATCCAATAGAGGAATCTACATATCTATAATGCGTTGAAATAAAACATGCATCAACTATTACAACTTATTTTATTGGAAATATAGAATAAATTGCATAAAAAACTTTAATTATATTTTCAATTATCACCATTTCTTTTGTTTGAGTAACTTCATTGATTATAGATTTCATTTGTTTCGATGTGTCTAAACTAGAACTAGTTCTGGGAGAAATGTTTTCCGAAAACCATTATAAAGATGGTACAATCTTCTTCCTAGGATGAGAATTCGCACTACCCTAATGATCATCTCCTAAAACATGATGTAGATGATAATTCAGGCCAAGATTGTAAGGTTATTTTGATTGATATATAACATAAATTAAAATGATAAAATAATTTATGGAATTAAATTCCAGAAAAAATAATATAAATTTAAATATACTTACAATCATCTTCTCGGGGTCAGTATTTGTCACATCACCATCTATCTTTTTTCTTGTTGTACAAAACATTGTAGAGAGACTAATAGGACCATTTATATTTAATGTCTTTTCTTGAAAAAACCAATAAATAAATCAAAATTAGAATTAAAAAAATTACACTAAACCAAGATAAATATTTTAAAAGATAATTACATGTGATTGCTCATGAACTGGGAGTGAAGTGTGACCAAGAGTATAAACCTATTTCATTCCACTCTTATTTCTTGTATTTATGTCTGATTTCTTCAAAAAAAATTATATAATTTCATTAACATAAACATAACATGATATTTATAATTTAAAAATAATTTTCAAATAAATTAATTATTATATATATATATAAATTTAACAAATAACATAAACCACATACACTTCTAATAGCTGGTTATCTCTTTGCATTGTGATATTCAGAAAACATGAATCACCCATATATCTTAAATCTCTATACTAACTCTCTTTTTGAAAAAACCATAAAATACATACTTGAATGGTTGAAACATTTCAAATAATTCCATTAAAATCTTATCCTTAGAACTTCTTCCATCCTGAAAATTATATCAGAGTTATAGTGGATAAAATATTTGTCAAGAAAATATTATAAATTAATATATATTAAAGGTGATTAACATTACTCACCCAAAACTCTACCTAGACATTGTTCCATATTTTTTATCAAATATTCCTATAACTTATTGGTTGAAATGGAATGATATTTATATGTTTAACAATGTTTCCCATAAATATTTTACATTTCTCACTTTTTTCAATTATAACAATATCATCGTTGTCTTCAACCATAATTTTCATGTGTTGATTTCTTATCACTGACTTTTTTCTGTAGCCTCATCGTCTGGTAGATACCTAAGCTAATAATGAAAATAATAATAAATGAAAATAACATATATGAATTTATCATTAATCAGTAATTGTAATTTTTATGCCCATACCAGTAGATGTGGGATCTGCTGACCCCGAAAGTGCTACATCTAGAGGAGGGGAAGTGGCCTCTATGGTAGGTGGGATATCTAAAGTAGGAGTAATCTGTATAGTAGATGATTATAAGTGCACAGATAAATGGAGAAAAACAAATGGATAACCCTATACATATGAGGGTGGATATGGATTTTGATATGGTGGTGAGATATATGGGGGTGCAGTGCCCGGCATAGTGGATGGTTGGAATGGAAAATAAAGAGGTATGTGAGTCTGAGAACTACCATCTGATGTGGGTGTTGGTGAAAAGGGATATAGAAAAGGTGGGTATGAAAAATATGGAGGTGGAATAATGGTAGGATGACAACCTAGTGACTTAAGAGGAAAGTATTAGGCTGAACTATAGAATTAGTCACAGTAGTACCCCTTCCATATTATTATCCTTGGTGGAATAATCTTACCATCACATCAATGATGTAGCCTAGAATAACAAAGATAATAAAAAAATGAATAATAACAACATAAATAACTTGAAATAAAATAATATTAAAACATAAATTGTACTTACAGTGGTTCCTATAGGAGACATACATTGTTCATTTCTCTGTATTCTTCTAATTTTTCTTATATCATCACAACCAGACATTTTTTTGTGGAAATTTAAAACAATATTCTCAAAAAATAGAAATAAAGAAAAATAAAAAATAATAAAATTCTATAATGAAAAAATGAGATACATTTTCATGTGTGATATTTATATTGATTAAATATCTAGACTTTTCTATGTTCAATAATTACAAGTGATGTTCTTAAAAAATTGTTTACGCTATTTATATTTTTATATTCAAAAATGGTATAAAATATACTAGATAAATTGATATCATGTATGAAATTTTAAAAAAAACATACAATATTATGATATTATCAAGTAAATATGTATAAATGGGTTAACATAATGTGTTCTTTGTAACAATTTATGGTTCACAGTCTGTTCTAATAATTAAATCATATATTTCTTTAAATGAATCATTTGAATAGATTCTGATAGGTTCAACATCAAAATCATTTTCATCCATGTATTGAACAAAAAAATGTCTTGGAATAACATCATCAATAACACCATTTTTTTGTTGTAATGGGTCAGTTACATAAAACACCTATATAGATTGTAATGCAATAATAAAAGGTTTATCAGTATGATGTTGGTAGTTAATATCAGTTAAAATAAATCCACAATTGTCAATATGTATTATTGATCATTTTATTAAATCAAACCACATTCATTTCTTCATTGCGACACGACCATGTGCATAGTAATGTAATAAAATTATTATTTCAACAATACCATAATGTGATATATTTTTTGATTGAGGTTGTCTCTCTAAGGCCCTCGCATAACAATCTGTTGTGCTGATTATCATGAAACCATCATGCTATGTTTCCATTTTTGTTTTACACCTATTTATAATGAATTTAAATTAATTGACAACCACTACCATATAATCACGTACCACATTGTTTGGACCAAAGGAAAAAACTCTAATTTCATCACATACTTCATTCATTAGTTGAGTTAAAACTAAAAAGATACCAATACAGAATATGAAACAAAGTCCTGTGATTATGTTATGAGAAAAAAAAAATATATTACCTTTGAATTTAACCAAGAATAAAATTATTTTCTTTGAAACATTTCATTACTATTAATTGATAGATAATGATGTCTCTTTTTTATAATTTCTAAATATTATCTATAGACATGATAGATTTAAAATTTCAGAATATACGAAGAAATTAGACAATGAAAAAATCATATTTATTAGTTTTCAAACTTGATATAATCATAGAGAACAACACAGTTGAATGATATTGTACAATGAACCATTTCCCACTATTCCCTACATAAAGTACACAAAGAGTATGATCCATATACCCCCCCCCCCCACCCCCAATTTGGGTAGGTGAAGTAAATGGAGGACCAATGGGATCATATTGATCATCCTCAGTTATCATTATTTTATTAGATGTCATAGAGATGTTATCCAAGTACAATGACCTGAAATCCATGAATTATTTTGATAAATAGAATTTCACAATAGAGTCTTCAAAATGTTATTTGTTTTCACATAATATTTCAATTTAAACAACATTATTTTTGTAGGATACATCAACCCAATCAAAACAGGACCACCAAAAAAACTTATACAGGAAGATGCGTAGTCAGATGAAACATACATGTGAAAAAAATGATGGAGGGAAACTTTTCTCTAAGTTGCAATGAATAATTGGTGCATATATCTAAAATTTCTGAACAACACTTCTTCATAGTTTTTTAGAACAAAGTTATCAATAAAAATTACATAACTTAATCAAATAAACTCTATCATTATGTGAATGTAAATATCTAATGGAAATGGGAATCAACTAATGTAACAAGACATTATAATCATGGGGTTTAAGATATTTTAGTTTCACATCACTTTTACTCACCCTTATAAAAATATTACTTGAATAATCATCTAGATATATTAAAAATTCCATGACCTCAAGAAATTTTTTCTTCTTTAAATTTGTCATCTAATAACAAGAAAATGGGACATTCCCCTTATTTTAAACAATTAACATAGGATGAAGTCTTTATCTTATACCCTAATCCATCAAATCATGACATGATCAGAAAACATTTTTTTCATTGACATTTAAAAGTGTAGATAGTAAAATCTCACTAATATTTTTATCAATATGAATTAAATCCAAACAATAACGTAATAAATTCAACGAACAATATGGAAACTCAACTAATGTACTTTTATTTCTCCAAATACTATTGGAATTATAATTAACATGATTTCACTTGATGATATTTGATTTAATTTTTCCATGAAAATAATTCGAATTATAAATTTCTTCAATAATATCATTCCCTGACATTCATTTTGGGGTATCATCTTCCCCAATTGCATTGTCAAACTATCTATAATTTTTCCTTTATGGATGATGAATTGGAGGAAATTGTTGATTCCCTAAGAATCTGAAAGGTTGTTGAAACATTAATCTTTGAAAATTTGTATTTCTTGTAATAATAGGGTAGGATAATTTCTTTTTCGTAATCCAAATAGACATCATTACATAAGCATTGAAATCATTTATCATCCATAGTAAAGATACATGAAACATAAATTACTCCTTCTTGAATGCATCGTATGATTATGAACCAACAATCCAAAGATCCTTTAACTCATCTATTAATGGTTGAAAGTATATATATATATATATATCATTTCCAGGATCCCTGGGTCCATATATTAATATAATCATGATATAAAATTACTTATTCATACACATCCATGAAGGTAAGTAATAAATTTGAATGAAAATAGGTGAGGTACTGTGCACAATATGCATTTTGGAAAATGGGTTGAAAATATCACTAGATAATCCTAATCTAACATTTTGTGGGTTAGCTGCAAAATCATGATGTAACCTTTCAAATTTATTCTATGACAACCAATATTCATTATGTACTATTAAATAATTATCCTTATTTCTTTCATCTTCAATCCATATCATATTCATTGTCATTTTTTCTAACACAAAATATTTTTAAAGATTGTAATCTAAAGGGAAGTGACACATTACTTTATCTAGTATGCGAGATTGAGTTCCATCTTTATTAGTCTTCCACCTTGATGTGACACACTATTTTCATTGACTCAAATATAAATTTTCTTCCTAGAACAGAAAAAAAAATATTTAAGGAAATAATGAATCTTAATAGATGATAGTCCAATTTTTTAACAGACACTGATTTTGTATGTTCACTTTCAGAAATACATGCATCATCAGGTTGTAAATACTTAATAAACATAAGGATATTATCGACCACAATATTACTAAATCTGTACAATTTTCCCCTGATATAATCTCATTAAAAACTCTTGTATACTCATATTTTCACATGCCTTATATACTGGGGTATTCCCATCTTCCATAATCTTTCTAAATCTCTCAATGTCATCATCCTGATAAATAAACAAAAAACTATGTTCCAGTATTCAGTTCCGCTTACGATGGTCTACATGTGGACCTAATTTCAGAATCAAAAGGATACCGATCAAAAATCATATTTTTCATACCAATCCTTTCCACTGAATCGATTTTATTCTCCACTTGATATTTTTCTCCATTGTGATACCACATGTGATAATTTTTTTGGAAACCATGTTTAGTGATTTGGAAACTCACTTCCTCATGAGGTTATAATGGTCTTCTAAAAAATCAAAATATGTTCATCGAATCAATCCTCTATCTAAATATTTGTTGAATGCAAAGTCCAAAAAAATATCATAAGTCCTTCTAAAACTCATCAGTGATCTGATCGACATTGTACATCTCATATCTATCCATTATTAGTCATATAAACATACATTAAAGAAATAATCTAGAAAATAACTTAACATGATATGAATTGTTTCATAAGATAATAAGTAATAAAAAATAACATGTTCATCAAAAATCATTACCAATGTCTTAAAATTATGGTTTAGGGAATTGATAAATGTTTTAAATTATAAAATATTTTGAATAATAACACATATGTTCGAAGAATGAGGATTGATAATAGGAAAAACAGTTTATATGAAATATAATAGATAATAATTCTCAACTCGCAAAAGTTTTTGTATTTATTTACAATGAGTTATGATGTTTTTCATTAATTCTACAATGATTTATTAAATTTATATGAATTTTTGAAATAAAAACCATATCATATAACATAGCGTGTTGAAGGAAATCAATATAACATAATGTGTTGAAGGTTTTTATTCCATTTTTTATTTTGAATCATGAATTATAACACCACATCATGGTGAAAAATGGAAATGATATTGGATACCATTTGATCTATTTTTCTAAAATTATTATCTTGTGTTCTTTAATTTCCAATACATAAATTTGTAATGTGTTAAATAAAATCAAAATCTAAAAAAAATTGGAGTAAGATTAGTCAATGATGTGTTATATAATGTGTTTGGTTGTTATGTATCATTTTATAAAATATGAATTCTAATAACCATTTGAATTTTATAAATGTTTTCTATATAAAGGGGTATAATGTTTTCATAGTTTAGATACTAGAAACTATTATCAACTAGTGAAATACCTGTAAAATGTTAAATTATATATTCTTTAGGGTGGATGAGCAATAATAATTTTTATACAAATATGTTCTACCAATGAATTATGTGATTTTATTGTCTTGTGGATATCATAAATAAAAATAAAACATTAGCTGATTAAATGCACAAAGTAGAAAAAAAAATTATTCAATGAAATGGTTTAGGAATAGAATCAAGGAAGTAAAACTCTTAAAGGTGTTGACTTTGATATTAATTGTTGATAAAAATATTGATATTTTCAAGAATTTAAGGGGTGGATGAATAGTCTGAAATAAAATTTTAACACCAAATTCATAATTTGAAGAATACTAAAAATTAATAATTTAAATATACAAAATAAATGAAATTTTAGTGTGAAGAGTGAATGAAAAAAATAAAAAATAAGTGTATACAAGGATTTTTATAGTAGTTACAATAAAAATATCCCATGTCTACACTTATCACCTCCCAACTCCTCTATAGAACAATACACACTAAATGGGCCTCACATTGAAGGATATTGACAGCTCTTTATATTCTTCCTTTATCATACCCAACAACTAAAACAAACCAACCAACCTTTTCACACATAATGGAACAACCCAAACACCTAAATTTTTTTCCAGGTTATGGTATAACCTATGAACTAATTTTTTCCTATGTTAGCTTAAAAAATGCACTATCTTTTAATAGAGGAACAACCACGTGTGAGTTGAGTGATTAGAACTCGATAAAACATTATATCACAAAGAAAATTAATCATATTAAAAATATAGAACAGTTAAACCAATTAAGGTTGTTGATGATTTTTAGAAGTGTCGAATGATTATATCTAGACCTTCATATAGTAAATATAGAACAATTCAACTTTGGCATTCCTGTAAGAGAAATGAGTTAACAAAGGCTTTCAAACTATAACAGTAATTTTGTATCAAGAAAAAAATGTGTGTCAATTTATATATAAAAGTCTTAGAATAATAATATAATAATATGGTTCTCCATTATCTTGTAACAATATAAAAATTAATTCCAAAATATCATCAGTTGTCCATGAATGATAATCTATTTTATAATTTTTACCCATATCATCATTCAAGTCTTCCATAATTACCATCATAAAAAAATTCACAGATTTATGTTATCATGTGATATAAATCCATAAAAACTACTCAATATGCAGATTTTTAATATTTTAAAATATTTTTCAAATCATAACATATGATAGCTACCAAATCATAAATAATGAAAAAAAAATTCCTAAAACTGATAAAAAATTATTCATGGCTTGGTGATCTTATCATGATATAACTCTTTTATATATCACTTCAGGGTGTGCATAATCACAACATGATCTAATTTATGTTTCCAAATAGCCTAGAAAATTATTTTCATGACCTTGCATCAATATTCACTATTTTAATATCGTGACATGCATTTTTTCATTTCTTCTATTATCTTCAAATGATAACTTCTGGTAACGAAATAATATTTTCTTCCATAGAAAGCGTTAATATATAAAATTAATATCCCAAATCAATGTGGTATGTCAAATTAAAAAAAAACTATTCAAAATTATTTTTCATTAATATGTAAATGTAATTTCTTATTGTATAATGGTAAACTTCTCTTCTCACAACATACATAACGATAAACCAACAATGTGTAAGATTCGATACTTGATATGTTTTATTAATAACATAATATACAAGGTTTTTAAATTAAAATGGATTATATAAAAAGGTAAAAACTAGATAAGTAAGGTTCTTTACATAGTTAAAATCTTAACATTTTTTATTTAGGAATGAAATATCCAACTACTGAATTATATAAATTTTAGAAATATAAAGTCTATTAAATATGAGACTAGTAAATTTACCATTGCACAACACATAGAAAAAATACTCAATAGAAAACATAAGAAACATAATAATTTCACTGAATAACATATAAAAGCATATAACAGTCATAATAGATAATATTTGATAGAATGAATACAAAAAACTCATCTTGTGTGAAAATAAACAAAAAAAAGATCCAAAAACCGGTTTTCAATATTCAAATAAATAATGTGGATCTTCCAATGCACCTAATGGAGTAAGAATGCCCGAAGATGGTTATGGAGGAGGGTGTAATTCTTGATCTGATGGACTTAATGGAGGTGGAGTGCTTAAAGAAGGGTATAAAGGAAGGGTGGAATGTGTGGGGGACTGATGAACTGTGAATAGAGAAGGCTATGAGGGAAGGATAAACCGTGAATGGAGAGGCCGCGATTAGAGAAGCCTCATCATGAATGAGGGAACCACAGATAGAGAAACCCTAAATAAAGAATCTGGTGTGGGATTGAGTAACCACCAAGGAGAATCTTGTGAGTATTAGACGAGAGAGAAGTCAGTTGGGTAAAGATTAAACAAAATTTTCAAGGAAGAGGAGAAGGGTTTCAAGAGAGAGTGGGTGAGAGGGAGAGGAATGATGTGAGGGGGGATGAAAATAGAGGGAAGATTGTTGCCATGGTGGAAGATCTTTGTGGTTATATCTTATCTAAATCTAGTATTGTTAAATAAATGAGGAAATTTATTAACCTATAGCCACAGACCCATTAAATAATTGATATAGGTATGTGTATATAAGTCATTTTAATAGTTGTGTGTATTTAAAAACATTTTTACTTTTTTAAACATTTCTAAAATATCCATTAAATAATTTCATTCTCATTTTTTAAATTTTAATAAAATGTTCTAAAATTAATCTTCATTTCCTTCTCAAAACTAGGATCATTTGGATTTTACCAAAAAATTTGAAAGGAATCATTGATTTAATGTGTACATCATGAATGGAATTTTATGACATCATGACCACTAAATATTTCAAATATTATTCCTTTGTTAATCATTTTTCTCAAATAAAAATGTTTTCAAAATATTTTTTGAACTTTTAATTTTAAAAATATTTTTAACGTGAAAACATTATTTTCCACCAAAAAAAATTTTATGAACTTTTTATGGTATTTCTATTCATGAATGACATCAAAATTTTATTGTACATAGGATTCAATAGTTATTTGTTTTATTAATATCATACGTATTCTATTATTTATTGGTTTTTGATCATTTTGACTGAGCATGTAATTTTTTATTACCAAAAACCATATTACTCAAGATGGTTTATGATTATTTTTATTTATTTGGGGTTAGTATTAACATTTCATATGTTAGTTTTTCAATAATAAGGTTTATGTTGATTATGTTGCACATCCTTAATATGAGAAATTAAAAATAATTTTTAAGCAATGGTCGATGATCGAATATAAATAGCCCCTTGATGCATCAACCAGTATCATGAGACAAATCAATTTTCCAAGTTAGATAGGTTTCTACTAACATATTTAAATTATCTTGTTAATGTTTTTGACAATTTAAGATGTTGAAATTATGAATAACCTAATTATGAGATAAGTTATTAATGTATATGTGAATATTCAGTTACTTATAATATAAAAGTATATGTTTCAAATTCCTGTGATTATTTATATAAATTTATCTGATCATCATTTATGTATACAATATTATGCTCAGTTTATTGATTTATTGGCATGGGTCCCAATTATTTATGTTTCTATATTGATAATGATTATTTATTCATGATATCATACACTATACACATTCCATTACTGAGAATCTAAGATCACCCATTTATTATGTTTGTTTTCCCCAGGATACCAAGAAATATTTTTTGATTGATTTTAATGGATATACAATGAGAATTAATGGTATTCTAAAAGAACGAACTTTTTTATATTATGTATAAAATGTAATGTGAATTAAAATTAAATATTAATTTTAGCAATAAAAATAAAAAATTTGATCCTTAAGGATGTGATAAACTGTATCTTGTGATAATGTACTAATGTAGACACAGCCTCCTGGTTACTAGTTTCAGGGTTATTACAATTGGTATCATAGAAAGTTTAGTTGAATCCTTTGAAACTTGCTTTTGGATAACATAGATTGGGGAACATAATCATATAGTAGATATTGAATATATGTATACAAGAAGATCCCAATGTTTTGATAAGATAAATATTATGTTGTTTTTTTGTAATATATTGTTTCCCTGATACTATAATTGAACGTGGTTATGTAAGAGACATACATTGGGGTATTAACATCGGAAAAGGTGTATCCATGATGACTCAAGTGTTACCTTCTACATGAAAATGGGCCTTACTACATACCTGGTTTGACACTTCCATGGGATATTCATAGGATATTTCACATTTTACATACAGACCACTATGAATGATTTTAATTTGTTTTTATGATTTTTCAAACTTCCCAATGAAATCATGTTTCTAATTATAAGAATAGCCATAACTTTTTCCAATTTTTATTTAGTGTTTCACTATTTTTGGGATTATACATTTTGATACCAAATTTTATTATCTAATATAGTGTATTGCATTATTTTTAAACGTAACTTATAAGAATTAATGAGAACAGTATCAAAGCTTTTGACCCAAAGAGTATGAGTGATCATTTTATTGACAAGATTAATCTTATATTTGATGGGGAAATAATATCCCAAAAATTATTATAACATGAAAAAATATTTTAATGATCTATAAAAAAAGATAAATAATTCTATAATTTTTATGGTATTGAAGGGATGAATGCAAAGTATAGGATTACATGAAAAAATAGACAAGGGGAAAAGGAAATATAGGTTTTCCCATATGTGGTAATTTTAGGAAGAAACACCCTGGTACTTTATTGAAGGGAATGAGAGTTTTCTAAAAGTTTAGAGAGAAAGGACACCATGATAATATTTTAATGGGAAAGAAATAATTTTTCAATTCTCAATGGTTCAACATTTAGGAGATGAGATACTATGTAAATGAATTTCCAAATCATCAAGGGAATATACCTAAAAATAACAAATGGATCAAGGTAAAGCTTATGATATTACTACATATGGAGTGGAAGAATTAATGTTCATATGTTTGGATTCAATAATTATATTGTAGTAGTATTTTTTCACTATTATTATGGTTATAAGAATTATGAAAAGTATAAGGATTGAATTGTACTACCATCTCTTAATGTATTTGACAGTATATGTTCAATGGTATTGATTAATAATAAAAGTGATTTAGTTACAGGTTGAACATGTTGGAAAAAAATTAATTAAGGAGTATAACTCGTAATACATGATGGTTGTTGAGGTAATAATTATATTTATATGGTATAGTTTTGGTCACCATGAAATTTCTTATTGGTTTAGTGGATTATTTCTTCTTTACTAGAGTTTACTACAAGTGATGATGTACTAAATATATTCAACAGAGTAATAATTTATTTTTAAAATATTGATTATTTCATTTAGGTTTTCTGGTGATCAAGTTATTAACATATTTTGAATTTTAAATTAAGAGACAGATTATATTTTTAGGGGATTAAAATTTTTATTTCGTGACCTTCCTTCAAAAAAATTGGACATAAATTTAGGATATAAAAATTATGGACAAGTCGTGAGGTAAAACATTTATGGAATAAATAAATTTGAACACTAGGGTTCACTAGATAACTTGTGCTAACCATTTTCATTTTATGAAATATCTAGAGAGAGGAGGATAAAATTTTCATTGTAATTATTTGTTAAATGTTTTTTGGTCATAAAAAATCCTTTTGAATATCCTTTTATCAGAGTAAGAAATAATTTGGGAATTGATCAAAACATAACCAAGTGATTAATTTGTTCCCATGAAATATAAACATAACAAGTAATTATAATTTCATTTTTTTCTCAATCAATATGGTAAAGGAATTTATAAAATTATTGAAAATGATCTTGAAACAAAAGTTCAATCATAATACCTTCATTTCTGAAGATTCAAATAGTCATTTAACTCATTATATATTAATGGTTTTGGGGTTGTTAAATTTATATTGATTATTTAATTTCTTGTGATCAATTACTAATATAAACCTTTCTAATTATTTGGGAATTACTCATTTATTCTATGTCAATATATTCACTTCCCACCTATGTTCCCTTACTTGGAACCCTAGTTATGTGATTATTCATGATGACATTTGTACTTTCCTCTATATCTTATCAAGAGAATATTTTATTCATCCTTCTCACAATGTGTGAATTAAAGAAGGGTATTTTCAAATTTCAAATACTTTATTATTGAGATCAAGATAATATTGTGAGAAAACAATTTATTTAAGGGGGTATAATTTAATACCCTATGATTTTGAAAGAGGAACATCATATTCGATAATATATATGACACAAAACAAGGTAATGTTTTTTCCATAACCTCATTTAAAGGATAGATATAATGCTGAATTAAAAATATTTATATAATTTTTAATAAATTATTACACTTTTAGAATTATCATATCACATATACCTTCTTACATTATATTCTTTGGGGGAAATGATAACACCACACCTGTGCTTGGAGGACTACCACTTCATGAAATGGTGTGATTCGTTTTTTGGTTATGCATTACATGAAAATAATTAAGGGTAAAATTAAAGAGAATATATAATATTTATGATGTAAAATACCACTATAAATAGAATTTCACATCAATCTTATTACCTTTTTATCATTTAGAAAATAGTAACACCTCTTGTGAATACTCATGGACTACCACCTTTACATAGCGATGTAAACTGTTGTTTATTTTATTTTTACATGAATTATTTTAAGGATTTATCTGAATAATATAAAATTTATATATTACCTAGTAGTTAATTTTTAATGTTGAATTAATATTTATTTTCATTTTACTACACCCATCGTGAAAAATGTAAACAATGTTCAAGCATATGTATGACACACCATATCCATGAATGGTGTAATCCATTTAACATATCTAAAATTAATAGATTATTCTAAATACATATATAATAAATATATATGAAATATATATCATATTTAAAATTATTGATATTATCTGAACATGATCAAATTAAAAGAACCAATATTATCGAATAAAGACATAGATGAAGAATGAAGAAATTATCACTAGAAATAGTGATTATAACAAAGAATTATTGTTAAACGGGTTATAAAGGAATGTAGGAAAATATTATATTATGTGAAATATATTTTTATGGTTCTATAATAGAAATATAATAAACATATATTTATTATATAATATGTTCAGACACATATAAAGAATGTCAAACATAATGTAAGGGTTTCTTTACCGTCCCATCATTATTCAGGATTTTTTTGTTCAAGTGTACCATGGGAGAATTATTTTGTATTTATATCTTAATCTTAATATATTTTATTATACCATTGTTACTCATTATAGTTTCAAGTGTACCTTGGGAGATATATATTCAAAGGTAATACTAGGTGTCAGTGATGTTGAATAGATTTTTGAAGAGGTTGTTGGGAGAACTCCACAACAGTCGAAAGTGAAGAAACAATCACATTGTTTCGAGAGGTAGAGCACATAGGAGACAACATCAATTGCTTCAACTGAAAAAATTAACTATATATAATTATTATATATATGTTTTACAAAAATTGGCATAAAAGGTTTCATATGCATGCTCTATAAGAACATCTAAGAAAACTATAGTGAATCTACATAAATTAAACTGATTCATGAAAGTAGAGGTTTTTAAATACAATGTGGATATTATGTATGAATAGAGTTAACTAGAAGACACAAAACCGGATATTATTTTTAGATATGATAAGAAGGAAAACTCACTGTATGTTGGATGCATCTGGAATAGGTACAATCTGTGCAAAGCATAATCTCCGCCCATTGTCAGGATATTTGGAGGAAGAGGGAGATAGATCTTCGAAGGAAATAGTAGGTGTCGGTGATGTTGAATAGATTTTCGAAGAGGTTTCTGGGCAACCTCCACAGCAGTCTAAAGTGAATAAAAAATCGCATTGCTTCAAGAGGTGGAGCACATAGGAGACAACAGTAACTACTTCACCTAAAAAAATCAACTAAATATAATTAGAATATATATGTTTTGAAAAAATTGTAATAGAAAGATACATATTCATGGTCTATAAGAACATCTAAGAAAACTATAGTGAATCTACATGAATTAAATTGTAAAAATTGTGTATTAAATTTAATCATGTAGGCATTCCAAAACTGCAAGATGTTCTGATGCAGTAGTGGAAATCTATTAAAACCATGGAAAAAATTTAAATGATGTAACCCTGGTTGAGCAGAATAAGGACAGGGTGTGATTAAAGAATCATAATTGGAGATGTATCGTATTATTTTTTGAAAATATAATGTGTAATTGGAAATACTAATTCATGGAACAAAGGGAAAATGTTTACAGAAATTGAGAATAACACACCTTTTCTGGAGCTCTGCCTCTTTAGGGTCTAAAAAAGAAAGTAAGTCTTACAGATTTGGTTTCCAACACCAATAAGAAATCATTGAAAATATATTCAGATAGAATAAATTATTGAAATCATAAACTATTTAAACAAAAGGATAATAAATTAATATGTCACAGAAATGGCATGGATTGGTGATTGAGACGACAATAGACCATAAGAATGCAATGGCCCTAGGAGGCTAAATAATGTGAAACATGATTATTTATTCAACATATAATGAAAAGAAAACATCAAAAGGATAAGATTCCCATGCCTGAATTCATAGCTAAGAAGATATCCATCACTATTTCCCAAACATGAAAATCGTTATTAAATACAGAAAAGCATAAAAAAATAAGAAGACTCGATTAGCTTACATACAATGTAGTCTAGGAATACTAGGTAACAAATTCAACTAAACCATAAGTTATCCATTAAAAAACATGTTATTCCATGTGATCCCAAATCTTGATGATCAAACAAATCAAAAAATCATGTATGGATTTACACGTAAAACCATAATGATGAGTCTTCAGTAAAGAGTTATGTGTATCAAAGTTTCAAGAAACTGTACCCTTCTATCCAGATATTGTACTACTTGAGGAAGAACACTTATTCTTTCCAACACCTACATGGAATCTATGAAAATATATTCAGGAATATTAAATTATTGAAATAAAACACCATTTAAACTAAAGGATAATAAATTAAGATGTCACAAAAAGGGTATGGATTGGTGATTGAGATGACAATAGACCACAAGAATGTAATGGCTCCTAGACGCTAAATAATGTGAAACATGATTATTTATTCAAAATATAATGAAAAGAAAACATTAAGAGGATAAAATTCCCAGTCTTGAATTCACAGCTAAGAAGATATCCAGCACACTTTCCCAAACATGAAAATCATGATTAAATACAGAAAAGCATAATCAAATAAGAAGACTGGATGAGATTATATACAATGCAGTCCAGGAATACCAGGTAACAAATTCAACTAAACTATCATTTATCTATTAAAAAACATGTTCTTCCATGTAATCTTGTCACCTAATGAAAAAACAAATCAAAAAATCATGTATGGATTTACACATAAAACCATAATAAAGAAGGGTATATCCCAGGAAAATCTCTTAGGAGAAGCTTGACAATAGATCAGGGTGGTATGTCTTGAAAATGAAATCTATCTACCGACCACATGAGAAAGATAATTAAGGATGATAAAAAAATAATATTAAGTTCTCTAAATGGTTTTTTCATAAGAAACCAGTTTTTTGAATAACTGAAGATACATTTTTTATGAAAAAGGCGGTGTTGACCAAGGCTGAATCTGGAAATTTTAGTGCTTCAGCATTTTTCATGGGTGTCTATTTCAAATAATTGAATCCCGAGCACTGAAGATGGTATCTGGAGACTATTATTTGACTCTTCACAATAATGTATAGAATCCTAGCATGAATATGAAATTCATTGAAAATGTCGAGGGTAGTTGAGGAGGTAGAGGGAACTAAGAAATGTGTTACTAAGTTGAGTCGTTAGCTGATGCAGAGATGCTCACCCTCCGAATGAAAGACGCAAACATAAAAGATTTTTAAAGGACCCTGGGTCGATTCCAACAGCATATTCTTGACAAATATTGAGATCCACTGCAATACCTGGTCACTGCTATAGAATATGAGGATGTGGAGGATCCTTACGCATAGAAGAAATAGGAGGAGGCAGAGAAGCTAGAGGCACTGAGGGTTGTTGTGGAGGTAGAGGGGGTAACGGTAGAGGTGTGAAACCTAGGTCTAGATGAAGGAACTGAGAGCAGTGGTAGATGGCGTAGAGGACTTGGTCGATGATTAAGAAAAAATCTAAAGCAAGTGGAGGAATCAATTTTCAGCAGTAAATCTGGGATGGAGGAGTCACGACTGGAGAGGATATTCGGGAACGAGAGGAGATGAGGGATGGGGGTGAGGGTGAGTCGAAGATTTTGAAATAGTGGAAATTGAAGAGGAAAATCACGATGGGGGTAGTGGCTGAGGTGGAGGATTGAGGGAATAGGGTTACAGAATAGTGGGGTGGGTTGACGTGGGAGAGACACGTGTCCGGAAAAAATCATTCTTTTTTATATATATAGATAATTTAAAAATGTTCAATTTGATTTATAAGGATAAAATTTACTATATGTTTATAAAATTATTTGAGTAAGAACCATCCGATTTAATTTTAAACAATATAAATAATTTATCCTATAAATATATTTAATTTTTTAGTCAAGTAATATCATTTTATTTACATGAGGTTCAGTATTTCATATAATTTTATTAATAATATTCATTTAATATGTCATGCCCACTAGTATAGAAAATATCTTTTAAACCAGTGTTTTAACTTCGGGAATTTTAAAAATGACTTTAAAAACATTTTAACACCATTAATAAAAATAAATTATGTTAAAGACAATAAATACTCATTATCATGTTAGTTTTTTAAAAATAATTTGATAAATGACTTTTTATTGTTGGTTATTCTAAAAGGGACACAAAAAATGAATTTTCATATCAATTTTAAAATAAGTGTTGTGAAAAAACTATGTTTTTGACATTAGTTGTTTTTAAAGTGAGTTGAAAATATAAGTTTTCACATAAGTTAGCTAAAACATGTTGTGAAAAAATCTGGGTTTTCATGTTAGTTTTAAATTAACTGATGTGAAAGATGAAATTTGAGATCTCTCCAATACAGAATTAATTATTTTTGATAATGTGACTTTTGGAATTTTAAATTGTTGAATGAAATTTATTATATCATGGTTCAATTTTCAAATGATTTTATATTATTTTGTGCTCCACATATATTCATTTAACGATAAAATCTTTCAACCATTATCAACATCCCACCGATTAACTCTTCAAATATTCATCATCATTCCATTGATTCTTCTTTCAGTGAACTCATCATAGTATTTTTAATTATATTCCTTGATTTAAATTTTTATGATTGGTTTTCAAAATTGATACCCTATTTAATTATTTGTTTTCTCTTTTAATGAATAATCCTTCTACGGATGAAATTAAAATGAAAAAGGTTCATTCGTAGTCTAAAGTTCCTTCTAAGCTGCTGTAACTTTATTTTCCTTAGGATATATTCCATTTTAAGAAAATTATATCAATTAAGTGTAACAAAATCATGAAGATTATGTCAAATATATATGTTTTTTTCTCTTGAATCCATTTGGTTTTTTGGATTTTATTTCCTATTAATGATCTTGTATTTTTATCTAATGGATTAATAAAATTTATTTTTTTTCAAAATAATTGACTATTTTTACGTTTGTTATTATAAAACCAATGTAAAAAATTTTGAGATTCTTACATCATTTATTAAATAAACGATGTAAAAAAGTGAGTTTTTTAATTCATTTATAAAAAACTAATGTGGAATATCCATTTTTATATTTATTATAAAATAACCGACATAAAAAGTAAAATAAATAATAATGTTAACATCAGTTATATTAAAAGACATTAAGAAATATGATTTTTTACATGACCTATAAAAAAATTTCCAATAAAACTAACATTAAAAAAATTAGAAATCTACATAAAAATGTATTTTGAATTAGTGGCCTCATTTTAGTTTTAGGTCATATATGGATAAATCTATCAAACATAATAGATTTATTTAATGTGAAGAAATATAGAAAAATATTAGGTTGTTAAATTATCCCCTTAAATATATATCATGCTCATAATTTTAATTATTATTGCCCAATTAAAAAAATTATGTGATTAATAAGAAAAAAAATATTTTATCAAGATATAAACCTCACAATATTAGATACTAGGAGACTCATTATTTCTCACAGAATAACAATGTATTGATATTTTTCATTATCACAATTATTTTTACCAAAGGTTCTTCCTTATTTGGTTATAATTGTTTCTAGAGACATACCATTCAAATTTCATTTTCATGATCCTTTTTTCATCCAAAACTAAAAAAAATTATAATAATATGAAATAGAATATGAGAAAATTATCATATGAATTTGGAAACTAAGTCTTACGATATATTCTCCAAAGGGACCTTTATTTCAATCTATGATATATTCAGTTATACTATGATATAATTGGGAAAACCTATAACTCCCTTAGGTTAACCTATAATTGTCATGGTAATATTATTTTTAATGTTTTATAACCATAACATAAAATATACTCATATCCTTTACAGTGTTTCATTAAGAACACATGATAATCCAAATAATATCACCATGGAGTTTCTACCTAGGTGATTTGCTTTAGGATGACTCATTATGCATTGAGTGATGAACTATTTTGATACTCAACTAGTATTTTTCATGGTTATTACCCGAAGGTGAATCTATTCCATAACTTATCATGGTTTCTATATCAGTACATGGATGAAATTTTTAGGAAGACAATAAAGTCAATTATTTACTAAAATTTTAGGATCTTATCATATACTAAGACATATCTGTATAGTTTTTACTGTAGGTTTATAATGAAAATCATAAAAATTTAAGTAAAATAATCCTCAAAATTAAATAAACCATACTCAAATACTAAATTGGGAACCACAAACCGTCACATTCAGGTCTAGTATAAATTATTTTTTCCTTATATTAGATTCCAAGAGATATGTACCAAAATAAAATTGCATATATTTTTATAATTTTAACATTATATAACACAATAATAACATAACCCCATGAAAATAAGGTTTAATGTCTTTGAGTATTAGCAATATTTGAAAATTATTTTATTACACTTATTAAAAGTTCTCTATAATCGAACCACACTTATTCCTTATATACAATCATCATAGGTAATACTCATCTTCAGAACCTAGTGATTATAATCATATGAAAGAGATGAATAAAAAAACTCCTTATAGGAAAACCCATAAACATTCCATCAAGGTCTAGATCATAAAATATTAGAAAAGATGGAAATAATATATATATAATATTATAAGAGATCATGGAATAATATGAGTTATCTATATCTTTTAATAAAAGGGCATATATTCTCAAATGAAAAAATATATACCAATTTAAAAAGTTATAATATAAAAAAAATTATACATATAATCTAGTCAAAGTCATATATAATTGAAATATTGAATAATAATAATCATAAAATGATAAATTATTTGATGCGGAATCCCAACTTGTTTTCCTTAGTGGATCTGGTATCACAACCAGTTTCACTGGGTGGATCAGTCTTCGATAAACTTTTTCATTGGTGGATTAGGATTATCTACTTCTTTCCACTAAAGAATAAATAATTAATTCCCATTTAACTTGGTGGAATATGAGTTACTACTTGTTCCCTAGGTGGATAAAGTTTCACTACTTTTTTCCTTAGGTGGACCTAGACTAACAAATTGTTTCCCTTACCTATTTATAGAGATGTAAACCTTTACCCAAAGAAATAGAGGGTCATATAAACCCACCCACCACAAAATAACCCTTCATTCATAAATGTCACATAACAATATTATAACGGTCATATTTTATACATCACATTATTATCCCATAGAAGAGAGAATTGTTTCAATAAGAAATTTCCTATAACATTCAATTATTCTTCCAGAGAAAAAAGTTGGATTGGGGCCTAAAAATATCCCTAGTATAACATATATAAAATTTAAGGATATTTTAATTGACAAAATTAATATTTTATGATCATTGGAAATTTCAATTGAAAATGATATGAAACCCTAATTTTTTGAAAGGCATTAAATTACTTATAAGATGATTTAATTAAAATGAAATTCATTGAACATAATAAAAATTATTCTAGAAAATTAAAAAATGTCCTTTTAAAAAAAATTAATTAGAGTAACATGTTATCTGAAAAATTATTTTAAAAATCAAAGGGAAAATGAATAGTTATTTCTTTAAGACATTATATTTTAAAATCCGTTTTCAAATCAAGAATTGATTTTCCAAATCAGTATTTTATATTTTAAATATTTCTGAATTTTTCATTTCCTTCTCAGTGTCATAATCATTTAAAATAAATCATAAAAATCCTTTAAACCTTGCAAAGGATGCTTGGTAAAGAATAGTAATCATATGATAAGAGAATGGAAAAAGTTTTTTTAGAAGGAATTTTTTCCATACACTAAAAAGACGGAGTTACAGGTCACATTGGAAAGTCTTTTTCCAAATTTTGAAGTGAAAACCATTGAAAACATTTAATTTTAAAAAGGATATTGGATAATTGATCCTTTAAAAATAACATTATTATATTTAATGCCTCAAATTTTTTATATAATACTTTCTAATATTCATATTAATATTTTCAGAGCCAAACGCTAAGACGACAAGATATTACACAGATTAGTGAGCCTGGAATTTATTTTATTTAGATAATAAATGTATTCTTATCACGTGCACATAGATTTCTTAAAAAATTGTAATAAATACAAAAAAGAGTCTCTTATCCGATAAATGATACCAATATTGTGTTTAGAATGCAGGGTTTATCTTTGGTGTGATATAATATTTGTTGAAATTGATCTTTTAGTTAAAATCAACCATAATAAATCATAAATAAATAAATTAATTTAATTTTTTTATCTATTATGTTTATATAGAAAAAAATCTTCTATAGATATGTTATTATAACCAATTCATAGGTTTATCCTCACAATATTAATTATTGAAAGGATAGTGTGGAGGAATGATGATGTTCTATGATAACATTAATCAAAGATCAGAGTTCCATAAGGAATGCCTACTACTATGCATCTTGTGAATCTCATCAATGACAGTGTTGTGTGATTTTTTAGCATTATCATTTAATCCAAATAATGTTAGGAATTTAATTTTGTGTAGATTTATCGCATTTTTATTTACCCATGATGAATGTGAATTAATTATTTGAAAAATTAATTCACAGATTGACAGTTTAATTTTAGTAATTGATTTAGATTATTATGGTATAAGAATGGATATTATTTTGGTTGATTTATTTATATTCATTCATTGTTATAATAAAAATGAATTGAATCCAACATTAAAAAAATGCATGGTTTGTTCCAATTTTTTTATCTCGATTTTATCTTACATTTATTCATCCATTCATCGCTATAATTTAGGTTGACCAATAGATCGAAGATTACCTGATAAAAAATCAATGTGAAATAATTTTTTTGTTCTACGAATTGATTTCGTAGATCCAGGTTCAATATCAGTGATGGGATCTATTATGACCCATTCATTACATACAATGATATTAAGTCAGAACAGAATTATTTTTTTTACAATATATAATAAAAACCTGATAGGACCATATAGGTATAGTGTCTTTAGAAACATGGAAACTTAAACAACTGGTTAATAAAACTGCTACATTGTGTCCCATTTTTTTAATCAGAACTAGACTCGTTTTTGGAATGTCATAATCAATACACTTTATCATTTCCTAGGAAAAGGAAAGATATAAAAGGGTGAGATCAAATTCTCAGTAAGGGTAAAAAAATTAAATAACAATCATATCATATTCAAAAAATCATAACATTTGAAAATCTTTTCCTACATATAAAAGATCACAATATCATGTCATGGGATAAATCATTAAATTTTAATGTAATCCCAATAGTCATAACATAAAAAAGAAATTTTGTGGCATAATAAAATAAGCATTGAAAATCTATTCTTACTAGTTAAGGTGCATTTCCAAGAACATCATAGAGGAAAAAGTCCATTACCAAACCGAGTTCTCTCTTCATTCCAGCCCAGTATCACTAAATATTTTTAATTTTCCATTATAGCCATGTTTAGCTCGGGAAATATAAATATTTAACCAATGAATTGGAGGTATATATAGGTCCCACCCATCTAGTAATGAATCCCTTCTTAAGTGTTCCATAAAAACATAAAAACATTCACCGTAGCATAACCCATGAAATCGAATGGGTTTCATAAACATCATTCCATCATAATAGATTTAAAACAAATGGATTTACTAAATATAATTCCATAATAAACACAATCAGATAGTAACAACAAGGATATAAATATAAACCTATGTAATCATAGATCGAAAATAATTGTGACAAAACACTAGAGCTTCATTCCATAGAAAAATGTCATTTCTTCATCAAAAATGTTTTCTTTTCTCAGAATTTCATTCATTTTTAAAAGAAGAGAATTTTGTTTAAAATACAATTTTAAACATATAGAATTAGATTCTTGGAAAAAGGATTTATGAACATTCAAATCCCATTCATTCTCTATAAGTTTAAAAAAACACTCTCATCGTAATTTTGCTGGAAAATTCAAAAATTACCTCGTACGGTAAACATAAGAAAGATTCCTTCAAAAACATGTAGTAAAAGTAAAAAAAAGGTAAAAATGAATTTAAATATACATATAATATTAGTAAACAATTTATGATAATATTTCTAGAAAACATGGAAATGGATGATAAATATACCCCTAGTAGATACTTATGAATAAACAATCTTAGATAAAATAAGATAGAAAAAGTTATCCCTTACCATAGGACAGATATGCTTCGTATGTATTTGAACCTCCTGTATGATGATTTAAATAATGTTACTAATTTATCCCAGAATAATAATGATATTTATGATAACATTTATGATCATATTTTCATCCGTTTGTTAGTAACATTTCATTGTAACTCGTTATTCCGGCATTAACTACTTTAGGTTCTTATAAATGTTTTGTTAGATATGTTCTTATTAGTATTTTAAGGTTATATTCATATCATTTATAGAAAGTTATTAGTAGAATATATATCATATTTATTTATTTAAATTAATTATATAATAATTATTTAATGAAGATTATGTAGAACAAATCGCATCGCATCACGGAGACGGTTGGTCGTACGTACGTACGAGAAATGATATCGTTTCAATATTGGTTTAAAGGTATTGAAATGGATGGTTTATAGTATCTAAGAATTGGTATAATTTTAAAATAATCATATATAGTTAATATATCCACCATTATACCCATCAAAGTGAGGCAGTGGTGAAGAACAAATTACACCATAGTGTAGAGACGGTAAGTCGTACGTTCTCACGCACAGTTATTTCATTTTTCATAGGATTGATAGAAGGGGAAATAGAGTTTTTTATATTTATAATAACATATCAGTATATTATTGATACTGATGTTATTACTTTATAGAGAAAAAAGTAAATAATAAGTAGTAGAAGAAGAAATAAATTTGAAAAAATATGTAGAAGAGATTGCTTCTTCCTCGACGTGCCTCTTTTAAATTTCCTTTTAGGGAACTAGAGTTACTCTTTTGAGAAGACCAAAAACTATTGAATGTAACTAGGGAATTTGAGAAGGTAAATGGGCCAGGTTTTTCCAAGATTTAAGGCTCAAAATGGAGTGAGGAGGAGAGAGAATAGGTTCCCTTTTATAAGATAGGAGAGGGCCTCCTTAGGAAACTCTCAAAATATAAATTTATTATAAATTAAATTTTTCTTTAAAATGGTCAAAATATTTTTTAATTCAAAGTTAAGATGATTTTATTTCGAATAAATATAATCAGTTAATTTTTAAAAATGTTTATAATATATTTGTATCCTTATCATTTTGGTTTATCCCTTATTTTACCCTTTTTAATCATACTGTGATATTATGTTATTTACACATTGTGGGTCAATATTATTACCGTATCATGTCACAAGAGAAAACAAAATATATTTATGAAATATTTGGACTTATATTAACCATTTTTATGAATTTTGGATTTTTAGTAATTTAACATCATTTAATAAACTTTTTTATGTTTTATGTTATGAATTGAGTCAATTTTTGACACTATTCATACATGACTTTTTAAAAATTTCATAAAAACTTTATTCCTTTGAAAATAAGGAATTATATGAACGATAATATTTTTATATCATAAAAAAAATTCATGGATGGAATTAATTTAACTAAATTACATTTGTGTTAATATATATAATTTCATTTATTTGAATCTTTCATTATTCAGTCATCACTACTTCATAATTGTGTCATAAATAAAAAAATTTATATAATGTCTTCAAATTATAAATTAAATAAAATTATATAGGTAATATTTTTAGATTTATAATGACTATTTATAGGAATAGATATTAGTTATATAACACTATATTAAAACTGATTTAATAAAAGATATATGTTTAGGTTATAATTATCCTTACATTAAATTAATTTTTATAAAATGTCATTTTCACATCCATGTAAATCCATGGGGTCCCAAAATCGACCCAAGTATTCCCATGGTCATAAATAGCTCATACAATAGGATTAAGGCACGTTTTAGGTTTTTTTTATATTGTAAAAGTTTTATTTTTTTCTCTTATTTATCAGATTTACTGTTAAACCATGGTAAATAAAATAATTATTGAAGTTACTATTCATAATGTCCAAAAAATAAAAGGAACCCATTCATACAATTTGGATCTTCTAATTCCGAATATGGAATCCAATTTTTGAAATTCGAAAAATAGAAGTTTCAGTAATTAATTTAAAATTAATTCCGTTGTTGAAATTAAAAACAGATTTTAAAACTGAAAACATTGCAAAAGATTGAAATGTTTTTACATATGAATTCAATTTAAAATCAATTGAAATGGAATAAATTATATTAAATAGTAAAAATATATTATCTTTATTCTTTAAAACTTTTCAATATTATAATATTACCATATAAATTATATTAATGAAAAAAGTTATTTTTAATTAAAATTTAGCATATTTTCACTATTCATCAAAACTGGAAAGTTATCCAAAAAATATCAGAAATTTATTCAAAGTAAATTTTTATATACCTCTTAAAAATAACATGATTATTCTTTCATGTAGAAATTATTAATGTGTTAAAATATTTATTTAAAATGGGTTCTCCATTCCAATGTGTAAAATTAACTATTAAAAAATAGGTTCTTATAAATAAAATTGGGTTTTATTCATACCATATAACGAATATATCAATTAGAGGATTATAAAAAATATTTTATTAAGTATATAACACATGTATATATATTATTAGTCTCATTAAAAAATTTAATTCACTCAAAAATACAAATATCTAATTGATTAATATATTTCATAAATAATTAATACCCAATGAATTCATAATGCATTTTTAGAAGTTAATTATAAATTTTCCCGCAAACCTAACAAACATGATATAATAGTAATTTAATATAAAGGGACTAATGTGGTTTATTTAAACTCACAATTATGTGCAAATGAAGTTATAGATGAATAAGAATTATTTAAACAAAATATTTCATAAATACATCCTGGTATTACATTCTACCACCCTTAAACTGAATTTTTCCCTTGAAATTTGTGACTTGGAAAAAATAGATGAGGATACCTATTCAACTTTATATCCTCAAGTTGCCATATAGCTTCTTCAAATTTCTATTTCCTCCATAAAACATTAACCAAGTGAGATTTTTGGTTTCATAGAACTTTTTTGGTACGATCCAGAATCTCAATTGGTTGTTCTTTATAAGAAAGTTCTTACTCCAGCCGGATGACTTATGAGCTTAGAAAATGTGAGGGATTGGGTATGTAATTTTTTTGGAAAGATACATGGGAAACATCATGAACTTGAGAGAGATTCAATATAAGTTCCAATCAATAAGCTACCGTCCCAACGTGATACAGTATTTCAAACTGACAAATATACCTAGGGCTCAATGTTCCCTTCTTTCCAAATCTCATTACTCTCTTTTAAAGTGATATTCGTAAGAACACATTATCACACAATTCAGAACCTACGGCTTTCTTAAATTCTTAACATAATAATTTTTGACTCTTAGCTTCTCTTATTTGTTGTTGAAAAGATCTGACATTTTCTTCTATTTCATCAACAATAATAGATCCTAATAGAATTTTTTCCCAAATTCATCTCAGGAAGTTGGAGTTCTACACTTCTTTCCACAGAGTGATTCATAAGGATTCATCTAAATACTAGAGTAAAAGTTATTATTGTAAGAAAATTATACCAATTTCAGGTGTTTATCTCAACCACCTTTAAAATCCATAGAGAGAGATATCAACATGTCTAACAGAGTCTGAATTTTCTTCCAAGACTGACCATCTGTCTAATGGTGATAAGTAGTGCTGAAACATAACACTATATCCAGAGCATTCTGAAGAATTCACTAGAATTTTGAGGTAAACCATGGATCCCGATCAAATATAATGGAAGGTAGTACTCTATGAAATCTTACCACGTCCTTTACATATATCCGGGGAAGATGATCAAGTGATTAATCCTCTCAAATATCAATGAAGTGTGCTGACATCGTAAGGTGATCAACTATAACCTAGATATCATTATTTCCTTTGGATGGTTTGGGAAGTCCGATGACAAAGTCCATAGTGGTGTTTTTCCATTTTCATTCTGGTATGGGTAATGGTTGTAACATCACCATAGGCTTCTGTCTCTCAGTCTTAACATACTGACAAACCAAGCATCGAGAGACATATTCGGCGACATCTCTTTTCATGTCATCCCATCAGAAGTACTATTTTAGTTCCTTTTACATCTTTGTGCTTCCAGGGTAAATATATAATGAAGAACTTTGAGCCTTCAACAATTTCTCCTTTAATTATGGAACAGGAGGAACACAAACCTGGTTCTTGAACTTTATTATTTCATCACAATCAAGGTAGAATTTTGGAATGTTTCTCATCTTCTTTTATAACTCTACATCTTCCTTCTATTACTCTTCAATATTCACTTGTATAGATGGTTGAACATTCATTTGAGAAAGATAAAGTTTTTCCCCTTCCAAAAAAAATTTCATGATCCATACTTTAAAAATCACTAAATATGGGATCTTTCGTGATCCTCATCCTGTATAAGCTAGCATGGTCTTTTTGACTTAAAGCATCTTCCTCTTTGTTCACCTTCCTAGTGTTGTAATGTATTGAGTAGTCCTAATATTTAATCGACTACAACCATATTCTTTGGAACATATTCATCTCATTATGTGGGAAAATTTACATGAAACTGTTATGATCAGTATAAATATCACACCTTTCACCATAATGATAATTAATCCATATTTTTAAATAAAATATTACCGTAGCTTACTCTAAATCATGAGTTGGGTAATATTTCTCATGGATTTTCATCTGTCATGAGGAATAATCTATCACCATATCATTTCTCATGAGAACACACCCCAACCCTTTTCTGGATTCATCCTTATTGACCACAAACCTTTCTCCACTACAAGGAAGTGTGAGAATAGGTGTACTATCTAACATTTTTTCTAGCCCTTTGAAATTATCATCAAATTCATCATTCCAAATGAACATAACTCCTTTCCGAGTCAACTTTTTGAGTGTATTATATAATCATTAAAAATATTTCACAAAATTTAGATAATATACTGCCAATACAAGAAAACTTTGGATTTATGTTACTATTTTTTGTCTCAGTCATCATTCAATAACCTATGTTCTTGATGGATCTATAGATATCCCACCTCTTGAGATTATGTGACCCAAAAATGAAACATTTTAAAGCCAAAATTCACAATTGGTAAATTTGGAATAATTCTTCTTATTCCTTAAGGTCTTCAGTACAATTCTCAATTGATATTTATGGCCTTCTTTGCTTTTTGAATAGACAAGAATATCATCTATGAAGACTACCACAAATAGATCAATATAGTCTCTAAAGACTCTATTCCTTGGATCCATTAAGATAACATGGGAATTAGTAATACCAAAAGGCATCACTATAAATTCATAGTGTTCATACCATGTACATAATGTTCTCGTTGGTATATCCTTCTTCTTTACCCTTAATTGATGATACCCTAAACAAAGAACAATCTTGGAAATGTATTGAGCTCCACATTGTTGGTCAAATATGTCATCAATGCACGAGAGATGAAATTTTTTCTCGGTAGTGATATTTTTATGTTCATGATAATCAATGCAGAGTCTCATTGATCTATCTTTCTTCTTAACAACCAGCATAGGTGCTCCCCAAGGTGATACAGTAGGGCATATGTATCCCTTATCAATATTCTCTTGAATTTGGTTCTATAATTCCTACAATTCAATTGGGTTCATTCTATAAGGTGTCTTTGAAATAGGCATAGCACCCGATATGAGTACTATTGAAAACTCAACTTCATGATTTGGTGGAAGATATAGAAATTCCTTCAAAAATACATCATCAAACTCCCATACAATCGGTGAATTCTTAACTGTGAGTTTCTCCCAAATCATTTTGAGATAAAAAAAACTACCATTTATTGGAATCAAAACCCATAAGATGGAATAAATTTCTACAAGAGGGTTATATTCATCCTTGAATCAATAGATAATCATAGATTGATCTGGAATAAGAAATGTGAATTTATTTGTAAATCGATAGGAGATCCCTATAAAGAAATCCAATCTAGGCAAAGAATCACATCAAATTCCACAATAGGGAGGATCACAAGATTTAAAGGAAGCACTTTCCCACAAACATCAATTGGAGAATAATTGTAAACTTTTGATGCAACTGTTATGTCATTATGAGTTATCACAACTAACTCAACAGCTAATTGTTTAAGTAATATGAAAATACCCTTAGAAAATTATATAGAAATAAAATATTGGGTGGATCCTGAATCAAAGAAAACATTTTTTACTTTAAATTGGATGGTAAGTATACCTTTCACCGCTTCATTATCGTACTCCATGTTACATATAGTAATTACATGAGAATTTCTTTTTTCATTGTACATAAGAGTTTTTTGACACTGATCATCATTAATAACCCTTGTATTATGGAGGTGATTGCAATAACCCCCCATTTCTTTTCACTTGTAACATTAAAGCATAGAACGTTCATTCTATGTAGATATTTATTTTTTCGCATCATTTCACATCGTTTCCCCATCACTTCATCATTAAATCCTTGATGACCTTGCTTTCAACAAATAAAACATTTACTTATCCTTTTATTAAAATTGCCTCCATGTTTCTTTCTACAGTTTGAGCATAAGGGAAAACCCATCTTATTTTCAGTGTGGTCTTTAGATTTTTCTTTGAATTCCATTTTTCTCTTCATATCAAACCCATATGACTAATGGGTTACTCCAATCTCAATCTCAACATTGGGAGCACATTGAAAAATTTCCTTATGTCTATTAATGTCCCTTATGGATAATTCCCTTCAGAGACTAGGTTTTATGCAACTAAAGAATCGACCAATATTACAATCAGGTTGTAAAATAATATTAAAATAGTTCCTTTCATGTCTTGTAATATATTCTTTTTAGGTACCAAAAGATTCATCATCCTTTTTCTTAAGTTCAAGGAACACTTTCCCTATATTTGTTCAAAGAATACAGGGAAAGTACTTATTGAAAAATATGTTTATGAACTCGTCCCATTCCATGGGTTCAATTTCATCTATTTTCCTTGATTTCTTGATAATATTCCACTATTGATAAACTTCACCTTCCAAATGATATACTTCTAAGATGAATTTATCATTTTTAGAAAATTTTAGATTTGAAAATATATTTTTAGTGGTATTGATCTTTTTTTCATCCATTAATGGATCAGAAGACCCGCTGAATAACGGTGGACACTTCTTCATGAAGGATTCAACATAATGTTTCTCCCTCTTTTTCTCATTTGGATGGCCGGAACGATTCATTGTTTGAGAATGTTATGTGAGAATAGCTACAATATTTTTCATTCTAGATCCCATAACATTTGGTTGCTTAGGGTCATTGTCATTTCATTTCTCGTCGCATTCAACAATAGTGTGGTACCTTTGAGTTTCAACGATTGACTAAAACCAAGAGGTATAGTGTGAGAAACACTAATAATAATAGGAAAACCACATAATCAAGAAAAAAAATTCAATTTATGACACATTAGGTTTTATCCTAGGTTATTCATGGTCATTTCTATGACACTGGGATTGCATCTTATACATAGACATATCTTTAAGGATTTCTAATCCTAGCTTCCAAAGGATAACTATAACTTTCCTCTGATACCAACTATAGAAACCCATTATTTACATAAATTTATATTACTTAAAAATTTTATGTATATTAATTATAACATATAATAAAACCATGAAAAGATTGTTTGGGTATAGTGTCTTTAGAAACTTTGAAACCTAAAAAACTGGTTCATAAAACATCTACAGTCTCCCCTATTTATTTCCCCATAACTAGACTACTTTTTTCATGTCAAAATTAATACACATTTTCATGTCCTGTGGAAAAGAATCATATAAAAGGGTGAGCTCAAATACTCTGTAAGGGTAAAATAATTATATAACAACCATATCATTTTCAAAAAATCATAACATTTAAAAATCTTATCCTGCATATAAAAGATTACAATATCATGTCATTGGATAAATCATAAAAGTGTAATATAATACCAATTTTCATAACATAAGAAATGAAATTTTATGGAATACAAAAATAAGCATAGAAAATCATTTCTTATTTGTAAAGGCACATTCCAAAGACCATCATAGTGGACAAAGTCCATTTCTGAATGCAGTTCTCTCTTTGTTCCAGCCCTATATAACTAAACCAGATTAATATACAATTCCAGGCATGTTTATCTAATGAGATATAAATCTTTACCCAATGCATTAGAGAGAGATATAGTCTCCACCCATCTCATAATGAAACCATTCTTATATGTGCCACCAAAACATAAAAACATTCACCATAGCATAACCCATAAAATCAAATGGATTTATTAAACATAATTCCATAATAATCAATATAAAACAAATGGATTTCCAAAATAACATTAAATAATAAACACAATAATATAGTAATAATATGGATATAAACATAAACCTATGAAATCTTAGATAAAAAATAATTTTGATAAAACACTTGAGCTTCATTCTTGAGGAAAATATTCTTTCTTCATAAAAAATGTTTTATTTTATAAATATGTTGTTCAATTTTAAAGGAAAAGTATTCAATTGAAAATTAACTTGTAAATTTTTAGATTAATCTTCATGGAAATAAATCTTTATAATGATGTAAAAACCCATTCATGTTGTATATTTTAAAAAAACATTCTCCTTATACTTTGGCTGAAAAAGTCGAAAAGTGCCTCGTATGGTAAATGTAAGAATGATTCCTTCCAAATCATGTTGTAAAAGTAAATAATGGGTAAAAATGACTTTAAACATTCCTGTGAAGAATATTAAACATTTTACAAATATATTTTTTTAGAAAATATGGACATCGATGATAAATATACCCCCAGTAGATACTTACGAATAAACAATGTTGGATAAAATGAGATTGGTAATGTTATCTCTTACCTTAGGACCAATATGCTTCATATGTATCAGAACCTAGTGTGTGATGATTTAAAAAATGTTATTGATTTATTCCAGAATCATAATCATTTTTATGGTAACATTTATGATCATATTTTCATCTGTTTGTTTGTAACATGTCATTGTTTCTATTTATTCAGGTATTAACTGCTTTATGTTATTATGCATGTTTTATCAGATATGTTCTTATTGCTATTTTTAGGTTATAGTTATATCATTTATATCATTGTATTTTCATAATATATATCTTATTTATCCATTCAATTCATTTATATATTCATTTGTCAATGAATATTATGTTGAACAAATCGCATCGCATTATGGAGATGGTAGGTCATAAGTGCGCACGAGAGATGATATTGTCCCCATAATTGTTGAACGGTATTGAAATGGATGGTGTATAATATATCAGAATTATTATAATTTTATAATAATAATATATAGTTGTCAATTCCACTATTATACCCATCCATGTAAGGTGGTGGTGAAACCATATTACACCACGATGTGGCGACGGTATGCCGTAAGTACGCATGCGTGGTGATTTAATTTTTCATAGTATGGATAGAAGGTGATATAGGGTTGTTTCAAATTTATAATAACATATCAGTATATTATTTTTACTTATGTTATTTCTTTATAATTAAATAAATAAATAATGGGAAGTAGAAGAAGAAATAAATTCGAAAGAATCAGTGGAAGAGATTACCTCTTTCTCGATGTGCCTCCTTTAATTTTTCTATGAGGGTACTAGAGTTGGTCTTATGAGAATACCAAAACCTCTAGAATGTAACTAGATATGTTTACAGGATAAATGGGAAGTGGTTTACTGAGTGTGATGGCTCAAAATAGAGTGAAGAGGAGAGGTAGGATGTTCCCTTTTATAAGAGAGGATAGGGTAACTTTAGGAAACTCCCCAAATATCAATTTATGATAAATTTAATTTCAATTAAAAATGGTCTATAACTTATTAAATTTGAAGATAATATTATATTTGTTCTAATAATCATCATCCAATAATTTTTAGACATGTTTATAATATTTTTTATCCTTATTGTTTTGGTTTAACCCTTATTTAACCCCTTTCAATCTTATCATGATATCGTGTTATTTAAAGATTGTGGGTTAATATATTTACCATATCATGTCAAACAACCCAAAAAAGTTATTTATGACATATTTGGACATATATTAACCATTTTGATGAATCTTATATTTTTGGGAATTTAATATCATTTAATAAAATATTTTATGTTTTAAGTTATGAATTATGTCAATTTTGGACACTATTCATACTTGACTTTTTAACAATTTAATAAAAAAAATTCCTTTTAAAACTAAGGCATTAAATAAAAAATAATATTTCAATATAATCCATAAAATTTGTGGATGACATAAAAAAAATACATTTTATATAATATTTATTATTTCAATTATTTGAAACAATCATTAACGAGTTAATCACTACATTATAATTGTGTCATAAATAATACTATATATCAAATGCCTAAACATTTTAAATAAAATATGATGAAGTCGAGAAATTTTTTATCTTTCTAATTACTATTTATAGGCATAGAGATTAGTTATATAACCCTATATTAAAGTCTATTTAGTAAAAGATGTAATATTAGGTTATAATTATCTTTTCATTAAATTAATTCTTATAAAATGTCATTTTCACATCCATGTAAATCAATGGGGTCCCAAAATCAACCCAAGGATACCCATGGTCCGAAATATCTCATAAAATACGATTATGACATGATTTAGTGTAGTTTTATATTATTAAATTATTATTATTTACCCTTATTTACCATATATACCCTTTAACCATGGTAAATAAAATAATTACTGAAGTTACTATTCATAATGTCCAAAAAATAAAAGGTACACATTCACACAATTTGGACTTTCTGATTCCAAATTAGGAATCCATTTTTCTAAATTCAAAACACATAATTTTCAGAAATTAATTTAAAATTAATCTTGTTGTTGAAATGAGAAAACTTGGTTTAGAAGTTAAAACCTTGCAAAAGAATGAAATATTTTTACGTATGAATTGAATGTAAAATTAGCGCTATTGAAATAAATTATATTATATGAAAAAATATATTATATTTAAAATTTATAACCATTGGATATTATTATTTTACAATATAAATTATCTTGATAAAAAAGTTGTTTTTAATTAATATTTAGCGTATTTTTATTATTCAAGAAAATATAAAATCTTTTAGAGAAATATCAAAAATGTATCCGAAGTAAATTATTATATCCCGCTTCAAAATAACATGTTTATTTTGACATATAGAAATTATTAATGTGTCAAAATCTTAATTTAAAATGGGTCCTCCATTCAAAGGTGTAAAATTAACCTACAAGAGGTTCTTATACATAAAATAGGGTTTTATTCATACCTTGTGACTAATATATCAATTTGATGAATATTAAAAATGTTTCATTTCGTATATAACACATATATCTCATTAATCTCATTAAGAAATTTAATTCACTCAAAAGTAAAAATATCTAATTGATTCATATTTTCATAAATAATTAATATCCAATGAATTCATAAAGCATTTTCATAAGTTATTTATAATTTCCCTGCTAACCTAAGAGATAGGCTATAACGAAAATTTGATATTCAGGGAATATTACAGTTCGTTTAAACTAATGATTAGGTGAAAATAAATCTACAGAAGAATAAAAATTATTTCATGAAAATATTTCATAAAAACATCCGGGTGTTACAGGATCGAGCTGCAAGAGTAATGACAATAGATCAGATGGGAACAATGTTCATCAAGTTTTTTTAGCATACGATGATGGTACGATTAAAAATTTGGTCTGTTGTGATAGTAGGGGCCCGTACAAGGGGACGTGATTGTGACTTGGTGGAATGAGGTTCACTGTTTTGTGATAGAGTGTAAAGATGGGGGTATGATAGGTGCTATATACTTGTAACCAAGATTAAAATAGGGTTTTATTGAAGAAACCTGGTGAAGTTTTATTTAAAGAAAATTAATTAAATAAATAAAATAGATGGTGGTGGTCTAGGTGGGATGTTCCATGGAGATGGATTAAAATGAAGAAGGAACAATATCCCTTCTCATTTTTTTAACATATAATAATTATAAATTAAAATAATAATAATAATATTAATAGTAAGTATTATAAGTGGACACGAATCCCTTGGATTCGCATCTAGAAAACCCACTTCCCATTTTATGTAGAAATAATTATAACAATAATATAACAAAAATAACAATAAAAATGTTATTATTATAATTATTATTTTTACAATCTATGTTTTATTTATATTGATCAGCTAAGATGTCAGATTGATGATCATTCAGCGGTATCATGACCCTGGCATTAAGACATTCATTCCAAGAATAATGTTGGATATTTAATTTTTTTCTTATGGCCCAGGTCCATGAATCACCCAATAATAATAATAATAATAATAATATTTTCATAGAATATAATACCTAAAGTAATTTATTGATTCAGTGTTGGAATGGAGACTAATATGTGGCTTTGAAACCCTACTATTAATGGGTATGTTTCAACGACCAATATTGGGTATTTATCTCAGACTCATGGCTCGGGCCCACAAATCATCATTTGCATGTGTTATGACAGGAATGTGTTTTTACCGAACATTCATTTTGGAAAAGTAGATTGATTATCCCAAGAATTTTTTCTCAAGGATCGCATCAACATAATCGACATTTTCATTCATGGTTGTTTCTGGTTTCAAATTATTTCATTTATGTTTTTTTCATTAGGACCGATGAAATTCCCTTCGTGTTTATCAAGAGTTTTCTAGACCTAGACACTGGTTGTACCAGGCTTGGTGAGAAATTTCATTCACCCCAGGGAAACATCATATAATACTTTAGGGATAGGTTGGAGACCTCATTCTACTTAGTTCAATTTCATTATGAGATTTGGTGTGATTTTGTGGAACATTATTAGAAGAATCTATCCCCTTGGTTTATTCCTATTAGGATCTGGTCCAACATCCAATTCTCATTATAGATGGTGGCTCCTTTATATCATCGATATGATTAGTATAGTGTGGGAGATTTAACTTAATCTTGAGTGAGTTATCTCAGTTCTCTTTGACTTGAACCCACATTATCCTGGAGCATCTCTCCCTCCAAGAGTTATAGAGAGATACTCATTTAAATCATGATTTCCCAATGTATGGTTTGTCATATCGATGTGACTAACACTTATATAGGCATTAATACTCTATCTAAAAGGATTTTTCTAGTAGATTATTGCCTCGATACACAAAATCCTAGAATGGAAATGTAGTTCTTCCCTTTCATTGAGATTTTCTGTCTACTATGAGTACATATTGATTTTTTATTTAACGTATCATATTATATTTGACATATCTTATGATGATATGACTACTATAGATTCTTTAAGCATAGTGATTTCATGGTTTCCTATTGGGTGTTGTTATACTCAACCATTCATGGTATGTGCCCACTTATGTCATGACTTTTTCCATTAAAGATCATTTTTTGGAGTCCTTAGATATCCAGATATAGGTGGTGCTCATTTTGAGAAATGCATATAGGGGTGTATACTGATTTTCTTTCTAATAACAGTCCCATAATATAGAGAATGGTATACATTAGTTTCCATTTTTGGGAAGGATTGTATTTGTACACTTTTTATGAATTCCAAAACATTCTTTCATACTCTTGTTGTATGATTATAGATAAATTCATGCATTGTTATCAAATTATTTCAAAATTGATCATTATATGTCCTTGGATATGTGTGTATTAATATATGTACATTATGTTATTACTCCCATGTGTGTGATATGCCTTTTCAGTACTAGTCTCAATCCCCTGGCCTATTAGGGATTATATTGAGGTGGTTGTTGCTTGGGCCTATATTGAGTAAAGTCCTAAGAGAATGGTTTCAGAGGAATGCCCTACCAGAAGTGTTATGACACTACATTGGTTTAGACTAGATATTGAAGTTTCTTTTGTCTATATGAGTGTTTTTTTAGAAACAAGGGTAAAAATATTAAAATATTATAATTTTGGATTCGAGGAAAGGGACTCCATTATTGGGGTGAAGCCCAATGTTTCCCTTCACCAGGACAATGATAAATTACTTGTGGGATCATTACTTGTTGGAACTAGTTATAGTAAATAATTTGGTAAATTCATGTTATAGGAGTAAATTGGGGTTTCCATATCCATCTTGAGTCAGCTCCCCAAATATACTCATTGACCATGGAATGTATTGATAACCTTAAATATGTCTCTATAATGATATACCACTAGATTTCTGACACTATGTCCTAGTGTTGACTAGTTGAGTGATGAAGCCCCAGTTTAGGGACCCACTCACGAGGTGTTTCTTACAGGAGAGAACATATTAGTGCTACCACCTATTGAGTAGTACATATATCTTCCAGTGAATCTGAGGGATGTTTTATATCTTGTTGGGATGTATATGGATGAAGTATCTTATTATGATGATACACACAAGATTTTTTTGTTATGTGAGTTCTAGAAACAGACTGCTCAGGTTTTTCTATGATCTAGACCCTCATGAAGTGGAGGATTGGATCGAGGTGATGGTCTAGGTTTTCTAGATTCGGCGGACCCTTGAATGATTATATGGTTGTGCTTATGACCCATTTTCATGGTCGAGTGGCAGTTGGATCTGGTGGTACTAAAATATTTCACACCCATGCTGTCTTTTCATCATGAGTTCTAGAGTTAGATACATCCCGTGTTACATGGTGGGCCAGACCCCCTTCTCAGGTGGTTGATGACTTGTACGAGCTTGTGGTATGAGTGCGTTGCTAGGTTAGGGACCCTCTTGATGATGGGTTTTCTAGTGATACATCATCAAGGTGATGTAGGGAATCACTAGAGCCTAATTTTGGTATTGTTTGATGTTAAATTATACATGAAAGGAATATGGGGAATTCTATCAAGGAGACATGTTCTTGATATGCGATCCTAAATCATATGACCGAGTCAGTTTTACCTAAAGAAGATAGTGTCAAGGTATCATGAATGGGTTTTTATAACTTGTTTGCATGATGTTTTTTGATGTAATAAGTTGTAAAATCAAGACTATTTTTCGAAAACAAGTGGGAATGTGAAAGGATGAGTTCGATAAAATTAGATCATTCAAAGGATTTGAGTTCGAGGCATGATGTGTGTCTCCACTTCCCTAGTTTTAGTGTTGACATAGTGCTTTTAGCCACCATTTCCTGAGTGTATCTTCTTTTTTGACACATCAATGATACTATTGCATCAGTTTTTATTGATACTTATGTTGGAAGTTTCTATAGAAAGGGTTAGTGATTACAGTCTTCTACTGATAATGTTAAATGACTCTAGGAGGAGAGAGAGAGCCTTGTATAGAATCACTCTATAGTGGTTGTGAGACCCTATGATGTTTTCCTCAAAAAGGTATGGTCGGATACCATCCATGGTCGGATGGTTTCAACCATTAAGATTAGTAATGATTCTAGTTCATTGTGATGGAATTTTATTCCATTTGAATGGACTAATTCTCGGGTAGGGTAGGATGAGCTCATTCACATGAGTTTATAACCACTTTCATGACATATTAGATGATATTACCTTTGGATTAGTGGACTCCATGAGATTTCAGTTCCTTAAAATGGTGGAGTATTATAAGGGTGGCCATCATGAGGGAATTACAGTTTTACCTCACCATCAAGATTCTATTTGATGCATGGAATTTCAATAGGGATGAATCAATATCTTTCTTATCAAATTGGAGGACCCTACAAAGCTATGAGATTTATAGATTTGGGGGGTAAAGACTATAGATTTTAGGATTTATATGATCTATTTTGTTTTTCTAGGTGGCCTTTTGTTATTCTCTTAGAGGCAGATTTGATCTTGAGGTTGGGTTTGAATTGGTGTCACTTTAACTAGGAAATGAGGGAAAGAGTATCAAAACCCCAGAATCATTGACCTCTTAACCCAGTGGATGGAGTTAATGTGGATCTCATAGTCTAACCTCAGTATGGGTTAATGTCATTAAAGGTTAAATAGGTGGATGTACTGAGTATGGATTCCTAGAGCTGTTATCGTTTATTTGTGCTCCTAGTGACGCCCTTTCGATTGTTGAACACCCCAATAGAGTTCACAATACTTATAAGTTGGATCCATAACCATTATCAATGAGTTATGTATATAATTAAGATATGTTACCATCATGTTCAGAATATAATAGTTGGGGAATATGAGGCACAAGAGGTTGGTGATAGTGATGGTTTTGAAGTTTGTGATGTTCATCCATCAGAACATCAGGACAACCCAAAATAAATCATGAGTCTTTTGTAGGCTGGTAACAGAGGACTTTGGAGTTTGATGAGGATATCATCTATTCTAGGATATCTCACCATGTTAATGTTTCTGAAGATTTTTTCTAGATTGAAGACCTTATCTAATGATTTTAAAACCTTTTTCCCTACTTCTATATCAGGATAGCGATGTGGTTTACTACATAACCTTGTTAGTAGAGTAGTTTGGTTGCTTATATTCTCCACATATCATAGATGAGAAGGATTTTTCATGTCACATTGTATGATAACGAACTGGGTAAGTGGGGGTATGAGAGTGGAGTATACATTTCAAGGATTTTATAGCTTTGAGAACAAGAGGATAAATACACCTTGTTGGAAAGTGTTTTCCTTTGGTGCATGATTTTTAGCAGCACAATAAACAATCTGGGGAGTTTGGGGGAGAACAAGTTGAGAGATTAGTGTCCCCGCATTTTTGTTTAGTTTGTGATTTTTAGGAATAAAAATACATGAATATGGGAATAATTTAATGTCTTAATGTTTTCTGTATATTATTATGGAATATTCCTATGAATATTTTCAAAGAAAGGCTTTGTGATGACATGCAATTACGTGGTCTGGTGAGATCAGAAATAATTTTATAAAATTATTAATTGTATCTTTACCACACACATTTTGTTTTCCTAAAAAACTTTAATAGAATCCAAACAAATTCATGGATTATAAATATTAAACCATAGTTTAGTTTAAAATGCATGTTTACTCTTGGAATAACATAATATTTTTTATTGTTGGGAATTTGGTTAAAATTTGTTGCGGATGAATAGAATTAAATAAATTATTTGAAATTAATTAATTTTTACATTGATGCAGTAACCTTTTTTACCTCTATAAATATTTGGCTATAACCAATTCATAGGTTTATCCTCACAACCCTAATAACATAGAGAAGAGCATGGAATGTTGGTAGGAATCAGGAATAGGGATCGACAATCAGTGTAACAGAAGGAACTCTAATGACTACACAGCTCATGGATCTCATCAACAATAAATATGTGCAAATTAATCAGGTAAAAAATTAATTCAAGGATTTATAGTTTTGAGAAATTACTTTTTCTTCCTATGGTATAAGAATTGATATTTTTTTATTTTATTTATTTATTTTAGTTTTTCATTCCAACAATAATGAATTGAGTCCAACAAGGGAAATGGAAAAGTTTCATTCCTTAGTTTTTATCATGATTTTTATGCCACCATTCTTTATCCATTACACATTGGTATATATTTTGGTGGATTGTTCGATGAATACCCAACAATAAATCATTGTGAAATCATTTTGTAGAACAATAATTTTATACTAAAAATATGGGTTCAAGAACATTGATAGGATGAAGCTATGATGGTAATGACTAAAATTTATATTGGATAAAATTTTATCAAGTGTTGTTTATTGTTCGACGATGATATGATTTGATGACCACTGAGCGACGATAGCTAGGGGCATGCATGGGGGTTTGATGGTGGCTCAGTGTAGTGAGGTCCATTACATATTGTCGAAGCATTCAGAACGGGCCTGATTGGCGCTACATGAATATATCTAGGTTGAGAATAGGATTTTACTGATGAATATGAGTGGATTTTAATTAAATGAAAACTAATTAAATAAGTATAATAAAATGGAGTGGTCCAAGTGGTACATTCTAGGGGTAGGCATGGAAATGGAGAAGTTCTAACATGCCATATCATTTCTGAAAAACATAATAATAATAATAATAATAATAACAGCAACAATAATAGTAAAATAGTAATAATATTAATAATTGGATTCACAAGGAGTGGGGAAGTGTGCCCTGTAATAACCTCTAGTTAATCCCATTCCCCTTTTAACTATAAATAATCATAATAAAAATAATAATAATAAAATCAAATAATAATAAAAGTTTGGTGCACTAGGAGTGGAGAATAGTCCCCTGCAAGAACCTCTAGAAAACCCCATTCTCATTTTAATTATAAATAATAAAAATATTATAATTATTATAATTATTAGGGTTTAAAATCTATGTTCCAGTTATATCTTTAAGATGAGATGCTAGATTTATTACCCTTTAGCAGCACTCTGACCCTAACATTGAGATGATTATTTCATGAGAAAAGTTGGATATTTAATTTGAGATCATGGATTAGATCCAAAAAACTCAAAATAATAATAATAATAATAATAATAATATTATTATTATTATTATTATTATTATTATTATTATAGAATCTAGTATCTGAAGTAACGTCTTCATATGGAGTCAGAATGAAAAACTGTCTATGGATTCTCTACCCTGATATTAAGGAGTAAGTTTCCATAACAATATCATATATTTAATTCCGACTTGTGTGATGGGATCATAAAGCATTGTACATATGTGTTATGAGAAAAAAAATTCTAGGACATAAATTTTTTGAAAGAAGATAGCATATTCTGATCATTTTCCCACAATGATCAAGATGACATGATCCATTTGGTCATTCATAGAATTTTTTGGGACATATCTATGGATTTATTTTTTTATACTTTCATAATAATAAATATTATCATGAATTTGTTACGATTTATCCATACTTAGACATAGGAAATTTATAGCTTGGGGAGATAAACAATGTACCATAGGTTAATGTCATGTACACCTTTGAGGATTGGTTAGAGACACATTTCTCCTTAGTTTAGTTTTCTTGTGAGATTTTGTAAAGTTGTATGGACTAGTATCTAATGAGTGTGTTCTCTTTGACCATTACATTGATGGTTTGATGGAAAAAACTCTTCTCTCCATAGAGGGTGACCCCTCTATAGATTCTTAATTATTAGTACAGTTTGGGAATCATCCTTTATTATAGATTAAGTTATCATAGTATTCTTTTACTAAAATCCATATTTGATTAGAGTATCTCTCCCTGTGAGAGGCCTAAAGAGATCCTTATTTCTTTCAATATTTCACTACGCATGGTTTTTGGTTTTGGTGTTTATTTTTCTTGTGAAAATTTTTAAACTTACTTGAGCTAGTATCTGATGAGTGTGTTCACTTGGACAATTCCTTTCAGGGTTCTGTGAAACACACTATTCTCATAATAGAGGGTGACCCCTCTATAGCTTCTTAATTATTAGTACAATGTTGGAAGCTTCCTTTTTTTATAATGAGTTATCTCAGTCTAATTAAACTATAATCAATAGTGGTTTAAAGGATGTCTCCCTCCGAGAGTCCCAGAGAGGTACTTATTTCATCCAATATTTCACTACGTAGGGTGTGTCCTTGGCTAGACATGATGATTGTGACCTGTCAAAAAGTGTTGTTAGCTAATGTATATATTGTGGAGTTTATTCTACCAGATGAGTGTTATATGAAACCTTAATGAATAGTCCCATGTTAGAAATGTGTTTTTCACCTTAATATGAGACTATGTGTCTACTATTAGTATATCTGGGTGTTTTATTATATGTCTCATATTATTCTTGACATGTCCTATGATGACATGACTACTATTGACGCTTTATTCTTAGTAATTTCAGGGTTTCCTTGAGTGTATGGTTATACATAACCATGAATTATCTCTTCTCTCACATTTAATGTCTTATGACAATTACTGACCATTTTTTCGAGACCTTAGAGGACTAGATGTTGATAGAGCATAATTTTCTCACGATTGATAGAGGTTTATATCAGTGATTTGATTAACTATATCTCCTACTTTGGCATGGGTCAGACATTATTTTCTAGTTTTGGTTAGTCTTGTATGTATCCTCTATCTATTCATTCTAGTAATTAATGTCATTATACAATTATGGGATAACAAATTTATTCATTAGTTCATATCAGTTGTTTTATATATATTCATTTTATCGACTTGGAGATGTGTGCATGTGTACAGGTAATTTAGGCCAATGCCTCTCATGCGTGTGATATGCCTTCTCAGTGCTAGTCACAATCCACTAGAATAATGAGGCTCCACTTGGGGTATTTGCGACTAAATACCCACTGGTTCAGGTCATGGAAATACTTTTATGAGAAAAGTGTGGAGTGAAGGATAAAATTCTAGATATGAAAGAATAGAAAAAGAACTCATTAAGAGAGTATTAGAATTCTTATAAACATCATAAAACTTTGTAAAGGAAGATTTCAATAAATGTAATTATCTTTAAAATTAAGAGGAAATAAATTGTAATATAAATATAGGATTGAAAAAAACAACATATAAAATCATTGAAAAAGAGGAATGATTATGAAAAAATAAATGAACTTGTGTATAGAAAAACCCTTACGATTTAAAAAACTTTTCAATAACAAACCCTGAAAGATATATATTGTAATTAGACTTTAAATTTCATGAATATAATTTAATTAATGATATTACTTATCTCGTAGGAAGTACAGACTCAATTTAATTGAAATTTGGTGCATAGTCAAAACATTTCACAATGAAAATAAATTGATATTAAACACTCTCACATCATCAATATATTTCAAATTGAAATCCCATGAATTCTAGTGCAAGAGATGGATTTATAAATCAATTATATTGAATGAAAATTTATTAAAAAAAAATTCATGGATAATACATAAAAAATAAAGTAAACATGTGGTTAAAACAAATTTTATCTCAATGAAGGAAAGTTGAGATGCCAAAATCCTTACCAATATCCCCACTTAGTCTAAACAAGATTTAATCTCCTGCATATTTTTTTTAACCATCTTAATAAAATATTTGAGAACCATATTCAAAACTATATTCTTTAATAAACTCTATTTATTATCATTTGTTTCATGTATTTTAGTTAGTTATATTTTACTTTCATCAAAATTTATTATTATCTTATATTACATTTTTAGTACTAATTTATTAATAGATACGAAGATTCTTATTTAAAGATTTAAAGTCAATTATTCTAATATAATTAATGGTTATAGAATATATTTATACTCAATATTTATAATTTTTTAATTTAATTTGATAATTATTTTATTTACACTTCGTGATGAAGAATGAGTGATGATCTTTTTAGTTAATTTTAATAAAGAAAATGTGATATAATAATATTAAGTTAGATAAAAATATATCACATAAATTACAATAAAATAACATTTTTTAATCATTTTTTATAATAACATTAGTATTTATGTTGATATTTTCATTCATGATACAAATTTATATCACTATTCTAGTGGTTGGTTAAACCAACCCAAATAAGAACTTCTATAACATCTGTGTGAGTATGGATATGAAAGCGATTATTTTTGTACAATATTATTATTACAAGATCATAAAAATATTATTTATAAAATTTTAAGGTGGTGAATATATTTTTACCCATTATTTTCTAAAATTTATATCACATTTTTTTGGATTAATATTCATTACATTACACAAAAACACACTTGGGGATTGTAAAGTCATGATTCATTTGGAGACTAGAAAGATAATATTTTTATTTATTCATATAGTTTCAACATATACCATTACTATCTCCAAAAATAGTACAATTCTTATAAATCCAATAAATAAAACCTTTATTCAAACTAAGGTAATTGAAACATAAGAAATGATTAGATCAGATTCTCAGTATGGGTAAAAAATGAAATCACATATGTATAACATGAGAATAAGGGTATGAAAACAATTTCATAAAATTTTTAAATTAAAATCTGAATATAATACATTAAAAAATGATACATAGATAAAATCCTGTTAGTTTATAACACCTGAATCATAATTTAATTAAAGAAAATGATCCATGCGAGAATAACATTTGAATACAATATAGATTTGTGGAAAATATATAATGATAGAAAATTTATTGTCAAGGATACCCACTAAGAAATTCCTAGCATGTTATTATTAGGATAACAACCAATGTACGTACATAGGTATTGGGTTAAACAATAATGTACCATCTTATGTTATCGAGATAACCTCCCATGTATTTTCTTTATGTATTGGGATAAATTACTATGTACCCACTTTCAGGAATTTGATAACCTCCTATATAACCATTGAGCTCATATAACATTAATCATTACCCAAATAATTAGATGGAGATATATGGCGCGCCCATCACATGATTAAAATCATACATAAACATGATACAAGATCATAAAAATCCATTATATCGTAACACATTAAAAAATGGGTTTCATAAACTTTCTATCTTTTCCTCAAAGCATAACCCTTGGAAAAATAAATGGGGTTTATAATTATTTTATCATGGTATATCCCATAGAAGATAAAAAGGTTTGTAAAAATATTGAAATAGTAGACACAAACCATCTAGATAAAGAATAATAATATAATAATTGGTCTATATATAAAGTAAATCAATAGTTAAATAAAATTATGTCATCTTATATAAGAATATTATTTTCAAATGAAACTTAAAAAGCTTCTTTTAGAAAATTTCATTTCATTAAAACTCGATTTTTTGAAAAAAAATAAAAAATTCATAAATTATTGTAGAAATAATTTTATTTTAAAATTAAATTTAAAAAATATAAATAAATATTCAAAGAAAATAGTGTTAGTCATGTCTAAAAATTTCCATGCATTCTGTACACATTTAAATAATATTTCTCTCACATTTGCTGTAAAATCCCTTATAGGAATTGTTTCAAAAAAGGAAAGAAGTTTCCTTTTTTTTAAAGTAAAATATGGGTAATAATTTTTTTAATTAATCATATTAATAATGTGAAAAAATTTATGATTTTTTTTTCTAGAAACTATATGTTTGGAACAAAATGTTTTTTGACGGAAGAGAAAAATAAATATGATTTTTCATCAAAACATATTTTGAACTCTTCAGTACATAAAGAGAGTGAAATGAAAAAAAAAATTAATTATCATGAGATAAAAATATTAGATGAATATTTATGAATTTATTGAGAAATATTTTAAAATATTTCGTCATTCACAGTATGATCATAAACAACCTAGATAAGTAACGAGATTGTAACATCAACCATGAACCACTTTGTTATCATTTGAATCATAAACCCAATTAAAGAATAACAACTAAATAATCCTTTAATATAATTAAAATAAGTATATTAATGACAAAACATTTCAATAGGATAATATATATACCTCATATAATAAGTTAGGTGCATAACATTACATATATTATAAAGAAGGGAAATTGTGATAAAAATATCCCTTACTGATTCGATAACTTAGGAATTATAAACCCCATGAAAAAATATTATCAAATGTAAATTTAAATAACCATAATTTTTAAGAGGATAATAAATAAATAAATTGAATTTGATTATATACACCATATAAAATAAAAACATGGTTAATCTAGACTATTTCTAATTGAAAATAAAAGTGAGACAGAAATCCCTTACATTAAGTCTCAACTTCCTTTGTACATGTTCAATAATCCATTGTAATTAATATAATTTTAGTATATATATATATATATTATATAATTATAATTATATATATCAAACCATAAATTATATACTCATCATATTTAATTATAATTATTTTTAAAATTACTTGCTGAAGTCATGTATCGCGTAATACTTGTTTTTTTCATGTCTGTTTGGATTTGGTAATTGTTCTCCTTTTACATTGATCATGGTTAAATTATCACCAAAATATTAACCATTATATAAATACCATATGTATATTAATTATATTTGTATATATAGTAATCCATAAATGTGATATATAGAATGTGAGATACACCGTCTATGGAGATGGTAGGCAGTACGCTTGTAAAAATGTGGTTTCCATTTTCTCAAAGAATTTATAGAATGTAAGGTAAATAATATATAAAAATTAAATAATAATAATTATTATATATATATATATATTATTAAAAATATTAATGATTACCTTCTATGAAAAGTGTATGTGAATAATGAATTGCGTCGCTTCATGAGGTGGTAGTCCATCGTATAGAGGAACAACGTTATCGTATTCCCATGTATTTGAATGTTAGAATAAATATGTGATATGATGAATATAAATGTGCAGTAATATAATATATATAATTTTAAGGAATTAAATTTATCATTATATTAATACATGAGTGGTGATGATTCAAAACGAAGACAATCGGTTTGTGATGCGGTAGTTCATAGTACACATGAATGATTATTTAATAACCCATTTGATGGAAGAGGAGATTGATATAGAATATTACCTTCAAAATAATAGTAAACCTAATATACTTAGAGTATTATATCATAATTTTTTAATAAAAATTGATTCAGGAGGATGGAGAAATAAAATAGAACACTCGGTAAGGGATGTTACCTCTTCTTTGGACAACTTTTATTCATTTTCATCAAATCCTTCCAAGGTTATATTTTAGATCATACTATGAATTATATGAGTATTTATGGGAATTAACTATGTGATTTAGGTAATTTTTGGATGAACAAATTGGTTTTGAATGTTTAATGAGGATAGGAGAGAGGGTATCCTTTAATAAGGGAGTTGTGCGACACACTTGTATTTTTTGAAAATAAAAAAGTGTGCACATGTTTATCACATGAAAAAATGATATAAAATGAAAAATTATACATAATAGGTGTTATGAGCTCAGTATATGGTTATAAAATAAGTTTTGGGAATGTTTCGTGTCATTTTTAACCCTTATTCTTTTAGTTTAATCCTATGGAAAACAAATTTAAACAAAAACACATTAAATAATTTTTAACATTTTTACAACTCATTATAAGAAAAATTAGTTTGACCTTCTCAGATTATATAAATTATTCTTATTAAGAATATGGAATACATTTCTTAAAATTCCATTCATAAATTTAGAAAAATATAATTTAAAATTAATCCCAGATACACAATGATAAAGTTGGTTTTTAAGGGAAAATTTTCAAATAGTTGAAAAACATTATGTCAAATTTCATAATAAAAATTTAAGTAAATTACCTAAATTGGATTTATAGATATATATAATTGATTTGTTATTTAAAACCATCATAAACGTTTTTAATGCATTAAAACAAATGACAACTCTTAACGAAAACTAGTATTTTCACTATCCTCTAAAAAATAACATCTTAGAAAATTCACAAAAAATAACCCAAATATAATTTTTACTTGTTTATTTTAGAAAATAATTTTTTTAAAATACAAATTTAATTAAATTTATTAAAAGAAAAAATTATTTTTAAAAAACATTCCCAAATGAGAAAAAACTGTTTTTAAAAAAAATACAAATTTGAAGAAAAAAATTGTATTTAATCTTATCTCTATACTAGAAAACAAAATAAAGATAAATTTTAAACATTTATTTGAATTTATAATATATAATCTCATTAAAATGATTCACCAAAGTGTATTTATATAATTTATTCAGATAGAATATGGTTTTGAGATTATAAATAGAATTAAAAAAAGATACACTTTATGTTGAAATGGTTTTTATTTTTATTTTTAATTAATTGGTCAACATGGAGTTTGTTATATATACATGAGTAAACATTATATTTTCAAAATTTTGTAAATTATAATCATACTTAGTATTCCACTGGATATGTGATAACTATCATATTAAATAATAAATTCTTAATTGTAAGTCACATATCATTTAAACTCGGCATTGTGTGTAACACAATATAAACATAGTGTTGTGTGTAACACAACATAAACAAGGTGTTTCTTTTAATATAAAATATAAAAAAGATACAATTTATTTGTAAAAAATATTTCTGAAAATCTTGCGGTGGAACATTGTACCTCCTTTATAATGAATTACACATTTGAAATTAATCTCTTTTATACCAAATAAATGAGGACTCTTCTCCCTCATTACATCCTTAGGTTCCCACATATATTACATAATATGGTAGTTTCTCCAAAAAAACATTTACCATGTGAGTCGTCTTATTTTGAAGAAATTTCTTTGTATGGTCTAGAATCTTAGATGATTATTCCTTTTAATAAAGATAATGATCCAATGGTATGACCTATTAGATAAATACATGTGAATGATTATAAATGTACTTCTTAAAGAGATGTATTTAGAACACATCTTGTAGTTGATATAGGTTAAGTAGAAGTTCCAAATTATAAACTTATATCCCGACATGATCATGAATTTCAAAGGGACTAATATTCATAGGTCTTAGTTTTCCCTTATTTCATCCAAAGAAAAATTCATATAATGACCTTCTCACTAAATTCAAATTTTAGACCACATCGATGATTTAAAACATAACTTTTCTATAATATTTTTACTATCCTTACCTGTTTTAAATCGGTTCTAACATTATATTACATATTATTAGTTTGATTAGGTCTCAATAGATTTCTTTTGTCAATTTCTTTCTAGCCTATTGGATCTCTACACTTATTTCTATAATAAGATTCGTAATGGGCCATATGAATGATCCAGTGAAATTTACAATTTAAAGAAGTCTCAAAATGAGGAATGGTTTGATCTCAACCACATTTTAAATCCAATGTATAATATCTCAGTATATCCTCTAGGGTTTGAATTGTTCTCTCAAACTGACCATCAGTCAGAGGATGATACTTATGGGGGAAACTCAATGATCTATCAAGAGCTTGTTGAATTATTCACAAAAATTATGAGATAAAATTATTATCTTAATCATATAGAAATGAATTTGGAAAATAATTCAAACTTTTGGCATCTATAACGTATATTTTTGTGAGAGGATCTAGAGAGAAATCTTCTCTTATAGTCACAATGTGTGCTGATTTCATAAAGTGATGGATAGTATGCCATAATTATAAAATATTAAATAAACATTAATGGTTACCAATACCTTTAATAATATGTCCACAATGTATAAAGGCATTCATTCTCAAATAACTTTATCAATTAAACATAAAAAAACCAAATTTTTCTATTCCATAAATGTATTTAAAAATATACTTAATATTTTTAAACACCATTAACATAAAACATCAAAAGGGTTGTTAAAGACTTTGAACTTATGTTAAAACATAAAATCATAAACCAATGATTGTATCCATAGTTTTTAAGTTAATTTTAAATAGAGATACATACAGTTCCGAAAGTTTATTCACCTTCATTCTGTATATAATCTCTTATCTTATAAAAAACTCTTTCATTGGAGTCTTGGGTCCATACATGTACCGATAGATATATAATGTGATTTTTTATTATAAAATAATTACAGGGGAAGATAATTACATGAAATTTCACTAAATGAATAACGATAATATTTTCGTATGCCTTATTAATTCGAAATAAAACATGAAATTTACATCTAAATAAGGGAGGATAAGTGTTCCTTAATTATCATGATCCACATAATCCATTGTGATTGCATAATATTTCCATTTTCCCTTTTTATTTAGAGGTTATTATAGCTTATAATCTACATTAGACCATGATTTTGGGAACTTATTCATATAATTCCCAAACTCCTTGCTCTTGAAACACTGGATTATGGGTGGTTCATTCTTATAAGCTCTTTCCCCATTCATTTCATTAACAATCCTCTTCACATCACTTATACATTGTTTTTCATGGTGGAAGGGATCCCTAAACTTTTTACTCCCTAATTTTCATTTTAGGTATTCACCTGTGTTCTTCTTCACATACGTATATCATATAGGTGATTGAAATTAAATTACACCAAATGATTTATTTGAGTTTTAAAGATATTAAATCTTCCTTTTAATAGAAAAATCATGAGAATTTTAAGAATATCTCGTTTTCATTTCTATCATCAGTGTACGTTGAATGAATTATTCATATCTACTTAAGTCTCTTATAGAAAATTATTTTTTGAAGAATTATTAACTAGAAGCACATTGTGAAAGTATTATAAAATTATCTTCATATGTACTAATATATTCCATATACATCTATTTGAGCTTGAAAATTTACATCTTAATCCTTTTTCATATAGTATGAGAGAAGTACCTACTAATAATATCCTCTTATACTATTCAAATTCCATATAGTAAATTACCACATTATGACTCATATTGTTAATAAGGTTCCACCATTGATTTTATTCTCCTTCAAATTTACTGACAACCAAAATTATTTTTCCATGCTCTAAACACTAGAGAATGAAAAAGATATTTTTAGTGCTACTAGACCATTTTTTATCAATGAGTTCTTTTGTAAAAAAAACTAAAAGAGAGTGTATGCTGGATCATAAAGGAATCAATAGAAGGGTTTTACCTTTATTAATCATTTAAAAGTTCAATATGATTTATAAATTGAGAAATAGGTGTAAGAATAACAATAATGTATTTCATTTTATCTCCCATAACATTAAGTTTCAATGGAGTAAAATCATTGAATTATTTGTTTTATTCAGTATTAACACGGTTCCTTCAGGTCCCATCAATTGACTAAAACTTTAAATCATAGTGTGCAGAACACTAACCAAAGTGGAGAACTTTTTCATCATTAAAAATAACTTATTTTATTGTTAAATCCTGACACCTTTTATTTAATATATAACATGTAAGTATTATAAAAGTTCATTTATGATTATAATACAAATCTTTAATTATGGTCTGTAACGAGTTTGTGAATTGTCAAAATATATCCCATGCGTGTGTAAAGCTAGGGGTGCAATAAGGTCCTTTTTCATGCAATAGGTAATGAATGACTCTATCTCAGTGTACCTTTTTCGAGTTATTACTATGAGGTACCTCTATTTCATATCCAAACCCACTTGTAAGATACAAAAAATGATGTAATTTAATAGAAACCACTAATTCCACCCTTTACCAAAATATTGAGACATTTTTTTATACATTGGGTTATCAAAAGAGTTAACCTTTTTGATATTTCTAGGCATATCATTTGAAATATCCCTATGGATCTTAATAAAGTTTTCTCATTATATATTCCAAAGTATATTTAAACCTATAATTTGGTACCAAATGTAGATTCCCAATATTTTCTTACATAAATATCACATATTTTAGGATGAAGATTTTGTAAATTACACATAAGCACACATAAATATTGTAATGGTATAGTTAATTTAGTGATTAGACCAAAACAAGATTTACTTATTGAGATTTATTTAACATCTCAAATAAAGATTTTCCCACATAGTTATCTTCTTAGACATACCCTATATAAATCCTTTATCCATAAATTGGAAAAGGAAACCTAAGAATGAAAGGGTGCGTACAGATTCCCATTAATGGTAACCAAGGGAGATACATACTCATAACATGATTATACGGGTATGAGGACATCATAATAATATTTGAAAACTATACCTTCAATATCATTGATCAGAAATATTATTCATGCTATAAATCATGTTTGTTCATATAAAATAAATCAAAATGGAATCACAGAACACAAACCACTGGAGCAAAACAGTAGTATAGGTCATAGATTTGTATCGTATACATAGACTAATAAAATATTATGTTAAGGAAAGACACCAAAATAGTTATAACATAATTTTCTTGGTATTACCACCCTTGAATATAATTTTTTATTTGTAGAAACTCCCATGTAAAATATTTTATTCTTGGGTTAACCTTTCTTGTGTACTCTTTTTGGCTTGGGATAACCTCATGTGTACACTTTGAGCTCAAATAACATTAATCATTTCCCAATTCATTGGAGGGAGATATAGGTCCCACCTGTCACAAGATGAAAATTGTATATAAATGTTTCACAAGATCATAAAACTTTTATCATATAATAACCCATGAAAATAAATCAGATTCAGAATTATTTTATCATTTCCTCAAAGTATAACCCTTGAAAAAAGAAGCATGTTTCATAATTATTTTATCATCATATAACCAGTGGAATAGAAACAGGTTCATAAATATCTTATCATCGTAAATATAAACCATCCATAGAAATAATAATAATTTTATAGTTTTTTATGTCCTCAATAAATTATTATTCACTTAAAAAAGGACATCTCAGATATAAAATGATTTTGAACAAAAATCACTTCGAATGTTTCTTTTGGAAGTTATCATATCTTTGAAAATTAGTGTTATTTAAATTAAAAATTAATAAAATATGGTCAGGATAATATTATTTAAAAATAAACATGTAAATATATGAATCAATATTAAAACAAAATAATATTCATGATGTTCAGAAAGTTTTGTTCATGTAGTACACATTGAAATAAAAACTAGAATTATTTAAAAAACAACATGAGGATTCCTTTCATTTTTTGTCAAAATATGGGTTAAAATATATTTAATATAATTTTTTTGTAAATTTGAAATCAATTCATGAATTTATTTTGTAAAACATATTTTAGGATGAAAATGGGTTTTCGACCGAATAGAGTAATAAAGACGATTTTTCATAAAAAAAATATTATGTACTGTTGAGTTCATAAATAGGGTAAATGATGTAAAAAAATTCTCATAACATAAATATATATTAATAAAAGTCATGATCTATTTATAAATATATCATAATGTTTCACCATTGAAATAATAATCATGAACAATCTTAATAGATTATGAGATTTTAACATTAAACCATTACCACATTGGTATCTTTTGAATCATAAGTACTATAAAACAATAACATCAAATTAGACTTTTAATATCATGAAAATAAGGATAATGATGATATAAAAAATGGGTAGTATATACACCACATAAAATATGATAGGTGTTTTACAAAATTTATGACATAAAGATGGTAAATTTAGATAAAAACGTCAATTAACGCTTTAGTGACATTTAAAAATAATAATAATCCCCATGAAATAGAGATCATAAATTTTATATGTACATAACCATAATTTTAGGTATATTAATCATAAAATTTATTAATGGGAAGTATATACACCACATAAATTAAAAACATGGTGAATATGGCTTGTTTCTCACAGAAAATAAAAGTGAGATAGAAATATCTTACCTTTAAGTCTTGAATTCCTTTGTACACTTTCAAACCTTCTGTATAAAAAATATACGTATTATATATATATATTATAGAACCATAAATAAATATATATATATATATATATAATACTATATATTATTTACGTATGACCTTTTATCACTGATTTATAAATAATTCTTTATTAAAGTTTCGTTTCAATTAATAACAATTTTTCTTTTCATATATATTTGGATTTGGTATTTTTTATCCTCTTAAATTGAAAATGATTCCTTAATTTCCAGAATTTTCAATATTATATATATAGAACATATATATTTAGTATATTTTAATTTATAGTAATCCCTAAAATCTAGATATATAAAGTGAAATAAATGGTTTATGGAGAAAATAGGTCATACGTATGCGTGAATGTTGTTTCCATTTTCATGAAAATATGAATGTGAAAATGGATAATAATATATTAAAATTATAGAATCATATTTATGTTATATATATTACATATGTTCATTTAAATATTTTCTTATCAACTTCCATGTAAAGCATATATGAGGAATAAATCAAATCGCTTCGCGATACGGTAATCTGTCGTACACAAAAATGACGTTATCATATTCCCATGGAATGTAATGTAAGAATAACTATGTGATATAATTATTTTAAAAAAATATTAATATAAAAATATCATATATGAACAATAAATCCATCTCTATATAAATTAGTGATAGGTGGTGATGGAAAATTAATAACATCAGTTTGTGAGGTGGTAGTATTCCATTCACACAAATGGTGATTTAAAAACCCATTTGATGAAATATTGGATAGCTTGAGGTCATGAAATTAATATAAAAACATATAATTACACCTAATTTAATATTTTTATTATTCCATATTCTTTTAATGAAAATTTAATGAGGTGTAGTAATAAATAATATAAAACACACAATTAAGGATGTTACCTCATTTTTCAGACAACTTCTTTTGGTTTTCACCAAATGCCTTCCTAGGATGGATTTTTGACCAAATGAAGAAATATATGATGATATTATAGATTTAATTACATCATGTGGGATTTTTCTTACCAATCCAGTTCTTTTTGAAAGTGTGAAGAGGGGAGGAGGGTGAGTGAGCTTTTACAAGTGAGGTGGGGGAACAGTTGTAATTTTTGAAAAGAAAAAGGTGTATTAAGGATTTTTACATTCCACAAGGATCCAAAATGGTCAATATTGGATAATATAAAATACAACATCCAAAAAATGGCTATAAATTGGTTTTTAATAAGTTTTGGTCCATTTTTAACCATTTTATTACTAGTTTAATCCCCTAGTAAACCCACATTTACTTTAACTATAATAAATATTTTTTATTGATTTTAATATTTATTAAAGTTAAAAATTAATCTATCCCTATTATATAATATAATATATCGGGATAAAGATATATAATAAAATTTAAATAATTCAATTAATATAATTGGAAATAATTAATTTAAATTTAATCTTTTGGATTTGATGTGAATGTGGGTTTTCAAAGAGAAAACATTCAAAATATTAAAAAGTTCTTATATAAAAATTAAAAATAATTTTTTTTTAAAATTTCCTAAATTGGATAAAATATATATGATTTAACTAATTTTTATTTTAAGACCATATTTTTTTTGTTTCTAAAATCTTCAAAAATTAATATTATTAATAGAAACCATTATTTTTCACTATTCCAAAAAAATACCTTCTCAAAAAATTATCAAAAATTAACCCTAAGATATTTTTTGAATGATAATTAAAAAAATTATAATACATTTTCTAAAATTTTAAATAAATATTTTTAAAATATGTGCACGAAATATGACAAAACCGTTTCTTAGAAAAACACAGTTTTTAGCATTAAATTGGATTTATTATTTTGTTTTGTCTTGAAAACAAAAAATATGAATGTTGAAAATTTGATTGAATATATAACATATAAATTTAGTCATAGTAAATGAAAAAATTTATATATTTAATTTATAAGAATAAGCCTTATTTGTGCACAAAAAAATAGTTTCTCAAAAAAAGATTCTTATTATTTTCATATTTTTTTGTTTTCATTTAAAATTAATTTTTACCAAGTAATTCAATATATATATATATATATATATATATCTTTGTGTGTGTGTGCAAACTATATATATTCAAAATTCAATTAATCATATTCATACTCACTATTTAGAGGGATAGATGATAACTATAATATTAAATAATAATTTCTTAATAGTAATTCATGTTTCTTTTAAACTCTAGGTTGTGTGTAGCATAAGATAAAATAAATGTAGCGTGTAATTCAAGAAAAACATAGTGTTTTTTAATGAGAAATATCCAAATGAACTATTTTTAAAAAAATAGTTAACAAAATCTCATGGTGTTAAAGAATCTAGTTATAATAGATATAGATAAATATGAAAATACTAGAGTTAAAAATGAAACATGAAACTTTTGTTGAGGAGGTCGTCCTTCCATAAGCACAATTGACGTATTCATTTCCAATAAAATTAATTAAGGTAATAAATATTTCATCATTTTAGTATTTTAATATCTCTTTAAAAATCATATTATTTTAATTGATAATTTTTTTGATCCATCCATGTATATATATTTAGGAAAACGTGGAGCTTTTCATTATGCAGTTAGTAGTCCATGCATAAAATACATGACTGTTTCATTTTTCTATGGGGAAATTAAATAGGTCTATAATTATTATTACATAAACAAAAAAATATCATTATATATATAATACTTATGTAATAATTTTTAATGGGTAAGATAGGTTTGGATGTGAATGAAATATTAAAAAATGAATATAGATTGATTAGTACTTACGTTGAAAATTTGAACATTTTGTTGAAGTAGTTATAAGAAATGTTGGACATAGGGTTATTACTAAAATAAATGCACTACAAAATATTGGATAGGGATAATGGGTAAGTAAAATTGCAATAGGTTTAATAGGGAATAAAAATTGGAGTGGTCTTGAAGTGGTGGTGGAAGTCCCTTTTATGAGTTTTCTAAATGGCATTTTTTAATAATATTTAAGGTATATCCAACATTAAAGAGTCAAATGGATCCAATAATGGTAAATAAGGGAGAGTAAGAATAGTTGTTTAATATTTAAGGTATGAAATCAACACAACCATTCATTTTGGAGAAAACCTTTTATTTTTTTAATGATTTTATCTTTACTTTTATTTTTTACCAAAATTAAATTATACCACATCAACCCATTCTTAACCGTGGTAAAATTTTCAATAACAATGATTTAGATTAAATTTTTCACCTAATTTGATTAATTCGATAAAAATTTTTGAGATAATGTTATTAAATATTATTTCTAATGCTGATAATTGATAATTTTTATAATAACACACATAATGTGTAAACAAATTTTTAGGTAAAATAAAATTTTAATAAAATATTTATGTGTTGGAACAGATTATCACTGTTTTCCATTTCTATTAAATAAAAATATTTATTAAAAATAAATAATTTTCATATTTATTTATATTTTATCTAAAATAGAATATTTCTAAAATAATATTTAATTAATATAAAAGTGAAAAAACAATTTTTATGGGAAAATTTTACTTAAGTTCATATAAAATTAGACATGGTTTTAATAAAGACCAAATTTTATTTTAAAATGTATAATATTAGTTATCCATTAGATGGCTTTATATAGTCTTTGTATTTCTTACATAATTAAAAAAGTCATAAAAGTTACTATTTGGGGAAAAAATCCAATTTTAAATATTAATAAAAAATTGAACTTTTTTAGAAAAATATCAAAAATTTAGACAAAGATAATTTTGACTTTTTTATTTCAAATATTATATACATTTTTTGAAATTAATATCTTAAATTTTTAAAATTTATCATTTAAATAGAAAACATTAAAAGGATACTATTATAAAAAAAATAATTTTTATAAATTAATTGTTCTTAATATATTTTCATTAGAATTCTATAATTTAATTAAGGATAATATATTATAATATTTTTTTAAAATTTTTCAGTTAAATTTTTTATCATAATATATTCCCCACATAAAAAAGTGTTTCTTAATAAAAGATAAACATTTTTAATATTAAACCATATTAATTATTTATCCTCTAAATATAAAAAAATTTTATTTGAGTGTATAATTTATTTTATTTTTCATTTATTATTTTTGGATACAGTATTGATTAATTTTGAGACCAAGAATAGAGACGATGTGCGATTTTGAGGCCTGGCGTGCCCAGAATAATTGTTTTAAATATATTAAAAATCATAAATGGCACACATGTGTTGTTTTCCAAAAAAATGGAATAAATCTCAAATAGGTGCCCGATTCAGAAATATGAGGGCATCACAGGGTTCATGACTTGAGTTTTACTCTTGGAATGAAATAATCTTTGTTGTTATGGGCTATTTGTGAAAAAGTTATCACATGCATGATAAAACAAAATAAATTAAATAATTTATTTATTTTTCTTATTTCTAACACAATTACTAATCTATACTTTAAGGATAGAACAACATAAATTATCTCAGGGCTGGTTTTTAAACCCCAAGGACCTATGAGCCATTGGAGTAGAGCTTTCTTGATGAAAAACAACGAATTGTGACCAGATCATGAATCCTTGCGCCAAAAATGTTTGAGGATTTTTTCAATGATGGAAACAAAACTATTCATCATCAATGATCGATACAAACACTTGGTAGGATGTTTTTATTTGTGATTTCCCTCCATTTATTTAATCCCAGATAAACGCAAAATAATTCCATGAACAAAAATGAAACATGCCTCGTTGGAATATATTATTTGATGGATATGTTTGTTTGTTTTCATTATTGAAATATTGTTCTTCACATCGACGAAAATGAATTATATCCAAAAAACAATGGTTAAGGTTCATCCCTCACTTTTTATGGTTTATGTAATTCTCTTTAATTTATTCATTCGATCGTCCTTGGTATTACGTTTGACTAACTATTTGACCAGTACAAGGTTTCAGATCATTGCACAACTCTTTATCAGCACAACATATCAAAACTATGGGTTAAAAAATGATGACACTTGCATATTGAGGACTAATTATGGTGGTGGGTAGATTGAGGGAGAATGAGACCCGATCAATGTTTTTTCAAATTCCCAGGCGGTGTGTGGTAATTAGACATCATAGGTTGTTTTTTTTTGATGTGTTTTGAGGCCAGATTCTTGTCATCTAGAAGCAACGAGGATTAGTTGACCTAGATCTAAGATCTATTGAATTGTTTCCAATGAAATTATAGGTGGATGCAGCACACAAGGAATAAAGGGGAAGAAATCCCCAGATCTAGAAAATTCTGAGCATCACAGAATGTTCATCAGGATTACACACTATGTGGAGTTCATTTAGCGGCATCTAGGGTTTCAAGATCAAGATAATGATCATATGACATGTGACCCCTATCACATGGTGTGTGGACCCTTCTGTGAGGCTTGTTGTTTACATCATGATGTACACAAACATGGGTAAAAGTACACAAATAAAGGGTACACCATGTACATAAAAACAGACATGACCAGGTGACATAGGAAATAAATTATGTGTCTCTACACACCATAAACTTCTTCTAAAGACAGTATATAAAGATAATTACTTTTTGTTTGAGGCTCTTTCACAAGGGTGGGAACGGGGATAGTTGGAAACACCATGTACCCATAGGACATGTTGTGTAACCTATTCAAGAATGTTTGTTACTTTTCATTTCATTATATTAGACCATTTTAAGTTGAATATGTTCCATTGGTCCATTCCCTTGAGGGTACATTGTGACATTAAATCTGCATCCCCAGATCAAGATCCCCTCTAGAGGCCTAGTATCGGATTGATTTTTTCAGTCCCTCCATGAGACTGGAGTTCAATCCTCTATCACCTTTGTTTCATTGGTTGAGTTTATAAATTCAACATGACCTCCCTAAGTAGGTCTTTGATCCTCCATCTATGAGGATGTATCAGTAGGGTTTGTGAAATAATTGGAAATGATCCTTTACATAGAGGGTTGATCCAGATTCGGTATGTGGTGTCCCCTAGTAGTTATGGGAGTGATCCCCTATCTGTTTATCAAGATATTCTTATACCAGATATCTTTCCTAGGTGGGGACCAATGAGATAGACATATTTTTCAAGTGTCTTCAAGGATATCATGGTTCGTGTAGTGTATTCTCCAAGAACAAGCAATGCTTCAAGTAGAATCCTATAGATTATAGTTGGTTATGACCACCGGGTGGTATGGTATCCTTCCTAAGTATATATGAGCGTTATTGTTACACATTGTTAGCTATATGTTTTATTGATCAAACTATCTATGGTTATTCATGTTTCATGTTTTTACAGTGTCCAACTGAGTGTTTTTATACTCATCCCTACATGGTCTTTTCCTACACGTGTCATGTCTTATGTAGATGATAGAACATTTAACCTTGACTTGGTAGGACATGGAGTGACTTGATCATATCTAGATAATTTACGATTGAGGTGTTTTACTAGGATCATTCATTTGACATAGTTCTCACCCTTTGATTAGGATTTAATTTGTAATGTTCTTTGGGATTATTTTCCCTATATCGTAGATTTTATTACTTTATTATCATACTCTATTGTCAGATCATAGTTTCATGAATGCATTCATTTCAATTTTTTTACAATTAATCATTGTGTGGTCTAAGATATTTGGGTATGTGTAAGGTTACTTTACGATAATGCCTCCCATTTTTAGGATATGCCTACTCGACACTGGTCTTCAACCATTGTCCTATTGTAGGTCGGATTGGGGTAGTCATAGGCTAGACCTTAGGTGGTCCGTTCATAACAGAGTGGTATCAAAGAGTTCGTATCTACCATAGGATCGGATTCAATGATATTATTTTGGGGAAATAGTTTTTAGATTTTTTATTTCAGATTTTGTGGCCATGGATTATAGTATTGGTGCAGCGGCTGATGTATCCATGCACAAGGACTCTGACCACTTGTATTTTACTTAGTACATGTAAATATTCATTATAGGGAAAAAAATTCATACATTCCTCATATATGAATTGTTTTTTTTTCATATATTTCTTGAGTCATCTCCCCATATATGCTATTTGATCATGGTACATCTTATTGTCCTTCAAGAAACCTCTAAAAATATAGCCATCAAGGATTACACTATGTGATAATGAGGATGATCTAACTTGTAAAGAGGCATCGATATAGGGTCTTGTACCAGAGATAAGACCTCTAAGTGGTTTACCAGCTATTCTGCCACCTGTTGAGCAGCAACTTCTTCTGAAAGTATGAGATGAGGAATCACGTAGGTTTAGTGTGTTGAATATGTTTCAGAGGAAGTGGACTCTAGTTTTAGGGTTGAGTTAGACCCCTAGGTGGATGCAGAATAGAAAGAGGTAGTCACTCATGTTTTATGCCTTGTGAGTACCCCTTAATACTAGGTGGTAGTCCTAATAGTCAGTCTTCTTCAGGTGTCTTTTTCGACATAGAGGAGTTTGTTGACTCAGTCTCACACCAAGACAACTCTCTCCAAGATAGACTATGAGCCTCACATTATATAGAAGGTTTATCTGTTTATGTTGTGATTGGTACACAAACAAGTGCTTCCAAATATGTAGTAGGGATGTATGATCATGGAAGAGTACTCAATGAGTTTTACTGATCTCTCACATTAATCCTTGGATATGGTGCATGATCAGTTTTTCAGAGCTCATACCCTTGATCAGGGCTTGAAACACGACACCAGGGCTTCAGTGATATCCATTTTAATTCACATATATTCTAGGGTTCTTGAGCATGTCTTGTTGGTGGAGAGAATTATGGAAGAGTAGACACTGGTAGTGGGGGCTAGCAATGGGAACTTAGTAACGGAGACCTCAACAACATATAGTCGACGATAGTCGTAGAGATCCAAGAATGTCAAACAATTAATAAAGTGATCATGTGACCCCGGTATTATGATGGTGGGAAATTAGGGTGGATCAAATCAGCCAAGGGATAGGTCACGTTTTTTTTTATGATCAGGGACATCTGACACAACATTGTTTGACTAGTCGCACTACTGATCATGAGATGGTCAGGGGACCATTGAGGCAGAGAAACATGAATGAGGAGGATGGTCCATAGGGAAGTATATGGGGAAGAGTGTCTGAATGGGTATCATGATGTGGTCAAAAGTTCGTCCTATTACCACCACCACCCTAGGTGGTCCACTCCAAGCTCTAAAATCTAGTGGACATGGACTATCTCAACTGCATGCTATAGAAACCTATGACACTAAGGCTCCATGGATGATATGAATTACAATATATTTATTTTATACATTATTTATAGTATTTATAGACACTTTTACTAGGCACTATATTATTTCCACTACTCTAGTTTGAGACTTAGAGATTCCAGTTGGGCCATTGGATTGACCCTTTTGGTTGGAGACTCTGACAGGTGGTGACTCGGTGATTGTTAACATGTTTCCATTGTGTGATTTGGCTCTTTGAGGTGAGTTTTCTGTGTGGTATCTCTTTATATGAGAAATGGGGACTTACTAATTAATCTTTTTTATTGATTGGGTATGTACAGTTCATGCCTAGATTGACTATTTCAGGTATCATATGTGGTGTGTCTGTAGTGGAGGAACGTGGTTTTCCTTTGTGGGTGAAATAGAAACCTTAATGGAGTTGGATGAGATTAGTAATAGGATAGTGTATCTGAATACTCACCAACTATATAGAATAACTCCAATAGCAGTATATTCTTTGGGCTATCGTTTTACTATGGTGGTGGTGGAGTATGAAGATGATATTCCTGAAGATGAATGTGGTTTACCTCCAAGTTGAGGGCAATAATTCTATATCAACTTGTATCCTTTGATTTCACTGATATCTACACTAGCTTATTGGATTTCTCTCATAGAGTTTATAGAGCTTAGGATGTAGTTGGTAGACTAGAAAGACAATGGATTTTTTAGACCCAGTGTTCCCCAGGGGTTAACCCAATGTTGTTTTTCAAGAAGATGGGAAAGAGCTTGAGGTTATATGTGGATTACCAGTGCTTTAATTAGGTTACCATAAAGAATAAGTATCCACTATTGAGGGCTTTTTTTTTATTAGTTGATATGGGTGATATGGTTCTTGATGAATGACCACATGTCAGGATATCACTATCTATGAGTATGATATGAGGATATAACAAAGATGTCATTTAGAAAACATTAATGTCACTATGAGTACTTGTTGATGTTGTTCAGCATGAAGAACACCCCATTAGAGTCTATGAGACTCACAAACTGGATATTTTATAATTTTCAAGACAAGTTTATGGTGGTATGTATCCATTAAATCCTACTGTATTCAGGATTCGAGGAGGAGAATATAAGGCACTTGAAGAAGATCTAGGACACACTCTAAGATCAGCAAATTTATAGGAAGCTCTCAAAGTGTCGGTTTTGGATTAGAGAGGTCCACTTTCTATGAAACCTTATCTTTGAGTTTGGATTAGTAGTGTAACCAACAATGTTTGTGGCATTTCTTTCTTGGGATCAACCCAAGATTGATTCCAAGGTGTGGATTTTCCTTCAGTTGGTTGGGTACAATTAGATATTTTCACCTGATTTCTCTATAGTGGAATCACCCTTTACATCATTGAATATAAAGAGGAATCCCTACAAGTAGATAGAAATGTTCTAGTATTTCTTCTGAGAGATAAGTTTGAGGTTGAGAAGCGCTCACATATTGGGTCTTCCAGAGGAGTTTTTCAAGTATATATTATGATGCACCAGGGAACATAATTGGTTGTGTTTTTATGTAGTGGTAGGTAGTAATTTTCTATGGTTCATGTCAAATGAGACCACATGACAAGAACAACTTTACTTACTATCTTGAGTTGGAAAATGTATTTTTCCACTAAATAAGTGGTGAAACTATCAAATGGTCTAGCGATTTATTATTTAATCGGGCCACAATGGTCTCAACTATATCTTCTCACAAAAGGATATTAATTGGAGGTAGAGATAGTGACAAGAATTACTCCTGGACTATGATTTAGAGATTGTCTCTAGACATGGGAGGAGAAATTTTGTGGTAGATTATTTTAGTAAAAGACATTGTTATCTGTTTTTGGACAAGGTTTTGAAGCATTTAGCCTTGTTTCAGTTTTCCTTTGTGGACTATGATGATGCTTTCTATCTTTAGTTGATGGTTGTTACCCTACAGATTTTATATTATTTTAGGGATTCTCATCATAGAGATATGGACTATGAGAAATTATGTACTCAAATATCCTTTGTACAAGCTCGTGGTGGATTTTTTGAATGTGGGGATCACGTTATTCTTTTTATAGGAACGATAATAGAACCATTGACGTTATAGAGGGATGTGATGTGGGAGATTTATATAACCCCTTAAGTGGTAATTCCATGTGTGGATAAGATGTAATAGGACCTACAACTCTAGCATTGGTGGATATGTATTAATAATGAAGATACATAGTTTGTCTCTTGATGCATTAATTTTTAGAAGGTGAAGGCATAGAACCATGTTCTAGTAGGTTTAGCTCATCCCCTTTACATTCTATAGTAGAAGTGGGATAAAATTTCTTTGTACTGTGTGATAAAATTACCATGTATATTCAAGGGAAACAAATCTATCTAGGTGATTCTAGATCAAAAAAAATCATACCACTTCTTCGATATTTGAGAGAAGAGTATAGTAGAAATATTTGGTTACCTATATAGGTAGGAGATAGTTTGACTTCATGGAGTTTTATCGATGATCATCTCTAAATGTGATGATCACTTCACTTCATGGTTATGGATAGGAATATAGTTAGTATTTGGGACACTATTAAGCTTGATCAAAGTGTTTCACCCCCAAACTGATGGAAATACATAGAAGGCCATTTAGGTCTTAAAGACATACTGAAATATAGAATGTAGGACTTTGACTATAGTTGGGAGGATCACCTACAACCTTGGTAGAGTTTTCATATAACAAAAATTATTATTTCACCTTTGGTATGGAAACATTCGAGGATTTTTATGGGAGACCCTATAGGTCAACACTTTGTTGTATTAATCTAAGAGAGTTGGCAGCCATGGTCCCAGAGTTAGTTTGAGTTACTATAGATATTGTATATATCATCTAGGAGTGGATGAGTACTACACAAATATATTTGGAGTCATATACCGACCAACAACAAAGACAGATTGAGTTCAATGAGGGAGACAATTTATTTCTAAGAGTCCCTCCATGTCATGGTGTGAATATATTTGGCTACATCAACAAGTTATATCTGAGATTCATTGACCCCTTCCAGATACGATGTAGGGTTGTTGTAGTGGCATACATCCTAGCTATAAAATTGCATTTGAAATGGGTACACGATGTATTCCATGTGTCATGACTGTGGCGGTAAGTGTTCGACATATAACACATTATCTACTGGGGTGACCGAGACATTGAGGATAGAGATAAATTTATAGATTACCTAGTAGAGACTAGGATATACGTGAGAGGATCTTTCATAGGTGTTTGATTTCCCTTGTTCATGTCTGGTGGAAGCACATGAATATTCATGAGAGAACCTAGGACTGGGAGAACTAGGCGTGAGCCTAGTATCCTCATATTTTGTGTAGTTTTTTATATATTTGGGATAAAAATATATAAAGTGGGGAGAAAGTAATGAATTGGATTTTCCACATGTTATTTTTGGATATTATATGTATTATTTTTAAGACTAGGTACTATGACATATGAAATTATGATTCCCTATATAGCCAGAGTAAATGGTTCAAATATATTAAATATATTATATAAAACATATGTTTACTTTTCCTAAAAAGATGGAATAAATCCCAAAGAGGGGCCTGAATTTGAAATATGAGGGAACCAATGATTTTATAATACAGGTTCTACCCTAGACACGACATAATCGTTGTCCACATGGGTCGTTTGTAATGAAATCATCATGGGCATCAGTAAATGAAATAAATTAAATAATTGCATTATTTTGTTATTTACAAAAAAAATGATTAACACATCATTTAATTATATGGTTATTGAAATTGTCTTAGATCTATATATGAATCACAGCCGTCATAGGATCCCTTAGAGGAGAGCTTTCTTGGCCAAAAATGATAGATCAAGATCTGATCATGGATCGTTTTGCCAATGGAGTTGGAGGATCTCATCAATGATGGAAACACAACCATTCTTCATCAACGATCGATCCAAGCTCTAGGTATGATGTTTTTATTTGTTATTTCCATATTTTTCATTAATCCCGTGATCATGTGGATCAATTCTATGAATATAGATTATATACTCATCTCTAGTAGATTTTATTTGATGGAATTGTTTTATTCATTTGGGTTATTTCCACTTCATTCACTCCTAAAAAAACATTAGGGCCAACTGAATAGCCTCCATGGTTTGGCCCTCAAATTTATGGTTAATGGATTTCTACCCAATTTATAATTTTGAACATCATTGGTATTACTTTTGATGAATGGTTTATCAAACATCATGTTTTTTATCATTGCACGACCATTCTCAATGAAATGGATCGAAATGGAAGGTACAAAACTTGATGGTGGTTGTAGATTGAGGACCAATGATGATGGTGGATAGATCAAGGGAGATTGAGACCAGATCATGGGTTCTTCATCTTACCAGGAGGCCCATGGGAAATGGATGTCATAGGTTATTTTTTCTGATGCATTTCAGGGCTGGGTTCTAGTGAGCACAGGTCGGCAAGCTCGATTGACATAGATCAGAGATCTGTAGCATGATTTCTAGTGGAAATATTGGTGGATGTGTCACACAAGGAATAATAGAAGAGAAACCTCTAGATCTAAAAAAACTAGAGAAACAAAACATGTATTACATGAATAAATATTTTGTGGGAACCATTTAGTGGTTGACATGGTTTTGGGATGATTATAAGGATCACACTACATGTGACACATACCACATAGTGTTTAGACACTTATGTAAGGCAGGGCATGTACTTTAGGAAGTACATAGACAAAAGAAAAGTTACATGGGTAGAGGGAATGAGAGGTTCGTGGAAAAATATGTGTTGAGGCGATAGGGGTAGGATACCATGTCTCTCTATATGTCATTTTCTTCTGCTACACACCGTTTATATGAATAATTGCATTCCATGTGAGGATCTTCCACATATGTAAGGATGGGGATATCTAGACATACCATATACCCCTTGGTACATGTAATGTACCCTCTCAAAGAGTGTTTGTAGCTCTCTTTTTCTATAGATTATACAAGTGTTGTTTCAATGTGTTCCCTTGGTCCTTTAACTCAAGGGTAAAATGTGAAATTATATCCACATAATAGGACTGTGATCCCTTCTAGAGGATGTGGCTTATATAGAGTTAGGGTGTCCCTCCATGAAACTAGAGTTCGATCTTCTATCACCTTTGTTCCCTAGGTGAAGCTTATGAAATTATCCTTACCTCCCTAAGCAGGGAATTGATCCTCAATCTATCAATATAAATATGTAGAGTTTTTGGAATCCCTGGAATACAATCTATGACATAAAATTTTGATCCTGATTTAGTTCTTAGTGTCCCTTAATGGTTTAATGTGTGACTCCCTATCTGTGTATTAGGGACTTCATAGACTAGTAATCTTTCTTGAAAGGGCCCAATGAGCTAGATTCCATCATTAAGTGTCTCTAATGATTATATGTCTCATGGAGTAGATTCGTCTATAATGAGTTTTTCTTCAAGTAGAATATTTGGGCTGATAGATGGTTATGACCGCATGGTGGCATGGTGTCTTTCCTGAGTATATCTAGGTGTTTCTATTAAAAATTGGAACTTATATATTTTATTGAGATTATTATACATGGTTATTCATTTTTAGGGTTTCAATGGAGTCATAATGATTATTTTTATACTGACCCCTGCCTAGGATTTGTCCACACCTATCATGTCTTATGTAGAAGATAGCCCCTTTGATGGGGTCCTCAGAGGACCAATAGCTTGTGGATCACTTCTGGATCTTTTGAAACTGAATATTTTTACAAAGATATTTCGTTTTACTTAGTCCTCACCAATAGAGTTGGTTATACTCCTTATTATCTTTGGAAGGTCTTGTATTTGGCCCCTTTTTCATCTTTTAGTACATTACTTTTGTACTCTATTGTGGGATATTAGATGTAACCATGCATTGCTTTCAGTTTTTTTTATATTTCATCATTGTGTCTGCTTGAATATGTGTTCATGTGTATACGTACATTAGTCTAATGCCTCCTATTTGTGGGATATACCTACTCAACACTGATCACCATCCCCTGACATATTGGAGGGGGGTGTGTGGTAGTCATGGTCAGACCTTAGCAGGTCAAGTCTTGACAAGTAATATCTTTTTAATTGTAATAGTATTTATTATTATTAGAAATTACTTAATAATATTCATTTATTATTTCATGTATTTTTTAGTTATAGGTTTCATGTAGATCATTCTATCAAATATAATATATTTATATAAGGTAAATATGTGTAGTAGAATTATGGGGTGTTATTGTTACTTATAAAGTTCAATATCGATGAAAAAACTATTTTAAATAACTGAATTTTAAAATTTTAGTTTCTTTTAATCGGATTAAAAAATCACAAATTTGAGAATGGAATCATATCTTGAAAATAAGAATGTGGTTCGGATGAATAAAATCAAGAGATATATTCATATAAAAGAGTAAGTAACTTTCTTTTATTGATCATATATGTCATCCATTAGAGTTTGAAGTTGGAAACTAGTACATTCTATAAAATTATCTAGGATGTGACCACAATTCTTTATGGTGGTGTATATTCTTACTACCACAATTCATGTTCTTGTTGAGATTTAATACGAGTTAGATAAAGTGGATATTCCATAACTTCTTTTAATAAAAAATTATTGTGGTGAAATTAAAATTGGATTTTGGTGTATTGTTGAGGAATGATTTATGGTTGTGATAGATTAGAGAAAAACATTTTTGAGAAAAAAGATAGATTTTATAGATTGAGTAAAATTACATGTTTCATGTATCTAGTGGAGTCCTATTTTTTAGGAATATTTTTAAGAATAAGAATTAATATGATGATGGGTTTGTAACATATTGTGTTATTATATTCTTGTATAGTTATAGAAATCGCGAGATATAAGGGAATAAAAATCTTTTTAATTTGATAATTTTTAACAAAGGTTGAGGGGAGGATACTTTTTTTGTTATGGAATATATATAAAGTGGTTTGGATATTAAAATTTTATTTGAATAAGCAAGAAGTTGAATTTTGGGCATTGTGTTGTTGAATAAGAGAGGAAGGCAGCTACATGAATCCAGTAAGCACACAATGTAGTTTCACCATGTATCATGTGGATTAACCACCGCTATTCACCACTATTTACCCTATTGAGTATCCCATATATATCTATATTCTATATAGAGAGACATAAATAAATTGATGGTGGATAAACCAGATACCAAGAATTAACCTGGTCTGTTTTTTATGAGTTAAATTAATGAGATATTTGGAACCACATTTGATCTTGCCATGCCTTTATATACAGAGTTTTTGTAAACATTTTATATGAGGTTCTAGTAAAGCATAGATTCATAAATACTAATTTTCACATTATATTTATGTGATGTTTTAGAAATAAATTTTTCAAGAGGGATATACATAAATTTATAGATGTTATGTTTTCCAATGGTGTATATATATAGAAGTGAAAAATTAATTAAATGAAGGATACAATTTAAACAACAAAAATTTAGTACACTATATTTTTAAAATCATTAAATATGTACTTGGTCATTGAGATGAATTTTCATGATATTTTTGGAAAAAAAACATCCATACCTCTACCTATAAAATAGTGTATTTTTTCCCCATTATGGATATAGGTTATTCCATATAATCATTATAAATCAATATGTTTTCATATTCATCATATTTTATTTACTATTTCCCAATAATTTATTAAAAATATATTTTTTAGATTTTCTTCTGTAATTTGTTTTAATCAATAGTGGATCATGTTGGGGAATACTTAGGGAGGATTATAACCCTCTCATCCAACCCTGATATCCTATTGTCACCCCTCAGTCCAAGGAGGATTCAGAGGCATCTGATATAGGAAATTGTAAAATGATCATATTATCTTCTCTTTTCCCCTTCTCCTCTTCAATTACACTAGTTTTGGGTATCCCAATTTAGGGTTTACATTAAAATATGTTTTGGAGATTTTTTTCATCCATCAGTAATAATAGGTCTTTCATGTATAGTTGATTGATAAATCTTGGGAAGGTATAACACGTTATATTTCATTCCATTTTATAGAGGAATGGTTCTTGATGGGGTGTCATTGGGATTTTGTCACTTTTATATAGAATGAATGATTTTTTAGGTTCTAAATAAAGGATATTTTACTCATAGGAGGAACATAATCAGGTTACTAACTTTTCTCATGTATTTTTTTATGGTTTCCACATTAATATTATAGTCTACATTAATTGGAATCAAGAATAATCAAAAATTTTGAGATAAAATAGAGTAAAATTCAATTAATATGGTGATCCATAATTTATTTGAATATTATTTATATTATTTTTGTTTGACATGGTATGGATCCATGTAAAATTGGGTTAGGGAGATCTAAACAATGATTAATAGGGGTTTGAATATTGTTATCCATTGGATGTGTCATATTAGAAATAAGGAAAACGTTCTGCTTCATAGAGGTTGTTTTGGGTCTCTCTTAGAGATCTATTATCCTTTTCTGAAAAGAACTATTTTAATAACAAATACACCAAATATTAATCCAAATATGTGATAAAAATTTTGGATTCAATATGGGATTTTATTATTGTATTGGAGGTTTTAGAGTTTAAAATATGGATGAGATATTGATACGAGTTTAGTACCCTCATATATTAGTTTTTTGGGGGTGGGTGATTGAACATTAGTTTTCAGAATTTTGAAGTGTAACTCCCTGATTATATCCAACTTTTTTCAAATGACATGTGTCTTATTTTGGTATTTAAAATTTAATTTCTTTCTTGACATTATTATATAAATGGAAAAATATTATTATTTTATTGAAATTATCAATATTGTGAATATAAGGTTCATGGAAAATTTTGATAGTTGTGAGTTTATAAGTGTGTGTTTTCCATCCTATGTAATGAAAATTTATAATTTTTATGGGATACATAAGTCTGAGTAATGGGGGCCAACCGATGAAGCCCCTATGAAAATATGCCTTTCAGTACCATCAAAGGGTTCACCCTACACTTCAATTAACACACATGGAAACCCAAAATAGATCCCCTCCCTTACATCCACGTCTATAGGATGAATCCACCTAGAGTAGATCATATACACAAATTCCCAGAAACAATGGTCTAACAATAACATGAATCAACCAACTTGAAGTATTCAACTTACCCTACGAAGTGATAGTAATTATTGGAGAGATTATGAGTCCTTGATTTTATATGGTAGAAGAAACCAACTATGAGAACCAACCTACAATATATACATATAAATATATATAGCACACACTGATCATCAGTCAAATCCATGACTTCCTCATTCACATTGTAATCCTCCCAATAGACAATACCAAAAGATACATTTCCTAATACTTACCTCAGATAAAGTTAACCCCACATGAGTACCCATGATTTATCCTCCTAGAGTATATAAATAAGAAAAATCCAACCACTATTACTCCATGCCATATCCATAATCTAGATCCTACACCTCAACCTTTAAATTTTTTATACCTCGTGGTAGAGACTTCCCATGAATGTACACCATGATATTAAACACCCATACAACCCTAGATTTCCCGAAGAAACCACAAACTTGATTAGAAGTAAATATATGATCAAAGGACTCAACCAAGGATTAATTACAAGATCAAAAGTATCAATAATCACCTAGGATTATTAGATAGAGTGAATCCAAGGAAATTTGATAACCCATGATAAATAATTATAATGATTTGTTGTGGAGTTTTCCTCTATTTTGGTATATGATCAATTATTGAGGATCCCTCAATTCCTTCTAAATGGTTTGTATTCAAATACATGGTCAAAACCCATCTAGTTTCTTGATGAAATACCTAATTAAAAACAAAATCCCTATTTAAATTTATATCATCCAATAAATAACACTCCCAACACACCTAAACTGAGTACTAGAATGACCATGCACATAGCTTAACTATTCCACACCAGCAAGACCACAACTCCTACATCACTACCTAAATTACTATCTATAACTTATAGGTATAATGAAACCGTCTCATAAACCAAAGAATAAATTTAATCCCATCAGCCTTTATGTTCATGATAGTGTGAAAGCTAATGATATCCATGTTTTGTGTGTAGTGAAACCCATATCCAAGAAACACCAGGGAAAAATATTTAGTACCACTATTCTTAAAGCCCATCACTCCAAAATTTATATAGTGAAATTGAACTTGTTCTATCATGTGAATTATTTTCCCTTATCCTCATCTAATAAATCTGTAAAATTCTCATTTTACACTTAATTTGTGATGTAATGAAGAAAATCAACTTTAATACTTCTCAAAGGGATTCAATGTTTGATAGTGGGAGGATTTTCTCAATGAGGCATGATTTTTTTTCTATTCAATTGATATGGGATGGGTTATGTGATTCTAAATGGGATATGGGGTGAGAAATAGGGGGTTCCCCTCCATGAGACTAATTTCAATAGTTATTCTTTTTGTTTTTTATTTATATTATGTTAAATATTCCATGAAAGTGAAATTCTATTCGATTTCCATCTAATTATTTTTATTGTTTGTGTTATTCTATCTTACTATGAATGTGAACTCTTAACTCCATTATAATGAAATAATAAACCAATTTTAAGTCATGAGAGAGGTCTTATAGTTCTCCCATGTCTATTTTATTTTATATACTTACACTTTTGAATCTATTATGATGGGTAAGTGGAATTTCTCTAGAATACTGAAGATACTTATCACATTCCAAGGGTAGGATCTAAAAACTCATTATAATATCAACCAAAATAGTTATCGTACCATATTTAGGGATAAATGTTATATTATTGGAGTCATGTTGATCTAGGGATAAATTTTTTCTGATTGAGAATGATTTTAGGATGGTGGATTTTCTATAGTTAGGGAATGTTTATCACTCGACGCTATAGAGGAGGTGAGAATTTTTGTTCCTTGGATATTTTGGAATGTTAAATAGGAATTACGAATGAATTTTAGGTTGGTGATTAATGAATATAATTGAGTTGATTGTCATAAAATCATAGGCTGTTATTTATCATACTAAATGAAACATGTTTTCCAAATTAACCCCATCATTACTAACATCTTTTTAGTATTTTACCACTTTATTTATTTTTATGCACACACACAACATCAACACATTCACATTAATTTTTTATATTATTAAAAATAAAAAACCAAATAAAATTTATAAGTGATTGATAATGTGATGAACTATCCCTATGATACCTTGATAATGACACCATACAGTCCATTAAATAGTATTCCTGGTTAAAAATTATATTATTACACTATGGCCTATGATAATCACACAATCAAAATCAATACATTAATGGAGAGTTAGGTCGAACCATAATTTTCTCTCTTTATTAATTTTTATGTAATTTATCATTTTAAAAATAAATTATAAATATACAGAAAATCAATTTTCTTTTGAATGGCCCACACCGAAACAAGAAGATTTTTACTTATTTCTAGACATATACAAAGTGTTGTATATCTGAAAATAGGAGATACATTTTGGTGTCTTTCTTAGGACCTCAATACATCAATTATTGAACCATTTTACAAAGATAATAGGAATATTCTAGAGTATTTTAAAGTGTCTTTATAATATTAAACAATGTATCATAATGATATATCTCATCCCACATTTAATAAATATTTTTATGTTGTTTAAAGGAATATTGAGGACCATTTTTTACTTCCCATACCCATTAAAAGATAAATTTAAGAGGGTTCATAGTCAAAAAATGAATTATATGAAAAAAAATAAAAGAGAGATAAAAAATCAATATGTATTTACTATACTATTATTTATAAAAAAATAAAATCCAATTCCACTTATTTTCATACTTATGATTATGATATTTTAATGCTGACCCGTGAGTATTGTGTTGACAAATCCTTTTAAAATTTGGCTAGAATTGAAATTTAAATTAAATATTATGAGTTTATTTGGATACCAATTTAGGAATATAACATTGAGAAGCATATAATTCTACCCCCAAAAAAATTATTAATGAATATTACTAGAAAAATAATTCCAATCCTAGAGCTATGCATGTGAAAAAAATCAAGAAAAATAAATTTAAAACTAAATTTCAAAAAATATCTAAAGGAATAGGTTTACCATACCATGAACATTGATTAAAGACCAAATAGATCTAGAATGAGGATTCAATTCATGCTATAAAGGGAAAACTTCTCAGTCAGAGGATTGGGGTTATTGTTGTAACTATTCAATTGAGTTAATATATTTATGTTTCTATTGTTATGTTTTTCATTTAATTAAATGTCTCCACTGTTGGAGCACTATACCATTAATGGATGAGTTGTTTAATCCTCAACCCTTATTAATGAATAAATATAAAATTAATAAATATATTTTTGTATTCTCCCTATAATTATATGATTGTTCTGGAAATTTATAGATTTCCTATATTATATGAATTTCATATTATTCATTATTTCTCCACTGGTTTACAGAGACAAAAAAATAGAGATGATTCACTTTCAATGATAATGATAATTTGTTTTATTTTGGATTATGGGGTATTTACATTTAATAGTCTTGGTGAAGGTGGTGGCTTTAATGATTATTGCATCCCTTTTCATACGGAGAAATTACCTACGAAGTGTGAAAAAAAAGGATTATACCTATACTAGGAATAATAGGAGAGTAATTAGAATAGTTATTTATCTATTAACTTATTATATATACAATGTTAGGACACATTCCTTAAATCATATCTTAATCCAAATAAATTGACTTCACAATCCAATTTGGTCACAATTTTCTCCACACATCGAAACCCTAAGTTAGAGAATAACACATCCATCACACTATCCTCTCTCCATACAGCCTATGTTCCACTATTTCTAAATTAATATTTAGTAATTAAATATTTATACTAATGTCCTTTCATATAACCTCTAATAAATGTGATGTGTTGGGTTAACTTAATTGGTTTTTGGTGAGTGTCATGTGGGGTTAATTTTAAAGACCTCTAATCGCAAGGGAAATCGTGATGAGTGGTGTACTCAATGTGAAGTATTTTTTTCAACTATTAACTAAATGGTTTTGAAAAAGGTATTTCTTTATGTAGTGTTTAGAGACTGATCCAACTGTATATGAAATCACCTTGGATGTTTCTTTTTTGGTAGTAACAAACTATGTGTGGGCCTAGGTGATAGAAGGAGATGTCTTACCTAGGGTTGGATTTTTTTTCATAATAGTTAGTGTTAGTTGACTCTTGAATTATGTAGTGGGAATTCTAGGATATGTCCCACATGATGTTTGATCATCTAAGTGATGATTATTGAGTGATATGAGCCTTGTTTCGGAGTTATAACCTTTGCTAAAATTGAATTGAGATGCATGATCATGATAGGTAATGATTATTGTTGGAGAGACAGACTAGATATGTCGGTGTATGGGATGAATGACATGAGTAAATTCATTAATGAGAACTTGGAAAATGGGTACTCTAATGTCCTATTAGAGTTATTTTGTTATCCCAACCCATGATGTGGTTTTGAAATAATACTGATTTAAGAAATTATTTTCTGATTATCTTTTTTTATTGTCAATGATACTTTTATGGAGGAGGACAAAATATACAGTGATATCTCACATGGGGGATAGTATAATTACATAGAAGGTGGGAATTTTATATGAAATCTTGTGGTATGGATGATATTTTTACTATAAAGGTGATTGGGTTTGGTGAAATCCTATAGTGTGGAAGTGGCTTTGAATAGGGTCATGGTTGTGTTTCATGACATCTCTTGATGTGGTTGTTACTATGGAAATGGTTTTTTAAGTGATCTATACAACCTCATGGAGTGATGTTACTATGAAAATGGTATTTTAACTTCTATTACAACACCCCCTCATTTGGTTATAGTGAGAAAATTCGTAACTAGTCACAATAGATAGGGTAAAAAATCATGGATACCAAGTAGTTATAAGATGAATTGAGTATCATGTTTGTAGGTTGAGTGTTATGTAATTGAAAATGACATTATACATGTAGTCAAATTTAAAAAATTTGGTGTATCATAGGATCATCATTTGTGGTTTTATACTAAATTTCATTCTCATACCTAGCTTGTGAACCTTAGTGTACATGGAGTTTTTTTTGAGAAACATGTTAGGGAAAGGGATCAATGATAACAGATTGAGATTGGGTGTCATTTAATGGATTGGGATATGGTTTTATTTTTGTAATTATTCTATATATGTTAATTTGATATTGATTTTTTGTTAATTATTACTAATTTATTAATATTGATGTTGAGTTGATTTTGGGTATAGTCTCACTACTTATAGTTATAAACCCTAGCCTCTAATTTTTGGATATTGGTTTATGAAGGGGTGGGGACTTTTAAGATCATTAGAAATAAGCATATGCTAGGCCTCAAGCGGAATTCAGCCTAGGTAAAGTTATATCCATACCTTCCAAATAGGGTTTCTCATTAATTTCCTCAATTTATTCCACCTCGCCCTTTGATTTAAGTGAATCTTCAGCTAGGTGAGCTTCTTCCCCACTTCATCATCCTCATCATATTATTCCTCTCCTATGCCTCTTCCCCATGCCATTATTCATCAATGAGAAAATTATGTTTATGAATAGAGGTTATAGGACACTTATAAAGGTTGACATAAGTTTAATATAGGTTTTTGAATTTCCAATTCAACATTATTTATCTGGCAATGGAGATTTTTTGATTCTAGGATTTCTAGTACCCAAGAAACGAACATTCTAATATCCATAATTAAAGATTTATCTTTATTTTTTTTTGTATTTGTATTTATTTAGGATGTTAATTCCTAATGAATTGTTTTTTAATGACAATTAATGCTTGCTGTATTTTCAACTTTCAATTCCTTCAATTAAACCATTATTATATTTATTATATTTTGTAATAAATATTTTAAATGGAAACTTTGATCAATAATGACTTGTTTAGAGAATTTTAAAATTATTCATGGAATATAATATTATGGTTACCATTAAATGTTATGAAAAGGTAATTATCATTATTTGGTACTTATTTAACTTGGTTTGAATATTAAAAAATGATTAAAATTATTGTAATGGTCAATGAATGTGTTCGATAAATTTAATGTTTGGTTCTGTGTATTGATAAGAATGGTAATATTTTGAACACTTAGTGACAATTTATGAATAAATTGATATATATTATGACTGATAATGGTATTTTAATATCCTTTTTTGCATGAGATTTTCAAATTTCCATTATTTTGGCTATGAGAAGTGGTTTGACATGAGAAGTTGCCTTACCCTTGGAAAATGTTACCCTGTTATGTCCCTCGGCCAGATACAACTCCCTAGTTTTCTAGATGGTGGAATTATGTGACCTTAATCATGACACTCTATATGCTAGATGTTATAAACTACCAATGATGGTCTTGGATGTTACAGTGTGGTGTCTACAACCTCCCATCATAGTGAAATAATAGTATAAAACCAAACAATATTTAGATCAATAATCAGAGTATAGATAATAAATAAAAGAAATATATCTATAATAAATTAAAATATATGAATAAAATACAACAATATGACTTATCACTGACTAGGATGATAAAATGTTAAAATAAATAAAACAAATAAATAAAGGGATATTATGCACCATAACAGAGCCTTATATTTACATGTACCAAAGTGTCTTGGCCCCCAATCCTTTTGTGAGTAAATACCATTAGATAAACACAGAAGGGGTACTTAATATAAATATTAAATAAAAAGTAGGGAAATATTATTTTATTATAAGAAAACATACAGTGTGGGAGAATAATAAAAATAATCACTATTGATCCTTAGGTTCACATATGACACCTCAGATCGACTAAATGTAGATCACCTAGTTCTAGGAATATTTGAGTGTAGTACCATCATCTAGAACCTAAGGGAACCCAATTTCACTTAAAAAAGTAATAACATCTAGAACAATTTTTTGATGATAACACAATAGAAAATATATCATATCGATCTTAGGGAAAACTCTTTCTATTAGGTAAAAAATAAATACAATTGGAAATACAGGGGTGTTAGTCTCCTATACCAGTACATAGATCCTCAAGAATTCAATGTAAAATCTATCTACCTAGAAACATGTAACCTCATCTAAAAATTATGGTGTTTGAATCCCCCATACATAGAATACAATCCTCTACTACTTAGTGGAAGATTATCCCTATCATGAAACAAATAACCTCATCTTAAATCTCAGGGATGTGAATCTCCCATTCCATGAAAAATATCTTTTAGAACATAAGGAAAGAATCTTTGTAATGGGAAATAAGTAACCTCATATAGATTTATTTTGAAATCCCTCACTATTCTTGGAAACACATCCATGGTAATCCCACATCAAAGGAAGAATCTCTCCCCCGAACCAACAAATCAAACCATAGGGTTGACCACTTACCCAAAAAAACAATATGATCCAAGGATGATCTATCAAGCATGTAACACATCTTGATCACTATATAACTATTAGAATATCCACATTGATCATCAATTGTTTTTTTTTAATTTTTAGTGATGATAAATTCCTCATGACACCACCCCTCCCTCAGTTTGAAATCATAATGGTGTACCCACTAGGGTCCCCAAATTCAAACACCTATCCAGATTCTCTACACGGGATCTGCATTCACATTATATTATATTTTCACATACCTAACTCTTTAAAGGCATAATATCCCTCAACATTCCCTTGATACTTTCATTACCTCACCATCCTTATAATAAAATCTATACTGGTGTTACTCTAGATGGATTCCTTAAGATGATTTTTGTTTCACTATCATCATAGGTAGGCCCGCTCCCCCAACCGTTAATAATATACCGAGGCTATAACAACAAGGGAACTCACATAATAGAAGGAGGTACACTCATCCCATTCTCAAATCATTTATCCCAATGGATATGAGGCATCTCAAGGCATATGGACTCTTGGTGATATAATTTAACATCCAACATATCCTATTAAATGAGGAGTCTTCGGGAACCCAAAATAGGTCCACTATGTTCCATATATATAATATAAAAATCACTTAGTTATTTTTCCATAATCTCACACATTTACCGTCAATCCACCAATCGATATTGGATAAAGAACTGACTAGTGTCAAAGGGTTAATCATAGCACTTTATCATTTTTCATTAGATGGACTTTATTTCAAAATAATAATTATTATAACAGATTTAAACCTATCAAAAGTTATATAACCTCATATCATGTTACACATTAAAATGCATAAACTATAGGGAATATTCATTGTGATCACTAGCATTGTTTTATGTTTCTTCTTTATAAACAAGCCTAACCACTCCCGCCCAAGAACATCCAAGAATATTTCAAGATCATACATTCTTTGAGTTCCTATTTTATGACATAATCCCCATTCATAAATGAAACCAATATATAATTAATTATTTAATTTAATTCAAATGTTAATAATTTGATTCAAAATAACCAATAAATTTCCACTCACATAAACGTTGATCAACGGGGTGAGGTTTATTCCTGACACACACCTGGAACTAGTTCTCTCCAAATTCTTAATTTAAATGTTCTATTTAATAGAAAATTTCATTATTCTTTTTAAAACCATAAATAATTTCATTATGATACTAAAATAAACTAATACAATAATAATAAAACATGTTTTCATTGGTATGGATAGTTTTCTTGACATTTTAAGAAAAATTCACATCATATCAGGATGATTCCACAATGCTTTAGTGGAATTTTAGAAAAACCCAAATCTAAAACATATAACATCCTAAAAAAGGGAAGAAAGAATAAATAGAAGATAGGGGATCAAAAATTAATCCACTATAAAAACCACTAAGAATCCACCACTCTAAAGGGGGATATAAGGGGAAAAGTGGGAGGATTAGACAAAAAAAGCCTCACCCACATGGATTGATTGAACAAAAATACAAGGGGATGAATGGTAAAATTATAGAGTTACTCTAGTAATAAAAAATTCTAGTGATTGGTCATAGTGTAACCTTCCCAGATCCTGATATTACCAACCACATGAAGAAGAATTGACACACCTATGTTCTTTCATCTTGGTGCAACCCGTATGGTTCCAGAAGATACTATCATAGGAAGTGGTCTTAACCCATAGAAAACTGATATCAGGAATTGAATATCTATTCTCATTGTGTGATTACTCTTGTTGAATAACTACAACTGATGACCATTTCATTAAAAATTTGTTTTATTTATCCTTATTGTATGATTCCCATCACTATAGGACACTATGAAGCTATTGTCTCCCCAAAACCAAAAAAAAAGAAATGTGGGGGGTTCACCTAAAGGCAATTCTCGTGCTGACCAAAGAAACTAATACATCTCCCTATCTTGATCCACATCCAAATACATCTCATTAATCTGTAATAACAACCCAAGCTTGATGTACATGGACATTAAATTTCTTGTGCAGAATACTAAATACATTACATAAATATATGCCCAAATACCATATCAGTTTTGTGTCTCTGGAAACATGGAATATAATATTGTAACTTTGTGAAAGATCTAAAACATATCCCATAAATATCTCCCCCTTTTTTTCAATAAAAAATCATTCTTTATGTCACTAGGGAAAGAAAACATAAAAATGGAGAGATTAAATGCTTCGTAAGGGTAAACATGGAGAAGATAAAACAAACCATAAACATAAGAGCGTAAAAACATGAACATAAGGTTTAAATATCAATATTTTGAGTCATGAAATAAATTTTGGCAATAAGTAAGGCATTGATCATAAAAGAACATTAACCATGATAAAATTTCATTGGCATAAAACATGGAATTATAGAAAATCAAATAAGTACATATTATGATTTATATAGTATTCGAGGCATTTCTACATAGAGAATCATAGTGGACAAAGTCTATTTCAGAATCAAGTTTACTTTATGTTCCATCCATGTATTACTAAATCAGATTTACTTTTCGTTCCAACCCTGTATTACTGACCATAATTTACATACCATTCCAGTCATGTCTATCTCATGAGATATAAATTTTTACCCAATGTATTGGAGGGAGATAGAGGTCCCCACCATCCCATAATGAAATCATTATTACATGGGCCTCAAATACATAAATAATTCATCATAGCATAACCCAATAAATAAAATGGGTTTCATAAACATCATTCCATCATTACATAATAAATATAAAATATCATTCCATCATTAAAACAATCAAATCATAGTTATAATAGGCATAGAAAAATTAACCTATTTAAATATTTTCATATTATATGGAAAATAATTTTGATAAAATATTTGAACATAATTTTTGAGGAAAATATCCTTTCTTCTTCAAAAATGTTTTCTTTACTCAAAATGTTGTGCAATTTTAATAGAAAATAATTTAGTTAAAAATAAATATAAAATTTTTTTGAGGAAACTTCATGGAAATAAGGTTTTAAAAAGACGTAAAAAAATTGATATGCTGTATAAGTTAAAAAAACATTATTCTCATACTCTTTCCTGAAAATTAAAAACGTAACTCGCATGGAAAATGAAGGAAGGATTCATTCCATACCATGTAGTAAAAGTAAAAAAATGAGTAAAATGAATGTTAAACATAAATATAAGAATAGTAAACATTTTAGGAAATTTTTTATCAAACATGACCATGGATGATAAATATAACCACAAAAAACACTTACGTATAAACAATCTTAGTTAAAAATGAGACTGAAAAATTATCCCTTACCTTAGTTCTAATTTATTCCATTTGTGTTTGAAACTCCTCTTTTTTGACTATCTCCTTTGGATTTGCATGAAAGGTATCCATAGGATGGATTTCTACACAAAACGTGACTTATATTATTATGTGAGAGAATTTTGAAGAGGAAATGTATAGGTTTTGGCCGAGAAAAAGGACTTTAGAGGTGTGATTAAAAGAGAAATAGATGTTCCCTTTTATAGGAGAGGTTAGGGGCATGTTAAGAAAGACTTTAAATATTAATTTATTATAAATTTATATTATGTTTATAATGGTCCCAAACTCATTTATTTTAATTATTAGATGTGGAAGGGACTAAATTATCATAACCAATAGGTTTTAGACAAGTTTAGGTCTCAAAATCAACCATATCTTTTATCTTTAACCCTTAGTTAAAAACATTAACCCTTACCATGTCTTCTTGTATTTCCAAAATACATGGTTACTATAGTTACTATAAAATTACATGAGAACCACAATTGTATTATTAATGACATTTATAACATTATATAAGATAGTTGGCATAATCATAGATTTTTAGGACTATTATATTCTTTAATAAAATAATATTTTTCTAAAAACTCATTTTTGTCAATTTTGCCACTACTTAGAATTTTTTTAAGTCATAACAACTTGATTCCTTCAAAAAAAGAATTTAAATCATCCCCCACATGTCAACGTCTTCCAAAAAATACTTTTAAGGCTTCAAAATGATCAAATTACATTCATTTTAATGTTTATAATATCATTTATATAAATATTTCATTAATAGGGTAATCATTGCATCATCATTGTCTCATAAATAAATTAATTTATTTAATGTATAAAATTTATAAATAAAAACAACGATGAATTAAATTTTTTTAGTTTTCTAATGAATATTTATGTTCGAAGAGATCTTCTATATAAAACAAAATAATTTTTTAATAAATAGTTACATGTTTATGTTATATTTTCTTTTACATTAAATTAATTATTATAACTGGTCATTATCAAACCCAAGTGTCTCTATGGTGTCCTAAAATAGAACCAAGGATTCTAATGGTCGACCATATCATATCCAATAGGATTAAGACACGTGTGAGGGTGGTTTTATGTTATTATAATATTATTTGTTACTCTTATTTTCCCGATTTACCCTTTAACCAAGGTAAATAAAAATAATTACTAAAGTTACTATTTATATTATCCAAAAATAAGAGGTACCAATTTACACAATTTGAGACTTTTGATTCCAAATATGGAATTCTTTGTTCTAAATTTAAAACATATTATTGGAAAAAAATAATTTAAAATTCATTCCTTCTGTCAAAACCAGAAAGCAGGTTTTTAAAAAATAAAATTTATCAAAAGATTGACATGTGTTTATGTCCAATTTAAATGTGGAATTACATCCAATGAAAAATATTGGAGTAAATGATAAAAAAATAATCCAATTAAATTTAAAAATAAAACAAACAAATAATCTAACTTTATAAATATGTTAGATGAAAAGGTATTTTTGAATTAAAATGTAGTATTTTTCACTATTCAATAAAATACGAATTTTATCAGAAAAAATACCAAAAAACAAACCAAAGTAAATTTTTATGTCCCTCTTACAAATAATAATTTTATTTTTTTCAAATATAATATATAAAAGTGTTAAAAACAAGATTTAAAATATTTGTTCCATCAATAGGCGGCAAAATAGGTTCTTTTAAAGATATTCTTTAATCTGAAAATTTTAATTTGTTGTTATATCATGTCTAGAAAATACATAAGATTAATGTTAAGGTTATATAAAAATAAAAATATGGTTAATACTATTCATAACAGCTAGTTTATATCCCATTATATAATAATATTTCAATAAAATATCATTTTTAGTGAAACTATGTATTGTGTACAACGCAAGCTGCCGAGGAAGGTCGTTCTTGAGTGTAACACAAGAAAAGTTAGTGTGGAATGTAGCGAAATCTTCCTTCAGTGTTATGTATTACATAATCCAATTGTAGTTATTTTATACATTTAAAAAAACTATACTTATGGTCTATGTATCGTACACCAGCTCGGTGTTGCGTGTAATATATGACAAGTCATTTTAGTGTGAAAGGAATGCATGACTTAGTGCATTGAAAGATATAAATAAAGATTTTAACATATTTTAAAAAATAGCCCAAAAAATATTAGGGTGTTCAAAATGCTAGAAACAATGTTATTCCAATTTTCATCCATGTTCTCAAACTGACTCCCACCCCAGATCAAAAAATTGTATATTCATTATTATTTTTGCAATCCAAAAAGTCATGGGGGTTAATCAACTCCCCATAATTACAGATATCATCTTTGAGAATACAATTTGGAATTTTTTTACAAAAAAATACATACTTATCCTTTTCATCAATTAAAAACAAATGCATCTCATTCTACCTCCGAATACCAATTAATCATTTTCTATGAAACAAAAAAACAGTCTATCATTTTTTGAAAAAACTCAATCCAAAATCTTTTCACCATCTCCAGAACTAAGATGCGGATCCACCATTTCTTTTTATCAAGATATACTTTTTTTCATTTATCCAATTCATCCACATTCTTATGATGATTTGTAATATAGGTCCCTACTCACAAAGGCTAATTCCAATCCATGATGCTCTATACCATAGAAATCATTTAATGAAAATGAATTCATCCATAAAATTAAATGCTCAATATGATTTCCACTTCACCACACCATATCTCATGACAAACTTAGAATCATCCAACCACTATCTAAATTCTCATAATAATTCCTAGACGCAACCTCTGATGTGCTATCACAAAAACCAATCTTGAGGCAACAACACCCAAAATAATTCTAATATAACATAAACTCCCCAATGAATATCCAAAACTAACACTTAGTGTTATTCAATGGTTTTATCATAATGAAACCAAAATAATCATCATGATATCACCATATGAACTAATGCATCTTTGATCTGACATACAATCAAATATCTTCAAATTTATCCCGGTCTACTTTCTTTGTTCAAACTCCAACAAAACTATATCTTAAGTAAGAATTTAATATTCTGAATCATAAGATATTATAATATCTTTCCACACAATGAAATCTTGGTATCATATTGATCATCCACTAACCGGTTTCAACACTTGTTTAACAAAAAATGAGGTTATACCTCTATAATCTATAAGATTCTCCGCACCATTGAAATATCCTTATCAACATTACACATAAAAACTATTATATTATGATTCAAACACCATCCATTGCATCATGTAATGATTCCACATAGACATCCCACTCATACCCAAGCCGATAAGGAAAAAATAGATCACCAATTATTCCCAGATTATAATAATTTTTACCTCAAACTATATCATAATTCAGTTTGTAATGAGGGTCAGATGCTTCATACATAATGGGGGTTCCCCACTACTTTTATTCACTAATATCACTTCTTGATTGAAACCTAAATGTGTTATAATATCACATAAATTTTAATCTCCCAAATAAATGCTCACCCACATCGTCTACCTCTGTTAAGAAACAACATCGTGTCATCTATTTTATAGTTCCTTAATCCATTCTTGATATCACTATTATTTTTAGTTTTAACATTACTATTGTTTAGCTAAAATTCACAGGCCACAAAGAAAATAATAACATCTTAAAAACATAATTTTTTATCCCACACATGGTTCCCCACTAATTCAAAACCCAAATGGGAACTAGAAATAAATAAATTAAATACTTCCACAATATCAACTTAACATTGATGTTGTACACTCATTTATAACCAATTTGGAAAACACAACTCATGCTCATTGAGTTGTACCTCATGAAACCTTGGCTCACATACTTATGAAACTGACCAACCACTTCTCACATGTTAATCTCATATATACTGAATCACCCTTGACACTCCCCTTCAAAATTGAGGAACTTAACCTATGATAAGCAATACCACATGATCACCTGCCACTTCCACATCATCCATAAATAAAAAAATCATCAACTGATTATCTACCCATATAAGATTATATAATATTATTTTATAATATGATATGAAATTTCTTCCACGTCTGAAATAATCAATCCTTGTAATTAAACTAATCCTTCCCTGATAATAAAACCTCAATATCCAAACACCTCCTAGTAATCAATCCCATATCCCAAAAAATCTATACATAGATTAATTTATAAGAAACTCACTTTGAAAAAACTAACCATGGGTGCCAAAAAACATGGATCTCATCCTAGTCTATCACTGGGACATAAGGGAATTTCTAATCCCCATGGAATGATAACTAATTTTAATGAATCATAGATCATTAAGTGGGAACAATTTAGATCTGAAGAAAAAAATATAAATAAGCATAAAAAATAAAAACAAAAGCATTATAATTGTAGATATTCTTGACTAAAAATATAGTTAAAATATTTAAATAATTAATCGATGGAAGAAGATACAAATAAATATGTGAAAACCCAATTTTCATGTAAAAATAGGAACAACGAACTAAAATCTTGTTTTTTTAGACCCCCACACACGGAAGATTAAAAAATACTATACTTCCACTCTTCCTATGAAATTATTTATTAATTCATTGGAAATTAGCTATTATCATTAAAAGAAAAAAAATATCTTATTAAAAATAGTTTAAATGAAAATTGAAGAGTCACTTACACCTTCCTTATTTTAAAACTACCCAAAAATTCGGTCTCAAAACATTTTTAATTTAAGCCATAAATAAAATATGGAAAAAATTAAATAAGAATACACAACTATTTCAAGTTCATAAGATAAATAAATAAACCCCATGTACATATGTTCCAAGTAAAAATATAAGAAACTTTGGATAAAATTGAAATCAAAGGATAAAACCCTAAAAAAATCAAAAAAATGATCCCACTTCCATGGGCATCCTCCTAAGAATAATCTAACTTTCTTAAACTAGAGATACAATCCCTAGTCTGACACTACTAATACATTCAAAATCCAAGTAGTCCCATTTGATAATAAAAAAAAACCTTTAGTGAGCTTAATGTTACCACATTCCAATATATGGGTTGATAGATCGCATGACCCAAAAACCCTCTTGGAACAAATGATGATGTGTAACTAAGTAATAATCCCATGTCAGTACATTACTATATTAGAAATTTCCCTTATCTATACTACTAGAAAGTCTTGAATTATGACCCATTACATGTCAAACAGATGTGAGAATAGTAAATCATCACATTATTTAAATATAAATCAATTAAAAATAACTCATTCCACACCTCTTCACAGCCTCATAATAATCGTACAAACCACATGAAAGGAAAAACAAAATTTAAAAACAAACCAATATAATACATCCTCTCATAGACTCACAGGCCACCTTAGGTATAAAAATAATCAAACTAGGCTAAACAAGGTGTCAAACCATTTATAAAAGCTAATTTCTTAGAAAAATAAAAATGGATGTCTTTTCTAAAAAAATTTGGTATCCCAAACCCATTTCATACAATTTCAAAACCATCCCAATCAACTAAGGAATAAATTGTTTTATAACACACTATACCTCAAATGGGATCTCACAATTCACTTAAAAAATATTTTAAATAAATTATATTTTGAAATAGGTTTCTAATACCATACTCAAGGGTTAACACACTCCCTTTAAAATGAAATTGAATATTTAAATTATTTCAAAAGATTTAAACACCTCCTATACTCAACTTGAAAATATATTGGTGAAAAAAATACATTTACATACCACAACTAGGTGAAACACGCTAATTTAAAATCCAATGACATTCTTTAAGATCCATTATAGAGTTTTATTAAAAAAATATTTATAATAAATTAATACACTATTTTGATTTATAAATGCAATCCATCATCTTGAGACTCTTTGAAAAAACACTCTCAATCTTTAAAAATCCAATCTGGATCTTTTATAAACACATGGAACGAAATCCCATTCCATTTTAAGGGTTAAAACCAGCTTAAAAATCCTATTTATCAATCTTGGACACTCATACATGCATGAAACTACTAAACGGACACATTAAACTAAAAATCATTTAATTGAATAAATTATAAATATACATAAAATAAAAACCAACCTCAATTAAACGAGGAACATCCTATACTACATTGCTGATGATGGTGAACATTCCAACAAGACAATTTGTTCCCTCTACAACCCCTACATAGACAACTACATAAGATTCAATCCAACCACTTCCATAAAATTGTCCAGAACATTACCTAGAATTTATAAGAGGAATGAAAATTAAAGTGGGTCAAGAAGGGGAGTAGAGTTAGGGGTTTACAGGAACTTATGAAGGAGTAAACCACCTAAAACTAAGATATGATTCTACAGAAATACAAGGAATAAAGGAGGAATCTACAATTTAAGAGATTCTTTATCATTACAAATGAGAGGGGTAGAAATAAATGATCACATGAGGGTTAAAATTGAGTAGGTTTATTTCCATAAATTCCAACATTCAATGAATCTAGGTAGTTAAAACTATTTGGAAACATGAATTGACAAACAATTCCCCAACCTTGTGTCGGTCACCATCTAGACCAGAACCAACTCACAGGGTTTATGAAGGACCCAATTCTATTTTTAGAACTTTGTTCTAACTACTAAAAATTGTCCAATCAAATTACATGTCTAATTTTATTTCCTTTCATACTTTTCACTAAACCATGCACCAACATTCCCTGCCCCAAAGGAACCTGTAATGATTCTCCAAGAACTCACATAGTTTGAAATAACACATGTAATTCCTATACAACCAAAACCATGTGCAGTAAAAATTAAATGAACTTAACGATAACCTATCACCATCTATGTTTTCTCTCATCGTTTTCCTTGAACCATGTGCCCAAATAGTTTATTAGAAAAAAACTCTAAATTTTTCATGAGAAAAATATCAAAAACATAAAATGACTATCAATCTCATTAAAAAATATAAAATAAACCCCATGGTGACAGAATTATTGTCATAATTATTCCAAATATTTTTGTTTTTACCCTAATAAATACTCAAGTCCTTGTTGTGGAAAAAAAAATAGAATCTAAAAAAAACTCCTAAGATAAAATATGATTCCTTAAATAACTAGAAAAATAATCAAATAACATGAAAGTCACTCATGGAATACCAATGGAAAAATTATCAAAAGGAGATTAAAATAATGGAAATAACTTTTAAAGTTATTCATATAGTATTTAATTAATCCAAAATAGTTTAATAAAATATGAACACATTTTTACAAAATAAGAGGATGTACAATAACAAACACATTCCCAAATTATCCAATGGAAATCACTAAAATAGTATGGACACAAACAAAGACATGAAACTAACACAAATCCTCCAAAGATAGGCCCATTTACTTGAAAATACATAGAGGAACACAAAAAATGGATCACTAAATCTATGGTATCCCAAAAAATGAGCACAATAATCAAGAACGTGGAAAGTTTTGAAATGGATTGGCTCTAACCTAAGCGTCACATCTAACATTTGAGGGTGTTTAGATCCAAATCCATAGTATACCATTATATGTTTATTCTAATATTAAACATCCCTATAACCTATATGATCTAACTATAAACAAAACTACACTCCCATGTATCCATGTAAGGATCCATGGTTCTTCTTAAACTGAAACTAACAAACAAAACACATCCAAAACCAAGGTTTCAAATAGGAAAAAGAAACACATTGGGAAACAAGGGAAAAATTCCCCATAGAACCACTACTCATGGAATGTTACCGAAAAAAATACTAGAAATGATTTCCTCAGGTCATAATTTCTCCAAACACCATGAGAATAAATTGAAGAAATAATTTGTCATCAAAATAAAGTCATGACCAAGAACCCAAAGGATACACCCAAGGATGTATCATCTATCAACCTAAAAAATTTCCATGCTTGATTAAAAAAACCAAACTAAAGATAACACAAGAGTATCCTGATAAAACATACACTCATTGTTCTAGTAATCAAACCAATGATCATGAACTAAGACACATAGCTTACACAATTCCAAGGAAAACATTATTAACTAACATAAACATGAATATATTTAATACACACTACTAAGAGGATAATACACTACATGACACTCCATTTAGAGAACAATAAATGTGAAACCTTTAAAGGGTAAAGAACCTAAATACAATTGATATACTTCCACAGGAGAACCTTTTGGGAGGATGAAATCAAATCATTAGGGACCAGAAATATACTAGTTTGTGTATCCTAAATAATACCAAGAATACCAATAACGGAAAAATTAATTAACATGAATTAAAAAAAATCCTTTCCAAAAAACAGCTCTTTAAAATGACATTCCCCACAAAAAAGAGTCAAAAAATCTTCTTTGCAGACCAAAGAACCTTTTCAATATGACCTAATTCCCTAAAACGACAAATAGAAACAATTTTACAACTTCAACCTACATTCTAACATAACTTGTTCAGTATAATATGTTTGAAAAATACATTTCAAAACTCACACTAACTAGTTTTAAAACCAAAACACTCTTATTAGTTTTATTACAAAAACAAGTGTATGTCATTTGAAGTCTTCAAAAATCACTTATCCTTCTTAATCACATGTTAAGGGTAAAAATTAAAGCAAGGCACAATATAAAATTTAAAAAAAACAAAGGTTTTATTTATAATTGGAATCCTATGCTTCAAAACATTGTATATAACTAATTTAAAAATAAATAGAACTTAAAAACATTACAAATATAAAATCAAATTCAAACATTTAAAAAATATCCTGAAGAAATTCTGTTTTTTTAAGAAATCCTTGAGGACCTATTTTAGTTATGAAAATATTTTTCTCTTGGAATATATTTTTAAAACACACACCAAACCGATTTCACATCACATGTGAAGTCACATAAACAAAAGCATAACAAAATCCTAAATAAAAACACAATTCAATGGGGTAAACATATCATGAGTCTTGGTGTAAATCCATTACCATTTCCCTACCATACTAGAACATCCAAGACTTATGATGCATAAAAATAAGAAGTATCATAGAAGTGGAATTATGCTTGGTTTGGACACATGGTTGAAAACCACATGAAAATCATTCATTAGTACCTAAAATATATCAAGAATCTACTGTTTGGTTTCTCCATTATTGTTTAGGACCTATAATCTATCCTCAAACTTCAATCCCCTTTTCCATATCCATCCCAACAATCAAACACTACCCCCCAAGGAAACTCAAAACATTCCATTGAGGATCATGGAACCACCAAAATCAGCAAAAAAATGGTCATCCAAAAATTCTATTAAATATATTGGATGAATCAAAAAAAAATTAACTACCCATGGAAACTCTAGGATCTGGGAGAGAAAACACTTACATCAATCACTCCACACATACCTCTCATGTCCCAAAATCATTATCTTGAAACTACCAACGTCCCGAATAACAATAGGGAATCCAAAAACCTAGGCCTCACTAAGAACCAAATCTATGATTCTAAATTTTAATTAACTGACCCAGGGTGACATATAAACTAGTTCCAAGACCGATCCATCACATTGCCTAAGGGGTATTCCTAATCCTGATGGGATCGAAGCTAGGGCCTGGGAATCACTGAATATACCATGGGAAAGATGCAAACCTTCGGAAATAAAAAATATATATCAAATAGTGAAAAAAATAAACCATGCAGTAAGGGATAAGAATAAGTAAATATATAATAAAAAGATACATATAATTCATAAATAATGTAATAGTTGAAGTAGATACAAATAAAAATTATGTAAAAAATTACAATAGTTGAAACGACTAATTGAAAATCAAATGTGAAAAAACAACCCAAATAAGCTACAAAGAGCCTCTTCATGAGCCACACTGACCGTCCAAATATATATCACAATTGAAAGATCAATTGAACTAAAATAAACTAAAACAAATATGGACTTATAAAACCATTTCATAGAAACCGTTTTTAAATTACAATTTCAAAATTTAAAAGTGTTTTCAAATTTTTACCCAGTTTTCCAAAACACCTGTGAAAATTTAAATTCCAATTAATGTTTGGAAAAATATCATGCAATCACATCTCATTGAAACCCAGACACACTAGAGTTTAAAAAACTAATCATTTTCACCTTACTATTAAAATAAAGTAAAATATATTTGGGAATTAACTCTTCACATTAGAATAACTCCCCTTTAAAACCCATTATAATTTTATTGATAGAAAAAAAAGCACACTAAATCATTTTTTATTTGAATTCCATCCACAAATACTATTTAACAAAAAATTTAAAAGTAAGAAACACAATAAAAAAAAGAATAAATAAAAAAACATGCACCACTATGTCAATTTCATAATAAAATTAAATGAACCACATGTATATAGACTCCAAGAAATAAAACAATAAAAATGGGATAGAATTAAAAAAATATAAATACACCAAAATGATCCAAAATATGATTATTGGATCGTAAGAATCATCATAAGATAAATGTAACCAAGTAAACACTAGAAACATGATCCCTAGTCTAGCATTAATGATCCTATACATATCCCTGACTACCGAATTATACTATATGAAAATTAGTCCTCCAGAAAGATTATTCAGAAAAAATACCACTAAAACATATTCCATCTCATATGATACACAACAACTATTAGTCTAACCGATGAGGTGTAGATTGGTAAAAATCCTTAGTTAGAACATTTATATATCAAGTCTTGCACTTGTGAAGACCTCTATATAGTCATCAAAGAATTCCCACGAAAATCCAAATGAATTTGAGAACAAAACAATGATCACATGGTTTAAATATAAAGAGATTGAAAATAACTAATTCCTCAACCCCATACACCCTTAAAAGAACAACCCCAACTATATGAAAAAATAATATAAATATAAATATATATTAATATAAAATTCATCCCTATTGCATCATAATCCACCATAAAAAGAGATTGAATAACATGGGGGATAAAGATGCTTTTGTACATTTAATGAAAATTCTTTTCTCGTAAAATTCCAAATTATCCTTTTTTATAGGAAACTCCTAGAATTCCAATCCCATCCCATAAAATTTAGAAATATTTCCAAACAACTATTGGGATGAAATATTATTACAGAAAATTGAAGTATTCTAATTGAAACAGACACAATGCATAAAAACCCATTGAAGTCATACCAGGTTTTAAATAATTTTTAAATTCTATACTCAATGAAAAAAATACTCCCTTTAAAATGAAACAAATCATTTATATTATTTAAAAATCTATAAAAACCTCACATAATACACATTAAAATCATTTGGTTCCAAGAAATACATTTAATTACCTTATTTTGGTACTCACCATTTCTTTTTAGAAAAAAATTCATTAAGATCCAATAAGTAGTTTTTAAAACCAGTTTTATTGATTATTAATTGATAAAATGTGACCATTTATAAATACAAATATGTTTCAAGTGACTCTTATAAAAAACCCACATCTTTAAAAGTCTTCTTATACACTTATAAGAACACTTTTCATGGAATCACATTTCATCAAAAGGGTTAAAACCGTTTGGAAAACCCCATGTCTCTCTCATAGAAACTCATATAGGCATAACGCTAATAATAAAAAAACATTAAACCAACATGAATTCAAATAAATTTAATAAAATGTGATAAAAAAGAAACACCAACCACTATTTGATAAAAAATAATATGGATGTCATCACTTATGAATACAAAAACACCAATAAGATAAGGAGTTCCCTATATAACCACTATATAGACAAATATCCAATATTATATCCAAAAAATACCCAAAAATCATCAAATTGTGGCCTATATTTATGAGAGGATGGAAAATTTAAGGGAAAAGAGGAGGAGAAGTGAAAGATAGTTTTAGAGGAACATACCATGGAGAAATGTACTTAAAACCGAGGAGATTAGCCATCAAAATGGAAATCCAGTGGGGAAAAATCCTATAGGTGAGAATTGTAGTCTATTTTTACTAGTGTAGGTTAAAAAATGAGGATGTTTGGGAAAAAATATAGTAGATAAATTTCTATAAATTCAAAATATTATTGAATATGATAATGTATCAGGTCTTAGTCATATATTTTCTCAAATTGTACACCAATCGTGTACAGGTCACATCCTAGAAAAACCCCACTCAGGAAGTTTAATGTGAATATTTTAATGGTTTCAAAAGAAACATGAAATATATGCTTAATTAAACTATAAAATGGAATATTTAATTTAAAAACTTGTCACATATTTTTTCAAACCATTTGAAAGTCATGAACTAATGCTCCAAGACACAATAGAACCCACACAATTTCACTTAGAACTCGTATAGTTTGAACCAACCCATGCGCTCCTTGTCTAATTCAAACCATGTAATTTATAACTGATCTACATAGAGGTTTATCTAGTACCACATAATGGTCTTCCCATTATATGTCCAAAATTATGCTCCACAAATGTGTTCCAGAACAAAACTCCAAATTCCCAGAGTTTTGGGCCAAAACATATTGGAACATAAAACAACAAGAAAATGAAAAAAAACACACCAAAAAACACCATAGGGACATAGTGGGTGTCCCAATGACAATTCAATGCTAACCTCTATCAGCTTAACCTCACATATTATAATTGTACTACTCTTGCCCACCTAACCGATAATTCATATTTCTAATAATTTATCAACCATAGGGTGAAATATCTCTCCCCATGTCAAATCCCCATTGGATTCTCTATTACCAAAACAACCATTTTGGGTTCTCAACAATAAATGTCTCAATAAAATTCCAAATCACCACACACGCAATGGAACTAATCCCCACTAGGAATCCACATATGATATTACCCCTTTGAGGGAAATAATATCATCTATAAGAATATAAAATCATCACCTTAAGATGATATGTATTTTGTAAACCATAACAACATGGTTTAATTTAGTATGATCCCACCAATAATCTATATATGGAAAATCATATATATTATTATTGAGACTTTATTTAACCAATTTTTTTTTCATGGAACCAATACCAAGGGATAAATTCCCTAAGATAACCTTTAAGGGGTAACTATACTTCCCTTACATCATGTGACTATATAGTCATCATGAAGGAACATCCCTCTATAAGATCCACATAAAATGCCATAAAAATAAAAAAAAATTGTAGATCAGCCGAGTCGAATTCCACCCACATGTTTTGTTTTTTCCAAGTATTACATTTTTTTTCAATGAGTCAATATGTATAGGTGTGTGATGATGAAGTGGATATGATTATATAATTATTAAGGAATCATTTAATAGAGTCCTTCGTATTCTTTATAAATTGTCCTTATAATTTTAATGATTGATGTTTTCATATTTAGGGAAATAGAAAATATTTTTTAGGGGATTAATAGAAACTTTCTACAATATAGAAGATAGAAGGCCTCTAGATTGATTCTACAAGGTCTGCTATAATTTTGAGTTATAATTGATTATTATGTAAAGGTAGCTCTTATTATCTTTAGACTGAAAAGGGTACATCTTTACCAATGTCAGTGTATCCCAAGGTGACACTACACTGTCTAACGGTGATGTGTAACTTACATTACATACATATGGGTTTATTGAGATTTAGAATTCCTGTATAAGGGTACAAGAAACTGGTATAAGGGTACATAGGTGCTACGTTAAGGTATTCATTAAATAAGAGAGAATGAATAAATATACTCAGTGGTGATATGTAATGTTACTTAGGATAGATTTTGTCTTGCGTAATGATACTTAGGAAAACTATGTGCATGTACACAAGAAAAACTGAGAACTATGTAAGGGTATCCATTGCTATGTTACGGTATGTAAAGATTTCCATTTCCCCCAAAAAGTTTGTAATGGATACCTTCATAAAGGTAAATCATGGTTTTTTCATCTCATGTAAGGGCATCTGCAAGATTCCTTAACTCATGTAAGGGTACATAATGTTAAGAAAATCGAGTGTTTTAAACTCAACACAAGATACACCATAGTAATGATAATCTCACTATAGAAGATTCATGGATTAAGAGATGAATTGGCCACAACATTTCCCTATGATGTGGAATGTCTGAATTCAACAGAGGAAAGGAAGTAAAATGTGTTGAAATTTGGAAGGTGTGGTATGTCACTAGGGTTTTTGTTTGTAGACTAGAAAAATCACTTAGGATAATATTATAAGTATGAGTTTTGAGAAGAAATAAAGTAGCATATTTCTATTTATCTGATTTCTACCACAATGCTAAATACATAAATACTTGTAAATTTTAACTTTTTGTGAATAAGTGGGATCTGAGTAATTATAGTGTTTATATATATTTAAATATTTCTTGTTAGATGGTAAGGTGACCCCATACTATTGTGTATTTGAATAAGAATTTATTTTAAAATTTATTTATTGAAATTTAACATGAAATTATCTCCAGAGTAAATGAGGAATTGTTATGGGATATTAAACATTAAATAATAATAAAAATTTGTTTGAACATAATTTAGGTTTCACTCTAAAAAGAATAAAAAAAATAAGAATAGATTTCAATATCTGGTAGTTATTTAAATGAAATCGTAGACGAAAATATCGATGGTTGTGTGAATGAGAAAACAAATTTGTAATCATTATAATTACCATCATATAAATATATAAATTAGTTTGTTAAATAATATAGGTAAGATAGTTGAGTACTCTTATGGTAAATGAAAAAATCATCTAAGGGACTGATACATCTAGTATCAAGGAGAAGAATAAATATAGACAAATCCATGAGTTCTTTGAATGAGGCATACTAGCATATTTATTAATTGAGAGAATCAGATCATCCAAGATTAAAGAAGAGTTTCAAGTCCGACCAACCAACTTCACGTATCTATCGATGAACTAGTAGTATTGTACATGATAAAAAATGATCTGATAAGACCATTGAGTAAGACCATCATTCAAATGGTTTAAGATCTATCTAGTCTTCGATCAACCCTAAAGAAGTTAATAATTCTTTTGGTTGGTGCAGGAAGCTATAGAATAATCATTTTGGACTCTATAGTAGGATAAAACATTGTGGTATTATATGTTGATATCTTGTATTGGTGGGGCTTTCTAATCACAAGTAGGAGTATTGTGGGACATATTATTGATTGTAATTGTACTTTCCCTCAATGTAATTTCCCATATATAGTAATGAAATTGTAATCAGATGGGATAAACGACTATAATATGGAGTAGTATTTTATGATGATACTTGTAAATACTGTGTACTACTATATTATTACAGTTACACATGATGTGAAATTAAGATACAATGTTAAGAATATAAAGAACCCTAAAAATTTTGCATGGTTGAATTTTAAAGAATGTGAATTTTTCCAAATAAAGAACTAATTCACTCCCCCAATAATCAGGGGTCAATCGCATTTTCAGCTCTACAATTGGAATCAAATCCATTTACCTCTAAATATCCATTTATTTATTTTTTTAATATAATTTTTCATGAAAATATTTTAGGAAGGTTTTAGTTTCCTCGTATTGAGTGAAAAGAAGTAACCCATACAAATAAACATCTATAGATTTCCACTATGTGTTAGAAAAAAATGAAGAAAATAGGGGGAATGATGTTGAATTAGAATAATAAATTTAAACGAGAAACACCACTAACTATAGGTAATTATACTGGTAAATGTATTAATTATTATTTTGATTTTGATTCTTCTAATGATTCATAGTCCAGATATATGATAATGTTTAATTTAGCAATCTTCATTCTAATTTCAAAGAAAATGTGAAGATAGCTCACAAAGAAGTGGTTGTGTGTATTATTCGTACTAACATTGGAATGACTTCTTATAATTCATAGTTAAAAGAAGATGTGAAATAATTTGAGGATGTAATAATTAAGAAGTTAATAAAGTGTGTCTCTATCATTGACCAACTAGAAGCAAGGAATAAATCTGTTATTCATATATAAAAAACAATTTCAAAGTTATGCATGTGATAAATTTGTTAATGAGGTTATATTTTTAGAATCATTCAATGGACTTGAAAAATTTGAAAGTGTTTTTATGCATTTCAAATACTCTCAATAGAGTTTAAAATAAAAAACATTAAGGTTCTCGACAATTATTTACCATAATTAAGAAAACTTTGTGAAGAAAAAATAATGGATGTAAAGGAGTATTGGGAAGGAAAATATACCATATACTGAGGATGAAAATTACTCCCTCAATATGTATTACATTGAGTTTGGGGTGAGATTAAAAAAATCAAGAATCACCACAAGATATAATTTCACAAATTGTTTTAAAGTTATATTTTTTCACACATATTTATGTTAAATGTCATGATTTTAATAAATATCAATTTTATAGAATGAATTCCATGATATCTTCCTCATATGAATTGTAAACAACCTCTAATGTAAATATCTACCATAACATAGAAATATTAATTTGTACTAATTCTATTTCAATAACTTGTATAGGTTTAATAGAAATAGATATAAAACTGTGGATGGTGAAAAATATTTATAAACCCAACACATTAAGGGTGGATGAGAAAAGATACATAAAAAGATATTCCATGTGAATTTTATTAAAGAGTGAGTTTTTTTACTCAACGAACAACAGTGTTTTCAAAATATGAAATCTTAATAGACTATACAATAAATAGATATAAAAAAGATTCTTTGGGTATTTTTGGTGTCTTCGGATGCATGGAAACAATTCTATGGAATGTTGGAATAATATTTCAATTCATGAAAATCATATAAACCATGAATAATGGGGAGAAAATCATAAGAGAGAGTAAAAATTTTATTTCAAATGAAAAACAAAAACAAAAATAAACATGATTGTTCCATTAGTAGTAAACAAAATAAAATAATTGAATAAAAACTACAAAGAAAACATGGAAAGAATAAAATATATTAGTTATTGATAACAAACAGGTGGCTAGTGCATTCTTTGAAAGGTGAAAGATGTATTAAAATACAATAAAACAAATTATTGACATGGATACTTGGATAGTTGGAGCTATTTAAATGTAAAATGAATGGAACTACAGGTTAATGTACTCAATTAAATAAAAATAAATGAAGATAACAAACAAAAGAAAGTATGGGTTTAGAAGTAAAGAGTATCTTATGTTTAGATGATTCTCTCAGTCTTATATTTACATCAAATAAATCCTGAGGATCCTCATATTCCTTATTACATTATATATACTCAGGACACGTTGGGGGTCATGTAAAGGTACTCCGGGGAATAGTGTAAAGCTAATCAGGAATAACTGAGTTATTTTTAAGGTTATTTTGTGATGAATTAGGGTAAGTAATGCTTTTCATTACCCAAGTAAGAGTAAATTGGATACATTCATAAATTTAAATTAGGGGTTTACTTCTCACATAAGTTAATCATATATCATCCTCGTGCTATGTTAGGTTATGTAACAAAAGGGTAATCAAGGTTTTTAAACTCAACATGACCTCTGCCATAAAGAAGGTCATATCACCATAGAATATCCATGTTTAATGATATAACCATGATATAGATTATATCTAAATTGTGGTAGGTACAAATACAATAGATCCAGTGAATTAATTGGTGTTTCACTATGGAAGGTTAACTACTGTACAAAGTTTTTTTGGATAAACCATGGAGGAATAACATATGAAAATATTCTATGTAATATTTTTGAGAAGAAATAATATAGCTGATTATGAACCCATAGTTATTTTCATGAATGGGTGAAGGTATCGATTTTTTTAAGAAGAGAAACTAGAGGAATTACGGAGTTTGTATATATTTTAATATCACATGAAATATTAGAAAAATACCCAAGCCTATCAGGTATATGATTGAGAATTTATATGATTAATTATCCTTGTATATTTAACATGGAATAATTTATAGAATAATTGAGTAATAATTCTATCATATTAAACCTAAAATTATATCAAAAATTAATGTGAACTTAATTCAGGTTTCAGTAGTACCAAATTATAAGAAATAATATATAATTTTCGTTTCATATAGTCATGTAAAAGAAATTATGGAGGTAATTATCAAATATCATGTGAAAAATAAAAATAAGCTACAATCATTAATATTATTATCATATATGTATATATTTTATGTTGTCAATGATTATTTCCATGATAATTGAGAAATATTGTGTTAAACACAAAAATAAACTAGGAGTCCAATACCTAAAGTATCGAGGAGAACATGGAGAGTTGAATGAAAAAGTCATTTTACTGATACATTCTTGAGTATTAGAATAATTTGAGAATCAAATAATTCATGATCTGGGAATATTTTATAGGCCAACAAGGCTGATCCATATTACTATAAAAGACCCTGAAAATTGTAAATAAGGAAACCTGATCACATAGGCTCATGGGGGAAGGATTTTATCTTGAATGTTGAAGATATTTATAGTTGTAAATCCACCCAAAATATGTAAATAAAAATTTTATTCAGTAATGAAGGAAGTAGAATATTGCAATGGGAATCTTGATTAGGAGAAAAATTAGTGGGATTCTATTTTGAAGGCTATTATATGTGGCATATTTTTTATCTATAGTATGAATTTTGAGTGAGAGCATTGTGGATATCTATGTTGATAGGAATATGATTTCCCTTGGATTCAACAACCTATATATAATGATGAATATATAACCAAGGAGGGGATAACTAGTTTTATCCAAGAGTGGGATTTTATTCCCATCCTTGTAAATATTGGGTTCTTATCTCTTTATTATTAAGAATACACTTCGGGTGAGATTAAGATATGATATTTTTGGATCGACAACCTTAATAATTTTGAGAGTATGAATATGAATGGAATAGGATTTATTAAAATATTCCACTAATTCCCCCCTCTTAGTGGCCAATTTGGATCGGTGATTTATAAGTTATATAGTAAAATAATCATCAACTTATTGTCAGAACATTAAACATAGTGACCCTCATTGTCAATGATATTAATCACATAAAATCAAATGTATGTCTTGAAAATCCTATGTGATCATAATTATGTATATACTCAGGATTCTTTCTCACATTCCTAGATCCAAAGTCACAATAACAATAACAATACACACATTATATTGAATAAATATAATTATTACAATAAAAAACAATGAAAAATAATCCAACATCCCTAGTAAATTGAACATATCACTAAAATGTTTTTTACAAAAGATACTCATAAAATGTCCATCAAAATATCTGACATGTCCATAAACTCTTATAATTATAACCCAAGTAGTAAAAAAAAGAAAAGGATGCAGTTATTCCACACTGTAATATCCCTTAGTTAGAGTCCATTCCCCTATGTCACAGTTGGAATTATCAAGTGACCTCAAGTGTTTCTTCCCATATGATAGAGGCCTTGAACTTTTAGTGAGGGTATATGCTGATATAGGGAGAGACTGTACAATTATATTAGAGTATATTAATAATATAAATAATAAAAAAGAATCCACATCCATAATTAAGCATTTATAGAATAGAAAAAATAAATATTTCAATAATAAATTAATGTTGAAATATATAGTTATACAACCTAACTGATCTCCCAATAGGATGATCACACAATCAAATAAATAAATAAAATAAACACAATAAGTCTCTATTACCATTTTTAAACATCATCTCGTCCATATCTTCACTCCATATAAGCTATTTAAGTGAATGATCATTTATTGGGGTATTGTTAAATCGCAATATTTTTTACATGTGCCCTTATTGAGTATTAAATTTTTATGGGAACCCAATACAAGTCTTAGTATAACATAGTAAGTAACCACCAATGGGGTCTGAAAAATAATAAGTAAATATAGTGTATGAGTAAGTGAAATGATAAAAATAAAACTCACATGACCTTGGGTTCGTGATTGTTTTTGTTTCCATTTTTTTTTACTTTAATTATCAAATTTATTTTACATAAGTGATGTGATAGCTTATGGAATTATGTACCTACCCATTACATGGAGACTGAAGGTACAAAAAATGAATTGTTTTCAAATTATAATAAATGTTATACATGTGGAAAAAAATTGAGTCGCAGATGAGGTCAATAGAATACAGAAAGATCATTAATTTAAATATCAAACTAAAGGTAATTGAGTTGCATCCTATGATATCTAATGATTGTATGTACTGATTTACATTGAATTCAAATTCATAAGACTTTGTTTTAACTTTTTTCCATATTTTATGTTTTGAATATTAAAATTCCTCAAAAAAAATTTGTGTATCTCATCATTACTAGAAATATTTTTTAATTAGCACAATATTGTTAAATTATATATTGAGATATATTACATGGAATTTTACAAATCATATTTCATATAAAAGTTAATTATATTATATAATTTTTATTCATGTTTGAAAATATGTAAATTATGTCTCTAAATATTTACAATTTTGGTATAAATTTTTTGAATTTTGTTTTTCAACGTCGTAACATGAATCCTTTCATGTGACTACATATTTTTTCCCGTAGTTACCACAACATTCTTTTCATGTGACTAAATTTTTTTTTCAATTAGACTGAATGGTGATTTTTTCTAATGGAATACAAGATGATTTATTAATTAATAATATGTGGAGGATCGTTTGACCGTGAAGATGGTTATGAAACTCATATAGTGCATAAGAAACCAAATGTGAATTCATTGGTTGACAATTTTGTGGATAATAACAGTTAAAATACGATTTCATGTTGATTGACGACATGACCACATAATAAGTAAAGTTTCCACATATTTCCAATTGAATGTGCCATATACAATTGCTCAAGTGACCACTTGTTATAATATTCATATGGTCTATAAACCAACCACATGTAATATAAACTGAATTCAAGACTAATTGAACTGCATTCATGAGTTGATAAAATTATAGGTTAACTTACCATAATAGATATACCTCATTTTCAATCGACACTCGTGATCAATTTGACTCTTTATTTGTTTTCTCAAAAAATTTATGTTTCTAAACATGCACTTTTTAATTTTTTTTAATTACTTGTTTTAATCCATGATTATACTTTATTTAAAAGAAGTTTAATTTATTACATTAATTCATTTCCATAACATAGTGAAAATGATAAGTATATTTATAATTTTAATCATTTATAAAATTTAATTTTGTTTATTCGTTATTTTCCTATAAAATTACAACATATATTTCCATTATATAAATTTTTATATTTTGTGTTGATTTTCATGTATTATTAATTTTTAATTTAATGTTTCATTATATCAAACTTATTCAAACTTTTTTTTCATTATTTTCATGTAGTGATAATTATGTTCTGATTAATTACACACTACATGAATTATAAATTATTTTAAAATTTGTATTAGAGTGTTATATTGCCTTATGATATTTATGGAATTTCACTTACCTACTATTATGGAGGCTATTTCAATTATTTAATGATTAATTCAAATTATTTTTAATTAATATTTATGTATTTAGTTAAAAAAAATTTGTTATAAGAATTTTGGATTGTTTATTATCTCTATCTTGGAAAATTATGAAGTTTGAATTAGAATTACATTAATAGGAGGGATATTGGATTATTACACCTATAGATACTATTTAAAGCTTAATGGTGAAATTAGAGAACACTCAACAATAGAACACAATCTATTGAGAACATAAAAGCTTTTTTCTAGACATTGAAGTGTTGTAAAATCCATGTCCTATGAGAACAAGTTTTCATCTTATATATTGATTTTCAAGTAATAAAAAACAACTTCTATGACTTCTACTACTACCTTTTTGAGACATCTTAATACATTACTCATGAACTAGTACCTGTGATTATTTATTTTATCTTCTATTTTATCCTATTTTCTTATACCCATAGGACTACATCCCATCTTGTAGAGACCCGTATCTTGACGTACATGGACATTACATTACATTTGTGGAATACTTAGTACATAACAAAAACACACACACAAGGATCGTAATAGTTTAGTGTCTTTGGAAACTCGGAACATAATCTTCTAATCGTGGTGAAAGATCTTCAATATCTCCCATAAAGATCTTCCCTTTTTTTTACCTAAAACCATTCTTTATTTCCTGGGGAAAAGAAAACATAAAAGGGTGAGCTCAAATGCTCAGCAAGGGCAAATAAAGGAAATAAAAATCATATCATATCTTTTTAAAAATCATAACCTGCAAAAGAGATCATAATATCTTAACATGGAATAAATCATAGAAGTGAAAATGAGATCCCCATAATCATAACATGAAACTTGAAACATTGTGGCATGCACACATAATCTTGGAAAATCATTTCTTTTTAGTCATGACTCATTTCCAAGACTATCTTAGTGGACAAAGTCCCTTTCTGAATCGAGTAACCCTCGTTTCAGTCCTGTTTCACTGAACCGGTATAACCTACCGTTCCAGCCCTGTCTATCTCATGAGATATAAAATCTTTACCCAATGCATTGGAGGGAGATATAGGTCCCACCCATCTTATAATGAATCCTTTCTTATGTGTGCCACATAATCATAAAACATACATCATTGCATAACACATGTAACAAAAATGGGATTCTTGAAACATCATGACATCATAAAACAAATCTTATAAGGAAAATGACTTCAGAAAAATAATTCCCTCATAACATAATCAAATCAATTTAATTAAAGGGATAAAAACATAACCCTTTATTATCTTAGATGGAAAATAATTTTGATAAAATACTTGAACTCCATTCTTGAGGAAAATATCCTTTCTTATTCAAAAACACTTTTCTTTTCTTAACATGTCATACTAAAAGAAGTTGATCAAAAATAAACTTGAAAACTTATAAAGGAAGATTCTTGGAAATAATGTTTTAAAAATCCATTCTTGCCATATAAGTTAAAGAAAAACATTCTTCGTACTTTTGTCGGAAAAGTCAAAAAGTACCTCGTATGAAAAACGACAAAAGATTCCTTTCATATTCTTTACTAAAAACTCGCTGAAGGGGAAAATTGGATTTAAACTATTTTAAGTGGATGGAAACAATATTACATATTGAGGGAACAAGGATGTGGATGATAAAATACACCCCAGTAAATACCAAAGTATAAACAATCTCGGATAAAAATGAGATTGTTATATTTTCCCTTACCTTAGGTCCGATTTGCTTTGTTCGTGTCCGAAGCTCCTCTTCTTTGGAACGCCTTTTTGAATCCTCCACTTAAGGAACTAAGATTGGTCTTTGGAGAAGACCAGGACCTCTAGGATTTTTCTAGGGAAGTGGAGAAGGGAAAATGGCAGGGGTTGGCCGAGCTTGAGTGCTCAAATTGGTGTGAGGAGGAGGGGGAGGAGGTGCCCTTTTATAAGGGAGGAGAGGGGCACCTTAGGAATATCTCAAAATATTATTTTATATTAAAGTCAAAATCGGTTTATAATGGTTCCAAAGGGTCTTATTTTGAAGCTAAAGTGGGGATGGGTCGAAATCCTATCAACCAATAGGATTTAGACAAGTTTAGGGTATTATTTTAACCTTATCAATTAGATTTAACTCTAAGTTAATTAATTTAACTTTTACCGTGTCTTTTTGTTTTCTTTCACTATATGGTTAATACACTTACTATAACATGCCAAACGAACCCCAAATTGTTTATTATTAATATATATATCTTTATCTAAGTCATTTGGCCGAACCTTAGATTTTTAGGAATAAAATAACAATTAGTAATATAATATTTTATTTAAAAACTATTTTGTGTCAATTTTGACACTATTTGATATATGATTTTTTTGAAAGTCATAACAGAATTATATGTTCGAACCAAGTTGATTAAATCAACACTAATATATCATAGTAACCTAGAAAATTAGTGGAATTCATAAAAAGTCTTAAATTACATTTATTTTGGTATTTATATTATCAATTATGTCAATATTTCATTAATAAGATAATTACTGCATCATCTTTGTGTCATAAATATATTAATTTATTTGATGTCTAAAAATTAAAAATAAAATACCATCATGTAGGAAATATTTTTAGATTTCTAATGAATATCTAATTTATCTTATGTATAACCCCATATTAAAAATGATTTACTTATTAAACATTGATTTTAACTATTTTAACCCTTCTTTAAATAAATTAATAATAAATGTCCTAATCTAATCCAAGTGGGCCTAAATGGTCATATTTTATTCCTAAGTTTGTTTTTGGATGAATTACACTTGTCCAATAGAATTAGGACATGTGTTAGGGTAATATTAATATCATATTTACCCTTAGTTACCCTATTTACTATTAACCGCGGTAAAAAAGGTAAAAAGTTACTATTCACCAAAAAATTATTTTTATCTCATTGAACCACATTTTACATACTGACATCAACCGTGTCTGTCGGATTTTTGAAATTCCATTCACAGAAGCGGTAAAATTAAGTTTTATGCAAAATTCAGTTTTTAACCTACCACTTAGTGGTTTTACTATTCATCAAAAATTGAAAGTTTTCAGAAAAATACCAAAATTTCACCCTAGGCTAATTTCGATATTCTGAGTCCAAAAATGAAGTCCATTTTGAAAAATAAAATTTATAAAATTTCAAAAAGTGGTTATTACTATTCATAACGGCTAGTTTTAATAATATTTTAATAGCATATTGTTGTTTAGTGAAACTCGGTATTGCGTATTACACACGCTATCGAGGAAGGTCGTGATTGCGTGTAATGCAAGGCAAGTCAAGGATGCGTATTGTGCAAGCTCCTTTTGGTGTAGCGTACAACACAAGACGTTAATAAAATTAAAAAGAATAGTTTTCATAAAATCTCGGGCTGTTACATTCTACCCCCCTTAAAATGAATTTCGCCCTCGAAATTCGTCGGGGTTATAAATAGTTTACTATTCGAAAGTTTCTTTAATAGAAACCCACATCGTAAAAAAGAATACCAAAACCAATCTTTAAAAACAAAAGTATGAAACGTAACGGTTACCCAAATAAACCAATCACTGGGTTTCCACATAGGTGAAAATATGGATATGGAAGAGAAATCTAACCATCATGTTCTGATGGAGAGTGGTAGAGAACATGGCTATGGAAAAGCCAGTAATCACAAATCCATAGATTTGTGATGATATAAGGTACCATCTGATTCATCAGGTATAAGATCACTAGGACAACATTTTTGGTTTTCAAGATCATTTCCCTAAAGTTGAAAATTTGAAGTAGAATAAATACTTACTTTATTTTGGTACAATCTCACTGTTGTTCGTGCCTTGAAAAATTTCCACTTCATCTCTTAAATAAATGAAGTTGAATTTGTTATTCGTGAAGTGTTAGCAGATCATGTGATAGAACGACGGGTCATTCCATCCGTCTCAAACAAAAGGTGAGCAAAACTTATATACATAAGTCGATCTATAGTGAGATTAATCATATATGGTTCCTAAAATGGACTTATACCTCATATATCATACTGCTTAATATAATAAAACTAGTTTCTACTAAACAGGGACTTCATGTAGGCCAGTGGTAGGCGATAAAGGCCAGTCGCACTTCGGTTGTGGGTTCGATTCCCACAGCCTTGTCCGAAGTGATGGGCTGTCGCCCGTCCTGCAGGTTGTCCTTTTTCCAAAACTATATAACATCCCATCAATAATATCGAAAAAACAAACAATACTAACTTATGTCCAACATAATCCATTCCAATCTTTTAGGCTTATCCATAATACTGCAGTCGACTCTCATAATATAGTGAAAATGATTACCATAGATTTAACACCATCATCGATCCCCATATATCATAAGATATGTTTTGTTGGTCACATTCCAAACATTCAAAGTCCTTAATCGTGTATTCTCTTGAATACCTTAGTGAAAACATGAATGCAGTTAAAAGTTAACACTTTTCACATACCAAAATCCTCAAAATTCTATATACTCAAACTTAGTCCTTATATCAATCATGAGCTCATGAATACTGTTAAACATTTCATTTTCTCTTTTTCCCTTCATTATGCGCATAATATCTCAATCACTTTGAATACCACATTAGACCAATACATAAATATTCCAATATTCCAAGATACAACATTATTTTGGAATCCCATTACATAAACACTTAATCATTCCACCACATCGTTGTCATATTCAACATTGCCAATAGTGATCGCATGTGACTTCCCTTTGTCCTTTGCCTTAAGCGGTTTCTCATGTCGATCATCACTAACCCTTGGATTAGGGCATTTATTAGCATAATGCCCCATTTCCTTGCACTTGAAGCATTGAAGTGTTGGTTGTACGTTCTCTGCAGTGTTTGCTTTATTCACTTCATTAGAATCCCATTTTCCATTACTTCGACACTCAGCTGCTCGATGACCTTCTTTTCCACACTTAAAAAATTTTCTAATCCCTTTAAGACAATCTCCACCATGCTTCTTTCCACACTTTGTGCATAAGGAAACATTCATCTTCTTTTCACCATTATTCTGAGTTTTCTCCTTGAACTCCATCTTTCGTTTCTTGTCAAACCCATGAGATGGATATGTAACACCAACTTCCATTTCTACCTTGATAGCACAACACACAATTTCTTCATAGCTACTGAAGTCTCTTATAGCTAATGCCCTTCGAAGACTTGGTTTTAAGCCACTGAAAAATCGATCAACTTTACTTTCAGGTTGGATGATAATACCAGAAGCGTACCTTGCAAGTCTTGTAAAATTAGCTTCATAGGTACCAACAGATTCATCATCCCTTTGCTTCAGTTCAAGAAACTCTTTCTCCATATTTGTTCGGAGAATACGAGGGAAGTACTTATTGAAAAATAAGTTCTTGAACTCGTCCCATTCCATAGACTCAATTTCATCCCTTTTCCTCGTATTCTTAATAAGATTCCACCATTGATCAGCATCTCCTTCCAAACGATACACTGCTAGGATGACTTTATCATGTTCAGAACATTGAAGAACTGAAAATATCTTTTCAGTAGTACTAATCCATTTTTCAGCAACTAATGGATCAGTAGACCCACTGAAAGAAGGTGGACGCTGCCTCATGAAGGATTCAACATAATGTTGCTCCTTCCTTTGCTCGTTTGGAAGTCCTGCATTATTCATAGCTTGAGAAAGTTGTGTGAGCATGGCTACAAGATTTTTCATTCCGGATCCCATATCGTTTGGTTGCTCAGGGGGACAATCATTGCATTGCCCATCACATTCCGCATTAACACGGTTCCTTCGGGTTCCAGCCATCGTCTAAAACCCCAAAAGAATAGTATGAGAGGCAAAAATCATGCTAGGGAAAACAACATAATAAAGGGGTAGTACCCTCAATATCTAACATCTTAGGTTAAATTCGAAGATCGTTAGCGCAATTCTAGGACTATAACCTATACGTATACTTAACCTTAGAGACATCCCTAGACATACCTTAGAAATATCTCTAGGGATCTCACTAACGTTTTCGCATCCTAGTTTCCAAAGGTTGACTAAACCTTTCCTCTGATACCAACTGTAGAGACCCGTATCTTGACTTACATGGACATTACATTACATTTGTGGAATACTTAGTACATAACAAAAACACACACACAAGGATCGTAATAGTTTAGTGTCTTTGGAAACTCGGAACATAATCTTCTAATCGTGGTGAAAGATCTTCAATATCTCCCATAAAGATCTTCCCTTTTTTTTTACCTAAAACCATTCTTTATTTCCTGGGGAAAAGAAAACATAAAAGGGTGAGCTCAAATGCTCAGCAAGGGCAAATAAAGGAAATAAAAATCATATCATATCTTTTTAAAAATCATAACCTGCAAAAGAGATCATAATATCTTAACATGGAATAAATCATAGAAGTGAAAATGAGATCCCCATAATCATAACATGAAACTTGAAACATTGTGGCATGCACACATAATCTTGGAAAATCATTTCTTTTTAGTCATGACTCATTGCCAAGACTATCTTAGTGGAAAAAGTCCCTTTCTGAATCGAGTAACCCTCGTTTCAGTCCTGTTTCACTGAACCGGTATAACCTACCGTTCCAGCCCTGTCTATCTCATGAGATATAAAATCTTTACCCAATGCATTGGAGGGAGATATAGGTCCCACCCATCTTATAATGAATCCTTTCTTATGTGTGCCACATAATCATAAAACATACATCATTGCATAACACATGTAACAAAAATGGGATTCTTGAAACATCATGACATCATAAAACAAATCTTATAAGGAAAATGACTTCATAAAAATAATTCCCTCATAACATAATCAAATCAATTTAATTAAAGGGATAAAAACAGAACCCTTTATTATCTTAGATTGAAAATAATTTTGATAAAATACTTGAACTCCATTCTTGAGGAAAATATCCTTTCTTATTCAAAAACACTTTTCTTTTCTTAACATGTCATACTAAAAGAAGTTGATCAAAAATAAACTTGAAAACTTATAAAGGAAGATTCTTGGAAATAATGTTTTAAAAATCCATTCTTTCCGTATAAGTTAAAGAAAAACATTCTTCGTAATTTTGTCGGAAAAGTCAAAAAGTACCTCGTATGAAAAACGACAAAAGATTCCTTTCATATTCTTTACTAAAAACTCACCGAAGGGGAAAATTGGATTTAAACTATTTTAAGTGGATGGAAACAATATTACATATTGAGGGAACAAGGATGTGGATGATAAAATACACCCCAGTAAATACCAAAGTATAAACAATCTCGGATAAAAATGAGATTGTGATATTTTCCCTTACCTTAGGTCCGATTTGCTTTGTTCGTGTCCGAAGCTCCTCTTCTTTGGAACGCCTTTTTGAATCCTCCACTTAAGGAGCTAAGATTGGTCTTTGGAGAAGACCAGGACCTCTAGGATTATTCTACGGAAGTGGAGAAGGGAAAATGGCAGGGGTTGGACGAGCTTGAGTGCTCAAATTGGTGTGAGGAGGAGGGGGAGGAGGTGCCCTTTTATAAGGGAGGAGAGGGGCACCTTAGGAATATCTCAAAATATTATTTTATATTAAAGTCAAAATCGGTTTATAATGGTTTCAAAGGGTCTTATTTCGAAGCTAAAGTGGGGATGGGTCGAAATCCTATCAACCAATAGGATTTAGACAAGTTTAGGGTATTATTTTAACCTTATCAATTAGATTTAACTCTAAGTTAATTAATTTAACTTTTACCGTGTCTTTTTGTTTTCTTTCACTATATGGTTAATACACTTACTATAACATGTCAAACGAACCCCAAATTGTTTATTATTAATATATATATCCTTATCTAAGTCATTTGGCCGAACCTTAGATTTTTAGGAATAAAATAACAATTAGTAATATAATATTTGATTTAAAAACTATTTTGTGTCAATTTTGACACTATTTGATATATGATTTTTTTGAAAGTCATAACAGAATTATATGTTCGAACCAAGTTGATTAAATCAACACTAATATATCATAGTAACCTAGAAAATTAGTGGAATTCATAAAAAGTCTTAAATTACATTTATTTTGGTATTTATATTATCAATTATGTCAATATTTCATTAATAAGATAATTACTGCATCATCTTTGTGTCATAAATATATTAATTTATTTGATGTCTAAAAATTAAAAATAAAATACCATCATGTAGGAAATCTTTTTAGCTTTCTAATGAATATCGAATTTATCTTATGTATAACCCCATATTAAAAATGATTTACTTATTAAACATTGATTTTAACTATTTTAACCCTTCTTTAAATAAATTAATAATAAATGTCCTAATCTATTCCAAGTGGGCCTAAATGGTCATATTTCATTCCTAAGTTTGTTTTTGGATGAATTAAACTTGTCCAATAGAATTAGGACATGTGTTAGGGTAATATTAATATCATATTTACCCTTAGTTACCCTATTTACTATTAACCGCGGTAAAAAAGGTAAAAAGTTACTATTCACCAAAAAATTATTTTTATCTCATTGAACCAAATTTTACATACTGACATCAACCGTGTCTGTCGGATTTTTGAAATTCCATTCACAGAAGCGGTAAAATTAAGTTTTATGCAAAATTCAGTTTTTAACCTACCACTTAGTGGTTTTACTATTCATCAAAAATTGAAAGTTTTCAGAAAAATACCAAAATTTCACCCTAGGCTAATTTCGATATTCTGAGTCCAAAAATGAAGTCCATTTTGAAAAATAAAATTTATAAAATTTCAAAAAGTGGTTATTACTATTCATAACGGCTAGTTTTAATAATATTTTAATAGCATATCGTTGTTTAGTGAAACTCGGTATTGCGTATTACACACACTATCGAGGAAGGTCGTGATTGCGTGTAATGCAAGGCAAGTCAAGGATGTGTATTGTGCAAGCTCCTTTTGGTGTAGCGTACAACACAAGACGTTAATAAAATTAAAAAGAATAGTTTTCATAAAATCTCGGGCTGTTACACATCTCACACATGTTATCTCACATTCTATTTATTATTTTACATTCAAGTGAATTTTTTCTTTCTTTCTTTGTGGTGTGAATATAGAATATTGAATTCAACACTATTCAGTTGGGACTCCTATAGTCTAAATTCATTGTTATAATTGAGTTATGACTCCACATAAAAAAGTTAGTTGTTTCATTATACATCCTCAAGAAAAGATTTTTTGTAATTCGGATATGATTCACCTTAAAAAATCATTAAAGACTAAAATTTATCACTTGTAGAGTAAAGAGGTATATGAATATACTAGGTACAATTTTGACAGAACGACATAAAAAATTACATATCATATTCATTTTATTTTTTTGAAATAAATTAACATTATCAATTTAAATTTTCTTGTAAAATTTTTAATTTGGTCAATCCATCACCCCTACTACACAATCTGCTATCAAATAGTCTAGCATAATAGTTTGTATCACTGTTTTAACTTATTAAGGATAAATTAGCATTGGTATTTATCTTCCTCATATCAACCATAATGTATCAACAACATGTTCATATTGGATATAGAGTCAGTGTTTATATTTTTTTGTGTTAAACTTTATCCTATAACTCATAGTAAGAGGATAAATATAATTTTAGGAAGAAAAAATGAATGTAAATGATGAATGGATTCATCATAATACATATCACATTCATGGAAATGATAATAGTTTTTTTCAAATCGAGAATGGAGGCATACCTCAGACTGTTAGTAAAATAACATTAGTCGATCATGGTATAACCATACAAATTACGGGAGGCTGACCCAGATACTATTATAAAAAATGGTGTTTCTAAATATGTTTTATATTACATAGTAGTAAGTAATTAATATTGTGATTTGAAAATATGTTTATATAGTCATGTGTTTGTGTGTAAGATAATTCATGATATTTGGAAGATTGAACAAGTTACTCACATTTGATGAGAAAAAATGATTCGAAAAAAACTTCGAATGTATCGATATTAGTTCCAATATTTTAATATGGTTGAATATGAAACATTGAACCACATGTCCCACGAATTCATAAGCATTGGGTATGAAATTAATTTAATAAGAGAAACTTTGGAAAATCTAGTACTTGTCGAATTAGTCCTATGGTCTATAGAAAAATAAATACATTGAATAAAATATTCAAGTAGGAGGCTTAAAAAATAAAATGTGTCGAATTTAAATATTTAAGTATTATTTATACTAGATCCCGTAATTCTAAAATATATAACAGTTAAAAGATGATATGTTATATATTTTTACTAGAGTCTACATAAGAATAAAAAAGATTAAATTCAAGAATGGATAATAAATAAACTCTCTAAAGAAAAAACATAAGAAAGAAGAGACAAGAATTCCTAATATATCATATGTTACTTATTTTGAGTGTATATGGAAAAGGAATATCAATTATTAAAACCCAATAAAATGAAAAATACAAAAATAAGGATAAAAAAATTAATTGGCAAGTATTTAGAGTTTTACAAAAGAATCTAATTTTATTAACAAATATAGAAATAAGAATGAATCTTATGACGTGATCTTCATGTAATCTTTGAATGAGTTTAGAGATTATAGTTTTCAATTTGGATTTTCTGATTCTCATTATAATTATAAAAACCTGAATGTTTTTAAAATAAAAGATGGAATTTCAATGTTTAGGAAATATGTTTTTAAAGAGACTAATTTATATAATTATATTATGAAAAATAATGAGAAACTTTTTTGGAAAGATAATTTTCTTTTACAAAATAATGAAAAACATAGGATTAATACTTATTATTCATTGTAAACCTTATGATAGGTTGAAATCACCATAGTAATTGAATTAAAATTTAGAAGAGTAATTTTAATTTCATAAGAAATTTTTGTATTTTTATATTCAAGGCCAAGAATAGCTTCATAAAATTATGTCTTCAAATAAAATAAATAATAATAAAGATGTAATTTTTTATTACATAAGATCACCCAAAAGTTTTCAAACTCGTTTTTTAAAATGTAAATGTGGTTGTACTTCTACTGTTATATGTCATCAATGTTCCATGAAAAGACACTATGAAGATGATTTTTCTATTATATTTAAATGGTCTTTGTGATTTATAAAGACTCACAATTCGAAATCCCCATTATATAGTTTATCGTACAATATATTTTTTAAAAACTTTCGGGCACCTAGATTTTTTTTCTAATCCAATTGGAATTAATGTATCTTGGTTTCCAAAATTATTAAGTAAATGATTTTTATAGGAAATATGATTTGGATTTCTCATTAAAAATATATGGTAAATGGTATTAAATGTTCTAGGAATACAACCAAAGAATAATCAGTGTTTATAACTTATAAAAAATAAGATATTATCATTGTTACATTTAGAGATAATCTCAAAGGAATAGTAACATGTTTTATAGAATATGGTTTTTCTAATAATAAATTTATTTTGTAAAGTTTATATACTGAATTTTTGTAACAAAAATTAATAATTAACTCTTTGTATATGATGATAGAATTGGGGTTAAATTTAAAAACAATAATTTTTCAATTTTTAGGAATGATTTATTATTATTTTATGCTATTCAAGAGGGAAATATTTGTACTATTAATTTTTATGAACTAACAGTTCTACATATTAAGAGTTCAAATTCTATATAGAGTGATATAACTATTTTGAATCAATGACCTCGTAATTTTAATTTTATAATGTTGTATAAGATCTCTAAAAATGATAACATACAATAGTTATCTACTATGAAAAAAATAATAACTTCATGATTATGACTCTATTATTAAATGGAAACATTGTAAAGTTGTAGACAAACCTATCAACAAGATAAGCACTAATAGAACATTATAGTTAGTATATATTAATTTATTAGGCCCCAGTAAACATTTTATTCTTGGTATAACGAATTACACAATAGTTATTATTTATGATTAGAAAGCATTTACATTGGTTTATTTTATTACATATAAAAGTGATAGTTTATCTAGATTTTCATCTTTCTAGTAATTTAGGTAAAAATGATGAAGGTTGTAAAATTGTTTCTCTTGGATCTGATAAAAGATGTGAATTTCATAATTTATAATTTGAATTATTTTTTGAGAATAATTTGTATTCTTCTTGAACAATATAGAAAATTGGTGTAGTGGAATAGAAATATAGAACTCTTATTGGAATGGCTATAACTATAAAAATTGAATATAATATTACTCAATAATTTTAGTAATTTTTTTCTTCTAATTATATTTAAAATTGAATTATTGTTATAAAATTTTTGAATAAAACTCCATATGAATTTTTTAAAGGTAAAAATACGAAAGAATAATATTTTAGAGTTTTTAGTTGTATTGTTTTCATTGCGAATGCGATGGATAATTTTTAAAAATTTGATGGTAAGATTATTTAACGTCATTTTCTTGGGTATTATAATAATATTCAGGTGTATAGATTTTATAATAAAAGAACTATGGTAATTTAGGAATCACTTCATGTCATGTTTGATGAAAATAATGTGACATTTAATTATGATTCTTAGGTTTTGGATAATGAGTTTAGATATTTTAATTACGGTGATAGAAATATTTATCTTAAAGATAAATCTATTAAGGGGAAGAATACACATTATAAACTTGATCCCAGACTTTGTAATATTTATAAATATCAAACTAATGCTAATGATATTGGTAGACTTGATTTTATAATTAAAACTATAAATTCTCTTTGAATTTTTTGTGCTAATTATATTTTTTATTTCAAACTTTTTTCTTAATAATGTGAATGATGATTTTAATGATTATAATTGGATTTTCTCTATGCATGATGATATCAATTAATTTTATTAAAATAATGGTTGGCATTTAGTAGAATCCCATTTACATAATTATTTTATTAGAACAAAATATATTTTTTACAAATAACATGCATGCATATGGATAAGTAGTTAAAAATAAATATATACTTGTTTCTCAGGGATATTACTATGAAGAATGTGTCAGTTTTCATCATTAATTTTTTTATGTGACTATATTTGAATATATTTTATTTTTTCCAGTTTTCATTACATTTCAAGGTTTTATGTTGTTTCCGAAGGATGTAAAAATTATGTTTTTAAATTGTTATATTTATCAATATTTTCATATTAATAAACCACTAGTATTGAAAATGATAAATTCTTGAATGTTGTATTTTAGCTATCAAAATATTTGTATGGTATTAAACAAGAACTTCATTCATTTTTTATATAATTACATTATTTTTGTAGAAATTTTTTTTTATAATGGTAATGTTGACACAATTTTATTTACTGAAATAATTTGAAATGATATTTTAATTATTGAAATTTATGTTTATAATATTGCCTTCTGAATTTTAAATGTTTTTCTTTGCAAAGAGTTTTCAAATATTATGGAAACTGAGTCTGATATGAGTATTATGGGAGAGCTAAAACTCTTTTTGGACTCCATATTTTTCAAATAAATGATTGAAAATATTTTTGAATCAATCCAAATATGATAAATATTTGGTCAAAAATTTTGGTCTTAAATTTTGTAAATATATTAAAACATTAATGATAATTAGTTGTATGTTATATTCTATTACCCATAGAAAATATATTCATTCTTAATTAAATGAAATAATGATTGGACATTTTCTATATTTAACTATTTCAAGACCAAATATATTGTATAGTGTTTTTTATATGAAAATTTTCACTCATATTATGATGAATATATTAGATATATTTAAGGAAAAATAATTATGGTGTAAAGAACTGAAATTTCAATGTAATTTTATTAATAAATGAAAATTTTACGAGTCCGGGAAATTTGACGGTACGTGATTCTGAGGCCCAGAGTGCCAGGAATGAATTTCTGAACTTTTGTTCGGGTATGTTCAGTAATGTACGAGAAGGTATTTCTAACTTTTAAACTGATGCTCGGAATTGAAATCTAAGGGCACCGTTGAACTCGTAGTGCCAATTTTCACTTAAGAAGACTTTGACCTTGAAATCAGCTGGTCAAGGGTGAAAGATAGTTTTTGGGTTTTTTCATGTAAAAATAAAATAAAAATAAAAGTGTGTGACATTTTATTTTTATATAGAAACACCCATGTGGGTGTTGGGAGGTGAGGTGCACCAGAACCAAACCTCCATGTGGAAGTTGAGAAGTGGGGACCACCAGACCAAAACCTCCCACGAGAGGTTATGGTGGTGGGGTCCACCCGAACCAGACCCCCCAAGAGAGTATATGGTGGCGTTGACCACCTGATGCCTAAACATCTTGAACTTCCCTCTTTATGGAGAAAAACCTCTCAACCCCCCCTCATTAATATGGAGGAGCCTGTTGACTTCCTCCACATTAATTGTGCCAATGCACATACCTTCAATATCCCAACCTAGTAAATTTATTAGGTTAATTTTTATTTGTTCCAAAAAACAAAATAGAGAACTTAATCTATTATCCTTGGAATCTTTAGTGGAATTGGGAGGATGGAGATCTTGGGAGAAATATCTTCAATAAAGAACGCGTACTTTAATGAAGAATGCTCCACTGACGAAGAATGATCTGCCAACGAAGAACACTGACCCCCTTCAACCTTCTTCCTTTGGACATCTTTGGACATGGGACATCCTCATCTACGACGAATCGAAGACCGTAATACCTTCTTTCACCAACGTAATCAAGAGAAAGAGGTAGGGGTTTATTTCTATTTTATTATTGCTTTACATGTTCTTCCATTTTAATTATTTTGCGGGATTGGGAATAGATATTGACGTGTGTTGTGGGAAATGATGTTTTAAAATATCTTCTATACACATTCATGATTCGTTCATTTTGAACTACTGGATACCACTCTAAACACGGAGGGTGCGGGCCAAACGAACGTGGCCGGCCCCTCCGCTATTCTTTATTGATGTCTTCTTTGAAATGGAGGAAGGAGATGAATGTGATGAAGGAAACGGAGCCGCCACCCATAGCCTCTAAAACCCACGCCACCCCGCAGTACTTCGCCCTCCCGGCCAAACCGGCCCCACTCCCGGCCGAGCCCCCATGGCTAGACCGAGCTGTCGAGCCGCCCTAGGCTGAACCCCCTCACCGCGCCGCCTCCGTGCCGAGCCGCCATGTCACCGCTGTTCATCGTGCCGAGACATCGTGATGCCGCCCTCTACCATGCTGGAACACTTCCCGCGACTGGACTGCCCACACTCGTGCGACCGGACCACTGCCCCTTACACGGCCAGACCGCCACCCCGCAACTAGTCCGCCTCCCCATTTCCATACTTCCACCTTGCGGCTGGACCGCCACCTCGCGGTCTTGCACCATCCTCAACTGAGCCGCCCCAGGCCGAGTCGAGCCGCCCCGCGCCCTCACGGCACCCCTCGACTGAGCCACCCTCACCGCACTCTCCGCAAGGCATCGCGGCCTGTCGGGCAAGACCCAGCAGGCTGGGCCGACCCGAACCGGGTCAGCCTTGAATGGGTCGAGTGGGGCCGGGTCGGTCTAACCATATCGGACCGGACCTAGGCCCTCTACGACCCATTTACAAACTTCTGGTAATAACTTTTTCACCAGACGTTCGTTTGATGAACCGTCAGCGGCATTGGAAATCATGGAGCAAGATGATCCCTTTTTTGATACCCCAATATGTTTTTTATTGAGATGGGATACAGTCAGATTGGATTGAGTACGAATCTAACCAGGCCCCTGATAAAAAAACACTAATAACTCAAAGACCGGGCATCCGATTGACGCGTCATTTATCACTTTGAGACCCCTATGATGTGGTCTACCATTGAGATACTACTACGTGGGACTTTGTGGAAGTTGAAGCATCAACCAGTAGCTTGTGGAGAAGATCCTCCTGGAGACGAGCGATCATAGTGCGGAGACCTAGTGGATGGCTTAAACTTGATGACTGTTGACCGTTTTGACATTGAGTGGCTCGACTAGCCCAGTGGGGAGCACCTTGGTCATGCGGAAGACCCATAATGGGGAGCACCTTGGGTATGCAGTAGACCCACGGTACTAGAAGGGAGGAGTACCTCATCAGGCTACGAGGGGGACCACCTATGTATGACTCAACAGCGCCATGGTGGGGAGTGCCTCTTTGTGACGTGGTAGACCCACGGTATTAGATAGGAGGAGTACCTCAGCACTCCAAGGTTATTGGGAAGGGACTCTGTGTGACGTGACATGCCCACTGTACTCGATAGAGAAGGATTTCTCCAGTATCCGAGGTGTTCGACGTTGTGTTCGTAATTTTAGTTGATACTACCCCTAGAATAAATCTTCATTTGAGCTAACTATGTATCTCTGTGTTTTCCTCATGATTGATATGGATTACATGATAACATAGATATATGTATGGGAATATACCTAAGTAATTTTGTATGTTGATTTCATAATGTGTGGTTTATCCTTGGTGGATTTTGTGAGACATAGAGGGTCTCGGGGTCCCTACTCAGTATCGTTATACTCACCCCTGCACGGGCTATGCTCGCACCTTGTTTTATTGGATGTATATGGAGGATAGTGCTGACTGAGTCTGAGAGTACCAGGACTGGATGGTACCTGGAGGTGGATCATTTGACGAGTCAGTACATAGAGGAGACGGATAGATGAGGAGTGCTGAGGAGGTGATCTGTACCTACCCTTTAGGTAGGATCCTTAGAGGATGACCCAACAGCTAACATTACCTTTTCTTCAGTTGTATTATTTCACGGTTGTACTTGTAATTTTTAGTTGGGCTTTATTCTAGATCATTTTTCTTTCATTACTCTTTTGTTATACAGTTTTCTTGGGGTTTCATCCACCTGTGTTGTTGCTTGTGTATGTGATTACTGGTTATAAAGGAAATACCTTCCTAGTTTTAGGGAATTACACCTTTGGTGCTATTCTCTATCCCCTGGCCTATGGATGGTGGGCTTGGGGTAGTCACGGCACGGGCCCCGAGGGATGGGTCGTGACAAATTGGTATCAGAGTAGTCAGTTATACTATAGAACATAGGACTGTGATTTTCTTTTTAATGGAAATAGTGTTAAGTGTAATGAGTGGGGTTTTTAGTTCAAAGAGTCCTGTGTTCGTGTGGCGACCGATGTATCCATACACCAGGACCCTGACTTCTGATTTCTGACTCAATTCATGAAAACATTGATTGCATGTGTGTTTTCAAGATTTTTCCTTGTGATATTTTGTGTCATCTCACCAGGTAAAAATTTCAGCTCACTAGGTATAACATTTTAACTGTCGCACACCTATTTTTTTGACGATTCCTCCATGAATACATCCGACTATTATTCCGAGATTTTTATGCACTGATAGACCACCAAGTGACGAGTCCTTGGTGCAGGTCCCTTTTATAGTAGAGGCCCCAGCGGAGGTGTAAAGACCCGTAAATTTCAAGGAAATTTTTTCTTCTTAATTTTCTTTGGAAATTTTACAAGAATGCAGTTTCTGACGGCACCTGATTCCGAGGCCCGGTGTGCCCGAAATCATTTTCTGATGTTTGGCTCGTGTACGTTTAGTGAACGAATGAGCGGGTTTTTCTAAGTTTTGAACCGGTGCTCGGAATCGAATTCTGAGGGCACCGATGGAATCGCAGCGCCGATATTTTCTTAGAAATGCCTCTTCCGGAGTTACGTTTGCTCGGGCGTGGTTTATAATTTTTTTGGGGTTAAGTGAAGAAAATAAAATAAAGTGGTGTGACAACATTATTTTATTTCACTTAAAGCCACTTAAAGCCACTTTAAACTGCTTAAGCTGAATTGAAGCGGATAGGGTGGAACCCAAAATATCCTACCATCTTGGTAGGATATTTTTGAGGTGGGGCCTGCACGAGCCCCACCGTTTCTTTTCGTCTAAGTAACCCACCCGCGAAAACCCTTTTTAAATGAAAGTCAACCGGAGTCTTTTCTTAAATTCTTAACGCCCCTATTAATTGGGCGGTTAGTTCATTACAATTAATTCTATTATTAATTTGTTCGTTTATTAACATGTTTTCAAACTGTTGGCATAATAATAAAATAAGACCAACACACTTTCTTCATGGGTGTGGTTTATTGAGAGGATTTGAAGAAATATCTGAAGCTTGAAGATCTTCATCTTTCATCGCGAAGAACGCGAAGAATGAGAAGAACACGAAGAATGCGAAGAACGCCTGCCTTCGACGAAAGGCGATGAAGAACGCTGATGATTCTCCTTCTGTAACGCTTCTTCCGCGACGATTCCTTCCCCGCGTCAAATCTTCGATCAACTTCTTGAGGTAAGAGATTTCAAATATTTTAAATTCCTTTGTGGATTTTATCCTTGACATGGATTTAATTAGTGAAATTAAATCCATTTTTTTTCTTTACCTCTCAGAGATCATCGACATGACGATGTATACCGCGACGACGCGATGCCCTTCCGCGATGCGACGATCCTCTTCTTCCGCGATGGTCAATTCCATAAAGAACCCTCGTCCAACAACAACTACGAGGTAGGGGTTGTTTCTTTTTAAATCTTCGTGATTTATATCCCCGGTTGTTAAATATTATTTTTGTGAGACATTAAAAACTGCTAACGCAGTGGGTGCGGACCAACGAACATGTCCGAACACACCGCCCTTCTTGTTGTTATGCACGGATTGGCGGGCAACGACAAACGGGGCCGCAAGTTAATTTTGAACGCTTGGAAGTGAATAATGAGTCCCGGGGGGAGCACTGGCGAGGACCGCATGCAAATCGGACCACCAGAGCGCGTCCGGTGGTCCGCGGAACCCCCCGTCGGCGTGCCACGCCGGCACGACGGCGCTGGCGGCCGAAGGCGGTGGCCGGCAGCGATCGGCCGGCAGGATGCGGCGGCGCCCGGCGCGCCGCCGGAAAGACCCACCGCGACTGAAGTCGCGTCGGCGCTGGCCAGTCATGCGACCGCACGGGACCGCGGAGGAGGGACGCGGCTTAAGCAGCGTCTGGGTGTCACGGAGCGGCCCCCACACGGGGGGTGGGGGGGGGGGTGGGGTGGGGTGGGGTGTCGCGGCTGCCTTGCGCGGAACCAGGCCAGCGCCAACGCACCGGCCGAGCCACCCGGCCGGACCGCCGTGTCGGGATGCACCCAGCCGCGCCGGCCGGTTCGGACCTGGTTCGGGTTGACCCTGTTCGGGCGGACCTAGGGGGGGTTGGAACGGGTCGGTCCGGGCCCAGACCCACTGTTTCGGTCCCTTTTTGGTATTTTGCCTGTATCTCGAGCTACCGGCCTCTGATCGATGCGCCGTTAGCGGCAATACGATCCTTGGATCGAGATGGTCATTTCAGTATATCGCACTCAGGGTTTCGGAATACTTTGTGTTCGGCCGAGTTGGTTCGTACACGAAACCAACCGGGCCCTCGGAGCGGAAACACCCATATCTTGAGCTCCGGACGTCCGATTGACGTGTCGTCGACTTTGTTGGATTCCTCTAAGTGAGACAGATCTTTTGGCTTACTCCGCCCGAGTTTTGGACGTAGGTGGAGTACGGTCGGGTTGGTTTTTGCCTAAAAAACCAACCGGGCCCCTGTAACGAAAAAGCCAATAACTCTCAGACCGGGCGTCCGATGGACACGCCGTCTGCGACGTTGAGTTCCTGTTGACGATACGGAAATTTTGGATACATCAACTTTGGACTATGTGTCAGTTGATGTATCAGCCTCTCGGCTCGTGGAGCGGACCCTCCCGAACGAGCTTGCTGTGTGCGGGAACCCTAGAGCTGGCTGCGATGATGACGACGACTTTGCAGAGATCGTCAGTAGATTCGACGATGACTGTGAAGAGATCCTGAATGGATTCGACGGCGACTACAGCACTCAGCGATCCTTTTTGGGTCAGTGCTACCGATCCTATGTGGGTCTGATCCTTTGTGGGTCAGCGCTCAGTGGTCCTATGTGGGCCAGTTCCTACAGATCCTGTGTGGGTCTGATCCTGTGTGGGTATTTGCGGGGGTTAGTTACCTATCAATCCTTTGTGGGTCAGATCCTTTGTGGGTCATTGCGGGGGTTAGTTACCTATCGATCCTTTGTGGGTCAGATCCTTTGTGAGTCATTGCGGGGGTTAGTACCTATCGATCCTTTGTGGGTCTGACGGCTTAGATGAATCAGTGGAAATATCTGGTCATCTGTATCGTCATATGAAGAAGTATACCTGTGCGAGCTGAAACCCTGTTTTTCTTTCCTTTGTCGATTGTGTTGTGCTATCCGGTCTGGATTTACGTTTTGCATTCCTGTGTAGACTGGGTTGTACTTGGGCTCGGATGTTAGAGCCGAATGAGGATTGATGACTTAGGTATATGTATGGGAATATACCTAAGCAGTGTCGGATGTTACTTCGTGATTGTTTCTTTCCTTTGTGGATTAACTTTTGTTGATTCTGGGAGACCTTCGGGGGTCTTGGGGTCCCTACTGAGTAGCTTATACTCACCCCTGCACGGGCTATGCCCGCACTACGTTGTGTTGGTTGCAGACGACGGACAACGCTGATCGTGGTGGAGGCTTGCGGAGCAGGACGGTACCTGGAGGTGGACCACTGGGTGGGACGTACTCGGAGTGGTCGGCTGGACCCGAGGAGCAGTGGAGGCTATCTGTACCCACCCTTCAGGTGGGACTTCCAGTGGACGGCTCGATGTTGTGGCTTTACTTTTCAGTTGTTGTTTTCCCTTTCGAGTTGTACTTTACTTTCAGTTTGGGTTTGTATTCTGGCCCACTTACTTTCCGCACTTACTGTTGTACCAGTTTTTACATAGTGTTTACTTTTTCCTGCTTGCTCTGTGGTGTTTGTGGTATACTTTCCAAAGGCAATTCATTCCCTTTTTCTGGGATTTACGCTTTGGTGCTAGTCGCCAGCCCCTGGCCTATGTAAGGCGGGCTTGGGGTAGTCATGGCACGGGCCCCGAGGACGGGTCGTGACAAATTGGTATCAGAGGAGTTCGGTTCTACCGCAGAACTTGGGACTCTGATCTTTTTCTATGTGAAGCAATAGTGTTTAGCGTATTGGGTGTGGTTATCAGTCCAGGGAGCCCAGTGTTGGTGCGGCGGCCGACGTATCCGTACACGAGGACCCTGACTTCTGATTTCTGACTTAATGCTCAAAAACATTGATTGCATGTGTGTTTCAAGTTTTATTTGTGATTACTTTGTGTCAGCTCACCAGGTATACTGTTCTGACCATGGTGCATTTGTTTCCGTTTTCAGGATGGCCCCATGATGGCAGCCACCTAGGGTTCCGAGATTTGAGCGTGACGACAGCCCACCGAGCGATGAGGCCTTGGTGTAGGGACCTTTGACAGCTGAGGCACTGATGGTACCTCTACCCACTTAGCCACAGATGCTTCCAGCCCCAACCGCTAACGATGCATGTCGCCATAGTGCACTGCATGAGTTCCAACGCCAGTGACCGCCCAGGTTCTGCGGGGAGACGGACCCCCAGGCAGCCGAGGACTCGCTAGAGGTAGTGGTACGAGTTTTCCGGTTGGTGAGGACACCAGCAGACCTTATGGTGATCCTCGCAGTGAGCCTAATGCACGTGGCAGCGGGCCGATGGTGGAGCTTGATGCTCCAGGTGCACGATGAGGCTTCTCTTCTCTAGACAGACTATGAGGGCCTCTTCTGCTCAGAGTTCGTCCCGGACACCCTCTGTGCGGTGTGCATCCAGGAGCTTCTTCAGCTGTGGCAGGGCAGCTTGACGGTCGCCCAGTACTCGGCGAGATTTACCGATCTCTCACGCAACTCGACAGACATGGTACGGGACCCATTCTTCCGGGCCTGGACCTTTGAGCAGGGATTGAGACACGAGATCAGGGCATCGCTGATCTCCCTCAGCATTCCGACTCAGGCAGGAGTACTGGAGCAAGCCCTTTTGATCGAGAGCTTTCTTGTTGAGCCTTCATCAGTAGAGAGACCTACCGCAGGGCGGCACGTAGTAGAGTCTTCTACGACAGGAAGTCGACAGATGACTCAGGGGTCCAGGCAGACCAGACCCTCACACAGATGACCTCAGGACATTGGCTTAGTAGTGCATGGCACACAGCGTGGAGCCAGTCTTTCGAGAGGCAGGTTGTGCTACACATGCGACGGGCAGGGCCACATGGCTCCTGACTACCCGACCCACCATCCCGAGGAGCAGCAGACGGTTGAGGGGCCACCCAGGCAGAGGAAGAGGGTCGACCGTGGCGGTCCGCGGGGAGGAGGCGGACGAGGTAGAGGAGCTGGCCGAGCAGCAGGTGGTGGGCAATGCTTTGAGGCTCTACCACCACCACCACCACCGAGAGGTCCACCCCGGCCACAGGGAGCTGGTGGGCAGAGAGAGGCACAGCTCCAGGTAGCAGAGGCCTACGAACATTGCGCGCCTGAGGTGATTCGAGGTACTATCTGTGTCTATTCCACACTTGTTGTAATTCTTATAGATATTGGAGCGAGTCACTCTTTCATAGACACTACCCTTGTTCGGAGCTTGGAGATTCCGACAGAGTCGTTGGCCCGATCCTTACGGCTAGAGAATCCTACAAGAGCAGACTCGACGATTACAGACTGGTGTCGGCAGTGTGAGCTTACTCTAGGAGGTGAGAGCTTCGACTGGGATCTTCTTGTAGCGGCGTCGAGGCCTTACGACATCATCCTGAGCATGGATTGGTTATCTACAGTCCATGCACAGATTGACTGTATTAGCCACAAGGTGCGATGTGTACGCACCGACGGGAGCAGGTTCTCCTTCACCGGAGAGAATGGAGCCTTCGTAGCATAGGACGGACTTCCGTAGAGGAGAGGAAATCCCATCACTCATCAGTTGGCTAGCATCATCCTAGGAGCAGTTGACGTGCGGAGTCCTAGTTTTCCTGTAGTGGTGGATCAGTATGCGAACATCTTTCCCAACGACGTTCTAGTACTACCTCCTCGCAGAGAGGTAGACTTTTATATTGACTTGTACCCTGGGACAGCCCCGATATCGACTCCAACGTATCGGATGGCCCCCGCTGAGCTTCGAGAGCTACGAGTACAGTTGGAGGACTTTCAGGGTAAGGGATTCATCTGACCCAGTGTTTCACCCTGGGCTTCCCCGATATTGTTCTCCAATAAGGCGGACGGGTGCTTGTGACTTTGTGTCGACTATCATCGCCTGAACCAGGTGACAGTGAGGAACAGGTATCCGCTGCCGAGGATTTATGAACTCTTCGATCAGCTCAAGGGAGCACGGTGGTTCTCGAAGATAGACCTCTGGTCAGGCTATCATCAGCTCAGAGTTCAGGACGAGGACGTGCAGAAGACGGCCTTCAGATGTCGGTATGGCCACTATGAGTTCTTGGTTATGCCATTCGGCGTAACCAATGCTCCAACAGTGTTTATGGGCCTCATGAACAGGATCTTTCAGCCATACATTGATCAATTTGTTGTGGTCTTCATCGAAGACATTTTGATATACTCGACGACTAAGGAGGAGCACGCCTATCACTTGCGATTTGTACTGGACACAATCTGAGAGCACCAGCTTTATGGCAAGATCTCGAAGTGTCAGTTCTGGATACGCGAGGTCCACTTCTTGGGGCACGTCATCTCTGAGGCGGGAGTTGCAGTGGATCCTGCAAAGATTGAGGCAGTGCTAGCTTGGGAGCCACCCAGGAGCGTGACGGAGGTGTGGAGTTTCTTGGGACTAGCTGGATACTATCGGAGATTTGTGCTAGACTTCTCCAGAGTTGCAGCACCACTCTCAGCTCTTACGAAGAAGGGGAAACCCTTTGTGTGGTCAGACAAATGTCAGTAGAGCTTTCAAGAGCTGAGATAGAGATTGACCAGCGCCCCTATCTTGAGGTTTTCTGAGGAGGGAGTAGGGTTAGTAGTCTACTGCGATGCATCGGGGACCAGACTCGGATGTGTCCTGATGCAGGAGGGAGTCGTGATCGCCTATGGATCACATCAGTTGAGGTCGCATGAGCAGAACTACGCTACCCACGACCTGGAGTTAGCAGCAGCAGACTTCGCTCTGAAGAAATGGCGACACTATCTGATGGTCGAGCGCTTTACAGTCTTTTCTGACCATCAGAGTCTCAGGTACATCTTCTCTCAGAAGGACCTGAACCTGAGACAGCAGCGATGGATCGAGTTCCTCCAGGACTATGACTTTGAGATAGTCTATACTCCTAGGAAGGGGAACGTGGTAGCCGATGCTCTCAGCAGGAGGACGGGCATTCAGCTACTCGAGGAGGTGACAAAGAAGCTAGCCGCTTTGCAGATATCCTTTGTGGATTGAGATGGAGCATCCTTCCTTCAGTATCTCACAGTCACCCCTCCACTACTGCAGCAGGTCAGAGAGGCACAGCGTGGGGATGCTGACTGTGAGACGTGGCGTGCAAAGATATCCTCAGGTCAGGCACCTGATGGTTTCTCCTTTGGAGCAGATCACGATGTCCTTTTCAGAGGACGTACCTTGGTACCAGTTGCCTTACGAGAGGAGGTACTGAGAGAGTTTCACACTTGTCCTTGGCGGTACATCCTGGAGTGGCGAAGATAGTCCAGGATCTCAGATGACAGCACTGGTGACCGGGCATGAAGAAGGTTGTGGTAGAGTTTGTTTCATGATGCCTCACCTTCCAGCAGGTGAAGGTAGAGCACCAGGTACCACCAGGCTTAGTAGAGCCCTTGGAGGTCCCGGAGTGGAAGTGGGATGAGATTTCTATGGACTTCATGATTGGACTTCCACACACTTCCAGAGGTCATGACTCCATTTGGGTGATTGTCGACCGACTCACCAAGTCGGCTCACTTCTTACCCATCAGAGAGCAGGGCTCAGTGGAGAGCTTGGGACGTCTCTACGTTCAGGAGATTGTACGGCTTCACGGTGTTCCATCATCTATCATCTCCGATCGAGATGCTCTTTTTACTTCCCGACTTTGGAAGGGGTTGTAGGAGGTGTTCGGGATGCAGCTACGTCTGAGCACTGCCTTTCACCCTCAGACGGATGGTCAGACGGAGAGGACCATTCAGACTCTCCAGGACATGCTCCGGGAATGTTTCCTCGACTTTGGTTGCAGCTGGGAGGACCACCTACCCTTGATGGAGTTTTCATACAATAAAAGCTACCACTCCACCATCAGGATGGCACCATACGAGGCGTTGTATGGCCGACATTGCAGATCTCCTTTGTGCTGGACAGACCCTAGGGGGTCAGCACTTGTGGGACCAGAGACGGTCCAGGCCACGACAGAGAAGGTCTAGGTCATCTAGGAGCAGATGAGGACAGCTCAGAGCCGGCAGAAGTCTTATGCTGCTAGGAGGCCGAGACCACTAGAGTTCGAGGATGGCGACCATGTCTTCTTACGTGTCTCACCTCGACGTGGTTTACGGAGATTTGGATGAGGCTGCAAGTTGTCTCTACACTTCATCAGACCATTCCAGGTCCTCAGTAGGATTGGCGAGGTGGCTTATCGCCTGTCTCTACCACCTCAGTTGCACCGGGTGCTGGAAATCTTCCACGTATCTCAGCTGAGGAGATACGTGCACGACCCAACGCATATCATTGACCATGGGGAGCTAGAAGTTGATGATGGGGTGACTTTTGTGGAGGTCCCAGTGGAGATCGAGGATCGATAGGAGTGGGTCCTACGTGGATAGATGATTCCTCTTGTGTGCGTTATATGGCAGCACGAAACCTCCAGGAGAGAACTTGGGAGCGAGTGGCTCAGATGCTTGCTTAGTACCCACATTTGTTTCCCTAGTTTATGATGTATCGTTATGGGGACGTAAAGCCCTGAGGTGGGAGTGATGTAAAGACCCGTAAATTTCAAGGAATTTTTTTTTCTTATTTTTTTCTTGGAATTTTACAAGAACACAGTTTCTGACGGCACCTGATTTTGAGGCCCGGTGTGCCCGGAATCATTTTCCAAAGTTTGGCTCGGGTACGTTCAGTGAACGAACGAGCGGGTTTTTCTAACTTTTGAACTGGTGCTTGGAATCGAATTCTGAGGGCACCGATGTAATCACAGTGCCAGTATTTGCTTAGAAACACCTCTTCCGGAGTTGCGTTTGCTTGGGTGTGGTTTTTAATTTTTTTGGGGTTAAGTGAAGAAAATAAAATAAAGTGGTGCGACAACTTTATTTTATTTCACTTAAAGCCACTTAAATCCACTTTAATCTGATTAAGCTGATTTGAAGTGGATAGGGTGGAACCCAAAATATCCTACCCTCTTAGTAGGATATTTGTGAGGTGGGGACCGTACGAGCCCCACCCTTTCTTTTCCTCTAAGTAACTCACCCGCGAAAACCCTTTTTAAATGAAAGTCAACTGGAGCATTTTCTTAAATTCTTAACGCCCCTATTAATTGGGCGGTTAGTTCATTGCAATTAATTCTATGAATTAGTTTGTTCGTTTCTTAACATGTTTTCAAACTGTTGGCATAATAATAAAATAATACCAACCCACTTTCTTCTTGGGTGTGGTTTGTTGAGAGGATTTGGAGAAATCTCTGAAGCTAGAAGATCTTCATCTTTATTCGCGTAGAATTCGAAGAACGCGAATAACGCGAAGAACGCGAAGAACGCGAAGAACACGAAGAACACGAAGAACACGAAGAAGTCGAAAAACACGAAGAAAGTGAAGAACGCGATTAATGCGGAGAATTCAAAGAACTCCGGCCTTCGACTAAAGGCGATGAAGAACGCTGAAAATTCTCCTTCCATGACGCTTCTTCCGTGACGATTCCTTCCTTGCGTCAAATCTTCGATCAACTGCTTGAGGTAAGAGATTTCAAATATTTTAAATTCCTTTTTGGATTTTATCCTTGACATGGATTTAATTCGTGAAATTAAATCTGTGTGTCTTCTTTACCTCTCGTAGATCGTCGACGCGATGCCATATACCGCAACGACACGATGCCCTACCGCGACGCGACAATCATCTTCTTCTGCGACGGTCAATTCCGCGAAGAACCCTCGTCCAATGACAACTAAGAGGTAGGGGTTGATTATTTTTAAATCATCGTGATTTATATCCCCGGTTGTTAAATATGATTGTTGTGAGACTTTAAAAACCGCTAACGCGGTGGGTGCGGACCAACGAACAAGTCCGAACCCACCGCCCTTCTTGTTGTTATACGCGGATTAGAGGGCGATGACAAACGGGGCCGCAAGTTAATTTTGAAGGCTTTGCAGTGAAGAACGAGTCCCGGGACGAGCACTGGTAAAGACCGCACGCAAATCGGACCACCGGAGCGCGTCCGGTGGTCCACGGAACCAACCGCCGGCGGCCGGCTACCAGGATGCGGCGGCGCCCAGTGCGCCGCCCGGAAGACCCACTGTGGCTGAAGCTGCGGCGACGCTGGCCGGTCCCGCGGCCGCGCGGGACCGCGGAGGAGGGACGCGGCTTTAGCCGCGTCCTGGTGTCACGGAGCTGCCCCGTGGGGGGGGGGGGGGGCGCCTTGCCAGCGCCAATGCGCCGGCCGAGCCGCCCGGATGGACCGCCAGGCCGGGCCGACCCAGGGGGGGTAGGGCCGGGTCGGTCCAGGCCCAGACCCCCCGTTTCGGACCCTTTTCGGTATTTTTCCCGTATCTCGAGCTACGGGCCTCCGATCGACGCGCCTTCAGTGGAGATGCGATCCTTGGATCGAGTCGGTCGTTTCGGTATATCGCACTTAGGGTTTCAGAATACTTTGGGTTCGGCCGGGTTGGTTTGTACACGAAACCAACCGGGCCCTCGGAGTGGAAACACTCATATCTTGAGCTCCGGACGTCCGATTGACGTGCCGTCGACTTTGTTGGATTTCTCTAAGTTAGACGGATATTTTGGCTTACTCTACCCGAGGTTTGGACGCAGGTGGAGTATGGTCGGGTTGGTTTTTCCTTAAAAACCAACTGCCCCCTGGAATGAAAAAAGCCAATAACTCTGAGACCGGGCGTCTGATTGACGCGCCGTCTGCGACGTTGAGTTCCTGTTGACGATACGGAACGTTTGGATACATCAAATTTGGGCTATGTGTCAGTTGATGTATCAGTCTCTCGGCTCGTGGAGCGGACCCTCTCGAATGAGCTTGCTGTGTGCGGGAACCATAGAGCTGGCTGCAACGACGACGACGACTGTGTAGAGATCCTCAGTGGATTCGATGACGACTGCGCATAGATCCTCAGTGGATTTGACGACAACTAAAGCGCTCAACGATCCTTTGTGGGTCAGTGCTACCGATCCTATTTGGGTCCGATCCTGTGTGGGTCAGCGCTCAGCGGTCCTGTGTGGGCCAGCGCCTACAGATCCTGTGTGGGTCCGACCCTGTGTGGGTCTTTGCGGGGGTTAGTTACCTATCGATCCTTTGTGGGTCAGATCCTTTGTGGGTCATTGTGAGGGTTAGTTACCTATCGATCCTTTGTGGGTCTGATCCTTTGTGGGTCATTGCGGGGGTTAGTACCTAACGATCCTTTGTGGGTCTGACGGCTTAGATGAATCAGTGACAATATCTGGTCATCTTTATCGTCATATGAAGAAGTATACCTGTGCGAGATGAAACCATGTTTTTCTTTCCTTTGTGGATTGTGTTGTGCTATCCTGTGTGGATTTACGTTTTGCTTTCCTGTGTGGACTGGGTTGTACTTGGGCTCGGATGTTGGAGCCGAACGAGAATTGATGACTTAGGTATATGTATGGGCATATACCTAAGAAGTGTCAGATGTTACTTCGTGATTGTTTCTTTCCTTTGTAGATTATCCTTTGTGGATTCCGGGAGACCTTTGGGTGTCTCGGGGTCCCTACTGAGTATCTTATACTCACCCCTGCACGGGCTATGCCCGCACTACGTTGTGTTGGTTGCAGAAGACGGACAACGCTGATCGTGGTGGAGGCTTGCGGAGCAGGACGGTACCTGGAGGTGGACCACTAGGTGGGACGTACTTGGAGCGGTCAGCTGGACCCGAGGAGTAGTGGAGGCTATCTATACCCACCCTTCAGGTGGGACTTCCAGTGGATGGCTCGACGTTGCGGCTTTACTTTTCAGTTGCTGTTTTCCCTTTTGAGTTGTACTTTACTTTCAGTTTGGTTTTGTATTCTGGCCCACTTACTTTTCGCACTTACTGTTGTACCAGTTTTTACTTAGTGTTTACTTCTTCCTGCTTGCTCTGTGGTGTTTGTGGTTTACTTTCAAAGGAAATGTGTTCCCTTTTTCCGGGATTTGCGCCTTGGTGCTAGTCACCAGCCCCTGGCCTATGGAAGGCGGGCTTGGGGTAGTCACGGCATGGGCCCCGAGGACTGGTCGTGACATGAGGCACTAGCGGTACAACTCCCCATTGGGCCACTGATGCCACCAGCCCCAATAACATATGGTGCATGCCACTTGAGCATGTTGCACGAGTTCATGTGCTAGAGGCCACCCAGGTTCAGGGGAGAGACGGACCCGCATGCTGCTAAGGATTGGTTGGAGGCTGTAGTGAGTGTCATCAAACTAGTAGGGTCACCAGCTTATTTCATTGTGATCCTTTTCGCTAGCCTTATACAGGATGTAGCAGGTAGATGGTGGATCTTGATTCTTCAGGTTCATGACAAGGTGATGCTTCTCTGGGAAGATTTTGAGAGCCTGTTTTGGGAAGAGTTTGTACTAGTGACTCTTCGTGCAGTGCGCATACAGGAGCTTCTTCATCTGCAGTAGGGCAGCAAGACTGTGGCTCATTACTTAGCGAGGTTCAATGAACTCTCACACTACTCCACATATATGGTACGGGACCCTTTCTTCAGGGCTCGGACCTTCGAGTTGGGACTCAGGTGGGTGATCAGGGCTACAATGATCTCACTCAGCATCCCGACGCAGGAGGGGGTGTTAGAGAGATCCCTTTTGGTGGAGGGTTTCCTTGGTGATCAGTCACCAGTGGAAAGACCCACTACAATTCATCACGTTGTAGAGTCTTCTACACCTGGTAGTAGACAGACGTACCATAGGAAAATGAGAACCAGACCTACAGGTGGATCACAACATGACTTAGGGTCGGTTGTGAAGAGCACCCAAGGCGGTGCCAGTCATTCCAGGAGTGGGTAGTTTTATGCTTGCATAGGGCAGGGTCACATGGCTCGTGACTGTCTGACCCACCATTCAGATGATCATTAGATGGTCGAAGGACCACCTAGGAAGAGAAAAATGTTCGACTGAGGAGGTCCGCAGGGAGCATGCAGACGTGGTAGAGGAGCTAGTCGTGTAGCTGGAAGTGGGAGATGATTTGAGATGTTACCACCTCCTCCACCATAAGGTCCACCCCGACCGTAGGGAGAATATGCACAAAAAATAACTCGCCTACAACTAGCTGAGGCCTATGATCACGACACTCCGGAGATGATACATGTACGATTTATGTCTACTCCACCTATGCTGTAGTACTTATAAACATAGGTAACAGTCATTATTTCATTGCAACTTCCCTCATTCGGAGTTCAGAGATTTTTAATGAGTCGTTGGTTCGATCCTTACGGCTAGAGGAACTTACGGGAGTAGATTCGATGATTACACACTGGTGTCGGAAGTAAGAGCTTACTCTAGGAGGCGAGAGCTTCAACATGGATCTCCTAGTAGCGGCGTCAAGGCTTTACGAAGTCATCTTGGGTATAGAATGGTTATCTATATTTCATGCTTAGATTTACTATATTAGGCAAAAATTGTGGTGTGTTCGCACAGATGGGACTAATTCTACCTTCATCGGTTATAAGAGAGCCTTTGCAGTGCCGGATGGAATTACCCGGAGGAGAGTGCAGCTGATCACTCATTAGTTGGCTTGCCCTACCCTCAGAGTGATCGGTGTAGAGAGTTCGAGCTATCCAATATTGGTGGACCAGTACATGGATGTCTTCTCTGATGATTTCCCAAGTCTACCTCCTTGTAGAGAGGTAGATGATTACATTGACTTTTATCCCAAGATGACACTGTTATCTACAACAGCAAATCGGATGGCTCCCGTGGAGCTTTGTGAGATGAAGGTATAGTTAGAGGAATTTCAGGGTAAGGGATCCATACAGCCCAGTGTTTCCCCATGGGTAGCCCCAATTCTGTTTTCCAAGAATGTGGATGGGAGCTTGTGGCTTTGTGATGACTATCGGTTCCTGATCCAGGTAAAGGTAAAGAACAAGTACCCACTCTCGAGGATTGACGAACTCTTTGATCAGCTAAAAAGAGCTCAGTGGTTATCGAAGATTGACCTCAGATTAGGATATCACCATCTCAGATTACGAGACAAGGAAGTGCAGAAGATGACCTTCAGGTGTCGGTACGACCGTTACAAGTTCTTGGTTATGCCATTCGGCATGACCAATGCTTCAACAGTGTTCATGAGACTCATGAACAGGATCCTTTAGCCATACCTTGATCACTTTTTAGTGGCCTTCATTTATGACATTCTGAAATACTCGACTTCTGAGGAGGATCATGCTTATCATTTTTAGGCAGTTCTAGATGCACTCCAAGAGCGCTAGATTTATGGTAATCTCTCAAAGTTCCAGTTTTGGATCCGATAGGTTCACCTTATGGGACATATCATATCGGAAGCTGGAGTTGTAGTAGATCCAGTGAATATTGAGGTGTTACTTGCTTGGGATCCACCCAGGAGTATGACAGAGGTATGAAGTTTCTTGTGTTTGGATGGATATTACCAAAGGTTTGTGCCAGACTTCTCCAGAGATGAAGCACCACTATCAGCCTTGACGTTGAAAGGTAAACCCTTCGTGTGGTCTGAGATATGCCAGCAGAGTTTTCAGGAGCTGAGGCAGAGGTTGACTAGTGCCCCCATCTTAAGGCTTCCAGAGGAGGGAATAGGGTACGTAGTATACTATGACGCATCAGGGACAAGGATCAGATGTGTATTGATACGGGAATGACCAGTGATCGCATATGGTTCTCGGCAGCTGGGACAAAATGAGTAGAACTATACCACCCATAACCGAGATTTAGCAGCAGTGGTCTTATCCTTAAAGATTTGGCGGCACTATCTGATGGAAAAACATTTTACAGTATACTCTAATAACAAGAGTCTCAGGTATATCTTCTATATGAAGGTCTTGAACCTGAGACAATGATGTTGGATTGAGTTCCTCCAGGACTTGGACTTCAAGATGGTCTATACTCCTGGGAAGGGGAAAGTTGTAGCATATGTACTCTGTAGGAGGTCTGGAATTTAGCTGCTAGATGAGGCGACAGAGCAGTTGGCCGCTTTGCAGATATCCATTGTGGATAGAGACAGAGCTGCCTTTCTACCGTCTCTTACATTCACTCCTTCACTTCTTCAGCGAGTTAGGGAGGTGCAACGTGGGCATGCTAACTCTGAGACAAGGCGTGATCAGATATCCACATGATAGGAACATGATGGATTTTCTAAAGGTGGGAAGCATGTCATCCTCTTCAGAGGAAATACCATGGTACTAGTGTCACTTCAGGAGGAAGTGTTGAGGGAGTTCCATACATCCCCTCTAGCTGAACATCCAAGAGTGGAGAAGATATACCAGGATCTCCAACGATAGCACTGTTGTCTGGGAATGAAGAAACTAGTTGCAGAGTTTGTTTCTAGGTGCCTCACATGTCAGCAAGTGAAGGAAGAGCATCAGGTACTAGTAGGCTTGTTTCAGCCTTTTGAGGTTCAAGAGTGGAAGTGGGATGACATATACATGGACTTTGTGAAAGGACTTCCATGTACATCCAGGGGACATGACTCTATTTGGGTGATCGTCGACCGACCCACCAAGTCATCCCACTTCCTATTGATCAGAGAGCAGGGTTCAGTACAGAGTTTGGGATGCCTCTATGTGCTGAAGACTATGTGGCTACATGGAGTACCTTCGATAATTATATCTGATCGTGATATATGTTTTACTTCCCAGCTACGGAAGGGGTTAAAGGAGGCTTTTAGGATATAGCTTCATTTGAGCTCTGCCTTCTATCCTCAAATAGATGGCCAGAATGAGCTGACCATTCAGACCCTCGAGGACATGATGTGTTCTTGTGTCCTTGACTTCGGTCGTAGTTGGGAGGATCAATTACCTTTGGTGGAGTTTTCATACAACAACATCTGTCACTTCACCTTAGGGATGAAACCTTTTGAATCGTTGTATGGGAGACCTTGCAGATCACCTTTGTGCTGGACTGACCCAGGGGAGTCAGCACTCATGGGATCAGTGATGGTATAGGCTACTACAAGGAAGGTGTAGATCATCCAGAAGGGAATAAAGACTACACCGAGTAGGTAGAATCCGTATTCCAACAAGAGAAGTAGACCTTTGGTGATTGAGGATGGCGACCAAATCTTTATACAGTTCTCACCTCAATGAGGTTTGCGGAGATTTGGCCAAGGAGGAAAGTTAACTCCAAGGTTCATCGGACCTTTTTAGGTCCTTAGCAGAGTTGGCGTGGTGGCTTACCGCTTAACTCTTCCACCTCAGTTTCACTGGGAGTATAAAGTCTTCCATGTATCCCAGATGAGGAGATATTTTCATGACCCTTCTCACATCATCGACCATAGAGAGATGGACATCGATGATGGGGTGACATTTATAGAGGTTCCAGTAGAGATTGAGGATCGACAAGAGTGAGTCCTTCATGGATTGTCGATACCTCTAGTGCGCATTCGTTGGCATCATGGGAACCTATACGAGATCACATGGCAGTTGGAGTATCAGATGTGTGTTCAGTACACCCACTTGTTCCCTTAGTTTGAGTTTTTTCTTATTGGGACATAAAGCCCTGAGGTAGGGATAATGTAAAGACCCAGAATTTCCATGTAATTTTTTTTAATAAATGGTAATTTTACGAGTCCACGAAAATTGACGGCACATGATTCTGAGTCCTAGAGTGCCCGAAATGAATTTCTGAACTTTTGTTCGGGTATGTTTAGTTAACTTTCAAGTGAGTTTTTTTATCTTTTGAACTCGTGCTCAGAATTGAAATCTGAGGGCACCTTTGAACTCGCAGTGCCGATTTTCACTTAAAAGGACATTCACCACGATGATAGGTAATCGTGGGTGAATGATAGTTTTTTGTTCTTTCATGTAAGAATAAAATAATAATAAAAGTGTACGACATTTTATTTTTATTTGCAACACCCATGTGGGTGTTGGGAGGCGGGTTCCAATGGAACTAAACCTCCATGTGGAAGTTTAGAAGTGGTGACCACCAGAACATAACCTTCCATGAGAGGTTATGGTAGTGGGGACCACCCGAACCCAACCCCCCATGAGTGGATATGAGGGTGGGGACCACCCGAGGCCTAAACCTCTTGAAAATCCCTCATTATAGAGAAAAACCTCTCAACCCCCCACATAAATGTGGAGGAGCCTCTTTAATTCCTCCACATTAATTGCGCCAAAGCATATACCTATAATATGCTAACCTAGTTAATTGATTAGGCTAATTTGAATTTGTTCCAATGAACTAAATAGAGAACATAATCTATTAGCCTTGTCATCTTTGGTGGAATTGAGGGGAAGGAGCTCCTGGGAGAAACCTCTTCAACGAAGAATGCTTACATCCATGAAGAACGCTCCACCGATGAAGAACGCTCCGCCAACGTAGAATGCTGACCCACTTTGACCATCTTCCTTGGGACTTCTTCTGATGTGGGACATCCTCATATATGGCGAATCGATTATTGAAGTACCTTCTTACGCCAAAAACATCAAGAAAATGAGGTTGGGGTTTATTTCTATTTGATTATCGCTTTCCATGTTCTTCCCTTTTAATTATTTGCGGGATTGGGAATAGTGATTGACGTGGGTTGTGGGAAATGATGTTTTAAAATATCTTCCATAGACGTTCATGCTTCGTTCTTTGTGAACTGATTTCTACCACTCTAAATGCGGAGGGTGCGGACCAAATAAACAGGGCCCGACCCCTATGCCATTTTTCTTTGACGTGTTCTTCAAAATAGAAGAAGGTGACGAAGGAAAAAAGTGCCGCCACCCACATCCTCCGTGGCCTCCGCATCCCTCACCACCCCATGGTGCTTCGCCCTCCTGGCCGAATTGGCCTTGCACCCGGCCGAGCCACCCGTATCCGGACCGAGCCACTGTGCCACCCCAGAGACGAGTGAGCATAGTGCGATGAACTAGTGGCTAGTTGAGACTTATCAAATGCTAACCATTTGGACTCAGAGTGACTCGACTGGCCATGTGGGGAGCATCTTGGTGACACGGTAGACCCACGGTGGGGAGTGCCTTGGTGATGCGGCCGACCCACGGTACTCTATAGGATGATGAGCTCCGCAGGCTATAAGGGAATGCACCTCTGTGTGACGCAACATACCCACGGTGGGGAGCGCCTCTGTGTGAGGCGGCAGACCCATGATACTTGATAGTAGGAGTACCTCAGTAGCCAATGGTTAGTGGGAAGTACCTCTGTGTGAAGCGGCATGCCCACTGTACTCGATAGAGGAAGAGTTCTCCAGCTGATGAGGTTTTCAATGTTGTGTTCAGAATTTTACTTGATGCTACCCCTAAAATAAATCCTGGTTTGAGGTGAGTTAGTATCTCTGTGTTTTCCTCATGATTGAGATGGATTACTTGATAACTTAGGTATATGTATAGGCATATACCTATGTATGTTTTTTTGTTGATTTCATACTTTTTGGTTTATACATGGTGGATTTTGTGAGACCTTGATGGTTTCGGGGTCCCGAATGAGTATGGTTATACTCACCCTTGCACAGGCTATGCCCACACCATGTTGTGTTGGATACAGATGACTGACAGTGCTGAATGAGGTCGAGAGTACTAGGACTGGATGGTACCTGGAGGTGGACCTTACGACAAGTCAGTACATGGAGGAGATAGATAAACGAGGAGTGTTGTAGAGGCAATATGTACCTAACCTTAAGGTAGGAACCTCGGTGGACAACCTCGTAGCTGACTTTCCCTTTTTTCAGCTGTATTGTATCATAGTTGTACTTCTAATTTCCAATTGGGCTTGTATTCTGACCCATTTTTCTTTCAACACACTTTTGTTATACAGTTTACTTGGTGTTTCGTCCATGTGTGCTTGCTTGTGTGTGTGTTTACAGGTTATAAAGGCAATGCCTTCCCAGTTTTTGGGAATTACACCTTTGGCGCTAGTCGCTATCCCTAGGCCTATGGAAGGAAAGCTTGGGGTAGTCACACCACAGGCCCCGGGGGACAGGTCATGACATCTAGATTATTTAATTCTATATAAAATTCATTCAATTTAATTTGTTACTCTGACTCTCATTTTGGAGTATATAAACCTGATAGAAAAAGAACCTCTGGGATGTGTCACTTTCTTGGCTAGATTTTAGTTTCTTGGAGTTTTATAAAATAATGCTTTGTTCATTTTTCAACCACAGAAATGGAGTTTATCTCTTTTTCAGCCTATTTCTATAAATCTTTATAGATTAAACCAATTTTTACTATGTTTTTAATTTAAAAAATTACCTGTTTATTGGGATAATTTATCTCTTATTTCTTTTTTAGGGAACCCTTTACAATATTCTATATCTAAGCATATTAACAATAATTTTCATTCTATTTTAGATTATTTTGATATATATGATATTATTATTTAGTATATTCTTACTTAAAATCATCAGGTTGATATTTTTACCAAATCATTTTATTTTTTAAAATTTTATCTTGGTAAGTAAGAAATATAGTTCCGAAATTATACTTTAATTTTTTTGTCTTGCCTTATTATGAATTTATTAAGGGGATTTTTCATTTATTTTAAACTAATTTTTATCACTTATATTTTTATTTTTGTTGCTTTTTTATTTCTAAATATTATATTTGTTAAAAAATTTCAAAATGTGGGAGACTTCTAAAAAATATTTTTTTAGTTTTTTATTTTTCAAAATGGGGTTGTTTTTTCGATTTTGTTGTTATTTGTTTATATTTTTTGTTTTTATTGTTATAATTTCTCACAATATTTTATTGTACTCATATTTTTTGGAAATCCCTTTTACTTGTCTCAATATTTTTTTATTATATAGTGAGATATATTACTTTAAATTTTATAAATTTTATTTAATATAAAAGTTAAGAATACTATAAAAATTTTATTAATCTTAGACAAATACTAAATTCAATATTTAAATGTATACACATATAGTCTACACAAGATGGATGTTTTTTCTCATAATGATTGCATAAATCATTTTATGTGATTTCATGTTATTTTACAAAAGTGACCGCATGAGGATTTTAAGTGAACACATTCTGTTTTCAAAAAACAATCACATTTTAATATTTTCAAAGTGACTGAATGATTATTTCTGAAATGACAGCATGATGAGTTTTATTCGACCACACATATGGTTATTCAACTCATGTAGAGCATCAAAACCAAAGTGTGCATGAATTGGTTTAATCTACCATGGAAAAACACTATCACTAAACCTATTATTAGTTGGTCAATGGCATGAACATAAAATATGTAATGATATTGCATAGTGAAATTTAAACCAACCATTCTCCATACAATAACTCATGTGACCACACATTATATGTTTCATGCGATTAGTATACATATTAACAAATATATCAACTGGCCATAACACTACATGAACTATCCAACTGCATTATTGATAAGGTATGCTAACCCACTTCAAGGCATGTTCATCATAGTCACGCAACACTCATTGTCTGGTTGATACAATATTTTTTTTCAAAACATACTAATTTTTCATCATTATATATTTTCCTATATTTTTTAAATATTTGTTTTATTTAATTTATATATTAACTGTTTTAATGGTTTTTTATTTCATTAATTAATTTTACACTAATAGTAAAAACAAAATTGTTTTTTGAAAATTTTAATTAGTTTTTTCAAATGATTTCATTTATTCAGCATTTTTTTCTATACAAAAAAACACTCATATTTAAATTATATATATCTTTTAAATTTTTATTTTATTTATTTTCCTTATCTTACATAAATAAATTTCTGGGGAAATAAAAAATATTCACACATTATTTGATTATTTTAATGATGCGTTAATTAAAATTTTAATAATTATGTACTATTTAAAATTATAAAATATTTTGAAATTTGAATTTATTAGTTATATTATATTATTAAATTTATGAAATTTATTTTACTTATTATTTTTAAATATAATTTCAATTATATAATCAAAAAATTAAAATTAGTTTTTATCAGTTTTTATGTTTTTAATTCAAACAATTATTATTATGATTATTTTTTAGAAATATTTTTCTCTCCCTTAGATTAATATACATGTTTGAATTCCAATTACATTTCCCAGTTGTTGATTGGCTTGTTTGTTATAAAACTCTTATTTGAAGAATTATGATCATGATCGAATAACACTAGTTATTATTATATGAACTTTTGAGAACCAAAAGAGATTTACTCAAAACATTGGAGTGCTGAACAACCCAATTCTTGTGTAACATTTTTTTCATCGATAAAAAAACTCCCAAGTACCAAATAAGATCTTCTAAAACTTATATTAGTACCTTGATTGTAACATACCAAGTAAGTAATGAATAATAGATATTTTTATCTATGTCTATTAATGATTAAGATAGTGTTATAGAGGCTTAAAATGAAAATAAACACAATCTTATGCATGGAATACACTAATATTCTTAAAAGATTGTTTTACTGACTTTTGATGGCAAACCATTTTTAAATCTAAATTTTGACAATTTTATAAACTATGTTTGTCAAAATAAACTTATCCTATATGATTGGGACATCAAAATTTACCTTGTGTGAATTTTTGGTATTTTTCTGACAATGTTCATTTTTTTTAATGAATAGTGAAAAATACTGCATTTTACATCAAAACTTCTTTTTAATCTAATTTATTTATATGATTAGATTATGTTTTGAATTGGTTTTGAAGTGAAACTAGAATATATTTTTATCATTTTATCCAATGGTGGTCATTGTAATCAATTTCACTTTGAAATTAGACTTAAACTGGTGTCAATCTTTTGATACTTTTTGTTTCATAAAAACACGCTATTTGCTCTGACAGCGGGAATTAATTATTAAATTAGTTAATGTGACTTATATGTTTTGAATTTTTTAAAATATAATTCATTTTTGAATTCAGAATATCAAATATATCTTAGGGTGAATTTTTGGTAATTTTCTGAAAAACATCAATTTTTGATGAATAGTGAAACCACTAAGTGATAATCAAGCAAACTGATTTTTCAGTTAAATGAAAGTTTTCCACTAATGTGTATTGAATTTTGAAAATCCGACATACATGGTTGTCATTAGTATGTAAAATGTGGTTCGATGAGATTATAATAATTTTTTGGTGAATAGTAACTTATTAAGTTCTTAATCACGATTAGTGGTAATTAGTGTTGTTTAAGGTATAAATAATGCTTTAATAATATGAAATGACCTAGACACATGTCCCAACCTTATTGGTTGTGTCATGGACTACCAAGACAAGCCATGGGTCAACTTGGGGACCCTATGGAGACATTTTGGTTGGGAAATGACATAAATAACTTTTTATTTAATGTAAAAGTAAAAATGACACAAACATAATATGTTTTACGAAAACAATTTTTACATGGGGTTATAAAGATCATATTTTTGATTATAAATAGTAATTGGAAAGATAAAAAGATTTCCTACATCATAGTATTTTTTTATGATTTTTAGACATTAAATAAATTAAATTATTTATGACATAATAATGATGCAGCGATGACATCATTATTTGACGATTTAAATAAAATGGAAAGATAATGTAAAATCTATGAACTACACATGTCCAAAACTTATTGGATGAGTGGATTTCGAAGCCTTATCACCTTATCCACGAATTATATCAATGTGGGACCTTTTGAAACCGAAACACATTTTTAAATAAAGTAATATTTCTTTACTTTCCAAAAGTGCCCCTCCTCTCCTCTTATAAAAGGCCCCCACCTCTACCTCATTTAACACACTCCTCAAGCCTTTGGCTCGGCCAAAACCTGCCCATTTACTCTCTACACATCCCTCTATTCATCCTAGAGGATTCCCTTTGGGCAGAATCCTTTCAAAGGAAGACTTTAGGCTCAAATCAAAAGGAGTTACACTTTTAAAGGCAATTCATTCTCTCATGTTCATTTGTTTTATTTTGCTTCTCCAACCCCCTAAACTCTTTTTATTTACTTATTTTGTAACAACACCAGTATCTTCAATATACAAGGATGTTGTTATAATATTTATTTGAGCTACACTCTCATACAACTACATCAAATGTTTAAAGAACATACGGTTTCCGTGGATGGTGAAATTCTGCCTCCCGAAACGATGATTGTTCAATACTCATTTAACACCTTCAAAGGTGGCCATTATGATATCACTATTTTTATATATGATATATAATATGTTTATGTTTTCCTTAAGATTCTGTTTTTTTCATTTTGGGCATACCTTTATGGTTTCCATTATGGGTAAACACGATATCTTCATTTTAGGAAGTGCGGACTACCGCCCCCTCAAAGTGATTTGATTCGTTAAATACCATATGTGGGACATATAAAGGATGGAACTATGATATTATATATGATATTATACTGGAATTATAATATACCTTTATATAATTATGATTCCATTCTATAAAATATGAAATAGAAATGAAAGTAGCGTTCATGCGTACGTACGGCTTACCGTCTCCATGAACGGTGCATTTCATTTCTTACCTCTAAATGATTATGTAATATTATAAATGCATGTATGTACTGGATATATATGACATATATGATATCTACATCATGAATACCATTCTGGATATAATGAACCTTTGACCAAATTAACAACATGTAAGTGTAAGAAGTCTATTTTTGACTTAAGAACCAAATACCGACAAAATGAACATTATTAACTTAACTGATTACATGATGTTCATAACATGGTATAAAAGGAATAATGAACTTGAAAAAGATTCATAAGAAAGTAGAGATTAACTCAAGTTTATTATTCAGGAGATTAAAGAACGGTGGGGTCAAGTCGGATACGAGGTATGGGACTTCGTCTCAATCTCCTTTCGTTGAGGCATATTTTATTTTATACACAACTTTCTTTTATACGGTGTATAAACCACATTGACTTTTATTTTTATTTCAAAGGAATATTTTTTATATGAAGCATTTACTAAACGACAAAAGGGGATGTTTTTGTCCTACGTATGCGGCGACAACGACTTCTCCGCCGTCGTGACCGTTATTTGAGTTTCGGCTTCTTATACAAGCCATACCTTCTTTTTAAAAGAAAAATAAATACCATGTTTTACTTTTCTTTTATTTTGGTATTGAAAATGGTTTTCATAATGTTTTTATATCAATTTTTTGTATTTATATCTCATGATTGAAATGTAAAAATTTTATGTTTCCTTTATGCATGTTCTATGTGATATGATTATGTTATGGTTCTTGGGCATTGTTATGAGGAACGGGTGGTTCCGTGATAAACTAAGGGCGGGTGAGCCCGATATAGATCTCCAATGCATTGGGTAACGCGAAGGAGTGAAACGTTAATGTTTTCTCCGAAGAGATTTTAGGGAATATACTATGATGGGTATTCCAAACGTAACCAAGAGGGTTACTCCCTACGTAAGAATGTTATGAATGCCTCAAGTTACCTTTATGTCTTATGATTTATATGATTTATTCATGATTTTATGAGGTATGTTAAAGTGCCTATGTTTTATGGGTAAAGTATGATTTCATTCTTATGTATATATGAACTCATGTTTCCTTTCCATGTTTTTTTATAACCCATACTGAGTTTTTATGCTCATCCCAAGTTTTTGAAATATTTTTCACAGGTCAAGGGAAAGGTACATGATAAGATGATAGAGTCAAGGATGTGTCAAGAAATAATCCATGTTTTATTTTAAATGTCTTTCCAATGATGGGAATGAAGAATACTATCTTTATGTAACCACTTTGTTTATATGTGGAATGTAATGCAAGTTTTATGATCTAATTCACTAAAACTCTAAACCCGAAAATATCCTCAATGTGTAATCTTGTGATAACTCATGATTTAAGTAATGTTTAAGGCTGGGTCCTTATAGTTGGTATCAGAGGTCGGTTTAGATAACTTTAGGAGTTAGAATTCTATTAAATGATTATCCAAAAATATTTTTTTTGAAATGATATAGCATTTAAAGATTACCATGTTGCTTCATCTAAGACATGTTTGTTCAGAATGGTTTTCCGCAGAGGAAACAGGGAAGCAGTGCTAGGAAGGCATACAGAAGGAAATAACCTTCCGAATCAGCATCCAGAAATGGTCGGAATTGGAACTGAACAGTTTGTTGCAGTAATGGCGCAGTTGACTCAAGCGATAAATGGCGGCGGTATCCATGCACAAGATCAGCCAGAAAAACCGCAGAGGAACATGTCAGTGGTGGAACATTTCATGAGGCAACATCCACCATCATTCAGAGGATCATCTGACCCTGTGCTAGCTGAAGGGTGGATTAAAGCACTGGAGAAGATTTTTGATGTTATGGGGTGTTCAGACAATCAAAAGGTTAGTCTTTCTATTTACCGTTTGGAGGGTGAAGCAGATCAGTGGTGGTCTATGGTTAAAAATATCAGGGACGCCGATGAGATTGATGCTCTTGACTGGGATGAATTCAAAGGTATGTTTCTTGAGAAGTATTTTCCTAAGGTTGTTCGACTTAGGATGGAAAATCAATTCTTGGAATTGAGGCAAGAGGAAGACTCAGTGGCTGCCTATGAAGAAAGGTTCACTCGATTGGCAAGGTATGCTCCAAATTTTATCCGGGACCTTGATAGTAAAATCAATCGTTTTTACTTAGGATTAAAGCCAAAATATCGAAGGGCATTAGCTTCTCGTGAGTTTAAAAGTTATGAAAAGCTTGTTCGATGTGCTGAGAAGGTGGAAATGGAGTTTGCCGATGACCAAGTGTTCTATAACAACCAGCAGAAGAAGAGACCAAGGTGGCAGGGGAAAGGTAAGAATTCTTCAAAAAAGTCTGATGGTAAGAGAACTAAGTTTCCAGTTTGTGATAAATGTGGCAAAAGGCATGTTGGGGAATGTCTTCTGAATTCTGGGAAGTGCTACCGATGTGGTAAGATGGGACATAAGGCTCGTGATTGCACTGAAAAGGATCAAGGTGAAGGTAAGAACAAATTTGATTTACAGTTAGTGAAATGTTATAAATGCAATGAGATGGGTCACTATGCAAACGATTGTCCGACAAGGAGCTTGAGTGATGGGAAGCAGTTAGACTACAAGCAGAAAGGGGTGGTGAAATCCTTTGCAACTACTTCAGCAGATTTCGGGCCATCAAATGAAGTGGTATCAGGTACTTTGTTTGTTTTTTCAGATTATGCCAGCGTGTTGTTTGATTCGGGGTCTACACATTATTTCATCTCTGAAACCTTTTCTAGTAAAATGGGAATACCATCTCAAGAAATGACTCCTGAACTTTTGGTAAAAACACCTGGGGGAAATGTTGAGGCAAAAAGAATTTATAAGAATCTTCTTATCCTTATCTGTGGAAGGAACCTACTTGCAAACCTTATTGTTCTACCTCTAGTAGAGATTGACGTTATCCTGGGTATGGATTGGCTCTCTATTTACCATGATAAGATTGACCGTAGAGCTAAAGAAGTTTCTTTTCAGAAAGACTTTCAGTTTGTTTACAAGAATGAACCCTTACTTTTGATAACATATCAAGAGGCCGAGAAACTTGTAAAAGATGGAAATGAATGTTACCTTGCACACGTCGTTGAAAATAAAGGAACTATTCAGATTAATGATGTGCCAGTGGTAAATGAGTATCCTGATGTTTTTCCTGATGAGTTGCCTGTAATAATACCAGATCGAGAAGTTGAGTTTACTGTTGACTTAGTTCCTGATGCTAAGCCAATTTCAAAACCCCCTTATCGAATGGCACAAATTGAACTTTTAGAGTTGAAGGAGCAATTGCAAGATTTATTAGAGAAAGGTTTCATTAGACCTAGCACATCACCATGGGGTGCTCCTGTTTTATTTGTTAAAAAGAAAGATGGTTCTATGAGACTTTGCATTGATTATAGAGCCTTGAATAATATCACTGTTAAGAACAAATATCCTTTGCCTCATATCGATGATTTGTTTGATCAGCTCCAGGGAGCTCAATTTTTTTCAAAGATTGACCTGAGATCGGGGTACCATCAACTGAAGGTAAAGGAGGCAGATATTTCGAAGACCGCGTTCCGTACGAGATATGGCCATTATGAATTTGTAGTAATGCCTTTTGGGCTAACCAATGCACCTGCTGTATTCATGGACATAATGAATAGAATTTTCCATGAGTTCTTGGATAAGTTTGTGGTGGTTTTCATTGATGATATTTTGGTGTTTTCTAAAAGTAAAGAGGAGCATGAAAAACATTTAAGGGTTATCTTGAAAACCTTAAAAGAAAAGAAACTGTATGGGAAATTCAGTAAGTGTGAGTTTTGGTTGCAACAAATTTCTTTCCTTGGTCACATTGTTTCTAAAGATGGAATAAATGTTGATCCTTCAAAAACAAAAGTTGTGGAAGAATGGCCAAGACCCACAAATGTAACCGAGATTCGTAGCTTCCTTGGTTTGGCGGGCTATTACCGAAGGTTTGTTAGAAATTTTTCACGGTTATCTAGTCCAATGACTAAGCTAACTCGGAAGGGTGTTAAGTTTATCTGGACAAAAGAATGTGATGATTGTTTTCAGGAATTGAAAAGAAGATTGGTGAATGCTCCAGTTTTGGCACTACCTTCCAGGAATGGTGAGTTTGTTATATACAGTGATGCTTCATTGAAAGGACTTGGTTGCGTCCTAATGTAGAATGATCAGGTAATTGCTTATGCTTCAGGACAGTTGAAAACTCATGAGGTAAATTACCCTACACATGATTTGGAATTAGCTGCTGTTGTTTTTGCTTTAATAATTTTGAGGCATCATTTATATGGAGTAAAGTGTGAAATATATTCCGATCACAAAAGTTTAAAGTATATATTCACTCAGAAAGAGTTAAACATGAGACAAAGGAGATGGTTGGAATTAATCAAGGATTATGATTATACAATTCATTACCATCCGGGAAAACCAAATAAAGTGGCTGATGCTTTGAGTCGAAAAAGTAATGTTTCATTAACAATGTTGCGTTTGGAACGTGATCCTTTGGTTAAGGATTTGATGAACTTTGGCATAGAAGTTGTTGGTGCAGGAAGTCCTTCTGTTTTGTTTCAGGTATCAGTGAGATATTCTCTATCAGATAGAATCAAGCAAGCACAGAAGCAAGATAGTGAGTTGCAGAAAAAGGTAGAGCTGGTTCAGAAAGGTAAGTTGCCTAAATTCAACATTGATAGTGATTGTGTTTTGAGATTTGGGAAGAGATTGTGTGTGCCTTGTGATTCACAGTTGAAGAGAGAGCTGTTATGTGAAGCTCATAGTTCTCCATTTTCAGTTCATCCGGGCAGTACTAAGATGTATAGAGATCTGCGGGAGTATTTCTGGTGGGATGGAATGAAAAGAGATATTGCTGATTTTACTGTGAAGTGTTTGACTTGTCAGCAGGTTAAAGCAGAGAGGCAGTTACTGAAAGGGATGCTTCATCCTTTACCAGTGCCAGAGTGGAAATGGGAGAATATATCCATGGACTTTGTTGTTGGATTACCGAAGACATCTCGAGGTAATAATGCAATCTGGGTTATTATTGATCGCTTGACCAAATCTGCTCATTTCCTTGCTATACGAGATACTTTCTATCTTGATCAACTTTCCCGTTTGTATCTTAAAGAGATAGTCAGGTTACATGGAGTTCCTCTCTCCATTGTATCGGATCATGATCCCAGGTTTACTTCTAACTTTTGGAAAGGCCTTCAGAAGTCGTTGGGTACTGAATTAAATTTTAGAACAACTTTTCATCCTCAATCAGATGGGCAGTCAGAACGAACAATTCATACATTGGAGGATATGCTACGAGCTTGTTCTATGGATTATCCGGGAAGTTGGGACCAACATCTTTCTTTGGTTGAGTTTTCATATAATAACAGTTTTCATTCTAGTATACAGATGGCACCATTTCAGGCATTATATGGGAAGCGGTGTCGAACTCCAGCTTTCTGGGATGAGTGGGTGAAAGGAAGTTGATGGGACCAGAATTGGTAGAAGAGATGGCAGAAAAAGTTCAGCTGATTCAGAAACACATGAGAACAGCTCAGAGCAGGCAGAAGAGTTATGCGGATAACCGGAGGAAGGATCTATCTTTCGAGGTAGGTGATCATGTTTTTCTCAAGGTTTCTCCTTGGAAAAGTGTGATGAGATTTGGTAAGAAAGGATAGTTGAGTCCAAGGTTTATTGGACCATACGAAATTCTGGAAAGAGTTGGATCAGTTGCATACCGAGTGGCTTTACCTCCGAGTTTATCTCAGGTACACAATGTTTTTCACATTTCGATGTTGAGAAAGTATATGCCAGATCCATCTCATGTTTTGAGTCCAGAGGTAGTTCAACTGGAAGAGAACCTATCTTATGAGGAACAACCGGTCCAGATTCTTGACCACAGGGAGAAAGTGTTACGGAATAAGGTGATTAAGTAGGTAAAGGTTTTGTGGAAAAACCACATGATTGAAGAGGCAACATGGGAATCTGAAAATGCAATGAGGGATAAGTACCCCCATTTATTCGATAAGTAAATAAATTGCGGGGACGCAATTTTCTAAAGGGCGGAAGGATTTAACATCCCAAGTAAGTAATGAATAATAGATATTTTTATCTATGTATATTAATGATTAAGATAGTGTTATAGAGGCTTAAAATGAAAATAAACACAATCTTATGCATGGAATACACTAATATTCTTAAAAGATTGTTTTACTGCCTTTTGATGGCAAACCATTTTTGAATCTAAATTTTGACAATTTTATAAACTATGTTTGTCAAAATAAACTTATCCTATATGATTGGGACATCAAAATTTACCTTGTGTGAATTTTTGGTATTTTTCTGACAATGTTCATTTTTTTAATGAATAGTGAAAAATACTGCATTTTACATCAAAACTTCTTTTTAATCTAATTTATTTATATGATTAGATTATGTTTTTAATTGGTTTTGAAGTGAAATTAGAATATATTTTTACCATTCTATCCAATGGTGGTCATTGTAATCAATTTCACTTTGAAATTAGACTTAAACTGGTGTCAATCTTTTGATACTTTTTGTTTCATAAAAACACGTTATTTGCTCTGACAGCGGGAATTAATTATTAAATTACTTAATGTGACTTATATGTTTTGAATTTTGTAAAATAGACTTCATTTTTGAATTCAGAATATCAAATATAGCTTAGGGTGAATTTTTGGTAATTTTCGGAAAAACTTCAATTTTTGATGAATAGTGAAACCACTAAGTGATAATCAAGCAAACTGATTTTTCAGTTAAATGAAAGTTTTCCACTAATGTGTATTGAATTTTGAAAATCCTACATACATGGTTGTCATTATTATGTAAAATGTGGTTCGATGAGATTATAATAATTTTTTGGTGAATAGTAACTTATTAAGTTCTTAATCACGATTAGTGGTAATTAGTGTAGTTTAAGGTATAAATAATGCTTTAATAATATGAAATGACCTAGACACATGTCCCAACCTTATGGGTTGTGTCATGGCCGACCAAGACAAGCCATGGGTCAACTTGGGGACCCCATGGAGACATTTTGGTTGGGAAATGACATAAATAACTTTTTATTTAATGTAAAAGTAAAAATGACACAAACATAATATGTTTTACGAAAACAATTTTTACATGGGGTTATAAAGATCAGATTTTTGATTATAAATAGTAATTGGAAAGCTAAAAAGATTTCCTACATCATAGTATTTTTTTATTATTTTTAGACATTAAATAAATTAAATTATTTATGACATAATAATGATGCAGCGATGACATCATTATTTGACGATTTAAATAAAATGGAAAGATAATGTAACATCTATAAACTACACATGTCCAAAACTTATTGGATGAGTGTATTTAGAAGCCTTATCACCTTAGCCACTAATTATTTCAATGTGGGACCTTTTGAAACCGAAACACATATTCAAATAAAGTAATATTTCTTTACTTTCCAAAAGTGCCCCTCCTCTCCTCTTATAAAAGGCCCCCACCTCTACCTCATTTAACACACTCCTCAAGCCTTTGGCTCGGCCAAACCCTGCCCATTTACTCTCTCCACATCCCTCTCGTCATCCTAGATGATTCCCTTGGCAGAATCCTTTAAAAGGAATCCTTTAGGCTCAAATCAAAAGGAGTTACACTTTTAAAGGTAATTCATTCTCTCATGTTCATTTGTTTTATTTTGCTTCTCCAACCCCCTAAACTCTTTTTATTTACTTATTTTGTAACAACACAAGTATATTCAATATACAAGGATGTTTTTATAATATTTATTTGAGCTACACTCTCACACAACTACATCAAATGGTTAAAGAACATACGGTTTCCGTGGATGGCGAAATTCTGCCTCCCGAAACGATGATTGTTCAATACTCATTTAACACCTTCAAAGGTGGCCATTATGATGTCACTATTTTTATATATGATATATAATATGTTTATGTTTTCCTTAAGATTCTGTTTTTTTCATTTTGGGCATACATTTATGGTTTCCATTATGGGTAAACACGATATCTTCATTTTAGGATTTGCGGACTACCGCCCCCTCAAAGTGATTTGATTCGTTAAATACCATATCCGGGACATATAAAGGATGGAACTATAATATTATATATGATATTATACTGGAATTATAATATACCTTTATATAATTATGATTCCATTCTATAAAATACGAAATATAAATGAAAGTAGCGTTCATGCGTACGTACGGCTTACCGTCTCCATGAACGGTGCATTTCATTTCTTACCTCTAAATGATTATGTAATATTATAAATGCATGTATGTACTGGATATATATGACATATATGATATCTACATCATGAATACCATTCTGAATATAATGAACCTTTGACCAAATTAACAACATGTAAGTGTAAGAAGTCTATTTTTGACTTAAGAACCAAATACCGACAAAATGAACATTATTAACTTAACTGATTACATGATGTTCATAACATGGTATAAAATGAATAATGAACTTGAAAAATATTTATAAGAAAGTAGAGATTAACTCAAGTTTATTATTCAGGAGATTAAAGAACGGTCGGGTCAAGTCGAATATGAGGTATGGGACTTCGTCTCAATCTCCTTTCGTTGAGGCATATTTTATTTTATACACAACTTTCTTTTATACGGTGTATAAACCACATTGACTTTTATGTTTATTTCAAAGGAATATTTTTTATATGAAGAGTTTACTAAACGACAAAAGGGAATGTTTTTGTCGTACGTATGAGGTGACAACGACTTCTCCACCGTCGTGACCGTTATTTGAGTTTCGGCTTCCTCTACAAGCCATACCTTCTTTTTAAAAGAAAAATAAATACCATGTTTTACTTTTCTTTTATTTTGGTATTGAAAATGGTTTTCATAATGTTTTTATATAAATTTGTTGTATTGATATCTCATGATTGAAATGTGGAAATTTTATGTTTCCTTTATGCATGTTCTATGTGATATGATTATGTTATGGTTCTTGGGCATTGTTATGAAGAACGGGTGGTTCCGTGATAAACTAAGGGCGGGTGAGCCCGATATAGATCTCCAATGCATTGGGTAACACGAAGGAGTGAAACGTTAAGGTTTTATCCAAAGAGATTTTAGGGAATATACTGTGATGGGTATTCCAAACGTAACCAAGAGGGTTACTCCCTACGTAAGAATGTTATGAATGCCTCAAGTTACCTTTATGTCTTATGATTTCTATGATTTATTCATGATTTTATGAGGTATGTTAAAGTGCCTATGTTTTATGGGTAAAGTATGATTTCATTCTTATGTATATATGAACTCATGTTTCCTTTCCATGTTTTTTTTATAACCCATACTGAGTTTTTATGCTCATCCCATGTTTTTGAAATGTTTTTCACAGGTCAAGGGAAAGGTATATGATAAGATGATAGAGTCAAGGATGTGTCAAGAAATAATCCATGTTTTATTTTAAATGTGTTTCCAATGATGGGAATGAAGAATACTATCTTTATGTAACCACTTTGTTTATATGTGGAATGTAATGCAAGTTTTATGATCTAATTCTCTAAAACTCTAAACCCGAAAAGCTCCTCAATGTGTAATCTTGTGATAACTCAAGATTTAAGTAAGGTTTAAGGCTGGGTCCTTATATTGATGATACATCCTTGTTCATTACTTAAGAACCAGTACCTATGATTCTTTTTTTTGTATTCTATTTCTTCAGGGTTTCTTGTGTCTCTAACACTACATTCCATATATCAAACAAGCTTTAACATTAAATTTATTATTATTCAATCAAAATTATTATTTTGTTTTTTCTTCAGGATATGACTCCCAAATTCTCATTCCTAGACCTTTCATGTTATGATTCATAAAATTTAAAGTTATTGTTTTAATTGTGTTTTGAATCCCCATACAAAATTTAGGTCCTTTTTTATAATTCCACTATAATAAAGAAGGTTCTAATTGGGTTAAGATTTCCCTTAAAAAATATAATACTGAAAAATTTATATTTTTCTTAGTAGATATGTATAATAGTATAGAAGGTCCAATTTAGAATGAACCTATAAGCAAATTCCTATTTCCTTTCTTTTATTTTTTCCATTGTATATTAACTATATTACTTAACTTTTTCAGATCAAAATGTGAATTTGGTATATTCGAACCCTTTTTGACCATCTCCCATCACTATATAGGACATAACAAATAAACAAGATAAATGGGTGACTCTGTCATTATCTACAATAGAGTGATGTATATGACAAGAAGGATACATTGAACAGATAACATATATTTTATTATCAGCACTAACAGGTTAATAGATTGAAGGTTTTGGAAACCCAATAATTTTGATAAATATATTCTTATGTAAAGGTGTTATTAAATATTAAACACAGTGTTAATAACACTTCGGTTAAGATTTTATCATCGACTGAAATTAAAAATAATGAATTTTTTGAAGATACTATAGGTGTAGTAAACATTCTTAGTGAGAGCTTGGGAATTGAGCTAAACAATCTAGAGATGTTTGATAAATTTCTAATAGTGATTTTGTGTGAGTAATATTTTTTGAGAGAGGTTTTAGGTAGTTTTAATAATAACTACTATTAACTATATACGTTGATGAATTGGATTTTAGAGTGAAAATTTAGAGTATATATGGAACCATATTATCCATCCACTGATTGTATGGTTACATTTTTATGTTTTCGATCCTTAAATCAGGTGGCCATTCACGTACTCATAGTCGGTAAATGTTTTAACAAGTAGTCATTCTAATAAATACACCCGGGAATACACATGTGTTTAATGAACAACCTCAAGATCGATCAATGTCGTATGTAATTTATTTATGCTGTTTATCAATATCCATAGTTGAATGTCTACCTAAAGTTCATGTCCATTAAATTTGTTATACAGTCAATCCATGATTTTAATTTAGTCAATTATTTATTCATGTGGTCTTTCTACCAATAGTCTTTTGTGGACATCAATGTGCAGTTGATCTGACACTTACTGAAAAAGTAAAGATTATCACAGAACAAAAAATAATGGCATTTATAGAAGCTCCATTTTAATAGGAAATAAATGAGATTGAGTTGGTGAGAACTGATCCTCAATCTTAGTTGAATGTATCAGGGAAATTAAAAGTTATGAAACATTTCAAATGAAGAAATACTGAATGAAATTTATATTGAAATGAAGAATTATATTTTTTTATGATGATTCTGTTCCTTTATGATCCAAAAATCATATTTCAATTATGATAATTTATTTTAGATTACATTATAGAATGAAGATGTAGAATATCACAATTTATTATATTGTGTTTCTCAAACGAAATATTTAAAAAATAATTTTTAGTGATTAAAATTTAGATTTAATTAAAAATATTATTGATTATTTATGTTGTGATCAAAATGTCTCCACGAATAATGTGATTTAGGCTTAATAAGATTCACAATAAGCTACTATTTCAGTGTGACGATATTGTGAAATTATATATTTGTAAATGTTGATCTTCTCAAGCTACAATAATAGAATCATATCTATATATCTAAATGTTGTTCTATTGATACACTTTATGAAAATAGAAAATATGGTATCTAATGGATATTTTTTGAGATGATGGCTTTTCTGAGTCTTCTGTAGAAGAATCTGAAATACTTATGGATATGATAAATATTTTGTGTTAACAATGATGAGGAAAACTAAAATTTTTCTCTATAATTACTATATGATTTATCTATTTCTAGGAAATATGACTCAAATTATTGATATCTGTGTGAGTTTAAGAATATATTGTGGGGAAGTATCTAGGATTCTAGAATAAACTTTAATTCTTACTATATATTGAAAGTGATATTAAAAATGACGGAAAATTGATAATGAACAAGTTAGGGAACTTCTCTCAATTTTTTAGAGACAAAAGTTGAGAAAAAAAAGGAAAACTATGATCATGGGAAAATCCAGATACAAAAAATCAATGGGAAATTAATTGGGAGATAATTGGATAAAAATTGGTTATGGATATTACTTATTTTGAAATAGATATACTAATTCATGGTGACATACATTTAAAACAGAAAATATATTGAGGGAATAAGAATATATAAACTATATAATGTGAGTTTTGATGTGCTATATAATATTTTCGATTGATCTCTAAAAGAATGAAAATAAAATAAGGATCAAATACTATGAAAAGGATTTATATCTTCTTGGAATCAACGCTGGAGGAATAAAAATGGGCTCCTACAGCAACCATTTATATAAAAGCTTGAGTAGAATAAAAATATAGAAAGTATAGATACTTCTATATGGATATATTCATTACTATCAAAACACATGATGAATATATTGGGACTTTTATGTTATATTATCAAGAGAGTTTAGTAGTGATTGTTAAAGATAGTGAAGTTGAGTTTCATGTAGTGATCTATTTTTAGAGTTTTCATGATGATCTTATGGCATTAAAATAAGCTATTAATGATTAGATGGAGATATATTACATTGATTATATGGATTAAATTGTATGTCTATTGGTATACTTCCACAAATGAAATTGAATATTAATTTTCATATATATTGTGGGACTCCATATAACCTATGTGACTCAGATTTTATGGGGAGATCATGGTGAAAATCTATAAAATAGTGTGAATATTTTGTAATAAGTCCTATTTTATTCTACAATATGAGTTGATAAGAAACACTAGCATCTATATACCCTCTGGAAATTGATTTTGGTGTGGAAAACACCACCCATTGTAATCAAAATTATATTATAGAGTAGCATACTTGATTGGGGTAAAGAACCAAACATGGAAAAGAGTATGTATTAGTAATAAACAATGTAAAAATATTGTGGTCCCATTTACTTGATTACATCCATTAAATATAATTAATGATTTATATGTTAAACATAAAATATATCCATATTTTCTAACTAGAAAAATAATATAAAAAACAAGTGGGTTCCATGATAGATTTGAATTTGCTAAAAATCAGAAACAACTAAATAACCCTCTCTTTGGTGTATACAAAAAATATTATTACGAATTTCAATTGATATCAAGGTAGGTTCAAACTAATTGTAACTATTGTGAATACCCACTAAATTTCATTTGGTTTAATGTAGTGTTGAATTTAGATGATTGAAGAATGACCTCACATGGTAATTACATATTAAATTCTTGTTGTTTTTGAAGATGATGTATTATTCAAGAATTTGAGAAACAAGATGATTAAAAAGGATAATAATGTAAAGGAAAAAAGGATTTGGTTGGTTACCCACTAGGTAATAGTATTAATAGTTTTTTTGTTCTATCAAAACTAGTGGGAGAGATTCATCTGATGAGGTTAGTTCAATATATGATGAATTTGAAGATCATCCTAGTGAAAAATCACTTCATGACTTTTTCCAAAGTTGAATGTTATCTGAAGGTAGTTTCAAATGAATTTACTTCATATATATTATATAATATCAAGGTAATATAGAAATAAAAATTACAAATACAAAAAAAGGCCAATGTAATGGACTATACTATGGATAAGGAAGTCGTTAGATGCAACACCTTATCAAAGCTAATAAAATACAATAGCGAATCAACCTCAATTAACTATGAAATCATTTTATTGATATATTAAAAATAAAAAATAATAGTAATTAAAAATTATGTTATTTTGGATTTTATTACTAAAGTAATCCAATCATTGGATAAACAGTATTAAGTCTTGATGAGTTTCAAGAAGACCAATTGAAAGTGACAGAAAAAAGAATTCAAATCCTTTAATATCCTTTATAGAGATGAGTCAAATGAATAATGAAATATTTGAGAATATAAAGAGAAACTGGTAATTTATTCTTAGATCTATTGTGGTTAATAATAACTTACTAAACATTAAGTGTCTTGATGAAGATATTAGATAGAAAAATTAGGAATCCTTGAATGCTAGACCATCTCAATGATCTTAAAAGAAGAGTGTTTTCACTATAGTTTCAGATATGAATTTTAACTTAATAAGGACTATTTATAGTGGTATATATTTCATAATATTTATTGGTGAAATATTTAACTCATGTACAATAAAGAGGAAATCACTAATTCTAAAAGGACTTGCACACACATAATATGTATTATCAAATTGACATTGAAAAAATTTAATTCTATAAAAATATTTTCTATAAAAAAATAGTGATAAGATTTATAAATAATTATGGGTATATTTGATAATCTTTTAGAAGTAATTCCCTAAATGTTGATCTCAAAACATTTAAAAAACAACTAAAAAAGGATTTTTTTGTAAAGTATAAAAATCTAGCTGTATTTATCAACAAGAAAAATGAAGTTTTTTGTAATTTTAGAAATATTGGAGGTTTTGTAACATTTTTAGTGATTTTAGGTAAAAAGTATTAATATATTAAACTCATATAAGGCCAATAAATAGGGTTTTAGTGGTAAATTTAATGAAAAACCTTCTAGATAGATTTACAATTCTCAAAAGAAGATGAATCATCTATTGAAGAAAAAAATCCATGTCTTTATAATTTCTTTTAATCATGGCCCATACATGGAAAAAGAATAATGAATATAGTCATGTTACAATAAGAGATATCTCTTGTATTCAAGTGGATAAGTTTCTACAATAGTAGATGGAAATGTAGTTGATTACAAGTATACCTTAAGGAGTATCCAAGTGTAACAAAGTTGTTTTGTGTGATAATATCATGATGTTATTAAATATGAATAATTATTATTTTAGGGGTAGGGGAGGAATATGAATATAATATGTTAAAAGGGGATATAAAATATTATTTTTTAAATAATATATGGAAATAATCTATAGTAGGAATTATCTGAAAATAAACAAGAAGTCAATCAATGAGACGAACAAAAAGATTAACATAGTGTAAAATATTTTTTTTGATGATATCAAATGGATTACCAAAAAGGTAAATTCAAATAAAAATTAAAAAGTGTGTAGAAGGTGAAACTAGGTAATCCATGTACCCTAAAATTTTATGAAATAGGTAAATGGTAAAAAATTTATCAAGAGTGAAAAAGGAAAAACACAATTAGATTATTGTAATATATTTTTATCTACAATGATGAATTCTACACCAATGAAAAATATTTTTCCTGTGGAAAATGATATATTGATTATATATCTCTATCTTTTGGAATAATCAAGGAGGATGTATCTAGATTAATTGAATAAATCTATTATGCTAGTTCAGGAAAACAAAGATACTCCAACTAAGAAGAAATATGTGAATTAAAAGAATCCCATTATGCTCGACAAAAAACATGTTTATGTTATGAATAATTATATAAGAATAAATAAAGACAAACATTTCATACTTTTATATATAAATGCATCTAATTTGAGTAAAAAGTATCATCCCTAGTGGTACTACTAAGAATTAATAGAATGTCTAACTTTTTCTCATACCAATGGAGAATGTATTTTTTATAAGGGGATTGAATGTGATTAATTAGAAGAATCAATTAAGGTTGTGATGATTATATATCCATGTATTCGTATGATATTCAGAATTAGTTCTAAATTTATCCATTATGAAATATATAATTATACATTGGGGGAAGTTAATGAATTCAATGATACTTGAGATTTCATTTTTTATTAAAGTAGGGAACTGGAAAACCTCCATGTGTTCCAATGTTTGAAGCATATACTCACTATACTACCTAACAAGTTATTTTTTCGTATTATAATCATCAAGGGGGTGTGTTGGTTTAATAAAAAGGTTATGTAAAGTACATTCACTTGCGCTTTTTAATGTATTTTTTATGATGAGTGTTGGATCATATACATTTTAAAAAATATTTTTTGTAATACAATAAGGAAATGGTATTATCAGTTTGTATCATAGTTGTGAGATTATAGAAAGATATATCATTCAAATTAATCACTCATGTTTTATAGAATAGGATTGTCCATGTGGGATTTGAGTTGTTTTATTGATTAAACACTAATAAGGACATTTTGATTCCATGTAATTTAGTTGACCCTTATGGTGATCTTCGTTTTTTATAGTCAATTGCAACTTCTATGAAGTGAGTACAGTTTAATTACATCTCTCAATAAATTTATGGGGATACTATAAATCTATGTAATGGTATAAAATATTATTTGAAGGTTTTTTATTCCCATATTGTTTCAGGTATTATAAATTTTAATTGGTGTCCCAAACTATCACCGTTTTCTAAAGATGAAATTTTTTAAAAGATCATGGGAGAGTAATTGGTATATTCAAGTGGATGAGAGAATCCTTACCTTGTGGGGGATATGTACTTACTCCCCCCTATATAATTACTATCAATTATGGGGATAATATTGAAATTTAGTGATTTAGTATATTTGGAATTGACAACAAATCCAAAGGATGACATTAGAGTACCCAAATGTTCTTGATTGAATTTGTTGTCAATTGGTCTTGTAGTCTAAGGTAAATTCATTATAAAATAGTTATAAGATGGATGATGGATTGGCATATCTACCATTAAATATATATTGAAGGTAAATACCTTTTTTTGTGGGAAAAGATTATTAAGATGCTACTAGTGGAAAACAAAGGGAGGTTCATATGCTAGAAAAATAATATGGAATGATCTATGAATTAATGATTCTAGTGGATATCTTTCAGTTGTAGCCAAATATTTTAGAATATTGGTTGAACTGGTCTTTATTAAATTCATATACATTCTGATGGAGTGATTCTAGATTTTTCTACATTTGTGTAGAGTATATGAAAATATGGTCATAGCCAATTACTATATTATTCATGTTTAGATGTTATTCAAAAGATCATATCATGTGAATCTTTATATTTGTATTTACTAAATCACACATTCTAGATGAAGTGAGTATTATACATGGATCTGAATTTTATACTCTTAAAAAAACTGGTAAAAATATAGGATGAATGTTTTAGTGAAGATATTTTCAGTTCATGACTTTTCTAAGACAACTATTGAACAATCATGAATATTCATGGAGGTGATAATGGTTTTTTGTTAAATATAATTCATAGAAAGAATAGACAGATCAATTTCTATTGTATAATTTATCTATGACCATGTTAAATGCTTCAATATATGGATCATAGTGATATTTTAAAAAAAGATGATGATGAAGTCTTTAGTATGTTGTAATACTCTATAATACCTATTATATGCTAATATTGAAATGAATAAATGAGTAATAAATGAAAAATTAAATTTAAGGGAACCTCTGTAAATCATTAGGATACATCATATGGGAAAAAGCCAAATAATCTTATTGTGGGACCACCAATTTACAAAAAAACGTGAGATGAAATTAATTTTGATATTGTTGGAAAGGAATTTATTAGATATATTAGTTATTATGAAAATTATATAATAATTTCTTAGAACCTACATAAGAATGATACATTATTATTAAATAAGAACTATATGTAAACTAAGGAATATAAGATTTATTATGATGTTTAATATTTTAAATAACTATATCAAAGAAGAAAATGAGAACAAGGATCCTTTCCTATATTGATCAATTATATCTTCTAGGTATTAATGATGAATGAATAAAAATAGTTCTCCTCAAAATCCATGAATTTAGAAGTCTGAGAAGAGGGGAAAAGGGGGAATGTATGACCTACTATGTATGGTTTAAGTTATTGGTTTGATAAAACTTCAATAAAAGTGTGTAACTACTAGTTCTGAAGATATATATAGATCAATAGTGTGTGTCGATGCTCGTGAAGCTGAGATTAGAGAAGTGGATGAGTTGAGTGTTTTCTCGAAAGATATTTGGAATTTGAAGAAGTTGATATTGATTAAAAGATAATATATTTCATTAAATTAGAGCAGCCTTATGAAAAATGATAATATACCTATGATAAATACTTCAATGAAAATAATTCTATATATAGAGTAGGACTCTATAAAAAATATTTTACTGAAGTTATGTAGAGATATAATAGGGTGTATTTGTGAAAATTGTGTGTTGTTCATAGGGTAAGTATACTATTATTCTGGAGTGAAGTCTTGTGAAACAAAAGAACCATTATACACTATGGGAATGAGTTTGGGTGTGCGAAACACAAACCATTGAAATCAATGTCCGATTATATTAGAGAATCCCTGATTGGAGTGAACAACCAATCTAGGGAATGAGTAGTTCTTATTAATTAACTATATAATGATACAATGTTCTTATTTGCTAATTTACATGCAATGAAACTAGTCGATGATTTATAGGTTAAACATTAATTATATCCATATGAACTAACTAATAATGGGTAATTTCAAAATACATTTCTGAAAGTTTTAATTTTCTAAAAATAGGAAACATTTAATCCCACCTCTCATGTGTCTTCATTGGTACTATTTGGTATTTAAAAAATTTACAAAAAGGGAGAAAAATAAATACATTTACTATCAATACTTGTATTAAAATGTTAAATTTAAGATTTAATATATATTATTTTTCTAGTTACATATGTATCTAAATATAAAACTATCATCTATATATCAAGGGAATACAAGCTCCATGTTAGAAAACAAGTAACCTCATCTAGAATATAGGGGTGTGAAACTCCACTATCAAGAAATTGATTATCTAGGTCTTAGGGGATGACCCTTATTATCATGAAATACCTAATATCATCTAGAAAATCATAGGGATAGTATCACATGCTAGGAAACATATCCTTTGAAACTCACTTGAAACCCCACACTATCGAAAAGAAAATAACCTCATCTTGAAACTCATGAGTTTGACTTTTCCCTCCTAGGAAATGGATCCTCCAAATTTCTAGGTAAAAAATAACCATAAAAGGAAACAAGTAACCTCATCTAAAAACTCAATGGTTTAACTCTCACATTAATAGAAACTATCCCCTAGACGTACAAGGTAAAACCTCCCTATCGTAAAACAAGTAAACTCATCTCGAAATCAGTGGTGTGACCACAACCTTTTTGGAAACAAATGAATGATCATTAAACATAGTGGGAAAATATTTTTTCAGAACCATCCTAACAACCCATATAGGTTGGGAATCTACATCAACCCATAATTTGTATAATAGGTTATCCTCTTAAGTGCACAATCCTTCTCAGTCACTATATCCATACCAGACCATTTTTTTACCATCGAGTACTATTATGAGGCATATAATCAATTATTCCCTCCATAAGAGACTACCAGTATCTCCTGGGTAAACATCATACTAGGGACCCCAAGTGGTCCCTTAGGTCCCACATAGTCTGGAAACCCTTTTTGGGATCCCCTATATCATTATCATCTCTAGGTCAAAGCTCCTCCCTTATAGGTAATAACAGCTGATAGCATTACCACAACCATGTCATGTTCTATCCTTCTGTGTAAGAAAAATCATGCTAGAATCACTCTAGAGGGATGGAATAAATCCATTCAACCTTCCACACTCATCCTAGATTGTTACACTCACCTATCATATCATAAATAACCTATGGAATACTCAACATATTTCTCATGCACTAGATGGAGGAGGGAACTCTCACTTCTCTCAAATCATCTTACTAAATATTTGGTAGAAATAAAAAAGGATCAATATATAGTACAGGGACCATCAATATATGTCCAACAAATTCCTCTATAATGATTTTCCTAATGTAACCTACCCCATGGAAACTATCTTTTCCCAATTTCATGTATACACCATTTGGGTCTCTGTATATGATATCACACATTAATGATGAATCCCTCGACCAACGGTGGATGAGGAACTAACTAGTGTCCAATGTCCCATCGTGTCCTATGATACTTTATTCATTTTATATAATAAATTTCAAAAACATAATTTTATAGTAAATTTTATATACTAATTTTTTTAATCACATAATATCACATTCCAAAAAATTGCATAAACCATAGGAAAATATCATGGGGGCCATATTCTTCATATAAACGAATGCTAGTTAAGAAAGATCAGTCACTCTTCCCTAAGACCATCTAATCATTATTAATTGTTGTCTCATATTTCATATATAACATCATGAAATAATTAATAATTCATTAAATACACCAAATTATAATCAATAATTTATGTCAATTAAAAAATTAATAATTCCTTAAAAACTCAACAAGAAACAACTACACACTAAAACCTTTGGAAAGTTGTTGTGGTCCACTCCAATCATGATCTCAGACCTAAGATACGCAAAATTTCCAACTTGAATCCCTGATTAAACATCCAATTTTCATAAATTTTTGTAAAACAGCCTAGATAAATTCATCATGAAATGTACCTCAAAAGAAATAGTGATTCCCTAGACTCGAACACCTAGATCGAATTCTCATAGACACATAATTTTAATATATTATTTTATAGGAGATATAAAATTAACAATATAACCATCCATAATTAAAAAAATTAAATTTTTAGTTAAAATATTACATTCAATGGATCTTTTGGGGTTTACATATTTAGAGAGTCATAACAAAACATAAAATGATAAATCTCAAGATCCTTGTATAAAATTGTTAGTTTTTCACTATATGAGAAGCTAATTATACATGAAAAGAATTTAATGTCTCTCACAAATTATTTCACACATGGTATCCTTATAAAGATGTTACATGTACTAAATTTCTCCATATTATAGGGAAATAGAAAATCTAAAAATGGTAGATATCAAATCCTCACTAAGGGATACTTATAATGAAAGCAATCATAGAATAAACCTGAAAAAAATATTATATAATGAATACCTAAACAAAATGAAGCTAAAATCAATATGAAACTAGTATAATTATATATCTATGAAAATAAATAAGAACATATAAATCAATAATAATGATATCAATCTGATGGAGCGGATAATGATGGACTTTAAAAACCCATTTCAAAGGTATTGTACCAAGACACATTACATTTCATTGAGACTATAGTCATAAAGTCCTACCATCATGGAATTTTTGAATGAAAATATATTTTTATGAAAAGAAGACACCAAAACCCAACCCGTTTTATCTCTTGATACTAATTAATGTATTCAGGGGTTATAAAATATTGGCTACAACCGTCACTTGTTTAAGTACAATAAATTCACTATAAGTGAAAATGAATAAGAAATTCATAATAAATCATGAAAATAATCCTAAATATTGAAATACCAATTTAAAAGATACCAATACATTTCCCATTTTAAATACATGGGGTAACCTGATCATAACCCATTCGAAGGAAGAAGGTGTATGGATAAACAATAGATTGTCAACATTCCAATAATAATCGGTATTTGAATTCCATTGATTTACCACATTATAATAAAATATAATACTTTATAGGGAACATCATCTGATCTGAGTTATACAAAATGTGATGTTCACACCATATATAGAAATTTGTATATGGTCAAAAATACGGGAATAATGGATTAGAATCTCTCTGAAGAAAGAAATCTGATGGTTTCAAAAGAATATATCCCAATAAGTGAAAAATATTCACCAAAGGGTTCATGTGGAAGGAATGTATATCCCCATAAAAATTAGTAGAATACCACATAATGTAATCAATGGGTAGAATATACAAACCTTATATGCAATAAGTTTGTAGAATGATCCTAAATCAATGAAGGAAAATTTAGTGTCCAAAAATCATCACTATTGGGGAAAAATTGTATCAAATAAAAATAATATATAGGATATTTATTTGGATAGTAAATCAAATTATACTATTATGAAATAGGTCTTAAACAGTGTTGGCCTTTATCAGTACTAAAACAAGAGCTCATAAAGTTAGTTCTTTTTAGCACTGATAAAGGGTATATTTTATCAACACTTATCTTTAGTGTTGATAAAAGGTTCCATTTATCTAAATATTATTTTTTCAATGAAAATCATACACTTTATTAGTGTTCTATTTTTATCACTCATATATAGATCCTTTATCAGCACATTTTAGCGCAGAAAAAGTTCTAAAATAAAATGAAATAATTAAATAATTAAAAATTAAAAATTAGTTCATTAAAAATATTAAAAAAATTATTAATTAAATATTTATGGATGAAAAAATAAATTAATCATATTATATATAAATTATTAATTCCAACAAATATTATATGATAAGTATATAGATATATGTAAAATGAAATGTAAACAAATCAAAAATATAAATAAAAAAATTGGATAAAATATGAAAAAAATTAAACAACTAATTATTGGTAATATTAATTAATAGTATATATTAAATATATTAATATATATGAATATATTAAAATATGATTCATATAATACAATGTTTTGTTCCTTTACATTAAAGAGTTATATATTTAGTGAAGTATGGTTTCTAATAAAAAATAGTATGAATTAAAAATATTAACTAATTGCATCGAGTAATGGTCATAATTGAATATCAATTAATTTTGTAGTTTAAAATATATCTAAAATGTGTTATATTAATTTCACATCTATGTAATTAATTCATTTTTATATATAATTCATATAGACAAATATTTACATAATTAATGAAATCGTACGTAGAGACACATACAACTAATATTTATGTAATTTATACAAATTTTAGTATTCATTTTATAATTTTATTATAACATAATGCATTTTATAAATCCTGTCATTAATCTATAAAATTTATTTATTTATTTCTAATTTTATTACAATTATGTATTAATTCATTTTCAAAATGCTTTTTTTTGGAATTTAATAATATTATATTATATATTATATATAGTTATTTACTATGTTTTAATATTTTTAATATGTACTCATCTTTATTTCAATATATATGAATATTTATTAATAATTTATATTTCATTATTAAAACTTATCAATTTTTTCAATATTGTCAATGTGTACCCATTTTTTATTTTTCACTTTCACTCATTTTTAATATGCTTAAAATTATGATTAAATATACATTAATAATGATAAAAATATATTTGGTAATAAATATTTATAAATATATTTATATATACTATATTTATACATTTATTTATTTCAAATTATAACTAAATAACAATTAATTTTTATAAATGTTTTTATATAATTATTAATAATTATATATATTTAAATAATTATAAAATTATAATAAATTTATTTATGTATTTAACATATTTACTATATATATACTAAATATATATAATTATATATAATTATATAGATGAACAATGACAAAATTATATAAATATTATTAGAAAAATTATTTATATAATTATAAAAATATAATTAAATATTTAAATAAATATTAAATTTTAAAAAATATATTTAGATATTTGAATATATTTACTATATTTATATTTATATATATTTATTAAATATATATATAATTATATATATATATATATATTTACCAATTTGTTATTTAAAATTATAATTATAAACCCTTTATGAGTGTTAAAGTATTAAGCACTGATAAATGAAAACTTTACAAACATTTCTTTAACAGTGATAAAAATAGAGATTTATCAGCATTAAAAAGCATAAATAGTAGGCATTTTTATCAGTGCGAAAAATTTAACACAGATAAAAGTCATCTTTATCAGTGCTTTTTGGGAAGCACTGATAAAATTATGGAGATCAATTTAAAGAAGTCTAACTAGTCACGAACCAGCCATGATATCTACGGCATTATGTGGAATCCACCTACTATTAGTGCTCCTACTTGTCGAATCCGAATGATTCAAATATTCAATCTAATGTATGTTATTTTCTCCTCCTCCTCACTCACTGATTTCTTGTTTGGAGATATCCATTATCTTTTTTATCATCCTTATTTATTAACCATAATCATACATTTATCTTCATCAATAAGCACTCTTATTTTCGAGCCCTCTATACCAGAGTAACTCAAAAAACAAGCTTCAAGAGATACTCAAGAGTAGGGACATATTCCTAGATCCATTTAGAAGAATTGTTGGTATGTTATAGTAAAGAATGAAATACAGGATCAAGGATATATCCTCATTCTGACAGGTTATCATTGTCCCATTTAAATGACAACTTTAGAAAAGACCCATACTCCATAGAACTATATAATATATCATCTAGATATTATAATTAAATATTATGAGTAAGTTGAGAGAGGTCTCACATTTGATGATCTCCAGTTGCATCAAATGTCCATAACCACCTAATAGATCATATCTAAGAGGATGTATCACTATTGGAAACTTAAAGCACCAAAGCACATCCATATCATGGGCCATCTAGACTGTAGTGTTCTTGAGGACCTCAATAACCATTCGATGATGGATCGAGAATTTAATAACTCAACATCATGAGGAGGATTCTACACATGAAGTGGCCTCCCTAAAATATTGTAACTATATTCTATTCCTTACAAAATAATTTATTCTCACACTATTCATTGATAAATTCTCCCCCTTACAATGTTATCTTGGATACAATAGATATTGGTGACAATAAAAGGAATGATTTAGTGACCACTGTACATGTAAAATGGGTTTCTCTTCATTCATTTTGTATAATAGTTGTGGAAGACAATGGTTATTTTACTCAATTATGGGAATCTTCCTACCATTGGACGTAGTAAATACTATTCCTAATGAATATTTGATTGTAATACACTAGTCACATAAATAGGACAAATAGTAAGAGTTTGTTTTTTGAATGATATTGATAATTTTATAGGGTGATAATTTAGTTACGACAATAGATTAAGAAAATATGAAACAAATATATGGGAAATACCTCAATAATTTATCATTGTTTCTGATAATACTGTAGTCATAATCTTATATTTTCAATATTGATGTTATTTTGTTTGTATCAATTGTCAAAATCCCCAATATTTATTATTTTAAAAAATATATATAAAATAATAAATATTACAATATGGTAGAAATAATGACTGAACAAAAATCAAATATTTTAGTAAATGACCAAGTCCATCAACTATGTTTTACTGAAAAAGAATATAAATATTATTTTTCACCACCCCATAATTGGTTGGTCATATAATCTACCCCGTAATCTAATATCAAATTCTGTACCACATAATGAAACTCATTCTTAACACTTATTTTTAAAATTTTAATCCCCTTTATATAATTATATATATATATATATGACAAAATAATACTACATATGATCTGAGTATAATTATAAATGGGTACTATTAAATACATATCACAATGTGTTGACTTATACATTTAGGGTCCATATATATCCTAGTGAACATACTCCATGGTTTGTTTCATTTAAATACCTAATTTATTATTTTAATTAATAATAATATCCACATTCAAATTAGAAAACAATTTCCATAATTTTTTTCTTGTCATCATAAATCCATCTCAACCCAAACTTTTTATGTTAGTTTTTATATGTCTCGTTATCTAATATAATCAGTTTTCACTACCAAAAATTAATTTTCAATTTCAAACACAATTAACATTTATTTTTACCAACCCAAAATTTGAATAGGATCCCACTTATTCCAATGGTGTAATTCTTACAAATTGGAGGTATTACCCCTTTTAGAGAACACAATGGAGTATAATTGTCATCTTCATCAGCTTTATCCCATAAATAGTTGTTATTTAAACTTTTTTTATTGAGACTCATCCCCTATATCTTTTATGTGTATTTTACTACACTAATAAGTAGTCATTCCATGGATGACTACTACTGAGAGTATTTCATGAAACCAAGGTTCATGTCTATAAGAGATGGAGGATGAGTTTCAAACAAAAAAATGCAATGATACACGTTTAGGTGATTAGATGACGGGGATGAATGTTTTCTATAACTTCCAACTTTTAATTAATTCATAGGACAAAACCAACTATAATGGTGTAAAATTTATTATAAATTTAATTATAGATTTTCTTCAATGCATATTGAATTTTTTTAGAACAATAAAATATTGGGTATACCTTGTTAGAATAATCTATAACATTCAGATTTGATATTGAATATCTTATTTGTATTTGTTTATATATTGTAATGAAATGAATATTTAATGAATTGAATAGGATGGATACGAATAAAAAATGGATGCATTAAAATCATTGGACAAAAGAGTATAATGATGGTGTTAAAGAGTTCATCTTGATTTCAATAAAGCATGAATACGGCCCTTCTCAAATCCTTTATCCATGTTTATAATGTTGTTATTCTATAAAAACCAGTCTAGATTTTTTAGAAGAATATTTTATTTGTCATGGAATAGATCATAGTTATTAATGTTGGATTAAACATGGGAAAAAATAAACATATACACCAATCAGGATGATACTGTGGTTTATGGATCATTTGATGTGAATATTAGTGTAAATGATGATGGGGATTGCATGGAAGAAATGAGAATGGAAATTGAAGATGACCATCATGATTGTATAATGTTGTTTGAGAAGTCAACTAGATTATATAAGAGACCATTGTATACAAATTTTACTAAATAAAAATCATTTCCTATTTTATTGAAATTATATAATTTGATAGATGGCATAATATGAAGTTACACCAGCATTACAGAACAAATGGGTCTCTTAAATGATATGATAACTGAATAAAATTAACTTCTAGGTCAGACATATGATGCTAAATGAATTCTATATTCAATGGGCATGATCTCTAAAAAATAAATTCTCTTCCAAATGATTGCATATTGTTTCACATAGACCATGAATCACTCATAAATTCTCTAAGTGTGGCATGCATCAGTACAAGAAAAAATGAATCAAGTCCTTTGAAAAATATAGGGTACTTTCTTATCATTCCATGGTTTATAAGAATATATAGAATACATGAAACTGTGAGAAAATTCATATGTCATGAATATACAAGAATTAATGATGGTAACATATGTAATCCAGTAGATTCTCCTTAGTAGATAAAAATTGATTAGGAGTATCCTGAATTTAGAAATGATATAAGGAATAATCATATTTAGTTTTCAAAAGATTTAATATTTCCTTTTGTTTCATAGAGTAGTAATCACATTTCAGGGCTTGTAATGTTGGTAAATTATGACATTCCTCCATGGTTATGTATGGAGTGAAAATAAATTATGTTTTCTCTTTATAGTTATATAACAATGAAAAACAATAATGATATTGATGTCTACATGGATCCATTGATCAAAGATATAAAATAGATGTGGGATACAAGTGTTACAACATATCAGGATCATATAAGTTAAGAATTTATATTTAGTCCCATATTTTATAAATGAAACTTGACTTTCCCTTTTATGTAAATATTTCAGGCTATAATATAAATTAATATCGGGGTGTCCCATTTGTGAAGAATGCATAGACCAACTTCAGTTGAAAAATTCCATGAAGAATATTTTGGTCCATTGATAACTTTTACATCAATGACATAAATATCGATCCTAAATGACAACACTCAATGGGAACATCAAACAAGTTACAACACTGACTCCACTAACGAGTGATCAACAGTTCAATAAATAAAAATATGTTGACACTATTTTCGGTAAGTTGTTTTTGAAAAACATTATTAAATTATGTTGGAAGAAGTTATCAATGTTATTTGACTTACCCTTTATAATTTTTTGTACATTAATTAATTTCATGATGTCAGGAATGTATAAAAAATTTGTATTTGATTGTATTATATAAATGTTACTAAATGTTCTTAGAAAATAATAGATTGAATCAAGGCTATGTTAGACATGATTCACTTGATGATAAGGGAATGGTTGTCACAGGTTAATGTAAAAGGTTAGATTTACATCCCCATATAGCTTACACTCTATCCAGATGGAGAAATTTTAAATTTTCCTTTTCCTTAATATTGTAAAAGTCCCATAGGGGTATTCATAAAATATAAAGAATGACGTGTCAATGACTAATTTTATGTTATAGAAACTAAAATCACATAACTATCATGTTTTTATTCAATGTTTTATGTATTTTTATTTTTTGTTGAATTATTCCTAAATATGTAGAACAAAAATGAACTTGACTTTACATCTTTTTCAAATCTATATGTAGTAAAGTTCTCCACATAATGGAGATTCCAATCTTGAATAAGGGGTTAAAGTCATATTATGGGAATTTGATATATTCTTGCCACCATCATTCTTTGATATAATTGTCCTCTTGATGGTTCACTTGGTTAAATAGATTCAACTATATCGTTATTTCTATTACTAATTGATTTACTACATTGAACATTTTGTGATTATTTTGAAAGGTTATGTAATGAAATGAAGTCGGCCATACTATTTCTCTATAGAATGATATATTTTTAAAGAATATATTGAATTATAAAATGATTACATATTAGATTTTGACAACACTGGTCTCCAAATTTCTAGTGACATCGGTCTATTTATGGGCGAAGGGTTTATGGAAGAGATGTTGTTATAATTACCATGGCATAGTGGGAGAAAAAAATTACATTTTACACAATAGAAATGATGTTGATCCCTACTTTGAATCCCAGAAAGAAAATTCTTAGAGATTTGTCTCCTGAAAAAGAAGAAGGATTGATATCAAATTCACATAATTAATTCATTATAAGAAGGGTCCTAGATCAAATTTTTAATGAATTCCATGAAAATTTAAATTCAATTGCTAAACTACTTCAATGGCTATCCAGGGGACCAAATTCAAATATAAATGTTACACTGGGTTTTTAATCAATGCTTATAAATTCTATAAAAATTAACATGATGACTAAATTATGATTATAAATAGTGGAGTTATGCTTGTGGAAAAAACAATGCACATATCTGTTTCATAGAATAAAAATCCAATTTATCAACCCCATGGAAGAACGATGCTACCTATCCTCAATCATATAGGTAATATTGAAGTTTTCATAGTAAAATTGTTTTCCATATAATTAATTTACTATTTCATATTTATGTTTAATTTGATTCCTTTTAGTATTAATCATATAATAATTGTTATTTGTACATGTGGATTATTTTCATCAAGTAGGGGTAGTTTTTTTGAAGCACCTCATGGTCATGAGAGATTGGACTTAGAGACCACTACTGAGATAATTATAATAATACAATGGGTAAAAATTTATAAAAAATTATGAAAATATTAATTTTTACTAATTATTTATTTACTTTTTCAATCTTTTTATTTACTATTTCTTAGTTTATCTCATTATCATTTTTATTTAATAATTATTTTTTGCATATATCTTTTGGGAATTCATTTTTTTCGTTCAACTATCTAAAACATGATACAAAGGATATAACATGTTTTTTCCAATTTTCCCATTATTTACATTGACATTCATTTTCGAACTATAGAATTTCATATTGAGTCATTATTTTTAGCCAAAAAATCTTTTTTGGATGAGAAAAAAACTCAATATAAAATGTTGAAAGTTTTAAAAATTATTTTAATGTAAATAATTTTAACATTAGGGTTTTATATATTTTTAGAATTTGTGATGTGTATGTATCATCCACACTAAAGTATGAAACACGGTGTGACCGATATGACTCCATGTGACTTATTTTATTATTAATTTACATTAATTTTAGTAAACAGACAAATAATACACTCAAAAACATGAAAAAAATATAGATTGTCTTTAAACATTACCAAGATGATTCATATGTCATTTTCGATGTTTAAGAATCAAGCAAACCTCAATCTAATAAACGATGTCCCCAATATGACTCAAAGTATCTGTTATCTGTTTAAAATTTGCATTTAAATTCAAAAAGTGAAACTCATTGAAATCCAATAAAATACCCTCATATTGTCTTGATAATTTAGTACAATGATTCTTAAGCCATTTTGATGTGTAAGAATTAGTCTCACATCAATATGATACATGAGGTGATTGGTATGACTCAAAGTACATGTTTCCAATTTATAGTGACATTTTAGTAGAAAAGACAATTGACATACTCAAAATTGATCAAACAAATTCATGTTATTTTGATAGTTTTTTAAAATGATCCATGAGACATTTTTTATGTGTAAGAATTATCCACACCTCAATTTGAAGAGCGGTGTGATTAGTATAACTCCAAGTGCATGTTTTTATTTGAACTAAACATTAATTTTTGTAAAAAAGACATCAGACATACTCAAAACTAACAAAACATATTCATATTGTTATGAAACTATATGAAAATGATATATTATTTATTTGCGATTTGTAGTAATTGGATTCACCTCAATCTAATTCCTGATGTTCCCATTATGACTGAAAGTATTCGTTATCAGTTTAAAATTGATTTTTTTAGAAGTGTTACTCACTGAAAATGAAGAAAACAAAATTTGATTTTCATGATAATTTAGGAAGACAATTCCAAATCCATTTTTGACTAATAGAAACTAGTATAACTTAAAAAGGACATAATATGTGACTAGTCTGACTCAAAAAGGGTGATTCTAGTTTAAAATGACATTTTAGTAAAAAAGAATACCAGTGTACTCAAAATTATTAAAATGAATTTGTATTTTTTTGATACTTTTCTAAAAATATCTATAATTATTTTGAGACTTGTTAGTTTTATCCAATCCTTAATTTGGCACACAATATGACATGTATGACTCCAATTGTGTGTTTTATTTAAAATATACATAAATTTTAGTAAAAAAAGGAAACTCCCAAACTAAAAACTGAGAGAAAACATTCATACTTTTTTGATAATTTTTTAAAACAATCCATAAGAAATTTTTGAGGTCTAGAAATTTTCCACACCTCAATCCAAAACATGATTGACCATTATGACTCCAAGATCATGTTAGTAATTTAAAATTGAAATTTTAGTTTATAAATTGTCACTCACTGAAAACTGAGAAAACGTTCTCAAATTATCTTAATATTTTAGTATAATGATTCAGAAGTCATTTCTTATAATTAATGAATTATTCTCACATAAATCAAACACATGATGTGACTGGTATGACTTGAAGAGCGTTTTTTAGTTTAAAATGAAATTTTAGATGAAAAGACAACTGCCATACTCAAAATTGAGAAAACACATTCAGATTTTTTATTCATAATTTAGGAAAAAGATCCATATTTAATTTGAGAGATGTTAGAATCAAACTCATCTCAATCCAACACATAGTGTAACTGATATGACTCCAAGTGTGTCATTTTATTCAAAATTGACATTAATATTTCTAAAAATGATAACTAACATACTCAAAATCGAGTAGACACAATTATATTTTTTTGATAATTTATTAAAATAGTTCATAAGTAATTTTTTGTGTGTATTCATCAGCCACACCTAAATATGTTACATGATGTACCCGATATGACTCATATTGTCTGTTAGTAGTTTAAAATTGACAATTTAGTTCAAAAAGTATTACTGACTAAAAATAGAGAAAATGAACTCATATTTATTAATAATTTAGTAAAATAATTAATAAGTCATATCTGATGTCTTGAAATTAGATTCAAATAAAACTAACACATGATGTTATCAAAATGACTCAAAGTATGCGTTTTTAATTTAAAATTAAATTTTAGTAAAATGAAACGTGACGTACTCAAAACTGATAAAACACATTAAGATTTTTTAATACTTAAATAAAGTGATCCATAAGTCATTTTGGACGTATAGAAATCAGCCTCACCTAAATCCAATCCATAGTGTGACTTTTATGACTTCATATATTTCTTCTTAATATATATGTGTCATTTTAGTTTAAAACATGCATCGCATCGCTAAAACTAAGGAAACAATCCTAGATTGTTTTCTCACCACTAAATATTATATTACTTAATTAATTTAATTATGATTTTTTTCTTACAGATTTTTTTAATTTTCATAGTGATAATTATTGATGAAAAATATGAAATGGTGTGACATGGAATAATTAACTCCAACTCAATATGAAACACAATGTTCCTGGTATGACATAAAGTTTCGTTTAAAATTAACACATTATGTTAATTTATTTTATTACTAACATGATTATTTATTTCGTATACCAGTGTATTCTTTAGCTCAATCTAGAATGGTTTGTTTGAAAATAGCATGATTCGGGGTGAGGATCAAAAGTCAAAGAAACATTGATGTTTTTTTAATCCATGTAATAATTTACAATTATATAATTGTTTGAACCATGGTTTAAAATTTCTATAATGTAGTGTTTTATTGTATTTTTTATGTGAATGTTATGTTATTTTAATTATCTATAGGTACTTTATTTTTATAATTTTGTGGTTTTTTTCTTCTATAGTGCGCAGTTACAACACATTGTAGCATGGACCTTTACCAGTGCTTCTATAAACATTGATAGAGGTGAGCTTCCTCAGTTTTTCTAGAAGTTGTGATAATTTACCCCTTTATCAGCAATAAATATAAGTGTTGATAAATGATGTCCTTTATTATCTCTTAAAAATTATTGATAAAGGACCCCCTAATAAATGGTATTTAGTGATGATAAAAGCATAGGGATTTTAATCTCTCTATGGTAGTTGGTGTTTCTTTATCACTAATATATTCCATTTTTATCGATGTTAATGGCCTATTTTAAAATATTTGTAGAATAAAATTAATGGGATAATAAATCTACAGAACACTATACAAATATAATATGATGCATAAAATGTATTATGCCTCAATGAATGAAAATTGAGACCAATAAAATATGTACGACATAGAAAATATTGAATAAAAACCCTTCAAAAGGGAGGTATTTTAGTTGTACATAACATAACATAATTATAAGATAATTAATAACATCATATCCCATTAATTAAATATATGCATAATAAAAATGAAATTAAGTTCATAAATAAAGTACTTAACTTAATGGTGGGAAATTGAGAAGAAAACCCTTACCACATATCTTGAATTATAAGAAGATACTTTTAGTTTTTGTATCACAAACATATATATCTTAGTAATTTAATTTAGAACTTTAATCAGACACATTTTCATTGATACACTTCATAATTATTAATTCTCTACATGAGTTCGCTTAATTTTTGACATCATGTGTTTATATTATTAATCATTTTTACTAGTTTCATAATAGTGGTTTTTTGTGTTTATTTTTTAAAAGTATCATAATTATTATATGTTATAATATAATAGAATATATGTACCACTATATTTTATAGATTCATAATTTCTTTTCATTTTAGTTTTTTATGAACCACGATAGTGAAATCGATGATGATTTTGTTTTGGTGATTCTTAACGTATGAAAGGAGTTTTATTAATTAATGAGTTAAATATTTATATAAACATTCCTAAAACAAAAAATATTAATATATTTATATCATATTACACTAGTAAATAAGTTATAATATTCTTCCATGATATTAATTTATATTATTATTCAATAATGACGTTAAGCCGACCCAAACATGAACATTCAATGATTTAATGATTGGTTATGACCTGGTTTCATTGATGTATCACTATCCTAGAAGTATGATAATATTATTTTGTTCTTATTAGTGTGATATATCATAATTATAAGTAATTATATGAAAAGTTAATGCACATTAATACATTACATAATCTAAATAAAACATTTTCCTCTTAGAACACGTAATTTAAAAGGTTAAATTAACAAATATTGTTTGTTGTTCGTATCCTTAATAAGTTCTATAATCTTCTAGAATATAACCATAATGATATCATAAAAACAATATTTATCCTATAATATCATCCTTATATACATCTTTGTACGGCGGCGAAGGAAATGGAAACATGTTACATTGTAGAGGTGGTAGTCCTCACAGTGCATGGACAACATTGTTTTATTAATATATAGGGAATCTCATTAAATAATGGTAACTACCTTAATAAAATATCTTTAAAATATATAAATGATAATAAGATAATTTTTTTATTGTGTTCATAATAAATTTTCTAAAATAAAATTAAGAATAAAAATAAGTAGTTGATAACACTCACATCAATGATGTGGATTTTCCTTGGATGTCTTCTTGAATTTTTAAAGCCTAGGATAACTATGAGTGACCAGAACATTATTTTATTGGGATAGGGTTATAGGGAGTGTAAAATTTTGTATTTCATAGAACATAATTTTAGTTATGTTCTGTCTTGAATGTGAGCTGATACATACCATTTATAAGTGAAGGAAAGGGCAGTATTGGGAACAACATTACATTTTTCAATAATGTCATTAAAATTTCCAATGTTCAATGGAGTAAATGTGGAAAAAAAATTTGGAAATTTTTTTATTTTTTGATTCAAATATAAATGAATCATTTCTATGAAATTTTTTAAATGTTTTAGGTCTTTTACACCAAGTTACACTAAATTTACACTATTACTTTTACATTAGAAATTAATTTCTATCCTTAGTAATTAATTTCAATTAAAAAGATAAAGATTTAACGTTTTATCTAATTTTATATTTATAATCTAAAATATGAAAAAAATATTATATTTTTCTTAAAGGTGTTAATGTTTAATTTAAAATAAACACACTAAATATCATAAAAATAATTTAAAAAATATATATTTTTATGATTTAAATTTACATATTTGATAAAATTAACATTATCACAGATTTTAATGATATAAATTGATTTTCAAGTTATTTAAAAAAAGTTATAAGGCTTATAGGGAATGAAAAAAATCAATCTTCACTTAGAAAATATTAGAATTAAAGAAAAGGAATGAAAATACATATTAAATTTTCATTTAAAATAGTTATAAATTTTTTCCATAGGATTTCAATGTTCATAGAATATCTTAAAATGAATAATTTGACTAAAAATTAATATTTTATTTCTTATAATATTTTTAAATATTCTATTTTATTTTTACATAGTGAAAAAATCATGAAAATGATAAATTCGTAAATCACATATTTTTGGAAAAAATTCAACCTTTTTAGAAATTGAAAAAAATACTAATTCAATTTTTATATTATGAGTTAAAAAAGGTCATTATTATTTATTTCAAATAAAAAATCTTATAAATTTATTTTTTGAAGTAGAAATCCTAAAATATAATGAAAAATATTTGTTTTGAGAAATTGATTTTTGAAAATATTAACTTATATTATTCTTATTTTGTATCATTTACTAAAAAATTAGTGTTAACAAATTAGTAACATAAAATTTAATTTATAATTATTCATATTTTTTTTGAAATAGAAATTTGTATTGCATAAAAAGAACTTTTTTTAGAAAAATACTTCTCTAATTTATCTTATTTGTCATTTTAGGTAATATAATTGAATTTCCTAAATTTTAAAAGTAATATTTATTTTATTATTACATATATTACATTAATTGGTTTCTCCATATCCTTCCCTCTATTTCAGTAGAATGGTTTTCATTGTTGTATTTAAATAATCATATTTTATTTAAATATATCATATTTTTGTTTAAGTGTGTTGTTATTTCTGGAGAAATCTATTGAGAAAATTAACTTTTTTAAAGGTAATCATACATTTTAATTTCAAGGTGTCATGTTCTCAACCCATTAAATAAATTTAATCCTTTCAATTTTTATCATCACATAATGTAATTTGTATAGGGAACTCAAAATTAACCTTAAATATATTGATGATCATAGGTTTATTAATGATATGGAAGGATGTTTATATACATACAAATAAAATTATAATAAGTTCTTTATAGTGGGAGATATAACCTTCTTAATTTCATATAGATTTTTACTAAGGGATTTTGGTCAGGATAGATAAGTAATAACTTCCCAAAAACCCTAACATTTATTTATATGATATTCATTAAACTAGGTGTTTATATAATTCAATATCCATTAGTTGGTAGAGGTTTTCATGACATAGTACTTCAGAAAATATATAGAAAAACATACTATCTGATTCATTATAATTTTTTTATATTTTTCAGTGTTAGTATCTTAAGAGGGGGGGGGGTGAATTGAGTATCCAATAAAAATTTATATCTAAAAAAAGTTTTAGTAAAATCCCCCAAATAATTAAAACTTATTAGTTAATAAAAATAGTATATCCATATAAGTAATGATATTTTAAATGACTTCTCAAAGATTGATTAAGTCTCAATTAAAATAATTATGAAAAACTAATTTATCTTTTGAACCAAATTTACTTAATCAGAATCTTATATAAACACCAATTTAGTCTAACTATCGAATTTTTTGTTTTCATTTATAATTTAAAATAGATTCATTGTATAGAATAAAAATAAAACAAAAAAAACTAAACAAAACACACCACATAATAAATATAAGAGGTTCAGTCTGAAGCTGAGACATAATACTCTCCACATGAAAATCACTTGTTGCTAAGAAAATTATATGAAATAATATTTTCTCCATAACCCAGATTAGGTATACAAAAAAATATTTTTAGGAAATAGAATTCCTATTCCACAATAGCACTGGGAATAAAACAATTCAGAATCCACATAGGGACCTCTTCTACAACACATGATAAAATTGTTGTAAAAGGTGATACATAAGATGTCAATTATGTTACAGCTTATGTATAGGAGTCATTTTTTGTGTTTAAAATATAGAGAAAGAACTCACTACTGGTGATACAATGAAAATAAATAGAAATAGAAAATAAATATATAGATAGATTTTGGTTCTCTATCAAATGTTATCAGAATCTTTTTACAGCTTTAATGTATCTTGAGTATAAAATCAAGTTGTATTTATGAAATTATTATTAAAAATAGAGTGTTATGATCTTTTTTTCTGAAATTATGTAGCAACTAAATATTTATTGTGTTTCAATTTTCTATATTTGGTTATGTTTTAGGATACTTCTTCTAAGGCACACTTTACAAAACCTCACTTTTTTGGTCTACAAATATTGTTTCATTTCACTTAACGTGTATGTGTATATATATTTGTATCCCATGTGTGTATAAGTATGTTTTTATGAGGGAGTCTATAACTTATTTTAACAACAGCATGTAGGAAGAATCATTTGAATCCTATGATCCTCATACTAGATGGCTGAAAAAGACATTAGGGAATCTCTGCATTATTTTAATGAACAATAATTAAAATAACTCTTGGAATTAAATTCAATACTATATATCTCAAAAAAAATTAATTCAAAATAAAAAAATATTGTTGGTGACTCCTTTAAATATTGTGACAACTCTGGTGGTGAGTCATACTTACTATTATATTGGATGGAAGTAAGATATGTGGGTAGTGAATCCGGCCAACGTTGACTCATCTGACCGATGAGTATTATCATAGGTTGCTTATCACAACACTTTTCAAAATTTTTATTCTTATGGAGAAATTATTAAGGATGTTATTTTATTTCCATACTTTGAGAAATTTTCATGGGTGACCTTTGACGGTAGTTGTTTTCATCACTTACATAAAAATTTCAACTTCAATGATGAGTCATATCTCACGGTGATGGTTTCTAACAATTTTTTCAAATTTTCATCCAAGAGGTCACTTTTTGCTAATGCTGGGTCCTACCCATTCTTCTCTAAAATTTCATCTTGATAGTGACTCATCCCTGGTGGAAACTCATCTTCAATGGTGATTCATGTCTGGTGCTGAGTGTTTTCCACACATAACCAAATTTATTTCCAATCTATATGATATTATAAAATACTATCGTAACCCATAAAGATCGTTAATTTCATATGAAACATGACATTGTGTTCATTAAAAAAGGGTTCCAACAATTTTTCCCTTTTGATGCTCACAAATCATAAACTTTTATAGTACAAAAATAAAACAAATAGAGGTTTAGAAATAGGTATAACATAAAATAGAAATGATATCAAAGATAATAAGAAAAACGTAGATAATATAGTTGGATGAAATTGAAATACATATGGTATCAAAGATAGTAAATGATAACAGAATAAAAGGAACATTATTGTAAAATAAGTTAAAAGAAATGTGAAAGAGTAAAAGATAATAGAATAAAAGAAACATTATTTTAAAATGAGTTAAAAGAAATGTGAAAGATTCATTATCCCCCTTTTGGGATTATCAAAAATTTGGAATAAAATAAGAAATATATAACAATAGAATAACAATAAGAGAGAATTCCCATTTAAAATAATGTGAAGTATATCACACTAGTGTAATAAAAGTTATAAAAAATTTCCCCATAAAATACTAAAATCCTAATATAAGCACTTTTTGGGATGATTTGATGGATCGGGAAGAGATTTGACCTTCCCTTTGTATGAAGTTGAAGGAAAAATATGTGAGGCTAAGGGAAGTCGATGGATAGCTAATGGAAAATCATTAATATAATGAGTGTTAATAAGCATATTTTACCTTAGATGAAGAACTAATTCATTGGGAGAAAAACTAGAAGGTTGGGATCAAGTTGGAAAAAAATCATTCTGATCTTTGGTGACACCGGGCTTGAAGAACTCTAGAGAAGAGACTAGAGGGGTTAGATGGGAAGTAACAAGACATAAATCCTGAGCAACTATAACAGTTCCAGAAAAAATGGAGAAATGATTTCTTAATATTTATGATGTCTATAGTTATGTTTCATACCCTTTCCATGGAAATAAATAAATTTTTATTTTATTCCATTAAAATATTAATCCCTGGATTAATCACCTTTCATTGATTCACTTTCACTTTAATGGCTTGACTGACCAAAGGAATCCTTGTTTTCTCTACCAAGGAATTGAAATGATCATTCAGCTCATCATTTGAATATATTTGAGAGAGATACTAATTAATGTATTTTTTGATATTATCTCTATCATCCTTTATATATCTCATGGACTCCCTAAACATCATATAGATATGTTCAGTGTTATGAATTATTTTTTCCAAAGTCTCCTGAGGTGAGTCATCTATATTACCTGAAACACCAAAATGATCTACTCTTAAAACTATCTTGATAATCTCAACATCCAATGTAAGAGTTGGATCATTGGAATAAGAATCCATAGAAGTGAGTTTGTCTACAATTTCTAGCAGGGCTTCCTTGGAATCTGAAAATGAAGACCTCATATCATTAGCTGTGGATATCAAGGATTCCCACTCATTTTTAAACAATAAGTTCTCTATTTATATTTTTGGGATATGATTCATCATTTTTTATTAATATGATGTATCAATAGCTAAAATACATATCTTTCAACCCCATCATGTAACTTAATGACTCAGGGTCATAATTTCTAAACACCTGACTAAAATTAGAAAACATCCTTTCTCTAAATGATTCCATGCCACCTCTAGTGAGAACATCCACTGGCCTAGAGGAAATGTAAGGAGAAGTAGCTCCTTCAAAGGCAGGTGAAGTCACATTAGAAGAAAACCTATGAAACATCCATGAAACATCAACCACATCTAAAAAAGATGCACTGGGATCTATCACTTCTCAACAAGAACTAGGAGGTTATTCTTCTACTATGTTTTAGTTATCTAGACCAAGTCTCATATACTAATGGAACCTATTCTACTCCTCAAGATTGAGGTCTCTCAAACTAATAAAAGACTTATCATAAGTCTTAACCATTTTTGGCTCTTCAACATTAGAATCTATAAAATTAAGAAACTTTCCATTAGATCTTTGAATGAAAACATTCTTTTCATTCACATTAAGTTCAACCTATAACTGTTCATTAATTAATTATTCTAAAATAGTTTTCTCAGTAACCATCTGTACATTAGCTATATGCAAACTATGGACACCATAAATAGTAGGGTCAAGCTGGTGACTATCCAGGTGTGGAGATTTTACCACTCAAATTATGATTCTTTCTCTTATCTAGGTGATTCATACATATCTTCAACAAGGATCAGTCTCTATTCATATCTATATAGTACTAGAAAAGTGATAAGATAATGAGACATTTCAATATCCTCATCCCTATTGTGGTTACAGTGACCATCATAGTCATATAATCCATTTTTATCATATTTATCTTCATTTATAACTCTATTTACATCTTCATATTCTTACCCATCTCCATCTTTTCTTCATATCCTTATTCTTCTTCATGCACATCATTTTATTCAAAAAACATAGAGGTGGTTTTGAAATAATATTCATTAAAAACAACAGTTCTACCTCATCACAACCTTCTTTAAGTAAATATTCATTGACAGGGAGAGTATTAGGTGAACTAAGATAACCATAAGTAATATACGGAGAGCCTTGAGGAAAATTTGGATCACTTCATTACTCTATTGGATATGCGTGTTCCAATTACCAACAACCTCACCCTCTTTTTCCTCATCTGAATACACAGCAACTTTATCCAGTTCCAAACTATGATATACAAGATTCTCTTGTCTAGAAGATGATAAAATAGATTTAAGTCTTAATAAATTCTTTCACCATAATCAACCCATTATTTCATCCACGGGTTCCAAATAATCTTCATCCTTTTTCAAATCACCCTTCTGAAGAAAAAGCGCCCCCAAATCAATATTTTTTCTTCTTCTTTGACTACCAATCCCATAGCCTCTATCTTTTCTGACCTAAACTTGGGTTAAATTAGATACTTTTATCTATATGATGGTTTTCATATCATCATCGTTTGTACCATAAAAAATCTATATAGGTTGATCATTTCTCCTCTTTTCATAAGACAATAAAATAAAAATTTTGATTACTAATTTTCAAAAAACTAACATTCCCTTGGGTATTTAATATGCTTGATATAGTTGAAAATAATGAAACATTTTCCATATATCTTAGTATTAATAGGTCTTCTCACTATCCCATCTCCAGTTAACTCTACCAAAGTATCTTAAAAAAAAGTTATCACCATTATCTAGAGTATTTCCTTCATAGTATTTTGGATATCCATCATGATGGAATCTCAATCAACTAGCCCACTACCTTGAGAAGAAGAAAAAATTAAGACCATTTATCATATTTTGCATGCAGTCTTTATATTCCATAAAACTAAATTTGAAAAAGTTGTAGCACTGGTGCACTAACCTAGGATATAATGTTATTTGGTTATTAGAGAACCACTCTATCCATCCATAACATTGTAGAAATTTATTCACTATTTACTTTCTTAAGATTAACCATTTAGAATGAACTTCTTTCTTGGGAACCATAACTATATTCAAAAGATTTAGATTTATTAGTTCCATAATAGATGAATGGTTGGATTCCCCTATCTAATTCATTTATGGATTTAAATCATCTAGTGAATATTCATAGGCTGTCTTCACTCTAACTAAAAAGATCAAATCATATTGGTTAAATGAAGATGAAGGAATGATAAAGGTTGGGAGATAAAATATGTAGCGGCAAGGTTTGAGAGACAATTTGTGATGGAGTGAAGGAACTAAAATTAGATAGGTGACGAATTTTATATCATTTATATATTTTTGAAAAAAAATAAAAAAAAATTGAATAAAAAATTATTCATATAAAGATTAAATAAACAAATCATAAAAATAAATTAGAAACATCATAATAAAAACTAACAACAAGAAATTAACAAAGTAAAAAATGATTCCAAGGGTGGGTAAATCCAACTGTGGGTAATATCCAATTGTTGGGAAAACCAACAGTGGGTAAAACATAGTGGTAGGTTAAAATCAAAGCTGGATGAAACCCAGTGATTGGTAAATCCAATAGTGGGAAAAACCAATGGTTGTTAAAACTCAATGTAGTGTCCTAGAAAATCATGTTTAACTGAAATTAATTATACCTAAACCATGTTTTATGAATTTAATTCTCTCTAAATTCAAATGCACAGTTAAGATATTATCTATATAATTTTCTATACCAATTTATTCAAGAGTTCTGTCCCCCATTGGAAATTAGTATCTTCAAAAGTGATTTCTTATATCAATGTGTTTTTTATAGAGTGAGAAGCAGGGTTCTTAGAAATGTTAATATCACATGTATTATCCCAAATTGTGGGTTCAAGTCAAAATTGATATCCATAGTCTAGAAATATGGGTCTTGTCCATAACATTTGAGAACAAAAACTACCTTTAGCCATGTATTCAACTTCATAAGTAGACAGTGCAATAGAATTTCGTTTCTTACTAAAATAAGAAACAATAAACATTGAAAAAAATTTAACATGTTCTAGAGGTTCTTTTTTTAACTAACTTCCGACAATCAAAATCGACATCTGAATAACTAAAAATATCAAATTATTTTCTTACTGGGTAAACAAGTTCAAAATTTATAGAATAATTTATGTATTTGAAAATTATTTTTACATCATGTAACTTTGAAACTTTTAAAATTTAATTAAAATTATCACACATAGATACACTAAACATAATATCAGACCAGCATGAAATTAATTTGAGAAGAATTCCAATAATACCTTCCTAACTTGTTTGATCCATTGATTTTACAGCTTCATCAAGATCCATTTTATAGGTGGTAATCATAAGAGTGTCACTCCTCTTAGTGATATCAAAATTAAAGCATTTTAAATGGTCTTTAAGATATTTAATTGGATTTAAAAAAATTCCCTTTTATTTTAGAAAATATAAAAACCAATAAATAAATTTCATTTTATGCATTAAAGTCATTTCAAATTCATTTTTCATCATTTTTGAAAAATTAGTACATAAATAATTTTTTATGTTCCAAAAATAATATCATATATATAAATTTTAACAACATAAATATATTTTGAGATTAATTTAATAAATAAGTTATTATTAGAAATACCTTTTGAAAATCAATTTGAAATAAGAAATGATTTGAGCATAAGATACTGACCAATATGAGCATTTCATAAAACATATAAAACATTTGTTAATTTGAAAACATGATTTGGAAATTGGCGATTATTAAATCCATGGGTTTGTCAAATAAAAATATTCTCAACTATATACCCATTAAAGAATTCACTTTTACATACATTTTTTATAGTTTGAAATCATGATGTGTGGAATAGGCAAGCAGTATTCTAATGGATTCATGTATGGATACTGGTGCAATAGTTACTTCATTATCTATATTATATTCTTGACAATACCCTTGTGCAACTAGTGTGGCCTTATTACTTTCTATTGTTCCAGATTTTTCAACCTTGTTTCCAAAAACCCATTTACTTCATATAGTAAAGGTGTCATTGTGTCTATTAATAGGTTACGGGAAATTATTTCTTTATAATTAATTATGTTCTTCTCAAATATACTTTACCCAAAATTCATCATAAATTTCAACATTGATGTTCTTAGGTTTTTTATTAGACTATAATATTTGATGTTTAACCTAGTTTCTAATGGAAAAACTTGTTTTTTTCCTCTATCTAATTCTTTAACAGCAAAATTTAAAGAATGGTATTTATAAGTCCAAACATATCTATAAAAAAGATTAATTGATTACATAATGGTCCTCAATATGTTAAGGTTTATGTTCTAGATGTTCCTAAGAACAATATGATTTATCTACATATTTACAATAGAATTAGAAAGTTTGGATTTTAAGGTCAAAGTGGATAAATCATCCTCAAGGATATCTAACGGGGTATTAGGATTTTTTGGATCTACCTCATCAAATTTTACATATATATGAACTTCCATAGTATAGGTTATTTTATTAAAAATTCTATAGGATTTACTATATTTTGAATAAACAAGGAAAAATCATTCATCACTTTTGGAGGAAATCTTTTCAATATTAACCATAGTCTAAATAATAAAGACCATTAAACCAAAAAAATATAAAGTAATTAATCTTAAGATACCTATTAATCCAGTGTTTATAAGGAGTTTTCTTTTATATAGGTCTAATTAAATATCTGTTAATTATATAGCAGGTTGTGTTCACAACCTCTTCCCAAAAGTATAAAATTATGTCATATTCATTAGGTATAGTCTAGGTGATCTCTTGACGTTTTATGATTATTCTTTCTAGAACTTCATTATGTTTAGGGTTTCTAGGAGAATATAAGTTATGAATATATCCATTTTTTGAGAAAAAGGATTCAAATTATTGATTTTCTAACTCATAATCCTGGACAATTTATAAGGTCTTAATTTTATGTCCACTTAGGTTTTCTATTGATTTAGCACACTTGGTAAATTAATAAGAGACATCATTTTTGAAGCTAAAAAGAATACCCAAGTATTCATAGAAAATTCATCCACAAGTACATAGACATGGTGCTTATCATTTATAATAGAAACTCTAGATGGTCCAGACATGTCCATATGAACAAATTTAAGAGGTTAAAAAGTTGAAACTTCCTTCTTTAATTAAAATAATACTTGTGATGTTTCCCTTTTTGACATGGTTTATTGACTTTGTCCTTTGGGAATTTATGTTTTGGTAGATCCCTAACTAACCATTTTCTAGTAATCATTCTAAGTGAGTGAATGTTATAGTCGACTAGGATGTTATAACAAATCCAAGATTCTCTATAAATTCTACTTAAGAAAGAATCATTTTAAGAAATCACCGAATCAAGATTAATGACATGTGAATTATCATTTCTCAAAAAAGAAACCAACCTTTTCCCAATTTTAATTTTTATAGTGATTTATTCTTAATGGTAGGTGATTTCTATAATCTTCTATATTTTTATGGGTCAACTTCAATAGTATATATTTTCAACAATGAACCAAAAATTTCATCCTCAACTAAGAGTCATATATGGTAGTAAGTGTTTCCAAAAATTTGTCAAAATTCTACCACAATGGTGAATTATTCCTGATGATGGTTCTTTTCTTATAATTTTATACTAACAATGAGTCATCCTTGGTAGTAAATCATCTTCAATGTTGATTTATGTATGGTAGTGAGTGTTTCACCCTCTTATCCAGATGTCTCATTAATCTTCTTTATATTATAAAATGGTATCATAACACATAAAACTAATAAAAACATAAGAAAAATTATTTAGTTATCATTTAAAAAATGATGAAAAAAATTTCATTGGACATTATATTATTCTTAGGGTTGTTGGTGTCTATCTCCCTCATTATCCCTTAGATTTGGACATTGAGCTGCATAATTTGCAACTCTCATTCATTTTATGAAATGGATTTTTGTATCTCATGTAATTACATTATATTTTTTAATATATTTACCTTCATCACATGATCATTTACGAGATTCCATATTTTTATTATTTTATTTGTTAGGGACTTTTATGATGTTTTTATTATTAACCATATTTCATGATAGTTGTTTTGGAATAATGTAAAATATTATTAACTGCAGCTCATATTCGAATGGTTTGTTCATCAAGGTAATCTTTTCATTATCCCTCACACTCATGATACCTTCTAGTTCAATATTTTTCTAAAACCTAATGATTTATCATGAGTGATGATCATTATAGCTTAATTATCAAAAATAAAAAATAAGAAAAATTTATCATCAATATTTATCACTTTATAACATTATTATTATCCTATAATTCTTAAAACACAACTTCTTTCACACTCGGATCAACCTATACCAATATCAAATATAATTCTTGGTTAAACCTAATTTATATTGAGTTTTGTTCTCTAATAATTTTCCACATAATACATAAAATATAAATCCCAAATTACAATGAAATTAATTAAAATATTCTAAACCCAATAATCATTGAAATATTTTATCAAAAAATACATCCTATCATTTCTCAAAAATAATTATTCATTTCTACAATCATATACTTATGTACATATATACCCTGATCACAAAATCTAAAAAAAAAATCTTTCCCAATCCAATTTCACTCTTAAAGTCATTAAATTATAATTATTTTATATATTCCTCAAAAAATTACACTGTGTTTAACCCACAAATAGTATAAGGTAACATACTTGTCTGTAAATATCATAATAAAACAAATAGAGATAAACAACCTTAAAAATATCATGAATCAATAATAAATATTTGGGTTATCAAATAATATCTAACTTAATTATTAAAAATAAAACTACCCTTTATTATCTCAATATCTAGCACATGTAAAATTTAATATTTTTCCATACCATAATCTCATATTTTCCATAGTTATTCCAAAACTTATAACCTTGACATACAATTAATTTCAATATTTATTATTTCAGTTTAATATATGTTACCATACAATTAATGTGAAACTACATAATATTAATAATTATATTTCGTACATTATATATCTCGGATAATTTATATAATATTTATTTTAAAATAAATTTAATTTCTTCTACAATTTACAATACTGAGTTTTACCGAACCACAATATATTATTTACATTATTATTTAAACATGGTCATTATTATATAAACAATAAACTTGGTGGTATGAATAAGAATAATTTTGTTTTTAAAATTATTTATAATGCTTTTATATAAATAAGAAATATTGATAAAAACATAATTTTTAGTAAATTCTATATATAGTTTGAGAATTCATTATTATAAGAAAGATCTATTTTAATAAGTATTTTGAACAAATAATAAATATTTTTTTCCACATTTAGAAAATGTAATTGGAAAAAAGAAATATAATTTTTTAAATATACTTCTAAAAATTATCTTTTAGAGATTTTTTGAATATTTTCATGAAAAATTAATATTTCTATGAATTGTAAAAATACAGAATTTTATTAAAAAATACTCTTTCACTTCAAGAATTTAACAAATAAATATTATTTTAATATTGTTTTAATAATTAATTTTAATTCCATTATATATTTATTAATCCAATTTAGGTCATTTGATTCAATTTCATATTTAACTTTGATATTAAATATTTTTATACCTGTGAAAAGTTTATCTTTCGAAACCTGCATTTTCATCGTATTAGTGGGATTCATTTTAAATTAAATTTTTACACTAATGGAATGGAATTTGGAAACATATATTTATTATTTTTAATCATATTATTTAATATTATATAATAATTTCAAGTTAATTTTTTTCATATTGAATAATAAAAAGAGTAATAATTAATTATTGTGGTTTGGGTTAAAATTGGTTACCAGGGGTTAAACTAAAAATATAATGGATATATGAAAATAAAATTTATAAATCAATTTTATAGAAATATTTTTGATTTATCGCATGTTAGATTTTATAATTATTCTTTTGAAGCCTTGTTCCATATTTAACGTGTGGGAATAACGTTTTCTTTTAAAAAATTCCAAGTGTGCCCCCTCCCCTGCTTTTATAAAGGAATATCATATCCACTATTTTTATCACATACAAAATATTTTGGTTAAGATTATCACTTCAAAAATATATTTCTTAATTTTATACCAACAACTTAAAGGCCTTGGTTTTATTTCAAAACCCTCCTAAAAAGGATTTTGTGGCTAACCTAAAGAGGTTATTTGAATAAAAGGTATCATTCTTAACAGTGAGTTTTTATTTAATTTATTCTTGAAAATATATATATAATAAAATCAAAATATTATTATATAATAAAGTATTATAAATATAATAATATATTATTATTTTAATGGAATAACACACATTTATCTCCACTTGCATCAAATTTGAGATGAAACCCTCGATCATGGGTATGACAAACTACCACCACACGAACTGATGAAATTTGTTTCCATCCCCATCTATCAAGGATGGATATAATGATGAATTTAAAAAATTTATATGATATTTATGAATTAATTATACTTTTTTAATTAAAATTAATCATATAAATTATTACATTCAATTCTGTGGGAATAAGATAACATCGCTCATTTGTACGGCGGACTACTGCCTTGCGATGTGTTTTGATTAATTTTTCACTTATACTTTTCATAAAAGGTAATAATGAAAATTTTAATGAATATATGAGATATATACAAATTTATAATCACTATAAAAGAGTTATATATTATTTAACATACTTTTTTCTATCCATTGATAAAATGGAAACCATGTACATGTGTACATATGACCTACAATATTCATAAATAGTTTAATCCATTTTACTATATCCAATTTTTTTGAAAGAATATAATTATGTATATAATTAATATATATTATATTTATATCATGGTTAAAATTATATATATAATTAAAATATGATCAAATTGAAATTATATAATATGTCCCACCAAAACAAATAAGAAAAACAAAGTAGTTATTACATGAAACATGATTTTAACAAGGAGTTAATAAGAAAAAGTTAATAAAATATTATAAGTAAATCATAAATGGTATAATAAATTTGAGTATGGTTATTTAATATATTTATAATAAATAAATATTTATTATACAAGATATTTTAATGTGTTGGAAGAATGTTGTGAATCGAGGTAGTATATTGCTAGTCACACTTTTATTTATGGGAGACTTATTCTAAATTCACCACTACTTTCTTTCTCATGATCTATATACATCACCATTGATATATAATTCCATAAATATAATTATTTAAATTTCTTTTAATGTTTCATTTTTCTTTATTATTTAAGGGGTTTGATGATTCAAAAAATTTCAAAGTGGCATTGTATTTTCCAATAACTTTTGTTTATGTGAGACACATGTCTTATTCATCACTTGTTTTTTTTGGGTGGTGGATATAATTTGCATGAATGTATTCCTTGATCCTTATTATGAATTTTTTTGATATTTCCATTTTGATATATGTTTGTTACTTTCATTTTAATTATGATTAAATTGTTACAAAAGTTGTAGGGGTTTAATCTTATAATCGCATTGCTTATTTGGATTGTTTTTTATTATGATTCTATTGAAGAGATTGAATCCATATACTGGGATGAGTTTGAATCCATAGAATGGGGTGATATTAATAAATTATTTTATAATAATTAATTTCCTTTTATGCTTCATATAAAAATATTAATGGAATTCCTTGAGGTAAATCATAAGGGTGATGAATCTGTTGGTACCAATGATTTGAATTTTATAGGACTTGTGAGATGCATTTATAGTAGTTTCATGCAACCGGAATGAGACTTTGGTACATTATTGAATGGCTTAAAACCAAGAATACCGTGGGTGTTAGATATAATTAACCTTATAAGATATGGAAAAAATCATTAAATGTGATATATAGGTGTAAATGGAGTTTTTATATAACTATATGGATCGTTGTTTTTGATAAGATAAGAAATATGGAATGAAAAGGAAACTCTAAAAACAATATAGAGAAGAAGATGATATTTCCTTCATGATTTATGTTTGGAAGGAAATATGAATTAAATGTTATAAATGGGATAGAAAAATGATTTAAGTGTGGAAAATGAGGTCATCATTCAATAAAATTATCAAGTGATAGGAATAAGTTAGATGATGATGAAAATAAAGAGAAAGATTTATAGAATGCACCACCCACACTACAGTATTTAAAATGAAAGGAGTGTAGGAATTATCTAAATTTTTAAATCCAAATGTTAATGAAAATTATTGATGTTATAATCATTTTATTCTAAGAGACAAAGATAAATCTATTGTCATTATAATGAGGGGTATGATAAAGATGTGGTAAAAGGTACACTAGGGGTGCACATTAGAATTTTTAATTTTTTATTTGATTCTTGATACACCTATTCATTTATATCTGAATAAAATTATCTATGTATCAAAATACCACATCAATGATTAGATAATGAATTAGAATCAAAAACCCTAATAGTACGATGATCAATCCTCAAGTTATTGATTCTTCCCTTGATGAAGTTTATGGGAATGTGCTTCTTGAAAATAATTTTATTCTACAAGTGGTTGAATTTTATATCTTTTTATGCATGGATTTTAAATATATATATAAATCCCAAATAAATTTAAAATGAATAAAGATTTTATTTTACTAACTAAGATATTATCATCTATAATTTTGATGGTAAACATAAACTTCAGATGAAAAAAAACCAGTATATGGGTTTTGATTCCAATTAAAAATTAGATTATACCCCAAATAGTAGGGGAGAAACTCTATAATTATGATATTCCAATTTTGTGGGAGTTTATTTATTTATTTATATAATAGTTTCACAGTCTTCTACTAAATCATGATGTTGAATTTTCAATAAAAATTATACTGTATGAAACACCTACATCAATGTCTCCCTCTAGAATATCCTCAATTGAGTTAACCAAATTAATTAACTGTAGTTGAACCCTTTAATTGGATTCTTTCGGCCAATTGTGTCAACTTTTGGTGAAACCATTACATTTTTTATGAATAAAAACGTATAAATTCATTTTAGTATTTATTACCATGATCTGAATAGAATCTAAATCAAGAAAATGTATTATGTACCCATTTTGATGACTTATTTGATCAACTGAATGTATCACAATACCTTTCCAAGATTGAACATCAATCTACAAATCATCAATTGAGTGTTAATATAAATTATATACCCATGAAATAATTTTATATACTATATAAACAGTATGTGTATAAAATTATTTGAATTGGTGTTAATAATGACCACACAATAATTATCGAATTAATGAATAGATTCATTAGAGATTAACTTGATATGTTTCTGGTAGTCTTCATAGAAGATGTTAGTATCTATTCAAAGAGAAAGTAATATCATGAAAATTATTTTATAATTTTAATAAATATCTTGAGGAAGGAGTTGTGGTATTTAAAATATAAAAAGTTTAAATTTCTTCTAGAGAATGATTTATTTTGGGTCATATATATTCAAGTGAAGGTATGTCGGTGGATTTATCAAAGAAATAAGTTTTTGAAAGATGGAATATAACAACCATGAAAAATAATAACTAAAATTTTCTTTGTTTGACCATATATTATCAATTGATTATAGATAATCTCACCTGAATATATAATCCACTCCCCATGTTAACTCAGAATGGGTCTATATTCCACAATGTGGATGAATGCCATGAAAATTTCAAGGAACTGAAGAGATGGTTAGTTAGATCACTTGTGCATACATCACCCTATAGTGGATATGTGTTTTTAATCTATAGTGATTCATCACATAAGGGATTGGGATGTGCTCCCATGAATAATTACATGGTTATATCTTATGACTCATAATAATTGATGGTTCATGAGAAACAAATACTCTACTCATGATTTAGAGTTAGATGTTGTAATTTGTTTCATCAATGGTATGGGTGCATTATCATTACAAAGAAAATTGTGATATATATATTGATCAAAGAAATTTGTTGTATATATTCACATAGGTGGAGGGGAACATGAATCAGAGAATATAGTTAGAGATGATTAATAATAATTACTAATCAATATATAACCAACCTATTTTATAGAACAAGTTCGATGATGCATTGATTTTAAAGAATCATTCTAGCGTTTCAATGATAAGGATCACAAAAGATCTAATATTTAATGATTTATGAAGGATAGATTTGGAAATCCTGAACGAATGGGATAGGTCTTACATATCTCAAATTACTACTAAATAAATCAACTTGAGATGATTAAATATGAAAAAATGATGTAGAGCTACAGAAGAATGTGAGAAGTGTTCCTGAATTGAACTGTGATTAGGATGAATTAATAAGGTTCATAATCTATGTTTTTGTCCCCTCAATACCATTTATAAATAATGAGCTCGTAGAGGAGGGTCATAGTTCATTATTCTCTAGTAATGCTGGAAGTTCGAAGATGTATATATATTTAATTGATCATTTATAGTGGTTTTTAATGAAGAGAGATATCACAATGTTTATTTCTTGGGGTTTGGTATGTCAACAAGTTAAGGATGAAATAAAAAATTCTAAGGTGATGTTACATAAATTACCCACACCAAAAATGAAATGGGAAAACTTCACTATGGATTTTGTTTTCAGACACCCCAAAACATCTAAATGGAATAATACTCTATGGGGTTTTGTCTATCTCCTCACAAAGTCAGGAACTCCATCCCTATCATATTAGAATTTTATTTGGATAATCTTTCCCAGACATACATTATGAATTGTTAAGGATTCATGGAGTACCACATTCTATTGTACCTGACCAGGATATGAGTTTTACTTTAATGATCTGTAAAAGTCTTTAGTAGGATTTGGATACAGAGTTGGGTTTTATCATTATGTATAATAAAAATATAGATGTTCAATTTGATAGAAAAAATAAAATCTTAGTGGATATCCTCATAACGTTTTCTGTGTATTTCAAATTTCATTTGGATCAGCACCATCCCATAGTTTTTTAAACAATAATATCTTTCATTCAAGTAATCAGATAAATCATTATGATGAACTCTATGGGAACCATTGTTAAACTCCAATGCACTAGGATAAAGTTATATAATTAATGACATTACTATTTGAGTTATCTGAGAAGATGGAAGAGTAGTTTAGATCCAATAAGTGACATATAAGGGCCACATAAAGTCATACAGAAATTATACTGAAAATCACTAGCTTTATATTGAAATTTGATGTTAGTAGAATGGTGTTTCTACAAATTTAACCATGGGAGAAGGTAATGAGATTTATAATTAAGAGAAAACTAATCCATAGTTATATCAGTCCCATTGAAATTATTTATCATATAAGGATAGTATATTATCAATTGGTGCTTCTACTAAACCTATCTCATGTCCACGATGTGTTGGATGTGTTTATCTTGATAATTTACATACCAAATATGTCACATACACTAAACTTAGTGGTCATTATGTGGGATCATAATATATTTTATGGGGGAAAATAGTAGAGATTATAGATGATGTAAATATATTTCTATGAAATAGTACCTCTCACATGCTCAATGTTTTGTTACAAAACCATCATCTTGAGGATGCTACATGAGAACCTAATTATGTAATGGGGTTGAAGTGTCCTCATTTTTTATATCAGAGTGATATAATTTGGAGGGTTAATCTTATTTGGGGGGATATAATGTAACACTTAGATATTTTACCAAAATATATATTTTAAAAAAAAAATATTTATTTGATATATTTCATTACATGTAATACTAAGTTATGAAAAACATTAAAATAAAATTTATACTATTATATAAATGTGGCCATTATAATCTAGCCATTAAACTTAGTAGTATGGAGAAAAAAAATTAAAAACTAACTATAATTATTTAATATAAATGAAATATATTGATAAAAAACACTAATTTTTTTTTAAATCCTTTACAGTACTGAAAACCAAGTCTATCACAATAGTTTAAAACCATTGTAATATGTTATACCAACATTTTTGGAAAACTGTTGGATTTAAAGGCATGGGGGAATCCTTATACCAATGGTTACAAGGAAACGATTTGTATAAAGAAATAAAAATCCAATTTCCCTACAAATTAATGGAACTGTTGCAATATATAAGTTCCAACAGTTCGTAAATGTAGGTAAATATAAATATATAACCAATAATAACAGTTTAAAAACCATTGGTATATAGATTTACCGTTGGTTTTGTAAAAATGTTGGTATACCTAACGGTGTAGATCTATACAAACGGTTGGTGAACAGTTGGTATAGTGTTTTACCAATTTTTTTTCTAATAACCATCAGTATAATTAATTACCTAAAACTATACCAATGGTTAATAAACTATTTTTATATTTTATTAATAACAGATTACATATAAATCGTTGGTATACCCAACTATAGACTTCTTGCAGCCTACCCTTGATCCCCCCTTCTTCCATTTATACAATTACAGTAGCCTTCCTACCCTCTTGCCTCCCCTCTATAATATAAATAATTCAACACCACTTGAAAATAAAAAAAGACAATATAAAATAATTAACCAACATCTATAAATACAGAATTAATAAAACACTCATGCACATAATAAAATGTATGGAATAATAAAAAAACTCTCATGGAGACAATATAAAAAATCACACTGAAACAAAAAAAACACAAAAAAATACCCAACATCCATGGAACTATATTCTTATGATTATGGGATCTATATCCTCTATCCATATATTCTATATGATGGTTAGGGAACCTATTTTATGTGATGTGATATTTATCTATCATTATATATTTATATATTTCATGTTGTGGTTATTTAAAATTTATATATCATTATATTTTTATATATTTCATTTTTTGGTTACGTGTCGTGTCCGTTGAACAGTTGGATGTTCGGTTGTGACCTAAAAACTGAGAATGTTCTGATTCTACTGAAGAAAAAAGTGAGGTGATAGTTGTAATAAGATTCTATTTATTTCATTTCAGGGTCACCCTTGCTATTAGCAATTGGTGTATTTGTAATGAAGCTCCCAGGTTTTCACAGTCTAATGTTTAATCATTAGAATGTTGTCTTCATCAAAGAAGATAATATATATAATGGTATTGGGTACCGTTGTGAGGATAACCCTAGTTTTTGATGGTCGATATGTTGGGGTTCAAAATAAAATCACGTCTAAGGGAACAAGACCCACCTGGATGGCGATCATAACCTATTCCAATGTTTCTATAGATTGTTGGGGATGCCAAAAATGGATTGTTCAATGTAGTAGATTTCATTTTGTGTCATCGAGATCTGTTTAGTATTTGTTGTTTCATTTAACAATTGATTTTATGGACGATCTTGTTTAATCATTGTCCTTGATGATGGGATATTGAAGATAGATTAGAATGATGTAAGTTATTCAATGTGATAATTAAGTATACTAATATTGTTTATATAGTCGAACTAGAAACATGTAAAAATATTCTCTTAAGGGAAGGGTTGTGTTCTTCTATAAAACTGACCATTAGATTATTTTGGTGACTCTAGAATATTGATGTGTAGTAGACCTAAGAATATATAGACCTGTATTTAATATTTGATTTTGATTCATATGTATCATTGTATAAATAACATATGTCAGATTGGAAATATAATAAAATCATTTCAATAAGAGAGGGAGTAGAATCATTGGTGCATTGACACATGGTTTAGAGCCTTATGTCAACTTAAAGTGGTTGGAAAATTTACTAGTAACAACTCCTTTGTTGTCAGTTAATACTTTAGAGAGGTTGTATGAACATTTAAATGATTCGATTAGAACATATTGAACCATGATAGGTGGATTCATTCTTTGAGTCATACCCCCCTACACCCCCACTGCTCACCCCCTACACCCCCCACTATACAACCCAACCAATAACCCCCCACCCTCTCACTGCCCCCTCCCACTACACAAGCCCCACCCTCTCAATACCCCTCTAACCCCCCACCCACTACACAACCACCATCCCACTACACAACCCCTGACTACACCCCCCCTACAATCACTCCTGCCCCCCACTACACATCTCCTACCCTCTCACTTCACACCCCCTACCACAACACATCATCCAACCCTCTAAATGCACACCCCCTCCCACTACACACCCCCCCCCCCACACCCCATACAGCCAACCCCACCCCCTCCCCTCCCATTTCACAGCCCCCACCCTCCAACTTCACAACCCCCCCCCCCACCCACATCGTCTCACAACCCCCCACCCCACAGGCCCACCCTCCCTACAACCCCCTCCCACTACAGAGTCCCCACCCTCTAAATGCACACCCCTCCCACTACACATCCCCCTACAGCCAACCCCCATCCCTTTTCACAACCCCCACCCTCCCTCTACACATACCCCCACCATCTCACTGCACACCCCCCCCCCCCTATAGCTCCCACCCCATCACAACACACCCTTCAACACCCCCCCCCCCACTCCCACTATACAGGCCCCTCCCACCCACATCCCCCCTCACACCCACTCACTGCACACCCCCTCCCACTACACAAGTCATTCTACCTCCCCCTCTACAATCCCATGTGCACCTGCAACTTCATAATTCAATTCAGAACCCAATTACCCTATGCAATATAGAATTCATAATTTAATTCCCAATTGAATACATACAAAATGAATTACATACTGAATTCTAAATTATGAATGAATAACACATAAAAAATTAATTATGAATTACATACATAATTATTAATTATCTACAGTGTCTTCAACTCATAATTCATTACATAAAGAATTTAATTATGTATAACTCATATAAAATATGGCATAAAAATTGAATTCAAAATATGGGGGTGCCCAAGGGTGTGGGGAGTTATCCAAGGGGTGGGGATTGTCCAAGGGGGTGGGGCTCTCTAGGGGGGTGAGGGTTTCCAAGGGGTGTGGATGGGGGTGTCCAGGGGGTGGGGTGTTAATGGGGTGTGGGGGTGTATAGGGGTGGGGTGGTGTCCAATAGTGTGGGGGTTTCTAGGGGGTGGGTGAGCTAACTTGGGAGGTGGGGGGACTCTACAAGGGTGTCTACGGGGGTGGGGGTGTTAAGAGGTGGTGGAGGCTGTCCAGGGGGGTTGTCCAAGGGGTGTGGGTGTCTAGGGGTGGGGTGAATCATTCACACATATATTCAGTCACAGAAAATCATCAAGTCAAGTTTTATATCAATCTGTTTCTCATCGCCATCACTATCATCACCGTCATCATCATCCTCATCTCTGTACTCATCTTTTTTTGCATCATCATCCCTGCCCTCCTCAAATCCCTCCTCCTCACCCTCATAATCCTCCTCGGCCTCCTCCTCACCCTCCTCCTCCACATTATACTCCTCCTTACCCTTATCCTTCACCTTGGACTCCTCCTCGCCCTCCTCCTCCACCTCAGCCTCCCCCTCACCATCCTCACTTCCAAGAACAACATCATCTCAACAACCACTATAACTACCACCTGGTGCACCATATATAGAATTCGTCGATGACATATATTCTTTACAATCTGTGCGGGCCTCTGGTGCATGTGTTGGAAGTAAAACTCCCATCAGTTTTATAAATGTAGTGTTTTCTATAGTACAATGTTCCGCCATTTCTATGGCCCATTTTTAGCATGTTCTGCCTATTCCATAACATTCTGGATCATGGTGACACTACAAGTCATATCTAAGGAGGGAAAATACCTCTCCATGAATATACTCTTCCCTGGTCGGTAGCATACTCTCCAAGGGTTCTCATCTCCCAACACCAGATATAAGTGATCCAAAATTTTTAGGTTCCTAGGAATCAAGGGTCTCTAAAGTATCTTATTTCAGATATAAATATATTATTAAGTTACAAAATAATACTAAAATTTTAAATCAATAATTTAAAACTTACAATCTTCTATTGATCTATTTCTTTAACCGTACTTCCATATTTCTTTCTTCTATTGGAGCAAAACTATTTTTCTCAAGACACACATCCAACAATATTAAATGTTTTATTCTACAATGACATTGAATGTATAAAACCATAATTAAAAATTGGTTACCAATAATTTATTTCATAATAAATATTATATAAAAACTTTAGCAATAAAATTAATTATGATTGAATCTATAAAAGTGCATGTCATAATGAAAAATTATAATCAACTATCATACCTGCTTCATCTCATGATCTTACATCATACTATGTCCCAATGTGTGGATGTATTTTTTAGAATTAAAGTTTCTTTATTTCTTCCAGATTATTCCTAAATAAAATTAAATAATAAAAATGTTAACATAAGTGAAAAACATGATTTTCTAATTTAAATACCTAAATTTTGATTAATACATTAAAAGGGATAGTCGTTAAATGAGTAATCATCTCTCGATACTATACTATCAGAAAAAAAAATCCTTGTCAGGTACTGCCTATAACTCTGTACCAACGCTAGAATGCCATCCAATATACAACGTTTTCTTATAAGCTCTCCATAGTTCACCTAAATCCTTTAGATGTGCTGGTCGTGCATCCTCACCATCGGAGAAATTAAACGGAAGCTGACACCAAAATATAAATCCATATAAATAAAAGATATTATATTGAATAAAGAGAAACATATATTTTTACCCATATCTCTTCCCATGAATTATCCTTCAATTCATTTGGAAACCCTCTCTATGAGAGAGGGCTGACAGGAATGATGTTGGGGTATTTGGAAAGCATTTGCAAAAAACTCTGACATTGATGCCCAATTTTTTCATTCATTTGATTTCCTTGATTGTATTCCACCATAAATTGTGTGTAGCTGTTCTACACCACACTCATGTATGTATTCCCCCACCCCACCTCAAATTAGTAGATTTATCTTCTATAAAATAATAACAAATATTTTATCAATACATGTTATAATGAAAATAAATAATGGTTTAATTTTTTTTAGAGTTCTATTAATATACATGTGGTAGTCTGATCAATGGGTGCTTCTAGATCCACATAAACTGAAGGTACACCTATACAGGTGGAGTGGGTCCCAATGTATGCTCTATAGGGATAGACTGGGGCAGATCAGGAGTTGAAAAAGATGGAATATAGAATCTCAGAGGGAAGGAAGTAGAAGTAAAAGAAGATGGCACAGATGGATGGCTGAATACTGGATGGGGAGTGGGAATCATCATCAGATATGGTAATGAAGGTTGGGGAGACTCAGATTTAAAGGGTGGTGAAAACATGGGAGTCCTAAATATCTTTTGTGTCCTTAATGACACACCATGATCAAAATGTGGTGTAGATGGTATGTCAGTGGGAGGGGCATGGTCTAATCCGGTAAGATGACCAGATTGCCTAGCTTTCATACCACCCACCTCGTACCACTGGCCTGAGTACTGGGACCACTACTAGGCTACTCGTCAAATAATTGTCACCTAATAGGTGTTTACAAAAAAAATGTTTTAAACAAAACCAATCACATGACATTATATATATTTTAAATATATATATTTGAAATAAAATACTTACTACAGGAACTAGTGGTGGAATGCCCATCTCATTCACATGACGATTATTGTCCACCATATTTTTTTCACCTCTCTTCAATTGGTTGAATTTATTCTATTTGAAAAAAAACATGGAAGTAATTAGAAATGGATATCTAATATAAAACCCAAAAAACAAAATATATGATAGGGAATAGAGGGATTCATGGAAAATTTAACTATCCATTACGTTTGGTGGCCAAGAATGAATATATATTAAATTCAATAAATCCTAAATTATTTAATAATAAAATATAATTTTGAGTAAGATGGTTATTTACTAAGTTTCATCAGTCTATTAAAATGATGGAATATTTATTTTGAGTCTTTTTTTTACTCAACAACTAGGAGGTAGATCTACTAAATTATTCCTCTATAAAATTAATCAAGGTATATATTAGGAATGATTAAATCCATAAGATAGTTAAAATGATGATATAAACATATGAAAAATTATATGATATCCACTAGATTCATAAGGAGTGAGGAACTTGTTGAAATTAAGACAAAATTTAATTTCTTTAGCCCTGGTAGATGATGCATGATTCTATATATATTTTGAAGAAGAAGAAAAACCATCATGTTCATTTTCTGGTGAAATGTTAAAGGCAGGTGTTAGATTTATTCTAATTTTATACATAGTCAATAAAGAATTGAAATTTTCACCATTTTAAAAATATTGGATTCATAGGTTTGAATATAGTTCAATTCCATATTAAAAATGCATTTCAAATAAAATTACAGCTAATAAACATTGAAAATTCACATAATGATCAAGTCGGATACAAAATACTTGTAATCAATATTAAATAAATTTGAATTGTACAAACCTTAACAACCTAAGTCGAGCTAAACCAAAAGAATTGATAACATGGATAGATGATTCTATATATTTCTCACCAAAACTTCAGGTTCACAGTCAACTCTAAAAATTGAGCTATTAGAGTCATCAAAATTAATAAATGGATTGTTTCTTATGGTAGTAGGGATGGTTTCAATTCCATCATCACCATAATCAAAAATACATCTTGGAATTTCTTCAATAATGACACAAAATTCAGTTCAAATATGGTATTGGACATAAAAAACTTGTTTTTCCATTGATGCCAATACATATGGTTCATCGATAAAATGAGTGTGAGTCATATCAATTACTGAAAATCCATAATCACCAATAAATGTCCCTTGCCTCATAATCAATTCAACCCACTAGAATTTCATCATCATGACTCATCCATGAGAATAATAGTCCAATATTTTTTTTTAATGACTACATAACAACCTACATTTTTCAAATCATGGTCTACTATATGATGCAGTTGCATAACAGTCTATTGTAGCAGTAACCACAACACCATTATGTTGTGCTCTCGTGTTCTTTTCTTGTTTAGTGATAATAAATCTGTACCCATTGATAATAATTGATTTAAAGTCACAAATAATAGTATTAGGACCAAAAGAAAAATATGTTATTTTCTCAGAGACAGAGTTGTCAAGAAAACTCAATACCTGAAATATAAATTAATATTAAACTTAATTAGATATTGATTTAAATATTTAAAAAAAAATATTTTTACCTTTATGTTTAACCAAGCATAAAACTCTTTTTTATGAAAAGTATATGTCCTTCTCAAAGATAATGTATGATGCTTTCTATTTATCATTGCTTTATATTCCCTATAGATAAAAATAGAAATACTTTAACTGATATATATGCAAGATATATATATTTCAATTACTTACCTGATGTAGCAATTAAAGAAATCATAGTTGAAAAAAATATGTGATGTGACATCTCCCTCACTTCAAGGCTTAATTTCCTCAATGTATTTGATCTCGGAATTCCTTATGTTTGTGTCATTGATGGAAAACTGAGTTCAATTTGCTCATTATGTTCTTATTTGTTTCTAATTGGTCTGTTCATTCTTGTAGTAAGACCAGAAAAATGCCTAGAGTAGAAATACATAAATACTTCATCCAAGTATCCGTTCATGATAGAACCTTCAAAATGATTCCTATTTCAGACATAATACACTAATGTGTAAATATTTATTTTAGTAGGATACATCCGACGAAAATAAATAGGTCTTATGAGAATTATTTCTGTTGGAATATAGACAGTCAGAAGCAGCATGCATTTGAAAAATGATGGAGGAAATATTTTCTCTAAATCACACAAAATTAATGGGGTATTTACGAACTTTTTTTACAAGAAAGAATTAGAAAACTTCTTAGCACAAATATCTATAAACAAATTACACAACCGAATAACTTCCACCCATAAATTATTGGAAAAATAATGACAGATTTTTATTGGAATCAACTCATTAAGATAGACATGAAAATCAAGAGTCTTAAAAAAATTTAGCTTCAGCTATCTTCTGTTGACCCATTTAGATAGGTTTCTTAAATATCCATCATGATCCTTTATAGTCTCTAGTACTTTTATAAATCACTTTTTTCTATAGGTTTCATCAAAAAAGAAGAACATGAAACATGACATTTATTTTCACTGATATGAACAGGATGAAATTTTGGTTAAATTCCTCAATCCACCAAGTCATGTTGAGACCATAAATCATATTTTTCCTTTCCCTTAACATCTAGAATAATCAAAAGAAAAATTTAACATGTATTATTTTCAATGTGCATTACGTCTAATCAATTTCAAACCAAATTGGTTAACCAAAAAGAAAAATAAAAGATGATAATCCACTTCTTCCAATTTTAACAGGTTTCAGTGGAAACATTATTTATCTTTCCTGATTTCATTTGACCCTTCCCAAATGCAAAACTGAAATCTTTGAATTTATTATGCACATCAGTATCAAACATAGACTGAGGTGGATCATCAGTCTCCAAGGTATTATAAAATATTCGATGATTATTTCTATATGGATGGTCCATTGGAAAGAATCATTGATATTCCATAAAGCTGAAACTATAATGATGTTTCTGTCTTTTGGACCATGTATTCTTCATAAAAATATGACATGATATTTTTCCCGTCTTGCTCCATCCATAAATCATTTCATAATCAGGAAAATAATTGATCGTCCACATCAGTGTAGCTAGCCTCTGAAATATGACTTTCAAACATGCATCATATGTGCCCACATCTACATCCCAAAAAAGATTCATCTCTTTTATTAAAGGATTCATGTATATGTCTATATCATTATTTAGATCAAAAGGGATAGATATGATTATAATCATGAAAGTGAAAGGTTATTTCATACACAACCATGGGGGATGGATATAAATGTCTATAAAAACCGTCCATGTTCTGTGTGAAGTAAGAATATAACCAAACAAATTAAAACCATCACATGAAAGAACCATCCTCACATTACGAATGTCAGATAAAAAATGTAGATATCAAGAATCAAATATCTTCCATGAAAATACATATGTACGGTGAACCAACTCATCATTAGTCTTATTTCTCTTGATAGCATTCCATCACATATTTATTGAAATTTAATCAGACATTAATAGATTCTGGAGTTTGGGGATCAATGGAAAGTGCCACATTATTTTCTATGGCACACAGGATGGTTCCCCATCTCATTTTTCTTCCAACTGGATCTTCCACTTTTTATACAATCATTTTTTTCAGCATTTGTCTCCAAGAAAAAACTACCTTCTTTCAGGTAATCATGAATTTTTTTCTTGAAATTCAAGTCCCTCAACAAAATTCCATGTCATTGAGTGGTTTTAGGGAATATCTGCATCATTTGAATGTAATTCCTTCAAGAAGGAAAAATTTTAATCGATGGTATTATTAAAAATACCATATATATTTTTCCCATGAAACAATTGGATTAAAAATTCTATCATTTTCATTTTACCGCATTTTTGATATACTATATTCATGGAATCATCATTAAATTTTTTCACCCAGACAACATCATCATTTTCATTAGACACATCATGTGTGCTCATATCGAATTCTTATTGGGTTAGAATCTTGTCTTTTTTCATGATTATGAATAAACAAAAACTATTCATAAAACAAATACTTTAATCCAGTCTTATCATTTAGATCATTATCAATTTCAGATTTCCTTTTCTCCCCATTGTGATATACCACATAGTAGTTTTCTTGAAAAACATACTTGGTTATGTGGTAGCTGACTTCTTCATGGATAAACCTAGGTCTTATAACATAATTGTATATTGGGAATTTTATGTTACCACTGTCTAAATAATTGTGAAATGAAAAATACAAAAATCTCTCAAAATTGTTTTGAAAGTTTCTGGAGATCCGATCGGTTTCATACATCCAACTTCTATCCATTCTGTAAAAAAAATTATAAGTCATTTCATGAAATCAGTTCAATAAGATTGAAGTTTAATTGAGAATATATTTAGGTAAATGAGAATTTTTCACTTTATATGAAAACATAACTCACACACTACTCAATATGAGAATCATAATATAAAACAAAAAATACTATATTTATAAAGAAATACTATAAATTAATATCAATCCATGATATGGACTTCAATTTTAAATATTATACCATGAATATTCTGAATATTGAGATAAAACATATAACCTATGGGAGAATTTAGAGAGTCTTATACATCTTGTGTCAAATAGAAGGGGAGATTTCAAACCCATGAGGCTTTGAAAGAGAAGAATCTCGTTATTCTTAGGTACTCAATGAACAAAGTAATAAAATGGTCACGTGAGCTCTAGAGAGTGTTTTGAGAGAAAAAAATTGTTCAAATAAGGTTTTGAATATCTTTGAATAAGTAAAAATGAGTGTAAAAGATCATTTACACTTGTGGAGGAGAATAATTTATAAGTTGAGTAAATTTTAGATTGAATAAATTTTATATTTTAGAAGATTATTTGACTAATATTCATAATATATATTCTGAATAAATTGAAAATATAAACTGAAAATGATTGTATAAAAGTTCTTCAGGGATTGAAACATTATGTTCTTACATTTGAATCATGATTCAAGAAATATTAAATGGAACTAAGAAGAGTTTTATGTAAAAATACGAAGGTTCCTTAGGGAAAAGAAGCAAGATTCCATGTACATGGACATTTTCGATGATGAGATTGATTTTTTTTCCAAATTAGATAATCTATCCCCATTTTAGATATCCATAAAGGAACGGGTTTCTAGTTAATGTAGTGAACTATTGTAGGGTTTATACCTTATTATTTAATGTATGTTAAGATATATTAATTTAGTTATGTGTGCCTAAATTTGAGTTGAAATGTGTTTTGGAATTTTTTTAATTTGTCACGTTAAAGAAGACACCATGGACCTAATAGAACATTGTTCAAGATATTAAAAAGTAAATTCTTTACATAAAATATACAAAATGTGTAATAATAGTTTTTTAACTAAGTTATTGATGCTAAAAAATAGAAATATTTTTAAAATTTAGGAGATTTCGTAACACCCAATACCCAAACTCAAAGTATTCATTATGTGGGGGTGTCCAGCGGATGGGGGTGGTCCAAGTGGGTGGGGGTGTCCAGGGGGTGTGGGACTATTCAGGGGGGTGGGAGTGTCCAGGGGGTGTCAGTGGGGGAGGTCCACGGGGTGGGGGGGGGGGCTGTCTAAGGGGGTGGTGGTTTCCATGGGTGGGGGTTGTCTAGGGGTGGCCTAGTGTTCGAGAGGTTGTCCAGGGGGTGGGTTCTATCCAAGTGGGTGGGGGTGTTCATGGGGTGGGGGTTTCCAGGGGGTGGGGCTATCTAGGTGGTTCTGTCCAAGGGGGTGGGGTGTCCAGGGGGCTGGGGGGGGGGGGGGAATCCAAGGGGGTTTTCCAAGGGGGTGGGGTTTTAGGGGTGGGGTGGTGTCCAAGGGGGTTGTTCAGGGTGTGGGGGCTATCTAGGGGGTGCGAGTCTCCATGGAGGTTTCCAAGGGGGTGGGGTGTCTAGGGGTGGGGTGGGGGGTTGTCCCGAGGGTGGGAGTAGTCTATTGGGGTGGGGGTGTTTAGGGGGTGGGGGCTATCTTGGGAGTGGGGTGGTGTCCAAGGGGGTTGTCCCGGGGGTGGAGGGGATGTCCAAGGGGGTGGGGGTGTCTTGGGTGTGGGGGTGTCTGAGGGGTTGGGGGTGGGGTGGTGTCTAGCTGGGGTGGATGTCCAATGGGGTGTGGGTGTCCAGGGGGTGGGGGCGTCCAGGGGATGGTGGTTTCCAGGGGGTGGGGTCGTTTTTGGGGGGTTGTCCAAGGGGTGGGGGGTTGTCTAGGGGTGGGGGTGTCCAGGGGTGGGGGTGTCCCGGGGGTGGGTGTGTAGATGGGTGGCGGAGTTGTCCAAGGGGTGGGGGTGTCCACTGGGTTGGGGGTGTCTGGGGTGGGTGTGTTCATGGGGTGGGGTTGTCTAGTGGGTGGGATTGGTTGTCCATGGGGGTCAGGGTGTCGAGGGGTGGGGGGATATCCAGGGGTGTGGGTGTCAAGGGGTGAATGTGTCCAGGGTGTGGGGGTCTAGGGGGACTACCCATGTGGGGAGAGAGTTGTCCAGTGGGGTTGGGGTGTCTAGGGTGACTGGTATCCTGGGGGTGGGGGCTGTCCAAGGGGAGTGGGGTGTCTGGGGGGTGGGGGAGTGCAGGGGGGTGTAGGGGTGTCCAATGGGGGTGTCCCGGGTAGTGCGGGGGGGGGGGGCTGTCCAGGGGGTGGGGTGGGGGTGATTAGAGGAGGGAATACCCATATAATACATTGAAAATTACCTATAACCACTCCAACCAATATCACAATTCCAATCCATCACCAAAAAATAGTCAATTCATCCCCAATATCACCACCCTTCCCATTATTCCTTGAAGAAAAACAATAAATACAAAATCCAAATTCAATTTTCAACAAAAATAAAGTTTATATAAACAACCATATCACCCCACTAAAAAATGGAAAACCACATACAACACTACCCCAACCATCACCAATTCATTCCCATGGACTACCCTTATATCCATTACCCACCTCGAGACAATTTGACTAAACAAAACCTTTACCATCTTTGAGTGGGGATACATCTCACCAACACCTCCATTAGTTCATTTGGTTCACTAACCCTTCACAGAAGGAGTGGATATGAAGACATCAAATAAAGGTGATTCAAAAAATCATGACACTTGAAGTGCAGAACAGAAACAAAAAACAAATCAATGTGCACTTATTAGGTACACCATGCCATAGATTGCACGATCCATTGGTTTAGGCCATTTCAAAACAGAAAAAATAGATGCAGAAAATTAAAACTAAGGTAGGAATTACTAATTCGATGTGTATAATTAAAAAATTTCTTGATTGAAGTTGGATATATCTGGTGAAAGGAATTTCACAGCCTAGGGTACAGAGAGAGCTTTAGGAGAGCATCGGTTAGGGATACAATCGCACAGACAGGGAGTTGGAACTATTTTTTGGGGGGAATCTGTTCACAAAATTTTTAAAAAACCATTGGGAAATCTATTCTTTACAAACAATTTAAAAAAAATATTGATATGCATTAGAAAAAATGAAATCTTTCCCAATGGTTTACTCAAACCATTGGGAAATGTTTGATTCTAAAAACAATATACCAACAGTTTTTTCAAACCGTTTGGAAAGGTTGATGTAAAAACTATATACCAATGGTTTTTTCAAACCAATGGGATAAAAGTGTTGGAAAAACCCCCATTTCCTACAGTGTTATATTTTTTTAAAATTCATTTTTCTAAAACAATTATTTATTTTTGTGAAAAAGTAAAAGTAATATTTACCACTTGAATAATTTTTTTTGAGAAAAATAAACATAATTTTAAAAATATAAATGTAGAAATTAACTTTGGGTAAATTTTAGAGAATTTTATGAAAAAAATTAATTTTTTGATGAATTTAGAAATTTTTTTAAAAAAAACTACATTTTCTTCAAAATATTTTGAATGATAATTTTTTTAGATGGTATTAAATATAAAATAGAATAAATTATATATTTATTAATCCAATTTATTTAATTTCCATATATTTTATATAGACTTTTTATGTTAAAACTTCATATACTAATCAATGTTTTTCTTTGGAAAACATATTTTTTGTCACATCTGCAGGTTTAATTATAATATAAACATTTCCACTTTTGTCAATAAAATATGGAAAAATAGAAACCATATTTTTAATCAGTGTAATTTATAATATATATTTTTTTACCAAATATATTATTAAAATTAATAGTAAATAATTAAAATATTAATTAATGTGGTTATGGATAAAACTAGTTCTAGAGGTTGAACTTAAAAGAGAAGGGGTAAAATAACATTAAAACATGTCCATAAACAATTTTATGTACTTATTTAGACAATATCACTTCTATGGTATAATAATGATATATTTTGGATCCTTTATTAATGTTTCATACATGGGTACGTCTTTTTCTTTTTAAAATTTGGAAGTGTGTCCTCTATGAAACTTATTCATCGGAATCTCCTCTCCTCTCCACTTTACACTACTAAAACCCTTTAGTTTAGTCTGTAACTACGAAAATAAATTCCTTACATCTATCCCCACATCCTAGAGTCCTTTTTTATTGTGAAAACCACTTAAGAAGGATTTTGGTGCTGCACTTGGGAGGTTTTCTAAAGAAGAGGTGTTGTTCTTAAACAAGAGTTTTTATTTTATTTATTCTTCCTCCTCTATAAAATAATTTTCAACTATGATTAAATAACATTGTTTTCCACATCTAAGAAAAATCATGAGAAATCCTCCCCAGTGGTATAACCTAGTCCCACTTCTATATAAGGTACCATGATATTACACTAAAGGGACATTATCAGAAAACTAAATGTATTCTTAGGATACCTATAATAGATTACATGTTTAAAAACCTAATAATTTAATTGTAAAATACACATGATTATGAGAAAAAAAATCCTATGGGGATCTTGGTATAAAACCATCCCATCATTACTCAATATGCAATAAACCTATTCAATCATTACATTGATATGTCTTTATAACAAAACATTAAAACATTCTCAAGTAAAAATATGTATTAAAACATAGATATATAAAAATAGAATGAATATATATATATATCAATAAATAGAAAATATAGGTATATCCTGAACATATTCCAAAATTTAGGCATTAAATTAAAGAACTACAATGCATCACAAACCAGGTATATATAAGAAATATGATCCTACATTCCTACTCATGATATATGAATATACACAAATCCAATTAAATATTAAAAACATAATGTACTTAGTATAAACATGAAATCAAAAAACTATAGAGGAAATAGAAATACCAATAATTGTAATGTAGGTGTTCGATACACATGTTCTATCAAGGAACATATGAAATCCCTATGTATGAGTCCCACAAAACCAAACACCATTATACCTTTTGGTAAAACATATTCAAGGAGAATGAATGAGGGAAAACATCCATCGATTATACATTTTAATTTCTAACATAAATCACATGTTATGAGATGGAGTGCCACTTCACCTCATGCACACCAAACCATACGAAATATGTTTCTGACTAGCAGAAATAGTCTAAAATCCATCAGTATGAAGACTATACTATCAGTATTGGAAAATAAAAGAATAAAAAACATCACATTATAAAAAATAAACAATTTTTAAAAATATGGGATTTCATGTATCTCAATTTATACATAATAATAAACCTAGGATCTCAAATTTTGTTGGTCAAACAAGTGACTAAGCATGAACAGTAATTTAATAAGACACTTTAGTATCACTATAGATTCTATCCTAGAAGTTCCTATCAACCCCATGATTCACCTCAGAGCTTCTTGTCATGGGTTATTTACCTTTCATGTATTTTCATGATTTTCAAGGTCAATGTAAATATTTTTCAAGAGCATCATCACCTAAACCACATTTATACACCAACTAAAACAAGATCACACACAATGACTAAAATATTAGTCCCCAAGAGTGTTAACCCAGATATATCATAGAATAAAAAAGATCACCATGAATGGATATTGTTACACAAACCAAAAAATTATTTTACTCCATATGTTCACCAACAAAAATTTCTATCAATAGTAGTCCTCAAGGGAAGCGAAAGGAATAATAAAATCATCGATCTATGTTAGCAACAATAGAGGGGGAAATATTGATCACCAAAAATTCATATTATGATGAATAATTCTTAACTCCAAAGATTCAATCTTTTTGAAGGTTTTTTCAAGGATAATTTTTCATAGATAGGCGAGGAATAAAGAGGGAAATTCATCTGAATATTACCCTAAAAATTCCCAAAAAATGTCTATTAATTCAAAGGAATCATCAAGGGGATATAAAAATAAATTTAAAAAATTAATTAAATATAATCCATATTAAATACCCCATGTTAAATACATATGTTTTTTCCTTATTAAATATTACAAATTCTAGGGAGAAGGAAGTCATCTTAAATCCAACCTGATAGTCACCACACCATCCACTATGACCAACACCACAATCATGGTATTTATGATCATTCCCCCAAAACTGGTAGCCTTATGACACTGTGCCCTACCAAAGTGCATTTTCCCATCACGACGTATAACACTATGACTATGGTGAGGCCTCCCAAGTTGAGGCCCACTAGTATCCTCCCTGCGAAACACACCATAGACACACCTGTTTTACCCTTTTCCTGTTTTATATCAAGGGACACCATGGATTGCATCATGATGTGGTGTTTCCCTTTTTGAATGAAGAAAATTAGAAAAATCCTCCTTTATGCTTTCGAAAACATCTAAAACATTCTAAGGCTTTAGAGGGGGGAGAGTAATTTTTATATAAAAATATTATTTTGTTCCAAACACCTAAAAATAACTAATTTTACCCCTTAATGAAATATATAATGAATAAATTTAAATATGAGGCCTAATTTGAGAGATATTATCATTTTACTACCATCGATTTTTTCCTATGAAAAACAATATCTCTTTAATTTAAATCATTTATTTCCCTCAAATCTCAAATTTAATATTTCCAAATTATAATCTAAAATAAATGAGAATGAAAAAAATATCTATAGAGAAGATATAAATGATCCATAATATTTATAAAAACATAAATTAAATTAAATATCAAGAACACTATATTCTATAATTTTATTTTAAAAAAACCTCTTAAGATACATGATCTTGATTTGAATAGTGATGACACTAAAATTTTATTTGAATTTGATGAACCCAATTAATCTATTGAATTTAAATATATTTCTAAAAGATTATATGGCATTCTCATGTGGAATAAAACTCAAATAAATATGAATATTTTCTAACTTTTTCATATATTTCCAAATGTACTTATATGTATTTCTCTCATCAATGATTAATATATAATTTTTTGTATATGTACCTTTCAATATATTGTGGGCATAGGATCCCTCAATTTGACTCACTTTATACATTAAAAAACCTATGTTATGTCACAATTAAATTTGATGAATGGTATAGAGGTGGGGTTAATAAAACAATTATAAATTTTAAGGATTAGAATTAAGACTTCTTGATAATTAAGATTATTATTAATTTATTAGAGTTATACTTTTCAAAAAAATTAACTAAGAATAAAAATTAGTTAAAACATGTATTTTTTATATTAGTTCAGAAAAAAATGATCATGTATCTTGTCATCAAGTCCTTCTACTCATTTAGAGGTATGTTATTTACTAAGGAAATAACTTTTAATAACATTTTATAACCTAATTACAACCTCACTTTTTTTGTGGGGGTACAACTATAGATAAAAAACTAGAATTAATTGGGGATTCATTACTGATTACCACATGTAACTTTTTGGGAAGTTATAACATACACTAACATTATAATTAGAGATTCAAATCATTAAAATAATATTTCTATTAGAATGGAAAAGTATAAAATTAACATTTTTGTACATGTGAGAAGATAAAAATAATATGTATACAATACCCTAAGAACCATTTTAAATAGAAGATTATGAAGAATAGTTTAATAGATATTGACCAAACAAATAAAATTGTATCATTCTGCCTCCCAATGGTTATAATGATCATATAGTTTTCTTCTTCATTTGGAGTTGTCCAGTAGTCTTCTTAGGATCACATGAAATTTCATTTTCACTTTATATACTCAAAATGTGGATCTAATGTTTGATGTCCATATACTACTAATCCAACTAGACTTAAATACCTTAAATAGGATATGAAAATTCTACAAAGTCTTTTCCAATGTTTAGTATTATTACAAATTATAATAGTAAAAAAACAATAAATTCTTCACAAATATCATATTTTTAAAATATTTTCATGATCACGTCAACCTCCTTTATACAATAAAATAACAAAAATTACATCAATAATTTTCACAATAGCCTGAATTTTATAATTAGTGTAATTCAAATAATAAATGATTAAAAAAAATAGTATTCATGATTCAAGAAAAAAAATTAAATAATATCCACTATTGAATTTTAATATTAATTTTGTGTGTCATAAAATCTTATTAATAATACCCATAAATTCATTATTCAAAACAATATATTATAATAATTAGAAAAATTAAATGAATAAATAAATTAAATATTAAAATATTTATTTTTGAATAAACTTTCGTAAAAAAATCCATAATTTTGGACACTTTAAATTATCATAATAACCCCTTTAAAAATACTTCATTGAATATTTTTTTAATTATATAATAATTTCACTGTCTTCTAAAATCTAAAATTAAGATTTGAATTTGAATTTTAATTTTAAATAATGTATCTTGGTATATCATTCTTCTATAAATCTATAATTAAACATCTATAATACATGTGATAATTCTCCGTCCAATATTTCTAGAAAATATTATCTATAATTTATTTGAAAACATATAATAATTCAATAATCAACCTTACTTAAATTTATATAAAACATTATAATTCAATAATCAACTACATAATATGCTTAAAAAATGAATTCAAAGTTCTTAACAGATTAAAAAAACTATATTCATTGCAATGATAGAATCTCAAAACAACATTTTTAGCCAATTATTTCATAAACATATATTTATACAATTATCATAGCTTTCCAATGCATCAAAGATATAATTAATCCAAATTTTGTAGGATAATGAATTACAGAAAATATGTTTCAAATTCAATCAAAATTTTTATGAAATAAAATCGAAAAAAATTAGTTACTACAAACAAAAATGAGAATATCCAAATAACTAATGCAAACATCATCATACTTCATGAAAATATAAATAATCATCGTATCTATACAAAAAATCAATATTAATTAAATTACATAGTTTTTATCTCTAATTATGAAAAAATAAATTATTATAACTGATAATGAAAATGGTTGAGAAATGTAATATAAAAATCCTTATATGTAATATATTTTAGAAAAAACTGATATTATGTTATACATAAATTTGATACAATAGACATTTATTTGATTAAATTAGGGTACTATGTTTATATTATAGAAGTCCATTGTAAAATATTATAAATTCAGAGTTCCATAAATCCATAATTGAATATCACAAGGAAAAAATAGTTTATAAAAATATATCATGAACTTCATACAGAATAATTATTTTTCAAATAGTAAAAGTAACAAATGCTTAAAGAATGAAAAAATTTGGGAAATAAAAAAATAACTAAAAATAATAATAAAACAAATATTAAGAATTATAATTATCAAAAAATAATTAAACAAAGTGGTTTAAGGAGACACTTAATCAAATATCCCCTTAAACAATTTCTTAACCAAATCAGTATTGATAACCTATTCCTCCATCTGAAATGTATAACTAATTTTACCAAAAATAAAAGAAATTCCTCCATTTCAAAGTAAATTAATATATATTTCTATCTTTTTAAAGAAATATGTAATTAATAGGGACTCAAAATATGTAAAACAATCTGAAAGTAACCCTTAAAATTTAATATAAAAAAATTAGAATTTAAAACTAGTTTTTTTTTGAAATTTCCCATTTTTAAAAAACAATTATTAAATTCCAAACTCCATTATATTAAGATGAAACTATATTTTCTCAAATGTACTAGAATAAAATATATTAGTAAAAATATCATATAATTTGTTATCATTTAAAATAAATTATAAAATAATAACAAATTTATAGATATGATATCTAATAAAATAAAATGTAACATCTATATTATTAGTTCAAGAATTATGTAAAGGATTCATTGAAATATTGATATCATATGTGTTATCAAAAAATAGAAATAGTTTATTAAAAATACAAATTAAAATCATATAAACTATTCTAAACGCGTAATATCTTAGGAAAACAACTATGAGGTGATACATATTCAGCTTCAACTATTAATAAAGAAACTACTAATTTTTTCTTTAAATTCCATGAAATTAAACTTTTATCATCAAAATGACACACTTCTGATGTACTTTTTTTTATCAATTCTACAGCCACAGCAAATCAAATCAGAATAAAAAAATCAATGGAAATAGTTTTCTCTAGAATAAAATATAAAATAATTTATAATTCTTTTAACAAATATTATAATTCATTTGATATAATTTATAAGAATTTATATTGGATTAGATTTAAACTTAAAGCAAAATTAAAAACTGACCATAATTTAAGATCTCAAAGTAGTAAAATAAATTAAACTAATTTTCATTCCTCTAAACTATTTAATATGTATTGATTTTCCTGAAACGTATGATTATAATATAAAAATTAGTTTTCTTAATGATTAATACAATTTATTTGAATAAATTAAAAATTTGTTAAATAATTATTTGTCATAAATTATATTATTTAAAAGTAAAAAATCATTTTTTTAAAAATTTGTCTTTCAATAAAAACCATATCAATTCCATTGACAATTAAATCATAAAATTATTTAAAAACTAATTCACTCAAACATCAAAAAATAGTATCATAAATATTGATTTGAAAAATTAAAATATTAGTAAAGCTATTTTTCCTAAATATATCACGATCAGAATTACCTTTAATAAAATAAAATTATAATAAAAATAAATACATTCAATAAAACCTACCTTTTGAAGTATTTTTAAGACTATATAAATCATTTGATAATTTGAAAACATGATTTGAAAATTATTAATTTTTTAAACTATGATTTGGAATAATGTAATTATTTTTATGAAATAAGTAATTAAAAAACTAAATATTAACAACCTTTTGATAAACATTAAATTATTGAAATGTCACAAAATATATCAAAATTAAAATAGATTGAATCATTGAAATTTTTGAAGAATATTTATCAAAATCTATAACATCTTTTATAAAATAAACTTATTTATAATTCTATCTAAATTCATTACAATTTGAATATATTCAAAGAAATTAATTCTATGATTAAATTTAGTTCTGATAATTTTTTTTATATGGGATCAACTAAAGTTTAAGAATTATTTCTAGAAAATTTTTAAAGTTTTTCTTCAATAAAAATTATTTAATTTGAATCTTTTAAAGAATCCAACACGTAACTAAGCCAAAATTCATTTTTAGAAAAATTTAAATTAAATTTTCTAGTTTTAATACCATGATCATCATTCCAGATAACTTTTTATACATGATTATCCTTATGAGTTTCCAATAATTGTGGATTAGAATTATTTGGTGTATTCTGTAATACCCAGAGATTTTTTGAAATATTTTTTTACAAATAAATTTAATCTCTTCGATGTTTTATATTATACACAACAATGAGTTTAACTTGAGTTACATGAAAATAATTTTTTATATTTTTTTACGTAAAACAATTAGTATTTCTTAAATTACAAGCATCATTATGTTTTAACATAACATGACATAATTTTAAAATTTTGTTTATTAATATGATAGTTATCAGCAATAAATTGTAATTTTAGGTATAAATATGATTATTTAAATTATGAAAATAAATGGTTTAAACATGTATATAAAATTATTTATTTGGTAACCATTTTATTATAAAAAAAAATTAACGGTTTGAAAATAATGGAACTATTTTTCTAAAAAACTTTTTTATCAAAAAAAACTATTACATAAATAAATTACGAAACCCACTATTGGTTAATGGTGTTTATGAAATTTAAATATTATATGTTCAATAACAATTTAAACATTTATATTTTTCATTTTTCTATACATCATATATTAATAAATCCAATTTTCCACTTAAAAAATATATTTTTTTATATATAAAATTTTGCACAATTATTTTAAATTGCAATTATTAAAATATAAAAAAACGATTAATAAAATAAAACTAATTTTCTATATCATCATTTAAAAATCAGTTTAGCATGAAATTATGGTAATTTTCCAAAAGGATTAATTTTTTGATAAATACTTAAAAAATATTGGTTTTTACTGAAAACTATTGTTTCATTTAAAGAATTTATAAGGTTTATTTTGTTTTAAAATTGTCTAAATGGTAACATTAATTAAATAATACTTTAAATAATCTAATTTAACTCACTTTAATAATTTTAATATTTAATTTTTATATAAAACTTTTCAAACTTTTGAACATTCTTACTTTGAAAATCCGTTTTATTATCATGACTGCAGGATAAATTTTAAATTAATATTTTCTATTTATTTGAATTTAGTTTGAAAAAAAATATTCAATATTTTTAATCATAATAATTTATATTTTATAATATTATCAAGTTACTTTTTTATGAAAATTAATAGTGAAAACATTAAAAACAATTTGTAACATTTAATGTAAAAATGTTATTATAGGGGTTAATAAAAAATATAGCAGTTTAAATGACCTAAAAAGTCTAAAATATATTATATGAAAATATTTGGACCCTATAATGAGTAGTTATTGATAATAATCCATTTTGGTGCCTTATTACATGCGAGAAATTTTTGGTACACCTTTTTATATTTAAAAATATATAAGTGTGACACTCACCTTATATATAAAAGGATACCAACTATATTCTCTTATTCACACCCTCCAACCATTTTGGATAATAAACGACCTACCTACGTTACGTCCAAAATTACAAAATATCATTCTAGAATCCTTATAATGGTCAAAAATTCATCCATAAAAGGCTTTGGTGTAAACCGAAGGAGGTTACTCGAAGAAGAGGTAACATTCTTCAACGGGATTTTTTATTTTATTTCGTCCTACGCCTCATTATATTCTTATTAAACAATTATAATATAATAAAATAATTATATTAAATATAATTATATGTTATTAGGTTACTTTAATATCCTAAATCCTTCTAATATTTCATTAAATGGTTTATGAAATTATCATTTGTGTGTTCGGAAGACTACCGCCTCACCAACCAATGTTATTCATTTTTCTATTTCTACCCATGTATGATAAATATAAAAATGGTTTAAATGTATATATAATATTTTTATGATATTATTATACTTATGGAATCATTATATCACATATTAATTCTTAATTTCCATTTTTTTAATACAATAACACCATTCCTGTGTATGGATGAGTGCCAGCACAAGAAGTGATGTTATTCATTCTTCACATATGCTTTTACATGAAAGGTAATTTACACTGGTTTATATTAAAACATGATATATATATATATATATTTTAAATAAATATTATTATCTCGTTAAATATATTATTAACCTTGTTTTATTTCTGTCGAAATGGAGACAAATTTCTTGCAAATGTACGACCTATCGTCTCTATGAACAGTGTATTTCATTTTTTATCTCCATTAATATGGATAACTATAAATAAATTTATAATAAATATATATGAAAATTATTTTATGGTTAACATCATTATGATGATTTATCCATGCTCAAAATATTAAAAAAAATAAAAAATCAAAACATGCATGATAAACAATGCAGTTATTGCCTGAAACACGACTTTAACATGAAATTGTTAATAAATGGGTTATAAAAGTCCATAAGCATATTATATTTTGTAATTTATATATATTTTTTGATGAAATATATTTATTGTAAACATATATTTATTATATAGGAAGCTTCGACATATATGAAGGATTTGGATACATATTGTAAGGGATTTCTATGTCACTTTTTACTTTTGTGACACACATGCCACATTAATCCTAGTTTTCTTTAATGCGGTGTGTATAATTCAGAGGAATTTATTTTATGAATATTGAATGGAAATTTATTAGGATTTAAATATCTATTTTATGATTTCTCTTTCATGGGGCTTACAAATCAAAGTTACAAAATTGGTAAGAGTTTTATTTTAAAATCTCATCATTTATAAGGATATTTTATAATTATACATCCAATAAAAAATAATATAATTTAACTTCCAAGAAACCAATTAAATTTCATATTTTGGAGTATTTTCATAGTAATATATGTTTTCCCTTCCTTTTCTTCTCTTTATGTACTGATGATTTTAAATGATTGTTTTCAAGAAAAATCATCTTTATGTTTCTCTTCAGTAGAAAACCCCTTTCTATTCAAAAACATTATTTTATAAAAATGTTTTTGAATTTCTATTAGAATTATTAAAATTATTTATTAAATAATATTTATACACGTGTTTTAATTTTTTAATTTTTTTGCAAATAATAATCATGTCAGTTTCCAAAAATAAATCATGTTTTCCTTTTACTGGAAATGTGAAATGAATATTTCTTTTAACATGTATGAAATGAACAAAATTTATTGAAGTCAGGAACATCATATTATATAAATAATAATATATAATTTTTCAATTTAATTTTTAAAATATATTTTCAAAAAATATTTATGAATTTTTAGTTTTAAAATGTTATTTTCAGAGAAAAGTTATTTTCATGAAGAAAATATCCATGTGTCTTTTAAAAATAATTTTCAATCTATGATCACAACATTTTATGTTACTTTTCATTATTGGGGATGTGATCCAAAAATACCAATTTTATTCTCTCTCTAAATGGTTTATGTTTGTGATAAAAATATTATTATAAAACATGTTTCTCTTCCATGGGTCACACCATGATAAAATTCTTATGAAACATGCTTCTTTTAAATGGGTTATGCTATGATGAAATGATTATGAAACCTATATCTCTTTCATTAGTTATGATATTATGATATGTTTGTGAAACCTATTTCATTTCATGGGTTGTGATATGATCAATGTTTTATGATATTGTGACACACATAAATTTGGTTTACATTATGATATGGGTGGGATCTATATATCACTCCAATTAATTGTATAAGGATAAATATCTTATCAGATAAACAATACTAGTGTGGGGAGTGAAATCTATTTATTAATGGTATTTTTACCCTATGATGGTCTTGGGAGTTAACCATGGCTACTATGTTGGTATGGGGAGTGAACCCATTCTAGTATGATATCCTTGGTAGTAAGCATTGACTACCATGGAAATAATTATATATGCTTATGAGTATGCTACAAATCCATGTCTTATACAAATTTTATTCACTTATGGCTCATGTTCTATCATACCCTTATCATACATATCTTATGAACTAGAAATATTTATTCCATACATCAAGATTATGATATTTTATATGCCAGGTATGGTTTTACAATTTTATACTCATGTTCAGATACTCGTATATTCCTGTTATGATTAGATATCTCTATTATATAACCCTACAAATCTTCTAAGATCACACATTCTTTTTTTTTCTTTATCTAGGTTATGAAGAAATTTTTTAATTAGGTTATAGTTTTGATGTGTAAAAATTGGTATGATATTTATGGGATGTGTTGAAGATCTTTCACAAAATTAGAATGTTATGTATCTTGTCTCAAGAGGCACAAAACTATTATGGTCCACAGGAATGTATTTTTTTATTTTATTGAAAATTCATCCTTAAATATTTAATATCTATGCATGAAAATCATATGTTTCTATAGTTAGTATCAAAGAAAAATGATGTGAACTGATCCTTGGGAACTCTCATGCAAGAACATTGGGGGATACATGACTCTCTTCCAAATGGAATCATGAGTAAATGACTACCATTAAGGATGGTGGTGTGACCTACCCAGGTGGTTCAACGACCCAGGAGTGCCCTGATAGGTAACAATTATATCCCAGTGCCTATAAGTTTAGACATTACTAGGTGATATCATATGAAAGGTTTAGTTAACCTTTGGAAACATGGATGAGAAAATGTTAGTGGAATATCTAGGGATATTTATTTAGGAATGTTAAGTGATGTATTTAAGGATAATTAAAAGGATTAGTTAATGTATAAGAAAAAGTACTAAAATTTTGGTAGAGGATGCAACTATTGGTTTCTATGAAATTACATCCATGTATGGATATAACTACTTGATTTGGATTTGTCATAGAGGTAACTAAAAGTAAAATAACTCCAAAAGGGTGGGTTGGGATAGACTCAAGCATCACCTGTTACAATGAAACTAGCCTTGACTCACACCCGGTTTGACACACTCAATTGATATGAACAAAGAGGGAAAACGATGTCTGAAACTGGGTGGGTTAGATTAAGTTTTCTCAATTCCAAATTGACAAGACTAAAACTGTGCACATAGAGTCAAGTTATCCTTTCTTATGTAGACGGTATGAAAATGATGAATTTTAGGAAACCAGATGAATTCAACACTCTTTGTTAATTCAATGATGGATTTCAATTTTACAACAAGTGAAGACTTATGTTGTATAATTTTTGTTCCTTTGGTGGATGATTGTTGAAGAGGATGAGCCAAAATATCTCCCCATTCCACAAATATAAAGCCCAACATCATCTTCCTCCAAACAAAATTTGACAACCACTATGTAGTGTAGTACAGAAGAAATTCACCTCCAAATTATAAAGTTCTCGATTATGGGAGGATCATTAATCAATTAAGGAAGATTTCATATGCTCTGAAAAGCTATATCAGTGGTCTTGACACGCATCAATTATCTGAAGAATAGAGGGATGATCATACTAAGCAACACCAAATGCTCACCCCCACCACAGTTTTATAGTGTTTTCAAGACCGATCATCAGAGATAGAGCTACTATTTGTGAATCTTAGATCAAGTTGGTAGTTGGATTGAAATTTATAGTTTCATTAGCATACATTTCTTGATGATTTATATTTGTCATGTAATAGTTATTCAGGTTGTGGGAAATTATTTATGGAAAGGAAACCCTTGGGTATAAAAAATAGATATGATTTTGAAATTCCCAATACCATTATAAACCATAATGAAGGATTGAAATAGATTATGACAGTTATGACCCATCCAAGAGGGGCATGTGTTGTGACTACACCAAGCCCGCCTCCAATAGGATAGGGGTTAGTGACTAGCACTGAGTAGGCATATCACATATATATGTGGAATTATCTTAAAGTATATGTATTTAAACACACATCCCTAAGCCACTAATACTAGAATGTAAAAACTCTAGATAAATGATGCATGAAACCCCCTATAACCCATAACCAGAGTAAAATAGTGAAAGTGATAGAACTAAAGAAGGAAACAATACAAACCCACTAAAAAGAATGTCTTTGAAATACTTTCTAAAACTCATCCACAAAAAACCCTACTTGATCTAACCTAATTGCAAGGTTCTTGGACTATTATCTAAAGTCATGGGAACACCATAGTCTGTCTAATCCCACAAGGCTCCATCATGTCATGGTCCTCCTTAGACTCTATCAAAAGGCCTCTTGTCTGCAAAAGACACAACATGTGTGGGAAAAGACTGTGCATGGTTTAGTATAACAATACATAGTGGGAAACCCCAAAACCACAAATAAAAACAAAAAAGTAAAATTACAATAAACTATAATCATGTATATGTCTACAACATATAACAAGAATACCCAGGTATACTCAAACCATACCACATAGTCTAGTGTAAATCACATCTATCGTATACCCACACGAGAGATTCAATTCGAATATTCCATGAAGAAATCATCCTAGATAACAAACTCTTTAGTCCGATAGCATTGATGGTGTTCGTTCAAGATGTACCATTCGTCGGAATCCTTCATGAGAGAAATAAGCTAATAGATTTGAAGAGTGATATGATACATCTGAGGAGGATCACATCCAGGGCCATGAAGTGATGCTGACAACTCCATCTGGATTAACCTTCAAAGAAGTGGATCGACACCCAGTGAAGTTATTCCCATCAATACCAAAGACTCTACCTAGGGATGGCAGAAGAAATATAGGATGCACTTTGGGCCTCTTGAGAGATTCCAAAAACTATTTCCTGGATGTCCTGCTGAAGGTATCATACTATTTTGAGTAGGAAATGATACCAAAAAACATTAGGGAAATTATTAATGGAATGAACACTAATGAAACTTGTACAAGATATTATGGATGAGAGAATCAGTCTTCACAGGAAAAGTAGGGTGCATGGTGAGTAGTTGTCACATCCATCATGTCAATTGAATTTAGGTATTGTAGGAGTAAATGACATGTGTCACTGTAAAATAATTCTTTGTTAAATCACACCATTTTTATGAAAAGGAATGTCTCAATTTTAGGGTCCCAACACTGTGGGAGAGTCATCAATCAGATGTATCATTTGAATGATATGGGTGTTTGAGGATTTTGATAGAGGGTTTACTAGGCCATGTACTGACCCGTTCAGCTCGACCTAGTCCTCTCGGACTAGATCGATCTGTCCCACCTAGCTTTCTTCAACCTGCTTATCCCACACTGGCCCACCTATCTAGCCCCAGCGTGCCTATCATCCTCTAGCCTGCTCTGGATTTTCTGTCTTCCGGCCTACTAGGCCTCCTGTTCGCACCCCACATGCCTACTTCGCCCCTCAACATCAGTCCTCCTCTGCTAGTTCGCATCCCACATGGTCTCCATGCTGTATCACGCAGCCTCACAGTGACCCGTGGCCACCTCACCACATGGATCCACCCACTTCATCCTCTTCTGCCTCCACATCCACCATGGCTCCAGCTGTATCCGGTCATCACTTATCCATGCTGATGAATGCCACCACCTTGCCTTGTCGAACCACCATGCCAGATTCTCACCAATGGTCCCTTACATTAACCACTGGTCCACCTTCAGTGTTTGAAAATAAATGGTTTCAAAACTAGGTTCATCGGTACCCGATCTACACTAATTCATCCTTCGTTCTCAGGTTGACTTTAATTCAGGGGTCTGAATGCATTCGAGACCCCCCCCCCCCCCAGTAAGTTGAACTATGGCCACAAGGGTCCTATATTGAATATGAAAAGAATAGGAGAGTGAAAATCAAAATTAACACCAAAGGAATGAACCTATTACTTTATTTGTGTCGACCTAGATTTATTCTCATTCAAATGATGATGAAAGAGAAAAAAGTTTCATCTAATTAAATCATACTAGTGGAATAAATATCAATTATCTTGGATTGAATTGATTTAAGATCATCCTACAATAATAATGTGATAGAAAATCATAAAAAAAATTTACCTGATGTTTGGATCGATCATTGATGAAGAATGGTTGCATCGTTGTCATTGATAAAATCCTCCAACTCCATTGGTGTGACGATCCACAGTCCACTCAATCCATCATCACCATTTTTCAAGAGGGTTATTTCTCCATGATTTATTGGAATTCTAGAGTTATAGAGATATCCCTAAATTCTTTTAATAGATTTCATTAAATTAAAATTCTTCACTATGTCAATTCTTAATGTTAAAATAAAATAAATTTTTTCTTTTTTTTATTCTTTAAAACATCTAAAAACTATCTTTCACTGTGAACCCACACTCGAAAATGTTAGTCCTCAATTATGCTAATCTCGCTGCTCTGAGTAAAAATTTTACCTCATATTTTTGATCTGAGTACCCGTTTATATGTTATTCCACTTTTTTAGGTAAAACTCTTTCACATGATATTTAAGGTTTAATATTTTTCAAACATTTATTCTGGGCACACGGGGCCTCGGAATCACACACCGAATTAGTGGAAGGTCTCAAAATAAATTAATATTATTTAAAATAACACATGGAATAATATCTGGGTAATTACATTCTCCCCACCTTGGGAATTTACGTCGCTAAAAAGTGAGAGAGAAAAAAGACGACTCAAAAGGATGTGGGTACTTTATAAGAATATGAGCCTCCCACTGCCACGTGCTCTCTTGGAGGGTCTATTGCTACCACCCGAAATGCACCAAGGGATTCACTCACCAATGAAGGATCCTATCCTTCAAATCCTTGACCACCACCATGTATTCCTTAAAAGTATTGTCATCCTCAATGTCCATCTTGCCCTTGTTGAGGAAATGTGATGGGTCATGCATATACCTCCTTAGCTTTGACACATGGAAGGCATCACATAATCTATTCAACTAAGGGGGTAGAGTTGGGTAGTATTATACCTTTCCGACTCTATGTAGTATCTAGAAGGGGCCAATGAACCTCAAAGATAAATTGTCACCCCATCCAAATCTCCGCATTCCGCATCGAGGTGATATCTGAAGAAACACATGGTCTCCTACCATGAACTCCAAAGGTCTCCACATCATATCATCATATGAATTCTTCCTACTCTAGAGAGTCTTTATATTTTCATGGATGATCTGAAACTTCTCATTTGTAGCTCGTACTAATGAAAATCCCATCTGTGTTAACTCTCCAGGAGTAGTCGAGCCATGTGCTGGCCTGGAGGGTTTCCCCGTACAAAGCCTTGATTTTTTACATACTGATGGTGGAGTTGTAGCTGTTTTTGAATGAAAACACCACCATTGGTTGGTGATACTCCCAACTATAACTGAAGTAAACAATGTAGGCCCATAGCATGTCCTCAAGAACCTGAATGAGCCTCTCCATCTAGCCAAATTTCTGTGGATGAAACATTGTTCTCAATCATAACTGAGTCACAAACTCCCCCAATAATCCCTTCCGTAACTAGGGTGTGAAACAAGTGTCATGATCTAAAACAAACTTTTATGTCACTCTATGACGTTGAACTATATCCTAAACATAAATTTGGCCCATGCATTCCACTAAAATTTCTTCCAAGATAGGTAGTTAGTGGCATGACTTGGTGAGTCTGTCAATAATATGTCAAATGGTATTGTGTCCCCTAATTATAAGAGTTAAACTCATCACGAATTCCATTAATATCTCATCCCAATTCCAATGAGGAACCTCAAGGGGTTGATCCAAGCCCACTGGAACCTGGTGGTCTGCCTTCACTTACAAATAAGTGAGGCACTAAGAAATGAACTATGCAACTCCCTTCTTCATTCTGGGTCTTCAAACTTGATGTTGGAGGTACTTATGCATCTTTTCCACACCTAGATGTATCACTAAAGGGGACGTTTGGAACTCTCACAGAACACCCTCCCGCAACTCCACTATTAAAACAATGCGAACTCTAAAAAATGATGATCTCAATACATTTTGAATATCTATCAAGATCATATCATGTGGATAACTGGGCACAAAGTCTCTCTTTTGGAACCCCCCAAGCTGCACCACCCTGACTCACGGTAAGATTGTAGTGGTGACAACCATCAACTGAAGGTATCCTCCCCCATCTCCATCCACAAAGTATAATTACAACAAGTCCAATGATAAAACACTATTTTATTGAATATTTTATTGATTATAAATGATATAATTTCCTCAAATTGTGTTAAATATGTTTAATTAGAAAGTATTTGGGATTAGATCATTCATTTGAATATTTGATGAAAATTCCATTTTTACCCTTTATAGTTCACTGTAGTATTTCGAAGATAAATATTTTTATATTTATTATTTTATTTTAAATTTTGTAACAGTGTTACTAACTTAATTATCTACAACGTTTATTCAGGACACTAGATCTAAAGAGTGCATTTGGTTGTTTAAAATGGGCCATGAAGTCAAAGTTGGGCTGGACTCGCCAGAATGGAGAAGCTTCTGTATTTCGGCCTTAACTCCTTCATCTGGGCCTCGATTGAGCCCACTTTTGGATAGGAGATAGAATATCCATATCCACACATTTTATCCTTCTGGAAGGCTAGTCAATTCATGCGTTTTGGTGGTCAAATGGGCGCTTCAAGGGGAAATAAAATATTTGGCCGAGATTCCCCATTCACACTTGAAACCACTTTGAACCTAGCCTCCCCACCACTCTATAAATTAGTGTTTTTCTCATTTGGTGGGGTTGGGATGTTCATTGGGAAGTTGAGGGAAGCGGAGAAGTGGATCCACTCCAATTCTCCAACCATTTCAATAAGGGTAGCTCTTGAAGCAAGGATCCCTTCGACGAAGCCTTCTTCTTCTCCTTCATGTTGTAATGATTTTGTTTATGTAATAAACATAATTGTTCTTCTTTTATTTCTTCTATTTTCTTATGTTTTGTTTAAATTTCTTCCCTTAATATTCCTCTTTGGGCTGGAATTCTTGAGTAGAAGCGTTATTGGGTTATACCCATTATAAACTTTTGCACATGAAAAACGCTTCTACGATGATTACGCCACCCATGGAAGAGTAGTTATTTTTAGTAATCGATCGACCTCTATCATTATTCATTCATTTATTTTGAATAAATTGGATACTGTAATTCAAATATTATGATCTATTAATTGATTTTTTAAATTTAAATGAAACTAATAACGAAATTGAATAGTTAACACAAAACACGCGAGGTCGGGAATTGTGTGAATTGTGAGAGCGCAACCTTAACCGTTAATTCAAAACCACACGGGATCAATTTGAAGAGTTCAAATATAATCCCTAAACTCAATTAATCCTCATTTCTAGAGTGGTTATGTGCCTTAATTTACCACTGACCATAATCTAATTTTAGAACATCAATAAAAGCAGGGTGTTGCGATTGCATGTTCCGAAGTTAACCTAAGGTTAAATTCACTTCAATCTTCGTGGTAAAGTTAATTCTCGTAGGGTTCAGGATTTAACAAATTAAGGGATCATAATTATTTGAATATTAATTTAAATGATAATGATTAAAAAATGATTGAAGTGGTAGAGTTATATCGATTATGACTTTTAAATGTTGTCTAAAAAACATCTTTTTGTTGTGTCATTTTAATCAAACTTCATTTCAAAACTAAAAAGAAAACAAAATACTATCTTATTCCAGAAAACTTCTTATAGATTCATAAACTATAACCAACCCCCATCCTTTGAAGCGGTGTTTTTATTATATTCTATTTTATTTGTTTTAGAATACCTTTAATAAGTTTTTAAATTAACTTCCTCTTTTGAGAGACGACCTTGGTCAGCCACTCTGCTGCACCTAAGAACCCCAAAATCAAATTAATCATTTGCGGGCGCCCAAGACAGCGCCCTATCAAATTAGCGCCGTTTCCGGGGAGGCAAGTAATTATTTCAACCAATTAGACGTATTTATCTTATTTTACATTTTATTCTCTTCCTCTCTTCTTTCTTCCTTCTTTACCCAATATGATTTTTCTTCTTCTTCTTTTATTTTCTTATACTTATTTTTGGACCATAAACTCAAACTTCTCATTTTTTACTAGGGTCCACTTTCTTTCTTTTAATTTTTATTTGATTTATGACACGAACTAATCCCGAATATCTCTTAAATATTGACCCTGAGATTGAACGCAACCATAGGGAATGAATCAGACATTCTCAATCTATGGGAAGTTTCAATATTCAACCAGTTTGTGAATTACTCTCTTCTGGAAACATTGAAATTGGAAGTAATTAAAATTAAAACATAAAATAGGAACCAATTCCTAGAAATAATGGAAATGAACTTAATAGAACCATTCGAGAATTGGCTGCACCAGATATTAACTATCAACCAAATTGTATTGCATACCCAAATCTCGAATCAGACTTTGAATTGAAATATGGATTAATTCACCTTCTTCCAAAGATTCAATGCTTATCGGGTGAGGATCCCAACAAACACCTTAAGGAATTTAATGTGGTTTTCTCAACTTTAAAACCAACAAATGTTTCTGAAGATCAAATTAAATTAAGAGCATTCCCATTCTCACTTGATGGAGCTGCAAAAGATTGGATGTATTATTTGCAACCTGAATATGTAACATGTTGGAATTATTTGAAACGTCTTTTCATGCAAAGATTTTTTCTAGCATCAAGGAAAAAATCCATTCGAAAAGAGATATCAGGGATCAAGATTGCCCAAGGGGAGTCAATGTATGAGTACTGGGATCGATTCAAGAAGTTGTGTGCAAGCTGCCCACATCACCAAATCAGTGAGCAATTACACATCCAGTACTTCTATGAAGGACTCACACCTCTGGAGATAAGCATGGTAGATGTTGCGGCTGGAGAAGCATTGGTGGAAAAGACACCAGTAGCTGCACGTGCGTTGATCGACAAGATGGCCCAAAACTCCCAACAATTTGGTGATAGAGGTACACCACATGTCAGGGGAGTACATTAGGTAAGTCATTCTTCTCTTTAAAGTCATTTGATTGATAATAAGTTGGAAGAATTGACCACTATGGTGAGGAAAATTTCTTTGGCACAAAATAAATCTCTACCCCTTCCTTCAAGGCCTTGTGGTATTTTCACTGAGACAAGCCACCCAACTGACTGTTGCCCAAAACTCCAAGAAATAGAAGATTGTGCAGCAGTGTTCCCTGGGAGACCATATCAGTAGCAACAACAACAACTATACCCCCAAAAGAAGTTTGATCCAGCATACAACCAAGGGTGGAAAAATCAGTCGGACATGAGCTATGGCTCTAGATAACAACAACAAAGGCCCCCTTTTCAACCAAACTTCCAGCAGCCTCCACCATACCAACAGGGTTTCCAACAACCTCAAAAGAGATTTGAAGCTCAAACATCATCGAGTCAGCATCAACGGAATCTCCAACACAAGGTAGACTCTAACACGGATTATCTTTTGAAACAAATCTTTCTTAATCAACATAATGAGCTAAAGAGTCAAGGTTCGGAGCTGAGGGAGTTAAATACTCAAATGAGCCAGATTGCCACCGCCCTCCATGAACATGTAAGTAAGAATTCTAGAAATTTACCTTCCCAACCCACTCCAAATCCAAAGGGGAATGTTAGTTCCATCACATTGAGAAGTGGGAAGCAAACGAATGATACATCTGTACCTACCATTCCACCAGGATTCACCTCAACTCCAGAGAAGCCGCATTCCATACCAACTGATGAGAAATCCAATGAAAAAGATAAAGGTAAGAAAAAGATTGATGATGTTCCTCTTAAACCCCTTCCTTTTCAAAACAGGGTTGTTCAAACCAAGAAGATGGCTGAATAAGCAATGCAAAAGGAGGTTTTGGACACATTCAAGCATGTGGAGATCAACATTCTCTACTTGAGGACATTAATCAAATCCCAAGGTATTCCAAATTCTTAAAAGAACTATGCACCAATCGTAGAGGGATCAAGGGAAATGATAGGATCAACCTTGGAAGGAATGTCTCGACACTCATTACTCCAACTCTAGCAATGCCAATAGAGTGCAAGGATCCTGGGACATTCACCATCCCATTTACCATAGGGGAGTTTCACTTCTCTGATGCTCTTTGTGATTTTGGAGCTTCAATAAATGTGATGCCTCACTCTGTATTCTCTTCTTTACAGGTTGGTGAGTTGAAGCCAACATGAGTAGTGGTGTAGTTGGCAAATAGAGCTATGAAATATCCAGCGGGAGTCCTTGAGGATGTACTTGTCCGGGTAGGAGACATGATCTTTCCAATAGACTTCTATGTGCCTAACATGGAGGATGATCAGGTAAGTTCTCATTCCCCCATTATCTTAGGTAGGCCCTTCCTCAAAACTGCAAAAACTATCATAAATGTCAATGATGGTACACTCTCTATGGAATTTGGAGATGAAGTTGTGATATTTAATTTTATGGATTCCATCAAGTACCACTCAGAGGACCATTCTTCTTTTGTTATCTCCCATTTTGAACCACCATGTAAAAACACCATGGAATTGGATTGTCCTATGCTTAGGGAAATTGTGAGTATTGGTTCTATTTTGATGTCTAAGAGTACTTCTACACCCGTTTTTAAGGAATAAGACTCTCTATGATTTGATTTTTAAATGGAATCATATTCTGATTTTGATCATGTGAACTCTGATTATGACATGGCTATTGAGTATGCTGATGGATTTAGTGCTTTATTATCTGATTGTGATGATTTTTATTCTGATACAGATGTTCATTGTGCAGATATGTCTATTGCATCAATTTCTCCATCCATACATCACCCCCCTACATTGGAACTCAAGCCCTTGACCCCAAATCTTAAATATGAATACTTACTGAGTGGTGATAGATTACCTGTTGTCATTTCTAACAATCTCTCTTTTGAACATGAAGAAAAACTTTTGAATCTATTGAGAGATAACATTACGGAAATTGGTTGGACATTGACAGACATATCGGGTATTAGCCCCTCCATTTGCATGCATAGGATTCTCTTTGAGGATAGGGCTAAACCAGTGAGGCAACCTCAAAGGAGACTCAATCCAACACTTTTGGAGGTTGTTAAAAAAGAAGATGAAAAATAGCTCGATACAGGTATAATCTATCCTATTTCAGATTCTCAGTGGGTAAGTCCAATTCAAGTGGTGCCTAAGAAAACTGGTTTCACTATTTCAGAAAATGAAAATGATGAGTTAGTTCCTATGAGAGTTCAAAACAGTTGGCGAGTGTGTATTGATTATAGGAAACTAAATCAATGCACTCGTAAAGACCATTTCCCACTTCCATTCATTGACCAGATGCTTGAGAGACTTGCAGGTAGGACGCATTATTGCTTCTGGGATGGTTTATCTGGCTATTTTCAGGTTCCCAATGCAGTAGAGGACCAGGAGAATAAGACATTCACCTGCCCATTCGGTACCTTTTCTTACAGAAGGATGCCATTTGGACTTTGTAATGCCCCAGGTACCTTCCAGAGATGCATTGTGAGTATTTTCTCAGATTTCATTGAGACCTTCATGGAGGTATTTATGGATGATTTAACAGTTTATGGATCCTCATTTTATGAATTTCTCTCTAGTTTGGGTGATGTGTTGCATCGTTGTATTGAGAAGAATCTGGTCTTAAATTTTGAAAAATGTCATTTCATGGTCGAAAAGGGAATTGTCTTAGGTCATATAGTCTCACAACGTGGAATTGAAGTTGATAAATCTAAGGTAGACATTATTTCATCCCTCCCATATCCTACATGTGTGCGTGAGGTTCGATCATTCCTTGGACATGCTGGATTTTATCGACGCTTCATCAGAGATTTTAGTAAGATCGCTCTACCCTTATCTCGATAGCTTCAAAAAGATATTGAATTCAATTTTTATTATTCATGCAGGGTATCATTTTATGATCTAAAGAAGTTCCTGACCACTCCACCGATCACACAGCCCCCGCGGTGGGACCTTCCTTTTGAGCTTATGTGTGACGCCACCAACTTCGCGGTTGGAGATGTCTTATCTTAGAGGGTGGAGGGATGTTCACATGTGATCGCCTATCCATTAAGGACACTAGATTCAGCCCAATCAAACTACACTACCATGGAAAAGGAGTTTCTTGCAGTCATATTTTCTTTAGATAAATTCCGTTCATATTTATTGGGCTCTAAAGTAGTTGTTTTTTCAGACCAAGAAGCTTTGAGGTACCTCATAAATAAGCCAGATGCAAAGCCTAGGCTGATTCGATGGATTCTCCTTCTTCAGGAATTTGATATTGAGATAAAGGACAAGAAGGGTTCAGAGAATTTGGTGGCAGACCACATGAGTAGGCTTACTCACACACTAGAGGATGACACCTTGGACCAGGTACCACTTCGGGACACTTTCCCTGATGAGCATCTTTATTCCATCTTAGGTATGCATCCTTGGTAAGAAGATTTAGTTAACTAAATTGTTTCCTCTGAAATCTCTACAAATTTAAAGAAATATCAAGTCCAAAAATTAAAAAGTGAGTCTACGTTTTATGTGTGGGATGATCCTTACCTCTGGCGCATGTGTAGTGACCAAGTCATTAGGAGGTGTGTTCCCGATCATGAGTTTGATTCTGTTTTTCATTTCTGTCATACACTTGCTTGTGGTGGACACTTTAGACCCCAACGGACAGCTAGGAAGGTTTTGGACTCTGGATTATATTGTCCTAGCTTGTTCCATGATGCCCATGTGTTTTATAAGTCATTCTCTCGTTGCCAACACACTAGGAATATTTCTAGGAGACATGAGATGCCCCAACAACCCGTATTATTCTGTGATATTTTTGATGTATGGGGAATTGATTTTATGGTTCCTTTTCCTAATTCTTTTGGATTTTTGTGTATTTTGGTTTCTATTGATTATGTGAGTAAATGGGTGGAGGCTAAGGCCACTAGGACTGATGATTCTCATGGTGTTGTGGAATTTATCAAAGCACAGATTTTTTGCAGGTTTGGAGTACCAAAGGCCATAATCAGGGACCAAGGGACACAGTTTTGCAATAGATATTTTCTTCCCTCCTTCGAAAGTATGGAGTGACACACAAAATATGAACACCATACCACCCCCAAACAAATTTCCAGGCTGAGGTTTCATATCGTGAGTTGAAACTAATATTGGAGAAAAATGTGCAGCCAAATAGGAAGGATTGGAGCAAGTGCTTGGATGATGCATTGTGGGATTATAGGACAGCATACAAGACACCCATTGGTATGTCTCCATTTCAGATTGTTTTTGGGAAAGCGTGTCATCTCCCTATGGAAGTTGAGCATCGGGCATATTGGGCTATAAAAAAATGCAACATGGAATTGGCCCAAGCTAGAATTCAAAGGAAGTTGCAACGTCAAGAGCTTGAGGAGATTCAGCTATCATCATATGAGAATTCAAGGATCTACAAGGAAAGATCAAAAGCAGCTCATGACAAAATGATCCAACAAAGGGATTTTCATGTTGGAGAGAAAGTCCTTCTCTATAGTTCACGGCTGAAGCTAATGTCTGGTAAGTTGCGTTCTAGATGGTTAGGTACTTATATTGTATCTAATGATTTTCCTTATGGTGTAGTGGAGATCACGCAAGAGGACACTGGAAGGAGCTTTACAGTCAATGGGAAATGTTTGAAGAGATACATTGAGGGACTTATTTCTAATGCAGTGGATTTTATCACACTGCAAGACCCCATCATCACTTGAGCACATCAGGCTGTTCCTAACCCTTTCACTTTTATATTATCTATCCTATTTAAAAATTCTTCATTTCATGTGCATATATCTTCTCATGGGTTCACATTGAGGAAAATACAATATTTTAAATGTAGGAGAGGGAACCTTTTAGTTTAGTAATTTAAATTTTTTTCCTATTTAAAATTGTTTTCCTATTTAAAAAAAACAAATTTTTTTTTGTGTTTTTCAAATATTGTGTGTTTATTTTTCAATTTTCTTTGTGTTTTTGAAATTTTTGAGCTGAAATGATTCTCATCACAATTTTGAAATGCATATCAATGAGTGAAACGATTTATCCTTTGAATCTAAGCTTAAATGAATGGTGAAATGACTTTGTTTCAAGTTCAAATATTTAGTAATTTCATGAAAATTACACTGAATTTTGAATCCCATGCCACATCTCACTGTCTTTATATTTGAAATCACTTTCCTGTGAGGCTTCTAAACCATTATTTTCATATTCTTTACATTCACCTCACTTCTTGAGAGAACCAAACCATGCTTGATTTAACCAGAATTTGATCTATTCCTATCAAAACATGAGGGTTTGAGGTACTTATGTTTAAATGATTGAGGCATTTGTTTGGTATTAAAGCCCCTATTTCAAAGAATCCTTTTTTATAATGGCCTACCATGAATATTAAATTCTTTTATCCCTTAGAAGACATGCATAGCCTATTAGTTTAGCCACATTACAAGACAATTTTCCCTATCCAACCAACTATTTATGTTAAATTGCATAATCTAGTTGAGCTTAAGTGTGGGGGAAGTTGTCTTGTGTTGTGCTACCACATTTTGTGATACTTTGGGTGGAAAATTAAATTCTGAAGAGATGTATTTGCTGCTGAAGAAAGTCATTATATTGAAAGTTGTTCCTTTTCTGGAGAATTCATGACAAGTGAAGATGTGCCTTTTCCGGAGCTTCTAATTGAGGTGGAAAGTTGTGCCTATCTCGAGCTTTCAAGAAAATCATGTTTGAGAAGATTGACAATTTTTTATGCTAAAATGAAGAATGGTGTAAACTTTATAAGACTTTTCATGATGATGAAGCTGAATTGATACTATGGGGATTAATGAGGAGACCATATTTAAGTGAAAATTAGATTAATCCAATTTTGCTTCAAAAAGAGTCAAGCCCTCCTTATTCAGCCTCAGAATTTTTCACATCTAAATCCTACCAACCGAAAGCCACAGAAAAACCCTGAAAATTCCTCATGATAAACATATGTCCTTGAATCACATCGGGTAGTGATTTAGGAATATATCAAGCCTATAGTGACCCTTGTATGAGTTTGGATGAGAAAGACATTGCAAAAAATTGATATTTGAGTGATTAGAGAAAATTCAAGCGAGGTAAGTGTTTTGTGCATGGGAGGATTAATGAGATGTAAATATATTAAATGATATAAATGGAGAACTTGAAATGAGGTTTTTTATGAGGCATGATATCTTATGATTCTTGGTGTGAAATTTATTGATCTCAAGGATATGTGTTTTAAAATTGGTTTTGATTTGATATTGATGTTTACTTGATATGAAGTTTTTCCCAGGAGTGCAAAAGGGTAAGTGTGGGGGAGTTGATAAAACACTATTTTATTGAATATTTTATTGATAATAAATGATATAGTTTCCTCACATTGTGTTAAATATGTTTAATTAGAAAGTATTTGGGATTAGATCATTCATTTGAATATTTGATGAAAATTCCAGTTTTACCCTTTATAGTTCACTGTAGTATTTCGAAGATAAATATTTTATATTTATTTTTTGAATTTTAAATTTTCTAATAGTGTTCCTAACTTAATTATCTACACCTTTTATTCAGGACACTAGAGCTAAAGAGTGCATTTGGTTGTCGAAAATGGGCCATGAAGTCAAAGTTGGGCTGGACTCGCCAGAATGGAGAAGCTCATGTATTTCGGCCATAACTCCTTCATCTAGGCATGTATTGAGCCCAAATTTTGATAGAAGATATAGAACCCATATCCTCACATTTTATCCTGCTAAAAGTCCGGCCAGTTCATGCGTTTTGGTTGTAAAATGGGCATTGCAAGTTGGCATAAAATATTTGGCCGAGATTCCCCATTCACACATGAAACCACTTTTAACCTAGCCTCCCCACCACTCTACAAATTAGTTTTTTTCTCATTTGGTGTCATTGGGACATGAATTGGGAAGTTGAGGGAAGAGGATAAGTGGATCCACTCCAATTCTCCAAACATTTCAATAAGGGTAACTCTCTAAGCAAGGATCCCTTCGACGAAGCCTTCTTCTTCTCCTTCATGTTGTAATGATTTTGTTTATGTAATAAACATCGTTGTTCTTCTTTTATTTGTTCTCTTTTATTCTGTTTTGTTTAAATTTATTCTCTTAATCTTTCTATTTGGGCTGGAATTCTTGAGTATAAGCGTTATTGGGTTATACCCATTATAAACCTTTGCACATGCAAAATGCTTCTACGATGATTACGCCACCCATGGAAGAGTAGTTCTTTTTAGTAATCGATCGACCTCTATCCTTCTTCATTCATTTATTTTGAATAAATTAGCTCCTGTAATTCACATATTATGATCTATTAATTGAGTTTTTAATTTAAATGAAACTAAGCAAGCAATTGAATAGTTAACACAAAACACGCGAGGTCGGGAATTGTGTGAACTGTGAGAGGGCAACCTTAACCGGTAATTCAAAACCACACGGGATCAATTTGTAGAGTTCAAATATAATCCCTAAACTCAATTAATCTTCATTTACAGAGTGGTTATGTGCCTTAATTTACCATTGACCATAATCTAATTTTAGAACATCAATCAAAGCAGGGTGTTGAGATTTCATGTTCCGAAGTTAGCCTAAGGTTAAATTCACTTCAATCTTCGTGGTAAAGTTAATTCTCGCAGGGTTTTGGATTTAACAAATTAATATATCATAATTAAGTGAATATTAATTTAAATGATAATGATTAATAAATGATTGAAGAGGTATAGTTAGATCGATTACGACTTTTAAATATTGTCTAAAAAACATCTTTTTGTTGTGTCGTTTTAATCAAACATCATTTCAAAACTAAAAACAAAACAAAATACAATCTTCTTCCAGCAAACATATTCTAGATTCATAAACTATAACCAACCCCAATCCTTTAAAGTATTGTTTTTATTATATTATATTTTATTTGTTTTAGAATACCTTTAATAAGTTGTTAAATTCACTTCCTCCTTTGAGAGACGACCTTGGTCAGCCACTCTGCTGCACCTCAGAACCCCAAAATCACATTAATCATTTGAGGGCACCCACGACAGCACCCTATCAGCCAACTACTCTGACACCTCGTCCATCAACTGTGAACTCGATATCCTACTAAGATCATATGTCACCATGTTCCCCTCCACATGAGTATAAACTATCTCAAAGTCATAATCCTGGAGGAACTTTGGCCACCACCTTTGTGTCATGTTTAGTTCCTTCTGAGAGAAGATATAGCTGAGACTCTTATTATTAGAGAAGATGATAAACTGCTCTCCCATCAGGTAGTGTCTCTACATCATCAATGTGAAGACTTCCACTACCATCTAAAGATCATGGGTCATGTAGTTATGATCATATAGTCAAAACTAGCATGAACCATTAGTAATCATTACTTTCCTCTTCATCAGGTTGCAGCCAACCATGATTCCTTATGCATCATAGGACACTACGTAGTTGACACTATGCATCGATATTCTCAATATCGGGATTCTCGTAAAACTCAGTTTCAACTACTAGAATGCCCGCTGGCACTTCACTATCCACACTAAAATATTCCCTTATCAAGTAAATTTTTTCAAAGGTGCTGATATCTTGGAAAATCATGTATGATTCTCTGGTAGTAGCCGGCCACACCAAGGAAACTCAGAACCTCCATCATGCTACTAGGTGGATCCCATGATAACATTGCCTTAAAAATGGCTGGGTATACTACCTCTGCCTCTTCTGAGATAACATGTCCCAAAAAGTGGACCACCAGAATCTAGAACTAGAACATAGAGAGTTTCATATAAGGCTAGGTCTCTCAAGGAACATTTGGAACCATTCATTAAGTTTCTCATGTGCTCCTCCTCAGACGTTGAGTACACAGAAATATTGTCAATTAAGATAACCACAAACTTGTCTATGTTGGTCTGGATGATTTGAATCATGACTCCCATAAACACTAATGGTGTGTTATTCAGGCCAAATAGAACCACTAAGTTATCATAATGATGGTAGAGGTATATAAAAGTCTTCTTCGGTATATCTATGTCTCGTACTCATGGTTAGTGATGGCTTGATTTAAAATTATCCTTTTAGAACCATTGTTCCCCTCTCAACTATACAAAGAGGTCATTGATCCTCAGATGTAGATACTTTTATTTCATGGTCACTTGGTTTTGGCATTGGTAATCCACACACATCCATAAGATCCCATCTACCTTTTTTGAAAACAATACCGGGGCCACCCAGTGTGAAACACTGGGTCTCATGAAGCCCTTCCTTTAAAAATCCTCTAATTTCACACTCAACTTGTGAAGCACTATGGGATCCATTTGATATGCTAGTGAGGATATCAGTGTCTTCCTAGGGTGTATGTCGATGTAGAAGTTGATATCTCTATAGGGAGGTAATCTTAGAACATATTCTGTGAAGATGTCATCATACACCACAACTACTTCTAGGAACAAGAAAATCATAAAATATGATGTAATGTGTGTCAGGATAGCCAAATGATGAGTGATTGATTACACCCTCCAACACATGAGCCCATTCTGTGCTGCTTGTGTTCTTATTTCACTAACAAAGAAAAACCTGGTCCCTTCACTATGAACACGCCACACCCTTCACCTAGAATAGTTAATCTGGGCTTGAAATATAGATAACCAATTCATACCAAGAATTAAATCCTAAGGCCTCGACACATCCACCAAGAGGTTCCAGAAGAATATCTTCCCTCCAAGGGTTAGGTAATACAGTCATCATAGAAATGTTATAATCAATTCTCCTACCTTAGGTGTCTCCAAGCGTAAGGGTAGTGTCAATGGTACTACCAGAATCTAAAGGTCTCATACAAGATATGTGGTAACAAGTCAAAATGTTGACCACCTCCTGCTTATCTTTTAGATCCTCTAGCTTGTCGTTCGCCCTGCGGATCTACCTACTCCAACCTCTGCATCGGTCTTGGTATTCCATCCACCATCTCCCTGTCAGCAACATGGAGGGTTGGACAATCACTAGCTAAATATCCCCTAACATCACATGAGTAACACCACCTCTCTCTAGGCTGACTGGATCCACCCTATGAACCCTAATCTATAGATCTTTTATCATGGGAACTCATATTGAATGGTCTCCATGTTCAGATCCCTAATGCTGACGCTGGATCCCTACTATCATGGTCTATAAACCTACATGTACTCTACTAACTTTGACCAGCTGTCTCTACTCATCCAATAAGCTATCAACCACAAAATCCAACTCAAGTACCCCGACATAAGTAGGGATGCTCAGAGGGATAATGGTGTCTAAAATATCACTACAAATACCTTGCTCAAAGGTTTGATCTCAAATGTACTACTCTCTGACCATATCCATCATGTTTCTGGGATGGTTGGTGAACTCATATGAATAATCATCTACTGTCATACTGTTCTGCTAAAGATGAAGATGTTTCTTGTATACACACAACTCTTAACTGAACTAGAAAAAAATCCTCTATGGAGAGATGTTCAAACTAATTCCATGAGAGTGTTGCATCACCATGAGTCTGGGTAGCCAAATGCTACCATCTCACAACTAAACTCTTCATAAGGCTCACTACCCCGGACCACCATTTGATCTAGTCGTGTCTTTACTAGATTGAAAAATTAGGTCACTCCCTCAGGCTAGTCCACATCCACCTGAGGTTCAACCATTCCTCATAACCAGAGGTGTATCTATCTCTAAAACTCATGAAGGGATCTCATTATATGATCCTCATCTTCTATTATTGTAGGTACCACTGGTAGCTCCACAGGTGGCAGTATAGCTGGTCCACCACATGGATGTTAGATTTGGGGATTTGGTCCTTATACAGACACATTGTACATAGTGGGTCATCCATGTGACTGAGATGCTAAATTCTAGCAAGTATGTTTCATAGAGGAATCCTATAATAAAATTGGTTGTATCATGGACAATGAGTACATCTGGATAGCTGGCTCAATAAGGACATGAAAATCACAACCCATTCCTATATGATTCATGTACCATTATTTTCCTTGCAACTAGTGTTCTCATGTTCCGAGTCAAAAATTTGGTTATCAGAGTTCTAATTTATGGATACATTTGCTTCCACACCAACACCAGAGTCCCTGGACTGAATGAAAAAAATATAAACTCTTAACATTATCTCCCCAAACCAATATCATGGAATCTCGGTCCTAAGGTAGAACTAAGCACCTTTGATACCACTATATCATGAATCTTCCTAGAGGGGCTTGTGTCATGATGACCTGAAGCCCACATCCAATAGGCCAAGGGATAGTGACAAAGAATCACTACTGGAAAATGGACCTATCCCCACGGTTCTCCTCAAAACCATGGGGATAGGTACCCCCCTATACCCAAGATTTTGGAAAACCGTGGGTATAGGTCAATTTTCAAGACTTGTACCCACGGTTTTCAAAAACCGTGGGCATAGGGGGGTCTATCCCCACGGTTTTCCAAAACCGTGGGGATATGTCTTGAAAATTGACCTATACCCACGGTTATCAAGAACCGTGGGTATAGGGGGTACCTATCCCCACGGTTTTGAGGAGAACCATGGGGATAGGTATTGGATAAAAAACCTATACCCACGGTTTTTCAAAACCGTGGGTATAGGTTTCCCATGTGTGCGCGGGGAATTTTTTTTTTTCCGCGGGAAAGATTTTTTTTTTGGCGGGAGTCCTATACCTACGGTTCTTCCCTCTATACCCACGGTTTATATAACTATATTTAACTATATATATATATATACACATAATTGATAGTAGGGTAGTGGTAGACGCGGTACTTTGCAGCGAAGAGGTCGTGGGATTGAAACCCGCCTGCAGCTTTATTTTAGGATCTATACCCACAGTTTTGAAACCGTGGGTAAAAGCCATTGACACCATGGAAATTGGGAATGTTTTGTTGACACGGTGGCAGAACACCTATACCCACGGTTTTGGAAAACTGTGGGTATAGGCTGGGGACCTATACCGACGGCGTTCTAGCCCACGGTTCCCAAAACCGTGGGTATAGCCTATACCCACAGTTTTGGGGCCTATACCCACGGTTTTGAACCGTGGGTATAGGACTTTTTTCCAGTAGTGAATGAGTTGTCATATGACACAAATTAGAGGCATTAGCTTAAAGTACATGTACACACACACACTCTTCTACAAGACACATATGATGAAATGTAGAAACACTAATTAAACAATGCTTGTAAACCACTATAATCCAAAACCAGAGTTCAATAGTGAATGTTTTGGAAGTAAACAATGCCAGATTAAAATCTCACAAGAAACAAACTGGTTAAATAATTTCTTGAAAATCGTCTGTAGAAAACCCTACCCGATCTAGCCTGAAGGCAAGGTTCTGCGAGTATTGTCTGAAGTCATAGGATCACTATTGTCTGTTTGATTTCAAAAGGATATATCTAGTCTTGGTCCACCCTGTACTCTGTCAACAGTTCAATAATCTACACAAGACATGACATGTGTGGGAAAATCTTGTTTAGCGATGAGTGTAACAATACTCAGTATGGAAACCCAAATCCTCAATGAAAAACAAAATGGAAAGGTATTTTCTACTATATAAAAGTATATTTCTACATCATAAAACAAGAATATCCAGATATATTCAAACCATACCTCATAGTCTATGGTAAATTAAAACTACCACATAACCACACTAGGGATTAATTTGGATGATTCCACAAGCACTCATCTAGGAGAACACCCTCCTTAGTCCAACAACACTGATGAAATTTATCTAAGAATAACCATTCATCAAAAACCATCATGAGAGAGATATAAATATAGATATGAAGATAGATATGATACATCAGATAATTATCACTACTAGGGCCATGGAATAATACCAAAAACTCTATATGGATTAATCCTCTATGTAGGGGATCAAGGACAAGTGAATTTGGTCACAACAATATCAAAGACTCTACTTAGGGCATGAAAAAAGAATAGAGGATCCCCTCAGGGCCTCTCGAAGTATTCCAAAAACTCTTTCTCGGAAGTCCTTTTGAAGGGATCACACTCATGTGAGTAGGAAACAACAATAAAAAACCTTCAAGGAAATGAAAATGGGGGACTAAACCTAAGAAAAATTGTCCATGATATGGTGGATTTTGGAATCAACCCATATAGAAAAGGAGGGTGCATGGTGAGTAGTGGCCACACCCGTCAAGTCCCTTGATTCCATGTACTTCCGGGTAAATATCCCATGTAATTAGAAAGTACTTCCATGTTAAAAAACACTATTGGTATCAAAAGGACCATAAAAATATTAGGGTTGTAACTCCATAAACAAATCATCAATTGGACCTATGGTTTGAAGGATATGGGGGTTTGAATTTCAGAAGGGGGTTCACTAGGCCGTCGACAGACTCGGGTCTGACCCGTTCAGTCTGGCCCAGTCTGCCAAGTCCAAACTGCTTTGGCCTGTCTATCCCACTCTGACTTGCCTGGCCACTCCGGCCCACCTAGCTAGTTCTGGCTTTCTCTGGCCCGCCTATCCCACTAGCCACCTGGTCACACCCTACTAGCCCATTCTAGCCCTCCATGTCTATCCTCCTCTACTATCCCATTCCCTATTTGATCACCCTTCCACATCTCCTGGACTTTTCATGACCAATGGACACCTCACCATGTGGCGCTTTCCAAAACATCTTCACTAACCTCTAAATATCCCATAGCTCCCAGATGAATATGTGGCTCCATCCCCGTATCTCTAGTCACCTATGACCACCTCCAGTCACCATAGCCAACTGCCAATCCATGCCGCTACCAAACTTCACCTGACTTTTACACCAGACTAACACCAGTGGTCCCTTCCATGGACTAATGTCCTACCGTCGATGTCCAAAAACAAAAACTACTGTAGATATATGTTCTAAGAGACCCAATATACAGTGATCAATATTTCGTTCTTGGTTTTCCTCTTATTTGGGGGTCTGATCACATTCGAAACCCCATAGAAATTTGAACAGTGGGTATGAGAGTCCAACAATTAAGGCCTGAAAAACAGGGGATAAAAAATCACAAAGAACACACATGTAATGAAACTCAACCTTTTTTTTGTTTTCCTTGATTTGTTCTGATTAAGAGGATGAACAAAGAGAAAAACATTCCATCTAATTTAATCCTACTAATGACGCATGTATCAATTCTTTTCCGTTGAATTGATCTGACTTTATACTAGATTAATAATGGGACATAAAATCATAAAAAATGTTCCACATGGTGTTTTAATCAATCATTAATGAGGAACTATTTTCTTTCCATCATTGACAAGATCCTCTAACTTCATTGGTGTAATGATCCACATTTTGCTTGAGGCGTCGTCACCGTTTTTTGACATGATTCTTTCCCCAAGATTCATAATAAGTCCAAGGTTATGGTGATAACCTTGAATTATTTAGAAAGCTTTAATAAAAATAATATGTGTCGCTTCATCACTACATAATGTTAAAATAAAATAAATCTTTAATTTTTATTATTCTTTAAAATGTCCAAAAATAATCATTCAAAGCCAACCCATGCCGACCGATGTTAGGATTTTCCAAGGGTAAACTCACTTATCTATACAAAATGGTTCCCCTGAATTTATGATCTAGATAGCTATTTAATGGTTTTGCCACTTTTTCAGGAAGACCACTGGTACATGTTATTTTAAGTTTAATATTTTTAAAATATTTTTTCTTGGTAGACTACGCCTCATAATCGCATTCCATCTCATCACCTTTTTTTAAAATAATTATATATAATTTAAAATAATACTCAAAAAAATATACAGTATATTACAATAACCATAGATGACCTAGTTTAAACCTAACATTTCATAGATTTAAAAGATGGTGTCATGACTTTGACATACATTAAATTGTTTTTCAGACTATGTGGTTTTCCACTAGGAATATTGTAACTTACACTATGTATTTTTTTATCCAGTTGCTTGAAATAGAGTGAACTGGGTTAACATTGAATGTGACCAAAAATTAAATGATTTATAGCCTAATGGGATGACAACTACATTGAAGGATATTTTGATTATGCTTCATAATTTATCATGGAACAGGATTAATAGTGTACAACTTATCCAACTCTAAAACTCACTAAAAAATAGAAGGATAGAGGTGACTAAGAGGTCAGGTAGTGGTTATCAAAGAGGAATAACCATTACATTTCCAATATCTTGAGAATGTGGGAAGAATCACTCAAGTTAATGTCCTAGGGTATTGAGAAGTTGTTTTGGGTGTCAAAAGGAGGGACACAAAGTGAGTAACTGCAATGGAGAAATGAAAATTTTCGTTAACAAACTTAATAAGAATATTAGTATCTCTAAAGTATTATCAAAGGATGAATGTTTTAAAATTTTAAATAATGGGAATTTGGAAAATCAATGTGGTTGGGGGGAAATTCCATGTAAGGAATCATCAAGGTGGTAAAAGTAATGGATACACTAATGATTAGTACGTTTCTACATATATCATATGAATGGAAGGATGTATTAAGGAATAAGATTATGAATCCTAGTTAATGACAAAAATATGAGGGAGAGTAATTTAATTCTTTATCTATTAGAAATATAGAATTATGCTATTTGTATCATAATAGAGAAAAGGTTTTTGTAGAATTTTTATATTAATGATTTACACAAATATGTTAAATGAAACTGATGGACTAGATAATTTATTTATTATAAAGGTGATACTTTTTATGAAAACACGTGGTTAAAGTTGGATGACCCTAATATGTTGATGATGTTGATATAATGTTGTCAGTATAAATAGATGATTGATATGGATAAAGTAAATTTTATTGTAATAATTTCATTAGAATTGATTAATGATTTTTTGAGAAAGTGTTTTTCCTATCATTGATGGAGTTTACAAAAATTTATATATAAAGAAAATATCCAATTACCTAGGTTTTATTTTAATAATAATGAAGAAAATATGCTGTAAATAATTTTTAAGTAAATTCAAGTTATTAACATGTTTAATGAGAATACACGATGAATGTATTCACATGTTTGGTATGTGAAAATTAAGAGAGTCTTAATGTTGTTTGGGGGATTAATGATAAGTACATTTTGGGAATTTGATTACATTATTTAAAAAAATTTGATTTTTAATATTTTTGAAGGGTTATAAGGCTAAACATTTATGAAATAGTTTATGATGAAATTTGGATGAGGAATAATAAATTTATGTATTACGTCCCCATATGATGATTTATTCATATTTGATAACATGTTTCAACAATTTTATTAAGATGGTAAATAGAAATAAAGGGAATAAATTATCATTCTCTTATGGATATTATGACCCATTGATGAATCAAGGTTTAAAAATTTATTTTCATTTGATAGAGTAAGAGATAAAGTTTAAATTTATTTGAGGAACAACCAAAGGATTATAATTTTCATATTTATTTGAATAAAATCATGAAAGTATACCAATCGTGAAAATTTATCATCATTAGGAAATGGATCTTGAAATAAAATGCTAGAACATTACCATAATCAGTAATGATATTAATTAACTATTTCACAACTATTTGGTTTATGGTTTTGTTTTTGTTTATTCTTACATGATCATTCAATTTTTGTGATTAATGGTCTCTATCACATTTCACCATTATTTTTACATTACACTTTTCTTCTATGTACAAATATTTACTCTTCACATATGTTATATTATTTGGAAATATGGTATATGTTATTCTAGATGACCATTTCACTTCCCTTTTTATATTTTGAGAAAAAAAATTATTTAACCTTTTTAGGATGTGGTTTTCCCACAACATTATTTAAAAATGTTAAATCCTTATTTGCTGATCACCTATTCAAATTGTGAGGACTCCATTTATTATAGGGGTACAATACAACACCCCTAGATATTTTTAAATATATATTTTTTCAAATAAATATAATCTATGAAATAATTATAATTATATAAAATGTAAATTTTAAATTTTTTTACACACAACTATATGATTATCTTTTTTCATACGCAACACTAACTGTATATATCATTATATGAAAAATTGAGTTTAAAGAAAACATGAGAAACTATAAAAATATTAATTATTAATATGATACTTATCACCTAAATTTTGGAATGTGTTAAATGAATGGTATTAAATAAATTATGGAAATATATGCTTTTGGAATCTATATAAAATGAAATCCTTGGAGACTAGTTTATTAAAAATGAATATAAAAAGTATTTTAAAATAAAGGGAAACTTTTTTGAAAATATATCTTTATAAAAAAACACATTTTAATTAAATTAAATATACCAAACAATTTAATTGAATTATTTTAGTGAAATTTATATATAATATATTCTTTAAAATTTTTAACATTCATCTTATGTGTTTTGTATACAAGAGATAAGAATAAATCTAATTCTATGACTAAAAAACTATATTTTACTAAATGGTAGTTTAGTCTCCTTTGGATCACTTATTTTAAAACTCAATTTTGATAATTATAGAAAATTATTTCGATAACATGTATTTCTTTTTTGAAATTAAAATTTCAAAATTATCTTATGATGAATGTTTTGTATTTTTATGAAAATATTAATTTTTTATGAATAATTAAAAATACTGTTTTTCATGAAATCATTCTTTTTTTAAAGAATTTATCAGGATAAATATTGTTTAAAAATGTTTTTAAAATTAATAATTATTCAATTATAAATAATTCGATATAATTACCCGAATATTAATCATTTTTATATTAAATAATTATTTAAAAACTTTGTAAACTTTTGAACATTTTCTATTCGAAAACTAACATTCTTGATGCATCTATGGGATTAATTTTAAAATAAAATATTCCAATTCTGTGAATTAAAATTTAAAAAATGGCTAAAATATTAATAATAATTATTAATTATATTAAATAATATATTCAACTTAATTTTAACCATAAGGAATAGTTAAAACGTAAAAATTTGTTACTACGGTTATGGTAAAAACTGTTTTAAAGGGGGTTAAATTAAAATGATAATGGTTAAAATGATCATAAAAATGTATAAAATCTATTTTATTAAAATATTTAAACCATATGTTTTATAATTCAATATAAAACATTATTTTAGAGCCTATTGTAATAAGGAAAATGTGGTTACACCTTTTTCTATTCAAAAACATACATATGTGGAAATCTGCTCACTTATTAAAGGGCTCCCCCTATCTTCTCTTTTACACACCTTAAAACCATTTGGGTTTTGACAATACCTACCAAAATCACTTCCTTAATTTAATAATATAATCATACAAGCCTTATATTTGTCATAAATCTATCCTAGGAATGATTTTCATGCAATCCTATGGAGGTTAACAGAATAAGAGGTGACATTCATGAATGGTTGTTTTTATTTTATTTCATCCTCCACCTCCATAAAATTTTATTATAAAATTAAGATATAATTATATACAGGTTTTATATATAATTAGATTTTATTTTCATGATTTAATTACCTAAATAATTATACTTTTTCTTTCAAATGGGTTCTAAAATCATCATTCATATGTACAGCGGACTACAGCCTCCTGAACTGATGTCATTCGTTTTTTCATTTCCACCTCTCAAGGATGCATATAATAAAATATTTAATGTTTTAATACTCTATAAATAATATTATATGTATTTTTTATCATTATATCACATATTTCCTCTTAATTTCCATTCATTATGAAGATGATAACGTCATTTGTATGTTCGATGCACTATAGCCTCGTGAAGTGATGTGATTCATTCTTCAAAAATTCCTAACATAAAAGATAATAAGGTTGAGATTAAATTACAAAATGTGACATATATTTGAAATAAATAATACTCAAGAATGGTAATATATTATTTATACATATTTTTTTCTTTCTATCAATAAAATAGAAAACAATGTTCATACATACGTACGACCTACCATCTATATGAATGATGTGTTTCGTTTTTATCTATAAATTTTATATGTCAACTTAAATACATGTGTAATTAATATATATGATATTGATAAAATTTAATAATTATGTAGGTTATGGAACCCTAATCAAAGTAAGAAGACCAAATATAAAAAATCAAAACATATAAGAAAAATGAAACAGTTATTGCCCAAAATACGACTTTAACTTGGAACTGTTAATGAAAGTGTAATAAAATGCCATAAATATTTGTGTGTGCGTATATGTTTGGTTCTATAATTAATTTATAATAAGCTTATATTTATTATATAGGTCGTGCGAATGTGAATGAATGAATTCCAAACATAACGTAAGGAACTATCATCTCACTTTTTACTTATTTGAGACACATCCCATATTCACATATTATTTTTTAATATGGTTTATATACTTCCCATGAATGTATTTAATGATCCTTCTCATGAAAATTATTTAAATTTTCATAATCAAGACATATATCATATTAAATATAGTAATATGGTTCTATAAAATATTTATTATAACTTTATATTTATTATACAGGTGGTTTGAATGAGTACAATGAGAGTTAAGATTCATTATAAGGGAATTTCATGTTTCTTTTTTATTTCTGTGTGATACATGCTATGTTTTCCACTATTTCCTTTTTGTGGGGTGAATGTAATTCCAATGATTTTATTAGAGGTGTCTTATACATAAATTTATGGTTATCCACATTTATATTTTATTATCCTTCTTTCATGGGGTTTAAGTTTCAACTGTTACCAAAATGGTAAAATAGTTTTGTCCAGATATGCCATCATTGAGACTCATGTTTTCTTATGCACCTAAATTATTTTTTGAGGTGTATAGACATCCAATTTACATGTTATATGATTAATTTCCTTATTTTAATTATATTTTATGTTTTATTTATTCTCCTTTTATTACATGGAGTGTATGATCCCAAGTTATCATGTTAAAGGGGTTTATTAAAACAATCACAGCGCCTTTTTATATTATTTAGGTTTATGCTTCCTTAGATGAAATATTATTACCCATATCTCGATAACAATAATTAATTTTCTTCTCATATAGTTATTAATGATTTATACTTATATCTATACCATTTATCCCACTCTTTGGTACATATGATAGTTAAGAACGGGTTTTTAAGAAATTCTGACTTCACCCTCTCTTCAGTTGAAAATATATGTTATTTCAACATAATGTTTTCTAAAAAGTTTTACTAAGAATATTGTACCATTATCCTTTAATAATTGAAAAACAGTTTACCCTTTTATCATTTACCATTTTTTCAATGGAATCTTCTCATCACTTTCTAAACGATGCAATTTCTAATCTTTACCATCCAAAATGAATGTTCTTTTACACCGTACGACATATACGGAATTATCATCCATCTATCCTTTGAATATTTCTTATCATGTTTAATGGATAACTTTGTAATGTATTTTTTTAAAATATTTTATCGCTAAAAATGTTTTTCAAAATTTTTTCAAGCCTTATTTATAATTTTTCAATGTAATTTAAAAGAAATGGTTTCCAAAAACGTTTCAAGCATTCTTTATAAATTTTTATAGTTTTTGTGAAGGAAGTGGATTTTTTAAATGTTTTGAAGATTTTTTTATAATATTTCATGGAAAATGGTTTTAAAAAATTATTTCAATTTTTATTTATTAGCTTTCAAATTATTTTCCTAGAAAATTATTTTTCAAATGGGTTTTTGTATAAAAAATTTATTTCAATGAAGAAAGGATATTTTACTCTTGAAATTTTTTTAATGATATTTAAAAAACATATTCTAAAAAAGATGACACATATTGATGATACTCATGGCCTTCTAGGAAATTATCTAAAGGATCCATTCATATTCTTTCTATGAATGAGTTATTCTTAATGTCACGGTCTTCATGAAACCAGTTTTTGTTCCACGAGTTATATTTTTATGAAATCTATTTCTCATCCATGGGTTATATGTTTAAGAAATAAGTTTATCTTTCAGTGTTTATAATTTTCAAGAAATTATTATGAAGCCTATGTTTTTCACAGGTTATGATATGATTACATGTTTATAATACCCATTTCATTTCATGGGTTATGATATGATTATTTATGTTTTTGTGGAACATGTATGTATGATTTCATTATGATATGGGTGGGACCTATATCTCTCTACAGTGTATTTTGTAAATATTTATATCTAATAAGACAAAATGGATAGAATGGAAAATTAACTTGGTTTAGTAATACAGGGCTATAATGGGGGTTTACCTGGTTCATTAATATAGGGTTGGAATAGGGGTTTAACTGGTTCAATAATACATGGCTGGAATAGGGGTGTACCCAGTTTAGTAAAAAACTCTGTCCAATAATATGATCTCAGAAGTGATGCCCTATCTTTTTTGGTAAATCATATTATATAATTTTGTGTTTTCCATAATTCCATGTTTTAATACTATGTTATAATTTCAAGTCTTATGTTCATAATTTTATTATAATTCATGTCTAATGAACTTTTATGCTTTATGCCATGATACATGTGTATTATATTTGATATGCTAGGTGTGATATTATATTTTTATGATCATGTTATCATACCATAATGATCAGGATTATGCTTACATATATACCTTTTTTACCCCCACTGACCATATAAAATCACCCCTTGTTATGTTTTCATTTCCCCAAGTTATGATGATATGAATTTTTTTTAATGTGTCTAAGAAGGGTGATAGTCATGGAGAACCTATAATGAGATTATGTAGCTCGTTCATGTAAAAATGCGTATGTTTCAATTTTTCAAAAGGCACGAAACTAATATTGTATTTGGGAATCTTGATGTATAATGTTTGAAGTATTCTGTAAGTGTTACTTTTTGAATATATATGTCAACACCAGGTTGTAACATATTATAAGAGTTTAAAACTAAGAATATAATTACTAAGACACACCATTATTCAAATGGATTATTATATAGATGTTACACTCTATAGTCATTTACTAGGAGGGATTTATCAAATAAAAAAAATGGGATATTTTGTGAATTACCTAGATGTGTAATGAGTTAAATACCCCTACCAATATGGTGAAAAGAAGATGATTTGTTGGACTGTCATTTGGGAAATTATTATATGATAACTTATGTAGAGTTTCTCTAATATACACAAAATATTTTTAAGGATATATAATGTATCATATAAATATAAATGAAAGTTTCCATATTTTCATGTTGGTAATATAAATTATATGTAGAAACCTCTCAGAGTATAACATTGAGATATCCCTAACTAACGACTATCAAGAAGTATTATAGGTTATGATGAATTGTACCGGTTAGTGTGGGTAATATTTTTTATATTTATAATATAAAAATGTTTATGAGAAATAAAATATGTTTTGTGAACTGGATGAACACCTATATAAGCCACATGGATTTTTATACGCTATGTATTTGGAAGACTGGTGGAATGATTCATTTTTCGATTTCCCTAATACTCAATCCTTTTGAGATTCCAAGCATGAAAACTATTATATTTTTATACCTTTCTTACACAATAAATGAATATTAGATAATAAAGGTTGTTTGGATATGTTTTTGATCATGGTATATGTTATATAATAACCATGATTTGATTATCCACTCATCCATTGAGTCTATAATCCAATACCTTTATTGAGATTTATGTACCTAGTGGACCGGTGAAGACACCTAAGAGGGGGTGGGATCAGTTGTTTCCCACTTTTCACAAAATTTAAAAACTTATTTAAACCCCAGTGGAATTTAACTCTCTTTTGGTTTGTTCATGTTGATCTATTTTTGTTCAATGAAGAAATTCTCAATCTTATGCATTAAAGTTAAGTAGATAAATATCACATGATATTTTTACAATGTTAAGTACAAAGACCATCTCATTTCCATGATTTTTAATTCAACATAATCATGGATACTCTACGATTATCTCATGTTTATTATAATGGGTTTGGTGCATCTCACACATATAATTCCAAAATCACATCATACTTGAAAATTTTGAATTTCCATAGGAAATCCATATCAAGATTCACACTGAATCTGTTGATTTGCAACGTGCTTTCCAGGAATTCCCTATGTCACAATAGTACTATAACATTACACTATATATATGTAAGTTTTGTCTTCCAAGGCCCTCTATTAATGTATATCACCATGTATTCTTAATGAGGTCTTGAAATAAAAATGTTATATTTTTAACTCAAATCAATGTCTTGAAAAGCCTACACTTTTATCAATATATGTACATGAAAATATATCTCTAAATATTTAGAATCTCTCGGATATTATACAAAACCTATTCATTGGATTAAAAATAATCTTCACTCAAACTCTGAAAAAAAAAATGAAATAAAAGATCATTAGATAAACAAAACCATACTTTTTGACACTATTTTCTTCTACTTCGACTCACTGATCACTGAATAGTGGTTGATATTCTTATTCTCATTTATTATCAATACATATATAATCTATATCTTTATAAATATATTAAATTCTTCATATTATTCACTAAAACATTTACAAATAATTTTTATTCTTCTTTTAAGGGGATCTTTATGTCACACTCCCTTTTTAGATTACAATTCCTTGTGATACACATTTTATTGTGGTGAAATATTCTTCTTTTTTTATTTATTATAATATAGTTTCTCTTGAACATATTGTATCATTGTACAGAATTAAAATTTTTCTGTTAAAATAATAATCCTTAAATTCAATTTTGTGGGGTGATTTTCACTACCAACCATAAATCATTATCCTGGAATACCCATTTTGGGTTTCAACATATGTTCATGCACTATTTCATCAACGCAATGGATATTACCATAATATGATTATTAAATGTTTATTATTTTTTTAACTAGTCCTTAAATATCTTTAATTGAGGAATCACTTCTTCTTTTTCAAAAGAATCCACATAATCTGCACAATAAATACTCATATCTACATAACTATTTATAATAAGTTATATTTATGGTTTATAACTCATGTTATTTTCAAAATTAATGAAATATATAAGACTCCTAATTTATTAAGTAATGGGTAAATTATTATACATCTACATTAGTGACTCATGAACACTCAACCAACCATGAATCAAAATGATGTAGTTTTTCATTAATATAGACCCGATTTTCGATGAAACATCATTTATAATATTTTTTCAAAATAGACGAGTTCATTTAATAAATAACGAACCTATATAATGATTCTTATTCTTAATTATTCATCAATAAAATATTGGATCATGGATTAAATAAGATTCATGTTTTTTATCTTGAAAAGAATAATACAGTCATCAAAAAAATTATTTCCTTATAATTTTTTAATTTTGGAATCTCTCATTTCCATTTTTCTTTGATATTCCCATACATGGGATGAAGATCTGCTTCTCTATCATATCAAATGTTATATCAAACACCATTAATGGAATTTGGCATATTTTAGTCCCCAAATTAGATGTTTATAATCCAAAGGAATCATTTTCTTCCTTAAATAATCCAAATCTAGATTTGTTTTGTTTCATACAGTGCATATACCTATTTATTTACATGAACATCAGGTTTCGGGAGATCTTCTTGCATCTATTTTCAAGTATCAGAATTTTGATATGTGGTTGTCTTGTGACTATTCGGCTGCCCAATTATAATTTGTATATATGGATATGAATTCTGATTGAGCATCATTAAATTACCCACTGAATGGACCTAAGGCCTTCTTTTTTATTGATTTTTGATAACCCCCCTTTCAAGGGATGAGTGGGAACCCATATAAGACCTACAGGCTTAGAGATTACATTACCTGTAGATCTTAGGGACATATAAAAACAATAAATACCTGGAACTGCCCCCCCTTCTTATTAATCGTGTTGTCAAATCTGCACCTTCACATGGCTTGTTCAGCTAGGCTTCTCATTCATGCACATGCTTGTCCCGATGGAAATGTTATACCCTATCTTTCTGAGAAATCTGTTTAGCTTCAGCTCTGGTGAATGAAGCTGATCAAAATCCCAATCTAGAGTATGCTCCTTGTAGAATCTTTATATTAATTAAGCCCAATTTCAGGTGTCCCGATGGCCTTGAGGTGGCCCAAAGTCCTAGAGGTGGTCTGAAAGCCTTACTAGCCCAAAGGCCTTAGGTGGAACATAGGCCTAGATGGACCCGAGGCCTAAACAGGTGGCCCGAAATCCCAAACCGATGAATAATTCTGGCTGCAATAGTACCAAATAGTTCTTATTATAGTCTCTACTATAGTTCTGTTATATTCCTACTACAATACCATTATAGTACCTAGAAATTATGTCTCCACCTGGTTTTGAACTCAGATCTCTTTGATGCACTTTTCTAGTCCTCACCAACCGTGCTGAGGATCTTGTGATCATTTACCTACATATTTATGAATTTGGATACATAACATAATATTCATATGTGGATTACCAAAATAGGATCATTCATCTACAATGATGAATTCATATACTTGGATCTTTAGGCGTAAAAATATTTTCATAAATGTTGAGTAAAATTATGTGGAATTGGATAGATACTATAATTAATGTATGTGATCATTTTCATATGTGAAAATTCACAAACATGTAATAGTTCATTTATACTTATTTCAAGAATTCCTTTAATTATGAACAAGGGATCCTTCTTCTTGTCTCTAGTGATTCTAAACTACTTGTTAACTCTTGAAAAAATATTGGGAATATATTAAACATACTCCATACTTTAAAATGATTCCCAATAAAATTTTAGAAACATACCTCACCTATTTAATTTCTTCTATGTCACACATTGCACTAATCATTTCAACTTCATTTCATACATCATGAACCTATATTTATATATGGTTTTTATCAGCCTTTATGCATATGTATATGAGGAAAGATACATTTATCATTATTTAAATTTCCATCTCATTGAATATTTTTTTATTTATTAAACCTTCTTTTCTATTGTCTCTTAACCCATAATAGACCAGTAACCAGCTTCTCCATTATCATTTTCTTTATTCAATTTGTTAAAGACAAGGAATTTTCACCTTTAAGACTTATCATGAACATAAAGACCAGATCATCAATCACCTGGTGTCTATGGAAATTAGAAATCCTTTCATCCAATTATTCTATGTATTCACCTCTTTAATTATCTTTCTTAAATATCAATCATTGGAGTTCCTAACAAAAACCACTACCAAAACTCATATGAAGCATCAATTATCCTTTGGATTGTTGATACTCAATACATTACCCAGTTCATCACATTTGATTGAGGAAATTGTGACTTGAATAGTGATAATAAACAGAGACATAAATATAAGGGCACATAAATATCCCCAATTTTTTTTTGATAATATCATTTTTATGTCAAAATTATTTATCTCTTTTCACCCCTAATTGAAAATGAGTACGAATATGGGAAAAATTGTTTTCCCACTTATTGATAACATAAGGTTGATTTATTAGTCAACTTTGATGTTTGATACCACTTGATATTTATATAACTTGATAGAGTCGACCAAATCCTATTAGAGAGAAGGATTTTATTAAGAATAACTATCTAAAAATTACAAGTGATTGTAGAAACATAGAAAAAAATCATCTGAAATTGGGTTGGTTTCACCATTATCTTAGAAATATGCCACCGAAAAATCCCATCTATTTTTACATGGTAAAAACATATAGATAAAACAAGAGAGATAATTTTAGATAACAAATATACCAATTTTTTTATTTGTGATAAAAATTCCATATGCCATGATTTAGAGGCAACACTAATTTAAATAAATATATCTAGTTATTTCAAGCATGATGTCTTCTCCATGTGTTCATGACCAACTCCACATTTGTAAGAATACAATATAAATGTTTAAAAATTGATTATAGTGTGAAATTATAGCTCATCCCTTGTATATTGAATCTATTTTCCAAAAACCAATATTCAAACTTATTTGAGATGTTCTAGAAAATATTCACATTTATTAGAGAGCCCCCATTTTTATAAAATATTCCAAATTTAACCAATTTTTAATCCCGTAAAGAAACCCATCAGGTATCATCCATATCAACACATCTAAGTAATTTTACCCTACGTTATAGGGTTTGATCTTCCCTCCCTAATGAATCAAAACTCAGGACCCCAAGAATAATCTCCAACTAGGGAGAGTTATGATTACCATTTGGTAGTTAGAACAGTGATACTCATGAATATTTCTAATTGGGTGTTATTTCAGAGTTTCTTGGTTTCAGTTATTGTGGAGGTGATAAAAAAACCCTATTGGGTAGTAGAAATTTCAACCCATGTGTTGATATATACAATATATCCTCAAAAATAGTAATAGGGACAACAAAAGTTTTCTAAAGTTGAATTCCCTTTTCTTACAAGTTTTTAATATATATAACTCTTTATTCTATCATCACCCATAAAATTATAGATTTCTTTACCTTTGGGAAGTATATTTTTCTTCCCACCTTGCATTTATTTCCTTGCTGGAGAGGTTTTTTCTACTTTAAAAAACATACTACTTTTTTAATTATCAATATTCTCATGCTTTTTTATCTAATTTAAACTGATATAGTAACATTTTTAGACAACCCTTATGAACATTCTAAACTAAATTCTTGAGTTTTGATACCTACTTTATCAAAAAAAAATTCTTAACTTGGGCCCATATTTAATTTTCCTTTAGGTTTCATAATCTCTTTTTTTGGAGAATCTATGTTATATATTGGAAAACACTATAGTAAGACTTTATTTACCTTCCACACACATCCTTATGAAATATAACGCTAATTATTTTTTGTAGTCTCTCATACTATTCACTATAGTTCCAACAAAAATATAAATTTCACTATCTATATATTGTTTTGGTTCTCTTTGGGGTTTTAAAATTATCCTATATATCTTGATATTTATGGCCATTTTTCAATTTTCCTTCATGTGGCCTCTGTAATGACCCAATATTTAACAATTTGTTATCCATAAACAATTATTTTGTCAATATCGTGTTTTAAAAGAAAACCCAAACTAAATTATAGTTTGGGAAAAAATATATGGTATAAGTTCAAGATTATTGATATTTTTATTAGATACAAATGAGTTGAACCACAACAAAATAATAAAACTAGAGAATACATGATGCTTAGGTATTATGTGGGGATCATAAATTGTTATGAAATTTGGAATTAAGATTATATTTAAATGTAATAAAATATTCATATAGGTATATCATTAATTTATATAATCTTGGAAAAAATTTTAAAAAATTAAATTTATTCTAAAAAAATAGTTTTTTCCAATATGATTTTCATTTGAATAAGCTAAAAATATTTTTATTGAATAATAACAAGTTATATTAATCCTATAATAATTTGTAATAGTTAATAAAAAATCCATTATTCTATGAAAATATCTTTTCTTGTGTATTATGATTTAGATAAAAATTTAAAAATTTAAAATTCTTTGTTGTGATCTAGAATAAATTCATATCATTTTTATAATTTATTATAGCAATATTTTCTTAAGAAATTATATTGTTATATAAATATATTATTTTTTAAAAAAAATTATACAAAAAAATTATTTTAAATTAGAAAAAAGAATTTCAAAATACTATTTTTAATTAAAAAAAACCTTGATCAACATTATGAACATTTATATTGTGTTTTAAAGAAAATGAATATTTGATAATTTTTTAGAATTAATTAAAAAATAATAAAATGATTTTTCTTATTTTCTTTATTTTTAAATAAATTTTTTTTAATTTTAATAATTACTTTAAATTTATTGGAATTTTTAGCATTAATAACTCATAAATCTTTTGATTTAAAAACAAATATTTAAAAAAACAAGTTTTGGCAGGTTACATGCTATTTTGTAAAAATTAATACCCACAATAGTTTTATCTAATATATTTTATTTAATATTTTGAATCATAAAGATAAAATTTGGAATGAGGATCCAATGTTATATTTTTTTCATTAATTTTAAATTCTAGGATTAAAATTTTATTACTTTGTTAAAAGTTAATTTTGGTAAAATGTTAAATGTAAAAATAAAAAATACATGTATCCATATTACCATGTTTAAATATTAAAATATGATCAGATTTTAAATATAATCTTTCTGAACACCCCCTATTCCTCCATTTTTTATCCATATACCATTTAATAGTGTCATGCATTTTAAAAGAAATGATGTTTTCTTTATTCCATTTTCTCTTCTTAAAAACACGTATCACTTATGACTATCAATGAAACCCATAAAAATTGAATTCTTACATTTATCTATGACCATTTAAACTCCATAAAAAACTATACAGAAATAAATTTCCCCTGTAAAATAATATAATTCCTAATCCCTTCAATTTCTAGGGGACTTCCAAAGAAATATCAAGTCTCCAGTATAAGTACTATCCCATTATTAAGATTTTATTCTTAAAGTTACTCTTTGGAATATATTATTGCAATAAAAATTTAATTAATTCAATATCATTAATATAATAATATATTATTTTATTAATGGTACAACCATTATTTATTCACTTCAGACCACTTAGGAAATCAAAGGAATGTCAATCATGCTTGGGCGCAATCTAAAGCCTCCACAAAGAATAATTTTTCATATTTCTTATTGTTTTTCCTTATTTATTAAAAGATCACAAAATATGGTTTAATATCATAAAAAATTAAAATAATATAATTATAATTCTATTATAATTAGATCATGTTAACATAAAGAACTCTATAGACATACATACTTACCGAGTTAAATCAAGTTCTTGTTTTGGCCGGTTTAACAACTTACACGAATAAAGCTATAGATTTACTTTGTGGATGGTTCTAAAAATAAGATTAATTATGAAATACTATACCTTTTTCTTGTTAAATATTATGTAAATTTAATAAATATATAATAAATTTCTCTTAATCATTCAATCATTATAACACACTCTTGTTTGGGTTGTTTTGTCCACCAACAAGAGTGATGTAGAAATGTTTATATCATGAATGATTAAGGAATGCTATATTCACGAATTAACATGTAATAAAAATTTATTCAGTATTCACAAATTATTTTGGAGTCATAATATTATTTTCTAATGATGTTATTAATCTATAACCTTTTTTGCTAAAACTCACCGAAACAATACCATCATTGATTTCAATATCAACAAATTATAGAAAACACCTATGAAAAAGTAATTAAACTTCACAATTTATTCTTAAAATTATATTACAGTAAATCCTTTGATATAAGAATGATGAAAAATCTGAGAAGAATGAAGAACAACACCTCTATTTAAATACTATTCCAAAATGATCAACATTTCTTCTACCAGATTTGGGAAATATATTATTAATTACTAATAAAAACCTATGGAATATTTATAAAGGAACTATATTAAAGTATATATAAATGAGTAAGTTTATAAATTGGTGATTGATATTTTTTGTGATATAGTTGGTCACAATGAATTGGACTAAGTGAGAGAAAATGTAAGTGATTTTCAGGACTTGAATCCTTTATTTTGAATTATTCACATATATTTTTCTAGAACCTTTTAAAATATGATCTTTTCTAAACTAAAATTATGTTCTATTGTATTTTCACCCTTATTATTGGGGAAATGATGTTTCATATTGATGTATTTCTTCATTTGTGAATTAATTTTTTGTGTAAATAAAATTGGGTTAATAATAATTCAAATCTATTTTAATAGATAATACCTCTATATCATGTTTTTAATTCCTACCAATTTTATTCATTCCAAATTTTAATATCAAAAAAAAATTATCTCTAATGATCCTTATATTCTCATTTATTTTTAAACCGAGTTTTTTTGTCCATTTCATGATGTGGATTTTCATTAAATACCATTCTTAATATTTGAAAGGATTTCCCATTCAATGATCATATATTATTCCCCTATATGTTTATTTTATGAAATATTATTTATTTCCTTAAAAGGTCTTTTTATTGGGACTTTTCTAAAGAATTAATTTAATATTTTGCACCATAATTTTTTTGAAAGGTTTTTTGTAACATGAATCAAAAATCATGTCTTTTGTAGATAATATATATAAAATATTTATAATAAAATAGTTTTTTTAATTATTATATCATTTTCAAAGAATCATTATATAATAATGAAATGGTCTATAAATAATTAGGTATGTTATCTTTTAGGTTTTTCATGTTTTGGTATCAATTGATTGTTTTTTTTATATGACACCATTTGGAAATTTTATGAAACTGATTTTTCTTCGCATTTGTTATTTGTGATAAGTTGATTGATTTTATTTTAAGTATAACTCATATGTCTTTAGAATGATGGGTGAGGTCAAAAATCGCCCTCTAAGGAATTGGTTATGTTTTATATCTCATGAGGTAATGTTTTGTGGACATACTTGGATTTTTCTCAGTCTAACTGGTATATTTACTTAGAATTGTTCACAGTACTAATTGTGGACATACATAGACTTGTTGACAATATTAATCAGTTAAAATTATTATATTTGTTTGTAATTTTTCAAATTTCTAGGTTTTTACCACTACATCTAAAAATGTTTCTCATTTTAAAACCATGACAAAAGTTTATGGTATTACATCATCTAAAGTTATTCCACAATATTATATTTTGATTGCATGTTTTATTGCAAATTTATAAGAAATGTTGTTTATGATATTTAATTAATAATTTATTATTATTCAATGAAAATAAATCATAAATAACTTTTAATGGTTACTAATTATGAGATCATGATCATTAAAGCTAATACTTCACCCTTACTCATGTTTTCTATTATATTTAAGATGTAACTATTATGACTAGTTGATATGTTTCCCTTATTGAGCATTCAATCTCACCCACTCTTATGTTTCAGTTACCTAGGTTAGGAATATTATTATGTCTATAATAATTCAAGATAAGGGTATATATGAGCATGTGTATAGAGTAGTGTTTAAAACTTTATTAAAACAATATTATGAAATAGATAACTTCTATGACACTAATCCTTCCAGTCATCATGTTTTATGACAGTTCGAAGATATAATATTCATATTATATAATTACTCTACTATTTATGTTACTTATACCATGGTAATCTATAGTTTCTGTCAAATGGAAGGTTTATTTATTAGGTATATTAGTTTAGTTATATTTTAGATAAATATAGTCACCATTGGTGTCTGGTTTTGAAAAAATTAATAAAACTCTTATAGTTTAGTCTAGGTATTTGATGGTATTCTAAACAATTGGTATGTTCTTGAGCATGTAGTTTTCTTAGTGATACGTCTCTATTTGGATACTCTAAAGTGGATGTTTATTGGGAACATATTCCCAAAGGGGTAATCACCCTAGAAAGGGTAGATAGAGTATTGAGTCAATCCTATCCCGGATGCATGATTAGTGGGCCTATCACTACACTCATTTCCGTACACTCTTGGGTGATATTCTTTGGTTTATTATGTTATCTTTATCTACCACAATGAAGGATTTATTTCCTTGTTAATATAAGTAATTAGTATAAGAATAATGAGATAACACAACTTAATGTATCATAGGAAAAACCAAGAGTGTTACAAGATTAAGCAATTTCAAATAATTGAAATGAAAGTATCATATATTGAAAGGAAGGTGTCATTGGAGAAGAAATATTCAGAAATAGATTTCAAAATCATATACCCTAACTATTTTGGAAATTATTATACACATTAGGGATTTAGTATTTGGATGAATAAGTAGCGATGAAATTATGTTGTGAAAGGTATTTCTCTAATAACTCTTAAGAATCATATTTCTGAAATGTAGTTGCATAGTATTACCAATGATAATGAGGTGGATATCTCTACAGAAGATATATTTTGAGTTTATCATAGATCTCTTGGATTACACCTTTAGTAAATGTTAATTAAATAAGTGAGGATTTAATATATTTAAGTTATAAGAATGTAATTACAAAATATTTTTCCATATATTATTCTTAGATAAATAATTTTTTAATAACATGTTTTGAAAGAAATAAATTAAACTGAAAACCCAAGATATATTTTGAATTATAGATGAGGACATAAAAAATTATTCTTTAAATTAACTAGTGTGAATTGATGTTCATATCTCACAAGACTATCATAGATATTAATAAGAAATGAAATTCAAAATTAGAACATTTCCTTATGAATCCCATTTTAAAAACATAGAAAATAAGTACCTTTACTAGGGTTTTCCCTTTCCCAATCCTAATTCCAACATGAGAAATTTTGGGTTATTAAAAAACATATAAGAAATAAATTCAAGATCATGGATATTTCCAAAAGATGCATGCTAGCTAAACCGTAATACAAGACTACATCTATAGATTACCTGATGCATATGTCTTTCATGTAGATCATAATGGGTTATATAAGTTGAAAATAAAATTATATTAAAATTTAATAAAATATTTATATAAATATATCATGAATTTATATACACATCAAAAATTATTTCAGAAATCCAATAATACTTAAATATATATTTTTCAAAAAAAATTAATTTAAAAAAAACAATGTTTTTTTATCAAATAATAACAAGATTTAATAACATTAGAATAATTAGTAATAGTTAATATACTAAAAGTCGTTTATTATATAAATAAACTTTTAACTATATATTCTGTTATAAATTAAAAATAAAAATTAAAAATTTGAGTTTGTGAATAAAAATAATTAACTTTCACTTTTTAATTTATCATCGTAATTTTATATCAATGTGAATTTTTTATATTTTTTAAAATTATTAATTTCTGGTTGAATGGTAAAAATATCAAATTTAGTAATGTTGTCACTTTTAAGAACTAATATATTAATATATGAATATATAGAATTTTTTTGAAAATATTTCATATAAAATTATAAATTATTAATTAGATTAATTTATTCCAAAAAATATGTCGAATTTATAATCCCATGCTCAACATTTTATAAATTTATGTGTTCTTTTAATGAAATCAAATTTTTTTTTATTTTTTTTTGGTTCTTTATGACAAGAACGAAGTAAGTTATTTTATTTTTATAAATAATTAACCTTTTAAAGATAATAATTGTTTAAAAAATTATTCGATGATATTAACACTCTATCAAAATCACAAATTTTTTTCTTTTAAAATAAACATTCTCAAAAAAAAGGTTTTTTAAACATTACATACCCTTGTGATAAGATTAATACACATTATATTTTTATTTAAGGAATCAAATATAGTATTTATAATTTTAAGGTTTTAATTATTTAAAAGGATTCTATATTATGTTTTTTTAATTAAATTTAATTACTATGGTTAAAAATTTACTACCAAGGTAAAAGTTAATTAGGATTAAAGGTTAAAAGTAAAAAAAATACTTAAATCAAATTTACCTTGTTTAAAAATGAACGTATTATAATATTTTAGATGTTATTCCAACTAACACCACCTATATTTAACTTTTGATCCATTAACTAATTCATAGTGACATGGAATTATTAAAAATTATTTATGTTTCCAAAATTTCTATTTTCTCCTCCTATAAAAGGGTACTGATTCTTCCCTTAAAAAATAACAAATAACACTAAAATTTTCTATTAATACTCTACTATTTTACTATAACTGAAATCCACTCAAAAAACAAAATCCCCTAACCAGTAATAGTTTTCATAATCCTTTTAATTTCAAGGTAATTCCAATGAATTATTCAGTCTCTAATGTTAGTATTGTCTCCTTCACAAATTTTCCTTCGTAATATTAGTCTTCTAAATATATTATTACCACTATAATATGATGAATTTAGTATAATAAATATACTTATATTTTTTTTATATTAACGTTTAAACCCTTATTTATTCATTTAAAACCACTTATAAATACGAAGGAACATCAATCATGTGTGTGCGCGGACTACCACCACCATGAATAACCAATTTTTTATTTTGTTCTAGTTTTTCATTATATATAAAAAAACTAAAATATGGTTTAATATCATAAAAAATAAAATTAATTTCATAATTATTCAGTTATATGAATATAATATCAAATGAAATACCTCCCTAACCATAGTCACCTACTAGATTAAGACATGTTCAACTTTGGGACATCTTAACATCCTAAATGAAATGTGCTAAAAAAATCCATCGTACATAGTTATAAAAATGATTTTAATTAATATATATGATGATTATAACATTTTAAATATTATATAAAAGTTATTTTAACAGTATATATTAATTTCTTCTTACTCATTCTGTCATTATAACACACTCTTGTTTAGGTCTATTTTATAAACAACATGAGGGATATTCTAACATTTATATCGTGGATGATTAAAGTCTATTATATTATAATAAAAAATAGAATAATATTTTATTAAATATTTAAAAATGATTCTTCAGTAATAAAAATATTATTTATTGATTTCATTAATATATCACATTTTATTTAATAAACCAAAAAAATGAACTCTTCTTCGATTTCAACATCACAATACATTACCAAAAGACTTAAGGAATGGAATTAGAGATATATAAATTATTTCAAAACATAAATTATATTACCTAGTATTATTTAGTAATTATTGTATTGCTTATATGAATTAATAAAAACCTTCGCATTGAAAATCATCTTTAAAACATTATGATTTTTATATCTTATTTTGAAAATAGATGATAAATAACTAATAAACATGTTCTAAAAAAAATTGATGGAATCTTACAAAAAGTTAAAAAATGAATAAGTTTCTGAACAGGTGGAGTAAGATAATTTTTTGGTGATATATGAGGTTAAATAACTTTCAACTAATTGGGAGTAAGGGTAAGGGGTTTTCATGACTCAAATCATTAATTAGGTCGTAATCACTTTACTTTTCTCAAACATTTTAAATTATGATAATATATTAACTCTTGTTATGTTATGATATATTTCAACTATATTTTATGTAGAAATAATTTTTTAAACCAAATAATTCATTCATATTGAACTTATTATATTGTGGAAATGATATTTTTTAAATAATAATTCCCCTATCTTTTATTGGATTTTACCTCTATATCCATATTTTTAACATCTTAAAAAATGTTCTTTGTATTATATTAATAGTTATTTTTTTATCTGAAAATATCATTATATTACCTTTGATTTTAAAACCAATGATTTCATATCCTTTCAAATTTTTGCTTTTTCATTAATGACATATTTAAATATTTTGAATGGTTTTCCTTTAAATGATCATATTTTCTTCTCTTATATATCACATTTTTGATATGTGGTTTTCTTATTTTCAAGGACCCTTTTTATGATTTTTTTAAATTAAATTTTATAAGTATTTTACACATAATTTTAAAAAATTGTATTTTTGAATGTGACTCACAAATCACATCGTTTAAATATAGTCTCAAGAATCTTTTTATAAAAAAACATTTCCTATTATTTTTTCACTTTTATTTTCAATGATTTCATAAATAATAAAGTAATGGTTTATAAATATAATGAGATATTTTATTTTTGAGTGACAAATGTCTTTGTATCAAATGATAATGTTTCTTTTCTGTGATTCCATTTGAAAATATTATGAAACAGATTTATATTCCCCTGATTTACTTATGATAAGATGAATGTTTTTATTTTAATTGGAACTAATATGTACGGATGAAGATGGATAGAGTCTTATATCACCATACAACTCATTGGTAAAGGTTTATATATCATGAGGTAATGATATGTAGGTATAATTTTACTTTTTTACAAAAAATGGGGTACATACAAGGATTTTTTCATGAAACTGAAGGGTGAACATACATGGTTTTTTTCAAAAAAATAAAACCATGTACATACATTGATTTGTTTACAATGTTTTCCTATGATTATGTTCATACCACTAATTCTTTAAAATGATCCTTATTTTTAAATCAATCTTAAATATTTTTGATATTCCATGTTCTAAGGGTATTATCCCTTATGTATTGATTAAATGATCATCATATTTTTTGGCCATTTTTTTAATTTTTTTGGCTTTATATTATAATACTCGGATAATTAATTTTCAATCAATTATTATGATGTTCACTAACGATTACATGATATTACTATTGATATTACTCTATTGGTCATGTTTTGAATTATATTTAAGATTTAACAATTTGGATAAGTTGTTATGTTTCCCATGCCGAGTATTCAAGTTTACCCCTTCCTATTTTTACATTACCCACCTTATAAAGATGATTATTTCATTTGAGGTATCTAGAAAGGGTATATTGGAGTTATTTGTTTGAGAAATATTGGTTGGTGTGGTAAAATATGAGTTTTATGTAACAAATTTCCAAGACACTAAAAATTTTCTTCCTTGTGATCTATGACTATTGTGAGCTATAATAATTAATTAATATGATTATTTTACTAATTATGTTATGTTTATCTTTTTTTATAGTATATCTTTAAATAATATAATCATTTTATTAATATATATTGAACTTCATATTTTCCTTTATTTATTTAATTATTTGTTAATTTTCTTTCACTTGTTTTGAACTCTATGAATAAAAACATTGCTTCATGACTTCATTCTCATTCTATTTTGGTTCTATATTATCTTTAAGATATTAGTGATATCTATTGGGGTTATACCGGAAATCTCCAAAAGTATGAAAAAAGTTTCATATTTTATAGAAGTTTATCAATTATTCAAATTGGTCCCTCTTGGAAAATATCTTTCTATTTTTTAGTGTATTATTCATCACAGTAGGTTTCTACCTTTTAGTGTCCTATCATATTTATCATCTAACTTTAGTAAAGATTTTATTTTCCTTATGAACTTGCAAAAAATTATAGATTTGTGGTGTGCTAGTTTATATGCACTAGGAGGTATCATTTTCTTGAAACAATTGGTATATTATACTCCCAATGATCTCAGGATATCCTTTCTAGGACTATGATCCATATATAATGTAGTGATCACTTCATATAACTTTGTGTTAGTAGCATTTCTCTTGGATTTATTTGGGTGATCCATATACTTATTCTTCCTGATTTTTTATTTAAAATTTTTAATTCATACATTTTATATTGAGAGTATTATTCTCAAATTATATTGATCTCAATAAGTCCTCCCACTCATTCTTTAATATATTAATTTTAACCTCATACACATTCATTGTGACAAACATAGAATTATCCATCTCTTTCGATATTTTTTATTTAACGTCTGGCTAATAAATCTTGATGACCATGGAATTTTTATGAATATTTTCCAAATCATGTAAAATTTCATCCACAACATTCACAAAGACATTTCTCTAAAAATAATATCTTTGAAATAATTTATTAACTGAAAACATTATTTCATTTCAATGTAGTACATATTATTCATTGGCATTTATTAAAAATGTGGTGGTGTTGAAAAATATATTATTATTTTTCAAAGAATCTTAAATTGTATCAACCTCTTCTTCCTACTAGGGAAATTTATTTTGAATCCCATTGATGAATTTGAAGATTTATATTACTAAAAAAAATAAAAATATTCTTCAAATGATCCTAAACCACATAAAAGTGTTCTTAATCCATTTCAATGAAATAATTACAACATATAGTGCTACAGTCAATGGAGGAATAAAAATAAAATTATTTTTAAATTATATCCTTATCATCATAATTATTTTGAGCTTGTGATATTTCCTCTTATTTCTTTATGATATTTCTTGGAAGCATGGACTCTATAGTTTAGCTATTTTTGACTATCTAGCCAAAATGTAAAATTCAACAATAATAAGAATGATTAGTAATTCTTCAATTTTAGGAAATTATTAAATCATCTAAAATATGAATATAATATATATATATATATATATCACATAGATTAACTGAGGGAAACATTGAATTCCTTCCCCGTGGTAACCTTTTATATCTGATTTAGTTTATATTATCCAAAATATTCCATTAAAGGGAACCTTATATAATTGAAATTGATGTACCTAGTGGACTATTGGGGAAACCTCGGTGGGGGAGTGAGTCAAGTGTCTCAGAAATTTTACAAAAATTAGAATATTCTTAAATACCCTTAGTAATATAACACTTATTATCTGTTTGTGCAGTTAGATTTATTTTAGTTCATCCATGAAATCACCATGAAATGTAAATAAAAAAATATATTTTTAAAAGGTTTGGTACTATAGAAACCTCAACTTTTCAAGCACATAAATTACATATTTATAGGTGGATATTCATAACATATTATTTAAATTCATTCCATAATTGTATAGGTAAAGTTTCTTTGGAATATAAGATACCTAGAAAACATGTTCATATCATATTTTCCTAGTCCCCAAATATTTTCTTTATAACTAGAAACCTTTTATGCATATCATATAAAAACCCATAATTCAAATCATAGGGAAAGGAAACATTAAAAAGGGTGATATTAGATGATTGTTAAGGTTAAATATGGTATATATAAATGGCCCTTGAAACATAATATGAGTATAAGGGTATTAGAACATGATCATAATATTTGAAAATCAATACCTTGTATATCATTGATCATAATTTTGAAATAGGTCATAAATTAGAGTTGTTCATAAGGTATGAATCATGAAGGAATCCTAGAATATGTTCCATGAGATCATAACATATACATATTAATGTGAAAAAATATAACCATATAACATTTTAAATATGTATAATAAAAAATAAGTTCACTTATTTTTTTAATTCCATGAAATAAGGACCCCACATAAACTTCTGGACATGAAACTTGGTCCAAACATAATATTTTTCACATGAAATTTAGATACACACATAAAATTATGGACATGAAAAACATTCCCATTCATAACCATATGGACATAAAATCTATGTCCATGCAAATAATTAAACAACAAAATTTGGTTCACGCATAAAATATTTAAATCATGAGTTATCCATCTTTACCAAAATATTTTGACGTTTTTAATAAAAGCAACCATCACATAATCATAATCCTTACATATAACTTCCAAATGTTCATATATCATTCACAATAACATTATAACATAACCCATGGAAAATTAATAGGTTTTACAAAAATCTCATTATCATAATCATAAACCACCTATATAAATAATAAGGATGGTATATTGGTTCATATCACCAATAAACCATAATTAACATTATAATATGTTATTTATGATAAGTAATTTATTTTAAATATGAAAACAATATTTGTTGATGAAATTACCCATTTCTTTTAGAAATATTTTTTTAAAATATAAAAATTAACAAAATATTACGAATTTTTTTTTCTTTTGAATGAACCATGAAACATGTAAAGAAATATTTAATGAATGGGGTGGTCATAAAAATAGGAAATTACATTCATGATGTATAAGATAAACTAAAAAAATCCTTTTGTTGGGAAAAATACCTCAAGGTGTTGTCTTGGTTTTTTAGGTGATTATTCTTGTTGAAAAATAATGACGATGTTTTGCGGATGAAGGTTGTGAATTAGCCATGCTTCAAATGAATCTACACTATGTGAACAACTAAGTGACCTATGGGAACCCCAAATAAAAATTATTTTGTGGTAGGATAGTCTTTCATGAGAGGATCTTTATTCATTGATGGATTTTCATTCACGGGGGATTGATCATTTTTATATTGACGTGGTTATTTAAGGATTCCAAAAAGTGTTTTATTTTTTGGAAGACATCAATTTCTACAATGTATAAAGGTATCATGAAGGATGCATAACATGTTCATGGTGAAGGTTGTACTACCTTATATTTTTCGGTATTTTTGATTAAAATGTTTTCATGATTTATTATACTATATAAAGGACCCTAATCACATAAATAGTGATAGAAAATTTCATTAGTGAATATAATCAATAGAAGAATTCAGGTATGTCTGAAGTAGTTCATGAGGGAGCATTTTGTGAAGGTGATGAGTTTCATAAGGGAGAAATTCCATGAAGGATATAGTCTTCAAATACAGTTCATATAAAGCGTTTTTAGGGTTTATTAGTTTTCAAAGAAAAAGGGTTTGTGTAGTAGAGCTATTCCATGAAGCATGAGGAGTTAATGAGGCATCACTCATCCATGAATAAAATGATTTATAGAAACCACTCATGCCACATGGTGAATGTTAGTTTCGGTAAGATGCCATAAAGTTCATGGAGAGTTCAAATAATCCTGGTTAGGGACTAAAAAAGTTCATGAAATCAATTTCCACTAAATAAAAGTATGCAGAATAGAGTATTTCATATAAAATATGAAAAAAGACTTCATGGAACACTCATATATGTGTGAAAAAACTTCTAAAGTTATATAGAAAAACCTTAGATTATTTTGAAAGAGAAGTGAGAGCACTTCAGTTAAGGGAGCAGTGATTTTTTATATTACCATTGGTTGTAAACCATGAGGGATATTGTGTCAACTCAAAACATTGTAAATGTAGGGTTCCTGGGCACAAAACTGATCTAGCCCAAACCTTTCTTTGGTAGTGATACATTTTATATTTGGTGAATCAGCACATTAACATTTTGTGATCCTTAGATATAGCCCAGTGAGGGTGAACCAAGTAAAGTCACCATGTATCATGCATGATTTCATTTATATTCAAATATATTTATGGGGAAGGGAGATAAGAGTGTTATGTTTAATGAAAAAACAAGATCCAAATGGGAGATTCTTTTAATATGTTTTACTTTGATTCACCCAAACCCCACAGGGTATTTAACCAAGTTGGGATAACAATTGGAATTAGATGTAAAGTTTATTATCATTATTTTTATTTCTAGGGTACCAATTGAGGTTGTCAATCACAATGGGATTCTTCTATTTGATGTAAAAAATTAAATTATTGACGAATTGGATGCAGCACTATTTCTGATCTTTAGAAATGAATGTATTTACAGCAGCAATGCATTGTTTTTCATCTAGTGTGGTACATAGTTATTTTATTAAAATATGACCAAAGAGTATTGGATATTGATTCCAAATGAATCAATGCTTTATAGGGATCCTTATAAAATAAAATCTTTACAAATATGATGTCATGAAAGTTATCACATACTATGAGGGAGAAATTGGTAAATATTTATGAGTGGAACTAAAAAGTATGAGAGAAAAACTATAGGTTCTATAGAACAACTATAAGGATCTGAGAATGCACCTTAATGAGTCTTTTTATGTTTTATTTGACTGAGTGAATGTTTTCCTGGAAGACATTCAAGGTCTCGAAGAAATTATTCAATATATAAATATTTTTATGCACATCCAGAGAAAACATCATCCTTGATTCAACATGAATGTTTCAATATCGGAAGACAAATATTTGAAAGAGATGACATTTGATCTCTTGCATATTACTCATGTCTTATATGATATGAGAACTAATGATAATGACATTTTGGAAAAGGGGAAGTCCAAATAAGTTGAATTCAAGGCAATAATGAAGCTCACTATTGAAGACATTCAGGGGGAAGACAATGTGGATGAGGTTTGGACATTCATATCCTCAAATGTGAAAATAGGAAGAGGAATGTTCACAGGGAAACTTCTACTTGTATTCTTTGGTTATGGAATGATTGGAAATATTGCATCAAATTGTCCTAAGAAGTTTTAAGATGATGATGAGAATGATGAGGAAATTATCTGTAAGAAGCATTAATCTAATGGGAAATGTAGGACAAGCACCAAGAAATCATTATTCAAAAATAAGAATCTACTTTTAATATAAGATGATAGTTCAGCAGAATATGAGGCAGGTGAGTTAGGGGATAAAAAAGATCATGAATTAAATGCTATGGTGTATGTGGATAGAAATTCCCAAACAACAGAAGATAATGATAGTGACGAAGGATACATTGAAGGAAGAGTTCACCTTGAGATTTAATTAGAATATTATTTTGAATAAATAGATGTCGAACTTCCAAAATGATGATATCCAACAATGTTTTTCCTGATGCCTAATTTTATATGCCTCGAAAGGAAGAATAGACGTTTTAACTAATGGAAGAAATTGAAAACATTATGTCTTAAATACCATAGAGATAAAAAATGATCGGTGGGTAAAAGATAAATGTTAAGGAATAGAAAATGGAAGCCAATGGTTTCAATAAAAAAATGAAAGATTAAATCAATAGCATTAATTAACTTGAAGAGTAATTCATCGACCTATTAAAAATTGAAAATGATAAATAAAAACTCATGACTTTCAGTATGACATAGAGAAAGTGTATCATTTAGAAAATAGAAAATATGGAAGTGGAGTATATAGGTATAGAAAAATAGAAGCAACATTCAAATCTAAATGATAAGGCTTTCATGGGGATAGATTGAAAATAGAAAGAATTAATGGTTGAAGTCGGACCACAAAAAGTTTCTACAAGATTTAAGATTTATTTTGGTATAAATAAAAGAAAATATATCCATATACCCATAAAAATAACTAGTACTATAGTTGTGAGACAAAGTATCACAGTATGCATTAAATGTTATTATTGTGAAAAAATGTGACTCTCACAAAATGGTTGTTCCATGGATAATAGGGACCAAAAGGAATAAGAGAAAAATAAGTTTCCATAGAGAGCTCAATATTCCAGGATGTCATTTTGTGGTCACTATTTTGGGTGTGGAGGATTCTAAAACATGGAAAGATATTTCTCATCAATAGTTCATAGAAATGTGTTGAAGTAGAATGAATGTGGTTATATGCAGCATCTAAATATATTATCAAATGAGCTAAAAAGATAAAATCTATTTGTAGGATTACAATATAAAATTAGTACATCATTATATAATCATCATCAAGAATATTTGTCAAATACATGGATCAAAAAGAAAAGAGATGAATAGGGAATAGTTATAGAGATTTCATTCAAATCAATAGATCACACTGAAATTTGGATCATTGATAGTTGATGAACCTCCCATATGAAAGGAAATAAAAAACTGGTGAGAGGAATTAGATATGAAAAGTATGTCCTTGTAATATTTGGTAATGATAGAGGCCTGTAAATTATTGGCTATGGAAAATATAATTTTTAGAGAAAAGACATGATTCGTGCAAATGTCTAGGTTATTGAAGGTCTCGGTCACAACTTTCTATGTCTAAGTCAACTATGTGACTATGGATATTCCATAATATTTTCAAAGAAATTATTCATATTTAAGGATATAGATGGTATATTTGTTTTATAGGGAAATTGTGAGAAGGATAATCTCTACCTAGTAAGAGGATAAGAGGATATGTGATTGTTTTTTAAGTAATAAGGAAAAAATTATTTCATAAATGCCTTAGTCATTTGAGAAAATTATTATTGAAAGATCTTGAATAATGTGATATTGATTGATACCTTCCAATGTCATCATGTTAACATACCTACATGTGAGATTCCTGTCAAAAAGGGACGATCATTTGAAATCCGTTTAAGGAAAAAGAGAAAAAGTCAACAAAATTTCATGAGTTTTTATATATTGATGTGTAATGAACTATTTCACCACGATCTATTGATGGTATGAGATAATATGTTGAGGGAATTTAAAAAAATTCTAGTTAAAAAAATGAAGATCCAAATAGATACTGGAAAATATTTCACAAATATCCAAGTGGAGGATTATCTCAATAAAGATGGGATAAGGTTCTACGTTTCAGTAGTAAGAACTTTGTTATGAAATAGATTAGTTCTGATAATAAATCCAAATATAAATAACTTCTATATAACAATGATCATTTATAAAGACATTCTAGGGAACTATTGGAAATAATTAGTGATGAAATCAGTATACACTTAAAATATAGTGTTTTTATGTCCAAAAATATAAGAATTTATATGAGCTATGGTATGTAAAGAATCCCACATTGAAGTACTTTCAATTCTTCGGAAGTAAGTGTTTCATTCTCAATAAGGAGAAACACACAAATTATGAATATCATAGAGATGAATGTATACTTTTTAGCTAATGAAGAAAAAAAAGAAAATAATATAAATTCATAAATAAGAGGATATGAAAGTTAGTTTAAACCATTAATGTAACTATAAAAGAGAATGTGAAAAATAATCATCAAATACATGATCAGTTTCGGAAGGATAGTAATGATTAGATAACCATATATAAGGATGTTCCAATTCTAGAAGATGATAAGGAAGAATAATCAAATAATGAAAAGTATGACCATGAACTATTATGTAAAAAAAATACCAATGAGTCAAGACAAAATTTATAGAAAGAACATAATTATTGATCAAACAACGCCAATGCAGGCAAGGAGGATGAAGATACTACAACAAGCATCATTCTTATCAATGCTAGACACTGAATGTTTTGGGGAAGGTCCCAAATGAAACACCCCAAGGTTTTTGAAATAAATATTGAATGAACGAAACAATAAGTCCATAAAAAACTAAACATTTTATAATCTAGCTGTTAAACACAACTTTTCCTCTACAATGTTTTGAATTTCAAAAATCTGTCGTCTAGAGTTGTGATCAGTAAGTTATATGGAGTCTGATAGAACCAACTTGATTATTGGTTAATAGCAACATAACCTTATGAATATTAACATGAATAGTAATATTACCCTTAGTAATAGTAAATAAAGATATTATTTTATTTCCTTAGGGTAATAAGACAATGATATCTTAATTAATTTTTCAATGTTATATAAAAAAAATTATACCTTTAAAATTGTTTTTTTCGAATTAACTATGATTTTATTAAAAAATTAAATTAATAATATATAGAAAATTATTATTGAAAAATGGAGTTCATTTCTTAATTCTACATGTTGAAAAATGGTTCAGGTGAATTTTTGAGATATTTCTGGAATTGTTGAATTTTTTCTGAATGGTGAAATACAGTAAAGTACAATATATACAAATTATCAGTTAAATACACTATTTATGGAATCATAAGTGATTTAAGGCCACTTGGTTCAAACTCACATTCACTTATTACTATTAGGGTCACATGGAACAACATTATCGGTTGTCTTGTGGGAAATAATAATATAATGAATAAAATATTCAAAATTCACTCCACTCCACTACTATAACCCCCCCCCACCCCCTCACTCCCTATTCACTTAACTCCTCTAATCCATGAATATCCTAAATGATCTGTCCAATTACCCTTCCCTAGTCACTCCCCAGGTCCAAGAAGCTCTTGGTATTTCCAAAAGTCCAAAACCCCTTCCCTTAAAGAGGTTCTCAAGGAGGTTATTTCCAGAGGTAAATCACCCTTCTTTTTCATTTAGTTTCATTTCAATTTATCTTCTTTTTTATCTTCTCCCCACCTCCTCTATCCAAATGACCCTGATAACCCAAGTATCATCTATATACTGGAATTATATTTTGTTAATGTGATATCCATAATCAATATTCTAACTCACTCCATTTTATTTTATAAACAAAAGCAACGTCCATGAGGTTCCAATCTATAACCTTCATGGACAAAAAAGTTATGTTCATCAATTTATCATTTATTACTAGTTCTAGAATCTAATTTTTTTTGTTTAACGAGACTATAATATATGTATTATAACCTATTTAATATTCAGTAAAAATTATATGAATATAATATTAAATCAAAATACCAAACTAGTTCCTTATAATCAAATACCGCTCAAATAATCGAAGTGGTTGTAATTACTATTTCATCTAATGATTCATCCTCATTCCATGTAACCAAATGTTATAAATAACAATTAAAACTTTTTTATGTTTATAAATAATATTTAATTTCAATTCTATATATTTACATCCATTCCACATGAACTCCATTACTTAAAAACATGTTGACCAATTATGGAAATCAAGAAAATGAAGACACCAAAACGACAGAATTCAATATAATAACTTTTCAATAAGGACATAAATAAGCTAAAAATAATTATGATAAACTAAATAAAAGTATAATAGGTTATGAATAAATTTATTAATAAGTCTAATTTCATATTCTAGTACCTTAACTTCAAGAGGGGAATACATTCTAACTTAAGGTAAGGGTTTTTTAACCCAAAACTCTATTTTCATTCAGGTTACTTTTATTGTCTAATTACATCAATGAAACTATTGTGCGCTGTTATTTAATCCTCATAAATTCGGTTTGACTGTTCTATATATGTTCCCCAACCATAATCCTTCCTTATTTTATGGATATTTAAACATTTTAAAAGGAACGTTCAAATTTGTTTCTGCAATACAAGCTCCATTGAAGGGAATTTCTCAAATTCTAACCTATTTTCAAAGAAACTATATAATATGTTTATTAGGAAAAACTTTATCTTTATAAAATCACTCATTTTTTATGAAAATACTATCTTACTTCACTTTTTGTTTTATACAAAGATTTTTCCAAAAGAACTCGTCTTTTCAAAGTTAACGAATATTTATCTCAAGAATTACTCGAAGATTTTATAAGAGTATATTCATCTATTTAGAGACTCTTGTTAAATCTTATGTATTGTGGGGATTATTATTTGATGGTATAATATAGCATATTTAATTTAATGGCTTATGATTATTTTGTCTGTGGATGTGTTATCTTAAAACCATTCACCAATTTACTCTGAATGGTTAGTGTTTATTCCTAATGTTTGGGGAAAGTAATTAAAATTTCATATATTAGTTTCAATATGAATTTTTATGTAGTTTATATTTATCCCCATTTATATGAGGAATTCATTGGACATAGTGAATGTTTCATGGGGCCCGCTATATCCGCTCGGTGCATCAGTAGGTCTCATGAGAAAACAATGGCCTTGGCACAAGGCCATGACAAAATGATTATTTATGGTCTTGGAGCAAGGCCTTGATAGTATGGTTATGATGTCCTACATTATGAATTCCCACATTGTGAAAATATTATTTATTGTTCATGTGGTTATTTAACTAGTAGAATACCCATTATTATGCTTTATTATGGCATTATTTACACAACTCATATTCCTACCATAAAGTGTTCAATTTTATTATTTTTAAAGGCATGTGTTTTCAATTATTCACCATGCCTACTGTTTATGTTATCCTATGTTTTATTTATTACCCTTAATGAAAATTTGAGATCACCCCTTTATTATGTTTCATTTTCTCAGGAAATGAAGAATATTATTGTGAATGACATGCTGAAATAACCTAGGAGTTAAGGATATTTTCAAAGTAGATTCTATATTGTATTTATTTTCTGGTTGTAAGGTTGAACTTATGTATATAACTTATTTCCAATAATAATAAACTACTATGTCCTTCAGGATGCATATTAATTTTTTATATTCCAATGTAATCAAATAAGCCACTGGCTCCGGACAACTGGGGTTGGGAAGTTACTATTAGAATCAGAGGAAGTTTACTAGAAAACATGTAAACTAGATTTATAAAATGAAGATTAGGGAAGAAGTCCTTAATATTTTCTTAGAGGATAATCATAAAAGGACATCCTGGTTTTTATGTGAGGAATATATTATGTTGATATTTCTATAAAACACATCCCTATCTTTATTCTAAAGGTGGATGTAGTTCTAGCACAAAATTACCTAGGAGTGAAAACTCCAACAAGGAGCTTTGGACTTGACTTGGGGTATCCTAGTATATGACAATGAGCCTTACGACGCACCAGGTTTGAAACTCCTAGGAGATATGCTTAAGATAATTCAAATTTTTTTACAATCTGTTATGAAGGATTTAAATGTAATTTTTTCCTCAATCAAACCATGTTTATGATTAAGATATTAACTATGTATAGAATTTCAATTTAAGCTATGTATTTTTCAACATTGAGATTATAAATTATGATTTATATTTTTTTAAATGGTTGGGGCCAAAGCCTCATTTTATTATTAAAGGAAATCAAAGACCTCTTTTAACTCGGTAGAGGGAGACCCATTGCTTCATGAATGTGCTTATCCCATATAGGTATTTCCCTCCAATGCAAGATAATGATGTTGGCTCTGGTAACGTGACTGGTGTTGAGGTGATTATAACTGCATCGGGACAACTTATTCATGTTATGAATAATAACCTTACCAATATGGAGAATCCGGATCCACCATGTAGAGGAGCTTTGTTAGATCGCTTTATGTGACAACAGCCTCTATCATTCAATGGGACAAGAAACCCATTTGTAGCTGAGTAGTGGATAAGTTCCTTTGAGAAGATATTTCTCACTTTGGCATGTAATAAAGATAGAAGGTTGTCATGGAAGTTTATCATCTATCAGGATATACAGATCAGTGGTTTTTGTAAATCCAAAACACAAAGGATGAGTAAGAGATAGATGAGATGGAATATAGGGACTTTAAGGAAATATACATAGAGAAATACATTCATCGTGAACAGTGATTGGATATGTAAAGGCAATTATTGAATCTGAGGTAGAAGGAGGATTAAAATGATACCAAGTGTGAAACCAACTTTACAAGGTTAGAAAGGCATACTGCGAACAACATACGTAATCTAAGTAGACAAATTGATAGATTCTTTGATGGTTTAAAACCATTCCTCTGAAGGGATCTTGTCTCCCAATGTTTCTCATCATATGATGATATAATATCTAGTTCTATCAAGACAGAAAATGAATTTTATATGTCACATGACTTTAAAATAAAACAAGAGAAGAACAGGGCTGTTGAAAACTCTGTAAAAATAAATAAGGAAATGGGGAAGAGGGGAAGAGTTGAACAACCATCCTGCAGTAATTATGGGAACAAGCACCCTAGAACTTCCCAGAAAGGAATGGTATTCTATTAAAAGTATGGAGAAAAACTCCCCATATCTCGGGATTATAAGGGCAAGAATGAAGATATAAATGTTAAATGTTACAATTCCAATGATATGGGACATTATGCACATGAATGTCCTAAGAATCTAGGAAATGTTCCCCAATGAAAACTAAGGGAGAATGGTCAATCTTATGGAGTCACAAATGTGGAGGTTGAAGTTCATAATGAAGTGGTGGCATGTACTTTAATTACTTCATCAAACTTATCCAATTATTTATTTGATTCTGGATCATCACATTCATTCATATCATCCTAGTTTTCCAAGATAATATGATATTTCAAATTTTTTTAATATGGGATTTGTTAGTAAAAACTCCTAAGAGAAGTATTATTGCAAAAATGTTGTGTCAGATAGTCTACATTATGGAATATAAATTTGATTTATCTTCTAATTTTATTGTCATTCCCATGATTTAATGTGATATAATCATGGTTACGGATTGGTGTTCGAACCATGATGCGAATATTTATTACAAGAAGAATGAGGTTAAATTTTTTTAGGATGATGTGGAATCCATTATCTTTAGGAAAAAATCGCACCCTCTGATTCTCATTTAGATCCACCTCCAGTAGCTCCGCTGAATTCCATTATTGGGGAGGAAGGTAATGCAATAACTACTAGTAAGTAAAATAATGTTCAAATATAATATTTATCTGTTGTGTAAGAATATATAGATATATTTTAAGAGGATTTACTTGGACAACCTCTAGATCAGAAAAATGAGTTTTCCATTGACTTAATCCCTAGTTCAAGGCCCATAACAAAGACCTCTTATATAATGGACACTATAGAATTGGTGGAACTAATTAAAAAACTAAATGAATTGAATGATAGAGTATTTATTCTCCGTAGTGTTTCTCCATGGGGAGCCATGTTCTTTTCGTTAGGAAGAAAGATGGATCTATGAGGTTGTGCATTGACTATAGGGAGATCAATGAAATAATAATAAAGAACAAGTAACCCCTACATTGAATTGATTATTTATTTTATCAACTTCATGGAGACCAATATATTTTGAAGATTGATATTCAGTTTGGATATCATCAGTTTCTTTTCAGGAAAGAAGGCATTCAAAAAATAACATTTTTAACCAGTTATGAGTATTACGGGTTTACAGTAATGCCTTTTCGACTGACTAATGGACCCTCTATTTTCATGGATATAATGAATAGGGTTTTCAAGGGATATCTTGATGACTTTGTGGTGGTATTTATTGATGATATCTTGGTATGATCTAAAATATATGATGATCATGAAAATCACTTGCACACTATTCTAAAGACTCTTAGAAGAAATGAATTAAATTGAATGTTTTGCAAGTATTGATTTTGTCTTCAATCAGTTTCTTTTCTGGCTGACATTATCTATAAAGATGGAATATTTTTTGATCCCATGAATACAAAGATAGTGCAATAATTTCCTACTCCATTGAACATAACTGAGGTACGTAGTTCTATTGGTTTTGCATGTTATTATTGGTGTTTCATTCATAACTTCACTCATTTAGCCAACCCAGTGACAAAGATTAAATGTATTAGGGTTATGTTAGTATGGAAAAAATAATGCAAAAACTATTTCAAAGGATTGAAGAGGATATTATTTAATTCTTTGATGTTAACACTACCACCATGGAATGATGGGTGTGTGATCGATATAAATTCATCAAATAAACGGCTTGGTTGAGTCCTTATGTAGAATTATAGAGTTATTTCCTATGCATCAAGGTAGTTGAATATTCATGAGAAAAACTATCCCACTCAAGATATTGAGTTAGTAGTGGTTATATTTGCTCTGAATATATAGAGACATTATCTTTATGGTGAAAATGTGAGATATATATGGATCACAAGAAATTGAAGTATATCTTCTCATAGAAATAACTGAACATGAGGCAATAAAGATGGCTCGACCAACTCAAGGATTGTGATTTTACTGTACACTATCATCCAGGAAAGGAAAATAAGGTAGCTTATGCATTGAGTAGGAAGGATCATGGGGTTCTCAACAATATGAGGACTGACAAGGATCTTTTGAACATGGATCTAGTGAGGATGGATATGGGGATTATCAAAAAAAGAAAAACATCACTAATTTCTCATATAGTTTCCCAACTATCTTTATTAGGAAGATTTAAAGTTCTTGGTGTGATGATGATAACCTATAAAAGAACATTAATGCTGTGAAAGATGGGAAGATGGATGACTTTTGGTGTGAAGACAGTCTTCTAATATTTGGGAAGAGGCTTTGTGTACCAGCTATACGCGAGCTAAAAATGGTGTTATTGGATGATTCCAATAGTTCAAATTTCTCCATACATCCTAGCATCCCTGAATGAATAGAAAATTTAAGGAACATTTCTGGTGGGATAACATTAAGAAGAAAATTTCAGATTACGTATCAATATGATCAGTTTTTCAACAAGTGAAGTCTGAAGGAAACATTCAGAATGAGTCATGAAATATCTACATATTCCTATGTGGAAATGGGATGACATTACCATGGATTTCGTCACAGGATTACCAAAAACTCCAAGGAAGAAGGAGGTGATATTTGTAATTGTGGATCTACTTATAGAATCTACACATTTCCTCACTATAAGGGAAGATTTTCCACTATAGGACCTAGAAAGACTCTATATCAATGAAGCTGTGAGACTTCATGGAGTACCTCTCTAAATTGGGTATAATCGTGACTTGAAATTTTCTTCAGAATTATAGATAAGTCTTCAGAATTCTTTATACACTGAACATCGATTGAGTACTACATACCACCAACAAACTGATAGAATATTAGAGAGGACGATCCAAACCATAGAGGCCATGTTGAGATCATGTTCACGTGACTTTCAAGGTATGTGGGAATAATACAGACTTTTATTTGAGTTTTACTACAATAATATTTTCCATTCAAGTATTCAAATGGCACCATATGAAGCATTATATGAAAAGAGATGTCATATACCAACTTGTTGGGATGAAGTTGGATAAATGAGGCTTGTGGGTCTAGAGCTTGTGTAAGAAACAATAAAGAAGTTAAATACTATTCAAGGCCATATAAAAATAGCATGAAGCAGACAAAAGTTCTATGTCGATAATCAAAGTAAGGATATGGAATTTCATGTTGGTGATCATGTTTTCTTGAAAGTATCTCCATGGAAGAGAGTTATAAGATTTGGAATGAAATGGAAGCTGATCCCTATGTATATTGGGACCTTTGAAATATTTTAGAGAATTGGAGTTGTTTCATATTATTTGGCTACACCACCTAGCCTATCCAAAGTACACATTGTGTTCCATGTATCATTGCTGATAAAGTACATGCTAGACCCAACGAAAGTCCTCACTTCTAAAGGTATAGAGTTGAAAGCTGATCTATCTTACTGTGATGAGCCTATCAATATTCAAGACACTAAAGAACAAGTGTTGAGGAATTAGATGACTGTTATGATTAAGTTACATTGGATAAATCATAAAATCTAAGAGGAAACATGGGAGCTTGATGAGATTATATTGATAACATACTCAAATATTTTTGTAAGGTAACATTTTGTGAATTTCAAGGGAGAAATTTTTGTAAGGAGGGGAGAGTGTAACACCCCAAGGTTTTAGAAATTAATATTTATTTCATGAAATGTTGTGTCCTTGAAAAACTACAAATTTTATAATCTATATATTAAACACAACTTTTCCTCTACTATGTTTTGAATTTCAAAAAACGATAATCTAGAGTTGTGATCAGAAAGTTATTTGGAGTATGATAGAACCAACTTGATTTTTGGTAAATAGTAACATATGCTTATGGATAATAATATGACCTTTATGAATAGTAAATAATGATAATATTTTATTTCTTTAAGGTAATAAGATAATGAGATCTTAATTTATTTTTAAATGTGATATAAAACTAATTATACCATTTGAATTGTTGTTTTTTGAATTGACTATAATTTTACATAAAAATTAAATTCATAATATTTAGAAAATTATTTTTAAAAAATGGAGTTCATTTTTGAATTATACACATCGAAAAATGGTTGGGATGAATTTCTGAGATTTTTTTGAAAATTCTGGAATTTTCTATGAATAGTGAGATACGGTAAAATACAGTATATACAAATTATCAGTTAAATACACTATTTATAACATAATAAGTGATTTATGGCTACTTATTTCAAACTCAAATGAACTTATTACTATTATGGGTCTCTTGAAATAACACTATTGGTTGTCTTGCTGGAAATAATAAAATTATGAAAAGAATATTTAAAATTCACTACTCTTCTCCATAGTAACCCCCCCCCCCTCACTCCCTCTTTTCTTCACTCCTATAATACTTGAATATCCATAATATTCATCTCACATACCCTTCCCTAGTCACTCCCCACTTTTAATAATCTCTTGGTCTTTCAAAAAGACCAAAAACCCTTCTATTAAGGAGGTCCTCGAGGTAAAGCACCCTTCTTTTTCATTTACATTCATTTCAATTCATCATATTTTGTTATCCTTTCCACACCTTCTCTATCCAAATTACCATGATAATTCTAGTATCATCTATTTAATATAATTATATCTTTTTATTGTAGGAACCATCATCAATATACTTACACTTTCCTTTTTATTTTATAAACGAAATCAATGTCCATTAGGTTCCACTATATAACATTCGTGGACGACGAAGTTTCATTTGTCAATTTATCCTACATTACTGGTCATGAAACCATTTTATGGATGAACTGAAATATAATATATATATTATAATCTATTTAAAATTCATTAACCAGTATATTTACATAATATTAAATAATAAGACCAAACTATTTCCTAATAATCAAATACTTCTAAAATAATCGAAGTGGTTTTCATTAATATTTAATGTAATCATTCCTTATCATTCCATGTAACCAAATGATATAAATGACCATTAAAACTATTTAATGTGAATAAATAATAGTTAATTAAAATTATAAATATTTACATCCATTCCACATGAACTCCTTTACTTAAAAACAAGTGAACAGATTATAAAAATCATGAAAATGAACACTCTGGAATGATAGAATTCAATATAATAACTTATCAATAAATTCATAAATGGACTAAAATGAATTATGATAAAATAAATAAATGTGAACAAGTTTATGAAATCAGTTATCAAGAATTCTAATTTCATATTCAACACCTTATGTTTAAGAGGGGAACACATTCAGACTTATGGTAAGGGTTTTTCCACCCAAACCTCCATTTTCATTTGTGTTACTTTTATTATCTAATTACCTCAATTAAACTCCTGTGTGTTATTATAGAATCCTCGTAAATTCTTTTTGAGTGTTCTATATATGTTCACCAAACATAATCCCCCCTTATTTTATGGATAATTACATGTTTTAAAAGGAACCTTCAAAATTGATTCCGAAATACAGGCCTGATTCAAGGGAATTTCTCAAATTCAAACCTATTTTCAAGGGAATGCTATAATCTATTTTTTGGAAACCATTATATTTATAAAATCACAAATTTTATTTTGAAAATATGTTCTTACTTTTCATCTGGTTTTATAAAAATATGTTTCTAGAATAACTCTTCTTTTCAATGTAAAATCTCATTTATCTCAAGAATTACTCCAAGATTTTATAATAATATCTTCATCTATTTCAACATTCTTGTTGATTATTACGAATTTTTGGGATTAATATTTCATTGAATAATCTATAATATTTATTTTAATGTTTCATGATTATTTTATTATGTGGATGTGATATCTTAAAACCATTCACCACTTTACTCCAAATGGTTAGTGTTTATGCTTAATGTTCGGGGAAAGTGATTTACCTTTCGTATATTAGTTTCAATATGAATGTATATGTTTTTTATATTTATACCCATTCATATGAAGAATGTATTTAACATATTTTGTGTTAGGTGGGGCCCTCTATAGCCCATCGGTGCATCGGTAGGTCTCATGAGACAAACTATGGTCATTGTGTAAGGCCTTGACAAAATGATTATTTATGGTCTTATCATGAGGCATTGAATATTTGGTTATAATGTCCCAAATTGTGAATTAACTCATTATGAAAGTAGTGTTGATGGTTAATGTGGTTATTAGACTAGTATAAGTCTCTAAACAGAATCCATTTTGATAATTCAAGTGCTATAAATAAATGAATAAGTATATTAAATAATTCAATTATAATGAACATTGGAATCAAGTATCATTTTATCAAGGAGAAGGTAGATTATGGGCTTGTGAATTAGGATTATACTCCTATAAACCTTCAAGAAGCAGACATTATGACAAAGGCCTTACCCAAAGCATCATTTTAATTAAATATCTATCATCAGAGAGTTTTGTTGACTCCCCATACAAGAAAATGTCTATATATGGTATGCCCTTTCCCTATGATATGATGTTTTTTCCTAAATGTGTTAATCTGTGTTATTTACCTTATTGTATACCTCGGAGATGTGACCTTTAGGTTCGTTGACTATGGGGGATAAATTGTGGTTATAAAAGTGGGAGAAAATTTATTAAATAAGATTGGGGAGAAAATGATAGGGGGTGTTGTGATGTAGGTATAGTATTAAATCTAATGATGCTAATGTGGATTGATCAAAAGTTATATATCATGAAAAATTTTGATTCTGAATATAGTAATTGAGTGGTTTTGAAATGAATTGATTCATTGATGAAATTTTCATGATAATCTTGTTTCTCATACCGAGAAGGGATTATGTGGCCTCAGAGTAAATTTTGAGTATATTCTTTATTGTTATAAAAAACAAAACATGTGAATTTTGGAAAATATAGAATAATATTTAATGAGGTAACAAAATTTGAATAATTCTCAAAAAAAGAAAAGGGTGATATTGTTGGGAAAAAATACCTCAAGGTCTTGTCTCAGTGTTTTGGTGGGGATTTTATTTACTGAAAGATCTATATGACCATGTTTCTATGTGGTTGTTGTTTCTTAAGTACATTCGTTTAATACATAAATGATTCCCAATTTTTTCAATATTTTTGGGCATTAAAAATATGGTGTGTATGGAATATAAAATATCTCTACTTGTCAGCTACTCTTTGTGGACTGTAAAGTAGTTTTATAGATAGAAAATGAGATAAAAATTTTGTGGATGAAGGTATTGAATTAATAATGTGATAGATGACTCTATTCTACATGTATCGAAATGTGATCTAGGCTTACCTCATATAAAAAACAGTTTATGGGAGTCTCATATTTCACTAGAGGCTTTCCTTTCTTAAGAAGTTCATCATTCAAGGGTGTATTTTTATTTGTAGATTTCTGTGGTGATCTAAGGCTACTGTAAAGGTTTTTCTTTAATGGATGATATCTACTAATTAAGAGGATAAAGGCATTATGCAGACCGCAAAACATGTTCATAGTGAAGGTTGTACGACACATGAGTTTTCATTATTTGTGATTATTGGGTTTTATTGGATTTATTTTCCTATATAAGGGATAATAATCATAACATTAGTGAGAGATAATTCTGTTAGAGAAGATCATCACTAATATAATTCTGGTATGTCTGAAATAGTTTTCAAGGGAGGATTCTGTTAAGAAGAATATTTTCATGCGGAAAATTCTGTGAGGGATACAGTTTGTGAAGACAGTTCCCCTAAAGAGTTTGCAAGGATTAATAGCTCGTAAGAAAAAATCAGTTGCGAAAAATAGGTGTTCCATATGGCATAAGTGGTTCATGAGGCATTAACCTTCTTTGAAGAAATTTTTTTCTATGAAGCACTTGTTCCACGCGGTGTATGTAATTTCACAAAGGATGCAAGAAAGATTGATGAGGGTGGAAGGTAGTTCATGAAGGGGATAAAAGTGTTTGTGAAATCAATTTCCAAAAACTAAAAGTATATGAGAAAGTGGATTTCATCTAATGGGTGAAAAAGAAGAACTTTATGGCACACTCATACATGTGTGAAACAATTATGAGGTTATTTAGAACAATTGGAGATTCTTCTAAAGAAGCACTGAGTACAATTTATTTGATAGAGCAGTGTGTTTTCCTGTTTGGATTGGTTATAAACTAGGAGTTACATTGAGTCTACTCTATACATTGTAAAGGTAGTTATCCTCTACATACTAGTGATCTATCCTAAACCATGTTTTGGGAATAATCCTTTGTATAATTTGTGCATCATCCTATTGTCGTTTTATGCTCGTTGGATGTATCTTAGTCAGGGTGAACCAAGTAAAATCATCATGTGTCATACATGATTTTATTTTTGTTCATATATTTAAATGGGAAAGGGAGGGAAGATTCTTGTTTCTAATGAATAAATATGATCTGAATGGGTATCTATATTAATCTATCATACCTAGATTCACCCCCACCCCTCTCAGGGTATTTGACTTAGTTGGGATAACACATTTCCTAGTTTTGTAAAAAGTCCAAATGTACCCCATTCAAAAAATAATATTCATTATTAAGGAATTAATTAAAAATAAATCATTCGTAAAAATTCCTTTTTAAAATCATTGGAATATATTAAAAATATTCTCATTTTTTTAGAAAACATGGAAATTAAAGAAAGAGGTTTTTCAACAAAAGTAAAGAATAAAGTTGATTTTTCTGAAAAATATATTTTTATAACTCTTGAGTATTTAGGTGAATAAAATGAATGAAAAAAATAATTCTTAATAAATAACTAGAGATGAAAAAAATTCACCAAGGTTTTTAGAGACAAATAGTAATATTTCATCATAAGAAGCATAATCGTAAAAAATCTTGAAAAACAATGAGATTATAACATAAACCCTTTCCCACAATGGAAACATTTGAATTGTAATCCATATTAAATAAAGTACCTAACATGAAAATTTAAATCACCATAAATTTAATAATAATAATTATAAAATATATTCATGTACATTAGATACACCCTACAAGAGAAATAATTGGTGAATATGGCATTTGTCTCATAAAAATAAAAGTGATATGAAAATCACTTAAGTCGGGTCTGACATCATTCCTATATATTTGAAACTCATATATTTAAAATATAGATTAATTATACATATATTAAAAACCATACTCTTATATAAAATATCATATATTATTTACTTATAACCTTTTATTACATTTTTATTAATATGTCTTTAAAAATCATTGTTCTGAGTGGTATCTCTTTCATTTTTCATATATATTTTTTTTTTAGTTTTTCTCCTTTTACTTTGATTATGATTATAAAATATCAATAAATTTAGTCACAATATTTTTATAATATATAGTAATTATATACATACTTATGGTCATCTATAAAAGAATATGTAGTAAAATGAATTACACTATTCATGGAGACGGTAGGTCGTACGTACCAATGAACATTATTTTCAATTTTCGAAGGATAGAAAGAAATAATAGTTAAAAAAAGTTCCCAATTAAAAAATAATTATTATAATATATATATATATATAATATTTATTATATAAATACTTATTACTATCCATGTAAATTTTAAATGGAAAAAAAATCACATCTTGTCATGCAGGTGGTAGTTTACAGGTACGCACGAGAAATGTTATTGTGTCACAAAAGTTTGGAAGGTATGAACAAAAATATGATATTAATGTTTCAAAATAATAATCATGTGATTAATATTACATAAAAAATTTAAACCAATAATAATAAACATTCATGAATGATGGTGGGGGAAATGAATTGTACCATTATGTGGAGATGGTAAGTAGTACATACGCATTAGAAATACCTTCACTTCTTGTTTAATGCAAAGAGGTTGAATAATGGTGTTTTAATAATAATAATAAAAATAATAAAATTCTATATATTTATGATTCAGAAGATACTATTTTATAATGAATTTAATATATTTAGATAAGTTAATTGAATAATTAAAAAGGATGTGATCGGTTTAGGAGATTACCCCATCTTTGAAACGAGTCCTTTTGATCTCCTATTAAGGGCCCTGGGATTTTTCTTTTGGAAATACTAGAACGTATGGAATATGTATACAATATTGGGGAAGATGATTTTACATGGTATGGTAGATTATAATGCTCTAAGTGGTGTAGAGAAGATAAAGGAGGGGTTCCCTTTTATAATTGAGTGGAGGGGAAAGATTTGGATTTTTTAAAAGATTAAAATATAATAATTTCATTATCAAGTTAAATGATTCAAAATATACATGAATTATAATATAAGGTATTATAGGGTTGATATACCATCAATAAATATATTTTATACAGATTTTGGTGGTGGTTTTTATTATAGCTTTTTGATTAACCCCTTAGTTATTCTATTTTAACCATTTCCACTATAATATCTTATTCACTTTTAAAGAGTTATAATTGAATTTTATGAAAAAAATTAGAACATAAATGGAAACGATGTAAAATTTTGAACTATATCATATCCTCCTTGTTCTTTTTCAATATTTTTATGATTTTTAAATAATTTAATATAATATTATTTTCATAAATTATTATTAATTCCATTATTGATATTATTCCTTTAATATGACTTTGAATAACACAATAAAAATGGATTTATAATATAAATATTTAAAATATCCCAAATAGGTCATTGTTATCTAGAAGATTCATTTTACACACTAATTATTACAAATTTAAATTACACATAATATTTTCAAAATCATTTTTTTTTATTTTTCTATTTTATGAATTAATATTGTATTAACATTATGTAACCATTTGAGGTAATTATTTCATTCTTAAAAATTTAAAATATATTATAGTGATAAAAAATATTTTATTTTTAAAAAACATTTATAACCTTATATATACTCTTTCTTTCCTTATGTAAAAATTGGATAGATATTAAAGTCAAGAGAATGAAATTTTTTTAGTTTAAAGTTTACATAAATTCTATAAAATTTATTATCCAGGTAAAATGGAACCAAAATGAAATATATATTGTATAATTTGATGGTATTGGATGAAATAAACTCATCCAATATGATAAAAGAAATATTTAGAAGATTTTGTGGCCATATTATATTAGTTTTTACCCTAATTTTCCCATTTTACCATTAGTGTGATAATAAAAATATATTATGGTTACTAACCATTATAACCAAAAGTTAATGTGACCACTTTACCAAATTTGGACCTTCTGTTTCCAAATATATAATTAGTTTTTTCTTGATTAATTTCATATAAGATGATGAAATTAAATTTAAACAAAAACACACAGCACAATGAAAAATAGTTTTTTACAAAAAATTACATTTTAAGTATATATATTTTTATATCAAATTACATTTTATGTATATAAATATTTACCAGAGTATATTGAATGCTTTCAAAGTAGTGGAAAGTGGGAATAAAGTGGATGAACCAAATCATGAGGATCATGCGGTTCTGTTTCAAAGGAAGAATCCACCCATCTTTATGGTTGATTCAGATCCATAATGGGATGATGCGTGGATGAACATAATGAATAGGATATTTGAATTCTTGGGAACACTGGAAGAGCATAAATTGAAGTTATCCACATACATGTTGGAGGATCATTCCATTCAGTGGTGGGTGCTGGCAGTCCAAGCTGGAACAGACCGCTATGTGACATGGGAGGGTTTCAAGGAATTGTTTAATAAAAAATTCTACCCTAACACGTTAAGAATTAAGTTTATAAAGGATTTATTTAGTTTTGATAAAGGGAATATGGTGTTAATAGAATATTTGTCTATGTTTATGAAATTATTGTGGTTTGAACCTGAGGTGGTGAGAAGTACATCATTGAAGGAACAAATTTTTGAAGCTGGGATGAACCCGGAAATTCGTTCTAGGATAGTAGTGCTATTTATAAATTATTACACATAAAATTTTAATAGAGCTATGGTGGTTGAGTAGGATCTTTTGGGGGCTACATGCGAGGCTAGTATGTTGGTACCCGTAGAAAATAGTGGGAACTCGAAAGTTATGATTAAGTGGAAGAGGGACACTTATTTCCAAGGAGAGAGTATGACTCCAAATCCCATGGAAGGATTAGGGAATCTTCCTATGAAGCCTCAGGGTATGCTAGGATTATTTTAGTGTGGTTCCTCAAGCCACATCATGTGGGATTGTATGACACAACATCGAGCATGTCGTAATTGTAAGCAAATGGTGCATCTTCAACATTATTCCGGTAATGCTCTTATGTCTGGTGTCCATGACACTCCTCATGGGTCTTATGCCTCGATAGGACTGGGGAAAAAACATACCCCTAATTAGTAGATCAAATTGTGTAATGGTGGTTCTAAAAATAACATGACACCCTAGTAGGGTAATAAAGAGTAGAGCGTGGCAAGCAAGTAGTTTTTTGGAGCTTAGCAGGTTGTCGTGGAAGATCAGTTGTGACCATCCATGGTGCGAGGTATAGTTATTTTAAATTCCTTTTTGATGAAATATTTATTTGATATCAGTGCTTAACATTCTCTTCTTACTTCTCATATCATGGATATGTTGGCTTTACATGTTGAAATGATGCCTTCTGTTTTGAAACTACACACTCCTCTAGTTCAAATTGAGTGATGAGCCTTCCTATATAGAGCATGTTGCTTAGTTGTGAATGACATTGAATTGATGTGGGATTTCTAAATGCTTGAGATGAATGCTTTTTATATATTCTTGTGAATGGATTTGTTGGGGATATTTAATGCCCAAATCGATTTCTATCTGAGAATGGTTAGCTTTGTGATGGAGGATGGCGTTAGACATCTATTTAGAGGGTAGAAGAGTAAGAAGTAGGGTTAAACAGGTTTTCTAGCACCAGCGATTGGCATGATATCATATTAGTGAGAGGATTTTTCGTTGGAATCAGTGGAAGGTATTCAGAAGAATATTATTTCGGTGGTTATGCATCCGTTTATGAATGTCTTTCCCAACAAATTCTCAGGGTTTCCATCCTTGAGGGAAGTGGATTTCATGATTGATCTCTTTCCAGGGACCATTATTATCCTAATTCCATCTTACTATATGGTAACAATAGAATTACAGGAATTAAAGGTGTAATTGGAAGGGTTATAAAACAAAGGGTTCATCCGGCCTAGAACGTCTCTGTGGGAAATGCCAATTTTTTTTGTTAAAAAGCCAAATGGAACTCTCCTGTTCTATGTGGATTATTATAGACATAATCAAGTTACGATAAAGAACCGATATTCACTTCCATGCATTGATGAATTGTCTGACCAGTTGAGGGTAGCCCGATGCTTCTTCAATATTGACTTGAGGTCGGGATACCATCAATTATTGGTTATGAAGGAAGATATTCCTAGAACATATTTCAGAAGTAGATATGTCCATTACGAGTATGTGGTTATGCATTTCTGTCTAATGAATGGACCAGAAATGTTCATGGAATTGGTGAATCTCATACTTCAGAGATATCTATATTTTTTTGTGGTATTTTTTGATGATATACTGGTTTAGTCGAGGACAAGGGTAGAGAACAAGAAGCACTTGGAGATAGTTTCGGGGATCTTGAGGGATCATCAGTTGTATGCCAAATTTTCAAAGTGTGACTTTTGGATAACTGAGGTTTGTTTCCATGGCCATTTTATTTCTGAGAAAGGTGTTTCTATTGATCTGGAAATGATATAGGTTGTTATCTCATGGAAATCACCAAGGAATATATTTGAGATACATAACTCCCTTTCTTTAGAAGGGTATTATCAGAGTTTTTTTTGTGATTTCTCAAGATTGGATTTTCCAATGATAGCTTTCACAGGGAAGAATACCACATTTCAATGGGATGAGAAGTGTCAAAATTTCTTTGAAGAGTTAAAGGGTCACCTTACATCAACACGAATATTTATGTTGTCGGAACTTGGGAAAGGGTGCGTGGTGTATTTGTGCCACCTTGGGATTAGGGTTGGGGTGTGTTCTCATGCAATAAGATCATGTGTCTGCATATGGCTCACAACAGGAGAAGTTGCATGAGAAGAACTACCCAACACAAGATTTCAAGTTAGCAGAAGTGGTTTGTGATTTAAAAGTTTTGTTTCTATATCTCTTTGGTGAAAAATTTATAGAGTTTACTTATCACAATATATTAAATAATATTTTCTCATAGAGATATTTTATTTTGAGGAAAAGTACATGGATGGAATATCTACAGAGGTTTGATTTTGACTTAATGTGCACACCGAGTAAAGAATATTCAGTGGCAGATGCAATAAGTAAGAAATCATAAGCTTGGGTAGTGAAACATGCATCAGGTCAGTGTCAGTTGATTTCAGTAATAGCTAACATAAAGTTGGAATGTGATAACTGAGGTGATATAATGATTTTCTTTCTAGTTTCATTGGTTCCTGACTTGGTTGATTTGGTTAGATAGGCACATGAATCTGATTCCAAATGTGTGATGATGATGTCGAAACTCAATAGTTGGGAGACCATTGAGGGATGGGAAATGAAGGGGAATTTGGTCTTGTGTTTTTGAAATTGGATAGTGATACCAGTGACTTGTTAGGGGAACATCTGAGGGCTTATCAGCATTCTAGGTGGTCTGTTCATCCTGGAATTCAGAAAATTTATAATGTATTGAAAGCGTAGTTTTGGTGGGATGGTATGAAAAGGAATGTGGCCGAGTTTTTCATGAGATGCTTGACCTTTCAGCGAGTCAAGGCAGAGCATCAACAGCCAAAAATAATGTTACAGTCCTTAACTATCCCAGTGGAGAAATGGGATCAAATATCAATGGATTTTTAATGGGTCTCCCAAGAATAGTTCAGAAGCACAATGACATACGGGTGATTTAAGATCATCTCACAAATTTGTCCCATTTCATACCGATTTGTGGATCTCATTGGGTGGACGATCTATCCAAAATCACTATACGGGAAGTGGTAAAGGGGCATAATGTTCCAGTTTCGATTACATCAGATAGATATCTAAGGTTCTGATCTCATTTTTGTCAATCCTTGCAGCAAGACTTTGAGACACATTTGACATTGAGAACAACGTATCATCTCAGACAGATGGCCAATCTGATAGGATGATAAAAACATTGGAAGTTATGTTAAGGTCTTGTGTGATATATTTTGGTTGTTCATGGTAAAATAACTTATCGTTGTTGGAGTTCTCCTATAATAACAATTTTTGGAATTCAATAAATATGGCTCCATTTGAGGCATTGTATGGGTATATGTGTCGTTCTCCACTATGTTGGGTGGAAACTGGTGAGACTTCGATGATGGGATCGAGCCTTGTACCAGAGACTATAGAGAAGACCTAGTTGATTAGAAAGAGGATGGAGATTTCTCAAAGTCATCAAAAATCGTATGCAGACCATCGTCAATGACAGTTGTCGTTTGAGGTGGGTGATCATGTGTTTTTTAGAATCTATCCTAAGTTGGGATATCGTCTATTTGGGAAGAAGGGTAAGCTATCTCTATTACAGCTTCAAATGATAAAGGGTTAAATGACTAAATGATATAAATGATGTCAACAGTGTGCACCTTCCTTTTTGAGAGCCTACCTGATTATAACTCCACATTTAAATGTGCTTCTCATGGAGTACTGATCAATATGGGTAACCTTCTGTGAAGTTTCCCAGGGTGTGTGTGCATAAGGACAAAGCACACTGGAAAGGACATGTGTTGGATTGTGGGGACTGTCATTAGTAAGATTACTCGTTCAGGCATGTGGGTAACTACTGGAAATGCAGGCTTTCCCAATGGTTCTACAAACCGTAGGGAAGTAAGCCATTGGGAATGATTTTCCCAACGGTTTACACTAAACCATTGGGATAGGTTAGAAAAAATGAACATATCCCAACGGTTATGCCAAACCGTTGGGAAAACAAACAAGATTAATTCTTTCCCAATGGTTTGAAACTGTTGGGAAAGAAGTTTTACCAACAGTTCATAGAGAACCATTGGTAAAAAAATACTCATAATTCTATGCCAACAGTTTAAAACCATTGGCATAGCCTATGCTATGAAAATTTCATAGCAACCTACAATTTTCACAGCAGCCAGTCCATTCCCTCTCCTTTCCAATTCCCTCTCATTTCTAATCATTTCCAATTATTATACCTACAATAACCAACTAACACCAACATATACAATTATTGTACCTGTAATAACCAACTAACACATACATATAGAGAACATATTCATACACATTTAACATATAATTAATCCTGGAACTATATACATCCAGAATTAAATCTGATTTCATAACGTAATTATAAAAATACATAATTCATTTAGAATTCAATTTAAAATTTAGATGACAATTTTATGTGGAATCTGGAATTCAATTCATAATGTGATCGATTTTTCATATACCATATGTTTTTACTAGAAATGATGTCCATTTTAAACAAAATACATACACCATGAGTAATACCATTCACATCGTGCCTCGGATTGAGTAGAGGATAACTCATACATGTCACAAAAGACCCATGGATTGTTGTCCTTAAGTATCAACATATTCTGAAAGTGTTTAGTCAGTTTTCCTTATGTCAGTTGTTTTTTTCACATAAAATGAAGTGCTTTTTAAATAAAAGAGAGACACTTTGAGTTGTGTCGGCCACACCATGCCTCGGATTGAGGTGGGTTTGACTCGTACACGTCACAAATGAACCATAGATTATTATGTTAAAATATCAACACAATCAGAATCCGTTTGGTCGTTTTTCCATATGTACTTAAAATGTTGTCCATTTTAAACATTAGAGAGACATTTTGGGTGGTTCTGGCTACACCGCGACTTGGATTGAGGCACGGTTGACTCATACATGTCACATATGTCCCATGGATCGTTGTCCTAATGTTTCAACAAAATCCGAATGTGTTAGGTCGGTTTTCCGTATGCTAGATGTTCTTTTCACTTATAATCATGTCCAATTTAAACAAAAGAGACACATTTAGAGTGGTACCGGCCACACCGCAACTCGGATTTAGATGAGGTTGACTCATACATGTCTCAAATGACCCATGTATCATTTTCCAAAAGTATCAACACAATCCAAATGTGTTTGGTCAGTTTTCCATATGCTAGTTGATGTTTTCACTTAAAACGATGTCCTTTTGAAACAAAAGAGAGACACTTTGAGTGATGCCGGCCAAACCACGCCTTAGATTGATGTGTGGCTGACTCATACACGTCACATATGACCCATGGATCGTTTTCCTAAAGCATGAACACATTTCAAAAGCATTTGGTCAGTTTTCAATATGTACATAAAATGTTGTCCATTTTAAACAAAAGAGAGACACTTAGAGTGATCCTGACCGCACCATGCCTCGGATTGAGTTGGGGTTTACTCGTACCCATCACAAATGAGCCATGGATCGATGTCCTAAAGAATCAAGACATTTCGAATGCGTTTGGTCAGCTTTTCATATGCTAGTTGTTGTTTTCACTTAAAATGATGTCCATTTTAAACAAAAGAGAGACACTATGAATGGTTTTGGCCACACCACACCTCCGATTGAGGAAGGGCTAACTCGTACACATCACATATGACCCATGGATCATTTTTCTAAAGTATCAACACAATCATAATCCGTTTGTTCAGTTTTCCATATGCTAGTTGTTGTTTTCACTTAAAATAAAGTCCATTTTAAACAAAAGAGAGACACTTTGAGTGGTTTTGGCCACACCGTGGATTGGATTGAGGAAAGGTTGACTCGTACATGTCACATATGACCCATGTATCTTTCTCCTAATGATTCAATATAAACTAAATGCGTTTTGTCAGTTTTCTATATGTACATAAAATGTTGTCCATTTTAAACAAAAGAGAGACACTTATAGTGTTCCCGGCCACACCACAACTCCGATTGAGCCCGGGTTGGCTTGTTCACATCACATATGACCCATGGATCTTTGTGATAAATTATCAATAGAATCTGATTGTGTTTGGTCAGATTTCTGTATGCCAGTTGTTCTTTTCAATTATAATCCTGTCCATTTTAAACAAAAGTGACACCGTTAGAGTGGTACCGGCCAAACCACACCTTGGATTTAGATGGGGTTGACTCTTACACGTCTCAAATGACCCGTGTATCATTATCCTAAAGTATCAACACAATCAGAATGTGTTTGGTTGGCTTTCTATATTCCAGTTGATGTTTTCAATTAAAATGATGTCCTTTTGAAATAAAAGAGAGACACTTTGAGAGATGCCAGCCACACCGCGCTAGATATTGAGGCGAGGTTGACTCGTACACATCAAATATGACCCATGGATCGTTTTTCTAAAGCATCAACACATTTCAAATGCATTTGGTCAGTTTTCCATTTGTACTTAAAATGTTTTCCATTTTAAAAAAAGAGAGACACTTAGAGTGTTCCCGGCCACACCATGCCTCGAATTGAGGCGGGGTTGACTCATATACGTCACATATGACCCATGGATCGATGTCCTAAAGCATCATCACATTTCGAATGCGTTTGGTAAGTTTTTTGTATGTCAGTTGTTGATTTCACTTAAAATGATGTCCTTTTAAACAAAAGAGTGACACTATGAATGGTTTCGGCCACAACGAGCCTCATATTGAGGTGTGGTTGACTCAAAAACGTCACATATTACCTATGGATCATTTTTATAATGTATCAATACAATCAGAATCCATTTGGTCAGTTTTCTGAATGCTAGTTGTTGTTTTCACTTAAAATGGAGTCCATTTTAAACAAAAGAGAGACACTTTTAGTGGTGTTGGCCACATCGTGCCTCAGATTGAGGTGAAGTTGACTTGTACACATCACATATGACCCATGGATCTTTCTTCTAATGTTTTAATGAAAACCGAATGTGTTTGGTTAGTTTTCTGTATGTACTTATATTGTTGTCCATTTTGAACAAAAGAGATAAACTAAGAGTGATCTCGGCCACAACACAACTCAGATTGAGCCCAGGATGGCTTGTACACATCACATATGACCCATGGATCATTGTGAAAAATTATCAATAGAATCCGAATGCGTTGGGCCAGTATTCCGTATGCCAGTTGTTCTTTTCACTTATAATCCTTTCCATTTTAAACAAAAGAGACACAATTAGAATTGTACCGACCACATTGTGCATTGTATTTAAATTGGGTTGACTTTTACACATCTCAAATGACCCATGGATCATTTTCCTAAAGTATCAACAAAATCTGAATGCGTTTGGTTGGTTTTCCGTATGCCAGTTGATGTTTTCAGTTAAAATGATGTCCTTTTGAAACAAAAGAGAGACACTTTGAGTGGTGCTGGTCACACCGTGCCTTATATTGAGATAGGGTTGACTCTTACTCATCACATATGAATCATGGATCGTTTTCCTAAAGCATTAACACATTTAGAATGCGTTTGGTCAATTTTCCATATATACATAAAATGTTGTCCATTTTAAACAAAAGAGATATACTTAGAGTGTTCCCGGACACACCAGGCCTCGTATTGAGGAGTGGTTGACTCATAAACATCACATATGACCCATGGATCGATTTCCTGAAGCATCAACACATTTCGAAAGAGTTTGGTTAGTTTTTTCGTATGTCAGTTGTTGCTTTCACTTAAAATGATGCCTGTTTTAAACAAAAGAGAGACACTATGAATGGTGTCGGCCACACCGCACCTCGGATTGAGAGGGGGTTGACTCTTACACATCACATATGACCCATGGATCGTTGTGCTAAAGTATCAACTCAATTAGAATTCGTTTGGTCAATTTTTTGTATACTAGTTATCATTCTCACTTAAAATGAAGCCCTTTTAAATAAAAGAGATAAACTTTGAGTGGGGTCGGCCACAACGCACCTCGAATTGAAGCGAGGTTGACTCTTACACGTCACATATGACCCATGGATTGTTCTCCTAATGTTTCAATGGAAACTGAATTCGTTTGGTCAGTTTTCTGTATGTACCTAAAATATTGTCCATTTTCAACAAAAGAGAGACACTTAGAGTGAACTAGGACACACCACAACTCAGATTGAGCCTGGGTTGGCTCATACACGTCACATATGACCCATGGATCGTTGTGATAAATTATCAATAGAATATGAATGCATTGGTATGTTTTCCATATCCCAGTTGCACTTTTCACTTATAATCCTGGCCATTTAAAAAAAGAGACACAATTAGAGTGGTACCGGCCACACCGCACCTCGAATTTATATTGGGTTGACTCTTACACTTCTAAAATGACCCATGGATCGTTTTCCTAAAGTATCAACACAATATGAATGCATTTGGTCAGTTTCCAGTATGCCAGTTGATGTTTTCACTTAAAATGATATCCTTTTGAATCAAAAGAGAGACACTTTGAGTGGTTCCAGCCACATCGCACCTCATATTGAGGCGGGGTTGACTTTTACACGTCACATATGACCCATGGATTATTTTCCTAAAGCATCAACACTTTTCGAATGCATTTGGTAAATTTTATTTATGTACATAAAATGTGTTCCATTTTAAACAAAATAGAGACACCTAGAGTGATTTCGGCCACAACGTACCTTAGATTGAGGCAGGGTTGACTTGTACATGTCACATATGACCCATGGATCGATGTCCTAAAGCATAAACCCATTTCTAATGTGTTTAGTCAGTTTTTGTATCCCAGTTGTTGTTTTAACTTAAAAGGATGTCTGTTTTAAACAAAAGAGAAACACTATGAATGGTGTCAGCCACACCACGCCTCGAATTGAGGCAGGGTTGACTCTTACACGTCACATATGACCAATGGATCATTGTGCTAAAGTATCAACACAATCAGAATCATTTTGGTCAGTTTTCCGTATTCTAGTTGTTGTTTTCACTTAAAATGAAGTCCACTTTAAAAAAAAGAGAGACACTTTGGGTGGTGTTGGCCACACCATGCCTCAGATTGAGGCAAGTTTGACTTGTACACATCACATATGACCCAAGGATTTTTCTCATAAAGTTTCAATGGAAACTGAATGTGTTTGGTCGGTTTTCTATTTGTACATAAAATGTTGTCCATTTTAAAAAAAAAGAGACACTTAGAGTGATCCCGAGCTGCAGTTGGCTCGTACATATCACATATCACCCATGTATCATTGTGAAAAATTATCAACAAAATCTGAATGCATTTGGTCAGTTTTTCGTATGCCAGTTGTTCTTTTCACTTACAATCCTGTCCATTTTAAACAAAAGAGACACAGTTATAGTGGTACCGGCCACACCGCACCTCAGATTTAGACAGGGTTGACTCATACACTTCTCAAATGACCCATGGATCATTTTACTAAAGTATAAACACAATCCGAATGCGTTTGGTCAGTTTTCCGTATGCCAGTTGAAGTTTTCACTTAAGATGATGTCCTTTTGAAACAAAAGAGAGACACTTTGAGTGGTGTCAGCCACACCGCGCCACATATTGAGGAAAGGTTGACTCATAAACGTCACATATGACCCATGAATCATTGTCCTAAATCATCAACACGTTTCAAATGCGTTTGGTTAGTTTTCCGTATGTACTTAAAATGTTGTCCATTTTAACCAAAAGAAAGACACTTAGAGTGATCTCGACTACACCATGCCCCAGATTAAGGTGGGGTTGACTCGTAAACATCACATAGGACCCATGGATCAATTTCATAAAGCATCAACACATTTCGAATGTGTTTGGTCAGTTTTTCATATGTTAGTTGTTGTTTTCACTTTAAATGATGTCCATTTTATACAAAAGAGAGACACTATGAATAGTTTCGGTCACACCGTGTCTCGAATTGAGGCAGGGTTGACTCTTACTTGTCACATAAGACCCATGGATCGTTTTTCTAAAGTATCAATACAATCAGAATCTGTTTGGTCAGTTTTCTGTATGCTAGTTGTTGTTTTCACTTAAAACGAAGTCCATTTTAAATTAAAGAGAGACACTTTGAGTGGTTTTGGCCACACCGTTCCTTGGATTAAGGCAAGTTTGACTCGTACACATCACATATGACCCATGGATCATTCTCCTAAAGTTTCAAAGGAAACCAAATGTGTTTGGTTGGTTTTCCGTATGTACTTAAAATATTATCCATTTTAAACAAAAGAGAGAGACTAAGAGTGATCCCGGACACACCTCAACTTGTATTGAGCTCAAGTTGTCTCGTACACATCACATATAACCCTTGGATCATTGTGATAAATTATCAATAGAATCCGAATGCTTTTGGTCAGTTTTCCGTATTCCAGTTGTTCTTTTCACTTATAATCCTGTCCATTTTAAACAAAAGAGACACATTTAGAGTGGTACCGGCCACACCGCGCCTCATATTTAGACAGGGTTTACTTGTACACATCTTAAATGCACCATGGATCATTTTCCTAAAGTATCAAAACAATATGAATGCGTTTCGTTAGTTTTCCGTTTGCCAGTTGATGTTTTCACTTAAAATGATGTACTTTTGAAACAAAAGAGAGACACCTTGAGTGGTGCTGGCCACACCGCGCCTCAAATTGAGGTGGGGTTGACTCCTACACATCACATATAACCCATGGATTTTTGTCCCAAAGCATCAACACATTTCTAATGTGTTTGGTCAGTTTTCCATATGTACATAAAATGTTGTCCATTTTAAACAAAAGAGAGACACTTAGATTGATCCCGACCACACTGTGCCTCGGATTGAGGTCGGGTTGACTCTTTCATGTCACAAATGACCCATGGATTTATTTCCTAAAACATCAACACATTTTGAATGCATTTGGTGAGTTTTTCATATGTCAGTTGTTGTTTTCACTTAAAATGATGTCCATTTTAAACAAAAGAGAGACACTATGAATGGTGTCGGCCACACCGTGCCTCGGATTTAGGAGGGGTTGACTCGTACACGTCACATATGACCCATGGATCGTTGTTCTAAATTATCAACACAATCAGAATCCTCTTGGTCAGTTTTCGGTTTGCTAGTTGTTATTTTCACTTAAAATGAAATCCATTTTAAACAAAAGAGATACATTTTGAGGGGTGTCAGCCACACCGCGCCTCAGATTGAGGTGAGGCTGACTCATACACATCACATATGACCCATGGATAGTTCTCCTAAATTTTCAACAGAAACCGAATGCGTTCGGTTGGTTTTCCGTATGTACTTAAAATGTTTTCCATTTTAAACAAAAGAGAGACACTTAGAGTGATCCTAGCCACACCGCAACTCGGATTGAACCCGGTTTGGCTCATACACGTCACATATGACCCATTGATCCTTGTGATAAATTATAAACTGAATCCGAATGTGTTTGGTTAGTTTTCTGTATGCCAGTTGTTATTTTCACTTATAATCCAATCCATTTTAAACAAAAGAGACACAGTTGTAGGGGTACCAGCCACACCGCACCATGGATTTAGATAGGGTTGACTCTTACACATCTCAAATGACCCATGGATCATTTTCCTAAAGTATCAACACAATCCGAATGATTTTTTCTCAGTTTTCCATATGCCAGTTGATGTTTTCACTTAAAATGATGTCCTCTTGAAACAAAAGAGAGACACTTTGAGTGGTGCCAGCCACACTGCGCCTCAGATTGAGGAGGGTTTGACTCGTACACGTCACATATGACACATGGATCATTTTCCTAAAGCATCAACACATTTCAAATGCATTTGGTCAGTTTTTCATATGTCAGTTGTTTTTTTCACTTGAAATGTTGTCCATTTTAAACAAAAGAGAGACACTGTGAATGGTGTCAGCCACACCGCGCCTTGGATTGAGGTGGGGTTGACTCGTACACGTCAGAAATGAGTTATAAAAACCATCCTGGTAGCCATCACCTTGAAACCAAAGAATACATACTGGAATTTCAATTCTAAATTCCCTGAGCATGATGAGTCCGTCCATGTGTCCTTAACATGTAACCCATGTCTTATCCTAACAATTGACAATTAAACGAAATCAAACAATGCATAATTCACATAACATGGAGAATGTACAACAACGATTTGTATTCAAATTAAAGTATATCATCACATGCATTTGATGAGCATGAGCTAATAAGCTTACAAAGACATTCATATAATTCAAGACTTACAAAAATGGAATAATATTAAATAACATTGCATGATTAGAGAAATAAAAAAAGGCATGTGAAATCAAGGATGGTGGGAGGGATGTCTGGGGGTCCAGGGAGGAGGGGGGGCTGTCCGGGGGCCAAAGAGGAGGGTGGGGGGCTATGCGGGGGGCTGTCCGTGGGGTGTTCGGGGTGCTGTCTGGGGTCCAAGAAGGAGGGTGGCGGGCTATCCGGGGGCTGTCCGGGGGCTGTCTGGGGGACTGTCCGAGGACCAAGGAGGAGGGTGGGGGATGTGCAGGGGGCTATCTGGGTGGTGTTCGGGGGTGTGTCTGGGGTCTAAGGAGGAGGGTTGGGGGCTGTCTGGGGGGGCTGTCCAGGGGGGCTGTCCAGGGGGGGCTGTCTAGGGTCCAGGGAGGAGGGTGGGGGCTGTTCGGGGGGTGTTCGGGGGGTTGTCTGGGGGCTGTTCGGGGGGCTGTCTGGGGGATGTCCGGGGTCCAAGGAGGATGGAGGGGGTTGTCTAGGGTCCAAGAAGGAGGGGGGATTTCCAAGGAGTTCCCAAAAACACAAAACACTATAAATGTGCTCAAGATACACCGCAACCACTAAAAGCCAACAACATCCATGAAAATAGACAGTATATAAAAATAACTCAACTCTAATACTATACTATGTGTCTAGATAAAACCAAAAACTAGAATAGATTAAACAACAAATCTTAGTAATATTAGTCAAAAATGTAACGGATAAATTTTTCCCACACCACCATCACCATCATCACCATTATCATCACCCTTGTCCTTGTCCCCATCATCATCCTCGCCCTCCTCAGTGCCCTCCTCCTCGCCCTCGCCCTCCTTCTCGCCCTCGCTTTCCGTCTCACCCTCCTCCTCTTCCTCCTCTTATAAATTAGACTCCTAGCCATCATCATCATCATCAAGATGAACATCATATTGACCACCACTGGAACTGCCACTTGGTGCACCATATATCGAACGTATCGACGACATGTATTCATCCAAAGTTGGGCCAGCCTCTGGTGGAAGTGTTGGATGTAAAACTTCAATAAATTTCATAAATGAACTGTTTTCCCTAGCAGAATGTTTTTCCATCTCTATGGCCCTTCTTTCATCTTGTTCTACCTATTCCCTAACTTACTGCAGCTCGGTGGCACTACAAATCGTACCTGAGGAGGTCCAATACCCCTTCGGGGCTATCCTAGGTCGGCAGCATACTCTGTCAGGATTCCCCTCTCCCAACACCTGATGCAAGTGATCAGTTGCTCCAACATTGTCTGGTACTTGGGCATCGAGGGCCTCTAAAGTAGCATGTCACAAATATAAATATATTATTAAGTTACAAAATAGATATCAAAATATAAAATCTATAGATTTAAACTTATAATATGCTGCTGAGTCACTTCGTTGAAGGCACTTCCATCATTTTTCCGTCTACTCGAGGAAAACCGTTTTTCTTGAGGAACACGTCCTTCAATATTCTATATTTTCCTCTACAATGACATTGAAAACTAAAGTTATATTAAAACTTTAGAAAACAATTAAATAATTTAGGAAACAAAGGAAAGTTTAAGTCGTAAAGAAAACTTATAAACAATTGTCATACCTCCTTCCTTTGGCATCGTAGTACATCCTCGTGTGTGGAGGTATTTTTTTGCATCAATGTTTTTTTTTAATTTTTCCTGATGATTTCTAAATAAAATTCGATAATCCAAAGGATAATATTAATTCAAAAAATGTAAGTTATTATTTAAATACCTCAAATGTAATTAATACCTTAAACTGGGTAGTCGTCTAAAGAGTAATCATCTGATGATACTACTCTATAGGACAATCATCCACAACTGGTACCGCCTATAACTCAGTGCCAACTTTATCATGCCATCCAATATACTAATCATGCTTTTAGGAACTCCAAATCCCGCATAAATCCTTTAGATGTTCCGATCGTGCAACCTCACCATCAGGAAAATTAAATCGAAGTTGACATCAAAATATTAATTCATATAAATACAAAAATAATTCATGGCATTAAATACAACATATTTTTTTACCCATATATCTACCCAAGCTCTATCCTTGACCTCATGTCGAAAATTTCTCCACGATAGCGGGCTGACGGGAATGATGTCGGAGTATTTGGAAAGCGTCGCCAAAAAACTATGACATTACTCCCCGATTTTCTCAACCATTTGGTTGTCTTTATTGTAATACACTATAACATGTGTGTGGAGGTTCCACGCCACATGAATGCGTGTACGCCCCCGTCATCGCCACCTATCAATAGATGTATATGTCATGAAAAAAAATATTTTATCAAAAAAATTTATAATGAAAATAAATATTTCTAAAAACAATTGTTAGGGTTCTATAAATATACCTATGCCAGTATGATCACTGAGTGCCACTGGATCCACAAAAATTGATGGAACACCCCATGGTGGAACATGAGTTGAAGATGATGGAATATAGAAGCTCGGAGAGACAGAAGTAGAAGGAAAAGAAGATGGGATAGCTGTATGACCAGATTCTGACTAGGGAGTGGGAATCATCACGGGATATGAAAAATATGGGCTAGAAGATGAAAAAGGTGACAAAAACATGGGTGGCCTAAATATCCTGTGTGTCCCAAAAGACACACCAGGATCAGAATGTGGGAAGGATGACATGTCAGTGGAAGGGGTAGGGTCTAGTCGGGTACGTGAAGCTGCTCTTCCACCTCTGATATGAATCCTCCTCGTACCACCGGCCTGAGTACTAGGACTAGTACTAGGCTCCTCATCAAATAACTATAGACGTATAGGTGGATCCTAGAAAAATGTTTACAAAAAAAATTAATCACATGACATTATATATTCTTTAAATATATATATTTAAAATAAAGTACTCATTGTAGGCACTAATGGTAGAACACCCATCTCCGTCATTCGACGATTGTTCTATATCATTTTTTTCCTGCGTCTCTCTTTAATTGGATGCATTTCCTGCTTTTGAAAACAAATATGTAATTAATTAGAAAAAGGAAACTAATTTTTAACCCAAAAAACTAAATATATTATGGAATAGGGGGATTCATTGGTAGTTTAGCTATCAATTGTTTTAGAAGAACTTGAATGGATTTAATAAATCATACAAGTTGTAATGTTCACCAAGTTACAAATATTGTTTGACTAGGTTTGATTAAAGTTCAATTCCAAATTAAAAAAAGAAATTCAAATAAAACGACAACCAATAAACATTTAAAATTCACATAATGGTCAATTCAGCTAAAACATATTTGTGATCAATACTAAATCAATTTGAATATTACCAACCTTAACAAACCAACTCGAGGTAGACCAGAAGAATTAAGAACATGGATGAATGATTCTATATATTTTCAACCATAGCTTCAGGTTCACAATCAACTCAAAAAATTGATCTATTGGAGTCATCAAAAGAAATAAATTGATTGGTTCCAATGGCACTAGGGACAGCGTCAATTCCATCATCACCATCATCAAAAATATGTCTTGGAATTGCTTCAACATTGGCACCAAATTCAGGCCGAAGTTGATATTTGAAATAAAAAACATGTTTAACCATTGATGCCAGCACATATGGTTCTTCGGTAGCAAGAGTGTGAGTCATATTAATTACTTGAAATCCAAAATCATCAATAAATGTGCCCGGTCTTGTCATCGAATCAAACCAATGGCATTTCATCATTATGAATCGTCCATGAGGGTAATAATCCAATATTATTATTTTCTCAACGACTCCATAATAACCCACATTTTCAAATCGTTATCTCCTATCTGATGCACTAGCATAACAGTCTGTTGTGGCAGTAACCATAACACCATCATGTTGTGTTCTCATGTTCTTTGCGTGTTCAGTGACAATAAATTTGTACCCATTGATAACAATTGATTTACAGTCATGAACCACGGTATTAGGACCAAAAGCCAAAGCTCTTATTTCCTCAAAGACAGAGTAAGAAGAAAAACTCAATACCTGAAATATAAATGACAATTAAACTTAATTAAATATTAATGTAATTATTTTAAATAGTAATATTTTTACATTCAGTTTTAACCTAGCAGAAAACTCTTTGCTATGAAAAGTATATCTCTGTCTCAAAGATAAATAATGATGCTTCCTATTTATCATTGTTTTATGTTACCTTTAGATAAAAAATATGAATATTTTAATAGATATATATGTAAGATATACATATACAATTTAGTTACCTGATATAGTCATCAAACAAATCACATTTGAACAAAACTGTGCGATGTGCCATCTCCTGCTCTTCATGGATTAATGTCTTCAATGTATATGATCCTAGAATTCGTCCTACTTGAGGAAGTGATGGAAAACTGGGTTCAATTTGCTCATGCTGTTCTTCTTCATTTCTCATTGGTCTGTTCATTCTTGTAGTAAGATCAGACAAATACATTGAGCAGAAATCCATACATTCTTGAGCCATGTAATTGTTCACGATAGAACATTTGGGATGATTCCAATTTCAGACATAAGACTTTAATGTGTACATATTTATTTCAGTTGGATACATCCAACGAAAGGAAACAGGTCCTCTGAGAAGTATTTCAGTGGGAATATGGACAGTCAGATGCAGCATGCGTGTGAAAAATGATGGTGGAAATATTTTCACCAACTCACACAAAATTAATGGGGAATCTGTCAAAAAAAATTTCAATAAAGACTTGGACAACATCTTAGCACAAAGATCTTTAAACAAATGTCAAAACTGTATAATAGTCACCCTTAAATTATTTTACAAAATATGATAGATTTCTATTGGATGTAACTCAAGCAGTAGAACGTGATAATCGTGAGTCTTTAAAGATTTTAGCTTCAACTCTCTTCTATTGACTTGTTTAGATATGTTGCTTGAATAGCCATTAGGAACTATAATAGTCTCTAATAATTATATAAATTGTTTTTTTCTGTAGGTGTCATCACATAGGAAGCACATAAAAGTTTCCATTTATTTTCAGTGATACGCAGAGGATGCAATTCTGGTCTGATTCCCCAATCAACCAAGTCACGCCGAGATCGTAAATCATATTTTGTCTTCCCCTTGACATTTAGAAGAACCAAAAGTAACATTTCACATATATTATTTTCAATATACATTATGTATAAGAAATGACATAATAAATTGGTTGACCAATAAGGATAATAAAAAAAGATACTCCTCTTCCTCCAATTGTAATAGGTTTTAGTGGAAACATTCTTTCTCTTTCCAGATTTCATTTGACCATTCCGAAATGAAAAAATGAAATCTCTCAATTCATTAAGCACATCAGTTCTAGACATACGCTGAGGTGGATCATTAATGTCTATGGTATTATCAAATCTTCGACGATTCATTTTATATGGATGATCATTTAGAAAGAATCATTGATGTCCCATAAAACTGAATCTAGAACGATGTTTCAGTCTTTTGGATCGTGTATTCTTCATACAAACTGGTCATGACAGTTTTCCCTTCGTGCTCCATCCAGAAATCATTGCATAAGCTGGAAAATCAATGATCATCCACAAAAGCGTAGCACACATCTTAAATCTGTCTTTTGAACATGCATCGTATGTGTGCACACCCACATCCCAAAGAAGATTCAACTATTTTATTAAAGGTTGAATGTATACATTAATATCAATGTCGGGATCAGAAGGACCAGATATGAGTATACTCATGAAAGTGAAAGGTTTTTTCATACACAACCATGGGGGAAGATTATAAATATGTATAAAAACTGGCCATGTGCTCTGTGAAGTAAGAATCTACCCAAAAGGATTAAACCTGTCACATGAAAGACTCAGCCTCATATTACTCATGTCAGCTGCAAAATCAGGATGTCGAGCATCAAATCTTTGCCATGCAAATCCATCTGCTGGATGAACCAACTCATCATCAGTCTTCTTTCTCTCGGTATCATGACATCTCATTTTTATTGGTATGTCATCAGACATAAAATGATTCTGGAGTCTGGGGATCAATAGAAAGTGCCACATTACTTTATGTAGAACTCGGGATGGTGTTCCATCAGATTTTGACTTCCAGCGGGATGTGCCACATTTTAAACAATCATTTCATTCAGCGGTTTCCTCCCAGAATAAACTACAATCTTTCGGGCAACCATGAATTTTGTTTCTTGAAAATCCATGTTCCTCAAATAACTTCCATGTCATATAGTGGTTTGAGGGAATATATACATCATCTGGAAGTAAATCCTTCAAGAGGGTAAGAATGTAATCGATTGTTGTATTAGAAGTACCATACATAGTTTTCTCATGAAAAAAGCAAATTAAAAATTCCAACATTTTCATTTTATCGCATTGTTGATATACTAGAGTCGTGGCAGCATCATTCAATTTTTCCACCCTATCAATATCATCATTTTCACTAGATGAATCAGCTGTCCTCATATCGAAGTCTTCTTGAGTCGAAATCCTTTCTTTTTCATGATGACGAATAAATGGAAATCGATCATCTAACAAATTCTCCATTGCAGTCCTTTCATTTTGATCATCACCAATTTGAGATTTCATTTTCTCCCCATTGTGATACCACAAAAAGTAGTTTTCTTGAAAACCATTTTTGGTTATGTGGTAGCTGACTTCTTCATGGCTCAACCAAGGTCTACCAACAATATGGGAACGTGGGCAGTGTATGCGACCACTATCTGAAGCATTTTGAAATGAAAAATCTATAAATCTCACCAAATTGTTTTGAAAATCGCTTGAGATCCGATCGGTTTCATGCATCCAACTTCTGTCCATTCTATAAAAAGAATTTATATAAGTCATTTTGTCATAAACAATTCAATAGGATTTAACTTTAATAGAAAATACATTTAAGTAAACGATAAAGGAAGAAGTTTCTAGTTGATGTAGTGAACTATTAAAATAATATAAAGAACAAGAAATCATAAATTAAATTAAAATTAATTTATATTCATTTTCATTAGGTCTATAAGAGTCACATGCCACAGGTCCCATTATGTGTTATAGGCATCCAAAATCATTCACTCATGTTCAAAAACTCATTATTGGCACCTCTATGGCCATACCTTTCATTACCCAATTACTTCCCCAAGTCAAGCGCACCCCATGGGTGAATAAATTTTAGGCTTCTACACTAATAGTTTATTCTTGGATTGTAGAAATATTTAATTTCATTAAGTCTAGAAAAAAACTTTTATTTTTAAATTTGAGATTAATAATAAAGTATGTCAATGATTACAACATTACTGAATTAAACTTGTGACTTATCTAACATTTTTATGGATGTCTACACATGCCAATATGGCTAGTGAAAATCACTCCACCCTCATAAAAGTGAGTATTGGGCAAGAAGGACACATAACATACAACGTACAATGGGAACCATATTTAATTGACCCTAAAGTTATATAAGTACAGTCATCTTGGGGGAAAAGGAATATATGATCCTGGTTAACTGATGAATTCAAAAGCTCGTATTCCATATGTTGGGCACTATCTAAGGTAAGAAATCATGTGAGGATGGGTTTACATCATTAAATTTCTTACATTCTAGTGAGAATGTAGGCTTGAATTAATGACTTGAGTTCACTGATTAAATTATGGTAGAGGTTTCATAAGTTGTGTAAACAGAATGATTAAATAAGGGTAGAGGTTGCAAACACTATGCATGGTGGGGGAGTCTCAGCCGATTTAGAAACTAAAATAAATTCCCATCATATGTATCAATAAGAAACATCAGCATCAAAATAAATTCCAAATAAAAAAGGACTAAAAAAATACATTTCAAGAATTCACTACTATTCATGGTTTTTCCACATGTTTAGTAGTAATTATAAGTCTTAATCATGAACCACCTAAACAGCTCCCAGTTTTCACCAATAAACATAAGGTAAATATCTCAAAATATCATAAAAACAACTCATTAATAGGCTCAGAATGTAAATATAATCTTGAACTAACCATGGAATCTCTTTCACAACACATTCTCACACACCATTTATCTCATGTGTTACTAAATACCAAACATAGTCACATAACAAGTGTACTATAACAAATTACATTACAAAAAACATATTAAAATAAATCTCATTTTAATAAAACACTTTCCTCGAGGAATTTTAAGGAAAAAATTCATAGAAACTTTGCTAAAAACTAATAAACACATATAAATAAATTTATAAGTAACAATTAATTACAAGGTGAAGAAAAAGCATAAAATCACATACATAGAAAATCTATAATCCAACTGCAATTAATTTTACATGTTTCATCTTCTATGGAGGGTTGAAGATTTAATTAATTAAATGGATTGGAATGGAGAAAGTCTAGATTAAATCAAAACACAAAAAATGATATACACATCAAAATAAAAACTTAAAAAAAATATTAGATTAATAACAATAGGAACAAGGTAGCACTTAAAAATTTAATGTGTATAAAGAAGAAAATACCTTATTTGAGATGATTCTGATGGAGTTTCACTGGTTCAGATGGGGGAAGTCGCGAGAGGAGCCGACCGCTGTAGAAATTCAGGGTTCTGTCACGAATGGGGGAGAGTAGTGGCCGACTGTATTTGGGGTAAAAATTTACCTATGGTTTTTAAAAACTGTTGGTAAAGGGGTGTCCAAGGCACCTTTTCCCAATGGTTCAGTATAAACATTCGTAAAGTGGAACCCTTTCCCAATGGTTTACTAGAATCGTTAGGAAAGGGTGCCTTGGACACCCCTTTACCAATGGTTTCTTAAAACCATTGGGAAAGGGTGTCCTGGCCCTTCTTTACCAACGGTTTAAACTAATCGTTGGTAAAGAAGAATTGGGAAATCCTGAATTTCCAGTAGTGGGTGGACCCTTGGGTGGGGACCACATGTTTGAGTGGAAACTGGTGGTACCTGGTGGGTCAGGACACGACGTCCATGTTAAGGCGGTGTGTCTGTGTTGTCACAGGGTCCCGGTTGTCACATTTGGTATCAGAGGTGGTACCCAGCCTTATGTGCGGTGCACTACCTGGGTTGAGATATAGGGAACACAACGAGGGAGTTGTGCTCTAATGGGGGGGGGGTGATTGTAACATCACCAAATGATAAAGGGTTAAATGACTAAATGAAATGACTCATGTCAACAAGGTGCACCTTCTTTTTCGGGAGCCTACCTGATTAGAACTCCACAGTTAAGCGTGATTGACATGGAGTAGTGATTAGGATGGGTGACCTTCTCAGATGTTTCCCAGTGTGTGTGTGAGTGAGAAAAAAGCACACTGGAAAGGACATGTGTTGGCTTGTGGGGACTATCATTAGTCAGATGACACGTTTAGACATTTGGGTGGACCCTTGGGTGGGGTCCACGTGTCTGTGGGGTAACTGGTGGTACCTGGTGGGTCAAGAACTGTGTGTGAGTGAGGAAAGAGCACACTGGAAAGGACATTTGTTGTCTTGTGGGGACTATCATTAGTCAGATGACCCATTTAGACATGTGGGTGGACCCTTGGGAGGGGGCCACGTGTCTGCAGGGTAACTGGTGGTATCTGGTGGGTCAAGACTTGATGGCCATGTTAAGGCGGGGTGTCTGTGATATCACCGGGGCCCAGTTGTCACAATCTACATGGTATATTAGGCCTTTTCGGATACACGAATGGATTGGAGAGGGGGCTTATCAGTTACCTTTTCCACCACAGTTTAGTGTGGTGCACAATGTGTATCATATGTCATAGTTGAAAAAGCATCAACAAGATCATGAAAATGTGATTCATTGGGATCATGTTGAGCTAGAAATGGATGGTTCCTTGGTTCAGGTTCCGATGAGGATTGTGTATAAGAAAGACGAAGTGTTTCATGGAACAATAATCTATTTAGTTCATGTATTTTTGCAGCGTGGTCAAATTTAGGAGGAGACCTAGGAGTGGGAAAAAGAGATGGTCAAACAATGGCCCAAGCTCTTTAAGCAAAGAGGCGGTTCTCTACTTTTTGAGGACATAAAGTCCAATGTTGGGGATAATATAGCACCCCCAGTATGATGCATGTAACATTTTTTTGAATTTTATGTGTTTAATGTTCTTTGGATGTGTTGGGAAGAGGTTGGGAGTGTTTGGAAAGGTGTTGGAATGTTTTGGAATCCTTTTAAAGGATGCATAGTGTGAAAATGGTTAGGTAAAACCATGCGAGATGAAACTGTGTCGGCATTGGGGTTGCACAAGGCTTTTTCATGGTTTGTCTAACCGTGCGGGGAGTCCATGAAAGATGCCCCTTTGAGGAAGCTGATGGTGCACAGTTAGCACACGGTTTGTCTAACTCAGTATTTCCCCTTCTCAGGGGTTAGGGGTGCTCTCCCACTCATGTTGTAAGCAAATTTAAGGGTGTTCTGGGTGTGGTTGATTCGATTCTTCTCTAATAAGTCTCCTTGCTTTGAACTTTGTGGTTTTATCAGAATCTACTCTTACCTCTCTCTTTGTTTTCTAGATCTACACCCGTTGTGTGTAGATCTAGGGTTTTCATTTCCATGGCTGTCGATTTTAAAGATTTTTTATTAGAACTCCACAGTTAAGAGTTCTTGGCATGGAGTAGTGATCAGGATGGGTGACCTTCTGGGAAGTTTCCTAGGGTGTGTGTTAGTGGGGAAAAGAACACTGGAAAGGACATGTGTTGGATTATGGGGACTTTCATTAGTTAGATGACATGTTCAGGCATGTGGGTGGACCATTGGGTGGAGACCATGTGTCTGTGGGGCAACTAGTGGTACCTAGTGGGTCAGGACCTGATGACCATGTTAAGGTGGGGTGTCTGTGCTGTCACCGGGGCCCGTTTGTCACAATATCCAAGGTATATTAGGCTTTTGGGGATACATGAATGGATTTGACAGGGGGCATATCGGTTGGATTTTCCACCATAGTTTAGTGTGGTGCACAATGTGTATCATATATCACAGTTGAAAAAGTATCAGCAAGATGATGACCATGTGATTAAATGGGATCATTTTGAGCTAGAAATGGATGGTTACTTGGTTCATGTGCCTATGAGGATTGTGGATTAGAAAGAGGAAGTCTTTCATGGTAAAATCATCTATTTAGTTCAGGTATTTTGGTAGTATGGTCAGATTTAGGTGGAGTCCTAGGAGCAGGAAAAAGAGATGGTCAAACAATGGTCCGAGCTCTTTTAGCAAAGCGGTGGTTCTCTACTTTCTGAGGACGGAAATTCCAATGGTGGGGAGAATGTAGCACCCCTAATTTGACATATGTTTCCTTTTTATGAATTTTATGTGTTTAATGTTCATTGGATGAGTTGGGAAGATGTTGGGAGTGTTTGGAAAGGTGTTGGGATGTTTTGGAATCCTTTTTAAGGCTACATAGTTTGAAAATGGTTAGTGAAAACCATGCGAGATGAAACTGTGTCGGCATTGGGTTTACACATGGCTTATGCATGGTTTGTATAACCATATGGGGAGGCCATGCAAGCTGCCCCTTTGAGGAAGCTGTAGGCTCACAGTTAGCACACGATTTGTCTAACTCAGTATTTCCTCTTCTCAAGGGTTATGGGTTCTCTCCCACTCATGTTGTAATCAATTTTAAGGGTTTTCTTGGTGTGGTTGAGCCTATTCTTCTCCAGTAAGTCACCTCGGTTCTCTCTTTGTGGTTTTATCTGAATCTACTCTTCCCTATCTCTATGTTTTCTAGATCTATGCTCTTTTTGTGTAGATCTAGGGTTTTTATTTCCATGGGTGTTGATTTTAAATATTTTTTATGAAAGGTTAGGAGATCTAGATCATATTTAGTGGAGGGTTTTCCCAGATTGGGGTGTGGTTGCTTGTGGGCTGAATTCTCTGGAACCCTAACGGTAGGTGGATTCTCTCTCGACTCCACATGGTTATAACTAGTGGTTTTCATTACAATTAATATGTTTTCTTCGAAATTAATTGTGATAATGATGTGTGATACTTGTTACAAATCCATTTTGTGATGATTTGGGGAGTTTTGGGGAAAACAGGTTATTATTGAAAAAATGGTCTTTGTTGTGTAACTTTAAAATGTTGATTTTAAAATTGTTTGTGGTTCATTGTGAAAAATGATTTATAAAATATGGGTTTCAATAAATATGTTGATTATTGAAATGTGGATGGGTATGGAAATTTGGTTAAATAATCCTTTCAAAAAATGGATGATTTATTGAATTGAATTAGCACAGGATGGGAATGATGATGTTCTTATTGTATAGATTTGGTGTTTCTTATTGTAGTGGATTAAGTGTTATGGCTTGTGTTGATTGTGTGGAAGTGGGTGGGAATTATCACTATAAAAGGTTAAGGATAGTAAACTAAAGATATGCCATTATGGTTAGTGTTTGAGAAGCACCACTAGTTGGGAATGTGGTGAATGGGTTGGACAGAAGCTCTACCATTTTGGTTTCCTTGCTGTGTGTTGCTTTGAAAGATGGAACTTACTGTGCTAATGTGAAATTTTGAAGTGGCTTATGGAATGTTTTTTTATCGTTCCCTTGGGTTGCATGGTTTCGGTGAAAATGGTCTGGTTAAGGAGTGTTGGGTTGTTGTTAGTTACAATTTTTAATGTTTAATATAAACTGCTTTATATAAATGCGATGATTTTTTTATCCTAGTAGAGTGTGTAGGGAAGTGATTCGCGGAAAACCTACTGTGTATTTGTACTCACCCCCTACTTTAGCACTTGGGTTATTTTCCATATGTTGTTTTCTGAGACATAGGTAAGAGTAAGACATATTATTTTCCTAGCGGTTCATCATGATGCTTGGGTGATGTTGGGGTGCTTGGAGCATGGATCTTGGTGTGAAGCTATGGATGATGTCCTTGTTCTACGGGGTCTGGTGTGTAGTCTTCTTCTTGGAACTTTTATTTGTTTTTTTTTGTTTTTTCCTTTGGGATTTCTTATGGAAAAAATGGATCTATTTTGGAAATGTATGGTTTGAGTTTCTATATTAGCATGAATCATGTACTTTTTTTAGTAATGGATTGTTTGGTTGGTTGTTCAATTAAAAGGTAAAATTGTTCCCCTACTATTCTTGAATCCACGACATTTATTTCCAACCTTTGGTGTCATAGAAATGTCACTTAAGGCCGAGTAGCATTCCTCCTCCCTCTCAAGCCAATGGGATGGGGCATGATGTTACAAATGGAATCAGTTTGTTCAGTCCCTATCTTTTAAGTGAGAGTAGTTGTTTGGTCCTTTGGTGGTGATTGTTGTTCTCGGTGTTGACATTCGTTCTTGACCAATTCCTTGATTCGAGATGGTAGAAAGGCATAGGATTTTCGAAACATGGAATTTATAGAATAAAAGGATATAGCTAACCCTTTTATGCGGAACTTTAAGTTACCAGGGAGTTGGGTACATAATTGTTTGGAGTCACTTATAAGCATCGGATATCTCCTTGTCGTTGGTGTTGCCAATGAGATGATCATGGAATGCATGGTAAAAATGAATTCCCTCTAGGATTCATATTTCATTGGGGTATAATTATTTATGTTGTTATATAAATGTGTGGATTTTGAAAAATATGAGTTGGGTTTCAAATTGGAAGGATTTCAAATACCGAAACATGTGGTATTTTGAAAATGGGATGATTTTCAAATCATGGTAGATTTTTCAGAATAGTGCGACATGGGAAATGTGAACATGGGAAAAGATAGGTTGTGATAGTTTTTATGTAATTGAACTTGAAAATTGTATACCCTTTCTTGTTAAGGGGAGGGACTTACGATTGTTTTAATATTGATAGAAATGGCATCGGGTATGCGTCGTAGAGGCCAACCAGTGGAAGTTGCTGAAAATGTTGTTTCACCTGAGCCCCAGGTGAACCAGTAGCTAGTTCAGAGTATAGTGAAAGCATTATAAGCTATGTAAAGTGGGAATAAATTATGGCATCCCTACCTTTTCCTACATTACTATTACATCATTTTAAAGAATAACAACATAATAGTGTTACACATAGAGGATCCAAAGGTTTAGTTTCTTCGGAAAACTAGGACTGTACATAATAATTACAACATCAAGCATAAAAATTTATTAAAATTTTTATTCTCTAGCTTCTCATTAGAACTTGTCCTCTTCTTATTACATGTATCCACTAGAGGATATACATCAAAAGGCATGAGCTAAAATCTCAGTAAGAGGATACATAAGAAGAATATAGCATGGGGTGAGCATAATCACCACATAGGAAAACGATCATGAACATGATAGGAGAATAAATAAAAGACATGAAATGTGGCAATGCATAAAAATGAAACATCATGTCTTAGTGGTTAACTACCACACAAGCTTGTAAAAAAAGCTAGAATCTTTTTCACATATCATTTCACATTTACTCATGAGATTTATCACTTTACCCAAAGCATTGGAGCGTTGTATAATTCAGGGCACACCCATCACATCATAACATTTTCATTTATCATGCGTGCCACAATGAACATATTACATAAATGAACATAACAAACCCCTGAAAAGTAATGGGTTTCATCTCATAAGAATACATTCATAAACATTGGGTTCCCAAAAGAATGAGGGAATAACATACATGTTACAAGAATCGTCAATCCTGAATGAGAAGTAAAAGGTGTGTTCTTAAAAGAAGAGTTATTTTGGAAAACATTTGGTTTTTTATAAATACCAGTGAAAAACATGTATATCTTATTAATGGAAATACAATGATGAAAAAAATATTTTTAAGGAGTAACCATTTCAAAAAGGAGTGAAAGAGGGAGAACCCGAAGGATGAATGTTGGGATCGAGAGTTTCCCTTTACCTTGTATCTGAATGCTTCCTTCTCTTTAATGTTATGTATATTGAAATTATATTAATTAATTAGAAATACAGAACCTTTTTCACACTAATATTGTTCATTATGGTTTTATTAAGTGATTTTATGTTCCATTGGATGAGTTATAGAGTTCAAAAAAACATTGTTCGACAATGTTTATTTTTATGGTTTTCTTGAGTGGTTCACTTGTATTCTTAAATTGATGTTCGGGTAGAACATAGGTAAACATCCGGAATTAATATTTCATGTAATTAATGATATTACAATAGTTTTAATGATCTTATAATTAATTATATTAGATCCATGTGGATGTATCGTTAGATACGAATTAAATGATGACTGTTTGGGTGAATTTGAGCGATTTTTTGATCATAATGATGTTATTTTATTATATCACTAGAAATATGGTCATAAGTTAGTTACAGAACATTAAATAGGAGATAATACATATAACAGGTTCTTCTTCAACCATAAAAATGGTTTCATGACCAGACCTGATGATAGAAATTGAAGAATAAAACTTGTTGTTTTTGAAGGTGATGAATTACCACCTCACGAACAACGTTCTCCTTAATAAAATAAAAGGAAGAGGGAAAGGGAGTTAGATGATATAATATCCCATTTGAATCATAAAATTCTAGTAAATTTATAATACTAAAGTTAAAATACCATTTTTATTATGATATATGGGGAGAGATCAAGAAATGAACATGAACTTGAAAGGAAATTAAAGGAGAAGAGGGACAAATATTACCTCTTAAATCTTCCTCTTGAGATCCTCCTTAAGGAAGCTAGGCTTGGTCTTTTGGTGAAACCAGAAGCTCTTGAACGTGGGAAAGGGGCTAGGAAGGATGTTTGGTGAGATTTTATGGAAGGCTTGGAGCTTGAGAGGTGTGAGGAAATGAGGATGTGAAGGGTGGTTTTTATAGTGGAGGGGAGACGGATTTCCTTAATATAAAATTCATTAGTTTATTAATTTCCCCTAAGACATGGAATAATGATTCTTCAATGACCAAGAATAGTAATTTTATCATGTGATCCCGAACCAAGTGGGCTTACATCAGCAGAACATCCCACATGACTCTATAATTAGCTTATTTAGCTTATTTTTTAAATGATGGTACATTATTCCTCAAAAATTCAAGTATCTCAGAAAAATCCTAAAAATTTATCCCTACCATTTTTCAACCTATAGAATCCAAAAATTGAGTACATTTTAAAAAAATAATTTTCTAAATATTATTAATTTAATATTAAATTACAATCATAATTTACTTAAAGAATAGTTTTTAAAATTAAAACTAATTTTATAGTGCTTTCAAAAATTACATAGGGTTTATAAAATTATATAATAACTATAGTACATTGATTTGATAATTAATGAACACATTTTAAGAAAATAATTTTTCTTTTAAATTAATTAATTGATTATAATTAAATATTTATGACTCACAAAATTACAAAACGTTTACTAAGGTCAAATTGTCACTTTCTAAGATGTCCAAATTTTATTTAGTTATTAATGGGTAAGGTTACTCTAATGTTATATGATTTACTACTCATAAGGGTAATATTACTATTCATATAGGTATGTTACTATTCATAAGGGTAGGTTACTATTCCCCAAAAATTATTTTTGTTTTAGTAGACTCCAAAAATCATCTTAAACACAACAGTGTATGTCAGATTCTCAAAGTTCCCAATACAGAAGTGACAAACGTATGTTTAAAGGTCACTTAACACTTAGTAGTTCATTATGTTATGTTTTCATGTCATTTTGTGAAATAATTATAAGAAGGGAATTTCTATTGAAAAACATTGGGTCATTACATTCTTCCCCCCTTAAGAAATTTCACCCCTGAAATTTCACATTACAGAAACATGTGAGGTTACTTCTCCTTCATCACCTCCTCCGATTCCCAAGTAGCTTCTTCAAACTTATGGTTCCTCTACAACAATTTTACAAGGTGGGTTTTTTTGTTGTGTAGCACCTTATCCCTCCAATCCAAAATCTCTATTGGCTGATCCTCATAAGAGAGATCATCTTCCAGCTGTACCACCTCTGAGTTTAGTACTTGTGAGGGTTACGATATGTACTTCCTCAGGAGTGATACGTGAAACACATCATGAACTTGATCCATATTCGGTGGAAGTGAATGTCGATAGGCCACAGATCCTATGCGGTCAAGGATCTAAAAGGGGCCAATGTACCTTGGGCTTAGCTTTCCTTTCTCCCCAAATCGCTTGACTCTCTTCCATGGAGATATTCATGGGAAGACTTTATCTCCAATGTCGATCTCCAAGTCCCTTCGACGGTTGTCAGCATATCTCTTTTACCGACTCTAAGCAGCTTTGATGTGTTTCTGGATGACTTGAACCTTTTTTGTCATCTCATGCACAAGATCAGGTCCAAGTATCTTTTTTTCTCCAACTTCATCCCAACAGGTTGGAGTTCTACATTTATTTCCATACAGAGCTTCATATAGAGCCATCTGAATATTCGAGTGGAAGCTATTTTTGTATGAGAACTCAACCAATAGGATATTCTGATCACATCCACCATTGAATTCTAGAGAGCAGGCTCTTAGAACATCTTCAATAGTCCTAATAGTCCTTTCAGACTTTCCATTAGTTTGGGGGTGATAGTTCGTGCTAAAATTTAATTCATTATTCAAAGCATGTTGAAGACTTATCTTAAATTTAGATGTGAACCATGGATCATGGTCTGAGACAATCGAGAGTGGAACTCCATGCAGTCACACCACTTCCTTCACATATATCTTTTCAAGTTGTTCAAACGATAGATCTTCTCGAATAGTGATAAAATGGGCAGTCTTGGTGAGTCGGTCAACCACAACCCATATCGCATTATTTCCCTTTGACGTCTTTGGGAGACCTAGGACAAAGTCCATATTAACATTTTCCCATTTCGACGTGGGTATAGGAAATGGATGCATCATTCCTTTTGAATTTTGTCGCTCAACATTAACTTGCTGACATACCAAGCACCTTGATATATATTCCGCAATCTCCTTGTTCATGTTATCCCACCAGAAGTGTTCTCGGAGATCACGGTACATCTTGGTACTCCCAGGATGGATAGAGAATGTTGAGCTATGTGCATTATCCAATAGCTCCTTCTTTATCCTGGGTGACAAAGGCACACAAAGCCGCATTCCAAACCGAATCACACCATCATCATTGATATGGAGCTTCTGCATCTTCCCTTACTTTACTGCATTCAACCAGTTTTGCATCTCCACATCATCACTTTGTGATTCCTTAATCTTCACTTGGATGGATGGTTGCATAATAATTTGGGAAATGTAGGATGTATCCCATGCCCTTATGATTTCAAAATCCATTATTTGCATATCCATGAAGATAGGGTCTTTCTCAATCCTCAGCATGGATAGAGTAGTATGTTCTTTTCTGCTTAGTGCATTATCTACCTTGTTCACCTTTCTAGGATGATAATGAATAGTGCAATCATAATCCTTGATTAGCTCTAACCATATATTTTGAAGCATGTTGAGCTCTTTTTGTTTGAATATATACATTAGGGTCTTATGGTCGGTGTATATGTCACTCTTCTCACCATTAAGGTAGTTCCGCCAAATTGTCAATGCAAAAATCACGGTTGTCGGCTCTAGATTATGCATCAGGTAGATCTTCTCATGGATCTTCAACTGTCTTGAGGCATAAACTAACACAATATCATTTTTCATGAGTACACAAACCAAGCCTTTCTTTGAAGCATCACTCTATATCACAAAACATTCTCCACTTTTCGGTAGTGTGAGTACAGGTGCAGTGACCAGTCTTCTATTTAGATCCTTGATGCTTCCCTCACATTCTTCTGTCCATACATACTTTACCCCTTTCCTTGTTAACTTAGTTAGCAGTCTTGACAATCATGAGAAGTTTCTCACAAAACGTCGGTAGTACCTAGCTTATCGAAGAAAACTACGGATTTTCGTGACACTTGAGAGCATGGGACATTTCTCAATTTCCTTTTTCATTGAAGGATCTATAGAAATTTTCTCACTTGTGATCACATGTCCCTAGAATGTGGCTTGCTTCATCCAAAAGTCACACTTACTGAACTTGGCGTACAACTTCCCCTTTCTTAATTTCGCCAAAGAAAGTCTTAGATGTTCTTCATTTTCCTCCTTTATCTTGGAGTAGATGAGAATATCATCAATAAAAACTACCAAAAATTTGTCAAGGTAATGTATATATAATGTATTCTTCAAATCCATGAAGATTGTAGGGGTTGTAGTAAGTCCGAAGGGAATCACCAAAAACTCATAGTGCCCATACCTTTTACGAAAGGCAGTCTTCTGAATATCTTCCTTTTTCTCCTTTACCTGGTGATATCCAAAACAAATATCCACCTTTGAGAAGTATTGAGCTCCTCTTAATTGATCGAACAAGTCATAAATCCTAGGGAGAGGATACTTGATCTTTATGGTGATCTTGTTGAGTTCCCGATAATCGATACACAGCTGCATTTTTCCACCCTTCTTCTTCACAAAGAGCACTGGCACACCCCAAGGTGATTCACTAGGGCATATGAACCCTTTTTATATATTCTCTTGTAGCTAATTCTTTAATTCCTCTAGTTTGATAGGATCTATCCTATAGGGACACTTTGAGATAAGAGTATCTCCGGGTATGAGTTCAATTGAGAACTCTACCTCACAACCAGGGGAAATTCTGGGTAACTCTTCATGAAATACATCACTGTATTCCCTCACAATGGGATTTTCCTCAATGTTGGAACTTTCCTTCGACTCAAACATTTGAGAGAGGTATGCTTCTTCATAGGGAATCAACACGCAAACCATTAAAGGATTTTTCAATGGAGATTCATGATCTTCCTTTCATTTCTAGAGGAGCATGGGATGGTTCGGAATATGAAAAGATATTTCCTTTTCCTGATAGTTTATATGTGATCTATATAATGAGAGCCAATCTATTCACATTATATCCTCAAATTACACCAAGGGGTGTATTACAAGATTTTCCAGAAGAATCTTTCCACATATGCCAACAGTAGAAGAGTCAAACACTTGGGTTGCAATGGTGGCACCACTTGGTGGATATCTCTACCTCAAGGTTTCGGGGCTTGGATTCTATAGGTCTAGCAAACATGCAAGATATAAAGGAATTCATAGAACTAGAATAAAATAATATTTTTTCCATTCTTGAGTGAATAGGTAGTGTACCATGTACGAATTCATTATCTTGCTCCAATTCCGTAGTAGTGATGGCATAAGCCTTCCCTTGTTCCTTTGGCTTCGGTGACTGCTGATGCTAATTACTCTCAAGAACTCGAGATTTAGTGCACTTGTTTGCATAGTGACCTAGCTCCCTACAGTTGTAGCATTGAACCATGGGTGGGTCTCTCCTTTAATTGGCTATATTCTCCTTCCTTTTTGTGTCTTTTAGACACTCTTGAGAAAGGTGTCATTCTTTCCTACAATTGAAGCATTTCCCCATCCCTTTGAGGCAGTTCCCATGGTGCAACTTCCCACATTTTTTTGCATGTGGGTCATTGAGTTTTCTTCCCACTTTTTTCATTTGATCATCCAGCATGAAACTCCATCATTCGTTTCTTATCCGCATAGCCATGGGACCATTCTCCAAACTCAATATCCTCTTTTAGGGCACATCGAACAACTTCTTCATAACTACCAAAGTCTCAAATTTTAATAGTCTTTTGAAGGTGTGGTTTTAATCAACTAAGGAATCTAACAATTTTTCTATCATTGTTGACTACAAAACCTGAAGCGTACCTTCAATGCCTTGTGAAATTTTATTCATAGGTTGTGACCGATTCTCCTTCTTTTTGGTTGAGCTCTATGAATTCTCTCTCCATCTTTGTGTGAAGATTTCTTGGGAAATACTTGTTAAGAAAAATTATCTTAAAGACTTCCCATTCCATATCTTAAATTTCCTCACTTGGCTTGGTGTTCTTAATAAAATCCCATCATTGATCGGATTCTCCATCTAGATGATAAATAGCTAAGGTCACATTCTATATCTTAGAACAGTGAAGAATAGAAAATATCTTCTCCATGGAGTTGTCCCGCAGTTTCACAGCTAGTGGATCAACAGATCCATTAAATGTAGGTGGTCATTGCCGCATAAAACATTTGATATCCAATTTCTCCCTCTTTTTTGAAGGAGAAAATTCCCCATTATTATGGTTATTCTTCATAACCTGAGATAATTAGGTAAGCATTGCCATGATGTTTTGAACTCCACTACCCAAATCATTGGGGATATCGTTTGGGCAACCGTTGCATTGGCCCTCACAAGAGTTGTTGGCCTCATTTCTCTTGGTTCCCACTATTTTATAAAATAGAAAAGGTTAGATCAAAACATAAGTCAAAATTTCATGAATAAAAAACTTATTTATTTTCACAATTTATACTAAAAGCATAACATATGGGATCCCTATGTATATTATCTTGTGTGCATATTTGTACTTAGTCTCACACTAGAGGTTTTCTCTAGGGTTCACTAATCCTAATTCCCAAATTAACTAAACCTTTCCTCTGATACCAACTATAGAATCCATACCTTTTTCTACATTACTATTACATCATTTTAAATATAAACAACATAATATTATTACACATAGAGGATAAAAATGTTTAGTGTCTTGGGTAAACTAGGATCGTACATAACAATTACAACATCAAGAATAAAAATTTATTTAATTTATTTTTCCCTAGAATATCATCGGCACTTGTCCTATCCTTAGTACATGAAGCCACCGTAGGATATACATAAAAAGGGGTGAGCAAAAATCCCAGTAAGAGGATATATAAGAAGAATATAGCATGGGGTGAAAATAATCATGACATAGGAAAAGGATCCTGAACATGAGAGGAACATAAATAAAAGACTTCAAATGTGGAAATGCATAAAAATAAAACATCATGTATTAGTGGTTAACTAGAAAACATGCTTGTGAATAGAGCTATAATCTTTTTCACATGTCATTTCACATTTACACATGAGATTCTTCACTTTACCCAATGCAATGGAGCACTGTATAATTCCAGGAGCACCCGTCACATCAAAACATTATCATTTATCATGCATGACACAATGAAAATATAACATAAAAGAACATAACAAACCCCTAAAAAGAAATGGGTTTCATTTCATAATAACACATTCATAAACATTGGGTTCCCAAAAGAATGAGAGAATAACACACATGTTACAAGAACCGTCAATCTTGAATAAGAAGTAAAAGGTGTGTTCTTGAAAGAAGAGTTCTTTTGGAAAACATTTGGTTTTTCATAAATAATTGTGAAAAACACGTATATCCCATAAATGGAAAGACAATGATGCAAAAATATTTTTAAGGAGTAACCGTATCAAAAAAGAGTGAAAGAGGGAGAACCAGAAGGATGAAAGTAAGGTTCGAGAATTTCCCCTTACCTTGTATCTGAATGCTTCCTTATCTTTAATGTCCTGTATAATGACATATAATTAATTAATGATAAATAAAAACCTTATTTACACTAATATGGTTTATTATGGTTTTATTAAGTTATTTTATGTCCCTTTGGATGAGTTATAGAGTTAAAAAAACATCATTCGACAATGTTTGTTTTTATGATTTTCTTGAGTGGTCCACTTGTATTCTTAAATTGAAGTTCGGGTAGAACATGGGTAAACATCCAGAACTAATATTTCATGTTATTAATGATATAACATAATTATTTATATTATATCGAAGTGTATTTATCATTAGATAAGAAATAAATGATGATTGTTTGGGTTAATTTGAGTGATTTCTCGATCATAATGAACTTGTTTTATTTTATCACTGTAAATATGGTCATAAGTTAGTTCCAGAACATTAAATAGGAGATAATACATATAACATGTTCTGGTGCAACCATAAAAATGGTTTCATGAACAGATATGAAGGTATAAATGGAAGAATAAAACTTGTCATTCTTGACGGTGATAAATTAACACCTCACGAACAACGTTCTCTTTAATAAAATAAAAGGAAGAGGGAAAGGGGGTTTGATGATATAATATCACATTTGCAACATAAAATTCCAGTACCTGTATAATACTGGATATACAATACAATTTGGATGAAGTTATATGGGGAGAGATCAGGAAATGAACTTGAACGTGAAAGAAAGTTAAAGGAGAAGAGGGAGAGAAATTACCTCTTAAATCTTCCTCTTGAGATCCTCCTTATGGAAGATAGGATTGGTATTTTGATGAAACCAGAAGCTCTTAAACGTGGAATAGGGGTTAGGGAGGATGTTTGGGCAGATTTTAGAGAAGGTTTGGAGCTTGAGAGGTGTGAAGAAATGAGTGTTTGAAGGGTGGTTTTTATAGTGGAGGGGGGAGGGGTTTCCTTAATATAAAATTCATTAGTTTATTAATTTTCCCTAAGACAAGGAATAGTGAGTATTCAATGACCATGAATAGTAATATTGTCATGTGATCCCAAAACAAGTGGGATTACATTATCTAAACATCACACATGACAATGTAATTAGGTTATTTAGCTTATTTTGTAAATTATGGTATTTCACTGTTCATAAAAAATTCAAGTATCTTAGAAAAATCCCAAAATTTTAAGCCTACTATTTTTTGATGTGTAGAATCTAAAAATGAAGTCCAATTTTCAAATACAATTTTTTAAATATTATTAATTTAATATTTAATTAAAATCATAATTTACTTAAAAACCAGTTTTTAAAATTAAAACTTATTTTATAGTGCTTTCAAAAATTACGTAGGGTCTTATAAAATTATATAAAAACTAAAATCCATTGATTTTATAATTAATGAAAACATTTTAAGAAAATAATTTTTCTTTTAAATTAATTAATTAATTATATTTATTTATTTATGACTTACAAAATACCAAAAACGTTTATTAAGGTAAAATTGTCACTTTCTAAGATGTCTAAATTTTATTTAATTATTCATGGGTAAGGTTACTCTTATGATGGATGATTTAATATTCATAAGGGTCATATTACTATTCATAAGGGTATGTTACTATTCATAAGGGTAGGTTACTATTCACCAAAAATTATTTTTGTTTTGTTAGACTCCAAAAATCATCTTGAACACAACTGTGTGTGTCAGATTCTAAAAATTCCCAATACAGAAGTGACAAACATATGTTTATAGGTCACTTAGCACTTACTAGTTCATTATGTTATGTTTTCATGTGATTTTATGACTTAATTATAATAAGGGAATTTCTGTTGAAAAACACTGGGTCGTTACATAAAGTGGATGAACCAAAGCATGTGGATCATGCAGTTCAGTTTCAAAGAAAAAATCCACCCATTTTTTAGGGGTGATTCAGAGCCATAAAGGGTTGATGCATGGATAAATAGAATGAATGGGATATTTGACTTCTTGGGAACACAGATAGAGAAGAATGTGATTTTAGCCACATACATGTTGGAGGATCTTTCCCTTCAGTGGTGAGATCTAGAGGTTCAAGCTAGGAAGGACCATGGTGTGACATGGGAGGGTTTTGATGAATTATTTAACCAATATTTCTACCTTCACACTTTTAGATTTCTTCATACAATGGATTTATTCAGTTTGAATAAAGGTACATTGCAGTAACTTAATATGCAGCTATGTTTTTGGACTTAGTGCAGTTTTCACCTAAGGTGGTCCGCGGTACATCATTGAAGGCATGTATTTTCATTATAATGGGTTGAACTGGAAAATTCATTCTAGGATAGTAGTGCTATTTAGAAATGATTACACAGAAATGGTGAATAGAGATATAGTGGCTGAGAAGGATATTTTAGGGGCTACATGCGGGGGGAAGTATGTTGGTACCCATGGGAAATAGTGGGAACTCGAATTTCATGTTTAAGTAGGAGAGGGGAACTTATTTATAGGATGGGTGTATGGCTCAGAATCCAACAGAAGGATCAGTGAATATTCCTCTAAATCCTTAAAGTAAGTCGGGATGTTTTCAACGTGGTTCTACAAGCCACATCAAGCGGGATTGTACAACATATCCTCGAGCATTTCATAACTGAAATAAGATGGGACATCTTCAGCATTATTTCCATAATGCTTCGAGGTCGGGTGTCGGTGACTCTCCTATGGGGTCTTTTCCTTGATGGGATGGGGGAAACAACATACCCCTCATCAATAGAGAATATTGGGTCATGGTGATTCTTGAAATACCATGATGCCTCAGCAGTGTAATAAAGAGAAAAGTGTGGGAAGGAAGCAGTTGTTTGTAGCTGAGAAGGTTGTGGTGGATAATCAGTTGATACCATCCATGGTGTGATGTACGGTTCTTTTAAATTCCATATTGATTCATGATTTATTTTATACTGCTGATTCATATTCTTTTCTTGCTTCTTGTTTCACTGATATGTTGGGTTTACATGTCAAAATTATTCATTATGTTTTGAAACTACACACTCCTATCGATAAAAAAGATTATCAAGCCTTCTTATGTGTAGCGTGTTGCTTAGTTGTGGATGGAATTTAATTGATATGGTATTTCTTAATTTTTGATATGGATGCTTAGGATATAATCCTAGGAATGGATTAGTTGGTTATTTTTAAGGCCCACATCAATTTCTATGTGTGAACAATTAGTTTTTTGATGGAGGATGGTATTAGACGTCACTTTAGAGGGGAGAAGAGTGATAATTAGGGTAAAACAATATTTTTAGCACCAACAGTTGGCAAAAAATCATATTAGTTAGCTGCATTGTCATTGGAATTGGTGGAAGGTGTTAGGAAGAGTGTTCTTCTAGTGGTTTTGGATCAGTTTATGGATTTCTTTGCAAAAGAATTCTCAAGGTTTCCACCAATGAGAGAAGTGGAGTTCATGATTGATCTTCTTTCACGGACCCGTTCTATATCACATCAATCATACTATATGGAAGTAGAATAATTGTAGGAATTAAATGTGTAGTTAGAAGAGTTAGTAAAAATATTTCATCTAGCCTAGCACATCTCCATGGGAAATGCCGATTTTGTTTGTTAAAAAGTTGGATGGAACTCGATGGCTCTGTGTGGATTATCGTAGGCTTAATCAAGTTACGATAAAGAACTGATATCCACATCCACCCATTGATTATTTTTTTGAACAGTTGATGGGTTCTCATAGCTTCTCCAATATTGACTTGAGTTCAGGATACCATCAATTGCAGATTAGGAAGAAGGATATTCCCAAAATAGATTTTAGAAGTAGATATGGCCATTCTGAGTATGTGGTTACACCCATTGGTCTAACGAATGCACCAGGAGTCTTAATGGAATTTATGAATCATATTTTTCAGAGATATTTCTATTCTTTTGTGGTGGTATTTTTTGATGATATGCTAGTGTATTCAATTACAAGGGTAGAACATGAGCAGCATTTGGCGATAGTGTTGTGGATCTTGAGGGATCATCAGTTGTAATAAAAATTGTTAAGGTGTGACTTTTAATACAGGAGGTTGGTTTCCATGGCCATGTTATTTCTGAGAAATTTGTTTCTATTGATTCAGAAAAGAGAGAGGCTTTTATCTCATGACAACCACCAAGTAATGTATTCGGGATACCGAGCTTCCGTGGTCTAGTTGGATATTATCGATTTTTTTCTGTGATTTATCATGATTGGATTCACCGATAATAGCTTTGACAAGGAAGAAAATCCCATTTAAATGGGATGATTAGTGTCAAAAATTATTTGAATAGTTAAAGGGTCTCTTCATATCATCACCAATTTTGGATTTCCTGAACACAGGAAAGGGTATGTAGTTTATTGTGACGCATCGAGGATAGGGTTGGGGTGTGTTCTCATGAAAGAGGATCATATGGTTGAATTTGGCTCGTGGAAGTTGAGGTTTCATGAGAAGAACTACCCAACACATGATTTGGATTTGGCGATAGTGGTTCATTCTTTAACAATGTTGCGTTTTTATAACTTCAGTGAGAAATTTATAGTGTTTATTTATCATACGAGTTTAAAGCATATTTTATCTCAGAGAGATTTGAATTTTAGGCATACGATATGGATTAAATATATCTATATGATTTATTTTGACTTAATGTACACATTGGGTAATTGAAATTCAGTGGAAAATGATTTAATTAGGAAATCATATTCTCAGGTAGTGAAACAGACATCAGATCAGTGGCAGTTGATGTCGGTCATAGCTGACATGTAGTTGGGATGTGAGGACTATGGTGACAGATCAATCTTCATTCCAGTTTCATTATTTCATGAATTGTTTTATTTGGTTAGATATGTATTGTAATTTGATTCTAAATGTGTGGTGATGAGGTTGAAACTCAATGTTGGGGAGACCATTGAGGGTTGGGAACTGAAAGAGAATTCGGTCTTGTGTTTTTGGAATCGGATGGTGCTACTGGTAGCTAGTCAGGGGGAACTTCACATGGATTATCATCATTATAGGTGGTCTATTTATCCTGGAATTTAGAAAAAATTTAAGGCATTGAATGTTTAGTGTTGGTGGGTTGGTATGAAAAGGGATTTGTCCATGTTTTTCTTGAGATGCTTGACATGTAAGAAATTCAAGGTAGAGCATCAGCGGCCTGTAGGCATGTTGCAATCCTTACCTATCCCAGTGTGGAAATTGGAGAAAATAGCAATGGATTTTTTGATAGGTCTCCCAATAATGGTTCAAAAACATAATTCCATATGGGTGATTGTGGATCAGCTCACAAATTCCACCCCCTTTCATCCCGATTCGTGAATCTCATACGGTGAGGATCTATCTGAAATCAATATCCAAGAAGTGGTAAAGAGGATTGGTGTTCTAATTTCTATTGTATCAGATAGAGATCTGAGGTTCACATATCGTTTTTCAAAATCCTTGTAGCAAGCCCTCGGGACATAGTTGATGATGTGCACGGCGTATCGTCCTCAGACGGATGGACAATCCGAGTAGAAGATAGAAACTATGGAAGATATGTTAAAGGATTTTGTAATGGATTTTGGAGATTCATTGTAGGAGAACATACCAATTATGGATTTCTCCTATAATAAAAGTTATCAGGCTTCAATACATAGGGCTCTGTTTGATGAATTGTTGGGCATCTATGTCATTCTACACTATGTTTTGTGGAAACAGATGAGACTTAGGTTATTAGAACAAGACTTGTCCAAGAGATTACAGAGAAGTTCATGTTGATCAGAAAAAGGATGAAGATGGCTCAAAGTCATCAGAAATTTTATGCAGACCATCGTTGATGACCATTGTTATTTGAGGTGGGTGATCATGTGTTTTTGAGAATCTCTCCTAGGTTGGGACATCATCAGTTGGGGAAGCAGGGTATGTTATCACAAAGGTATATTGGGCCATTTGGGACACGTGTGTGGATTGGAGAGGTGTCCTACCAGTTGGATTTTCCACCATGATTTAGTGTGGTGTGAAATGTGTTACATGTGTCACAGTTGAAAAAGTATCAACCGGATCGTCACCATGTGATTCGTTGGGGTCATTTTGAGCTAGAACGTAATGCTTCCATGGTACACATGCCCATGAAGATTGTGGATAGGAAAGATAAAGTCTTTCATGGTAAAATCATCAGTTTAGTTCAGGTGTTGTGGTAGCATGGTCAAATTCAGGGGGACATTTGGGAGTGGGAGAAAGATATGGTAGAGCAATGGCCTGAGCTCTTTCAGCAAAGCGGTGGTTCTCTACATTCCAAGAATGGAAAGTTCAATGGTAGGGAGAATTTATCAACCATGTTTTGTGGAATATATCCTATTATTGTGCCTTTTATGTGTTTTAATTTCGTGGAATTTTTTGGGAAGTGGTTGGTAGTGTTTGGAAAGGTGTTGGAGTGTTTTGGAAGACTTTTCAAGGCTGCACGGTTTGAGCATAGTTAGGGAAAATCGTGCTAGTTGAAACCATCCGGGCAGTGAGGTTACGCATATCTTGTGCATGATTTGTTTAAAAATGTGGGTAGGTCATGAAAGATGACCCTTTGTGGCATCATCAGTCACACGGTTAGCTCACAGCTTGTCTAACCATGCGAGATAACTATGCAGCCTGTAAAAATGTGTTTAAAAAATATGGGATTAATCAGGATTGTCCAAAAAAACATCACAACTCTCTCCCATTCGAGCCTCAATCATATTTTCTCTTCTCAATGGTTAGGGGTTCTCTCCCACTTGGGTTTGAATCAAATCGAAGGGTTTTACCGGTGTGGTTGATCTGATTCTCCTGTGGTAAGTCTACTCACATAGTTCTTTGTGGTTTTTTCTAGATCCATTCTTCCCTCTCTCTCAGTTTTCTAGATCTACACCCATTTTGTGTAGATCTAAGGGTTTCTTCCTTCGGTGTTGATTTTAAGGCTTATTGATGATAGTTAAGTAAAACTAGAGCATTTTTAGTGGAGTTTTTTCCCAGATTGGGTTACAGTTCCTTGTCTGTTGAATTTTCTAGAACCCTAAAGGTAGGCGGTTTCTCTCACGAGTCCATTTGGTTAAAACTAGTGGTTTTGGTTATAATAAATCTATTTTTCTTCAAATTAATTATGATCATGATGTTTTAATCTTGTTGTAAATCCTTTTGTTGACTATTTGTGGATTTTTTTGGAAAACTGGGTTATTGCTGAAAAAGGGTCTTTGTTTTGTGATTTTAAAATGTTGATTTTAAAATAGTGAGTTTTTTATTATGAAAAATGTTTTTATGAAATATGGTTTTCAATAAAGATGTGGTTTATTGAAATGTGTTTGGGAATAAAAAGTTGGTTAAAGTGTGTTTTCAATAAATCGGTGATTTATTGAAGTGAATTATCATGTGATAGGAATGATGGTGTGGTTGTTTTATGGATTTGATGCTTATGTTTGTTGCTGGATTAAGTGGTATGGATTATGTTGATTGTGTGGAAGTGGGCGGGATGTATCAGTATAAAAGGTGATAGATAGTGGATGGAATAACAACTATTATGGGTAGTGGTTAGGAAGCACCACTAGTTTGGAATGTGGTGAATGAGTTGGAGGGAAGCTCCACCGTTTTCATTTCACTATTGTGTGTATCTTTGTAAGATGGAACATGTTTTTTTAATGTGAAATGGTGAAGTGTATTATGTAATGGTGGTTTATAATTCCCTTGGGTTGCATGGTTTGGGTGAAAATTTCTTGTTAAATGAGTTTTGGGGTTGTTGTAAGGTTTTTCACTACTTAATGTTTTATATAAACTTATTTATATAAATGTACTAATAGTTTTATCCTAGTGGTTTGTGTAGGAAATTCATTCGGGGAAAACCTACTGTGTATTTATACTCACCCCATACATTGGCACTTTGTTGCTTCTGCTGAGGTTGTTTTCTGGTACATAGGTAAGAGTTAGGAGTCTCATTTTTCTAGTGGTTCGGCGTGTTGCTCATGTGATGTTGGGGTGCTTGAAGAATGGAGGTTGGTGTGGAGCTATGGATAGTGTCCTAGTTCTCTGGGTTCTGTTGTGTATTCATCCTCTTGGCACTCTGATTTTTGGTTTGGTAATTTTGGTCTTTGAAATTTGTTATGAAACAAATTGGTTGTCTTTTTTAAATGTATAGTTTGGGTTTCGATGATAACATGCATCATGTACTTTTGTTAGTAATGTATTGTTTGGTTGGTTGTTCAATTAAAAGATAAAATCATTCCACAACTATTCTTGATCCCTCGTCATTTATTGACTGCCTTTGGAACCTTGGGAACATTACTTAAGTCCGATTAGAATTCCTCCACCATTTCAAGCCAATGGGATGGGGAGTGATGTTACCTAACCCATAGTGATAGAGACCAAGAAGAAACCTACACCTGAGAGTAAAAACAAGATGAACTATAGGTGTGAGTATTAAAACTCTGTAGGTGTTCCCAAAAAATTCTATTCCTAATGAATTTCATTTAAACAAAAAAAAATCTACTCTATATCTGGAATACAATATATAAAACTGGGGTTTCACAAATATCCAATTTTTAAAAAGACACAGTCCATTTCCCTTTCTCATTTAAAATTAGATTATTTTGCTAATAAAGACACATTATCATTTTAGAAGAAAAATATTATGTTTTTACGTAAAAAGGGAGTAGGGTGTAAACCATTTAAAAAAATTATAGACATTTGAAAACCAATACATCATTTTTAAACAAGAAGTACACAATAAAATAGAGCATAAGAAATGATCACATAACAAGGAAAATGGAATATAGAATTTGTGAGTAACCAACCAAACAGAGCTTCTCAATCATCCGTCACAGAAAACTATGTGTCATTGAACATGGAAAAACTGAGGAGCTTAGTGGATAATATAGAACACACTAAAAACATGACGCATCCCATAGGCATGCCTCACCCGATGACATCAATCCACCCACATGCTCAGTCTTAACCTACCTAGCCTAACTTAGGCGTACAATCCCATAGTAGATAACGATCCATAGTATGTTTAACTATCTAGTGCATAAACTCAACTAGTTATCAACCATTCACAAAAAAATGCCATCTATTCCAGGTTCCAATGTCAAAACTAAAGTGGGAGTGATCTAACCAATTCTAAACAAGTAACCAACCACATGAACTTTCATCACATATAATCAACACAAATAATAAAGTAACCCTAGAGGTACTCTAAGAAATAATCTCTTACCTTTTAACCGTTTGATCCCAAGGGAGCCTCATACTGAGGACCTCCCAAACCACTTAACATAACCATGGAAATAGGATCATTCGAAGAGAGTTTTCAAGAGAATTTTTTTTTAAAATTTCCAAATGGGCCACAAACCATTCATGATTAATAAAAATTTCCAAAAAGAATCAACCACACCATTTACGAACCAAAAAAATTTGGAAATCATTTTGAGAAACCTAAATCACCATTTTAAAATCCAAATTCATTTACAAAACCAAAACCACACTTTAGAATCCATGAATCATTTATAAAGGTTAAAATGGAATTTTAATAAAAATTTAGTGTGTATATCATAACAAAACAATCCCAAACACTTCAAAATAGAAAGAAAATCTACTCGTTTTTTATCAAAATATTATTCTAACAATATATATCACTAATTAACATCCAAGGAATGTGGAAAAATAACTAAATCAATGATTCTTTAATTTAAATGATGAGTGAAAAGGAAAACCTACCTCTAACCATAATCTCTTCAACAATGCCAACAAAAATCAACATCATGAAGGACCAAAGGGGAATCCTAAAACCACAAAATCCCTAATTTAAAATCAAAGAAAAATTAACCCTATATCCACAATCCCTTGGAAGAAGAATAAACCAAGAGGAAATGTAAGAAGAAATAAGTGGAGGAGTATAATAGAAGATAAAATTAAAAAATCCTCCCAAAACATCAAGAATAACTTAGATCCAACAATTGGGATAAGAGATATATATTGGATAAGACGTGAGGAGCCCCCCTAGTGTAGAATGAGCCAAGAGAGGGTGAGAGGGGTCATTTGGGGTTAACAATCCAATAGGGTAAAAAGGTAAATTCACATTTTTCAAATACCTAGGTACTATATAGGGTTAGGACACAAGGTTTCCCAAACTATGTGCCAACCATGTTATCCTTTCTAGACACACTATCCACCCACATTGTTGGGCCACATGGTTTTAAAAACCATTCCCCAACCATACGACATGGTTCTGTCAAAAATGGTAGAACCATGTTCTTAAATTCCACATGATTTTCCTAATAATGCTTATGTAATGTGCCCTTGACCATAGACACCCAAATACTCTTAGTGTTTCTCTTTAGAGATTCACAGTTTGGGTCAAATAGTGATGATTTCCTGAAACTCAAACCAAGCATGTTCAAAATGAACAAGAAATTTTATAATCCCCAAGAGGGTGTGTAACACCTGAGAATTTTATGAGAAATTTTTTTTATGTTATATAAATCATCAAAGGAATATTTCATTACACACAACACTAGCTTGACTTGCTTTACACGCAACCGCCACCTTCCTCGATAGCTTGCGTCGTACGCAATACTGAGTTTCACTAAACAACGATATGCTATTAAAATATTATTAAAACTATCAATTATGAATAGTACTAACTGAATTTTGAATTTTATAACATTTTAATTCAACTTATACATTTTCTAGAATGAGGTATAAGAGCAAAATCAGTTTTTTTTGGATAAAAGAAATATTTTTCAAAAAAATACAGTTTTTCCGCCTTTTGATGGCGCACCCACATTAAATCTAGTTTTTGACATGTTTATAAGTTCAAGTTGACAAAATAAAATTCTTCTTTTGAATCAGGGTATAAAAATTTACTTTGGATTTGATATTTTTTTGATAACTTTGATATTTTGATGAATAGTAAAAATACGCTAATTTGATAATTAAAAACAACTTTTTTTCATTGAGATAATTTATATGGATAAATTATAATATTGAATGGTTTTAAAGTATAAATTGAATATATTTTTACCATTTAATATAATGTATGTCATTAACATTAATTTCACATTGAATTCATAGGTAAAAACATTTCAATCTTGGGCAATGTTTTAACTTCTAAAACCCATTTTCTTAACAATGGGATTTATTTTAAATTAATTACTGCAACTTATATGTTTTGAATTTTGAAAAATGGATTCCATATTCCGAATCAGTGGGTCCAAATTATGTTAATAGACTACCTTTTATTTTTGGGCATTATGAATAGTAACTACGGTAAATTTTATTTATCATAGTTAAAGGTAAATCGGGTAATTAAGGGTAAATATAAGATTATAAAATTACCCTGACACCTGCCAAAATCATATTTGATGACTAAAAGTCGACCCATATCACCTAAGGGTCAGATTAGATTTATTTAATGGACTTTTTTCCATGAAAATAATTTAATTATTATTAAAACCAAAAGAATGTGACAACATGTCACTTTCTTAAATCTTATAAGTATAATAATTTTAATTTGATTATAAACATCATGAAACTTCGAACATGAATAGTCTCCAGAAAGCTAATACAATTATATACATCATAGGAATTTATTTAGAATTTTTAGGGATTATATAATTTTAATTAATTATGACACAATAGTGATGTTGAAATTATTTTATTAATTAAAATATCAAATAAATTGTTTTAAAAATATTAAAATAAATATTATATGAACTATTTAATGTGATACACTAATTTTCTATATACATATGACATTTTATTAATCTATTTAAGCTTTTAGTTTGAACATATCTTCTGTAAATATTTTATTTAAATTCAAATAAATGAATATTGTCAACATTGACACTATTGTTATTTTATAAATATAACATATTATAAAATTGTTTAAAAATCACAAAAATATTTAAATATTAGAAATTAAAATTTATATGGTCGAAATGTCATAATGTGTCAAATTATGGAAAATTCACAACACATATGTAATTATTTATAATAATTTAAAATTTAGAATATTATTACCCCAAATAAAATAAAATTGATAAATAAGGATAAATCGAGTTGATAATAAATTCCTAACATGTCTAAATTTTATTGGTTGATGAGATTAAAACCCTATCACATCTAAGCTTTGGATATGAGTCATTTTGGAACTTTTTAAGTGGGTTTGGGATTTAATATAAACTAATATTTATTATATTTCCAAAGGTGCCCCTCTCCTCCCTTATAAAAGGGCACCTCCTCCCTCTCTTCCTCACACCAATTTGAGCCTTCGAGCTCAGCCAACCCCTGCCCATTTCACTTCCCCACTTCCTTAGAAACCTACTATAGGTACTGGTCTTATCAAAAGACCAACTCTAGTGCCTCAAGAGAAAGTTTAAAGGAGGCACTTCGAGAAAGAGGTAATACCTTCTACCGTTTTCTTCAAGTTCCATTCTTCTTCTACTACCTATTATTTAGTTGTTTCATTAGGAAGTAATAACATCATTATCACTTATATACTTATATGTTATTATAAATATGAAACAACCCTATTTCACCTCTTATCCATCCTACGGAAAATTAAATCACCGCGCGTGCGTACGTACGGAATATCGTCTCCACGCCGTGGTGTAATCTATTTTCCACCACCACCTTACTTGGATGGGTATAAGGGTGAACTTAATGAATATATATGATTATTGTAAAGTGGTATTGATTCTGATATAGTATACATACAATACAATTCCACGATCATGGGAATGATATCATCGCTCGTGCGTACGTGTGGAATACCGTCTCCATGATGTGATGTGATTCGTTCTACATGATCTTCATTGCATAATGATTATATAAATGAATTGAATGAATCAATATGATATATATTACACTAATACCATTTTGTAAATGAGGTATCTATATCCTAAAGAGAATAATAAGAATTTATTCGACAAACACGCATAAGAACAAAAAGTAATAAACACCCGAATAACAAGTAGTAATGAAATATTCCTAATAAGAAGCTAAGAATATGAACATATATGATATCATAACAATAAGTATTATTCTGTAATAAGTCAATAACATTATTTAAATCATTATATAGGAGGTTCGGACACTTACGAAGCAATTCAGACCTCAGGTAAGGGAAAATATCAAAATCTCATTTTATCCGAGATTGTTTATACTTTGGTATTTACTGGGGTGTATTTTATCATCCAAATCCATGTTTCCTTAATATGTAATATTGTTTCCATCCACCTAAAATTGTGTAAATACAATTTTACCCTTCGGTGAGTTTTTAGTAAAAGATATAAAAGGAATCTTTTGTCGTTTTTCGTACGAGGTACTTTTTGACTTTTCCGACAAAAGTACGAAAAGAATGTTTTTTTTACTTATACGGCATGAATGGATTTTTAAAACATTATTTCCAAGAATCTTACTTTACAAGTTTTCAAGTTTATTTTTATTCAACTTTTTTTATTTTAATATTGTATGACATGTTAAGAAAGGAAAATTTTTTTGATGTTGAAAGGATATTTTCCTCAAGAATAGAGTTCAAGTGTTTTATCAAAATTATTTTCCATCTAAGAAAATAAAGGGTTCTATTTCTATCCCAATTTTTACATTGATTTGACTATGTTGTGATGGAATTATTTTTATGAATTCCTTTATCATATATGAATTGTTTTATGATGTCACGATTTTTAAGATTCCCATTTTTATTACATGGGTTATGCTATGATGTATGGTTTATGATTTTGTGGCACACATAAGAATGGTATCATTATGAGATGGATGGGACCTATATCTCCCTCCAATTCATTGGGTAAATATTTTATATCTCATGAGATAGACATGGCTAGAACGGTAGGTTAAACCGGTTCAGTGAAACATGACTAAAACGAGGAGTGAACTCGGTTCATAAATGGACTTTGTCCACTAAGATAGTCTTGGCAGTGAGTCTTGACTAATAAGAAATGATTCTCTATGATTATGTGTGTATGACACAAAGTTTCATGTTTTAAGATATGATTATTGGGATTTCATTTCAGTACAATGATTTATCCCGTGTTATGAAATTATGCTCTCTTTTGCAGGTTAAGATTTCCAAAATGTTATGTTCTTAGGAATATGATGTGATTGATATTTCTTTTTTTTACCCTTACTGAGCATTTGAGCTCACCCTTTTGTTTGTTTTCTTTCCCAGGGTAAGGAAGAATATTATAAAGTAAGATATGCCAAAAGGGACTATAGATATGATGAAATAAATGGGATACACTGTAGATTCTTTATGAACCAGTTGTTTATGTTTCCCAGTTTCTAAAGACACTGTACCTCAATGATCCTTTCATGGTTTTGTTATATGTTGTAATAAGTATGTTAAACTTTTGATGTAATAACAATGTATGTAAAGTATGGGTCGTTATAGTTGGTATTAGAGGAAAGGTATAATCAACCTTTGGAAACTAGGATGTGAAAGCCTTAGTAAGAACCCCAAGGAAAAGTCTAAGCATAGAACACAATCTTAGTGTTTTATTAATGACCATGAATAACCTAGGATAAGACCTTAAGTGTGAAATTTTATTCTTGATTGTGTGGTTTTCCTATTAAAATTATTTTTGCTCACACTATTCTTCTTGGTTTTAGTCAATGGCTGGAACCCTAAGGAACCATGTTAATGCGAAATGCGACGGGAAATGCAATGATTGTCCCCCTGAGCAACCAAACATTATGGGAGATGGAATAAAAAATCTTGTAGCCATGCTCACACAACTTTCTCAAGCTATGAATTATGCAGGACTTCCAAACGAGCAAAGGAAGGAGCAACATTTTGTTGAATCCTTCATGAGGCAGTGTCCACATTCTTTCAGCGGGTCTACTGATCCATTAGTTGCTGAACAATGGATTAGTACAACTAAAAAGATATTTTCAGTTCTTCAATGTTCTGAACATGATAAATTCATCCTAGCAGTTTATCGTTTGGAAGGAGATTCTGATCAATGGTGTAATCTTATTAAGAATATGAGGCAAAGGGATGAAATTGAGTCCATGGAATGGGACGAGTTCAAGAACTTATTTTTCAATAAGTACTTCCCTCATATTCTCCGAACAAAGATGGAGAACGATTTTCTTGAACTGAAGAAAAAGGATGATGAATCTATTGGTACCTATGAAGAAAATTTTACAAGACTTAAAAGGTACGCATCTGGTATTATTATCCAACCTTAGAGTAAGATCAATCGATTCTTTAATGGATTAAAACCAAGTCTTCGAAGGGAGTTAGCCATAAGGGACTTCAATAGCTACGAAGAAATCGTTCGATGTGCTCTCAAAGTCGAGATGGAGATTGGAGTAACCCATCAGTCATATGGGTTTGATAAGAAGAGGAAAATATAATTCAAAGGAAAATCTAAAGAGCACACTGAAAAGAAGATGATATTTCCCTTATGCTCATAGTGTGGAAAGAAAATGGAGGGAGTTTTCTTAAAAGGACAAGTAAATGTTTCAAATGTGGAAAGGAAAGTCATCGGGAATTTTAATGCCGCAATGATGGGAAGAAAATGTCCAATGATGAAAACAAAAGAAGGGACACACAGAATGAACCTACTACACTTCAATGTTTGAAGTGCAAGGAGATGGAGCATTATGCCAATAAATTCCCTAATCCAAGGGTTTTTTATGATGATCTACATCAACAAAATCTTAAGGCTAAAAACAAAGGAATGTGACATGCAATTTCTATCAGTGATGTGGAGTACGATAACGATGTGGTGAAAGGTACACTTACCATCCACTCTAAACTAGAAAATGTTTTATTTGATTCTGGATCCACCCACTCTTTTATTTCTAAAGATTTTTCTAATTGTATCACCGTATTACCTCTAAAATTAGATGTTGAGTTAGCTGTGACAACACCTAATGGCACAACAGTCGCATCAAAAGTTTATAATTCTTCCCTGATTGAAGTTTGTGGGAAAGTGCTTCTTGCAAATCTTGTGATCCTTCCTATAGTGGAATTTGATGTGATTCATGGCATGGATTGTCTTTCTTTATATGGACCTCATATCAATTACCAAAGAAGGGAAGTCACATTTCATATTCCAGATCAATCTATTGTCGTCTATCGATGCAAGGATGAACATAAACTTCCAGGGGAAATTTCTTCCATCTTATTGGTCTTGACTCCACTTAATGAAGGTTATTTATCTCAAATGGTTGGTGAGAAACTCACAATTAATAATATTCCCATTGTATGGGATTCTGATGATGTCTTTCCGGAGGAATTGCTGGGTCATCCACCAAATCGTGAAGTTGAGTTTTCAATAGAACTCGTAACGGGTGCTTTGCCTATTTCAAAGACACCTTATAGAATTGCCCCAATTGAGTTGCATGAATTAAAGAAGAAACTCCAAGAGAATCTTGATAAGGGATTCATACACCCTAGTGCATCACCTTGGGGAGAACCTGTTCTGTTTATTAATAATAAAGAAAGATCAATGAGACTCTACATTAATTATCGAGAACTTAACAATATCACTATCAAGAACAAATATCCTCTCCCATGCATTTATGACCTATTTGACCAACTACGCAGAGCTCAATACTTTTCCAATATTGATCTTCGTTCAGGGTATCATCAATTAAGGTTCAAAATGTAGGATATACCGAAGACAACTTTCCGTACAAGGTATGGACACTATTAATTTATAGTGATTCCATTTGGTCTTACTAATTCCCCTGCTATCTTCATGGATCTAATGAATAGAGTCATTAGAGACTACCTTGATCAATTTGTGGTAGTCTTTATAGACGATATTCTTGTCTATTCAAAAATCAAGGAAGAACATGAATAACACTTGAGAATTATATTGAAGACCCTGAGAAAGGAGAAGCTTTATGCCAAATTTACCAAGTGTGAATTTTGGCTTCAAAAAGTTTCATTTTTGGGTCACATAATCTCAAAAGAGGGGATATCTGCGGATCCAGCAAAAAAAGAGGTTATTGAAAGATGGTCGAGACTAACAACAGTAACTGAGATCCAATGTTTTCTTGGTTTGGATGGATATTATCGAAGTTTTGTGAAAGATATTTCACAATTATCTAATCCACTCACCATGTTGACTTGAAAAGGAGTTAAGTTCGTTTGGACGGACGAATGTGAAGAGAATTTCAAGGAGTTGAAAATAAGGTTATCCAGTGCACCTGTACTCACACTTCCTTGTAGTGGAGAAAGGTTTGTGATCTATAGTGATGCATCCAAGAAGGTACTGGGATGTGTTCTCATGCAAAATGATATGGTGATAGCTTATAACTCATGACAGTTGAAAATCCATGAGCAAAATTACACAACTCGTGATTTGGAGTTAGCTGCGGTAAACTTTGCATTAAAGATTTGGAGGCATTACCTTTATGGTGAAATGTGTGATATTTATACTGATCATAAAAGTTTAAAGTATATTTTCACACAAAAGGAGCTGAATATGCGTCAAAGAAGATGGTTGGAGCTGATTAAGGATTACGACTGCTCAATTCATTAACACCCTGGGAAAGCAAACAAGGTGGCAGATGCATTAAGTCGACAAGACCATGCCAGTTTATCCATGATGAGGATCACAAAAGATCCAATATTTATGGATTTACAAAGGATGGATCTTGGAATTATAATGGAAGGGGGAAAATCGTATCTTTCTCAAATAAATGTTCAACCATATATACATGTGAAGATTAAAGAGGCACAGAAAGTAGATGTAGGGTTACAAAAGAAGGTGAGAAATGCTCCTGAATTCAACCTTGATTGTGATGGGATAATAAAGTTCAGGAATCGGGTTTGTGTTCCTCCCATCCCCGAATTAAAGATGGAGCTGCTGGATGAGGCACATAGTTCTTCATTCTCTATTCATCCTGGAAGCACGAAGATGTATAGGGACCTGAAAGAGTACTTCTTGTGGGATGGCATGGAATGAGATGTTGCTGAATATGTCTCTCGATGCTTGGTTTTTCAGCATGTTAAAGCTGAGAGACAGAAGTCTAAGGGGATGTTACAACCATTACCCATACCCGAATGGAAATGGGAAAACATCATTATAGTCTTTGTCACAGGACTTCCTAAAACATCCAAAGGCAATAATGCTATCTGGGTCATAGTTGATCGTCTTACAAAGTCTGCACACTTTATTCCTATTAGAGAGGATTTCTCTCTAGGTCAGCTTGCCAAGATATATGTAAAGGAAGAGGTAAGATTTCCTGGAGTACCACTTTCTATTATATCTGATCGGGATCCGAGATTTACCTCGAAGTTCTGGCGAAGTCTTCAACATACTCTGGATACAGAGTTGAGTTTCAGCACTGCTTATCATCCTCAGACAGACGGTCATTCTGAGAGAACAATTCAAACTCTAGAAGATATGTTGAGAGCTTGCTCTATGGATTTCAAAGGTGGTTGGGATCAACACATAACATTGGTGTAATTTTCTTATAATAATAGCTTTCACTCCAGTATTCAGATGGCTCCTTATGAAGCTCTCTATGGAAAGAAATGCAGGACTCCAACTTGCTGCGATGAAGTTGGGGAAAGAAAGCTATTAGGACCTGATCTCATTGATGAAATGGCAGAAAATGTAAGATCTATTCAACAACACATAAGAGTAGCTCAGAGTCGATAGAAAAGTTATGCTGACAACCGAAGAAAAGACCTAGAGTTTGAAGTGGGTGATAAAGTGTTCTTACGAATATCTCCCTGGAAGAGGGTCATGAGATTTGGAAAGAAGGGGAAGTTGAGCCATAGATATATCGGTCCTTTCGAAATACTAGATCGTGTCGGGAAGGTAGCTTACCGATTGGCGCTTCCACCGAATCTCTCTCAAGTACACGATGTGTTCCATGTATCTCTCCTGGGAAAGTACATAAATGATCCTTCACATGTACTCAGCTCGTAATTTGTACCGCTGGAGCAAGATCTTTCTTATGAAGAACAGCCGTTAAGATTCTAGATTATAGCGAAAAAGTCCTACGAAACAAGACCACTCGCTTGGTGAAAGTTTTATGGAGGAACCACCAATTAGAATAAGCTACATGGGAGTTTGAGGATATGATGAGGGAGAGATATCCTCATCTGTTTGTTACAATGTGATGAATTTCGAGGGCGAAATTCATTTTAAGGGGGGTAGAATGTAACACACGATACTTTTATGAGAAATATTTTATTTATGTTATATAAATCATCAAAGGAATCTTTCACTACACACAACACTAGCTTGGCTTGCTTTACACACAACTGCGGCCATCCTCGATACCTTGCATCGTACGCAATACCAAGTTTCACTAAACAATGATATGCTATTAAAATATTATTAAAACTAGCCGTTATGAATAGTTATAACTGAATTTTGAATTTTATAAAATTTTAATTCAACTTATACATTTTCTAGAATGAGGTATAAAAACAAAATCTGTTTTTTTTTGATAAAAAAATATTTTTCAAAAAAATACAGTTTTGCCACCTTTTGATGGCCCACCCACATTAAATCTAGTTTTTAACATGTTTATAAGTTCAATTTGACAAAATAAAATTCTTCTTTTGAATCAGGGTATAAAAATTTTCTTTGGATAAATTTTTGATATATTTCTAATAACTTTCATATTTTGATGAATAGTAGAAATACGCTAATTTTTTAATTAAAAAAACTTTTTTTATTGAGATAATTTATATGGATAAATTATAATATCGAATGGTTTTAAAGTATAAATAGAATATATTTTTACCATTTAATATAATTTATGTCATTATCATTAATTTCACATTGAATTCATAGGTAAAAACATTTCAATCTTTGGCAATGTTTTAACTTCTAAAACTCGTTTTCTTAACAACAAGATTTATTTTAAATTAATTACATCAACTTATATGTTTTGAATTTTGAAAAATGGATTCCATATTCAGAATCAGTGGGTCCAAATTATGTTAAAAGACTACTTTTTATTTTTGGGCATTATGAATATTAACTACGGTAAATTTTATTTACCATAGTTAAAGGTAAATTGGGCAATTAAGGGTTAATATAAGATTATAAAATTACCATAACACCTGCCAAAATCATATTGGATGACTAAAAGTCGACCCATATCACCTTAGGGTCGGATTATATTCATTTAATGGACTCTTTTCCATGAAAATAATTTAATTATTATTAAAACCAAAGAATGTGACAACATGTCACTTTCTTAAATCTTATAAGTATAATAATTTTAATTTGGTGATAAACATAATGAAACTTAGAACATGAATAGTCTCCAGAAATCTAATACAATTAGCTACATCATAGAAATTTATTTAGAATTTTTAGGGATTAAATAATTATCATTAATTATGACACAATAGTGATATTGAAATTATTTTATTAATTAAAATATCAAATAAATTGTTTTAAAAATATTAAAATAAATATTATATGAACTATTTAATGTGATACACTAATTTTCTAGATACATATGACATTTTAAGAATCTATTAAAGCTTTTAGTTCGAACATATCTTCTGTATATATTTTATTTAAATTCAAATAAATGAATAGTGTCAAAATTGACACTATTGTTATTTTATAAAAATAACATATTATAAAAAATTTTAAAAATCACAAAAATATTTAAAAATTATAAATTAAAATTTATATGGTCTAAAATGTCATATAGTGTCAAATTATGGAAAATTCACAACCCATATGTAATTATTTATAATAATTTAAAATTAAGAATATTATTACCACAAATAAAATAAAATTGATAAATAAGGATAAATCGAGTTGATAATAAGTTCCTATCATGTATAAATTTTATTGGATGATGATATTACAACCCTATCTCATCTAAGATTCGGATATGAGTCATTTTGGAAGTTTTTAAGTGGGGTTGGGATTTAATATAAACTAATATTTCTTATATTTCCAAAGGTGCCCCTCTCCTCCCTTATAAAAGGGAACCTCCTCCCTCTCTTCCTCACACCAATTTGTGCATTCAAGCTCGGCCAAACCCTGCCCATTTCAATTCCCCACTTCCTTAGAAACCTACTAGAGGTACTGGTCTTATTAATAGGCCAACTCTAGTGTCTTAAGAGAATGTTTAAAGGAGGCACTTCGTGAAAGAGGTAATACCTTCTACTGTTTTCTTCAAGTTCCATTCTTCTTCCACTACCTCTTATTTAGTTGTTTCATTATGAAGTAATAACATCAGTATCACTTATATACTGATATGTTATTATAAATATGAAACAACCCTATTTAACCTCTTATCCATCCTACGGAAAACGAAATCACCGCGCGTGCGTACGTACGGAATACCGTCTCCACGCCGTGGTACAATCTATTTTCCATCCCCACCTTACTTGGATGGGTATATGGTTGAAAGTAATGAATATATATGATTATTGTAAAGTTGTATTGATTATGAAATTGTATACATACAATAAAATTCCATGATCATGGGAACGATATCATCGCTCGTGCGTACATACGGAATACCATCTCCACGATGTGATGTGATTTGTTCTACATGATCTTCATTGAATAATGATTATATAAATGAATTGAATGAATTAATATGATATATATTGCACTAATACCATTCTGGAAATGAGGTATCTATAACCTAAAGAGAAGAATAAGAATTTATTAGACAAACACGCATAAGAACAAAAAGTAATAAACAGCCGAATAACAAGTAGTAATGAAATATTACTAATAAGAAGCTAAGAATATGACCATATATGATATCATAACAATAATTATGATTTTGTAATAAGTCAATAACATTATTTAAATCATTATACATGAGGTTCGGACACTTATGAATCCAATAGGACCTAAGGTAAGGGAAAATATCCCAAGCTCATTTTATCCGAGATTGTTTATAATTTAGTATTTACTGGGGTGTATTTTATCATCCACATCCATGTTTTCTCAATATGTAATATTGTTTCCATCCACCTACAATTGTGTAAATCCAATTTTACCCTTCAGTGAGTTTTTAGTAAAAGATATAAAAGGAATCTTTTTTCGTTTTTCGTATGAGGTACATTTTGACTTTTCCAACAAAAGTATGAAAATAATGGTTTTTTAACTTATACGGCATGAATGGATTTTTAAAAAATTATTTCCAAGAAGCTTACTTTACAAGTTTTCAAGTTTATTTTTAATCAAATTCTTTTAGTTTAAAATTGTATGACATGTTAAGAAAGGAAAATGTTTTTGAAGTAGAAAGGATATTTTCTTCAAGAATGGAGTTTAAGTGTTTTATTAAAAATTATTTTCCATCTAAGATAATAAAGGGTTCTGTTTCTATCCCTATTTTTACATTGATTTGACTATGTTGTGATGGAATTATTTTTATGAATTACTTTATCTTATATGAATTGTTTTATGATGTCACGATGTTTAAGATTCTCATTTTTATTACATGGGTTATGCTATGATGTATGGTTTATGATTTTGTGGCACACATAAGAATGGTATCATTATGAGATGGGTGGGACCAATATCTCCCTCCAATGCATTGGGTAAAGATTTTATATCTCATGAGATAGACATGGATGGAACGGTTGGTTAAACTGGTTCAGTGAAACAGGACTGAAACGAGGAGTGAAATCGGTTCAGAAATGGACTTTCTCCACTAAGATATTCTTGGCAATGAGTCTTCACTAATAAGAAATGATTCTCTATGATTATGTCTGTATGCCACAAAGTTTCATGTTTTAAGTTATGATTATTGGGATTTAATTTCACTACTATGATTTATCCCTTGATATGAAATTATGCTCTATTTTGTAGGTTAAGATTTCCAAAAATGTTATGTTCTTATGAATATGATGTGATTGATATTTCATTTGTTTACCCTTACTGAGCATTTGAGCTCACCCTTTTGTATGTTTTCATTCCCCAGGTAATGAAGAAGCTTATTAAGTAAGATATGCCAAAAGGAACTATAGATATTATGAAATAAATGGGAGACAATGTAGACACTTTATGAACCAGTTGTTTATGTTTCCCAGTTTCTAAAGACACTATACCTATATGATCCTTTCATGGTTTTGTTATATGTTGTAATAAGTATGTTTAAATTTTGAAGTAATAACAATGTATGTAAAGTATGGGTTGTTATAGGGTGCATGGTTACCCATTAATTTTGAACCTAAACTATTAAAGAGATGAAGAACAACCCGAATCCAAAAGTTTAAATATGAAACAACTAGAAAATGAGAGAGAAACCAATAACAAAAATATAAACCAAAATATTAGAAGAAACTAAAAGCTAGGGTGTCACATTGTGTAGTGTGAATATGTAATATTATGACTTTATTTAATGAAATGGGTAGAATATAATAGTTATATAACCATTATTTGAGTATATATAGTAGTTGAGTATAATACCAATAGACATATTGCCAGTTTATAATTATCAATTGGTTGTTAATATTTATAATGATTGTTTAAACATATAAAAATTTAGGAATGAATAACATTGATCAATGAATAGGATGTTTAGATAATCGGTTGATTGATAGTCAAATTTATTATAATTGTAAATTCAATAAGTCAAAGTTCGATGGGCTTTGTGTGTGGGAATATATAGTTCCACTCTTCATCAAAAGTTGGATAATCAGAAATCCATAATTCTAATGACATCAAGGGATTTATAAAATGTTGTTAAATATTCTTAAAATAATTATATAGAAAAAAAGATCAAATTTTTTTTACTAGGTAAAGTGGTTGAGGTCACCATTTTTAGAGGAAATAAACAATGACAGTCAATTTCGAGGATCTTAGAGGTATATAGGAATGTCATGTGACTTCAAAAAAATCTTATAAATGGATGTGGGGACTAAAAATGAATATTATTTTTGACATGGAAAAATTTATCATTATTTTATATATTATTAATCATTATATATTGAAAAATTACTATTAGGTTTTTAGTTAGTTTTATTCTTTGACTTTTGATAATAGAAAAAGTCATAGTGGTTCCTCATTTTCATGTAGGAAAAATGCATAAAGAATGTCAAATTATCTTATGTTCATTTATAAATTTATATACTTCAGTTAACATGTATATATATTTCATATGTTTCTATTTTTTTATTTTTTCTAGGGTTTTTGTGTGAGGTCAAATTTGTGTGGTGTGTAGGATATAGTTACTTCCTACATCCAGTACGATTAGTATAGGAAGAAAGAGTTTTTTAGAGGTTCGGTATTCCACATAAAGGATATGTGTTTGATCTTCCAGTGGATATTTCAATCAAACTTCATGTGTTATATCTGTAGTAAAAGTAACGTGTTTCTCATTATACAATTTCTACCCATCAAGTTGTATCAAATGGAGGGTTCGGAACATCCTTTTTTGGAACACTAGAATTAGTGTGAGGCATAACCTTATATAATGGAAAGATCTGAATAGCGATGTCTATGGAAAATATTTTGACTTTACGAGTTTTCATAATGAAAAAACCTAATTCAAAAGTACATAGATTCCATATTGTCTAGGATAAAGCCTCTATTAATAGAGGAGGAATGATAATTCCTGGAAAAAATATAATTGGTGATAGAAGGAATGACTCTTTCCTGGAATGTTGAGTTTAATATTCCGGGGTAGAATAAAAAAATAAATTCCATGATGGGGTTTCTCATCATGTATATAAAAATGGCCCTGAACAAGGCTTTCATTTTGTGAGGATGGTTTGGAGTATTGTTATTAGATGGGAGACTAGTGAAAAAACATGTCAATAACATTATCATTATTCTTGGGATGCTTCAATCAGTGAAGGTAAATTTTTTATATCTTGTATGTGAATTTCTTAAGTTTTCATCAATTATAGAGAGATACTCTATACTTTTTACTGTTGTTATAAACTCCATTATAAAATATGATCGGGTGTTTTATTATATCCAAAATCTAAAACTCATTGAATAACTCTGATGAAGGGAAGATCCTTCACTAGTATAAAGTTCCCTTAATACTAATGGAAGGGGATGTTCACCCCATAAAGTGTGGGTATGTTGAATGAATCCTTCAATATAGAATTTTCATGAAAGATTGAGGAAAGTCAGTTTCTCTTGAACCAAACTACTAGAAATATGAGAAGACAAAATATCAAGAAGGACTATAAGTGTATATGTGAGAAAACTGAAAAGGAATCTGCATCTCATAGTTCAGATTCTATCAATAAAAAATATAAGAAATGGTTGGCCAATTAGTTTAAACAAATCGATCGAGTCTTGGGTGGTTGTATATGGTGCATCATTACATTCAAATGATAAGAAATAATGTATGAAAAACTATTTTTTTGGAAATTTGGGAAATTCAATCTAGTAGATTGAGAAGCTCTAAATTTTTTCAAAAAATGATATGTCAATATCCAAATAAATTATGGAGGATTATCAAAACTATCTTCAGATAATAAAATCTATTTCAAAATGATAAATATAATTTCTATAGGAAAATTATACGATTTCCTCTATAAAAATAGACATTATAATTCATAATGGAAGGTTAACCATGAATAAAAAGTGATATTTAACTTTTTAAAGGATGAAAACCTCTAACTTATTAGAAATTTAGATGTAAGTGGTTTTATTATAAGTTTGTTTGCTGATGATCTAGAAGTATGTAACTATATTTTTGGACACTTCAGTGAAAAAAACATTAATGTTTTTAACACTAAGGTAATATTCAATATTGATCACATAAAAATAGGTAAGTATCCATTTTGTGATATGAGAATGTAGAGTAGAATGGATTTCTACTTAGATTTTGAGAACTCTTAATATCTAATGTTGGATCTTCTCTACATAGATTTTTGGGGACCTTATCATGTTCTATCCTATGGTGGATGCCTTTACATCCTAATTTTAATCGATGATTCTAAAAGGAAAGTATGTATTTAATTCGAGATGCATAAATCTTATGTATATTTATAGTTTTTCTGTGGAAAGTGTTTTATTAAATAGAATGTTTAAAGAATTTGATGTAACACCCTATGTTTTTAAAAGAATATATTTCTTAATAGATCGCTTAACCTGTAACACCAAGCTTTAAGAGAATCAGGATATAACATTAAAATAGTATTCAAATATTACCATTATAACCTTGCCTTTGAATAAAAGGGTATAAAAATTATAAAAACACTATGAAATCTACATTATGGTCATTATCAATACAAATTTACTGATTAATAAGCACTAAATTTTTAGTAATTTCATTTAGTTCATCAATAATATGTTTTGTTCAAAATGGATTTTATTTATATTTGTGAGAGAATATTGTAATTAATTTATAGATCATTTTAAAAATATATTTTATAAAAAGGATATAATAACTGAAATCGGCATATCAAAATTATCTTAGACTGAATGTTTTTGATTTTTCTAAAAATGTTAAATTTTTAATGAATAGTAAAAATACTTCTTTTTAATGGAAATTGTATTTCATTTTCAAGTATTAAAAAAGAAAAATTCTATTTTGGATATTTATGAAAAATTAAATATATCATTTTGATTAATGAAAATAAAATTATTTTCTTTGGAATGAATTTTATACCTTAATTCGGAATAAAAAAATATACTTAAAAGGAATTTTTCTGAAAAACTATTTTCAACATTCCAGTTTAATTTTAAAATAAATTCGACCATTTATATGAATTGAATCATAAAAATAGATTATATATTTGGAATCAAGAATTTGAAATTTTTTAGATATATTTCCATTATATTTTTAGTCATCATATTAAATTTTGTTTCCAATGTAAAGGTCAAATATGTTCATTAAGGGTAAAAACAGTGTGGTAAGGAAACAATGTAACCCTAACACCAGCATTAATTTTATGGGAGGTGTAAATTTCAATCATAAGAATCCAAAATTACATTATATTACCCTTTTCCCCATTTTTATAGGATTTTGACAATTAAAATATGTTTATTTAATGATAAGTCAAATATTTTATCCTCTTTATTTTATTAACATTAAATTTGGGGCATAGGGATAAACATAGTCTATTTTTAGTTATAAATGATTATTTCAAATAGAATTGATTTTTTCTCATGTTATATTATTCATAAATTTTAGTGATGAGATAATACAATTAAATGCTTATGCAACACCAGTACAATATTTAGTTAAGTAATATTAAAGTTAAATAATGATTTTAAAAATAATAAAACATATACAATTTGAGTGACTTATAGTTTCCCAAAAAAAATTTAGACACTTATAAGATATTTTTGGGGTTTGATATTTTTATATTTGATTTCCATTTATGTCAACCAGTTTTCAAATAAAAAATTAATGAATTTTGAAAAAATTGACATTAATGATATTTTTTTAAATAAAATATTTTTAAATTACACAAAATAAATTTAAATATTCTAAAATTTAATTTTAAAGGATAAGTTGTCTAAAATGTAATCCCTTTTCCTTTTATTATATAATTTTAACCTTATAGTTTAAATTATAACACTTTAATATTGAAATATTAATTACCATAAATACGGTAAAAATTGTATAACCAATGGGGTTAATCCCAAATATCATGTTTAAAATTTAATAAAAATCAGTAATAATTTAATTTTTTGATTAAATTAAGATAATATATTCCATATATTATAATACATTTTATTTTGGAACTACATTGCCTATGTTTGACATGCATTATAATATAATATTTCATTTAATTCTAAAAAATATATAAATGATATTGTATAATAAAAAATATTTTAATAAACTATTAAAAATTCTTTAAAATAATATACTTAGTCTAGTGATTGAGATTTGGTTTTATATATAATCCACTGTACATTTATTGGTCAATATTCCCGCTATTATAACTATCTTGACCCCTATATAGTAAAAAACTCTTTAACCATGATAATCATAAAAAAGGGTTAACATGGGTTAAAATAGCATAAAGGTGGAACTATTAACTAAGCTTGTCCAATTATTATTAGATAAGAGGATTTTGAATTATCAAAATTTTATATTTGAATCAAATCAATGTAGTTCCATTTGTATATGAAAATTAATTTGTATTTATTTAATAATATAAGTAATTCCATGAATTCCCCTCTATTATAAAAGGGAACCCACCCTTCTCTTCTCCACACACATTAAAAGAAATTTTATTCAGAATTTCACTTACATTATCTCTAACTAAAATCCCTTAAAATGTAATAAAGGTCTTGTTTTGGTAATAATTCAAAACCAAGAGGGGTTAAGGTGTAAAGAATATGAGGTTGTCAGAAGAAGAGGTATAGTACCAAACCAATTATTTTTTTCTTTCTTATTGAAAATACTTCAACTATTCTTCAAAAACGATAAAATAATAACTAAAATTTCTTCCATAGATTGAGATATTTTTATTTTAATGGAAAATCTTATTTTTTTCTCATCTTCTATAAAATGGGAAAATGAAACTATTCTTCGTGTGTATGATAGACTACTACCTCGTGAACCGATGTAACTATTTTACCATCATCAACTCTCACAACTTGTTATAGTGTGTTATATTAAGTATATATATTTATTATATTAATTAAAAAACTATTATTATGGGAATAATATATATTATCTATTTTCTTACATTTCTTTTCATTCATAAATGATAATGTCGTTTATGTGAACATGTGGACTGAAACCTCAATAAAGTGATTTGATTTAATTATCAAAAAATTAAAATGGATGATATACATATGAATATTTAAAGAAAAAATATCTTTTTTATGATATAATGAAAATTATAAAAATTAAAAATACCACTTCTCTTCTTTCAAACATGATCATTTAAAAATTGAAGAATTAGTCATGCATACATATGACCAACCGTCTCTAAGATTGCAACATAATTAATTTTTCATAAGCATATTTCATGATTGGTTTTAAAATTATAATTGATGCATAAAAATAAAAATTATATAACTATTATTATTCTAGATATATGGAATAATGACCATGTTGGTCTTAGTCAACCTACCAATGTAATTTTAGATGTATGAGCTGAATATGATGAAAACATCAGACATCAACTAAAATGATTGAGTAAAAAAATATAACAAGGTATCAAATAAAAAAGGAATATTAAACATGAAAAAGGTTCATAATTAATTAAATAGTTAACATAATTTTATTATTCTAGATTTTAAGTAACATACATGATGAGTTATTATCAAGGTAAGGGTCAATTTACAATAAAATACTCTTTTAAAATGTTTTAAATATTTATTTTCAAATTATTTCTCTTCCATGTCAATATTCTCAAAAAATTTATAGAATAAATTAAAATAGATATAAATTAATTATAAATTACATTTTGTGACTCATATTACTTTATTTATATGGTTTTCATAAGTAATATTTTTGTGTATATGTGTCGTTCTAATAAAAAGAAAAAATAAATGTCATATTTTTTCATATATAATGTCACTAATTTTCCCACCATTATAACTGTTATTTTAATTTTTTATTCCTTTTTAATATTATATATTTTTAAAATAAAACCCCACATCCCATTTTTTTGGGAATTTCATCTTCAAAATTTTCATTTCTAGGAAATAGATATATTAATATCTGGAAATATTTTCTAATTGATATAAAGAATATTTTTATCAGTGAGATATTGAAAGATGAATGATTTTATATGGTATGATTATGTTACCATTCTTGTTAATTTTTTATGATGATATATGGACCCATTATAAATAAGGAAGTAAAATTCTTTTATAAAAAAAGTTCTAGTGGTTCCGTGATAGCCCTACAATGCATTGGGTAAAATTTATGTCAGACAATGACCGTGAATGTTATTCCATTTGTAACTATGATGGTTATTCCATTTGTAACCATGAAGGTTATTTTAGGAGTGATATGAACATGATGTATCGAGATACCTATATTATTTATATATACTTTCTATATATTTTATAAATATATTAGGATATCAAAAGTGCACATAGTGTACATATTTTTTAAAGGAAACAATACTCAACCTCTATAGGTTGAAAAGTATTAGAACTTTTTAAAACAATATCATGAGTTTTCATGATTTCTATGAAATGATTATAAGTTTTATTTTTCCTAAAATATTTATTATGAAATATTATCTAAAAGGATTTGGGTACACAATTATACTTTTTAGTAATAAAATGTTTATTTTGAGATCAATGTTTATTTTGAAAAAATGAAAATTTTAATGATTATTTCTAAAATAATTGGTTTATTTGTTATTTTATTTAATTTTATATTTTTTTGTGACAATTCCACATTTTTAAAATGTTTTCCTTTTATGGATGAATATTAAGAAAATAATAAGTCTAGTAAAAAATGTAATGATTTTTCATGAAAAAAAAACATGTTTCTTTTTAAAAGTTCAGTATTATGGGAAAATTTATTCTGAATATAAATGTCCACATTATAATATAGGGGTTTTATATATAATTTTCTTACCTAAATATATAAAACTATAAACATAAAGAGTCCCAAAAAATTAAATAATGTTAATTCTTGACTAAAATATAAAGATTATATAATGATTTAATAATGGGACCTTATAGTTGGTATCAGTGGAAATGTTTATATTACATTTCAGATTAATATGTTTTTGAATGATGTTAACTTAATAGTTTTAAATACCACATTGGGTTTATATTTTTCAGTTTTATCATTAATTAGAAGGAATAAAAACTCTTTTTGATGTTTTTATGTGATGATGTTCTAAGTTGATTAATGATATTTTTGGAGCTATTTTATTAGATTTAGGTATATGTAACCATAGGATTAACATGAAGGATAATTTCATACTAATGATTTAACATTTTTTTTGGATGAAAGTAGAATGGTATGATATTACCTTTCAAATCAATAAGTTTTTAATATTTAAGAAACTATGATTATTTTTTAGTATTTTAAAGTTAAAGTATCATAGAATTTATATGGATATTTTTTTTAAGGACATTTTTCATTTTAAAATGAAATAATTCATTTCATGTTTTAATGATGTTATTTTCTACATATTACCAATCATTTATCAATATGATTGGAAATTTATATCACACATCCTTTTTATCCCTTCCAGATGATTTAATCATCACTATTGTGTAAAAGTATTCTTCAAATGATTTTGAAAGATTTTTTAAGATCCAAATCACCTATAAGAAACAATATGTTATATCCAAAACCTTTTTATTTCTAAAAAATTTATATGAGTCATGATATATCTTTTATTTTATTTAAAAATATCAACTCATACATATCATTTAGAAAGGGAAATAACAAAATGTACTTTCATATTTCATTCAAGAGATATAGACTTTATGATTGATGATAAATGGGATATTATCAACATAAAATAAGTCTATGATGTATGGATGTAAGCTATGAATTATTTTAATATATTCAATGTATGAAACATTATTGAGTTGATGTCGATGAATCATAATTAAATATTTCTTATAATATAATTATAGGAATAAGGTATTAAGGAGTAATATGAAAAAATCATGGTTACAGGTCAAAGCAATAATTAGAATAAAGGATGTGGTTCTCAATGATATTTTGATATATTCTATATTTTATGGGAAACATGAAAATACTATGTATTTTATATAATATATTTTATTTTAAATATTTTAAATAACATTTTAGATATAATATTTAACATCAAAATGTGTTAAAGAAAAATGGTGATAATTTTTGGATACACTCATTTTAGGGTATATGAAAATGGGAAAAATAATCATCAGGGTTAATATGTTCATAACATTAAGCAAATGATAATCAATTATGATTATTTGATTTTGTAGAAAGTTATACTTAATGAAAACAATAGAGGTTAAAAATTATTTTTTGATTATTGATATTTTTCTGGTGTAAATAATATATTGGGTAACAATAATAATTAAATTAATATAGTTCTAGAAAAAGGGAAAACCCGTCAAATCTGTGAAGGCAATGCATATTGAACCCAGAACAGAAGGGAATCATGGGTGAAACACCTAACACTATCCCATGCGATGCTCTAGTTAGAATGACATCAAATAAATCACTTGAAAATTAATTATCTAGTTGATGTTGGTAACATATGTTTTAACATATAGATAACGATAGATTGAAAATTGATTTGGTTATCAGGTGATTAATGATATTTTAGAATAATTTCACTATTTTGGGATCCTTATATAATTATCACTTCTAGAAATAGAGCCTATACCAACACTTTTTTCCCAATGTTTTAGAAAACCCGTTGGGAAAAAGAACCTATGCCAACGATTTACTAGAACTGTTGGCATATGCTATTTTATGTTGGGTTTTACCAATGGTTTAAGAAAACCATTGGTAAAGAGATATATTACCCAGGGGTTTTATTAATCGTTGGGAAAAATTATACCCAATTTAGGGCTCCCTCACTCACGACATTTCATCCTCGCGCACTCCTCCCCTCCCGGCCTCGACCTCCTCCCGGCCTCCGCCTCTGCCTCTTGGCCTCTGCCTCCACCTCCGCCTCCACCTCCCGACCTCTGCCTCCGCCTCCGCCTCCCGGGCCCCCTCTCTCTCCTCCGACGATGTTCCCCTTCCCCTCTAGGATCCTTCTCTGATGATGACGTCCCCCTCCCCTCTCAGATCCCAGTGACATTCCCCCCTCCCCTCTCGTCTCCCTCTATTGGCAACATCCGAGCTCAATCTCCTCCTCCGACATCCCCCGATCCCCACTCCAGTCGCATGTGAGACAAACCCTAGCCAAAAACCTCGCGAGATGTCCCCCTCCCTCAGCTCCCTCTCCTCCTTCCTGGGAAATAATATTGTCAGGGCCGACCCCTTCCCCCCAAGAGCTAGAGTAGCTATGGTGGAGTCGAATCTGGCTGGCTTTCAGCATTAGCTGAATGGGAGGTCTCAACCATGGCTTTGGGGTGCTTTTTATTAAATTAGTACTAATGTAATGGGTGCAATGTCTTCTTTTTCCCTACATTTTTGGTATCTACATTTTTTTCACTGTAAAAGAATGAATTTTTTGTTGTTTTAGTGTTGTTTAATCCAGATAGATCATTTTTGTTATATCTTCAATGATCATTATAGTCCACAATAGGTGTCCCTGAAGATAGGATAATTGTGTGCAGAGCTCCTAGATGCTACAGAAACTCAAAAGTGTTCCTTGTGGGTGAGACCCCTCTAAACTCACCAGGGATGATGTAGATAGATGCCTCACATGAAAATATATCCCTACCAGTGGAGTGACACATCAACAGTTCACTCCGGAACAGACATACACCTCTATTCCAGTCCAATAGGGTTGTGGGGTATAGTCCCCCATGTCATAAGGACAACCATGTCAGGCACATACACCTGATTTGAGTAGAGATAATTATCCTAACATGATTCTTTCTCTTGGGTAGGAAAATACACCTACCCATAATAACCACTTTATTCAATAGGTGGTTCCCAAAGTGAGTAAGAAGGAATCTAAGAAAAAGACACATCCAACACAGTCAAGAAATCAAGGGCCAATCTGTAATAAGGCCTTGCTCGATGATGAAGTTCTTGATGCACTCAGACAATTATCTTTTGCAACTCAAGATTCTACTCTCTCATTTCCCAATAGTCGGGACATTAATTCCGAAGGTCTGCATCAGACACTTCTTCATGAAGACTTTCTTAATGACAGTTCGGTCAATCTCGAATTATCAACTTCAGATGAGGGCCACAATAACCCTCTGTGTGGCCAGAAGACTAAGGAGATAGAGTTTTCATCTTTTGTTGTAACCCACCATGGTGGTCCTCCCCACGATGATGAATTTAGCTGCAAAAGTCTTCTCCGTATTAGTAATTCGCATTGCCTGGAAAATTCTCTAATGGACAATGTAGTGATGAGAAATCCCTCTTATCTTAAGGCACTTGAAAATGTAAAGCCATTAATGTATGATTCTTTACCAATATCTGGTAAAATACTTTTCCAATAAGAAGATATCCTAGGGTGTAGGTCATTCTCCGAACCATCCCTGAGTCATGCATCTTCTAGTTTTATAAGTGAATTCTCTACCGATATTGTTGAATCTAATGAAGAAACAAAGAAGCACCAACTTGGGTCTAAATAGGTAGAAGAATCTTTATCAAATGATAATAAGGAAGTACTGGATATGAGAAAACAACTGGCGAAAGGTGAAGTGCCAGTTATGTTTCGGCCTTTGGCTGACTCTCAGTGTGACATTCCAGAGATGTTGACGGAAGATGGAATTCATGATATTCATCTCAACATATGGAAAACTATTTGTCAGTTAAAAAATAAAATATTATCTTATGATGAATATGAAAATAATATAAAGTTAATAGAAGGGTTACAAGGACAAATTTATGTTTCATCTCTCTCAGTTTATCGATATCCGAAGGCTGAAAAGTAGCAGAGAGCACTTCAGCGTTCATGCCTTTGCGCACAAAGAAGATTGTGCCAGTTAATTTCCAATGCGCCATCTGGTATTCATATCAGGGGATGGGGTGTTCATGGAGAACTAAATTTCACTATACTCTCCGGTCAACAAATCCCACCGAAAGTGGTCTCATGCAATGTCCGGCCATAGTCAATCGGTTTTGTTTGTAATCAAAGGCTTGCTTAGGAATATGCCTCAACTAGTTCTTCTCAGAATGAGGAATACAGAGAAAAAGTTGTTGAATTTATTTTGAATCAGACAAATGAGAACATCGAACAAGATTCTCATTTAGAGCATGCACATCATCAAGTGATAGAAGTGTTAGAAATTATCCAACGGTCTTTTGAGCCGAGTGATCAGAGTGGATGCAGGTTAATGCATCCATCTAATTTCTGGACTAAAGTCCATAAGATCAGGATAGATTTTATGAAGGTCTCAGATAAAGAAACTCAAGAACCACCCCATCTTTCCATACATGGGACTATTTTAACCCATCCCTCAAAATCAACAAATAGGATTCGTGGAGCTGAACAGGAACAGCTTGAAAAGCCCCAGTCCACCATACTGGTGACTTTTTCAAATCCTCAATCTCTTCCTTAGAGAAAGTCAGTCTTTTATCTATTAGGTAAGAATCCCCAAGAGCAATGAAGAGACAAATTATCATGAGAATCCCTACAAATTATGGTTCTTCAATAAGTTTCAGAGGGATCAAATCAGCAAAAGGTAGTGTCTCAACAAGGACATGGAAGAAAACAATATCACAGAAATTCCAATAAAAGGGATAAAATGCGTTATGCATAAATTAATGTCATCAATACCGCTGTTGCTAATTCTCCCTATGATGTTCACTCAGAGGGATCAGATGAAGAGGTTCCTACTCAAGAAGTTGTACACACAGACACAAATGAAGAAGGTGTGCATACAAGAAATCAAAGGCTTACCCAAAATCTGGGTATTCCTTCAAATAACCAACTTCCCACTCTCTGAAAGGTGTCTAACAAAAGAAAAAGGGAAGAATCAGGTTACATACCTTTCCTCTGGAGAAGGCCAATCACTCTCACTAGAGAAAATATTCGCACAACAAGAGGAAGAGATGAAGTAATTAAGGAGGTTGAATACAAAACTACTTCAAAGTAGTCTTCCTCCTAAGCATAATGGAGTCATTCAGCCAAGGGAATTTGTTTCGGCTACTGAAATGGATCAAGAGTATCCTCCTTTACTAGTATACCCTCAGAGGTCTAATCATATGGGTTATACAGAACAACAAACTACAATACTACCATCAGTGGCATTCCTGATCGCCACACCTATCCAAGTTCCAGTTATTGCACCGACACAGGTCCAAGCTCAACCATATGTCTGTCAAAATTTAATGACTACCATTGAGTCATTAAAAGCTCGGTTGGAATCTATGGAAGGAAATCGTGCACCGTTTCAACTGAATAAGAGTGCTTACCCTGAATGGGTAGACACAATTCCCCACCCCATCAAAATTTTCAAGTACCACATTCCCAATCTTTAATGGTTCGGGAGACCCAAAGCAACACTAATCACATTTTGTTTCTCGTTGAGATACTATGATGGGAACCCCTCAGTAACAAGAAGCAATTAATCTCATGTGTTTTGTACAGTCATTACAAGGGCCTTCTTTATTCTGGTATACAAGTTTGCAATCCCAGTCAATTACCAGGTGGCAGGATCTTCGTCAACAATTCTTTCTTCAATTCAGCTCAACTATTCAAAAGACAACAGTTTTTGATCTTACAAATTGTAATTAAAGGGAGAATTAAAGGGTTTCAAATTTCATTGCTCACTGGAAGGGATTAACATATTCTCTGAGCTTAGCACTCCCTCAAGAAGAATTTTTTCCAATTTTTGTTGCAAATTTGCGTGATGAGTTGCGCACACCGTTGAACCCTGTGAAATACAAAGGATGGTTTCGAGAACATACTTCAATTTCTCAACAGATTGAAGAATCTCTTATAAAGACTAAAGATAAAGATTGTGTAATTCCATCAGCTCCAGGAAGGAGAATGGGTAAAGTAGAGGCTGCTAAAATTATTCTCAAACAAGCACCTGTACCTGCTTTTACTTCAAGGCCTTCATCTTGTCAAAGAGCTCCACCTCCTGAGCATCAAAAACATAGGTTGTTTCATCATGATGATCAAAGAGATCTAGTATGAAAACAATTTGTGGATTTAAAGAGAAAGGTTTACTCTTTCAAAAATGAAAAAGTTCATGGTTACTTCATTTCGGCTCTGGAAAATAATTTGGTTCAATTGCCAAGGCCCAAAAGGCCGAATAAGGAAGGAGATGAAGACCGTCCCAATTATTTCCCATTTCATTAGATGTTGGGGTATCCCATTCAAGAGTGTTTTTTCTTCAGATACCTCTTGAAAAAAATGGTGGACTCGGGAAAAGTCAAGTTGAAAGGTTCTTCAACTCAGGTATCATGTGTTACTGTTATGAATCCAGAGGACGAAGGCAGGTGGTAAGAAGACAAAAACAAAAATGCGCAAAAATATGATGATTGGATGGTCAGAAAAATGATCAACCTAACTCATTCCATTTTGCGAATGCAATTGAAAAAACAAATTGTGTCTTCTTCTGTGAATGCCACAACAAAAACCTCTTCATTAGAGGGAAAATCCTCAATGAAACGACATAATTCAAAGAAATAGGAACAATCAGAAGAAAATGAGATCGTGTCAAATCCCAACTTGTCTTTGACTCTAGAAGATTTTATGTCATCTACTTCGAAGCAATGGGCACCGCCCCGCCAAACGGCACAGCCTAAATAGGCTAATCAGGCAGAATCATCATCGGATGAAGAGTTGATCATTTGTTCTATTAATATGATTCATTTAACAGATCCTTATGCCAATCACAGCTTCGATCATAATAATCCTGAGTTCCCTGTATCAAACAGAAGAAATATAGGGAGTTCTAGAGGTCTAGGATACAGAGGAAGACGTGGATATCCCAGAAACCACTATTCCAATTCTACCCCTGCTAGAACTGTGTATGCATCAGAAACTCATGGAAGAGCCCTTTAGCGGGCTCAACAAGAACAAGAAAATTCATTCACCAATAGCAGATTCAGTCCTGCCACAATTATTATGGAGGATCAGTTGGAGATTCCACCTTCTTCCACTCAGTAAGTAAATAGACCTATTTGGTCTAATCTTCCAAATACGGGAGTATTGCCAACTCCTACCCCGATATGAGAAGTGTCAACTTCTAAGGTACCTACAAAACCACATGTTCCTATTTGGAAACAGAGACCTTTGGATCAAAAGTATGATGTATTGAAACAATTTTCCCAAGTACCGGCCAAGTTATCAATTCTGGATGCCTTGAATCTATCCAAGGATCTTCAGGAGGCACTCATTGAGGCTTTGTCAAGTCCCCAGGAGTTTGAAACTGAAATTGTTGCGGCTGAAGTCTATCATGTAGAGAATAATCCTGCAGAATGCCAGGCAGTGATATCTTTTACAGATATGGATAAAGATGATGGTTTCCATGGACAAATCAGACCTTTGTATTTATCTGGAAAGGTCAATGGTGCAGACATCCAAAGATCTTTCATTGATAATGGTTTAGGAGTCAACCTCATCCCCATTCATACACTTCATCTATTGGGTCTCATAGAATCTTATTTATCTCCTTCTACTATGATGTTGCAAGGATATGATAAAAATGAACAAGAACCATGAGTGAGATTACACTCAGAACTCGGTTTGGAGATCTTGTATCCAATTCAGATTTCATGATTGTTGACCACGATATAGCCTTTAATATTTTTCTTGGAAGACCTTGGCTACATCAGCATGCGGTTATCCCTTCATCATACCATCAATGCCTCAAATATTGTTTTTATCGTCAAATTGGGACATTGTATGGTGATAAAGCCCCCTTCAAAATATGTGAATCTCAATACATTGAGGCGGAATTCTATCACATAAAGGGAAATGTGAAATCCACACTAAGGGAGGTTGCCAAGGTTAATCCTCCATATGGTTTGGAAAAGATTCCAGTAAACCAATTCACACATATGAGTATAGATTATGTGTTTCCTATCAGTCAAATTGACAGGATAAGCCCAAATCCAAATACTCTTATGGAAACTTCTATAATGTCAATCACGAAAATCAAGTCAGAAAGCAAGGGAGAAAATGATGATTCACCAAGAAATGATGAAAGCTCAAATGGAGATGTCTTCCTTTCATCTGCTGAAATCCAGTAAGTCAATACTTTCCCAACCAGGACAGAAGAAGTTATATCATTGTCAGAGGTGAACAATGATGTCGATTCTCAATCCATCATCTCCTCTTTATTACCCAATGGAGACCCTTCATTATCAATAGGGTCAGAAATGGAAGCTACTTCTTCAAGATGTTAAAATTTTAACATCTATCTTGATCATGGAAATTTTGATTTATCATCTACTATGCAAGTAAAAAAAAGAAGAAATGACACATGTTGAAGAAGAGGAGGAAGATCTCAGGGATGCTCCTCCAGCATTTGAAGAGGGTATCTATACCACTGTGGATGAACTCGGATAAATAAACATGGGTACAAAAAAAGATCCATGCCCCAATTTAATTAGTGCGGCCATGACTCTTGAAGAACAGTAAATGTATATTTCATTTTTAAAGAAAAATCGAGATATATTTTCCTGGAACTATACAGAGATTCCCGGTCTTGATCCTGATGTTGATACTCATCCTTTGTGTTTTCCAGAAGAACATCGAGGATTCAAATAAGCCGTAAGAAGAACACAACCAACTTATGCTTCCAAAATTGAAGATGAAGTGGATAAGCTTATCAAAGCTATCTTCATCAAAGAAGTTCAATATCCCAAGTGGTTGGCTAATATTTTCCCTGTGAAAAAGAAGAATGGACAAATTATAGTTTGTATTGATTTAAGAGAACTTAATCATCATTGTTTTAAGGATGATTTTCTAGTTCCGATTACAGAACTCTTGATTGATGCAACAGCTGTCTATGAAGCACTTTCTTTCATGGATGGATATTTGGGATATAATCAAATCCGAATGGCTCCAGAAGATGAAGAATCTACAGCTTTTAGAGCCCCTCAGGGTGTGTTTTGCTATCGGGTAATGCTCTTTGGCCTAAAGAATGAACGCACAACATATCAGTGTGCCATGAACCGTATCTTAAAACCCTTTTTAGGGATGTTTGTTGAATGTTATGTGGATGATTTGGAAGTTAAATCCGGGCAATGTTCTAATCACTTGGCTGATTTGGAAATCATATTCCACAAACATCGACAACACAATTTGAAGATGAACCCCTTGAAATGTGCTTTCGGGGTAACCTCAATAAAATTTCTTGGCTTTGTTGTATGCCATCGTGGTATCGGAGTCGATCCTGAGAAGACAAAATCAATCCTTGGTATGTCAGCTCCTTTGAATTTGAAAGACTTGGGAGGACATCAAGGACATTTGGCCTATATTTTGGTTTTCATCGCCAATCTGGCAGGAAAATTTTTACCATTCAACAAATTGATGAAGAAGGGAGTTACTTACCGGTGGACTGAAAAATGTCAAGAAGCATTGGATATTCTCACAAAATAATTTTTGAGTCCACCGGTGTTAATGCCACCTGTTGAAGAAAGACCACTTATCCTCTATGTGATAGCCTTAGAGCAATCATTGGGTGCATTCCTTGGCCAAAAGAATGATGCTGGGAATGAAAACCGACTTTACTATCTTAGTCGGACTATGCTTGAAGCAGAAACCTGATATTCAAGCATTGAAAAGTGCTGCCTGGCGTTAAAATTTGCAGTTCAAAAGTTTAGACACTACCTGCAACATCATGAGGTCCAATTGGTATATCGTAATAACCCGCTCAAATTCATCCTTAGTCATCCAATGATTACAGGACGTCTAGCAAGGTGGGCAGTTATTTTGTAGCAATTTGATATCCTTTATGTGTCCCAAAAGGCAATAAAGGGCCAAGCTCCGTCTGATTTCCTTGCTGAACATCCTTCAGTAGAAGATACATCTATAGATATTGAACTTCCTGATGAAGAAGTCTTTTATATTCAAGATAATCTTCAAACATGGGAATTTTACTTTGATGGTGCTTCCAGAAGTCCAACAGGGAAGAAAATGGAAGATCCTAAATTCAACAATGTTGGGTTAGAAATTGTGCTTATTTCCCTGGAAAAGGCAGTACTACCTTATTCCTTCTCATTTTTGGGAGTTGCTACAATTATGAAGCAGAATACCAAGCTCTTATCGTAGGATTGGAGTTGGCGCTTCAAGAACAAGTGAATCACTTAAAGGTGAAAGGTGATTCAGACCTAGTAATAAAACAAGACAATGGGGATTATGCAATTAGAAAATAAGAAATAATCCCTTTGTATGATTATGTCGGAGAGTTAATGGCGGAATTTCCTTTGGAACTAACTTTTCTTATGTCCCGCGATCACAAAATGCTCAAGCTAATGCACTGGCTAATATAGCCACAGCTCTGGAAGATCCAAATCCGGACGAGACAACGATCAGTATTGCCCACCATTGTACAATTTCACCTTATGTTCAAACTAGAACAGAGGAGATCAATGAAATTAGTCCCATTCCTAAACCATATGGTCATACTACAGGATGGATGACACCTATCAGGGAATACCTTCAAAATGGAACACTTCCACCTGATAGAGCTGGGAAAGAACAAATTTGGGGATGTGTGGTCACTTTTACTCTTTATTATGGACCATATCACCTAGAGAAAAATCTTTATAAAAGAGGTTTTGATGGAATTCTCTTCAGATGCATTGATGGTGAAGAGACAATGGCTGTCATGAAAGAAGAGCATGCAGGAGTCTGTGGTGCCCACCAGTCTGGACATAGACCATCTGATCAAATTCGAAGGATTGGATACTTTTGGCCTTCAATGATACAAGATTGTGTTGATTTCACAAAGAAGTTTCATTCTTTCCATGTACATGCAAACATCATTCATCAACCCCCAGAGTTTCTTCATACAGCTAAATACTCGTGGCCATTTTCCACATGGGGAACAGATGTAGTAGGACCTTATCCTTCAGCTACAACCAAGCAGTTTAAGTACATTCTTACTGCTACTGACTTATTTTCCAAATCGGCAGAGTAAATACTTCTCAAAGAATTTAGTTCCAAAACAATTGTTAGCTTCATCACGTCTAACATCATTACCAGAGTTGGTGTCCCTCATACCATATTGATGAACAATGGCACCAACTTCTTCTCATATGAGGTAAGAAAGTTGTATGAAGAATACAACATCAAATCCAACCATTCCTCTCAGTATCATGCAGCGGACAATGGCCAAATAGAAGCTTTCAACAAGACTCTTCCAAACAAACTGCAAAATTTGGTGGATAAAGATAAGAAATCATGGCCTGATAAACTCTTTCATGCTTTATGGGCTTATCGGACTACCACCTGCACTGCAATGCGGTCAACTCCATACTCATTGGTATATGGAACAGAAGCAGTCTTGACCATTAAAGTTCAATTACCCTCGCTCAGAGTTTCCATTTGTGATTAGTCATCTATGGATGAACAATCTCAAAAGTGATTGGATGAATTGGAATGATTAGACGAGAAAAGATTGTGCACCATGGACCACTTAGAAGTATATCAGAATCGAATAGCACATGCTTTCAACAAAAATGTTCATCTTCATTCATTCATTCAGGGAGAATTGGTATTGGTTCTTAGAACACCAATGATACTAGGAAAGAAACCTCCCAACCTTGAGCCAAACTGGGAAGGACCTTACTCAATACATAAGGTCTACTCCAATGGGGCTTATTCTTTAATCTCAATGGATGGAGAACTCTTCACTACTCTAATGAATTCTAGATTTCTGAATAAGTATTTTGTATAATACAAATACCATCCACGTTCCATGCATATGACCTTAAACTATTTGCATCCATATCGTCCAACATGAAGTTAAACTATGTTTTCCTTACTACAAGACTTTAAACTGCATAGTCCCTTACATCCAGCAAGATGTTAAACTGCACTATCCACAGTCCATGCATATGACCTTAAACTATTTGCACATACGTCCAACACAACGTTAAACTGTGATGTCCTAGATACATGACACTAAACTATACTGAAGTCTATTACGTCCACCAAGACGTTAAACTGCATAATCTATGGTCCATGCATATGACCTTAAATTGTTCGCACCATTGTACAACATGACGTTAAACTGTTCCATCATCTAACATGATGTTAAACTGTGAAAAAGTCCCTATACATCCAACATGACATTAAACTGAGTCCTTTTTTTGTCCTCACTGCATGACATTAAACTACACAGTCCCCTTTTCTTCCAACATGACATTAAACTGTATTGTCCCCATTGTCTTAGCTACAAGACGCTAAACTGTACAACACCCTTATTTTCATACATGACGTTAAACTGTATTTTGTCCCTGCTACATGACACTAAACTGTGTAGAAAAAATAGTCCTCACTTCAAGACTTTAAACTGCATAGTCCCTTCATACGTTCTACATGAAATTAAACTATGCATCATTAGGGCTGTTATTACCTCTTGTTTCTCGCACTGAGTATGAATCACATGTGCTTAGAGTGAACTTCAACCATAACATCCTCTTTGGGCCATTAACCATGTGTAAGTCTAAACACTTTCTTTTTAGATAGTTTTCCTCAAAAACAACTTGATCACCAATTCATTCATTAATTTAACTACACGAACATTGATCATTGCCTTCTAGGATGGGTACGTAGGAAACCTCCTAAGGTTCCAGCCCAAGAATCAATCTCTTCACATCAGTTAACCTCCATCTCATGTGATGTTGATATGTGAAGCATCCCCATAACAAATAATGTTTACATTGGTTCACCATCTTCTTTGATATATGACGTTAAACTATTCACACTGTTTGTCCTGTATCACAATAAACTACAACATTCTTTTTCACCCTCACCTGAGAGGGAATCATTATTTACATTGATATCTAATCATGTTATATTCCAAAGACTACGTGCATACATGGTAATTCTTGAACCTTTTATCTTAGGTCAATCCATCATTGCACTAAAGTCCCCCTTTCACACTTCACTTGTACGAACCATATCAATACAAAGTTTATTTCAAGAACTACACACGTCTTGATTCCCATCCTTATGGGATACGTAGGAACGTTCGATCATCCCTTGAATCCATCCCCAAGTCTTTTTCCTAACCCCAAATTCCACTTTTAGTCCCCTGGCTGAAAAGTCCCTGTGAAAACACACACAGTGTATTCATTATTATGGTCTGAGCTCTATGACCCTAAACTAAGATCTCCTATATTTTCTTCCCAAATGATGTTAAACTACATTTCAAGAACTACATATGGCTTGATTCTCATCCTTATTGGATATGTAGTGAAGTCCAACATCTTAATTCAGGACCCAATCTCAACATGATTATGGTTTGCATTGGTCTATGTATCTTTACATGCATTGGGCAATGCCCATTTTTATGTGTCATACTCCTAAATTTAAATACTTCCAGATCTCTGTAACCCTTTTCTTGACTTCTAGTCGCAAAATTTTTGATATCCAAGAGTTCTTTTACTTCACTATGCAGCACGTGCCCTTAGGCAGCCTTGCATAAAAAATCTACATAATAAACTTTTCAGCCAAAAGATGCTATTATTTGACTATGCAGACAATGCCCTTAGGCAGCCCTGCATAATTCAACCCACTAACAGGTTTGTTAAATAGTGGTTACTTCATTCTTGGGAGGAACCCCTCTTTTGTCCTTATTTGCCTTAATGACAATATGTAGGGATCCACAAAATAGCCATCCTTAACATATTTGTTTCATACTCTTTTTCTTGATCTGGAAGTATTCAATCTATAGTTTATATGTCCCTTCTGTATGTTTGGGTCAGACCTTCATAGGAGTGACATTCATCCAGTTATAAGACAATCTTGTTTGGAAATATCTTCTCCATATTTAAGTATCTCTCTCCATACAGAAAACTCTATGCTTTGGAAAATTTGAATCCCCATAAACTTCCACTGGCTTTTTAGCCGTTGAAAAGTAAAATTCTGAGAGTTCTTTTTCCTGGCTATGCAGCACATTCCCTTAGGCAGCCTTGCATTAGTAGTCTACATAACAGACCTGTCAGCCAAAAGATGATATTATTTGACTATGCAGCCAATGCCCTTTGGTGGCCCTGCATAATTCAACCCCCTAACAGGTTTGTTAAATAGTGGTAACTTCGTTCTTGGGAATTACTTCTTCTAATTCCTTTTAGCCAATTTTCATATCATTACTCCGATTCAAGATTTCTTAAAGTCATCGTTTACATATTTTCCCTCATACTTGAACATGGTAACATGTTTTCAGATAAATTATCAAGGAATTTAGTAAATATTAATCCATTTGGTCAAAGCTATTTCGACCTTAAACATTAGCCTTTTTTTGTCTGATGTGCATGACTTTAAACTGCCCACAAAAGACATGGGAACTTTGAATAAAATTCATGTCCCAGCTCACTAAACATACATTTTGTATGATTTAGGTAATATTGAGAAATTAAAAAGATGTAAAGTTTTTAGGGTTATTTTTTATAATCCTAGCAATAATCAAACTATGCTTCCTAAGTCCATTGTCTTAAGTAAAATTTTAAGCAAGGACGCACCCCTGCGTGTTGAAGCCTGTGTGGCTCGCACCTGCGTGATTCCATATACACGCTCAACACCTACTCGACGTCATTTTCACGCTCAACACTTGTGCACCGCATGTTCCTTGGTTTTATTCTTTGCCTCAGAGTCACATCCTCATTTCTTTCAGATCCAACTATGAGGGCAGACTTTTGTTGACGCTCCTTTCTGTCACAAAGTCTAACGACTGAAAAAGGGAAATACCTTAGTCCAAAGTGATTCATCCTTTGAAGAAACACCAAAAATTGAAAAAGGCATGAAGAAGGATTTCTTCCCACTTGGGTGGTGCAAGTTTCATCATGGTCGTGCAAGTATAATTTTGCGCCACATAATGGTTGGGCAGGTGACTTGCGCACCCTCTTTGATTTTCACCCAGGGTCTTCTCTGGACTATAAATACCCCTTGTGTGCCCCCCATTTTAGGAGGGAAAAATTATAAAACTCATATTCGAGCTCCCGACGCCCTAGTCTCTTCTGAAAGTCTTCTGAACACTTCTAAGGTAATTTCTTACCTAGAATGGAAGCTTTAGACAGGGGAATCAAGGCCACGTGTTGAAACTCATCAACACTTGCGCGCCTAAGTGGCCAGCACTTAAGGGAAGTGGCCACACTTGTGTGTCGCCTTATCCCTTTAATAAAACTTGGGCGCCACTCTTTTGGAATATTTTAGGGATAATACTGAAGGGCTTGAGCCAAGTGTCGCCCAAGTATTACCCTAAGGTTTGACCATCGCGCAAGTACCCATGTGTCGCGCAAGTATACTTGCACGACCAGGACTTGCGCGCCTATCTCTTTTTGGTTGCCCATCCTACCTATTCACTTGTTTTCTTCAAATTCACCTCTCCTCTTCAAGATTTATCCTTCAAGACCATCTTCAAAACCATTTATGGAATGGTTCATTTGTTTGTTTCCTTATCTGAAAGGAATTTTGTGGAAAATATCTCAAAACCTAGTGATTTACATATATTTATGTCACTATAGTTAGTGATTCCATTAATTCGACCTCATCCTTTAAGATGAGAATCTCCCTAACCTGGGACTCCTTTTTAGGAGTAAGCCCCATTTATAAATTCCTAAATCTGGTCATCTTCCTCAGGAGTAAGACCCACTTATAAATTAACATAGGCCTCCTTCTTAGGAATAAGTCCTTAGTCTCAAGTCTCCTTAACAAATGGTCTTCCTTCTCAGGAGAATGTCCCAATCTCAAATTCCCAAATATGGGCATCCTCCTTAGGAGTAAGCCCCAAGTCCCCTAACCTGGGCCTCCTTTTCAAGATTAAGCCCCAGTCTTCAAAATCCCTTAATTTTGGTCAACGTCTCCAAGAGTAAGCCCCAACCATAATTATTTTAATATGGGCATCCTCCTTAGGAGTAATCCCCAAGTTCTCAAAATCCAAATTCCCTTAAACCAGGCTTCCTTTTTATGAGTAATCCCCAGTCATAATTCCCTTTAACATGGGCCTTTTCTTTAAGATTAAGCCCCAGTCATAATTTCTCTTAACCAATATTAATTTACTTTTGATTTGGGCTTCCTTCTTAGGTGTAAAACCCAATCATAATTCCTCCCTTATTTGGGCATCCTTCTCAGGATGAAGTCCTATGTTAAGTATCCAAATCTCCATAAAGCACATATACCTTTATGGACCTTGTTCCCAGGTTTCCTCCCTAAAGAAAATCCTTATATTTATCTATCTGGGTAGTCATACATACATAATCCCCACATCATTTCTTATAATTGCATCTTTCATGCAACAATTTTCTGGTTTTACCAATACCTCCTGTTTCTCACACCGAGCATGACTCATGTGAGCATAGAGTGTAAAAGTAATTATGGCATTTTCTTTGAGCCATCAATCATGCATAAACCTCAAATTTATTTACTCAAACTATGTGGGTTCTGATTCCTTTTCTAAAAACAAAGGATACATAGGTATCCCATCTACGGGTACGATCCCAATTCTAAAATAATCTACATCCTTCTGAATGAAAATAAACTTCAAGTGCCCTTCAAAGTGGCTTTAAACTAGTATGGTTATAATAATGACCTACAAATTTCTATATAATGTGTCTAAGGATACCATTGACTAAGAATATTTAACAAATACAGATGATTCTCTATCGATGAAGAACCTCGAATACATATAAAAGATTATATAAATTTCAAACATATCAATCATTGATTGTTAAATCTTAAGGAAATCTCATTTTTCATACATGGTAATCTAATAAGGATTCATTAACATAAATTAAATCTATAAAGAGTATCCTAGGGTAGACAATAATTCCCCTCAAAAAGGTGTGATGAGTCCGACCTCCTATCCTCTCGACCAATACAACTTCTTAAGCCTCATCGGTTCACAACTAATGAGCACCTACCTTTGGAAAGTAAGTCCAAATGGATATGGAATCATTTTATGTTTCCATTTCTATGAACCAACCCATTAGAAACCTCTTGGAATGTTTGAACCTTAAGAAAATGAGGTCATTCCCATTTCCTGAGGAAACAAAGGTCTTTTTTGAATTCGATCTCAAGATTGAAATTAAAAACACATATATTGAATAAAAATAACATGTTAAAATATTATATGTTCGATTATCCTTTGAGACAAACTTGATTGTGTTATTATATCACTGAATTCTGCTTCACTACTCGTAGCTTGAGCTTGAACAAATCCAAACCGAATTCAAGTATTTGTCAAGCGAGTCCAATTAGCTTGCGATCACTCAAGGTTGTTTACAACCCTAATTTAGAGGGTCAAAGAAATAGGAAATTGGATGACTTGGGATGTCATTATCTGTCATTTCATTCCATCGTTAAAAAAACTCCCAGAAAACTATTTTATCTAATAAATTCTTCTCTATCATTATTTTCTGTCCATTTTAATCATTGGCCCCATTTGTTACAGAATGTGATGGAACTAGCGAACCCAACAACATAGAACCTCAGATAAGGCCCTCTAATTCCTTCAATACCTCCTATCCAATTAATATTGTTTCTTAATTTTGGTTTGGGTTTTTGGGATGTTTTACTGCTTAAATATACACATGGTTTTTTAGTCAATCTTGGATCGCGGTGTGATGCGGTGGGGTTCTAGCAGGGTTATGTGCAAAATCTTCAACTCAAATAATGTAGAATAGGTGCATATTAAATGGATATGTGTACTAGTATGGTGTTTCCAACAACATTCTATATAAAGAACATATTAAAAAATGAAGAGATTATTAAATGGAACAATTTCCCCCTTGCTTGCTAGAACCTGATTTGACCCATTAGGCGGTGTGGTTCTTATATATTGGGCGGTGACATGTATAGTCACAGGATTCATGTATGTTTTTGTTTAGTTTTAATTTTATTTTCTTTATCACATTTTCCACTTAGGTATTTTACTTATTTCTATGGACGGAGGGTAGTGATGCTATGTTGACTAGTTGACGTAGATGACTTGTATACTGTAATACCATGAGGTGAGAGTGTGTGGAAACATTGGAAGATAGGGGAGCCTTGGGGTCTTCCATTAGATGGAATTTTTTTTCTAAAACATTGTGTGGGAACATTTATGGAGTATTTTGGAGTCATGAAATAACCCCAAGTTTCTCCATGAGATAGCATAAATAACCCCAAGTGTCTCCGAGTGTCTCCATACATCGTATCATCCTCACATTGGTTGGCCACTCACCCAATCCTATCAAACCTATCCTAGTATATCCTCTCAGTCACATAGTCTAGACTCGTCTCTCGAGGATTATTCTGTGCCTCGATGCACATCTCATCATCCAACTAGAGAAAAATGATTATTCACCTTATGATTTTCATATTCACAAAATCACACCATGTCAAACCCATCTACATTATATTCTCAATAATCCGGTCAAAAACCTCATAAAAATAATGTATTATAACCCAACCCCACTAACCAGGTTTCATCCTAAGCTAAATCACACCAATCCTCTTGGAATTATAATGCCCATCTGTCCGACAATACCCAGTACCCACACTAGCATCTCATCCTTCATCTCTTTAGTTGAACTCTTGAATCATTAAATGGAGTAAAACCTTTCATAATACATTTTATATACTCATAGGGACTATCCCACTCTAAGAAACTACCAATATTTCAATCCATCCTCATAATTATTTCCTCATCAAATGCTATATGTACAATTTCCACAGCTATCACTACAAGGCCCAATCCATTTAGGAATATTTTACTTGATCTAACTCCTCATCATTAGTGAAAAAAATCACATTAAAGTGCATAAATTTAAACGTAACCCTACATTCCTAGAATTATTCATGTGGATAGGCCCCATAGAAACAGGCTAAGAACTAAAACCATAAAAAATATCCAAATACATGCATCATTTTTAAATAAATAACTCAAGTGTAAACATAAAAACCAAGAATAATAAGACATCGTCCCTTGTATAGAACAAAACCAAACTAAGTTGAAACTCGAGCCAAATTGATTATATACCATTAATGGGAAGAGTAATTTTTAATTAATAGGAATGTACTATTTGATAGTATCATTTTGAAACATTGATATGTTTCCCATTGGCTTTCAGGATCGTGATTTGACCCATGGGGCACTGTGGTACTTATATGTTGGGTGGTGATATGTATAGTCACAAGAGATAGGTATGTTTTAGTTTAGTTTTTATTTTATTTTATTTATCACATTGGTCACTTAGATCTTTCACTGCTTTCTATGGATAGAGGGTAGTTATATTCTGCGAAGGGTGGCAGAAGGAGTTCAGATCGATTCAGTCCAAAGGCTTTGATCCAAGGAAAGATTTTATGGTTACTACTTGTCTCGCACATCATGTATTTGGGGATTTAGTGTTTTTTACTCCATATTATGTTTTTGGTTGGGCATTGGATCATTTTGGGTTGGTTTGGGTGGATTTCGTTCTCCACTGCCAATCTAGGTAATGATTTAATGCCATTTGTTTATTTTTCACTGGTTATGTAGCGTCCTTCATGTGTTTTAAGGTTCTAAATATCCTTTGTGTCATGCGTTAATCCCTAATCGTTGGTTTCGAGTCACAAAGTCAAGGGAGACTCACCTGTGTGTGCATAGGTAAGTAAGTATATGTGTGTGGGTTTCCCTGTTACATGTATAGACACCCATGGCAGTGATTATGCATGTACGGGGGTAGGTGTGCCAAAACATATATATATAAATGCATACGTAGGTGAGTGGAGACTGATATATGAATATAAGCATATGTGCAAGGATCCACTTGAAGATTAATTATAGTCACTTCTAATAATGTTTTGGTCATTGAATATTAGTCATTGAAGATTAGTTGTAATCACTTATAATAATGTTTTCATCCTTTCATTCCACAATAACTTTACTCCACAACCTGTCTTGACCCTTTAGTAATGGTGTAGCCATGTAATTTCCCAAACAAACTTGTGTTGAACAAAACCAAACTAAGCTGAAACTATATCCAAACTAATTATATACCATTTATAAGAAGATTAATTGTCAATTAATTGGAATTTACTTTTTGATAGTATCATTTTGAAACATGGATTTGTTTCCTCCTTGCTTCAAGAGAATGATTTGACCCATGTGGAATTGTGGTTCTTATATGTTGGGTGGTGACATGTATGGTCACATGAGACAGGTATGTTTTAATTTAGTTTTTATTTTATTTTCTTTATCGCATTGGCCACTTAGGTCTTTTACTGGTTTCTATGGACAGGGAGTAGTTATATTCTACGAAGGAGACCCAAAGGGGTTCAGATTGTTTCAGTCCACCGGCTTTGATCCAAGGTAAGATTCTATGATTATTACTTGTCTTGAACCTCATATAATTTGGGTATTTCAATGTTTTTGACTCAATATTATATTTTTTGTATAGAGTTTTATCATTTTGTGTTGGTTCAGGTTGATTTTTTTCTCTCCAATAGAGGTATGTCTTTAATGTTGTTGGTTGGTTTTTCTCTGGTTATGTAGGGTCCTTTATTTGTTTTAAGGTTCTTAATATCCTTTTTTTAGTGCTTTGATCCCTTCTCATTGGTTTTGAGTCACCAAGTCAAGGGTGACTCACCTGCATGTTCATAGGTAAGTAAGTATATGTATGTGGGTTCCCCATTACATGTATAGTCAACCAAGGCAATGATTATGAAAATATGGGGCTACGTGTTCCATTGTATATATATATAAATGAATATGCGGGTGAGTGGAGACTGGTATATGCATATAAGAATATGTGTAAGGATCTCCTTGCACATGATCATGGTCATGCGGGTGTGTACATAGGGGATAAGTGTCCTTGCATTTGTGTGAACGTGTGTATAGCAAGTGGGGGAGCATCAACTTTTAGTAAGAAACCTCCAAGATCCGAAGTGGACGGCTTTGTTCCACCTTGAGGTAGGGTCCCTCTCCTAGTCTCTTTAATTCAAGAATCCTTTAAATTTTATTAACTTATTTCTTAATTATGCTTAATTATATTGACCTGCATATCTTGAATAAGTGTTCTTTTATATAATTGTTTCATTTGATAAATAAATTCATGTTTTTATAATAAAACCCCTCCAATGGAGGTGCGCTGTCTGCGAAAAATCACAGTGACAGTTATGTTGATCGAGTTTCTTAAATTAATTCATTTCATTTCTGCTGAATGAGTTTTAGAATAAATGATAGATATAATTAGATGAATTTTGTGATAAATAAATGCCATGATTTTATAATAAAACCCCTCCAACAGAGGTGCGTTGTCTTCTAAACCAAAGAGTAGTGATAGTTATTTGTATCATGTTTAGATTTGGTTTGCGTTTTTCATATGACTCTTGTCGGTGTTTGTTTTATTGCTAGTTAGTTTTTGTTTTCTTTGAATAATATAAATTGGCCTATCATACTCGTTTAGCTCAAATGACATTACCCAAGTAGGCATATGCCTTACCATGTCACTTTTCTTTTCACCCTTTGAATATTATAAATGAAATTGTCATGTTTTGGTGAAGTGAATGAATTTGTAAATGGTTTGTGTTGGGTGTATGATTCCTAGTCATTCTTGTCTAAACTTGTGCGTAGGGTTCATTTTAGCTCATCTCATACCTTTTGAAGTTTCATCACAGAGTTCATTGTACCCTACAAAGTCTCTCTTTCATTTGATGCTCCTTTTTAAGATCCAATCATAAGTTTCACATACCTTATAAAGTCTTCATTGTACCTTATGATCTTTGTGGACGTTACGAAGGAACTTTACGAGCTTCATGACTGTTACGAAGGAATATTAAAAGGTCTAGTTTACCTTGAAATTATACTATACCTTACGATAATGTACGCATACCCTAGTAGGTTTCCATGCCTCTACCCTGCTTCTGCCTGCTCCCCTCGCTCCTGGATGGAAGATGCTGCCTCGCGGACGTAACTGGACCGGGCCAACACGCTGCGGTCACTCTGCGGTCTCACCGCGGTCACACCGCGGCCATGCCACAGTCACGCTATGGCCACGCCGCGACACTCCACGTTCATGCCACGGTCACTCCGCGGTCACGCCGCGGTCATGCCGCAGTCATGCCGCAGTCACGCCACGGTCACGCCGCGGTCATGCCACGGTCACGCTGCATTCACGTCGTGATTTGGCCTTGCTCAAGGACGACACCCTGTGACAGTTCACTGTCCTGTAATAATTTTATGTATGATAACTAGATATAGTTTTAGATAAATTACCCATATATAGTTAATGGGGAGGGAGGCAATGACCGGAATGTTTCCCCACTTACTTCTGCTCCCTTCACTTTTGGCCAGAAGATGCTGCCCCACAGATGTCGCTGGACCGGGCCAACAAGCCGCGGTCACATCACGGTCATACTGCAGTCAAGCTGCGGTCACGCCGTGATTTGGCCCTGCTTCCCGATGACACCCCGCGGTAGTTCGAATTTATATCGGAATTTGATGTACGATACATAGATAGAGTTTTAGATACATTAACCACCCACAGTTAATGGGGAGGGAGGCGACGACCGGAATGTTTCCCCAACTCCTCCCGCTCTCTTCACTCATGGCCAGAAGATGCTGCCCAGCGAATGCTGCTGGATCAGGAAAACACACCGCGGCCACACCGTTATCATTCCGTGGTCATTCCACGGTCATTTGTGATGTGTACAACTCAACCTCGCCTCAATCTGGGGCACGTTGTGGCTGACACCACTCAAATTGTCTCACTTTTATTTGAAATGGACTGGATTTTAAGTGAAAACAACAACTGGCATAAAGAAAACCAACCAAACACATTTAGGTTGTGTTGATACTTTATGAAAACAATCCATGGGTCATTTTTGATGTTTATGAGTCAACCCTGCCTCAATCCGGGGCACAGTGTGGACGGTATCACTCCAAGTGTATGTCTTTTGTTTAAAGTGGACATCATTTTAAGTGAAAACAATAACTAACATACCGAAAACCGACCAAAGACATTATAATTTTGTTGAAACTTTAGAAAAATGATCCATGGGTAATATGTGATGTGTATGAGTTAACCTCTCATCAATGCAAAGCGCAGTGTGGCCGACACCACTCAAAGTATCTCCCTTTTGATTAAAATGAACATCATTTTAAGTGAAAACAACAACTGGAATACGGAAAACTGACCAAACTCATTTGGATTCTATTGATACTTCATGAAAAGGATAAATTAATCATTTGCAACATGTACGAGTCAGCCCAGCCTCAATATGAGGTGTTGTGTGGCCACTATCACTCTAACTGTCTCAATTTTTTTAAAATGGAAATCATTTTAAGTAAAAAAACTGGCATACAGAAAACCGACCAAACGTATTTGGATTGTGTTTATACTTTAGCACAACAATACATGGGTCATATTTGATGTGTATCAGTCAAATCTGCCTCAATCTGAGGCAGGGTGTGGCCGACACCTCTCAATGTGTCTCACCTTTATTTGAAATGGACATCATTTTAAGTGAAAACAACAACTGACATACGGAAATCCAACCAAACACATTATGATTCTATTGAAACCTTATCACAAAGATCCATGGGTCATATGTGACATGTATAAATCAACCCCGCCTCAATCCGAGGTGCGGTGTGGCCGAAACCACTCAATGTGTCTATCTTTTGTTTAAAATGGACAACATTCTAAATGAAAACAACAACTGACATATGGAATACTGACCAAACAGATTTGGATTCTATTGAAACTTTAGGAAAAATATCCATGGGTTATATGTGACGTTTACGAGTCAATCCCACCTCAATATGAAGCATGTTGTGGTTAGTATCACTCTAACGGTCTCTCATTTGTTTAAAATGTACATCATTTTATGTAAAAACAACTGACATATGTAAAACCGAAAAAATGTATTTGGATTATGTTGATACAATATCAAAACGATCCATGGGTAGTATGTGACGTGTACGAGTCAATTGTGCCTTAATCTGAGGTACGGTGTGGTGGACACCACTCAAAGTGTCTCTCTTCTATTTCAAAAGACATCATTTTAAGTGAATACAACAACTAACATACAGAAAACCAAAAAAAGGAATTCAGATTCTATTGAACCTTTAGGAAAACGATCCATGGGTCATTTGTGACATGTACAAGTTACGCTTGACTCAATACAAGGGACAGTGTGGCCGACACCACTCAAAATGTCTCACTTTTATTTTAAATGGATAGGATTTTAAGTGAAAACAACAACTGGCATACGGAAAACCGACCAAACGCATTCAGATTGTGTTGATACATTAGGAAAATGATCGATGGGTCATTTTTGACGTGTACGAGTCAACCTTATCTCAATACGGGGAATAGTGTGGCTGGTATCTCTCCATGTGTATGCCTTTTGTTTAAAATGGACATCATTTTAAGTGAAAATAACAAGTGACATACGAAAAACTGACCAAACACATTCAAATTTTGTTGAAACATTAGTAAAAGGATCCATGGATCATTTAGGACGTGTATTAGTCAACCCCACTTAAATCCAAAGCACAGTTTGTCTGGCACCACTCAAAGTGTCTCTCTATTTTTTAAAATGAACATCATTTTAAGTGAAAACAACAACTGCCATACGTAAAACTGACCAAACACATTTGGATTCTGTTGAAAATTTAGCAAAACGATTCACGGGTCATATGTGACATGTATGAGTCAACTCCGCCTCAATCCGAGGTGCGGTGTGGTCGAAACCACTCAAATTGTGTCTCTTTTGTTTAAAATGGACATCATTTTAAGTGAAAACAATAACTGACATACGAAAAACTGACCAAACACATTCGGATTCTATTGAAATGTTAGGACAATGATCGATGGGTCATATGTGATGTGTATGAGTCAACCTCTCCGAAATACAAGGCGCGGTGTGGCCGGTTTCACCCAAACAATCTCTCTTTTGTTTAAAATGGACATCATTTTAAGTAAAAACAAGTGGCATACGAAAAACCGACCAAATGTATTCGGATTGTGTTGATACATTAGCACAATGATCCATGGGTCGTATGTGACTTGTTTGAGTAATTTAAAAGTCTTGGTCATGTCAATGTAATTTAAAAGTCTTGGGCTTCCCTACCCATGCTAATATCAGTACATCGAAATCATTCATCTTCCTACTCATAGTTTTCTTCCCTACTCAAGAAACTCAGCCTACGCCCTCCAACTGGTCCTACCCCTAGTAACCACATGCACTAGTAAAACACCAACACTCCAAGAAATTCTCAATGAATGAAAACTAGGCACCTCCATGTGCTTCCTACCAAAACCAAATCTCCCATTCACAGTCTCCACCTAAAGAGAAAGTTTGCACATAAAACCAAATCAACCCACATTTCCTTGAGCACATATTATTTTCATGATCAAATTTATAATTATAATGAAAACCCATTTTAATATACATTTCACGGGATAGGTAACCAAACATGTCCATCCCTCTAGAAGCAAACCATAAGGGTAAATCACAAGCACTCAAGTTCTCTTCCTCAAAACCAAGCCAACCAACATTCCAAAACCCATATCAGGTTTCAACATTCATGTACTACTTTCAAAGGTCCAAAAAAATCCATCTTGATGTCACACACCCACAATCACACACAGCCTACTTGACCTATCTAATCTTTGGATTCATTTATCTAAGACTAATTTTACTTCTGAAAAAATCACACATTTATTCCTTTCATTTTTTCATCTACTTCTAGAGCCTAAAACACCATATTTTCTTCTTATTTATTGCAAAGTATTTTAAATTTTACATTTATTAATTTCTTCTGGTGATTACTACACCATGTTTTTTCCATATTTATTTTATTGAAACTCTCTTCAAAAGGTGAAGTTAACCTTGCATTCATCAGGAATCAATCTTATGGAATCAATCTTTAAGACATTTTCAATTATTTAAGGTGTTCTATTATTTTCGATCATCCTATTTTCTTAATATTTTGATGACCATTGTTTCTCGGTATTTATACAACCTTCAAAAGTAAAGTGTGTGACTTCTAGTTAGTCTATTAACCAAAATTGTCTTGAATTTGAGACGGTTTGAAGACGACAAAAATCATTGGGTAGAAATCTGTTTGTCCCCCTTTCTGTGGAATCCATTTCTCTCGGTGGTTTTGAACTCACCAAACTGATTCAATCCATTTCCATCGGTGGTCCTATGACTTTCACTAGAATCAAGATCCTCCAACTACTTCACATTGGATATTTTGAAAACTCCTGCATGTTTTGTGTGGCTTGAGGTCGACCAATGGGTTAGCGATCTGATCCTTCATCTATGGCCTACAGATATGGTATTTTTGCTTGGATCATGGGAAAAAAGAGGCATACCATGCAGGTTCATAAAACATGGATGAAACGGAGGCATAGAAGGAGGGTGATTTCGGTAAAGCCATTTCAAAGGGAGTTTCCATTCAGAACAGATTCTTAGATTTAGGTGAAGGGCCTTCAGATGATGATGATTGATGGAGCGGAAAAGGATTGGTAACAGAAATCCCGAGAAGAATGAGAATTTTTAAAAGGAGAAATCATCAGTGATTCAAGAAGGAGAAATTCAACCTTCTAAGAATTATCAGCCTTTATTAGAGTAAGAGGATGAGAAACTAACATTTTTCTACTATAATGGAATGAATAAAGGAAAGAAATTGTCCATTGAATTTTATGATCTCCTAGTTACTATTAACCAACCAGTTTATTTAATATATCTCCAAAATTTCATTTGGAATTTAAATCTCTATTAACCAACCAATTTTTTTGCTATATCTCCAAAATTACCTTTGGATTATCAATCTCTCCAACTACTGTCTTCTCAAAATTTATCAATCCTTTTGTAAACAGTTATATTTAAACAATTAAAAGTTTTTATTTTACTTAAAGATCAGTTTAACAACAATTTTGTATCTTGGAGAGGTGCAGGTTTTCAGTTTTACAAGTTGGGGTTTACTGGTTGGGAAATATATTGGAGAGGTGCAGGTTTATAGTTTTACAGTTTGGGGTTTACATATGTGGGAAATATATTTTGTATCTTGGGGTTTATAGTTTTACAGGTTGGGGTTTACAGCTTGGAGAGGTGCATGTTTATAATTTTGTAGGTTTAGAGTTTTACATGCAGGCTATCCAATTTTGGGGATATGATATGTATAACAACAGTTTTGTAAACCGTTGGTATATAGAGTATGCTAGATAGAGTATGCCAATGGTTTATAACCGTTGGTACACAGGATAGAGTATGCCAATGGTTCTAAAACCATTGGTATAAAGGTATGCCCATGGTTCTGAAACCATTGGTATACTACAGGTTGGAATAAAATGTATAACAATGGTCTAAAAACCGTTGGTATACCCACCAGTACCAATAGTTTATCAACCGTTGGTACATATATATACCAACAATTTTTGTAGAACTGTTGGTATAGATTAATTTCAGACCATATATGCCAACGGTTCTCTAGGAACTATTGGTATAAAGCTACTTCCATGCCTCACTCACCAACAAGTTGTGAAACCTTTGGGAAATACATCACGGTATTCCCTCACGATGGGCTTTTCCTCAAGGTTGGCACTTTCCTTCAACTCAACCATTTGGGGGAGGTATGCTTTTTCTTATGGTATCAATATCCAAACCATTGAAGGATTTTTCAAAGGGGATTCATAATCATTCTTTCATTTGTAGAGGAGCATGGGATGGTTTGAAATATGAAAAGACATTTCCTTTTCCCGACAGTTGATATGTGCTATATATAACGAGATCCAATCCATTCCCATTATAGCGTCAAATTCCACTAACAGAAGTATTAAAATATTTTCTAGATGAATCTTCCCACATATGCCAATAGGAGAAGAGTCAAACACTTGGGTTGCAATAATTGCACCACTTGGTGTTTTTACAGATAACACTACTTCAAGGTTTTGGGGCTTCGATTCTATAGCTCTAGAAAACATACATGATATAAAAGAATGTGTAGAACTAGAATCAAATTAGACTTTTTCCATTCTTGATTGTATAGGAAGTGTACCTTCTACAACTTCATTATCTTGATCCACTTCTGCTGTAGTGATGTCATAAGCCTTCGCTTGTTCCTTTGGCTTCGTTGACTGCTGACACTGATTACCCTAGAGAACTCGATGTTTAATGCACTAGTTTTCATACTTCCCTAGACCCCTATAGTTGTAGAATTGAACCAGGAGTGGTTATCTCCTTTCATTGGCTACATTCTCATTCCTTTTCATGTCTTTTCGACACTCTTGAGCATGGTGTCATTCTTTCCCACACATGAAGAATTTCCCCATCCCTTTGAGGCAGTTCCCATGGTGAAACTTCCCACATTTTTGGCATGTGGGTCATTTAGTTTTCTTCCCACTTTTGTCATTAGATCCTCCATCTTGAAACTCCATCTTTCATTTCTTATCCCCATAGCCATGGGACCATTCTCGAAACTCCATCTCCACTTTGAGGGCACATTGAACAACTTCTTCATAAGTCCCAAAGTCTAGAATTTCAAGAGCCTTTTAATGGTGTGGTTTTAATACACTAAAAATATATCAATTTTTCTACAATTGTTGATAACAAAACCTGAAGCATACCTTGAATGCCTTGTGAAATTCTCTTCCAAGGTTGTGACAGATTCTTCTTCTTTTTTCTTGAGCTCTATGAATTATCTCTCCATCTTTGTGTGAAGATTTCTTGAGAAATACTTGTTAATAAAAATTATATTAAAGTCTTTCCATTCCATATCTTCAATTTCCTCCTTTGGCTTGGTGTTCTTAATAAAATTTCACCATTGATCAGCTTATCCATCTAGACGATAAACTGATAAGGTCACCCTATCTGTCTTAGAACAGTGAATAATATAAAAGAACTTCTCCATAGAGTTGACCCACTATTTTGCAGCTAGTGGTTCAAAAGATCCATTAAACGTTGGAGGTCGTTGCTGCATAAAACATTCGATAGCCAGTTTCTCCATCTTTAGTGAAGGAGTAATTTCCCAATTATTATGGTTATTCTTCATAACCTGAGATAATTGGGTAAGAATCGCCATGAAGTTTCTAACTCCACCTCCCAAATCATTGGGGATGTCATTCGGGCAATCGTTGTATTGGCCCTCGCAAGAGTTTTTGGCCTGATTTCTCCTGGTTCCCACCATTTTCTAAAACCGAAAAGGTTTGAATAAAACATAAGTCAACAATTCATGAATAAATAACTTACTTATTATCACAATTTGTACTAAACACATAACATATGGTATCCCTATGTATATACTCTTGTGTGCATATTTGTACTTAGTATAATGCTAGAGGTTTTCTCCAGGGTTCACTAATTCTAATTCCCAAATTAACTAAACTTTTACTATGATACCAACTATAGCATCCCAACCTTTTTCTACATTACTATTACATCATTTTAAAGATACACAACATAATAGTATTACACATTGATGGTCCAAAGGTTTAGTGTCTTGGGAAAACTAGGACCGTACATAACAATTACAACATCAAGATTAAACATTTATTTAATTTCTTCTTCTCTAGCTTCTCATTGGAACTTATCCTCTCCTTAGTACATGAATCCACCTGAGGATATAAATCAAAATGAGTGATCTAAAATCCCAGTAAGAGGATAGATAAGAATAATATATCATGGGGTGAGCATAATCATGACATAGGAAAAAGATCATGAACATGAGAGGAGCATAAATAAAAAACTTGAAATGTGGAAATACATAAAAATGAAACATCATGTCTTAGTGTTTAACTACCAAAAATACTTGTGAACAAATCTATAATCTTGTCCACACATCATTTCACATTTACTCATGAGATTCATCACTTTACCCAATGCATGGAGCGGTGTATAATTCCGGGCGCACCCGTCACATGAAAACATTATCATTTATCATGCATGAAAGAATGAACATATAATATAAATGAACATAAAAAACCCCTGAATATTAATGGGTTTCATCTCATAATTACACATTTATAAACATTGGGTTACCAAAATAATGAGAGAATAACATACATGTTACAAGAACCGTCAATCTTGAATGAGAAGTAAAATGTGTGTTCGTGAAAGAAGAGTTCTTTTTGAAAACATTTGGTTTTTCATAAATACCGGTGATAAACATTGATATCCTAGAAAATGAAGAAAATGATGAAAAAAATATTAATAATGAGTAACCATATCAAAAAAGAGTGAAAGAGGGAGAACCTGAAGGATGAAAGTTGGGTTCGATAATTTCCCCTTACCTTGTACCTGAATGCTTCCTTCTCTTTAATGTCTTGAATAATGAAATTATATAAATTAATTAGAAATACAGAACCTTTTTTACACTAATATGGTTCATTATGGTTTTATTATGTGATTTTATGTGCCTTTGGATGAGTTATATAGTTTTAAAAAACATTGTTCAACAATGTATGTTTTTTTGGTTTTCTTGAGTGGTTCACTTGTATTCTTAACTTGAAGTTCGGGTAGAACATGGGTAAACATCCAGAACTAATATTTCATGTTATTAATGATATTAAATTAGTTTTAATGATCTTATAATGATTTATTTTATATCCATGTGGATTAATCATTAGATAAGAATTAAATGACAATTCTTTGAGTTAATTTGAGTGATTTTTCGATCATATTGAACATGTTTAATTTTATCACTATAAATATGGTCATAAGTTAGTTCCAAAACATTAAATAGGAGATAATACATATAAAATTATCTGTTTCAACCATGAAAATGGTTTCATGACCAGATCTGAAGGTAGAAATGGAAGAATAAAACTTTTTGTTCTTGAAGGTGATAAATTAACATCTCACGAACAACATTCTCCTTAAAAAAATAAAAGGAAGAGGGAAAGGGGTTTGGATGATATAATCTCCCATTTTCATCATAAAATAACATTAAATGTATAATAATGGAGTTAAAATACCATTTGGTTGAAGAGAAATGGGGAGAGATCATGAAATGAACTTGAACATGAAAGGAAATTAAAGGAGAAGAGGGAGAGAAATTACCTCTTAAATCTTCCTCTTGAGATCCTCCTTAAAGAGGCTAGGATTGTTCTTTTTATGAGACCATCAGACCTCGAACGTGGGAGAGGGGCTATGTAGGATTTTTGGGATGATTTTAGAGAAGGATTGGATCTTGACTGGTGTGAGGAAATGAGGGTGTGAAGGGTGGTTTTTATAGTGGATGGGAGAGGGGTTTCCTTAATATAAAATTCATTAAATTATTAATTTCCCCTAATTCATGGAATAGTGAGTCTTGAATGACCAATAATAGTAATTTTATCATGTGATCCCTAACCAAGTGGGCTTACGTTATCAGAACATCAAACATGACTCTATAATTAGCTTATTTAGCTTATTTTGAAAATTATGGTATTTCACTATTAATAAAAAATCAAAGTATCTCAAAAAAATGCCAAAAAATTTACCCCTAGCATTTTTAAACATGTAGAATTCAAAAATGAAGTCTATTTTTCAAAAATTATTTTATAAATATTATTAATTTTATATTTAATTAAAATCATAATTTACTTAAAAACTGTTTTTAAAATAAAACCTAATTTTATAGTGCTTTCAAAAATTATGTAGGGTCTTATAAAATTATATAAAATCTATATGAGATTGATTTGATAATTAATGAACACATTTTAAGAAAATAATTTTTCATTGAAATTAATTAATTAATTATAATTATTTATTTATGGCTTAGAAAATACCGAAATGTTTACTAAGGTCAAATTGTAACTTTCTAAGATGTCTAATTTTCATTTAATTAGTCATGGGTAAGGCTACTCTTATGTTGGATGATTTACTATTCATAAGGGTCATATTACTATTCATAAGGGTATATTACTATTCATACAGGTAGGTTACTATTCACAAAAAATTATTTTTGCTTTATTAGACTCTAAAAATCATCTTGAACACATCCGTGTATGTTAGATTCTCAAAATTCCCAATACAGAAGTGAAAAACTTATGTTTAGAGGTCACTTATCACTTAGTAGTTCAATATGTTATGTTTTCATGTGATTTTATGACATAATTATAAGAAGGGAATTTCTATTTAAAAACATTGGGTCGTTATATAATGTGGATGAACCAAAGCATGTGGATCATGCGGTTCAGTTTCAAAGGAAACATCAACCCTTTCTTGGGGTGATTCAGAGCCAGAAAGGGTTGAAGAATGGATAAATAAAATGAATGGGATATTTTACATCTTAGGAACACCGGTAGAGATGAAAGTGAAGTTAACCGCATACATGTTGGAGGATCATTCCCTTCAGTGGTGGGATATAGAGGTCCAAGCTAGGAAGGACCACGGTGTGACATGGGAGAGTTTTGTTGAACTATTTAATAAATATTTCTACCTTCACACATTTAGATTTCCTCATACAATGTATTTATTCAGTTTGAATAAAGGGACATCACAGTAACAGAATATGCAACTATGTTTATGGACTTAGTGTAGTTTTCACCTAAGGTGGTGGGCGGTACATCATTGAAGGGAAGCATTTTTTTATGATGGGTTGAACCAAAAAATTAATTCAAGGATAACAGTGCTATTTAGAAATGATTACACATAAATGATGAATATAGATATAGTGGCTGAGAGGGGTCTTTTTGGGGCTACAGGCAGGGGAAGTATGTTGGTACCCATGGGAAATAGTATGAACTTGAATTTTGTGTTTAAGTAGGATAGGGGCACTTATTTCAGGGTGGGTGTACGGATCAGAATACAATATAAGGATTAGTGAATATTCCTCTGAATCCTCAGAGTATGTTGGGATGTTTTCAACGTGGTTCTACAATCCACATCAAGTAGGATTGTATGAAATAGCCTCGAGCATTTCTTAACTGAAATAAGATGGGGCATCTTCAGCATTATTTCCATAATGCTTCGAGGTCGGGTGTCTGTGACACTCCAATGGGGTCTTGTGCCTTTATGGGATGGGGGAAAAAACATTCCACTCATCAGTAGAGAATATTGGGTCACAGTGATTGTCGAAATACCAGGATGCCTCAGTAGGGTAATAAAGAGAAATGTGTTGGTAGGAAGTAGTTGTTTGGAGCTGAGAAGGTTGTAGTGGATAATCAATTGAGACCATCCATGGTGTGATGTACGGTTCCTTTAAATTCCATGTTTACTCAAGATTTATTTTATACTGGTGATTCACATTCTTTTCTTGCTTCTTGTTTCACTGATATGTTTGGTTACATGTAAAAATGATGCATTATGTGTTGAAACTACACACTCATATCAGTCAAAAAGAGTGTCGAGCCTTCTTATGTGGAGCGTGTTTCTCAGTTGTGGATGGCATTGAATTGATGTGGTATTTCATAATGCTTGAGAAGGATGCATAAGATATAATCCTAGAAATGGATTGGTTGGTGATCTTTAAGGTCCACATCGATTACTATGTGTGAACAATTAGTTTTGTGATGGAGGATGGCATTAGACGTCTCATTTGAGGGGAGAAGAGGGAGAATTAGGGTAAAACAGTCTTTTTAGCACCAAAAGTTGGCAAAAAATCATATTAGTTGGTGTCTTTGTCATTGGCATTGGTGGAAGGTGTTAGGCAGAGTGTTCTTCCAGAAGTTTTGGATCTTTTTATGGATGTCTTTCCTAAAGAATTATTAGGGTTTCCACCCATGAGAGAAGTGGAGTTCATGATTGATCTTCTTTCAGGGACCCTTCCTATATCACATCTGTCTTACTATATAAAACTAGTATAATTTTAGGAATTAATTTTTTAGTTAGAAGAGTTAGTAAAAAAGGGTTCATCTAGCCTAGAACATCTCTATAGGAAATGACGGTTTTGTTTGTTAAAAAGGTGGATGGAACTTGGTGGCTCTGTGTGGATTATCATAATCTTAATCAGGTTATGATAAAGAACTGATATCCACTTCCACCCATTAATTTTTTTAACTAGTTGAGGGGATCTCATTACTTCTCCAACATTGACTTGAGGTCAGGATAACATCAATTGCAGATTAGGAAGAAGGATATTCCTAAAATAGATTTTAGAAGTAGATATGACCCTTATGAGTATGTGGTGATGCCCTTTGGTATAACTAATGCACCAGAAGTCATAATGGCATTGATGAATCATATTTTTCAGAGATATTTCGATTCTTTTGTGGTGGTATTTTTTGATGATATGCTGGTGTATTCAATTACAAGGGTAGATCATGAGCAGCACTTGGCGATAGTGTTGGGGATCTTGAGGGATCATCGGTTGTAATCCAAATTGTTAATGTATGACTTTTAATACAAGAGGTTGGTTTCCTTGGCCATGTTATTTCTGAGAATGTTATTTCTATTGATTCAGAAAAGGGAGAGTCTTTTATATCCTGGAAACCACCAAGGAATGTATTCGAGATACCGAGATTATGTGGTCTAACTGGATATTATCGATGTTTTTTTCACGATTTATCAAGATTGGATTCACCGATAATAGCTTTGATAAGGAATAATATCTCATTTAAATGGGATAAGTAGTTTCAGAAATTATTTTAAGAGTTAAAGGGTCTTTTAACATAAGCACCAATCTTGGTTTTTCCTAAACATGTGAAAGGGTATTTAGTGTATTGTGACACATCAAGGATAGGGTTGGGGTGTGTTCTCATGAAAGGGGATCATGTGGTTGAATATGGATCATAGAAATTGAGGTTTCATGAGAAGAACTACCCAACACATGATTTGGATTTGGCAGTAGTGGTTAATGCTTTAAAAGTGTGTCTTTATTATAACTTCGGTGAGAAATTTATAGTGTTTACTAATCAGAAGAGTTTAAAGCATATTTTATCTCAGAGAGATTTGAATTTTAGAAATAAGAGATGGATAGAATATCTCCATATGATTGATTTTGACATAATGTACACATAGGGTAATTGAAATTCAGCGGAAAATGCTTTAATTAGGAAATCATATGCTTAGGTAGTGAAACCGACATTGAATTAGTTGTAGTTGATGTGGGTCATAGCTGACATGTAGTTAGGATATGAGGACTAGGGTGACAGATCAATCTTATTTCCAGTTTCATTGGTTCATGAATTGGTTGTTTTGGTTAGATATGTATTGTAATTTGATTCCAAATGTGTGGTGACGAGGTTGAAACTCAATGGTGGGGAGACCATTGAGGGTTGGTAACTAAAAGGGAATTCATTCTTGTGCTTTCAGAATTGGATGGTGCTACCAGTAGCTAGTCAGAGGAAACATCCAATGGATTATCATCATTATAGGTGGCCTATTTATCCTGAAATTCAGAAAATGTTTAAGGCATTGAAAGTGCAGTTTTGGTGGGTTGGTATGAAAAGGGATGTGTCCAGGTTTTTCTTGAGATGCTTGACATGTAAGAAATTAAAGGTAGAGCATCAGCGGCCAGCAGGTATGTTGCAATCCCTACTTATCCCAATGTGGAAATTTGAGAAAATAACAATGTATTTTGTGATAGGTCTCCCAATAATGGTTCAAAATCATAATTCCATATGGTTGATTGTGGATCATCTCAAAAATTCCACCCCTTTCATCTCGATTCATGAATCTCATATGGTGAGGATTTGTCCGAAATCAATATCCCAGAAGTGGTAAAGAGGCTTGGTGTTCTAATTTATATTGTATCAGATAAAGATCTGAGGTTCACATATCATTTTTGGAAATCCTTGTAGCAAGCCCGTGGGACACAGTTGATGATGAGCGTAGCATATCATCCTCATAAGGATGGCCAATCCAACAGAAAGATAGAAACTTTGGAAGATATGTTAAGGGCTTGTGAGATGGATTTTGGAGATTCATGGTAGAACATACCATTGGTGGATTTCTCCTATAATAAAAGTTATCAAGATTCAATATACATGGCTCAGTTTGATGCATTTTGTGGGCGTCTATGTCATTCTCCACTATGTTTTGTGGAAAAAGGTGAGACATTGATTATTGGACCAATGCTTGTCCAAGATACTATAGAGAAGATCAAGTTGATCAAAACGAGGATGGATATGGATCAAAGTCATCAGAAATTTTATGAAGACCATCGTTGATGACCATTGTCATTTGAGGTGGGTGATCATGTGTTTTTTATAATCTCTCCTAGGTTGGGACATCATCGGTATGGAAAGGAGGGTAAGTTATCACAATGGCATATTGGGCCTTTTGGGTCACTTGAGTGGATTGGAGAGGTGTTTTATCGGTTGCCTTTTCCATTGTGATTTAGCATGGTGTGCAATGTGTTTCATGTTTCACAGTTCAAAAAGTATCAAATGGATCATGGCCATGTGATTCGTTGGGATCGTTTTGAGCTAGAACATGATGCTTCCTTGGGTACACATGCCCATACAGACCGTGGATTGGAAATATAATGTCATTCATGGTAAAAGTATCAGTTTAGTTCAGGTGTTGTTGCGACATGGTCAAATTCAAGAGGACATTTGGGAGTGGGAGAAAGATATGGTAGAGCAATGGTCTGAGCTCTTTCAGCAATGTTGTCGTTCTCTACTTTTCGAGAATGGAAAGTTCAATGGGGGGAGAATTTATCTCCCACATTGTTGAGGAATATATCTTATTATTGTGCCTTTTATGTGTTTTAATTTCTTGGGATGATTTGGGAAGAGTTTGGTAGAGTTGGGAAAGGTGTTGGAGTGTTTTAGAAGCCTTTTTAAGGTTGCACGGTTTGAGCATAATTAGGAAAAATCATGCGAGATCAAACCATGTGGGCAGTGGGGTTACGCACAGCTTGTGTACCATTTGTTTATCCATGCAGGTAGGCCACGAAAGATTCCCCTTTGTGGCGTCATCAGGGACATGGTTAGCGCACAATTTGTCAAACCGTGCGAGATAACTATGCAACTCGTAAAAATGTGTTTAAAAAAATATGGTATTAGTATGGATTTTCCAAAAAAACATCACAACTCTCTCCTATTCGTGACTCAATTGTATTTTCTATTCTCAATGGATAGGGGTCCTCTCCCACTTGTGTTTGAATCAAATCGAAGGGTTTTATAGGTGGGGTTGAGCCGATTATTCTCTGGTAAGTCTATTCGCTTAGTTCTTTGTGGTTTTCTCTAGATCCATTCTTCCCTCTCTCTCGGTTTTCTAGATCTATACCCATTATGTTTAGATCAAGGGGTTTTTTCCTTGAGTGTTGATTTTAAGTCTTTTTGATGATAGGTAAGGATATCTAGAGCATTTTTAGTGGAGTTTTTGCCCATATTAGGTTACAATTCCTTGTGTGTCTAATTTTCAAGAACCCTAAAGGTAGGTGGTTTCTCTCTCAAGACCATTTGGTTAGAACTAGTGGTTTTCGTTACAATAAATCATTTTTTCATGAAATTAATTATGATTATGATGTTTGAATCTTGTTGTAAATCCATTTGATGATGATTCGTGTATTTTTTTGGAAAAATGGGTTATTGTTGAAAAAAGGGGCTTTTTGTGTGATTTTAAAATGTTGATTTTAAAAAAGTTAGTTTTTTATTATGAAAAATGTTTTATAAAATATGGTTTTCAATAAAGATGTGGTTTATTGAAATTTGGTTGGGAATAAAAAGTTTTTTAATGTGCGTTTTCAATAAATCAGTGAATTGTTGAAGTGAATTATCATGTGATGTGAATGATGGTGTGCTTATTGTATGGCTTTGATGCTTATGTTTGTTGGAGGATTAAGTGGTATGGCTTGTTTTGATTGTGTGGAAGTGGGAGGGATGTATCAATATAAATGGTTATGGATAGTGGATGTAATAACAACTATTATGGGTAGTGGTCAGGAAGCACCACTAGTTGGGAATGTGGTGAACGAGTTGGATGGAAGCTCCACCATTTTTGTTTCATTGATGTGTGTTTCTTTACAAGATGGAACTTGTTTTTATAATGTGAAATGGTGAATTTTATTGTGTAATGGTGGTTTTGAATTCCATTGGTTTTCATGGTTTGGTTAAATATTTCTTGGTAAATTAGTTTTGGGTTGTTTTAAGTTTTTTTTCACTACTTATTGTTTTATATAAACTTCATTATATAAATATAATAACAGTTTTATCCTAGTGGTGTGTGTAGGGAATTCATTCGGGGGAAACCTACTGTGTATTTATACTCACCCCCTACTTTGGAACTTTATTGCTTTTACTGAGGTTGTATTCTTGGACATAGGTAAGAGTATGGGATCTCATTTTGTTAGTGGTTTGGCATGATGCTTAGGTGATGTTGGGGTGCTTGGATCATGGAGCTTGGTATAGATCTATGGATGATATCCTAGTTTTCTGGGGTCTGTTGTATAGTCATCCTCTTGGTACTTGGATTTTTGGTTTGGTAATTTTGGCCTTTGGAATTTATTATGAAACAAAATGGTTGTCTTTTGGAAATGTATAGTTTTGGTTTCGATGATAACATGCATCATGTACTTTTGTTAGTAATGGATTGTTTGGTTGGATATTTAATTAAATGGAAAAATCATTCCCAAACTATTTTTGATCCCTCAGTATTTATTGACTGCCTTTGGCACCTTGGGAACATTTCTTACGGCCGAGTATAATTCCTCCACCATCTCCAGACAATGGGATGGGGGAGATGTTACATAACCCATAGTGATAGAGACCAAGACGGAACCTACACCTGAGAGTAAAAACAAGATGAACTATAGATGTGAGTATTAAAACTTAGAAGGTGTTCCCAAAAAAATATATTCCTAATGAATTTCATTTAAACAAAAGAAAAATCAACTCCATATTTGAAATAAAATATTTAAAACTAGGTTTTCACAAATATCCTCTTTATAAAAAGACACAGTCCATTTCCCTTTTTCATTTAAAACAAGATTATTTTGCGAATAAATACACATTATCCTTTTAGAGGGAAAATATTTTGTTTTTACGTAAAAAGGGAGGAGGGTGGAAACCATTTAAAAAAATTATAAACATTTGAAAACCCACACATCATTTCTAATCAGTAAGTACACAATAAAAGAGAGCATAATAAATTTTCACATAATAAGGAAAATGGAATATAGAATCTATGAGTAACCAACCAAACAAAGCTTCTCAATCACCCTTTGTAGACAACTATGTGTCGTAGAGCATGGAAAAACTGAGGAGCTTAGTGGATAATATAGAACACACTAAAAACAAGACTCATCCCATAGGCATGCCTCACCCATTGACAACAATCCACCCATACACTCAGTCTTACCCTACCTAGACTAACTGAGGTGTAAAATCCCATAGTAGATAACGGTCTATAGAAAGGTCAACTATATAGTGCATAAACTCAACTTTTTATAAACCATTCACCAAAAAAATGAAAGCTATACTAGGTTCCATTGTCAAGACTAAATTGGGGGTGATCTAACCAATTCAAAACAAGTAACCAACCACATGCATTTTCATCCCAGATAATCAACAAAAATAATAAAGTAACCCCAGAGTCAATCTAAGAAATAATCTCTTACCTTTTAACCATTTGATCCTAATGGAGCATCATACTGAGGACCTCCCAACCCATTCAACATAACCATGTAAATAAGATAATGTGAAGAATGTTTTCAAGAGAAACGATTTATAAAAATTTCCAAATGGGCCACAAACAACCCATGATTAATAAACATTTCCTAAAAGAATGAACCACACCATTTATGAATCAAAAAAATTTGGATATCCTTTTGAGAAACCCAAATCACCATTTTAAAAACCAAATTCATTTACAAAACCAAAACCACACTTTAGAAGCCATGAATCATTCATATAGGTGAAAATGGTATTTTAACAAAAATTTTGTGTCCATAGAATAACAAAACTATCCCATACCCTTCAAAATATGAAGAAAATATACTCATTTTTATCGAACTATTATACTAACAATATATATCACTAATTAACATCCAAATAAGTTGAAAAAAGAAAGAAATCAATGATTCTTTAATTTAAATGACAAGTGAAAATGAAAAGCTACCTCGAACCATAATCACTTCAACAATGCCAACATAAATCAACTCCATGAAAGACCAATGGGGAATCATAAAAATACAAAATACATAATTTAAAATCAAAGAAAAATTAACCCTAGATCCACAATCCCTTGCAAGAATAATAAGCCAAGAGAAAATGTAAGAAGAAATAAGTGGATGAGTATAATAGATGATTAACTTAAAAAATTATCCCAAAACATCAAGAATACCCTAGATCCAACCATTGGGATAAGAGATATATATTGTAGAAGATGAGACGCGGACCCCTAGTGTAGAATAAGCCAAGAGAGGGTAAGAGGGGTCATCTGGGTTAAAAATCCAATAGGGTAAAATAGTAAATTCACATTTTTCAAATACCTAGGTACTATATAGGGTTAGGACGCATGGTTTCCGAAACTGTGTGCCATCCATGTTCTCCTTACTAGACACACTATCCACCCACATGGTTTGGCCACATGGTTTTAAAAAACATACCCCAACCATTCAACATGGTTCTGCCAAAAATGTTAGAACCATGTTGTTTACTTTCACATGATTATCCTAATCATGCTTATGTCATGTGCCCCCGACCATAGACACCCAAATACTCCTAATGTTTCTCTTTAGAGATTCACAGTTTGGGTCAAATATTGCTGATGTCATGAAACTCACACTAAACATGTTCAAAATGATCAAGAAAATTTCTATGCATTAAGAGGGTTCATGATTACCCATTAATTTTGAACCTAAACTGTGAAATGGATGAAAAAACCCTAATCCAAATGTTCAAATATTGAACAACTAAAACATGAGAGAGAAACCAATAAACAAAAATATAAACCAAAATATTAGAAGAAACTAAAAACCAGGGTGTCACGTTGTGCTGTGTGAATATGTAATATTATGACTTTATTGAATGAAATGGGTGGAATATAATAGTTATATAACCCTTATTTGAGTATATATAGTAGCTAAGTATAATACCAATAGACATATTAATAGTTTCTAATTATCAATTGGTTGTTAATATTTATAATGTTTTTTTGAACGTATAAAAATTTAGGGATGTAAAACATTGATCATTGAATAGTATGTTTAAATAATCGGTTGATTGATAGTCAAATTTATTATAATTAGAAATTCAATAAGTGGAAGTTTGATAGGCTTGGTGTGTGGGAATCTATAGTTCCACTCACTACAAAATATATCATTTTTTCCAACAGGGTCATATTTATTGGTAATGGTGTATTTTCTATTGGTTAAACGTTTTACCCACATATTTTCTCCAATAACTAAACTATCGGTAGAAACTCTATCGCTAAATGTTCTTGCGACAGAAAAAATAGTTCTGTTACAATTATAATAATACCAATAGATAACAGATTTTTCTCTCTTTAAGTAATACCAACAATAATATCTGTTTTAATATATTTTTTTAATTAAAAAAATATATATATTTTTATTACCATATCTGTTACATTATATGCAAAAATATAATTTATATAATATGATTAATATAATTATTAATAATTATAAAATTAGTTTAAATTAAAATTTTAGAAGTCAGATACTTGGAAGACAATTTTATAAATGAACATTCCCTCATGGTCCACAGTAACGGGACAATATCATGCAAATTTCTCATCACACAGACTAGGAGTCTCTCAATTCAAACAGATCAACAACAATCAAAATGACATCAAATTAGGGTACATAAATGACAGCCACGAAACATTAAAACCCTATCACCACGAATCCTCCTCACCAGCTGAATGTTTTGAGAATAATTGTAACCCTCCCCCCATGGATGGCGCACATATTTGTGGCCTCGAACAGTCCCAGCAGGAACACCTCCCCCACCTCCTAAAGCACTGCCACTATGGAGCTCGGGAACCTCATATCAGTCTTGAATTCCTAGACGATTTCACAGACAAGTCGATGAAATGGAATCCTGTATTTATTGTGTGTATAGTGATGGAAATGCTCATAGATACCAACAAAGATCCTCCTTGACCAGGGGATGCACATAAATGGGGGTCATCTATTCAGTTTTGTTTATGGTCACCACAAAATCTGTCATTCTCGCCACCTTTCTCATCAATTTTTTTTCAAACCTATAATAGGACAGAATATCTATCAAACACCCCCATTCATTCCATGAAATAAAAAAGAATAACATGATAAAATTTAGAATACACCACCATGACCATGAGTTAAATAATTATAGAAAATAATTCATAACACCACCTACTAATGTGGTCCAACACATCTTGAATAGATTCTCTACAGCTTCAGAAATAGTATTGAATCAAAAATAGTAAGCCCAAAATAACAGTTCACATACAATTGAAAAGATCCTATAAATAAAGGATTTATCTAAAAAATGTTGTGGAACAACTTTTAAATTGGTTAGTTGGGTTTAATGAGTCCTTCAGGCCACCTTAACAAATTTGTGCATACCTATAGTAGCACTAAAATGCAATCAAACGTGCACTTTCATTCAATGACATGAAAAGGAATAAAATTATACAACTTAAAAGACCCTACTTACTGAAGAATGATGAGTCCAACTGCTATCACTGCACTCCTTAATTCTATAAGGTATGCTCACACTGCCACCATGCCTCATGTATTACTACTCAAATAGAAGAACAACCACAAAGTAGAACTGTCAAAGCTATAATGAAAAATTTTCTCTCATAAGAATAAACTTATAAAAGATCAATTCCATTGTCAATCTAAATTCTCTATATACATTTGACAAGAATATAAAAATCCTTCTTCCGCATTATTTTATAATCATAAATAATTTCTAATAAAATAATAAACTCAACATTCACCCATATTGTTTTTTTTCAATTATTTTTCCAAGCATTTATAAAAAATGACTTTAATTCTTGCAAAAGTTTAATAATAATAAAAGGAAAACAACATATTTTTTATTTTTTACAAGATGATCATTATGAAAAATAAGAAAAAGATCATATGAAAAAATTAAAGGTTGAAATAAGTCAGTGGATCATATGTATTACTTATCATCAAGTTTTTCTCTAATTATTCCATTACTTTTCTTTATAGCTCAGCCCTTTTATTTATATATTTCCCTTACATGTCTTTATAATACACCGCTTTTGTTCACTCTTGTGATCTTCCCTAAGATGAGTCACATTACCTTGAACTAGCATGGGCTTATATATCTTTTTAATTTTCCTTATAATGTCATGGAGTCCATCATTAATACTAGACATTAATTGATTCGTTAAAACATCATTTCAGAATAATGACATGAGTTCATCAAAGGAAGGTGTATCCAGGGAGCGATTAGTCTACTAAAGTGAAGATAGCTGATATCAATAGAAAATAAATGGGGGCTAGTGTGGTTTTAAAAGAGGATATGTATAAATTTTATGATAGAAAGTTGTGGAACATCATTCCTAAAACCATGTAGAGATACAACTTCACAGACTAGGTCAGCAATTTTTTTATGTTTCTCTTCCTCGTGGTTCTCTATCTCTCATATGTGCTGCATGAATGGATTTCTCAAACTAGGGTGATGGTTTAAACAAGTATATCCTTTATCTCCATGTTTGTTTGTTTTTGAATCAAATGGTCCTCAGTAACAACATCAATCATAACATTGCTACAGGGAAGATTGTGATATAAAGAGGTAGGAAATAATTTTCTAGGGTATCACAATTTTTTTCACTGATAACACATTCTTCATAAAAAGAAAAATATCCATTCAAGGTTTCAACAGGTTCATGAAATAATAAGGTAAATTAAGTGAGAAAATACTAGAATCAGAGAAAAGAAGTGTGTACATATCCTAGAAGTGCACTCCCAGACATTCCAATCAGATAGAGAGATGGTTAAGAATTGGAAGATGTGAATTCCTCTTAGAGTAGTTAGGTGCTCCTCTAGCTTTGGCGAGTGTTCACAGTCACCATTTTTACGGGATAGTGAATAAAATAAACTCTTGAATTATCAAATGGAAAAATAATTTCTACTCTTTTAGTGGTAGAATTACATTTTTAAATTTTATACTCTCTTCAAACCCATGCACATTCTATCGATTCTCAAAGTTCCTAAATATGTAGTGTGGAAAATTGAATCAATCATGTATGGTTTGATTTAGGAATCTCATCAGTCAGTAAAATTCTATTAAGAAAGTTAGGCATGGATGGCTAAAATATTAAAGTGGGAGGTATTAAAAATAAAAATGTGGAAGACCCCATGAATGACATGCATGAGAGGTTATCATAGGAAGCGATAAAAGGGAAAACTACCCAAGGCAATATTATCAAGGAAAAATATAACATGCATGAAAGCATTCATCTAGATGTGAATAGAACCCGTATCATGAACAATATTTTACAGCCTCTTGAAAATCGTCATGAGCAGTTCAGAAGGATTGTGGGGAAAGACAGCTTCAACTTGTGGTCTGAATATTAGTCTAGTCTATTTCATTTTAATGTATTCTGAGTCCCAGACATCACCCTCTAAAATTTTTGGAACTATCGTATCTTCAGGAAAGTAGTCTTTGAAAAAAAATATAAGGTTTTGAGGGATATTATCCAATTTATAGAGGAAATCGATTGTTATAGGTTTACAGATTCTACATCGGGATGCCTCAAGGCGGTGGAAATTTGGAGGATCACATGTTTCCAATAGGAGACCATAGTAACGGAAGACCATTTATGGGATATATCAATTCCAACTAAATTCTGCTTCCTCGTTTATATAATTCACAACCAGGCCCTTCCCACAGATGAAGAAGTACATAGTGATGTCATTTAGTTATCTTCCAGATGAACATGTTGCAGCTAGTAGAAAGTCAAGATCACTCACCATTTATCCATGGAGGAGAGAAGGCGCGCTTCATTTGGAAGATTTTTGGAAACATCATTGGCATAGAGGTTCAGGCTCTATCTATAATTGATTTTATTTCTACATGGTTTCCGGACTTGAGAAACTCAATTATAGAGATCTAGAAGCACCGTATGATTATAGTTGTTGGATGTTAGGTCATATGGGTGGCCCCCAATGAAGATAGATGCAATGGTAATAAAATATCATCAAATCTGGGATGTTGGGTGAGTAGGAGTTCTCCCACCATGAGGTTTATATTTAATTTCGATGGTGCATGTATGAAGGGCACCATGAATGGTGGAGGAATCACCCATGAATCAGAAGGGATCGGTGGTATTGGCCTTAGATGTATTTAATTGCCAGAGAAATTCCCTAAAATATAAAGGAAAATCCACACTAAATTTGCATTGTTATTCCAATAAACTCAATTTCAATTCCTCTGTTGTAGAAATAGACTCTTCTTTAGTGTCCATATTTCATTGCGGTACCAAAAAAATCCACTGGTTCATTGTTTACGAAATTAGAGATTTCACAGGTCTGACCAGTTAGGATATGGTTATTAGTCACCCTTGGGAAGAGTATATCATTGAAGCAGATGACCTGGCTTCAAAATCCAAATAGTATGACACCTTCATCACCTATACAAACATTATCTCTCTTCCTTCAGACTGTACTAAAATTATCATAGGAGATTACCATAGGCAACATCACTGTTGTCCCCCATGAATGCTTGGTTTTATTTTTTATCGTGAACTGTATCATCTTTTTCATAATAAAAACATTAAATTTCTATTAGTTAGTAAATGTTTCACTAGTGTATTCACTATAAAGTTGACTATTCTTTGAAAACTGAGTCTTATGTTAAATCAAACTGGAGTATTAAATCTTCTTGCAAGGCTATGAAATTTAAGAGGGACCTTAGATAAAGCAAACAAAGCCCTTTACACATATTATTACGTGATCACATTTATAGTTGGAGAAACACATTATAGTATCAAACCAAGATCCAAATCCACCTCTATCGAACAATTAAGGATAGAAAAACCAAAATTCTAGGGGTTGAGGAGGAAGATTCTTACATGTTACATTGTGCAAGATACAAGCCATGGCCCTCCGAAGACATGTGTGTTGCCCGCCATTGAATAAAATGAATAGTTCCTACACACCTAGCCAGTACAATTCCAAAAAAAGATGTCGAGAATCAAGGCTAAGACAGGCCGACTGACAATGTTTGGTCACAATATACATTAGTACCTGAACAATGATGGAATCTGAATATAAAGGTCCACTCTACTAAAAATCACTATATTATTCACATGCACTATCGACGATGATGATGACTGAGTCACATCTGTAGAGATGTACAAGCAGAAAAAAATAGTCAAGATTATTAAAAATAGAGAGAACTGAAATGACAGACTTAAAGGATTGTTATAGCATACTTGAGCTCGCAAAATGCTGCAATTCTATCAAAAGATAACCATAATCAAGACATTACCTAAGATTCATCATTCAGATGTCATAGGGAGTTATTTAATTCTAGTAAGCAAACGAGGATCACACTAGTCTAAAGAACATCGCTCACTGTCGATCAAATAGCCGAGAGGGAGAAGATAATCACAGGCATGACATGGCCTTGTGGGGATTCCCGGGGATGGTGGGGGTGGAATGGGAAATCTCCAGGATGGCGTGGCCCAACTGAGGAAGGTCGGGGACGGTGGGACTTGTTTGGTGGGGTCAATAAGGTTGGTGCAACGGTCGCTGAAGGAGGGCAAAGGGTCATGGTCAACAGGTCCAGTGGTGTAGGGGGAGGGTCGCGGAGGAGGCAGCAGGGGTCATGAAGTGGGCGGGTGGCGATGGAGGAGAGTGGTGGAGTACGAGGCGGAGGGAAGTGGTGGTTACAGAAGAAAATTGGGGGGTCGCGGAGGCGAAGGTATCTGTGGAGGGCGGTGATGCCACCGAAGTAGGGTGGATGGGGTGGTGCCGAATTAGGGTTAGTGATGGGTTGTGATTTTCAAAAATTAAATTAAATTAAAAAAGTAACAAATATCATTGAGTTTTTTAAATTACAAATATAATACATATACGTATAAAAGGAATATGATTTTATAAATAATAATAATAATTTTTATAATACAAAATAAAATTTCAGTACATGAATATCAATTGTTAAAAAAATAATATTATTGAATTTATTGTTCTTATTCTAATTTATTAAATTTAAATAATTAATTTTTTGAATTTATATAAGTTCGACTTAATTATGTATAATAAATTTAAATTTAAAAATTAAATTATCGTGTATATACATATTATGAAACATATGTGTAAATATATGAAATATAGTGATGGATTAATTTTTTTTTAAAATAAATTTAAATGATTATTAATTGAACATTATAAAAAAAATATAAACACTCTTGATATTTAGTGAATATTTAAAATTAAAATCATTGAATGATATATTTGTAATAATACCACAATAAATGGATATTGACTTTGGTTGTAAAAAATAATATATAAAAAAAGTTGTTTTCCTATTAATTGAATATTAATAAAATCTTTTTTTTTATTAAATGGTTTATTTTAAAAAATATATTCGTGGTAAATGATTTGTTAGTAGTCGTTATTATTTCTATCAAATTATTGTGTTGGTATAAAAATTGTTGGTATTAATACGATAAAGCAATAGATTTAATCATTGCTAAAAGATTTGTTGGTATTAAATGATGAATATCAATAGATATATATGTTGGAAAAAACAAGTGTTGGTACTTAAAATTAATACCAATATAATTTAATATTTGTTGGGATTAACTATATTTACCAACAGATATATTATCTGTCAAAAAATTTCTATTGGTATAATTCATTTTTTTTTGTAGTGACTCTTCATCAAAAGTTGGATAATCAGAAATCCATAGTTCTCATGACATCAAGGGATTTCTAAAATGTTGTTAAATATTCTTAAAAGAATTATATAGAAAAAAATATCAAATTTCTTTTACCAGGTAAAGCGGTTGAGGTCACCATTGTTAGAGGAAATAAACAATGACATTAAATTACAAGGATCCTAGAGGAATATGGGAATGTCTTATGACTTTAAGAAATATAAAATTTTGCTATAAATGGATGTGAGGACTGAAAATGAATATTACTTTTGACGTAGAACAATTTAACTTTGTTTTATATATTATTAATCATTCTATAATGAAAAATTACTAATGGTTTTTTAGTTGGTTTTATTCTTTGACTTTTGATAATAGATATAGTCATAGTGGTTCCTCATTTGCATGTAGGAAAAATGAATGAAGAATGTTAAATTCTCTTATGTTCATTTACAAATTTATATACATCAGTTACATGTATATTTGTTTCATATTTTTCTGTTTTTTTATTTTTTCTAGGGGTTTTGTGTGAGGTCAAATTTGTGTGGTGTGTAGGTTATAGTTACTTCCTACATCCAATATGATTAGTATAGGAAGAAATAGTTGTTTTAGAGGTTTGGTATTCCACATCAAGGATATGTGTCTAATCTTCAAGTGGATCTTTCAATAAATCTTCATGTGTTTTATCAGTAGACAAAGTAATGTGTTTCTCGTTATAAAATTTCTACCCATCAAGTTGTATCAAATAGAGGGTTCTGAACATCCTATTTTTGAACACTAGAATTAGTGTGAGGCATAACATTATATATAATGAACATCTGAATAGAGATGTTTAATGGAACAAATTTTGGATTTATGAGTTTTCATAATGAGAAAACCTAATTCATAAGCACATAGAATCCACATTGTCTGGGATAAAGCCTGTGTTAATGGAGGAGGAATAATAATTCTAGGAAAAAATACAATTGGAGATAGAAGTAATGACACCTTCCTGGAATGTGGATTTTAATATTCAAGGGTAGAATAAAAAATAAATTCCTTGATGGGTTTTCTCATCATGTATATAAAATTGGCCCTAAACTAGGTTTTCATTTTCTGAGGATAGTTTGGAGTAATGTTATTATATAGAAAAGTAGTGAAAAAACATGTCAAAAATATTAGCATGATTCTTGGGATTCTTCAATCAATGAAGGTGAATTTTTTAAATCATGTACGTGAATTTCATGTGTTTTCATGAATTCTAGAGTGATACTATATACTAGTTACTATTGTTAGAAACCCCATTATAAAATATGATCTGGTGGTTTAATATATCCAAAATCTAAAACTCATTGAATAACTCTGATGAAGGGAAGTTCCTTCACTAGTATAAATTTCAGTTGATACCAATGGAAGGGGATGTTTACCCCATCAGATGTGGGTATGTTGAATGAATTTCTCAAAAGAAAATTTTCAAGAAAGATTGAGGTAAGTCAGTTTCTCTTGAACCAAACTTCTAGAAATATGGGAAGACAAAATATCAAGAAGGACTATAAGTGTATATTTGAGAACACTGAAGATGAATCTGCATCTCATAGTTCAGATTCTATCAATAAAAAAAATAGGAAATGGTTGGCCGCTATGTATAAACACGTAGATAGAATCTTGGGTGGTTGGATATGGTGCATCATTACATTCAAATGGAAAGCAATAATGTATGAAAAACTATGTTTTTATGAAATTTGGGAAATTCAATCTAGTAGATGGAGAATCCCCAAATTTTTTCAAAAAAGGATATGTCAATATCCAAATCAATTATGGAGGATTCTCAAAACTATTATAAGATAATCAAATCTATTTCCAAATGATAAATATAATTTCTATTAGAGAATTATATGATTTTCTCTATAAAAGTAGACTTTAAAATGTATAATGGAAGGTTAACCAAGAAAAAAAAGTGATTTTAAAATTTTTAAAGGATGAAAACCTCTAACTTATTAGAAATTTAGATGTAAGTGGTGTTATTATTAGTTTGTTTCCTGCTGATCTAGAAGTATTCAACTATATGTTCAAACACTTTAGTGAAAAAAACATAAATGTTTTGAAGTCTATGGTAATATTCAAGATTGATCACATAAAAATAGGTAAGTATCCATTTTGTGATTTGAGAATGTATAGTAGAATGGATTTAAACTTAGATTTTGGGAACTCTTAAGATCTGAAGTTGGATTTTTATACATAGATTTTTGGGGACCTTATCGTGTTATATCCTATGGTGGATGGCTTTACATCCTAATTTTAATTGATGATTCTAAACAGAAATTATGTATTTAGTTAGAGATGCATAAATCTTATATATATTTATATTTTTTCTATGGAAAGTGTTTTATTAAATAGAATTTTTATAGAATTTGATGTTATATCCTGTGTTTTTAAAATAATATAATGCTTAATAGATCTCTTAACCTGTAAGACCAAGCTTTAAGAGAATCAGGATATAACATTAAAATAGTATTCAAATATTACCATTATAACATTTCCATTGGAAAAGAGGGTATAAAAACTATAAAAACACTATGAAATTTACATTATGGTCATTCTCAATACAAATTTAATGATTAATAAGAACTAAGTTTTTAGTAATTTCATTTAATTCTTCAATAATATATATTTTTTCAAAATGGTTTTTATTTATATTTGTGAGAGAATATTGTAATTAATTTTTAGATCATTTTGAAAATATATTTTATAAAAAGGATATAATAACTAATATCAGCATATCAAAATTATCTTAGACTGAATGTTTTTTATTTTTCTAAAAAGGTTGAATTTTCCATGAATAGTGAAAATAATTCTTTTTATTGGAAATTATATTTCATTTTCATATATTAAAAAATAAAAAAATCTATTTTGGATATTTATGAAAAATTAAATATATCATTTTGATTAATGAAAATAAAAATATGCTCTTTGGAATGAATTTTATACCTTAATTTGGAATAAAAAATTATACGTAAAAGGCATTTTTCTGAAAAACTATTTTCATCTTTCCAGTTTCATTTTAAAATAAATTAGACAATTCATATGAGTTGAATCATAAAAATGGATTATATATTTTGAATCACGAATTATAATTTTTTTAGATATATCCCTTATATTTTTTGTCATCATAGAAAATTTTGTTTCCAATGTAAAGGTCATATATGTTCATTAAGGGTAAAAACAATGTGATAAGGAAAAAAAGTAACCCTAACACCTACTTTAATTTTATGGGAGATGTAAATTTCAATAATAAGAATAAAAAATTACATTATATTACCCTATTAACCATTATTATAGGATTTTGACCATTAATATATTTTTTTTAATGATAAGTCAAAATTTGCATCCTCCTTGTTTTATTAACAATAAATTTTAGGCATAGGGATAAACATACTCTATTTTTAGTAATAAATAATTATTGTAAACAGAAATTATTTTTTCTCATGGTATTTTATTTATAAATTTTAGTTATGAGATAATTCAATTAAATTTTTATGCAACACCAACACTATATTTAGTCAATTAATATTAAAATTAAATAATGATTTTAAAAATAATAAAACTTGTACAATTTGAGTGATTTATAGTTTCCCAAAAAAAATTTAGACAATTATAACATATTTTTGGTGTTTTATATTTTTATATTTGATTTCCATTTTTGTTATATAGTTTTCAGAGAAAAAAGTAATGAATTTTGTAAAAAATGACATTAATGATATTTTTTGTTAAATAAAATATTTTTAAATTACACAAAATAAATTTAAATATTATAAAATTTAATTTTCAAGGATAAGTGGTCTAAAATTTAATCCCCTTTCAATTTATTATCTAATTTTAACATTATAGTTTAAATTATAACACTTTAATATTGAAAAAGTAATTACCATAAATACGGTTAAAATTGTTTAACCAAGGGGTTAATCCAAAATATCATGTTTAATATTTTATAAAAACCAGTAATAATTTAATTTTTTGATTAAATTAATATAATATATTCCATATATTATAATACATTTTATTTTGGACCTAAATTACATAAGTTAGACATGCATTATATTATAATATTTCATGTAATTCCAAAAATTATATAATTGATATTGTATAATAAAAAATATTTTATTAAACTATTTAAAATTCTTTAAAATAATATCATTAGTCTAATGGTTTAGATATGGTTTTATATATAAACCACGGTAAATTTATTGGTAAATTTTTTCATCATTGTAACTATCTTGACCCCTATATAGTAAAAACTTTTTAACTGTGATAATCATAAAAAAGGGTTAACATGGGTTAAAAAGGATAAAGGTGGAACTATCAACTAAACATGTCCAATTATTATTAGATGAGTGGATTTTGAATCATAAAAATTTTATATTTGAGTCAAATCAATTTAAATCCATTTGTACATGAAAATTAATTTGTATTAATTTAATAATATAAGTAATTCCATGAATTCCCCTCCCTTCATTATAAAAGGAAACCCACTCTTCTCTTCTACACACGCATTAAAAGACATTTTATTCAGAATTTCACTTACCTTAAATCTAACTAAAATCACTTAGAATTCTATAGAGGTATTATTTTGAGAATAATTCAAAACATAGAGGGGTTAAGGTTTAAAGAATAGGAGGTTGTCAGAAAAAGAGGTATAGTACCAAAATAATGTTTTTTGTTTTATTTCTTATTGTAAATCCATAAATAATTCTTCAAAAATGTTAAAATAATAACAAAATTATCATCCATATAGAGATATATTTTTGTTTTAATGGAAAATATTATTTTATTCTCCTCTTCTATAAAATTGGAAAATGCAACTATTCTTCGTGTGTTTGATGGACTACTACCTCGTGAACCGACGTAATTATTTACCCATCATCACCTCTCACAACTTGTTATAGTGAATTATATTAAGTATATATATTTATTATATTAATGAAATAACTATTATTATGGGAATAAAATATATTATCTATTTTCTTACATTTCTACTCGTTGATAAATGATAATGTCGTTTGTGTGAACATGTGGACTTCAACCCCAATAAAGTGATTAAAATTAATTATCAAAAAATTTAAATTGATGATATGTGTATGAATATTTAAAGAAAAAATATCTTTTACATTATATAATGAAAATTATAAAAATTAAAAATACCACTTATATTCTTTCCAACATGATCATTGAAAAATTGAAGAATTACTCATGCATACATATGACCAACCATCTCTAAGATTGTAACATAATTAATTTTTCATAAACTTATTTCATGATTAGTTTTAATATTATAATTGATGTATAAAAATCAAAATTAAATAACTATTATTATTCTAGATAGATGGAATAATGACCATGTTGTTATTATTCAACCTACCAATGTAATTTTAGATGTATGAGTTGAATATGATGAAAACATAACACATCAACTAAAATGATTGAGTAAAAAAATATAACATCGTATTAAATAAAAAAAGGAATAAAAACATGAAAAAGGTTCATAATTAATTAAATAGTTAACATAATTTTATTATCATGGATGATAAAGAACATACATGATGAGACATTCTCAAGGTAAGGGTCACATTACAATAAAATACTCTTTTTAAATGTTTTAAATATTTATTTTCTAATTATTTCTCTTCCATTTCCATATTCTCAAAGAGTTTATAGAATAAATTAAAATGGACATAAATGAATTATAAATGACATTTTATGACTTGTATTACTTTCTTTCTAAGGTTTTCATAAGTAATATCTTTAGGTATATGTGTCATTCTAATAAAAAATGAATGTTCTATTTTAGCATATATAAGGTCACTAGTTTTCCCACCATTATAACTGTAATTTTAATTTTGTATTTCTTTTTAATGTTATATATTTTTAAAATAAAACCCCACATCTCATTTTTTCTTGGAATTTTATCTTTAAAATTTTTATTTCAAGGAAATAGATATATTAATATCTGAAAATATTTTCTAATTGATATAAAGAATATTTTTATCAGTGAGATATTGAAAGCTGAATGATTTTATATGTTATGACTATGTTACTGTTATTGTAAATTTTTTATGATGGTATATGGTCCCATTATAAACAAGGATGTAAATTTCTATTATAAACAAAATTCTGGTGGGTTCGTGATAGCCCTACAATGCATTGGGTAAAATTTATATTGTATGTTGACCGTGCTTGTTATTCCATTTGTAACAATGCTGGTTAATCCATTTGTAACCATGAAGGTTATTTCAAGAGTGATATGAATATGATGCATCAAGATAACTATATTATTTATATATCCTTTTTATGTGTTTTATAAAAATATTAGGATTTTAAAAGTGCACATAGAGCATATATTTTTCAATGGAAACAATACTCAGCCTCTATAGGTTGAAATGTATTACCATTTTTTAAAACAATATCATGAGTTTTCATGATTTCTAAGAAATGATTATAAGTTTTATTTTTCCTAAAATATTTATTATTAAATTTTATCTAAAATGATTTGGGTACACAAGTATACTTTTTAGTAAGAAAATGTTTATTTTGAGCTCAATGTTTATTTTCAAATAATGAAAATTTTAATGAGTATTTCTATAATAATTGGTTTATTTGTTATTTTATTCACTTTTATATTATTTGTGACAATTCCACATTTTTAAATTTTTTTCTTTTATGAATGAATTTTAAGAAAATAATAAGTCAAGTAAAAAATTGTAATGATTTTTCATGAAAAAAAATGTTTTTTTAAAGTTCGGTATTATGGGAAAATAGATTATGAATATAAAAGTCCACATTATAATATTGGGGGTTTTATATATAATTTTTAACCTGAATATATAAAACTCTAAACCTAAAGCGTCCCTAAAAATTAAAGAAAGTGAATTCTTGACTAAAATCTCAAGATTATATAATGATTTAATACTTGGACCTTATAGTTGTTATCAGTGGAAATGTTTAGATAACATTTCAGATTAATATTTTTTTGAACTATGTTAACTTAATAGTTTTAAATACCACATTGGGTTTATATTTTTAAGGTTTATCATTAGTTTAAAGGCATAAAAACTCTTTTTGATGTTTTTATGTGATGATATTCTAAGGTGATTAATGATATGTTGGGAGAAATTTTATTAGATTTAGTTATATGTAACCATATGCTTAACATGAAGGATAATTTCATACTAATGATTCAACTTTTTTTTGGATGGAACTATAATAGTATAATATTACCTTTCAGGTCAATAATTTTTTTAATATTTAAGCCACTATGGTTATTTTGTGGTATTTTAAAGTTAAAGTATCCTAGAATTTATATGGATATTTTTTTATAAGGACCATTTTCATTTGAAAATGAAATAATTCATTTCATGTTTTAATGATGTTGTTTTCTACATATTAGCGATCATTTATCAATATGATTGGAAATATATATCACACAACCTTTTTATCCCTTCCAGATGATTTAAACATCACTATTGTGTAAAAATCTTATTCAAATGATATTGAAATATTTTTTTAGATCCACATCACGTATAAGAAACAATTTGATATACCCAACACCTTTTTATTTCTATAAAATTTATATTGATCATGATATCTCTTTTATTTTATTTAAAAATATTAACTCATACATATCATTTAGAAAGGGAAATAACAAAATGGACTTTCAGATTTCATTTCTAGATATATGGACTTTATGATTGATGATAAATTGGATATTAGCAACATAAGATAAGTCCATGATGTTTGGAAGTAAGCTATGAATCATTTAACTATATTCAATGTATAAAACATTATTGATTTGATGTCGATGAATCATAAGGAAATATTTCTTATAATATAATGTTAGGAATAAGGTATTAAGGAGTAATATCGAAAAATCATGGTTAAAGGTCTAAGAAAGAATTAGAATAAAGGATGTTGTTATCAATGATATTTTGATATATTCTATATTTTTTGGGAAACATGAAAATACAAAGTATTTTCTAAAATAGATTTTATTTTAAAGATTTTGAATAAAATTTTAGATAGAATCTTTATCTTTGAAAAGTTTTAAATAAAAATGGTGAATTTTTTTTGGATACACTCAATTTAGGGCATATGAAAATGGGGAAAATAATCATCAGGGTTAATATGTTCATAACGTTAAGGTAATGATAATCAATTATGATTACTTTATTTTTTAGAAAGTGAACCTTAAAAAAAACTACAGAGGTTAAAAATGATTTGATGATTATTCATATTTTTTTGGTGTAAATAATATATTGGGTAAAAATAATAATTAAATTAATATAGTTATAGTAAAAGGGACAACACTTCAAATCTGTGAAGGCAATGCATATTTAACCCACAACCGAAGGGAAACAAGTGTGCAACACCAAACACTATCCCATGCGATGTTCTAGTTAGAATTACATCAAATAAATGACTTGAAAATTAATTATCCAGATGATGTTGGTAACATCTGTTTTTCCAAATAGATAATGATAGATTGAAAATTGATTTGGTTATCTGGTGATTAGTGATATTTTAAAATAATTTCACTATTTTGGTAACCTTATATGATTATGTTAAATAGAATATTACGGGTTTTTGTTTGAAGAATAATGGTCAAATTATATTTTGGAAGGTTGTATAATTAAAATGTATCTATATATAGATATAAGATATTAACGTAAATGATAGAGATTATATGATTAGGGTATATGAATTTTGGCTATATGACTTTATCAGTGACTAATATAGATTAGAAATAAATGTTAAAATAATATTGGGAGAATATCTGATCAAATCCTTTGTATTTTTTGGTTTTTACTTGGTTCATGAATATTTTGAATAATTTTGATCTTAGTTATTTATCAAATGATTTAATATAAACCTTGGGTGTTACTGTTAGGGTTTTAGAGATTAATATTGTATTTATTCATATGATGTTTTATTAATTTAGGGAATTATATTACCTTTTTATGAACATTTTTGTTTAGTTTACTATCCATATATGGAAGGAATAACTTGTTATACATTTATGGATTATGTGATTTGTTGAAAGATTATTTTTGAGCTGTAGGTATAAAAAAACTAATATTGAATGTTTGTCATTCGAAGAAAACATAGATATTGAGGAGGAAATTAATTAATGTATGAAATTATATTTCTCAGGTAGGTATATTTCCATATGTTCATAGTCCACATAGTAAATTAATTTATAAACTTTAGGAAAAATATCTTGAACCAAAAGAGCTATTCTATTACATACTTTATAATGAATCATTGGTATTCTCCTAACATTTTTGGTTTATGATTTTTTGGTCATTCAATTTCTCATGAACGTTCAAATTCCTGTGATCATTTTCCACAGTCACTCCCCATCATTGTTTTGGACATAACTTCTTTTCCCATGTCCTTATATTCACTTCCCACTAATGTTCGCTAAATTGTAAACCTATTATGTGTTATTCCATATGACATTTCTACTTTCCCTTCTAAATTCCTAGAGCAATATTTATTAACCATAAATGTGATTTTATATTTCAAAAATGTATTTTTAATTAAATTTATTAATGTGTGTAGAATTTTTCACCCCTAGTTTTTAAATAATATTATGTTTGTTATCTTTTTTAACACACGACATCAAGGGTTGAGTGAATTAAGATAAAATACAAAAATATTATTTAAATATGAATATAATAACAAATATGTTTAATATGTTGATATGAATAATGTGAACAATATTATTATATAAATTTATATAATTTTCATGATCAACACAAATTTATTTATTAATAAAAACTCAATTTTTAGTAAATCCAATTTATTCTTCGAAAAAATTTCTTCAAAAGTGGATTTTTCTTGATTTTTGTGAGTGAATAATATTACTAATTTATGGAACTTTTAGAAATTTTAATTTATAAAAATGATATCAGTTTTCAAAGAAGCATATACAAATTATATTAGAGTATATATTTGGAATTTTTCTAAAAATATTGAATTTCCAGTTAATAGTAAAAATTAATAATTTTTGTCAAAAAATATATTTTGTTTTCTAGAATTGAAAAGGTAATATTTTATTTTACAGTATCATTAAAATTTCAATAAAAACTTTTGATTAATAAAAATCTAATTATCAGCTTTGAAATTAATTTTTTACTTGAATTTGGAATGTAATCATTTTTCTTTGTTAAAATTCATTTTTCTGAAAAATAGCTTTTCATCATGTTTTTCTTTTTTAATTTTGAATTAAATTATTCTATTTTTTAATAGAATCATGAAAATTGTATCACATTTTCTGAATTAGGAGGTCCCAATTTTTTTCAATATGTCCCATTTATTTTTTTTCCTTGTGAATAGTAATCAAAATAAATTTTCTTACTATAAAAAAGGTAAAATTGGTTAAATAAAAAATAGAACTAGTTTGATATGAACTAAAAAAGTTACCCTGATACTTTAATTTATTATATTAGATGAGTTTATTTCATCCATAAAAATACAAAAAATAATATGTGATTTTATTCAGATTTTCCATGAATTTCCCTTTATAATATTTTATTTAATGAAAATCCAAAAAAGTCATTTTCTCTATTTAATTACCTTTAGATTTTTTTCATAGGGACAAATAGATGCTATTTTGGTTCTAAATGGTTATATGTAAGATGAATATATTTTTTACCACGGTAAATTTTTTCTAATTTGCGGTTATAAATAATTACCATAAATTATGTCAAAATACTGACTTGATATTTACTCCATTAATATGAAAATTGAATCAATGATTTAAAAAATATTAGAAGTTTAAAATTTTGAGTGGGTTATAGTGACCCCAATATTTTGTAGATAACTATAATATATTCAAGGTTCTTTGTGGTTTATATTTTAATTAATTGGTTTTCATATTGTTTTCAATGTGAAATTAAATGAAAAGTGTCAAAAATGACATTAATGATATTTTAAATAATATAATACTTGTAGTGTCTCGTAATTTCCGCATATATTTTTTAAATTATATTGAATTAATTCAAGACCACACACTTTGATGTCACGTGATTCCGATAACCGGTGAGGTCGAAACAGAATTTTGAACTACTTTTTTGTTCACTTAACTAAATGTGCGAGAAGGTTTTTATAACACTTGAAATGGTTCTTAGATCGAAAATATATGGTCACCATTGAACTTGGAATGCCATGATTTTTCTCAAAAGGTCTTAACTTTGACTGGCAAGGGATGGACAGAAAAGTAAATTTTCAGAATTTTCAGAAATAAAATAAAATAACTTTAAAAAAAGTAATTTTATTTTGTTTCTCACCATTTAGTGGTATATAATAGATTTTCTGTGTTGTGATGAGGCACATTAAAGGAATCACCTTAATGTATCATTTTTGTGCAATCATAAACACTATGCTGATTCATAAATGAAATAGCGTAACGCCTTAACGTTGTAGCATAACCAAAATGTAGCGACATGTTTCATTTTAAAAAGCTAACGCATTGGGGAGTTGGGAATTAAATCATGGAAATTATGAATAATCTACGATGTGAACACTCTCTAATGAGGAATTAAAAATGATGGTAGGATCGCCAGCAATGTTGACACTTTATGAAGAACGGGACCCGGAAGCAACAAATTCTGACATAGCTTGAATCCTCGAGGGTAGAGCACTTCAATGACAAACATCCTTCAACGTAGGTGTTTATTTGTTTTACATTTTCCCCATTATTTATTATAAACAATGAACATTGATCAACCCATGAATAGGTTGATCTGAAGATCGTCTGTTCTTGTGGGAGGGTGATGATTCTTAATATTTCTATTTGGGATTAAACATTTGTTGAAAAAACTGTGATCCTAGTCCTCCTATTTTAAAAAAACTTCTAACACAGATGGTGTGGGTTGACACAATCAAGACCCAACCCCCTCCACCTTATTCATTCTTGGAGGAAGAATTTTCAAAATGGTGTCCAATAATGTTTGAGGCCTTTGTAGGGAAGGTGACACCCCACGGAGGTAGGAAGTGTAGTCAGTGCGAAGAAAGGACCAACAGGGAAGACCCGGTGGGCTACAGAGTAAACTTCCGGCATGCCAGCACCGGTGGCCTGTAGTGGATGAAGCAGGCAGGTGGCGGCATTCCAGAAAAGCATAGTGGTCATCGACCACAGCTGTGCAGTAAGTGCCACTGGCAGGGCAGGCGGCTGGCGTCGGGTGGACGCGGCCACCTGGTCGCATCGGTGCACCTCGGACACAGAACAATGTTGTGTCCCAAGAAGAAATGGGATAATCAACTAATTAAGGAGGGACGAAATAGCCCTACGGCAACAGCGGGGTGAGTAGGGAGCCATACACGGCTACCAGACACGGCCTGTCTAGGTGGACCACGTAAGGAGTGGGCTACCCCTGCGGACTAGATTCAATCTAGTAGGCCAAACCCTCCCTAGTATTCCATACCCATGGCCCAATAGATCGGACCCTGGCCGGGTCGGATCCATATCGGGTCAGTGGACTCAGGTCGGGTTGGTGGACCCTAGGCCGAGTCGGGTTGGGTTGGACATGACAAGACCCTTTTTGGAATAATGTCAATATCTTGCAAATCGTACATTAAATTGACAAGCAATTTGCAACTTTCAAACCCTCATGACGAGGTGGATCTTTTGAAATTCTCTATAGGGTTTTCATGGATTTTTGAAATTCAACTAATGGATCGGGGATCTGTTCTCCCTAGATCAACTAAGTTACATGCGAAATACCTACAGTTGGATGACACCAAAAGACTGCTGAAGAGAGACCATGTGTGGATCATATTCAATGGCCGAGTGGGGATCAGATTTTGTGTGACCCGGTAGTCCCATGGTGGGGAGTAACTTCTGTGAGACCCGGAAGACCCAATGAACTCGATATGAGGAGTACCTCAATATGGGAATAGGTTGGAAGTGACTTTTGTGTGAACCAGGATGCCCACGGTGGGGAGAGGATTCTGTGTGACCCAACATACCCACGATACCCATCAGGGATGAGTACAAAAGCAGTCCCACTGTTTGTGGGAAGCGGCTTCTGTGTAACCTGACAGGCCCACTATACTCTTTGATGTGGATTTCTCCAGCAGCCCATGGTATTCAACGTTGTGAATAATGGTTGTACTTCCCTACTCTTGAATATACATAGTGTGAGATGTCTTGTTTCTTCATCAGGCTTGGTGATATTTTTTTGGTTTGGTTGTGGAATGATTTTTGGTCATTATTTGTGTTTTGGGATCCCTACCGAGTATATTTTTAATCACCCCTGCTCGGGTTTCACCTACACATGTTGTTTCTGGTGCATAAGATCAATGAATTGGTGGAGGACTTGGTGGGCAAGGACCAGGTGGTTCCTAGTGAGACCAGGCAGGCGAGGTGTACTTATACAGCTTCTATGAGCCACTCTAAACATACCCATCAGGTGCGGTTTCCAGTAGTAATATTTCATCATTTTTTGTGTACTTTATTTCTTTTAGTTTATCTTCTGTTGGGTTTTTATTCTGGCCCATTTGACCTACGGTTTTTACTTTTACTCAGTAGTTGTTTAGTGGCATGCATGTTTACTTTTCTATATTTGGGACATGTTTTCATGTGCAACCATATAGGTACTCCGAAAAATACCTCCCACTTGCTGGTTGATGCCTGCAGTGCTAGTCGCCAACAACAGGCCTTCGAGAGGCAGGATTGGGGTATTTCACGGCATGGGTCTCTGGGGACGGATCGTAAAAATGTGGTATCAGAGGTATTCAGTTCTACCTAAGTGACTAAGTGTCAATTGTTTTGTTTTGTTTTGGAAAAATTGTGTTGAATGTTTCAAATTTGACTTTTAGATTCAAGGACACCAGTGTTGGTGTTGTGGCTGATATATCCATACACTAGGAACTTTAATTCATGATTTTCAGATCTATACAACAAAATAATGGTTTCATAAATGTCTCCTTATGATTTTCTTGAATAAGATTCATCTCACCAGGCATAATCTTCTGACTATGGTACATCTCAATCTATTTCAGGATGCCCCCATGAAGACAGCCAGTTAGGCTCCCGATACATGATCGTGTGGACAAATCACCTAGTGATGAGACATTGGTTCAGGGAGAAGTGTAAGAGATGTCCCCATAGATCAGTAGTGATGGTAGGTGGCACATCAGTTCAGGGACTAGTGATGGTAGGTTATGCACCGGTGTTTCCACCACCCACAGATCAGTATTTACTGTCAGTGTTACTGGTAGAGGACATACACAAACTCAGTGCCTTTCATGAGTTTTAGATATAGATACCTCCCATGTTTAGGGGAGAGACAGATCCTCAGGTCATTGAGGACTGGCTGGAGGCAGTGATGCTGGTCTTCCACTTAGTAAGGACTTCGCCTGACTAGATGGTGATCTTAACTGTGAGCCTTTTTCTGGGCTTGGTAGGTAGATAGTAGAGTCTGGCGATCCGGACTCATGATGAGGTGACCCTCTCTTGGGATGACTTAGAACGACTTTTTCTAGAGGATTTCTTCCCCATTACCTTGTGCTCTGTGCATATAAATGAGATGATTCACTTGCAGTAGGGAATCCTGTTAGTGGATGAGTACAATGTGAGGTTTACAGACCTCTCTTACAACTCCACAGACATGGTGTTGGTCCCTTTTTCAGTTATCAGACCTTTGAGAAAGGGCTCAGACCTGATATTAGGGAATACATGGTGTCTCTTAGCATCCCCACTCATGCTAGAGTGCTAGAGCGATCCCTTCACGTCGAGAGCTTCCTGGCGGTGTAGCCATCGATAACTGAAGACACTAATAGAACTATGGTAGCAAAGTCTTCAGGGGAGAGTATTAGATAGTAGACACTGTGGTCCAAGTGGACCAGATCTTTAGCGGATGGCCCCAGGACTTGGGGTTGGTAGTGCGGGGCTCCTAGAGTAGAGGGAGTCATCAGGGGGCCAGGCTTTGCTTCACGTGCGACGGGTAGTGACACATGGCTTTTGAATACTCGAACCACCACACAGATGATTAGAAATTGGTCGATGGACCGCCAAGGTAGAGGTAGAGGTTTGAGCGATGAGTTCTGGAGGTTGGAGAATGTGGTAGGGGAGCAGGTCGAGCGGTAGGCGGTGGATGACAGTTCAAGGTGTTAGAACCACCACCACCTGGTGTTCCACTACAGACTCCATGAGCTGGCGGACAGGGGCAAGGCCAGCTTCAGGAGACGGAGACCTACAACCATGGTGCTCTAGATATGATTATAGGTATGATCCATGTCTTCTCCATCTTTGCTATAGTTCTTATTAACACAAGTTCTATTCAATATTTCTATGACACAGACCTCATTCGAGGCATAGAGATTATGGTGGAGTCATTGGATCGATCCTTACAATAAAAAACTCCTAAGGTATGGGATTTGATGATTAGACACTGGTGTCAGTTGTTTGAGATTACACTAGAATTTGAGATATTTGGATGGGATTTACTAGTAGAAGCGTCGAGGCCTTACGATATCATCTTTGGTATGGACTAATTATCTACAGTCCATGCTCAGATCGACTGATCCGGTGGAAAGTATGGTGTGTTCGTGAGGATAGGACCATTTTTTACGTCATCGGTGATAAGGGAACATTTGTAACATAGGATGGAATTTCACGAAGGAGGGTGCAGTTGATCACTCAATAGTTGGCTATCCTCACACTCAATGTGGTGGATGAGAGGAGTTCACGATTTCCTATAGTGGTGGATGAGTATGAGGATGTATTTCTTGAGGATGTTTCAGGACTACTTCCTCACAAGGAGTATGACTTATGTATCGATCTGTACCTGAAGAAGATATCAATATTCACACCGACATATCATATGGCTCCCACAGTATGTCATGAAATAAAGGTTCAGCTAGAGGATTTGAAATAGAAGGGATTCATGAGGCCTAGCGTTTCACCATGGGAAACCCCTGTGTTGTTTTCCAAGAAGGCATATGGGATATTAAGGTTATGCGTGGACTTCTGGTGCTTGAACCAGGTAACCGTGAATAAAATTTATCCACTTCTGAGGATTGATGACCACTTTGATCAGCTGAATGGAGTGAGGTGGTTCTTGAAGATCCACCTCAGATCATGAAATCATCAACTTCGGGTATGGTATGAGGATGTACTGTGGACAACATTTAGATGCTGGTATGGCCACTATAAGTAATTTTTTATTCTCATCAGTGAGACCATTACCCCAGAAGTGTACCTAGGACTCATGAACAAAATCTTCCAGCCCAACCTCAATCCTTTCGTGGTGATATTCATTGATAAAATCTTAGTGCACTCGGCATCAGTGGGGGAGAACAATACACACCTACTAATAGTCTTAGATGAACTCCAAAAGAACCAACTTTATGGTAAGATCTCAACATTCTTGGATTGACAGTGTATTCGGTGAAGATTGAGGCAGTGCTTTCTTGGGAGGCACCCAGGAGCGTGACTGTGGAGTGGAGTTTCTTAGGGTTTGGCTAGGTACTACTAGATGTTCATTTAAAACATTTCCAGAGTAATGGATCCTTTATCATCCTTGACATAAAAGGGATAACACATCATTTGTACGGAGAAGTCCAAGAAGAGTTTCTAAGAGCTGAGGTGGAGACTGATGAGTGCCCCCATCTTGAGACTACCAGAAGAGGGTGTTGGGTATATAGTCTTATGAAACACATCAGGAACTGGATAGGGTTGTTTCCTAGTGTAGGAGAAGGCAGTGATCATCTGTGTCTCATGGTAGTTTATGAATAATTAGAAGAACTATGTGACCCATGACCTGGATTTAGCAGTAGTGGTCATTTCCTTAAAGATTTTGTGACACTATTTGATGGGTGAATGATTTACCTTTTACTACAACCACAAGAGTCTCAGGTATATATTCTGCTAGAAGGACCTAAATATGAGATAGTGAAAATGGCTAGAGTTCCTCCAGGAATATGACTTTGAGATAGTATATAATCCTAGGAAGGGGAACATGGTGGTAGACACACTCAATAGGAGGTCTTGTTTATAGCTTCTGAGTGAGGCGATGGAGCAGCTAGCCATGATGTAGGTATCCTCCTTGGAAGATGATGGAGAATGTTACCTTCAATTGAGGACGATCACTCCCCCACTATTACAGTGATTTAAGGAGGCACAACTTTTGGATGTTGACTGCGAGGCCTGATGTGCTCAGATATCCACAGGATGGGCTCTTGATGGATTTTCGATATGTGGGGAGAATGTATTCCTTTTCTGAAGACGCAATATATTACCAGTGATGTTACAAGAGGAAGTTTTGAGGTAGTTTCATACATCCCCTAAGGTGGTACATCCCAGTGTGGTGAATATGTACCAAGACCTTGGATGTCAATACTGGTGGTCAGGGATGAATAAAGTGGTGGCATAGTTCTTTTCATGATGCCTCACTTGTCAACAAGTGAATTTCAAGCATCAAGTCCCAGTACGCTTGGCACAAACACTTGTGGTACTGAAATTTAAGTGTGGTTTTATCTCCATGGACTTCGTGATGGGATTACCACGCATTTCTAGGGGCCACAAATCTATCTGGGTGATCGTTGACTGACTCACCAAGTCGGCTCACCTCCTACCGATCCAGGAGAATGGATTGGTAGAGGGCCTGAGCACCTCTACTTCTAAGAGATGGTATGGCTTCCTGGGGTGACTTCGACGATCATCTTAGACCATGATGTACTCTTTACATTTGGGTTATGGAATGGATTTCACGAGGTGTTCGGGACTCAACTAAACTTGAAGACAACTTTTCACCCTCAGATGGATAGTCAGATGGAGCAGACCGTACAGTCCATGGACGAAATGCTTCGTTCTTGCGTCCTTGATTTTGTTCATAGTTGGGAAGACCACCTTCCACTGGTGGAGTTTTCATAAAACAACATCTATCAATCCATCGTCATATGGAACCATTTGAGGCACTATATGGGAGGTAATGTAGATCACCTTTATGGGGGAAAGACCCAGGGGAGTGAGTACTCATGGGTCGAAAGTTTGTACGGGATACCACTGAGAAGGTGCAGATCATCCAGGAGTAGATGAGGATTGCACATAGTAGACATAAATCATATGCTGACAGGATATGGAGACCCTTGGAGTTCGAGGAGGGAGACCGTGTGTTTTCTTTCAGGTCTCACCCTGATAGGGATTTTAGACATTTGGCTGGTGCGACAAGTTATCTCCAAGGTTCATCAAACCAATTTAGATTTTGAGCAGAGTTGGTGAGGTGGAATGCCGCCAATCTCTTCCCCCCAAAGATGCACCGTGTGCACAATGTTTTTCATGTGTCACATCTAAGGAGGTAAATGAATGATCCATCACATGTCATCGACTGGGGAGAGCTGGACAATGATGACGGGGTGATGTTTGCAGAGTTCCTCGTGGAGATAGATGACCTACATGAGCAGGTCCTTTGAGGATGATTGATTCCCCTGGTGCGCGTTCGGGGGAATCACAGGAATCTCTAAGAGATCACATGGGAGTAGGACGCTAAGATTCAAGCTCAGTAACCCTATTGGTTTGATTAACCATTATTTTGGATTTTGGGGATATAAATCACTAAGGTGGGTAGAATTTAATGTCTGGTAATTTCTATATAATTTTTCTTAAAAATTATATATAATTATTTCCATACCACACGCTTTGACATCAGAGGATTTTGAGGCCCGGTGAGGTCGAAATAGAATTTTGAACTTTTTTGTGCTCACATAAGTAAACGTGCGAGTGGGTATTTATAAATTTTTAACTGGTGCACAGGTCAAAAAACTATAGGAACCGATTAAATTGGAACACTAGGATTTGCTAAGAATGTACATGAATTTAATAGGAAAGGGTCGGACAAAATAGTTAATTTTTGGACAATTTGTAAAAATAATAAAATAACACAAAAAAATTATTTTATTTCATTTCTCACCATTGGGTGGTGGATGAAGGTGTGGTAGTGTGTCAATGAGGAACATTAAAGGAATATCCTTAATGGATCACTTTATTGTTTGTGTAACCACTACATTGTTTCATAAATGAAACAACATACCGACGCAACATTGCAGCGTAACAAAAATGTTGCGACCTATTTCTTTTTCATAAGATAACATGTTGATGAGTTGATAATTAAACCATGGAAATTATGATGAACCTACATTGATAAATATCTCTAAATAAGAATGAAGAACACCTAAAGGATCACTATTAACATCTACACTCTACTATGAATTGGACGGGGAAGCCACGAACGCTGATGGAGCTTTAATCCTCGAGGGTGGAGCACTTCAACAATGAACATCGTTTGAGGTAATGGAATTATTTGTTTTAGCTTCTCTCCATTCTTCATTATAAAGGATGAATGTGGATTATCCCATGAACATGTGGATCATTGGATCATCTGTTCTTGTGGGAGCGTGATGTTTCTTGGGATTTCTATTCGGGATAATTATTTTTTCATAGAAGTGTGATCCCAAAACACCCCTTATAAAAAACTTCTAATGCGGAGGGCGCGGGATAACAAGAACAAAGACCGACCTTCATCCTCCTTGTGCATTCTTGGTGGATGAATTTTCAAAATTGCAGTAAGTTAAGTTTGAGGTCTTCGTGGGGAAGGCGACACCCCCCAGAGGCTGGAGGTGCAGTAGGTTTGAGAACAGACCAACAGGGCGGAACTGGTGTCCTATGGAGTACCCTTCTAGGGTGGACGTGGGTTGGTGTAAGTGTGCCAAGAAAACGCGCTGGACCGCGGTGGTGTGGAAAGGGCCATCAGCTGGCTGCGGGTGGACACGGCCACCCAGCCATGTCAATGCACTAGGTAAAAGGAATTGCGCTATGTCCCAAGTGGAAAATCCATGGTCAACCGACCACCATGTGAGGAAACGGCCATGCAGTGACCTTGAGGTGAGCAGGGAGCCGAAGGCGGCTTCTAGACACATCCCGACCTGATAAACTGGGAAGGGCCCGAGAAAAACCTGCTCCATTTGGCCAAACCCACATCCGAAAGGACTGGACCTAGGCTCGGCCGGGTCCAGGTAGGGTTAGCAAACCCCCAGCCGAGTCGGGTTGGGTCGGTCTGCCTGGGTCGGACTGGACCCAGACCCAATCGTCCACCTTTGGGAAAACATAAATATCTTGAAAACCAGGTGTTTGATTGATTATTCGTTTACAACATTATATCCCTCGTGATGAGCCAGATTTTTTGGAATACACTATAAAGGATCTCAAGAATTTTTACTTCTACAAATGGATTTGGGAGAGGTTCTCCAAAGATCAATCATGCTACTTGTGGAAACCCTGCGATTGGATGAGACCTAAATACTAACATCACTCCATCTGTTGGGAATTCATTAAGTGATTTGTTCTCATTGAGAAACAATATACAGTCTTTTGGGAAGATATGTATTCTTTCAGAAATCATTCCCATCGAGCGTAGCATTTTTCTAGTTTCATATGTCTGGCTTGGGAGCTCATTATCTTACAAGAGAATTTCATTCAAGAGTGCAAGTAGTTCCGTAAAATTGACATCACTCCATCCATTGCCTGGTTTTAATTTATACAACTTCAGTACACCTGACAATGTTGTATACTTAGTGCATCCAACATACAATGGCGTCTTTTCACAACTCATTAACTTCTCAAACAATTTTTGTTAATCACAGAGTTCATCTTCAATTGTCTCTCTCATTTCCTCAATACGATCTTCATCATCATTGAAATCTGTAATCACATCCTCCACATGGTCTTCTTCATTATCCATATTTTTATTCACATCCGATGATCCAAAAAACGCAGTTTTATCCCAGCCATTAGCTACATTCTCTTTTTCTCCTTGTTTATTCCAAAATTTATAACTTCGATCTATTCTATGACATATAAAATGTTCTTCTAACTCCTCTAGAGTATGTAGTATAGAATAACTACAACTTAAACACAGAAAAAGGATTTGAGAAGGATCCTTTGTGTGATCCTTTACAAAATTGATGAAACCTTTCACTCCGTTCTCATACTCTATTGTCAAATTATTAACATCCATCCAATTTTTGATCATCTTCATCCTATTTGAATCTCAAATATTAGTATTTATGGTTCAAGTACACAAAACAATACTTCCCAATACAGTAGAATAGAACCACTTACTTTTAAAAATAGAGATTAATAGAGCCCAACCATTAGTATTTATCCATCTTCATTAAATATAATTACTTTAGATTCATTATAGTTTCCTCAAATCCCCCCAGACCAAACACAATGGATCATTCCATATTTCACAAACCATGTCCTGGTACCCTAGGATGTTAACCCACTGCTGGTGGAAGTGAAACTGTTCATAATGATCATGCCAAGAAGAAATGGAAACCAAGAGGGGGGAGTGAATCAAAATACCTCAAGCATGATGGAAAAACATTGTATTTGAGAATAGGTTAGTGGCTTTCATGTTGGCTAGACACCTATCCAATAGACTCCACAAGCAGTGATGGCCCCTACAGTTGTTGCACCGGGTGAATCTGTCACCTGAGAAGCTGAGATCAATGAGACCCTTCCCAGCCATGAACTGAACAAACTTCATGATGGCCTTCCTCTGGAATGGGATTCTACCTTTCCTTTCCTTTTAGTTAGAAATAACATTAAAGTCACCCCCAACAAGAAATGGATGGTGGACAGGATCGAAGGTATTGTGTTCGCTCCATAGATATTCCCTTTGAAGAGGGTCATAGCTTCCAAAAACAAAAGTCATAAGGAAGGAGGTGTCATCGTTGGACACCTTGGTAGTGATGAATTGATTGAAATCTTGAACAGTCTCAGCAACATATTTATTGTTCCAAAATACTCATTTGTGTCTGTTGGAGGGGTTAGAGTGTAGAAATCCACAACTTAATCATCCAGGAGAAATCTATGATTATTATAGGATTTTTTGTGTTATTTTACAATAACAACAACGACATTATACTTTTTGATTTCTATAATGAGGAAGTCCAATTTAACATGGGCACTAAGACCATGAGAATTAAATATGAAGATAATAATGATGGGTAGGACATGGCTCTGGAATTGGATCTAGAGGTAGTAGCCTTATTGAAGTGAGAGGATGATCTCTCATTAATGTCCCTTGATTATGAACATGTTCATAATCCGTTCTCGTTGGTAATATTCATAAGAGTGGGAGATGAGGATCTAAAGGGGTAGGGGAAGGATGGGTAATAAAACTTGGGGGTTGGTGAGGGAGTTCTCTCTAGATCAATAAGTATTTGGAGATGGATGATAGGATTAGAGCCAAGGGAGATAGAACAAACACTACTAGGAAGGGGCCTGGCCACTACAGAGAACCAGTCAGTAACCTCAGCGAGGGAGAATGACAGAGATGGAGGTAGGGGTGGAAAGGCTAGAAAGAATGGTGGTTTGGGCATTATTCCATATAACTGCACTGGAAGACAAATTTACTTAGATAGCATGAAGGAAAGAAGGGGGAACCCCTCAACGAAAATAGGGTTCAATCATTGCATGACCTAGAAATGCATCAGAACCGGGTGGTGTTGTCCTTAAATAAAAAGGTTATCCTTCCATCCTTACTTTATGGTGACACGGTGTTGGATCTAAGGGAATCGATGATACCTAGGAGGAATCTAGTGAAAATTGAATCCAAGTGTGAAGGACCTTGAATTTTTCATAAACTACACTCTGATAGTGTAAACTCATTGATCGCCATTGATTATAAGCATATCAATCTTTCCACCAATACTAGGTTTATAAAGATGTATTTTACATGAATAAACCATCTCTTTAGTCTGAGATATATGGATTTGAACTAAAAATACAATATCCCCGTTATATGTTGTTTTGTGTGGTGTTGATCCACCACAAGCCCCTTCTCACATCAGGTCATTATTCTTGCATGACATGCCAAAAATTCTAGGACACACCCCCTTTGGTCTATGAATCATGAACTTAAATCTTTTTCATCCTCTACCCATATTTAACATGGTGTAGGGACTCTATGGATGGAAAATTCCCCTCACCCTCACTATATGTTCTAGTTTCATGATATGAGACCGTGTGACATTTTTGTAAAATATATTCAACCATAAAATACATTATCATAATCCTAATCACAAGATATTAAAATGTGCGTCCAATGTTCTCATTTCAAGAAGTTAAAAAACATGGTTCATATCCCTATTGTATGATATAAAACTTTTAAATGAATTTATCCTTCAACGTACAGGGCTCCCTCTTTCTGATGCTGATCACTTACCACACCATGTTGAAGAAATAAATAAGGATTGATTCACATTTAATATCATGGGATATCAAGAGACTGAAAAAATATATATAATTAGCTCAACTCACACATTGAACTACGTCAACACTTCCATCAATGAAAACAAGTTTTTCTCTCACTCATGGATGCACTCCATCTATTACAAAATTTCATTCAATCTATTAAAAAAACAAAACATTGTGGTCAACCATTTTTTAAAATATATATTTCATTTTTTATACATGAAAGAATTCAGAAGGAATTCTATTTTCTAACATAATCTACTTTTATAAAAAGAAAAACACACATATTAAGAAATTCATTTTAAATAAAATCAACTCATGTCAAACATTCCCCAAAGATTCCACATTTTGATTTACAGTAAAAAAACTATACTAATAGAAAATCCTACAATAATGGAGTAATTATAAAAGAAAAAATAAATAATTAAGGTTAGACAAAAACTAAAATATAGAAAAAGTAAATAATAAAGGTAATCAATGGGAGTAACTCAAAATCACAAAATCATCCATTAAAATAATTATGGGAAAGAAACTAATTTTAATTGGAGAAACATAGGATGATATCTGACCTATAGGTTCTAGTGGGAATTGACTCACTCACGGAACACCACCTGGTTATGTGACCATACAATCAATATAAACGAGGCCTCTTGGGGACATCAAAAATAGACTCAACTGATCACCTCATGGCTAACTAGTGTAGAACCCATTTTATAACTCACAAATCTATGGTCTCCCATGTACCAACTACCAAACATAAATCAAAATATTTATCACAATCATCAATAGTAAAATCCCAAAATCAAAAAATGATTTTGAAAACATGACCTAAACATATCATTAACTTATTTTAGGTATATCTAGAACCTTATTTTAGTCTCTTTATATTTGGAGATTATCTAAATATGTTTTGAGTGAAATTTGAGAAATTTTTGTGGTTTTGGGGGGGTGTTCGCGGTTGGATAATTGTTAGGTAAAATCATGTCATTGGGACAAATAAACCATTCATACTATGATAAGAAACTACAAGGGGGTTCATAGGTTTTTTAGACCATTCAAAGAAAAGCTCTAAGGGCGGCGGAGGTCCAGCACACAAAGCTCAGCAGGCGGTAGAGGACCGGCAACACGAAGCTCGAGGGCGTCGGAGGTCCAGCAATGTGAAGCTCAACGGGCGGTGGAGGTCCGGAAAAGCGAAGATCGAGGGCGGTGGAGGTACGAAAACATGAAGCTCAATGGACGGTGGAGGCTCGACAATGACAAGCTCGAGGGCCATGGAGGTCCGGCAACGTGAAGCTCAGCAGGTAGCGGAGGGGAGTCTGAGGTTTCCAGTACCACGATAGCTTTAGGTCACAATGAAATGAGGGCACTGTGCGACCGACTTTATAAAAAAATATACTATAGTTTTATCAGTGCAAACAAAGTGCTAATAATGGTTCTCTTTATAAGCACTGATAAATCCTTCCTATATCAACGCTAACATTTTAGCACTGATAAAGGGAGTCTTTATCAGCGCCTTTCTAGCGCTAAAAAAGGGTTTCTTTATCAGCGGTTTTTGCTTAGTGCAGATATAAGGTGGCACATACCTTGCCCATTTTTGTAGTAATGATTGTGATGTTCTCAATGGGGATTGAGGATCGATAGGAGCAGGTCATTCATGGATGGTTGATTCCTCTTGTGTGCATTCAGTGGCAACACAAGAATCTCCATGTGAGAACATGGGAGAGAAAGGCTCAAATTTGTGCTCAGTAACCCCATTAGTTTGATTAGCTGTATTTTGGATTTTGGGGATGTTAATACTTAAGGCAGGGAGAATCTAATGTCCCAAAACTTATGCATAACTTTTTTTAAATTATATAATATTATTTTTAGACCACACACTTTGATGACATGTGATTCCAAGGCTCGATGAGGCTGGAATAGAATTATGATCGTTTTTATATTCACTTATGTAAATGTGAAAGTGGGTTTTTCTAACATTTGAACTGGTTCTTAGATCGAAAATCTGAGGCCATCGTTGAACTTAGAACACCATGATTTTCTTATAATGGACTTAACATCGATTAGAGAGGGTCAGGAGAAATATTAATTTTCAGAAATTTAATAAAAGTAATAATATAACTTTAAAGATGTTATTTTATTTCTTTTCTCACCATTGAGTGGTGGAAGATGGTGTTGCAGGGCAGAGACAAGACACATTAACATAATCTCTTAATGGATCATTTTTGTGCAAGTATAATAGGTACCCTTTTTCATAACTGAAATAGTGTAACAACGCAACATCGCAAAGTAACCAAAACGTTGTAACAGGTTTCCTTTCAGTAAGCTAATGCATTGGGGAGTTGTGAATTAAACCATGGAAATTATTATGAACCAACAGCTATAACTCTCTCTAATAAAGAAAGACAAATGCCAGCACGATTTCTATAAATGTTGACGCTCTATGAAGAATGGTACTGAGAAGCAACGAATGCCAATAATTATTGAATTCTTAAGGGTGGAACACTTCAAAGATGAATATTTTTTGAGGTAGGGGTTTTTTATGGTTTCACCTTTATTTATTCAAAATGATGAACTCAGATCAACCCATGAATAGGTTAATCTATGAATCGTCAAAATTTCGAGAGGGTGATGTTTCTTTGTATTTCTATTTGGGAATAAACATTTTTTGATTGAAATGTGATCCTAATACTCCCCTTTTAAAATAACTTCTATCATGGGGGGTGTGGGCCGAGAGGAACAAGGCCCAACCCCCCTCTTCCTTATGATTTCATGGTGGATGAATTTTTCAAATAGAGGTAAGGTAAGTTTGAGGCCTTCTCTTAGAAGGCGATAACCCACAGAGGCCAGATGCATAGTCAGTACAAAGAAAGAACCACCGGTGCGGACCTGGTGGTCTGTGGAGTACCCGGTCCGGGCACCGGCACTGGAATCCATGAGTGGGTGGTGGGAAACAATGATGGAGCACTAGAAGAGCGTTTTGGTTCGTGACCATGGTGGTGTGGCAAGGTCCACCAGCGGCGGATGGTGGATGCAGCCACCCAGCTACGTCGGTGCACCGCAGACATGGCACCGTGACACGTCCCATTTGTAAAAGGCATGATCAATAGAACGCAGTGGGATGAAATGGGTCTACGATGACCACGAGGGTCATCTAGGAGCCGGACATGGATTCCAGCTATGTAAGGGCCAAGTAGACCGGGCAGGGCACGAGTCGGACCCGCTCCTTCAGGCCAAACCCTCCCAAATGGGCCTGAGCCACGTAATAATGGATATGACCCAAGTTGGGCTAGGACTGAGTTAGGTCAGTGGACTTAGGTCTGGTCGGGCGGTCCGACCGAGTCGGATAGGCCCCAGACCCAACTAGACCCTTTTTTGGAAAAATGTTAATATCATGCAAATCAGGTGTCTGATTGATGTGTCGTTTGTGGTGTTGGAACCCTCATTATGAGAAAGATCTTGTAGAATACTCTATGGAGGATTTTGTGGATGTTTAAATTCTAATAAAGTCTTGTGGAGCAGTTCTCCCATGTTCAAGTGTGTGACATGCGGAAACCATGTGGTTGGCTGAGACCTGGAGACTGCTAACGAGCTACCCTATGTGGATCTCTACCATATCGTAGTGGGAAGTGGATTCTATGTGACCTGGTAGGCCCATAGTGGGGAGTTCATTTTGTGTCACCCAGTAGACCCATGATACTTGATAGGAGGAGTACCTCAGTATGACCATAGGTGGGAAAAATCCTCTATGTGACACGGCATGCCCACTGTGGGGAGCGGTTTATTTGTGACTCAGCATACCAATGACACTTTTCAGGGATGAGTACCATAGTAGTCTCAAGGTTAGTGCGAAGCATATTTTGTATGACTAGAGATGCCCACTATACTCATTGAGGATGAGTTCTCTAGCAGCCCATGGTGTTCGATGTTGTGACTAATGGTTCAACTTTCCTACTCTTGAATATACCCAGTGTGAGCTGTCTTGCTTCATGATCATGCATGGTGATCATTATTTGTGGTTTGTTTTTGGATTTTTGTATCGTCTTTCATTTGTGTTTTGGGGTCCCTACTAAGTATATTGTTACTCACTCCCACATGGGTTTCTCCCATACATTTTGTGTCTAGTGCGGACAATCGATGACTTGGTAGAGGACATGGTGGCCCAGGACCAGGAAGTGCCCAATGATACTAGGAAAGTAGGGTGTACATCTAGGGAATCCAAGATCTATTATGTAATTATCAATCAGCTGGGGTTTCTAGTAGGCATCTTTCATCATTTTCTTTATACTTAAATTGTTTCAGTTTGTCTTCTATTGGGTGTGTATTCTGGCTCATTTTACTTACAATTTGTACATTTAATGAGTTGTTTTTTAGTAGAATGCATGTATACTTTTATATCTTTGGGACATGATTTTGTGTGCATGTGTATAGGAACTTAGGAAATTATCTCCCACTTGTAGTTTGATTCCTTCAGTGCTATTTACTGACCCCTTGTATTTGGAAGGTGGGCTAGAGGCATGTCACAACATGTGTTCCTAGGGACGGGTCGTGACAAAGTGGTATGAGAGGTGGTCATTTCTTCCTCCAAAACTGAGATTCCATTGTTTTGTTTTGTTTTAGAGAAACAGTGTTGAATGTTATGTGTTTGACATTTTGATTCAATGAGTCCCATGTTGGTGCGGCGGCCGACGTATCCATCCACCAGGACCCTGAATTGTACTTTTCATCACTATATATAATAATACTAGTGGCATAGGTGTCTCTTTATAATTTTATTCAATAATAGTAAGCTCAACAGGTATAATATTTTAATTGTGGTACATCTTGATCTATTTCAAGATGCCTCCGCACAGACAGCCATTGAGGCTTCAAATACATGATCATGTGGATATCCCGCCTAGTAATGAGGCATCAGTTCATGGAAAAGTTCTACAGATGGCCCTACCGGGTGATTCACTGGTGCTTCCATAACCCGTATATTAGTAGTTACTCATGTTTTAATTTAAGAGGAATTATGTAGACTCAATTCCTTGAAATATTTTTAGAGAAAAATACCTCACAAGTTTAGGGGAGAGACAGATCCCCAAGTTGTTGAGGACATTCTGGAGGCAGTGACGCAGGTCTTCCACTTAGTGAGGACAATGCTTAACTAGATGGTGATCTTAACTATGAGCCTTATTCCGGGCTCGACAAGGAGATGGTGGAGTCTGATGATTCGGACTCATGGTGAGGAAACCCTCTATTGGCATGATTTAGAGTATTTTTTCAGGAGTTCATCCCCGTGACCTGGCACTCGATGTGCATATAAGAGATGGTTCACCTGTAGAAGGGAAACCTTTAAGTGTATGAGTACTCTGTGAGGTTTACAAACCATTCTTGATACTCCACATACATAGTGTGGGACCCTTTCATCAGGGACCAATACTTTGAAAATGGACTCAGATGGGAGATCAGGGCATCCATGGTGTCTCTTAGCTTCCCCACTTAGGCTGGAGTGTTGGAGAAAGCCATTCTTCTAAAGAGCTTCCTGGAAGAGCATGCACCGATAGCCAGAGCCATCAATAGACCTCAGGTCATAGATTCTTCAGTGGTGAGCATAAGACAGTACACATGGTGGCTCAAGTGGGCTAGATCTTTCTGTGGGAAACCCCAGGAATTGGGGTCAGCAATGAGGTGCTCCCATAGCAGAGCGAGTCAGTAGGGGACTAGGTTGTGCTTCATGGGCGGAGGGCAGGGACACATGGCTTATGACTACCCAATATACCACAAATATGATCAGTAGATGGTCGAGGGACTTCCATGACAGAGTCAGAGGTTCGATCACAGAGGTCTTCAGGGTGGCGGACATGGAAAGGGAGAAGGTCGAGCGGTAGACTGTGGATGACAATTCAAGGTATTAACACCACCACCCCCAGGTGGTCCACCACGGGCTCAAGGAGATGGTAGACAGGGGTGAGGACAACATCAAGAGATGGAGGCCTATGACCACGACACTCCAGAGATGATTAGAGTTATAATCTGTGCCTTCTTCACCTTAGCTTCAATTCCTATAGACATAGGTTCTATTCACTCTTTTCTTAACACAAACCTCGTATGAGGCTCGGAGATTCTAGTGGATCCATTGGATCGATCCTTATGATTACAAACTCCTATGGGATGGTATTCGATGATTACACATGTGTGTAGGATGTGTGAACTTACTCTAGGAGGATAGAGCTTCGAATATGATCTCTAAGTAGCGGGGTCGAGGCCTTACGACGTCATCTGGGTTATGGGCTGGTTATCTATTGTCCATGCTCAGATCGAATGTTTTAGTCACAAAGTGTGGTGTGTTTGTGTGGATAGAATTAAGATTGCCTTCACTAGAGAGAAATGATCTTTTGTAGCATAGGATGGACTTTTTCAAATGAGGGTACAACCAATCCCTTTCCAGTTGGGTAGCCTCACCCTCAGTGCGATGGACGAGAGGAGTCCAGGATTTCCTATAGTGGTGGATGATTATGAGGATGTCTTTCCTGAGGATGTTCCAGGACTAAATCCTCATATGGAGGTAGACTTCTGCATCGATTTTCACCTAGGGATGACACTGATATCTACACAAGAATATCGGATGGCTCCCACAGAGCTTCAAAAATTGTGGGTAAAACTAGAGGACTTGCAAGAGAAGGGCTTTGTGAGGCCCATCACTTCAACATGGGAAGCCCCTTTGTTGTTCTCCAAGAAGGAATATGGGAGCTTATAGATATGCATTGACTTATTGCTCTTGAATTAGGTGACCATGAAGAACAAGTATCCACTGGTAAGGATTGATGACATCTTCTGTCATCTGAAGGGAGTGACGTGGTTCTCGAAGATCTACCTCATATCAGGCTATCATAAACTTTGGGCATGGGATGAGGACGTACCAAAGATAGCATATAGAATCCGATATGTCCACTATGAGTTCTTGGGGATTCCCTTCGGCGTGACCAATGCCCAAGCAGTGTTCATGGGACTCATGAACAGATTCTTCCAGACATACCTTGATTTTTTCACGGTGATCGTCATTGATGAAATCTTAGTTTACTCAGCGTTAGAGGAGGATCATGATACACACATGGGAATAGTCTGGGATACACTCTGAAAGCACCAGCTTTACGGTAATATCTCGAAGTTCCAATTCTAGATTTGGGAGGTACACTTTCTAGGACACTTCATCTCAGAGTCTGGAGTTGTAGTGGATCTAATGAACATAGAGGCAGTGCTTACTTGGGATCCACCTAGGAGTGACTAAGGTGCAGAGTTTCTTGGGTTTCAATGGGTACTACTAGAGGTTTTTGAATGACTGTTTCATAATGGATATACCTTTATCAGCCTTGACATGGAAGGGATATCCCTTTATAAGGATGAAGAAAGTCCAGTAGAGTTTCCAGAAGTTGAGGTGGAGACTGACGAGTGCCCCCATCATGTTACTGGAAAGGGTCAGACAGAAAAGTTAATTTTTGGACTATTTGGAAAAATAATAAAATAAATTAAAAAATATATTTTATTTCTTTTCTCACCATTGGGAAATAGACAATGGGGTTCTGGTGTGATGATGAGGTGTATTAATGAATGCCCCTTAATTTCTCATTTTTGTTCAAGCACAAATTCCATACTGTTTCATAAATGAAACAGTGTAATAGAAACATTGTGATGTGTTTAATTTTAATAATCTAATGCATTGGGGTGTTGAGAATTAAGTTGTGGAAATTCTGACGAACCTACAATGAGAACTCTCTCCAATGAATAATGAAAAATTCCAAAAGGATTGCTGTAAATGCTGACACTCTACGACAAAACGAGACCAGGATGCAACGAATGCTGATAGAGCTTGAATCCTTGAGGGGAGAGCACTTCAATTATGAACTTCATTCAAGGTAGAGGGTTTATTTGTTTTCTGTTTTCCATGTTCTTCTTTCTAAACAATGAATGAAGATCATCCCATGACCATGTTGATACATGGATCATCTTTTATTGTGGGTGGGTGATGATTCTTGTAATTTCAATTCAGGATTAATCATTTGTTGATAGCACTGTGATATCAATCCACCCCTTTTAAAAAAACATCTAACATAGAAGGCGAGGGCTGACACAAATAAGGCCTGACCCCTTAATACCTTGTGCATTCTTGGAGGACGAATTTCTAAAATAGTGTCATGGAAATTTTGAGCCCTTTCTAGGGAAGGTGAGTCCCCACAGATGTTGGATGCATAGTCGGTGTGAAGAACGATCCAATGGTGCAAACCCAATGGTCTGTGGAGTACACTACCGGTGCGCCAACATCGGTGGCGGGGACCTATAGTGGCAGACATGGGCTGGTGGCAGTATGATGGAAGAGCTCCATGGTCATCGACCACAATGGTGCGGCATGAGCCACTGGCTGGGCAGGCATCTGGTTAAGGGTGACTCGGCCACTTGACAACGTCGGTGCACTATAGACAGGGCTCCGCACCACATCTCAAGCAGTAAAGCCTCTATCAACTGACCGTGGTGGGAGTAAACAGCCCTGAGGCAACCGCACGGTGAGCTAGGAGCTGGATGAGGCTTCTAGATGCATCCCAGCATAGTCGACCGGGTAGGGTGCGGGCTTCCCCAGTGGGCATGTTGCACTCTAGCAGGCTGGACCCTCCCCAGCAGGCCGGACCCACAGCCCAACGGATTGGACCCAGGCTGGGCCAGGTTAGGGTTTGGTCAAAATAACCAAGTGGGTTCGGTGTATTCCAAGTAGGGTCCGGGATGGTTCAATGGATCTGCTTCAGGTTGGTGGACCCCAGGCCGGGTCAGGTCGGGTTGGACTAGACGCAGACCTTTTTGGAAAAACATCAATATCTTGAAAAACATGAATCTGATTGATGATCCGTTTATGGAATTGGAACCCTATTGATGTATTAGATCATTTTACATACTCTATGTAGGATTAAATTAATTTTTAAAATCAACAAATTTCTTAGGGAGTGGTTCACCAGAGATAAACCATGTTATGTGTGGAAACCCTGTGGGTGGATGAGACCTAAAGACTGCTGATGAGTAACCCTATGGGGATTGGATAATATGGACCAGGGGAATGAGGCTTATGTGGGCATAGGAAGTCCCACAGTGGGGAAACTCTTCTGTGTGATCTAACAGACCCATAATACTTGATAGGAGGAGTACCTTAGTATGGCCATGGGTGGGAAGCATCTTCTATGTGACCCGGGATGGCCATGGTGGGGAGCAGGTTTTGTGTTACCCAGCATATCCATGGTATTCACTAGGGATGTGTACCACATAAGTCTCAAAGTTAGATGGAAGCAGCTTATGTGTGACCCAGTAGGCCCATTATACTCATTGAGGAGGATTTCTCTAGTAGCCCATGGTGATCGATGTTGTGACTAATGGTTCTACTTTCCAACTCTAGAATATGCCTCGTGAGAGCATTCTTACTTCGTGATCTTACTTGGGGGTCATTTTTTATAGTTTATTTTATGGATTGATTTTTGGTCTTTGTTTTGTGTATTAGGGTTCCTACTGAGTATATTATTACTCACCCAAACTTGGGTTTCACCCACACGTGTTGTGTATGATGCATACAACCGATGACTCGGTGGAGGACATGGTGGCCCAGAACAAGGCAGTTCCCAGTGAAACAAGGCATGCGGGGTGTACTTCCGCAGCTTCCAGTATCCATTGTGTACTTACCCCTTTGGTGGGGTTTTTAGCGGATAACATTCATCATTTTTTTGGTACATTTTTGCTTTCAGTTTTTATTTTGTTGGTTTTAAATTCTGTCCCATTTGACCTATAGTTTGTACTTTTACTCAGTTTTTTTTAGTGTAATGCATGTTTAATTTCCCATATTTGGGATGTGGTTTTGTGTGGATGTTTACAACTACTTAGGAAAATACCTACCACTTGCAGGTTGACGCCTCCGGCGCTAATCACCAACCCAAGGCCTTCAGGAGGTGGGCTTGGGGTATGTCACAGCATGGGCCACAGTGGACATGTCGTAACAATGTGGTATCAGAGGTGGTTAGTTCTACCTCAATGACCGACATTCTATTGTTTTTTTTGGAGCAACCGTGTTGAATTTTTGGATTTCAAATTTTAGATTCTGGGATTCCAGTGTTGGTGTGGTAGATAATGTATCCATACACCAGGACCCATAATTATTATTTTCATCTCAACACATGAAAGTACTGGTTTCATAAGTTACTCCTTATGATTTTCTTGAATAAGAATCATCTCACCAGGTAAAATATTCTGACTATGGTACATCTTGATCTATTTTAGGATGCCTCCACGTAGACAACCAGTTAGGCTTCTGATATGAGAACGTGTGAATAGAATGCCTAGAGATGAGGCATTACTTCAGGGACTAGTGCTAGAGATGGCCCTTTCGAGTGGTGCACCAGTGTTTGAACAACCCTTGGGTCAACAGTTACTACTTGAGTTATTGGTAGAGGAGGTACACAGACTCAGTTTTATGCTTGATTTTCAGAGACATATACCTCCCAGGTTCATGGGAGAGATAGACCCTCATGTCTCTGAGGACTGCCTGAAGGTAGTGACGCAGGTCTTCTGTTTAGTGAGGAAACTATTTTTCCAGACACTGATCTTAGCAGCAAGCCCTCTCCATGACTTGGTAGAGATATGAAGGAGTCTGAAAATCTAAACTCATGGTGTGGTGACCCTCTCTTGGGATGACTTCAAGTGGATTTTTCTAGAGGAGTTCTTCCCCATGACCTTGCTCTCTGTGCGCATAAATGAGCTGCTTCACCAGTAGTATGGAATCCAGTTAGTGGATTATTAATATATGAGGCTTACATAACTCAATTTCTACTCCACATACATGGTATGTGACCCTTTATTTAGGTCCTAGACCATTGATAAGGGGCTTAGATGGGAGATCAGGGCATCCATGGCGTCTCTCAGCATCCCCACTCAGGCTGGAGTGCTAGAGTGAGCCCTTCATTTGGATAACTTCCTAGAGGAGTAGGCACCGACAACCAAATATACCAGTAGATCTCAAGAAGTAGAGTCTTAAGGGGTGAGAAATATATAGTAGACACAGGGGACAAAAAGGGCCAAATCATTTAGTGGATGACCACAGGACTCGGGTTCGGTTGTGCGAGGATCCCAGAGTGGAAGGAGTTAGCAAGGAACCAGGTTGTGCTTCATGTGCAGTGGGCAGGGACACAGGGCTTGTGACTACCCAACCCAATACAAAGATGATCAAAAAATGGTTGAGGGACTATCAAGGTAGAGGTAGAGGTTCGAGTGAGGAGGTCCGTAGGGTGGAAGATGTGGAAGGGGAGCATGCCAAGCAGCAGGCGGTGGCTGACGGTTCGAGGTGTTTGCACCACCACCACCCGGTAGTCCGCCATGGGTTCAAGGAGCCAGTGTACAGGGGAAAGACCAGCATCAGAAGATGGAGTCCTAGGACCACAATACTCTAAATATGATTAGAGGTACTATTTATTCTACAACATACCTGTAGTTCTTATGTACATAGGTTCTAGCCACTATTTCATTGCCACATACCTCATTCAAGGCTCAAAGATTCCGGTGGAGCAGTTGGCTCGATCCTTATGATTATAAAATCTTATGGGAGGGAATTTGACAATTATACACTGAAGACGGTAGTGTGATCTTACTATAAGAGGATAGATCTTTGACTGGTATCTCCTAGTGGTGGCATCTAGGCCTTACGACGCCATCTTGGCTATGGACTACTCATCTACAGTCCATGCTCAGATCAATTATTTTAGAAAAAAATTGTGGTGTTTTCCAGAGGATATGACCTTGTTTTCCTTCAACGGTGAGAAGGGATATTTTTTAGCATAGGATTGACTTTCTCAGAGGAGGGTGCAGCCGATCACTCCCTAGTTGGATAGCCTCACCCATGGTCCAGTGGAAGATAGGAGTCCAAGATTTCCTATAGTGGTGGATGAGTATGAGTATGTCTTTCCTGAGGATGTTCTAGGACTACCTTTTCTTAGGGAGGTATACCTATACATCGATCTATACCTAGGGAATACACTGATATCCACACTGGAATACTGGATGGCTCCCACGAAGCATCAAGAATTGAGGGTAAATCTAGAGGACTTGGAGGATTAGGGCTTCGTGAGGCCCAACATTTCACCATGGGCAGCACCTTGAGACTACCATGAGCTGAGGTAGAGACAATAGTGTGACACCATCTTGAGACGTTTAGAGGAGGGCACTGGGTATGTAGTCTTATGTAATGCATCAGCTACCAGACTGGGTTTTGTCCTGATGCAAGAGCAAGTAGTGATCGCCTACGACTCATGTTAGTTGAGACAGCATGATAAGAACTACATGACCCATGACCAAGAGTTATTAGTAGTGGTCTTTTCCTTAAATATGTGGTAACACTACTTGATGGGTGAACAGTTTACCGTCTACTACGACCATAGGAGTCTCATGTATAAATTGTCCTATAAGGACATGAACTTGAGATAGCAGTAATGGTTGGAGTTCCTCTATGACTATGACTTTGAGATATTTTGTACTGCTGGGAAGGGGAATGTGGTTTCAGATGCACTCAATAGAGTTCTCGAATATATATCCTGAGTGAGGAAATTGAGAAGCTTATCGAAATGCTGATATCCTTCATGGAAGAGTATGGGGTAGTTTACATTCAGTTAATGACTGTCAATCCTAGAATCTTACTGCAAGTTAGGGAGCCACAACTTGTGGATGTTGACTGTGATTCCCGACATGTACAAATATCCTTAGAATGGGATCATGAAGTATTTTCGATAGTTGGGGAGAATTTCTCCCTTTTTAAATGACACACCATAGTACCAGTGATGTTATCAGAGGAGGTTTTGAGGGAGTTACATACATCACCTAATGTGGTACATCCAAGTCAGGCGAAGAGGTATCAGGACCTCCGGTGTCAGTACTAGTGGCCAAGGATGAAGAAAGTAGTGGGAGAGTTTGTTTCACGATGCCCCACCTAACAAGAAGTGTAGGTTGAGAATGAATTCCCATTAGTCTTGGCATATCCACTTGAGGTACCAGAATGGAAGTGTGATGGAATCTCTATGGACTTCGTGGCAGGGTTACCATGCACATCTGGGGGACACGATTCTATTTGGGTCATCTTTGACCACGTAACCTAGTTGGATCACTTCCTACCCATCCGAGACCAGGGATTGGTAGAGGGCTTGGGAACGTCTACGTCCAAGGGATAATGTGGATTAAAGGGGTTCTTTTGACGATTGTCTCAGACTGTGATGCACACTTTACATCCTGGTTATGGAAGGTATTATATGAGACGTTCGAGACTCACCTGTTCTTGAGCACAACTTTTCCCCTTCATATAGATGGTTAGAGGGACAAGACCATACAGACCATGGAGGAAATTCTTCGTGATTGCATCCATGATTTTGGTCAAAGTTAAGAAGACCACCAGTATAATGATCCATACATTACATACACTGTGATTACTTCATAATTGAAGCATATTTAATAAAACATATAACAAAACCGTGATAGAATCATATATATATATAGTGTAGTAGAAATAGGGAAACATAAAAAACCGGTACATAAATCATCTACACTGTATCCCACTTATTTCATAATATATGGAGTCCCTTTTGGAATATCCTACTTAATACCCTTCTTCTTAGCCTAGGGAAAATAAAACATAAAAAGGGTGAGCTCAAATTCTTAGAAAGGGAAAACAAAGGAAATATCAATCATATCATATTCATAAGAACATAACATTTTGATAATTATATCCTGCAAAAGAGATCATAATATCATGACATGGGATAAGTCATAGTGGTGAAATGTAATCCCAATAATAATAACAAAAGACGTGGAAATTTGTGGCATACACACATAATCATATGAAATCATTTCATATTAGTCAAGACTCATTTCCAAGACCATCATAGCGGACAAAGTCCATTACTGAACCAAGTTCACTCCTTGTTCCAGTCCTGTATCACTGAACCGAATTAACTATTCGTTCCATCCTTGTCTATCTCATGAGATATAAATCTTTACCCAATGCATTAGAGGGAGATATAGGTCCCACCCATCACATAGTGAAACCATTTTTATGTGTGCCACAAAATCATAAATCATACATCATAACATAACCCATGTAATTAAAATGGGTTTCTTAAACATCATGCCATCATAATATAATCCATATAAGATAAAGGACTTCATAAAAATAATTCCATCATAACATAATCAAATAAATGTAATAATAGGGATAGAATCCTAAACCTATATCATCTTATATGGAAAATAATTTTGATAAAACACTTGAACTCAATTCTTGAGAAAAATATCATTTCATCATCAAAATCATTTTCCTTTCTCAAAATGACATAAAATTTTAAAATAAATGAATTTTTGTTGAAAATTATCATGAAATATTGCATAGGAATCTTCAGGGAAATAAGGCTTTATGAAACTGTAAAAATCCATTCATGTCGTATAAGTTAAAAAAACATTCTCCTCGTACTTCTGCCGGAAAAGTCAAAAACTACATTGTATGGTAAAAAAAGAAAGATTCCTTACATACCATGTAGTAAAAGTCAAAAATGGGTAAAAATGACTTTAAAAATACATGAAAACATTTTTATAAAACATGGACATGGATGATAAATACAACCCCAATAAATACTTACGAATAAACAATCTCGTTTAAGAACGAGATTTGAGTAATTATCTCTTACCTTATGTATAATATGATTAATGTGTATCCAAAACTCTTGTATAATTATTTAAATAATGATATGTATCTATTAAATAATCATAATTATTTTTATGATAACATTTATGATCATATTTTCATCTGTTTGTTAGTAACATTCCATTGTTACTCATTGTTTGGGTATTAACTGCTTTTTTTAATACGTATGTTTTGTTAGATAAGTTCATATTCCTCATTTTAGCTTATAGTTATATCATTTATATAATGGTATTAGTATAATATATTTCAGATTTATTCATTTAATTTGTTTATATAATCATGGTTTAATGAAGACCATGTAGAATGAATCTTATCCCACCGTGGAGACGATAAGCCGTACGTAGGCACGAGTGATGATATCGTTCCCATAATTATTGAATGGTATTGGAGTGGATGATAGAATATATCAGAATTAGTATCATGTTATAATAACCATATATATTTATTCATCACACCATTATACCAGTCCATGTATAGTGGTGGTGCAAAACAGATTACACCACGGCGTGGAGACGGTATTCCGTATGTACGCATGCATGATGATTTCATTTTTCATAGGATGGATAAAATATAAAAAGGGTTTGTTTCATATTTATAATAACCTATCAGTATATGAGTGATACTGATGTTATTACTTTATAATGAAACAAAAAAATAAGAGGAAGTATAAGAAGAAATAAATTTGAATGAATCAGTAAAGGATATTACCTCTTCTTGGACGAGCCTCTTATAAACCTCCTATTAGGGCACTAAAGATGGTCTTTGAAGAGGAACATGAACTCTAGTATGTTTATAGGGAAGTGGAGAAGAGAAATGGATAGGTTTTGGCAGAGCTTAGAGGCTTAAAATATAGTGAAGAAGGGAGGGAGGAGGTGCCTTTTATAAGAGAGGAGGGGCACTTTTGGAAACCTCTAAAATATTAATTTATAATAAACCCAAATCCCACATAGAAAAATCCAAAATGACTCAAATATGGATATTAGATGAGATAGGGTTGTAATATCATCAGCCAATAAAATTTATACATGTTGGAAATTTATTTTAAACCTTATCAACTTGATTTATCCTTATTTAATCTATTTAATTTTATTTGTGGTAATAATATTCTAAATTTTAAATATTTGTTGTGAATTGTCCATAATTGGATGCATTATGGCATTTTAGAATATATAAATTTAAATTTATAATTTTTAAATATTTTTGTGATTTTTAAAAAATTTAATAATATGTTATTCTTATAAAATAACAATAGTGTCAATTTTGACACTATTCATTTATTTGAATTAAAAAAAATACACACATAGGATATATTTGAACAAAAATATTTAACATATTTATAAAATGTCATATTTATCTAGAAAATTTTTATAGAACATTAAATATTTCATATAATATTTATTTTAATATTTTTAAAACCATTTATCTGATATTTCAATCAATAAAAGAATTTCTACATCATTATTATGTCATCATTAATAATAATCATTTAATCCCTAAAAAATATAAATAAATTCAGATGATGTAGATAATTTTATTAGCTTTCTAGATACTATTTATTTTTTATGTTTTATGAAGTTAATCACCAAATTAAAATTATTACACTTATAAGATATTTGAGAGTGACATGTTGTCACATTCTTTGGTATTAATAATAATTACATCATTTTCATGGCCAAAAGTCCATTAAATAAATATATTATGACCCTTAGGTGATATGGGTCGACATCTATTCATCCAATAGAATTTTGGCAAGTGTTAGAATAATTTTATAATATTAATTTTACCCTTAATTTCCTGATTTACCTTTAACTGTGGTAAATAAAATTTACCGTAGTAACTATTTATAGTGCCCAAAAATTAAAATTATCCTGTTGGCATAATTTGTACATTATAATTCAAAATATGGAATCCATTTTTTCAAATTCAATACAGAAAAGGTTCATAAATTAATTTAAAAATTAATCATGTTGTTGAGAAAATGAGTTTTAAAATTTAATACATTTCAAAAGATTGAAATGTTTATACCTATGAATTCAATGTAAAATTAATGGTAATGGCATAAATTATATTAAATTGTTAAAATATATTCTATTTATACTTTAAAACCATTAAATTTTATAATTTAATCATATAAATTATCTTGATTGAAAACGTTTTTTTAAGAAAAAATTAGCTTATTTTTACTTTTCAACAAAATATGATAGTTATCAGAAAAGTATCAAAAAATTATTCAATAAGAAATTTTATATCTTGATTCAAAAGAACAATATTATTTTGTCAAATTTAAATCATAAACTTTTCAAAGATTATATTTAAAATGGGTGCTCCCTCAACAGGTAGAAAAAATGCATTTTTTTTTAAAAATAATTCTTTTATCTGAAAAATTGTTTGTTTTCTCATATAATATGTAAGATAAATTATAATGTTATATAAATTTAAAACTGTGGATAATACTATTTATAATGGGTAGTTTATATAATATTTTAATAACATATCATTGTTTAGTGAAACTCGGATTGCGTACAATGCAAGCTATCGAGGAAGGTTACTCTTGCGTGTAGCGCAAGCCAAGACAGTGTTTCATGCAGTAAAAGATTCCTTTGGTGTTGTTTATAACATAAGACATAAAAAAATATTTCTCATAAAATCTCATGGTGTTACATTCTACCCCCCTTAAAATGAATTTCTCCCTCTAAATTTGTCACTTCGTAACAAACAGATGAGGATACCTCTCCCTCATTATATCCTCAAGTTCCCATCTAGCTTCTTCTAATTGGTGGTTACTCCATAAAACATTAACCAAGTGAGAGGTCTTGTTTTGTAGAACTTTTTTGCTACGATCCAGAATCTCTATTGGTTGTTCTTCATAAGAAATATCTTTCTCCAGCGGTACAAATTCTGAGCTTAGTACTTGTGAAGGATCAGGTATGTACTTTCTCTGGAGAGATACATGGAACACATCATGAACATGAGAGAGATTTGGTGGAAGTGCCAATCAGTAAGCTACCTTCCCAACATGATCCAGTATTTCTAAAGGACCAATATACCAGGGGATCTGCTTTCCATTCTTTCCAAATCTCTTTACTCCCTTGTAAGGAGATATTCGTAATAACACTTTATCACCCACTTCAAACTCTAGGTCTTTTCTTCAATTTTTGGTATAAATTTTTTGTCGACTCGGAGATGCTCTTATGTGTTGTTGAAAAGATCTGACCTTTTCTACCATGTCATCAACAAGATCAGGTCCTAATTGCTTTCTTTCCCCAACTTCATCCCAGCAAGTTGGAGTTCTTCATTTCTTTACGTAGGGAGCTTCATAAGGATCCATATGAATACTAGAGTGAAAGCAATTATTATATGAATATTCCACCAAAGGTAGGTGTTGATCCCAACCACCTTATAAATCCATAGAGAAAGCTATCAAAATTTCTTACAATGTTTGAATTGTCTTCTCAGACTGACCATCTTTCTGAGGATGATAGGCAGTGCTAAAACATAACTCTATATCTTGAGCATGCTGAAGACTTCGCTAGAACTTCGAGGTAATCCTCAGATCCTGATCAGATATAATGGAATGCGAAACTAAATTCAATCTTACCACTTCCTTTACATATATCCTAGCAAGATGATCAAGAGATAAGTCTTATGTAAAATAAATGAAGTGCGCCGAATTCATAAGGTGGTCAACTATAACCCAGATAGAATTATTGCCTTTGGATGCTTTGGGAAGTCTAATGACAAAGTCCATAGTGATGCTTTCCCATTTCCATTCTGGTATGTGTAATGGTTGTACCATCCCCTTAGACTTCTGTCTCTAAACATTAACTTGCTGACAAACCAAGCATCGAGAGGCTTATTTGGCGATATCTCTTTTCATGTCATGCCACCAAAAGTACTCTTTTAGGTCCCTATACATATTTTTACTTCCAACATGAATAGAGAATGAAGAAATATGAGCCTCATCCAGTAAAACCTTCTTTAATTCTTGTATGGGAGGAATACAGACACAGTTCTTTAACCTTATTATCCCATCACAATCAAGGTTGAATCCATGAACATTTATCACCTTCTTTTGTATCCCAACATCCTCCTTATACGCCTCTTTAATCTTCACTTGTATATATAGTTGAACATTCATTTGAGAAAGATAAGATATCTCCCCTTTAAATAAAATTACAAGATCCATCATTTGTAAATCCATAAATATTGGATCTTTTGTGATCGTCATCATGGATAATATAGCATGGTCTTGTCGACTTAATGCATCTGCCACCTTGTTTGATTTACCAAGGTGGTAATGAATTAAGCAGTCATAATCTTTAATCAGCTCCAACCATCTTCTTTGGAGAATATTCAGCTCATTTTGTGTGAAAATATACTGAAAACCTTTATGATCAGTATAAATATCATACCTTTCACCATAAAGATAATGCCTCCAAATCATTAATGCAAGGATTACCATAGCTAACTCCAAATCATGAGTTGGGTAATTTTGCTCATGGATTTTCAACTATCGTGAGGCATAAGCTATCACCATATCATTTTGTATGAGAACACACCTCATCCCCTTCTAGGATGCATCACTCTAGATCACAAACCATTATCCATTGCAAGGCAGTGTGAGCACAGGTGCACTGGCTAACCTTATTTTTAGCTCTTTGAAATTCTCTTCACATTCCTCTTTACAAATAGTCATAACTCTTTTCTGAGTCAATTTGGTGAGTGGGTTAGATAATATTGAAAAATCAATCACAAAACATCAACAATAGCTAGATAAACAATGAAAACATCATATTTCAGTTACTATTTTTTGTCTCAACCATCTTTCATTAACCTTCATTTTTTCTAGATCCACAGATATCCCCTCTTTTGAAATTATGTGACCCAAAAATGAGTCCTTTCTAAAATTCACACTTTGTAAATTTCGCATAAATCTTCTCCTTTCTCAGGGGTTTCAATACAATTATCAAGTGATATTCATGTTTTTCCTTTATCCTTTAATAGACAAGAATATCATCTATAAATACTACCACAAACTGATCAAGATAATCTCTAAATAATCTATTCACTAGATCCATGAAGATAGTATGGGAATTAGTAAGACCAAAATTCATCACTATAAATTCATAGTGTCTGTACCTTGTACGGAATGATGTCTTTGGTATATCCTCCTTTTTGACCCTTAGTTGATGGTATCCAGAATGAAGATAAATCTTGGAAAAGTATTGAGCTCTGCGTAGTTGGTTAAATAAATCATCAATGCACAGGAGAGGATATTTGTTATTTATAGTGATCTTGTTAAGTTCTCGATAATCAAGGAAAAGTCTCGTTGGTTCATCTTTATTCTTAACAAACAGAACAGGTGCACCCCAAGGTGACGCACTAGGGTATATTAACCCCTTAACAAGATTCTCTTGGAGTTTCTTATTTAATTCTTGCAACTCAATTGGGGCCATTCTATAAGGTGTCTTTGAAATGGGAATAACACCCGGTACGAGTTCTATTGAAAACTCAACTTCATGATTTGGTGGAAGACCATAAAATTCATCTAGAAAAAGATCATCGAAATCTCTTACAATGGGAATGTTATTAATCATGAGTTTCTCTCCAACCATTTGAGATAAATAACCTTAATATATTGGAATCAAGACCCATATGATGGAAGAGATTTCCACTAGAAGGTTATATTCATCCTTGCATCGATAAACGATCATAGATTGATCAGGAATATGAAATGTGACTTTCCTTATTTGTCAATTGATATGAGATCCATATAAATAAAGTCAATCCATGCCAATAATCACATAAAATTCCACTATAGGAAGGATCACAAGATTTTCATGAAGCACATTCCCAAAAATATCAATCAGAGAAGAATTGTAAACTTCTGATGCGACTATTGTGCCATTAGGAGTTGTCACAGCTAACTCAATATAAAATTGATGAGGTAATATGGATATAACCTTAGAAAATTCTTCAGAAATAAAAGAGTAGGTGGATCCATAATCCAATAAAACATTTTCTACTTTAGATTGTTTGGTAAGTGTACCTTTCACCACATCATTATGATACTACAAATCTCCGATAGTAATTGTATGTGACTTTCCTTTGTCTTTGTCCTTAAGAGTTTATTGACAACAATCATCATCCATAACCCTTGGATTAGGTAATTGATTAGAATAATTCCCCATTTCCATACACTTGTAACATTGAAGTGTATGAGCTGAATTCTGTGTATCCCTTTCTTTGTTCGCATCATTATACATATTCTTCCCATTACTTCGACATTATATTGCCTGATGACCTTCTATTCCACACTTAAAACATTTACTTGTCCCTTTAAGACAATTACCTACATGTTTCTTTCCACACTTTGATCATAAAGGAAAGCTCATCTTCTTGTAAGTGTGGTCTTTAGATTTTCCTTTGAATTCCATTTTCCTCTTCTTATCAGACCCATATAACTGATGGGTTACTCCAATCTCCATATCAACCATGAGAGAACATCGAACAATTTCCTCGTAGCTATTGAAGTCCCTTATGGATAATGACCTTCAAAGACTTTTTTTTAAGACACTAATGAATTGATCGATCTTACCCTCAGGTTGGATAATAATCCATGAAGCGTACCTTGCATGTCTTGAAAAAATTTCTTCATAGGTACAAACAGTTTCATCATCCTTTTGTTTTAGTTCAAGAAACTCCTTCTACATCTTTGTTCGAAGAATACAATGGAAGTAATTATTGAAAAATAAGTTCTTGAACTCGTCCCATTCCATGGGCTCAATTTCATCCATTTGCCTTGTATTCTTGAAAATATTCCACCATTGATCAGCTTCACCTTCCAAACAATATACTGCTAAGATGACTTTATCATGTTAAGAACATTTCAGGACTGAAAATATCTTTTCAGTGGTACTGATCCATTGTTCAGCCACTAATGGATTAGAAGAACCACTGGATGAAGGTGGATGCTACCTCATGAAGGATTAAATAGAATGTTTCACTTTCCTTTGATCATTTGGAAGGCATGCATGATTCGTAGCTTGAGAATGTTTTTTGAGCATGGATACAAGATTTTTCATTCCAGCTCTTATATCATTTGGTTTCTCAGGGGGAAAATCATTGCATTGCCTGTCGCATTTAGAGTTAACACGATTCTTTCGGGTTCTATCCATTGACTAAAACAAAGAAGCATAGTGTGAGAAACACTAATTATAACAGTAAAAACACATAATCAAGAATAAAATATCACACTTTAGGTCTTATCATAGGTTATTCATGTAAATTTTTAAAACATTAAGATTGTGTCCTATGCTTTGACATATCCTTAGGGTTGTTACTAAGGCTTGCACATCCTAGTTTCGAAAGGTTGACTATACCTTTCCTATGATACCAACTATAATGACCCATACTTTATATACATTTTTATTACTTCAGAATTGAATCATATTTATTATAACATATAACAAAACCATTATAGGACCGTGTAGGTATATTTTCTTTAAAAATTGTGAAACAGAAGCAACTGGTTCATAAATCATCTACATTGTCTCCTGTTTATTTCATAATATCTAGAGTCCCTTTTGGAATATCCTAATTAATACCCTTCTTCCTAACCCTGGGAAAAGAAATCATACAATGGGTGAGCTCAAATTCTCAGTAAGGTAAAACAAAGGAAATATCAATCATATCATATTCATAAGAACACAACAATTTGAAAATCTTATCCTGCAAAAGATATCTGAATATCATGACATGGGGTAGGTCATAATAGTGAAATGTAATCCCAATAATCATAACATAAGACATGAAAATTTGTGGCATACACACATAATCATAGAAAATCATTTCATATTAGTCAGGACTCATTGCCAAGACCATCATAGAGGACAAAGTCCATTACTGAACTGAGTTCAATCCTTGTTCCAGTCCTGTATCATTGAACCAGAATAACTTTCTATTCCACATATGTTTATCTCATGATATATAAATATTTACCCAATGCATTAGAGGGATATATGGGTCCCATCCATCTCATAGTGAAACCATTCTTATGTGTGACACAAAATCATAAATCTTACATTATAGTATAACCCATGTAATAAAAATGGGATTCTTAAACATCATGCTATCATAAAATAATCTATATAAGATAAAGGAATAAATAAATATAATTCCACCATAACATAATCAAATGAATTTAATAATAAGGATAGAAACCTAACCCTATATAATCTTAGATAGAAAATAATTTTGATAAAACACTTACACTAAATTCTGGAAGAAAATATCCTTTCTTCTTCAAAATCATTTTCTTTTCTCAAAATGACGTACAATTTTAAAATAAATGATTTTTTCTTCAAAAAAATAATTAAATATTTCATAGTAATCTTCATGGAAATAAGGTTTTATGAAACTGTAAAAATCCATTTATGTCGTATAAGTTAAAAAAATCCTTCTCGTCGTATGTTTGCTGGAAAAGTCAAAAAGTACCTCATATGGTGAAAAAAGAAATATTCCTTACATACCATGTAGTAAAAGTAAAAAATTGGTAAAAATTACTTTAAACATACATGAATTTTTTTTAGAAATCATGGACATGGATGATAAATATAACCCCAGTAAATACTTACAAATAAACAATCGCGGTTAAGAATGATATTGGAATAATAATCCCTTACCTTAGGTCTGATATTCTTCATGTGTATTTGAACCTCATGTATAATGATTTAAATAATGTTATAGATCTATTAATGAGTCATAATTATTTTTATTATAACATTTAGGATAATATTTTCATCCGTTTTTTAGTAAAATTTCATTGTTACTCGTTGTTTGGGTATTATCTGCTTTCTTTTCATACGTATGTTTTGTCGGATAAGTTCATATTCCTATTTTTAGGTTATAGTAATATCATTTATAAAATTTTATTAGTATAATATATATCAGATTTATTCATTGAGATCGTTTATATAATCATGGTTTAAAAAAGATCATGTAGAACGAATCTCACCTCACCGTGGAGATGGTAAGCCGTACGTAAGCACGAGCGACGATATCATTTCCATAATTATTGAATGTTATTGGAGTGGATGATAGAATATCTCAGAATTATTATCATGTTATAATAACCATATATTTTTATTCGTTACACCGTTATACCCATCCAAGTAAGGTGGTGGTGGAAAACAGATTACACCATGGTGGGGAGACGGTATTTCGTACGTACGCAGGCCCGGTGATTTCTTTTTCGATTGGATGGATAGAAGGTGAAATAGGGTTGTTTCATATTTTTTATAAAATATCAGTATATGAGTGATACTGATGTTATTAATTTATAATTAAACAAATAAATAAGAAGAAGTAGAAGAATAAATAAATTTGAAATAATCGGTAAAGGATATTACCTCTTTTTTGACGCGGCTCTTCTAAACCTCCTTTTAGGGCACTAAAGATGGTTTTTAAAGAAGAACAAGACCACTATTATGTTTCTAGGGAATTGGAGAAAATAAATGGATAGGGTTTGGCTGATCTTAAAGGCTCAAAATGTTTTGATGAGGGGAGGCAGGAGGTTCCCTTTTATAAGAGAGGAGAGGGGCACTTTTGGAAACCTCTAAAATATTAATTTATAATAAACCCAAACCCCATATAAAATTATCAAAAATGACTCAAATTTAAATATTAGATGAGATAGAGTTTTAATATCATCTTCCAATAAAATTTATACGTGTTGGGAATTTATTTTAAACCTTATCAACTTGATTTATCCTTATTTAATCTATTTAATTTTATTAATGGTAATAATATTCTAAATTTTAAATATGTTTTTTGAATTTTCCATAATTTGATACTTTTTGACATTGTAGACCATATAAATTTAAATTTATAATTTTTAAATATTTATGTGATTTTTAAACAATTTAATAATATGTTATTTTTATAAAATAACAATAGTGTCAATTTTGACACTATTCATTTATTTGAATTTAAATAAAATCCACACAGAGGATATATTCGAAAAAAATATTTAATATATTCATAACATGTCATATTTATCTATAAAATTCGTAGAGTACATTAGATAGTTCATATAATATTTATTTTAATATTTTTAAAAATATTTATTTGATATTTCAATCAATAAAATAATTTCTACATCTCTCTTATGTCATCATTATTGTTAATTATTTAATCCCTAAAAATTATAAATAAATTAAAGTGATGTAGTTAATTTTATTGGATTTTTTGAGACTATTTATGTTTGATGTTTTATGAAGTTTATCACCAAATTAAAATTATTACACTTATTAGATATAAGAGAGTGACATGTTGTCACATTCTTTGGTTTTAATAATAATTACATCTTTTTCAGGGTCAAAAGTCCAAGAAATGAATCTATTATGAACCTTAGGTGATATGTGTAAACTTTTATTCATCCAATAAAATTTTGGCAGGTGTTAGGATATTTTTATAATATTATTTCTACCCTTAATTACCTGATATACCTTTAACTCTGGTAAATAAAATTTACCATAGTTACTATTTAAAATGCCCAAAAATAAAATATAGCATATTAAAATAATTTAGACCTACGGATTCCAAATATGGAATCCATTTTTCCAAATTCAATATAGAAAAGTGGCAGAAATTAATTTAAAAATTAATCTCGTTGTTGAGAAAACGAGTTTTAAAATTTAAAACATTACAAAAGATTGAGATGTTTATACCTATTAATTCAATGTAAAATTAATGATAATGACATAAATTATATTAAATGGTAAAAATATATTATATGTATACATTAAAACTATTAAATTTTATAATTTAACCATATAAATATTCTTGATGAAAAATTTGTTTTTATGAAAAATTCAGCGTGTTTTTACTATTCATCAAAATATTATAGTTATCAAAAAAGTATCAAAAATTTATCCAATGTAAGTTTTTACATTCTGATTCAAAAAAGTTTATTATGTCAAATTTGACTCAAAAACTTTTCAAAAATTAGATTTAAATTTGGTGTGCCATCAAAAGGTGGAAAAACTACATTTTTTTAAAAAAAATAATTTCTTTATCCGAAAAATTGATTTGTTTTCTCATATTATATGTAAGATGGATTCTAATGTTATATAAAATTTAAAATGTGGTAAATATTATTTATAATATTGATTTTATATATTATTTTAATAACATATTTTTGTTTAGTGAAACTCGGTATTACGTACAATGCAAGCTATCTAGGAAGGTTGCTCTTGCGTGAAACGTAAGCCAATCCAATATTGCGTGCAGTGAAAGATTCCTTTGGTGTTTCGTATAACATAAGATATAAAAAAATATTTCTGATAAAATATCAGGGTATTACAACTAGCCACTAGTAGAGTTTTCATACAATAAAATCTATCACTATACCATCAGCATGGAACCATTTGAGGCCTTGTACGGGTGGCCATGTAGATCACCTTTAAGCTAGACAAACCTAAGGTAGTCGGATATCATGGGTCTTGAGTTGGTATGGGATACCACTGAGAAGGTGCATATCATACAGAAGTGTATGAGGACTGTATAGAGTATAAAGAATTCATATGATGACAGGAGATATAGACACTTAATGTTCAAGGATGGATACCATGTTTTCTTTCAGGTCTCACCAAGTTGGGGATTGCAGACATTCTGATGGGGCGGAAAGATATCTCTGAGGTTCATCAGTCCTTTTCAGATTTTGACCAGAGTTTGTGAGGTGGAATACTGCCTAGCTCTTCCCCCCACATATGCACTGGGTGCATGATGTTTCTCACATGTCACTGCTTAGGTGGTATGTGAATGATCTATCACACGTCATGGACTAGGGAAAGTTGGAAATTGACGATGGGACGATGTTTGAAGAGTTCTCATTAGTGATAGAGGATCAAAAGGAGTGGGTCCTTCATGGAAGTTCAATTCCTCTAGTGTGCGTTCGGCGGTAGAAAAGGAATCTCTAGAATAGGATATGGGAGCGGGATTCTCAAATTCGTGCTTCGTACCCCCATTGGTTTGATTAACCCTTGTTTTCCCTTTCGGGGATGTAAATCCCTAAGTTAGAGAGAATATAATGTCCCAGAATTTCTGTAAATTTTTTATCTCCCTTCTTAATAAAGGGATTATTTTCTCATATAAAAATTATTAATGTGTCAAAATTTAAACATAAAATGGGTTTTCCAATAAAAGGTTGAAAAATTACCCTTTTGAAAAAATATAGGTTTTATACATCAAATAGGGTCTATTCATACCTTATGACAAAAAATATCTTTTTCATTAATAAAAAAATATTATTTAATATATAACAGGTTTATTTAATTGACTTCATTTAAAATTATAATTTACTTTATTTATTAAAATATAAAATAAAAATATATAATTGGTTTATATTTTTAATAAAGAATTGGTAGCCAAATAATTCACCATACATTTTCATATGTTTGTTATATTTATTCTCGCAATCCTAACAGCTTGGTTAAAATGGTCATTTTATATTAATGGAATATTGAGGTTTATTTAAACTCACGATTGCGTTCAATGAAAGCCTATAACGACTCCATATTTTATGAATAAAATTCCCTTTATTTTAATTTCTTATTGAAAACACATGGACTTTTTTATTATTATTGGGTTTAAAATAATGCTAAGCATAATTACCATTAATAATATAGTCATTGAACAGTTATCACATGACTAGTATATATATAGATTTTTAACAAATCCTTTTAACCCAGAAAAAGTAAGTTATGGCCTCGACCTGTAGGATCATTCCCTTTAAAGACCATTTATCGAATCTTTCAAGGGAGATAACATTTCTAGGATTTTCCCTAGACCAATACCGAGCCAAGATCTAATAACTTAGCCATGAGTGAAACTGTTTATGGGAGAAGTTCAACCTCTCTGAGATCACGACCCAAACCATGTTCACCAAATGAACCCAAGAAAGCCCTATCATCCCACACCATTCTCTTTCCGATTATGCTGGTGTAATAAATGGATATGTAACAAGACCCTATATTTATGATTATGTGCATTAATTTTGGTATAGAATAATGAATATACATTCATTTTATTATTGTTACTTTGTAAATGATATTTTAAGTACAAATAGTATTTTTAATTAATATTAAAATTTAATAAAGAAATCTATTTTTATGAATTAATGGAATTTTTAATTAATTAATATTTTAATAAAATATTATTACTAAAGAAATTTTTTTAAATATAAATGATTGTATAATTTTTATGATTTCAATTGTAATTTTTATTATGGTTTGAAAACTGTGTCTGTCAAAGCCCATCAATTTTTAATAAATGAGAATTTTTATTTTAAAAGAGGAAATTCAAATATTCAAAAAATTATTTAGATAAATAAATATTAATTTTGGAATCTGGATGTTAAAATTATCCATCGATGAATGTTTCATAATTTTATGAGATAATCGAATTTTTGGGTAAAAATTAAATACAGCTTTAATATATAATGTGTTTTATGACATCATAATGATCTGATAGTGATGTAATAAAATACTATAAAAAGGGATATTAGGAAAATATATTTTTTTACTAAAAAATAATGTGATTTTAGATTTTTTTGATTAATTGTATAATTCCTTAGTGGTCCCTCCAAGACTTATAAACTATTTTAACATTTTAAAATAATTTCTTTCAGAGAGTGACTCAACTCCATATAAGAAAGACTAATATTTAAATATATTCAGAAATGGTACATTTAAAATAATTTTTTCAGTCCACTTTGGGAAAAATTAAGGCCATAAACCATGGGAAGGTTTGTGGTTTTGAATATTTTATTATATAGATTACAAAACCTAAGTTTTCTAAATATTAAATAATTACCTTCTCATTTCCTATATAAAAACACCCAAGATCCCACTTCACTTCACTCAAAATACATAGAGCACAACCCAACTCTTCACACCACTCTCTAAAATCCTACCATGCCACTCCAACCACTTAAGAATCCCCTCTTCAATCTGTTGAAGTCACACACTCAAGTAAGGGATTCCATCCTTCTCATTTTTATCCATGTTTCATTAAGTTATAATACCATTTTACATTAAATTAAAAAATTTGGGGTATGATTTCGCACCTCTCCCATACTCCCCTCTTTATGTGTGAATGATTATATACCACAATCTCTCTTATTAATTCCTTTCATGTACATTTTTTACCATGCCAAAATTCCATAAGGTATTTCTCTCTTCTTATTTTCATTCAAGTATTTCTCCAATATTATACGTTTAATTCCATTTCAAATGTTGGGATATTATGTTACATGATCCCCATACTGTCAATTTCATGTATATATGATTATATTCCATTTCTCTCTCATCAACCATTTTTTATGAATTTTTATGTCATGCCATCAGGCTACTGAATTTTCACAATGATTTTCCAAGCCAAAATCTTCGTGTAGTTAATACCATACACATTTCCTTATAGAGGGTATTCACCTTAATTAAAATATTCAATGATAATTACATATATATATTCCACATTCTATAATCATGGAATAACTTATGATTTTGGATGAATCCATGTTATATTATCTGTGTGGCACACTTATGTATGAAATCAAATTTTTATAAAGGGAGTGCCCTGATAACACTCTGATGCATTAGTTAATGTTTAGTATTATGATACACAATGTTCAATTAGGTCTTACTCAAGATAATCCATTTGATATGAGGGTTTACTCATGATAATTCTTGTGCAATGAGGTATTACTCAGACTAATCCATGTGCATTGAGCCTTATCTCATGCTAATATCATGTTGTATGTTGTTGCCAAATTTCCATGTTATGATAACCATGCTATATCATGCCTCTATGTTCATGTTTCTATTATTCTCTATTGATATTACTATTTCCTAACATGTATTGTATTCTTCGTGTTATGCCTTTTTTACTCCCTTACATGGCTTTATTGCTCACTTTTATTTATCTATGTTTCCGGGTTATCCCATGAAATGATAAGTACGAAGGAATGTTGTGGTCGTGTAAAATAAGTTTTCAGTAAAGATGTTGTATTTTATGTTTTATGTTTTTATTTAATTCTCCTTGTTTCAAAGAGAATATACCTCTTGATATTAAAATTTTTCTTATGTTCATGTTTATGTAATAAGATATTTTTAATTTTCTAATAAAGAGTAGGGTTGTTATAGTTGGTAACTGAGGATAGGTTTAGCTATTTTTGGGATTAAGGTGATAAAACTCTAGTTAAAGACCTAGGGATAAGACTGAGTATAGGAAAAAAATACCTAAATTTTTATGATTATAGAGTGAGTTTTTTATCCAGAAAATGCATCCCTATCTGGATATGGTCAAGTAGAGGTTGCTCTAGCACAGATCTATCTCGGGGTAAAACCAGAAAACAACACTTTGAGATAGACTCTAATGGGAAATGGTGTACTAAAATGAGACTTTCTACACTCTTGGTTAGACACTCCCAAGAGATATGATTTTTTAAATACATAATCCTAGCCTGAACCTTTATTAAGGGAATAAAAAATTCCCCTAATAATATATGTTGGTAAGTAGATCATGGATAACCTAGATTGAAGCCTATAAATTCATAAGTTAAGGAAATAAATTTAATTTATATGTTATTCCTTTTTTCATTGGATTCCCCATTTTTTGTTTAATAATCATACCCCTAAAATTCCTTTTATTCAAGCCAATGGCTGGTAATATGAGGACTCAGGCTAATAACTAATGAAAAGATAAATGTGATGACTATTCTAATGAGGCACCCAATATGTTGAGAGAAGGAATTACAAAGATTATCGTGATACTATATCAGTAAACTCATGTTCTGAATAGATACATGGGTCAATTGGAACGTCCAACCCCCCTAAGAAAGAACAAGTCACAGTTGAGATCTTCATGAAACAGAGGCCTCCTAGTTTCTACAGATCATTTCATCCCTCAATCGCTGAACAATAGATCAACTCCATTGAGAAGATCTTATCCATCCTTCAATGTTCCAAACAAGAGAAGGTTTATCTAGCTTCTTATCATATGGAGGGTGAATCTGATCAATGGTGGACATTGATGAAAAATACAAATACATAAGAAGAGATCGAGGCATTGGAATGGATGGTTTTCCAGAAAATGTATTTCAATAAATATTTTCCTCACACCCTCTGACTTAAGATGGAAAGGGAATTATATTCCCCCAAGAAAAAAGGTGATGGATCCATCAGATCATACGAGGAAAATGTCACAAGGATTTCATGATATGCCTCTGACTTTGTTGTTACCCTTGAATTCAATGTTGACCGCTTCTTTGGGGGGCTAAAACCTAGCCTACGCAAAGCCCTAGCAATCTATGACTTTGATAGCTATGAGGAAATTGTCTGATGTACCCTCAATGTCAAAGTGGATATCGACAAATCATAAGGGTATAATGTGGATAAGAAGTAGAAAGTGGAATTTAATTATAGTGTTCTGATGGATAAATCCAATGGTGCTAAAAAATTACAACACCCCACTTTCCAAATGTGCAGAAAGAAGCACCCTAGAAATTTGCTAAAGGGAATGAGGAAATGCTTCAGGTGTAGAAGAGAAGGCACCAGACAGTTAATTGAAGACAAGAAAATCCTGCTGCTATGAAAGAGGATAAGAACACACCATTCAACCCTCAACACACTGTTCATTGCTACAACAAAAAATAACCAGGGCACTTTGCAAACCAGTTCCCTAAGCCAAGGGTTTTAGAAGGAAACCAACAAACCCCAAGGCAAAAAGTGTAAAATTTCCCATCACTACTACTGAAGTGAATCCCAACAATGAAGTGGTTACAGGTACACTAGTTCTTCATTCAATAATAGTGAATATAATTATTGATTCTAGTTCTACGCATTCATTTATATCTCGAAATATTAGTAGAATAATCCAAACACCACAACAAATCATGGAAGTAATGATGTCAGTGAGAAAAAAATGGGGAAATTATCCATCCCATGAATATAACTCCTCCCCTATAACAATTTGTGGATTGAACTTCCCCATGAACCTTGTCATACTAATTTTGGTGAAATTTGATGAAATTCTTGGCAAGGATTGGCTTTCACTATATTGAGCCAAAATAATATTTTTGAGAGGGAAATCTCTCCCCATATAAAAAACTGAAACTTGATTCTATATAAGTACAAGGAGGAGGATGAATCTTCTTTAGCCCCATTATTTCAAACATGGATTTTACTGACCTATGAGAATGTGTATATTTCATAGATGATTGAGTCTAAGGAAGGATCCATCCTCCAAGACATGCCTTTTGTGAGAGAATTCGCTGATGTGTTTCCCAAGGAATTTCCTCATCTTCCTCATAGAAGAAATGTTGAATTCTTTATTGATCTTATACCTCAGGTATTTCAAATATACAAGGATTCGTATAGAATATTTGTTCTGGAGCTTGAGGAGATAAAGAAAGAAATATAGACGAATCTGAATAAACAGTTTATATTCCCAAGTGCTTCACCATGGGGAGCACCAGTCCTCTTCATCAAGAAGAAGGAAGGGTCAATGCACCTTTTCATGGATTATCAAAAGCTCAAACAAATCATGATAAAGAACAAGTAACCTACGGTGGGAATTGATGAATTGTTCAATTAGCTACATGGAGAACAATACTTCTCCATGGTGGATCTACATTTAGGATATTACCATGTAAGTTTGATGAAGGATGATATCCCCAAGACTTCTTTTCGTACAAGGTACGGGCACTATGAATTCACAGTAATGCCTTTCAGACTCACTAATTCTACAGTAATATTAATGGACTTGATGAATATAATTTTTAGATATTACCATGAAAATTTTTTGGTATTCTTTATAATTTATATTCTAATATACTTCAAAACCAAGGAGGAGCATGAGGAACATCTAAGAACTGTACTAGAGACCTTGTGAAAGAAGAATATCTATGAAAAGTACAAAAGGTATGAGTTTTTATTGAAGGAAGTCTAAATCTTGGGGAATATCACCACAATCATTGGGATCTCTTTTGATCCCTCCAAGACAAATGTAGTTGAGTGGTGGCCAAGGAAAAAATATGTGATAGACACCCATATATTCCTTTGGTTAGATGTATATTATCGCTGATTTTTGAGAAATTTCTCATGAATGTAAAACCCTCTTACAAAATTAAATTATAAGGGAGTCAAGTTTCTTGGAATTATGAATGTGAAGAGAAATTCATGGAGTCTAAAAGAAGTCTTATCATTGTACCCATTCTCACACTACACAAAAATGTTGAAGTTTTCGTGGTATTCAGTGATTCTTTGTTGGAGGGACTGGGTGTGTGTTGATGTAAAATGAAAAGGTAATAATATATGCTTCAAGGTAATTGAATGTTTATGAGAAGAACTATCCAACACATGATCTGGAGTTGGCTACAGTAATCTTCTATTTGAAAAAATAGTGACATTACCTCTTTGGGTAGAAGTGTGAAATATATATAGATCCAAAAAACCCCAAGTATATATTCACACAGAAATAGTTGAATATGTGCCAACAAAGATAGTTAGAGCTTATCAAAGACTATGACTGCCCAATCCATTACCACCCTTGGAAAATAAACAAGGTGGATGATTATCTCTGTATAAAGGACCATGAAATTCTATCATTGATGAGAATTGAAAAGGATCCAATCTTTTTAGATTTGTCAAATATGGACATGGGAATCATAATGAAGGGAACATAAGAAATACATTCACAAATTATTTCTCAACCATCTCTTTTGGAAATGTTAATGGATGCCCAAAAATATGATGTTGTGATTTAGAAGAAAGTGGAAAATATTAGAAAAAAGGAATCCTTAGAGTTCAATGTTATTGAAGAAGTAAATTTGGGATTTAGGTTAAGATGATGTGTTCCATCAAATAAAGAGTTGCAGAAAGAACTTTTGGATGATCCACATAGTTTGAATTTATCCATTAACCCATGAAACACAAAGATGTATCGAGATCTACGAGAGAATTATTTGTTGCATAACACGAATAAGGAGATCACTGAGTATACATAAAAGTCCCTAGTAGGTAAAAAAATGATGGTTGAGAGGAAGAAGTCTAAGGGGATGAAGCAACCATTACCCATACCAACATGGAAATGGGAGAAAATCACAATGGACTCTATTACCAAACATCAGAAAACATCTAAAGGAAAAAATACTATCTAGGTTTTTGTGGATCGTTTTATAAAGACGTCACACTTCATTGCAATTTGAGAAGATATCTAATTGGATAAAATGGCATGGGTACACATCAGAGAAGTGGAAATGCTTCATGGAGTGCCACTATCGATTGTTTACGATCGAGATCCAAGACTCACCTCTAACATATGGAAGAGTCTCCAACACACACTAAATAATGAGCTCAACTTCTGTATGAATTATCATCCTCAAACTGATTTCTAATCTAGTGTACTATCCAAACTCTTGAGGATATGCTGAGAGAATTTTCAATGTACTTTAATGGAGGATGGGATCAATATCTTCCTCTGGATGATTTCTCTTACAACAACAGTTTCCACCCAAGAATTAAAATGTATATTTATAAAGCACTTTATGGGAAGAGGTGTAGTATAACGAAATTTTCCGATGATTTTTAGATGAAAAAATATCTAGGTCTAGAAATGTTTGAAGAAATGTTGGAGAAGGTTAAGACCATCTAATAACACATAAAAACTTCTCGGAGTCGACAAAAGAGCTATGTTAAAAATCATCGATGAGAACTAGAATTTCATATTGGATACCTGGTATTCCTCTGCATATCACCAAGGAAGATAGTTATGAGATTTGGGAAGAAGGGAAAGCTTATACCAAGGTACATCATCCCTTTTGAGATCATTGATCACATTGGAGCGGTGGACTATCAACTAACACTCTCACCGAACATGTCTCAACTACATGATGTTTTCCATGTATCACTCTTAAGAATGTTCATACCTAACCCATCTCATGTACTCAATCCATAGGTGGTACCATTAGATAATTAACTCTCTTATGAAGAGAATCTAGTGAAGATGATAGATCACAGGGATAAAGTTATATGATGTAAGACAATGCCCCTCAAAAAAGTGTTTTGGAGAAAACAAATGTTTGAAGAATCAACATGGGAACCATAGAAAGTGATGAGGTAGAGGTACCCTAAACTATTTTAGTGTGGGAAAAGGAAATTTTGATTGAAAAATTTCTTAAGGGGGGAATGTTGTAACGACCCTATTGTTTATGAATAAAATTCCCTTTCTTTTAAGGTATAATAGAAAACACATGCACCTTTTATTATTATTGGGTTCAAATGACTACTATATATCATTACCGTAGATAATATTGTTGTTGAACAGTGATCACATGACTAGTATATATATAGGTTTTTCACAAATTCGTTTGACACTGACAATGGAAGTGATGGCATCGACCAGTAAGATTGTTCCCTTTGAAGCCAATTTATCAGATCTCTCACGGAAGATAGAATTTATGGGATTTTCCCTAGACCAAGAACAAGATGAGATCTAACAACTTAAGCATGATTGAAACCATTTACAAGAGAAGTTCAAGCTCATCCAGATCATGGTCCAAACCATGTTCACCGAATGGCCCCAAGAAATCCCCAGCATCACACACCATACTCTTATAGATTATGATGGTGTAATAAAGAGATATGTAACAAGACCCTAGATTTATTATTATGTGCATTATTTGTTGTATAGAATAATGAATATACATTAATTTTATTATTTCTACTTTGTAAATGATTTTAAAAACACAAATAGTATTTTTATTTAATATTTTAATTCAATTGAGAAATATTTTTTGATAAATTAATGGATTTTTAATTAATTATTATTTTAATAAAATATTATTAATAAATTAAGTTTTATTAAATATAAATGATTGTATATTTTTTTGAAGTCAACATTAATTTTTATTATGGTTTGAAAACTATGTCTCTCAAAACTTATCAATTTTCAATAAATGATGATTTTTATTTTAAAAGTAAAATTTTACATATTTAGAAAGTTATGTAGATAAAATTAATTTTATTTTTTAATTAGGACATCAAAATTATCCAATGGTGAATTTTTCATAATTTTCATAGATAATTGATTCTTTGGTTAAAAATTTAATACTGTATAAATATATAATGTGTTTTATGACATCATAATGACCCAATAGAGATGTAATGAAATTAAATGAAAAGGGTTATTGAGCCTATACATTTTTTACCTTTAACATAATGTGATTTTAGATATGTTTGATTAATTTTATGATGCCTTAGTGAACCCTCTAAGACTTATAAAATATTTTAACATTTTAAAATGATTTCCTTGAGAGTGTGACTCATCTCCACATAAGCAAGACTACTATTTTAATATGTTCGGCCATTGTCCTTATAAAATAATGTTCTCCAATCCACTTTGGAAAAACCCATGGGCAAAAATTGTGGCACGGTTTGTGGTTTTGAATATTTAATTATATAGATTCCAAAACCTAGGTTTGTGAAATATTAATGAATTCCCTTCTCATTTTCCTTAATAAACCCACCGAATATCCCACTTATATTCATTAAAAATATTTTTAGCACATCCCTAATCTACCCTCCTCTCTCTATAATCCTCCTAATGTGCCCCAAGCACTCAAAAATCCCCTCTTAAATCTCTTTAAGTCACACACTTGTGTAGGGGATTCCATCCTTTCTCATTTTTTCAAAGTTTATTTACATTTTAATACCCTTTTACTTTCAATTAGAAATGTTTGTGTGTGATTTCAAACCTCCACCATACTGAACTCCATATGTTTGAATGATGATATACCACTTTCTCTCTCATTAATGTCTTCCATGTACACCCATTACCATTCCGAAATTCCGTAATGGATTTCTCTCTTCTTATTTCCATTCAATTATTTCTCCCATATTATGCATCTAAATTCTATTTATATGTTGGGATATTATTTTCCATGATCCCCATAATGTCCATTTTATGTATATATGATTATATTCAACTTTCCCTCTTATAAACCATTTCTTATGAATTTTTATGTCACGTCGTTAGATTGCGGAATTTGAAACGCATTTTTTCAAGCCAAAATCATAATGTTGTGAATACCATACCCATTTATCTATCAATGGTATTCACCTTTAAGTACATATTTAAGGATACATAAATGTATGTATTCCACATTCCTTAATCATGTAGTAATTATTGATTCTGCATGATTCCATTTTATATGATCCATAGGGCACACTAATGTATGAAATGAAATGTTTATAAAGTGTGCACCCGGATTGCACTCTAATGCATTGGGAAATGTTTAGTATCATGAAACACTTTGTGTGATGAGGGTTTACTCATGCTAATAGATGTGAAATGAGGTTTTAATCATTCTAATTCATGTGTAATGAGGGTTTACTCTTGCAAATCCATGTGCAATGATCCTTGGTTCATGCTAATATCATGTTGTATATTATTTTCACATTTCCATATTTTGATAATCATGCTATATCATACCATTATGTTCATGTTTCTTTTATTATCTATTGATATTACTATTGCCTAACATGTATTGTATTCTTCATGTTATGCCTTTTTTACTCCCTTACTAGGCTTTATAGATCACCTTTTTCTTATATATTTTCTCAAGTTATCCCATTCAATGATAAGTACGATGTAATGTTATGGTAATGTAAAAGAAGTTTTCAATAAAGATGTTGTATTTTATTTTTTAACTTGTTAGGTAATGCCTCTAATTTACCAAGATTCTAGAACTCTTGATCCTCAAAGTTGTATTCAGTGCAATTTAATGTAATAAATCATGTTTATGTGTGTAATAAAGAGCAGGGTTGTTATAAATATATTGATGAATTAAAATTATTTAAATAAAATATTTCGTAAAAACGTATGGATGTTACATTATACCACCCTTAAACTGAATTTCTCCCTAAAATTGGTGGTTCCATTATAAAACATTAACCAAATGAGTGGTCTTGTTTTGTGGAACATATTTTACTATGATCCATAATCTCTATCGATTGATCTTTATAAGAATGTTATTTCACTAGCTATGAAAATTTTGAGAATAGTACATGTGAATGATCAGATATGTACATTCTTAAGATATATCAATGGAAAACATCGTGAAGTTGACATAGATTTGGTGGAATTTATAATCAATAAGATACCTTCCTAACCCAATAAATAATTTCAAAACAACTGATATACGTAAGGATAAACATTCCCTCCATTCCAAATATAATTACTATCTTCCAGGGAGATATTTTTAGAAACACTTTTTCACCCACTTTAAACTCTAGGACTTTTATTTGGTTGTCAGCATAACATTTTTTCCTACTCTAAGCTTATCTTATGTGTTGTTTAATAGATCTGACATTCTTTTCCATTTTATCAATAAGATATCGTCATAAAATATTTCTTTCCCCATCTTCATCCCAACAAGTTGGAGTTATGCACTTCTTTCTATAGAGGGAATCATAAGGAGCCATCTTAATACAAGAGTGAAAGTTATTATTGTAAGACAATTCTACCAAAGGTGTGTGTTTATCCCATCAAATTCTGAAAATCATAGAGAAGTCTCTAAACTATCCAAAAATTCATGGTAATCCTTTTATCCTGATCAGATATAATGGAATGTGATACTCCATTCAATCTTACCATTTCATTTATATATATCCTCAAAAGATGATCAAGAGAGAAATCATCTCTAATAGAGATGAATAGTTTCTACTTTGTAAGGAGATCAAGTATAACCCATATAACATTATGGACTTTTGATTTTTTGGTAAATCCAATGACAAAGCCCATAGTGATGTTATTCTATTTCCATTATGGTTTGTGTAATGGTTGTATCATACCTTTAGAATTATGTCTCTCTGCCTCAACTTTCTATAAAACCAAGAACCGAGATATATATTCAATAATAACCCTTTTCATTGCATCCCACCAGAAATACTCTTTTTGGTCCTTATACAAATTTTTGCTTCTCGTATGAATATATAATGAAGAACTACGAGCCTCATCAAACAAATCTTTCTTTAATTATAGCATGTTAGGAATAAATTCATGATTCTTGAACCTTATTATTCTATCACAATAAAGGTTGAATTTAAGAACATTTTTTCATATCTTATGTAGCTCTACTTCTTCATTCTATGCCTCCTTAATATTCACATGTATAGATGGTTTAACATTCATTTGAGAAATATAATATTTATCCCCTTCCTTTAAAATTTCAATATCTATCCTTCCCAAATCCATAAATATTGTATCTTTTGTGATCCACTTCATGGATAGACTATCATGGCCTTTTCAAATCAAAGAATCATCCACCTTGTTCACATTCCCTGGGTGGTAATGTATCGAGCATTCATAATCTATAATCAACTCTAACCATATTTTTTGGATCATATTTAGCTCCTTTTGTGTGAGAATATACATTAAACTTATATGAACAGTATAAATATCACACCTTTCACCATTAATATAGTTACTCCATATCTTTAATGTAAAGATTATAACATATAACTCCAAATCATGAGTTGGGTAATATTGATCATGGTTTTTTAATTTTCATGAGGAATAATCTATCATCTTATCATTTTACATGGAAAAAAATCCTAGACCCTTCTTGGATGTATCACTATATATCACAAACCTTTCTCTACTACAAGGAAGTTTTAGCAAAGGTCCACTAAGTAAAATTCTTTTTAACTCTTTGAAATTATCTTCACATTCCCCCATCCACACAAACTTAACTCCATTATGAGTCAAATTGGTGTGTGGATGAGATATTCATGAAAAATATTTCACAAAATTTTTATAATATGTAGCCAAAAGAAGAAATATTTCGATCTCATTTATTGTTGTTGGTCTAGAAAAATGTAAAATAACTTATTTCTTTCTAGATCCACAAATATCCCATCTCTTGAGATAATGTGACATAAAATTGAATCATTTTGAAGCCGAAATTCACTCTTGGTAAAATTTTCCTTAATCGTCTCATTTCTCAATGTATTTAGTACAACTCTCAAGTGATATTGGTGTTCTTACTTAATCTTTGAATATACAATAATATTATCTATAAACACTACTAAAAACTGATCAAGAGACTCTCTAAAGACTCTATTCATTAGATCCATTAATATTGTAGGGGAATTTGTAAGACCCAAAGGCATAAATATAAATTCAAGTTGTCCATAACTTGTATCGAATTTCATATGTGGTATATCCTCCTTTTGACCCTTTATTTATGATATCCAAAACAAATATCAATATTAGAAAAGGATTGAGATCCACATAGTTAGCTGAATAAGTAATCAATGTGGGGAAGCTGATATTCTTTCATGATAGTGATCTAGTTACGTGATCGATAATTAATGTAGAGTCTCATTGTTCCATCTTTCTTCTCAAAAAATAGAACATGTACACCATAAGGTGACACAATAGGGCATAATGATCCCCAATATAGATTCTCTTGGAGTTGATTCTTCAATTCCTACAACTCAATAGGGGATATTATATAAGGTGTCTTTGAAATTGGCATATAAAACAGTATGAGTTCAATCAAAAACTAAACTTCACGATTCAAGGGAATACCTCACAATTCACATGGAAAGATATGAAAAAATTATCATACTTTTTTTATTCTTAATCGTGAGTTTCTCCCAAACCATTTGAGATAGATAACCTTCATTTATTAGAATCAAGACCCATAAGATGGAAGGAATTTCCACTGGAAGGTCATAATCATCATTGCATCAATACAATATCATAGATTGATCTGGAATATGAAATGTGACTTCCCTTTCTTGTAAATTGATGCGATATTCTTCTAGATAAATCCAATCCATGCCATAATGAACATCAAATTTCACTAAAGGAAGGATCACAAGATTTGCAGGAATAACATTCCCACAAACATCAACTGGAGAAGAATTATAAACTTTTGATCTTACTATTGTACCATTTGAAGTTTTCACAGCTAACTCAACATCTAATTGTTGAGGTAATATAAAGATATCCTTAGAAAAGTCTTCAGAAATAAAAGAGTGGGGGGATCCAGAATAAAATAAAACATTTTCTACTTTAGATTGGATGCTAACTGTACCTTTCACCACTTTATTATCATATTCTACATTGACGATAGTGATCAAATTTGACTTTCACTTGACTTTTCCCATAAGATCATATTGATGTCGATCATCATCGATAACCCTTGGATTTGGAAATCGGTTGGAATAGTGCTATATTTCCTTTAATTTGTTGCATTGAAGTGTAAGACGTGCATTCTGTGTATCATTTTCCCTATTCACATCATTTGAAATCTTTTTCCTATAACTTCAGCATTCAACTACCTGATAATCTTCTCTCCCACACTTAAAACATTTTCTTATCCCATTATGAACTTTCCCTGATATTTCATTCAACAATTTGAGTAGATGGTAAAAATAATCTTATATTCATTGTTGTCTTTAAATTTTTCCTGGAATTACATTTTTATCATCTTATAAAACCCATAGGACAAATGGATTACTCCAAACTCTTTCTCAACATTTAGAGCACATCGAAGGATTTTCTCATTACTATTAAAGTATCGTAAGGTGAATTCCCATTAGATACATTTTTTTAATCCACTAAAGAATTGACTAATGTTAATATCAGGTTAGATAATAATTCCATATGAATTCCTTGAATTTCTATTAAAATTTACTTCATAAGTACCAATAGATTCATCTTTTCTTTTCTTAATCTCAAGAAACTACTTATCCATATTTTTTTGATGAATATGGGGAAATTAAATACTGAAAAATATGTTCTTAAACTCATCCCATTCCACAATTTGAATTTCATTTCTTTTCCTCGTATTCATGATATCTTTCCACCATTGATCAGCTTCACTTTCCAAATGATAGACTGCGAAGATGACTTTATCACGTTCTGAACATTGGGGAACTAAAAATATATTTTTAGTTGTACTGATCCATTGTTCAACCACTATTGGATCAGAAGACCCACTAAAAAGATGGATGTTTCCTCATGAAGGAATAAACAGAATTTTTTTCACTCCATTTATCATTTGGAAGTCCAACATGATTCGTAACATGAGAATGTTCTATGATCATAGCTTAATATTTATCATTATATCTCCCAAAAAAATTGGTTTATTAGGAGGAAAATAATTTCATTTTCCCTCCCATTCAACATTAACATTATTATTTTGGGTTCTAGTGATTGACTAAAACCAAGAAGTATAGTGTGAAAACCTCTAATAATTATTCAGAAACCACATAATCAAAAATACAATTTCAATTTTGGAAAACATAGGTTTTATCTTGGTTTATTCATAATCATTTATAAAACACATGGATTTTAACCAATACTTCCTCATATCCTTAGGGTTTTTTAACTAAGGTTTTTTTATCATAGTTTCCAAAGGTTAACTATACCTATGATCTGATACCAACTACAATAGCCCATAAAATACATACAAATATATTAATTAGAAATTTGAATAATATTTATTATAAAATTTAAAAAATCCATGAAAAGACCTTATAGGATTAGTGTCTTTAGAAACTGGGAAACATAAACAACTGGTTCATAAGACATCTATATTATCTCTCACTTGTTTCTTCACAACTATATCCCTTTTTTGATATATCTTACTTAATACCCTTAGTTATAACTTAGTGAAAATAAGCATACGAAAAGGTGATTTCAAATTCTCATTATGGGTAAACAAGGTAGAAATCAATCATATCATAATCATAATAACACAACATTTTAAAATATTATCCGGTATTTGAAAGATCACGATATCATGTCACAGGATAAATCATAAAATTTTATAATAATCAATGAAAGTAATTCAGAAAGTCAAAAAATAAGACATGAAATTTAGTGGCATGCACATAATCATAAAAAATAATTTCATATTAGTCAAGTCTCATTTCCAAGACCATCATAACGGATAAATTTCATTACCGAATTGAGCTCACTCCTCGTTCCATCCCTGTATTACTGAACCGGGATCATTTCCTATTCTAACCCCATCTATCTCATTATATATAAAACTTTAGATAATTAATTAGAGGGATATATAGGTTCAAACCATCACATAATGAAATCATTCTTACGTGTTCCAACAAAACAAAAACCAATCTTCATAACTGAAGGAATAAAATGGGTTTATTTAAACCCCATTCCACTGTAAACATAATCCATGTAAAATGAAGGGATTTGATAAATAGAAATAAATCCTAAACATAATCAGATAATCATAAATATATATATATATTATAGAGGAAATATAATTCTATAAATCAATCCCATCTTATATTTAATATAATTTAGGTAGAACACTTGAAAATAATTTTTGTGGAAAATATCATTTGTTCTTCAAAAAAATTTCTTTTCTCAAAATGCCAAAAAAATTTAAAAGAAAATAAATTTTTTGGAAATAAATTTCAAATAAAGGATGATTCATGGAAATAAAAAATAATGAAATATAAAAATTAATTCATGTCATGTGAGTTAAAAGAAAACATTCTTCTTGTACTTTTGTCAGAATGTCAAAAAGTACCACGTATCGAAAATGAAAAAATATTGCTATCAAGCCATTTAATAAAAGTTATCATATTGGTAAAATTGACTTAAAATGAATTTAAATAGATAGAAATAATATTTTGGAATACATTTTAAAGAAAAAAATACATATATTATATATATACCCCATAATATACTTACATATAAAAAAATATCAGATAATAATAAGATTGAAAAATTATCCCTTACCTTAGGTCTGATATCTTTTGTATGTATCTAAAACTCATGTATAATTATTTAAATAATTTCATTTACTTATTTTAGAATCATATTACTTTTTATGATATCATATATGATCGTATTATCATCTGTTTGTTAATACAATTTCATTATTTCTCATTATTCAGGTATTAATGGCTTCGTTTTATTAGGCATGCACTGTCAAATAAGTTCTTGTTATCCTTATTAGTTCATATCTATATCATTCAAAAAATATATTAACATAATATATAACATATATATTCATTTATATGCATATATAATCATGAATTAGTGGATATCATGTAGAATGAATCACGTCACATCGTGGAGATGGTAGGTTATACGTACACACGAGCGGCGATATCATTCCCATAATTTTGAAATGATTTTGATGTGGATGGTACATATTTTTTACAAAATACATATAATTTTATAATAATAAAATATGGTAATTGTATCCATAATTTTACCCATCTATGTAAGGTGTCGGTGAAAAACAAATTGCACCACGGTGAGGAGACAATAAGTCTTACATACGTATGTGTGGTGATTTTATTTTTCATAGTATAGATGGGAGGTGGAAGTTGTTTGTTCCATAATCATAATAACATCTTAGTATATAAGTGATACTGAATTTATTACATTATAATGGAAACATCTCATGAAGAGGAAGATGAAGAAGATATAAGTTTGAAAGAATCGGTAGAAGAGATTACTTATTCGACGTGCTCGCTCTAGATCACCACTTAAAGCACTAGGGTTAGCCTTTGGATAAAACCTAAACCTCTAGAATATTAATATAGATGTTGGGATCATGGGATATCCAAATTCTATGGTTTAAAATTAAGAAAATAAGTGATAAGGAAGGTGCCCTATTATAATTGAGGAGAGTGGCGCTTATAGAATATCTAAAAATATAAATTTATAATGATATAAAATTGCATCCAAAAAGATAAAAAATAACTTATTTTGAATATTAGATGATATGAGGTTGTATTATAATCAATTGATAAATTTTAGAAATTTTTTTCTATCAATTTAGACCTTATCATTTTAATTAAGACTTTGTTATCCTATATAGTTTTTAACTAACGTAATAAATATTTCAATTTTAAAAGGGTGAAATATTTACTTATTTGATGTAAATTAGACCATAAATAAGTAAGTTAGAAAAAATTTTACCGGTTAAACCATATTATATATTTTAAAAAATGGTATATTATATTTAAATAATTTAAAAATTCATTATTTTGACAAACAACCAATAATGTCACTTTTTACAACATACAATACATTAGTTTTTAAAAATATTAAGATATGAAGATAAGTTTGAACCAATTATTTTATCATATTAAAAACATTTCAAGGTCATATAATGTTTTTAGATATATCAATTATCCAAAATCATATTTTTTTAATATTTTTAGTCACATTTATTTGTTATCTCTGCTAATAAAATAATTACCACATCAATTTTGTGTAGTTATTTAATATAATTATTTGTTGAGTAAAAATTTAAAAAAAAATATTGAGATGAATAAAAATCCTATATATTTCCTAATAATTCTTTTATTAGAATATATCTTTTGGAAAATCTAACAATATAAATGTTATATTTTTAAAACATCAATGTGAAAACTTTAACATCACATTAAATAAAATATTATAAGTGTCATAATCCTTTAAATATGGATCAAAATGGTCAATAAATAGACCCTTTTATGATCATGGTCTAGATATACTTGACTAATTCGATTTGGTCAAGTTCTTAGGTCTTTTAATGGTCGTTATCATTTTAATGAAAATTATTTTATTTATTTCTCATCAATTAAATAATTTATGTGTGATCAATGTATAAGACTTTGAGGTAATTATATATTTCCTAAAAATTAATAATAAATTTCCATGATAAATAAAAATATTTTTTATTTTAAAAGAGTATTTATAATTGAATTGATCCTCTAAATAACATCATATTAAAAATGATATATTTATTAAAATATGAGTAAGGCATATTTAAGATTTCATTAAATAAAAAATATTAAATGTTCTAATCTCTTCCAAAAGGCTTTAAAAAGTCCCCATTTTGACTGAAGGATGATTTAGGTCTAAAAAAATCATCCATTGATTTTAGGAAAAGTGTTAGGGTAAATTTATAATATTAATTTTACCTTTAATTACTCGATTTACCCTTTAATCGTATTAATAAAAATTATTGATGTTACTATTCATAATGACCAAAAATAAAAGAAAAATATTTACATAATTTTGACCTAATAATTACAAATATAATATCCATTATTAAAATTTAAAATGTATAAGTTGAAATAATTAATTTAAAATTAATCTCGTTATCGGAATGATAAAACATGTATTAAAAGTTAAAACATTGGAAAATATTAAAATGATTTCATATATAAATTCAATGTAAAATTAATGCCAATGGCCTACATTACATTAATTGGTAAAAATATAATCTATTTATACAGTAAAACCATTCAGTAATATAATTTCACTATATAAATTATTCTAATGAAAAATGTTGTTTTCAATTAAAATTTAGTATATTTTTACGATTAATCAAAACATGAAAGTTATCATAAAAATATAAAAAAATTCCAAAGTAAATTTTTATATCCAAATTCAAAATAATAGGTTTATGTTTTCATTTAGAAACTATTAATGTTTGAAAATGTTAATTTACAATGGGTTCACCATTAAATGGCGTTAAAATTACCCTTTTGAAAAAAATATATGTTTTTTACATGAAATAGGGCTTAGTCATTCCCTATGACTAAAATATTTATTGGATGAACATAAAAATTGTTTTATTAAATATATAAAATATATATATCCTTAATTTTGTTTATTAATTATAATTCACTAAATTTATTAATACATAAATGAATGTATATAATTGATTTATATTTTCCATAAATAATTTGTAGTCAAATAATTCACCATAAATTTTCATAATTTAGTTATATTTATTAATTTAAACCTAAAATCTAGGTTAAAAAGGTTATTTTATACTAATGGTTTCTCATGGATTATTTTAAATTTTGATTTCATGCAATACAAGCCATTGAAAAATTAAAATTATGTAAATAAAATATTTCATAAAAATATTTGGGTGTCACATGGGTCATGAAAGAGTGGTATTAGAGGAGTCTGTTCTACCATAGGATTGAGATTATGTGAGATTGGTTTGGGGAAATAATGTTAAGTGTTTTGAGTTAAGATTTTTGGCCAGGGACTCTAGTATTGGTGTGGTGGATTATGTATCTATACATCAGGACTCTAATCACCTAATTTTCAACTCTTACATGAGAACACTAGTTGTAGAGAAAATAATGGTACGTACATAATATATGAAAGCATTATGGTTCTATGTCCTTATCATGTCAACTCTCTATATGTGCTCATTGGTGGTGGTACATCTTTCTTGTTTACGGATGACTCCATGATGTATAATAGCTAGGATTCTATAGATTGATCCCAAGGATGACCTCTCAGTGATGAGGCTTTGATATATGGAAGAGCTCCCTGGTTGTGACCCCCAGGTGGTGAACCATCCATATATACACCTATAGAGTAGCACGTGGTTCCCACAGCACCAGCAGAAGAGGAGCACAGGTTAACCGTGCTTCAATAGTTTCAATAATAGATACCCCTCATGTTCTGAGGTGAGCTAAACCCATAAGTGGATCAGGACTAGCTTAAGGAGGTGACCTTGGGTTTCTGTCTTTCTGGAAAACAATTTATCATATGGTGGTCTTGGTGGTTAGCCTTCCACATTTCTCAATAGAAAGATGGTGGAGTATTGTTACCCTTACTCACAACGAGGTGAATTTTTCATGGAAAGAGTTCGAGCACCTCTTTAGAGAGGAGTTCTCACCAGTTACACAGACGAATGTGTGTATTCAAGAGATTCTCTAACTCTAGTAGGGTATCATGATAGTAAATGGTTATTTATTAAGGATTACCAACCTTTCTAGGTGCTCGGTGGATATGGATTGAGATCAGTACTTCATTGATTAGACCTTCGAGTGTGGTCTCTGTAGAGACATTTGAGCCAGGGTTATCCCTAGGTGCATTCCTACATATGTTGGTGTGTTTGAAGAAGATTTTGTAGTCGAAATCTTCTTAGCTGAGCAGGTACAACCAGGGATAGTCAATAGTGGTAAAGCATGGGAAAAAACCTCGACAGCAAAGAGCCAACTTCAGTCTCAAGGACCTAGACATGGGAGATGTTTGAAGAGGAGGTCCCAGGATAGAGGATCTGTAGTTCATGTCTCACAGGGTGGATCCAATCAACCTAGGGAGAGGCGGTGATATTCATGTGATGCCATGTGACATCTCATATGAGATTGTCTAACCCCTTGTACAACTGACCAGGAGATAGAGTATGGACCATCAAGGTTGAGAGAATGATAGGCCCAGGATGATTCTTTGGGTGGAAGATGTAATAGACGAGTTGGGAGAGCAACAAGAGGTGTTCAAGGTTTGGACTTGGTGCCACCACCACACCTAGGTGGTCCATGCTAGGACCAATAAGCTAGAGGATATGGGTGGGGATTGCTGCATGCGGTGGAGGTGTATAACCTAGTTGCTCCAGAAATGATTCGTGGTACGATCTCTGCTTTTTATAATTTATTTGCAGTAATGAAAAACACAGGTTCTAGTCATTAATTTCTCACCAAATATCTAGTATGATACCTATAGATTCTTATTGAATCTTTGACTCGATCCTTACACTTAGAGACACTAACTAGAGAAGTCACAGTGATCAAACACCTATGCTGATAGTGTGACCAAACCCTTGGTGGTGAGAGTTTTAGTTGGAACCTCTTGGTGGCAGTGTCAAGGCCTTATGGCGTCATTTGTGGTATGGATTAGATATCCACAGTCCATGTCCATATTGACTATTTTAAGATAATGGAGTGGTGTGTCCATAATTATGGAACCGTTTTTTTCTTTTTTGGAGAAGATAAATCCTATGAAGAGAACGGTAGACTCATGCATAGGTGGGTGTAGTGAATTACTCATCATTTGGCTATCCTAACATTTGGTTTTGTCGATCTTTTTAGTTCTTAGTTTCATTCTGTGGTGGAAGATTACGAGGACATCCTTCATAAAGATATTGAAGGTTTACATCTCTATCGAGAGATAGACTTCCACTTTGATCTACACCACAGGATGGCATTGATATCTTTACCAGCATATCAGATGAATCCTATAGAGCTATGTCAGCTGAGGGTGTTGTTGGAAGACATATAGAGGAAGGGATTCTTGAGACCCAGTGTTTCACCCTGGGTATACTATGTTTTTTATCAAAAATGCAGATGAGAGCTTGAGGTTGTGTGTGGACTAACATCTCCTAAACTAGGTGATTGTGATGAACTATTATCCACTACTGAGGATCAATGTCCTATTTGATTATATGAGAACGGGACAATGGTTCTCGAAGGTGGAACTCAGTTTAGGTTATCACCAACGTTGAGTTCGAGATGAGAATATACCGAAGACGACATTTAGATGTTCTTGTGGTCATTATGAGTACATGGTGATTCCCATTGGTGTGATGAACTCCCCATTTATGTTCATGGGACTCATGAGTTGGATCTTTCAACATTACCTAGATAGGTTTATGATAATATTCATAGACACTATCCTTGTGTACTCGGCATCTGAGGAGGAGCACTCGATATGATTAATGATTGTTCTGGAAGTAATTTGGGATAATCAAATGTACATAAATCACTCAAAGTTAATGTTGTTGATTCATACAGTCCACTTTCTAGGGCATGTTATCTTAGTGGATGGAGTGTAAGTGGAAATTTCCAAGGTCGTGGTGGTGTTAGCTTGGGAGCCGCTTAAAATCAAGATAGATGTGTATAGATTTCTTGGGTTGGGAGGGTATTACTAAATATTCATACCTGATTTCACCAAGATATTATCACCTATGATAGTTTTTATTTGAAATGGGAATCCATTTAGGTGGATAGTGAAGTGTTAGTGGTCATTTAAAAAGTTGGTGTAGAGTTTGATGAGAACTCTCATCTAGATATTTCTTGAGTAGGGTGTCAAGTACGTAGTGTTCAACGATTCATCAGGAACCCGACATTGTTGTGCTCAAAGGAAGATAAAAGAATTGATTGGCTTTGTTTTAGGTCAATTAATACCCTATGATTTAAACTACATGACCCATGATATTGATCTATCAGTAGTATTTGCTTTGAAAATGTAGTGACACTATATGATTGGAGAGTATTTTATCACCTACTTATAACATAAGATTCTCATGAATATCTTCTCTCAAAAGGATTTCAAATTAAGATAGAGGGGATGGATTTATTTACTCCAGGATTATTCCTTTGAATTGTTCTATACTCTTAGGAAGGGTAACATGGTAGTAGATTCTCCAAGTATGTGATATAGTTCACAGTTGATAAATGAGGTGTTAGATTAGTTAGCCTCATTGCAGTTATACTTAGTGGATGGAGATTGAGTAACTTTCCTCTAGTTGATTTTTATTCACCCATACACTCTTATAGTGAGTTAGGGATGCACATCTTCTGGATACATACTATGAAACCCAACATGCTTAGATGTCGATAGGAAACACTCCTAATGGATATTATAATGATGGGGAGCTCTTCATTCTTTTCAGAGGATGAATAGTCATACGAGTGATGTTGTGGGAGGAGGTTCTGAGGGAGTTTCAAATATCCTATTTGGAGGTACATTCAGGTGTTGAGAAGATGTACCAGGACCTACGATGTTAGTTTTGGTGGCCAAGGATGAATAAAAAAGTTGGAGAGTGTGTTTCTTGATTCCTTACTAGCTAGTAAGTGAAGGATAAACACCATGATCCAACAACTTTGGCTCAACCCCATGAAGTTCCAGAATGTAAGAGGTATAATATATCTATGGACATCATGATGAGATTACCACATATGTATCTGGGACATGGCTCCATATGATTGATCATTGAATGACTCACCAAGTGAGCCCTCTTCCGAGCTATTTAAGAATAGAGTTCAGTAGAGAGCTTGGGATTCATCTATATTACGGAGATATTTCGACTACATAGATTTCCATTGATAATTGTTTCTGATCATGACTCTCACGTTACATCCTAGTTGTGGAAGTAATTGTAGGAGGCCTTTAGGTTATAGTTATGCTAGAGAACTGTGTTTCACCCACAAACTAACTATCAGATAGGGTGGACCATTCTTGTTCTGGAGGACATGCTGCAATCTTGAATGCTTTTTTTTTCATACATGGGAAGATCACCTACCATTGGTGTAGGTCAAATAAAAAATCATCTACCATTACACCATTGTTATACCACAATTTGTGGCTTTGAATAGGTGTCCATACATGTCACCCCTTTGTCGAACTGACCCAGGAGAGTCAGCACTCACGGGACTGGTGATAGTGCGACCTATAACTAAAAAGGTGAAGATCATCCATAGGTGTATGAAGACATAACAGATCTATCATAAGTCTTATGCTGATAAGCGGTGAAGGCCTTTGGAGTTTGGGGAAGGGGGCCATGGGTTCCTATGGTTTTCACCTCAATGTGGATTATGGATATTCAGTCCTTGTAGTTAGCTATCTCCAAGGATCATCAACACTTTCTAGATAATGAGTAGAGTAGATGTGGTGGTATACCTCTTAGCTCTATCTCCACAATAAGACCAGGTATACAAGATCTTCCATGTTTTATATCTGAGGAGGTATGTGTAAGACCCATCACACATTATTGACTTGGGTGAGATGGACATCAAGGATGGAGGGACATTCCTTGAGAACCAAATGGAGATCAAGGATTGATAATATAAGATCATTCACGTGGGGATTTATTTCTTTTGTGTGTGTCTGGTGGAAACATGGGAATATCCATGAGTGAACTTGGGAGCCGAAGGCTCATATTGTTTCTCAATACCATCATATTTTTTGACTATCCCTTGTTTTAGATTTTCAAGGACAGAAATCCCCAAGGTGGGGATAATTTAATGTCTCGTATGTTTATATGTATTATTTTAATGTTTTACACAGATTTATATTAATAAATCGAACTGTGACGGCGTGTGATTCCAAGACCCAGTGTTTTCAGAATAAATTTTTGAAATATATTAAAAAATTAAATATCACACATGTACTGTTTTTTGGAAAAAGTGGAATAACATTTAAACATGTTCTAGGATCATAAATATGAGGGAACCATTGAGTTCATAACAACAGTTTTACCATAGGTACAAACTAACATTTTCCATCATCGGTCAATTGTGGAAATTCATCATGAATGTTTAAATTAATAAAATAGATTAAGAAAATTTATTTTATTTCAGTTTTGATGCAACAACATAGTGACCTAACATTTTTATCTTTAAATATATCCCTAGATCAGAGATCCAGGGTTAGCCTCATAACCCCATAATCCTCTAAAGACGTTGGAGAGATATATCTAAATAATTCTCTTGGGAAAGAGATGATGAAACCTCAAATAGCAGATTGACACATACCAATCTTGTCAGATATCACCAACGACGATGGTGTGGAGGTCGATCTTCATCAAAAAGTCATCCAAATCGAGGTATGATGCATAATTTCAATTTTCTTTATCATTCTTGAATTCCTACGATGAACCTTGGCTAATCCATAAACAGATTAGCTGGTGAATCGATCGTATTATCGAGATAAGGTATTTACTGGATTTATCATGTGTTAATTCTGTAGATTTTTATGGATTCATTTATCGTAATAACAGTGAAGAACCAAGATATACAAAAACATAAATCGAGGTTTCCCCTCTCTATTTTGTTTGGGATTCTCTCTCTTGTTTCATGTGTTCTTCAATCTTCCTCGTTTTTTGGACCCCTTGTGAACCATCGATAATTTCACCTTTGATTCATAGCACAATGATCCAAAATAGTAGATCTAGCATTGAGACAACTCAATAGAGGTGTGACAGTTGGTGCGGAAGGGAGTCAAATGATGGTGGGAGCCAAATCTGCATTCTTCTATGGAAATGAAGGTCAGATATGGTCCTGTTTTTTTGAGCCAATTGAAGGCCTTAATCTCATAAATTCGGTGTTAGGATGATAGGGCAAGCTTTGATATAGATTTTCTATTGGAATAGACCACCAGAATGGAATCTAGGTGATCTAAGATGCAAGTAGGAGGAAGAAGACAAGTTTCTAGAAAACCTGATACACATGGCATGTAGTCCTTGACTATACAACATGTGTCCCACTCTGGAGGAACATGGAATATATCATGGGAGTTACAAAGACACATGGTGGATTACATGGGTTGCCTATATGACCCTTTCTACCCCACATGACTTGTCTTAGATCAGGTACATGGGTTACCTCATGTACTCGTACCTGGGGAGAGACTCACGGGTCGACGTCCTATTCTAGCATAGGGTCGGAGTACATGGATGAAACTTGAATGCTAGAACACATTGTATAACCCTTATACATGCCTTGTATCTCTCTTCTACATGATAAGGTTTAAATGAAATGGCTCTTTGTACACAGGCAGTACCTTGGGTCAAGGGACATGGTGTGTGACCCTACTACATTCCATGTACTGCTTTCTTTATGGCTTGGCATTCTATTTCTCTATATCTTGGAAAAGTTTTGTTAGGGTTCATCCCCTTAATTATTCACCTAAATTTATTAATGAATTATTTATTACTCCTAATACTATAATCCCTTTAGTAGGACATCCTAGTTAGAGTTGTTGAAATCCCTCGAGTGGCTCTAAGTAGGATCCTCTATTCATCTTCGTGCCCTAAGTGGAGTTATTCCTATCGATGTGACCAATACTACATGGGTGAAAATCTTCTACCTAGTAGTTTAAATCAAATTGAGTTGTTGGTATCACCTAATGGAGTTGGCTATGATTAATATCTTTTTATAATATTCTCTTCAAATCTATCAGCATATATCTCTCATTAAAGTACCCGATGAGTAGTACCTCTTGGATGGGTGTCATCAAAGACTAAGGAGTGTGTTCTCCAAGATTAGTTATTCATGTAATCTTTAATCTCAAATTATATGGTTGGTATAATATTGTTGTGGATTAACTCTAGACTGTGTGCCATGGAATGAGTATATTTGGATATTCTTGTTATATGTGATGTAGACATATACATGTGCAGTAATGAATTTACATTCCTTTTTTGTATTTATTTATGGTTTTGTGGTGTCCTGGGGAGTATTTTTATACACACCACTATATGGTATTTTCTCAAATGTGTCATGTATTCTGTAGAAAATCGACCTTTTGATGGATTCCTAGGTAGACCAGGACAAGGCGGTGCTTAGTGAGACCGGACAGACCGAGGTGTGTTTCTATGAATTTCAAATAGCAGTCACAGTACCATTACCTTACTAGTTTGACTTGTGTTACAGACTATTTGTGTTGGAATTTCATTCTGGACATGTTTACTTTATGTCCTATTGGACTCTGGTTGTGAGATATAGTTGTGTTCATGCATTATTTATTTAGTGGTTTTTATATTTTTTTTCATTTTATGGAACTGGAGATTGTGTGTGTATTCAGGTACATAGGTAATGAATCCCATGTTAGTGATATTCTTAATCAGTGCTAGTCACAAACCCCTAGCCTATTGGAGACAGTCTTGGGGTGTCATGGCATGGGCCCCACTAATATGGTCAGTGACACTGCCCAGGAGGGTGCCTAGGCTTGTAGTGCCTCCTTAACATATCCCAGGATTTATGAGTTCCCCCCCATCCATTTTCTTTTTTATTTCCTTCCATATCTTAGATTTCATAGCATTAAAATCTTAAAAAATATTTCTTACTTCTTCCTTATGTATCTCCATGTCGTGAATTATTTTGTTGTGAGTTAATATGCTCTATTTTATGGGTGTTTTTAAAATCATCCATCTTCTCTCAAACATGATCGAATCAAATATCAATAATGGATGAATGGACCATGCTTAGTATGAGGTAGATGGTCTATAAATTTTTTCTCAAGGTATACTAATTTATAATTTACACCATTGTGGAGCACACCATTATTTCAGGTGCCACCTCTAAAATAGTGAAATTCATGATTTAGACCCTAATGAGTTGAACTAAATAAAATTTTACATTAAATTACATTAGTTGAGGTTACTCACCCTATCATGGATAACACCTTAGGGTGTCTTCCTACAATTCCTTAATAATTAGATAAATTCTTCCAAATAAAATGGCTAATTGAGGTGAACGGTATTATACAATAAGAATGGAGTAATTAAATGGATTAATTGAGATAAAGAAAAATTAAATTATGCACCCCATCACACATTTGTGGAAAAACCACCACCTTAACGTTTTTTTATTTTTGTTATTTTTTAAATGTATAATTTCAGTTAAAATTAAATGTGAATGGTAGGTCCTTATTACTTGATCTTTTTTATAATTTTGAATTAATCCTTTGGATAGTAAATGAATTTGATAAATTTTATATAGAATCCTGTAGTAGATTACATTTATTATTCTATAATTTAAAGGATGAATGGTCATGGACCTCTTAAAGTATAAATTACTATAGATGTGGATTTTTATAAATATGACCTTCATATTAGTTTAAATTTATATGAATAAATGAATTATGAACATATTGAGTGATACTCATGTTTCTATTTATAGAATTCCTTGGATGGGATCATATGATATTGAGACTGTATCATTTTTTCATGGATTCTAGGGTTTCTTTTTAAGGAACCCCCAAGGACGGGCTCATAGTTTACATGATATACATTATGTTGGGAGTGATAATTGTTCCCCTTTGTGGAGTACCTTGGATGGACTCATTGGGTGGATGAATTACCATACTAATGGGAAATACTTGGTTCCCTTATGTATTAGCTTGGACGATCTTAGTGGGTGGATGATTATGTGTTACACCATGAGGAATACAAGGCTAAATAGTGATGTACCCTTGACATGATTGGTGGGTTATACCATTATCATATTCCTTGATTTATACTTGTATTTCCATATTGTAATTCAATATACAAACACATAGGGTGACATTTTTATGTTTCATCTTGAGTGATACTTAGATTCCCATGTAGTAATTCCTTGGAAGTACTCATAGAGTGAGTTGTTTATATATACCTTGCGTGATACATAGATTCACACATCATAAATCCTTTGCTGTAATTGTATGGAGAGTTTTTTATATACACCTTAGGTTATACAAGGATTTCCATGTTAGAATTCCTTGGACATACTCATGGGGAAATGTAATGAAATTAATGCATGTTTATTATTATATATGACTTGTGGTATCTCACATTGGTAGTGTTATGATAGAATTCCTCTATTGTGTACCTATAGTCTCTAAATATCTAGTGGATTTATGTTCTAAATTATGTGACTACCATAATTTTACTCTGTCATTTCAGAGAACCTTTTTACAGGCACCGAGGTTTATAGCCAAGGGTCTTAAGACTATGTTATCACTCTTTCCTTAACTTGTGTGGATTCCCTAAGTACTTTCCAGTGTATGTATATAGCTTCTTATATTATTTTACACATATTCTCATATATATATATATATATATATATTATGGGGTGTTCTGAAATATTCTAGTTTAAGCCAAACTACGTATAGTCATCCAGGAGTACTTTGGGAACCTGAGTCTACTTGATTACATTTATTTATTCATCACTTTATCAGTGAAATGTTTACACTATTGTATGTTATATTCACATATTATATTATTTTTTAGACCCCACAGGTGGTGGCCTTCTAGCTATATCTCACTCCTTCTATGGTTTGTCATTGCATTGAGGCACCCAAACAGACCTCAGAGTTGTGTGATCAGATTCATTAGACTATATTTGTGTTGTAGGCTTGTACCTATGGAGTTAGGAGCACAGGACTGAGCCCGAGATTAGGATTCCTATAGATTCATCCTCAGGGATTTTATTTATTTCTATTATACTAGTAGTGTATAACATATTGTATCTTTACACCATTGTTTATAGTTTCATCTATTTAAATTCATACATCATTATATTTCTATCATGGTCTATTTAATAAATTATTATTATCTTTTACTAACAATCACTCTATTTGTACTTCTCCCACTATTTTCTTTTTCTTTTTCCAATATCTCTTTTACCAATATTCTACTCTGATCATGAGGATATAGTTTTCTCATTATACCATCAGTAAACCTCATTGCAAGTTGAAAAAATCTGGCATATAGAAAAGTGTTCTTAAGGTCATGTAACCAATTGTATGCGGCCACTGTTTCAGTGGCTCTCAGTTCATAACATTACAATGTAGAATCAAAGTGACTACTTTTCATTTTCCTAAATATTTTGATATGGTTTAAAATAGACTAGAAATGTGTTGGTGTAATATCACATACTTTACAAAAAAAATATTAGTTCAAAATTGAATAATATTCATTAAAAAAACATAACAAAACCACACTAGGACCTTATAGGTTTAGTGTCTTTAGAAATAGGGAAACATAAAAAACTAGTTTATAATACATCCACATTGTCTCATACATATTCTTCTATAACATGACCCCCTTTGGAAATATATTACTTAAACCCCTTCTTCATAACCTAGGGAAAAGAAACATAAGAAAAAGTGAGATAATATTGTAAGTAAGGGTAAACAAAGGATATATCAATCATATCTTAATCATAAGACATAAGAACATAACATTTTAAAATATTGTACTAAATATGAAAGATCATTATATAATGTCATAGGATAAATCTAAACAGTTCATAATAAATTCATGAACATATCCCCAAAAGTCATAACATAGGACACAATATTTGGGGCATAGTCATAATCATAGAAAATTACTTCTTATTCTTCAAGTATAATTACCAAGACCATCATAGAAGACAAATTCCATTACTAAACTGAGTTTTCTCCTCATTCCATCATTGTATTACTGAAGTGGGTTTGTGTCCCATTCTAGCCATATATTACTGAACTGAGATCATTTATCATACCATCCCTATCTATCACATGAGATATAAATCATTAACCAATGCATTGGAGGGAGATATAGGTCCCACACATATCATAATGAAATCATTATTATGTGTTCCACAAAGAATATAAACAATTTATCATAGCATATACCAGAAAATAAATGGGTTTCTTAAGCATTAATCCACCGTAACATAATCCATATAAAACAAATGTATTTCATAAATATAATTCTAAAATAAACATAATAATACCATATAAATAATAAGGATACTATACATGAAACATAACCCTACTATATAATTCTATCTTAGTTGGAAAATAATTTTGATAGATCACTTGAAATTAATTCTTGTGGAAAATATCCTTTCTTCATCCAAAATATTTTCTTTTCTCAAAATTCCACGCATTTTTTAAAAAAAATAACTTCTTTAAAAATAACATTTAAATCATGTAAATTAAGATTCATGGAAATAAGGTGTTATGAAAACATAAAAATCTGCTCATACCTTATATGTTAAAAGAAAACATTCTTCACTTACTTTTTTTGGATAAGTAAGAAAGTACATTGTATCCAAAATGAAAAAATGATCACTTCATACCATTTAATAAAATTTACCAACGAGTTAATTTGAATTTAAATTTTTTTTGAAGAATGGGAAGAATATTTTTGAATATATACTTAGAAAACATTGAAATTGATGATAAACAAACCCTAGTAAATATTCACTAATAAATAATCTCAGATAATAATGAGATTGGGAAATTATCACTTAACTTAGGTCTGATATTCTTTTATATATCTAAACCTCCTGTATAATAATTTAAATAATTTCATTAAATTATTCCATAATCATTTTCATTTTCATGATATCATATATGATATTATTATCATCTATTTTTTAATAACATTACATTATTACTCATTATTCAGGTATTAACGACTTCATTTTCTTATGCATGTTTTGTAAAATAAGTTTTGCTTCTCCTATTTAGGTTATAGTTATACCATTTACAAAATGATATTAATAAAATATATATATCGTATTAATTCATTATATACAATTATATAATGATGAATTAATGGATATCATCTTGAATGAATCACATCGCATCGTTGAGATGGTAGGTCATATGTAAGCACGAGCGACAATATCATTCCTATAATAGTGAAATTATATGGAAGTAGATGGTAAATATTTTGTTCTAGAACCCATATCATGTTATAATAATAAAATATAGTCATTATTTACATCATTATAACCATCCATGTAATGTGGTAGTGAACAACAGATTACACCATGGTGTGAAGACGGTCAGTCATACGTACACATGCGTAGTGATTTTGTTTTTCATAGGATGGATAGAAGGTGAAATAAAGTTGTTAAATAATAAAAATAACTTAAGTATATAGGTGATAATGTATTATTAACTTATAAAGGAAACAACTCATGTAATTAAATTAGAATAATAAACAGTTTGAAAGAATCGGTGCAAAGGATTACCTCTTCTTCGATGTTCTCCCTCTAGATCTCTTCTTAAAGAACTGGAGTTGATACTCGGAGAAGAAAAAACCTCTCAAATGTGAATAGTGAAATTTTCAATTCATAGTGTCTATACCATATATGAAATGTCTTCTTTGGTATATCCTCATTCTTGAACCTTAATTAATTATATAATGAATGAAGATTAGTCTTGAAGAAGGATTGAGGTCCACATTATTAGTTAATTAAGTAATAAATGTGGGGAAGAAGATATTTCTTCTTGATAGTAATATTGTTATGTTCTTGATAAACAATGTAGAGTCTCATCAATGTATCTTTTTTATTAAAAATAAAACATGTACACCTTAAGGTGATGAACTCGGGCATATGTATCCCGTGTCCAGATTCTCTTAGAGTTGCTTTTTAAATTCTAGTAACTCACTTGGTGACATTCTATAAGGTTTCTTTGAAATAGTCATATCACATAGTATGAGTTCAATCAAAAACTCAACTTTAGGATTTAGGGGAATACCAAGAAATTCTTCTGGAAAGATATCATCAAATTACACTAAAAATGGTATATTCTTAATAATGATTTTCTACCCAACCATTTGAGATATATAACCTTCATTTATAGGAATAAAAACCCATAAGATGGATTAAATTTCCACTGGAAGGTCATAATCATCATTGCATCGATAGATGGTCATAGATTGATCCAAAATATAAAATGTGACTTCCCTTCCATAGTAATTGATATGATATCTATATAGAGAAACCCAATCCATGAAAACAATCACATAAAATTACACTAAACTACAGAGTAAAATATTTTTAGGAATAACTTTTCCACAAACATTAACTGAAGAATAATTATAAATGTTTGATGCGACTATTGTGCCATTAGGAGTTGTCACAGCTTACCCAACGTCAAATTATTCAGGTAATATGACGATAAGAATTGAAAATTCCTAAGAAATAAAAGATTGGTTGGATATAACATAAAAATAATCTAAACATAGTAATTATATCAATAATATACTTGAATCATAACCCTATTAATGAATTCCATTTTGAGGGAAAATAATTCTCATAGAACACTTGAAATTAATTCTTTAGGAAAATATCATTCCTTATCCAATTTTTTTTTAATAAAAATGACACATAATTTTAAAGGAAAATAATATCTCTAAAAATAAAATTGAAATATTTTGAAGGAATATTCATGTAAATAATGAGTTATTAAAAGTTAAAAATCTATTCATTCCGTATAAGTTAAAGAAAACATTATTCTCATACTTCTGTCAGATATGTCAAAAACTAACTCGTATAAAAACAATTCCTTTAATAACTTTTAATAAAATTCACTAATGGTTAAAATTGACTTTAAAAAATTTTATGAGAATAGAAAGAATATTTTGGAATACATTATTAGGAAACATATACATGTATGATAAATATACCCTAGTAAATACTTTCATACAAACAATCTTGGATAATAATGAGTTTGTGAAATTATCCCTTACCTTAGGTCTGAGATCCTTTTTATATATCTAAAAATCCTATAAAATTATTTAAATAATGTAATTGAATTATTTTAGAATCATAATAAATTTTAGGATATCATATATGATCATATTTTCATTTGTTTTTTAATAAGATCTCATTATTACTTATTATTTGGGTATTAACTACTTCATCTTCTTGTGCATGTTTTGTTAAATAAGTTTCGGTTGCCTCTCTTAGGGTATAGTTATATCATTTTAAAAATTATTATAATATAATATATATAATATTTTTTCATTCTACACATTTATATAATCATGATTTAATTGATATCATGTAGAATGAGTTGCATCGTATCATAGAAACGGTATGCCATACACACGTATGAGCGACAATATCATTACCATCATTGTGAAATGGTATTTAACTGAATGGTGTATATTTTTTTCTCATAATAAACATCATGTTATTATAATCATATGTAGTTATTTTTTCCATCATTATACCAAACCATGTAAGTTGGTGGTAAAAAATAGATGACATCATAACATGGAATCGGTAAGTCGTACGTACGCAGGCATGGTTATTTCGTTTTCCATAGGATAAATAGAAGGTGGAATATTTTTGTTACATAATCCTGAAAAAATATTAGTATATAAGTTATACTCAAGTTATTAGTTTTTAATTAAAACAAATCATGAAGGGTAAGTATAAGGTGAAATGTTTTTGAATGAATCAGAAGATCATAATACATGTTCTTCAACGTGCTCCCTCTAGATCTCTTCATAAGGAACTAGAGTTGGTCTTTGGAGAAGACAAGAACCTATAAAATGTGACTATCAAAGTTTATAATGGAAATGGATTGGGTATGGCTGAGCTTGAATACTAAAAGTTAATTAAAGAAGTGAGGTAGGATGTTCCCTTTTATAAATGCGGTGATGGGCCATTTTAGAATCTAAAAAAATATTAATTTATAATAATAAAAACCCATAAAAAACCTAAAATATTTCCTTGTTTTGAATATGAGATGAGATATGGTTTTAATTTCATCAACCAATAAATTTTATAAATAAATTTATATCCATTTAAACATTATCATTTTAATTAACACGTAGTTATTTAATTTAAATTTTAACTGAGGTTGCATCTATTTCAACATTTTATGGGTAAAATATTTACTTATTAGACATAAATTTGAACATAAATGAATAATTTAGAACATTTTAGACCATATATTACTATTATATATTTTTTAAAATGTTTTATTGTTTTTAAATAATTTAATAATACACTATTTTTATAAAACCCCAATAGTGTCAATTTTTCAACTATTCAAATCATTGATAATTAAAAAAATAAAGATAACTATTTAACATAGAATAAAATATTTAATTATATGCCTAAGAGGTCTAGGTCATCTATAAAATTCATTTTATCTATTAATTATCCCAAATAATATTTATTTTAATATTTTGAATAACATTTATTTGTTATCTCCGTTAATAAATAAATTACTACATCATTTTTGTTTAATAATTTAATATATTTATTTTTTCAATAAAAATAAAAATAAAAATGATATATGAATATAAATCCTCTATATTTTATAATAATAAATATATATTCAAATATATATTATTGGAAAACCCTACATTAAAAATTTTATATGTTAAAACATGAATGTGATAGCTCTAACATCACATTAAATAAAATATTATAAGTGTCACAATCTTTTTAATATGGATCCAAATGGTCTCTAAATCGTCCATTGGATGATAATAGTGTTGATATATTTGACCAATAATATTTTATTACGTTTTTTTAATTTTAATGGTTATTATTATTTTAGTAAAAATTATTTTATTGATTTTTCATCTATAAAATAATTTGTTCATCATCAATGTATAAGCCTTAAGATAATTATTTAATCCTGTTTTTTTTCAAAAATTACCATGATAAATAAAAATATTGTATATTTAAAATGATTATTTATATTTGAATTTATCTTATGTATAACATTATATTAAAAATGATTTAGTTATTAAAATATGAGGAAGGCATATTTAACTTTTCTTTATATAAAATAAAATTAATGTCCTAATATCGTCTAAGTGGATTCAAAGGATATAATTTAATCCCATGGATGATTTATGTTAAAAAAACTCATCCAAAGATACTAAGTTAATTATTAGTGTAATAATATTATTTTTACCCTTAATTATTTGATTGGCTTTATACAATATTAATAAACAATTACCAGATTTAGTATTCATAATGCCCAAAAATAAAAGAACTATATTTAAATAATTTAAATATAATGATTAAAAATATGGAATCTATTTGTAAAAATTAAATACAAATAAGTTTTGGATATTAATTTAAAATTAATCTCATTTTCAGAATGAGAAAATGAGTTTTTAATGTTTAAACAAGGAAAAGACGTAAGTGATTTTACATCTAAATTCAATGTAAAATTAAAGCTAATGACCAAAATAACATTCAATGATAAAAATATAATCTAATTCTTCTTTAAAACCATTTGGTAATATAATTTAATCATATAATTATTTCGATGAAAAAAAAATTTCAATTAAAATTAGTATTTTTTACTATTCATAAAAATATGAAATTTGTCAAAAAAATATCAAAAAATCATCCAAAGTAAATTTTTATATCCCGATTCCAAATAAAATTTTATATTTTCATATAAAAAATATTAATGAGGCAAAATTTTAATTTGAAATGAGTTTTCAATAAAAAGGCTGTAAAATTACCCCTTTGAGAAATATTGGTTTTTATACATAAAATAGTGTTTATTAATATGTTATGACTAAAATATCAACTGGATGAATATAAAAAATATCTTAATGAATATTTAACGTATATATTTCATTAGTTCAATTTTTAATAGTGATTCATTTAATTTCTCTATATAAATATGCAAATATATCCATTACATTTAATTAGTTTATATTTTCCATAAATAATTGGTAGCTGATGAATTCAACATATATTTTAACAAGTTTTACATATTTATTCCTACTAACTTAACATAAAGGTTATAATGGTCATGTTATACTACTAGTGTATCATGTTTCATTTAAACTCATAATTGTGTGTGATGGAAGATATTGAAGAATTAACATTATTTAAAGAAAATATTTCCTAAAAACATCTTGGTGTTATAGTCGGTTCCTAGTAAATAGTTGGGTTTGGTAATGATCAAACCATTCATAGAGAAAATATCGAGGGTTTAGGGATTGGATTTTTTTTCATGTTGTTGGTTGTTACAATTTATTATGATTTTACCTTTAGTGTTTGGCTTACTTTTTCCTGCTCATTGATTTATGTGATTTATAGTATTTTACCCTTGGCTTAGAATGGAAAGGAATTAGAGTTACATGCATAATTATAGACACACAATGATTAACATGCCATGCATATTCCATTCTATTAAGGATTATTTCTTAGACCTATTGATGTAGTGATATGTTTCTTTGAGTGTTATAGCATGCTTATGTAATTTATCAAGAATTCATGCTTGTATAGTTTGTTTCTATGATTTTTGTTCCATGTTTAGAATTCTTACCAATATACCATTGTTTGGTGTCTCTTGGTTATGTAGGATCATACCATAATTTCTATTATTTACAAATTTTTATAGCATTCCTTATAATAATTACGATAAAGTGGTTAGTTAAAAAAATATATAGATCAATCTAAGTGGAATTTTCCTACATACATTGATAGTGGAAATATTTTTGTGTAACCAATTATGGCATGTTTTATCCATGGACCATAGGTATCATGGGGTGAATTATTTTTCATTGCAATTATATGGGATCAAATTTTCAATTTATAAAGTGATTGGGAACTTTATAATATTGTAAATGGTATCCTATATAATTGAACCACTATATATGAGAATGTAATACCCAGAGAACATTGTGTAAATGTAAAATCTATTAACTCTTAAATACTAATTGAATTTGTTTCTTATGGAAATTTTTCATGAATTAGACCTAGTAGGTTGGTATTGAACCATTATATTTAAGAGATAACTCTTACTCAACCCAAGTAGGTTGGTGATGGTGCTACATTTATATCAGTTAATCCCACTAAGGGTGTTTTAAAAATTTAATGATTTAAAATTTTTTAATTTCATTTTGATGAAACCATAATGGATTAACGAGATCCTCTTATAGCTTTTTAATTTTGATTTTCCTTAGTACTGAATGGAATAGTGGTATGGTCTTATTATATAGGGTTTTTTAATTAAAGTGTCATATTTTTCTTATATGGTGTCATATACCAACTTATGGTGTCATCATACCTGATTAGTCCACACTTTAATTAATATAAGTATGTATTATGATTTTGATATTTATTATTTATTAGGATTCTGTTAATTAAAATTCCAATTAAATCAAAAAGGCTCTTTTCCTCTAAATATTTTAAATGGAAATTTCATTAACTAAGGAAATTTTGAAATCGTATGCATAAATTAATGATGATTAGGATGTAGTTAATATGAAGAAGAATCTAGTTATGATAGGATGTCACTAAAAAAATTTAATGGAACTTTGATATAACTTCCCTTTTAGAATTATGGAGTAAGTTGGATAAAGTACCAAGTAAAGTTTCCCTTAATAATTTGTGCTTGATAATATTAAAAAATATGACTCAAAATGGTATAGAATTAAATTTGAATTAATGTAATGTATAAATGGAAACTTTTAGGGGTGTTTATAACTTGAAATCCTAGGTAATTTTTAGCTTTACCTTTTTCACATCAAGCATTTGTGATGGGAATACTGACATCTCCCATTAATCCTGATTGACCCATATTAGGTAGAGACGAACAAATTTGATATGTGTTAGAGCTGATTAAACTTTTTATAAATGACCTCTTGGTATGGTTGACACTTTATTCTTTAGTAAGGGGCCAACCTAAGGTTTCTAAATACCTTATAAGATTAATTAATTTATGTCTTCTCTAATGATATTTCTGATGCACAATACTAGTTGGGTTTCGTTTGTCCCATGTAGGACTCTTAGTTTTTAAAAAGTCACATTTTAATTGATGGGTGTACATTCGACAAGATGACCCTTGTTATGGGTGTGAGTATCTAGAAACTCTCTGTTTCAATTTGTTAGACAAGAATGGGAATGGCTAGCCGCCAAGTGGGTTTTGTAACCCCTCATTCTCTTCTTTACTGGTAGATGCCTAGGAAGTATGTTAGCCAATTTTACAATCATATCGGATTGTATGACTCTAGGATAGTTCTCTTTATGGTCCATCAGATATTTTGATTCATAGTGAGAATAATCCTATAGATAATATCTATGATATGTATTATTTCTTGTACAAATATTAGGGTAGTATTTTTGGATAATCATGTTACCCATCAACTTAGTAAAATGGAATAATTAACCAAATGAGTTTAGTGGTAATTGTTAAATACTTAAGCTATTTTGTTACATTTATGGTTCATCTATATAGAAGAGTGTAATAGGAAGTATAGGAAACCAGAACCATACCAATGCTTGGGAATATGTTGTAAAAAGGTCAGGTGTTTTTACATGATGGTTAGTTGGTTTTGGGGTTTACTCCTAATGTTATTGTGCACACGGATGTTACTCGCGAGGAGATTCAAACATACTTATAATGTAAATTTGGACTCTTTCACATCAAATCGATTATTTTTTCTCCTCTATATGTTTAATGATTGATAAAGCATCTTGACCATGTCTAGTAACAACAATTATTGGTTGATGTAGTGTGTTCAATGGGTAGCGTTTCTATTTTCAAGGAATTTGAAAATAAAGACACCCTAAAGGTGGGGAGCATCACGTTCATCATGGAAAATCATGTCCTTCCAAGTAGATGGAGTAAATCCAAGGAGGAATATTAATAAATGGTTAGTATTTATTTTTCTTATTTTCTATGGGGATGGTAGGTTTTGTAATGTATCGGTGCTTGCAAGGAAGCATAACATAGATACAGTTGGAAGTAAATGAAACCTTGGGAGAAATCATTAGTCAAAAATGGACTCTAGTGGTTATGTTTTATTAATATAAAACTTACTCATTTGTGAGGTATTTGTGATTCTGTTAATGATGAGATGTCAACAGGAGTGGTCGATATCTTCTAAAGAAATCAACCAGATGTGGTTTAACTACCCTTTCATTTTGTAGTGGGATATATATTGTTCAGAAACATACTGAGCACTTCGTTTTGATGTTGATGGTGGTATCATGTCTTTTTTTAAATCATGTTAATCTTATTAGTATACCCTTTTCCTAGTGATTATCATGTCCCTTATCCAAACATCATTTGGTTATACTAATAGAGCATCATTTATACACCAAGCTAATGAAGGAACATAAAAATCATTGGGACTGATAAAAAAATCCATTGTAATTACAAATTTAGAGTGTAGTATGTTTAGTGGCATGGTTATTCCTGAGGGGAATTTGGGTTCTGTAGTTTCAATATGTCTGAAAAACTCACAGTCACAAACCATTTTCCTTTGACATGACCACCTCAAAGATGCCCCTTTTAGTGTAGTGGTAGTTCTTGAGATTTGTAAATTTTGGATTTGTTCTGACATCTTACTTATGAACATAGAGTATATAATACCTTGTATAAGAACCTTATACTCAGGTTGATGATTTTTATTTTACCTCAGACTCTGTTCATTCTCAAATGTGATGTTTTAATGGTGATGATCCAAGTCTAATGAATCATGTATTCCCCCATGTTCATGTGAAGCCATGAAATCTTAAATGAATTGGTGATGTTTCGACAAGAAGAAATCACCTAAAGGTGACTACAAGATCCAGTGGATTTTCTCGTGGTAAACACATTTTTCCTTGTGAGAAGGTATTTTTTATTGGGCTGTGATACACCGCCCATCAAAGTTGAGAGTTTTTTAGAATAATCTGTTTGAAGTGGCATGAATTTTTTTCTTCTGTCTCAAAGAATGTGCTTTGTGAGGAAGCACATATGGAACAATGTCATGATAAGGTTAGTGTGTGTGACTCAGACAAAATTTTATAAAAATTCTTCATAAATAGACTAGTGAGGTTGATCAGAAGTCAACTATTTTATTAAGATAAGGATCTGGAAGGGAGCATCATTATAACAATACAAGCATGATTAACTAAGAAATTTCTATATTGGGTGTACCATGATTTGGAATTGGATATCAAATTTAATTCCATGTAGTAAAAGTTCCATGTGTTTTATGGAGAAATATATGGTGATGTGATCATGTATCATGTTAGACACGCTTATGTAATATCCGACTTAATTTTCTAGTTCTTCAGTATGAGTGTTGCTTCGTGTTTTAATTTCTTATGTACCATGTATTTAAAATGGATTCTTAGAGGTGTGTTTGGTGGTGGAAGTACAAAAAATATATTTTGAGTAGATCTTCACAACCTTGGTAAGTTGGGTGATTTTTTCATCATTCCCCAATTATTGTTGGGGATGAAAAGTTAAATTGGGGGGGGGGTGATGTAGCATCCTATGTTCTTAGACAAGGATTAATTTCTATGTTAATATAATCATTTCCATTGGTGAATTGGTCCTTCATAATTTCATGAACCAAATTAAAATAATGTGGGTTTTAAAATCATGAAATTTTGTTTTTAGACATGCATTATGTTTTGGTGGAAGCCTCGAGGGTTTGTGAAAACAACTGTGGATGAACGGATGGTTGAGATACTGAAAATAGTTTTATCAAGAAATTCACATCATAAAAATTGTACATGACATGAATGATGGATCCAAATATGTAAATAGATTCTCAAATAAAAGAGAGGGGGTGAATTTTATGTTTAAAAACATTCGTTTTTAAAATTAAAGATGTCTTTTTTTAAACGACAAAAAATTGGATTCACAAAACCCTCTTCTGTAAGGATAAAGAAAACACCTTGCGTCTGATAAAGATGAAAATATTAAAGAAAATACTACATAGATTTTATTAAACAAGATTATTCCTTAAAGCATAGTGAATCTTAAATCATAGTTTATACAATATAGAATGTTTAATCCGTAACAATTTCTATTTAAAAGAAATTGAAGTGGAATTAAGTAACTTGTAATAAAATAGGTAGTATAAATGAAATGAAAAATATTAATCCAATGAAAATAATATCTAATGAATTTGGATAAAATTCCCTTTATTTATAATTTCAAGAAAGTTTGTCTTACCCACACCATGGTAATCCCTCAAACCGAAAAAGATCGGATGTAGATTTTGTATTGATAATCCTGCAAGCCCTCAATTATGAAAGTAAACATCACCTACATCATCCTCTAGCGGGAAGCTCTTGATCAAGTAGGTAATTGACACATATGTCTTCCTTTATCTTGGAATCCCTCAATTAAAGAATCACACGCATGAAGAAAATTATAAGGTGGTAACCTGAAAAGGATTCCTTAGGATTGAAACTGTCTTACTAAAGTAATATAAACATAGGTAACTAGCAGTTAACACTTTCACACTAAAGTATCCTGGGAGAAAATAAATAGCATGTAGACACACACACAGAACTCGGGCTATCATTTTACAAATGATGATGTGATCGGCTATATATAGGGTTGGAATGTAATGGTCAACTTGGTCTCCAACGATCATATTTTTTTTCAAATTTCAGAGATACCTATACAACTGGAACTTAAAAAAGTCATAAAATAATGGAGTAGATGAAAATATTTTATCATAAGGAAAAATATCTACATAACCATTATCATGTAATCAGTATTGAAAATATGCACGAATTGGATTATATGTACAAGAAAAATATAAAAAATTAACTAATCAGTTTTAACATGGTTATGAATTTGGATTCTTAAAAGAAAGAAAATCGTATTGTATAAATGATGAGAATCAGATTCTAGAAATAGTGAGAATCTAATTCAATAAACTAAGAGATTCATATTCGAAAGACTATGTTAATCATATTACAAAAACATAGAGAATTAGATTTGAAAAACTCTATGAATTATATTTGAAATTTTGTGAGAAACAGATTTGAGAAACTAAGAGAATCGAATTTTAAAATCTAAGTGATTCGGATTTGAGAAACTATGAGAATTATATTTGAAAATATGAGAAAACTGGATTTGAGAAACATTGAGAATCAGATTTGAGAAATTATGAGAATCAGATTTGGGGAACTGTGAGAATCTGATTATAAATATGGATCTGATATCTTTTATTGGTTTCTGTTACTATTTGGTATTAGGGAAATGATTGTTAGACATAAAATGAAAATAACCTAAAAGGGATTAAAGAACACAAATCTGTTTATTGTCATATTTTCATAAAATTTCTTTATTGAACCTTATTGACGAAAAATATTAATAAAGGAAATGTGTTTGGGATTTCCAAAACATAAAATAATGATAAAATTCATAAGGCTTTTGACTCAATAATATCCCCCTTTTTGGAAGTCACAAACAATGATTTATGGAAATAAAATTATGACTGAAATATTTTATATTTGAACTTAAAAGAAAAAATTATCTCCCCCTTTGTTTATAAGTCTTGAGAAGAAAAATATAACTAACCCCCCCCCCCCCCTTAGGATATGAACTCCCACTAAGGATCATATTCATTTACTTATGTATTTTTATTCCTTTCTTAAAGAAACATTTCCCCCTTTCATAGGGATATCTTCTTTAATATATTTAACTATTCTACCGCTTTTTGATTTACAAAAAGGAATGGAGAAAATATACTGTACCTGAAAATGGTTAGGAAACAATCTATATTAACCAAGGCAGATAAAAAATCTTGATATTGAAAATTTTTACAAAAAAATATTCTGATATTCAAAAAAAATAATCCTTCTTTGGCATTAAGTATTTCACAAACGACTTTAACTTCTTCAAATTTCTGTAATCTTCTTTATGTTTTGAAAGGAGGACTTACTAATACTGATTCTTATTTTCAAGGTTTAGGACTTTTTCATCTTGACTCTGAAAATTTTCTTCCTAGGACTTGAGTTTTTGAACCAAATCTTCATTTTCATTCATTAAAATAATGATCTCATCTTTTTATCCTTTTCTTTTTAACCTAAAAAATGGAATTTATTTTCCCATATAGATCTTTGTCCTACGGAAAATGTATTCCTTTTTCCCCCTTAATTTTCATAGAAAAGATATTTGATATGCCTTTGAGTGATTCTTCATATTTAGATAAGGCATTATTTATTGAATTAAATATATCATAAAAAACTATAAGATTAATATTGATCTTCCTTGACCATTTGGTTATCTCCCTACAAGATTTCATAAGATAATGATAATCGTCCATGAAGGTATTAAACTCAGTTTCAAGATTTATTATTTTCTCCTTCTGAAGGGTTATTGAGTCTGATTTATGATATATAGAATCTTGAATAACCTTTCATATTGAATCAATAAAAAGAACGTAAACAATAAACTTTACCAAATTCATCAATTATTGAACTATGAAATATTCTCCCATAGAGGATAATAACTTTTCCGATTCCGATTGATTTTTTAAAAAGATACAACATCTTGGTTCTTCTATTTATCTTTATTAGACTCTAATTTCCCTATCATCTATTCTATTTTCCTTTCACTAGAAATTTGAACAAAATTGACTTTATAATCACCACCATTATCATCACCACCATCATCAACATCGAAATAAACTTCCTAAACTTCACTATAAACTACATTTTCTTTCTTAGCTGTGGTTGATTTATGGATCTGACTATAAGATTTTTGAAATATATTTTCTTATGAGGAAATCATATAATAGGATTCTTGAGAAGTTATTATAGATATTTTGTCAAAATGAGAATCTCTCTAAATGTAAAATATTTCTTTAATATCATCCCCACTTTATTTCTCTTTACTATATCTATCTCTTTCTTGAGATTGATCTTCTACACTCAGAACTAAACCTAAAAATAATGATTATATGTTATATATTGGTGTAGACTCTATCATCAGGACACCAAATTTCTTTGGGGGTAGTTCAGATTCATGAAAAAAGGATTTTGGAACTGGAGTTTTTTTTCTGATGCTCTTTCTATGACTTTCCAAATAGACGGGCATAACTCAACATCAGTTTTTTTTAATATTTTTCTCTTTGGATTTTTTTTCTATTTCTTGAATGTATTGAGTATTCAAGGATTTTGATTCAACCAGATTTATCCCAATGACTGGATCTATTCCTTTCCCTTTCTCATGATCTTTTCTCCACTTTGCAAGGACTTCATCTGGGAAATATTTCCACTTCTTTGACTATAGTGGTTTAGAAGCTTGAGATTTTATTTTCTTAGACATAGCTATCTCTTTCTTATAACATTCCCCAACTTGACCCACCTTTCAAGATAGATCAAAAATTAATTATACATGTCATAAAAATATTATTTCATTATTTTATGTTTTTATTCCCTTAAAAATAGAATCTTCAAGTTCTTTGTCTTCGACTTACAAGTAACATTGAAAAAATTCAAGAAATTAACTAACAGATTCAACAATGTCATTAGAAACATGAGGAATTGAGACTTGATCCATCTATCCCTTATCTTACTGATTGAAAAAAATGTATATCATCAAGTTTATCTTTCTTAGATTAATTATAAAATCTAGCATAGAAATATCTGTCATCTAGATGGTATCTTTGTCTCTTTTTCATGGAATGTGTAACCCTTGTATCCATAACTATATAATCTAACAGTTTTACGTGAGATGAGAAACTATTAGCTTCGTTATTTACTGAAGCAATAAAGATTATATTGCCTTTTTATTATTTAAAGAACCATCTGATTCCTGTAGTTTGTGATAATGGTAGAAAGTTTCTTCATTAAAGGCTATTGCTAAGACATCTGCGGCATTTTTGAAGGACATTGAGTATTTTTTTTCATAACATTTAAATTGTACCTTATCCTTTTCTCCTTCTATGAAGAACCCAACTACTTCCTAAAATTTAACAACTGGTTCAGAATAGACAAGATCATGATATCCCTTTTTTTAGCTATAAACAATGATTTCTATCCTTGTAACTTTATGACCATACATAATAAAGAATCATACTTGAGAATTAAATATTTTCAACTACCCATTCTCAAAATATAAACCAATATTTTAACATCTTTAATATAGGAAGTGATATTTGAGAAGATACTAAATAATACATTAAGATTTAAGGAAATGGAAATAAATTTGACTGAGGGGTTTGAAGGCTAATAGAAAATCAGGTAGAAGACATTGGATATTGTTGTGGGATACTGGGGGGGTTGTTCTATTTATACATAGTGGGGTGATGGTTCAATTACCAAGATTAATCTGATGGTTGAAAGTGATATGATCTGATCTGACGGATGTAATTTAGTCAAAAATGGTTTTAAATGATCTAAAATTTTGTGGTTTTAAAGAAACAAAATGTATTTATGAAAAGTTGAATTCGATGATGTTATTTTTAAAAGACCAACATATAGAATTGAAATTACGATGCAATAGCTAATAAGTTGTACCTTTCAGATTTATCCTAATATTAATTGGTAATAATTTATTCTTAGAAGTTTTAATCTTAAAAACGTTTATTTTAATTAGAATATTTGATAAAAAAATACTATAGTACAAAAATTTTCATAGGGTAAGAAAAGAAGTTGATAGGTTCTTAAAAATATTTTTTAGGATTTGAAAAAAAGTTTAATGGGATAAAATAAAATGTACTCTTCTCATAAAAAGGAGTAACATAATATAAGGAAATAGTTTAAACAAAAATGGGGATGAATAATTACCTTACATTTATCATTCCTAATCTTTGTTTAATGTATTCAAATATATTAGAAGGCAATGGTTTTGTAAAAATATCAACAACTAGTACTTGTGCTATGGTGATTAGTAAAATAATATCTCTTTTTAGTGTTTGATCCCTAGGAAACTGATGCCGAATATCTAGATGATTTTCATTTCAGTGATGTGCGTGGATTTTTCATAGGACTATAGTAATAGTGTTATCAAGTAGTATTTTATTTTTAGTAAAACTAATTCCATAATCAATAAGTTTGTGTTGCATCCACAACACCTGACCACAACAAATTATAACTACCACATATTCAAATTAAAAAGTGGAAAGTTATATTGAGTGTTGTTTCTTACATGAACAACAAACTAATGAGTCACCTTTCAAATGACATGTTTTAGATGCACTTTTTGTATCAATTCTACAACCATCAAATTCAGTATTTGGGAAAAAATATTTCAAACTAATTTCTAGAATAGAAAAAAAGTCCGAAATCCACAGCAGCCTTTAAATAATGAAAAATCTAGTTCACAATTTTTAAATGGTATTCTTTTGGATTATATATATATCTTGCATAAAATACTACAAAAAAAAAATTAATTCTGGATTAATAGCTCTTAATTATAGTAAACTTCCAATCATACATCTAAAAGTCATTTGATTAACTAGTTGTCCAGTTTCATCATGTTGAAGAGTATTCGAGGTTCCAATTGGAGTAATTATACTCTTATTATTGTCATATACAAAATTTTTAATAAGATAATTAATATAATTATGTTGGGATATATATATTTCTTCTAGTTTTTGAGAAATTTTAAAATCAATAATTAATGTTAACACACCAATAATACTCATCTCGAACTCATATTTCTTAAGATTCACAAAGTAATCTATTAAATATTTCTAACATGACCAGAATATAATTTCATTGACATAAATTTTAAAATAAAACTTTTTATTATTTTTTTCCTTATAAAAAGGGTTGTATCGACAATTCACTTACCAATTTGTTTTTGTAGCAAAATATTATAAGTCTATCATACAAGGCCTTTGGATAGTTTTTAAGACAATATAAATCATTGGTAAGTTTAAAAACATATTCATGATGTTTTGTCTCTTAAAAATCAGGTGGTTGTTCGATATAAACATCCTCTTGAACATATCCATTACAAAAATCACACTTCACATCCATTTGAAAAAATTTGAAATTAAATAATGACGTAAAGGCTAATAGAATTTGAGAAGATTCAAGTATAGTTGCTATAGTATAGGTTTCTTCATAGTATATTAATTATTTTTTATTATATCCTTCAAAAACAAATCTTGCTTTATTTCAAAAAATGATTCCATTTTCTTCACATTTGTTCTGAAGACCCATTTTATGCCAATAACATAGATTTCTTTAAGTCTTTCATCCAAGGTCCAAACTTTGTTCCTTTTGAATTCATTAAGTATTCTTGCATATCCTTAATCTAATATTCATCACTTAAAGCCTCATCAAGACATTTTGTATGAAATTGGGAACGAAATGCTAGATTCTCTACTTCATTTATTAATGAACTTATATTCCTTAGGGGTTGATTTACATCACCAATATACTATCACTGGAATGATTCCTAAGGATCAACTTACTTGGTTTTTATAAAACCTATTCATCAACATAATGTATAAATTCTTCTGGAGTAAATAATTCAAAAATAATTTCTTTGCTATTCTCCTTATTATAAGAATATTCTATCAGGAGATGAAAATAAATTCTTTAATACACATTATAAGATGTAGGTTGAGATTGATTAAAATCAAAAGGATCAGTTTTCATAAAAATTAACATCTACTATTTCCCCAACAATACAATAATATTTATTGAAAACTCTATGAGACTTAATGGTAGAGAAATAGCCTAAAAATATACATTAATCAGACTTGGGTGAAAATTTTTGTATGTTATATATTGTATTAAAAATGAATACATTACATCTAAATAATTTGAAGTGTGAATTTTTTTTTTGGCCTATCCATAACTCATAAGGTTTTTTATTATGAAATAGCCTTAATAAAACTAGATTTATCATATAAAAAGTTGTACTAATAGATTTAGCATAAAAATGTTTATCAATCGAATACTCACTCAACATGGATCTTGTTATATCTTGAAGAATGTGGTTTCTTCTTTCAACAACACCATTTTTTTAGGATTTATAGAAACTGAGAAGTTATGAGTAATGCCATTTTTACTATAAAAAGTTTCAAAATCTAATTTTTCAAATTCTCCACCATGATCACTTCAAATGGTTATTAATGTAAAGTTTTTCTCATTTCTAACTTTGGCTGTAAAAGATTTAAAATATGAAAAGGTTCAGATTTTTTTCCATGAAAATAGACCCATATAAATCTGGTGTAATCCTCAAATTGAAAAAATACATAGTATTTTCATCCAATACTTTCAGTTTATGTAGTACCAAAAATATCCATGTGCACTAATTTTAAAAAATAAGTAGTTTATACTTCACTAATTGGTTTAAAGAATAATTTATGTTTCTTACCATATTGACAAGTGTCACAGACTTATGAAGAATCAAATCTAAGATCCAGTAAATCCTTAAGAAGTCCTTTATTAGTAAATTTTTATAAATTCATAAGGTTATAGTGTCACATCTATCTAATTAATAACCAATATTGATCTTCTATTTCACTATAGTAAGGTATGTGTTGGATATTAAGGTCCTCTAAGTTATGTGTGTAAGCATTCTTATACTGATGAGTATAAATAATGAATTCATCCTTGTAATTGTGTACTAAGCATTTATCATTCCTAAAATTCACAAGGTAACCTTCATCACAGAACTTGATTATGCTTATAAGGTTTTTCTTAAGACCAATAAAAAATAAAACATTTGAAATCAAGGATTTTCCAAGAAGAACAATGTTAACTATACCAATGATTTTCCATGATCATTGTCTCTAAAGGTAACTCTTCCACCTTTAAGTTCATAATTTTGTTCAAATTTGTGTTTGTTACTAGTCATATGCCAGGAGAACCACTATCCATATACCATGTATTTATATTATAGGTATCATCATTGATTTCCTAACAACAAAAGGTTAGTTCTTTAGAATCCAAACATTCATGGATTTGAAATTTTTAGAATGTAAAAACTTTGTAATCCACATTTGTTTTGAAATATTGGATTTATGAAATCTTATGTATTGGAATTTATTTACATCAATTGTTTTCCAATGTCCATCTCATTGACACTTAGTGCAGAATAGGCAGTTTCGAGAACCAAATAATTATTGCTAAAAATAGTTTTTGAATGAGAGTAACCAATTCCAAAACTATTACTTAGAGGATGATTTTTTATAAATATTATCAAATTCTTTCCTACAAAAAGTAAAGTTTGATAAAAGTTTCTTTAGATAAAAGATTTCAGATTTTGTCCTAATGAATAAATTATTATCCTCACAACTATTTGTTTTATAATTAGGTTTTGTCTCTAAATTATTTTTCTCAGAAACAATGTATCAAGATACTCATAATGTTTTTCCTTTACAGAGTTTACTTCCTCATGGTTTTTGTAAATAGAAACAATTTTGAAAGATTTTCCATCATGATCTTTATAATGATCTGATACTTATTTTGTTAAAACATTGATTCTTGAATTTTCTTTATCAGTTTTCTTTTTCATTTTAGTATTTTCAGTTTTAAAAAAACATAGAAAATCAAGATCTTTCTACAAAAGAAGTTAAATTATCCTCTTTTGAGTAAGATTTTTCATCCAACGAAAGATATCTATTCTCATCAAGATAATTTTCACTTAAAGAAATATTTTTTATGGATTCAATAGGGTGTACCTCTAATATAAAAATATTTAGTGTCAAAAGTTATTCTAGATAGAAGTCCAATACACTTATGTTAAAAAATTTCCTTCTTTGAGGATTCATCAAAACAGTATCCACCACCTAAAAACCAAGTATAATTTTTCTTCAATACATTCTTTCATTTCGGCTTGTAGTACATAAATAATTTCTCTTAGAATGTATGTCTTTTATTTTGAGCCATGGACCATCATGTATGATGTGTCACACATTCTTGCATTCATATCTTGTGACTTCCAAATATTTCTTATCCTTATTTTTCTTTTTATTATATTAGTATTGAAAATATTTCCTACCAATAATCATTGCCATCCTTCGAAAAATATTGTCTTTCTCATTCTCTGAATTCTTAGATTCACTTGAGTCTGATTGAACAACAACATTCATCATTGTTAACTTTAATATTTTCCCAGGTATCTTGGCATTCATTTGAATTGAATTTTTAGTTAAAGAAACACTTAAATTATTTTTATTTTAATATTCAACATCTTTGTTCAATCTATTCTCTTATTTTAAAAGAGTTCCAAATAACATATCAAGAGTAACATTTGTAACATTTCTTGATTCATCAAATGTTCTTTTCTTTGACTATCGTTCTTTATGACTAATTTCTATGATATTTTCCACAAGAAATTATTATTCTAATAATTTTTATCCCATTTATTTTAAGCTATTTACAATAGTTATTAATATTTGTTGAGCTTTAGTTATAAGTTCTCCAAATGAAAAAAAACATGATAGTCTTCTCTAAGAATTTATCTTCTTCTGTCGATGACGTTAGATGTAACAAAATGAGTAATCTATGATTTCATCCAAATTTTATTTGATGCTTAAAAAGATGATATATGGTTGTATATATTTCTATTACTAGGAAAAATTAATTTATTGTGAACCTTTTTGTTTAGTTTAATTCATGTATCTCTTGATTTGTGAAAATTCGCACTTCTTTATTAAGAATTTTCTAATCTCCAGTAAGCATTACAAAATTTCCAACACCAGTATTGATAATAAAAATCTTCATTCTATCTTTGTAGTATTTGTAGTCATTACCATAAAAATATGTGCTCTTGTATGATAAAATTTTTATATTGATCCGATATTAAAACCATCCATATTTATAATAAAAAATTCTTTTTACACAATATATGTTTGTAAAAAAATATTTATAAACAAAAAATACTTTTCCATGATACATGTTAGTAATAAAAATATTTATAAGCAAGAATATTATGAATTAAATATAAATAACATACCAAGGTAATGTAAAAAAATATATGAACAATAAAAACTTGCTCTGATACCAATTATTGGGTGGAAATATGTATGTAGATGCCCAATTACAAGAGCTGGTGAATTTTATGTTTAGAAACTTCATTTTTTAATCTTATAGAAGTCGTTTTTTAATAAAGTTAAAGAAATCAAGTTCACCAAATCCTCTTCTGTAAGGTTAAGTAAAACACCATAGTTTCAATAATGATTATTATAATAATAAAAATATGATAAAGGTTCTATTAAACAAGATCAAATCTTAAATATTATAGAATCATAAAGTTGGAGTTTATACAATATATAATGTATAAAAAGTAACACTTTATATTTATAAGAAATCACATCGTAATTAAGAAACTTGTAATAAATTAAGTAGTACAAGTGAAATTAAATATTATAACCCAAATAATAGGGTATGCAATAACTTTTCATAATAGTCCCTAGATTTATAATTTCAAAAACATTAGTCTTACCCACACCAGGGTAAGTCCTCAATCTGCAAAAGATAGGATATAGCTTCTGTCATGCTAACCCTAAAATACCTTGATTAAGTAGGCAATCAACACCTTTGACTTTCTCTAGTTGTATGCTCTTGAATGAGAAGGTAATTTATAACTTTGTCTGCCTTTATCATGGAATACCATTATTAAAGAATTAGATGTATGAAGAAAATATTAAAGAGACAACCTGACAAGGTTTCTTTAAGATTGAAACTCTTTTACCAATGTAATAAAAAAACAAGGAAAAAGTAGCTCACACTTTCAAACATTAGTATCATGATATCAAATAAACAGCAAGGACACACACACATAGTTTTTGATATAGTTTTTTACAAATGAATATGTTACCAGTTATATATATTATATAAATGATACGGTTAACTTGGTCTCCAATGATCATATTTTTTTTCAGAAATTTTGGAGGGACATGTACAACTTCTACATACAACATTTACAAAATAACAGATTAAACAACATCATTTTAGAAGAAGGAAAAATATCATGATAAACAATTTCATATAATCATTATTGAAAATATGAATTAATCTGATTATTTGTATATGAACAATAAGGATATAGTAACTAATTAGTTTTATGAATGTTGTAAAATTAGATTCCTAAAACAAGGATAATAAGATTCTTTAAATGGTGAGAAACAAATTTTGGAAATAGGGATAATCAGATGTAATAAACTGAGATAATCTGACTCAATAAACTGTGTTAATAGGATTTGATAAACTTGGAGAATTAGATTCAAGAAACTCTATAAATCAGATTTAAAATTTTATGGGAAATAGATTTGAGAAATTGTGATAAAAAGAATTGAAAATCAAAGGGAATTGGATTTGAGAATCATTGAGAATCAGATTTGAAAATCTGAGCAAATTGGATTTGAGAAACTGTGGGAATCAGATATGACAAACTAAGCGAATTGGATTCGAGAAACTGTGAGAATTGAATTAGTAAAATAGTGAAAATCTAATTATAAGTATGGATATAATTTCTTTTATTGGTTTCATTTTCTATTCATTCTTATGGAAAATATTTTATATATATAGATTGAAAACAACATAAAAGGGATTAAATAACATGAATTCTATTATTCTCAAATTTGCATAAAATTATTTTATTGAACCTTATAGAAAGAAAATATTAATAAATCAAACATGTTTGTTATTTCCAAAACACAATGGAATGAGAAAATTCATAATTCTTTTGAATCAACAACGAAAGAGATTCATGGTGTGTTTCAAGGGTATGTATGCCCCTAAGGAATTCATGAATTGAATCCAGTTCACATTGTGAACTTCTCAGTACCTCGATTTTTTATATAAAAAAGGACAATAATGCGCCCCCTCTACTTTTTCATCGGATATGAGAGGTACTTAGGAGTGTTCCTAGTCATTTGGAACCTCATTCCCCTCTCTTAGGGTTTTACATATCTCTCATGTTTAGTGTCCTTTTTTCTTTACATTGATTAATTTGTCTATTAATAGTAATTTTATGACTCCTCTTGTTTCTTTCTTCCTTTTGTCTTTATATCATTGGAATTATTTTGTCGTGAGATAATGTGCCTTATTTTTAGATCATTTATAAAAAAATATCCAAAACTAGCTCAAATAAAATCCCAATAAGGTATGAGTAGAGAATCCTTCATATAAGGTAGGTGGTTTATTATTTTTTCCTCATGTTTTAATGATTTATAATTTACTTTGTTATGACACGTGCTAGTGTTTCTGTGTGATACCTCTATAAATGTGAAATTTGTGTTGTAGACCATAATACCTTAAACTAAATAAATTTTAACATTAAATTTCATTAGTGGAGGTAGATCATATCAACATGGAACACTTATTAAAAAAACTTAAAAATTATGAAAAAAAACTTCTAATAAAACAACTAGTTGATGTGTGTTGTCTTATAAAATGTGAATGGAGTAATTAATTGGATTACATAAAATACAAAACATATAGACCTCTCCATCCAATCACAAACATTTTACCAAACAACTTTACATGGGTTTTTGGTTTGGGTTATGCTTAGAATTTATAATTTCAATTTAATATAAGATGAATGGAAGAACCATTTCAAATGAATGTTTTTTCTAATTATCAATAAAGACTTATTCTAGTAAATGAAATTGATAAATTTTATATGGAATGCTAAGGTAAATGACTTTATTATTATTTAATTGAAATGATAAATAGTTTTGGTACTCTTAAATTATATGTGACTAGTGATGTGAAACGTTTAGAAACATAGCCTTCCCTTTTTTAAAATTTAAATAAAATATATCATGAACGCCTTGAGGGATACTCGAATTTCTATTTATTAAATTCCTTGGATGGGCACATATACTGTTGAGATTATTTAATTCTTTTAATGATACATGAAAATAATTTTTATAGAATTCCAAGGACCAGATCATAGGTTACATGTATTATATTATTTTGGGAGTGATAAATGGTCCCCAAGGTGTAGTAACTTGGACAGTCTTACTGGGTGGCTGAGTTATTGTACTCAGGAGAAATACTTAGTTCCCTAGTGGATTTCCTTGGAAAAGCATAGTAGGTAGATACTTTTGTGTTACTCCATGAGTGATACATGGTTTCCTATTGTTGTACCCTAGATAGGCTCAGGAGTTATTTATTTATTCCTTGAGTGATATTTTGATTCCCATGTATTAATTCCATAGATGGACTCATATGGTGAGTTGTTTATGCTACTCCTTGAGTGAAACTTGGATTCCTATATAGTAATTCCATGGATGTAATCATAGAGTTAGTTGTTTATATATGAGTTTAGTGATACATGGATTCCCATGTAGGATTTCCAGGGACGGGCTAATAGGGTGATTTGGTTATATATGCCATGGGTGGTACTTGGATTCCCATGTAGAAATTCTTTTTATGGACTCTTATGGAAAATGAATTACATTGATTCTTGTTTATTATTACATAAGATTAGTGGTATTTTCTTATTTTAGTTATTATGATAGGAATCCTAGGTTATGTATGCAGGGTCCCTACCCAACTAATGGAAGCATGATCAGATTTATGTGACTACCCATATTTTACTCTTTTATTTTAGATACCCTTTTTATGGACACCTAGACATATAGCCATGGGTACTAAGACTTTGTTATCACTATCACCATACCTTTTGTAGATAAAATAAGTTTTTTATGGTGTGTATATATCAATTATTATTCCTATTAAAAATATTCTTATATATATATGAGGTTGTTTTTAGAGAAATTCTGGTTTAGGTCAAACTAGGTATAGTCGACCAGGTGTCCATAGGGAAGCTAAGTCAACTTGCATAGAATTTTTTTATTTATTCACTATTTTATTTATCATACATGCACACTGTTGTATGTTATATTCACGGAAATTATTATTCACTACACATAATTGGTGGTGTCCTAGTAGGTATATCTCAAACCCTATTCGATCCCCCATTGCATAAGGGTCGAACAGACCTCATGATTGTAGGATCATGTTTATTAGACTATGTTTGTGTTTTATACTTGTACCTTGAGATTTGGAAGCATAGGACTGATTCACAGCATATTATGGTCTTGGTGTCGTCCTTGGTTCTTTTTTATATCTTTTATACTATTAGTGTATCACCGGTTTTATGTTTACTCCCTTATTTATAGTTTTATCTTTGGACATTCATGTGTCGTTGCATATTTATATTGGGTAATTTTATCAGTTATTGTTATATTTTTCTTACCTAAAATCTATTTATATTGATTATTCTATTTTTAGATACTTTTTTCACTATTTATTTTACCATTTTGTTTATCTGATCAGGAGGTTATAGTCTATCTCCCATACCATTATTAGACCGATATTTCTAGTCGACAACATCTTGTGTTCGAGGAGGCATGCTTGAGGTCACGTGACCGATCAACATATTGAACCACTTCAATGGACCCTATGTAAGTACATTACCATATATTACATATAATTAGATGTTTTAATATTAATTGAAAACCATATATCTATCTCCTCTTCCATCAAATAGAAAATTAAACAGATATTCATATGTATGATATACTACCACCATGTGAAAAAATGTAAATATTTTTCTATCACCACCTTTAATGGATGGTTAAAATGATAAATTTATAATGTATATATGTGAAATTAATTAAATAATTAAAATTAATTAAATTTAATATATCATATATTTTATCACCTTTTGATTTATTGAAGAGATATAATATTGTTCATGTATACGTGCGGACAACCAACTCTATGAAGTGATGTGATTTTTTTCATTACCACATCACATGGATGATATATATTAGTATATTTAAATGAATTATCTCGTATTTATGAAATAATTTTAAATCTATAAATTCAAAATAAATATAGCCTTCTTTCAAATGTCATTTTAGACGTATGAACCAAATATTGTCAAAAAGTATGATATGAAATTAAATAATTAAGTATTTATATTTAAAATATTATAAAATAAAATAAATGGAATAATAAACCTAAAAATATTGCCTAATATTTTAAATAATTATCTTATGGTTATTATTCAGGATAATGAAGATCATACATGGGAATTCAGACACGATGTAAGGGACACTTTTTTTAAATAAAATCTTTTAAATGTTGTAAAGATTTAATTCATAAATCATTCACTTACATGACCATGTTATTAAAATTATTTCATGGATGTATTTATATGGGAACAAATTAATTATAAAGTAAATTTTATGTTTGTTTTTAAAGCCATTCAGTGGTTTTTTTAAAATAAATCTTTTTGTGTAATAATTTTTTGATAAAAAGGCAAAAGAAATGTTTTATTTTATCATATAAGACATAATCAGTTTTTTCAACCACGATAACCATTATTTTATGTTTTTATTACATTATAATAATTCAAGTTTACTAAAAATATAACCACTCTTTCTTTTTTGTTCTAATAATTTTATTTTTGAAAATTTGGATTTAAAGAAATGGGATATATCAATATCAAGAAATGTCTTCTAATGGCTGAAACAATTATTTTTATGAGTGTACTATTGAAATAAACGAGATTTTGGGTTTTAATATTATGTTATGCTTCATGGTAATTGTTTATTAAGATGGTTTGTTCCATTATAAAAAATTATATTGGTGGTTTTTTATATTCTTTTAACGCATTGAGAAAGATTTATGTTCGATGTTCATCATGGATGTTATTACATTTGAAACCATAAAGGTTATTCCATTTTTAATAATGATTGTTTTCTATTTTTAAGTGTAGATTTTATTGAAATATTGATATGAAAATTATTTTCCAAGTAACCTATATGATTTATCATGAAATTTTATAGTTTTTAAAGGAAATATTATGATTTCAGAAGGAAATGAAATGATATTATTTTAAAAGGAATGTAAATGTTGCATCTTAAGGATGGAATGTATAGACCTTTTTCTAAAGAAATTACATGTATTTTAATGATTTCTATGAAACACTTATAAGTTTAATTTTTTCTTTAATGTTTCTTATGAAGTGATTTATGAAAATATTTGTGATAAGTTGTTGAATTTTTTTGTAATAAAATTTTTAGTTTGAGCTAAAATTTTAATTTTAAATGGGAAATTGTTATGAGTATTCTTAGACAAACTGATTTATTTATTCTTTTATGTATATTTTTATTCTTTTTTTCTCATACTATATTTTTTGAAAATAATGCCTAGGTTTTAAGGATAACTAGGAACATAGATGAAGATTAAATGAAATTAATAATGTTTTATAGGGAAATAAAACATGTTTCTTTTTAAAAGTTATTTATTATGAGAAAAATGGATATAGAATAGAAGAGTCCACATTGTAATATAAGGGTTTTAATTTTAAGATTTTTGACTTAATTATCTAAAAATTGAACATAATAGGTCCAAAAATTCTAATAAATTGAATTAATGATTAAAAACTCAAGATTATGTAATTATTTAATGTCAAGTCCTAATATTTTATATGAATCCATACATAAAATAGAGTTGAATAGACTATAAGAAACTTATGGAAATTCTAGAAGGAAGAAGGGATATGTAATGAGAAGATGGATCCTCGAACCCCATAGTAGAATATATTAGATAAAATGATGAATCTATTTTTAATAGAGAAAAATCTATGTTTGAGGATAAACTCAAGAAATCCTATGGGGTTTTTGGAAGAATAACTCATCATGATGTCTAATCACATAAATATAATTCTAGTGTCAGTAGTTGGAATGAAACTTGTGGATGAGATATGGTCTTAAAAATGACTATAAGTTCGTAATAATAGATTCTTTATTAGTTTATCATGTGTTCGTGTAAATGATAAGGACCATTAAAAACGTAAATAAAAATATAAATTATGTTTTCACGTAGTTTTAGAGATGAATAATTTGAATATTTTTTATGGGAAGATGAATAAAAACAAATCATCAGAAGCATGAATGTTTTTCATTGATGAAACAGTAATGTGGAAGGATCAAAACATGGTGGAGTAAGAATTTATTGGGTAATGAACTATCACTATCTAGGTTGATTAGTGTCCCCATGGTTCTCAAAAACCAGTGAATAAAGATATATATTCTAGGGAAATGTCAGTCCAGATGTAAGATCATCAGAATGACTCAAGTGTTCAAGAGTAGCTGAAGCTCGAGGGATAGAATCATAAATTCATACCATAGATGTTAGAGTATCAAAAGATTAGTTTTCAAAAGAAATAGAAAAGGTATGTAGTTCAGTTTAGCTAATTCAATTGAGGAGATCACCCAAAATCATGAGACCGGTAAATAGGTTTTGGTATATTTTAAACACTATACTCATATTGAATTTAGTATAAGATAAAAATGTAATGGAGGGAGATTTTATTAGTGGATTTATACCGTGGGAATTATCCCAGAATGTGGATAAATAATATTTAATTCCCAAGATAACATGGGATAGGGATGAACATCTAGGGGTAAAAAGGTACTTGAGATCATGTGAGTTTACCATATTGAGGAATAGGATAATGGGGAAAATAGATACAAAGAAAATAACCTAAGAGATGTGATTTCAACATAATGAGAGATTTCATTTCATGGAAATATTCTAATTGGTAGTTAAATATTATACCATGAGAACATTGCAAAGAATAGTTTCATTAGAAGATCTATATCTCGAGTAGATGGATGTCAAGAAAGATTTACTTCATAGGGAATTATAGGTGGACACTTATATGGAACCACCAAAAGGTGTACATAAAATGGGGATCCTAATTTGGTATATATACTTAATAAAATATTATATGACTTAAATTAAGAATCATGCTAGTGGAATAAAATATTTAATGTATTCAAGGAAGAAAAAGGATTAAAAAGGTTTAACACTAATCATTACTATTATAGGAAGCAATGATATAATGTTAATTTCAACATTTTACTATTATTTTTTGATGACTTTTTGTATGATAGATTATATTTTTAAGGGATTAAGAAATTTAGAAATCTATTATCTGTATGTTTTGAGATGAAAGTCACTAGGTAAGATAAGAAAATAGAGTGGATGAGGATATATAGAGATAAAAAACTATCTATTTGGAAATATCTCAAAAGTTTTATATATTGAAAAAATAAACAATTTGGAATTATCGAATAAAACCCATTTATTAACCTTTTTAAAGAAACATTAAAATATCAAAGGAATAAGAACCTATAATAGATAAACAAAAACAAGAGATGAAATATTTTACATACACTTTAGCTTACATAATTATAATAAAGGATATGATATTTACATGACTATTTAGAAGAGCACATTAAAATTAATATCTACTTTTGAAGGAAAAACATCTATTTGATTTCATGTATACATAATATTTTAGCATCATGTAAAACAAAATTAGAGTATATTATTGAAATAGGATTTGGGAGGGTGATGATTAATTTGTTGTAGTAACTGAAGTTATTGGGATGTTGTCAGAAAGGGGAATTCATTTTAATGATACAAAAGGTGAAATCCACCTGGATGAAATTCTAATTTTCCATGAAAGGAAAAAATCAAATTGACATAAAGACCTTTTTTAGCTAAAATCTAGTAGAGTTTCTCATGATTTATTTAGATCAATAATGTATGCTAAAGCATCAAGCCTCAATTGGTCATGAGTGAAAAAAGAAGTGAAAAGTAGGGTAAAACTATTACCACATAGTAAGGGAAATTTCTTTTATTTAGTGGTAATTGGATCATTGTAACTTTTTTATATTGAAGACATCAAGGTTAGTTTAAAATGCTAATAGTTTTCAAGAGAGATTTCTATAAAAAGAATGATCAAGAAGTATTTATTTGGGTAAAAAATAGTGGTTAATAATGTTATGGGAAATGAATATGACATTACATTTGGAGGCTCCTCAATGAATAAGGGAATATGGTGTGGTGGAGAAAATTAGAAATTTTTCCTATAACGGAAGTTGGGACCAAACCAAAAAAGTGACCTTGACATAGAATACATTATCATAGTTTTATATAGTGTTAATAATCATATAATTAAACAATATTTTTTATGTTTGTTAGGTGGTTGTAATATTTAAACATATGATAATAGGATGAATTCACAATTTTTCATCCAATACATGTGGGAAAAAATTCCAAAGCACATTAAATTATCATGTATTTATTTACTACATTACATACTTCACTTGAAAGTTTTTCTATTTCTTGTATTTATGTTTTGTTTATTGTTTTTGGATAAGATGTGTGAGAGAATATTACTTTCTGTAGTGAGTAGTTTATAGTGAATTCTTACATTATATACAATTTTTAAGGTGTAAATAGTTGTAGAGACCGTGTTTTCTTTTCAATGTAACACTTTGAAATGTTTCCACATAAATATTCAGAGATTATATCTAAGAGGTAGTGCGAATCTATGGATCGGTGTGCCTATAATTGATTTCATACAAATATTAAAAATATTTTATATTATGCAGACATGATTTCATAAAGAAAATGGGATATAACTTATATGGAATCTCGAATCAGAAAAATGATACCATAGTTGAGTTAAGAATTCAATTTTTAGCCTAGATGGGACTTAAAATAATCCAGTGGGGGGGGATTCGGATAAATGCAATCATTAGAGATAAATTTAGTGGGGGTAATTGATCAATTAATTTAATTAATTAACTAACTAACTAAATTTGGATTTTCCTATTAATACATTGTTTTTGAATGATCTCTTGGGTTTTAAATATAACCCAGGGATCTTTGAAATATATTCTTCCTCTCCTGCATTGGACAATCAAATTCTGACCATGACGAGAATCAAATCGAGGCAGATTGAGACATAGTGAACATAAAAAACTACTCTATTCATTTTAAAGTGCCTTATTTGATGAATAACTATCCAAAAATCAAGAAGGACTTGTCATTGGTCGACTCTACCACATTTTATTAAACTATTATTCACGATCACCTTCTTATCTTTGATTTGTGCCAATTTATAGTCCTTTCATATCCATATGTATAGATTAAATATATTATTCAATTTTTTCCCACTTCAGATACCTTAGATTGTGTTATTTGAATAGGAACACATGGAAAACTGTTGTTTCACCTTTTCTTGTTCATTTCTCCCTTCATTCTTCGCATTAGTCTGCATTGGACTATGGGGTTGCAATTTGACATTTTTTGGTAGGAGCGAGCCTGATTGGAAAACTATATTCATGAAATATATGTGTTCAAGGTATGGTTTTTTTGAATTATATATATAATAGAAGGTCCATTCGGGTCACATAGACCATGTAGTAGCGCAGTTCACACAGAACATGCCTCAAAAGAAGATCAGAGAAATAGGAGTAGTAGCCACCAGATATAGAGCTAACCGGATTGGAAGAATGAGAGGGTATGGAAGTTGCCATCGGGACCAGGAAACATGCAGCTTTTTTGGGGGAAATTCTAGATGATCAGCAATTCAAGTTGGGGAGCTAGGTGATCAATGATACAAAAAGCTGGGGAGGGACAGTTCAAGTGGGCTGGGCCTATGGTTCATGTATTGGGCATGGAATGCCTCTGGGCCTTCGGGTCATGTATTTTGGGTTTGTCGGGCCTTGTTCCTAGGGCCTACAGGTTATGTAAAGTTCCCCATAAACCATTAAAATGGGGATTATCCATAATAAAAATAAAAAATAAGGGCTTCAAGCCATTTGGGCATGGCCTATAGGGACTCAGCTATGAAATCTAGGGTTTTATGAGATTATAAGTATCAAATATAATGTAGGATCCCAAAAGTTGTCTGAAGGTTATGCGGGTGGCCTGGAATGTACTCTAGAAGTACACATGCATGGCTATTGTAAGTCACATTCCATGTGCTTCAGTATACTGACATAAGAAGGATACACAGACACATTCGAGGAGAATGGTCAGGACCACGTTGGGCTGATGACCATTGTTTATTACACCAAAATTTCTTGTATGGATACATGGGAAGTGATATTTGTTCCTACAGAGACACAACCAGGAATTGGGGTGTTTCCCTAAACCATTTGGTTACCCATACATTCTATGTACCCATTCTTTCCTTCTTAGGAACATTCAATCTATTATATCTCCTTCATTGGGACTAATATTCCAGCCCGCAGGTATCCTGTACTTTGTTTTTTTCATGTATATAATGTTGGTGGACTCCATAGTGGATTTTGAGATACGATTCAAGATGTCCTAAGTGGGATTCCTGATGACAAAAGTTATCAAGCAGGATCACTAGGGATATTAGAGTTGCACCCTCCCACTAGGTTGGGTAGGGGTTCCCTATATATCTATATAGTGGGACTCTTTTATAGGGTAGGGAATGGGTACTCTATCTATTATTAGAGTGGATCAATCCTACTATGATATTGAATGGTTCTTCTTCCTATCCACTGAGTGACACACTCCTATAGAGACAGGGTGTGGGTCCTTGACTATGAGGGAGACACCCTCTTAGTGGGCAGGGCATGGTTCTTTTACCTGTTATCTGAGTAGAACCCTACTATGGTATCAGGGAGTGGGACCTTTACTATAGTATAGGTACCCTTATAAAGGGTAACTAATGGCTTCTATCTCTATTATCTGAGTGACACCATATTGTTGTATCAAGGTATGGGTCTTTGACTACTACAGTGGAAACCTCCAACTATGATAGTATGGTTCCTCTACCAACTACAGAGTCGAATCCTCTAGCTAGGCTAGGCTTGGAGACTCTACTAATTACTTTAGTGGCTCCATCCTACCGGGATAAATAATGGGTCCTCTATAAATATACTTAGCAGAACCCTCCTATTGTGTCTGGGCATGGGCCCCCTAAATAGAGATTATTCTTCTTGACTATGTGGTATAGTTGAAACATGTGGCTTGAATTGGATGTGTCTTCAGATAGAAATGATATGTTGGGCATCATTGGTGGACTCCAGAAATATTAGAACTCATTTTATGGGTTGCGCTGTGTGATGGAGATCCCACTCTCTCTCATTTGGTTTTCTTTGGCTTCACCATATATATATATATATATATATATCCATCTGGTTTGATTTTTACTCTCTTAGATGGTGTTGAACTTCCTATCATCTACTGTCTATTGTCTAATATTTATTTTCTATTATCTATATATTCTTATCATGCCTCTTACTGCTCATCCTTTGTCTTTCAGGGTATCCTACTGGGTATGTACATAATTACTCATGCATTGTATTTTCCCACACTTTTCATGTCTTATGAAGATGACAGATATGTTAGTGGTGACTACAAAGTAGCTTAGGGATACTTAGTGCATTGAACCACATATAATGGTAATAGCTTAATGATCAAGAGTTGTGATCTCGTAGAACATTTTACACATAGTTTGTTCATTTTGGGAAATATTTTTTGTTGGGAATATATTTTTTCCCTTTACATTCAATTTTCATCGTCGTATTCCTCTTCACACTAGATGTTTTCACATGCATGGTAAAGTTCTACCTATTAAATATTTTTATTATTATTCCTATAAACCGATGCATTGAGGTGGTTGGGTGTGTGAAATCATGTAAATTATATAAATGGATCCTATGATAGATATTCCTTTAGGTGGATTTTCGCAAACCCCTAGCCTATAGTGGTGAGATTGGGGTAGTTTTGGATCGATCCCCCTTGGGTTTGGCCATGATAGAATGGTGTCAGAGGTGGTTTGAACCTTGTGATTGGGTATGGATTAATACTCTTTTGAGGATGTGGTTGTGATTAGAGAAACAATGTAAAAGTGTTTTTAGTATGGCTTTTAGGCCATGGAATCTAGTGTTGGTGTGGGGGCCGACATATCCATTCATTAGGACCACGACTGCCTACTTGTTAACATATCATACCGAGACATTAGTCATAGGGATCAATGATAAGCGCCTCATATAATATTGATTCTTTTTAATTTAATTTATCAACATGGTCCTCATTGTATATATAATTTCTCATCAGACAGTGTTATGACATGATTAAAGTTTTAGAATTCCTTCACGATGACAGCTAGTCCGGTTACCAATTCTAGATCGTGATGAAGATATGATGAGTGATGATGTATAATTTCATGTTCCATTGCATGAGATAAATCCTCTAGGTTGATAGTTATAAGCACCCCACCTATTTAACATTAGATCCTATAAGTATGAGAGGTTGAGTATGGGGTAGGCTTAGCACACACCACAGGTTCTAGCACCCAAGACAATTGAGGATCCCTAGAGAGCCTAATCTTTAGGAAGTGGAGGATTGGATATAGTTCGTGGTCCTTGTTTTAAGGATTATTTGGATACTAAAGGATCATGTGGTTGTGTAAGTAGCTTTTTTTTTCCATGGATCATTAGGGAACTGGTTGATTCTTATGACCCAGATGCACGATGAGTCGATACTCTCATGGCTCGACATATAGCAGTTGTTCTATGAGGAGTACCACAATGATTTATTGATTTAAGTTTTAATTTAGGAGATTCTTGAGCTGCATAATGGTGGGGTGATAGTAGCTATGTACAATGAGAGATTCACATACCTTATATGATGCTCCCTTTAAATGATCCATGATGGCTACTTCTGAGAATGAATGTTTGAGCAGGGACTCTATAGAGATATTCTTGCTAGTGTCAAACTCTTGTCCACTACCACCTATTTAAGGGTTTTAATTGGGATATTTTGATGGACAGATTTTTATAATAGGGACACTAGGTAGATATAGTTGTTAGTGGGTGTCACACGGTTATTTCGTCTGCAATAGCTAGAAGAGGATAATTTATAAGATCTCTACAAAGGAGAAGTTCCCAAGATCATAATAGAACATGTGGTTCGGGGAAACATAGAGGAACTAAGATTCGTAGAGAGGGGAAATTTTATTCTGGTGATGGGAGAGGTAACACAGTGTGTGAATACCTGATTAGACATGTTCCGGAATGTAGGTAGATATATGAAAAATCTCCATGATAGAGGCATCTCCATGATCTGAGATCTATCAGACAAGGGAAGGGTGGAACCATGGAAGAAGAGTATGTAGAGGATAAGGTGGAGTTATAGGAGGAGGATATATGGGTGGTAGAAGGTGCAATGGGATCCTTCCACCACCACCTCTAGAAGGCATACCACAAGCTCTAGAAGCTAGTGGTCGGGGCCATGGAAATGTGTAGGCAATGAAAGATTATGTCTCCATGGATCATGAGATAATTTGAGGTACATTATATATTTATTATAATATAAATTTATTATTTTTAGACAGTGGTGAGAGTAATTATTTCATCTATTTAATCTCGAGGTAATAGATGGAGCTCCCAATTGATGTTTTTGCCAAATAGCTTTTCCTTGAGCTTCCTATGGGGAATTTTTCTTCTATATCTTTTATCTGTTCGAAGTGTGAGCTATCTATTGGTAGAGAGAGGTACATTTTGGCCCCTTTTCATCATGATAGAACCCTATTCTATAATCTTGCATATGGATTTATTTTTATATGGTATGAACCCATATTGGATTTCATCGATAATGAGTCATATGCCTTAAAAAAGATGGGAGAGATTCTCTTTTATGGGAATGGGAAATATCATGGCTTTTTGAGTGGGTGCTATGAGTAGAAGGCTTCATCCCATCACCCATCAAATGGTGAGTTTATCTCTTGGTGTAGTAGGATCTTCAAGAATCATTATTCATTTACTCTTGGATAATTGTATAGATGTATTCATTGATAATATTTTGGGACTACCTCTATGTAGGGATATGTACTTTTATATTAACTTATCCAAGGAATGCATTGATATATTCTATGGCATATAAGATGGCCCCAACCAAACATTAAGAGATATTTTTTGTATTTGGAGGACCTCTGAAAGAATTATTTTTATCAAGACCAGTGTGTCCCTATGGGAATATGTAATGTTATTCATGAAAAAATTAATATGGGAGCTTGCATATTTGTGTGGATTATCGTCACCTGAACCAGGCCATGATAAAGAAAATGCACCCCTTGGTGATGATTGAAGATCTATTTGACCAGTTAAGAGGTGCGAGTTGGCTCTCGAATATTGAGCTTAGGTCTAGCTACGACCAGTTGACAGTTTTAAGGGCTGATATTCTGGAGATGGAATTTTTGTGTTTTTATGGACACAATGAGTTATTGCAGATTCCCTATGGTGTGAAAAATTCCAAAATCGTGTTTATGGATTTTATGATCTATATTTTATTGTCGTAGTCGGACCAATTTGTGGTTGTATTTATGAATGACATACACATATACTCTACGTCAGAGGATGATCATGCATAACACTTAAAGATTGTCCGATATTTTCTTTGGGATCACCATCTTTATAGTAAACTCTTGAAGTTCCATTTCTAGATTCATGACGTCCACATTTGGGGGAATTATATTTATGAGCCTGGTTTATCCATGTACCCAGTGATGATTGAAGTAGTTCATAATTCAGATCCACCCAATTGTATGCTAGAGGTGTGGAGTTATCTTAGTTTTCCTAGGTACTACATGAGATTTCTAGAAGAATTCTGTAAGATTGAACCACTTGGACTATCCTTACTAGAAAATGGAATCCATCAACTAAGACTAGAAAGTGCTAGAGGGCCTTCAAGGAGTCGAGGTCAAGGAAAATGAGTGCTCCTATTTTGAGACTACCAAAATCGGGCTTAGAGTGTGTAGTGTATCTAGAAGAATAAAAATATAGGATCAGTTGTGTGTTGATGTAGATACATGAATTTATCACATAAGGTTGATCTAGTTGAGACCCCAAGAGAAGTAATTTGTGACTCACAACTTAGATATGGTACTTGTTGTATGCTCACTAAGGATGTGGAGGAAATGTCTATGGGATAGAGTTTTTTTGTTTACTCATACTACAAAATTCTCAGGCACATTTTCATGAATACAGATTTGAACCCGAGACAATGAAACTAGTTGGAGCTTCAATAGGACTATGACTTCATAATAGTCTATAATCCAGGGAAGGGTAACCTAGAAGCATATTCCCTTAGCATGTAATCCATGGATCATTTTGTGTAGAGGCTTCTTAGTAGTTGCATTCCATGCAAATGAACCTAGTTGAGTAGGAGGGTGTGAATTTTTTTAAGGAATGAATCACTTCATTCATTTAAACAGATGGATAGTGGTGCCAATCATGATAAATGAAGAGTTTATTTTAGAGTTCCAAAGTTTCCTTTGGAAATACATCCTGATGTGGGGAAAATGTACCGACACCTTCTAAGTCATTTTTTGTGGGTCGATATGAGATAGAGCATGGCTGAGTTCGTTTCATGGTACTTCACCTATTGGTTGGTGAAGGATGAGGATGAGGTTCCAGAATGTTTTTTATAGCCCATTGATAACACAAAGTGCAAATGGGGTGACATATCCACGGAATTTACGACATGTATTCCCTGGAAAGAGAATGGATATGATACTATCTCAGTGATAGTTGATCGAATCACGATGTCGACACACTTCCTTACTATCATGGATTAGAGTTTACTGGAGAGTTGGGGGTAGATGTACGTACGGGGGATTATTTGATTGCATTGGGTTCTATTTTCTATTGTCTCTGACTGTGATGTGTGGTTCATGTCACAGTTTTTGAGGGGATTGATGGAGGCATTCAGGACCTATATATAGACGAGTACATCTTTTCACCCCTAGATAGATTGGCAGACCAAGAAAACTTTCCATGTGTTAGAGGATATGCTGAGGTCTTGTGTGTTTTATTTTTTTATAGATATGGGACGATCAATTTCTACTGGTGGAGTTTTTTCACAACAATAGATACCACTCTAAAATTATCATGATACCTTTATAGGCCTTGTATGTGAAAATATACAGGCCCCCATATATTGTAAATAGATCTGCGAGACATATCATGTTGTCCTAGAGACGGTGTAGGACAATTTAGAGAAGGTACAGGTCATTCGTGAGAAAATGAGGATATCCTAGAGTAGGCATAAATCTTATATAGATCATAATCGTAGGCCCTTGATGTCCAATTAAGAAGAATGTGTCTTTCTGAGATTCTACCCATGAAGAGGAGTGTGGATATTTGGCTATAGATGAAAGTTATCTCCTAGGTTCATTGGCTCATTCAAGATATTGCAGAGGGTTTTCTATGTTGCTTACCACCTCACCCAACCCCCATAGTTAGAGCGGGTGCATGCCATTTTCCATGTGTTGTAGTTGAAAAGATACTTGCATGACTCAACCCAAATTATTAACTAGGGATATTTGGAAATCAAGGATGGATCCACCTTTGAGGAACACCCTATGTAAATTGAGAATTGATATTAGAGTACACTGTGTGGTTGAACCATCCCTTGGTTTGTGTGTTGTGGCAACATAAGAGCATGCAAGAGATCTCCTCAGAGAGGGAGAGAAAGATGTTGGCTCAGTATCCCAATATTATTGTTTAGTTATTCATTTGTGGGATGAAAATATTAAATGAGGGAATAATGTAAATATCATATATTTTCATTTTTAAAATTTTTGAAATATTTCTATAGATATTTTCAGAGCCATGCGCTTAAACAACATGGGATTCTAAGGCTCGGTTTGACGAGAATTAATTTTATAAAAATTTATAATATATTTTATATTACACAAGAAAGTAGTTTCATAAAGAAAATGATATAACTCTTAAAGATAATCTTGGATCTGAAAACCAAGAACACAGTTGATTCTAAAATGTGATGTTCAATCTTGGTACAACTTAAAATAGGTCGGTGTAGGGCAGTCAGATAAAACCAGTCTTTAGAGTTAAATTTAATGGGTTGATTGAACAATTAATTTAATTATTTATTAACCTCATTTATATTTTACTATTTATACAGTATTGTGGAAGGATTTACATGGTTATCTGTATAACCATGGGATCATTGAGATACATTCTTCATTCCCTATATTGGAAAATTGAATTCAGACAATTTTAAGACACCAGATCAAGACGTAGTAAACACAATGACCTCTTAAATTCACCAGTGAGCACATTTTATTATGAATACTGATCCACAAATCATGTAGGACTCATCATTTGTGTATTCTGCCTCGTTTTATTTAACTACTGAGTATGATCACATTTTTATCATTGATCTAATCTGATTCCCAGATTTTGCATATTCCCATGTAATAATTTAGTGTATTATTCATTTATTTCACACCCTGGATATCATCTATTAGGAATGTTGTCCAATAAATCATGGATAATGATCATTTTACCAATGTTTCTAAGGCATTTATCCCTTCATTTTTTATGTTAGTCAACATTGGATCACATGCCCTGATTTGACATTACCGGGTAGGATTGAGCTTGATCAAACACCCAAATTCTTGAAGAATTCACTTGTGAGGAATGGTTTTTCATATCATAGATGGAATTGAATGTTTTTTGGGATGATTGAGATTGATTTTTTTTATCCAACTCGAATGAGGCATGACATGGCTTACACACACGGTGCAAACGAGAAGTGATGACCTAAATGAGAATTAATTTTCAGCCACTAGAAGGCACAAAATGACTAACAGAGGTAAGACCACTAATTTGAGGAATCCTAGAGGCAAGATCCAAGGTGTATAAGATAGATTTTTAATGTCATGGTAGATTTGTAAATTCTTCCAAGAACATGACTACACATCTTGTAGTTTGAAGAACACGTGGTGTGTCAGACCATTGATGCAACTGTAGGGTTTCAGAATATTCTATGTATCACATGCCTTGTGGGACCACAAATGTTATGTGACCCTTATGCTGGAAACCTGACTCAGGCTCTAGGAGTACATGAGCATGAGAACATCAACTCACACATTTTTTGATGAAGTACACCAACACAGGAAGGATAAATGGACATGAACAAGAATCGTGGGATGGACACTGGATGGGAAAGTAACATTGTGTAGTCCACCTAAATTTTGTGTATGGATATATGGGTAGTGAGATCTGTACATATAGGGAAATAACCAAGTGATGGAGAGATACCACATTCCATATACATTTCCATACACACTACATACCCCTTCTTTCTATTTTTGGAATCTTCAACCTCTCATATCTTCTTCATTAGGACTTGGATTTTGGACCGCAAGTAGCATATCCTGAGTGTTGTTTCATGTAGAATGTGATAGTGGACATCTAAGTGTATTTTTAAATATTATGTGAGATTTTAGAATTATGATTCTTCTTTAGGTATTTCTCAACAATGATAGTAATCAGGCAGGATCACTATGGAAATTAGAGCGGCACACTCCACTTGGGTTGGGAATGAGTACTCTATCTCAATATAGAGCGGAACACTCATACAAGAAAGTGCATGGGTCCTCTATCAATTCTTAGAGTGGAACCCCCATACGAATACTGGTAATGGGTCCCCTACTATGAGAGTGGCAACATCTTACAGGACAAGGAATGAGTTTCCTATCTATTATACAAGATTCACCCTCCAATTTTTTCAGGGCATACATCCTCAACTATCAGAGTGGGAACCTCCTTTTGTGTAGAGAATGAGTCCTCTCTCTAATATCTGAGTGGCACCCTATTTTTGTATCAGTTCATAGCTCCTCTACTACAAGAGTGGGACCCGCTAAATGGGATGGGTATGAGTCCTCTAGATACGACTAGAGTGGAATCCTCTATCTAGGTTGGGAATGGGTCGCCTACAAATTATATGAGTGGAAGACTCCAGAAAGAACATGGAATAAGCTCTCTAGATATCTACTATGTGTAACCCTACTATTGTATCAGAGAATGGTTCCTCTAAATAGATATTTTTCCCATAGACAATGCGGCACATTGGTGATGTGTGGCTTTACTTTGATGTCTCTTCGAAAAGATACAAGAGATTCTGGGAATCATTGCTGGACTCTAACTATTGAAACTCTTTTCTATGGATATACATTTTTTCGGAGATCATCTTCTCTATTTTTTGGGTTTCATTGGTATGAATATATATATATTTAAATATATATATATATATATATATTGGTGTATTTGTACTCACTTTATTTGGGTTGAATTGTATATTTTCTACTATCTACTATCTAATTTCTCTATATATTTTTTATCATGTCTCTTACTACTCTCCCCTAATATTTAATATTGTCCTACTAATTATGTATATACCCACCCCATCATGGGAATTCTACACATGGGACCTATCTTATGCAGGCGATAGACTCATCGGTGGGGACTAAAGAGGAGTGTAGGGATACCTAGTGCATTGGGCCATGTACTGTAGTTGTAGTATAGAGATTAGGATCTAGGTTCTACCAACAGATTTGAATTTTAGTTTTATCTTCTTGGGACATATTTATAGTTATGAGTGTATTTTTACCCTTTACATTTAGTTTTCTTAGTCAAATGCTTATACACGTAGAGGTTTTCAGAGGCATGGTTATATTCTAGATATTCCATCTTTTATTATTATTACTCTTCACTTCTGTATTGAGGTGGCAGGGTGTGTGCAAATAAGTTATAAGGCCCCAGCCTTAAACCTTACATAATCTTGAGTTATCACAAGATTACATGTTGAGGATCTTTTCAGGGATAGATTTTTAGAGAATTAGATCTTAAAACATGCATTACAACCCACATTTAAACAAAGTGGTTTCAATAAAATATAGTATTATTTTTCCCATCAACGGAAACATATTGAAAATAAAACATGGATTCCTTCTTGACACTTCCTTGACACTATCATCTTATCATGTACCTTTCCCGTGACTTGTGAAAAACATTTCCAAAACATGGGATGAGCATAAATGGCTCAGTATGGGTTATATAAAAAACAAGGGAAGGAAACATGAGTTCATATATACAAAAGAATGAAATCATACTTTACCCATAAAACATAGGCACCTTAACATACCTCATAAAATCATGAACAAATCATAGAAATCATAAGACATAAATGTAACTTGAGGCATTCATAACATTCTTACGTAGGGAGTAACCCTCTTGGTTACGTTTGGAATACCCATCAGTATATTCCCTAAATCTTTTCGGAGAAACCTTAACGTTTCACTCCTTCACGTTACCCAATGCATTGGAGAGCTATATCGGGCTCACCCGCCCTTAGTTTATCACGGAACCACCCGTTTTCATATTAATTCCCAAGAACCTCAACATAATCATATCACATAAAACATGCATAAAGGAAACATAACATTCCCACCTTTCAATCACAAGATATCAATACAACACATTGATATAAAAACATTATGAAAACCATTTCCGATACCAAAATAAAAGAAAAGTAAAACATTGTATTTATTTTTCTTTTAAAAAGAAGGTATGGCTTGTAGAGGAAGCCGAAACTCAAATAACGGTCACGACAGCGGAGAAGTCGTTGTCGCCGCATACATACGACAAAAAAATTCCCTTTTGTCGTTTAGTAAACGCTTCGTATAAAAAAGATTCCTTTTGAATAAACGTAAAAGTCAAATGGTTTTATACACCGTATAAAAGAAGGTTGTGTATAAAACAAAATATGCCTCAATGAAAGGAGATTGAGACGAAGTCCCATACCTCGTATCCGACTTGACCCGACCGTTCTTTAATCTCCTGAATAATAAACTTGAGTTAATCTCTACTTGCTTAAGAACCTTTTTCAAGTTCATTATTCCTTTTATACCATGTTATGATTATCATGTAATCATTTATGTTAATAATGTTAATTTTTTCGGTATTTGGTTCTTAAGTCAAAAATAGACTTCTTACACTTACATGTTGTTAATTTGGTCCAAAGTTCATTATATCCATAATTATATTAATGATTTTGATAACATATATATCATATATATTCATCATATACATGTATTTATAATATTACATCATATTTAGAGGTAAGAAATGAAATGCACCGTTCATGGAGATGGTAAGCCGTACGTACGCATGAACGCTACTTCCATTTCTATTTCGTATTTTCTGGAATGGAATCATAATGATATAAGAGTATATTATAATTCCAGTATAATAGCATATATAATATCATTAACTTTATCCTTTACACATCCCACATATGGTATTAACGAATCAAATCACTTTCAGGGGGCGGTAGTCCGCACTTCCAAAAATGAAGATATCGTGTTTACCCATAATGGAAACAATAATGGTATGCCATAAATGAAAAATACATAATATTAAGGAAATAATAAACATATTATATATCATATATAAAAATAGTGACATCATAATGGCCACCTTTGAAGTTGTTAAATGACTATTGAACAATCATCGTTTCGGGAGGCAGAATTTCGTCATCCACGGAAACTGTATGTTCTTTAACCATTTGATGTAGTTGTGTGAGAGTTTAGCTCGAATAAATCTTATAACAACGTCCTAGTATATTGAAGATACTGGTGTTGTTACAAAAGAAGTAAATAAAATGAGTTTAGGGGGTTGGAGAAGCAAAATAAAACAAATGAACATGAGAAAATGAATTACCTTTAAAAGTGTAACTCCTTTTGATTTGAGCCTAAAGGCTTCCTTTGAAAGGATTCTGCCCAAAGAGAATCCTCTAAGACTAGGAGAGCGATGTGGAGAGAGTAAATTTTCAGGGGAGGGCCGAGCCAAAGGCTTGAGGAGTGTGTGAAATGAGGTAGAGGTGGGGGCCTTTTATAAGAGGAGAGGAGGGGCACTTTTGGAAATCATGAAACTATTATTTTATTTTCAAACGTGTTTCGAATTTCTAAGGTCCCATATTGATATATTTAAAATATAAGATGATAAGTCTTCGAAATATTCCCATCCAATAGTTTTTGGACAAGTGTAGGTCTTAGATTTTATATTATCGTTTCATTTTATTTAAACTGTTCATTAATGAGGTCATCGCTACATCATCATGATGTCATAATTAAATTAATTTATTTAATGTCTAAAAATTATAAAAAAAATATCCTGATGTAGTAAATCTTATTAGCTTTCCAAATATTATTTATAGATAAAAATATGATTAGTATAACCCCTTCTAAAAATTGTTTTAGTAACATAACTCATGTTTGTGTCATTTTTACTTTAACATTAAATAAAAAGTTATTTATGTCATTTCCCAACCAAAGTGGCTCCATGGGGTCCCCAAGTTGACCCATGGCTTGTCCTAGTCGGCCATGACACATCCAATAAGGGTAGGACATGTGTAAAGCTCATCTCATACTATTAAAACATTATTTTTACCTTAAACTACACTAATTACCACTAATCGCGATTAAGAACTTAATAAGTTACTATTCACCAAAAAATTATTTTAATCCCATTGAACCACATTTTACTTCTTAATGAAAACCATGTATGTCGGATTTTTGAAATTCAAAACACAATGATGGCAAAATTTCATTTAAATGGAAAAATCAGTTTTTATAAGTACCACTTAGTGGTTTCACTATTCATCAAAAATTGAAGTTTTTCAGAAAATTACCAAAAATTCACCCTAAGCTATATTTGATATTCCGAATTCAAAAATGAAGTCTATTTAACAAAATTCAAAACATATAAGTCACATTAATTACTTTAATAATTAATTCCCGCTGTCAGAGAAAATATCGTGTTTTTATAAAACAATAAGTGTCAAAAGATTGACACCAGTTTAAGTCTAATTTCAAACTGAAATTGATTCCAATGACCAACATTGGATTAAATGGTAAAAATATATTCAGATTACACATTAAGACCAATTAAAAAGATAATCTAATCATATAAATAAATTAGATTAAGAAGCTGTTTTGATGTAAAATGCAGTATTTTTCACTATTAATTAAAAAAATGAACATTGTCAGAAAAATAACATAAAATCACACAAAGTAAATTTTGATGTTCCAATCATAAATAATGAGTTTATTTTGACAAACATAGCTTATAAAATTGTCAAAAGATAGATTTAAAAATGGTTTTCCATCAAAAGGCAGTAAAACAATCTTTTAAGAATATTAGTGTATTCCATGCATAAGATTGTATTTATTTTCATTTTAAGCCTCTAAAACACTATATAATTCATTAATATACATAGATAAAAATATCTATTATTCATTACTTACTTGGTATGTTACATCTTTCCCCCCTTTAGAAAATTGTGTTCCCGCAATTTATTTACTTATCAAATAAATGGGGGTACTTATCCCTCATTGCATTTTCAGATTCCCATGTTGCCTCTTCAACCATATGGTTTTTCTATAAAACCTTTATCTGATGAATCACCTTATTCCTCAATACCTGCTCCCTGTGGTCAAGAATCTGGAATGTTTGTTCCTCGTAAGATAGATTCTCTTCCAACTGAACTACCTCTGGACTCAAAACATGAGATGGATCTGGCATATACTTTCTCAACATCGAAACATGAAAAACATTGTGTACCTGAGATAAAATCGGAGGTAAAGCCACTCGGTATGAAACTGATCCAACTCTCTCTAGAATTTCGTATGGTCCAATGAACCTTGGACTTAGCTTTCCTTTCTTACCAAATCGCATAACACTTTTCCAAGGAGAAACCTTGAGAAAAACATGATCACGTACCTCAAAAGATAGATCCTTCCTCCTATTGTCCGCATAACTTTTCTGCCTGCTCTGAGCTGTTCTCATGTGTCTCTGAATCAACTGAACTTTTTCTACCATCTCTTCTACCAACTCTGGTCCCATCAGCTTCCTTTCCCCTACATCATCCCAAAAAGCTGGAGTTCGACACCGTTTTCCATATAATGCATCAAATGGAGCCATCTGTATACTGGAATGAATATTGTTGTTATAAGAAAATTCAACCAAAGAAAGATGTTGGTCCCAACTTCCCTGATAATTCATCGAACAAGCACGTAGCATATCCTCCAAAGTCTGAATTGTTCGTTCTGACTGCCCATCTGATTGAGGATGAAAAGCTGTACTAAAATTTAATTCAGTACCCAAAGACTTCTGAAGGCCTTTCCAAAAGTTAGCAGTGAACCTGGGATCACGATCAGACACAATGGAGAGGGTAACTCCATGAAACCTGATTATCTCTTTAAGATACAAACGAGAAAGTTGATCTAGAGAGAATGTATCTCGAATAGGAAAGAAATGATCAGATTTTGTCAAGCGATCAACAATAACCCAGATTGCATTATTACCTAGAGATGTCTTTGGTAATCCCACAACAAAGTCCATGGATATATTCTCCCATTTCCACTCTGGCACTGGTAAAGGCTGAAGCATCCCTTTCGGTAACTGCCGCTCTGCTTTAACCTGTTGACAAGTCAAACACTTCACAGTAAAATCAGCAATATCTCTTTTCATTCCATCCCACCAGTAATACTCCCGCAGATATCTATACATCTTAGTACTGCCAGGATGAACTGAAAATGGAGAACTATGAGCTTCACATAACAACTCTCTCTTCAACTGTGAATCACAAGGAACACACAATCTCTTCCCAAATCTCAAAACACAACCACTATCAATGTTGAATTCAGGCAACATACCTTTCTGAACCAGCTCTACCTTTTTCTGCAACTCACTATCTTGCTTCTGTGCTTGCTTGATTCTGTCTGATAGAGAATAATTCACTGATACCTGAAACAAAACAGAATAACTTCCTGCACCAACAACTTCTATGCCAAATTTCATCAAGTCATTAACCAAAGGATCACGTTCCAAACACAACATTGCTAATGAAGCATTACTTTTTCGACTCAAAGCATCAGCCACTTTATTTTCTTTTCCCGGATGGTAGTGAATCATACAATCATAATCCTTGATTAATTCTAGCCATCTCCTTTGTCTCATGTTCAATTCTTTCTAAGTGAATATATACTTTAAACGTTTTTGATCAGTATATATTTCACACTTTACTCCATACAAATGATGCCTCCAAATTTATAAAGCGAAAACAACAACAGCTAATTCCAAATCATGTGTTGGGTAATTTACCTCATGTGTTTTCAACTGTCGAGAAGCATACGCGATTACCTGATCATTCTGCATTAGGACGCAACCTAGTCCTTTCAATAAAGCATCGCTGTAGATGACAAACTCACCCTTTCTAGAAGGTAGTTCCAAAACTGGAGCATTCACCAATATTCTTTTCAGTTCCTGAAAACAATCATCACATTCTTTTTTCCAGATAAACTTAACACCCTTCTGAGTTAGCTTAGTCATTGGACCAGATAACCGTGAAAATTTTATAACAAACCTTTGGTAATTTCCTGCCAAACCAAGAATACTACAAATCTCAGTTACATTTCTGGGTCTTGGACAATCTTCAACAACCTTTTTTTTGCAGGATCAACATTTATCCCATCTTTAGAAACAATGTGACCAAGGAAAGAAAATTGTTGCAACCAAAACTCACACTTTCTGAATTTTCCATATAGTTTATTTTCTTTTAAGGTTTGCAAAACAGCCCTTAAATGACTTTCATGCTCCTCTTTACTTTTAGAAAACACCAAAATATCATCAATGAAAACCACCACAAACTTATCCAAGAATTCATGGAAAATTATATTCATTAATTCCATGAATACAGCAGTTGCATTGGTTATCCCAAAAGGCATAACTAAAAATTCATAATGGCCATATCTAGTACGAAAAGCAGTCTTTGGAATGTATCCTTCTTTTACTTTCAACTGATGGTACCCCGACCTCAAGTCAATCTTCGAAAAATACTGAGCTCCCTGGAGCTGATCAAACAAATCATCGATATGAGGAAAAGGCTATTTGTTCTTAACAGTAATATTATTCAAGGCTCTATAATCAATGCAAAGTCTCATAGAACCATATTTCTTTTTAACAAATAAAACAGGAGCACCCCATGGTGATGTGTTAGGTCGGATGAAACCTTTCTCTAATAAATCTTGCAATTGCTCCTTCAACTCTAAAAGTTCAATTTGAGCCATTCGATAAGGGGGTTTTGAAATTGGCTTAGCATCAGGAACTAAGTCAACAGTAAATTCAACTTCCCGATCTGGTATTATTCCAGACAACTCATTAGGAAAAACATCAGGATACTCATTTACCACTGGCACATCATTAATCTGAACAGTTCCCTTGTTTTCAACAATGTGTGCAAGGTAACATTAATTTCCATCTTTTATAAGTTTCTCGGCCTCTTGATATGTTATCAACAGTAAGGGTTCATTCTTGTACCGAAACAGAAAGTATTTCTGAAAAGAAACTTTTTTAGCTCTACAATAAATCTTAGCATGGTAAATTGAGAGCCAATCCATACCCAGGATAACATAAAACTTTACTAGAGGTAAAACAATAAGGCTTGGAAGTAGGTTCTTTCCACAGATAAAGATAGGAAGATTCTTATAAATCCTTTTTGCCTAAAAATTTCCCCCAGGTGTTTTTACCACAAGTTCATGAGTCATTTCTTGAGATGGTATTCCCATTTTACTAGAAAAGTTATCAGAGATGAAAGAATGTGTAGACCCCGAATCAAATAACACACTGGAATAATCTGGAAAAACGAACAAAGTACCTGATACAACTTCATTTGATGGCCCTACATCTACTGAAGTAGTTGCAAAGGATCTCACCACCCCTTTATGCTTGTAGTCTAACTACTTCTCATCACTCAATCTCTTTGTTGGACACTCATTTGCATAGTGACCCATCTCATTGCACTTAAAACATTTCACTAACTGTAAATCAAATTTGGTCTTACCATCACCCTGATCTTTTTCAGTGCAATAACGAGCCTTATGTCCCATCTTACCACATCGGTAGTACTTTCCAGAATTCAGAAGACATTCCCCAGCATGCCTTTTACCACAATTATCACAAACTGGAAACTTAGTTTTCTTACCATCAGACTTTTTTGAAGAATTCTTTCTTTTCTCCTGCCACCTTGGTCTCTTCTTTTACTGGTTGTTGTAGAACACTTGATCATCGGAAAACTCCATTTCTACCTTCTCAGCACATCGAACAATCTTTTCATAACTTTTGAACTCACGAGAAGCTAAATCCCTTCAATATTTTGGCTTTAATCTTGAATAAAAACGATTGATTTTACTATCAAGGTCTCGGATAAAATTTGGAGCATACATTGCCAATAGAGTGAACCTTTCTTCATAGGCAGCCACTGAGTCTTCCTCTTGCCTCAATTCCAGGAATTGTTTTTCCATCCTAAGTCGAACAGCCTTAGGAAAATACTTCTCAAGAAAAATACCTTTGAATTCATCCCAGTCGAGAGCATCAATCTCATCAGCTTCTCTGATGTTTTTAACCATCGACCACCACTGATCTGCTTCACCCTCCAAACAGTAAATAGAAAGACTAACCTTTTGATTTTCTGAACACACCATGACATCGAAAATCTTCTCTAGTGCTTTAATCCACCCTTCAGCTAACACAGGGTCAGATGATCCTCTGAATGATGGGGCATGTTGCCTCATGAAATGTTCCACCGCTGACATGTTCCTTTGCGGTTGATCTGGATGATCTCGTGCATGGATACCACCACCATTTATCACTTGATTCAACTGTGTCATTACTGCAACAAACTGTTCAGTTACAATTCTGACCATCTCAGGATGCTGGTTCGGAAGGTTATTTCCTTCTGTATGCCTTCCTAGCACTGCTTCCCTATTTCCTCTGCGGAAAACCATTCTGAACAAACATGTCTTAGATGAAGAAACATGGTAATCTTCAAATGCTATATCATTTCAAAAAAAAATATTTTTGGATAATCATTTAATAGAATTATAACTCCTGAAGTTATCTAAACCAACCTCTGATACCAACTATAAGGCCCCAACCTTGAACCTTACATAATCTTGAGTTATCACAAGATTAAACGTTGAGGATCTTTTCAGGTTTAGAGTTTTAGAGAATTAGATCTTAAAACATGCATTACAAACCACATTTAAACAAAGTGGTTACAATAAAAGATAGTATTATTTTTCCCATCAACGGAAATATATTGAAAATAAAACATGGATTCCTTCTTGACACTTCCTTGACACTATCATCTTATCATGTACCTTTCCCGTGACCTTTGAAAAACATTTCAAAAACTTCGGATGTGCATAAATAGCTCAGTATGGGTTATATAAAAAAACAAGGGAAGGAAACATGAGTTCATATATACATAAGAATAAAATCATACTTTACCCATAAAACATAGGCACTTTAACATACCTCATAAAATCATGAAAAAATCATAGAAATCATAAGACATAAATGTAAGTTAAGGCATTCATAACATTCTTATGTAGGGAGTAACCCTCTTGGTTACGTTTGGAATACCCATCACAGTATATTCCCTAAATATCTTCGGAGAAACCTTAACGTTTCACTCCTTCGTGTTACCCAATGCATTGGAGAGCTATATCGGGCTCACCCGCCCTTAGTTTATCACGGAACCACCCGTTTTCATAATAATTCCCAAGAACCTCAACATAATCATATCACATAAAACATGCATAAAGGAAACATAACATTCTCACCTTTCAATCACAAGATATCAATACAACACATTGATATAAAAACATTATGAAAACCATTTCTGATACCGAGATAAAATAAAAGTAAAACATGGTATTTATTTTTCTTTTAAAAAGAAGGTATGGCTTGTAGAGGAAGCCGAAACTCAAATAACAGTCACGATGGCGGAGAAGTCGTTGTCGCCGCATACGTACGACAAAAACATTCCCTTTTGTCGTTTATTAAACACTTAGTATAAAAAATATTCTTTTTGAATAAACATAAAATTCAAAGGGGTTTATACACCGTATAAAAGAAGGTTGTGTATAAAACAAAATATGCCTCAATGAAAGGAGATTGAGACGAAGTCCCATACCTCGTATCCGACTTGACCCGACCGTTCTTTAATCTCCTGAATAATAAACTGGAGTTTATATCTACTTGCTTAAGAACCTTTTTCAAGTTCATTATTCCATTTATACCATGTTATGAACATCATGTAATCATTTCAGTTAATAATGTTCATTTTGTCGGTATTTGGATCTTAAGTCAAAAATAGACTTCTTACACTTACATGTTGTTAATTTGGTCAAAGTTTCGTTATATCCAGAATGATATTAATGATTTGGATAACATATATATAATATATATTCATCATATACATGTATTTATAATATTACATCACATTTAGAGGTAAGAAATGAAATGCACTGTTCATGGAGACGGTAAGTCGTACGTACGCATGAACGCTACTTCCATTTCTATTTCGTATTTTCTGGAATGGAATCATAATGATATAAGAGTATATTATAATTCCAGTATAATGACATATATAATATCATTAACTTTATTCTTTACACATCCCACATATGGTATTAACGAATCAAATCACTTTCAGGGGGCGGTAGTCCGCACTTCCTAAAATGAAGATATCGTGTTTACCCATAATGGAAAAAATAATGGTATGCCATAAATGAAAAATACATAAGCTTAAGGAAAGAATAAACATATTCTATATCATATATAAAAATAGTGACATCATAATGGCCACCTTTGAAGGTGTTAAATGAGTATTGAACAATCATCGTTTTGGGAGGCAGAATTTCGACATCCACAGAAACCGTATGTTCTTAAACCATTTTATGTAGTTGTGTGAGAGTGTAGCTCGAATAAATCTTATAACAACATCCTAGTATATTTAAGATACTGGTGTTGTTACAAAAGAAGTAAATAAAAAGAGTTTATGGGGTTGGAGAAGCAAAATAAAACAAATGAACATGAGAGAATGAATTACCGTTAAAAGTGTAACTCCTTTTGATTTGAGCCTAAAGGCTTCTTTTGAAAGGATTCTGCCCAAAGGGAATCCTCTAGGACTAGGAGAGAGATGTGAATAGAGTAAATGGGCAGTGGAGGGCCGAGCCAAAGGCTTGAGGAGTGTGTGAAATGAGGTAGAGGTGGGGGCCTTTTATAAGAGGAGAGGAGGGGCACTTTTAGAAATCATGAAACTATTATTTTATTTTCAAAAGTGTTTCGAATTTCTAAGGTCCCACATTGATATATTTCGAAGATAAGATGATAAGGCTTAGAAATATTCTCATCCAATAGTTTTTGGACAAATGTAGGTCCTAGATTTTATATTATCGTTTCATTTTATTTAAAATGTTCATTAATGAGGTCATCACTGCATCATCATAATGTCATAATTAAATTAATTTATTTAATGTCTAAAAATTATAAAAAAACTATCCTGATGTAGGAAATCATTTTATCTTTCCAAAGAGTATTTATAGACAAAACTATTATTAGTATAACCCCTTCTAAAAATTGTTTTAGTAACATAACTCATGTTTGTGTCATTTTTACTTTAACATTAAATAAAAAGTTATTTATGTCATTTCCCAACCAAAGTGGCTCCATGGGGTCCCAAAGTTGACCCATGGCTTGTCTTGGTCGTCCATGACACATCCAATAAGGGTAGGACATGTGTCAAGCTCATCTAAAACTATTAAAACATTATTTTTACCTTAAACTACACTAATTACCACTAATCGCGATTAAGAACGTAATAAGTTACTATTCACCAAAAAATTATTTTAATCCCATTGAACCACATTTTACTTCTTAATGACAACCATGTATGTCGGATTATTGAAATTCAAAACACAATGATGGAAAAATTTCATTTAAATGGAAAAATTAGTTTTTATAAATACCACTTAGTGGTTTCACTATTCATCAAAAATTGATGTTTTTCAGAAAATTACCAAAAATTCACCCTAAGCTATATTTGATATTCCGAATTCAAAAATGAAGTCTATTTTACAAAATTCAAAACATATAAGTCACATTAATTAATTTAATAATTAATTCCCGCTGTCAGAGCAAATATCGTGTTTTTATAAAACAATAAGTATCAAAAGATTGACACCAGTTTAAGTCTAATTTTAAAGTGAAATTGATTCCAATGACCACCATAGGATTAAATTTTAAAAATATATTCAGATTACACATTAAGACCAATTTAAAAGATAATCTAATCATATAAATAAATTAGATTAAGAAGCAGTTTTGATGTAAAATGCAGTATTTTTCACTATTCATTAAAAAAATGAACATTGTCAGAAAAATACCAAAAATTCACAAAAAGTAAATTTTAATGTCCCAATCATAAATAATAAGTTTATTTTGACAAACATAGCTTATAAAATTGTCAAAAGATAGATTTAAAAATGGTTTGCCATCAAAAGGCAGTAAAACAATCTTTAAAGAATATTAGTGTATTCTATGCATAAGATTGTATTTATTTTCATTTTAAGCCTCTAAAACACTATATAATTCATTAATAGACATATATAAAAATATATATTATTCATTACTTACTTGGGATGTTACATAAGTACATTATGTAAGTGAATCCCCAAGTTATATATGTTATTTAACTTTTTCATCCAAACCTTAGCTTATGAAGTTGGGCTTTGGGAAGTCGTAGCTCATGCCCCATTGTGTTGGTTCGTGATAGTAGATGTTTTGGATAATCATTTTGTCATAACAATGAATTTTTTGTGAACTTTTAAAGGATATTTCAATCATAATTCTAGTTTTATATCCATTGTACATGAAATAATTTTTTCAGGCTACTTTTCTTCCCCATAAAAATTAAAATCGATATTTACAAATAATTTATTTCCATTAAATTAGTAATTTTGAAAAATAATTAAAGGATAATAATTCATCTTTCAAAATACTATTGATTATGAAAAACCATTTTTTGGAATTTTTTATCTTTTCTAAATAAATTATATTTAAGAGTTTATATAAATAAAATTTATTTTGAAAAATAATTTAAAATTTAGTAAAATAAATTAATAACATACCATAAGTAATTATATAACTATAAATAATACAAATTTAATAATTCACAACAAAATAGAAATGTTTTATTTAGAATAATTACTTTAATTTTATACTATATGTTTTCTAAAAATTAAATTTTTTAATATTTTAAGTATTAAATATAATGAAATTCATTTATTATACATATAAGAAAATTAATAATAATTCATAAATTTATTATCTACCAGTTTGAGAGGATGATATCATAATTCAAGTCTAAAAATTATATTATTTTCAAAGATTGGGTTTTTTAAGTATTGTGCATTTTATCATAATAAATTAAATCGATATATTTTAAAGGGTCATTTTAATAAAATTTAATTTTTTAATGTGTAATAAAATATCCGGAACCTTTTTAATTTCTAATTTATACAGAATAAGATTAAGATCAGTTACATCCTAATTTTATTTTCTAGAAAGAAAATTCATTCTATATATTTTAACTTTTCATTTTAATGAGAAATTTAAATTATTTAGAAACTAAATTAAATAAAACCCAGTACAAATATTTAATTATAATTTAAAAGTTAGTTAATAAGGTAAATTTCATATTTTGGAAAAAATATAAGCCATTGAGGTAAAAATAGAGTTACTAAGGTGAAGGTAAAATGGTGTCAGAATTGAAAAACAAAGTTGTAAAGAGTTTAAATATCATGATAACTTATCAATAAATTGTATTTATATCATGTTAATCTACCCATATTAATTATTTTACACGTTTTATTCCCTTAAATTATAAATTTTCAACCTTACATATTAATAAATGAGTATTTTTTTGAAATACCACTCAAAATATAACTATAATGAAACCCATCATATACCCCCTAGAATATATTATTCCATCATTTTACATAGGAATTACTACCCATTTTTTCCTCTTATAAACCCTTGTTTTATTTTTGGTTTCTTTTGGTTTTAAGAAATAAGTATAAATCCTTCATTTTAAATTAACCCAAGTTAAAGAGTAAATTCATAATATAAGTATCTAACTTCTCTAACTTTTTCAATTCCCATTTGTTATTTACTCTTTCAAAATCTCATTCTAAAAAATAACTTTTTTTATATTTACCCCATTTTTTTTAATTGTTTTTCTATTATATTAATATACACACTAAATCAATAATTAGTATTACATATTCTTGTTTGGGTCACTTCTTCCACCAACGTGAATAATGCTATACTGACACCTCCACTTTCACCATCAATAAGAATTAATAGGTTAGTAGTGGTAATATATTATAATAATGATTAATTTATTTAATGAATATTATTCTTTAGTGGGGATAAAAAATGAATGATAATTATTGTGTAACTCCTGGTTATCTTTAAATTACTATAAACATGTTCATCATGAATTCCATTCTCAGGAACCATACCCATAAATACAACAAATGAACATGGAACTACAACAATCAATGATAAAATATGATTAAAATACTATAAAAATTTTTGAATTATGAAATTATTTTTAATGAATAAGTATATTTATCACTATTATGAAACATTTAGGAAATAATCAATATGTATAGCATCCAATGCTAAAAATAAAAAATAATGAACTAATATATTTCTAAATAATGATTATAATTGAATTGTATAAAAGTTTTTACCTTTGAATAAGGTTCCAAAATAAGTGATTATGATAATGATTATTATTATTCTTATTATACAAGAGGATAAATCACTTTTAATAATTCCTAGAGTTAAGCTACAGGTTTATTTTCCAATATAAATTTCAAATCAAGAATGATAATGCTTAATCATATATTATGATAAATTATATGTCATTTATATCTTATATACTATATATTATATTCTCTTATGTATATTTTTTACATGTCTCCATACTATTTCACCTCTATATTTTTCACTATTCGATCTAAAGGATGTTCGTTAGCGGAGTTGAAATTATCTCATCTTTTGGTCGGGAATATTTCTTCACTATTTCCATATTATTTATATTGTTTACATATGTACATATCTATAATTAAATTCTATATTAAGTTAATTTTAATTTTAACATGAATTTCATTAAAAATAATAATTAAATAAATAATTTTTATTGTCTTTTGGAAGTTTTATTTCATATTATCTATGATTATCATTTCAAAAGTGTGAATGGAATCTATTTTTTAAATATATTCCAAATGAATTAATTTTCCATCAATTTTCTTAAAATTGAATTATAAAAATTCCGTTCCATGTTTTCGTATTTTTCCAAAGTAAATTGTATTCCTATTATTTAATAATTTATTTCCATTTAAAAAATACGTTTTTAAAAATATAAAGATCATTCCCTATTATTTTCCAAAGTAAGTATTAATTATCTAAAAATAGTTCTTCAACTATGTAAATATAATTTAATGTTTCTTATGATTTACTATGTATATTTTTTAATGATACCATACTCCTTTCTCTAAATGGTTTTTTGTAATTTCATATGCATGTTTTCATGAAACTTTTTTATTTCAGATGGGTGAATTAATCTATAACAGAATTATAATTGTTTTAATTTCTATATGGAACATATATTTATGTTTTTTCATAATTTTTTGGATTAGTTTGTTATAGAACTTCAATGGATGGGGTAATGTATTATATCTCATGATATCTAGATATAACATGGATGGTTAGAAAATGCCTAATAGGTTTTGGGATATAGGATGTTTTCCCAATTCTATAAGGTTATATGTCCCTAGTGGTTTTCTCAAGTTCTAATGTTTATAAAGAATAGGTGGTTATCCCAGATCTACTATGTTATGTGTAAATGGTTATCGAGTCACATTATGATTTGGATGTCATTTTGGTTAACCATGATATATGGTGTAATTTTTATTCTTAAGTTTATACCACATGCCTATGGTGTGATCCAGGTATCATTATTTGTATCTCATCTCCCTTAATTATTATTCCATGATGTATATAAAATATTCTTTTAACATGACTTATAAAAAAATTATGACTTCCTGATATTCTTTGACATATATTTCTCCCACATTCTTATTTTCTCATTAGATTATGATATAAATATTTTTTTCTCATTAATATGATTTTCCCTTTATAGGGTTTTTGAGATCCGAAATTTCATATGATTTTATTACAAGGTTAATAAATAAAATTATTAAGTATGATGTGTCCAAAAAGATAACAAGTGAGTAGGTTAATTGGGGTAGGTCTGGAATAGGTAATGTAATATAATACCTTTATGTGGATAATCGAAAAGCATGCTAAACCTATATGTTTTCGATGTGTGTTTTAATATTGAGATTATATATAACACGATGTATATTTTTAGGGATTGATTTACATTAGGTGAATATTTATAATGGTATGTCAGTTTTTTTCTTCTTGATATGAGGTTTGGCGTGATTCAAACATTAGTATTTGTATGATATGATGTTGCATTTAATATAAAATTTTGGTTTATGATTGAGATTTGGTTTGGTGTGTCGGCAACTTGGGGACTTATGTGAAAAGTAGTTGGGTATAATTAAAGCATGGTGGTATTTCATTGTATGTATTCTGGTGTAATTCCAACTTGGATACTATGTGGATATTGGTAGAAAATATTGGGTGTCATGCTAATAATGGTTATATTTATTTCATTGGTTGGTTGTAATACCAACCACGGATATAACTATGTTGTGGGTTGGGTATAATTAAAAAAATGTATTTATTAGTGATACTGGTTGGGTATATTCCAATCTTAGGATGCTAATTATGGGGTGAGTTGTGTTTACTACCGACCATTCCATTCTTGGTTCCGTTGTTGGGTTTACCTAGAAACGGTTTTCAAGAGATTATAATATGAAGTCCTAGGAAAATATCATTCTTACCCTCATTTATTTATCTTTGAAATGACCATACTCAATACTAAATCATGTGGTGGTTTCCAAGCTGTATTGGGTTGTGCAGTTCGAGTGGACGACGGCGTTGCAAGAGACGACTCTCACGATGGTTTCGGTTCGGTCCCTGGTTCCCCGATGGGATTATTATTTAGGTTTCCTGTGAATCTTCTTCAACATGGGTTTTTCGTGTTTCAAATGTAGTATTCTATTTCATGTTTTATTTTGTTGATTCTGGAATGTGTTTTTCCTATGATGGTTTGTTCTGGTTCGACGGTCTGGATGACGTTCGTTATGGTTTTTCTGGCTGCCGTTGTGGTCGGCCACTGGTGTGCTGATGTCAAGGATGTAAGGATGTCGATGGTTTCTTTTGATGGGGATGATGACATGGTTTAAGTTGATTCGACATGCCTTTCATTGATGATGGAGGTGAATCGAGGCACAGAATTTGCGGCCCAAGCTGCGGCAAGATTGATGTTTATTTTTCAAAATTTGAATATAGATTTGGGTTGACTTGGGAGTTTGTTTCATTTTTTAATTTGGATTATTGTTGACTATTTTGGGTTGTTGAATACTGATGTTTTGTTGTAATTCATATTTGGAATGTGCGGTTCACACTTATCCGGAAAGTGGCATTATGAAAATACAAAAAAATGGATTCGGAAAAAGAACACCTGGAAATAAAGTAGGTTTCTTAAAATAGTCAAATTGAAATCATTCATTATTTATAGAATAAATAACATGTAGATTGAAAATAGGTTTCATTAATAACATCATGTAGGACACATGGAAACAAAATATGTTTTATATCCTTCTAAAATGGATTCAATTAACTTAATAATTCATAAAGGCATTAATCACCCTAGCCTTATGACCCCAAGGAAAATAAATGGGTATTGAAGGAAAACAAGTAACTTTGTATGTAAATAAAATTCATTCAATATCATAAAGAATATAGTATTTACAAAATAAATATAAATGATATAAAATAAATAAAATAAATTATACAAAAATATTTATGTGTGAAATATATGCAAACACCCTTCAATTAATAGAATAAAAAATATGGTATTATCAGAGGAATGGCATTGGAAAACAGTTACACTTAAAAATGAATAGTCAAGAAAAAATTTAGTGATAAAAAATCTCTCTAAAATAGAAAGAAATATTGATTAATGTTTTTTATCAAGTATAAGGCATTCCAAATTATAATAAAATCAATTAAAATGTAATTTTATAAATTTTTTTAAAAAAATTGGAATTAAGAAATATCATTCAAATTTTGAAAAAAAATTAAAGAGATATTTTATAAATATAAGAGAAAATTAATCTCTTTTCAAAACCCATTAGTCTTAGAGTTAAAGTTTCATATAAATAAATGAAGTTGGAGGAAAAATATTTTTCCATTAAAATTTTTAAAAGAGATCATTTTTGATGTATTTATATAACAATTATGTTACAAGTAACTTTCAAAATTTATTTTTAAAAGGCTGAAGTGAAAATTTTGGAAAATATTTTATATTGAAGAATAAAATTTAATTAATTATTCCCTGAAAAATCAAAAATATTATCAATATAAATATGGTATAGAAGAAAAAACTTTTGATTTCTAAATCACAACAAACCTTTTAAAATATTTTGAAATACATCTTCTTAAAAACCCACTGCTTAAAATGTGTATAACATTTTCTTTTTGAAAAGAGGTAATGTGAATTATGATAATCATTGAAAATAATCCATATTATATTTCCCAAAAATAAATTATAACATTGGGTGGAATTAAAACATTGAAATGTAATAAAATATTTATTGGTAATAATGAGAGTAGTTCTTTGCAACATTATAGTTTTATTTTCGAAATCATTCTATATCACTTGTTTTTTATTGATGATGAGTAGTAATTTTCAAAGGTTAAAAAATCAAATATAAAAGAATGAAATTTTAGGATCAAATAAATATTTAATTTTATATTCATTTTAGAGAGGTGATGTCCCAATTTACTGGAAGTTGATTCGATGAAACTCTTATATTATCAGAGACACTCCAATTAAAACTCGGTGAAGGAATGAATTAACATAAAAAATTAAATATCATAAATAATGATTGGATCATGATGTAAAATATTAATAGGGATTTATATTAAACATCAAAACTAAAACATGGTGTATAATATTAATATGTATCAATAGATGGAAGATTGAGGGAAGCAATTTTTACTATTTTGTAAATTATTAATCAAACCCCTGTTTCAAATTTAGCATTTTCTTAATGAAAATTACTTTAAAATTGAACCTGATATGGATAATATAAACAACATAAATATGTTAAAAGTACTTAATTAGATATTATTTATATCATTCCAAAGAAAACATAATGTATAATATGAAATATATCTCACGATTAGAAAATTTGATCCAATAAATACTTACCATTTATCTTGAATTCCTAAAAATGCAATAAATTTTTTTCCTGAAAAGAATAATTTTTATATGAAATATTTTATGAATATTATTAATATTGATAACTTTTTTTACTCCTCATTTATACATATTACATACAATTACAATAGTTAGTTATGAACTATTTTTTATATCAGGTGTGACTAATATTAATCTTTTTGAACTAGTTTCATACTAATAGTTATTTACTTATTATTAACTCAATGCTAATCATTATTATACAATTAAAGTTACAGTAATTTATTATTATTTTTTAATTTAAAATTTTATAATTTTTCTCAATGGGAGTTTTCTATTATGATTCTTAAAGTTAAAATTGACGATGATAATGTTTTAGTGATTTTTCACAATGTTCTATGGTTTGAGTTTAACATTAATGTTACCATTAATGAACCAAAAATATATATTATCTACTCATTTATATATTTTTAATTATTTATTTCCCATAATCATCCATGGTATCATTTTATATAATTTTTTAAGTTGGTGGTCAAACATACCCAAACAGAAACATACCATATTTTAATGGAGGACTATGATGGTGTTAAGTTACAATGTCACTATAACATAAAAATTTTGATGTTATTTATTACTTATTAGTTTGATATATCCTAACAGTAATGATTTAAATGAATAATATAATTTAAATAAATAAATTACATAGATTGAAAAGATTATTTACCTCTTAATATGATTATTTATGATTTTTAATTCTATTGGAATTTATTATTATTATTATCAGTAAAAATTGATTAAATTTTTATTAATAGAACCATTATCATAAAATGTCATTCCTATTTATCCTTTAAACATATTAATAAATAATGAAATAGAATTAATTAATGAAAAACATAACACACCATTCCAAGAAGGAAGTAGACCACATATATGAATGGATGATGTTTTTTTCCCTTATAAATGAATAAGTGGTAATATGGATTATAATTTTGGAATATTTAATAAGTTTTAGACATAAAAATTATATATAAAATTCCAATTTTAATGAATCCATGTTATATGGTGAATGAAAATGAATTTGCAACTTATTGGTGGTAAAATTATGTACGTATTGTGGATTCACATTTTTGGTTTTCTGAAAAAAAAAGATAAAAGGTATTTAATTACTGTGAAATCATTATATAACATATATGTGTAATATTTATACTTATGTTATAATTTCAATATTTTTAATGGAATTGGAGGAAAAATAATTTCACACAATGTAATATAAATGATAAAGGAGTGGTTCAAAATTTATAATTCAATACATGAATTATCACATTTGGGATGGGGGTTAAACCATTGATCAATGGTATTTTGAGAATATAAAAACAAATTTAATATGTCTAGTATGGTTTATGAGAGTTTTGGGAAGATTTTGGTCTGAAATTTTTGGGTTATTATTTGAGGGTAAGTGAGGAGGGGAGATCACCTTTTATAAGTGAAAATGGAAGACATTTTTCTAAATACCCAAAATAAATTAGTAATGGGAGTCACCCTCTAGTAAAGTGAATATAAAATTTAAAAATATTGTATATATGTTGAAATAAGGTCCATAAAATCCTAAAACAATAAACTAAATCATGTTTTTAACATGTTATTCCCATGGCCTATTTGGTTTTTCATTTTTACTATTTTTTCTTTTACCATGATAAGTTATTTTTACCTAAGTAATTTACCCTTTATTCCCAAAAATAAAATGGTCCTCATTACATAACATGGACATACTAATTTCAAATTTTAAATCCATTTTCTTTGATTTAATTTCTAAATGTGATACAAATTACTTATAACTTAATAATTCTATAAAAACATTTTATAAAAAGTATAACTTATGTTATAAAATATCCAACATATGTTTGTAATCATAAACTAATATTTATTTTAATTATATTATAAATTTACCTATAAAATAATTTTTTATCAATAAAATGGTTTCAAAAATTTCCAAATCATACTTATTTATAGTATTAATTCCATAAAAGTAACAATATTTGTTAAAAAGTATATATTGAACTATTCACTATAAAAATAATATTTCTAGAAAAATATTGAAAATGTATCCTATGATAATATTATTATGATAAATAAAAAACTAGGATCATTTTTAAAAATTAAAATTCTGAAATTAATTAATTTTTTTTATAAAAAAATAATATATAACCAAATAATGTTTTTTAGGATAATAATTTTTAGAATACTAAATATAATTTATTATTTTAACATATCATTAACTAAATAAAATATAAAAAAGATATTATAAATTTAATCATAAATTAATAAGTAATTTATTTAAATTTAAATGATCATCGTATAAGAAAGAAAGTTTTAGAAAGTTGCATATTCTAGTAAAAAATGATCTTATTAGTTCTTCTAGTTATATCTGTTTAATTTCATTAATATTAAATGTGACCTTAAAAGATCCTTATAAATATATTTCATAATGAGGTTAGCCCTATTAACACCTTTTAATTCTATGACCCTATTTTTATAGTTTATACATACCATGGTTTCATTTTTCATTTATTGCTCTGTAAGGTGGATGCTTCAAAAAACATTGTTTTTAAGGAATATGTACAGTGAAATATCAAGTTGTTACATTGTCCCCCTAAAATAAATTATTTAATAAAAATTTTAATTATTACTCATTGAAGAATACTGGTGAGGAAATTCTTATATACTAATCATTTGGGATATAACCTCTAATATGACATCTATTTTAATACCTTAAAAAATTTCATGTTTCATTTAATTTATCGAAAAAACATTATATATTCATAAAATCATATGCCCAATTATATATAAACCCTAATCATATATTTTCTATAATATAATTTTAAAAACCCATTTTAATCAACAATATATTAAACCACATTGAAACCATATATCATTCTAGAAATTAAAACTACGTTTAACCCTCAAATTTTATAAAATCACACATCAACTAATACATACTACAATCCCTAATATGATATGAACACCACAAAAAATACTCATAATCAATTATCGATCCCATGGTTATTAATACTTTCTAACATAATTTTTCAAAATTAATCCCCTCTCTATTAACTCAACACAAATCATATTTTAATCATAATTTTTGTTCATACATTAATCATTTATTCTGTAATATTTATCCACAAAAATATAAAATTTTCATAAAACCACTTTTCAATGTTATAGGGATAATTTAATAAATATATCCAATCCTTTTATTAAAGTAATTAATGTATAAAAATACATAGATGTTTCACATAATTATCATAACATCTAGAATATACTAGAATATCATCAATAAATATCACTCATTAGTGAAGATAATTAATATTATCATGAATTAATTTATGTTATGATGGAAACCTCACTTTTGTAGGTAAGTCTATGAAACTAACCTTTTCTATCATAATAGGAATAGAAAAATATTCTAAACCCTTTATGTATTCTACCTTATTCTTTAATAGGGAATTGTGGTTTCTTGATACATAGCTTTCTCCTCATCATTTCAATGATGCTTATTTACTAAATTATAATACATTAAATTCATATAAATAAAATTATATTAAATAATCATAATAATATGGAAAATCAATCATATGATGTATTCTCCAAGGAAACCTTCATATCATCCTATGATATATTAAATTCAATATACATTTCATTAAGTTAGTTTTACTTCCACTTCATTACCAAATACCAAAAATTAATTAGGATATAAATCATTAATAATTGTTCATAAAGAGAGTGTGATTGACCTAAGAATATCCCACCAGAGTTAAAACCCATGTTTTCTTTAAGGAATGTTTGTTGTGCATTAGTTAAAAATTGAATTAATATATAGTACACAAATTTCTTTATTAGTACCCAAAGTTATATCAGTTTCAAATACCTTATCCACTTGTAGTATCCAAATAAAGATGTTATAGATTGGAAATTCACACATTATCTACATCATGAAAACTTTATTATGTTGTCCAATGATAAGTATTTTCCATTACACTTAACCCAAGTGGTTTTGCTAAATTTATTTACACAAATACCAAAAATATTACCTCAAATAACAAAAAGTTTTATCTATATATTTGAAATTATAACCCAGGAAAACATATCACATCTTGATGAAATTTATAACACTTTTTAAAGAAAGAAGGATTATATTAATGGCGAATATTAGCAACCATACATAAGCAGAGCCAAGAGGGGAAATTTTCCAGCCAAAGTTGGTTTACATCGAAGGGGCCTGAAGCCGCCAGCTGATGGGCCACATTATTTCCTTCCCTTTTGGTAAAGGAGAAGCTACAGCAAGAGAATCCATGACGAAGCAAACAGATTCTTCTGATGATAAAGCCAAAGTCCTGGAGTCTCGTATAACCGTGGTTAATAACATTGATAACCAAAACATAGTCAAACTAAATGATGATATCGTCCCATCCACGTTCCACAACGAGTGTCATCCCTGCAAGTATGGTATAGGCCTCAACAATAGCCGTTTCCCAGAAGGCATGATGTGGTTTATATTTTGCTGCAATGATCTGCCCCAGATGATTTTGAGCCAGGAGGCCGAGAGGAATAATCCCATCCTTGGGGAGAGAGGCGTCCACGTTAAGCTTAATACTCCCTTCCTTTTAGGGGATCTAGGTAGGGGACCAGGAGTGGGAAGCACCTGGCATAATGTTTCCTTCACAGTCCTTCCATCCCTCAATCCATGAAGTGACTCGTTCAATCCAGAAGTCGGAAGGCTAATGAACATGATGGAAAACCAAATCGTTACGCTGAACCCAAATGATCTAGGCCAGGGTGCAACGAGAGCTTTCCTCAGACGATGAAAGAGAGGAACACCAGCGCATCAGAAGATCGGGGAGGTTAGAGGCAATGTCCAGTGAAGTATCTGGAGTCAACCCCCATTTATTCCAAATTTCCTTGGCTCTCGGGCAGTGAAAGATGGCGTGCCAGGGGGTTTCAGGAATATTTGGGCAGAAAGGGCAGCAGTCAGCACTGGCCATATGATGGTAAACAAGGAGGCTCATGGTAGGGAGGGTGCATGTACACACCTACCACCAAAATTGGTGAATTTTTTGGGGGACGTTGAGCTTCAAAATCACATTCCATGGTCCCTCATCATGGTTGAGAGAGTGAAAACCAAGATCCGTTCTGTATTCGGATCTCACAGTGTAGTCGCCTGAAACATCATAGGTCCAAAAAAGATGGTCGGGGCCTGCATTAGGGACATAGTGGATGCTCAGGATAAGTCTTTGGTCTCTATCATTAAACCATTCCTGGATCATTTCCACGCACCATCCCGGACCCTAGTCAGAGAAGAGGCAGTCGACAGTGGCATCCTCCAGACCTGGTTGGGCGGGGGATATGGCCCACATACCATCCTTATCGACAAGCCAGGTATCGGTTCAGATGTTGACAGATGAGCCATTTCTAATCCTCCAGCCCACCCCTTTTCCTGGAGATTTCGGGCCCCCCAAATACTTCTCCAGAGGAAGCTAGGATGGGGGGACAAGGAAGTATCCAAGGAAGTCCGTGTGGGGAAAGTACTTGGCACAGAGTACCCACACACAAAGAGATGTAGGACGGTTCAAAATTTACCATCCTTGCTTGGCCAAGAGTGCATCATTGAATATAAGAATATTCTGGAATCCCATCCCTCCCTCTGACTTGGGTTGGCAGAGTTTCTCCCAGGCCACCTAGTGTGGTCTATTTCTTCCATCATTTTTCCCCCACTAGAAGTTGGCAGTATGAGAATGGATCAGTTTGAAGATGGCCACCAGGAGCTTAAACACAGATATAAAGTAGCTGGGGATAGACCGAATGACATCTTTAATTAGGGTTCCTTTTCCAACTTTAGAGATGTTTTTGGGGTCCAACCTTGAATTTTTTCTCAATTCTATCCACCAAAGCTGTAAAAATTTCTTTTTTGGAATGACCAATCACCGTAGGGAGTCCGATATACTTTTGGTGTTTATCGATCATATGGATGCCTGCAGAAGCACAAAGCTCAGCTCTCTTGGCATGAGGTACCCCTGCGCTGAAGGAGATCTCCGATTTTCCATGATTGGTAGACTGTCCAGATGCCCACTCATATTGATGAATCGCATGGCTGATCACCCGAAATTCATTAAGAGTGGCTCTAGAGAAAAGGAGGCAGTCGTTGGTGAAGAAGATATATGACACTAATTTGATACCAACTATAGAAACCTAGACATGACTATATCATAATTACATAAAATAATTAAAATATTGAATTACAATATATTAATAAAACACTAATTTGATACCAACTATAGAAACCTAGACATGACTATCTCATAATCACATAAAATAATAAAAATATTGAATTATAATATATTCTAAAGACCTTTAAGGCCTGTAATTTTAGATAATTAGGAAGAAACATTAATTAACAAGGCATGTTTATTTTTCCACTAATTATCATTTTTTAACATTATATAAAAAACATGTTGATCCATAAAAAGTATTTAGAATCTCCCACAAATACCCCAAAAAAGATACTATTATTAACACCTTATATGTATCCTTTTTATTCATTAGTAGGGAAAATGAAAACATAATAAAGGAGGGACCTCAAATTCTCATTAAGGGTAAAAATAATTGATAAAAAATATAATCATTTTGGTATACTCAGGATACATAAGAAACTTATACCCAGATACTTATTGATAAAAATCGATGGCATAAGGATTTTTCTAACAGATGAATTATAATAGAAATGTAATAATTACTCAATAAAATAATCCAAGATAAGATAACATATTCATATTAAAAAAACATAATACATTATAGGAAACATTAGTATTCAAAACATTACATGAATTACCCACACCATTATTTCCCAAGTTTACGATAAACTAAAATGTACTCCACAATTCTTATCTCACGAGATATTAACTTATAACCAATGAATTTTAGGTGATACAATACCCTACATGGAATTAATTTATAATTGTGAATATCACATAAAAAAGCATTCATATATCAAATATTAAGGAACCAATGGAAATAAAGTGGTTTCTTAAAACATTCAAATGAAAATAATTCCCCTTTTATAGCATATAGAACACATGGATTGAAAATTGGATTCAATCAACAAATTATAAATAACCCATTGGAAGAAAATGGGTATCAAATCATTTTTTAATGGATTCACATACACTAGTGAAAAAATGTTTTTTAATTGAGTTTTTTTGGTTTTTCACAACATTTTATGGCAACCTTTTTGCAGGATATGTAAAAAAATATTATTTCGTATGTTTCTTATATTAGTTAATTAATGATCGGCATTAAAGATGCTTCAAGATAATGTTTTTAAATTCCACTCATTAAATAACTAATGTAAAAAATATTCTACCACATTAGTTTTTATATATCAGACATGGAAACCCACGATCTCGATAAATTTTTTACATTGGTTATTTAATAATCGATATAATAGTAGTCTACCATTTGGGTTATTATATAACAAACATGAAAAAATCCAATATCGATGAGTTTTTTACATCGGTTATGTAATAATCGATTAGAAAACTGCTTCGGGAGAATTTTTTTCACATAGGTTATGAAATAACCATCATAAAACACTTTATACCATTTTAGTTATAAAAAACTAACATAGAAAACCACGCACCCATGATTTTTTTATGTCAATTATAAAATATCTGATGTAAAAAACCCACTGAAATTTATTTCTAATGTCATCTATTTTATAACTGATGTGAAAACTAATTTTTTTTAAATAATTTATGAATCTCTTCCACTCCACTGTAGAACCAGACCTGAAATGATCAAAACTAGGCTTGAAAGAATACCAAACACCAGAATATAAACTTGACCAGAAACAAGTAGAAACAGATGAGAAATAATAAAGACCGGCAATAAAATTACACATTCACATTTAAAACATTCAAACAATACAATATTAACTAAAAAAAATGTAAATCCAACCCAAATAACTACCCAATACGCATTTAATATTACAACATTCAAAATTTCAGTATTCACTAAAAAATAAAATCCAATAAAACCTATAAAATAATTTGACCATTCCACTTGTAAGTGTTTGACCAATTTTTCACTATAAGGTTGAGGGTAATCATGTACCTACTAGTTAAAAATAATTTATTTAACAAGTATAATGAATAAAAAAATGAAATATTATGGTATATTTTATAATGAAATATAATCTGGTCAAACTTTGTAACTATTCTAGTTATAATTATTTCATACTTAAATTTTAGCACATAATATCTATATTCGATGATGTCTTGTTGTTTATGAAAATTTTTCTTAAATGTGTTTTTCAGTTCAAAATATCATTTTTTAATACATACAAAATGTACTAAATATAAATGGATATTCAACTTTACTTTTTTATTTTTGATCATGGAACTATTTTTCTTCGTCGTTTTTAAAAATAAAGTCTATCCCCTTTTAGAAAATAATATGAGTAAAATAAATTTAAAATTCATTATAATATAAATAACTATTAAGAAATTAAAACTTACTTTTACAACATGTTCTTAAAATTTCTTCACACATCACAATAGACAGAGCATATCCAATAAAGTGTTTCCTCTTAAGAAGAAAAACACCAAACATACAATGGTCACTAAAATAAATTAAAAGTTAATTTTAGTGATTATTATGTTAAAATATAGAAAACAATTTGTGATATATTTGTTTCATACCTCTTAATATAAGGAAAAATGAAACACTATGTAATTATATTCTATTGAAATCATTTAGCAATATAAACTACCTTTTGTTCCTCATCTAATTCACACCTTTCAGTTGAAATCAAATGTTGGTCCATAAACCCATATACATCTATCTACCCATTCATCTCACAAACATTTTAAAGATACCTAGTAAAAAAATACATAAGTATAAGTTATTGATAAATTTAATGCAAGGAATGATTTAGGTTTAGACATACATGATAAAAAACATCCAACACATTGATTCCAAACTTATCTGCAATAAAAACCTCTATTATATCATTTTTCAGAATCCCTACATTTATTACATTTCTACAAACATGATTTTCCATTAGAAATGTATGACGACTCGCCAAAAAATTTGAACATCTTGATAATTTTCCAAGACTATTAGAGTATGAACTTGATGACATAGCCCTTTTTATTTATTGTTGTCTATATCATATTTCCTTAACTTTAAAGTGTTCCTATAAATAAATAGATAAATATATTAACTTTGAAATGTTAAAACAAAATTAATACAAAAATAATATAAAGAAATAAAATATAAAAATCTCTATTGTAATGGGTTACAAAAGTCTACATAGTCAAACTAAAAAGTGTTTGATGCTTTTTCAAATTGTCATCACATCATCTATAGGTATGGTACTCTAGTTGGTATATCTATAATATCTTGTATAGTGACCCTATGCTACTCTACCTCTAACCACAGAGGATGAATTTTATCTCTGATATAATATATCATCCCATATGTAACTATATGATATTGAGAATCATCAAAATACAACTCGCAATAACTAGAATGCTGTGGATGAGGGTGTGTAGATGATGGATAAAAAATAGTGTCTGTAGGCATAGATAGAGGATATATAATGGGGTCTATAGGCAGAAGTGGTGGAGTGGGAGCTACTAATAGAGGTGGAACAAGAGCTGTATTCTGAAATTGTCTTTGCATGTCTACAAACATAGACTGCACCAATGCACAGTTCATTTCCTCCATCATCACATTAATATTTGTGAGCTTTATACTCCAAAGATTATATTTTTTATATAAACCCTCCATGGAAGAATCTGAAGAACGTGGAAACACTTTTCTTATCGATACACCCATCTGGTATCCTTATACATGACCCGAGTGTTTGGGATTTACCAATGCAAGAGAAACAATATCATTCCTCCCCCCGTCATTAAGTACCCCATGTGTGCTCTGCTCATCAAGAGAATCATTTATGAATTATTTGATAAATTATGTAATGATTCAATGTATATAAAGGATTGAATTTAAAAATATAAATATAATAAACACCTTACAATCCTCTCGGCTACATCCATTGATTTTTTTGTAATATATTTCCCCATTTTTTCATTTGTTCCCTCTTCAATTTTTCTTTTCTAGATGGAGGGGATGGAGGGTAAACCTCTCTAGAGTTGGAAGACTCAGCGCTAAGTTTTTTTAAATTTTTAGCTATCATTTTTTCATCAAATAAAGTATACCCGCCCCATTATAAACTATTAGACTATACTTTTCTGGATTGGGTCTCTTGATGAGATCTACTTGATTCTAAAAAATAAAGAATAAGAAATAATAAAAATCCATTAATAAGATCATCAATATAATAAAAATTTTAAATTTTTACATTGCACATAAAAAATATGATTCTTGTATTCTACTTTTGAAAAATTGTTTCCATGTGTCATCATCTCTAAAAGGATATATATGACATAAAATGTTATGTTACCTATTTCCTAAAATGAAATTAGATGTGTGGGTTGATTTAAAATCCCTCCATGTCTTAGTATCCATTGATAAAAATTTCCTCTTGACTCCTCCAGTTCTCGGTATATCAAACGTCATCTGATAAAGGAAAGGGAAAACATATTATACTATAAAAATTTTAATATTAGTCAGACAATAGAAAAGGGGCTTTACCAAAATGGTTTCCCAAAACTGATCAAGTGTTTTTGTCAATGTTTTTTCAATTATTAAAAAAATTTGGCATTTTCTTTTACCCTGAGTTGATACAAATCTCCAAAACTATTTTGTATTTGGACTTCTTGTAATATAATTTTCATCAATTTTTACTACTATCCTATTGTCCTGGATATGAGTAAATGATGATTTTGGTAACTGTGTTCTGCCACATTTACCAACCCTTGAACTCTTTGTCATTGTGGGAGCACATGAAGAAGATTGGGGAAGGTCGAGAGAAGCATGAGGTTGTTCCTCCCTAGAGGTATGATCATAAAGCTCATCTATAAGATTTTTTGGTTGATCAACTAATTGGTCCTTCATTAAACATAAAATGAATGAAACAAACAATTAGTATAGAAAATATACAAATTGACAAATAACAACACTAATGTAAACAAAAAAAATAAAAATTTTGAAACACAAAAATAAATTATAACATAACACATTATTATTCATATTTGATACAGTTAACTAAAATTTTAACTATGATGTTATATAAAATTTTAGTTAAATCAATGGAAAAAATCCAAAATTGTTCTAGGAAAATTAAAAATGGTCCAACTTAATAAATAATTTTATTCACAAAAACAAAACAAAAATTAACATGTAGATTTAAAATAATTTTCATTAAATAATATAAATAAATAAATAAGTTTCCTAATGGTAAACATGGTAAACTAATAAAAGAAAACTAAAATAAACAAACATTTCTACAAACTAGTTTTAATACATGTTTTAATAATGAATAAAATACAATATCTAAAATTTTATAAAATTAATAAAAGTAAACGATAAATAAACATATGTTACCTATAATATTAATAATGTACTACTGGATTGTTTTCCCAAATTACTTTTCTATGATCGTTCCTTATTGAACAAACCATTTCTACAAAAACTTCATCATTATTATCTGTTAATATATCCATGGAAATAGGGATCTCACATAAATAATCGTCTTCATCAAGTTGATCATGACCAAAAATAATTGTTTTCTCTTTATAAAACAATAGACCACTTCATATCAAATTGATCAAGAACATAGAAAATTTGTTTTCCATGTCTTTCCATTATAAAAGAATCAGTTTTGTATTCTAATCTATTCATATTAACAAGTTTCATTCTAAATTCATCGTGTATGAAACTATTGTTAATGATAACCTATTTTCATTAAAGGTAGTTACATCAATATTAATTTAAAAAACCTCCCATATTTATTCAAATACTTCGATATATTCACTTGATGTAGAAAATGGGGTTTGTCTTTATAACTCAAAAAATTAATTGCTTCTATGAACACCAATACACAACTATTTTGAACTGGACTTCTTTTTTCTTGATCTTTCATGTGAATTTTATGTCCATTAATTTCATAGAAAGACCATGTTATCACATTTAAAATTAGACCACCCACTAACCATCTTAATGTCTCTAATGCATCTGATCTACCAATCATGGTATTTTTAGACCATGGAAGAATAGTTCTTTAAGATCATTCAAAAATCACATTTATTTCTTCTTTGGTTGACATTATTTCAACTTATTAATCTAAAATGTTATATATGGTTGAGAATCACCTTTGTTACTAAAGATGTATAAATGTAACTTCTTCATTTGTTCACCTAACAACGATTTGAATTTCCTACCACGAATCACCTTTCCCTCATTATTAACTCATTCAGGGTGAGATGGTAGCAAACTAATATACACTGCCATAGACAAGTATATCCTATAAAACTCTTCATCCTCTTCAAAAATATACTTTTCAACAATAGAGGTTTCAGGTTGATATGGATTGTTAACATACCCCTTTAATATCTTCATATACATTTCAAAAGGATACATCCAACGTATATATACATGTCTATAAGGATTTATTTCACGAACCCGATGAATAATTAAATACATCATTATATCAAAAAGATATGGAGGAAAATATATTTCCAATTGAAAAAGCATAGAAATTGATTCATTTTCCAAAATTTTCAATGAACCTAGATGAATTAACCTATTACAAATTGAATTGAAAAAATAACACACCTTCTTGATAGTCTTTCTAATATGGATGGGCAATATTTCTTACAATGAAACGGGTTGAAGTTATTTCATCCTGATGTGAAAATCATGATATTTCAAACCTGTCAACATCAAATATTTAAAAGAGACAAATTTTGTTACATTTTAAGAATAACCCTACAACAATTTCATATCTGAAGACACTAATAAAAGATAATTTTCTCCCTCTTAGATAACGTATGAAATGACGGGGGAAGAAATTTTCATCTTCCCTTAGGAGAGGGATCTAATTACAAGAATATTCCCATTGATAGTATGTCTAATCCAGCATTCAACCCATCTTTAGTAATTCCTTTAATATCTATCAATGTTCCAATCAAACTGACCCATATATTCTTCTCTACACACATGACATCAATGTTAGGTTTCACCCTTTGATATCTCCAATATGGTAGCTCAAGAAATATTTATTGTTTCATCCAAATATGTCTATCATTACCATATTTATGTGCCTTTCCAAATTTCACATCATGGGATTTCACCCTCTGAAAATACTAATAAGAAAATAAAGGTTTTATAGAAATATCAAATTCTTGTGAGCCATTGAATTCCTTTTTTAACATTCTATAAGAGTGATCCATGGACAAAAACGTTCAATGACCCATGTATATTGTTTTCCTCCCATGATGTAGTTGAGAATATCAAGTCAGTTGTTCAAAAATTGGTCATGCTTTATGACCCTTGACATTGTATCTTTACAAATTTCTATACACTAGAATTTAATTTATAGAGAACATAATCACTACATACAGCTGAAAATATTCCATTTTATTAGAATAATACACCATAATATCATCCCATCATAGGAGTTTCAAATCATGATTTAATGGTGATAGGAAAACGTCAATATCATTTATATTTTCTTTGGTCCAAATATCATTAATCTCAACATCAAATATTAATGTTTCATTCAAAAATCACGAGATAGGTTGTAAATTTCCAATAAAACAGGCCATGAACTATTTTTGCTATTGAGGCTTTGATATGGGTTCATTCCATCCACACACAACCCATGTATGGTATTTTTAACTCCATTTTACAATGTAGGATACTTCTCATCAATTTTCATCCACTATGGACAATTAGTTGGAAAACATATTTTTTCATCACATATCTGCCTCTCAGTATTCCATATTAACCTTTTTTCACCATGTTACTTTGTAAATAAACATTTCAAATGAAGAATTATAGGAAGATTTCAAATTACATTCGTAGAGATCTATGTAATTTCTTTATCATCTGGTGATTTTTCTTTCCACTTATAGCGTGATGTCACGCATTTAGGACACTCCAACAGAAATTAATATTCCTTCATGAATATCACAGTCATTTCGATAGGCATGTATTTTCTTCTATCCCAATCCCATCGGGCATAATATTTTATTTTCCTTATAATTTTAATCTGTAAGATCATTGTCCTTAGGAAAATTTTCTTTCAACATTTGTAGTTTATCTGCAAAAATGTTATCACTCCACCCATGATTCGCCTTCAGGTTAATCAATCTTAACACCGACGATAAAATTGTAAAATCTATATAACTAGGATATAATGGTTTTTCAGAATATCCATATATACACTCAATTGAGGATTCATTCTAAATTTTTTATGCATTAAAAGCATGAATCATTTTATTAATTTCATTAGAGTTTCCATCTTTCAAAGCGTCATCATTAGTAGATCTAAAATTCTTCCCAGTTTCACCATACCAAATATGAGGGATATAACTAAAATTAAAACCAAGAAAAAATAATTATATTTGATCTATATGCATTTCAACATATTAATATTTAAACATTTCCATCATGGAAAGAAAAATAAGTCAATGTTTGGAACATTTCTTTTAGAAAATTCTAAAGAAGAAACAACTCCTTCCTCATATTTATCACTCATTTTATGTTCTTCAATTCATCTTTGACTCATTATTTCTTATAACAGATATCAAAATTAAAAATATTGTTAAGATAATCCAATTTTATATTTATATGAAATGTTTCATAATTTAAATGTAATACAATTTTGAAATTTCAAACAAATACATGTGTATTTGAAAAATATAATTACAAATTCTATAAAATAATGGAAGATAAGCTTAAATATTAATGATAAATCATAAAAATATATGTATTGAACTAATTTAAAAAATATATATAGTTAGATAGGCTAGTTTGATATTTATATGAAATATTCCATAATTTTAAATTAACTCCATTTTGAAATATAAACCAAAAATATGCTTATTTAAAAATTATCATGATATTTTTTTGAGAAATAAGATAGAAAAGCACTAAATTAAAAAAATCACCATATGCTACTATGATTTTTTTAACCCATCACAACATGGGTATCTTTAGTTAGTTTTGTATCCTAATTATCTAAAATATTAACCTAACAGGACTCAGGATTGAATTGAATTAAAATATTTTCTTTATTTCTTGTAATTTTGATGGTCACATTTTTGGGTTTTATCATTCTTATTGAGTTTTTTTTAGGAAAATTGTATTATGAAAAGAGTTCTTTTGTACGGGAATTGATAGGTGCCTAGATTGTCTTGGGAAAGTGGTGCAAATATCCATTAAGCATAAGAAGTATAATGACTTTGTTATCAAGATATAAAATTTTTGTTTAGTATCCAAATGATCGTCTCATCCATTTATAACACATCAGAAAATATAAAAAAAATTAGATTGGGTGACATGGTATGAATTTCAAAATTAAAATCCATATTTAATTTTATCTCCCTAAAATACTCATTGGACATAAGGTAAGTACCTAAAGGGAAACATCATGTAAAAAAATTCTAGGATACGGATGATAAAATAATATCAGGATACAAAACCACCTTAAAAAATTAATAGTGAGAGACATGATAAATAAAATTTAAAAACATAGATTTCAGGAATCCACGAATGACCAATGATTTTTAACATGATAGATGGGTTGGATCTTGGACTTGGGACCAACATGGAGTTAAACACTATGGTATTTGTAGACTTTATTTGAGTCTTCTTGTCTTTTACATATATTAATTTCAATACACCATTTAGATAAATTTATATTTTCATACTATTATATGATTTTTATTTGGATTTATTACCCTTTTGCAATCTCATCATTGGATTCTTATTAAATTATTCATATTATTTTTCTTATTCACTAACACTTATATTATATTTCCTATCTCGTTGCAACACATTAAAATAATTTATTCTCTCTACTATATATTCCTTTCACCATCAATATTATTCAACAAACATTAGCATATATAGAGGCATACCTGAGGTCATATAGTCATCTTTCCAGGTCACATGAAGAATCACTGGGTTGGGGACAATACATGAACTAAATTTATAAGTTTAAAAATTAAAATATTATAAACTAGATAAACCTATTTAATATAGATATAAACTATACTAAAAATCACCATTAATCTCTACTTGAAAATATTATAAGAAACCTCAATAACATATCTTATTCAATGAACTAAATTTGACTATTTTCATCCAAATGAGGCAGTATTAACCCCTCTATTCACCTCAAATACCTCCATAACCACCCAAACAAAGACATGTCACACTAATGATTAGAAATATTTTATATCCATAATCTATTCTCTAATGGACTACAATAGGAAAAATTAATAAAAATATCAATTCTATCTATATTTTAATCTTATCAATAGAAAATAGTGAATATGAAATCAAAAAATGAGATTCAGAGCATCTATATATTTAGGGAATCCATGAATGACCAATGATTAAACAATATCAGGATAAAAAACAAATTTCAACAATAAATAGTGAAGTGCACAATAGAATAGTAAAACAAGACTTAGGGAATCCACGAATGACTGAAATCAATGTATCTTAAACTTACTATAGAGATACCAGTCGAGAAGATAGATGCGCCGAAGAAAAAAATGATGAATGAAACTTTTAAAATGAGTTTGGAGGCCAAGGAATCGAAGAATCAATTTTTGTGTTTTTTCAGGAGAGAGGTCGAGTCAGAGTCACCTGAACGAAAAAAAGTGGAATAACATGAAATGAGACTTCATAAATTTTTTTATATTATTATCACATCCATTATTTTAATAACCAATGTGATAAATATTTGTTATTTCATTTATCACATCGGTTATAAAATAACTAACATGATAAAATGACTTATAATGTCGGTTATATAAATATCGACGTGATAAAGCAAGGATGTTTTCTTTATCATATCGGTTATTTTATAACCTACATCATAAATCGTCTTTATCACATCAGTTATTTTATAACTAACATGATAAATCAAACTAATTAATTTTGTATGTCATTTATAATATAACAGATGTGATAAATAAATTTTTTCTGATTAATATGTCAGTTATTTGTAACCGATATAATAAATGTTGACATGGTAATTACTTTTTTACTAGTGATAAATAAATAATTCATAATAATATAAATAATTATAACATGATAAACCCAAGGAAAATAAATTATTATCCGATGACATCAAGTAATATGAAAAGTATATACTATTAAATCACTATAATAATGCATATGTTATTTACACAGTATATATAAAGGGTATATGGTTAAGATAATAATTTAACCAACAAATTTATATATTCAATCTAGGTGAACTCCTTCAATCAAAGAAATTGAAAATTGGGTATTCACAGAGGAAAGGAATTGGATAAAAATGATTTTTATACACCAAAACCATTTATGAAATACAATGTCCAATATATATCATTTCTAACAAAATTAAAGAAATTACATGATTCATCAAGAATAAATGAGGGATTATTATATTTTAATAGTATCCTCAATCATTAAAAATATATTTTGAATGATAATGGCTTAGATGAAAAATAAATTTTTATATATTTTTTAAAAAAAAATTAGCAAAAAGAAATATCCTTGATATTTTTAAATCATTTTAAAATTGATATTTTATATAATTTAAGATAAAGAAAATTTATTTTAGAAAAATATTTAAACATTGATAGAATTTATCAAATAAAACAAAAAATATTTTGAAAATATTTGTTCCCATAAATAATTTTAATTCAAATAATTTTTGAAATATTCATAAAATGTGAATTTATGATTGCATTAAAAATTTTATTTTGAAGAGTTAAAGTGAAAAATTTGGAAGAAATTTATCTTTGAAATGTAAACATCAATTAATTATACCTTTTAAATTCATTAACATTATCAAAATAAATGTGGGGTTGACGATAAAACATTTCATTTTGAATGTATGGGAAACCTTTATAATATTTTTAAAAACATCAATTCGAAAAACCAAATCATAAATGGAATGTTTGATATTCCTTTTTATTTTATTAAAATAACTGAATCACATTAAACAATCCATTTTATTTTTCCAAAATTTTAGAGAAAAAAATTGGTTTGAAGGAATGTATGTATATAGAAGAGTAAATATATTGGTGGGATTGGGAGTTATTATTACCAAAGTTATATTTTTATATATGATTTTCTTTTTATTAAGTGGTTATTGATGATTTAAAGCAAGTTACATTGAGAATAAAAGGAAATACCACATTAAATAAATAAATGGATGGACAAAATAAAGCATTAAATTCATATTCAACTAATAATGACTATGACCTAATGTAATGGTAGTTGGATTGATGAAACCCTTAGTGTATTAGAAATATTTGAACGATAAACCATTGAATGATATGAATTAAAATAAAATATTAAACACCATGAATATTGATAGGATCATGGTAAGAAATATTAAATTGTAATTAGATAAATCATTAAAATTAAAAATCTTATATAATAAGAATAATGTCTCAAGGGTTTAAAAATTAGGACAAGAACCCCTTATGGTTGACTAACTTTGTTTTTAAACACATTTAAAATTTTGATAGGTTTTTAAAAAGGTCCATTTAAAATAGAACATGACATGGATCTTAAATAACCCATGAATATAGTATAATACATTAACTATATGGAATGTACACTTCTCCAAATAAGATATAATGTGTTGTTGGAAGTATATCTCAAGGGGTAAGAATTATATAAAGGAAACCATTACCTTTTATCATGGATTCATTGAAAATGATCTAACCACATACATGAAAAACATAAATACTTTAATCACATATTTAATAACCTCATTGATGACTCTATGTCTTTATTATACTTATTTATAATTAGTTCATACAAGTTTAGTAATTAGTTTTTGATGACTTTAAATATCTTGGGTGAGTAATCTTGATCAATTTGATGTAGTTTCATAATAAAATTATCATAATATTTTATTACCGAAAAAAATAATCACTATTATAATAATTAACGTACTCTTATTGATTTTTTTTAGTTTTTTATAAATTTATAAATTCATTATATGGTAGTTTTATGTTATGTACCTTGCAGGTGAAATAAGTGACATGCATGTTTCAGTGATTTTCAAAAATGAATAATGGTATGAGTTTAACATTAATGTTTACATTATATATATATATTATTTTATTTATTTTTCATATTCATCAATTATATTATTTTGTAATGTTGTTTAGGTGGTTGGTTAAATCAACCCAAAAAAAACATAAAATAATTTAATAGATGATTATAATGTGGTTAAGTTGGAATATAATTCTTTCAGATCAATAATGATGTTATTTAATATTTATTATTTCTATATATTAGAATTATAATGATTTATATGGAGAATATAATTAATATAATTCCTTCAACCTTGAATGAAATTATTATTTTCTCCATAGTGTACTTGTTTTAAGACAATTAATTTTTTTTCAATTTTTTATTATTCATATCATTAATAAGTTACGAAATATTTTTAAAAACCCATAATAATAATATAAAATTTATTTTTACCAACAAAAAAATAATAAATCTATGAATTAATAAAGTTAAAGAAATAGATAACACATCATACCATGGACACAATGGTCTGCAGTTATGGGTTGATGATGCTTTCATTTTCATTAGAGTCTAAAATACCCGTAAAATGATTTATAATTTAAGAATATTTAATATTTTATATATTTTATAATTATATATTAAATTATATTTTTAAATTATACATGTTTGACTGTGAGTAAAATGAAAAAAATTATTTCTTGGAGATGATAGTCTACATATACATAAGATTTATGTTTTTTGTTTTGTTAAGTGAAAATAGAAAATATGATAACTTATTTTATAATAATTATAACAAAATATAAATATATATTTTATAATTAATTTCTAATTTTTATATTATGTAATGTATTTTGATAAAGAATAAGGGAACATAATGAAAAAAACTGACAAAATGAGTTATTAGAAATTAATTCCTCACTACTAGGATTATCTCATTTATAATGGAGTTGAGACCATTTTCAGATGGTAGTTTGAGAAAACAAAAACCTATTTATGGTGTATATGAGTTTTTAGAAGATTTTGGGGTAGATTTTTGGGGAATATAATTTGTTTCTTATGTGTGGGGAAGTGAGGATAGGGTAGCACCCTTTATAAGTGAAAAGAGATGACATTGTGTACAAATACCCAAAACTTTTCAATAATGGGAAGTCACAACAAAGGTACACGGATAAACAATTTTATAAATAATGGAGATATAAACATATACATGTAAGAAAAACCTCAAACACTAAATTAAAAGGTGTTTTTAACATGCCTTTCTCTTTACAACATAGGTTAATAATTTTTACTATTTTGGGGTTTACCAAAATAACTTGTTTTAATGTAGTTAATTTATCCTTTTTCCCCGAAAATAAAATGGTACTTACTACATAATATAGAAATACTGATTTCAAAATTGAAATCAAAATAATATTTTACAATTTCTATATGTGATATAAATTACATTTAAAATATTAAATGTATAATTTTTAAAACAATTTTTTTAAAAAATATAACAATTTTTTTAGACTTTACATATTGGATTACAAAGTAAAACCAATATTTTTTTAAACAAATTATAAAAGAAGTTATAAAATATATATTGTATTTTTAAAATGGCTTCATAAATATTAAAATCATACTTATTTATAATTAATTTCATATAAGTCTCAAAAATTTTAAAAGAACAATATATTTCACTGTTCACCTTAAAATCAATATTTAAAAAAATTCCGAAAACATAACCTTAGATTAATTTATTATGCTAAATAAAAAAATTATATTCCAATTATCAATTTCAAATTCTAAATTTATAAATTTAAATTTTTATAAAATCATAAATATATTTAAAACCCATTTTTTAAGAGAACTATATTTTAGAAAAGTAACTATACTATTTCTTATTTATTATAATTTAATAATTAAATTGGTGATAAGAGTTATTCATTTTATCATAAATTAATAAAAAAATTATTAAAATATAAATGATTATCATTGAAAATTTTATTTTTTATAAAAATAAAATTTCAGGTGTTGAATGATATTATTAGTTATTTTTGTTATATTAATTGAATTTAATTTAGATTGAAGAGAAATTTTGTATTACTTATTCATTAATATGGTTACATATCTTCACATGTACTAATTCAATGGCTAGGATTTAATAGTTTAATAACATCACAATTTTGTTTTAGTTTGATGTTACGTGTGGGGAAAGCTATCAAACACATTGTTTTTAGGGAAAATGAATTCTCGAAAATTAGGGGTTTTCATACATTATATAGTCTCTATTTGGTCAAAGAAACCATTAGTGGTTGACTACTGAGTTATAATCATACCCAATATTATATAATTTATTGTTTAAAAGATTTCATGATTTGTGGCATAGGTAACTGCTAGGGCCCTACTGTATAGAGTAGAGCAGGAGATGAAGGAGAAGATATATAGAAGTAAGATTGTATGCAGAACCAAGTCTAGTTTTGTGGTTTAATCATGACTTTTTCTTACTTATGACCCTATTTTAGATTACCTTGCATTGTGTAATATTTTTCATATTAATATTAATATTTTCACATTATGATAGTTTAATATTTAACATCCCATTATATATTATTTTCTTCTGTTTATGACTTACTAGTGTTCTTATATCATTGTTGTATAATTATTAAATAAAGAAGTTTTAAATATATTCCATATATTTTTATTTATTATTTCCTAATTTAGAATATATTTTATCATCAAGTGATATTTTCAAACCCTCCTTACTAGTTGGTGGCCTCTGGTGTGTGTGGTGGCACAATTGATGTATACTCTAGTTTGGTCATGGTGGAGGTGAGATAAGATGGATAATTTATAGTCATCCATAAAGAATACTAAAATAAAAACCATTAAGACCCAAAGAATAGATTTACCTATATGAATTTGATAAATATAGGGGATTAAAAACAACCATATTATCTCAAAAACACTTACTCAATCTGAGAATGATTGTAAGGATGTCTATCAATCTTCATATATGTAATATAGACCAACTAAGGAAATTATTAACTAAAACCAAAGAGGAACAAAAAAAATAACAACATTCTTATAATATTGAAGAAAACTATGCATTATTAACCAAATCAACGAAGACTCGATAATATTGAAATTAATTTGAACCCAAAATAATTTTTTTCCCCACACAATTGGTCGGAACACAAATTTTAAGAGAGACATAGTCCAAAAGGAATCACTTATGATGATCCTTTTAATATTCTACCAGTATACACTTCATTGTTAGACACTCATGGAACCCTAAATGATACTATCTTCAAACCCTTTCCAACCTAGAAGAATCATAAAGGTATTTCCATGTTTATGGATCAAAATAAAATCCTTCTTAATGATGTAATCATGCATCAATGACCCATTGAGGTGAATAAGAAGATTCATACATGTATTTTAAATTGATGAGGAAAACTATATTTTAAATCCATGTAATGATCCTTTCTATCATAAAGATACATAATAAATAATATCAAAATCATATACCATAAAAAACATTAATGAGAAAAAAGGTAGTAATATAGTGGGGGAAGAGGCAGAACTGTCACTAATAGTGGATGGGAGCAAATGAAACCAGAAAAAATTGTGAAAGTGGTAAATTGAATGCATGTGATTACTAAAAATGAAAAACATAGAATAAAATAAATGCGAACTATAAAAAATGGTGAATAAAGGTATCACTGAGGAGAACATTAGTTTAATAAATGACCTCACTCACTACATCATGAACATTCAACTCAATAGAGATTTAAAATATATATTGGGTGTAAAGAAAAAATTATTAAAAAAACCATAGCTATCTGAACCTTAATTTAAAATATAAATTTATTTTATCAACTTATTTATTTCATTTTCTATTCATGGAAACCTTATATGGGAGTGAATCCATTTTTTGATAGTTTTATATTCACAAGGTAAATCATTTTTTCTTTAATTTTTTTTAATGATTTATTTCATTATAATACAATCGAATTAATTTTTTATTCAATTATATATTATTTATTCTATCATGAGTTTCTCTAAATGTAAGTGGTGTCTGGATATTTTATAGGATTAAGTATTGTGCTCTGGTATTCGAATCATTAATGAAATAATATTTCTTAGAGGTGATGTTTTGTCTTCTTATTATCACAATGGAACATGGTTCATTGATCGTGTGATTTGGATTATTCAATTTCATACTATTATTTATTTGGTATAAAAAATTTTCAGCATCTCTACAGAAAGGGATAATGAATTATCCTAAATAATGAAGAATAATTATTTCCATTTGAATTAGTTTAAAGTTTTTAAAGGTATAATAAATATATTTATTTTTTTTTACTATTTTTTATAATTAGTACCTTATTATTAACCTTAGTAGACAGAAATGGATTGTAACCAATGATAAAAAGACAAAAAGTGATAAATAAAAGAAATTATATTGATTAACGTTACAGGATCATTATGATGTTACATATGTTTTAGTTCGATGATATATTGTAAACCTAATAGTGGAAGGCGGTATAGTGGTCTTTATTGATTAGGATATACAATGAGATTGGTTTGGTTATTGTGTTTTTATTTCTCATGATATGGAATATTTATGAAATATTTTAATTAATTTAATATTCAAAATGAGATTGTTATTTTCTAGAAAAAATTTATAAATAAATAATGTTTTAATTAATTTACTATATTGTAAATGTTTCAAAAATTAAGGGTTCGGGTAAATGATAAATTCAATAGAAGTAGTTAGTGGATTATATTTTAATTGAAAAACTTATTTCTTAATATAGGAAATTATATTCATAGTGATATGATAGAATTAATATATGGAATTGGAAATTAAATCTAAAAATGGAAAGAAATATACAACAAGCTATCTCATTATTTTATATCTATGGTTTTTGTTTATTATATGTGGAACTAGATATTGTGGCATGGATATTTAATGATAGTATGTTTATTGAGGGTGTTGATCAGTTATGGACACTAGGTTATTATTTTGTCTTATTATATATTGTTGAATGTTTTTTATCTTCAAGTACACTATCATCGGAATCATGTAGCTTTATAGATGCTCATTCAATGATTTCATTACAAGACAAGCCTCTAACATTTGAGACATGGGTGCTAGGGATGGCTGACTACCCCTAATCCTTTCATCAATAATGTTCTTATCTAGGAGTGGTTATATGGTCATGGAATGAGAAAATGGTTAGGATGTTATTTTATAGAGTTCTTGTATGCAATTATGGTAGGAAAATATGGTATTGTATTATGGGATGGAATAAGTGCTCATTGACATTCAACATCCAGAATTGAGTAAAATTAACAAGCTTAATACTATAGTAGACCAGGGTATGGCCTTTGAGTTATTTTAAGTTTTTATGATATTATTTTATTTTATGTCAGTTTGGAGAGTGGGCCTATGGTGAGATGTTATATTAGTTCACCTACATTTAGACATGAGTCAATTTCATTGTGTACTCACTGATGCTTTGGCATTCTTCTTCCACAATGAAAGAAAACTACTATTTGTACTTATATATTCACCATGACTTCAATATTATATTTTAAATGATTTTCAATATGGATTTTTATAATGTCCATGACATTACTAGCTTGTCACATGGTGCATTGATTAAAATTAGAGAAGTTTCTACCTATATTAGTTTTCTTATAATATTGTTACTATATATGGTTTTTTCATATGAAAATAAATGAAAATTTATATTTTGTCAAAGAATTTTCTTTTTCTTTTTATATATGGTGTTGAAATTAAATGGTGGTTTCTTTAAATTTTTAGGGATACATGTATATAAATACAAAATATTGTGTGTATTCAACCTTCAAGGTTAGTATATAACAAATAGCCTAATAGATTTGTGTTTATGGTGTCACATACAGCTTCAATATTCACCCAAGAGGGAATTTAATGGGGTTGATTTATGATATAGTTGTATTATAGCTAAATTTTTCTAATTGAATAGAGTTTGGAGTTCTAACTGGTAATAATGAAATTGGTTTTGTATGGAAATTATTCATTTGGTATTAGAATGTGATATATTCTAGGGAGATCGGTTAGGTTTTAGAAGGTCCCCAATGATTTTATGTAAGGATATTGACTATCCACAAAACATATGTAATCAAGAGTGTACTGATTACTAGGTGTAGACATACAAGTGGTACATATAATAATGATTATAGTTTAATGTTATATATGTATTTAAAATTATTATTGGATGATAATAACATCATGAAAAAATTATATTTATTAATTTAAGAGGTAGTATATCACCCCAAAAAATTAGTTTAAATGAATAAAAGGCTCAATATCTTACATAACAAGTGTGAAACCAATAATTAAGATAATGTATATGTATTATAGGAATTTTATAATTCAAAGATGACTGTTATAATAGTAATGTCATCGATTTTGGTAAATTACTTTTAAATATTATATGGATTATTTTCCAGACTAGTCATTGAGACGACTTGCAATTCCAAGGCCTAGTGTGTTAGGAAAAATTGTTTTAAATATATTAAATCGAACCCACACAGGAGTTTCTTGAAAAAGTGGAATAAAATATACATTATTGCCAAAATTAGTAGACATGATTCCTTTGAAGAAAATTCATCACGGGTGCAGAAATGAATAAAATAATTAAAAAAGTATTTATACTTTTTGTTTTCTATTATAACCATTCAATATTTAAAAATAATGTTATGAAAGAATCCAAGGGTTAAATATATAACCCAATAATTCTTAGAGGATCATTTGAGAGAGACTTAGAGAATCCTCTTAGGTAAATGATAAAGTAATTGTGGTTTTATGATTGACGTACCTAAGATTAGATGGAACTTTCTAATGATAAGGATGAATTTTTATTCATCAGTATTCAAAATAAATAGATTGAGGGCCTGTTCATTACTAGTATTTCTTACCCATTATTGATTCCTTCAATGAACATTGACCAATAAACGAATAGATTGATCTTTAATTCGATCATCTTGAGGGGTGGGATTATTTACATGGATTATCATGATATATTCTCATGGATATGGATTATGATAATTTTTCCAAAAAATAAAATTAACTGATATCTATAGGAATAGAGATCGAGTTTTGTTCCTCTCATTTGATTCTGTGCTTTTCTCCCCCATATTCTCCATTCATCGAGGCATTATTTGTTTGGTCGTGATTCAATGTTTCATAAAATGATTGATTGTTACACACATATTTCATATAATAAAGATCAGATATCATAGATCTGGGACTGATTCAACATAGTAGAGGTGCGATGGTGGTTGCAACAGTAGATTAGGTGATGAAGGACACCCGATTTTGCATTCTTTCATTCTCATCACCATGTAATGAAGAACAAAAATGATATCTTTTTCATGTGGATCAAAGGCATGAATATTATTGATCCAATGATGGAATGACTATATGAGGATGGATCTTGAGTTTTACGAGAGGGATGTCAATGGATCGAAGGCTAGAGGATCATCCGAGGTAAGCAGGAAGAATAATATGTGTTTCTAAAAAAACCATATACACACGACATATAGTCCTTACCTACAAAGCATGTAGTTCCCTTTGTAAGAATTGGAATATACTTGGAGAATTACACATACATGGGTTGGATTACACGGGTTGCCTACATGATTTTTACCCCCCACCCCCACCCAAACAGTATGTTCTGGTCTATGTACTTGGGAACAAATATATAAGATAACTCCATGTACTGGAACATGACTAGAGTACACTAGCGAGACCCAGAATACAGGGACCCTATGTTTGACCCCCTTAAACACCACATGTTATTCCTCTACATGGACAAGGCATGAATGACCTGGACCATTTTCATGTGTAGGACCCAGGGTTAAGAGAAATGGCATGTACCTCTACTACACACCGTGTAATCTTTTATACATGGCCTATATCTACTGTCCTCTATGTCATGGAAAAGAGTTATTAGGGTTCGTTCCCCTTATAATTTCCCAGAAGGTAGGTATGAATCATTTTCTACTCTTAGGATTATGATTCCTTCAGCAGGACTCCCTGGATTGAGTCCTTGGAATCCCTCCATGAGGCCGAGAGTGAGACCCTCTATTCGACTTATTCCCTAGGCATAGTTCTTGGTATCAACATGATAAACACTACCCGGTTTCTAATAATCTACATAGTAGGGTTAAACCAGATTGAGTTATCGGTATCACCCAATGTCCCTGGTTGTGATCCTCCATGGTGTATCGTATTCTCTTTAGAACATTTAATGTGTATTATTTCTCATAACGAGATCAGATGAGAAGTACCTCTCAGACAGACGTCATCAGTGCTATCAGACTGAAGGGTGTTTTATCTCAGATGAATTATTCATTTAATCTTCAAACTATAGTCTTAAGACTGGTATACTGTGGTTGTGTCTTACCACTAGATTGGTTTCATATATTGAGTATATCTGTATATTCTTATAATATGTGTTGTAGGCATATACCTATGTAGGGATAGCTGCATTTCCTTTATTATATGCTTTTTGTTTATAGGGAGTCCTTCTGAGTATTGTTATCCTCACCCCTACATAGATATTTTCCCACACATGTACTGTCATGTGTAGATGATCTACATTTTGATGAAGTCCTTGGAAAACCAAGACTAGATGGTCCTTTGTGAGACCAGATAAACCAAGGTGTGCTCCTATAGATTTTTGATAGTAGTCCCAATCCTTTACATTCAAGTTGGATTTTTGTTACATACTTTATTGCAGTGGGATTGTATTTGGACATGTTTACTTTCATTATATCTTATCATACATTGGTTGTGGGAAATATATGTATGCATTCATTGTTTGTTCAGTGTTTCATAAATTTCATCATTTTTTGGGCATATAGATGTGTGTGTGTATAGGTACTTTGAAAATGTCTCCCATGTCAGTGATATTCCTACTCAATGTTAGTAAACATCACCTAGCCAATTGGAGGTGGTCCTAGGGTGTCGTGACATGGGACCCACTAGGATGGGTCATGACATGGATTTATCAAAGTTGGTTAGTTCTACTTTAGGATTGTGAGTCTATGATATTAGATTTGCTAAATAGTGTTAAGCTTTTTGAGTTAGGATTTCAAGAAATATACTCTAGTGTTGTTATGGCGGTCAAAATATCTATACAACAAGACTCTGATCACCTGCTTTTCAACTCGATACATGAGAAAACTAGTTTCAGGGAAAAAATGGAACATGCATCATATAGGAATGGGTTGTGGTTCCATGTCCTTATTGAATCATATCCCAAGATATACTCACTAACTATGGTATATATTGTTTATTTTAGGATTCCTATGTGATGTATACCAAATATGATTCAACCATATGTTCATGAGGATGATACTCTAAGTGATGAGGCACCAATATCTGGACCAGTTCATGATATTCAACCGCTCGATGATGCACTAGCCATAACACCACCTGTAGAGAATCATGTGGCATCTATAGTACCAATAGACGAGGAGTGCATGATGAATGAACTTCATAAGTTTCAATGGCAGAGACCCCTCAGGTTCTTGGGTGAGTTTGAACAACTGGCAGTAGAGGACTGTCTTGAGGAAGTTTCCTAAGTTTCCCATCAAGGTAGGACACCAACATATTTGATGGTGGTCCAGGAAGTGAGCCTTATTCTTGGCTCAATTGGGCGATGGTGGAGTTTAGTTACCCTAACTTATGACGAGGGGACTCTTTCATTGATAGAGTTCAAGAATATTTTTATATACGATTTGTCACCCGTTATACTAAGGTTTGTACATATCTTGGAGCTTTTGTAACTAAATATGGGTAGCATGACAGTGTCTGTGTATTCATTGTGGTTTACCAAACATTCTAGGTACACAATGGATATGGTTTTATATCAGTTTTTCTGGACTCATACCTTCGAGAGAAGTATGCATAGAAACATCTAAACCATCATTATTGCTCTATTAATTCCTAAATATGTTGGGTGATTGAGTGAGATTTGGTGGTTGAGTTTTTCTTGGCTGATCAGATACAGCTGGTGGTTGTCAGTAGTGGGAAAGAAAGAGCAGAGACATTGGAAATAGGGAGAAAAGGTCAGTCTTAGTGACCTGTACATGGGAGACGTTTTAATAAGAGGTATCAGAACAAAGTATCTACAGTACAAGGCTCATAGGGTGGGTCCAGTCATCCCAGAGAGAGGTGGTACTACTCATGTGATAGCAGAGGAGATCTTGCCTGAGATTATTTAACCCTTTGTATAGCTGATAGTGAACTCGTGGACGGGCCACCGAGGTAAAGAAAATTTTAAGATAAGGGAGGTCCCCAGGGTGGTGGACATGTTAGATGATATGGGAGATCAATATCAGGTGCTCTAAATTTGAACTTGTTACCACCACCACAGCAAGGTGGTAAACACCAGGATTTGGGAGCTGTAGGATAGGGTGGGGACAGCTGCAGGTGGTCAAGGCTTACAACCCAAGGGATCTAGGAATGATTTGAGGTATGATCTATGTATTTTCTACCTTACTTTTAGTACTGATAGATAGTGGGGTTAGTGATTCCTTTATTTCCACATATCATGTTCGAGGCTTAGAGATTCCAGTTGAATCATTGACATGACCCTTATGTTTAGAGACTCCGACTAGAGAAGAATTAGTGATCGCACACTTGTGTCGATATTGTGACCTGGACCTTTGAGGAAATAGTTTCTGTTAGAACAACTTGGTGTTATTATCAATAAATTATGACATAATTCTTGGTATGTATTGTTTATCTATAGTTCATAAACATATTAACATTTTAAGGTGACAGGTGTGTTTTCTCTACAGTGACAGAACCAATTTTTCCTTTTTTAGAGAAAAGGAAACCCAAGTAGTACAGGATTGACTCATGCATAAGTGGTTGAATTTGATTACTCATCAGATGGATATAAAAACCCTTGGATTATTGGATTGTGTAAGTTCTAAGTTTCCTATAGTTTTGGTGAAGTATGAGTATGTCTTCCCAAAAGATATTCCATGTATACCTCCCCACTGAGGGATATAATTCTTTATTGATCTACATTCCCTTATGGAACTGATATGTACTCCAGCATATCAGATGGCCCCTTTAGAGCTTCATGATATAGGGGTTCCTCTAGAGGAATTGTAGAGGAAGGGCTTTGTGAGACCTAGTGTTTTACCTTTGGGAGCCCTAGTTTTGTTTTTCATGAAGGAAGATGAAAGATTTAGATTCTATTTAGAGTGTCAATTCTTGAACCAAGTTACCATGAAGAAAAAGTATCCACTACCAAGAATTGATGACTTCATTGATTAGTTAAGAGGGGCATGATGGTTCTCGATGCTTGACCTTATACTAGGATATCACTAGTGTCAAGTATGGGAGAAGGATATATGAAAGATGACATTCATATGTCACTATGGTCACTATGAGTACTTGGTGACTCCCTTTGGAATGAGGAACACCCCTACAGTTTTCATGAGACTGATGAATAAGATATTCCAGCCATTCTTATTCCATTTCATGGTAGTCTTCATTGATGATATCCCTTGTAAACTGTTCTAGAGGAGGAGCACATGAGATACTTAAGGATAGCTGTGGACATAATCTGGGAGAACCTGCCACACAGAATACTCTCGAAGTGTCAGTTTTGGATTCAGGTCATCCCATTTCTATGAATCTTTATCTTAGAAAATAGAGAGGTGGTGGACCCGTCCATGGTCGAGGCAGTGTTGGCATGGGAACCACCTAAGAACATAATGGAGGTGTAGAGCTTCCTTAGGTTGGTAGGCTATTACTGTGTATTCGAACCTAATTTATCTAGTGTATCAGCACCCATGACAGATTTGAATCAAAAGGGGATGCATTTTGTGTGGATAATAATTTCAATTATGATTTCTAGTACTTTAGGCATAGCAAAAAAATAGATTCCATATTGAGATTACTAGAGGTGGGTTTTGAGTAAGCGGTGTTTACGATACATCAAGAACTAGCCTTGGTTGTGTTATGATGTAGAGGAATGTAGTGATTACCTACGGTTCACTCCATTTTACACTACATGAGTATAACTATAAGACCCATGATCTTGAGTTAGTATTGGTAGTCTTCAACTTGAATACATGGAAACACTACCTGATGGGTGAGTGATTTATATTCTACTATGATCATAGGAGTCTCAAGTATATATTCTCTCAAAAGGATCTCAACTTGAGACATAAAAAATGGCATGAGTTCCTCTAGAATACTGACTTCCAAATTGTATATACTCATAGAAAGGGGAATGTGGTAGTATATTCTCTCAGTAATAGATCATGTGCATGGTTTCTGAATGTTGTGTTCGAGTAGTTGGACTCACTACAATTATCATTAGTAGATGGAGATGGAGTATCTTATCTCTATTCAATGGTCATCACCCCTCTACTTTTGTAGAGAGTTAAATAGATAAATCTTGGGGATACCAACTACGAGACCCTTCCTACTCATATATCCCCTGGCCATTCTCCAGTTAGATTTTCAAAAGGTGGAGAGTACGATGTTCTTTTCAAGGGACACATGATGGTACCCGTGACATTGCAGGAGGAGGTTATGATAGTTTTTCATAATTATCTTTTTGTGGTACACCTAGGTGTGTAAAATATGTTCCAGGTCCTCCAATGTCAGTTTTAGTGGCCAACGATGAAGAATGGAGTTGCATAGTATTTCTCTCAAGGCCTTACTTGTCAGCAAGTAAAGGATGAGAACCAATCTCCACCAGGTTTAGATTTAACACTTTGGGTTCCATAATGGAAGTGGGATGTGATATCTATAGACTTAGTGATGGGATTACTATGTACGTCTAGGGGAGATGATTCCATCTGTGTGATCATGGACCATCTCACCAAGTCGGTCCACTTTCAAGCTATATGATAGAAAAGTTCAGTAGAGATAACAAGATACCTCTACATATAGAAGATAAAAAAACTCCAAGGAGTTCAATTGATGATTGTTTTTTATCATGATGTTGAATTTACATCCCGATTTTGGAAGGGATCACAATAGGTGTTTGGGACTCATTTATGCTTGATCATAGTGTTTCACCCTGAAACTAATGGCCAAACGGAGCAGACCATTAATGTTATAGAGGACATGCAAAAATAATTCATTTGGAATTTGGTTATAATTGGGAGGATCATGTAACATTGGTGGAATTTTTATAAAACAATATCTAGAATTCCACCATTAGTATCACAACATTTGAGGCCTTGTACATGAGACAATGTGGGTCACCACTTTGTTAGACTAACCTAGGATATTCATCACACATGGGCTTGGATTTGGTGTGATCTACAATAGAGAAGGTAAAGATCATAAAAGAGTGTATTAAGACTATACATAGCCATAATAAGTCTTACACCAACATGAGGTGAAGGCCATTAGAGTTCACGGAAGGAGACCATGTGTTCTTATAGGTTTCACCTCGACGTGGATTATGGAGATTTGGCTAGGGTAAGAAGTTATCTCTACAATTTATCGGTCATTTTGAGATATTGCATAGAGTTGGAAAGGTGTATTACCACAAGGCTCTTCCATTGTACCTAATCCAGGTGCACATCATCTTCCACATATCACAACTAAGGAGGTATGAGACTGAACCAACACACATTATTAAATATGGTGAGATAGACATCAAGGATGGAACCACCTTTGATGACTACACAACAAAGATTGAGGATCAGAATGATAGGATACTTCATAGTCAGTAAATTCATTTAGTTTATGTCCAAAGACAACACAAGAATTTCCAAGAGAGCACTTGGGAGTGGGAGGCTCATATCCTTTCTTAGTATCCAGATATTTTTGAGTAGCCATTTTTTTGGATTTTTAGAGATGTCAATTTCCAAGGTGGTAAGAATGTAATATCTCATGTTTTCTATGTATTATTTTTTTAATATTATATATATATTATTTTCGAGACTAGGTGTTCAGATTTCATGCAAATCTGAGACTCGGTGTTGCTTGAAAAAATGTTTGAAATATATTAAATATATGAAATTGCACGCCCGTGCAGTTTTCCTAAAAAAATGGAATAACTTCTAAATAGGTTCCCAAATCATAAATCCAAGGGAATCGTGGAGTTCTAAACAAGAGGTTTACCCTAGGCCTGACATTACATTATTCGGCATGGTTCATTTGTAGAAAAGTCATCACAGGTGAAAAAATGAATAAAATAATTAAATAAAATTATTTCATTTAATTTTTTCTAGCAGTGACCATTCAATATTTAAAAATGATTTTATGAATGAATCATAGGGATAGGATAGAAAACCTAGAATTCTTGGGGGATTGTTTGAGAGAGCCTTGGAGAACCCTCTCAAGTGAACAAAGACATAATCGTTGTTTGACTATCGATGCACCTAGAATTCAATGAATCTTTCCAATGATAATGACACATCATTCATCATTAGTAATAAAAAAGAATTGAGGTAGGTCATGTTTTTTATTATCATTTAATCCTCATTATTTAATCTAATGTTGAACACAAACCAATTAATGAGAATATCTCTGCACAGTTCGATTGTCACGAGAGATGGGATTATTTTCAGGGTTTATCTAGAGATATATTCATGGATGTTTCTTATTATCAAACCATTTTAATGGAAACAAATGGAGATCAACATGAAAAATGATCAATTCGTATTCCTATTATTTTATTCTATTCATTTCTCCCCCTAATTCTCTATTTATCGCAACATGATTTATTTTTTCATGATTCAATGTGCTATCGAACAATCTATCATTGCACACACATTTCCTGGAGCAACAATCCAATATCATAGATCTAGGATTAATGAGATACAATGAAGGTGTTGTAGTGGTTTCTTTACCGGATCACTTGATGAATGACACTCGATTTCTCATTCTTCAGTGTGTAATGAAGAATGACGATGATCTTATTTTCCAAGTGAATCGAAGGCCTAAATATTGTTGATTCGGTGATGGAATGACTAGACAAAGATGGATCGCGAGTTTCAATGCATAGTGGTCAATGGATCTAAGGTAGGAGTATCATTCAAGGTGAGAGAGAGAAAGAAATTGGGTTTCTGAAGAAAAAAACATAATTCACATGGTGTGTAGTAGAGAATAGACGGCGTGTAATCCCCTTTGGTTGACTCATCATTTACTTGGTTAAGTACACAAAAATGGGTTTAGTAAAAGGGTTTCCTATAAAGAATGTATTCCCCCACCCGTGTGACACGACATGCCCCATGTAAAAAAGGCTGCCCGGTGTATTGGTAGATGAACACATATACAGGGGATGACATCATGTACTGGAACACAGTTGGAGTATACAGGCGGGGCTCAGGATGTAGGGATGCGGTGTGTGACCCATCTACACATTGTGTACTCTTCTTCTATGTAGTAATAATTCTAATGACATGGCCCATTTACACGAGAATGACCTAGGGTCAAGGGACATAGTGTGTATATATTCTACACATCGTTTACTCTTTTATACATGGATGGGATCTCTTGTCCTTCCCATCATGGACAAGTTTCATTAAGGTTCCTTCTCCTTATCCTTGTCATTAAGGTATATATTAATCAATCTTACATCTATAACTACAAACCATCAAAAATATTTCATGAAAAAATATATTGGAATCCATTAGAGAGTCCCATAGTGAGATCCTCTATTCATCTTTGTGCCCTAGGTGGAGTTCATTGTATCGAATTGAAAAACACTACATGAGTGTTAATAATATACATAGAAATGTTAATCCATATTTATTTTTTGGAACCACCCCATGGACCTATCTGTGATCATCATCCATTTATCCTTTTCTATTCAGATCATTCAATGTGTATAATTTCTCACAAAGATACCTGAAGACCAATACCTCTAAGATGGATGTCACCAGTGCTATCGGACACAGGAGTGTGTTCTCTCAGAAGAGTTATTCATGGAATCTTCAAGATAAAATCTAAAGACTTCTATACTATATTTGTGGGTTACCCATAAAATATGTTCCTTTTTTTATTATATCTAAATATTATTGTTATATGTGTTGTAGACATAAATCACTGTAGTGATAACTGTATTTCTGTTCTATTATGCTTTCTTTTTATGAGGTTTCTTACTAAGTATTGTTATACTAACCCTTACATGGACTTTTAACTCATGTGTCATGTCTTGTGCATATGATCAACCTTTTTATGGAGTCCTGGCAGACCAAGATCAGACGTATCTTTGGGAGACTAGATAGAAAGAGGTGTGTTTCCAAAGCTTTCATAATGTAGTCCTAGTAAATTTACATTTGGTTTGACTTTTGTTATAAACTACTTTTTGGGATTATATTTAGACCTATTTAATTTAATTACTTTTTTTCGTACTCTGGTTTGTGGATATAGATGTATGCATGAATTTGTTGTCCATTTGTTTTACATTTCATCATTTTATGGGCATGGAGAGGTGTGCATGTGTACAGGTACATAGGAAATTCCTCCAATGATAGTGATATGTCTACTCAGTGCTCATCACCAGTCCATGGACTATTAGAGGCCGGCTTGGGGGGTCACATAATGGGCCCCAATAAGATGGGGTGTGATAGTAACCTAGACTTTCATTTGGTGAGTATAAATATGAGTAAGTGTATTATGAAATAAATTTATAATAAACCTTCTTAATAAAAAAGTATTAATGAATTATAAGAAATATGATATCATTTTATAGTGAATTCATCTTATGATTCAAAAATGGATTATCTTCTAAAATAATTTTAGATTAGTTTTATAAAAGAAAATAATAATTAATTTCAAAAACATTTTAAAATTTATTTTAAAAAATTTATTGAATTTTTAAATCAAATTATCCAAAATAAATGAGGTTAATTTGGTGTCCTAAAATACTAAGAAATAGCGACTCTTCAACAAATCTCATTTCTTTTCATTAAATAATGTAATTAATAAATTATATTTTATTTTGGACATGATATTAAAGTTACATGGGATCAAATGGATTCATAATAAACAAATAAATTTCTTTTTGATAATTAATATTCTTGATTTTGAAAGAAGTTAATTTTTATTTACAAATACACATTTTTTACAAAAACAATTTTTCATTATATTTTATAATTTTTTTTTATAATTGACTTTTTTCATTCATAGAGGTTGAATCATAAATAATTGATACAATATTTGGAAATATGAGGTTTATATTTGGTAAATATGTCCTTTTTATTTTTAGTGAGTATGAATAGTTACAGTGACAAATATATACTGCAACAACAATGGTAAATTGGGGAAAAAAGTTAAAAATGAGATAAGAACTCAAAACAACCAAACACTTACCCTTATTTCATGGTATATAATAGATTATACCATATACAATCAAAATTCTAGCGTATGCAATTTGGGGTCAATTTTACCCTCACAATAAAATTTATATTGTTTTTGGTCATGAAAATTCCAAAAAATGTCACATTATTGAATAAAAACACCCTACGATTTTTTCAAAAGGAGAAAATGAGGACAAGATCAGTTATAAATATTTATTTTAAATAAGTACTAATTTTTTTATCATTATTATTATTTTATTATTTTCTTTGATTAAATTATTACCACATATTCTTACACAACATTGACACAAAATTTATTCAATTAATATAGAAATAAAATAAAATATTTTAAAATTTTGCAAATTAATACAATTGGAGTTAATTTTTATGCTTCCCAAAATATTTAAATTAATATATCATTTTATTGATTTGTTAAGGGTTTATATTATAATTCAATTTCTATCATTTTATTTTCACATCAAAATTATGTGAATTGTTCTTAAAATGAAAATAATAGTTTCTTATGATTAAAATATGCTATTACATTATTTAAAAATCATAAAAATATTGAAATAAAAAATATTGGATGATAAATGGTCAATTATTTAATACCCTATCATTTGTTTGAATTTTTTTACCTTATAAGTAAAATTATATCCCATTAACATTTAAAAAATAATTATAAAAATTAAGATTAACATTGTTTAACCAAATGGTTAAAACCTAAATATAATGTTCAATATGATACAAAAACCTTACTATGTTTCATTAATAGAAGATATTTATACCTTGGAATGTTTTTTGGAATCTTTATCCATATGGAATAATTTTTTAATAACATAATATTATTTTAATTTTTTTGGTTGTTCCAAGTGTCTTTTTACTCTTTTATAAAAGGACACCCTTCTATAATTTCATTAAAAACCTTGGATCCATCTATCTAAACAAACCCTTACCAAATTATCTTCTAAAATTACACATCAAAGAATTATAGGAATTGTTCTTATTTAAAGACCATCTTAGTGTTCCTTTGGATGGTATCCAATGGAGGCCTATCAAATAAGAGGTAATTTTCCTACCCAACATGTTTCAATATATTTATTATCCTAACTTATTTAAATATATGATATTCATCCTGAAACAATTACTTCATTAATATAAATTTATTTAAATGTTATTAGGATTATGGAAGTACCATTATCCACCAACTTTTACATCAAATGGTAAGTGAAATTGTTTCTTGTCCCTATGTGTAATTAATTTACCATTATTTAATTACATCTATCAAAAAGTGTAATCAACATTCATGCATACATACAACATACCATATACATGAACCGTGTAATTAATTTTTCTATATCGCAATTTTAGGGATGAATCTAAATAATTATATAATGATTAAATTTTATATTTATATCATTTTCAATATTTTGGATATTACGAAACCATGATAAAATTACAAGGATCCAAACATCTAAACTGAAAATATATTGAAAATTGAAACTGTAACCACCCGAAAATGACAACGTTAACAAGTAGTTATTAATAAATGTGTGCCAAAAACTTACAAACTGTTCATATATGATCTTTTAAGTATATTAATTAGTTTGGAATAAAAATATAAAAAGTTGATTTATTATATTGGATGTTAAATCTCTTTTAAATAAAATTAGACATTTGCTAAGATATTTTCATCTCAATTTTATTAATTTCAGACTCATGCCATATTCACCAATTGTTTCTTTTTTTTGGGTCGTTATAATACCCATGAATGTATTTTATTATGGTTATCATGAAAATTTTTGGGATATACATATCCATATATGATTCTATCTTTGATGATGTTCGATTAAAATGTTACCAAAATAGATTGTGGTTTTTGTTCCAATCTTTTTTTAATTAGAATATTTCAGTCTCAAATTTCCATTATTGGAAATTGTATGATCCATTTTTGATAAACTAATTTCATTTTATAATATTATTTTTATTTTTTATAATATATGGTTTCTTTCATTTACGTCACATTAATTACTAAATATACCAAAAATATGTTTCATCAAAAAATGACATTATTTCTCACTTTGGTCGAAAACCATTTTTCTTCTATGTCTATGCTTTAAAAAAATCCAATAATGTTTTTAATATTCTCCTATGATTGTTTAATGTCATTTTAAACATCATTATCTTTTTTTAAAAAATAAATGGAATCATAATATTATTTTCTGAATGAGGTATAAATGAATTTTTACAAAAAATATAAAAGCTACTTTTCATTATCATATATAGAATAAATGGAATTTCTAACCATCATGATATCTCAATGTTTTGAAGTTTCCATTATGAGTTTCCAGGGCTATTTTCATAGAAAATGGTTTGTATAATATTTATAAAATTTCTAGACTTTAATTTGTGATATAAATTGAATTTTTTATTTTACATAAGAAATATTCCATGGATTTTTTAATGGATTTTTTCATCTATGATAACATCTTTTGATGTTACATTGGATTTATTGAAGATATTAAAAATTATATAATCTTCATTATTTCTACTGAATGATAATGAAAAATCAATGTGGCCCATTTTTCTATTGAATGTTTTATGTTTTGATGAATATTTTTATGCTCTTGTGCCATGTATATGAATGGATTTATGATTATATGATATGTCGTCCCAAAATTATATATACCGTCAAACAATTTGGTAAATATTAATCTGTTATGAGATTAATGGGTATAAAAGAGGTTCTCCCAAGCCCAAAAAAAATTGTATATGAGAGGCTATCGAAAATCAAAAAAAAATATAGGATTCAAGAGATTATACCAATCATGAAAGATAGTACATGAATGATTATCCCAAAAATAAAGAAGGTAAGGAAGTTAGACAATTCCAAGGGTTAAATATATAACCCAATAATTCTTAGAGGATCATTTGAGAGAGACTTAGAGAATCCTCTTAGGTAAATGATAAAGTAATTGTGGTTTTATGATTGACGTACCTAAGATTAGATGGAACTTTCTAATGATAAGGATGATTTTTTATTCATCATTATTCAAACTAAATAGATTGAGGGCCTGTTCCTTACTAGTATTTCTTACCCATTATTTATTCCTTCAATGAACATTGACCAATAAACGAATAGATTGATCTTTGATTCGATCATCTTGAGGGGTGGGATTATTTACATGGATTATCATGATATATTCTCATGGATATGGATTATGATATTTTTTCCAAAAAATAAAATTAACTGATATCTACAGGAATAGAGATCGAGTTTTGTTCCTCTCATTTGATTCTGTGCTTTTCTCCCCCATATTCTCCATTCATCGAGGCATTATTTGTTTGGTCGTGATTCAATGTTTCATAAAATGATTGATTGTTACACACATATTTCATATAATAAAGATCAGATATCATAGATCTGGGACTGATTCAACATAGTAGAGGTGCGATGGTGGTTGCAACAGTAGATTAGGTGATGAAGGACACCGGATTTTGCATTCTTTCATTCTCATCACCATGTAATGAAGAACAAAAATGATATCTTTTTCATGTGGATCAAAGGCATGAATATTATTGATCCAATGATGGAATGACTATATGAGGATGGATCTTGAGTTTTACGAGAGGGATGTCAATGGATCGAAGGCTAGAGGATCATCCGAGGTAAGCAGGAAGAATAATAAGTGTTTCTAAAAAAAACCATATACACACGACATATAGTCCTTACCTACAAAGCATGTAGTTCCCTTTGTATGAATTGGAATATACTTGGAGAATTACACATACATGGGTTGGAGTACACGGGTTTCCTACATGGTTTTTACCCCCCACCCCCACCCAAACAGTATGTTCTGGTCTATGTACTTGGGAACAAATATATAAGATAACTCCATGTACTGGAACATGACTAGAGTACACTAGCGAGACCCAGAATACAGGGACCCTATGTTTGACCCCTCTAAACACCACATGTTATTCCTCTATATGGACAAGGCTTGAATGACATGGACCATTTTCATGTGTAGGACCCAGGGTTAAGAGAAATGGCATGTACCTCTACTACACACCGTGTAATCTTTTATACATGGCCTATATCTACTGTCCTCTATGTCATGGAAAAGAGTTATTAGGGTTCGTTCCCCTTATAATTTCCCAGAAGGTAGGTATGAATCATTTTCTACTCTTAGGATTATGATTCCTTCAGCAGGACTCCCTGGATTGAGTCCTTGGAATCCCTCCATGAGGCCGAGAGTGAGACACTCTATTCGACTTATTTCCTAGGCATAGTTCTTGGTATCAACATGATAAACACTACCCGGTTTCTAATAATCTACATAGTAGGGTTAAACCAGATTGAGTTATCGGTATCACCCAATGTCCCTGGTTGTGATCCTCCATGGTGTATCGTATTCTCTTTAGAACATTTAATGTGTATTATTTCTCATAACGAGATCAGATGAGAAGTACCTCTCAGACAGACGTCATCAGTGCTATCAGACTGAAGGGTGTTTTATCTCAGATGAATTATTCATTTAATCTTCAAACTAGAGTCTTAAGACTGGTATACTGTGGTTGTGTCTTACCCCTAGATTGGTTTCATATATTGAGTATATCTGTATATTCTTATAATATGTGTTGTAGGCATATACATATGTAGGGATAGCTGCATTTCCTTTATTGTATGCTTTTTGTTTACAGGGAGTCCTTCTGAGTATTGTTATCCTCACCCCTACATAGATATTTTCCCACACATGTACTGTCATGTGTAGATGATCTACATTTTGATGAAGTCCTTGGAAAACCAAGACTAGATGGTCCTTTGTGAGACCAGATAAACCAAGGTGTGCTCCTATAGATTTTTGATAGTAGTCCCAATCCTTTACATTCAAGTTGGATTTTTGTTACATACTTTATTGCCGTGGGATTGTATTTGGACATGTTTACTTTCATTATATCTTATCATACATTGGTTGTGGGAAATATATGTATGCATTCATTGGTTGTTCAGTGTTTTATAAATTTCATCATTTTTTGGGCATAGAGATGTGTGTGGGTATAGGTACTTTGAAAATGTCTCCCATGTCAGTGATATTCCTACTCAATGTTAGTAACCATCACCTAGCCAATTGGAGGTAGTCCTAGGGTGTCGTGACATGGGACCCACTAGGATGGGTCATGACATGGATTTATCAAAGTTGGTTAGTTCTACTTTAGGATTGTGAGTCTATGATATTAGATTTGCTAAATAGTGTTAAGCTTTTTGAGTTAGGATTTCAAGAAATATACTCTAGTGTTGTTATGGCGGTCAAAATATCTATACAACAAGACTCTGATCACCTGCTTTTCAACTCGATACATGAGAAAACTAGTTTCAGGGAAAAAAATGGAACATGCATCATATAGGAATGGTTTGTGGTTCCATGTCCTTATTGAATCATATCCCAAGATATACTCATTAACTATGGTATATATTGTTTATTTTAGGATTCCTATGTGATGTATACCAAATATGATTCAACCATATGTTCATGAGGATGATACTCTAAGTGATGAGGCACCAATATCTGGACCAGTTCATGATATTCAACCTCTAGATGATGCACTAGCCATACCACCACCTGTAGAGAATCAGGTGGCATCTATAGTACCAATAGACGAGGAGTGCATGTTGAATGAACTTCATAAGTTTCAATGGCAGAGACCCCTCAGGTTCTAGGGTGAGTTTGAACAACTGGCAGTAGAGGACTGTCTTGAGAAAGTTTCCTAAGTTTCCCATCAAGGTAGGACACCAACATATTTGATGGTGGTCCAGGAAGTGAGCCTTATTCTTGGCTCAATTGGGCGATGGTGGAGTTTAGTTACCCTAACATATGACGAGGGGACTCTTTCATTGATAGAGTTCAAGAATCTTTTAATATAGGATTTTTCACCCGTTTTACTAAGGTTTGTACATATCTTGGAGCTTTTGTAACTAAATATGGGTAGCATGACAGTGTCTGTGTATTCATTGTGGTTTACCAAACATTCTAGGTACACAATGGATATGGTTTTATATCAGTTTTTCTGGACTCATACCTTCGAGAGAAGTATGCATAGAAACATCTAAACCATCATTATCGCTCTATTAATTCCTAAATATGTTGGGTGATTGAGTGAGATTTAGTGGTTGAGGTTTTCTTGGCTGATCAGATACAGCTGGTGGTTGTCAGTAGTGGGAAAGAAAGAGCAGAGACATTGGAAATAGGGAGAAAAGGTCAGTCTTAGTGACCTGTACATGGGAGACGTTTTAATAAGAGGTATCAGAAAAAAGTATCTACTGTACAAGGCTCATAGGGTGGGTCCATTCATCCCAGAGAGAGGTGGTACTACTCATGTGATAGTAGAGGAGATCTTGCCTGAGATTATTTAACCCTTTGTATAGCTGATAGTGAACTCGTGGATGGGCCACCGAGGTATAGGAAATTGTAAGATAAGGGAGGTACCTAGGGTGGTGGACATGTTAGATGATATGGGAGATCAATATCAGGTGCTCTAAATTTGAACTTGTTACCACCACCACAGCAAGGTGGTAAACACCAGGATTTGGGAGCTGTAGGATAGGGTGGGGACAGCTGCAGGTGGTCAAGGCTTACAACCCAAGGGATCTAGGAATGATTTGAGGTATGATCTATGTATTTTCTACCTTACTTGTAGTACTGATAGATAGTGGGGTTAGTGATTCCTTTATTTCCACATATCATGTTCGAGGCTTAGAGATTCCAATTGAATCATTGACATGACCCTTATGTTTAGAGACTCCGACTAGAGAAGAATTAGTGATCGCACACTTGTGTCGATATTATGACCTGGACCTTTGAGGAAATAGTTTCAGTTAGAAAAACTTGGTGTTATTATCAATAAATTATGACATAATTCTTGGTATGTATTGTTTATCTATAGTTCATAAACATATTAACATTTTAAGGTGACAGGTGTGTTTTCTCTACAGTGACAGAACCAATTTTTCATTTTTTAGAGAAAAGGAAACCCAAGTAGTACAGGATTGACTCATGCATAAGTGGGTGAATTTGATTACTCATCAGATGGATATAAAAACCCTTGGTTTATTGGATTTTGTAAGTTCTAAGTTTCTTATAGTTTTGGTGAAGTATGAGTATGTCTTCCCAAAAGATATTCCATGTATACCTCCCCACTGAGGGATATAATTCTTTATTGATCTACATTCCCTTATGGAATTGATATGTACTCCAGCATATCAGATGGCCCCTTTAGAGCTTCATGATATAGGGGTTCCTCTAGAGGAATTGTAGAGGAAGGGCTTTGTGAGACCTAGTGTTTTACCTTTGGGAGCCCTAGTTTTGTTTTTCATGAAGGAAGATGAAAGATTTAGATTCTATTTAGAGTGTCGATTCTTGAACCAAGTTACCATGAAGAAAAAGTATCCACTACCAAGAATTGATGACTTAATTTATTAGTTAAGAGGTGCATGATGGTTCTCGATGCTTGACCTTATACTAGGATATCACTAGTGTCAAGTATGGGAGAAGGATATATCAAAGATGACATTCATATGTCACTATGGTCACTATGAGTACTTGGTGACTCCCTTTGGAATGAGGAACACCCCTACAGTTTTCATGAGACTGATGAATAAGATATTCCAGCCATTCTTATTCCATTTCATGGTAGTCTTCATTGATGATATCCCTTGTAAACTGTTCTAGAGGCGGAGCACATGAGATACTTAAGGATAGCTGTGGACATAATCTGGGAGAACCTGCCACACAGAATACTCTCGAAGTGTCAGTTTTGGATTCAGGTCATCCCATTTCTATGAATCTTTATCTTAGAAAATAGAGAGGTGGTGGACCCGTCCATGGTCGAGGCAGTGTTGTCATGGGAACCACCTAAGAACATAATGGAGGTGTAGAGCTTCCTTAGGTTGGTAGGCTATTACTGTATATTCGAACCTAATTTATCTAGTGTATCAGCACCCATGACAGATTTGAATCAAAAGGGGATGCATTTTGTGTGGATAATAATTTCAATTATGATTTCTAGTACTTTAGGCATAGCAAAAAAATAGATTCCATATTGAGATTACTAGAGGTGGGTTTTGAGTAAGCAGTGTTTACGATACATCAAGAACTGGCCTTGGTTGTGTTCTGATGTAGAGGAATGTAGTGCTTACCTACGGTTCACTCCATTTTACACTACATGAGTATAAATATAAGACCCATCATCTTGAGTTAGTATTGGTAGTCTTCAACTTGAATACATGGAAACACTACCTGATGGGTGAGTGATTTATATTCTACTCTAATCATAGGAGTCTCAAGTATATATACTCTCAAAAGGATCTCAACTTGAGACATAAAAAATGGAATGAGTTCCTCTAGAATACTGACTTCCAAATTGTATATACTCATAGAAAGGGGAATGTGGTAGTATATTCTCTCAGTAATAGATCATGTGCATGGTTTCTGAATGTTGTGTTCGAGTAGTTGGACTCACTACAATTATCATTAGTAGATGGAGATGGAGTATATTATCTCTATTCAATGGTCATCACCCCTCTACTTTTGTAGAGAGTTAAATAGATAAAGCTTGGGGATACCAACTACGAGACCCTTCCTACTCATATATCCTCTGGCCATTCTCCAGTTAGATTTTCAAAAGGTGGGGAGTACGATGTTCTTTTCAAGGGACACATGATGGTACCCGTGACGTTGCAGGAGGAGGTTATGATAGTTTTTCATAATTATCTTTTTGTGGTACACCTAGGTGTGTAAAATATGTTCCAGGTCCTCCAATGTCAGTTTTAGTGGCCAACAATGAAGAATGGAGTTCCATAGTATTTCACTCAAGGCCTTACTTGTCAGCAAGTAAAGGATGAGCACCAATCTCCACCAGGTTCAGATTTAACACTTTGGGTTCCATAATGGAAGTGGGATGTGATATCTATAGACTTATTGATGGGATTACAATGTACGTCTAGGGGAGATGATTCCATCTGGGTGATCATGGACCAGCTCACCAAGTCGGTCCACTTTCAAGCTATATGATAGAAAAGTTCAGTAGAGATAACAAGATACCTCTACATATAGAAGATAAAAAAACTCCAAGGAGTTCAATTGAAGATTGTTTTTTATCATGATGTTGAATTTACATCCCGATTTTGGAAGGGATCATAATAGGTGTTTGGGACTCATTTATGCTTGATCATAGTGTTTCGCCCTGAAACTAATGGCCAAACGGAGCAGACCATTAATGTTATAGAGGACATGCAAAAATAATTCATTTGGAATTTGGTTTTAATTGGGAGGATCATGTAACATTGGTGGAATTTTTATAAAACAATATCTAGAATTCCACCATTAGTATCACAACATTTGAGGCCTTGTACATGAGACAATGTGGGTCACCACTTTGTTAGACTAACCTAGGATATTCATCACACATGGGCTTGGATTTAGTGTGATCTACAATAGAGAAGGTAAAGATCATAAAAGAGTGTATTAAGACTATACATAGCCATAATAAGTCTTACACCAACATGAGGTGAAGACCATTAGAGTTCACGGAAGGAGACCATGTGTTCTTATAGGTTTCACCTCGACGTGGATTATGGAGATTTGGCTAGGGTAAGAAGTTATCTCTACAATTCATCGGTCATTTTGAGATATTGCATAGACTTGGAAAGGTGTATTACCACAAGGCTCTTCCATTGTACCTAATCCAGGTGCACATCATCTTCCACATATCACAACTAAGGAGGTATGAGACTGAACCAACACACATTATTGAATATGGTGAGATAGACATCAAGGATGGAACCACCTTTGATGACTACACAACAATGATTGAGGATCAGAATGATAGGATACTTCATAGTCAGTAAATTCATTTAGTTTATGTCCAAAGACAACACAAGAATTTCCAAGAGAGCACTTGGCAGTGGGAGGCTCAGATCCTTTCTTAGTATCCAGATATTTTTGAGTAGCCATTTTTTTGGATTTTTAGAGATGTCAATTTACAAGGTGGTAAGAATGTAATATCCCATGTTTTCTATGTATTATTTTTTTAATATTATATATATATTATTTTCGAGACCAGGTGTTTAGATTTCATGCAAATCTGAGACTCGGTGTTGCTTGAAAAAATGTTTGAAATATATTAAATATATGAAATTGCACGCCCGTGCAGTTTTCCTAAAAAAATGGAATAACTTCTAAATAGGTTCCCAAATCATAAATCCAAGGGAATCGTGGAGTTCTAAACAAGAGGTTTACCCTAGGCCTGACATTACATTATTCGGCATGGTTCATTTGTAGAAAAGTCATCACAGGTGAAAAAATGAATAAAATAATTAAATAAAATTATTTCATTTAATTTTTTCTTACAGTGACCATTCAATATTTAAAAATGATTTTATGAATGAATCATAGGGATAGGATAGAAAACCTAGAATTCTTGGGGGATTGTTTGAGAGAGCCTTGGAGAACCCTCTCAAGTGAACAAAGACATAATCGTGGTTTGACTATCGATGCACCTAGAATTCAATGAATCTTTCCAATGATAATGACACATCATTCATCATTAGTAATAAAAAAGAATTGAGGTAGGTCATGTTTTTTATTATCATTTAATCCTCATTATTTAATCTAATGTTGAACACAAACCAATTAATGAGAATATCTCTGCACAGTTCGATTGTCACGAGAGATGGGATTATTTTCAGGGTTTATCTAGAGATATATTCATGGATGTTTCTTATTATCAAACCATTTTAATGGAAACAAATGGTGATCAACATGAAAAATGATCAATTCGTATTCCTATTATTTTATTCTATTCATTTCTCCCCTTAATTCTCTATTTATCGCAACATGCTTCATTTTTTCATGATTCAATGTGCTATCGAACAATCTATCATTGCACACACATTTCCTGGAGCATCAATCCAATATCATAGATCTAGGATTGATGAGATACAATGAAGGTGTTGTAGTGGTTTCGTTACCGGATCACTTGATGAATGACACTCGATTTCTCATTCTTCAGTGTGTAATGAAGAATGACGATGATCTTATTTTCCAAGTGGATCGAAGGCCTAAATATTGTTGATTCGGTGATGGAATGACTAGACAAAGATGGATCGCGAGTTTCAATGCATAGTGGTCGATGGATCTAAGGTAGGAGTATCATTCAAGGTGAGAGAGAGAAAGAAATTGGGTTTCTGAAGAAAAAAAACATAATTAACATGGTGTGTAGTAGAGAATAGACGGCGTGTAATCCCCTTTGGTTGACTCATCATTTACTTGGTTAAGTACACAAAAATGGGTTTAGTAAAAGGGTTGCCTATAAGGAATATACTCCCCCACCTGTGTGACACGACATGCCCCATGTAAAAAAGGCTACCAGGTGTATTGGTAGATGAACACATATATAAGGGATGACATCATGTACTGGAACACAGTTGGAGTATACAGGCGGGGCTCAGGATGTAGGGATGCGGTGTGTGACCCATCTACACATTGTGTACTCTTCTTCTATGTAGTCATAATTCTAATGACATGGCCCATTTACACGAGAATGACCTAGGGTCAAGGGACATAGTGTGTATATATTCTACACATCGTTTACTCTTTTATACATGGATGGGATCTCTTGTCCTTCCCATGATGGACAAGTTTCATTAAGGTTCCTTCTCCTTATCCTTGTCATTAAGGTAGATATTAATCAATCTTACATCTATAACTACAAACCATCAACAATATTTCATGAAAAAATATATTGGAATCCATTAGAGAGTCCCATAGTGAGATCCTCTATTCATCTTTGTGCCCTAGGTGGAGTTCATGGTATCGAATTGAAAAACACTACATGAGTGTTAATAATATACTTAGAAATGTTAATCCATATTTATTTTTTGGAACCACCCCATGGACCTATCTGTGATCATCATCCATTTATCCTTTTCTATTCAGATCATTCAATGTGTATAATTTCTCACAAAGATACCTGAAGACCAATACCTCTAAGATGGATGTCACCAGTGCTATCGGACACAGGAGTGTGTTCTCTCAGAAAAGTTCTTCATGGAATCTTCAAGATAAAATCTAAATACTTCTATACTATATTTGTGGGTTACCCATAAAATATGTTTCTTTTTTTAATATATCTAAATATTATTGTTATATGTGTTGTAGACATAAATCACTGTAGTGCTTACTGTATTTCTGTTCTATTATGCTTTCTGTTTATGAGGTTTCTTACTAAGTATTGTTATACTAACCCTTACATGGACTTTTAACTCATGTGTCATGTCTTGTGCATATGATCAACCTTTTTATGGAGTCCTAGGCAGACCAAGATCAGACGTATCTTTGGGAGACTAGATAGAAAGAGGTGTGTTTCTAAAGCTTTCATAATGTAGTCCTAGTAAATTTACATTTGGTTTGACTTTTGTTATAAACTACTTTTTGGGCTTATATTTAGACCTATTTAATTTAATTACTTTTTTTCGTACTCTGGTTTGTGGATATAGATGTATGCATGAATTTGTTGTCCATTTGTTTTACATTTCATCATTTTATGGGCATGGAGAGGTGTGCATGTGTACAAGTACATAGGAAATTCCTCCAATGATAGTGATATGTCTACTCAGTGCTCATCACCAGTCCATGGACTATTAGAGGCGGGCTTGGGGAGTCACATAATGGGCCCCAATAAGATGGGGTGTGATAGTAACCTAGACTTTCATTTGGTGAGTATAAATATGAGTAAGTGTATTATGAAATAAATTTATAATAAACCTTCTTAATAAAAAAGTATTAATGAATTATAAGAAATATGATATCATTTTATAGTGAATTCATCTTATGATTCAAAAATGGATTATCTTCTAAAATAATTTTAGATTAGTTTTATAAAAGAAAATAATAATTAATTTCAAAAACATTTTAAAATTTATTTTAAAAAATTTATTGAATTTTTAAATCAAATTATCCAAAATAAATGAGGTTAATTTGGTGTCCTAAAATACTAAGAAATACCGACTCTTCAACAAATCTCATTTCTTTTCATTTAATAATGTAATTAATAAATTATATTTTATTTTGGACATGATATTAAAGTTACATGGGATCAACTGGATTCATAATAAACAAATAAATTTCTTTTTGATAATTAATATTCTTGATTTTGAAAGAAGTTAATTTTTATTTACAAATACACATTTTTTACAAAAACAATTTTTCATTATATTTTATAAATTTTTTTTATAATTGACTTTTTTTCATTCATAGAGGTTGAATCATAAATAATTGATACAATATTTGGAAATATGAGGTTTATATTTGGTAAATATGTCCTTTTTATTTTTAGTGAGTATGAATAGTTACAGTGACAAATATATACTGCACCAACAATGGTAAATTGGGGAAAAAAAGTTAAAAATGAGATAAGAACTCAAAACAACCAAACACTTACCCTTATTTCATGGTATATAATAGATTATACCATATACAATCAAAATTTTAGCGTATGCAATTTGGGGTCAATTTTACCCTCATAATAAAATTTATATTGTTTTTGGTCATGAAAATTCCAAAAAATGTCACATTATTGAATAAAAACACCCTATGATTTTTTCAAAAGGAGAAAATGAGGACAAGATCAGTTATAAATATTTATTTTAAATAAGTACTAATTTTTTTATCATTATTATTATTTTATTATTTTCTTCAATTAAATAATTACCACATATTCTTACACAACATTGACACAAAATTTATTCAATTAATATAGAAATAAAATAAAATATCTTAAAATTTTGCAAATTAATACAATTGGAGTTAATTTTTATGCTTCCCAAAATATTTAAATTAATATATCATTTTATTGATTTGTTAAGGGTTTATATTATAATTCAATTTCTATCATTTTATTTTCACATCAAAATTATGTGAATTGTTCTTAAAATGAAAATAATAGTTTCTTATGATAAAAATATTCTATTACATTATTTAAAAATCATAAAAATATTGAAATAAAAAATATTGGATGATAAATGGTCAATTATTTAATACCCTATCATTTGTTTGAATTTTTTTACCTTATAAGTAAAATTATATCCCATTAACATTTAAAAAATAATTATAAAAATTAAGATTAACATTGTTTAACCAAATGGTTAAAACCTAAATATAATGTTCAATATGATACAAAAACCTTACTATGTTTCATTAATAGAATATATTTATACCTTAGAATGTTTTTTTGAATCTTTATCCATATGGAATAATTTTTTAATAACATAATATTATTTTAATTTTTTTGGTCGTTCAAAGTGTCTTTTTACTCTTTTATAAAAGGACACCCTTCTATAATTTCATTAAAAACCTTGGATCCATCTATCTAAACAAACCCTTACCAAATTATCTTCTAAAATTACACATCAAAGAATTATAGGAATTGTTCTTATTTAAAGACCATCCTAGTGTTCCTTTGGATGGTATCCAATGGAGGCCTATCAAATAAGAGGTAATTTTCCTACCCAACATGTTTCAATATATTTATTATCCTAACTTATTTAAATATATGATATTCATCCTGAAACAATTACTTCATTAATATAAATTTATTTAAATGTTATTAGGATTATGGAAGTACCATTATCCACCAACTTTTACATCAAATGGTAAGTGAAATTGTTTCTTGTCCCTATGTGTAATTAATTTACCATTATTTAATTACATCTATCAAAAAGTGTAATCAACATTCATGCATACATACAACATACCATATATATGAACTGTGTAATTAATTTTTCTATATCGCAATTTTAGGGATGAATCTAAATAATTATATAATGATTAAATTTTATATTTATATCCTTTTCAATATTTTGGATATTACGAAACCATGATAAAATTACAAGGATCCAAACATCTAAACTGAAAATATATTGAAAAATGAAGCTGTAACCACCCGAAAATGACAACGTTAACAAGTAGTTATTAATAAATGTGTGCCAAAAACTTATAAACTGTTCATATATGATCTTTTAAGTATATTAATTAGTTTGGAATAAAAATATAAAAAGTTGATTTATTATATTGGATGTTAAATCTCTTTTAAATAAAATTAGACATTTGCTAAGATATTTTCATCTCAATTTTATTAATTTCAAACTCATGCCATATTCACCAATTGTTTCTTTTTTTTGGGTCGTTATAATACCCATGAATGTATTTTATTATGGTTATCATGAAAAATTTTGGGATATACATATCCATATATGATTCTATCTTTGATGATGTTCGATTAAAATGTTACCAAAATAGATTGTGGTTTCTGTTCCAATCTCTTTTTAATTAGAATATTTTAGTCTCAAATTTCCATTATTGGAAATTGTATGATCCATTTTTGATAAACTAATTTCATTTTATAATACTATTTTTATTTTTTATAATATATGGTTTATTTCATTTACGTCACATTAATTACTAAATATACCAAAAATATGTTTCATCAAAAAATGACATTATTTCTCACTTTGGTCGAAAACCATTTTTCTTCTATGTCTATGCTTTAAAAAATCCAATAATGTTTTTAATATTCTCCTATGATTGTTTAATGTCATTTTAAACATCATTATATTTTTTTAAAAAATAAATGGAATCATAATATTATTTTCTGAATGAGGTATAAATGAATTTTTACAAAAAATATAAAAGATACTTTTCATTATCATATATAGAATAAATGGAATTTCTAACCATCATGATATCTCAATGTTTTGAAGTTTCCATTATGAGTTTCCAGGGCTATTTTCATAGAAAATGGTTTGTATAATATTTATAAAATTTCTAGATTTTAATTTGTGATATAAATTGAATTTTTTATTTTACATAAGAAATATTCCATGGATTTTTTAATGGATTTTTTCATCTATGATAACATCTTTTGATGTTACATTGGATTTATTGAAGATATTAAAAATTATATAATCTTCATTATTTCTACTGAATGATAATGAAAAATCGATGTGGCCCATTTTTCTATTGAATGTTTTATGTTTTGATGAATATTTTTATGCTCTTGTGCCATGTATATGAATGGATTTATGATTATATGATATGCCATCCCAAAATAAAATATACCGTCAAACAATTTGGTAAATATTAATCTGTTATGAGCTTAATGGGTATAAAAGAGGTTCTCCCAAGCCCAAAAAAAGATTGTATATGAGAGGCTATCGAAAATCAAAAAAAAATATAGGATTCAAGAGATTATACCAATCATGAAAGATAGTACATGAATGATTATCCCAAAAATAAAGAAGGTAAGGAAGTTAGACAATTCCTAATATTTTATGAATGTATTAGTGGGTAACATCGATATAATATTTCTATGATTATGATTATTCAAAACATTATGAAACTCTTTTATGACATTATCATATGCCAATGTTTTATTCTAATGGACCATGTTCCTTGATCCGTTTATGTTTATTATATTTTGAACATCTAATATTTATTCCATGACTCATATTTATGATTGAAGAATTTTTTGGTATGATTTTTAAAGTTTAGGCTCATGTTCTCACACCCTTTATGGTCATGTTATGTTTAAATGATCATTGATATCTCCCTCGTTTACTCTTACTGAGCATCTAAGATCACAATTTATTTTGTTTTATTTTAGAATATGATGAAATTTTTTAAGTATGATGTGTGTATAAAGGGTTCTGGAAGAGATGAACTAAGTGGGGGATGAATTTGATATTTTTTGAGTAAGTTTTTTCGGTATCCATATTTATAAATATACCAAAGGTTTATAGTTTTGGAATGATTAGTAATACTATGTAATGAATATTCATCTAATTAGATGTAATATTTATATATGAAAAGTATGGGTCTATATATTTGGTCTCATAGAAAGGTTTAGTTACCATTAAAATCATAGATGAGAAACATTTAGTGAGAACCCTTTGAATAATCCTATATATAGGATAAGATCCTATGTTTTACTAAAAAAAAGATTGTGGTTTCCAAAGAAAAACATTCTTCTATGGATACTACATGAGTATGTGGTCTTGGAATTGATAAATATAGGGCTAATAACCCCAAAATATATTATCAAGTATATTTTAACCATCATAATAGTGCACAGTGAGTGTTCCCATATTGCACACCTTGTTTTACACTCTTAAAACATATGATTGGGTTAATTCTCATATTCCTTATAAACTGTTATAAAAAATTTAGGTAGATTATAACCAAGGATGAACATAGTTATAAGTAAGGTGTGGTAGATCAAAAAGAAGGTTTTATGATTAAGGAATATTATATATATTTTCCCATGACTATGTGGTTCACCTTTATGATTATTTTTACTCTTACTATTATTTTTTTTGTCCATGATTGGAAAATAAATGAATCAGGTTAAGGATAAATTTGGTGGAAAATAAAATGATTGTCCCCATGGGAAACTATATACAATAGTATAAGTAAGGGGAAACCATGTGTTTTTTTATAATCATCAATTAGGATATATTATTAACAATATAATCTTTGGTGAGTTTACTAATGAATTCAACAAGTGTAAGATGGAATTTTATGAAAGTAAATATGGTAATGAAATGAAATGAATGAATGTTCAATTTCCATCCTAGCATAAATGTAGGGGGTGTCACGACCCATCCCAGTGGGGCCCGAGCCGCAACTCCCCAAGCCCTCCTCCAATAGGCCAGGGGCTGGTGAATTGCACTGAGTAGGCATGTTACTAACATGGGAGGAATTGCCTATAAACCAGTACACAGATACACACACACACCTCCAATCCCACAAAGCAGAAAAGTAAAAACAACTAAAAATAGAAATGCATGCATACACTAAAAATCCCAACCAACAGAGTACGACCGAAAAGTAAGTACATCATGTTTAAAACCCTGGGCCAAAAGTACAATCCCACCAAAAGAGAGTCTGCAACAAAGCCCAACATGTAAACAAAGCTACTGGGACTACAATCTGTTGCCGTACGAACACACCTTGACCTGTCAGATCTCAAGGAGCATCGTCTGGTCCTGTTCCACCTAGAATCCTTTCAAAATCTCACTCGTCTTCACAAGACACAACACATGCGGGAAAGCCCGTCTAGGGGTGAGTATAAAAATACCCAGTAGGACACCCCGAAACCACAAAGAAAAACATCAAGGGAAAACACCACAAAAGAAAGATACAGTCAGCTCTACACAGTATATGTCTACAGAACATATAACAAGAATATCCAGATATACTCATACATGATCGACTGTCACGAAACCACTACTACGATCCTGCTCGAAGATTCCACTAAGCACGTAACAATGAGAACACACTCCTAGGTCTGAAGAGAGAGAGATATTAAGTACTCGTTCTAGGAGAACACACTCCACATGTACTTGGGAACACGATTATCAGATGAGGATCACAACCAATAGTCATAGGGTGATACCAACAACGCAGTATGAACTGATCCGCTAAGCTGAGGATCGGCGCCCGGGTAAAGTAGGTCACATCGATACCAAGAACTCTACCTAGGGTTCCAGGAATTAATAGATGATTTGGATCTAAGTCTCATAGAAATGATTCCGACAACTATATTCAGGAAGTCCTGTTGAAGGGATCATACTCCTGAATGTAGGAAATGATACCTGGAACCTTAAAGAGAAAGACCAAGGGAATGAACCCTAAGGAAACTAGCCCAAGTCACAGAAAGAAACTGGATCAAGCCATGTAAGATTGGTTACATGGTGTGTAGTATGGTTACGCGTTGTGTTCCTTGATCTTGGGTACTGACCGTGTAAATGGATCGTATCATTCATTCAAGCTATGTAAAACTCGACTACACGGCATGTAGAAGAATCACACGTCGTGTTCCTTGACTCCGGGTACTGCCCATGTAAATGGCTCGTGTCATTTGGATCATCGTACAAAAAGTAACTACACGGTGTTTAGTAGTATTAAACGCCGTGTCCGAGCACCTGGGGATCACTCCGTGAACGCTGGCCATGTGCCCGTACACGGTCTCCGTCCGTGTCGCCTGCCCGTGTACTAGTACACGGGTTATCCCGTATATCTGGCCGGGTCTGGTCGGGGAGGGGTATACACACTGTGTCCCTTACCGTGTACCCAACCTATGTCCATGTACTCCCGAAGTACACGCCAGGTGGTCCGCCGAAGAACACATGTCATGTAGCCCATACTACATGCCGTGTAGTCTATATTTTTTCAGAAACGCCGGTTTCCTCCTCACGTCGCGACTGATCCTCTGTATCCATGGTAACTCATCTGTTCATCCCGATACTCAATGGGTTGGTTCCTTTCATCATACGAACACTAAAACTAGTGTTTTCGGTCCTTAAATCGGATCATAAACCTCAAATGATCCATCCAAATAAAAACACCTGGAAACTCATATCTCTCAATCCGCTCTGAATCTTCCTCTGAAACCATCGTCGCACCTCCGTGACATAGCTCTGGGGTTGGATATACAATCTCAGATCTTTGTTCCAACAAATGAATGTGCAACGATCGATTTCCTCAAAGAATGCGTAGAAATCAATGAAGAACGTATTGGAGAAAGAAATACAAAGAATCAAACAAGAGGGAAGAACCTCATTCCTTGTTCGTGAAAATCCGGGTTCATCGCTGTTAGATCAAAACCTCAACAATCAACAAATTATTAATCTCAAGTATTTTATTTCCTGATAAAACCCCAAATCACACCCGCCTACAAAACGATCGATCCGTAGGCTAATCGGTTTGTAGATTAGTCCAAATTCTTCATTGGAAACAAGAAAAAGGAAAAGGAAAATCAAAAGAAAACATCGTACCTAAATCCACGGCGTTCGTTGGAGAAGATCCGGTCGTCGCGTCGTCATCCCCGATGAAAATCATCAAGAATGTCTTCGCAACGTTGGGAGGTTTTCTCCAGAGCCTCCAGATCCGCCAAGGGTTTCAGGGTTATGAGGTTTGTAACCCTGGACCCCTGTGCAATCCTTTATTAAAAAGAATAAAGGATATCTGTTGCAACAGATTTAAAAACATTTCGCGGCAGAAATAAATATTTTTATTAAATATTTTATTACTGTTACGTCCAAAAAATAGATTTCACAACCAACCTGTGTTGGCCGATGTTAGGCCTCGCCTAAGGTAAAATTTCTATTTTGAATGCAACGGTGACCTCGGATTTCTAATCTGAGCACCCTTTCAGGAGTTATTCCACTTTTTCAAGAAAACTGCACATAGGCGTAAATTAATTATTAAATTAAATTCCAGCATTTTTTCTGGGCTAACAGGGCCTCGAAACTACATGTTGTCCAAAGAATTGACTTCAAATGATTCCCATATAATATTAAATTAAAAATGGTAAAAATTCGAGACATTAAATCACACCCATCTTAGGGATTTTACGTCCCTGAAAAACCAAAACAAAGACTACTCAAAAAGATGTGGGTACTATACACGAATCTGAGCCTCCCGCTCCCACGTGCTCTCCTGGAGATCCCCGTGCTGCCACCGGACACGCACCAAGGGAATAACTCACCCATGAAGGATCTTTTCCTGCTGATCCTCGATCTCCACTGGGTACTCAGCAAAGGTCGCTCCATCATTGATGTCCAGCTCGCCCCAGTCGATGAAGTGTGATGGATCATGCACGTACCTCCATAGCTGCGACACATGGAAGACATTGTGTACCCGGTCCATCTGAGGAGGTAGTGCCAAGCGATACGCCACCTCGCCAACTCTACTCAGAATCATAAAAGGGCCAATGAACCTAGAAGATAGCATGCCGCCTTGGCCAAACCTCTTCAATCCATGTCGAGGTGAGACCCGAAGGAACACATGGTCTCCCTCCTCGAACTCCAAGGGCCTCCACCTCCTGTCAGCATAAGTCTTTTTTCCAACTCTGTGCAGTCTTCATCCACTCCAGGATGACCTGCACCTTCTCTATATTAGATCTCACCATCTCTGGGCCCATGAGTGTTGACTCTCCTTGGTCAGTCCAGCAAAGTGGTGACCTGCAAGGTCGCCCGTACAAATCCTCGAATGGTTCCATACCAATAGTGTAATGATAACTGTTGTTGTAAGCTAATTCCACCAGTGGTAGGTGATCCTCCCAGCTATGAACAAAGTCATGTATGCAAGCTCGTAGCATATCCTCCAATACCTGGATGGTCCGCTCTGTCTGACCATCAGTCTAAGGATGAAATGTTGTGCTCAAGTGTAACTGAGTCCCAAAATCTTCCTACAATCCCATCCACCATTGGGATGTCAAATGGGAATCATGATCTGAGAAGATCATGTATGGCACTCCATGAAGTTGAACTATCTCCGGAACGTAGAGGTGTCCCAAGCTCTCTACTGAACTCTGATCCCGTATGTCTAGGAAGTGGGCTGACATGGTGAGTCAATCAATGATCACCCAGATGGAATTGTGTCCTCTGGACGTACATGGTAAACCCATCATGAAGTCCACGGATATCCCGTCCCACTTCCACTCTGGATCCTCAAGGGGATAAGTCAAACCTGATGGCACCTCATGCTCAGCCTTTACTTGCGGACAAGTAAGGCACCGAGAAACAAACTCTTCCACACTCTTCTTCATTCCTGGCCACCAGAACTGACTTTGGAGGTCCTGGTACATCTTTACCACACCTGGATGCACCGCCAAAGGATATGTATGGAACTCCCTCAGAACCTCCTCCCACAACGTCACTGGTACTACCATACGCCCTCTGAAAAGAACAACGTGCTCCCCACCTTCTGAATATCCATCAGCAGCATCACCCATGGATATATGAGCACATAGAGTCTCACAGCTAGTGTCCTCAAGCTGTGATTCCTTGAATCGCTGCAAGAGCGGAGGGGTATCAACCATCAACTGAAGGTAAGATCCCTCATCTCTATCCATGAAGGATAACTGTAAGAAGGCCATCTGCCTTGTCACCTCATCCAGCAACTGCGAACTGGATTTCCTGCTGAGAGCATCTGCCACAACGTTCCCCTTCCCAAGCGTGTAAATGATATCAAAGGTGTCATCCTAGAATAACTCATGCCATCACCTTTTTCTCAAATTCAGATCCTTCTAAGAAAAGATATATCTGGGACTTTTGTGATCAGAGTAAATGGTAAACCACTCTCCCATCAGGTAGTGTCTCCACATCTTCATTGCGAAGACTACCGCTGCCAACTCAAGATCATGGGTCACGTAGTTCTGCTCGTGGGGCCTCAACTGGCATGAGCCATAGGCAATCACCGCTTGCCTTTGCATCAAGACACAACCAAGACCAGTTCCTGATGTGTCACAGAACACTACGTACTCGACACCCTCCTTCAGTAATCTCAAGATCAGGGAACTAGTCAAACTCTATCTCAACTGCTGGAAAGCCAGCTGGCATCTCTCAGTCAACACGAAAGGCTGCCCCTTTTGGGTAAAAGCTGTCATGGGTGCTGAAATCCTGGGGAAATCAAGTATGAATCTCTGATAGAATCCTGCCAACCCAAGGAAACTTCGCACCTCTGTCACCCTCCGGGGTGGCTCCCATGCTAGTATTGCCTCCACCTTGGCTGGGTCCACTGCTACACCATCTGCTGAGATAACGTGTCCCAGAAAGTGGACCTCTTTTATCCAGAACTGATAAATAGAGAGTTTCCCATACATCCGGTACTCTCAGAGTGTGTCCAGAACCATCCTTAGGTGTCTTGCGTGCTCCTGATCAGATGTAGAGTACACAAGGATATCATCGATGAAGACCACTACTTACCGATCTAGATAGGGCCGAAAGATCCGGTTCATGAGTCCCATGAACACTGTCGGTGCGTTGATCAAGACGAAGGGCATCACCAAGTACTCATTGTGACCGTAGCGATATCTGAAAGCCGTCTTCGGTACATCCTCATCCCGTACTCACAACGGATGATAGCCTGATCGTAGATCGTCCTTCGAGAACCATCTTACCCCTCTCAACTGGTCGAAGAGTTCATTGATCCTCGGTAGTGGATATAGGTTCTTCATGGTCACCTGATTCAAGCGCCGGTAATCCACACATAGCCTCAAGATCCCGTCTTCCTTCTTGGAAAATAGCTGGGGCCGCCCAGGGTGAAATGTTGGGCCTTATAAATCCCTTCTTTTGCAAGTATTCCAGCTGCACCCTCAGTTCATGAAGCTCTGTAGGAGCCATCCAATATGCTGATGCTGATATCGGTGTTTTCCCAGGTTGTAACTCAATGCAAAAATCTATCTCCTGAAGGGGAGGTAGTCCAGGGACATCCTCTGGAAAGACATCCTCGTACTCATCCACTACTGCTGGAAACTGGAATCTCGTAGCATCTGTTGTGTCGAGGGCTAGGCTAGCCAACTGATAGGATATCGGTTGCACCTTCCTATGCACGAGTCCATCCTGCGCTGTCTGGGTCTCTCTTTCACCGACAAAAGAGAACCTTGTTCCATTACTGTGAACACACCACACCCTTCGCCTAAAATAGTAGATATAGTCATGAAATGTGGATAGCCAATACATAAAAAGAATGACATCGTAAGGCCTCGACGTTACCACTAAGAGGTTCAAACTGAAACTCTCGCCTCCAAGGGTCAGGTCACACTGTCTGCAATGGTGTGTGAACTCGAAATCATTTTCAGTCGGTGTTTCAAAGCATAAGGGTCGATTCAACAACTCAACTAGAATCTCAAGGTCTCTAACAAGATAAACAGCCAGAAAGGAATGACTATCACATGTGTCTATCAGTATTACATCCATAGTAGAAAAGACACAGATTGTACCTCTAATCATTTTCGGAGTACCTGGGTCATAAGCCTCTACCGCCTGCAGCTGTCCCTACCTCTGTCCACCGGCTCCCTAAACCTGGGGTGGACCTTCTGGGGGTGGTGGTGGTAAAAGGTCAAAACACCGACCACCTCTAGCTGCTCTCCCAGCTCCCCTACTACGTCCACCGCCCCACGGATCTATCTGCTCCACACGTTGCCTCTGGCTCAGTGGTCCATCCACTGCTCCCATGTCAGTAGTATGGCAGGTCAGACAATCTCGAGCGAGATTTCCCATTCCATCACACGATTAGCACTGCCTCTCTCGAGGCTGGATGGATTCTCCTTGAGAACCATGTACGGAAGATCCCCTATCCTGGGATCTCTTATGAAAATGTGTCCCATTCCTAGGTCCCTGGCATCAGCTCCCTGCTGTCGAGGTCTTTGCTCTAGCTCGCCCACTACTGACAACTCTCGGTTGTCCCTACTCTGCCAAGAAGCTCTCTACCACCAAAGCCCGCTCGAGCACCCCCGCATAAGTTGGAATGTTCATAGGGATGATTCTAGCTTGGAAATATTTGCGCAAGCCCCACTCAAAATTACTAGCTTTGAAGTACTTATCCACGACCATATCCTTCGAGTACCGTGAGAGGCCGATAAACCTCAATGAATTGTCAGCCACCGTCATGGTTCCATTTTGGAGATGAATAAGCTCATGTATACATACTGCTCTTAGGGTAACTGGTGAAAACTCCTCTCTAAAGAGACAATTAAACTCTGACCATGCAAAAGTCACCTCGTCGTGGGTCTGGATAACCAAACTTCACCATCACCCTTTCGGGCCTTGCAGAAGGCTCACTGTCAGGATCACCATCTGATCTGCTACTGTCCTGACCAAACGGAAGACTCTGATCACTGCCTCAACCCAGTCCTCTACTACATGTGGGTCAGGATCACCTCGAAACCTGAGGGTTCTCTGTCTCTTAAACTCGTTGAGTGCGCTCAGCATGCGCTCCTCCTCTACTAGTACAACAGGCACTAAAAACTGCTCCACAGGTGGTGGAATAATTGGCACACCACCCAATGGTAAAACTTGAGGATCTTGTCCCTGTATCAAAGCTTCATCACTGAGGGGGTTGTCCTCGTGATCGAGCAACTGGATCCTAGCGGGTGTGCATCGCGGAGGCATCCTGTAACGAAACAATATGTATCTTAGTCAGTGAGTATATTTGGAGAGCTGACTCAAGAAGGAAATGGAAACAACAACCCATCCCTATATGATGCATGTACCATTATTTTACCCTCCAACAAGTGTTCACATAATCCGAGTCGAAAACAAGTTATCAGAGTCCTGGTGTATGGATACGTCATCCACCCGCACCAGCACTAGGGTCCCTGGCCTGAAAGATGAACTCGAAACACTTAACACTGTTTCCCGAAACCAACTCATAGACTCTCAGTCCTAAGGTAGAACCAACCACCTCTGATACCACTCTTTCATGACTCATCCCAGTGGGGCCCGAGCCGCAACTCCCCAAGCCCGCCTTCAATAGGCCAAGTTCTGGTTACTAGCACCGAGTAGGCATATTACTAACATGGGAGGCATTGCCTATAAACCTGTACAAATGCACACACATCTCCAAGCCCACAAAACTAAAAAGTAAAAACTTCTAAAAATGGAAATGCATGCATACACTAAAAATCCCAATCAACAGAATACGGTAGGAAAGTAAGTATAGAAAGTGTAGAACCCCTAGCCAAAAGTAAAATCCCACCAAAAGAGAGTCTGCAAGAAAGTCCAACCTGTAAATAAAGGTACTAGGACTGCAATCCGTAGCCATAGGAACATAGCTCAGCCTATCTGATCTCACTGAGCATCGTATGGTCCTAGTCTGCATAGAATCCTGTCAAATGCTCACTCGTCTGCAAAAGACACGACACGTGCGGGAATGACCGTGCATGGGTGAGTATAACATTACCCAATAGGACACCCCGAAACCACAATGGAAAACAACAAGGGAAAAAACCACAAAGGAAAGATGTAGTCATCTCTACATAGTATATGTCTTCAGAACATATAACTAGAATATCTAGATATACTCATACATGATTGACTATCGCGAAACCACTATTAAGATCCAGCTCGAAGATCCCACTAAGCACGCAACAAGGAGAACACACTCCTAGGTCTGAAGAGAGGGAGAGAGAGAAAGAGAAATTAATTGTTCCGGGTGAACACACTCCACATGTACTTGGGAACATGATGCTCAGAAGAGGATCACAACCAATAGTCATGGGGTGATACCAACAACTCAGTCTGAACTAATCCGCTAAGCAGAGGATCGATGCCTAGGTAAAGTTGGTCACGTCGATACCTAGAACTCTACCAAGGGTTCTATGAATGAATAGAGGATCCGTCTCTAAGACACGCAAAGGGGATTCCAACAACTCTATTCAGGAAGTCTTGGTGAAGGTATCATACTTTTGTTTGTAGGAAATGATACTGGGAACCTTCAAGAGAAAGACCAAGGGGACGAACCCTAAGGAAACTATCCCAAGTCACAGAAGGAAACTGGCTCAAGCCATGTAATGTTTAGTATGGTTACACGCCATGTTCCTTGACCCCAGGTACTGCCCCTGTAAACAGCCCGTGTATTCCATTCAAGCTTTGTACAACTCGACTACACGGCGTGTAGAAGAATCACACGTCGTGTTCCTTGACTCCGGGTACTTCCCGTGTAAACGGCCCATGTCATTTTGATTGTCATATAAAAAGTAACTAAATAGAGTGTAGTAGTATTACACACCGTGTCCGAGCACCTGGGGCTTGATCCGTGTATGCTGTCCATGTTCCCGTACACGGTCTCCATCCGTGTTGCCTGGTCGTGCACCAGTACATAGGTTATCCAGTGTATCTGGCCGGGTCTGGTCAGGGAGGGCTATACACACGGTGTCCCTGACCGTGTACCCAACCCATGTCCGTGTACTCCCGGAGTACACGCCTGGTGGTTCGTCGATGAACACACACCCTGTAGCCCATATTACACGCCGTGTAGTCGGGATTTTTTTTAGAAATGTCATCTTCCTCCTCACGTTGCGGTTGATCCTCCGGATCCATGGTTTCTCGTCCGTTCATCCTAATACTCTTGGGGTTGGTTCGTTTTATCATACGAACATCGAAATGGGTGTTTTCAATCCTTAAATCAGATTATAAAACTCGAACGATCCTTCCGAAGAAAAATTCCCTGAAACTCATATCTCTCGATCCACACCAAATCATCATCTGAAACCGTCATCGCACCTCCGTGACATCACTCTGGGGTTGTATCTACAATCTCATATTGTTGCACCAACAAACGAATGCACAACGATCGATTTACTACTAGAACGCGTAGAATGAAATGAAGAACACGCGGGAGAAAGAAATTCAAAGAATCGAACAAGAGGGAAGAACCTCGATCATTGTTCGTGACGATCTGGGTTCATCGCCATTAGATCAAAACCACAACAATCAACAGATTATAAATCTAAAGTATTTGATTTCTCGATAAAACCCCAAATCACACCCGCCCGCAAAACGATCAATCTGCAGGTTAATCGGTTCGCAGATTAGTCCGCATTCATCGTAGGAAACAATAACATGGAAAGGAAAATAAAAATCAAACATCCTACATAGAGCCACGATGTTTTTTGGTGAAGATTCGGTCATCGCGTCATCGTTCCCAGTGAAAATCGTCAAGAACGTCATCACCGTGTTGGGAGGTTTTCTCCATAGCCTCCAGAGCCACCAAATGTTTCGGGGTTATGAGGTTTGTAACCCTATACCCCTGTGCAAGAATTTATTAAAAATAATAAAGGATATCTGTTGCAACAGATTTAAAAATATTTCACTGCATAAATAAATATTTTTATTAAATATTTTATTATTGTTACGTCCAAATACTAGATTTAACCACCGACCTACGCCAACCGATGCTAGGCCTCAGCTAAGGTAAAATTTCTGTTTTGAACACAATGGTGCCCTTAGATTTATGATCCGAGTACCCATTTGGTAGTTATTCTACTTTTTCAGGAAAACCGCACGTGCACGTAATTTAATTATTAAATTAAATTCCAGAATTTTTTCCGGGCTCACCGGGCCTCGAAACTGCACACTGTCTCGAAGACTGGTCTCGGAATGATTCCCACATAATATTAAATTAAAAAATAGAAAAAATATGAGACATTACAAGGGGGAACCCAGGAGAATATTTCAAAGAAATATGAATATATTTTCATTGTAGAAATAAAGGTCATATATAAATGTATTGGGGTGAAATTTGATATATTATATGAAAGAAAACTGTTAATTACTTGATTTAATTCCCTCATAAAAGGATTAACTCCAAGATGGAAGAAGGAACAATGCTATGAAATTCATTTATGAGAATGGATTCAAGTGTGTATGTTTTTAGGATCAAGAAATATGGTTTATAAGTGTTATATCAATGATATTATGGTTATAATAATCTTCAAATGTCAAAATATTTCTCAATGTATTTTTTCTTCAGGGATTTTAAAACATATGTTGAATGGAATTAATAATAAAGATAATTTAATTAGTGGTAAGATGATATTTTTGGAGAAAACGGGACTAAGGGATAAATAACTCTTAATATGTTCCTAATTTTTAGTAAATAATGTTTAGTTTTTTTAAATATATTAATAAAATTGATGAAGTTAATTAGCCAGTATCGGTATCCTTGAAATTTTTAGTGATTTTAGAATAAAGAAATTTGGGTCATATTTGATTTTGTTTATTAATTTTTTTATTTATAAAATATATTAAATAGTATGTGGTTTTGTATGAGGAATATGTGTATTTTTTATTTTTAAAATCATATATATTTTCATTAATATATTATTGTTATTCTAGTAATTATCATGTTTTAAGAGAATTAAGGTATTCATATGTTTGGTATTTGATTTTATAATATACTACATGTTTTATGGGGATAAATATTAGATTTAGAATTAAAAAATTATATGATAAAATATTTTAGATTTTGGGGTTTTGAATTTGGTCAGACATATTTTGTATGAGTCTTAATTGTAAATGTTTATAGAATGAATTATGTTGAACTATGGACGTTGTTTTTGATGATTTGGAGAAAAATGTGTTTTATTTATATATATTGGATAACTATTTAAAACTATTATGGTTTTAGTAAAAATATATAGAAATAAGGAATTCATTTGAATTATTTTATTTATCTTATTACCTTTAAAAGTTAATTTTGTACTTTAGGCATGAAATATTTATCTTGAATACTTTTATCATGGAGTAGGAGCTGAAGTAGTGATTGATGGAATCACAACTAATGGATTAAATTTAAATTAGTAAATGGAAAGAAATTAAGTAAATATATTTTCTCTTATTTCTTATATTGATATTAAAATAATACCTCAACATTGGGAAGAACATATTGAAATAAAATTGTCATCCTTTTACATTTCTTTTGAATGAATCGATTGTGTTTTCACCCCTATTATCTATGGTTTTGTGGCTGTTAACATTCTTATGACTGTGTTCTCTATCACTCTTTAATATTCATTAGGCATTTAAATATTCTCCATACCTTAAATATAACTTCCAAAAAATGTACTTCTTATTTAGGAACTCAATTATGGGTAATTACGGGAAACCTTTATATTTTATACTTCCCCTTTTCAAAGGATGTTCTACTCTACTTCTGTATGATGTAGGTTTTTAATAAAGTTATTTTTAAATAATAAACCATTGAGGAGAAATATAAAATTGAGATTGTGTAATTTATTTATGAGGGACATAATTTAATACTAAAAAAAATTCATTTAAAATAATAAAAGGCTCAATATCTTCCTTAACCTTTAACATCGATCTTTAAGAGAATTGTGATGTATTATTAAAATAATTGTTTCTATATTTGGCTATTATAACGAACCCCCTAAATTGGTGGGTATGAATTTGTGTGAAAACAATTATGATATAAATTTATAATGTCCTCCCTAAATAAAAATTCGTTAAATAATTCTTAGCAAATAGTCACTCCACTAATATTGATGTTATTTTATGATTCAAAAATTTAATTTTTATGTGGGAATTATAATTATTTTATAACATTATTATAAATTTTGTATTATAAAATAATAATAAAATTTAAAATTAGAATACTAAATTTATCTATATTGATTTTTTTAGAATTTTCTGAAATGATTGATTTTTTAGTGAATAGCAAAAAATACCGGCTTTTCAAATATTCTCATTTCCTTTTTTATATAATTTAATTATAGAGTACATCATTATTTTATATTTGGAATTAAAGTTACATATTAAACATTTAAATTTCAATATCTAGTTAATTTCATTTTAATCATCAATATTTTTTATTTCTACATAAGTAAAGTTTTAGGAATAATAATACATTTTTTTAAAAAAATGTTTTTAAATTTCATTTTACTAATTTAATATAATATGGATTTTAACCACTACTAGAGACTCAATATTGAAAAATGGGTACCATACTTTTAATCATTTTATTTAAATTTTTTAAATATTTCCCTTTTATTTGTAGTCATTATGCATATAAACCATGATAAAAACAATTCACCATATTGGATGTACAATCGGTAAAAAAAGGGTTAAAACCATGATATATGGTCTCAAAATCAAACCAGAACCTTACCTTATTTAATTACATAGATTATATTCAACTATCAATATCAAAGAATTTAATATATGTAATTTTTTTTATTTCTCGCTGATATTGAAATTTATCCAATTTTATGTAACGAAATTTCTTAAAATGTGACTCTATTGATTTTAATGTCTCTAATTTTTTTGATAATGATAGAAATAGGATAATTAGTATTATAAGTGTTTATTTACTGTATGAATTAATTTTTTTAATCATTATACTTTATTTATAATTTTAGTGACTAAATAATTACCATAAATGCTTAAACAACACTACAGTAGTTTTTATTTAGTTAATAAAAAAATAAAATTAGATTGTTTAAAAGTATTTTAAGCATTTTAGTATGGGTGAATTCATATTTTAAAATAATATTTTTGACAAAATTCATTGTTTTTGGATAGTCTAAAGTTTTATATTGAAATTAAATTTCCACTATTTTGTTTTCACAGTCAAGTTATCCGAATAGTTCTTAAAATGACATTAAGAGTATTTTATTGTAACAATATTTTATTAAATTATTAAAATATCATTAAAATATCAATGTGTAAAATTAGAATGTGATATGGTCAAAAATTACATCTCTTGGTCATTTATGAGCCAATTTTTAACTTATATATAATATTAAAGTCCTTTAATATTAAAATATTCATTTCTATATTTAAGATTAAAATTGGTTAATTAAGGGGTTAATAAAATTACAAGGGTTAAAGTGACTCCAAAACTCGTAAAAATTTCCCTGGATACTTATTTTTCAACATCATAGTCATTTTCATTAAATATATGTCCTTGTGTAAACATTTTTCTTAAGAATAACTAAATAATGTAAAAATATTTTTTGTAATTTAATTTATGTCATTTCCCATCTTTATAAAACTGAACTCATTAAATCTCTTTTTATAAAACTTTGAGCCTTCCATATTGAAAAATCCTTAAAAACTATCTTATAAAATTCACTATCCCTGAATTATAGGTTCTTTTATTCATCAATGACAATTACAAAAGTCTATATGATGCAATTTAAAGGATGCCTACCAAAGAAGATGTATTCTTACCACCCAACAACTTCCAATCTATTTCTTCTTAAAACTTCTCAAAATTAGTAATTTTCATCACAAAATAAATAAATATATATTATAAATTTACTCAAATTTTATATTGTGTAATTAACTACCATTATCCACCATCTTTTCCATCAAATGGTAAGTTAATGTGTCTCTCAAGTATACATGTGGACTACTGCCTCTATATAATGAAACATTTAATATTATAAGAATATCATTCTTGGAGGGTTATTATGATGGGTTTAATGTATATATATTTTATTAATGATATAATTATAATTATTTAATTACAATATCATATCTACCTTCTTACCTTCTAATCAATTAGGAAATGATAATTTTTATTTTGTGTATGTGTGGAAAACCACATACATGAAGTGATGCAATTTGATTTTCATTTCTACATTACATGGATAAAAATAACAATATATTTAATAACTAAAAATTATATAAATAATATAATAATTATTTTTTAAAGGTTAATTATTATATTATTTTCTTTTGTTCAATCCGTTGAACTGTTAAAACAATGTCCATGTGTATGTATGACCTACCATCTCCATAAACAGTGTAATTCATTTTTCTATCTCAAGATTTTATGGATGAATCTAAATATACATATATATATATATAATGACTATATATGATATTTATATCATCTTTTAAATTATTTATATGATGGTATTGTGATCCATCTATAAGGATAAGAACTGCCAAAATGAAATTTTCATGAAAAACGAAGCAGTGAACACCCGGAAACAATGATTCTAATATAGAGTTGTTAATAAATGGTTGTAAAAATTTTAAAAGTTGGTATATATGATATTATAAATATTAAAATGAAACTGTTATAGAAATATAAAAAAATTAAATATATTATTCTTGATGTTATATGTTTTTTTTGAGAAAGTTAAACTCAAGGTAATAGATTTTTGTCTTACTTTTATTTCTGTCAATCACATTTCATATTCACCACATGATTTCTTTATTTGGAGTATATAATTACAATGAATATTTTTTATGAAAATTCTCGAAAAAAATTATATATACCTACATGTCCATGTAATTTTATTTCTTTGATGAGGTTTTTATTAAAATGTTATGAAAGTGGTAAGGGATTTTTGTTTCAATATAAGTTTAATCAAGATTGTCTATGTTATAATTTCAATTGAAGGAAATTATATTTTACTTTCTGAAGAAAAACCATTCATTTTATTCTATTCTACTTATATTTTTCTAATAATTTATTTCCTTTCATTTACCTCATAGTATGAACTCAATAGACTAAAATAATATTTTTTTAGAAGAAACAAATGTATTTCTCTCATCTGGGAAAAATCTATTTTTTCTTATCAATGTTTAGTAAAAATTATTTCATGATTTTTTTACTATTACATTATAACTGTTTAAATTCATTTTCCGAAATGAATGAATTTTAAAAAGATAAATGGAATCTGATTTTCATTTTATGAATTAGTCACTTGTGATTGTATACCAAAAATGAAAAATGAATATTTTTATTAATGCACATGGTAGAAACATAATTTCCTATCACAATGACCACTAAATTATTTGACAATTCCTTTTCAATTTCCAAGGTTATTTTCAATGATTATTTATTCCTTAATATTTTTGAGTTTTTTATATTTTAATAAGTCATTATAAAATTAAAATTTATTTTACTCAAGAAATATTTTAGTGAACTTTTAAATAAATTTTTCATCTATGATAACATATTTTGAGGTTACATAGGATTTACTATGGAGATAATAAAATGATACCATAATTATTGTTTCTTAATATTGATTATGGTTTCGAAAATTAAATATTGATAAAACCCATTTTCTTTTCCATGCATTATGTTATGGTGAATGATTTTACGATCATTTGTAATATATATGAATGGATTTATGATTTTGTGATTGGTGGGACCAGAATTATATATCTTTCCAAATAAATTGATAATTATTTATGTGTTATGTTCTCAAAGGGTATATGGGAAGTTATCTCATGCATGAAATGTGGGGGTAGACATGTGGTTATCCCAATATGGAAAAAGGAGGGCGCATAAACGGTTATTAAAACCCTAAAAGAGCACACGAAAGTGGTAATCCCAAGACCTTACAAGAAACATTAATTGTTAACCTAAGCCTAAAATGTTATAATTTATTCATTGGTGGAATCAATATAATATTTAAATGATTAAGATTGTGCCACACTTTATTGCACTCTTTTATGACATGATCATATGTAAAGGTTATGTTCTGTTTGTTCATGTTCTTTGGTCCTTTTTGATTATTACATTATAAATAAAGAATAATTATTCCACGAAGCTATTTTATGATCTATGAATATCTCAGTATGGTTCTAAAAGGTTAATATCATGTTCTCATACCCTTGATGTTAATATTATGGTCGAATGGTCTTTGATATCTACCTTATTTTTCCATAATAATCATCTAATATCACCCTTTAATATGTTATATTTTCCCCGAGATATGATGAAATGTATTATGTATGTTCTTTCTAGGAAGGGTGTTAGTTGTGATAAAATTAGTGGGTGATGATGTATATCTTTTATGAACTATATGTTTATGTAACCATGTTTCTGAAGGCACTCAACCATTACATTTCTATAATGGATCATAATGATATAAAGTGAATATTCATCTAATAAAACGAAATATTTATGTATGAAATGTATGGGTCTTTATTGGGAGTGTATTGGTAGAATTTTTAAAATTGTTAAACTTATAAAAACACCTTAAGGTGTGGGGGTAATTATCTGACATCATGGGATATAAAATGTAACACCCCCATATTTTATAAGATATATTATTTTTAATTTCTTTTATATCTTCTGTTATACGCTACACCAAGATTATCTTGTGTTATACACAACACCATATTAGCTTGCAGTATACGCAACACTAATCTTGGATCGTGTTACACAAAATTTCATGTTTTTTTTATAGATGTTATTCTATGTAACATTGAGTGTATATATTTATATATATTCAATGTATAAATGAAATATGTTTGGATTCTATTCTACAAAAAAACAATGGAATCTTGCACTACACACAACCCTGACTTGGCTTGCATTACACGCAGTCGCGACCTTCCACGATAGTGTGAGTTGTATGCAATACTGAGTTTCACTAAACGAGATATTATTATATTTTGAACTAGCTCTTATGAATAGTATTACCAACTTTTTGAAATTTCTTAAATTTTATCTCTCAAAATGGACTTCATTTTTGGATTCAGAATATCGAAATTAGCCTAGGGTGAATTTTTGGTATTTTTTTTAAAACATTCAATTTTTTATGAATAGTGAAAACACTAGGTCACTATTTAAAAACCGAATTTCTATTTAAATAATAATTTATTTTATTTATATTTATTTTAGGTCAAAATTGATACATAATACCTATATAAGTTCACTGTAATTCATTGGAGTCATTTTATAATAATTTTAGATATATAAAAGTTTTATTGAACTTTTCACCGTCTTTTACCCACCTCCTAAGAGAATTTGTTAATTTGCTTAAAACATAATTTTACCGCTTATGTGAGTAGAATTTAAAAAATCGGAGAGAAACGATTAATATCTAAGAGTAAAATTTGGTTCAAAAAGATAAAAATAATTTTTTGTGAATAATAACTTTTTACTTTTATTTACCACGGTTAAAATTAAATAGGGTAATTAAGGGTAAAAATGATATTATTATTAACCTAAAACATGTACTAATTCTATTGTATAAGTGTAATTCTACCAAAAACAACCTTAGGAATAAAATATGACCATTTAGGTCTACTTGTATTAGGTTAAAAAATTTATTATTAATTTATTTAAAGAAGGGTTAAAATAGTTAAAATCAAAGTTATTAACTAAATCATTTTTAATATAGGGTTATAAATGAGATAAATTTTACTATAAATATTCATTAAAAATATAAATAGATTTTATACATAATGTAATTTTATTTAAAAAATTTATACATTAAATAATTTAATTTATTTATGACACAATGATGATTCAGTAATTACCTTTTTAATGAAATATTAACATAATTAATGTTGTAAATACCCAAATAAATGTAATTTGAGACATTAATAAATTCCAATAGTTTTCTAGGTTAATATGACATGTTAGTATTGATTTAATTGCCTTTTTTTGAACTCATAATGTTGTTATGAATTTCATAAATATCAATTACCAAATAGTGTCAAAATTGACATAAAATAGTTTTTAAAACAAACTTTATATTATAAATTGTTATTATATTCCGAAAAATCTAAGGTTCATCCAAATTTCTTAGATAAGGTTATATATATAAATAATTAACCACTTAGGGTTATTTTGGCTTGTTATTGTAAGTTTATTAACTATATAGTGTAAGAAAACAAGAAGACGTGATAAAAGTTAAATTATTTAACTTAGAGTTAAATCTAAAAGATAAGGTTAAAATAGTCACATAAACTTTTCAAAAACCTATTGGTTGAGTGAATTTCGACCCATACCAAATTTAACTTAGAAATAAATAAATTTGGAGATATTATAAATAGAATATGAATTTATTATAAAATAATATTTTATGTTTTTCCGAAGGTGCCCCTCTCCTCCCTTATAAAAAGGGCACCCTTCCCTCTTCTCTTCACACCTTTTTGAGCCTTGAATCTCGGTAAAACCCTGCCAATGACTCTTCTAAACCACTCAAGTTATATCATAGAGGTTCTGGTCTTCTCAAAAGACCAACTCTAGTGACATAAGAAGAAGTTTAAAAGAGGTGCGTCGAAGAAGAGGTAATCTCTTCTACTGATTCCTTCAAGTTTTCTTTCTTCTTCAACTTATTCTTCTTTAGTTGTTTCATTATAAAGTAATAACATAAGTATCAATAATATACTTATATGTTATTATAAATATGAAACAACCCCATTTCATCTTCTATCCATCCTACGGAAAATGAAATCACCGCGCGTGCATACGTACGAAATACCGTCTCCACGCCGTGGTGTAATCTGTTTTTCCACCACCACCTTACTTGGATGGGTATAATGGTGTAAAAAATTACTATATATAGTTATTATAACATCATACTAATTCTGTGATATTATATCATCCACTAAAATTCAATTCAATAATTATGGGAATGATATCATCGCTCGTGCGTGCGTACGGATTACCGTCTCCACGACGTGATGAGATTCATTCTCCATGTTAACCATTCAAGAATGATTATAAAGTATATATAATGAATATTAATGAAATATATGAAATGATAAAGCTACTGGATTTATTTATATATCGGTTTCATCTACTTACATCCATTCAAGTCATTAAGGAAAGGAATACAGCGTTCATGCTTATGTACAGCCTACCGTCTCCATGAATGGTGTATTTCATTTAATTTATCTATCTATTATATATATATATATAGAATATATATGATTTATAAATCATTATTTAAATTGTGGAAGTAATTAAATCATGATATAATTAATAACAATATCAAGAACAACAAGTCCAAACACGTAAGATAAATAAAATGATTTTACCCAAAACGCTGCTTTAACATTGAATTTACAAACGAATGGGTAATATGAAGTCATAAGTGAACCATATATGATATCATACAATGAATATGATTCTCTAATAAGTCAATTACATTATTTAAATCATTATACATGAGGTTCAGATACGTACGAAGCATATCGAACCTAAGGTAAGGGATAACTTTTCCAATCTCATTTTTTTCCGAGATTGTCTATTCGTAAGTATTTACTGGGGTTATATTTATCATCCATGTCCTTGTCTTATAAAAATGGTTTCATGTATGATTAATGTCCTTTTTACCCATTTTTTACTTTTACTACAAGTTATGTAAAGAATCTTTCTTTTGTTTACCATACGATGTACTTGTTGACTTTTCCGGCAAAAGTACGGGAAGAATGTTTTTTTGACTTATATAACATGAACTGATTTTTACGGTTTCATAACTCCTAATTTTCATTAAGATTACTTTACAAGATTTCATGATTATTTTCAACAAAATTCATTTCATTTAAAATCACATGGAATTTTGTGAAAAGAAAATGATTTTGAAAAGAGAGGATATTTTTCTCAAGAATTCATTTAAAGTGTTTTATCAAAATCATTTTCCATATAAGTTGGCATTATTTCATATGTGTATATTTCAAGTATAATGCCTCTATAATTTACATGGTTCCAATTTTATTATTATGAAATGATATCCATTTGTTTAATATGGATTATGTTATAATGGGATGATTTTTATGAAACCCATTTTTATTCGTTGGGTTATGATGAATGCTTTATGTTTATATTGTGGCACAAGTAAGAATGATTTCATTATGAGATGGGTGGGACCTATATCTCCCTCCAATGTATTGGGTAAAGATTTATATCTCATGAGATAGACATGGCTGGAATGGTAAGTTAATATGGTTCCGTGATATAGGACCAGAACGAGGAGTGAACTCGATTCAGTAAGGGACTTTGTCCACTAAGATGGTATTGGAAATAATGCATTGGCTACTATGGAAATAATATCATGTTCTTAATGGTTTTCCACAATTATATATTTTATTAACATGCTATTGTATCATGATTGACGTTCCTTTATGATTTATGCCTTATGTACTACTAAGATTTATGTCATGTTCATGTTTTTACATTCAAATGTTTATGGATTGTTTTATGTTCTCCATGTTTACCCTTACTGTGCATTTGAGACCACACTTTTTATGTTTTCTTTTCTACAGGATATAAAGAAAGGTTTTAGGTAAGAAAACAAAAGGGGAAGATCTTTATGGGAGATGTTTAAGATCTTCCACCATGATTAGAAGATTATAGTCTGAGTTTCCAATGACACTAAACTAATATGATCTTTGGGTGTCTATTTTTGTAATGTATTAAGTATTCCTAAAAAGAAATGTAATATCCATGTATGTCAAGTATGGGTCTCTACATAACATCATTGGATAACTACTGATGTTATCTTCTCCTCTAATTTCAACGTTATTTCCACATATTAAATCAAATAATGTTGTCAAGATTCAAGTGAATCGTCTTCAAAATGTATTTTTTCCCAATCATATGATTTTATATGTGTCGAATTAGAGATATGAGATTTTTATTTTACTAAACAATTTAGATATTAGGCCTTCGAATGGGTCTTCTTTGATATCTATTAAAAAGTGATGAATGATGTTCTTTTCATTAATTCATATATTGTTTAATTATAGATTTTACTTCAAGGTGTCCCAACCTTTTACTCATTATGAATTAATTTTTTGTTATAATTTATTTATATTTTGGATAAAATTATGGCTTATTTAGATTATGTGTCTTGGTTACTTTAGTTAATTTATAGTTAATTTATTCTAAGGAAATAAATGTTTTTAGTAAATATTTTGATACAGTATTTACATAATTCTTATTACTGGTATATAATTAAGTTTTTTATTTGGTAAATTTTAATTTAAGGTAGCTATGGTTTCATTTCTAATATAATATAGGTTTGCTGATAGATATATATATATATGGTCTCAAACATCCTAGATTTGATAAATTATGTTATTTTTGAGTGGTGTATTCTTGTTTATTTCTAATGTTTTAATAAAAAAAATTATTATATTTTTGAGTATAAAAATATAGATTATTAGGTATTTTGAAATATCTATCCATATCGATATGTGTGTGTGTTTGTGAAAGAAAATGTGTACATATAAATTAATGGGTTTTTAGTTTGATTGTTATTATTTAGTTTCTCCTTTCTTAATTGAATCATAAAATATGTTCTTTAAATGATTATCTTATCAATAATGTATCCTTACCTCTAATTTAGTAGAAATTTTTGAATAAATATTATGTTAATTGTTTAAGTTTTTTTATAAATGTAATTAATGTATTTTAAATTGTTTTGAATAGGATTGTTTTCCAACATGTCTTGAAATATTATTATAGTAGCCATATGTTTAATTAAAAACACTTATAATTAAGATTATAATTATAATAATAAAATAAGAGATAACTTTTTAGTGAAATTTTAAAATAATGTTAGTTAGGAAAGATTATTATATTAGGTATAATTTGGTTATATCACTAAATTCTTTAGTTACGTATCTTAATACATAACCCAATACATTACTAGTTAGTTTTAAAACATACCTTTATAGTTCACCACTACGTTTTGTTCATGAATAATTGATTATGTTTCTTTTAAATAAAAAACAATTTAGATTCCTTCGGGTTATATTTTTCATAAACAACGGTTATACAAATTTATTATGGAAACCATTAGAAAATTAATGAATGTAGATACATAAGTCAATGTATAGTGATTAATATATCATATTAATTCATATTATATGTGTTTATTTTAATTATTTTATGATCAATTTTAATTTTTAAATACCATGTTCTATGTATCTCATACCTAGTGGTTATATTAATATAGTGGAACTAGATACAAGTAATAACATTCAATAGGATTGAATATTTTAGTATAATTATTAAACTAGATTCATACATGAATCCATCATTAAATATGAAAACATGAAATAGAAAACATTTTGAATGTAAATATTCAACATATCTGAACTCATTCAATGTATCGTTATTTATATATTTATTAACGGATACAAGATATTGGTAAAATTATATTCCTAGTAAGGGCTATGTACAATAGAATCTGTCAAGAATCAATGAGGAGAAATCAATATAGAAAGGTAAATTACTGGAAAAAAACATTTTATTTATTCAATTACCTAAGAATGAATAATAATATGAAAGAAATAAATGATGATAAAATAATTCCATATAAAAAATCAAAAGATCTTGTTTTTAATCTATGAAGAAAATAAATACACCAATATCATGGATAGTAATAATTGAATTTTAAATCAATAAAATACTTAATATTGGATGTCATGAACTTAAACATCATAAAATGTATATTGGAAAGACCTAGCAATAAGAATGTTTAATAGATTGGTAGGTATACACCATAAATAAAATTCTATCTTACTAATTTAACTTCTGAGACTTGTCAATGAATCAATGGGATAAATAATTATGGGCCCCAACTGTCACAATATGTTCAATTTATTTTTTATATAAAGAATGACCGATTTAATTCTTGAACGATATGACTTATCAACTAATATCTATATCTAGTAATGAATATAAATTACCATCAATTCCGAAATCAATCAAATAATATTCTTAGTGAAACACCATATATAGAAATGGAATAGTAATTAAGTAATAATCATATATATGATACCATGAATATGGGTATTTAATGTAAATGTAATGTCCACTGATCATAATAAAGAAAAAAAATTCAGGTAAAGTTAATGATTATTAAATTTCTCTAGAAAGAGAAATTCAATACTTTCCCTAGTTAAAATGATCATTAAAAATATGTATAAATAATAAGGATGGCCTAATTACTACATATCAACATTATATTATAGTAAAAATAAGGTTTATTATCATTGATGAATTGAAACACCATAAAAATATATTTATAAACATTCTTGACTAAAATTAACTTTTAACATTGAATCCCCTATTAAAAAACAAAAAAAATTACACAATATTTTGAAAATTAATTTTAAGATAACCTTGTAAATTATTAAAGGATACCTCAAATAATTGATTAGTCATGATGGTTGGAAAATTAAATTCATGTTGTATTTGTTACAAAAGTTATTTCTTTCACATTTTCTGTAAAAATTGAAAAACTACCATTATCAGAAAAGGGAATGAACATTTATTTTAGACCATTTTTTAGAATAAAAAATTGGTAAAAATGTATTTAATAAATCATTGATGAATATTAAAAATATTCTTTAAATATTTTTATATAAAATTATGGACATGGAAGGAAAATATTTTTTGATCAAAAATAGATATAATGATATATTTTCTTAAAAGGGTTTTCTTAATATTCTTAAATTTGTTTGAATAATAATAGGAGAAGAAAATAAAAAGGGAATATCATATAATGAGTAAATAATTTAAATCAAATGAAATTAATGAATAAACAGTACTGGTTTAGATGAGGTACAAGCATAAACCCTTACCTATTTAGTACACTTTGAATTAGTAACTTTTATGGAAGATTAATATCAAACGAAAAATAAAATACCATGATTATTATTCATAAAGAATATTTTTTATTTAAATTTTAAAAAAATAATTCTCGTCATATTTTGACGAAGTAAGTTAAAAATTAATATTCTTCTTGAAAAATTATATTTTCTTGTCATGAATTTTTTAAAAAAATTTATAATAGTTTTGCTGAAATATAAACCTTTTTATAATTTAGTCTCGGGAGTTACAATGATAATTGTTTCAGGTGCTAACTGCTTCATTGTCTCATGCATGATATGTCATGGAATTTTTTATTCTTGTTCATAGGTTATAGATTCATAATATATAGAATGATATTAAGGTCAAAAATACCAAATTTATTCATTATATATCTTATTATAACAATTCATTAAATTTGTTCATTGAAAATGAATTGCATCGCTTCATAGAGATGGAAGTCCATATGCACGCATATTGATGATATAATTTCTATAATGGGTGAAAGGGTGGAAAATTTGATAATATATTCATTTTATTATTTTAACATCATTTCATATTTATCAATTATATTCATTACATCCATCCTTATGACTATTCCTGTAAGATGGTGATTTATAAATAATTACATTGGTTCGTGTGGTGGTAGTCCTCCTTACACACAAGTGGAAGATTTTTTTCTCATTTTACAGAGGATGAGATGGATAAATATTATCAAATAAACATAATAAAATCACATTATATGTGATATAATAGTTTTATTATATTTTTTGTGTTAATAATTAATTGATGGTTGTAATATAAAATATAAATAAGAAAGGACTTGGTGGAGACACTTACCTTATCTTAGAAGAGTGAACATTTGATCTTTTATTAAAGACCACAGCTTTGGTATTTTAGGAATAAAAGAGTCAATAAAATGTGGATATGGATTTAAGGGAGATTGTTTGGTAGTTTTTGGTTGAGATAAATTACTTCTTATTTGTTAATATATATGGGGATTTTTTTCTCGTTTATAATTGAGGTGGATGCGAATTTTTATAAACACTCATATCCAATCAATAATGGGATGTCACTCTCATAAAAATGACTCAACAATTGATAAATAATATAGTATATGGATGTTATGGTTTATCCACACCTCTGGAAACAAAATTAACATGTTTTAAGCATTTTATTCTCATATAACTATGTTTACTGACTTTTCTTATTTCTGTTTTCACCATAGTGATTTTTTTATTAACATTAGTAAATTATCATTTCACCCTAAAAATAAATATAAGATATTATATAATTTTTACCCAATTATTTTAAATATGAACTCTAAATTATTTAATAAAATTCATATTTTTGGGGAAAATTAATTTTATTAAAAGTGCATATAACACACAAAACACCTTTTTAACCGTAACCATGGTAAATAATTCTTACTGGATTTACTATTAATTATGTCTAATGATTATGTTGACAATATTCTCTTATATTAGTTATTATGATTCAAAATATGGATTTCATTTTACCAAATTAAATTCACAATAGAGAAATAATTTAATTTAACATTAAACTCACAAGTGTGATGAAAATGCAGTTTTTCAAAAAAAACATTTTATTGTGCATAGAACATTTTTATATGTTATATAAATAAATTATTGATTAAAAAAATTAAATTGAGTTTATAATAATATATTTTACATAATGTTAATTTTAAATAAAATTAAATTAAAATTGTATTTTATTATTGCTTAAAATGAAAATTCACTTCTAAATTCAAATATACAATTTTTACTATTAATAAGAAAATTAATAGTTTAGAAAATTGAAAACAAATCACTATAAGATAATTTTGACAAGATTATTAAAAAAATATATTTCATTTTTTTTTTGAAATTAACCTGTTAAAACTAGTAGAAATTATTTTAAATATATGTTTCAAAACACAATGAAACTTTTTTTAAAAAAATACATTTTTTAGGACAAATGGGATTTATTCTTATCTCATGATTATAAAAAATATTAGATAATGGATAAATAATTTATTTCCTAGATAATATATATAATTAAAAAAAATAATTTAACCAAAATAAATAATATAATTTATTAATATAATAATATGTTATCTATATAAAAAGGGGTTTTCTATAAAAATATTTCAATTATTTATATTGTTTTTTATTTTCATTTATAACCAATTGATAAATAATGAATTTATTTTATATACTTAGAGTATAATATTTTTTAATCTATTTATACTTATTCATATCCACCAATTTAACTATCATATAACAATAATATATTTTAGGTGTTGTTTAAGCATAGTGTTGTGTGTCATATTCGCTATCGAACACAACATTATTCTTTTAAAATATCAAGGAGTTACATACTTGTACTAGGTTTTTAAATTTAAAAGAAAATATTTAATTAAACTTTTTTCATTCTAGTTTGTTAGAAAATGGTTCAAAGGGGGGGGAATTGATTGTTTTAAATAATTTCTTCAATTTAAACATCCCTTTTAGTGATTTTATAACATATCATTTTCCAAGGGCTGTAAAAATTGATTGAATGATGTGGTAACTTAGTAAAAAAGTTCCAGGCCTTCTCATCCTTTTTTAGGGACATCAAAACAGAGTAAAGAAGTTTATACTTACTCCACAGTTGTGTACAAGTAGATTAGACATAAACATAGTTTTGTACAAGTAGTTAACACTTATGTGGAATTATATTAGATGTATAAATGAAAATAGTTCTATAACATAGTTTCAAAACATCGGCCTCTGATATCCAATAGTATATGGTTCTTGTTTTATAAAAAGTACATTCATAGGGTAGTAATATTGAAGTGATCCAATGTATAAATGGTATTCAATTTACATATTAGTAGAAGAATGTATCTTCAATACAATAGAACATCAACTTTTCAACATTATTTTCTGATAATCGCAGGTGACAATAACAATAAGGCAACAATTTAATACACAATGAATTTAAATTCACTTTTCTAAAGAGTGTGTATCAATAGTAGTTTGTATGTGTGTAACATCGTATCACTTCTATGATTGTAATTAATATGGTCAAAACACATATAAATATTAATTTAATTGAATATTTACTATATATTTCTTCTTGTTTACTAAAATATAACAAATTTACTCAAATTCATCCATAATATTCTCAATTGTTTGAGAATAACCATTGAACATTTTTTTCTCAAAAATAATACATTTAATGAACTTCTATGTATACCTAAATCTCTTTGATAATTAATTGTAAATAACCAATTGTGTTTATTTTTAATAAAAAAATTAAAATAATCCTCAATATTATCCATATTATTATTGGCAAGAATAAACATCTAAAATATGAATCTTTCAAAAAAATACCACAACAACATATTATATAAATTCAAATATTTGAATTTTGAATATGAAAAACTATATATTCATCATGATCTCTTGATTTAAATCATATCATATATTTCTAAATTGAAAAGTCTTCCTAATCCTATAAAACTGAATTCTTCAACTGTAATATAAAACATATGAATAATCTATTAAATATATAATATTATTTACAAGATTTATAAATTTATTTTACTTGTCCAAAATATAGAACATCCAATAGTGTATTGATAAAAACATAAACCTATAAGGGATATAGATTTAGCATGTAATATTAAATACATTTACTATAAGTGAATCTTCTATTAATTTAAAAGTTCTAATTTCATAATTTATTCTTAATTTTATAGAGCTATCCTATATTCAGTCCCATAATTATAAAACATGAGAACTTATAGAATAATAAATAGTATAACAATAATGAGAATTTATATAAACCATGAATAATATTGAATATTAAAATAATAACATATTTCCACAATGAATAAATCATAGTAGAACATATATATATATATATCAAAGAATGAGGTATGTTGTAATCATCAAAACCTAAATGATGAGGAATGATAAGGATCCAATCAACATAATCCCAAATTTTAAAAATTAAAAAATCCAAATACATAAAAACTTAATAATATAAACACATCAAACACACACTCTCCATTTTTTTAATGATAAATAAGTTTATACAAGGAAGAGTAGATGAAGAAAAATTATTAAGAAAAACACTATCCCCTAGGTGGAAAATAATGAAACACAATCTCTCATAAAAAAATAAAACATAAGAATAAAGGTCATGTGAATACATTCTCCCACTTTTAATTAATAAAAATGAATAGAAAAAAATATTCAATTCTAATAATATCAAGCATGATCCATCTGAAAAGAATATGATATGTAAAAATCAAGATTCAATTAATTATCATGTATAAAATAAAATGATTCAAAAAATAAGTATATTACCACAAATATATTCTTTCAACATATATTTAATTCATCCAACTTAGAAACTAATAGTCCAAAAAATATTATAAAAAAAGTAGAAAAGTGCTTCAAAAAATATTTATCCAAAGATAAACTGTCACACTTCAATTTATTTTAAAAAACTAAACACCCATAAATTAATAAAAAAAATTAAATATATATTATTCCCCCCTTAATATAAGATTTTTAGGCTTTAAAATTTTCATGGTTGTAAATAATCATAAAAGTGAGCTCCTATTGATGAAGAAAATTCCTCTACTTATACCCCTAAAATATGATATAAATTTTTAAATAATTAATGATAAATAATACTTTATCTCATGCTAATAAAATAATTAAGTACATACTAGATAAAACCTCCTTAAACTATAAATAATCACATAAAATGGTATTTAAGGAACTTAATATGAACATTTTTTAAAAATTCATGTATAATAACAATATTAAATAACTCATAGTACATGATAAAATTCAAATAGACTGGTTTTTTTATCATTCCAACACCAAAATTAATAAAAAAGGATGATATATGGTTATCAACTGATAAGATATTAAATTCAATCTTACTAGAAAAATATCAACTTATAAATCAACACATGACAATATACTAATTAACTTCACTATCGTGTGCATATATACTAGAAGAATATTTATATAATATTTTTTTATCAAGATAAAATAACATAGGAAAACTATGAGGGGGTAGGTTAACTATATTAATAAATGTGACTCTAAATTTATTTACACCTAAAAAAATGGAGTATAAATGTAAATGTTGTCAAATTTAAAACTATTGTAAATTCAAAACCGGGTGGAGGTGAATTTTTGGGTAATTTAGTATTATTGTAGCAGGTATGGTTCAGTACTATAGTAACATGAACTATTCACCCAATCTGGTCCTTCGGACAATCGGTTTGGGTCTATGGGTCTCAAGGACCTTAAGGTCATCAAATTCCTTCAGGCCTAAGGGCCTTTGGTACACAAAAACCATGGAGTAGCCCCGTCCATATAGAGCATGTCCTAGAAGAGGATCAGAGAAACAAGAATAACAATCACCAGAAGGAGAGATAACTGGATTGGAAGAATGATAGGGTATGGCAGCCTCCATCGGGACTAGGAACTGTGATGCTTTGTACGGGGCAATGCTAGGTGATCCGCAATGCAAGGTGGGGAGGTAACCGACCAACGATGCAGAAGCTGTGGTGGGGAAATTCTGGTGGGTGCATCCTACGGGTCATGTATTGGGCATGGTATGCCTCTGGGCTTTCAGTTCATGTATTGTGAGTCATATCGGGCCTTATTCCTTGGGCCTACGAGTCATGTATGGGTTCTCCTACATCCCTTAAAAAGGAGGATTATCCATAAAAAAAATAAAAAAATAAGGCCTTTGGGCCATTCAGGGGTAATACCCATAGTATCAATTGAAAATTAAAATACTATTAAAGTGAATATTATTAAAAAACAACACTTTCAATTTATAGTGTAAGAAGGATCTATAAATTTTATTCAAGGTATCATATCCTTCTATCCATTGAATCCCTCGTTAATAAACCAATTATAAAGTGTTTTTTTTATTCCTAACCATAGAATTTTTCAATCAAGTAAATAATAAATAGATCCATATTCATATCCATTAAATCTATAAATCACATTGAATTATATAAAACATTATGTTTCTATCACTAGACTCCATTAAAACAATGTTTAAAAAGTAAAAAAATTCAATAGAAAGATTTAGTGAATTTCTAATAAATTTATATATGCGTGGACGCTCCATGATATTCTCCTAAATAAACATTTATTGGATATTATATAGGTAAAAAGTTATTTTATACTACAAAAAAATATAACGTTGTTCTCTTATCTTGTGTAATCACTTTTATACTTCAAATACTTAGTATATGTTTACAAAATTTCCACATAAAAACTCCATCAGTCGGATTTCGAAAACATTTGGTTGAGTTTCATGGATATTAGAGGCATCAACATCATCTTATGATAGACTCAACCACATTCAGTATCTTTAAATGAAATTAATATTTTTAGCTACAATTCATTAACATCCAATGAAATTGATATGATACGAAACTCAAGATCTCTTTATTTTCATATTCCCAACTCGATTCACCCAAAATAAATTATCTATGTATTCAATATACATGAAAACCCATCAAGTTAAAGAATGTAATTGTTATGTGAATTTAAATTTTCAAAACAAAGTAAGAAATGTATCATTTATTCAATAATATCCGACATTTTGAGAATCATAATACACATAAAAAAATTATATCTTTGAATAAATTTTAAATAAACACTCCCTCTATATTTTGATGATGTAAATTTACTCCCATTTACTCATATAATTTTAAAAAAAAATCATTAGACATAAAAATTATTGTTAGAAAAGTCCCCCATCTTTGTAATATTTTAAAATTCTCCCTTTTTTAAAAAATGACCACAAATTTAATTCTAGAGAAATTTATCTCCCTACAAAAAAACTTATACTATTTTACTTAAATTTTACCTCCAAGAGAAAAATTTATACAATTTTTTTCTTATTTATCTCATATATGATTTTCCAAAACAAGTAAGGAATTATATTATTTCCAAAAAAATAAACTCTTATATAGATTAATTAATTTCATGATCTCTCCCTTTTAATATAAATGTCTCCCACTTTAATATTAATAGAATAACTAGGAATAATATTCCGATTCATATGGATGACCTTCTTAGATTGAATATGGTTCCCAAAATATTTAAAATTTAAACTTCTTATCTTTTATAGAATAATAAAAAAATAAATGTTTTAATATATGAAAATCCACCTTTCCTACAAAAAAATTCTCTACGTTCAACATAAACATTAACTTTGTAGATGTAAAATGGATGATATAATATTTTTTTATTAAAATATTAAGAAAGCATATATTAACAAATAATTAGAATAATTACAAGTAAATTTCCTCCTCTTTTCATGATAATATGTTTAATATTAGGATATATGTTAAATAATATTTGAATTAAAGATCAATTTTGGTGTATTATTCCCAACATCTATTTAACATATTCAAATATATCAAAAATATATCTATATAGGAAAGTGTTGTCAATCCTTTATTAAATTCTAAAAAATAAAATGAAAATACATCCTTTTTTGTGTCATCTTATAGAAAATGGTGTATTTCATCCTTGTATTTTGAGCAAGACTAGTTTTATGTGTTTCTAGAAAAAAAAATTGTCAGTTATATCACAATTAATTATAGTTTGAGTGGAACCCAAATCAAATTAAATGAGTGTATATTGAATCCACAACACTTGAGTGTTCTGACAACCATATTCCACATATTTAGCTTTTATAGAGGGAAATAATGATGAGTATTTCTTTTTAATAGAAAAAGAAAATATAGCTTCTTATATGAAATGAAATGTTCTATATGTACTTTTATTATCTAAACTACAGCAACCAATGTTTTCATGTTATTAAATTTTAATGATAAAATAATTTCTAGTTGAATAAAATTGGTTATACTCCAAAGTGACAATAACAAATGGAAAATATTCTTGACCAATTTTGAATGTTATTTTTTCTTATTTTATTAAAATCATTCACATAACCATACCAAAAAAATAAAATTTATTCGGCTAGTCATTAAATATAGTAAACAAATGATAATACCTTTATAATTTTTTAGATCAACCAAATTCCAAGATTCATCCTGATAAAGTTTAATATAGGTTTCTACCATATTTCTTATATTATATAAATTTTTAAAACCATATAATTTTAATATATATTAATATATTTATATTAAATGATAATATTTTCTTCTAGTGTTTGGCATATTTGAAAAACAAGTAAAAATTGAAACTCGCACATCATTCTCATGTCAAACTAAGTATTCATAATTTCCATATATACATAAAAAATAGATTCCTTAATTGATACAAATATGATGTAATCAAGATAAATTTGATCAATGATGATGTTTTGAATAAATTAATTAAAATATTTGGAATAACATTTCCCTTAGAATTTTTTTTAAATATAATTTAATCTATCATTAGAAGTTCAAAGAGCTTATTTAAGGTCATCAATTACATTGAAAGCATTGTATACATGTTCTATAAATTTAACAACATCAAAACTAATGATTTTTTAATATATAATTCCACCTTAACAGATATTATTTATAAAAATGCTTTCACATCCCTTTGAAATAAATTTAAATTACTATATTTTATAAATATGATAATGTTTATTTTTTTCTAACAGTTTTATAACTAGAGTTATATTACCTAAAAATGGACATGAAGAAAAAAATCTAGAATAATTTAATATAATTTTCATTAGATACATAATATTACGTTTCAATAATTGTTTATCTTATTGATGAGGAATTTTGTGGGATGAACATATTTTAAAAAGATAAGATAAATATTCAGTTACACTTAAATAAGGTGTGCTCTAGTTTCTTTGGTCTTTTTGACCCATTGTGTACATATTCTAAGGAATATAAAAATATTGAATGAATATACATTCCAAACTTCAATATTATCATTCTAGGAGTTCATAAGGTAACCCTCACTGAATATTTGGAAAATAATTATGCTATGGATTTTAAGTACTATTTATTATAGAACATTATAAATTGATTTTTTACCAGGATAACATATTTCCCTAATTCCAATGATTTTATATTATGGAATATATATAAATATTACACATTCACCACTCTTGATTTTTGAGTTCCATACATTTGTCTTGTCTCCTGTTATATGTAAAGAACAACTGCAATTCATGTACCACTAGTTCTGGATTTTAGAAATTAACCACAGTTTCTGAAAATAAAAAGACTATGTTCTTGGTACCCAAACATTCTTGGGTATTGTTACATTAGAAAATATTAATTTAAGAAACTACACCCACCCAACACTTTCATGTAAAATAACTATAAGAACTTATGAAACAATATATTTCATGAAATATGGTTGAATAATTCTAATTATAGAAAAATGATTCTTCTGATATCCTTTACTTTTATATTCAGTTAAAAAGGATCACATTCTGGAATAAAATAATTTTATTGAAAATGTAATTTTTTATTAGTACAATCGATCCCATCAGATGTTTTATATGTTTTCATTCTTATACATCTTAGTTAAATTATCCAATCCAGATTTAAAATTCGATAACAATTTCTTTATATTAATAAAATCATATTTTAGTTTCAAAACTAATTTTTGATCAGGTACAGTTTTATTTGAACAATATTTAGACTCCAATTTATATATAATTTTATTAATTTCATAAGTAAGTTTCTAAATTCTACAATTTTCCTTGGAAATAACTAAATTAACACAATCATAGTTACTTTTGAATATTTTCTATTCTTTTTTACATAATATTTATAAATATATCTATTTTACCAAAAGTAAGTAAATTCTCCACATATTGTGATGAATCCAATTTCTCATCAACTGAAGAAATTGATTAATCATCACCAAAAGTATATTTAAAGGTAGAATTTAGAGTTAAATTTTTAAGGGAATCATTATTTATCTTATACATAAAGAATTTATCATCCTTAAGAAAGTTTTTATAGAAATTTATAATATTTTGGTTATCATCACTTTGTTTCAATGAACTATTTGAAGTGGTATCTCCTCTAATTGTTCTACAAGTGGTCAAAGCCATCAAAAATTTCTTTACTTTATTATATTTTTTTCAATTTTATTTAAATACACATAAATTTAGTAAAATATACTTTTATATGAAGAGACCTTTTACATTAATAATATCTTACTTCGGAATAATAAGTTTTTATCATTTTTCCCATTTTCCAATAATCATGAATGAAATTATTATTTGTGATAATTTTATTTATTCTACATTCATGTTATGAAAATTAATTTCTTATTTCTTCAAAACATCTATGATCAGAAACATTTTTTTTCATTTTTTCTTATATATAATGAAAAGTTTAGAACTTAAATTAACATCATTGAATGTATTATTAATCGAAACTGATGAAAATTATAATGAATTATTTAATGTTTTTTCACCATATTCTTCATCACATTGTCATATTCCAAAAGTGCTATAATTGTTTCATCAAAACATATTTTAGACAGAGGTATTGTAAACTATTATCTATAATCATAAACAACTATTTCATTTCATAAAACATTCTCCATGCACAATATAAAAATCTTGTTAATTCCCATAAAACATAGCTCCCATGCTTTCAATAACTTTTGAAGTTCCTAATTGTGTAATGGACAATATAATACAAATAATATTTTATACTTTATAAGAATATATTTTAAATTAAATATTTTTCATCATCGATCCTGAAAAATTATCTCAAACTTTGTATGTTTCCTGATACACTACTTTCTCATCACTAGTAAAAAATGATTCTTTATTCTCTGATATTTTATAATTTTATGTCATTATCACATCATTCTACATTTTAGTATTAATAAAAAATTTCATTATCTTCAAATTCTAATTATCATAAAATTTTTGATAAAAATTTAACAAATGATTTGGATTCAAAATATTTATAGATCCTGTATGAATTAAAACCAATATAAAAATAGTTTCTCTACCACATATATTGTTTAAGGAACATGATATATGAGCTATTGATAAACTAATAGAAAAAATAAAAAATAAGATCAATACTAGAACCTAATAGAATTAGTCTCTCATCACAAGTGTTTCCAACTAAAATAAGGGATAAAACAATAATATGGTGGATTGTATTAAAAAAATCATCTTGAAATTTTTAGTCATCTCAATGTATTAGTTGATCCTAAATATGATATTCTGATCAAATCAATATTTATTAGAGTATAAAATTAAATTTTTTTTTCAAAATAAATCTATTTTAAATTTAAAATACCTAAATTTTTTAAATAACAATAGAAATTCGAAATTAAACAATGTCTAAAACAATGCATAGTCTATCAAAAATAAAATTAAAATACCCTTGAAAACAATAATATTTCCAAACTGAATTTTTAATCCAAAGTGTAAATTAGATCTATAAAATTTATCCATGGTATCTTATATTTATATCCCTATAATCCCTTTACTATAAACTTATTAAAAAATTTATAAACCTTTCTTTCTTTGGAATCCCTTGATTAATGGAATCAAGAATAACTGTATTATGAAAATACCTCAATCACATAGTATCAGAAAAACCTTATTCTTTCTATCTCTAGAATACCTCAACACAAAGATAATAAAAAGAATAATTATAATATAAGGAGATACATTATTTATAAGGGAAAACCTAACCAATGTATTCTATAAGCTAAGCCCTCTAAATGAATTACAGTGAGAAGCACTCTAGAAATGAAGCTATTACGGACTTCAAAATAGTTGAATATTATTTATATTTATTTTGAAATATCTTCTAAAAAACAAATTTATGGTATAATTTTATTGACATCCACATAAAAATATACAGTATACATATTCAAAAAACTTTAAGTTCACATGAATAAATATAAACAAATCATCTTCATTTTGAATGTAATCCTACAAATTTACCATTTTATGTTGAAATTAATTTCTCCTATTAAAATTCTCCAACATGAGGATAAATAAAATTCCATAAAATCCTTAGTCCTCTAGAACTTTTTTTATTCAAATTAAAACTCTTAAAATACTTTTTTTGGATATTCATATTAATAAAAATATTATTAACAATTCTTTAAGTTTAAATGTGTTCCTATTATGTGAATTGTGAACTTTAAAAAAAGGAAAAGAAAAGGTTGATGACTCAACATAATTCATGTTAAAGATATATGTCACTAGATAATATAAGGCCTAAAATCATTAAAATTTTTAATATACAATTTATAAGCGAAAAAATAAAAAATATGAAAATACCTTCCCCTCTGTCAAAATTTTTTTACACTTTTATAAATTTTATTATTTTTTGTATGAACTAAATACAACATGTATATATATAACCATTTTTTAGTGAAATAAATTATATAATACATCAATAATACTTCATTTAATATTATCTCCTTTAATTCCATGAATTAAATAATTAATATTAGATTATGAATTCTTTGTTAAAATGAATCCATGAACCTTAAATTTTTTAATATATCAGCTGTTGTGGCTCATTTTCAAAAACAATATCTTAAAATTTTGTCTTTTGGTACCCATATACTTTTCTGTCTTATAGTTATAGTAATAAAAGATTTATCTGACCAAAAATATTTATTTTTTGAAAAATTTAGTATTAAATATTTAGGCTCACCTATTACCACAAAATTAAGGAATTATAATACTACAATAAATTGTATAGTGTTAAAAAATTACAAAATTTAATTATATAATAGTATAGATTATCTTTCATTTAGATAGAGAAATTAAATATTTTCTAAAAAATATTATTTTTTCATCATTCCAAAAAATTCAAATTTTTCATTAATTTTATCATTAAAAATGTTTTTATTAGGATAATCATATCACATAGAAAATATACTAGAATCCAATTTCAAGGAATAAATATCTATTAATTAATCATTAATTCTAGTATCTTATGTGACACTAAAAGTATCGGGTTTTTAATGTTTAGTCTATAATTAAAAATTAAATTTAGAAAATTTATCATTTTTAATAATAATCTAATCCTGATATTTTTTTAAATTTTCATTAATTTTTTTAAATTATCACATTTTTATTTAGGTATTGAAAATCACCCATTATGGTCATCATAATAATAATTTAACTATTTATAATTAACAGAGGAATGATTGGACCTCTTCAATATAAGCCATAATACATATATTTACCTTCTTATTTGAATTATTAGCTTCAGATTTAGAATTATATTAATCATTGAAATCTTAACTATAAGAATATTCATTAGAAAAGTCATAATGCATATATTTATCATTTAATGGAGAAACTATAATAGCACTATTAAATTATTGACTATCTTATGATCATAACCAATTTATTACATATAATCTTCATACACCATGATTATACCAATTAAATTATTAATTATTTTATTTTTAATATGTTTATAATATTTAATGGAAACATGGATATGTCTCCCATTATCACATAAAACTCTAAAAAAATTAATGATTGATCAGGATTAGGAATAACAATTTCAAAAGGATAAACACAATTCCCAAACATAGCTAGTCTTCAATTATTTTTAGTAATACCTTCTCTATGAATATACAAAAATTGTAAAATTTTAGTTTAAAATTGTTGAACCAAAATTTTATTACATTTTTGGTTCCTTAATATAAAATATCAATATTCTCCCAAATGTTTTGAGAAGTAGCACACTGATAAAATCCATTGATCTCATTCAGTCATAATACAAAAATAATATATTTCATAGTCATTGAATTCAAATCACTATTAGATTCTTGAGTAACAAATTATAATTCATTTTTAATAGCATGAATGTTATACGGAATCACAACAATCTTATATACATTCTAATGGTGATTTTTCTAGACGATAATTATTATAGATTTTCGAAAAACATCATTATAACCATTAATATAAGGAGTTTTGATCAGAGGCACACCATATCCAAGATCTTCCTTTATAAAATACTTTTTTGGGTATTTTTCTCTATATTATTAATACTAAAAAGTCAAACCATCAAAGAGAATGATTTTAAAAAAAAATTAGAGTGTCTCGGTAAACAAAACTCAATATAGTTGGTGAATTTGGACTTTTAAATAATTTCACTAATGTGAAAATTCCATTGTTTTAGAGAATATTTCATTATATTTTAATTCATTAATGTCGTGAAAATAAATACATTAATTTTTAGAGGAAACAAAACATTTTTATAATGTTTTGGGGCTATAAGAAATTCCCCTACTCTACTCAACCAACGCTCTATGTAGGATTTGTGATATTAGAATTGATCATTTTCCTAGGGATCTCCCAAATGAGTGTGAGATTTTTTCACTTAGTAAAAGGCATTATCTAGGTGTTTAGATCCTTTTACTAGGAACCACAAAATTTAGAACATGTAGTTGACAATTAGTTGATAATTATTTACAAATGGATGATATATAGAAGAGAAAATAGTTCTAGTCATGTGTTGTAAAACTTAAACCTCAATATAATGATAGTTGATGGATCATACCCAAGAAAACAAATCTCCAAGGAGAATCAGTGCTGAAGTGATCCTCACTATAAATGATCTTCAATTTACCCATCATTAGAAGAAAATAATTTCAATACTTCATAAATAAATTTATTCTTTCTTCGTTTTATTTTCTTCAAATCTCAAGTGATAGAAGTAGGAATATATTATTTTAATATACATGTTATTTTAATTATCTTTTCATCTGTTTGGGTACCAAAAGTATTTTTCATGTCTATAAATCTGTAGTACTTATGTGAATATCTTGATTCATTGTCGGACACATTTATATAATAATGAAATAATATATTTTTTACAGATTTTTTATTCTTTAAATAAAATTATTTAAATTTAGTTAAAGTTATCCAAAATCTTCCCCTATATTTAAGAACTAAAATTTGACATTTCATTCCAATAATGATGCTTTGAATAATAGTTTTTGTATAATTAGCTCTATTTCATAATTAATTAAAAATAATAAATAATAAAGGTAAAAATAAATTCAATTAAAATTACTCAATATTATCTAAATTTTTTCAATTAAGAACATTCATTAAATCGTTTTAATTATTCAAGAAATATCACCTCAAAATCATTTGATATCAAAACATTTTAATTTTTAATATGCAATTCTCCATATATAACATAATTTTCTAACATAAAATTTCCCAAATACTTTCACATTCTAAATTCTTTCACCTCCCATAAAAGTAAGTTGTTTTAATTTATTTTAAATTTCTCAAGTTATCAACTAAATTCTAAGGGTCATTACAATATTTATAAGAGTATTGTACTTGTCTAAAATTATAAGCATCAAAATAAAAATAATTAGAAACATTAACTGATAAGGATCATGGCTTTAACATGTAATATTTTTTAATTTTCAGGAATGAAATATTCTAATAATGTATAACTTCTAGTTTCCATAATTCTTCAATATTTGATTGAACCATTATATGCAGAATTCCATAAATTGAAAATTATAGAATTTATGGAATAATATTAATTGATATAATTATAATGAGAATATATAAAAACCAAGAAAAATAGTAAATAATCACATAATAACATATTTTATCAATAAATAAATTAAATTAAAACATTTTAAAAAACAATTATTGATAGAGTAATTAATTAATCCTAAATGAAGTGGAATTTAAACAATACTCTCAATAATAATTAGTATTTTAGCTAACCTTTAAATTTTTTAAATACAAATTACACTCATTTAAATAAGGTTTCATATATAGATATATTCTTAAACATAATCCATAATTTCCTTACCATGTTATTATAAAAAACATACTTTCTGGTTTGTTTGTTATTCCATGTAACATGTTTTATATACCTTGCCACATGTGTTATTTGTTTCCCATATATAAAAATAATTATTCCTTGTATAGCTTATTGGTATAATTCATTCCTTATTTCTTATGATTTATTTTTCCTCTCGTTTTCCTGGAAACAATGATTCCTAGATTGTTTCCATGGATTACAATAAACATGGATTATAATTGTGGGGCCGAGTTCAATTAAGTATGACTGAGTAGGGGGTGGTGAATCGCTAGTTCTCTATTATGAATATAATTTTTAAAATTAAATCTATTACACCAATTTATTTCTTATTAAATTGTTTCATGAGTTACTCATCCTCACTCAAATGAAATCAAAATATATAGAACACAGGAACCCAATTTTTACAAGGTTTATCCTTAAAAGACTACTCATATCCTTGTTTAGTTAGTGACCCCAATCTAAGGATTACCCACCATAATCCCAAGTGGATACACCAAGGTAATTTTCAATCTGATAATTCTAAAGTCCCAATATGATCATGTTCCTAAGTGTCATTGAATATAAAACATTCTATTGACAACTAAAATAGTGTTAATACTAGAACAAGAAATATATCATTTTATTATTAGCTTCTTAAACACTAATTCAAATAAATCATTCTTACCAATCTATATTTTTAAACTGTTCAATCCATACTCACTTATTCAATAACATTGACTAGAGGTTATCTTGATTATGTTTGTTTGACTTTCCTAGTCCCATTATATCTTTAGTGATCTGATTCTTCCTCAAATCCTCAAACACTCAGGCAAGAATGTCTTCCCCTTCTTGAATAACTCAAATACTTGGTCTCTCAGTTATTTCTTCTATACAATGGGATATGAATTTCTTATATTTTTTTCACTTTAATTCATATTATTAATTATTTATAATAACACGATAATATGAAAAATATTTATTTCCATGATTTAGTTAAGTATACTATATGATTTGATTCTCCATGTTCTTCTCATTCAATATTAGCTAACAACTTTTAAAATTCTCTCTAGCTTAACTCATTTAATTCTCTTTACAATTATCTCAAACCCATGTAAAATATTTAATTTTAAATCTTCCTTAAGACTTTCGTTGTTCTAATCTATTTAATTCTTAATGAAATTCCTATAATTTAAATTCAATTTTGAGATAATTCGAAATTCATGGTGGAATGAATTATTTCCACACATTTCATATCTCTATGGTAGAAAATTATTCTTAGCCATAAACATGAATCATAATTAAAATGAATGTTCTTGATTTTTGAATCCATGAAGAACACATAAAACATATTTCATATTTTGATTCTTTATTCTTTAAGAAAATTCATTGTAGGTTATTCAATTTTTTCATTTTGATATTTGATTTTTCCATCTGAAAGGATTCTTGAAATGTTCTGGCTTAACATTGTAATATTATCTGATTCCAATAGTTTTTGAAAGGTTTATTGAACCTTATGGTCTTTGTATATTATAAAATACCACTTACTATAATGATAGGCTCTCTTACAAAGCTCCACAATCTTACTAAATTTCTAATATTAGGATGTAATCTATCTTCAATAAACACATCAACATATTAAATTGGATATCGTAGAAAGGTATGATATCCTATGGAAACCCCATATCTTACAAAATAGTCTCCAATTGAATATTGTTGAATTTTCATAAGGTTTTCCTAACATTATATTTTTCACAAATTATTTTAAACCTTATGAAGACTAATATACCTTATGATGAATAACCATTTTACTAACATTTCATTATGATGATCTCATGTACCATAGGAAGACTCCATGCACCTTCAGTTGACAAACACTGTGTTTATGTGTAATAACCTAAAATTTAATGAATTTTTTTAAAACATAAATGGGATTATTCTGAGATCAGGTGATGATATGGTGTGTAATTCCGAGGCCCAGTGTGCTTGGAATGGTCAGTCAAAAAATTCTAAATTTTAAAATATTGTGCAAGATTTATTTTCCTGAACAAGTAAAATAACTACCAAATGGGTGCCCACATCAAAAATATGAGGGCATCGTTGCATTCCGAATGGTGGGATTACCCTAGGAGCGACTTAATTTTAGTCAGTGCATGCCTCTAGTGGGAAAACCTGAAAATGGAATAACAATTAATAAAATAACTAAATAAAATAATTTTATTTTTCAAATCCTTATAACTCACAAATGGTGACTCAGATTGAACATCTGAGACTATCATTGAGCTCAAGAGGGTTTGATTTCATTAGGCAGTGCCTAGCATTGGCCAGTGCGGGTCAAATGTCCTAAGTAGTTTTTGCCCAGAAATAAATAATTGAATAAAGATATTTTATTTTCAAATCCTTATAACTCACCAATGGTGACTCAGATTGAAAATATGAGACCACCATTGAGCTCATGAGGGAACGATTTTCATAGGTAGAGCCTAACATTGGCCGGCGTGGGTCAATAGTGGAATGTTTTTTCTCCGTAAATAAAATAATTAAATAAAGTTATTTTACTTTAAATTCCTTATAACTCATAAATGGTAATCTAATTAGAAATCCAAGAGTAATATAGAGTTCATGAGGGTATGCTTCCCTTAGGTGGATCCTAACATCAGCTAGTGTAGGCCAACTGTAAAAGTAGGTTTTTGGGATACAACCGCAAATAAAAAAATTTAAATAGAAGATATTTTGTTTCTGAATCCTCATAAATCACAAACAGTAACTCCAATTAAAAACCTGAGACCACTATTGAGTTGTTAAAGATATTTTATCATTAAGTAGGACTTAACCTCTACTGGCGAAGGTCTAGGGAAAATGTTAATTTTACAACTATTTTAATGTTCATTTAAATAAACATGCTAGTGGTTTTTTCTGACTTTTAAACTTGTTCTCAGATTGAAAATATGAGGGGCCTATTATGCTCAAAACGTTGGGATTTTTTTAGAAAAGACCTAACATCGACTGGTGAGGGTCGACTGGAAAAGATTGTTTTTATACTTTTCATAATAAAAATAAGTTAACTTAAAAAGTTATTTTATTTGTTTTCATCACCATTATCCAGTGGTACATCGGCACTACCGTGTAGGGATGAGGTGAAACTGGATCTCATTAATGAAACTCATTAATTAATCATCTTAATGACACAACAACTCAATGTTAACGGAAAGGTGTTCCCTCCATTAATTATTTAACCATGGGGTGCGTTATTGATGTGGGAGGAATACTTGGAATATCTAGAGGATCATTGGTGATTAAAGAAGAAAAAATAGAGACGATTTCAAACAACGTTGATCACTTCCCCCTCCTCTTTGTGAGATCCCACCTTTGACGTCAGATCAAGCGCTTCTGCAGACGGATCTCCATCAGTGAAAAATCCAACCATCGATAAAACTTTTTATCCATGTAGGGGTTTTTATTTAAATTATTTCTTTCTATGTTTATATATTTAAATAATGAATGTGGATCAACCAAAAAATAGTTTGACCGGAGGGTCAATCATTCTTTTAGGAGGTCCATAACTACATGATGAATTGTGGGGAAATAGTTTATGATTTGATTTCATTCTTGATCCCTCTAACAAGAGTGGATTAACTCTGTGATGAATGATGGAGGAGGTTTGTTCCTTGAATTGTTGTCTTCATTTTTCGTCTCCTCTTTATCACTTCACATTCTTCGTTCTTCTTGGGGATATGAATGAATGATCATCATGTGTTCACCTTGCGGTGCAATGATCGGATATCATGGATCGTATACAAACATGGAACGAAGGTAGTGTGATGAAGATAATGGCGGGTGGATCTACGTTCGGCATGAGATATCATTAATTGACTGTTTTTTGGAGAAATGGACCACAATGAAGTTACGAGTCCACAACAGTAAAGAGGGTGGACTGAGGGATCAAGAAAAACATCCAGATTCCAAAACAGACCACCAGAGCGAGTTTGGGGGCCCACAAAAAAACAATAAGGTGTGCCGGCAGAGGTATGTGGCGGTAGCCATGTCCATGCAGATATCAAAGTGGATGATATCGTGGCTTTGATTATGGCATTGACTATATCCCACAGCTCAAAGTTGCGGGTGTGCTGATCTGGCAGTGGCTTCCACGTCCTGGGCGACTGTCCTCGGCCTGCTCTAATGTAGGCTAGGCTGAAGCTGACAAGATGAGCCCAACCAGGCGTTCGGTATGGCAGCAGGCTGCACCCACAGACCAGCAGGTTAGACTGGGCCTTGCGGGTCTGGGGCTGGTCAGCGGATCTATGTCAGGTCGGTAGAAAATGGTTGGGTTGGGAGGTCTTAGATCATCCCAAAACAGAACTCAACAAACCCTCTTTTCACTCAAACATCCATAAATCTCAAAAATAATGTCTGTTTGATGAGATGTCTATGGTGTTTATGACCCATGCAAGGAGACAGTCCTTTTGAGATACCAAACCTAATCTATGTGATAGTTGGCAGATAGCCTAATGGTTTGAGGTGTAAGTCCTTTTCGGTACAAGACCACTTGAGTAGGAATCAGTGTGTTTCTTAATGATACGACTCCCCTTTTTTTTCTAGGGTGTGGGTCCTCCATAAAAGATCAAATAGAGTCAGTACCCCCCCCCCCACTAAGTAGGGTGTGGGTCCTTTATGATAGGATTTGGTACTCCCCTGTGGTACTAGGGTTTAGGTCCTCCACATGTGAACTGATTGAGTCGGTACTCTTCTATCGTACCTGGGCATGGGTCCTCTAGTCGCCGAGTAGCACTCCCCTACTGGGTAGGGTTCATGTCATCAATTAGACTTGGATCTCCCTCGGATGTTGGAGATAGTAGCGAGGAGCGGGCCCATCCACTTGATGAAAACGATTCCTAGATAGAAGCTAGTGCTCCCTCAATGGAATGAAGTGTGGGCCACTCCTTACAGTAGTGAAAGATGATTCGTGAGATGGTTAGAAGTAGGGATCTATCATTCATGTATAGTGCGGAGGGCAGGACACTTTACATAGGTTTCCATAGTCTAGTGTTGGGTGAAAGACAGCAATAACCAATCCTCCGGTGCTGGGCTCTAAAGTTATCCATAGTATAATGTTCTCTATGCAGTACATTCTCTCAGACACACCATTTTTAATGATAAAGTTGTTCCTGATGGATTGTACCCCTCGTATGGGTTCCATCAAGGATGGTTGATCTCATGGAGTGCGATCTCATGGATTCATGTGTTGCCTCTCAAACATATGATGAGAATCTTGATGATTTCTATGAGGTTGAACCTTTTGATTCTTAGTGTGTGAAACAATTATATATAGATGTTCTTGGTATATGTATTGGCATATATGTATATTGAACTAACTATGATTTTTGTGTGTTTTATCCCTTGTGATTTACCTTTTTTGTTTCGGGGTGTCCTACTAAGTATTGTTTTACTCACCCCAACAAGAGCTTTTCCTGCACAAGTCATGTCATGTGCCGAAGATCGACCCTTTGATGAAATATAGGGAGGAACATGGCCATGTGGTGATCAGTGAGATTAGATAGACAAGTCATATTCATACGCTTACAGGGAACTACCAACCATCTACCCTTCAGGTAGGGTTGTCGGCAGACAAGATTCAAGGACACAAAGTGTAACTTATGTTTTGTGTTTCTTTTGTTGGTACGGTATACCAGCCCAATTTTCCACCATGTAATTTACTTTTCATTACACTCTGGTAGTGTTATACTTAGTGTCTTCCATGCATAACTTCCTTGGCCTTTTACTTTCTAGCAACATTGGCTTGGAGTTGCGTGATTGTGTATAGGTTCTTAGAAAAATGCCTCCTATTTGTGGGATATTCCTACTCATTGCTAGTATATATCCCCTAGATAATCAGAGGTAGGATTCAAGTAGTCACAGTATGGGCCCTAGGGGACGGGTCCTGATAGAGTGGTATTAGAGGAGGTCAGTTGTCCCTTAGAACTGTGGTGTCATAAGCTTGGTTTGGGTTTCATAGTAACAGTGTTAAGATGTTTCAAGTTTAGCTCTCATGAAAGATGTTCTAGTTTTGGTAGGATGGATGATGTATCTATTTATTGGGACTCTTATATCCTTCCTTTAGATTTGGTGGATTAGAACACTAGTTGATGGAAAATAAATGGTACATGCATCATATTGGAATGGTTTGTGTTTTCCATGTAATTCATGAGTTAGCTCCCCAAATATACTCTATTAACTATGGTTTATCTTGATCTATTTTAGGATGCCTGCATGATGACAGCCATATAAGATTCTTCAGTGTAATTGTGTTGAAGATCTTCCTCATTATGAGGCTTCGGTGCAGGGAGATAGTTCTGAGGGGTTTCACCCGGGTGGTCAACCGTAGGTGCCACCACCCACAGAGTAGCAAGTTTTACCAGTAGTTCGGGCCGAGAATGCACATATGTTGACTACACTACAAGAGTTCTAATAACTATATCCTTTGAAATTTTTGGGTGATCAAGACCCCTAAGCAGCAAATGACTTGCTCGAATCGGACACTGCAGTTTTCATCTTAGGGAGGACACCTTCCTATCAGATAGTGAACCTTGTCTCGAGCCATCTTCAAGGCTCAGTTAGATGATGGTGGTGCATTGTAATATAGACGGATGTTGAGGTGACACTCACATGGGAGGAGTTCTAACAAATCTTCATGGATGATTTTTCCCAGCCACGCTAAAGTGATTATGTATCCAGGAGCTTCTAATGCTTTGATAGGGTAGCATGACAGTGGAGTATTTTTTGGCAGGGTTCACTGACTTGTTTTGGTTCTCCATGGACATGGTACGAGTCCAGTTTTTTGGATCTTGAACTTTCGATAAGGGATTAATATGAGAGATTAGGGTGAAGATGGTTCTTCTGAATATTCTCACCTATACTGGGGTGTTGGGGTGAGCCCTAGTGGTCAAGAGAATCCTAGATGAGGAAATGATGGATGTGACCCACAATAGAGGTCATAAAGTAGAGGTGTTTACAGGATCTAATAGAAGACATGTAACAGGATCACGACGTAAGAGGCACACCCATGCCCGAACTCAGACACGTGGGACAGTGGCGTAGGATTAGCACGGAAGGACAAATCAACTATAGTAGAGGTGGTGTAATGATTTCAATGGTTATGGAATCCCTCTAGATATTTTCTGACCAGTTCTACCACTGGGAGGGAGTTGGAAGATTCCTTATCAGAGACAGTTCTTAGAGCAAGAAGTTCTGCAAGATGGTTGGTGAGGAAGAGGAGTTAGAAGAGAAACAAGTGGTCCAAGATAGGCTTAGACAGCTGGATGGCATGGGTGAGGACAACTGTATACGGTCATTGGTATGGAACTATTCAAGGTACTGTAGGGATGACCATGCAGGTCACCATTATGATTGAAAGGCCCAGGGGAGTCAGCACTCATGGATCCGGAGATGGAACAAGATACCACTAAGAATGTGCAAGTCATCTGAGAGCAGATGAAGACTGCATTGAGATGATAAAAGTCTTATATTGGTAGGTGACAGAGACCCTTGGAATTCATATAGGGGGGATTTATTTATAACAGTATATCTTTGATGAGGGATATGGAAGTTTTTACGGTGATACATTCGCGGAGTAACCAGTGCAGATAGAGGATCGACAGTAGGGAATCCTTTTTGGATGGCTGACTCCTCAGGTGCATTTTCATTGGCAACACAAGGATCTCCATGAGAGAACATGGAAGCTGGAGGTTCAGATTCAGGCACAGTCTTACCTTTCATTTAATTAGCCCTTATTTTGGCTTACCAGGAGATAAATCCTTAAAAATGGGAGTAATGTAAAACCCCTAAATTCAATGATTTTTTTTTAAATTAAATGGTATTATTATTAGTTAAGGCGCTGAGACTACATCTGATTCTGAGTCCTGGTGTGCCCAGAATGGTCTGTTGAAAAATGTTATGTTTCTAAAAAGGTTGTGTGGGTTTATTTACTAAAAAAGTGGAATAACTCTCAAACATGTGCTTGGATCAAAAATCCAAGGGATCTATTGCGTTTAGGATGGTCGGTTCACGCTAGGCGTGACATAAGTTTAGTCAGTGAGGGAATCTAGTGAGAAAACCCAAAAATCACATAACTGTAAATAAAATAATTAAATAAAATTATTTTATTTTTTGAATCCTTATAACTCACAAATGGTTACTCAAATTGAAAATATGTTGAGCTTGTGAGGGTATGATATCTTTTTCCAGGGCCCAACATTGGTCAATGCGGGTTAATAGAAGAAAGTATTTTTGGGTAGTAAATTTTAATTGAATAAAGTTATTTTATTTTCAAAACCTTATAACTCACAAAATGTGACTCGAATTGAAAATATGAGACAACCTTTTCAATTTTGAGGTTATTCTTTCCTTAGGTAGATCCTGACATTGGTCGGTGTAAGTCAGTAATGGAAAGTAGTTTTTTTCCATAAATAAAATAATAAAATATAGTTATTTTATTTTCAATCCTATGAACTCACAACTATTAACTTGGATAAAAAATTCCAAGAATTTCATTGAGCTCATAATGAGAATTTAATTTTAAGTAGTACTTAACCTCGACTGGTGAGGGTCAAGGGAAAAATATAATTTTCAGACTATTTTAATGTTCATTTTAATAAACATGCGAGTGAGTTTTTTTAACTTTTAAATTGATTCTTGGAACTAAAAAATGAGGGCACTGTTCAACTAAAGATGTCAAAATTCTCAAAGAAAAGATCTAATATTGACCAATGGAGGTTGACTAGAAAAAATAGTTTTCAGACTTTTCAGAAGAAAAATAAAATAACTTAAAAATTTATTTTGTTTGTTTTCATCACCGTAAAGAAATGGCATGTCAGCACTGTAGTGAAACATAATGGAGACACTAAATCTAATTAACGAACCTCATTAATGAATCAGCATAATGATGTTGCAATGCATTCGTAATAGAAAATCATTCCCTCTTTTAATGTTTTAACCTGAGGGTGTGTCATTGATGTGGGAGAAATGATCTGAATATTTGGAGGATCTCCATTGATGAATGATGAACAATAGGTGACCATCACCAATGACATTGAGAACTTCCCCCTCCTCTTCAGGAGATCCCAAATTAGACGTTGGATCGAGCACTTCTGTAGACAGATTTCCATCTGTGAAAAATACAACCTTATATCGAACTCCCTCTCCTGGTAAGGGTTGTTATTTAAAATATATCTTTCCTTATTCTTGGATTTAAACAATGAATGTGGATAACCCACGAATAGGTTAACCCACAGTTCAATCATTTTTGTTGGAGGTTCTTAACTGTGGGATGATTTAGGGGAAATGATTTTTTGTTTTCATTTCATTATTGATCCTTCTAATGGGAGTGGATTAACGCTGTGATGAATGATGGAGGAGGTTCATTACTAAAATTGTTGTCTGGATTTTTCCTCTCCTCTTTAACGTCACCCATTCTTCGTTCTTTGTGGTAATATGAATGAATGATCATCGCGCGTTAACCTTGTGGAACAATGATCCAATATTACAGATCATAGAAAGACATGGCACAAAGGTAGTGTGATGAAGAAAATGGAAGGTGGATCGAACTGGACCGTGAGATATGTGCAGTCAAGTTATTTCTGGTAGAAGGGATCAGAATGAAGTTACAATACCACAATAGTTAAGTGGATGTCATGAGGGATTCATAATACCTTCTAGATTCGAAACAGATCACCAAAGGGAGACCATTGGCCAATGGAAAAACCACCTAGCGCACCTGGAAGTGGACGTGTTCCGGATGGCAGAGGAGGTGCGTTGTTGTGGCATTTCATAGTGGCAGTGACAGTCGTGTCCATGCAGGTGTCCACATGAAGGATTTCGTAGCCTCAGCCACAACATTGACCCAGTATCGCATTTCAAAGATGCAGATGTGCTGATCTTGTGGCTGAAAACAACCATCCATGGTTTATAAAGGTAGGCTTTGGGGTGGCAGTTGTTTCCCATGTGTGTCCCACTGGCCTACTCTGATGTGGGCTGAGCTGAGTCGGGCAGGCCGGGCTGGTAGCAGGCCAGACCGACCACCCATCGGGTCTGAACAGGTATATCCAATCTGGGGTAGGCCCAATAGGATGAGTGAAACATAGGTTGGGTCGGTATACATGGTTTTGTTCGATGGGTCCAAGGTTGGGTCAGGTCAGTCCAGTCCCAGACACAACAGACCCTCTTTTCGCTCAAATGTCCATAACTCTCAGACAGAGCGTCTGTCTGATGAGTTGTCAATAGTGTTTGGACCCTTGAGATATGACAGTCATTTTGAGATACTCTATGTTATTACATGTTAATGTTGAAAGATTACCTATGTTTTGAGGTGAAGGTCCTTCTGGTACAAGCACACTTGAGAAGGAATCAGCATGTATCGTAAATATAGGACTCTCTTGTTGTTCTAGGGTGTGGGTCCTCCATACATGATAGAATTGAGTAGGTACTCCCCTTCCATGTAGGGTATGGGTCTTCTATGATATGAGTCGGTAGGACCCAACATTTCTATGGTGCGGGTAAACCACACATGAACTGACAGAGTCAGTACTCCCCTATCATACTAGGGTGCGGTTCCTCTAGTCATCGAGTAGTACTCCCCTACTGAGTAGGGTGCGGGTCCTCAATTAGAGTTATATATCCCTCATATTTTAGAAAACATATTGAGGAGTGGTCCTATCTACTTGATAAAAATGATTCCTAGATAGGAGTTAGTGCTCCCTCAATAGACTGAGGTGAAGGAAAATCCTAACAGTAGCGTCAACAATTTCACGAGATGGTTAAAATCAGGGATCCATCTTCATCTATAGTGGTGAGGTTAGGCCTCTCCACTTGGGTTTCTATAGTCTAGAATTGGGTGCAATACAGAAGTGACTGAACCTCCAGTGTTGGGCACTGAAGCTGGACCTAGTAGAATGTTCACAATAGAGCACGTTCTCTTAGACATACTATTTGGAATGGTAGAGTTATTCCTGATGCAGTGTACCTCTCCGACGGGTTCCATCAAGGATGGATTAGCTCAAGGAGTACTGTCTCAAGGTTTCATGAGTTTCCTCTCAAACCTAGGATAAGAATCCTGATGTTGGATAAGAGGTTGGAACCTTATGATTCATAGTGTCTAAAATGAGTATATCAAGATATTGTTGGTATATGTATGGTCTTATACCTTTGTCGAGCTGACTGTGATTTTCTTGTGTTTTTTCCTTGTGGTTACCTTTGTTGTTTTGGGGTGTCCTAATAAGTATTGTTTTACTCACCTCTACACGGGCCTTGACCAAACATGTCTTGTCTTGTGTAGATGATCAACCCTCTGACAGAGTCTTGAGGGGACCAAGACCATGTGGTGCTCAGTGACATCATACAGACGAGGCGTACTCCTATGGCAACAAGAAGCTACCAACCACCAACCCCTCAGGTAGGGTTGTCAGTGGATGAGCTTCAACGACATGGATTTTTACTTGTGTTCTACGATTCTTTTGGTGGACTTGTATACTAGCCTAGTTTCCCACCATGTACTTTACTTTTCATTGCACTCTGGTTGTGTTATATTTAGTGGCATGAATGTGTAACGTCCTTGGCCTTTTACTTTTCAGTACCTTTGGCTTGGAGTTGTGTGTGTTTGTATAGGTACTTATAAAAATGCCTCCCATATGTGGGATATGCCTAATCAGCGCTAGTTTTCATCCCCTAGACAATTGGAGAAAGGGATAGGTGTAGTCATGGCACGGGCCCTAGGGGACGGGTCATGAAATTAGAACTATTAAATTTTTCATTACTCTAAAACCAAAAAATATACATTCCTTATTATATATATATAACCATATCAAATCATTCCACTTATTTTTTAATATATAAAATATATTAAATAACTTATCGAAATATTATCTTCTTCTAATTATAATACTTGTGGCATCCAAAATCTTTTGGATTTTTTACCAATACATCTTCTAACTTTTATTCAACTTCATTATAGCTAAAAAAATTGTTTTATATGACCCATAAATATTTCAAATGAAATAGTATAAATATCATCTTTATACTATCTTTAATCCTTCCATAAAATCATCTGAGCAACAGAAAATAGTGTTCCCCCAACAACAGTAGAATTTATATTTCTGAACCACTCATCAATTATCACATATATAAGGGGATTCAATTTTCAATCATCTATGTCCTTTATGCAACTAATTCATATTCCATACCCATTTATAATGGTTGAAACTCACACATAATAAATTTTTTATACAAATAATATTAAAATCAAATAAAACATTCTCCTCACAAATCCATTTGGGTAGGTTAATCTACCACTTTTGATATTTTTATTAACACCCAATTTCCATTAAATCACATGTAATATTATGTAATTTATAATAACAATTGAAAATGAATGTAACTGATGGATCTCAAATATGTCCATGCTTCTAACATGTTCTAAAAAATAACCTTATATTATTTCTTTCAAAGTCATAGCCTATTCCAAAATATTGATAAAAGAATGATTAAACATGTTCCTTATACAAGAGCCATCAGTTATCAACTCTAAGACTAACTAATTTAACTCATTATAGAAACCAAGTGTTAATAAAACTACATACCAAATATTTCCATTATTATTATCAGTTTATGATTTTACTCAAATTTTCTCATTTACCAGATGATACAAATAGAATTCCCAAAAAAACATTTTCACATTCACTAATATTCTTTAAATAACAAATAAATTTCATGTTAAAGTAGGCCTTAATCCCCAATTTACATTGTTTTACAAAAATCATCACTCCCTTAATGAAAAATACTAAAATAAAAAAACATATACATAAGGTAATAACGATGAACTTATTAATTAAATAGTTGAAATTTCAAGGGTTAATGTTTCCTTTACACTCATATTACTCATTTTTATGAATCATAACATGTGGAATATTCTTTATAATTTCTTTAGTATTATGATTATTAATTGTTTTTATGGATACATTCTTACCATTAATATTATTCCTACATAGATTTTTCTTTTCAATATTATCTATCAGGGAAAATGTATTGCCTAGTATTTTTATTAACTTTTTTATCAATTCCTCTTGATATTGTAATGTGGATAACAAATCATTCAAATCCCGATTAGCCTATCCACATCTTCCACATATGTTTTCATGAATACTTAGGATTTCACTTTTAAAAAATTTCTCATGAAATTTATTTTCATTTTCTAGGATCACTTACTTCCCTTTAGTACACGGATTTTTATGTGACTTATCCATTCTCTAAATATTTTCAATTATGATTGAATAAAATTGCACGATTTCTTAGTATTCTCAACTTATTTAGTCTTTCACGTGGATTATTGGTAAAAATAGTGGAATATCCATCTATACAACCTTAAGAATTTTAATTGAAAATTGGGATAAAGGTTGAAAAAGTTAGGAAGTTATAAAATATTATAATCCCAAAGCATCAACCCTAATAAGGGAAATACAAGAAGGGGGAAGAGAATTAGTAGAGGAAAAGGTAGTACAAGAAAAACTAGGATAGGCCTAATAGGTGAGGAAGTTAGCCACTATGTTACCCTACTACCATGTATGAGTGAGCTCCATACAACCATGAATAAGGCTCCTGCGTCTGCGCAGTCATAGTAGAATTTGAATTTTCACCTTTTACAGTATATAAGTCAAATCCCCTCATAGTATAGGGAAACCTTATTTATAGACTAGTAATGAACTCGTCATCTTGATAACCATCTTATTCACATCTACCAAAATTTTCTTTGAAAAATCTAAATCTATTTTTGGGTTAAATATTTGTCTAATTCCGAGTCTTGACATTATTTCTCTAAGAATATATCCTCATTTTCTCTGTATAACTCCACTATGGTTCATTTAACCTCCCTAATAATACATATTAAACCACTATGTATAGGATTTATGTCATAACACTGCACAAAATATGAAAAACATGAAACTTTGGAATTTCTTATTAATGAAAAATCATCTAGAAAATAGTTTCTCATAGCCTGTTATAAATTGAGCCTCACATTTCCAATGATAATTATACATCTAGGTATATTTCTCTCTTTTACTGATGTAGAAGAGTATGTATAACTTGTCTTCTTGGTCCAAAATAGTTGAGGAATATTTTTTATAGTATCACTATTCAACATAAAAAATTTACTTTCAGATAGATTGGGAATAAAATAAATTTCTCCCTATGTCCATTTGTCCCACCAACATGAGAAGATATTGATTTAACCTAAATAGACTAGGTAAATACTTATCTAATATTTATTTTCATATTTTGTGTTCAAATATAGAATTACTTTTTTCATAGACATTTCCTCCCGTTTCACTTCTAGTTTGTCCTCAAGATATCTTATTATCATTTTCCTCCCACACACATTATGTTTATATGTCATGAATTTCTCAATATAATATATTTTTTTCATACACATATTTTTCCCCAACCGTATGATACATTTAATTCATAAAATTTCATTTCCATTTATTGAGTTTATTGTTCTTGTTAATATAGGGTTCTTACACATCCTTTTACATGTTTATAATTTTTATTAATTATCCTTCCTCTTTGTTTGAAGTATTAAATACTTTTCCAACATGATTAATAAAATTATCATCTTTTTTCAATTAGATTATTCATTATGAGTCAACATATTTCATATTTCTTATCAAAATCATTTTCTTACTATTTTGGTACATCTACTTGATCTTATCCTATTTGATATTTTTATGGTTTCCCTTATCCTTTATATAATCAAAATTTCATATCCATTATATTTGTTAAATTTTCAAAAAAGTTTCCAATTACAATAGTATTATAGAACCATAGTTATTCATAATGATTTTTACTTCATGAAACACCTTTTGTATTGTCGATGTCGATACCTATACTTTTATACCCATTTTATTTTACATTTATTATTAAAGGTACTAGAATATATTCTTCCTTCTAATTTATAAATTTCTTATTTTGTTACTTGGGTGTGTATGTTCTAATTTATGAAGTTGAAATTGGTGAGGGTCTTATTATAATAATTCTTAATGAATAAAAGTTTGTATATAAATAAAAAATTTAAACATTAATGTTACCCTTAAAAAAATATAAACTTTTCAGAAATAATATTTTTTTCATTAAATATATTTATTTAAAAATCCATATATGTTAGGGAGGAAAAATGAAATATGTTTCTTATGGAGGTGTAAGCCCATATAAATATGAGTGATTATTTCATATCCTAATGGTTTGGAAAAATATATATAGTGATTTTTTTATTATTATAGCAGTGTTTTAGTATACTAATTATTCTTATTTTGTTATATTATTAGAGTTAGAATAGTTTTACATATTGTTTTTTAGAATGATATGGAAGAAAATTTTAGGATGAGGATAATACTCAGGTTGGGGAAATGAATCTTGTCTTTGAATGCTTCTTGAAAATTGTGGAACTGGGAATCTTTCCTATTTCTAAGGGAACTTGAAGTGAAAGTGGGATCTAGGGGAGTAAAAATTGTATTATTTTCTTGGGAATTTTGAAAGATATGTGTGTCTGGATATGGATGGAATTGAGATCATTTTATTAGTAATGAAATAGGAACTTTTTTGGAATCATAGGTTATATAAGGGGTAAATATACAATCACATGGGAGTTATGTGAGTTAGGTAAGAAAATGTTGGGGATAATTGTTAGAATTAATTTATTTATATAATGTTATTATAAAATTTATTTGGGTCAAATTAATTTTAAAAAAATTATCCCAAATTAAATTACCTCTTTTTACTATCATTAAGCATGATTAAATATTTACCATTGAAATTATTTATTTTTACTAAAAATATTTTATAAACAAACTAACTAATTTTGATATGAAAAATATAATTTTTGGATTATTTATACTAAATTTAATTTCTAAATATGATTAAATTAAAATTAAAATTAAAATTAAAAATAATGATGTATAGAGAATATGTTTTTCTAGAATCATTTTTTATACAATAAATGCTTCTTAATCTTAATTACTATCAATAAATAATTAAATGAGTGTTAAAATATTTTTTTATAAAAGATATATTTTATCATAATATATTTATTTTATGAAAAATAAATTCATTTTTATAAAAATAAAATTTTTAGTCAAATATATTTTTAAGTATTAAATGATCTTATTAGTTATTTAGCTACAATAATTGAATTTTATTTATGGATTTGTATTAAAATTGATCTTATATTTTATTTAATGTTATAAATGTGAAATGTATAAAAAAATAAATTTGACAGAGGAATAATTTATTACCTTGATAATTACATATTTATATCCTCCAAAATTCAACTTATATAATGCTTTATGATTTAAGACTATACATAATAATACGATAATAATCTGTGGTCATCATTGGTAGAGATTCAACAATATTAGACCTCATATTAATTTCCATCAAATTTTACTTATTCCATAAACAATTCCCTAATGATGATATTTTGATGTTTATATTATGCTAACTATGGGAATACCATAAAGACGAACCCCCTCCCCCTCCATGAATGAGAAAATGGGTTTTATGTGAATGAAATCTTTAAACTATTGCCATTTCATATAATTTTGTGTATTTATTTGATAAAATGGTTAATAATATTTATAACTAATAATTAAATTAATATGTTATAATTGACATATTTTATTGATAATGTGCTTCGTTTTCAATTTAGTTTTGTGGATAAAAAATTCTATCACAAATTTAATGTATTTTAATTTATAGTGTATTACATTTTTCCACATTAAAGTGCATTTTTCAAAAAATATAATTAATCTCATGAAGACAAATAGAGGGTTTTTTTCTTTTTTTCATTTTTATTTTCCTAAATAACATACTCATACATATCCTGTTGGTGTTCAAGTTCCTCTAAAACTTACCTCTTTATTCTGATATTTTAAATTTTTATTCTTAATATGATAGATCATGTCCCAAATATATGTTCTTAGTTCATTATGTGTGATCTATATGGAATTTACAAAAAGAAAAGTGATAAATGGAACACATAATGTGGCTATGATAGTTGTGGTTAATGTTCCCACAAGTATGCTATAGCCTCGAAATAGTCAATAATGTCAAATAGACTAACATATCCAAAGTTCGACATCCATTTTTTCCCAATATCATAACAAACATCCATGGAAATATATAGAGGAATAAATTCTCACCAAATTCAAACTCTATATCTAATTGACAATTATAAAACAGACATTTTTTATACTTTGCGTGAATTTCATGTTTTTTTGATTCATTTGATCCTTTTCCATAAGTTGTTTTACAAGATCCAATTTTAATAGTTTCTTTCCTCCAACGTCATCCCAATATGTGGGAGTCCTATATCTGTTCCGATATAAATCCTTTTGAGGTTATATTTGGATTTGAGGGTAGAAAATATTTTTCATTGAGAAATAAACCGGTTGAAAATATTGATCCCAAATTCTGTTAAAATATTTCAAGAAAGATCTTAGAATATCTACTAATTTTTTAATAGTATTATCATATTGTCTATTAGTCTGATGGTTATAACCAGTGCAACATCTCACCTACATACCAAAGGTCGGTAAGAAAATCCCTCTAAATTTGGATGTGACCCTTGGATCTCAATCTAATATAATTTAAAGTGGTAGTTAATGATTCCCTATGAATTATTTATGTATGACATAAAAATTAGATTGAGGGAGGGTCCAATAAAATTGAAATGAAGTGTGAAAATATTTCATGTAAATCTACCACTTTCCAGATGGTATTTCATCTATTAGTTGTATTATAGAGACCAATAATGAAATATGTGGTGTTGTTCCCCTATTTACATACTGATATATGTAATGGAATTAAAATCCCTTTGGATATCTAATTATCAATAATTACTTCATATCATACCTAAAATGGATATAAAGAATATTAAATATCCCTCTTAAAATTATCCATCAAAATTTTATAATTAATATATATGTAAGTTATTTTTCGTCTAGGATAAATATATAGGAATGAGCTATAAACATCATCCAAAATATTTTTATTCGGTTCAGGTATTTATGGGACACAGGGTTCCAAGTCATATAACTCAATCTCAAAAATTATATAAATTTGGAATATTTCCCATATTCTTTTTTATCTCTATATCAACTCTTTAAGACTCCATGTTTTTTACATATAAAGATGTTTTATTATTCATTTTTTAAGGGTTTCATTTTAGTTCTCTTGATCATATTAAAATCCTTTTGGTTGAAGAAATACTTGAAGATATTGGGATCAATATAAATACCACACTTTTAAACATAGATAAAATTATGTCAAATTTTCAATAGAGATACTTGTTTCACTAGATCTAGATCTTCTGTTGGGTAAAATTTCTCATTGGAATTGAATTTACATGAGACATGAAAATTCTTCTAATAAATTTTTATAAGGGAACATCACTATTTTTTTATCGAAGTATCAATATGTATTAAAATATTTTCCCGACAAAAAGGTAATGTGACTATGTATAAAGTCACCAATATATTAATGATTTTCTTCAATATATCCTCACATATTTATACCTAGACTAACTTTTCACACTTCTGTATTAACTTGGTTAGATGATTGGATAACCATTATATATTTATCACATGTTTTTATAATTGTCCAGATAATCCATGAAAACTATATATTTTTATCCAGGTTATTGGTGCTTGCTGGTCTTTAATCACATTTTTCATTGATGCATCTAAGTATGTAGCATCACTTGTTATCAAATGAAATAATAGCAATATTTTTTCTTTGATAACTCAAACTTGTTAAACTATATAAGTTTTCCATTTTTAGGAACTTTTCCACAATCCTCAAATTCTCTTCATGTTCCTTTATGCTCTTAAAATATATGAGAATATAATTAATAAAGAAAACATTATATTCTTTATATAAATATCAAAATATTATTTTCCTCAAATCTATATTTATGGAATGGAAATTTTTGAGTCCATATGATATCAATATGAATTCATAGTTTCCACACCTTGTATAGAGATATATTTAAGGTATTTATCTTTTATTTTCCATTTGATAATTGAATCTAGATTGAAGGCGAATCTTTAATAAGTTTTTATATCCTCTACGATGATTAATAAAGAATCAATGCAAGAAAGGGTATACTAGTTCTTGATAATGATCATACTATGATCATGATAATATATATAGAGAAACATTGATCCACCCTTTTTCAAAAAAATTAAAACTAGTAAACCATTTTGTGAAGAACAAATACATTTAAAAATATTTTTCAGATTCTACCGAAGCTTCTTCATCAATTATTCCAATTCAATAATGGATATTATGTATGGATTCATTGAAAATCCTTGACATCAGGTATAAGTTCTATTGTAAAATCAACCTCATGATTTGGGATAAGGCATTAAAACACATTAGTAAATACATCAACATATTTCCACATAATAGGCATATCTTCAATTTTACATTTTTCTCTAACAATTTGAGCTAAAAAAGCCCACATGATTGGGTATTAAGTTATATATAATGGATGTAATTTTCATAGGGAGTACAAGGCCAACTTTTCACCCATAGATGATATTTGGTAGATTTTGGATATGAAATTTGATTTCCATATCTCGATAATTGATATGATATTTTTTATATAGATATAATGCATTCCCAAAATCTCAAATAAATGAATAAAGAGATATTAATAAGATTTACAAAAACCAAATTCACACAATTTTTTATCAGGAAATGATTATAAATATAGCATGAAATCATCATAAAACAATGAGTTTTCAATGATAAATCAATATCTATTTGTAATTGGGGATATTTTCTTTCCGTAGAAACAAATTAGATATAAAAGAGGGGGTAGAATCATAATCAAATAAGAAATTAATTATTTAAGAGTGGATGAAAAGTGTACCATTCACCACTTCATTTTTTTGGTATAATTTATAAGTTGGGATTTCCTAGGGTATCCCACCCTTCCTTTACATTAGGGGTTCCTAATGTCAGTTTCCATAATTAAGTATTCTATTGGTGAAATTGTTTGATTAATTCCCACACTACTTACAATTGAGGCATTAGAAGGTCAGTGGTGCATTAGGATGAGATTTATTTTTAATTTTTTTTCTTAGTTGACCAATTCATAACTCTTTAACATTCATGTGATTTATGAACTTTTCTTCGATGCTTTATTCACTTAATGTTTCCCTCTAAATAGTTCCAAAGATGAATATTAATTAATATTCAACATGTATGAATATAAATTTCCATTCAAATATGTAATTAATCATTTGAATTTCCTTAAAACTCTATATTCTATTTATTTCAACTAAACTCATGAGAATAATGAGAAAATTTAGTTTTCCTTTCAAACATAAGTGAAAAATGATAAATTTTTTCATAGAAACTAAATTAACATATAAAAAATTATTTTTTCATACTTGGTTTTATGTTTCTAAAGAAAAAACTAATCATTCATTCAATGATAGTAATAAAATTGGTGGTGTAAATTGTCTGTCTGATGAATTTTTTTAAATAAATACCAATTGATTCATCCTCCTTAAATTTTATTTCAAGTAATTCATGAACCATTTGGTTGCACCCAAATTTACCGAAGTTTTATGGTGTAAGCGGTCATTGTAGTATGGCTTGGGTTATCAATCCTCAGAGACCGAAGAAGAAACCTAAGAAACATTCATTCTAAGAAAGGGATTTGATGATGTTGATTTTGGATGGTTTTAGAGAACACTAAGAAACTTAAGTGAATTCAATTCAATAAAAATGGGTTAATCTTAAGATTATTCTTATGTTGTATTAAATTAATTTTACTTCTTTAGAAAATTTTGGTTTTATTAATTCTTGATGAATCCATTCTTCAAAAATAACACTACCTTCATCATTTTCTGGTTTGGTGCTTACTAAACACAATTAATAATCCCATAGACACTTAGAGAAACATATTCATGATCTCTCCAAGGTATATAGTCATTTAGTACTTGAATTTATCTTGCAAAAACACAGTAAAGATGAAGAGTATAAATAACTGAAGAATGAAAGTCTTAAATTAATTAGCCGATTAACAACAATTCCTTCATAAAATAACATTCAATATAGCCTTTGCATCCTCCAATGAGCAACCCATTAATGGGTTATCCCTCCATTGATGTTATACTCTCAATGGTGGGTGTAATGTGGCTAATAATAATTGGACTGAAGAAATTAAAACTGTGTAAATAACGAGCACTCCTCCGTGTGTGTGAATGAAATTCACACCTATGTGTGAACTAATTCACAAAAACACAGAGATACCACTCTTCTTTGTGATAATGAAGTTTTAATAAAAGAAATCGAAAATATATAAGATAAAGAAGTTGATTAAGAACATAAGGATACAAAAAATAAACTTACATGGAAATGGAAAACATTACAAAGGAAATTTGGAAGCATAACCTTACAATGAAACAAGCGACACAAGATGATAAGAAAAATATGAGATGCTTATTCCCTTCACTACCTTCTCCTTATATAGGAATATTACGAGCCTTAGTTCAACCTCACAAAAATCAATTCACCCCCAACAATTAATATACTCAAAAAGAGGGTGAAGAATCAAAAGGAAATTGGATTTACAAAGTTGACCACAAACCCAGCCAGATTCATCCACCGTTTTGACGTCTGAATTTCTAATTGTAGAAATCCAAAACGTGTAGGCGTTGTAGAAGAGAAATATGTTCTTTCATCTATCCTCTATGATCTTTAAAAATATTAGAAAATTTGTGCAGCAGTTTGGATGTTATGGTCGAAATGGTTGGATGACTTTATGTGCATTCATGTCAGGCCCACCATTTAAATCTCAACTTCAGATCCCTTTATCAACATGAAACCTTCATAATTAGCTCTGAAAACAGTAGAATAAAATGATCACTATATTTTTATCTTTCTACTGAAACATTTTAGCTTCATTGGGCTTGGTTTGTGGGCCCCATATTTTTTTGATGGGCCTTAGGCCCATTATTCTTTTTCCAGCAAATTTTTGAAATCAGGCGCAAAAATATCCATCTTCCCTAGGGATTAATCCATTGGACCTAAAAGATAAAATGTTACAAATAAAGTGATGAATAATATACAAAAATATAAAATTAAAATGATGAACAATTTATTTTTCACAAGAAATTTATTGAGTGGGCCCAAAATGACCTTTTAAGCATTAATTGGCCAATGATGGGAAATCAAGTTCAATTTCTAAATTGGACTAAAATTGATGTTTATGAACTTTGAAACACATTAATATTAAGATATTAAAAATGAATATTATCCACTTTCAGTGAATATTTATACCCCTAACTTGAGTTTTTCTAGTCCCGAGTAAAATATATTAAAAATATGAAATTTGAATTCCCTTTTCCAAAAACATTTTAATTCACATTGCACACCCAAAGACCTCATACCAAAAAAATTATGAAACCCATAAAAATCATTTAAAACAATCTTGTTCCATAATCATATCCCAATCCCAAGCCCATTCCTTTGTTCAAATTCATCGCCACATTTCATCCAATTTTAATTAAGCATGATAAAGTGTTGTGCATCACAAAAGATATGGGGCCCATTTTATTGTTCAAGGGGAAAAAATGGAAGAGCTAGGTGGGAATCACATTAAACCTTATGATGCGTATCCAATTACCTTTTTTTTGATTTTTTTTTTGTTCTTTTAACCACAATAGATATGAAAAGACTTACTCTGGGAAAGACAACTATGGAGTCACGATCCCCAAGTGTTGGATGCCACACATATTGTCAATTACATGCTCTACAATAGAGATATAAAGCCTAACTCTAGGAAAGACAACTATAGATTCACGATCCCCAAGTTCCAGACGCCACGCATTTGGAAAAAACATTGCTCTATGTAGTCATTTTTTTCATATTTTTTTGTTTTTTTGTTTTTTTTTTGTTTTTTTGGATACTCAAATTAAACTAAAAGTGACCCCAGAACCCTATACTGTAATGAAAGGGACCAAAGAACTAAAATTGACACCCATGATCCAGTATACGTGCATTGTGGCATTTTAATTAAGAGGATGAAAATGTAAACTTTGAAAAATCACATCGGACAACCATACTTTCCAAAAATTGTGCTCATGAACTTAAACTTTCATTAAAATAAAAATCGAGGCATGAAAAATTATTTGATATCCAATTTTAGAGTATGAAATGTGTGTCATCATGTTCATGGTTAATGGAATTTTCCTTTCCATGCATGTTCATATTAAAAAAGATCATTTTTTATTTCATCTCCCACCAAAATAGAATAACATTGTCCCCAGGGTTTAAAGAAAACATAGAAGGGGTAGAGGAAGATGAGAGGTGTTCTAAAAGGAATTTCAAATAATAAACATGGAAAAAATTCACCTGGTTTTTGAAATTGAAGTTCATGATGCTCCAGATTACTCCTTTGATCTCTTGGGAGATGTAGGAACCTCCTTGATCGAATATGTATCACCTAAAATAGTCACTGAACCATACAAAGAAGAACAAACCAGACAAAACAAACAACACAAAAATTTATTTAAAACCATGTATGAACATTTTTATGGTTTTCCTTGTTTTTTTTTTAATTTTAAAATTCAAAATGATGATACATTGTCTTCTTTATATTTTCTGGGTAAGGTATTACTCAGGGATCACACTGTATGACACAGATGAATACGACGCTCCCCTTTCATACCCTTCCTTACACATAAATGAAGAATATGTCAATAGTCTATGGTAGTTTATTATATTAAAAATAAAATGATTCAAAATCATTGGAAACATGAAAACCATGGGTTTCCTCCCATGCAGCGCTTTTGTTTAAAGTCGTTAGCTCGACTTGAACACCCCATATTATCCAATTCCAACTTTAAAAATTTTAGTGAACCCATCGTTCTCCACTTAAACTTGATTGAGATTGATTGTTTTTTAGAATCTTTTCCTTTTATAAATCCATGTTCTAAAATAAATCTAAAGATACAAGGAATTTCAAAAATGGTTAATCTAGTTTCATTTTTTTCTTCCCTAAGACGTCAAGGTTCAATCTATCAATATTTCATTCATGAGAAGAATAAATGACTAGTGTATGGTCATGAGTATCACCTATGATGGAATTTTTGTGTGGATAAGGAAGGATAAGTATTTTGAGTTCCGGTTGATTGAAATTTCCTAATGAAGATTGGCAATTTGAATAAAAGTCAGTTTCTTCTCTAAAAAATTTAAAAATAATTGGTTCCATTTAAAAATATGATTCATCCCCAAAAGTGTCTAGTTTAATTTCAGGAGTGTGTATGGGATCAATGTTTTGTATTTCTTCCAATTTTTTAGTGATTTGTGTTTTTGAAAAATAGTCAATAGAGAAATATTCAGGACTCTCCATCCACAATGTCAAATTTTCCTCGTGTGAATACAAAAAATCAGTTTCCTCTTGATTTAATCACCCATCAACAATTCCTTGATTATCTTCAACTATCCCAAATCCAATGGTTGGTTCTTCAATAAATTCGTGGGAGGTTTTTGGGGGATAATACTCTTGTATTATTGATGAGGAAGAGACAACCTGAGTGGGAAAGGGTTCTACAACCATTTCAATGCTTTGTAGTTCTACTCTTAAGGATGAAACTTCTGAATTCATTTTAACCATTTTTTCACAGAAATGTTAAAGAATATTTTAAGAATTAGGATTGATAGATGTTTGGACATCATGAACTTCATTATGTTTGATAACTTCAATCATCCTTGAGAGGTATGGAAATTGATCTTTTAAACAATCGCCATCACATTGATTGTACATCTCATCTTGTGTGGTGTATTCAATCAAGGTTTGGTGAATGAAATTCCCTATGTGAGGTGATTCCAAATATTGATTTTCCAGTTGATTATAGCCTTTGTCTATAAATGGGTATTTTGGAAGATAATCCATTGGAGTTGATTGAAAATTGGTTTTGGGATTCATTTGACACACAAAAACATAAAGGGGAATATAAAAGAGAAATTAGGGTGAGAACAGAGAATTTTGGGTGAGAAAAAGAAGATGAGTGTCTAAGGTAACTTACTTTTTCCCCAGTAACGATGCCAAAATTTGGTTGCACTCAAATTTACCCAAGTTGTATGGTGTAAGCGGTCATTGTAGTATAGCTTGGGTTATCAATCCTCAAACACCTTAGAAAAAACCTAAGAAACATTCATTCTAAGAAGGTGATTTGATGGTGATGATTTTGGATGGTTTTAAAGAGAAATAAGAAACCTAAGTGAATTCAATTCAATGAAAATGGGTTGATCTTAGGATTATTCTTTGGTTTGATTGAATGAATTTTACTTCTTTAGATAATTTTGGTTTTATTAATTCTTGATGAATCCATTCTTCAAAAATAACACTACCTTCATCATTTTCTTGTTTGGTGCTTACTAAACACAATTACTAATCCTCTACACACTTAGAGAACCAAAATCAAGATCTATACAAGGTATATGGCCATTTACTACTAGAAATTAGCATGCTCAAACACAGTGAAGATGAAGCGTAGAAATAACTGAAGAATGGATGTCTTAAATTAATTAGCCAATTAACAACAATTTGTTCATAAAATAACATTAAATCCAGCCTTTGAATCCTCCTACGATCAACCCATTAAAGGTTTATCCCTCCATAAATGGTATACTCTCAATGGTGGGAAGATGATGGCTAACAAGAACTAGATTGAAGAAATTAAAACCACAGAAATAACGAGCACTCCACCGTGTGTGTGAATGAAATTAAGACCTATATGTGAACTAATTCACAACAACACAGAGATATCACTATGATTTGTGATAATGAAGTTTTAATAAAATAAATGGAAAATAGAGAAGATAAAGAAGTTGATTAAGAACATAAAGATACAAAAATGAAAATTACATGGAAATGGAAAACATTACAAATGAAATTTGGAAGCACAACCTTACAATGAAACAAGAAACACAAGATGATAAGAAAAAATATGAGATGCTTATTCCCTTCACCACCAGATCCTTATATAGGATTATTAGGAGCCTTAGGTCCACCCCCGGACAATTAAGAGAGTCAAAAAAGGGTGGAGAATCAAAAGGAAATTGACGTTACAAAGTTGACCACAAAACCAGCCAGATTCTTCCACCATTTTGACGTGGGAATTTGTAATTGCAGAAGTCCGAATCTAGAGGGGTCATAGAAGAAAAATATGTTTTTCCATATATCTTATATGAGTTGCAAAAATTAAATAAAATTATTCCCAAAAGTTTGGATGTTATGTTTGAAATGGTGGGACGACTTTATGTGCATTCATGTCGGGCCCACCATTTAAATCTCAACTTCAGATACCTTTATCATCAGGAAAAATTTAGAAATAGCTCTGTACATAGTAGAATAAAATGATCCTATCATTTTTATCTTTCTAATGTAAATATTTTAGCTTCATTGGGATTGGTTTGTGGGCCCCAAATTTGATTGATGGGATTTAGTCCCATTATGCATTTTCAAGAAAATTTCAGAATTCAGGCACAAAAGTATACATCTTCCCTTGGGGTTCATCCATCAAACCTAAAAGATAAAATGTTCCAAATAAAGTGATGAATCAGATACCAAAATATAAAATTAAAATGAGGGAAAATTTATTTTTCACAAGATATTTATTTAGTAGGCCCAAAATTACATTTTAAGCATGAATTTCCCAATGATGGGAAATGAGGTTCAATTTCTGAATTGGACTAAAACTGATGTTTATGCACTTTGAAACACATTAATATTAAAAAAAATTAACAAGGAATATTAGCCACTTTAAGTGAATAATTACCATTTTAATGTAAATAGGTTAGGGGAAATATTTAGTGAATAATAGTTTCTTGAACTGAACCCATTCCATATAATTAAATTTTTGTATCATATTATTAATAATTTTCTGCACTTTTCAAGACTCATCTTACAAATAAATCACAAATAAGACAACTTCTCCTGGTTGGAGTACCGAATAAGAGAAAATTTATTTTCTATAACATTTATCTATTACTTAGAAATAATTTTATTATAATACCCACTAATGGAGGATAAACACTATTAAATGAAAGACCTGATAATTTTTTTCCCTCCTCAGTGAATTTTGGATATCAAATTAATTCATTTTTTCTCTCATTTCTTAAGATACATGGGTAAGTATATCAATGTGGTTTTGAACTCCAATACGCACCCTATTTTTTTACTCATCTGTACAATCATTTTATTTTACATGTCACACAATATTTATGTGGTTCCTCTTATTTCCATACATTTAGTAAAATAGATGAATATTATTGATGGGGATAATAATTTAAATAAGAACAAATAGGAAAACTATTAAATTAAAATAAATAACTCAAAAATAATATGGATACCCTAAAATATGCATTTCAAAGATTCAATATATGTTATTCATGATCAATTTCCTATTCGATTATCTAACCAAACCTTACAAATGTAATAAAATCCTTTATAGTGGTTTCTAAAGATCAAGTTAATTAATAAAATAATATTAACCAAGGGTGTCAAACCAATTGTGGGGGTAGGTCCACATGATTTGAACTATGTTATGATTTACTTAATACCCAACAATCTTTTTTAGGGGTTATTAACCCTAGGTTCATCTATATTAGATATTATATCCACTTTTTTTCAAACAAAAATTTCATTTCTAGGAATAAAAATAATATATAATTTACCAATGTTTTAGGATGTTTTCCCCATATGTAGACATAGAACATTCACAAATACATTCTACTCTTAATGTAAAAAATGACTAAACCCTACTCTGATACCAATTTTAATGGCCTAAACAAAATATACACGCTTTTTAGATCATTTTATAGAATATTAATTTCCTCCCTCAATAATTCACACCCTAGAACCTATAGAATTAGTCACTTTTAGAATTATATAAATAAATAACTTATTTTACAACATCTTAAAAATCTCAAACAAATATTATATATATAGTACCCTTCAAGACATATCATTTGTAGTATTCTTCTTCATTACCTAGGGAATGAAACATATGAATGAGTTAGCTCATATGGCTAATAAAGGTAAACATGGATATCATCAATCAAATATCATAAAATGGAATATAATAATCATGTTGGTATGATAACAAAATAAATATAAATGAACTTGTTGTAAGAAAATCATTACCAAATTAGCATTGATCACAAATCATGGATCTATTCATATGGCTTTTTGAATAACATAAAAATGATTCATGAGTCAATAATATGTGATTAGGATATAAGTAGAAATTATAATATAATAATATGGAATTAATATGAATAATTATATAAAATCATGGTAAACCATTGTAAAATTCATCAAATAAATAATTGGGTTATCCACCTATGCATATTATAGTTGTCTTGGGTTGGCCACCTGTATACCTTATTGGTATTGCATTCACAAACTGTATACCTTTTGGATTTGGATAACCACCCATATATCATTTTTTTAGGGTTATTACCCATGTTCCCATTTGAGACCGTTATCTTTAAAACATTAATCAATGAAATGGAGTGCTATAATGGAACCAATCATTTTATAATTACAAACTGTATATAAGTGTGGAATAAGAACTTCAAATCATTTATAAATCCAACATTTCTTAATTAACCCATGATAAATAAATGGATTTTTTAAAAAACATCCCAAATACATAGGCATATTATATTTTGAGAAAGAAAATTCACGGTATCATTGTATAATATTCTCTCTCAAGTATAATAATCACTATAAGATGTTGAAATAGATGAAAACCATATTATAAGAACATTAAAATTTACATTAAAAAAATTTCAATTTTGAATCCTTTAACTTTAAATAATGAATATATTTTATAAAAAAGGTTAATTTAAATTTCCTCAAAAAAATTGGATACATTAAGATGAATTTTTATAGTTAAAAATGTTAATCAAGAGAGAAAATTAATTTTTATTAAAAAAATTTAAAATGAAAATTCCTTTTATATTTTGTGAATAATTTCTATGTTTATGGAAAGTGACCATTATGAAAACCATAAATTATCATAAATTTATATACTATAAGGAATTTACATTGAAAAATTCATTATGAAATCAAAAAATTAAAGATAAATACTTTTATAATACAAAAAATAGAATATGGATATAGAGGAAAATGATTGCATCCAAAAAGAACATGTAAGGTCAGTTTCTCATTCATTAATCACTTGGAGTGGATTATGAGACCAAGGGTAAGTGAAATTGTATGAAGAAATGTAAAAATCATGAAAATATATTGGATATGAAAATTTATGTGGTTTGGGAAGGAAATATATTGAAATTTCCTCACATAGAAGCATAGTCAAAATAATCTAGAATTTAAAATTTTATTGGAAAGAAAAATCCTTGCAACTTTAGTAACAATTGAATCAAACCCCACTAAATGTGAAATAATCATATTTATTTGTAAATTCATATAGTTTATATAAATATATTATAAATTAAATACATTGTATGTACATAAGTCACACAATATAAGATAAGTGGTGAGTATGAAATAAATCTGAGTGATAGGAATATTTAGACAACAAAACCCTTAACTTGGATTTCTTCTTGATCAGAGGTAGTCAAAAATACTGTGTCATAAATAGAAAAATATTAATTACTAATTTCATGATACTATTAAAATATATTAAATTTTATAATATTTAGTTTTAATTAGTTAGTATACATTAATTATATAGTTATTATTTATTTTCAAAAATTGGATGTTAGTAATTTTGATTTGTTCACAAAAGTTTTGTAATAATAATGTTGACCCATGTACATTGATGCCATGTTCATAATTCTAGGATTATTTAATTTAAAGGAATATATATTACCTAATTATTTATAAGTTTTTTAATTTTATTCCATGATAGTTTTATTTATGATTGATGAGGGTAAAGTCTGTAAAAATATTATTTTTTGTAATTTTTAATGACCATAAGGTAGTATATTAAAAATGTGAATAATTTTAAATATTATAATTATATAGTCATAATACTATCATTAATATCATTTTTATCTATATAATAAATTCATATAACTATCCACATAAAGTGTAGTGGAAAATTAAAGAAATCATTAATAGAGGTGGTAGTCCACTCCTAAAAAGAGAAACATCTTAATTTCCCAATAGAAGGAGAGAGATAACTAATGATTGTGATAAAAATATAATAACATTTAAATATACTAATGGATTTGATTTCATTTTTTATTATGTTTATATTTATATTAATGGTGGGTGGATGAGAAATATAGGGATTAAAATCTGAGGGAGTGGATAATACTGACTATGGGGACTTGAATCTCCTCCTGTAATACTTCATGGAAATTGAGAAATTGGGAGAATTTAACAAAGAGATAAAAAAAACGGATATTGGATATATGTGAGAAACAGATTGATAGAGTTTCATGTGAATTTTTAATTTTATATGTGACACTAATTGAGTTTAATTGAGTTTCATTTATATGGGAGGAAAAGGGTATTTCCTTGAATGCTTAGGTTAAGTGAGGGGAAAAGATTAAATCACAATGGATTTAGATGAGTTAGGTGAGTAAATTATTGTAATACATGTAGGAATTAATTTATAACTTCTAATAGGTTTTTTATGTGGTTTATTTTTCATGACCCTCATCCATTGGTACCCCTTCAATGCTAATAATGAAGAGATGTAGTAAACACCGAAGTCAGCCTCCAATAGGCCCCAAGTTGGTGACTAGCACTGTGTGTATATAAAAATGAAAATTTAAGGAATCACCCTCATAATATATGTTATATAAGAATAAATGATGAATACCACTTATCAACACCTCATTAAAAATTTAAAATAACCATCCTCACATATTGCATTTAAAGCAATACAAATAAAAGTCTCCAAAATGAATTTTCAAAAGAAAACATAAGGCATCAACTTTACAACAACTCTAGCCTAAAATCTCGTAATTCCTATATAAGTATTTGAATCCCTCATAGACACTTGAAAAAATATTTATATATATATCTCATGAGTATAAATACAATTATCGAATCATATCATACTGAAGGTATCTCATGGAAATGGTAAAAGTGCATGCAAATGGAATAAAAAATAAATAATAGAAATAAATTTAACATAAACATGTAAACTAACCATATCGACCTTGATATGTCAAAATAAGAAAATAATTCATCCAATTTATTAAAAAAATAGTTTCAAATTAATGTAATTTAATGCACCCCATAGCCCCAACAACCTGGTTTTCCTCCCCCACACCCTAAAAATAGACGTCTTATTCACCCTTCCCATTCTTATGAGCTTGTCATTAAAATGACCAATAAATCCACCATCATCATGAGAATATACTTATATCATCATAAATCAACCCCAAAAATCATGGGTGTACATTATTTCATCTGAAATCAATACCCTCGAATCATGAGCATCAATATAATTTTTCTAGATCACACCATTTATCTAGTATAGTTAGATACTATGCACCTGAAGGACATCAACCTCGTTGATTCATTAATTAATGAATAACCCCAACATATAACACCACCATAACATACCACCACCAAATTTTTCATGATACTAGACTAGGGAGAGTGAGGAAGATGGATAAATTGTCCATCCATACTCACTAACCAATATGTTAGGGAAAATACCCAAAACATTGGGCTTCCACAACATTCCCCAACTTATGTGTGGTTAATGTCAAATCACATAAGAGTAAAACTATAATATTTAAACACAATACCATTCAAAATGGTTCACATCTAACAGAACTAACATATCCAACATCCCAAAACATATCCTCGTGACATCCATCACCAACAGATGCCCCTGGTAATGTAACTCACCAAACTAAACAGCTACACACAACACACAATTACACACTTATTATAATTGAACTTTTTTATTTATTTTTACTATTTTTTATCAAGCCCCATTTAACAATCCAATTCACTAAATATTTAATGAGAAACCACTCTCAATCACAACATGTATATTGTTTTAGCCACAAATAATTTTTATTTTTAACTTGTTCATCAAACATTAATTGATTATCCAAAAAGCACACATTAAATTAAATAAAAATTATTTAATTATATCACATTCAACTTCAATTTAATCTTTACCAATTACATTACAAGAATACTTGGACACTTAAATAGATTACAAAACATAAAAATCCAACCGGGTCAAAAAATGATACATCTTTCTCTAATACATCACAGATTCACAACCATTTCATATAAAGATTCATCTAAAGTCCATAAAACCTACCCCTCGATTTGTCCATGGAAAAACCAACCGTTTACCCACTTCCATAATATATTGGTCCAACAAAACCATCACCACCTTCCCCATACATGACACACAATATCAATAAAAACATAAAGGAAGCACTATAAGAATATCACCTCACTCAACAAAACATGTGAACTCTTGTAATATCCAAAATCAAAATTAAATATTGAATCAATTCCATTTTATAATATCATTCATGAGTGTTTTTAAACAATTTATGGGTTTACACACATAATTATATCCTAACCTTTTATAATTGCTTAAATATTTATGGATGGTGGGTTAAAACAACAAACCATAGAAAGAGTTCATAATCAATAACAAGAACACACATAGAATAGAAAAAATGAAATTAATAACAATATATAGCTTTATGATATGGAATAGAATCAATAGAAAGAAAAATAGTTAAATTTTTTGAAAAAATTCCATTCCGCTTGAATTTAAATTAATCTACTTCATTATCTTCATTATGTTTATCTGTACTATCCACCCAAAGGGAAATAAGCACAAGCTAATTTGATATATGGGAAAAATAAGAAGAGAGCATGAATCTCCTACCTCAATTAGAAACATTCTTAATCACTATTGAATTAAAATGTGATTAAATTACACCCATAAGTCTTTTATATCACCAAAGTAGTGTCATAAATCCTGAACATAGTGGTTTTCTTCAATAACATACCATAACATCACTCAATCTTGTAATTTCCATAAATAGTTCCCTCTTTATTACCATAATGAGAATAAAATTGATATGGGAAAATTGGGGGAATCAACGTAGATTTTTAAGTATCAATTTCTGAGTCATGGGATCAAATCAACTAAAAGGAGTTGAAAGGATTCACATGGTAGTACTTAGGCTACCTAAGAGTTTAGATAAGCATCTTAGGAATGTTGAATTTCAAAGGGGTTGTGTAATTTTTACTTGTATGATAAATTAATGGACTCGGAATTAGTACCCATTAATACAACATGGAAATTTGGTTTTCTCAAAATATTGTGGAACAACATAGAGAGAGACAAAACAATCCCCCCTTGGTCCATCCTTCACTATAATTCATGGTTTAGTCATTCCCAAAATCCAATTTACCTTGGGTAAGGCCATAGGAGAACCAAATCACCATGATATAACCAACCTAAATCCTTGGAGACACTAAATCCCAAAATAAAATGTGTCTAAAATGAAATCTAAGAGACTACCCTACAAGATTTCCTTCTCTAAACCCACCCAAGAACAACATAAAGTCATGTTGAAACTCCCATCAGATCAATATAACCACCATAAGAAAATTATTTAGGTCTCTATGACATAGCTCTCCTCCATATTGTAGAGATACTAGAATTAGAAGATCTAAAAAACTAATCATTTCAAGAATAATACATATGAAGAAATTGAATATTCCATAAGGTAATATACTACACTATAATCTCTACTCCTAGATGAAAAATAAATTAGATTGCACTTGTTTCCCCTCTTAACTCTTTCAGACTCTTCAAACACCCAAGATCAATCAAATTAATTGGATAAAGGATCTGATATGTCAAATTATATAACTATAAAATGATTATTATAAAAAATAATCAACATAAAACCTAGGTAATAATGGATAAATAGAATTTCCAACCATCCATCCCATAATATACCTCTTCATAAAATCATTATATCCAAAACATGACCACCAAAAAATAACACAGTAATGGGAAAAACCTGATTTCCAAGCAAGTAGAAAATAAGGCATTGAGATAGATAAACTAAGATAATCCATTTTTCATAAAATCATTGGGAGGAGGCCTAAATTTGTGTCTTTCACTCCCATGTACTTTCTTTAGGATTGTTGTGCTTCTATAGAACACTAACCGGGGGAATGACTCACCATTATCGCACCTCATATCAATGACCCTAAATCACAACCATCATTTCCATGTATGTCACATCATCCCCGATATTCAAATCTTAATAATTAATGATATGCGAGTCATTATAAATATACTAAACAAGTCAATACATGATAAAGATTTTTTGAATACTCTCTAATGGATATAGAAGTTCTTACCAATATTCCACATCACCAATGTACTCCAACACCTTGAATGGTAGGAAAACATAGGGATAATTATTAGTCCCGAAACCAAGCATCCATTTCCTCTATTGAGTAGAAATAATCAAGAACACATGGTATCCTACCTCAAACTCTAGGGGACCTTTCATATGTTAAACATATTATTTTGGATGTCCTTAACCACCTTTATCATTTAAATAACCATTTAGTTTTTCATCATTATACTCATCGAAAAATCTTAACCACATAATGAAGACTCCCCAACATCATCCCATCACAACATAGATTAGAACAACCAACCATAAAATTCCTTAAATAAATCCATACTGAGGGTAGAGTGAAATCTGTTATTTTTCGAAAATAAAACCAAGGGTAGGTGTTCCAACTGGGACTAGTAAAATTACAGAATACAATCCCACAACATATCCCATAGAATCTATATGTTACATTCTAGATATCAATCATTCTGGTAATTGAATGTAGTGCTATGGTGTAATTGACAAAAAAAATACTGAAATCCATTCTATATTTTAGACATGAATCAAGGATCGAAGTAATAGATAATGAAAATTCATATCCCACTATGTAATATCACATCATATACGTATTCCCTCACTAGAATATCCATGAATCACTACTTTAAAATTGTATTAAAAACAAATTACTTTGTTAGTTAATCCAGGATTACCAAAACAATAACATATCCTCCATGGGATAGGGGTAATCATGTGACAATTCACATTCATATTTCCTGTCATTTACCCTAGGGTATATCTCAAGTATGCAACAACCCTAGTTCTCCTATTTCACAGTTTTGAAGACCAAATAATGTTCCATAAACTCTTTCACATATGAATTTACTCCACACCACCGATGTTTTCTATTAAAATAATAAAATTTCATTGAGACACCCTGATAAATTGCTATGGGTGACCTATATGACACATAAGGGAACTCCCTAAAACATTATTGAAGGAACATATAACCTACCCTGAAAGATAATATGATTTTTTCCATCGTCTCACCACCCTTATGAAGATTACATATGATCTTCATAGTATCGCATCACCTTTACCATTTCCCCCAACTAAGACTCTTAAAATTTCCACATTGGAGAGGATTTCACCTTCATATGGAATAATCACCATCTTCAATCTATCTACACTACTTTAACATGAATGTATCCTAACTCATATACCTCCCTATAAACATTTTTATAAAATTAAATAAAATATCCCTATCATTTTAAATTTAGTATATCAGCCACAATACTACCCTTCTATGTGGGTAGAAGAGATCTAAAAATCACAATCCTAAAGAAACATCATTTAAATTCAATAATGTTGGTTCATATCCAGATGACAGAAAACATACCTTATACTATTTTGATTTGTGAATACAACAAAGACCTCTCTTATTGGGTAAGGTGGCCACACATTCAGGGTAAAAAACACTACTCCCAAGTCCAGGTCATAGTGGTGTAGTTATGACAATGGAAAAATAACCACCTAAACCCAAAAGAGATCACCAAACCCCAAACCATTATGAAAAGTCCAACACCAGGATGGGATGAATAAAAAATGTCCTCAAAGATCACCCAATGAATAAGGGCACAAATCTGATTCTCCTTCATGATGTCAATGGATAACTAAAACTGATCAATCTAGATAATTTCATGGACATTTTGGGTCAATGTAATCCATGGAGATGAAATATAAGATAATAATGATATAAACCTCTGATAATATCTCACATGACCAAGGAAACTATGAATATTTCCTACATTTTTTGGTACCATCCTAAAATATACTTTCTGAATCATGGAAAATTCCATTGCATTACTCATTTGATATGCCACAAGTTTACCTCACAAGTCATAAACTTTCTCTTTGAAATATAAAAATATATTTGATGGTATCAAAGAACCTATAGGGAAAATATATGTTTTTGGAATATTCCACATTCCACTTCAAGTATCTAAGGATTCTTCAAATGAAAAAAATATTAATTGGTCTACAAACTCCTAGGCCATGATGTCTATGTGCCCCAAGAACACAACCAGTGCATTTCTTAGACCACAATACATGACTACAAACCTGAGGTTCTCAGACCTATAAAAGTAGTTAGTATTCAGGTTTTCCTCCTCCTTTATCATCATTTATTAATATTGAGACAATGATCCATTATTCATAAACTAACTAACTCCCTTCAACAAGTTGAACATATCATCTATTCATAGAAGGGGATAATAGTTTTTGAAAATTATATTCTTCAAACTACTATCTTCATCTAGGGTGAACAACACTAGTGTATCCCACTGAGATAGACCAGGTTGAATGAAGCCCCTCTACAACAAATTCCCAATTGGAATTATCATTTCACAATATTTTATGTTTTTCTATAATATGGATCCCCCAATATCAGAGACATTACTAGTTATAAATATAAACCAAACTAAACATCCCATAGGGTAGGTAGAGCTAGTGCCTCCTCAAGGAATACTTATAAAAACTTCTCAACAATATTGATAGGATCTTATGCCTAAGATACCATTGATAACTCTTCCAAAAATGATAGATGGGGGTTCACACACCTGATTCCCATCTCATAATACCACCCATTGTTGAAATCCCCTCAACAAATATATAAATAAAAAATGTTACCCACCACTGTAATCAATCAGTGACCACATTCATGTAATATTACAAGTCCATTCCAATGATGACATAGTATGGTTGTATCTACTATAATAATAAGTCCCCTAGTTTTTGAAGACTCAATAATTAATCTACAAACTTTAAATTCATCAAAAATTCATATCCTAACGTTTAACTAGTGTGTATAACACCATTAGAACTGGAAGATTCTCTTCCCATAATCTTAATTAATGGACCAAAGTGGGTGATAATGAATGAAATACATAATATAAAAAAAGGTGGAAAATAAGTTTGATGATAATACGATCAAATATTGCATAACAATATGCTTTTATGGTGATGGAGCCTCTATAGAATGTATATGTATCCATTCAACACATCTTTTAAACTATTGTTGGTTTCTGTGACCACACTATTGCCTGGGTCCTAGATTATGGTAATGGTTACAATGATGACTATAAACAAGACCATATCCCCGTGGTGGGGAATAAACATACTGACATAAAAAATATATGGATACTTCTACTACTAATATGGTCTTGGGGGAATGTGCTGGTGTGGTAGCTGAAAATGGATATGTCCACACATGTCATACTAACTTCCCTGAGTGGTCAGTAAAAGAATTTGATGTTGAACAGGACCTCTATAGTCATAAAACACCAAAATGGAGCTCCTAGTAGATTGGTTCTATATATCTTCCCAGAAAATGTGTGAAATATACGTTCATGGTCAAATCCTTTCTAATATGAACCTTGACTTACCTAGTACTCATGATTCTCCCTCTGATGCCCTTTTCCTAGAGTGACTATACAAACCCTATTTTTGTTGAACTCCTCCCACCAAACACATCTAGTCGATTACTTACTCTCTCTATACCACCTTTGAAATATTTTTATTCTAGAAATGGAGTAAATGAATATCAAATCATCATATGGCACACCTCTTCAAGATTCTAGTATTATGTTTCTCATATAGAAAATGGTCAGGAGAGAAGCACAAATAGAACTTCCACCTGATGTCAAAATCCAAAGGGATCAGGATCCATTTTTAAGAGAGTAAAACTACTACCTCTATTATTACTTTAATATATAAGAGAATAAAACCAAAAAACACTCTCTAAAAAATATCACATTTAATTTCTAACACCTTCCACTACCTTAATATAGTGTCCACTAATAAGATGATGCACCAACAATATAACACATCTGTAATGGATTCCAATACTCATCTCAGTATTAAATCATCATAAATGTGATATCCAAATCCTTGAGAATATACTTTTTATTAATATTAAAAAGACACAGATCATAATTTTCCAGACTCTGACATTGTAAATCACACAACATATTTTTCAACAACCCATCCTCCTTGGTTGGATTGATCCTTAGATGATCGAATAGATTAGTTTGATAAACCTATCCTACCAAAACTATATTCAATGGATGATCATCATCCATTAAAAAAATCGAATATTAGAATACATAAGATAGGGGGAAAATAATTATTAGGATTCGTTTATCTATTTCCATTTAGATTTCCCGACACCGCCATGTTCATTCACAAGGGAAACAAATATGATTCATGAATCTCTAATAATTCTATAATTTTCAAGAAGTTACACTTCAATTTATACATACATCATGATTAGGGTCTGTGATTTGGAGAACTTGGGTCCCTTAATAACTATATTCCTAACCGGTATCCCTTTCCAATATAAAAAGCTATGCTCAACTATTATTGTTTCCCTACAAACCCTAGAAAGAATCACAAGTTCTTAACACTAAGATATATCCTATAGGTCAAACAAAATCATTGATACAACACATTAAAAATCCCCCCTCTAATTGTACCCCTTATAGTCTGGAAATGAAGATAAAGAGTAACCCCTGATACCCACCACCAGTAGGTCCCAGGCTGAAAACTATCATAGAGGTTGTAATAATCCCAACACCAATAACATGGAGCTAGGGTCTAATTTATTGTAATGGAATATATACAAAGGGTCAAATACTAAAGTACCAACCCTTTTTTATATTTTGGATAACTAGATATATACATGATATCCATTTTACATTGGGAATATAAAATAATACATAATATATAACAAAATAAAATGAACTACATCCTTTGAAACACATTGAGTGATTTTTTTCATTTCTTAGGGAACATAAAAAATAAGGGTGAGAATAAATGTTTATTAAGGTTTAACTATAGTGGATTTTATCAAGAATCAATTATAATAATAATTTAAAATTAATAGTAAATAATTGAACAAAATTCCATTTAATTAACTTGACTATCATGAAAAGATAAAGCATAATCAATATAAAAAGGTAAATAACTGTACACACATGAAATCTAATAAATAACTGATAATTAAATGAATACAGATATAATATCATAGATAAAATATCATGGGTAAAAATAATATAAAATATATATATAAATTAAGGAAATTTTTAAGTTTGAGTCTACATGATCTCATCCAACATGATACGTTGACCATCAAGATCTTTCCTTAAGATAGTTTAAAACTATATGTAAGAATCTGTTCAATATGGCCAACTGATTTGAATCATGAGACATGTCAATGCATTGAAAGTCTATATAATTACAAGGCCAACCATAAATAAATGTCTAAATAATTTCTCATATACCTAATTATCAATTTAATTCATGAATTGTGTTCATTATCAACAAATATCTCTATTGAGTAAATAATATGGATTTATTAATATTTTCCCAGTCAATCAACCTACATTGAAAGTTTAAAATGTATATAGAAATTGTATATAGTTTAGGAAATAATCATATACAACATATAATAAGATGTAAATTTAATAGAAATTTTTTTCCGGTTAAATATTCTCATGAGAATGTGATTGTTTTAAGAGAAAGTTAACATTCACAAAAGAAAGTGAGATTTTATAACTTTTACTACTTCATAATTCTCAATTAAAATTCACTTGGATAAAATAGTTCAAAATGAATCCTAAATTACAAATAAGTGTAAATTAAACATGATAATTCATGTTTAAGGAGTGGTATATACACAATACCGAAGAAAGTAACTACCTAAAATTTTAATGTGCCTTAATGAAGGGAAATTGAGACGAAGTCCTTTAGAATGATCAACACATTGAAGTGATAATTAACCATTTAATAGATTATGTTTATAAAATATAAATCCACAAATATTTTTTTTAAATATAATTTAAGATAATCAAATGTCATTGTACAATTTATCTCAGTATATTAATGAAAAAACAATTAATATAACCCAGTGAAAACAAATTAAGTTATGAAATTGTTTAACTCTTAGTAAAATTCATGTAAAGTACCGTTCGATGACATAATTTAAATTTAAATGTAAAATACCATGACTTATTAAGGAGTCATGGAATTACATGTAAAATGGGAAGAATATACACCATATAAAAATAATTGTGTTCAAGACATTACAAATTGCCTCAAGGAAGAGATATTGGGATGAAGTCCCATACAATGATCATACTGTTGAACTGAGTGTTCATAAATGATTATATTATGTATATAAAATGAAAATGAAAATATAAAAAGTGTAAATAAAATAAAATAAACTCAAAATTCATTATACACATAATCAAAAAATATGAAAGGAAAATCAAGAAGCAATATATCCCAATGAAAAGAAGTTAAGTCGTAAAATTCTCTTCCACTTGGTAACTTTCATTTAAAATACCCTTGGATGAAATAATTAAAATTGAAACCTAAAATAACATGAATTATTAGGTAATCATGATATTACATTTGAAATGTTCAGTATATACACCATATAAAATAAATTAGGTTCATATCATTACAATATGATGCAATGAAGATAGATTGAGAGAGAGTCCCATACATTGAGTATGACTTGCCACGTACATTCATTTTATTCTTCAATAATAAATGTATGTTAATTATTTAAATACTTTAGAAAAAATTTCAGGAATATTAATCATTTTATTTCACTTATTCCCATGATATACACAATTACTTAGTCAATTATGTTTTTTTGGGTGTTTCAATGATATTTGACTTCTGTGTCAAAAATCACTTCAGAATGTGACTATTGGTCAAAAAGATCATTAGTTCAACATCAAAAAAAATAATATATAAATAATTATCATATTTATACAACAATTAGTCTTTTAATAATAATAATGAATGATGGTTTTGGGAAATTATGTTACAATCATAGAGATGGTAGGTCATACATGTGCATGAGTAACATTTACATTTTTCAATGATAATTATGGAAAGGCGGTAAGTATTATTTCATAATTAAATAATGATAATAATATCATAAATACAATATTATTTTATTAAATATACCTATATGTCATTCATGATGTGTGGTGTAGAAAAGATAGTCAGAGTGCTTCATGAAGGTGGTAGTCCACACATGCACAAATGATGTTATAATCTTTTTTTGAGTAAAAATTTAATAAAAATGATATATTATCTTCAATAATGATAAATATTTCATAATTATCATAATTATTTTCATTTATGTCACATATAATCATTAAACATTTCCTTACTATAATCAATGTAAAAAATTAATAAAAAACAAATCACATCGCTTTATGAGGCGGTACTCCATCGTACACACTAGCGACATTTTCGTACCCATTACAAAATAAAAAATAAATAAATGTAAATGTGATATAATGAATCGAGAGTTATAATTATGTTTCTAATTTCATGTAAAAACTATATAAGAATCACCATACCCAACTAATAGAGGTGTTGATGGGAATCATGTAACATCGATTCACGGGGAGGTAATCCACCATACACGCGAGCGACATTATAATTCCCTATTTGAGGGAAGAGGATATGGATAGAGGTCCTTATCTGAACACAATAAAATATAAGTATATATGAGATATTTATTTTGTTATATAAAAATAAATTAACAATTTTTTTAGGAGTTTGAGGAAGAAATAAAGTAAAAATGAATATTTTGGAATTTTACCTCTTCTTGGACCACCTCTTTTGAATTATACTTATTATATTCCTATAATGGATTTATGACCCAAAAAATTGTTATAGTATATTGGGATGGATGTTGGGAATTTATGTGGGTAGGGATTGGCTGAACCCAAAGAGTTTGAAGGTGTGAAGGTGTCATGACCCGACCTAATGGGGCTCGAGCTGTGACTCCCTAAGCCCACCTCCAATAGGCTAGGAGCTAGCGACTAGCACCTAGTAGGATATCAAAAATGTGGGAGGCATTATACTATCATACCAATAAACACACACACCCACATACACCTCCATGGAATATTGTAGAGATATATAAATACAAAAAATAAATAAATTAATGCATACAACTATCCCAAACCAGAGTACAAGAGAAGTACAAAAAGGGAATATATAAGGCCCACAAAAAGAAAACTGTAAAAGCGACAAACCTTCTTAGAAAGAGGGGATTGATGTCAAATGAAATTCCATAATTTTCCTCAGACCATCTCTGGTAAACACCCCCACTGGTCTAGCTTTCTATGATTCGCCTGCTATGGGTCCTCCTGGGACTCTGTCATGTGTTTTTTACAAGACAAAATACATGGGTTGGAAAATCACATGAAGTGGTGAGTATAAAGATACTCAATAGGAACCCCAAAAAACCCAAAAAAAATGAGAAATTGAAATATAGAAGACCACTCATCAAGCCAGAGGGGATCCAAATGATACAGAAACTCCATCTCGAGACCATTCTCAGGTAAACCTGACAAGTCAACTCAAACCATAGGGTGTGTCATCCAATATGTGATAACACCATAAGGAAAACCTTGAGAGAACAATAGATATACTCATCTCTGGAAACTGACCTTAGGAGGTTCAATCCACATCACCAATGACAGGTTCCTACTCGAGGATCAAAATCAAACCAACAAATAAATACTCTAAGAGTAGATCCATCCCAAGTGACACTAATCCTAGAGATACACCCCATCTCACACAACCCGACCATCTCCGATGGCCCATCCAAGAGAACATGCTCATAAGATATCACTACTAAGAATGTCATGCTGAAGCATAGCAGAAACACAAAACTCATTGGATATGAAATCAATCTTATGGTCCTCTAGAGGATACTAGTACCTAGTCTGATAAATCAAAGCTCTCAGATAGTGGATAACTACTTGGATCCACTGGGAGAATACCACAACCCGGTTTGACGGTCTATGGATCACATCACTCAGATAAAGGATTGCCTCCCATGTAAGGGTGGTTATGATGATGTTTAAAACCCCATTTGGTATCACTTTTGACGTAGGGTATTGTACCACTGATACCACAAGCCCTGTGGAAACCACCATCTGAGTTGGGGATTGTATAACCGACGATACTACAACCCTACTATCTCCACCCACTAAATAGGGGATCATATACCCAAAGATTCCACAAAACCCTACAGGGTTGTCCTACTAGATAGGTTATCATTATCCATGTAATGTTGGTCACAACAATACCAAGAACCCAATATATGTATATGATAAGCTATAAGATCCTGCCCCGACCTCACCGGAGGGATGGAAAAACTCTATTTGAGCTCTTCTTATAGATTGGATCACAATCTTATACTGATGATATAATAAAAAAACCCCTCATAGAATAAGGACCAGGGGGGATGCACTCAACCCTACTGGTCAAGGAATCACTGACCCAAGAAACCTGTATAATATCACCTGCACATCACGCCTCCTAGGCTCAATCTATGGCCAGTATGACGTTCTACATGGAAAAAACAACATGATAGACTACATACTTGCCCAAAATAGATAACCAAGAAAAAGAAAAACAATTCTGCACAACAAGCCTGAACGGTTCATCAGGGGTTAATTCCTCAATATTGGAATATATCAAATGGATATAACTATTGTGATACTCACAGAAAAACACAAATGATTGACTACTCATTCTTCCAAAACTCACACCCAATGAAAAATTCTCATTTCACCCAAAAAACCCTGACTGGACCTCATGGGTCCCACACCATGATCTCATTATAAATACTGGGAATTAGTTATGAAACATCCACATTAATTCAATGGTCTCAATGTTATTGATATCATGTCAAACGGACATCGGACTTAGGAGATATGTTTGATCCAAGAAGCTCCAAATAATTATAATTATATTATTATTATTATTATTAGATGTTTCATGCTACCTAGTCTCGAGCCCACAAAAGGTCCTAAAAGTGTCTGTAAAAGTCTTCTTTAAAATAAAGGCCATGTTGCCACATATAGGATACAAATGGGATCCCTGGTTTTCAAGATAAAGGGTTTTTAATAAAAAAACACTCGGCCTGACCCGGCCCGGACCGGCTAGTCTGGCCCGCAGCCATCAGCCTGCGATCCCACCGCACCGGCCCAACATTCCATCCACCAGCCCCCACCACCTCCTGGCTATTCCATTTCCCACGCTCCCCATACCATCCTGGATTCTCGTTCTCTGATGTGCCCACGTGTCAGGCCGCTAGTGACTATCACGTACCCACCTTCCTTTAGAGCCGCCCTCGTTGGACCCACGAACCTCCACCTTCCACTGACAACTAGAAACACTCCAGTAGTCCAAAAACGAATTTGAGACTTATTTTGGAAACCTTTAGACCCGCTCAACACTACTCCAGCCTCCTCTTGAATAACAATTGAGAATTCGAACCAAAAATGAATAAAAAACGAGGGAAAATGGGATTTAAACTCAACCCCCCCCCCCCAATCTTGGAGAAAAATGCTGATGATTTGTCAATAAAATGATGCCTACGACATGATTATTCTGAATATGGTGATAGTTAATGTCGAAAACGGCTGTTGACCACTCCTATTTTGTTCGTTTGTCAAAGGAAGATGAAGGGGAGGGGGTTGTGGTTCCTCCTACATGTGCACACAAAAGGGGGAGGGGAAGGAGATGGGATTTAAATTTTACTTAAATCCCCTTGACTTAAAATCCTATACCAGACTCAGCTTTGACCAGAATATCAATGCTGAAAAATATTAAGTTATGCCTAGGGTAAACATGATGTTCCAAACTCATTTTCAACCTCATAATTTTGATCGGAGACTTTGTTAGGGAGTTATTCGATCCAAAGTTTGAAGTAAAGTAATTTAATTTATTTACAAAAACAAACTCGATAACTTTCTCTCTAGAAAGATTTCACCCAAAAAACATACACCCCTCTAAGGTCAAACGTCATGGTCCCAACTCAAATGTGCCATCATATTTCTAATTTGAGCTACTATCTTAATGATAACTCATTTATGAGACATGCATAGTAGAAAAATACTTAATATTTTTAAAAAATTTATTCCGAGAACCTTGTTCCTTGGAATCGAACATTGCCGCAACACATAGCTCTGGAAATATTCTTAGGAATATTCCAAAATCAGATATGGAAAAACCAGAATTTCTAAATCCCCCCCACTTTAAGAATTTTCATACCCAAAAATCCAAAGGCTAAGCACGAGGGAAGAAACTGAGCTCTTGACTAGCACCCCCACACCAGAAAGTTCACCAAGAACCACCAAAAAGACACCAAGGGATCTCATGCTGCTAACAATCACCCATATAGGAGAACTAGAAGGGCCACTTCACCCATTTAAATCTCATCTGATGTTCACATTTTCAAACTGGTTAGATGTCTCCACAACATTGGTTGGTGGGAAAACACCAAGAACCCGGTTCATCTACTATAATTGGGTCTATAAAAAATCACCCCTCACTAACCTCATGCAGAGACCAAGAAAAACCCACTCCGGAAATCATAAGTAAAGGAACCTTTCCACCGCACATCGAGAGTATCCGATCTAGGTGGCACTGACTCACCTATATGGCTTTGCATCACGTCTTAGGAACACATCTTAGTCAGGAATGCGTTCCTCCTCCTTATGACTCTGAATCTATGTTGAATTTAACGACAACCACATAGGGTCTTATCGACAGCCTAAAAAAACATTGATCATGAAATGGAAAAGAAAGATAACTTCCTAACAGTGTCTATTAAAACTACTACAGAAAAACAGAAAGGACACATAGTGTAAGACTATATATCCACAAAGCCTTTGGTTCAATGTTCTATATGGCCTACATTTGTCTTCGCCCACATCTGTTAGCTCTCTATGCCTAGTGTAGACCACTTGGGGGTTATGGTGGTGGAAACTTGTACAATATTCCATCTCCCTATACTAAACCCACTCCTCCACCACATCTTCCACCATACAGACCTCCATGATTGAACTTTTGCCTCTTCCAATGGGGGTTTGTGGACCTCTCCCTCTCAGCAGCACAGAATTTTAGAAAATCTCTAACAATATGTCCCAGTCCATCCCAATAATAACACTACCTCTCTTGTAGCTGACTAAAACTGCCCTAAGAGCCCTGGTCCCCAAATCCTCCCTCTTGGGGCTGCCTCTTGAAACGTTGTGCATTCCTAGACTCTTGAGCCTACCATCGACCACCAATTACCGCTCCAGCAGGCCAGCATCAGTGGAAATGCACAGTTGGACAACAGAAGGCTTGATATCCTGGAACAACCCCGGTTCAAAGGTATGTGCTCTGAATAACGAATCTATAACCATATCCCTATAGTAACATGATAGTTCAATGAACCTCACTATGTTACCCACCATGGTTATACTCTCCTGTTGAATCTACAGAAGATCATGGATATGTGTCGACCTCAGCGTGGACGAATAATACTCCATGAATATCCGCTCAAACTTTACCTAGGTGAGAATCTCTTTTGCCTGGTTTTGTGTCCCAAGACTCTACAAGCGCCCATCTGAACCTTAAAAAAGGCACACCACTAGGACCACCATCTGATCGGGAGGTGTCCTCACTAGGTGAAAAAACCTGGTGACTGTCACGAGCTAGTCATCAGTTTACTTGGGGACTAGGTCACCCTGGAACCTCATAGGAAAATGCCTTTGGAACTTATGTAGCACATTCATCCTTCATTCATCTTTGTCTTGCATAGCTGAAATAACAATCAATTCAATAGGTGCTGGCTCAACTGGTGGACCACCTGGAGGCCCAGCCTCAGAACCATCTCCCTATTCTAATGCCTCTACATGGGGTGGATCATCATCACAATCCCACTCTGGAACCCTGGCTAGATATCTTCAGGGAGGCATCAGTAAATACAATCATGAAAAAACATAATCGAAGAGTATATTTGGGGAGTTGACTCAATAAGGATAGAAAACCCCAAAAACCCAGTCTTATATGATGCACGTACCATTGATTTCCCCTAAAAATAGTATCATAATGTACCAAGTCAAAAGGTAGGTTATCAGAGTTCTAGTGAATGGATACATCAACTGCCACACCAACACTAGAGTCCCTGGCCTGAAATTCAATCATGAAACTAACAATGTCGCTATTCAACCAAAATGAATCTCACAATTAGACCAACAAATATCTGAGGTCTCAAAGGCGAAACATATTCTGATACCACTTGTGCATGACCCGACCCATTAGGGATCGATCTACGGCTCCCCAAGTGCGCATCCATTAGGCCAAAGGCTTCCAACTAGCACGGAGTAGGCTATCACCCACATGGGAGGCCTTATCATATCATACCTATACACATGCACCCAAATACACCTATAAGAAAAAATGCACATATATATAAATACTGAAAAAGAATGAATCTATACAACTATCCCAAACCAAAGTACATAATAAGTAAAAAATGAGAAAATATGGGGCCCATAAAAAGAAAACTACGAAAGAATCCATCCTACTCAGAAGGAGGGGATCGCTGTCAATTGTGCCCACCAGAAATCCCCTCATCCCAACTCCAGTAAACACCCTTTACATTCTAGATCCCTAACCTTTGCCTACTCCGAGTCCTCATAGGACTTCATTGAAAAGCATATACTCTTAACAAGACACAATACATTTGCGGGAAAAATCCATGTTGGGTTGCGTATAAAGATACTCAGTAGGCACCCCAAAACCCCCTATGGAAATAGAGAAACTCAAAGGCAATAGTCCGCTAATCGCATTCAGAGGGAACAAAAATGAGAGAGAAAATTCATATCAAGACAATACTCAGATAAACATGGCCATTCAGTTCAAACCATTGGGTGTCTCAGCCAAGAAGTGACACCACCACAAGGAAAACATTAAAATAACACAAGATATACTTTTGTTAGGCACCAAGACTTAGGATTCTTCAACCTCATCACTAGTGAATGCCTCCTCCTCGATTTTCTACAGAAATTCACCAAAATAACACTAAATGAAATGTCTCATTCTAGGTGACCATCATCCCAATGATAAACCCCATCTTAAACAACCTATTCATCCATAATGGACCATCTAAGAGAACATGCTCGTCAAATATCATCACGAAGAACATCACACTGAAACTCAATGGAAATGAAAAAAAACATTGGATAGGGGATAACTTCTAGGGATCGCTAGGGGATACTAGAACCCAGTGTGGTAACATGAAGCTCTCAGATAGGGGATCACTCCCAGGATCCGCTCGGGGAATACTACAACTCGATCCAACATTCTACAAATCACAACACTTTGATAGAGTATCGTCGCCCGTGTAAGTGTGGTCATGATGATTTTGAAAACCCCATCTCGTATCACTCACAATGTAGGAGACTGTATTTATGATACCACACACCCAACAGAAACCACTTGATGAATAGGGGATAGTATAACTGATGATACAACAACCTTACTATAATCACCTACTGTGTAGGGAATCATATACCCAGAGATGCAACAAAACCTTATAGGATTTTCCTACTAGATAGGGGATTTCTTACCATGTCATGTTGGTCAAATAAATACTAAGAACCCAATTTTGGGAAACGATAAGATAGAGGATCCAACCCAGGCCTCACCGGAGGCATGAAATAACTCTATTTGAGATCATACTATTGAGGGGATCTCAATCATATATTGATGACGTCATATAGAAAACCCTCAAAGCGCAAGGACCAGGCGACCCACATAAGACTTCTGATTATGGCACTGGTAACCCAAGAAACACTTATAATATCTCTAATACATTATGCCTCCCAATCTCAAATTGTATCCATCATCGTGTTCAATGTGGAAAAACAGACATGATTGGCTACTTAATTTCCCAAAACAAATAACAGGAAAAAGGAACTTTTCTCTACAAAAATATTGAATGGGTCATTATGGAGCTCAAACCTCAATTCAAGAACATATAAAATGGATTTAACTATTGAAATACTCATGAAAAAACAAACTGGATCAATTACTCTTTCATCCAAAATAGACACTCAGTGAAAATCCACATTTCACTGCAAATTCCCAGAGCGGAACCCACGTGGTCTGCACCCCGATCTTGGTTTAAACTCTGGAAATTGGTTTTAAAACATCTGCATTAATTCCAGGGTCTCAACACTACTATGGGTGCATAAAATGGACATAGGATGCAGTAGATATGTCTGATCAAGAATCTCCAAATAATTGTAATTATATTATTATTATTATCAATGGATCTCTCATGTCACCATGTATCTATACTACAAAAAAAGTTCTTCAAATAAGCCTAAAAAAGTTCTACCTTGAATCAAAGGTCATGTTTGAATAGACAACACACAAATAAGATTCCTGGTTCATAAGATACAGTGTTCTTAATAAAAAACACTGACTTGAACCGACCTAGACCACTTGGACCTGCCCGGATCAGCTGGTCTGGCTCCCAGCCTGCCGCCACCCACACACCCCATGCTACCCCGACCTGCTAGTCTCCACCACGACACCTCACCACCACCTACTGTCAGACATTCCCACACCAGACCTGCATGTCGCCACCTTCTACAGACCACCAGGAACACCCAAGTGGTCCAAAAATGAATTTGAGACCTGTTTCCAAATTCTTAGGACTCGATCTACACTGCACTAGCCTCACCACATATATCTGTTAATGACTCAACCAAAAAACAAAAAAATTGATGTGAAAATTAATTAATACTCAATCCGCATACCTCGGGGAGAGATGATGATGCTTCGGGTGTAGAAAGACCCCCACAATGCGCTCATTCCCGATCTGGCGATGATCGATGATGAAAACAGCTTCTTGGAGGCTTCTCCTTGGTTAATTCGTCAAAGGAAGATGAAGGGTAGGGGGTTGTGGTTTCTCTTATGTACGCACACCAAAGGGATAGGTGAAAGATATGGGTGTTTGGTTTTTAGTTAAATCCCCCTCACTTAAAATCTGAGTCACAACTTGTCTCCGACCATAAACTCAACACTAACATAGATTATGTCACGCCTCAGGTAAAAATGGTGTTTCAAACTCACCCAAAACCTTAAAATTTTGATCAAAGACTCTATTCGGGAGTTATTCGATCCATCATCCAAAATAAACTAATTTAATTTATTTATGAAAATTCCCTCTATACCTTTATCCACAGAAAGCCTACACCCACAAAACACACACCCCGCCTAGGATTAACGGCACACTCTGGACTGAAATGTTCCCTCATATTTATATTCTAAGCTATTGTTTAATAGAAAAATCATTTATTCCATTTGGATAGTACAAAAATGCATAATACTTTTATAAGAAAAATTATGAGGACATTGGGCCTTGGATCCACACGATGCCTCACCGCCTAGATCTAGAAATATTCTTAGTAATATTCCAATGTCTCAGAAAGAAAAAAAATCGCTTGAGAATAAGATATTAGAGTGGATTTCCATTTATAAGTGAGGTGAGTGACGTGTAATTTTTTAGAGGAAAAAGGTGTACCCACATTTTTTCCCAAAAAAAGGGTCCAAAATGAATTATTCTAGAGAGTAAGAAATTTTATGGTCAAAATATAGCCATATAATATATTTAAGAAATTGTTTCTTGTTATTTTTACCAATATCATTTTAGTTCAACCCTTGGTAAACACATTTTTTACTTTAACTATAGTAATTAATTTGTTACTAATTTCCCTATTCACATGGTTGAAAAATAAGATTATCATATTATATATTCTAAATCATTTTTATTGAAAAATATGGAGGATATTTTTCCATATTATATTGACATTAATAAAAAAATAAAATTTAAAATTAATCATGTAGACGTTATAAGTAATCAGTTTTTCAAAGAGAAAATGTTCCAAAGTTTTAAAAAATTCATATCATAATTAAATAAAAATAATAATAAAATGACCAATGTTGGATTAATATATATATATATATATATATAGTTGAACTAATTTCATTATAAAAAAAATTTAAAACATAATTTAACTTTATAAATAATTTTAATGAAAAGACATATTTCAATTAAAATTCAACATTTTTAATTGTTAATCAAAAAAATGAAACATTTAAAAAAATATAACACTAAGATAAATATGGTATTATAATTTAAAAAAATTAAGTTCATATTAATAAGTAAATTTTCTAAAATTGATAAAACAAATTTTATATTATGTTCATGAAGTGTAACTAAACAGTCTTTAAGAAAAAATATAGTTTTTAAAAACTTGTATTTTTCTTCCAAATGGTTATTATGTTATTTCTAGTTAATATATATCAATTTAATTTATTTTCTACATGTTTAAGCCATATAATTTTTGTAATTTAGTTATTAATATTCATATCCTCTATCTTGAAAACCTGTTTATAATGGTAATAACATTTTAATGGAGTATCGACTTATACTTGGTGTTTCATGCATCACAAGCTATGGATGAAGTTATTTTTATTCAAAATGAAAAATATTATATGGTAATAATGTTTAAAATTATCCACTCCTATAATAGTTGCATCCTTAAAATTTTGTGGATATTACCTTCTAAACAAATGAGGGTAGTTCTGCTTCATAATATCCTCTAGTTCCCACTTTTCTTCCATATTTTTTGGATTTCTCCAATGTACATTTAACTATAGATTAAACAAATTTCTCAATACTTCTTGTATTGTATCAATAATTTGGATGGGTAATTCACAATAATATAGATCAGGTTCCAATTAAATTTTATCATACGTGATCACATGCATTGGGTTTATCATTGACTTCATTAATGGTGATATATAAAACACAGAATGTACTTTTAAGAGATTTTTTGAAATTGAAAAATTCTAAGTAAAATTTTCAATTTCTTAAAGATTTCTAAAGGATTATATTTATGTTGGACTTATTTTTCATTTTTATTGAACATTATAACACCCTTAAATTGAGATACCTTCAAGAAAACAAGATCTCCCCATTTGAATTCTGTATCTTCCCTTTCATTATCGACATAACTATTTTTATTACTCTCAGCTACTTTAATGTGAGACTAAATTGCAGTTACCTTATTGTTTTAACTTCAATGATTTATGGTCCTAAGAGTTCCCTTTCACTAACTTCATCCCAATAAGTTGGATTATGATAACGTTTTCCATATAATGCTTCATATGACATGATTTAAATACTTTAATGGAAACTATTGTTATAGGAAAACTTTACAAAAGGTAAATAATTATACCACAAACCTTTAAAGTTAGGTATTTATGATCTCAACATGTATTCCATTGTTGGAATTTTCCTTAAAAACTATCCATCAATATTAGGAATATAAGAAGTTCTCAAATAAAGCTATGTGTAAAGAGACTTTGGAAGTCTCCTCTAGAATCTTTATGTAAAACATTTATCATGATCAGAAAAATTTTAAAGTGGTTTACCATAATATTTTACAAATTCTTTGTTAGAGAGCCTTTCAATGTTATAAGTAGTTAAATATTCTCTTATAGTGAGAAAATTTGAATATTTTTTTTGGCGGCCAATGATAACCCATAGTGCATCATTCTTTTTTGGAGTCATTAGTAGTCTTCTAACAATGCCTATAGTAATGTCATACCATTACTACATCGAAATAAGAATAGTTTTCATGTTTCCTCTAGGATGTTGTCTCACATATTTAAATTTTTTACAAACCATGCATCTATTTATATAATCAGTAGTTTATGTATTCATGTTATCCCAATGATTTTCATCCTACAATTCTCTTTTTATCTTAGATATAGACGGAAAACATAATATTCTTCCAAATTTCAAAAGTCCATCTTCACAAATAAAGGTGGCCAATTTCCTATCATCAATATCAATAATTTTATTATAAAAGTTCTCAAATTTTGATTTAGAACTTTAATCTTTTCCAAAAAATATGTTTTTGTAATCATTTGAAAAATGGGTGATGTCTCCCTTTCATTTATGATTCCCATATCCATCTTCACTAGATCAATGAACAAACGATCCCTCCAAATTTTCAATTGGTTCACAAATCTATGATCTTTCCTACTCAATGCAAACACTACATTTCTTTCTTTCCTTGGGTGGTAGTGTATAGAGAAATCACAATCCATGAGTTTTTCAAGCCATCTCTTATAGATCATGGTGAGATATTTGTGTGAAAGATGTATTTTAGGGACTTATAGTGTGTGTAAATCTAACATTTTTTTCATGTAGATAATGTATCTATATATTAAAATAAAATATTACATTTCCAACTCATGATAAGGGGTTGGATATTTTTCTCACGAGTCTTCAATTTTCTTGAATCATTTGTAATGTCATTGTCATTTTGCATTAGGATACAACCAAGTCCATTCTTTGATGCATCACTCTATGTCACAAACCATTCATTTCCAAATGGTAGAGTAAAAATCAAAGCATTATCGCATATCCTCATTAGTTTATCAAAACATTATTCACCATCCTTTAGATAAGAAATCATATAGCCCTTTTGTAATCTTTGTTAATAGTTTATCCAATCGGGAAAAATTCTGATCAAATAGCCAATAGTATCATTCCAAACCAATGAAACCATGTGCCTCAGTTATATTGGATGGTATAGGCCATTCTATGAAATCCCTTTATTTCATGGGATTAACTTATATTCCACACTTGGAGATAGTATTTCCAATAAAAATACCCTATTTAATCCCTAAATCACTGGTACTAAATTTCAAATATAAATCATTCCTTCTATGAGTCTCAAGAATGATCCTAAAGTAATTATCATGGTCTGTGTGGATTTTAGAATACACCAAAATATCATCAATTAGTAAAAAATAAAATCATCAAGATATTACTTGAATACTCAATTCATCAAATTCATAAGAAATAGGGTTCATTAGTCAATCCAAGTGAAATTATTATAAATTCATAATTCCCATACAACTTTTTAAAAGTTTTCATTACAATTTCTTCCTTCTTTACTCACAATTGATGATACCCAAAATAAAGTAAAGCTGTTGAAAAATATTTGGATCTCTGAATTTTAATGGAAAATTCAACAATGTATGAAAGATGATAATTGTTCTTTATTGTAATAGAATCAATTTCCCTATAATCATTTCACAACCACGAGGATCCATTTGCCTTACTAACAAATAGAATAGGGTCTCTCCATTGCAAAACACGATGGTGAGTAAATCCTACATCACAAAACTCTAATAGCTGTTTATTAAACTCTATTAATTCCACTATTCCAATTATATAGGGAGTATATGATATTATTCTTGCATCAGGGGTTAAATCAATAGAAAACTCAACTTCGCACTCTAGGGGATACCCAGGTAATTCTTCATGGAATACATCAATTCATTCCTATACAATATATATATAATAAATTTAAAGATTTCCTTATACATCATAGGCTCCTATTTTCTCTTCTTCCCTAAGAGTTACAGTTAGTAGAGCTATAGAGTGTGGATCAAGATAATACTCATAGGATGATGTCTCTTCTATAAGGATAAAGAATTCAACATATTCCTCAAAAAATTATAATTTCTTTCTTCTAGTAATAAAATTTTGTATAATACATTTAAAAATAGTCCATAATAAGGATTACATCAAATTACCCCATAGGAATGATAATAATGTCAAAAAATAATGCATTTTTATGGGTCATAAATGGGTCTTCCTCACATATCTTCACTGTAGTGAGACTTTCCTATGAATTTTTTATTAACAACACCCTTCTTCAATTAAATAAGAAATGTATAATTTTCTATGAAAACTGGATAGATTTAAAATAGTGTTAGGATATAGATTCAAATAACAAATTATATAAATTTTAAAATTTGATTAATGTACCATCCACCACATCATTTGGTACCTCTACCTCAACTCAATGATCATATAAGCTTGGCCTTCTCCCCTTTTCCTCTTCTATGGTGGATTCCATTGAATCTTGGGGAATTCATTTTCATAGTGCATCGTATCCTTATTGTTTACTCGACGAACATTGAAAATTTCTTTCATTATCAAATAATCATGGTAACGAGAGCATTTTTCTCCACAATTGTAACAAAATCCTAATCCCCTCAATCATTTCGGAGGGTTATTCTTTTTATAGTATTTAAAAGGTGGAAATCATTGTGTTCTCTTCTTCTTCTTTTAATCATTACCCTTTTCATTGTGTTTGTATGAAATATTATTATTTTTATTTCCCTTGAATATGTAAGATATATATATTTCCTTCTATATTTTTCAGCACATAAAACTAATTCCTCATATGAAGAAAAAATCTGAGAGACCACTGCCCTTCAGAGACTTAGCATGTGATCTTCAAAATAATGGAAAATCTAGCACTTCACGATGCATATGTAATCTATATAATCCCCAATAGACCATATAAATATAGCTTCGTACTCTGCAATGACTTCTTCTCCAATTTTCATTAAACTAAATACATTTATATGAATTTTAATTTGTGGATCATGATGGAAATATTGGTCCAATAATTTCTCCTTAAATTATGTTCATTCCATGAATTCTATTTCCACCTCTTACCTAGTATTATGGATCAAAAAGGACCATAAATCAACATATATTTTGATAAAATACACTAAAATTTTTTCCTCTTCCTTTTCACCCTATTATGAGTCCCTAAATATCTTTTCTAAATACATAATCCATTACTTAACTACTATTTGATTAGTATTCCCACAAAATTATATGGGCTTCTATCACATAATGAAATCCATAATTGGATAATATAAATATGGAATAGTTTCCTCCCTCTGGGAAATGTTATTTTCCTAACTAGATTAATCTTCCCTAATATGGTCATAATTTTTAAATATTCAACAACAATTATATTATGATCCTCGGTAGGGACATTTATATAATGGCCATGAGTACTGATACCCTTATTCCTTCCAACAACCATTTATAAACAATGACATATAATATGTTAGAACATTAAATTAAGAATTTTAAATCCTAATGTTTAATTAGAAATATGATTCAACACATAATTTTTTTTAAAAAAATTTCATTTTTAATCTCTGAATTATAAATTTTGTTTCTTCAGCGATATCATTATTTTAAAATCCTTCATAATGGTTTGAAAAAGAATTTAATTATCACAAATATATCACATAGGAATGTAAAACTATGTATATATTAATTTCTATTTTCATGCACCAGGTGATTATAGGGTCAATTATAATGTTCAATTTTCAGAGTTATTACCCCTAGGTACCTTTGTGCTAGAACAATGCCCACTTCTAGTATCCAAAAAGAGTTGTATTATTAGAAAAAATCACCTAATATCTTCCATACCAAAACATCAGGATGTTATTCTATACTTATCCCCAATGTATAACATTGGTTTATATTCCATAATCAAATATTTTATTAATATATTTCATAATATTTGTACTAAAATTCTTTAAATACCAATTGTAAAAGCACAATTCCAGTAACCCAGAGTCGTTGTCCGATTTATTACACTGTTTTAGATACAATGGGTAAAATATTGAAGAACCAATCATTTTAGAAGTTTTATAGATTCATATATATTCATGATACCTATATTACATTTGGAATAGAAAATATAACATGATATACAAAAAATGATAATGAACTACATCCTTAAAAACTCATTCAATGATTTATTATTCATATCCTATGGAAAGGAAACAAAACAAGGGTTTGATCAAATTCTTAATAAGGGTTAAGTATAGTGGAAGATATCAAAAAACTATAAGCATAATCAACATGATATGGTAAATAATTATACATGAATCCCATTTAAATAAAGTTATTATCACGAATTGATAAGGCATAATCAATATGGTAAGAAAAATAACTGATCACACATGTCATTTATTAAATAATTGAACATAAAATGAATCCATAGATAATGTCATTTTGAAAATATCATAGATAATAATAATAAATAAATAAATTTTATATGAATAAAAATATTAATTATGGGGCATCATGATATTAGGCATCTTGATACCTCAACCACCAAGATCTTTCTTCAAGACTGTTTAAAACTACATGTAGGAAAACATTTAATTTTGTCAACTTATTTGTCTCATGTGACCTATTAACAAAAAAAAGGATGTATAAATTTGGGGCCCGCCCATCACTTCATGTCAATAAAATTCCTCATATAATTAATAATAAATTTAATTTTTGATCAATGTCCCTTATAAATAAATATCTGTATTTAGTAAAAGATACATATTTATCAATATTTCCCCTATTAATCAAATGAATTAAAAATTATAAAATTTATAAAAAAATAGAATACAATTTATTAAATACTCATATACATCATACAAAAATTTGGATATTTAAGAGGAATCTAATTTCCAATGAAAATTTATCACAAGAAGGTTATTGATTCAAGAGAAAGTTAATAATCGTAAAACAAATTCAGATTGTACAGTAACTTTTATCACTTATAAATTATTTTGTCAAATATCCCTTGACGAAATAATTAAAAATGTTACATAAAATAAAATTAAGTATGAATGAATCATGATATTACATGTAAAAGTGGCATTATATAAACCATATTAAAGAAATAAGTTTAATAACTTTATAATATACCACAATTAAGAGAAATTGAGATGAAATCCCTTATAATGATCATAACATTGAAGTGTGAAATAATAAATGAATTGTCACGACCCCCTCCCACCAATGATGCCCCTCCGGAGATGGCAATGGTGAAAAGGAGATAATGACCCCCGAGTCCCGCCTCCAGTAGGCCCCGGGGTGGAGACTAGCACCAAGGGTATGAGTTTTCTCAAATATGGGAGGCATTGCCCTTTTTATTATTTAAGATCGGGAAATAGAAAAAGTCAACCACCAAAAAGAAAAGAACAGAGTGTATAGAAATAAACACAAACCAATCTGACATGCATGTTTAAATAGTTCTGAAACAAGGTTCAAGTATAAGAAAGCTCAAAAAGTACAATACCAAAAGAAACATGTACAGCAAACTACAGCAACTCCAACTGTCCCAACTTGTAGGGTCCCTCAAGGCCCTGGTAGTCCTCATAGAAACCTGAAAGTAAACATAGGGTGAGCATACAAGTATACTCAGTAGAGAAACCTAAATCTCTCATGCCCAAGTGGGGAGACATCCTAATGTCCCATGAGAACAATAGAAAAAACCTAGAAAGGAATTCTATCCACCCAACCTCACCAGCCACACTCACCAAAACACAATCACAACAGGTAGTAGTATATAAGAACAAGAGTATTGGGTACCCCACACCATTTTCCCCCACTATCTAGCTTCTCTTCCTAACGGCGAACATCCTGACGCTACCACACTCTTCCCACCCGCACACACCTGGGCCTCACAACCACGTATCCCACCCGCACACACCTGGGTCTCACAACCATGTATCCCGCCCACACACACCTGGGCCTCATCCCGAAGGTTCTTGGGAAATAGTAAAACCTTCCTAAAGAGTCTTGGGCTAAACCACCCCAATCGAAACCTACCGGAGAGTCTTGGGTGTAAGGTCACCTCAAGCCATCACAGCCTAGGGAAGAAGGAGTCGGAAGGAGCTAGTAACTAAGGGGAAGACATCCTCTCCCATGAAATGGGAGTTTTTGGCATTTAGGGCTCAACATGGGTGGAGTGCGATAAAACACAAAGATATATATATATATATATCAAACACTCAGCCCAACCTATGGATTCTAATCATAGAACTAAGCATGTGCCTCAACATTGCTACTACAAAGCATGCATACAATAAAAAACCCCAACCCCATTTAGATTTTCATGTTTCAATAGAATTAGTTTATTAGTTCCATAACTACTAGGAAACTATCCACAACCAACCATATCGATCATTCTTAAAGCATATCCCTGCCATCCACAAATCAAGTTAGGAAAACACAAGTAACACAACCAAGTACTTCTTATTAACCAAACAACCCCATTAATTATTATTCCCATTCCACTATCATGCCCCACCATTCAATAACCCTTCCACTTTTATTTATTAAACACAAACCATAGTTCGTTCACATTCAAACCCATCCATGCAGCCCCGCTGCCAACCACCATAACCACAACCACACTCTACATCATCATCCCTTGATATCGTTCATCGTAGCCCTGCTGCCCATCACTAACATATCATTCACACCAACCCACAACCAAGCCAACCGCAGCCCCACTGCTCACCCAATCCACAACAACCCACAGAACACCCCCTTTACATAAAAAACCCCAACATCACCCACATGTTTATTATTTCAGTTTAGTTCAAATGGGGTGATCACATAATGGTTCCAAATTTTCATTTAATCATCCAACTTTACGTGATTAACCAATTTCCACATTCCATGAAGTTTCCATACACAAAAACGGTCTAGAAAGATAGGGAAACATTTAATTGCGCAAGAAAAGGCCCTGAATGACTGTGATTTTCAGTAGGCATAAGCCTATTCAATTCACAACATAATATCACTGGATATAAAATAATGTAACATCATTCACAAACTTTCCATCCCTGTTATATAATCCATGTATTATCATTATTAAACCAGTTCAAACGTGTTTCATGTAAACAATAGGACACCCACCCTGCATGATGCACAATTTAGAGAGACTAAGGTAAGATCCCTACCTCAACAGGTTCTGATCACAACGTTCCCCCGTATCAACTTTAGGAAACGTCAGTTGGCGTCTGTTGCTTCTGGAAAAACCCAAAAAAAATCCTCTAGTGGAAGCTAGGTAAGAAAGGACAACAAATCCAAGCTCAGAAGTTCTGCCTCATCGTTTTGATCCAATGGCCGCTGACGGGTCGTAAATCGGAGCTCGGACGAAGAAGTTATGGAAGAAAAAGGAGCCTTTGATTCCCTTGGGAGAGCTCTACTCAGTGGAAAGGGCAGAAGAGGGTTGTGCTGAAAAGTAGGAGGGGACCCCTCCTTTTATAGGTGTGAAAAAAAAGTACATGGAGTGTACTTTATGGTACATGGCCTGTACTTGGACATTTCACACGGCCACCACGCGACATCCAACACGGCCTTCAACGCGGCATGCAGACGTTGACTGGTCAACACATGGTTTGAAGGTAACGCATACGCGGGGAGACACTACATGGCGTGTAGTATTGGGTACACGGTGTGTACCCATTTATTTCACATGGCAAGGACACAACTCCAAAACAGCACACGGTCGTTGACTAGTCAACACACGGTCTGAGGGTAACGCATACGCGGGGAGACACTACACGGCGTGTAGTATTGGGTACATGGCATGTACCCATTTATTTCACATGGAAAGGACACGGCCTTCAACATGGGGTATACTCGGTGAGGGGGTACACTGTATGTTCTCACACTACACGACGTGTACTTACAAAATTCTCAAAAGTGTGGGAAAAGTCCATTTTACCCTCCAGAACACTTCATGACCCTCTTTTTGACAAAGGAATGGGCCAGAGAGGCTCGGGCCATTACATCAGTTACCTATTAAAACATTCTCGTCCTCGAGAATTCAAAAGCCAACCTAGAGGAACCCAACAAGATACCTCTTAGGGCCCTTGTTATAACGGGAACCTAACCATCAACCCTAATTATAGGTGTTAGGAATTCATTCTCTTATGTCAAGATATTATCCGCTTTGGGCGGCACTGACTCAGCTACACAGGTTTAATCACATCCTCATTAGTGCGTCTCGATTAAGAATCAGGTCTTCCCACTTCCATACATTAGGATTTTTCAACTCATACTGCCCCCAACACCGCACAACCTGCACACTTCCCAAACACGTGGTTTAGGGAAATTCCTTCTCCTATGTTGAGATATTATCTGCTTTAGGCGACACTGACTTGCCCAGACGGGTTCAATCGCATCCGCATTAATGTGTCTCGATTACGGATCAGGTTTTTTCCTTTTTCCCACACATCCGGACATGCTACACACTTCCATAGAACAAGGAAACAAAAGTGTCTCATAACTGACAAGCCAAGTATTCCATTAATAAATGGTATAGAGTACAACATCAAAACAAAGCTCAGAAGAACACAGAAATACACAAGTCAAAAGAACTCTAGATACTAAGCGTGCATCTGTGTCTCCCACTCCCAAGTGCTCTCCTCAAGGCCTCCATGCCTCCACAACACACGAACCAAGGCGATGGTTCATCCACAGAGCACTTTCTCTTTACAATCCTCGATTTTGACTGGTCGTTCCTCGAAGGTCTCGTCATCTCCAATATCTAACTCTCCCCAGTCAATAATGTGAGAGTCGTTGTCTAAGTATCGACGTAGCTGGGAGACGTGGAAGATTTCATGAACCTTCTCCAAATGAGGTGGAAAGGGTAGCTGATATGCCACCTCGCCGACTCGCCTTAGCACCTCAAAAGGTCCGATGAACCTAGGCGAGAGCTTTCTCCCTTTCCCAAACCTCTTCTACCCCCATCGAGGGGAAACCTTCAAGAACACATGATCTTCCACCTAGAAATCCAAGGGCCTCCTCTGACGATCAGCATAAGACTTCTGTCGGTCTTTAGCCGCTTTCATCCTCTCACGTACAAGCTGGACTTTCTCTTTGGTGCTCTGCACTACCTCTGGCCCAAGAGCACCTGTCTCGTCAAACTCTACCCAGCAAATGGGTGAACGACATGGTCTTCCGTACAAAGCCTCAAACAATGCCATGCCAATAGTAGAGTGGAAGATGTTTTTGTAAGAAAACTCTACTAAAGGCAAGTGTCGTTCCTATGAACACAGCTGGTGCATTCGTAACTCCAAACGGCATCACTAAAAACTCGAAGTGCCCATACCTGCACCTGAAAGCCATCTTCGAGATGTCACTATCCTTCACCCTCAGCTGATGATATCCCAATCGTAGATCAATCTTCGAAAACCAACCTGCTCCCCTCAACTGGTCGAAGAGATCATCTGTCCTTGGAAGGGGGTAACGGTTCTTGATCGTTACCTGGTTCAACCTTTGGTAGTCTATGCATAGCCTGAGACCAGCATCTGCCTTCTTTACGAAAAAACTGGAGCACCCCATGACAACACGCTGGGTCAAATAAAACCCTTCTCCATCAGATCATCAATCTGAAATTGCAACTCCCGCAACTCCGAATGTGCCATCCGATAAGGGGACATCGAAATTGGACGGGCACCAGACTGTAAGTCTATCCCGAACTCAACATCACGTTGGGGGGGGAGTAGAGTCACAACCTCCTCGAGAAAAACATCGAGGAACTCTCCAACAACCTCTAGGACATCCATCATCTCTTCATCAACTGGAACCACTAATAACCCTCCTAACAAAGAAAAGGGAGCCTCCACACGCTGGTTTCCCACCTGATAGCTCCTCTCACCAACAAAAGCTACACGCTGCCCGTCCACATCGGAGAACACGGCTCTTCTCCGGAAGGAGTCGATAAAGGAACTAATAGAAAACAACCAGTCGATGCCTAGGATGACATCGTATGGCTGCATCTGTAATAGAAGAAGATCCCAACTAGATTGAGGTGGTCCCAATGTCAGCCCACATCCCCGGAAAACACAAGATATGTTGGTCTGGCCCCCAACTGGTGTACTCAACACCAGTGGTACGGAAAGTCTCTCTACGTCTAGTCCCAAAGCATGGGATAGGCCAGGTGAAACAAAAGAGTGTGAAGCTCCCGAATCAAACAAAGCAGAAACGAGAGTGCTGAACAAACAAATCATACCTCGCATCACCTCTGGTCTTACTGGAGCTGCCAACTCTACTGTGTGCAACTGTCCACGCCCAGCTCCTCTACCTCTCTGATGTCATCCACCTCCCCGACCACGCCCTGGTTGAGGTCCCTGAGGAGGACACTGAGGTCAGCCTCCTCTCGCAAAGTCTGCCCTTGGAGTAGCATGGTCATTCTGCTGCTTGAAGGGCCTCACCGGCAACTGGTGCTGCTGACGTGGGCGTTGAACCTGCCCACCTCCACCGTACTGAGATCGGGTCGGGCACCGACTCTGAATGTGCCTGAAACCTCCACACGAGAAACACTTCAATCCTGGGTTCATGGAAAAGGGACGAGGACCTGAAGATCTGAACTGGAACTGCTGGGGCCTGCGCCCCACTAGCCTGGACCTGGAAGGTCCCGTCGCAGGAGACCTACTGTTGACTATCTTCCCCTTCGAAAAACCTGGATGAAACCCCTCACGTGGTGCACCTACCTGGGAGTGCATCCTCTCTACAACCTCTGCCTTCTTCTGTACTGCCAAGTACGTCAGAAGGGTGAAGGGGGTGACAGCATACTGGAGCGAAGGACGAAGCGCCTCCTACAAAAGTCTTGCCCGAGACTCCTCATCCGGAAAGATATCCGGAGAAAATCATAGGAGATCCTTGAACATGATCCCCAACTCTTGTACTGACATACTCCTCTGCTGTAGGGATAGTAACTCCTTCCGCTTCTCCGCCTTGATCATGGAATAATGGAATTCCACTCAGTATTCCTTCTCAAAGTCATCCCATGGAACCTCTGCCTCTATCCTCTCTCTAAGGTAGAGCGTCCACCACTGTCACTCTGCACCTCTCAACTGGCTGACTGCCAGGGGAACCCAGTACTCCCTCCGATCACGGATCAAGGTAAAAGCGATCCCAGGCTCCTCAAGCCACCCCTCCGTCTTCGTATCTGAAGTTCTACCCTCGTACTTCTTGAGGGTTTGCCGCTGAAAAGAATGGAGTGTCTTCTTCCACTGGATATCTTCCTCCTCTCGGCCAATCCTCAACTGATCGACCACCTGAATCTGCTGGGCCTCAGCCATCTGAGTCACCCGGGGATGACGTCCAGGTGCCATAGTTGTACGGTAAACAAGGATCGCCTAAGCTCAAGTAGTAAGGAAATTTATTAAGGTTTTATTTTATCACATTATTTCAATTTCTTTCCCAGAACTCCCAAATAAAGTAAAACACAATCATAATGATGCATGTACCTTCCCTAGGGTCACGACCCTGCAATCAATGTGGTCTCACTTGGTCGTTCGGTAGGCTCAGTGTCCTTGCATCGGATCACAGGGGGCACTAAAATCGTGTGTCCTATCCGGTCTTCCCTGGCCTATGTCACGCACCAAGATTAACCAACATTGTTGCCCTACCATCCCATGCAATCCTCACTGTTCCTAACTCCAGACTTCATCCTATCTCTCAACCATCACCTCTGATATCATTCTGTCACGACCCCCTCCCACCAATGATGCCCCTCCTGAGCTGGAAATGGTGAAATGGAGATAATGACCCCCGATTCCCACCTCCAGTAGGCCTCAGGGTGGCGACTAGCACTAAGGGTATGAGTTTTCACAAATATGGGAGGCACTACCGTTTTTATTATTTAAAATTGGGAAATAGGACAAGTAAACCGCCAAAAAGAAAAGAACAGAGTGTATAGAAATAAACCCCAACCAATCCCACATGCATGTTTAAATAGTTCTGAAACAAGGTAAAAGTATAAGAATGCTCAAAAAGTATAATACCAAAAGAAACAAGTACAACAAACTGCAGCAACTCCAACTATCCCGACTAGAAGGGTCCCGCACGGCCCTGGTAGTCTTCTGGGGAACCTGAAAGTAAATGTAGGGTGAGCATACATGTATACTCAGTAGGGAAAACTAAAGCTCTCGTGCACAAGTGGGGAGACATCCTAATGTCCCATCAGAACAACAGAAGCAACCTAGCAAGGAATTATATCCACCCATCCTCACCAGCCACACTCATCAAAACACAATCACAATAGGTAGTGGTATATAAGAACAAGAGTATTGGGTACCCCACAACATTTTCTCCCACTAGCTAGCTTCTCTTCCTAACGGTGAACGTCCTGACGCGACCACACTCTTCCCGCCCGCACACACCTGGGCCTCACAACCACATATCCCGCCCGCACACACTTGGGCCTCACAACCACATATACTGCCCGCACACACCTGGGCCTCACAACCACTTATCCCGCCCACACACACCTGGGCATCACAACCACATATCTTGCACGCACACACCTGGGCCTCATCCCGGAGGTTCTTGGGAAATAGTAAAACATTCCCGAAGAGTCTTGGGCTAAACCACCCCAATCGAAACCTACCTGAAGAGTCTTGGGTGTAAGGTTGCCTCAAACCATCACAGCCTGGGGAAGAAGGAGTAAGAAGAAGCTAGTAACTAATGGGAAGACACCCTCTCCAATGAAATGGGAGTGTTCGACACTAAGTGCTCAAAATGGGTGGGGTGCAATAAAACACAAAGATACAGATATATATATATATATATATCAAACATTCATCCCAACCTATGGCTTCTAATCAGAGAACTGAGCAGGTGCCTCAGCACTGCTACTACGAAGCATGCATACAACAAACAACCCCAACCCCATTTAGGTTTTCATGTTTCAACAGAATTAGTTTATTAGTTCCTTAACTACTGAGCAACTATCCACAACCAACCATATCGATCATTCGTAAAGCATATCCCTCCCATCCATAAATCAAGTTAGGAAAACACAAGCAACACAACCAAGTCCTTCTTATTAACCAACCAACCAAATTAATTATTATTCTAATTCCACTATCATGCCCCACCATTCATTAACTGTTCCACTTTTATTTATTAAACACAACATGTAGTTCGTTCACATTCAAACACATCCCTGCAGCCCTGCTGCCAACCACCATAACCAAAACCACACCGTACATCATCATCCCTTGATACCGTTCATCGCAACCCCGCTGACCATCACTAACATATCATTCACACCAACCCACAACCAAGCCAACCGTAGCCCCGCTGCACACCCGATCCACAACAACCCACAGAACACCCCCATCACATAAACAAACCCCAACAGCACCCACATGTTTATTATTTCAGTTTACTTCAACCACGGTGATCACACAAGGGTTCCATATTTTCATTTAATCATCCAACTTTACCTAATTAACCAATTTCCACATTCCATGAAGTTTCCATCCACAAAAATGGTCTAGAAAGATAGGGAAGCATTTAATTGCACAAGAAAATGCCCCTAATGACCGTGATATTCAGTAGGCATAAGCCTATTCAATTCACAACATAATATCACAGGATATAAAATAATGTAACAACATTCACAAGCTTACCATCCCCGTTATATAATCCATTTATTATCTTTATTAAACTGGTTCAAATGTGTTTCATGTAAACAAGAGGACACCCACCCCGCATGATGCACAATTTAGAGAGACGAAGGTAAGATCCCTATCTCAATAGGTTTTGATCACAACGCTCCCCCCGTATCAACTTTATGAAACGTTCGTCGGCGTCCGTAGCTACTGGAAAAACCTGTAAAAACCTATTCGGGTGAAAGATGGGTAGAAAAGGAAAATAGATCCAATCTCATAAGTTCTCCCTCATCGTTACAATCCCGTGGCTACTAACGGATCGTAAATCGGAGCTCAGACAATGAAGTTATGGAAGAAAAAGGGGCCTTTGAGTCTCTTGGGAGAGCTCTGCTCAGAGGAAAGGGGAGGAGAGGGGTGTCTTGAAAAGGAGGAGGGGACCCCTCCTTTTATAGGCGCGAAAAACAAAAGTAAACGGAGTGTACTTTATGGTACACGGCGTGTACTTGGCCATTTCATAGGGCCACCACACGGCTTCCAACACGGCCTTCAACGCGGCACACGGCCGTTGACTAGTCAACACATGGTTTGATGGTAACGCAAACGCGGGGAGACACTACATGACGTGTAGTATTGGGTACACGGCGTGTACCCATTTATTTCACACGGGAAGGACACGGCTCCAACACAGCACACGGCCATTGACTGGTCAACACACGGTCTAAGGGTAACGCGTACGCGGGGAGAAACTACATGGCGTGTAGTATTGGGTACACGGCGTATACTCATTTATTTCACATGGAAAGGACATGACCTTCAACATGGGGTATACCCGGCGAGGGGGTAGACGGCGTATACTCACACTACACGACGTGTACTTATAAAATACTAAAAAGTGGTGGAAAAGTCCATTTTACCCTCCAAAACACTTCATGACCCTCTTTTTGACAATGGAATGGGCCAGAGAGGTCCGGGCTAATAAATTAATATTTTATGTATATCAAATTTAAATACCCATATATAAAGTTTAAGTAAGACCTAATATAATCCAAATTCATTATACTCATAATTTTCTAATATCAAAGGGAAACGTAAATGTCATATAACCCAGTTAAAATTAATTAAGCTATGCAATTATTTACAAATTTTTAACTTTAATGTCAATTACACTTCGATGAAATAATTTAAATAGAATATTAAAATACCATTAATTATTAAGGAATCATGATATTACATTTCAAAGTTTATGTATATATACAATGTAAAAGGAATTAGGTGGATAACATTTCAATATGCCTTAATGATGAGATATTAAGATGGAGTCCCTTATAATTATCATGATATTGCAGTGAGAATTAATCAATGAATATATCATGTTTATAAAATTTATAACCCCATATAACTTGATTAAATAAAACAAAAAATAAATTAGGGAAATGGTAAAAAAGAATAAATTAGCGATGGAGCTCTTAGGGCTATATTCATTAAGGTATATTATAATGTTATTCACCTAATTTATTTTATATGGTTTATATAATTCCCCTTTGATATGTGTTAGTCCACACATATATCAATGATGTTATCATCTTTCAGTGAGGGAAATGGTAAAAAAGAATAAGATATATTATTTTTTTGAAATTAAAAATATGACATTAATATAATAATACTTTAATTAATATCACATATAACCAATAAATGTATCCTTATCACCTTCCATTTAAAGCATTAGTGAAAGATGAATCGCATGGCTTCATAGGGACGTACTATGTCAAACACATGGATGATGTTATCATATCTCTTATAGAATGAAAAGTAAAATGGTATATATGATATAACCACTAAATAGGTATAATTATTTTATGAATATCATATATATAATTTTTATACATCATCATACCCAACTGTGATAGGTGTTGATGGAAACCAAGTCACATCGGTTCGTGAGGTAGTAGACTGTCATACATAAGAGATCATTGAGGGAATAAAATACAGATACTGGTCATGTCTAAAACATAATAAAATCTCAGTATATGGTATTTAACATTTTTATTATATAATCATAATTTAAGAAAATTTTATGGATGTTAAAGAAGAAATAAAACAAAACATCATAGTTACTAATTTTATATCTTCACGGTCCATATCTTTAGGATTATAGAAAATATTTACCTAGAATTTATTTCTGAACAAAAAAAGTATTCTAGGATGAGGGGATGGAATTGTAGAGGTAATATGGGAATATATTGACCTAAAAAAGGGTTTGAAGCTATTAATAATATGCGATATTTTGTGTAATTTTATAAGTGGGGTGAGTGGAAGACTTTTAATTTTCAGAAAGAAAATTGTATAACCACATTTTTCACATGTAAAAAAGGGCCCAAAATGGATTAATATCAATAATTAGACATGATAAGGATGACATATTCACAGAAAATGGATTTTATAGAATTAATTAGGTCATTGAAACCCTAATATTTTTAGTTTAACCCTCGGGAAACACATTTTTATCTTAACCATGGTAATTAATTTTTTACTATTTTCACTATTCATTTTGGTCAAATATTAAGTTCAAATTATTATATAATTTAAAATTTTCTGACTCTAGATTTCGAATCCACTCTTCCAAATTCCATTAAAATTAATTTGAAAATATAATTTAAAATGAATCTCATAGATGGGATGAGAATGTGGATTTCAAAGAGAAAATATGAAAACCAATAAAATGGAAAATCTAAATAAAACCAAAATGAAATGGATATAAATTATAATTAAACTAATGAAATTAAAATTATCTACTTGAATATTAAAATTATTAAAATAGACTAAATTTCATAGATATATATTTATATATAATTAACCAAATTATTCTTTAAAACCAATTTAAAATATAGTTTACCTTTATAAATAATTTAAAAGAAAGGGTAGTTTTCAATTAAAATCCTATTTTTTTACTATTCATTGAAAAATGAAATAATTCAAAAATATATAAAAAATTCACCCTAAGATAATTTTTTTATTATAATTTTAAAAATGAAGCTCATTTTATCAAAAAAAAATTGAAAAATTTATAAAATTAATTTTATATTATGTTCATCAAGTGTGACTAACCGACCCCTTAAAAATATTATTTTTCTAAAAACATTAATTTTTCATTAAAATTGTGATCTTTTTATTTATAATGAATAGATATCCATATAATTGAATGTATATATGTGTAAAAATTGATAATTTAATTATTAAAATTCATACCCCCCCCCCCCAATAATAATGACTACGTTATAATGGTTATAATATTTTAAAAGGGTATCGTGTCTCATTTAAACCAAGTGTTACGTGCATCACAATCTATCAATGAAAATAAATTTATACTAAATGAAATATATTTTAAAGTATTATGTTATTATAGATGATATATAAAATATAAAATGGAAGGTATTACCCTCATAATATAATTTGGGAGTGTGAGATAAGGTAAAATACACCAATCAACACATCATTCTAACTATAAAATTATTGGTATCTCACAAAGCATGCGATGTGATGCAAATAAATTTATCCAAATGGAAATCAAAAAAGAAAATTTAATACAAGGACTCTATAACAGTTATAACCACCTTTTTATTTATTCCCATTGTGAGTATAACATTTATACTAAGTAAGATCATACTCAAGGACTCTTATGATAATTTGAAAAGAGAATAACAATGAACCAGTGAATCAACAACATACCTAATGATCGCTAAACAATTATTGTAACCATTACAACCCTTAAAAGGAAATCACAATAAATAACACATCCAATGTAGTAAATATAATATCAAAATAATTTTATTAAAAGCACCCCACTACCAATTCTACACTTATTTTCCTCTAACTCTACAATGTCAAAAATCATGTACTCTCATCCCTTTCATACATTCTAAAAATTAATATCTTTAATCAAGAAAACTGAATCATGGGAATCCATCTCTCTTAGTGTTGTTCAAGACCCCACACTATTAGTATAAATTCTATCATCTTTAATGAATCATCATACATCATGATCAATAGTATAATCAATCTTTCGCACCCTACAAATCCATTACTACTGGGTATCATGATCAGGAAGGAAATCAACCATGTACCCACCTCATACCATCCATGACCCCCACCATGTTACACCGCCACCCTATATCTCAACCAATTACCTTATATTAAGACTAAATACAGGGTAGGTAAGGGGTGTATACCGTTCATCTATCCTATCCAACATGATTGTTGGGTAAACACACAGAACCGAGAAAATTTTGGAAAGAGTAAGACTGCCTAGATTGGGTAGGGTGCATTAGAAATAACAAACAATATAAGCAATGTAGTCACTAACAAAACCTTACCCATGGGTGCACATAAAATATCACTATCATAGATAGTATAACTACAACAAAGCATCACAACATTTTTCCGATACTACTTCAGCCACAAAATTTTACTCACCACACCACATAGCCACACATAATCTATAATTCCTATTTCATTACAAATAAACTAATTTCTATATTTTCTTATTAATTACCAATCCATTTTTTCATGATAAATTTAACTCCATATATAATGACTATCCACTCTAAAGGGAAACCAAAATTCAGTTTCAAACACTCTGTATTTTTAATTTCAACCTACTTTTCAGCATTCAATTAAATATCCATTTATGACACAATAAATTAAATCCAACCTATTAAATTCTTACCCATGCCATTTCTATTTCATCATTTCCAATTAAATTCTATAACTACAAAGAAACTATAAGAAATAGATCAACACTACTTCCCAATAATCTCAAAATAAAAAAATCATATATTTCTCTAATTCACCACAACCACTGGACCATCGTATATCTATAGCCATCCAGAAACCATAACAAATAACCCAGCAGTATATTCTATTCCAAACAAACCGCAACCCCACTACTATAAAATATTCCACTACATAACCAGTCATGACCATCCTAATACAAAGATAACATAGTAAATTCATAACCAATCTCTAAAATAGATTCAATTTCTCACAATATCCAAAATTCATTTTAGAGATGGACTTTATAGCAATTTATCATTACATGCATGGATGTTTTCATAAAATTTTAAATTTTACACACACAATCAATTCATCGCTAGATATAGGTTCTTAGCCTTTAATGGATAGGGGCTTAAAAATATAACAGCATAGGTTAAATTTTCATAATAGAAATACAAATGTAATAACATCATTAAATGATTATCACATAACCATTATGATTTAAGGGAAGTTAAAGTATCAATTATAATATAAATAGTTATGTACAAATTAACATATGCACATGCCCTTCAATTTCAATTAATAGGGTTTTTTATCTTTGGAAATACAATCTAGACTATTATCACAAAGGAAAAAAACCATTAATTTCATATATACACAAAATAAGAAGAGAACTCATATCACCTAATAAACTAGAAACATTTGGAATTGTTGTGTAATGAAAATTTGATGAAGGGAAGCCCAAAAAACTATAATAACATTAAGGGAGTGTTAAAACATATTACACAATATCCCTTATCAACACCTTTCCACACTATCAATCAAAAAATAAATTCCCATGGATATTAACTTTGATGAAAAAAAATAAAAGGAAATAGAGAAGAGAAAAGAGGGGGAATCACTTTAGATTCCTAATAACCAATCTATTAAATATATGGGTCAGTGCTATTGAGAATAATGTGAAATACACCCTAATTAATCAGTTTGTATTCCCAATATTTTATAGAAAAGTATGAGGAAATTTTTATTGTGAATGGTTCTAGGATTTGTACTTGAAATAAAAATCACATGAACATTGTGTAGTAAACCATAGAATTTCAAAACCCTTGGGTTTCATTCCAATGACAAGGTGAATAATAGATATCCCTTGTGTAGACACCGTACATTAAATTTTCCATTATAATCTACAGTATATTTTTCCCATATCCAATTTACCTAGGGTGAGGCTATAATACAACCAAATCCCTATATTACAGCCAACCCTCAAAACTCCAATGAAAGGAAAATACCATAACCAAAGAATATGTCATGAAATCAAATAGAATAATCCAGAGGAGATACATATCCAAACCCATTATTCTCAAATATTATTCTATGATGAAAATAACCCAAGATCAACATAACCAATAGAACTGACCTCTCCAGGCCTCCATGCTGCAGCTCTACTCCTCCATCTAGCCACAAAAAATTGAAATAGGAACTAAAACCCATCATCTTACGTATTATATAACACAATAACTTTACTACACTTCAATAAAATCCACTAATCCAAATCCTATAGCTCCATACTAAACCTCCTCACTGACCGGAAAACTCATCCAACAAAACTAATTCCCCACCATTCCACCTCCAGACACGTCTCACATCAAAACCACTAAAATTGATGGGATGGAAGATCTAATTTATCACACTTAGTGTAAGGATAATTTCATGAAATTAAATCCTCAATATATTAAATCATCTTACGCTCATTAACCTTGATTAAATGATTAAAATTGAAAAAAAATCAAAAAAATAATATAATCCCTCCAAATTGTTTTTTAAATTATGTATCCAGTTTTAGGATCATGTAAATATAAAAAAATATTAAATATGATAGAATAAAATTTTATATTAAAACTTAAGGAATACTAAAAAAAGTATATTTTCTTAAAAATTATTTTTATACATAAAGGGTTTTTATTCATATTTCATATAAATTACAAACTAAATGTGGATTTTAATATTACTTGTATAAAAATATATTTTATCATTATATTTTTATATTTTTAAAATAAAATCTATAGCACAAATAAGTAGTTCTTTTGAAAAAAATTATTTTATTCATAATGTGATATTATTAGTTATGTAGATCCACTAATTGATTTTATCAATGCATTAGTATTAACAATGACCTTTTTTCTTCAAATATAAAAATACAAGATTTATAAAAAGGTCATGTGATATATAAATAATTTATTTCATTTATAATTTCATATTTATTTTATCCTAACTTCTACTTACATAACTCCTCATTAATTTAACATAAGTCTTAATAATAACATATATCCTGGTAGTCATCATGGGGAAATTCAGATATGATGGACCTTATTATAATTTATGTAATATTGAATGTCTAATGAATTTGTTTTTTCAAGGCACATTTTATAGAGTTTGGGTTTGTCTTGAAGAAGTGCGTAACATGGATGTGATGACACTCTTCCAAGATCAAACACATGATAATCATATGGAAGAATTATACTACTTTTTTTTATTTCATCTAGTATCTATATTGATTTCATAACAGAGTTAGTTATATATATACTGAAAAAATCAATTATTTTGTTGAATCGGTTATATTTTAATTATAATGTGGTATATTTTCATTCATTATTGTATTTGAGACAAGATATTATAACATTAATGTATTATAATTTTTATGGAATCCTATTTTATCCCCATAAATGAATTTGTGCCTTGATATTTTATTAATTTTACAATAAAAAATATGCATTCTTTTTACTCGTTAAATTTTCATGAACCAAAAAAGCTTCCTATAACATATGGTTATAGTGGGGAACTTTTTTATGTGTTTTGTACTTTTCCTAATAAAATTATCTCTTTGATCTAAAATAACCACTTATTTTTCTTAATAAGAGATACCATGTTCTAACTACACAACTTCAGATTTTAGAATATGGGATGGATCTGGAGTTTACTTCCTCAAAATATATATAAGGAACACATCATACATGAGTAAGAGGCATGAAAAAACTACTATGTTATCATACATAACCCCCAAAAGATCAAGAATATAAAATGGAATGAAGTCTCTAATGATAAGATACCATTTCTCCCAAATATGATAACTTGTATCCATTGGGATACATATAAGAATAATTTTTCAGAAACATCAAACTCTATATCTCATTGACATTTATCGACAAAACATTTTTGTATACTTGTTCCAATTTAATGTGTTTCTAAATGAATCAAAACCTTCCCATCATTTATTGGAAATGATTAGGTCCTAATATCTTCCTTTTTTTAATTCATCCTAACTTATTAGAGGATTTAGATTCCTCCCATTTAGGGACACATATGGAACCATTTGGATGCCATAACAGAAACTATTTTTTTATGTGAACGTGTCCAATGGTATTTTTCATCTCCACTTATTTTTAAATCGATTGAGAATGATACCAACATATCCTACAATGATTGAGAGGTTATTTAGTATTGACCCCAAATTTGAGGATGAAATGTTATGCTAGGATTATATATTTTTCCAATACTCATTGAAGATTCTTCTAAAAAATTTAAATTCTTGGGTCTCAATTAGAAATAATATAAAGTGGAATTGCAAGTAGTTTTACCACTTCCTTTATGTATAACTTTGTAAGTTGATTAAGTAAGTAGTCTTCTCTAATATATATTCAGTCTCTTTACTAGTTAGATTCTAACCAAAATATATTCCCAACTATTTTATACATTTTTTCTCATAAAAAATATCTTTATCTTGGAAGAAACTCATCAATAATGACATCTATATAAGGATACAATATTAAATAATCCAACTTATCTAAATAGATTCATCATATTCCATAACTATTTATAATGTAATAAAATCACACATAATACATTAAATTCAATGAAATAAATTAAAAAAATTATAATTTATCTTCACAAATCTATTTTGGAACTTCAATATTATTGGATATGCTTGATAATTATTTATAATTGAGAGAGATATTGGGTTAAAGTGTTAAAAAAAATAAAACTCTCTATCATGGATGGTGACTGTGACATGATATAGTTTATATTGGTTATGTTTATTATTGTTTTTATACTATTATAACATGTTGAGTGAGTAACTAACAAGTTGTAATAATAGAAATAGTTGGGGGTGGGTAATCTAACAACCAATGGGAATAGGAACACCATCAACCATTATATGATTTATATGTCTAGAAATATTATTATGACCATGGTGTACCTATTCTTATATATATATATATTCCCTATATTTGTGTCCATGACATACAAATATGGTTCAAAATATTCTATTCCTTTACTATATATATATATGTATTTTCTCTTCAATAATCAATGTCATTGTCTTACCCTTGTTTATGTTATAAATGATTATTAGTGGAGATATTTTTCTATGGTAGGGAGGATATTTTTTTGATTTTCCATTTAATATTTATGGTTATATTAGACCATGGTGGGGAGGTAATTTTTTGATGGATAGAGTCATTAATAATTTTTATTTTAATAATGTATCAAAGTGGGTCTCAATCCTCCTAGTGGCACGAAAGTTATCCACTGTTAATATTGTTCATATTTGATTTAATTGATTATTATTTTATGGAATGATTTCATATTATTTATTAATTTATAGTTTATTACAATATAAATGAATAGAAAATTTATTATGGGCATTCCTATCATTTACCTTATCTGATTTGAGGTATTTTTTCATGCATACTGAGTATATATAATTAATCCATGAAAGTGCAGTTCAATGAAAATGGAACTTCAATTGTTCCATTTTATTGTTAGATACCGGATTCTAGTAGGTTATGTGGGTGCTAATATAAATTCTTAATGGTTTGGGATGCTACTATGTTCTAGATCATTTGAGGTTATCTTTGGTTATATTATCAGTTTGAATATTAACATTTCGATGAAATATTACTATTTTATGGTCTATTGGTACTGTCTTTTTTATAGGTTGTACTATATATGCATGTACTATAACATATTTTTTAACTATATTGGTATTTAATGTTTGTTATATTGTTATTATACGTACACTAAATGAAGAGAGTCCTCAAAAGATCCGTTAAATTTTTCAAAATGTTTGATATAGGAACAAGTCACACCATATTTTAAGTTGAATCCATCTTTATTTAATTTTATCACATTAAGATATAAAATCATTACAAAATACTAAAAGTTGATCTACATCACTACTATAAAACCCATGGATATTTGTTAATGTTCTTTTGATTGGTAATAACTTGATTTAAGTATTATTCCAATGTCCTTATTAAGGTTATTACATACATCATTGGTGATATTTTCTAAAACATATCTTATTAGAGGAAAGATTTATATGTGACACCTAATACCACATAAAAAAATAGGTGTCCATGATATATTGGTTTATGAAAATATAAAATTATAAAATGGTAATTAAATTGAAAAAACATATTTTGGTTGAATATTATATATGCTTCTGAAATTCACTAAAATATAAAAAATAGAGAAAATTTCCAAATATTGTAGAAGATGTGTGGGTATATTTGATGAATTATAATAATAAAATTCAAAACATTTACATTTTATCACTTCTCAAGTATAGTCACTTGGTTTTAATAGGGACTAAAAATTTCAAAATATTATAGAAAATACCCACTAACAATAATTTTTCTAAAAGATTCAACAATTTAATTTAATTGAATAAATCATAAATAAAGAACATAAAACTTCTCTGTAAAGATTATCAGATGAATCTAATATAAATTTTATTCTTTAATATATATCATAAAAAATATTTTCACAATGGTATCCATGGTTTGTTTGAATTAAATATATATTAGGTAATATTCTCTCTTCCTCATGGTCTGTTGGAACCATAGATTAAATAGATATAGATAATGAGAGGTATGATTTGAAGGTTGTAAGACTGTATCAAATGACACTAAATAAAATATATTACATTAGGATTGAATCCATTTATATAGCCTCCAATTATGTTCCTTTAAATCCTAATTTTTTTAAAAAAATATCTATAAGTGAAATATTTCTCAAATATTTTGAAATGTTGAAAATATTTGTAACATTTGGCTCAATCCATCTATATAATTTTTAGTATATAAACAAATTAGAATATAATTTCATAGATCCTTGGAATTCAACAAATGGTGTTACATTTTATTTTTATAACTTATGAAGAAGAAATATCCATTGATAAGAATTATCTTATAGCACATTATTTTTCAGGATAAAATCCATAGTTTTCTAACTTACACAAAAGATGACATGGTTATTGAAAATATGTTATAGTTTTTTATATAATTCATAACTCAATAGATATTTAAATTATACCAAATGGTTGTATATATAGTGTAATTTCACCATATGTCAAATAATATGAAGAAACTTTTAAAACCATGTAAAAACCCACTTTTGGTTATCCACCAAAATTTATTTTAGAGAAACGATCAATCTTATAAATTTTTTTTATGAATAGTATACATTAAAACATTTCCTCATTCATATAATTACTCAGTGTTACCCCTATATCCATTATAGAACTGAAAAAAATTATAAATTCCTTAATATATATTATTATGTAAGGATAAAACATTAATAAAGTATTAGTTCTTCTTAGTGTATAAAGATATATGGAATAATGTCTATCAAAAACATGTATCTCTATAAATATGTCCCCCATCCATGTAATATTGAATTTTTATAATCATATAATCCATAAGAATATTATATCGAGTGATCATGGGATGAAAAGTATGATCATGTCATATAGATAACTCATAGATTATTATTTATCTATATACAAAATGATCAGATAGATTAACACATCCATGTATTTCGCATATCCATATGATCAAATAATATATCCTTCATTAAAATAGATAATAACATCCATTGTTAATTATCTTGATATGAATATACACATCCATAGCCTATCCCAATAGAGGTATCATATCGTAGGATGGTCAAATAAAATAAATAAATCACTTATTGGTTAAACCCAAACTGATGACATAATAAATAATACACCCAAACACTTCTTGATTAACTCGTCATTAGTGGTAGTATATATATGTTTTGAAATTTTAAATGTACTAATTCATGGTATATTTTCAACCATAAGTAATTGGGATTTAATATTAAACATAAACACCGTATATAATTCTTCATGAAGAATACAAGGACATCTATCTTATATAGAAAACTCCATTTCTCCCTCATGGGTGAATTCAATATAAATATAAAACTACAAAACCACACTAATATTCTCATTTTTTCAATACCTATAAAACTCTATGATGACCATAAAATAGGGATACATTAAATTTTCACTTTGAGATATCAATTACCATTTAATTTTTGGTAATATATTTATGCAATAATAAATAATGTTTAAAGAGATATTTATTTTTTAAATATCAAAATACAATCATATACTTGGAAGATACTTTATGAATATACTATTAAATTATTACATAAGTTTCATTACAGTCATATACTACTAGATATATGGCTAGATATAAATTATAGTTGATGACCATTTAAGGTGTTGTTAAACTCATTATAACAATATACATTTACTTACAAATATCTATATGATCATATGATATGCCCTCTCACTAAAGTATTTTAATGTGATGAAATCTATGATGATGGCCTATTTTGATAATGGGGATAATAGGATTTATAATCCCCATGTTCAAATATTTAATTATATTATATAAAATACTTGACTCACTGAAATATAATGTCCAAAAGATAATATATTTTTTTACATTAAATACATAGAACCCTTCGTAATTTCAATATGATCTTTGGAACCTTTAAATTAAAACCTTTCCTTATAATAATTTATAGAAATATTTAAATATAAATCTATACATTAAAATATTCATTTCCCATCATATCCAATATTCCTTTTGGATATAAAATGATATTCACATAAAATTGGATTTATATATTTTATTTATTTAATTTTTAACTAATTTGTGTCAAAATATACTCCCACTAGACTCATAGTTATTAAGTTTTATCTAAATTATAATTTTAATAAAAAACTCTTTTTATCAAGAAATAATTCTTATTCCATTTTTGGAAGATTTTAAAAATAAATTTTATAAAATTATCATCTATAATATTCTCTTAATTTAGATAAATATTAAAAAAATATTTTACTATTAGAAATATTCCATTATTGGTAAACAAGATTTCTTTCCCTTAATTTTTAACAATTTACATGGTAAAACCCTTTTTTATAAGAAATTTGTTAATCTCTTACCTCTATTCAACTATTTTATAAAATAGGATAAACCATAAACTATGAATATCAATACCATAAAATAATATTATTTATAAATCTAATGTTATCTAAAAAATTAACATATCATCTCATATAAGAGACAATAAATTGGAAATACACATATTTTATTTATATCTATTTCCTCTTTTATGTAATCCACATCATCCCCTATCACGATATGAAAACCCTTCGGTTTGATTCTTGAATGAAATATTCAAGCTCAATACATCAATTCCTCCCAGGTTTTTAATTCCTCTATATGTAAAAAAATAAAAAATATATTTCATATCATATACAATTAAAATAGAAAATTTTAATTCTATAATATTAAATCATATTTCTGATACTTCAAGGGGTTACATAAATTATTATAATAGTATGAAAATTTTCATTTTTTAGAATACTTCTTCATCTGTTTAAATAAAGTTAGTACATATTCTATGTGAAATATTTTTTTCTTATAGATGAAACTTTTTCCCTTTTCTTTCATTAATCTTGGGTTTGATATTTGAAAATAATATTCTTAGGAAAACTCGCATTATAAATAGAATTAATAACACATATTTTTAATATTTGAGAAATGGAAGTATTGTGGTCACATAACTAGGTTCCTTAGTAGGATAACATAGGTGGGAAATGGAAACCTAGATGCAGAAAAGAATATAAGCATCAAGATATGATTAAGAGTGATAGAGAACATGTTTAGTTGAGTTTATGACCATAAATCCTTAAACCACTATTATGAAAAATGGATTTGATATCATAAAAAATGATGATAATAAGACAACATTTTTGTTTCAAAAACATTTTTATATAGTTGATAAATTATCTCACTCTATAATAATATAATTATATATACTTTTCTATTTCATAATCACAATCTTATCCTTTGGTTGTGACGTGAACTATTTCTACTTCATTTCTTAGAATAGTTTTCATCACGTTGAGAATTAACAAATCAATATTTAAAACCATATCTAAATTTCAACATAAACCAATTTATAAGGGGCTAACCTTTCTAAAATATTATGATATGGAACTATATAAAGAAGGTTATTAAGTATCCAAATGAACTTATCATTAATCTTTCCACAATAAGAAGTAGCACCTTTTTAGATTATTCTAAACATGTGAATACCTTCATCATGTATTCTGTTGAAACATGGTAATAACCTTAATTATAATAAAAAATTATTTGAAACATTTGTTTTCCCTTATAAATTATGTAAAACTCATAGTGGAAATATTTCTTTAATCCAAAAGTGTTGTAAACTCCATCAAGGATATAATAAGCCACTGTGTTGATAAATCAGTAATAAGTTCCAATGTAATCAGCACTTATCCAATTTACTTAAACATGTCACTCATCCCTTCATCTAATTATATTTATCTCAGTGTCAGGAACATATAAAGGCTTATCCTTCCCTAATCCATTTGTTTTCAAAAAAAATTACTTTCTACTAAAAAACTTTTCCTGGTACCATTCACCATATAATATGAAATAATCAACAAAGAAGTTACTTAAGTTCAATCCTCATATGTTCCATTATTTTTATAACCAATAAATCATTGATAAATTAATCAAATGACATAATTCTTGAATCAAAAAATAATCACTTTAATCATTCCACTTCATCTGTGGTAGTATCATACTCTTGTTTATGATCCATTAGCCTCTTTTGGGGTATATTACTTTGATACAGGAAACATTGATTTGTGTAGTGTCCCATATCCTTATATTGGATGTATTTAATATTGTAATTTTTTTCTTTCCATTGAAATCATGAAATCAGTGTCCTTTTTCTCCACACTTATAAGAAACTTTCATTCCCTTTATATAAGTACGAATGTGATTCATTCCACAATTATCACATGTGTGAAAATACTTCAATCCCTTCTTCCCTTTATAAATATTTTGACCTTTCATCCTATTCTTTTCTTTCTTTCCATCTAATAAATAAGACTTTTAGAATTATTTACCCATATTTTTATGACATTAGACAATGTCTCATAAGATGAGAATGCATGGGGGACTATTTTCATTCAAAATGTTGACCTAAGACCATAAAGGATATGATCTTTCTTACTCTTTGGATCATGTACATTGGTGAGGTTCATGTTCCTTCTACTAGGAACCATTTCTAGATGATGGCATACACTAAATGTAACGCCCCAACCCTAGTTACCCAGAGTCGGTGCATTATTACATAACATTGGAATGATCACAAGAAATATCAAATCTCGAAAGACCGATTGGTTTAGTCGCCTTGAAAACACTAGATGTATTCATAAGTTTTACATTACATCATTAAACGAAAATCTACTACAACAACATATTGTCTCCATAATCCACACTCATATCCCCACATAATATCCTTGCAGGTCATTCATAACTTACTTCTTCACTTCCTGGGAAAAATAAAACATAGAAAAGGGGTGAGCTCAAATCACCAGTAAGGATAACAATATAGCGGAAACTTTCATAAATAAGAATAAACTTTTAAGGCAATGTATAACTAAAACAAAAGCCTTTAAAACACGAACTTTCAACATGGTATGGCATAAATAAAATGAAATAATGCCATTTACTTATTCACATGGATATTCTACTAATCGAATAATCACATGCAAAAATCAATAACCACTTTCATAATGTTGGAATGCATAATGCCAGACTATCAAAACCACATAGCCAAGGCCTCGTGCCAAGACTACAAATAATATTTTGTCAAGGCCTTGTGCCAAGACACTAGTTTGTCTCATGAGACCTACCAATGCATCGAGGAGCTATAGCGGGCTCCACCCGTCACTTATTAAGTCCAATGCATTCCCATATGAAAAGGTTTAAACATAACATAAACATTCGTATTAAAACTAGCATACGAAATGTCAATAATTTCACCATAAACTATGAATGGTATAAAAATAGCACATCCATATTCAAACATATCACAAAACCTTCAATACAATATAGAAGTTTTGTATCATAATAAATCAACTTCAAATAATCTTAAAATCCATCAAAGGATGTTGACATAGATGAAATGAAAATTCTTTTTAAAGAAATATCTCCTTTTATTTTGAAATCATTTAAGATCCATATAAAATAAAACATTTTCTTTGAAAATATTCTTATAATCTTGTAAGGAAAGCTTTGAAGATTTTATAACGGCGTAAAATAACCGCACCCGCCGTATAAGTTAAAAAAAACACTCTTACCTCAATTCTGTCGAAAAGGTTAAAAAGGACCTTGTTTTGAAAATGACGGAAAGATTCCTTTATAAACCACTTATAAAAGTCAAAAAGGGTATAAATGACTTTAACTCATATTTTAGTAAATAGTAAAAATGTTTTGAAATACATTTTTAAGAAACATGGATGTGGATGATAAAGAGATCCCAGTAGATTATTACAAATAAACAACCTCGGATAATGAAGAGATTGTGAAATAACCCTTACCTTGTACTTTTCCTTGGTTGGGGTAGGTTAACCTCCTGTATAATGGTGAAATAGTTGTTATTAAATTATACAAGAATCATATATATTAATATGATATCATATATGATCTTTTAACATTGATTTGTTAATAATATCTTAGAATTATCGTCGTTTCGGGAGTTAACTTACTCATTTTCTTTTATATTTCTTGTTACATAAGCCATGGTTGTTGTATATTATTCATATCCAGAATGATATCTAGTCCTTAAACATCATTTTTAAATCATCAAATGATAATTATACTTGAATGGATACGATGGAGAATGAATCTCATCGCGTTCGTGGAGACGGTAGTCCGTACGTACGCACGAGCGACAATATCATTCTTTTGATATTAAAATAATATATAAATGGATGGTATATCATATATAAAGAATCATTAACATGTTATTTTTATTATTTACATGAGTTACACATCATTATTATACCCATCCAAATAATATTATATTGAATAACAATTACACCACGATGTGGAGACGGTAAGCCGTACGTACGCACGTATGGTGACATGTTATTCAAAGGGTGGATAGAATACTGAATATGGTTGTACCATATTTATAATAACATCACAGTATATGTAAGATACTGGAGTTATTATTTTAGAATGGTAAGAACAAAGAAAGAGGAAGTGGAAGAAGAAATGAACTTGGAGAAGGGTGGTGAAATCATTACCTCTTCTTCGGGTTCTTCCTTTTGATTTGATCAAAAGGGCTCCTTAGGTTGGCTTTCTGATCAAACTAAGGAATCTAGGTTGTAGTGAGGGATGTTGGGAGAGTATTTGGGCAGAGTTTGGCCGAACCAAAAGGCTATGAAGGTGTGAAGAAATGAGAAGGAGGAGTGCCCTTTTATAAGAGGGGTGAGGGGCACCTTTGGAAAAACTAGAAATATTAATTTATAATAAATTCATATTCGGTTTCTAATGGCTCCAAAGCTTATTATTCAAAGGTTAAGGTGGGGATAGGTCGAAAACCACTCAACCAATAGAATTTAGACAGGTTTGGGTACTTATATTAACCTTATCTTTAAGTATTAACTCTAAGTTAATTAGTTTCACTTTTACAATGTCTCTTTGTATTTTTATATAATATGGTTAATAAACTTACTATATACATCCAAGCGACCCCCAAGTGGTACATTAATGATGAACCTATCATTATATAAGTCTCTTGGCCGAACCTTAGATTTTTAGGAATTTAATATCAATTAATAATATAATACTTGTTTTAAGAACTCTTTTATGTCAATTTTGACACTATTCAATAGTTGATTTTTGTGAAACTCATAACAGATTGATTACTTCGAACAAAGTCCATTAAATCAATCCTAATATATCATATTATCCTATAAAATTAGTTTAATTCATTAAAAGGTTCATATTATATTTATTTGGGTATTTATAATATCAATTATTTTAATTTTTCACTATTATTGTAATTACTGCATCATCATTGTGTCATAAATAAAATAAATTATTTAATGTCTAAAAATTATAAATAAAATATCATTATGTAGGAAATCTTTTTATCTTTATAATGAATATTTATAATCTAAAATCCAAAATATATAACCCTATGTAACAATTGTTTTTCTAAACGATATATGCTTGTGTCATTTTTGTATTCATTTTAACTTAATTAAAATAAAGTGTCATTATCACTTACAAGTGGATCCATGGGGTCCCAAAATTGACAAAAAGATGTCCATGGTCGACCATGTATCAAGAAATAGGGTTAAGACACGTTTTAGGGTAATTTAGTATTATTATAATATTATTTTTTAACCCTTATTTACCGGATTTACCCTTAACCATGGTAAATAAAATATTTACCGCAGTAATTATTCAAAATGTCTAAAAATAAAAGTTACCTATTTACACAATTTGAACATCCTGATTCCAAATATGGAATCCATTTTCCTAAATTAAAAACACAGAAGTGGCAGAAATTAATTTAAAATTAATTCCCGCTGTCAAAACAAAAAGCGTGTTTTTAAGAGATAATAACTATCAAAAGATTGACACTTGTTTATGTTCGGTTTAATTGTAAAATTATGTCCAATGACCAACATTATATTAAATAGTAAAAATATATTCTAAATATACTTTAAAACCACTCAAATTCATAATTTATCACTATTAATTATTTTGATTAAAAAAGTTGTTTTTAATTAAAATTTAGTAATTTTCACTATTCATCAAAATATGAAAGTTATCCGAAAAGTACCAAAATTTCACCTTAGGATAAATTTGATATTCCGAATCCAAAAATGAAGTCCATTTTAAAATATAAAATATATATAACTTCAAAAAGTAGGTATTACTATTCATAACAGCTAGTTTGATTGGTTACGGTGTGTTAGAACTCGAAGTTGCGTACAACACACGCTACTGTTTTATTCAAAGGAAAGCGTACCGTGGAAGCTTGGGATGTTTCATTTTAAATTTTTTGATGTCTCCATTTAGTCAAAAAGTTTAAAATATTGTATTTAAAAAGGTTTCACTATCAAAAGTTGATAAAAGTGCAATACTGAAAATGAATCTGTTCTTGCATTATGACTAAGAAACTCATAATATGGATTCTAAAATTATAAGGATTATATAAAGTTTAAAATTTAGTTAATACTATTCATGACCTCTTTTAATGGATTTTTTTTGGTAAGTCATGGTGCAATTGAACTCAGTGTTGCGTGTAGTGCAAGTTATTGAATTATTTTGAAGAAATAACACACTATGAAATCTTGGGGTGTTACATTCTCCCCTCCTTCAATAAATTGCGTCCTCGCAATTTGAAATTGTTCTTCAAAAATAAAAGGTTGAAAGTAGAAAATATATTTGTGGGAAAACCCACATCGAAAATTGGGTTACTAAAATTTAGTCTTAATATGAGGAAAAAAGAAATCAAAGGGTCACCACCAAATTATGATCTCGATTAGGAGAACATTGGTGGAAATTAGAGACATATAATCGGAGGAAAAACGTAAATATTTATAGGTAGTGATTGAGGTCATCAATCACAAACAAGTGTATAATTGGGGTCGTTAAACTCATCAATCTATGATGATTTGAAGTACCATCGGTTCAACAAAATATAGGGTATTGGGATAACACATTTTTGACGTTTCAAAATATCTTAGTTGAAATCCCACATCGAAAAATGAATTAACGAGGCCTCTATTTAAAATAAAGAGTCGAAAGTATGAAGATTACCGAAAATAACACATACTAGGGTTCCATGTAGGAAAATATGGATATGGAAGAGAAATCTAACCATCAATTATCTGATGGAGAGTGGTAGAGAACATGGCTATGAAAAGGCCAACAGTCCCAAAGCCATAAATTAGTGATGATTTAAGGTACCATCTAGGAAAACATTTTTGTTCTAAGTTGTTTTTCTTAATGTTGAAGAATTTATTTATGAGATTGGCTAAGATCATAAGGAGATATACTTACTTTATAATTAGAGTTTTATCCATTAATAAATTTCAACCACAAACTCATCTTTCACTCGTAAAAAAAATTCTATTTATACTATTCATATAGGGTTCCAAAATAAACGAATTTATAATTCATCTACCAGATCTTTTAAAAAAACTACATTATTTAATCCAGGACATTTCTTGGGACAGTGGTAGGTGATACACCCTTGTCGCCCTTCGGTTGCGGGTTCAAGTCTCGCAGCCTTGCCCGACGCGACGGGTTGCCGCCCGACCTCCGGGTTGTCCTTTTATGGTAATCCAAAATAATCCAAACTAGAACAATCCAAAATACTTCTATCCAAACTCACAGTCCAACATTTCTAAGTGAGGTAAACATAATGTAGAACATTTTTACCCCGTAATAGCATATGAATACCTTCATCATGTATTCTTTTAATACACCGAAACATCCTGAATTACCATATTCCATATTGATTACATTAATGCTCCCTTATTCCATATAGAAAGCTGGATATACTTCATTAATCCAAAAATGTTTTAAACCCCAACAATGATGGAATATACAAATCATTAATCAGTTCCAGGGTAGTCAAGAATATCCAATATAATTTATCCAAAACAATCACATATTATTCCAAAATCACTACCTCAGTATCAGAACTATATTATGATTTATCATTCTCTCAACCATATATTTTCCAAAAATTTATCCTGCTATTGAGTCACTTTCCTTTGTTCCACAAAATCTCAAGTCCTTAATGAAATAGTACTGGAGTACAATCCTTATATACTCCATGATTATTGTAACAAGTACATTGTTGATACAACACTCAATTGACATAATCAACATAAGAACTCTAATCATTCCTCTTCATCTGTGGTAGTATCATAACTTGATTATTATCCGATAACATCATTTGAGGCATATTCTGATGACTGGGACATAGGTTCGCATAGTGTCCAAACTCCTTGCAAATGAAGCATTGTACATTTAAAACCATTTTCTTACCCTTGCAGTCACGTACTTTGTGCCCTTTTCCTCCACACTTATAACAAACTCCCATTCCTTTCAGGCAAGTTCCAGGGTGTTTCTTTCCACAGTTACCACATATGGGAAAATTCTTCTTTTCCCTCTTACTTTTATCCATCTTTCTCTCTTCCATCCTTTTCTTCTCTTGCTTCCCTTCAAAGCCATAGGACTCAGTAAACTCTTTACTTATCTTATCAACACATGATATTATTTCTTCATATGATGATAATACATGGGAGACTATTTCTCTTATAAATTCTAGCTTAAGACCATGAAAGATATGATCCTTCCTTCTCATTGAATCATGTGTATTTCTGGAGTTCTCATTCCTTCTACTGGGTGCCATTTCTATACCATGGCATAAACTAGATCAGTTTATGAATCAAAACACATAATCCCATACTTATAAAACACTTAACATAAATTGAACTATTTATGGATATAATATATAATCATAAAAATGTTTTCTTTGAGGAAATATATACTCATAAACCCTTCATAATGATTTGTAAAGAAAATGAGAGTTATCCTAAGCATATCCCCCGGGAGTGTCGTAACCAAGAGTGCAGCAAGGCCCGTTGTCGTGCACCAGTTCCCATTCGAGTCTAGCTCAAAGCGGTGTTTTCGGGTTTTACCCCTAGGTACATCTGTGCCAGAGCCGCCTCTACCTGCTCGTATCCAGACAGGGATGTATTGCTCGGAAAACTTACAAAATCTCTACAATACCAAAATTCTAGGAAGTTCTTCTATACTAATCCTCAAAGTTCATCTTAGGTCTACGTGCTCTAATCAGAGTTTATCTAAATATAGCTTCCAAGGTTTGTACTAAACTTCCTATGATACCAACTGTAACGCCCCGACCCTAGTTACCCAGGGTCGGTGCATTATTACATAACATTGGCATGATCACAAGAAAGATCAAATCTCGAAAGACCGATTGGTTTAGTAGCCTTGAAAACACTAGATATATTCATAAGTTTTACATTACATCATTAAACGAAAATCTACTACAACAACATATTGTCTCCATAATCCACACTCATATCCCCACATAATATCCCTGCAGGTCATTCATAACTTACTTCTTCACTTCCTGGGAAAAATAAAACATAGAAAAGGGGTGAGCTCAAATGCCCAGTAAGGATAACAATATAGCGGAAACTTTCATAAATAAGAATAAACTTTTAAGGCAATGTATAACTAAAACAAAAGCCTTTCAAACACGAACTTTCAACATGGTATGGCATAAATAAAATTAAATAATGCCATTTACTTATTCACATGGATATTCTACTAATCGAATAATCACATGTAAAAATCAATAACCACTTTCATAATGTTGGAATGCATAATGCCATACTATCATAACCACATAGCCAAGGCCTCGTGCCAAGACTACAAATAAGATTTTGTCAAGGCCTTGTGCCAAGACACTAGTTTTTCTCATGAGACCTACCGATGCATCGAGGAGCTATAGCGGGCTCCACCCGTCACTTATTAAGTCCAATGCATTCCCATATGAAAAGGTTTAAACATAACATAAACATTCGTATTAAAACTAGCATACGAAATGTCAATAATTTCACCATAAACTATGAATGGTATAAAAATAGCACATCCATAGTCAAACATATCACAAAACCTTCAATACAATATAGAAGTTTTGTATCATAATAAATCAACATCAAATAATCTTAAAATCCATCAAAGGATGTTGACATAGATGAAATCAAAATTCTTTTTAAAGAAATATCTCCTTTTATTTTGAAATCATTTAAGATACATATAAAATAAAACATTTTCTTTGAAAATATTCTTATAAGCTTGTAAGGAAAGCTTTGAAGATTTTATAACGGCGTAAAATAACCGCACCCGCCTTATAAGTTAAAAAAAACATTCTTACCTCAATTCTGTCGAAAAGGTTAAAAAGGACCTTGTTTTGAAAATGACGGAAAGATTTTTTTATAAACCACTTATAAAAGTCAAAAAGGGTATAAATGACTTTAACTCATATTTTAGTAAATAGTAAAAATGTTTTGAAATACATTTTTAAGAAACATGGATGTGGATGATAAAGAGATCCCAGTAGATTATTACAAATAAACAACCTCGGATAATGAAGAGATTGTGAAATAACCCTTACCTTGTACTTTTCCTTGGTTGGGGTAGGTTAACCTCCTGTATAATGGTGAAATAGTTGTTATTAAATTATACAAGAATCATATATATTAATATGATATCATATATGATCTTTTAACACTGATTTGTTAATAATATCTTAGAATTATCGTCGTTTCGGGAGTTAACTTACTCATTTTCTTTTATATGTTTTGTTACATAAGCCATGGTTGTTGTATCTTATTCATATCCAGAATGATATCTAGTCCTTAAACATCATTTTTAAATCATCAAATGATAATTATACTTGAATGGATACGATGGAGAATGAATCTCATCGCGTTCGTGGAGACGGTAGTCCGTACGTACGCACGAGCGACAATATCATTCTTTTGATATTAAAATAATATATAAATGGATGTTATATCATATATACAGAATCATTAACATGTTATTTTTATTATTTACATGAGTTACACATCATTATTATACCCATCCAAATAATATTATATTGAATAACAATTACACCACGACGTGGAGACGGTAAGCCGTACGTACGCACGTATGGTGACATGTTATTCAAAGGGTGGATAGAATACTGAATATGGTTGTACCATATTTATAATAACATCACAGTATATGTAAGATACTGGAGTTATTATTTTATAATGGTAAGAACAAAGAAATAGGAAGTGGAAGAAGAAATGAACTTGGAGAAGGGTGGTGAAATCATTACCTCTTCTTCGGGTTCTTCCTTTTGATTTGATCAAAAGGGCTCCTTAGGTTGGCTTTCTGATCAAACTAAGGCCTCTAGGTTGTAGTGGGTGATGTTGGGAGAGTATTTGGTCAGATTTTGGACGAACCAAAAGGCTTTGAAGGTGTGAAGAAATGAGAAGGAGGAGTGCCCTTTTATAAGAGGGGTGAGGGGCACCTTTGGAAAAGCTAGAAATATTAATTTATTATAAATTCATATTCGGTTTCTAATGGCTCCAAAGCTTATTATTCAAACGTTAAGGTGGGGATAGGTCTAGAACCACTCAACCAATAGCATTTAGACAGGTTTGGGTACTTATATTAACCTTATCTTTAAGTATTAACTCTAAGTTAATTAGTTTCACTTTTACAATGTCTCTTTGTATTTTTATATAATATGGTTAATAAACTTACTATATACAACCAAGCGACCCCCAAGTGGTACATTAATGATGAACCTATCATGATATAAGTCTCTTGGCCGAACCTTAGATTTTTAGGAATTTAATATCAATTAATAATATAATACTTGTTTTAAGAACTCTTTTATGTCAATTTTGACACTATTCAATAGTTGATTTTTGTGAAACTCATAACAGATTGATTACTTCGAACAAAGTCAATTAAATCAATCCTAATATATCATATTATCCTAGAAAATTAGTTTAATTCATTAAAAGTTTCATATTATATTTATTTGGGTATTTATAATATCAATTATTTTAATTTTTCACTATTATAGTAATTACTGCATCATCATTGTGTCATAAATAAAATAAATTATTTAATGTCTCAAAATTATAAATAAAATATCATTATGTAGGAAATCTTTTTATCTTTATAATGAATATTTATAATCTAAAATCCAACATATATAACCCTATGTAACAATTGTTTTTCTAAAAGATATATGCTTGTGTCATTTTTGTATTCATTTTAACTTAATTAAAATAAAGTGTCATTATCACTTACAAGTGGATCCATGGGATCCCAAAATTGACACAAAGATGCCCATGGTCGACCATGTATCAACCAATAGGGTTAAGACACGTTTTAGGGTAATTTAGTATTATTATAATATTATTTTTTAACCCTTATTTACCGGATTTACCCTTAACCATGGTAAATAAAATATTTACCGCAGTAATTATTCAAAATGTCTAAAAATAAAAGTTACCTATTTACACAATTTGAACATCCTGATTCCAAATATGGAATCCATTTTCCTAAATTCAAAACACAGAAGTGGCAGAAATTAATTTAAAATTAATTCCCACTGTCAAAACAAAAAGCGTGTTTTTAAGAGATAATAACTATCAAAAGATTGACACTTGTTTATGTTCGGTTTAATTGTAAAATTATGTCCAATTACCAACATTATATTAAATAGTAAAAATATATTCTAAATATACTTTAAAACCAATCAAATTCATAATTTATCACTATTAATTATTTTGATTAAAAAAGTTGTTTTTAATTAAAATTTAGTAATTTTCACTATTCATCAAAATATGAAAGTTATCCGAAAAGTACCAAAATTTCACCTTAGGCTAAATTTGATATTCCGAATCCAAAAATGAAGTCCATTTTAAAATATAAAATATATATAACTTCAAAAAGTAGGTATTATTATTCATAACAGCTAGTTTGATTGGTTACGGTGTGTTAGAACTCGAAGTTGCGTACAACACACGCTACTGTTTTATTCACTGGAAAGCGTACCGTGGAAGCTTGGGATGTTTCATTTTAAATTTTTTGATGTCTCCATTTAGTCAAAAAGTTTAAAATATTGTATTTAAAAAGGTTTCACTATCAAAAGTTGATAAAAGTGCAATACTGAAAATGAATCTGTTCTTGCATTATGACTAAGAAACTCATAATATGGATTCTAAAATTATAAGGATTATATAAAGTTTAAAATTTAGTTAATACTATTCATGACCTCTTTTAATGGCTTTTTTTTGGTAATTCATGGTGCAATTGAACTCAGTGTTGCGTGTAGTGCAAGTTATTGAATTATTTTGAAGAAATAACACACTATGAAATCTTGGGGTGTTACACTAAATTAGTTCATATCATTCTAAAACATTGTGTATAATCACAAAACTAGTAAAATACTTAACATAAATTTAAAATTTTAGGCATAGATAATCTCATAATCATGAATGCAATTCATTTGTGGATATATTTCCTTTTAAATCCTTTATATTTATATGTAATGAAAATATGAATTATTTAAAGAGTATCCATTAAAGTTTCAATCCAAGTGCATTGTAAGGGTTGTTTTCATGTATCAGGTTATGTTTGTCTCAAGACTATCATTCCTTGTTGGATTTGTTTCTCCTATGAACATCTATTCTAAAACCACATCCACTAGTAGTATCCATATAGTGATTTATTTCTAGAAATACCCAAATAATATCTACCTTAATAAATTTTTTGGATGTTTTTATATATTTATTTTTAATGTATACCTTATGGTTATGTTACCTTCTAAATATAGTTTCTAGGTTTGTTTCTAAACCTTCTCTGATACCAATTATATCACACCAACCCCATAAGCCTAAAGTTAATAACATACTTTATTACACTGGAATAGATACAATATTCAAATCCCAAGGGACTGAAAGCATTAAAAGATTTAAAAAACTAGATTACATAAATGATACCCATAATACACTGGGGAAAGAAAATAAAAAAAGGATATATACTAAAATTAAATAAACAGAATCCTTGAAAATCATTCAAATGTATCTTCTCTATAACATGGGGAAAGGAAACATATTAAGGGTTAGATCAAATTCTTAATAAGGGTAAGTAGTTCAGAATTAATAATAACTTGATAGAGTATATCAATATTTAGAGGTAACTAACGGATAACACATTACATTAAAATAACTAGAGAAATAATGGTCAATATAGAAATTTAAGAATCATTAAACATATTCTATTAATTAAATAGACTAAGAATGAAATTCATCAATAGATATGTCTAGGAAAAATCTCATTGATAAATTATAAGTGAGTCTAAATGGGGGAAATGCTTAATTATTTGACACCATGTTTTCTAGGTACAGGGTACATTTTTCATAAAGACCTTTCAAAAGAAGCTTTAAAATATCAGGTAAATATGAATCTAAATTTCTTAACTGATTCAACTCATGAGACGACCAATTCATATATCGGCTCTATATAACTAGGCCCCACCTATGTCATAGTTGACCAAAGTATTCCTCCCATGTCAAATAATCGATTTAAATAATAAACAATATGCCTTATGATAAAATAACTATATAGAATTAATAATATTTATTTATAAATGATTACCTAATGTAGAATAAGTAAAAAAATGGTTTTTTGATGTTGAAGAATTTAAATACCATTGAAAAAACATTAAAAACATTCTGGAGGAAAATAATATTTAAACATTCCAAAGTGTCTCATACCACTTTGAAACATTTGAGTCAAAACCACCAGGAATAAATAACATTAAATGGAACTTATAATAGAATGATAATAATGATATTCCTGATATAAAATTTCAAATGGTATTATATACACCATGTAAAATAAACTAGGTGCATAACATTATAATATGCCTCAACGAAATGAAATTGAGATGAAATCCCTTAACTTGGGTCTGACTTTTCATGTGTGTATTTTCATTCTACAATAATAAAATTATGTTAATTATTCACCTTATTTATAAAAATTTCATATTTATAATTACTTTTATATCACATATTAATTTTTTTTGAACAACTACTTAAATAATTAACATTACATTGGGTGTTTTGACCATATTCAGATTATGTATCAAAAATAACTTTGGTTGGACAACTTATGGGGAAGGGGGTCATTATATAAACATATCTAGAATAATAATCATGAAATAATTATAATATTTATAAAATAAATATACTTTTAAAACCAATTAGGGATGTTGGTTACTAAAAATGAACTAATGTTACAATCATGGAGATGGTAGGCCACACCTACACATGAGTAACATTCCCATTTTTCAGTGATCATTATGGAAAGAAGTTAAGTAAATTTATATATTTATGGAATGGTAATTATATAATAAATTATATAATATTTAATCATATATAATTACATATATAATTATTTTAATGTAAAAGGATTCACTTCTTTTTTAGAAGGTGGCAACCCAGACATCCACGACCGATGTTATCACTTTTTAGTGTGTGAAAAAGGAAATAAAGAAAATGAAATATTATACTTCCAGAAAGGTAATTTTGTAATGAATTTAATTTATTTGTAATTTATGATACATTTGTTTAATTAAAATTATCTTTATATGTTCCATGAATAGTGTGAATGAATCACATAGGTTTTAGGAGGCGGTAGTCCACACTTCCACAAACAATGTTATCGTATTTTAACAAAATGGAATGCATAAATGTATAAGTCAATAAAAACATCCATAAGAATAAATATATAATAATTATCATATATATCATATATAAATTCTATTTCCTTCATAATCCCTAGCCATGAGAGGTGGTAAAGGAAAAATATATTGTTTTTTGAGGTGGTAGTTTGTCATACACATAAATGGTAAGTTCATTACCCATTAGATGGAAGTGTGTGAAAGTGTAGGAAAACCCATTTTGTTAAAAAAAATTAAGTATATTGAGGATACTGATTTTGTTATGTAATCCTGGAATAATTATATTTTATAGTGTGCATAATGAAATTAAAACAAAAGATATTGAGGAAGGATGTTACCTCTTCTTTGGGTAACTCCATTTGGTTTGCACCAAATGGATTCCTTGGGTGGATTTATGCCACATTTTTGGATTATATCTTAATGGGAAGGATACTGGGAGATTATTTTACTAGATTTTGGGTGACCCAAATGGTTTTATATGTGTTCAAAAGTGGGAGGGGTGAGTGCATTTTTATAGTAGAGGAATAGTGGAATTCTTGTAATTTTTTTAAAAAAGAATTCAACCCAAATTTTTATTATGTCAAGTGGATACAATAATGGTTAAAATATGATCCAAGTAAATATAGAGTCTAAATATTTTAATACAATTAATTTTGGACAATTGTATCGGTCAAATTGGGCCATAAGATTAAGGTTTAGTCCCTTGTTCTGGTAATTTTTCTTTTAGTCGGTGTGATTAATTTAAATCAATTTCCCTAATATTTTGGGACAAAAAATATGTTGAACATATTACAAATTATAAATTATTCTGATTAAAAATATAAATTTCATTTTTACAAATTATAATCTCTTAAATGGTTGAAATTAATTTAAATCTAATATCACAAATGGGACGACAAATTGGGTTTCTAAAGTAAAAATGTTTAAAAGCTTGATAAGTTTTTTATCCAATTTCTAAGTGAAATTTATTACAACAGACTACATTATATTAATTGGTATATAATTGATCTAATTTAATATTAAAATTAATCAAAAACATAATATGAAATTATTAATAATTTAAGGGAAAATCAGTTTTGAATTAAAATTCATCATTTTTCACTATTCATTGAAAAATAAATCTTGACAGAAAAATATCAAAAAATAACCCTAAGTTAATTTTGATGTATTTATGTAAAAAATGATGTTTAATTTAAAATATAAAATTTATGAAAGTTCCAAAATACATATTTAAAATATGTGTACCGTAAAAAGGTGGTAAAACCACATTTATAAAAATATAGGTTTTTATATGTTGAATTGGATGTGTTCTTATATCATGCCAAGAAATCCTATTGGATGAATGACAAAAATATTTTATTGAATATATAATATATAAATATAATTAATACCATTATCTAATAGTAATTAATTTAACTTGTTAATATAAATCTCCATTTCCAAATAAAAAGAGTATTTTATAAAATATTTCTTATTATATTCATTTGGTTTGTATATTCATTTCTAATTAATATGTAACCAATTAATTTGACCATATATTTTCATAATATAGTTAATATTATTCATAACTGTGAATTTAATGGCTATTTAATACCTTATTATATTAAATAACAATATTTTCAATAATATATTCTTGTGTGGTAAAACTCAGGCATCCATATTACATAAGACATCAAGGAAATTAATTGTTACATGTAATGAAATCTATCCTTGGTGTTACATGTGGAGAAAGAAAAAAACATAAGCCACATGTAAAATAATCTCAACTTGGTCATTTCTATAATGAAATCTAAGAAAAAATAAATTTATTCTAAAAGAAAATTGTTGTAATGTCTTGGGGTGTCACAAAAAGGTGATTTATATTTAACCTCTCCAAACTAAATCATTTTAATTCACCAATAAATATGTCATAATCAACATTGTTTATTCTCCTATCAATAATTCATCATCACTAAATTGTTCCATAAAACCTATACATGACTTATTCCTACATCCATTCTCAAACAGTGTTTTATAACTGTTGAATTTTTTAGAAAAAATATCCAACTCACACCATAGATCTAAATTATATCTTATCCAATATTTAAAAATTCCCAAAATATATTACACCATTGAGTAAGAGAAAACAATACCATTGTAATAATATGTTATATTTATCCTCCAACATTTGGAATACATAAATGGATTAAACATGAAGGGCTTTATATTCCATTTTTCTCCCCATTTCAAAAAAATATTCAAACAAAATGATGAGCTGTGGGATATTATTACACACCATATACTATAAGAGAGGGAGATTTAACTTCCATTTCTATCCTTAATCTTTCAATTCCATCCTTTGACAATTGTTTGATAATCGCATCATAATATTTCTCTAAAGTATGAAAAAATTCTATATTCATCTTATTTCTCTCCTCAATCTCTTTGATTAAGTGATATTTAATAAAAATGTACTTATACCATGAATGATGAGCATAATTATTTCCTAAATTAATAGCACTATGATTATTATAACCTTAGAATAGTGTTATCTTTACTTCCACCAATATGTCATGCAATTGTGTTCTCATCCACATTAATCTGGTAGTGGATTGACTTGTAGTGACATACATTACCTCAAATATTCTCATATTCACATAATTATAATTCATTTTTTCTAATAAACATAAATATCATGAAATTAATTCCACTATATGTGGATTTTTTGGTACTAGTACTTCCTACCCAATATTATTCTATAAAACCAAACCCATTCAACATTCATTTTCTAAAAAATTTCAACCCATAATAAAATGTTTTTTGTTGTATATATGGATCCTTTTTTAAGGAAAATGATGTGGTATATTTTTCACAACTTTACCCATAAAAAGGGTGAAAATATATACTATATCTATCATTGAATCTTAAAATTATAACATACTTTCATTCATCTTTCACATTTCTCTTTAATTCACTTCATTTCCTTGCTCATTTATAATTCCCCAACCTAGCTCACCACTAAGATGGTGGTCACACCAGTGGGTCACATCGCCTTAAGAACACCTACCTGTATTTTAATAGCTGCCAACTAGCAACAAGGGTCTAAAGTGGTTATTTCAAGGAGACTATACCCTCATGTTAGATTTTCACAATGGTTTATCAGAAAAAAATAAGAAATTGTAGTAGAAGTATAATAAACGGAACACAAATATTAGTGGAAGAATGATATAACTAAATAAAATTGAAATGGTCAATGTCAATTCCATATAATGATGCATGTATTGTTAGGTGTTAATACAATGTACAAGCAATAGTAAATAACAAAAATAAAAATAAAAACATGATACTCAACTCCTCAAGAATCCAGAGCAAGAGTCTAATCCTTTTCTCCTTAGCTCCAATATACACATCACAACACAAGAAATAAATCCAAATACCTATGAGTAAAAAGATATACTCGGGTACCAAATGTCACCTGAGTAGGGTGTGAGATAATAATCGCATTAGGCTAGCACCAAAAATGTCTAGAAGAATCTTTTAATTGATATATAATGTAAAGTAGTGATCATGTATAAGTAGACAAATAAACAAGAAATGATGATTAAATAAACATCAACCCTCCCCAGATCCTAAGGGAGACCTGGTGGATATAACCATTTCATCACCCTACTAGGTATTGATGTCTATGGGTTGATCCTTGTGCATCATGATGGATCACCCAAATTGGTGTCATATTCTCCTACTGATTTAACACCCTATGATTCCACGGTATGCTTCTCTTTGAATAATACAATAGCATGTGTCGTATGCAACTTCAAGTTTTAACACACCACAACCAATCAAACAAGCCGTTATGAATAGTAATACCCACTTTTTGAAATTTTATAAATTTTAACTTTCAAAATGGACTTCATTTTTGGATTTGGAATATCAAATTTATTGTAGGTTGAATTTTTTGTATTTTTCTGAAAACATTCAATTTTTTGATGAATAGTAAAAAACCCATAGTTATAGTTTAAAACAAAAAATTTATTTAAATAATTATTTATTTTATTTAAATTATTTGAGGTCCAAATAGATACATAATACCTATATAAGTTCTATGTAAATCATTGGAGTCAGGTTATAAAAATTTTAGATATATAAAACTTTTATTGAACTTTTTAACGTCTTTTATCAACCTAATATGAGTATTTGAAAATTTATATAAAACTTAATTTTACTGCTTCTGTGAGTTGAATTTTAAAAATCCGAGAGACACGGTTGGTATTAGTAAGTACAATGTGGTTCAATAAGATGAAAATAATTTTTGGTGAATAGTAACTTTTTACTTTTATTTACCACGGTTAAAAATAAATAGGGTAATTAAAAGTAAAAATGATATTTGTATTACCCTAACACATGTACTAATTCTATTGGATAAGTATAATTCGACAAGAAACAATATTAGGAATAAAATGTGATCCTTTAGGTCCACTTGGATTAAATTTGGACATTTATTATTATTTAATTCAAAGAATCGTTAAAAGTATTAAATTAAATATTTAATAAATAACCCATTTTAAATATAGGGCAATAAATAAGATAAATTCGTCTATAAATATTAATTAGAAAGACAAAATTATTTCCTACATAATGGTATTTTATTTCTATTTTTTAGATGTTAAATAATTTAATTTATTCATGACACAATGATGATGTAGTAATTACAAAATTAATAAAATATTAAAATAATTAATATTATAAATATCCAAATAAATGTAATTTGTGACTTTTTATGAATTACACTAATTTAATAGGTTAATATTACATGTTAGTGTTAGTTAGATGAATTTTTTCTAAGTAATAATGCTGTTATGAATTTAGAAAAAAGAAAATATCACATAGTGTCAAAATTGACATAAAAGAGTTTTTAAAACAAATATTATATTATTAATTGATATTCTATTCTTAAAAATATATGGTTCGCCAAAATAATTATATAAGGATGGGTGTATCATTAATTAACCACTTGGGGTTCTCTTGGAAGTTTATAGTAAGTTTATTAACTATATAATATAAAAATAAAAAAAGACATGGTAAATGTCAAACTATTTAATTAAGAGTTAAATCTAAAATATATAGTTAATATAGTGACCCAAACCTGTCTAAAACCTATTGGTTGACTTTTTTTCGACCCATAACCACATTATACTTTAAATAATTTATTTTGCAGCAATTATAAACTGAATATTATTTTATTATAAAATACTATTTCTAGCTTTTCCTAAGGTGCCAGTCACCCCTCTTATAAAAGGGCACTCCCCCTGATCTCAAATTTACACCATAGAAACCATTTGGCTCAGCCAAACCCTGATCAAATACCCTCTAAAATATCCTCCATTCATCCTATAGGCCTTTCTTTATTCAGAAATCCAGCCTAAGATGTTCTTTGGATCAAATCAAAAGGAAGAACCCGAAGAAGAGGTAAATATTTCACCACCTCTTTCAAGTTCATTTCTTCTTCCACTTTCTCATTCTTTGTTGTTTCCATTATAAAATAATAAATCCAGTATATTCTATGTACTGTGATGTTATTATAAATATGGTACAACCATATTCATTATTCTATCCATCCTTTGAATGACATGTCACCATACGTGCGTACGTACAGCTTACTGTCTCCTCATCGTTGTGTAATTGTTATTCAATACATTATTATTTGGATGGGTATAATAATGATGTGTAATTGAGGTAAATAATAAATATATCATGATAATTATTATGTATATATATGATATACCATACAATTATATAATATTTTAATATAAAAAAATGATATTTTCACTCGTGCGTACGTACAGATTACTGTCTCCACAAACGCAATGATATTCATTCCCCATCATATCCATTCAAGATTAATTATTATTATATGATTAAAAATAGTCTTTAAAGACTTAATATCATTCATAATATGAATAAGACACATACTATCCATAAAAAACATTACTTACATAATATAGCATATAAAGGAAAACGAATCAGATAACACCCGAAACGATGATAATACTAAGATATTATTAAGAAATCAATGTTAAAAGATCATATATGATATCATATTAATTTATAAGATTATGGTATGATTTAATAAAAATTATTTCACCATTATACAGGAGGTTAACCTACCCTCGACCAAGGAAAAGTACAAGGTAAGGTTTAATTTCACAATCTCTTCATTATCTGAGGTTATTTATATGTAATTATCTACTGGGACATCTTTATCATCCACATCCCGGTTTCTTAAAAATGTAATTCAAAACATTATTAATATTTTATAGATTATGGGCTAAAGTCATTTATACCTGTGTTTGAATTTTATAAGATGTTTATAAAGAAATCTTTCTATCATTTTCCAAACAAGGTACTTTATGATCTTTTCGACAAAAATAAGGTAAGAATGTTTTTTAACTTATATGGTAGGTGCATCTATTTTCTACTGTTATAACATCGTCGAAGAATCCCTTACCAGATTATAATAATATTTTAAAATATAAATGTTTTCTTTTATAATTATGTGACTTTTAAATTATTTTAAAACGGAAATAGATATTTCTCTAAAAAAGGATTTAATTTCATCTATGTCAACAACCTTTGATGGATTTTATGTTTGTTTGAAGTGGATTTATTATGATACAAAACATCCATATTTTATTGGAGTTTTTGTGATATGTTGGACTATGTATGTGTCATTTCATACCATTCATGGTTTATGGATAAAGTATTGAAATTTCGTATGCCGGTTTTAATAAAAATGTTTATGTTATGTTTAAACCATTTCATATGAAAAATGAATTGGACTTATTAAGTGAAGGGTGGATCCCCCTATAAATCCTTGATGTAGTGGTAGGTCTCATGAGACAAACTAGTTTATTGGCACAAGTCCATGACAAAATCGTATTTTTAGTCTTGGCACAAGGCCTTGACTATGTGGTTATCAAAGTCTAGAATTATGCATTCCATCATTATGAAAGTGGATATTGATATTGCATGTGATTATTCGACTAGTAGAATATCCATGTGAGTAAGTAAATGACATTATATTGATATATATTTTCCATATAATGATCAATTTTATGTCAAAAAGGATTTTGTTTTAGTTCTATACATTGCCTTAAATGTTTATGCTTATTTATGAAAGTTTCTGCTATATTGTTATCCTTAATGAGCATATGAGCTCACCCGTTTCTATGTTTTATTTTTTCTAGGATGAGAATAATTATATTATGACTAACCTATAGGGATAGTCTATGGGATCTCAGTGTTGTCTATGGAAACAATGTTGTTGTATTTTTTCATTTTATGATGTAATGTAAACCTTATGAAGGTATCTAGTACTTCCAAGGGTACTATACTATTTTCTCTTTCAAGACATGATCATTTGTGATCATGCCAATGTTATGTAATAATGCACTGACTCTGGGCTTCTGTGGTTGGGGCATTATAGTTGGTATCATAGGAAGTTTAGTACAAACCTTGGAATCTAGATTTAGAAAAATCCTCATTAGAGCACATTACCCTAAGATTGACTTTGGGGATAAGTACAGAAGAAATTCCAAGAATTTTGTTATTGTAGAGATTTTTTTATTTTTCCATGAAATACATCATTGTCTGGATACGAGCAAGTAGATGTGGCTCTGGAACAGACGTACCTAGGGGTAAAACCTGAAAACACCTCTTTGATCTAGTCTTGAATGGGAACTGGTGCACGACAACGGGCCTTGCTGCACTCTTATTTATGGCACTCTTAGGGGATATGCTTAAGATAATTCTCATTTTCTTTACAAACCATTATGAAGGGTTTATAAGTATATACTTCCTCAAGGAAATTTTTTTATGATTATGGATTATATCCATAAACTGTTCAATTTATGTTAAGTGTTTTACATGTTTGGATTTATTTATTACGATTCATAAACTTATCTATTTTATGCCATTGTTTGAAATGGTGCCTAGTTGAAGGAATGGAAACCGTATCAATACACGCACTCCATGTACGGATTTCCCTCCTACTCAAGATAATTATAGTGGATATGGTGATGCAACTGGTGCTGATCAGCTAATCACCATACTGGGACAACTCTCTCAGATTATGAATAATAACATTAACTATATAGAGTACCATGATCCATAGTGTGCAGGATCAATCTTAGATCGCTTCATGAGGAACCAGCCACCAAAATTCAATGGGAGTAAAAATCCATTAGTGGATGATAAAAGGATAAATTCTTTAGAGAAAATATTCCATGCCATGGGGAGTAGCAAAATGGAAAAATTTGTCATGGTAGTTTACCGCCTCACTGGAGATACAGATCAATGGTGGTCATTGATTCAAACCACAAAGAAAAATGAGGAAGTGTCAAATATGGAATGGAGGGAGTTTAAGAAAATTTTCTTAGAAAAATACTTTCCTCGTGACCATCGAGTGGATATGCAAAAACAATTTCTGAGTATGAGGCGAAAGAAGGATGAGAAAGTCGTAAAGTATGAAGCTAACTTTACATGGTTTGTGAGGCATGCTGCAGATTATATACATAAACCAAGAAGTAACATTGATTGTTTATTTGATGGTTTAGAACCATTTCTCCATTGAGCATTAGTCTCACAATCCTTCTCGTCATACGAAGATATTGTCTCATGTGCTATCAAGACAGAAAAATAATTCTCTATGTCTTACAACATTAAATAAAAGCAAGAGAAGAAGAGATCTGGTAAACACACTGGATATAGAAATAAGGGGATGAAGGGAAAAGTTGAATATTCATCCTGTAGTAAATGTGGGAATAAACAACCTGGTACTTTCCTGAAGGGAATAGGAGTCTATTATAGGTGTGGTGAAAAAGGCCACCAAGATCGTGATTTCAAGGGGAAGAAAGAGGCTGTCGATGTTGAATTCTATAATTGTAGAGAAAGGGGGCATTATGTGAATGAATGTCCTAATCATTAGAGGAACTTACATCAGAAAAGGCCAAGGGATCATGTCTAATCTTATGCTATCACTACTGCTGAGGTTGAAGCTCTGAAAGATGTAGTGGCAGGTAAATTAATGGTTTCCTCAAGTTTAGCATATGCTTTATTTGATTCTGGATCATCTCATGGTTTCATATTATCCCAGTTTTCTAAGAAAATTAGATATTTCCATTTGGATTTAACAAGGGAGTTGTCAGTCAAAACTCCTAAGGGAAGTATCATTGTAACAATATTTTATTAATCAATCCCCATTAGAGCATATAAATTTTTTTTATCTAAATATCTCGTTGTTATACCCATGATTGAATTTGATATAATCCTCATTATATATTGGCTTTCGGACCATGATGAAAAAATTTATTGTAATAAGGAGGTTACAATTTTTGATGTTGATAAGGAGTACCTTATCTTTAGAGCAAAAACATCACCACCTAATTTTTATCTAGATCACCCTCATAGCTCATCTAAATTCAATTATTGGGGAAGAATAGAATGAAATAAATATGGGTGAGGAAATGAATTTTCAATTATAGGATGTACCTATTGTGAAAGAATATGTTGATGTGTTTCCAGAATATTTACCTGGCCAGCCTCCAAAACGAGAAATTGAGTTTTCTATTGATTTAATTCCTGGATCAAAGACCATATAAAATACCCCTTATAGAATGGACACTATGGAATTAGTGTAACTAAATAAACAACTAGAAGAATTGAGTAATAAGGAATTTATTCACCCAAGTGTTTCTCCATGGGGATCCCATGTCCTTTTTTTAAGAAGAAAGATGGATCTATGAGGTTGTGCATTGACTAAAGGGAGATCAATGCTATAACAATAAAGAAAAGTTATCCCATACCTTTCATTGATGATTTATTTGACCAACTTCATGGAGGTCAATATTTTTCAAAGATTTATCTTCGGTCTGGATACCATCAGTTGTGTGTGAAGAAGGAAGACATTATGAAAATAGCATTTCGAACCAGGTAGGGGCATTATGAGTTTACAATAATGCCTTTTGGATTGACTAATGCACCCTCTGTCTTTATGGATCTAATGAATAGTGTTTTTAAGGAATATCAGAATACTTTTTAGTGGTATTTATTGATGATATCTTGGTATAATCCAAAATCTAGGAAGATCATGAAAATCACTTGGGCATTATCCTGAAGACTCTTAGAAGACACAAATTATATGGGAAGTTTAGCAAGTGTGAATTTTGGCTTCAGAAGATTTCTTTTCTTGGCCATATTGTCTCTCAGGATGGAATATCTATTGATCCTTCTATGACATGAGCAATCCAATAATAGCCAGCACCAACAAGTATAACTGAGGTATGTGGTTTTATTGGTTCAGTAGGTTATTATCGGTGTTTCTCCCTGAATTTGGCCCGATCGGCTAACCCATTAACCAAGCTCACATGTAAAGGGGTTAAATTTGTTTGGAAAAAAGATTGTGAAGAATGTTTTGAGGCACTGAACAGAAGATTAGTCAATTATTTTATATTGACTCTACCATTAGGGAATGATGGGTTTGTTATTTATAGTGATTCTTGAAAGAAAGGACTTGGTTTTGTCCTTATGCAGAATGATAGGGTTATTCCGTACGCATCACGACAGCTAAAAATTCATGAGCAAAACTATCCTACTCATGATCTTGAGTTAGAAGCTGTAATCCTTTCTTTGAAGATATGGAGACATTATCTCTATAGTGAAAAATGTGAGATATATACCGATCACATGAGTTTGAAGTATATTCTCTCACAAAAATAACTCAACATGATGGAAAGGAGATGGTTTGAACTACTCGAGGATTATGATTTCACTATACACTACCACCCGGGGAAGGCAAAGAAGGTGGTAGATGCTTTGAGTAGAAAGAATCCTACAGTTTTGAAAAAACATGGATCTAGTAAAGATAGATATAGGAATAACCATGGAAGGTAAAACATCAACACTTTTCAAATGGTTACCAATCCAACTTTACTAAAAAGGATAAAGAGTTCTCATACTGGTGATGATGTGTTTCAAAAGAATATTTAAGCTGTGAATGATGGGAGATTGATTGAATTTGTGTATAATGATGGAATATTGAAATTTGGGAAGAGACTTTGTGTTCCCGATATACATGATCCAAAAAGGGAATTTTTGGATTATGTTTATAGTTCCAATTTCTCTATACACCCTCGGAGCATCAAAATGTATAGATATTTGATGGAACATTTCTGGTGGGACAACATGAAGAGGGAGATTGCTTATTTTTTGTCAAGATGTATGGTTTTTCAATAAGTGAAAGCTGGAAGGCAACATGCTGGAGGATTCATGCCACCTCTTCTAATACCTGAATGGAAATGAGATGATTTCACAATGGACTTTGTCATGGGGCTACCAAAGACTCCTAGAAGGAACGATGCAATATGGGGCATTGTTGATCATCCTACCAAGACATAACATTTTCTTTCTATAAGGGAAGATTTATCACTTGAACGTTTATCAAGACTATATATTAATGATGTTTTAATACTTCATGGAGTACCACTATCGATTGATTCTGATTGGGATCCCCATTTTACATCAAGATTCTAGAAAAGTCTTCAGAAATCCATAGATACTAAACTTCGTTTGATCACTGCCTACCACCCCCAAACTGATGGACAATCAGAACGGACGATTCAAACCTTAGAATACATGTTAAGATCATGCTCACTTAACTTTCAAGGTATGTGGGATCAATATATACCTATGGTATAATTTTACTGTAAGAATAACTTTCATTCAAGTATTCAAATGGCATCATATGAATCATTATATAGAAATAGATGTCGCACACCAACATTTTGGGATGATGTTGGCGAAAGAAAACTCGTAGGCCCAGAACTTTTGAAGGAAACGATGGAAAAGGTGAAGGTAATCCAAAACCGCATCAAAGCAGCCCAAAGTAGGCAGAAGAGCTATGCCAATAACCAAAGAATGGATTTAAAATTTCAAGTAGGAGATCATGTCATCTTGAAGGTATCTCCATGGAAGGGAATTATATGTTTCAGTAAGAAGGGTAAATTGAGTACTAGGTACATCGGACCTTTCGAAATTATAGAATGAATTCGGGCTATAGCTTACTGTTTGGCAATGCCGCCAAGTCTCTCCAAAGTTCCCGATTTGTTCAACATATCACTATTGAGAAAATACATGCCTGACCCAACGCATGTACTCACATATAAGGAATTAGAACTGGAAACTGATCTGTCTTTTTGTGTTGATCCTATAAAGGTTCTTAATACAAGAGAACACCTGTTGAGAAACCGGACAACTCGTTTGGTAAAAGTTCTATGGAGAAACCATAAGATGGAAGAGGAAACTTGGGAACCAGAGGAACTTATGAGGAAGAACCACCCGATTCTTTTTATTCAGAAATACTATAGAAATTTCAAGGATGAAATTATTTGAAGGATGGGAGAATGTAACACCCCAAGCTTACAAAGTATGCTTCTCTTTGAATAATGCAATAGCGTGTGTTGTACGCAACTTCAAGTTCTAAATCACCACAACCAATAAAACTAGCCGTTATGTATATCAATACCAACTTTTTGAAATTTTATAAAATTCATTATTAAAATTGGACTTCATTTTTTGATTCTGAATATCAAAATTATCCTAGGGTGATTTTTTGGTATTTTCTGAAAACATTCAATTTTTGATGAATAGTGAAAAACACTGATTTATAGATTAAAACCGAATTTTTTTTAAATAATTATTTAATTTATTTAAATTTATTTTATGTCAAAATAGATACATAATACCTATATAATTTCAATTTAATTCATTGGATTCAGTTTATAATAATTTTAGATATATCAAAATTTTATTGAACTTTTTACCATCTTTTACCCACCTCTTAGGAGTATTTGAAAAATTACATAAAAATTAATTTTACCACTTCTGAGAGTTGAATTTCAAAAAACCAAGAGACACGGTTAATATCAGTAAGTAAAATTTGGTTCAATAAGGGGTAAATAATTTTGATGAATAGTAACTTTTTTACTTTTGTTTACTATGGTTAAAAGTAAATAGGGTAATTAAGGGAAAAATGATATTATTATTACCCTAAAAAATGTCCTAATTATATTAGATAAGTATAATTTGACCAAAACCAACCTTAGGAATAAAATATGATCCTTTAGTTCCACTTGTATAAGATTTGGACATTTATTATTATTTAATTCAAAGAAGAGTTAGAAGTGTTAAATTCAAAGTTTAATAACTAAACCATTTTTAATATAGGGTTACACATAAGATAAATTAGACTATAAATATTAATTAGAAATCCAAAAATAATACAAAAATAATAGTATTTTATTTATATTTTTTAGACATTAAATAATTTAATTTATTTATGACACAATGATGATGTAGTAATTAACAAATTAATGAAATATTAAAATAATTGATATTATAAATATCCAAATAAATGTAATTTAAAAATTTTTATGAAATAAACTAATTTCATAGGTTAATATGACATTTTAGGGTTAGTTAGATGAATTTTTTTTTGAAGTAATAATGCTGTTATGAATTTATAAAAAAAACAAAATACCAAATAGCGTAAAAATTGACATAAAAGAGTTTCTAAAACAAATAGTATATAATTAATTGATATTCTATTCCTAAAAATATAAGCTTCAGCAAAAAGACTTATATAAGGATATTTTTATCATTAATGAACCACTTGGTGTTCTTTTGTATGTTTATAGTAAGTTTATTAACCATATAATATGAAAATACAAAGAGACATGGTAAATGTCAAATTATTTAACTAAGAGTTAAATCTAAAAGATAAAGTCAATATAGTGACCCAAACCTGTCTAAAACCTATTGGTTGAGTGTTTTTAGACCCATACCCACCTTATACTTTAAATAACTCATTTTGGAGCAATTAAAAACAGAAAATGATTTTATTATAAAATAATATTTCTAGTTTTTCCTAAGGTGCCCCTCACCCCTCTAATAAAAGGTCACTCCCCTTGTCTCTAATTCACCCCTTCAAAGCCATTTTTCTCATCCAAACCCTGCCCAAATAACCTCTAAACTATCCTCCCTTCATCCTAGAGGCCTTATTTTTTTCTGAAATCCAACCTAAGGAGTCCTTTTGATCAAATCAAAAAGGAGAACCCGAAGAAGAGGTAAATATTTCATCACCTCTTTAAAGTTCCTTTCCTCTTCCACTTCCTCTATCTTTGATTTTTCCATTATAAAATAATAACAATACTATCTTCTATATATTGTGATGTTATCATAAATATGGTACGACCATATTCATTATTCTATCCATCCTTTGAATGACATGTCACCAAACGTGCGTACGTACGACTTACCGTCTCCACGTCGTGGTGTAATAGTTATTAAATACATTATTATTTGGGTGGTATAATAATGATGTGTAATTGATGTAAATAATAAATATAACATGATAATTATTCTATATATAATATGTACTATCCAATTATATATTATTTTAATATCAAAATAATTATACTGTCGCTCATGCGTACGTACAGATTACAGTCTCCCCGAATGCGATGAGATTCATTCCCCATCGTATCCATTCAAGAACAATTTTCATTAGATTATTAAAAATAATGTTTAAAGATTTAATATCATTATGAATAATAATAAGATACATACTATAAATAACAAACATTACTTATGTAGTAAATCATATAAAGTAAAATGAATCAGTTAACACCCGAAACGACGATAATACTAAGATATTATTAACAAAACAATGTTAAAATATCATATATGATATAATATTAATGTAAATGATGGTTTTATAATTTAATAACAATTATTACACCATTATATAGGAGGTTAACCTAACCTCGACCATGGAAAAGTACAAGGTAAGGGTTAATTTCACAATCTCTTCATTATCTGATGTTGTTTATATGTAATTATCTTCTTAGACCTCTTTATCAACCATGTCCATGTTTCTTAAAAATGTATTTAAAAATTCAAACTATTTTATAGAATATGAATTAAAGTCATTTATACCCTTGTTTGACTTTTATAATATGTTTATAAAGGAATCATTCTGTTGTTTTCCAAACAAGGTACTTTATGACCTTTTCGACAAAATTAAGGTAAGAATGTTTTTTTTAATTTATACAGAGGGTGTGGATATTTTCCGCCATTATAACATCGTCAAATATTCCCTTACAAGATTATAAGAATATTTTCAAATATAAATATTTTATTTTATAATTACGTGACTTTTAATTGATTTCAAAATAGAAAGAGATATTTCTCTAAAAAGGTTTTGATTTCAACGTTGTCAACATCCTTTGATGGATTTTAGGTTTGTTTGAAGTTGATTTATTATGATACAAAACATTCATATTTTATTGATTTTTTTGTGATATGTTTGACTGTGGATGTGTTATTTCATACCATTCATGGTTTATGGATAAAGTATTGACATTTCTTATGGTAGTTTTAATACGAATCTTTATGTTTTGTTTAAACCTTTTCATATGAGGAATGCATTGACCTTATTAAGTGACGGGTGAGGCCTACTATATCTCCTCGATGCATCAGTAGGTCTCATGAAACAAACTAGTGTCTTGGCACAAGGCCTTGACAAAATCTTATTTGTAGTCTTGGCACAAGGCCTTGACTATGTGGTTATTAAAGTATGGCATTATGCATTCCATAATATTGAAAGTGGCTATTGATATTTCATGTGATTGATTGACTAGTAGAATATCCATGTGAGTAAGTAAATTAAATTATTTTGATTTATATTTTTCATATTATGATTAAGTTTATGTTGAAAAGGATTTTGTTTTAGTTCTAAACATTGCCTTAAATATTTATGCTTATTTACAAAAGTTTCCACTATATTGGTATCCTTACTGAGCATTTGAGATCACCCCTTTCTATGTTTTATTTTTCCCAATATGCGAAGAAGTATATTATGACTGACCTGTAGGGATAGTCTATGGGATCTCTATGTTGGATATGGAAACAATGTTGTTGTAGTTTTCTGTTTTATGATTTAATGTTAACATTATGAATGTATCTCGTACTTACAAGGATACTAAACTAATCAGTCTTTCGAGACATGATCTTTTGTGATATTTCCAATGTTATATAATAATGCACCGACTCTGGGCTTCTGGGGTTGGGGTGTTACAACTAAGGATAAATCACTTAGAATATACCCTAAACATATAACCTCTACCCTCTTGATAATTAATATCTTTCCCTCATACATAACTAAAATCTCACCCTCAAGAATCATGTGACCTTGTATCTAGCCCTTAGATATCTTATATAATCATATAATCTACCCTGATTCATGTAGTACCAGTGGACCTAGCCTTTAGGCGATGCAAAATCATACACCAAGCACAAAGGTGTCAACACCAATCATGAGGCGTATACAGAAAAAGTCGACATTCCATTAGCATCAAACCCTCAAGTATCAATCTCAATGATATCACATAAACTCAAAATTTATATAAATAAAATCATAAGTCTAGTATGAGACATTCCAAATAATTAATCAAAAAAATTGATCAATTTATAAAAATTACCATCTATGAAACCAATTAATTTCATTAATCTATGTTCCTAATTATCATCATAATTATATTAGACCTGTTTAATTAATCATTCAACCCAAAGGTCATTAATATATTAATGAACCAAATTAGGAAAGGTGATTCTACCATAAGAAATAAAAACATTCTTATTATTCCAATTAAAAAGTATAAGGCATGAATCAAACAATATTTCCAATATATTATAGGTCTTTAATGTCTAACAAAACAATTCTTAATAATGTATATAGAGGGCACACCAATCCGGTTGCCATAGGTATGATTCTCCTTGCCTATAAGCCCAAAGGGATCCAATGGATGGTTTTAAAATGAACAATTTCAATTTTATAGAAATTATTCAATTTATTTAGTCATTATCAGTGTTCTATCATGATCAAATATATTTCATATACTTCAAATAATTAGATCAGACATAAAGGGATTAGGTTTAGACCATCCAAATCAATTTCTTTCAAGGAATGCAACTTCCATGAAGGATTTCATTGAATACCTTCAAGTCATATCATTGAAAATTTTACATCAATTGTGCTTATTTAATGATATAAAGAGGTATGGTCATACCACATATTCATTTAAAACATTTAATCAAGGAAATCAATCATGATAATTTCCTTTAAGTCGGTTCACTTATGGAGTACGAGTCATAATTAACAAGCTACTAAAATTAATACATGCCATTAATTAATTAAAAAAATAATGAAAATTCATTTTAATAGGTCTGGGAGATGATTAGAAGGTTCTTGGGAAAATAAGTAAAATACCAACATGGGAATTCCCTTTTAATAAAGCATTCAAAGATAATCAATTTGTAAGATGTCCAAGGAACATAGACAGTTTTTTGGTTCTTTAACCATTTCAAATGGGAAACTCTATTTACAAATGACATTAGGGCCATGTCTTAAACATTCCATATATCACTACTAACATCAAATCATAAGGAATCATCAATTCAATAGACCAATAAAGCATAAAAGTCTAATCACTACTTCTTAACATAGAAAACAATGCAACTATATTAGAGGGGTGTTATTATAAAAACATGACTTTTTTATTAATAGATCATTAAGAATATTTAATAATTTCATTCAATGATCACAATTCAATTTTATTGTGGAAGCATTAGGCTGGAAACGAAATCTTTCATAAATTTAATGGAAAAATGATAGGGATCCTATCTAAAAAGAAGACCAAGACAAGTAGAACACTTTGGCACTTGACATTTTCAATGGTAAAGATCCCTCCACACTTTCACACAAATACATTCCAATATATATAAACACCCCTTAATCCAATGTACATCCCCCCCCCCCAAGAGGGAATATTGACAAGGAAGATATATATATATATATAAATATATATATATATATATACGAATGTAATCCCTCTAGAAGACACCAAATTCTCTCGAAGCGTTGAAGGAAAGTTGAAACCATCTCAGAAAATACAAAGAATTTAAGGAAAAATACTAAGAACATAGAAAATATGAATGTCCCAAATATAAATTGAGTGAAAATTAAGAATGGAGAAAACCCTTACCCCAAAATGATGGCGACGGACCAAATGAAACCAATCTACTTTGCCTTGAGTGGAATATGTCATAACATGAACAAGGTCAACCCAAGAGACCATTCACATAACCTAACATCAAAGGAAAACACCAAAAAAAATTAACTGCAAACCCTAGGGTTTTGGATGAATAAGAGGGGTGACATGGAGACAAAACTCAGCTAGAAAGAAGTGGATTAAAGAACCATGGAACATAATTTAATGGATCAAAAAAATGGGATTAAATATGGAGAGATCATCATGTGAAGAGGGATCCATAGAGAGGGGTCTCATGTTCCTAGAGTGGAAGTGAGAAAGGGTCTATCATGCATTTAAGTGGGAGAGGGAGACCCCAAGGGTCTTTTAAAAAAATAACATAATAATAATCATCATCATCATCATCATCATTATCATCATTATTATCATCATCATAGTAATAAAAATATCATTATCATTATTTTTATTATTATTAAATATTTTCTTTATTTTTTATTCCCCATTTAATTTAATTTAATTTAATTTCGTTTTAATTTTAATGTCATGACCCTCCTTCTTCAATATGAAGGAAGGGATGGAAAAGTTCCTACCCTTCCATCCTCATGATTAAGGAGAGATAAAGTCTTCTGAGTTATGCCTTCAATGGGACCTAGAGTGGTGACTGGCACCAAGGGTATATAATCTCACATAATATGGAAGACATTGCCCTTTTTATAGAACATGATCGGGAGATAAGATGGTAAATCACAAGCAACCCAAAACACAAAAAGTAAAAGCAAATCCAAAATCAATTGCCACGTAAATTTTCAATAAGTAAAGCAGATATAAGGTAAAACAAAAATCCACATTAAATTACCATAGGAAAAGTGAATAAGCGGGAACAACAACTAAACCCAATGCATGAGTTAGTAAAGTCCAGCATGGTCCTCAAAGTAGTCCTAGAAACCTAAAAACAGTTTTATATATGTAGGTTGATCATACGAGTATACACGGTAGGGAAACTAAAGCTTCTTGTGCATAAGTGAGGGAACACACTAACGTCCCTATGAGAAAACAATAGAACCTCACTACACCTACCAAGGAATCTAACCATCCCAGACTCACTAAGGCACGCTAAACAAAATAACAAAAGTCAAGTAAAGTAGTAGTATAGGAACATCCAAATTTTGGTTCTCACACCACTTTCCCATTGGTTAAATGCTCATCCCTGATGGATAACTTCTTGATGTTACCACTCTTCCCATATGCAGTCCCACTACCACAACCTACCCACACACACCAAGGCCTCAGACCACATATAATCCCGCATGCAGACACCAAGGCCACAACTACCACACCTCTCGCCCAAAGACACATGGGCCTCATCCCAAAGACACTTGGAAAAACAATCCTAACCCATATTCACCTAGACCTTTCATCTAAAACAAACCCTAGTCCAAAGGATATTGTTCTATGGTAAGACTCAAGAAATTACAGCCACCCTGAATACGCTCGTGTAGTAAGAACGTAGAAGAGAGTGTGAGGAAAAATGTTAGTGGACAACCATCCATATTCCCATCAAGATGTTGGGAAACACACCCTCCCCCAATAAATATAGGTGTACGTCACATGGTGCTGAATAAGGGTGGAGTGTATATAAAAATCACAGGGAACTACAATTTATACATATAGTTAATTAAACACTCATCACATCTTATGGGTTCTAAACAACCAAACAAACAATCCCACTAGTACCACATTTGCTGCTACCCCTATATGCACAACCAGATAATAGCTGCTACCGAGTATAAACCCAACCCCTTTTTCATTTAACCACGTACCATTTATTTATTTAATTGATTCACTTTAATATATTCTAGAACTACCAAGAAACAACCATCCATAACAATATTAGGATAACAAGAAGAACCAAACTGCATTACCACTACACAAAAACACAAAACCATAATTTTCGGTCCCATTTCACAACAACACAAACCCAGATTTTCACTACCAGTGCACAATAGCATAAAACTAGATGTGCGGTCCCACTGCACAACATCACAAAACTAGATTATCAGTCCCACTGCATGACCCCATTCAACCACTTCCAAATACCATTCATCAAATTTATACCACACAATCATAATATATCCCCAATGTAGTCCCATATCCCAACGTCGCTCTGTGGCCGTAATACAAACAATATCAATTTAGCTGCCTAAATGTGCATCCATTCCACAAACAATTAGTCTCTCGGACAGGGATACCAACTCACCACCAATAACGCCCCACACACAAATCCCATAGAAACTACCATTTTAACAACAACTCCACTTCACTAACTTACCACACCCTTCTCAGATAACCAACTACCTTTCCCATCCCTGCACCCATAGTCGTGCTCCCAACAGAAGCACCACACAACTCACACAAAAGAAAATAGAAAGTAGCACTCGGACACACCAAAAAATAGAACATATATATACTTATATATTTATATTTAGATTTGGTAAAAAATATTCTTTAATCCTCTTGATAAATATAGGTGATCATACAAAGGTTTTAATCTATGGGAATATGATTTAATTAACTGAGTTTTCGTGTTTAATCATATTTCATGTTACGGCCGATTATCAAACATTATAACAAAACAAACAGAACACAACCAGTGCATAAGAAAATACCACAAACATCCATGATTTTATAAGGAATTCACCCACAACAATACATAATGAAACAAAGATAAAAAATAAAATAGATGATTAAACATCAATCCACTCCCAACCCATTATGCCATTACCTCGTTATCTGTTGATCTTGATCTTATTTATGCCATGTTTTAAGAAATAGTATTCATAGTTCATCATAAGAACTCATTATTACACCCACCCCTCATGATGCACAATTTAAGAGAGATAGAATAAATCCCTAATTAGATTATCAAAGGATCGAAGTTCCCCCTTGTGCCAAGAACATGGGATTACATGAGAAATAGTAAACTCCAAGAAAACTGAGCAGGAGGGCTCTATCGCATGAACATGACTCATATAGGGAGGAAGGATATAGGTGCACCAAGAGGGAATTAAAAATATAATGGTAAGGGAATATCGTGGCTTTGAAGATCCAGATGATATATTAAAGGAAGAACAGTTTTAAAAGGCAGTAATCATGGAATCATGGTCAAGATCCCACAGTTTGAGTATCTCAAGTCCCCTGAAATGTTAGTATATTAATGATTTAATTAATTTACCTCAAAATAATCTTAAAAACTAAAAAAATATATCTAAAATAGTTTCAAATAAATTAAGAATTATGGGAGAAAAACTAGAAAACTGGGAAAAACTGAGAAAATGGAAGATGAGTCACCAATGGGTGAGTTACCAAAGGGTGAGTCACCAATGGGTGATCTACTAATGATAAATATTGATGATAATCCACTGATGTGGATCCACCAATGGTTGAGTTACCGATGTGACCTAACAATACTAAGCCACCGACACCTCAACCTACAGATGCCATGTCCTACCGATGCCTAGAGTCACCGACACGGACGCTCCTAAATCACTGATGCCGACACTCCTATCTCACCAATGTTGATGCACTGACATTTTGACGCATTTACATGACAATGAACTAACATGACAATTCCGTTTCCCGGAGTCAGTGATCGAAAAAAATGAATAAACTGTAAATTTTGAAAAACCCTTGACATGATCCATCGTTTCCTCCTAGAACACCCTATACACAGGTTTTTCATAAAGGAATAGCCCGAGGAAAAATCTGAGTTGTTAAATAAGATACCTCTCAAACTATTCTTGTCCTCAATAATTCAAAAATGACCCATAAGAAAGAGAGCATGAGCAACCACTCCTCAGGATACCTCTCAGGAGAAAACCACATATTGTTATTCTAATGCTGGAGTAAATAGCTCAACATCTGAAAACATCTCCTTATCATATATCTCTTGAACCATTCTAAAAACACTAAGGGCCCCGCTTCCCCCCAAAAAACCACTCAAACACCAAGCTTGCACAATAAAGACACAGGGATTAGGGACATCCTTCCCCCAGGTCAAGATATTATTTGCTTTGGGTGGCACTGACTCACCCGTACATGAATAATCACATCCATATTAATGCATCTAGATTAGGGATCTAGTCCTAACATACCCACATCTACGAACTCTTCACACACATTCATATTTTAGGGAAACAACTTATCTTACAACAGAAAATGTTAATCATTACATCATAAGAAAGTCACAGATCAAAACAAAATAGAATAACTCAGAACATATCGGGTATAGGGAACGCATTTGTGACTCTCACTCCCAGTTACTCTCATTGAGGCCACCATCCCTCCATAACACAAGAACCAAAGTGATGGTCCATCCATGGAGAACCTTCTCCTTACAATCCTCGATTCTTACCGATCATTTCATAAATTTCATGTCGTCCTCGATATCTAACTCTCCCCCATCATTGACATGGGAGTAATTGTGTAGATACCAACAGAGCTGGGAGATATGGAAGACTTCATGGATTTTCTCCAACCATAGTGGGAATGATATCTGATATTCCACTTCTCCAACTCATCCCAACACCTAGAAAGGTTCGATGAACCCAAAATAAAGCTTTCAACCCTTACATAACCTCTTCTTCCCACGCTGAGGGGAAACCATTAAGAACATGTGGTCTCCAAACTCGTACTCCAAGGGCCTCCTCTGATGATCGACATACAACTTTTTTCAGTCCTGATTCACCTTCATCTTCTCACACACAAGATAGACCTTCTCTGACATGATTTGCACTATATTTGGTCCAAGAATGTCTAATTACCCAATCTCTATCAAGTATACGGGTGAACGACATAGTCTTCCATACAAGGCTTCGAATGGTGCCACATCAATGTCAGAGTGATATATATTATTGTACGAATACACTACTAGGGTCAAGTGTCATACCCAGGATCCTCTGAAGTCCAAGACACACAAATGTAGAATATCTTCCAATTTACAGATGGTCCTCTCTGTCTTCCCTTCCGTTTGAGGGTTGAAAGTAGTGCTAAGGCGTAATTGAGTGCCAATGGAATTCTATAATCCCCTCCAGACATGAAACTAAATTTTTTTTCCTGATATGAGAGAATGGTTCTTGTAAATCCATATATCCACACCACCTCATCCACATACCTCTACGCTATGGCATCCACTTTTATAGACTCCTTGATTGCTAGGAAGTGAACTTATTTTTTCATTCGATCCACCAATACCAAGATATCATCATAGCCTCCCTGATCCTTGGGTACTCCGATGATGAAATCCATTGAGATGTCATCCCACTTCCATTTGGGAATGTCTAAGGGCTATAATAGATCACCTGGAACATGGTTCTCAACCTTCACCTTTTGAAACACTAGGAACCTTGCAATAAATTATTCCACTACAAAAATACCCTTGGGCCACCAAAACTACTCCCTCATGCCTCGATACATTTTATAAACTCCAAGATGCTCCGTCAAGGGTGAGCTATGTAACTCTCAGTGAACTATCTTGTGCACTACACAGGGAAAAACATCTTTCCATGAAAAACACCTAATTCTGGAAATCCTTTGACCATCCTTCTAGAGAATCACCATGGGCAACACAATAACGCATCACTTCATCCTATGAGTCTCCCCACTAAGACTTCTCCACCTACGACACCATTGATGAATACGCTTTCATCTAAAAAATATAACCTCTACCACTGTCCTCTCCAGCATCCAGGAACAAAGCGTCTAAATCCTCTATTGCATCAAAATAATCTGTGTGATCCCGAACTACCTCTTTTTGTGACTTTCTACTCTAGGCATCAGCCAAAACATTCCATTTTCCTAGGGTGTAAGAGATCTCCTATTCGTAGTCCTGGAGAAACTCTATCCACATTCTCTATCAAAAGTTCAGGTCTTGTTAGGAAAATATATAGATCAAGTTCTTTTTATCATGGAAGACCAAAAAGTGATCCTTGATGAAGAAATTACACCACAAATTCATTGTGAACATGACCGCTACATGATCCATATCATATGTGTCATAGTTATATTCACGAGGAAGTAATGACCTAGATATATAAGTGATTAATCCCCACTACTTCATCAGCATACACCCCATCACTATGTTGGAGGAATCACAGAATACCTTGAACAATACTCCTTCCTCTGGAAACCTGAGCACCAGGGCACTATCTAACTTCCCCTTCAGATAGATGACAGTTGTCCCACACTGCTCACTCCATATGAAGGCATGGTATTTTTAGTTCAAAGTTGTCAATGGAGCCTTAACTCAAGAGAATTTGGGCATGAATCTCAAATAATAGCAAGCTAGTCCTAGGAAGCTATGAACCTATGCCAAATTCATGGGTTTTACTGAACAAACAACTGCTTCAACCTTTACCATGTCCACTTTTATCCCCTGCTGAGACACTATGTGTAAAAATATGTGAACTTCTTGTGTCCACATATTTCACATAGACAACTTCCCCTAGAGCTGGTGGTGTTAGAGGACGTCCCAGATAGTCCTCAGTTGCTCGGTGTGCTCCTCCTACAATCCTGACTAGATCAAGATCTCATTGATGAACATGACAACGAACTAGTCTTTGTACTCACGGAAAATAGACTTCATCATCCCCATGAACATAGTTGGAGTGTCCGTAAGGCCGAACGATAGGACCACGAACTCAAAGTTACCATACCTACACCTGAAAGCAGTCTTTGGGTTTTCACCCTCCTTCACCCTCAACTGGTGATATCAATAACATAGATCGGTCATAGAGAACCAAATTGCTCCCTTCAACTAGTTGTAAAGGACTCCGAACCTCTAAAGGGGGTAACGGTTCTTGACTGTCACCCGATTCAGTCTCCGGTAGTCTATACATAGTATTTGTCCGTTGTATTCCTTCTTCATCAACAAGACTGAATCACCCCATGTAGACACACTTTCATCGATAAAACCCTTCTTCATCAGGTCATCTACATAAACCTGTAACTCCCACAACCCAGAAGGCACCATTCTATAGAGAGCCATTGAAATCGGAAAGGCATCAGGATTCAAGTCTATCCTAGACTCAACATCATGTCGAGGCGGTAGAGTCACAACCTATTTGGGGAAGACATCCAATAATTCAATGAAAACCCCTGAAACAACCACTATCTTTGTATCTTACAATTCCATATACAACTCAGGTAACAAAGAAAGATGAGTCACCACTCTCCAGCTTCCCTCCTAACAACTCCAATCACCAATGAATGTTATGCGTTGGCCACCCATATCTAAGAACATGAACCTTATTCGAAATAATTCGATAATAGAGTGCACAGAAAACAATGATTCCATACCTTGGATGACATCATATGGAGACATTTGTAGTAGAAGAAGATCCCCACTAGGCTGATATGGACCCAAACATCAGTCTACATCCTTGAAAAAATCAAATAGACTAGTATGACCTCCAACTCGCATACTCAACACCCAGGGAATGGAATGTCTCTCTACGTATAGGCCCAGATCACGGTCTAGACCAGGTGCAACAAAAGAGTGAAGAACCTAAATCAAACAATGAACATGTAAGGGTACTAAACAGACTGATCATACCACGAATGACCTATGGCCCTGCTGAAACTGCTACCTATGTGGCGTGAAAATGTCCACACCCAACTCCTCTTACCCTCATATTTCGACCACGTCCCCGACCACTCCCTATTTAAGGACCCTAAGAATCACCCTAAGGTTGGCCACCTCCGATACCATATACCCTTGGTGGAGAAGGACCTAACTACCCCTATTGATGGAAGGTCCAGACCGGAAACTACGACTATTGAGGTGGGCACTGAACATTCCCAACCCCACTATACGATGCTCCAACTGGAAACTAGTTATGAAGATGTCCAAAACACCCATAGACAAAGTACTTCAGCCCCATGACCATGGTGAAAGGGGGAGGACTAGAATATCAAAACTGAAACTATTGAGGCCTACTCTCTGCTGGCCAAAACTTGGAAGGCCCTGACGTCGTACACCTGCTACTAACAGCCTTCCCCTTTGATGAACTCATACGGATCCTCTCTCACAGTACACATCCCGTCAAGTGCCTCCTTTCCACTACTTCATCCTTCTTATGAACCTCCATGTATGTCGATAGAGTAAAGGTAGTGAAGAAATAATGAAGAAAATGTATGAGTGCCTCCTCCAATTGTCTAGCTCGGGACTCCTCATCAGGAAAGATATTTGGTATGATGAACAACAGATCTTTGATGTTTATCCTCAGTTCCCTTAGCAACATACTCCTCTATTGGAGGGAGAGATGATCTTTCCTCTTCTCGACCTTCATCATGGAAGAAAAGAATTCTGCTCAGAACTCCCTCTCGAAGTCAGTCCAAAAAACATAAGTCCCCTTCCTCTCCATGAGGTAATGAATCCACCACTTACATGACTCTCCCCTCATCTTGATCACCCCTAGAGGAACTTAGTACTCTGTCAGGGCCCGAATCAAGTTAAAAGTGATCACCATCTCCTCAATCCAACTCTCTGTCTCCATGTCTGATATGCTATACTCGTACTTTCCCAGAGTCTTCTGCTGGAGGGCATGAAGCTTCTTCTACCACTTGTCATCTTCATCCTCTCGATCAGCCCTTCGCTGACCAGCTAGTTCAACTTATTGTTCCTCACCTACTCATACATCATGTGAGAAATGTCAGAGTTCCATAGTTGAAAAGGTATACAAGAAATTCCTAATCCCAGGTATTACGGAAATATCCTTTTTAAATTCATTTCGACTCAATATTTATTCAATTTCTCGAAATTCCCTACTCAAAAAAGAACACAAGTCATTATGATGGAAGTACCTTTCTTAGAGACATTAACCTGTAATAAGTTTAGCCTCACTTGGTCATTAAGTAGGTCTAGATTCCTTTCATCGGATCATGAGGGGGGCCTAAAATCTCATGTCTTATCCGGTTTTCCCTATCCTATTTCATGTACCATGATTTCCTTACATAATTTACCTACCATCCCAGGAATTCCTCACTCTTCCAAACTCCAAACTCAATCCTATCCCTCAACTCCAAAACAAATAGACCTCCCTTTGATACCATTTTTCCATGACCCGAATTCTTTAAGATGTGGGAATGTACAGAAAAGTGACTCATCCTTCCTTCCTCAAGATGAAGGAGATATAATGACCCTCGAGTCCTACCTTCAGTAGGATCCAGAGTTATGACTATCACCGAGGGTATAGAATATCACATAATATTAATGGTATTACCCTTTTTATATATCTTGGTTAGGGAGATAAGATGGTAAATACTAAGAAACTACAAACACTCAAAGTAAACGAAATTCCAAAATCCATTCCCACATTCATTTTCAATAAGTAATGTTGATACATGGTGCAACAAAACTCCATAGTAAATTACCAAAGGAAAAAATAATAACAAGAAACAACAACTAAACCTGATGCCTAAGCTAGTAAAGTCTAGCATGGTCTTCAAAGTCCTCCTAGAAACCTGGAAACTTTTTTATATTTGTTGGCTGAGAATATGAGTATACTCAATAGGGAAACTAAATCTACCAATGAACAAGGGAGGGAACACACTCATGACCTTGTAAGAAAATAGTATAACCTTAATGCACCTACCAAGCAATAATGACCATCCCAACCTCACTAAGGCACAATCACAAAAACAATGCAAGTCAAGTAATGTAGTAGTATAAGCACATCAAAATTGGGGTACCACGCACCACTTTCCCACTGGTTAACTGGTCATCCCCAATTGATAACGTCATGATGCTACAACTCTTCACATATGCAGCCCCACTGCCATAACCTTCCCCCACACACTCGGGCCTCAAACCACACACAATCCCACCCACAAACACTTTGGCCACAACGACCACACCTCTTGCCCAAAGACACTTAGTCCTCATCCCAAAGACACTTGGGAAAATAATCCTAGCCTATAGAAACATAGGCCTCTCATCTATAAAAAACCCTTGCCTAAAGAATCTTGGAAAATGGTAGTCCTCAAGCCATTATAGCCTGCACGGATATGCTTGAGCAATAAGAACTCGGAAGAGGGTGTGAGGAAAAATTTAGTGACCAACCATCCATACTCCCATTGGGATATTGGGAAAGTCACCATCACCCAAAAAAATTGAGATGTTAGGAAAATGGTGTTCAAAAAGGGTGGTGTGCATATAGATGTCACAAGGAACTAAAATTTATTCAAATAGTTAATCATATACTCATCCCAACCTATGGGTTTTAAACAACCTAACAAATGATCCCAAAAGTATCACTTTTGTTGATACCTTTATATGCACAACCCCACAATAACTACTTCCATGTATGAAGCCAGCCCCTTTTTCATTTAACCACTTACTGTTTATTTATTTAAGGGACTCACTCTACTCTATTCCAACACTACCGGGAAACTACCATCCATAACCATATTAAGGAAAAAACAAAATAAAATTACATTCCCACTACCCATCAGTAAACAACCATGCTTTTTAGTCCCACTACACAACAGTAAAAACCAGATTTGTAGTACCATTTCACAATAACACAAAACCAGATTTTTATTCCCACCACACAATAGCAGAAAACTAGATTTGTAGTCCCAATGCATGCCCCTATTCAACCACTACCAACTATCATTCTTCAAAGTTATACTGCACAATCCTAATATTTTTTAAAGCAGTCCCACTGTCCCACATCGTTCCATGACCACAACACAAAGAAATTAATTTTAGTTTCCTACAAGTTCATCCATCCCACAATCCATCACTCTCTCATACTGGGATACCAAAACATCACCAGTAATTCCCCCGAACTAACTCCCATAGTGACTACCATTTTAACCATATCCCTACTACACTCTTATACCACTCCCTTCTCGAAGAACCAACTTTCTTTCCCACCCCGTCACCCATAACTGTGCTCCCAACTACAACACCACAAAACTCAGCCAAAACCAAACAGAACGTAGCACTCAACCACACCTAACAATAAGATATATATATATATATATATATATTCATATTTGGTAGACATTTTTCTTTAATCATATTGATAATCAAGGGTGATCATACGAGGGTTTTCGTCCTGGGGCATCCAATTCAACTAACCAACTGTACGTGTTTAAGAGGATTTCATGTTTCATCCAATTATCGAACATTGTAAAAAAAATGGAACTCCACCAGTGCAAAAAAAAGGCCACCAATGGCCATGATTTTCTGAAGGCATACATCCAAAAAAATTATATGGAAACAAGGATAAAAAAAATAAAATAGATGATCAAACATAAATCCACACTCGGCCCATTATATTAATACCTCATTATCTGTCGATCATGTTCTTATTTATGTATTGTTTTATGAAAGAATATTCACCGTTATTCATATGTAATCATTACTACATCCACCCATAATGATTTAAAATTTAAGGTAGAAAGAATAAATTCCTACTTGAATGATCAAAGGATCAAAGTTCCTCCTTGCGCCAAGAATAAGTGATCACGTGAGCAGTGGTAAACTCCAGGAAAACTGAGCAGGAGCGCTCTAGAATAGGCACACAACTCATCTGGGGAGTAACACTCTAGTCTCACCAGGAGGAAAATAAAAACATACTAGGAAATTGAGATCCTGAATTTGAATAATTAGATCCTATATTAAAGGAATAATGGTTTTAAAAGACATTAATCATGGAATTGTTGTCAAGATCACTGGGTTTGAGTATCTCAAAGACCCCAAAATGATAGGATATTAAAGATATATTTGATATCCTTAAAAAAGCTTTCAAAAATTTCCAAACAAGGCTTAAACTCTATTTACATCAAATAATATGTAAGAGGGGAGAAACAGAAAAACTGGGAAAAACTGAGAAAAATGTAGATGAGTCACCAAAGGGTGAGTCACTGATGGCTTAGTCACCGATGAGTGAGTCACCAAAGGGTGAGCTACTGACGTGACCTACCAATGCTAAGAAACCGACGTAGATCAACCGATGGGTGAGATACTGATACGACCTATCGATGCTGAGCCACCGACACCGACCTACCATCGCAATGACCTACTGTTGCCTCGACCTACCGATGCCCTGACCTACTGACGCCCTAACCTACTGATGCCCTGACTCATCAATGCCATGACTCACCAACATTGATGCTTCTGAATCACTGATGCTGACACTCATTTCTCACTAATTCTGATTCACTAACATGCCAACACAATTACATGTTGATGCACTGACATTCCAACACCAACGCCCTGAGTGTTTTTAAGAAAGGGAATTCCCTTGTGTGGCCTTTTCGAACCCTCCACACAAGGAAACCCCCCTCCCCACGAAGAGGTCACTCCGGAGAGAGCCCCAGCCGGGAAGGAGCCGTTGCCAGCCGAGATGGCAGAGCGTCCCGGAGGGTGACAACCCGGGCGGCGATGGTTCGTCAAGCAATCCGTCAGCACGGGTGGGTTGCGCCTCATTTTTCCCACCCAGTCAGAAACCGGGTGACCCGGCAAGGCAAGTGGATCCCGGGGGAGAGGTTCGCCCCGAAAGCGGACTCCCAGGATTCGAACCCTGTACCTCCCAAAGAACGGCATTGTTGTACCCCTCTCCTTCACCACTATGCCACCGCCGAAGCGGGCACCAATGCCCTGAGTCACTGATGGAAAAATTGAAAAAAACTGTAAATTTGGTAAACACTGAAAATGAGCCACCATTGCCTCCCATAACACCCTAAACACTGGTATTTTACAATGGAAAGACCTGTGGAATATATGGGTTATTAGATTTAATTTTACTAGTTAATTTAATAAAAATAAATCTCATGGTTTTGCTGTTGAGGGTTGCACGATTTCAAACTAACTGCTCGGCCCTCCCCGCTTCTCCTGACAATAGGTTTCGAAAAATGGTTCTCCTGAAATATGAAAGCCCCCCCCCACCCCGGTCCTTGAAATATATCCAAAAATAATGAATTGAATTTATGAAACTCTTATAATTAAGTTCTGAAGCTCATCTTCAGAAACGGCTCATCCAGTAAATGCTAAAAGTTCAAATTCCATTCGATATTGTCTGGTTAAAAACACGGGACATTACAACCTTCCCACATTAGACATTATTATCCCTAAGAAGCCTTAAAAACCATGAAAATATCACCCAACCTATAGGTATCATGAAGTCTCATTCAAATGCTTGAGATGAATTTTCCAATGCCAAACACACCTTTCACCACTTCTCAAACACACTTCACTTAAGCTATCAAAGACCAATCTAACGCTCATTTTCCAACTGTAACACCAATATTGAACTTACCCAAGAACATTTATCTATAGAACTAATCACGTCTTCCACTAATTAAAAATATTTCCAAATGTACTTCCCACATTATGATTTAACGTGAGAAGGTGCTAATTCTGAGGCAGAACACCTCCATTGTCTGAATTTCATTACGAAGAACACCTCTAAGCATTATAGAGACACTAAAGGTGTGATTTTATTAAGAATAATGAACCTCATTACTTACGAGGTCATATCAGGGACCCCATCATAAAGAAACTGTCGAATTCTAGGTCAACCAAATAGAAATAGTCACTCAAGCATTCCTTGAAGACACTGTCAACTATTAAACCACACCTACCCTTACTTGATGGTGTGCTTCAAAATGATTATTTATGAACATTTATATCATAAAAAAGAGAGAGAGAAATCAAGATTGTATGGTTGACTCGTCTCAAAGTTTACCTTCTTAGATAGCCAGTGCATTTCTGACTAAACGGAGTTTCCTTCTTCTAAGGAATATCACATTCACGATGAACATTTCCACTAAAGTCCATACCTAACACGAGGATATTCCTTGGTCAAAAAGTCACATCCAAGCCCCACAACAAGTCTGGGATAACTTCAGATTGAAATTAACAGAGTGTAAGAAACCAACCCAAGGTAGTTTATAATCCATGTTTATAGGTAATTAATTGGTACAAATCCAAAATGCCCACATTAGAACATTGGGTGAGCCCATAGTCTCATCAACCTTGCGGTCAAGTCAAAATAAATGGTCGATATCTAAAATTTCATCCAAGGCATTCCTACACTGGAATCCATGGGTCACTCAAGACTAACCAAACCTTGATAAGAACTACTTTTCCGAATTCAACACTAGGATACCACATAAACTACCCAAAAACGTTTAACTATAGCATAGAAAAAGACCAACACTCACTTAGTGTATCAAGGACAATGTTAGTATAGGGGCATGCTTGTATCTCAAGGAAGAGTAAAATAAGATAATTTTAAAGGTTACCAAAAAGAAAATAGTTGAACCACTACTACTAAATACCTTAGAAGAAACTCGGGTTCACCCACTGATACATCATCATTAGCCAATCATCGAGCCTTTACCACCCAAGGCATCCGGTTATTGTTCATACATAACCATCAAAGTACACCCACAACCAATGGTGTTTCTAGAAGGTTTCATACACCTCCAACATCATGATTTTGAGAAATCACTGACATGATTTTAAGTTCACAACCCTCATAGGTATTTAAGCAAGCCCAACCATTCTCCAATGGACCTGTTTGGTTTTGTTCGTTTTACCCATAAGGAAACTTATTTAATAAATATGACATGAAACTCCCAACAATAGGAGTTTCCTAATTGTCAAAAATAATAGATATACTAGCATCTCAAAAAATGATAGGTTGTAACATCCATAAACATAAAAAATTAAACAATTGTATTGAAAATCAAAACGAAACCAATCGGTGTGTCAAAATACCAGTGTCTCTAGAAGTGATATAGACCAATAGGATGAACTTGATTTCTTTGTGCCTCAGTGACTCTACTCTCGAGATGACCTAAAATCATACTCAACAACACAATGCTTAACCATTCTACTCAACTCGACCAGTTCGTTACAACATTTAGAAACATGATGGTACCTCATACAAGAACACATACTACCCCCAAGTTTTAGAGAAAAACAACACATCCTAAATACTATTAATAGGTGTGTAATCCCCATGAATTCAAGTATATGATTTCCCATAAAAGATATTAAACCCAAATTTGTGCTTCCCAAATTATTTTGAAACAACTAGAGACCTATTGAGCTTCCCAAAAGAAAAATGGAATGGGCCATGCGACCTTGAAAATGGTTAACCATGCCCTAGGAATGCATAACCTGCTGAAAATAGGCATTACGCGATGCTCATACCCATAACCAAGAAAAGGAAAACACGACCACCTATCCAAACATGGGTTTCATTTAGAAAAAAAGAGTCATACATAGGATAATGACACTTGAATGGAACCAAATGTTAGAAAGCTCATGGTACTAGCGAGGCATTGAATCTCTAAGGGTTCTACCTACCACGGGCTAGCCCCTTATAAAATAAAATAATGTTGAACCTAACTCATTGTAATTCCAAAAAATAGTCACTATGCTCAAAAGTCAATCGTATAATTCATTTATAAAAAGAAAAAACCTACAAAAAACGTTCACACTTCCATTACAAAGAAAATAAGTGAGAAACTTTAAACTACCATTAAGAAGAAGTTTTAAAAAATTAAACCACCTAGGGTTCCATTTGATTCCATTTTATTGATTCAAATTTAAATCTATAAACATCTAAAATATTTTATTCAAAACTTCAATACCATTTAAAAACAAAAACACTAGACATAGATTTTAACCAACAACCTAATTGAAAAATAGGAAAGTTGTTTTAAAAAATCCTTTAAAATATTAAACATTCGTATACATCTCATATTTATTAAAAAGTTGAATAAAATAATTCTCCTTAAGTTATATAAGGTACTGAAACATATAAGGTTCCCTCTAAGCTAACCTAGTTTCATTTGAATGCAAACTAATAGCATTTTATTAGTTATTAAAGTTTTATAACACTCATAGAGGGTTATCACCTAAGAAACACACCATAACTAACCAAATTTGTTCTAGTTGTGCATTTTAGAGTAAGACAATTCATTTCATATTGAAAACCAAATAGATTTCACATTATTACAATTCAAAACACATCATGCCTTTACATTTATTATGGGCTTATATTTCCCAATTAATAAGTCCCATAAAATTCATATATTAAAAATTGTCTCCCATTGATCGTAACCAATCCAATTTAACATTTTAACTTTAATAGTCTTTTACATTTTAGTAACAGCCTACCATAATTTATTGATATAAAAAAATAGCTTGACATCTCGAAAAAAACACATAGAAGCATGCTACGACATAGAACAAGGAATATAAAGAAAAGATCATGGAAAAATGATAAAACTAAACACCCAAGAATGTTATCGATATAGTAATGATAAATAAATAAAAATCATTGAGTTTTACTCAAGGTACACAGTCAAATAAATAGGAAAACTAAAATGAAACTATATTTTATAGAACATGCATGAAATGTAAATAATTATGTGCCTATAATGATTTATATCATGCTTTACCCATTCCATGCTAGGCCAAGGGTAAAATTCCATAAAATTAAATAAATCATCAACATCATAAAATACATCATTCACTCAAGGTGAAATCATATCAACTATAATAACAAACAACATGAACAAAAATCCCATCCCTGGCCACACAATCATTTCCAGTTTGGGGGTGATCAGTCCCAAGAATGACTATTTACCAACCATAAACAAATTCTTAGAATCTAATCTACCATCCCAGAATAGTAATACAAAAGGAAAAGAAACCTCCCCTTGATAATACTTTTTATCATCCTGACCCAACTCACCACTATGATAATGGTTGGACTAATGGATCATATCGCCATAGGAGCACCTTCCCAAATACTAGGGGTTTTCGACAAGTGATGATGGTATAAAGATGTCATAGTGGGGAGACAATACCTTCTTCTCAGAGAATCACATTGGATTATTTGAAAATAAAAAAAAGAAACAATGGAAGCATTATAATAAATGGAAGATGTTTATTAGCGAAAAAATAATATAACTTAATAAAATTATAATGGTTAATTCCAATTCCATATAATTATGAATATAATTTTAGATGTTAATAAAATGTAAAAGTACTAAAAATTAATAAAAGAATATAAAAATTCAATGGTCAACTCCTTAAGAATCCTGAGAAAGATCCCAGTCTAGTGCACCCTAGCCCATATGTACGTAGCATAACACAAGAAATGAATCCAAAGACCTACGATAAAGAAGATATACTCAGGTTCAAAATAGTTCTTGATCAGGGTGTGAAGTCATAATTTCTGTAGGTTATCACCCATGGTGTCTAGCCCAATCATGTACCTGATATATAATATAAATAAGTGAGAATGTATAAGAAGAAAAATAATAAAGTGATTCTATATAAGTAGAAAACAACCCACCCAGGTTTCTACATGACACCTAGAGGCTATACATACTTCGACACCTTACCACATGTCTAGGTATGTGGGTAGATCCTCCTATATCATGATGTATGAACAAAATTTGTGGAAGATTCTCATATTGAGGATGAATAACTCAGAATATACTATATACATTTTCCCTCTTCCCCCTGTCATACCAAAATCTCACCCTCTAGAATAACTAAAATCCCACCCTCAGGTATCGTGTGACGTTGAATCTAGACCACAAGTATATGACATGATAATATAATTTTTTCCTTTGGAATTTATTACTAGTGTGCCTATCTCTTAGGTGGAATGAAAACACGCACCAATCCCTCGGGCATCAACACCCATCTTGAGTTGTATCTAGACAAACTCAACATGTCATCAGCATAAAACCCTCAGGTATTAATCACATCAATATCACATGAACATAAAATCTAAGAAAGAAAAACACAATTATAGTATTATAAATTTCATATTCATCATCATAAAAAATGATCAATTTATAAAAATTACCATCTTTCAAACCAATTCATTTCATCAATCTAGGTTCTTAATTATAATAATATTCATATTAAAACAAATTAATTAATCATTCAACCCTAAGGTCATTAATATATTAATTAATTAGATTAGGAAAGCTGATTCTACCATAATAATGAAAATAATGTATTATTAGAAAAATTTAAAAGTCTAATCCATTAATCAAACTATTTATCTAAGTTATTATAGGGAATTAAATTCAAACAGACTGAGGCTTAATGATTTTTAAGGCTGGCACACCAATAGGGTGTCCGCATATTTGAGTCTCTATTCCTATAGGCCCAAAGGGATCCAAGGGTCAATTTTAAAATTAAAAATTATAATTTAATAGGGTTTCTTCAATTTATTTAGTTTCACCTAGCATTAAAGAGCCATCAAATATATTGTATATATTTTAAATAATTAAATTATATAGAAAGGTATTAGGTTTAGACCACCAAAATCAATTTCTCTCAAAGCATTCAACTACCATGAAGCATTTCATTAAATATATACAATTAATATCATGGAAACATTTTACATAAAATATGATTTTTTAATAATAACAAGTGGTGTGGTCTTACCACACTAATAAGTTCTATTTTCATTAATTCATTTAAAAAAATTAAGTAAGGCAAGTCATCATGAGTATTCCCTTTAATTCAAATCACCTGTGGAGTACTAGTCGTAATGAAGAAGCTAATCAAATTAAAAAAATCCATTAATTAATTAAACATAATTTAGAAATTCATTTAAACAAGTTCATGCATTACTTTTAATGTACCATGGAAAACTGGGAAAATACTTACATGGGTATTCCATTTTTATAAATCATTATATGTTTATAAATTTGTAAGATTCCCCAAGTACTTAGATAGTGTCTTGGTTCTATAACAATTTCAAAAGGGAAAATCCATTTATGAATGCCCCTAGGGGCCATGTCCTAAACATTCCATATATCAATTGTAACATAAAAGCATAAGGAAACATCAATTCAATAGGGAAAGAAAGAATAGAAGTATAATTACTACTTTTTAGCTTATAAGACAGCACACCTCCATTGGAGGGGTTTTATTATAAAAACACAAATTTGTTTATCAAAAATATAATTTAAAATATTTAAAAATTTAATTTAATGATCAAAATTCAATTTTATAATAGGAATCATTAAGTCGAAAACAAAATTGTTCTAAAATTTAAAGGGGAAAAGGATAGGGATCCTACCTCAAGAGAAGATCAAAACAAGAAAAACACTTTGTCACTTGACATTTTCATAGAAAAAGATTGCTCCACGCTTGGAACCACATAAATTTATGTATAGATTTTAAAATATATGAGTAAATATGTTAAAGGGAGATATATATATATATATATATATATATATATACCTATATATATGAGTTCAATCCTTTAAGGAGCTAACAAATGTTCTCGAAGCGATGACAGTAACACAAAACCTTCACGGTGAGGCTAAAATGGTTAAAGAAAAATACTAAGAACTCAAAAACTATGAAAGCACAAATATAAATTGAGAAACAATGAAGAATAGAGGAAAACCTTACCCCAAAATGATGGTGGTGAACCAAATCAAACCAATTTTTATCTCTTTCGGCGAAAAATGATGGAACCCGAAAAAGGTCAACTTGAGAGGATCTTATCATAGCCTAACATCGAAGGAAAACTCTGAAATTGGTTAAACCCAAACCCAAGGGTTTCGTCTAAACAAGATGGGTGATGGGGAGACCAAAACTTGGCGAGAAAGAAAGTAGATAATGAACTATAGACCTTACCTTGAAGGGTCAAAGAGAAAACAAGAAGAAATATGGATAGATCATCGTGTAAAGAGGGATTTATGGAGAGGGGGTCACGTGTGCCTAGAGAGGAAAGGGAAAAGGGGTTGTCTCACACTGTAGGGGGAGAGGGAGACCCATTGGGTCTCATAAAAAAAATCACCTAATAATAATAATATAATTATTAATAAAACATTTCTTTATTTTTTTTATTCTCTATTTATTTTAATTTATTTTATTTTCATTCTAATTATAATTTAACTATTTAATTTCTTAAAAAGAAACGACATGGTTTTTCTACTGAGGGATTTATAGTTTCAAACTAATCGTGCGCCCCTCATAACTCCTTCTAACATGTGGTTTTAGAGACCAATGCCCCATAAACATGAATGCACACCCATGTAACCCCCTAGTCCATGAACCCCATCCAAAAACAATACATTGAAGTGATAAAACTCTAATTTTTATGTTCCAATGCTTGGTTTCAAAAAATGGCATGTCTAGTAAATGCTTAAAGATCAAATTCCCCTAGCTTTTGTCCTGTTAAAAACATGGGACATTACATAATATTTGGAAAAATAGTTCCCACTAAGATAAGAGTAAAATACCATCTATAATACTCTAAACTAATCATTATATGGATTTTACTATTATAATACTATCGGAAAAAGATGTTATGATTTCATTGATGAGAAATTTAAATCCATGAAAGTAACATATCTCCCTAATAATAGTCATTTTGTACAACATGAATACCTTATTATCCAGCATTTTACAAAATTAATCATACTTTAATATAAAATTGATATAATTAAATTAAAAATCAAAATATTTGATACTATTTTTCATATTTTATTTTTAAATTTCAATCAAATTTTCCTTTTATAAATTTCATCTTCTTCAAGAAGTTGACTATCTTAGAATATTAATCCCTTAGAGAAATTGTTTATCCCACAATAAGCCTTTTTGAATAGAAAACATGACTATAATATTTTCCAAGAAGGAATTCATATGGTTTTCCAATAAGGAACTTTTATTATAGAAAACTATTGATTGAGGAATACTTGGAAACCATTCCAAAAATAATGTATTGACATTAGATAATAATAGAAATAAATATTATTATTTTTAATACTATAATCCATTGAAAAGTTATCATAAAAGTATACTCCTTTAACTTGAGTATAACCCTTATACACAACTCTTTGTTTATTTATAATCAATCCAAATTCTTTATTGAATCAACACATTATGGAGGCCCCAAAGATTTTTCAATGATTGTTCAATAAATTATTGAAAAAATGAGTAAAGGGATGTTGTCATTAGGATTATATTTATTTCAAAATACATTTATTGGTATATAATTATATTTTATACCTCCAAATATATTTTCTTAATTGAATGTGATTATAAGGGTTATTCCATATCACGTTAGGTGGCTAAATAACTATCCTCAACAAGAATTTATTCTGAACATACACTATTTTTTGAAACACCATAATATTATTTGACCAAAATAGATTAACCTTCATCACTTGTGGTACTCTCTGCTAATGAGTTTCTTTTTTAGTTACATGGTCTTAAACATTTATATCATTAGTATCAATTATATTTTTTTCATTTATTTTATAATTGTTATCATCTTTCATTTCTAATATAACATAGAATCATACCATTAAAATCTCTTCAACGAGACTTCCCAAGATGTTATCCTTTGACATTGATAATATGAGGGCTCCCAAATAATGTTTTGTTTTGAAAATTTTGGTATTATTTAAATAAATATTATATAATGGATTATCAAATTTTATTCTATAAAAATAGTGGGTTTTTTTGAACTACAACACCAGTAGTTTTTCTCTAAATGAAATAAGTAGTATCATGTTCTATCAACATGGTCCGAGCCAAATAAAAAAATATTATATTATTTTGTTTAGTCCTAACATTTTATTATGGAATTTTAGGGGAACTAAGATCATGGAAAACATTATTATAATCTTTTTAATATTCAAATATTCTATTAGTATACTCAAAACCATTATTTGTATGGAATTAATTCAAGGAGAAACCACACTCCTTTTTATAAAACCAACATAAATTCTAGGAAAACTTAATATCGTTTTATTTATGTTTCATAAATATAATATATGTGATGTGAGTGAATTAATAAATAAAATAAATAAAATACATATATCATTTTTCTATTTATTTCTCATAGTCCTGAAAAAGTTAGACTGAATACGCTTCATGTGATGACATGTGTGAATCTAAACATTATTGTTTATTGAATTTATTATCCTCCCCTTCTAGAATTAGGATCATATCTAATATTTTTAGCGATTTATATTAGTACCATCCTGAACACATTCTATTTAAGAATGATTTCTCATATTTATTTGTATTATATGCCCATGCCATATGTTCAATAGTTTTTCTTCTTCTTTCACACTAGTGTAACATGTATTATTAGTATCTCTTACTTGAAATAAGTTTCCTTTGTATAATTTTCCTCTTATTATATTCAAATAATCTTCATGAATTTTTATAATATTGTTGACTCATGTTAAAAAAGAATCAATAATTTTACGATGAGATAAATACCTAAATAATATGTATTATTTCCTCCTTGAAAAGAATAAGGGAACAGAAAAATTGTATGGGTATTAGGAGCCTTGGTCACATGAATGGTGTGGCCCTAAGGACATCACAGAAATGGGTCATACGCTTTTTGTAATCTATTCATGATTCAGATGATCCCATCTGACATGGTTTCTTGGTCTTACAAAACTTATAAACAAGTGTTCATGATCATGTGATGGAAACCCAATGTGTTCCCCAATCAGGTATGGTGTTGGTCAATAGACACATGTAAATAACCAAATATCATTGAATGAAAAAAAAGTTGAATGTGTTTAATTTTAATGTAAAATTAATTTATGCTAATTTTCATGTGAAGGGATGATGCATTACATCTAACTAGTCCATTAACCACATAAAATCCCCCGGTACATGCTAGCTTCATCACACAAAGGCTAATAGACATGTCACCATTATCCTGTAAAATAATTTAGCCAACTTTGTTTGATCATGTGATACCCTAATATGACAACCTATTAGAGTTATCTATAGGATTTATAATATAATAGATGAAAAGAAGGTACCATTATGTGAAAGGGAGTTATACTAATTTTCTTAAGAAGTTATAATAAAATTCACATGATAAATTCACAGATCATTCAAAGGAACTATAATAGGATAATTTGATCTCATGAAGGGACCCTAACAAGTCTTACCTGAACATATGAAATCCTCTTGGACATGCATCCTAAATTGATGAATACTCCTAGACATATCAGCCTAATTTTTGAAGACCATTTAGCAAGTCCATTTTGTTATGAAAAATCACATTGAAATCCAGGAGTTCAATAAATATTATAATGATAGGATGATTATGTAGTTGTTTTTTATCATAAAATAGTATGATAACTTCATGTAAGACCTATGGTGGGTTTACACAAAATGCATGATGTGGACCATTCATTATTCTTGTGATGATCACAAAACATGATAAGAGAATAATGTCATGTCCTTTGTACATGTCATCCAAGTCATGTGATTCCCTCTATACATGTTACGTAAACCATGAGAAGTCCTTTTTACATATTAGATAAGTCACATGATGTACATCTGACATGTGATTGAGATCCTAAAACATCCTCTTGAAAAGTTAGCAATGTCATGTGAAAAACTTCACTCATGTTAGCGAGATTAAACAAATTACATAGAACATGTCAGATAAGACACATGGAGTTCTTTTTACATGTGCGCATGATCATAAAATAGTCTTTAGATATGTCCGCTGGTTCGCATGATGACCCCTAGAAATTTAAGGAAGATACCTTTGAACATGCCAGGTAAAAACATAGGAAATGTTATAAAGACATCCTAGACATATAAGATTGACACCCTAGGACTTGAAAACTTTTTTGGAAGAAATACTTGGACATACACCATGAAAACCCCTAGTTGTGAACCTTCATCTAAGAATCCAATTTGCAAGGGGAGAACCCATAATTTCATAGTATTACACACTCATGAAACCCTATTGATGACATGATCTTGGATGGGAATCCATGTCATACTAATAATATTGGATGGACCTTTCGTGGTCATCATATAGATTTATCCATCAGAGGATAAAGAATAAATTTTTAAAAATGGCTTCATTCCTAATATATGTCCATAACTTCCCCAAACCTTGGGGTTAATAATAATCTCATTGATTTTAATCACATATCCCAACCATATGCATGTTATGGATAAAATAAACTATGGGAACTTAGATTTATATCAATGTAGGATATGTTGGATGCATTACTATGGACCAAACCCATATCAAATACCCCATTAGGGACCATATAATTCTTAAGTTCCATATCCATATGAAGTGAGTCTGGTCAATTTATATCCCTTGTTTCTCACACCTCGTAAGACTCATGTGGAATTCAGGATTTGTAACTATCATATATACAGAATCCTAAAATTCACCCTATTCGAGAAACCTTAGTATGTAAGCCCTATTAAATATAATGAATAAAATTCCTCCATACATGAGAATCCACCTTTGTTTAAATCCTGAAATAATTCCCATGTTGACAATCCTTTGGGAAGTAACACCTACGAGAACTAATCATTTTTTCATGCCCATCAAGGGGTTTTGGTTGGACCGAACATTGAAGACTCTAATTACTGTTATAAGTAAGATAAATAGGATTCCATCCTAAGGCCCAAGCTCTATACATAATTCCTAAGTTCTATCATACATGTTATTTCTTCATGATTTTAAACTACATGGTTTGGACCTAATAAAACAATGTTTTTTATTCCTATTCTCACAAGATATGTAAGACACCTCTGGGAGGTTCAATCCCATCCTCAAAATACTAATCACCTTCTTTGATAGCAGTAAAATCTAATGTGTCTAGTAATATGGCTTCAAAATACATGAATCCACCCATTTCTATGAAATAAAAAACGAGAACCTCATATGTATATAGATACTCGAATTAATAGAACCATTTATTTATAAAGATTCCACACCCTCTAATTTTATTAGGGTAACTAGTCCCATATAAATATCTGTAAAAGATTCATGAAAGCCTATAAGATATATAAGTGTTCCTTGGAGTAGGATATAATTCCCCATAAAGGGTTTGATGAGAACAACCTCCCATCATTGTGAATAATGTGAGTTACTAAGTTTTATAGGTTTTAAAACCCCAATTGACCACATACCTTTGTAAATAAATATCGTGACTCATTATGGATGTGGGATTTTTTGGGATTTTCCATAAGATATGAAAATGGTAAACCAGTAATGAATGATTACTCACCCATACATGAACACTAAAAAATCAATCATCAGCTCAGCAGTCATCAATAGAAAAAAATGGTGAACTCAAAATGAACCTCACTGCTACAAAATTAAATAGTTTTATTCCCATAAAGAAATTTTTTCCCAACTCTCAAATGGAAACAAAAATGGTGAACCTGATGTGAAAAATACTAAATAACAAAAATGACCAGTTGAAAATGTTTTCAACCATTTTGTTTTAATTATCCTAAAAATGGAATGTTCCACATAAAATCCTTCAATAATATTTTAGGGGTCCCATTAAATAAGGAATTCCCTCCATGTGAATTATACATGATAAAAATGGAAAATTTAATCACAAGAATTAACAATTGTGTTAGATGTGCATACCCAATCAAGAATTTTTCACACCTATGATGATGCAATGATTGATGGCGTTGTTATTTTTTGTCATTGTGACCCGATACTTATCTCACAGACACCACCATTACCTGGTATCTTTTTTTCATTAGGTAAATGTTATGGAATTCCATTCATCATAGTAACCTATGTATGTTGAATAATAACCTCACCCACCTAATACCGTTAGTGTTGAGTGGTTAATGTGATGATTTTGGAATACCAATGACATGGTATAATCCTAACCCTCACAGACATAGATATAGGTCTCCAGGTGATGAAGCTAGAAAGTTTATCTCATTCAGCAAAAGGTTAATGGAAACATGTTCCCTTATTGCCACAACCAATGACTTTAGAAACTCAAAAAAAAAATAGAACAAAAATTAACGTCATTACTACCATAGGATTTTGGATCAAAGAGGTGACTACAACTCTATCCCAGTCAACAATCTTCCTAAGGTGGATCCTATAAACCTTCATAACTATTTTTATCCTATCAGTTCCCTTTAGTTTCCTACTGAGGGAACCACCCAAAAAAATTTCCTCCCTATACACTGATGCATGGGTAACAAGGAGGTGTTGTCGGTTGTTTAAATCTATGGATAAATAAGAGTATGATCATATCCCTGCTTCCACTATTAATTAACATCAGTGTATTCTTGCAGTTTCTAGAAAATATATTCATATCCCTTCTTATTCTAATAAATTATACATGCATATTCCTAGAAGAATCATGGGGGAGGCACATATCCCTTCCACCACTAATGAATATCGTCAACATATTTTTATGGGAAATGGAGGACAAGAGTGGGATTATTTCCCATCATCAAAATAATATATATTCTAGTATATCTTGGAGACTGAGAATATGTAGCCTGTATTCTAACCACAACACTTTGCAAAAGTGTCATTAAATTTTAGTAATAGTGTAAAATATTCAGTGGTATATTCTGATTATGGTATCAATATAGGGGAAATAACATTTTTTATCCCAGTATATAGAGATGAAAATCACCATGATCTGTATGAACGGGCATTTACTCTAGATAAATCACACATTTGTACTCACATCATGGAGGATTATGAGTATATTATAGAAAAGGATGAGGCATAGGTCTAGGATCATCTACATGTTATAAATTTTTTAGGACCAAGATCAAGATGAAGGTGTTTGTTTTCAAATGCAGCATTTTTTTGTAACAAAAAATTTGTTTGAAGAAACGAAATCACATCACTTTTTATTTAGAAAAAAAATCATATTGAAGATTGATTTCAAAAGAATTTGATTCACTATAAAATTTCATCATAATGAAAATAATCTATTTGAAATAAATGGTTTTTATTGGACTCAACATGGGTCTGGAATGAAAGAGAAATTATTTTTGTGTAAGTAAATGTTCATCAGATTCACTATAAATTCGGTGTGAAAAAAGTAGTTGTTTTATAGATAATAATAGTCTTTATGACTATGATTAAACAAATGTGATGATTCATTACGAATTCTTATTTCATAAAAATAATAATTAGATTCGGGAAGTTGTGATACACTCTTTTTGGAAGAAAGTGAGAATACAAGGTGGTGTCGATTGTTTTCAAAATTATTAGGTCTGGGTGGAAGTGAAGAAAGAGATGTTGTCAATTCACTGTAGTATCCAATAATCCTTCAAAATAATAAAAAACTTTTCATACCTAGGATGATCATACTCAGGCTCAAAAAGAAAAAAAGGTCATTCCCAGAATGATCGTACCCCAAAATGAGAATATCCTGACCAATCGTACTTAAAAAGATCATATTCTGTACAATCATATTCAGATAAAGAATTTCTTGATACTGATGGGTGAAAATATAATTAGAGAATGAGATCAACAATGTCATCACCAATTTCAAAATGGTTAAATTACATTGTAGTTTTCCAACTAGGTCAAAAGAGTAGAAGAAGATTGAGTTCTGTATCTCAAGTGGGTCAAGAGAAAAGGGCAATGAGTTTTCTGGATGTACTATCAAGATGGAGCTCAACATTAAAAAGAAATGTCATATTCTTCATTCAGAAGTGGTATCCATTTCATCAAACATTTTTTTCAATTAATACACATATTTGTATTGAAGAAATTCTTATTGAAAAAAATGATACTACTGATTCAAATAGGGATAAATATTCAAATCAAAGTTAGAAGAAGAGATGAATTTTGAAGAATAATATTAAAGATTCTAGAAGAGTTGAAGAAGTCAAAATGCACTGGATATTTTAGTAGAAATTGAAATTTGGGTGATTTTTTTGAGTGGGAAAAATTTTGGGATTCCCACCCAAACCTCTTGTGTGTAACCTAAAAAAGTAAAATTACTTTTTATTTTCTGATTATTTGTATTTTTCACTATAGTAGAGATAGAAGCTCTTGTTTTTTTGTGGGAGAATGAAGATATAGTATTCATATTTTTTGAAGATGTTCTATGAAGAAGATGTCAAAGGATTAGAGACAATATCACAATGTTGTTTTCAACTAGTAATAGTACTCATGGTTTATCTTATTTAATTCATTATTGTATTCCACTTTTCAATCATATTCGGTTGATCATCATATCGGGCAGGATAATCGGTTTTGGGATTTATGTATTTTGGTTCTTAGACTGAGGAAGAATCATACTAATTTTATCAGTCTTATGAATTGATATGGTGCTGATTCATTTCTATAGAAATTTTAAAAGAAAATCGGATTGGAATAATTTTATTTGGAATAATCATACTTAGATGAATCCGACTCGAAAAATCGGACCTATTTTTACATAAAATGTCTAGGAAGATTTTACAATCTTCTGGGTAAGAAAGTGAATAATTTCATTTCAGTTGAATACAACTATGGAATTGAAAAGAAGCACATGTAACATGCGTTGTTACACAATCATTGCTTTACCCTATTTATGATAAGAGGGTTCAAACATACATTTGGATTGTCTTCAAAGTACAACATGAGTGAATGAGCATATCATACTCGTTATAATCCAAGGATTGTTTTCGTGTGTATTATATGCTTTTATATTTTTTTCCAAACCATAACAATGACGTAGCTATTATTATTAAATAGTGAACCTTATAAATACTCATTTTCGTGTGGATGTGTGTATGAATTGTTTTGACAAGGGAATTGAATATTTAACATGAGGTTAAGGTTGTTTCAATTACAAGGAAACATAAAAGGAAAAGTATCATTGATTCATCCCCTCCCCCTCTCAGTGATAAAATTATCCTCCCTGGGCACTTACAAGTGGTATCATGGGGTGGTACCCTTTTTTATTCTTTTCTATTATATTATCATCACATTCTGAAAGTAAATTTCTATGGGTGAAAGGTGTTTCCAAAGCCAAAGGTATATGGGATAAATTGAAAAATATATACAAATGCATTAAAAAGTGAATAGGGGAAATTTGAAAATCTAGAGATTAAAATATGAGTATTTAAATATGGGTGGGAATTAATATATTGGAGACAACTTTTACGAGGTCAAATGACATTGTGAGTATAGTTATATGTCTTGGTGAAATGTTATATGACTCTATAGTTTTTGAGAAGTTATTGAAAATCCTTCCCGACAATTTTTATAAAAACAATTCTTCAATGAAAGACTGAGATACTGAAACATCATCTCTAGATGATTTTCATAGCACTCTCACTATTAATTAAATGAGAAGGGATAAATCTATGAAAAGAAAAATAAAGTTTGATAGAGAAATGTATTTTGAGGTAGGAATAAAATAAAATTCAAAGAATAATATTATTGAATATGAAACTCGATAATTTGATTTTGTAGATTATGTATGTAAAATTATTGATAATATTTTATCCTTGCTTTCTAAAAATGTGAAAAAAGGTACAGGGAAATAAAATGGGAAACTTTCTCTAAAATATTTTTAATGTGGATCCAGTTGGAAAATCATGGACAACTTTACTTGAAGATGTGAAGAAGATGATAGTGATGAACAATAAAGTAATCCAAGAATATCATTGAGGAAATAGAGGGACAAAGAAAAGTTTTATTCCATAGGAAAATATAAAAAATTCTTCAATTCCAAAAGAAGATGCTTCTTATGTAAAAATGAATAATAAGAAAGAAATAATGTTGAACATAAAAAATTAATTGAGTATGGTATTGAAAAAAATTTAATTTCAATACTTAATGATGAAGAATTTATAATTTGTAGTTAAAAATAAAAGGAAACTCAACTTTAAATGAATTTGAAATAAGAATTAAAATAATTCATGAGAAAAAACATAAGGATCGAAAAGAAAAAAAAATTTGGAAGATGAATTCTCTTCAATAAGTAATCAAGAAAATTTTTATAATGAGAAAGTATAGCCGGTAAAATAGATTGATGATTTGAAGAAATATCTTTAAGGATAAAACAATTCCAGTTAGAATCTTGAGATGAAGTTGAAAGAAAAAGAATAAGAGTTGGAACTTATCCAACAAAAACATTCTAAAGCTGAATTGAAAAGTACAAATTTCAAAAACACTATCACTAAAGTTAATCAGAGTTCTCGAAATAAGAGACCAAATAAGGTTCAACATAAGTTACATTAAAATGATGAGAAGAAATATGGAGTTGTTTCTAAAAATAATAAAGTTAGAGAAGTTACGTATGTAGACAAAGTGAAGAGTTCAGAAATTACAAAGCATCCTGAGTCTGAAAAAAATTTATATGGATCTAGATATGTTTTGAATAATTCTGATTATATTAAATATTAGAAGAATAAGAATAATATTATTGACAACATAAGGGTTGTCGGATTAGAAAATAAAGAGAATAAGGTTGATGTGAATCGTATTCATGATTCTAATCAATATGGATGTTTCGAAGGAAAATAGTTTTTCTATGGATATTGTTGTTATTGTGGAGGATTTAGACACATAGAAAGCATGTTCTCATTTAACTGATGACATTACTATTATGCCTCAAGTTATTAAAGGCGAAATTTTAGGGGGATTTAATCTCCTCAAAGAAATAATTCTGAGAAGGTTGTTGTGAAGTCACATGAAAATAATGAAATAAAGATTGAAAATAAGTTTCAACCCCTAAGAACTATTTGTGAAAGGTATAAACAACCTTGAAACCTTGAAAAAGTATTTTTTATCTTATTACTAGCACAAGATAAGATTATTAACAATTCTCAAAATCCAATGATGAAGAGAGTAAAGGAAGAATAAAAATCTATTGTTGTTGAAATTAGATTGAAAAGTACAATAGGATAATAGACTTGGATTCTTCACAGTGGATATTCTTATCATATAATAAGATATTTGAAATTGTTGAAGAATGTGAAATATTTTAAAGAAGTAAAAGTGACATTATTCAATTATTAATCCTTGAAAATCAAAGGTGTTGGATCAGAAATCATTGGAAAAGAAAATATGAAATCCAAGAAATCATTGTATGTTGACTGGATGAAAAACAATCTACTAAGTGTTTTACAATTACGCGATGAGTGTAAAAAATTTATCTTTAGGAAATATGGATTTGTTGTGAAGAATAAAGAATATTCAAAAAAAATTACAAGAGGTCAATGTAAAAAATATTTGTTTTAGGTTGGTGAAATACAAACTCGTGTTACATGAGTATGATAAAAGAGAATATGGTGTGAAATAAAAGACTATGATACATGTGGTAGAGAAACATGAGAAAGCAATCTAACAGAATAAGTGTCTAGGAAATTCATAATTTTCCAATAAGAAGATATTGGTATTACACTATTTTCTATAAAGTAAATATTAAAAAATCTACATCAGAAAGTTGAGATTTTTTCCAAACATCCCCTAGAGATAATTCAAACTAATATTTGTGCTTGAATGAGAAAATATTCAAAAAATAGAGATATGTAATTCATCACTATTATTGATGATAATAATAACATTACTTTTTTTATATATATTCAACATAATTGTGGTGTTTTGAAAATGTTTAAAATATCCATTAAGAAATTTGAAAACTAATGTGAGTATTCTATGAAGAAGCTGAGAATAGACAATGGTTAAGAGTACATAAGTGATGAATTTGAAATATATCTGGAGAAGCATAGAATCTATCAGGATTATAGTTCCTCATATAATCCTTAACAAAATGATTTTTCTAAATGAAATAATAGAAGTTATGTGGAAATGAGAAGAAACATATTACTTGAACATGATCTATATCATTACATTTAGAGGCAAGACATGTGTTTTGTTGTTTATATCCAAAACCATTGTTTCTACATGCCTTAATCATATATGACTCTATATATTTGTTTTATAAAAAAACTCCAAGTTTGAAACATTTTAAAGTGTTTTGGAGTACATGAAATATAAAAAATAAATTTGGAAACTATGGAATGTTCAAGTAGAAAGGTGATGATGGAATCCTTCTTAGCTACACTCCAAAAGTAAAAGGATATAAATTCTTCAACAATGAAACAAAAATAATTTCTGGTTCTATTAAAGTGAAAGTAATTGAAATAATAAATAGAGAGAAACATATTCAAGCAGAAAAGGTATTTGAGTATATTGAAGGAAACAATTCTGATGAGGATATAGAAAATTTTATTCCAGATCCAGAAGAATAATGTGACTCAACCATTTATAGTGATGAGGAAGATACTCAAAATTCACATCCTATGTAGAGTAATAATGTGGAAGCTTAGAATATAATGGGTGATCAACATGTGAAGGTTAAAAAAAGAAGAAAACAAATGCTATCAAACATACTTCTTTATATTCCAAAGTATAGACGAATGATGTGTAAGAAGATTTTGATAATCCAGAATGGTTTCAGAACCTGAATGAAGGGTTGGAACAAATTGAAAAGAATAATACATGGGAACTCATACCCATGCTAAGAGACAAAAACATCATTAGCACCAAGTGGGTTTTTTGAAAAAAGATTAATGAATAAGGTAAAGTGACATGAAACAAAGAAAGATTTGTGTGTAAAGGGTATTCACAAATTAAGGAAAGTGAATTTGGTGAAACATTTTCTCTAGTGGGAATACTTTAAAAATCATAATCTTTCATTCAATTGATGTATAAGAATGCTATAAGATCTTTTAAATGGATGTTAAATCTACATTCTTGAAAGGTGATCATCAAGAGAAATATTATATTGAAAAACCTTGTGGATTTGTTATTGGGAAAGATGAAAGTCATGTGTGAAGATTGAAAAAAGAATTATATGGACTAAAAAAATGCTTTGAGGGCATGTTATTCCAAATTGGATACATTCTTAAGGAATTTTAATTTAATGAAAGGAAGAGTGTATAAAAATATCTACATCATAGAAAGTCAATAGTATTTCCCCATTGTGATCATTTAGGTTGATCATATTATCTTTTTTGGGAATGATGAAAGAAGTTGTGAAATGATTTATGAAGAAATGAAAAATGTTTTTGAATTTTCCATACTGAGGAAATGAAATACTTTATTGGGTTAAAAATACATTCAAGGAGGGAATACATTTTTCGTTCTCAAAAAAATTATGCTATGGAAATTATTAAGTGGTTCACCATGGAAAAATCAAAACCTTATTCCACCCCAATATTTGGGGGAATAAAGTTGTCTAATGATAAAGGATAAAAAAGAAGTTGATAAGAATGAATTACAAAAGTTTATTGGAAGCTTATTTTGTTTGAATGTCATAAGTCCAAACATTTTTTATGTTGTTACATTATGTGAAATATTTCAGAGTGCTCCAAAAGAATAAAATTTACTTTTTCGAAAAATAATTTTCAGATACGTAAAAGGTATAATAGAATTCAGAATCAGATATGACAGTTCAAATAGTATAGAATTATTTGGGTATTTAGATATTAATTTGGTAAGAAATGTTGATGATATAATATCCACATCTGGTAGAGTATTTTTTCTAGGAATGAATTGTGTTAGTAGGCATTCGAATAAATAGAATTTAATAACTCTCAATACGATTGAAGCAAAGTTTGTTATTTCCACTCAAGACACTACTCAACTTCTGTGGATGAAAACTCAATTAAAATATTTACTTATTAAAGTGAAGTAACCCCTGCTCTCGGGTTCTGATAATCAAAGAAAAATAAATTTCAATAGGAATCTTGTCTAACATTCACAATAAAAACTTATTGATATCAAATTCCATTTCATTAAATAGCATGTGGAAAAGAATGAATTCAAGTTGGAGTATGTTCCAACATCAAAACAAGTTGCAGACGTATTCCCAAAACCTCTACTTAAAGAATCATTCCATAAATTGAGGTTGAATATGGGTGACCAAACTATTTTTCATCAAGGTTGAGGAATGTGTTTTTCCACCCTCTCATCTTACCTTTAGATTGTATTACCGAGGGGTAGAATTGTTTCATAAATTATTCTTTTTTATTGAATTGAAGGGGGAGTTGTGGGAATGTTGTGAATTTGGAATTGAATTGTGAGTGAACTATTATAACTATTTCTTTGAGTGGTTGTATGAAAGAAATTTTTTTGTACTCTATGTATAATGATGAAAATTTGAGTTTGAAGAAGAGACGGGGAAGGAAAAAAGAAAAATGTTTTCATAATACCTACATTTGGAAAGAATGGTTTCACTATCAATGATTCTTAATTCATATAATCACTTGTCTCACATAGTCTTAGAATTGTTAATATGTAATCCATTACACAAGGATAAAAATTTCACTAATTTTTTAAACTTGTTTTAAAACAACATCCAAAGGGGGATATTGTTAGGACCAAGATGAAGATGAAGGTGTTTGTTTTCAAATGTTTTCTTTTTTAATCAAGAATGTTTTTTCGAAGAAAGTAAATCACCTCAATTTGTATTTGTAAAAAAATTTATTGGAAATTTTTTTCAAAATAATCAGATTTATTTTAAAATTCCTTCATAATAAGAATAATTTATTTGGAAGAAATGGTTTTGATCTAACTCAACTCTATTCCAAAATGGACGAGAAAATATATTTCTAGAAGTCAATTTTTATTGGATTCACTCTGAATTCAGTGTGAAATAAGTGGTGGTTTTAAAGGATAATTGGAGTCTTTATGACAATGATTAATCAAATGTGATTATTCTTTACTAATTTATATTGCATAAAAATCATAAATTGATTAGGGAACATGTGATGAAATCTTATTAAAATAAAGAGATTATGATAAGTGGTGTCAATTATTTCAAAATTAATCGGTTTGGGTGGAAGTGAAGAAAGAGTCACTACCAATACACTATAGCATCTGATCATCCATTAGAAGAAAAATAATCATACACAAGATGATCATACTCTGACTCAAAAAGAAGAAAAGGTCTTACCCAGAATGATAGTACCCAGAAATGAGCATATCTAGGACAATAATACTCAGAAATATCATCCTCTGGATAATTTTATTCAGATAAGGAATTTCTTGAGGCTGGTGGATGAAAAGAGAAGGAGAGAATTAGATCAGAAATGCATTCAACCATTTCAAAATGTTTTAGTTACATTGTAGGTTTCTAACTGGGTCAAGAGAAGAGGAGAAGATGAAGATTTCTATCTCAAGTTGGTCAAGAGAAGAGGAGAAGATGAAAATTTCTATCTCGAGTGGGTCAAGAGACAAAGAGAAGTATTTTTATGGATGTACTATCAAGAGGTAGATTGAAATTCAAAATAATGATCATATTAAGCATTCATAAGTGGTATCCATTTATTCATACATTTTTTTCCATTAATACAGAGTTGTGTACTGAAGACATTGGGATTGAAAAAAATTTTACTCATGTATTGAAATTGGACTGATGATTCAAATGAATGTTAGAATAAGATATGAAGTTTGAAGAGTAATTAAGAAGCTTAAAGAATAGTTTATGAAGTCAAAATCAACCTGATATTTTAGGGGAAATATCAATTTGGGTGAATTTGGGTGAGTGGAAAACTTTTTTATATTCCCGACCAAATATTTCATGGGTCACCTATAAAAGGATAAGTACTTAGTACTTTTTGACTACTGATACTCTTCACTACAGGAGGGTGAGAAGATCTGAGATTTCTGTGTGAGAAAGAAGATATCATATTGATATTCATTAAAGACATTCTGATGAGAAGATGATATAAGAGAAGAGATAAGATCACAATGTTTATCTCATATGATAATTAGAGATAATGTTTATTGTATTTAGTTGATTATTGTATTTTTATTTTTCAATAGTATTTGGTTGATCATCATATCAGGCTAGATAATCAGTTTCAGGATTCCCATAATTGGGTTCTCGGATAGAGGGTGAATCTTAATAAGTTTATCAGGCTCAATAATTGAAGTGGTGCATATTAATTTCTATAGAATTCATAAAATAAAATTATACTTGAAGAATCGTATTGGAAAGAATCATACTCAGAGGAATCAGACTTAGAAAATCAGACTATGTTTTACTTACCAAAGTCTAAGACATTCTTACTATCTTCTGGGTAGGAAAGTGAATAATTTTATTTCAATTGAATACATATGTGGAGTTGAAAATAAGTATAGGTAACATTTTTTGTTACTCAAACATTGTTTTACCCTATTTGTGCTAAGAGAGTGCACATTTAATTTGGTATTGTCTTCGAAGTGCTACATGAGTGAATGGGAATATCATACTCATTATAATCCAATGATTTCTTTCTAGTGGATTGTATTTTGTTGTATTATATCCAAATAATAACATGGATGTAGCTTTTCATACTTAATAATGAACCTTGGAAGTACTTGTATTCCTATGGATGTGTGTTTGAATTGTTTTTAATAGGGAATTTAATATTTAATATGAGGGGAAGGTAGTTTCAATTTCAAGGAAATATTAAATAAAAGTTTTCAATTATTCACCCCCTACCCACATAATGATACAATTATCCTCACTGGGCACTAAAAAATTAAGCCTCACAAACATAGTGTGGAACATGCCTTAGTATTTTTGCACAATTGTTTTGAAAAACACTAGTAGAATACTTCAATGGAACAAGACTAGGTACATATCCCTATTCTGACTGGGGTTCACCAACTCAGTGTGGAAAATTACATGGGATAGGCACACATTTCTATTAAAATTAAAGAGTGGAATAATCCAAAGTAATTCGACTTTTCCCGTATCCCCTATATGAATGGGGCTCACCAAGTCAATTTGGGACATGATTTGGGACAAGTGCACATTCCTATTGAAAAAGGTGATCAGCATACTCCAAAGTTTTATGATCAGGCTCAAATCCCCACTCCAACTATTGTTTGTCAGTAAAACATGGAAATCACATTTGAGTAGGTTCATATCCCTACCAATAAAGTTACAAAAAATATTTTAGTAGATTACGAAAACAAGCATCATATACCAAATTCCTCCATTTAATGAATTCATCAAAATACTTTAGAGGCCAAAGAGTAGGAGGATCATATTCCTTCTCCCTTTTTAGAGGTCTTTTAATATATACTAGTAGGGACTGTAATTATAAACTAGGATCATACCACCAATTCAACTAGGATTGACAAGAATAATCTCGAAATCACCTATAGGTTGGATCATATTCCTTCTAATGACATAAAAGATCATAAATAAACTCCAACAACTTCTCAGCAATAGACTCATATCCTCATAGTTCTAGAAAGTTATCAATATATTTCAGTAATCATCATATTATAGGAAAATATCCCTACTCAATCCAAAAATTAATGTTATAATATTCCACCTAAGATGCATAATGGGGCCCATATCCCCTAATATTCCCAATTATAGTTTCCTTGAGGATGTAACATGCATATCAGAAACTCCTCAAGGGTCTATTAAATCTTTATACAAAGAATAATGTGATCACTGCCTCAATAATCCTCCTTTTAGTAGTGCGGAGATGGATCACAGGGACTGTACTCCTAATTTTTGTCATGGGAAACATGCCCATGGTAATATATCTCTTGGAAAAGAAAATTATCCACTTTACTAGAAACCTTTGAATAGAGAGGTGCTCGAAACAATAGGGTTAACCTTATATAGTTCCCTACTAACTATCATTTACACTTCACCATAGTCAGTTGGAGACCCAGAGATGAAACCTCTATGGTCTAACCAGGTGGATTCATATAACCATGATGAAGAACATGCCTACATTGATATATAGAGTGAGTTATCTGAAAAAGAACTCCCAACCATGTTTTGGCCCATCACCACTTCTAACATTCAGAACATAGATGGTCTAGAGAGGGATTTCATGCCTTAATTATGATGGAATATGTGGGCCAATCATATGAAATTAATGGAAAGACACCTCCCTTATTAAGGATATGAGTCTAAATATTCTCTATTTTCACCTAGACAAGGATGCATTCTATATATCCTGAAACCAAGTATTGGGAATGAATGGAAAACTCTGATGAATTATTTGACTTCGTATCATAAAAAACATTCCATTCACTGATCATCAGATCCCCATTAAATGAATGTATTCAAGGAATGGAAAAATATGGAGAATTTAAATTTGATATATCCCTATAGTAGAATATATCTCTTGATACGACATCCTATAATATTATATCCATATGAGAAGTTAGGGGACTAGGTAACATGTGGACCAGTTTCTCATTTAATCAAACCTCCCCTTCTTTCACAAACATAGAGATAAGGCCGAAAGCAGGATCCTAAGATAGACTTATCTACAAACTGGGGACACATATCAAACACAAGAATATATATTTGTGGACTACCCAACAGATTCCAATAATATGTGATTCTCATCATATGTTTTCATTGTAACTAGCTCATGCATGAGTACAATTTCACCAAATAAAATGGATCACAATTCAACCCTACATAACATCAATATAGAAGTAAACCAAGACCATAGGGTAGTGGTAATTTTTACCATAACCTCCCCCAAGGGTCATCAAATACTTAGAGGATTATAAAAATATTGTCATCAATGAAAAAAAACTCATCCTGTAGGGTTGGGGTTTTTTATATCAATCATCACCACATGGTTTATCATACCCCAGGATGGTCCTAGATAAATCAATGATGGTTCCATTTAAACCCCAGCCCATAGTGTTGTGGGAATTTATATCTCAACTCCCATATTAGGAGCTATTAGATCCTCGACCAGTGACCTTATATCCTTGGTTATTGGATCAAAATGTTCCAATTGTAGCCCCAAATCATCCCCATCCACCAAGGATGGGGGGATTATTATCATTATCATCATTCTAATAGGACTTAGTCTTCTCTGGGTTTTGTGGTAAATATCAATGGTAAACATCCCATCCATTCCAACCACCATGATACACACATCCATAATTTGATTCTGACTCGGCATATACAACCAGAAACTCCCTTAAGGACACTATTTATAGACCAAGGTAATAGGAATGTATGGAAAAGTTGGTTAAACCCCGAAAGGTTCTTAATCCTAAATGGTCTAATTTGACCAGTGGTTAGCGAAATAAACCAAATAAACCACTTGAAGGATATCTATGTAGTGTAGAACCATCCAATTACATGGAGCGTAATTGAATAACAGTAATTTCGTAACACACCTCAAGTGTACATCTTCTCTATCCACAAAGAAGTTGATGTAGACCAATATGTAAACACAAAGGGACACAATTCAAAAACCATAACATAGTTGGTAGGTGATCTTGATGCATAAAATGAGGCGATGGTCACGTGTATTTAGAGAAGCATCCATAATCTAGAACCTCTGAATGATAAATTACCACCTCCTTGGTAGAAATATTCCATGGATAGAGGGAATGGCATGGCTGTATTCCAATCACTAACAATAAAAGCTATGATTACCTCCATAGAAGAATTACTTGAAAAATAAAATAATGAGATACAGAATCTCAAACATATTAATGAAGAACTACTCAGGAGAAAAAACATTACTATATATAAAATTTAAATAGAAATGAATATCCATCCAATAATATATTATAAGAAATATATTACACCTATAAGTGAAGAATTTGAGCATAAATCTTGATGTTGATCTTGGAAACCCGCCTAAAAAAATTCACAAGTTTAGGATGATCAAAATTTTCCTCCATTATGACAACAACCACTCACTTTTTAGGGTGATCATTCGATCCTAGAACAGATCAAGAATACAAAATACATGAGTACATGCCACCTCATAATGCATCATTGACTCTCTATTGATGGGAGGTTTTCCAAAAAATGATACCTTTAGAACATCTTAAAACAATTGAATTCTTGACTGCTCAAATGGAATCCATGTAAGGGAGGTGTGTCCCTTTATAGCTCCAAAATAATTGATATCATGAATAGTTGGATGAAACTTTGTCCCATCCCAGTTTTTGGAATCCAATATTCTCAACCCTTAATAAAACGTATGATTAAAAAGAGAATCTCATGCACATTATGTCCCAATGTGGCCATGTGATTGGCCCTTGAGGTCATCTGAAGTTTAATAAAAAGAGATGTTTGGTAAAAACACTAGTAGGACGATCCTTTGTTTGGTAAAACATCCTTCTATAAGGATCTATTGCATGATGGTAATACCTTCCACTTTAATTACATAATCAATTAATCTCCACATTAATGGAAATGAAAATTGTCGAGCTCATAAATTGTAAACAATGTTAAAATGAAAGGGTCTCTAACTTAATCATCATATAAAAGGGTTTAACATATTCACCCAGGATACCTTCATACAATAGAAATTAATAGAACTATATGCTGAAAATATTAAGGATTTGTTGCAAACACCTTTGATCAAGATGAAGCAACCATATTGATTGAAGGAGTTTACAGTGATTGAAAAACATTTAAAATATTCCATTCAACAGAACTAGACTAAAAAATTCCCTTTTCCCTTGAAACAGGGGAAAAGTCCTAATAAGAAAGATACTAATGTCATTACCCTCAAGCATAGAGCAATGCTTGTTCAAAAACTCATGCAGCTCCCGAATCACCCGACGTCTCTCATCGAGCGACAACTACAATAAAATCAACCTTGACCCGAAAAAAAAGAAATTGGTGTTGCCCAAATTTGGAGGAATAGATGAATATGGTTTATTTAATTATAAATGATAGGGTACATCATTATTCCCTTTCATCCATGTAAAATAGAATACTCAATGTCCCAGATTCCAAGATACCAAATGAGGTCATCCTGACTGATCATCTGAACTATTTACCTTTCCATAAAATACTAGGTCACACCCTCTAGGACATATTTGTCTTAAAATATATCCTCTAGAGAATTCTTTATTATAGATAGATGATACTAGATAAGTTCTTGGAATAAGTGAACTAAAAAATTGTCTCTCTACAAGAAGTAGAGGGTGATATGAATGAAATTATTTTTAGCCATGGACAGAAGCACAATAACTTGATGAAATTAAACACAACTGACTATGATAATTCCACCTTTAGAGAAAATATTTACAAACCATTAATGAACTTGATAACTAGGGAGGTTTCTTTAAATAAACCTCCTCGAGGAAGACATAATCTTTAAATATATAAAAATAAACAAGGAAAATTTCAATATCCAACTCCCACATAAGCTTTGAAAATTGCAAGTTTCTTTACTTCAACATCCATAGAATCAACATGGCCAACACCAAATAAAACCCTCATCAGATGAAGATATATTTTTTTGTCCAAAAATGTAGTTAAATTAAAAAATCCCTTTTCCAATAAAGAATATTCCTCCTAATATGAGTTCCACATACTTGACTGGGAAGATGGGGGTCGAGGACATAGAATCTGAGGATGTAGGGGATGATATAGGTGTGGATGAACCTAATATGCTGGTCATACCTCCACGAAAGACATATATATAGTTAATACCTAAATTAATACACATAATAAGCCCCAAAAACTCATGTATATTCCATATATCTCTTCAAAAAAAATTCAAACCCAGTCATTTTTCATGACCGATATCTAGGGGCGTGATTTGTTGATCATCACAGACCAAGTTGATGGTTGGTTCTACCAACACATTTGAAGTAGAAAATAAAATAACTAATTTCATACACCCGGACCATCCCCCTCAACCACCTCATATCTTGATCCACATAATAGGGACCAGTCCCATCTTTGGAATCACAAACATCTAATACAAAACTACGACATTATAAAACTGTAATCAATTTTCCCATCAAAACATAATATCATGGATGCTCTCAATATTTAAAAATATCTCCTTTGAGAACTCATAAGGGACCTAAATATCCCATAAGATTTTATGAAATAAATAATTTAAACTGAGGATTACCAAGAGTATATTATGACATAAGAATATCATACCACCATCTCATTCACAAAAAAAAATTAAGAGGATGTTATCCAATGACATATCTAGCCCCTGTATATTTCAAAAAAAAAACTAAATAATATCATCATCTGAATGTATATGGTTGAAAATGGTTCTAGGATCAACATCATATGGATTTGGACCCAAAATATTTTTGGATATAATAATGGTAGTTCTCTCTAATTACGTTTGTCTGTTAATGGGAATGATAAGAATGGGCAAAGGCCTATAGATAATATTAAGATAAATGATCAATTTGGGTATCTCAAATCTAATGTTCAACTAATTTTTATCTAGAAAGAAAAAATATGTAATGTCTAATCTAGAAGATATTTTCTTCATATCCATATAGTGATACCTTGAACATTTCATCAATTGTTGAAATACCTCATGGATGGGAAGGTTTGAATACCACATGGTGATAGTTCTTCCACTGATTCTTGATAATCTATTTATTCTAAGGCATGTTTCTATAAGTAGGAAAGAAAAAACCAATGGTATATGATGATATGTAGGTTTAAATTTTCAATGTATTGGTGAACTCTTCTTCAAATTCCTAGAGCATGCTTGACAATGACTATGTGTTGCTTATAAACCTAAATAAGGAAGCTTATTCAATCCCAGTTTTCTATCATGAACCACTAGCTTTAGTGGATTATAACAATTTGATAGCTATTATTTCATATTAAATGGATTCATGAATGTACAGCCGTATTATTTCTCTATTGTGATCTAGGAATTCTCAAAAAAAAAACATTAGAGAATATTGACGATGCTCCTAAGATCTTCATTGCAACTCAGGATGTTAATATCTCTCCTTTCCTTGTTAGTAGTGAAAAATAAAATACATCCCACAAATATCAATGTAAATTTATGCTACTTTTGTGCATAAATGTCTCTTCCCATGGTCTCTCTTATCCCAATAGGGATAAATATACCCCATTATTTTCTATGATGCCTAAGGATTTCCTCACGGGCTGTGAGATGGAAGAAGAATAGGATGACCTCTGAAAAACTCTACTCTCATTTGAGGAAGGCATCTCCACCACCATCAATGAACTCACGCTGGTGAATTTTTGAATAGAAGAACACCCACAACCAATATTTATTAGTACCTCCATGCCTCTATAGGAGAAGGAGATTTATATTTCATTTCTAAAAAAATGTCAAAACACTTTCCCATCAAATTATAAAAAATATGATTAGGCTAAACCATGATTGGGATACTCACCACGTATGATTTTCCAATGATCATTAAGGTTTCAAAATGATATCCAGCAGAATGAACCCATATCATTCAACTAATATAGAATCATAAGATGAGAGGTTGATGAAATATAACATATTTTGGGAACTGATGTACCAAAAATGGCTTGCAAGCATCATCCCTATCAAGAAAAACAATTTGAAGATCTGGGCTAGATTGATTTTAGATACCTCAATCCTCAATATCTGAAGGATGATTTCCCATTTCCAATCAGATAAATTTTTATTAATGGAATGACTATATTTGATTCCCTTTTCTTTATGGTTGTGTATTCAAGGAAAAATCAGAAAAAGATAGACCCTAAAGAAGAGGAATCCACTTCCTTTAGAGCACCTCATGGGATATTCTACTATCAGTTCATGACCTTTGGATTAAATAATGATAGAAATACTTACCAAAACGTCATACATCATATCTTTAAACCCTTCAAAAATAAATCATGTAATTTTATATCAACGACCTGGTGGTTAAATATCATTGGAAATATGACCACCTCATAGATATTCAAAAATTATATGGAATGTTATAAAAACACTATTTGAACATGAATCCTTTGAAGTTATCATTTGGATTAAGGTCATAAAAATTACTCAGCTTTTTGGTTCTCCATATTAACATTGAGTTCAATCTATAAAATACTAGTTCAACCCTAGAATTTTAACCCCATCAAAATATTAAATAATTAATGGGTTACCAAGGGAACCTCACTTATATTTAGTGTTTTATAAACAACCTGGATATAATAACTCCCCCATTACTAAGCTAGTGAATAAGTGTGTCACCTATGGATGGGGAAAGTACTGCCATGAATATTGTGAAAATCTCAAGCAATACCTACTGCACCGACTTGTCTGGATGCAGCTGTTTGAAGGAAAAACACTTATAATATATGTGGACACTATATAACTATCTATTGGAACTCTACCCATGAAAGAAAAATATTTGGGGAGTGAAAAAATCCTCTACTATTTTATTCAAACAATGCTAGGTACTGATATTAGTATTATGATATTGTGAGGAACTACCTCATGCTAATATTTGTAGTACAAATTATGAGGTATTACTTAAATCATCCCAAAGTCATCAAGGTAATAAATATTGACTTTCTCAAGTGCATGATTATCCAAACAATGATGACTAGACATTTTCTCCAATCAGTCGTTATCCTATAATATTATGTTATTCAGTTCAATTCACAAAAGTCAGTTAAAGGAAAGGCCATGACTAATTTCTTTAGAGAACATCCCACCCCAAAAAAGAACACTAGAAAAAAATGAACATCCAGATTAAGATGTTCTCTATACCCATGAAACATCAAAAATATGTGAGATAAATTTTGATGGTGTCTCATAATGTTCTATTATAATAAGGTTGAAAAACCAAATGCTCAACTAGGTTAGTCTAGGGATTGTACTTGTATCGCTACACACATCAATTTTTCCCTACTCCTTTCACTATATGAAGGCTAAAATAATAATGATGTACAATACCAACCCCTCATTGATGACTTATAGAAAACCCAATAGCTATAAACAACCAACCTAAACATAAAAGGCTACTCAGAGCTAGTGATCAAAAAAATAAACCGTGAATATTCCATCAATAAGGAAGAGTTGGACCCTATCACCTTTTACGATAAAGGATTGATGGTCGAATAACGTTTTGAACCAATATTTTTTTATGTACCTTAATAAAAAATTATTAGACCAATGGTTAGTATAAATCAGTTAGAGTCTTGGCTGACCCCGATCAAGATGAAGTGATTTTCTACATCACGCACCAAAGGGTGGTCTCCTCATTCATCCTCTGTTACATGGAGGAAATCAATAAGTTCAACAAAAAAACCACAGTATGATGATTATATATCCAAACCTAGATGGATGGATCATACATTAAATTACCTAAGAAATGGAACCATCCCATAAAATGAAACTAAATGATAACATACTTAGTGAGGAGCAGTGAATTTTACCCTTTAGTATACGCTAAATGAGGAAAAAAAATCCATCTAAAAAAGGATTTAATGGAGGCCTCCTCATATGCATTGAATAAGGGGAGATGTGTTCCATAATGGAAGATATCCATATAAGCTCCTTTAACTCAAATCAGTCTAGCACCAAACACTCCAACCAAATAAGGAGGTTTAGGTACTAAGAGAAGACACATATATTGGATAAAGTGGAAATCAATAGGAAATGTCATGCATTCCAGTGTCATGGAAAATTCATCCATAAACCCCTAGAGTTTCTATATATATTTATATATTCCTAGCCATTTCCCTTATGGGAATTGATATTTTGTAACCATATACCCCTACTATAACTATGCATTTTAATTACATCCATATTGGTACCTACTTGTTATCCAAATGGGTTAAGGTGATACCCCTTGAGGAAGCCGGGATAATTAAAATAATCAACTCTTTAAATTGCAATATTATCTCTAGATTTAGTGTCCCTCACGTGATGTTAATGAACAATAGTGCCATCTTTTATTCTTTCAAATTTAAAAAATTATACGAGTAAAACATGTAGTCCAACTATTTATCCTCCTATCACGAAGCAGTAAATGGATAGATAGTGGCCTTTAATAAGACTATGTCAAATATACTCAAAAAATAGTGGATAAGGACATGAATTCCAAGCGAGAAAATCTATTTCATTATTTATGGGTCTAACATACCACAACATGCACTACCACATAAGAGACATCATATTCATTGGTCTTTAAAAAAAATTAGTGTTTCCCATAGCATTTCAATTTCCATCTATGTATATATCTATATGTAAACAACCCTCAAATGATGAGAAATCGTAGAGAAGACTGGATGAATTTCAATGACTTAACTAGAAAAGGTTGTGTACACTGCACAACCTTAAAGTTATATAAAATATAATTGTGTGAGACTTTATCAAAAAGTTTATCCTCTAATTATTACTCCATGGGAAATTGTAATTGGTTTTTAAGACCCTAATGATACAAGGAAAGAAACCTCCAAAGTTCTAACCCATATATGAGGGTCCTTACATCATACAAAATTTCTATTTCAATGTCCCTTACTCATTGTCCACAATTAATGGGGAACACAATACATCCCCAAAAATGCAAGGTTTCTCAAAAATTATTAGGCATAACTACCATCCTAGATTCCATGTCTATGGGGAGACACTTTAAACTACATAGAATCTTTCAACCATACAACATGATGTTAAACTGTACAAAATATTTCCTTATCACATGACGTTAAACTGTATAGATAATGTTTCTTTAATAATCATTCACTACACATGACCTAGATCTATGAGAAATAAAAAATAAGTAATCATATCCATATGTGTGATTTGATCTATTTCCATTCAACAACTAATTATGGATTGATTACTATTTACGTAGGGTATATAGTGATGCCCCAATCTCCAATACTCAGTCCAACTAATTATAGATTTATTTTTATTACTATAGGATATACAGTGATTCTTTGATCTCTTATCATTAATCCAACCTCAATATAAAAATTTCTCATATCCCTATGTATAGGCTAGACCTATGAAGGGAATTTCAATTTAATAAAAATGTGTGGCATGATTCCTGTTTACATAGTAAATGTAGTGACACCAGTATATCCAATCCTTGGTCTAGTTTTACTATAAATTGAAAAAAATCCCCTATCAATGGGTCAAACAAGCATATGGAATTTTCCATTCAATAACTAAGTGTGGATTGATTATTGTTATCAAAATATATGTTGTGAGACCTCAATCCAAAATCTGGGGCCCAACCAAACCATTTGTATAAAGGAAACACTACATATATTTAGGCCATACCATTGTGGGGAATTTTCTAAGAACAAATTTTTGATCAATTAATGCCATCAAAATATATGTAGTGATCCATTTTCCTCCATTATATGGAAAACCATGAGTTTCCATCACTCCCAATCATGTCCCTTAATGATATTTATATCCACATAAACATTTTATTCCTATTTAAATTATTAACACCCCCATATATTACTTTTCATCTGTTCTCACATAACTTAACAGACCTCCCAGATATCCCATATTTATCATTCTAAGCATGACTCATGTGAGCTTAGAAATCCTAGAAAGATACTCTGGATAACGTGATCAAAAAATGTATTTTATTGGTTATAACATCTTTTTATAATGAGGTTAAAATCCTTGAAAATTTTATTTGTTTAATTTCATTAAACATCTTGATAATATCCAAGTATCAAAATATTAAACTTCATGAAAATGTCCTAGTCACATGAAGTTAAACAACATTTAAACAACCTTGTATCATGAGGTTTGAATTCCATTTCCCAAGTATCATGATGTACAACTACATGATAAGCGGTATTCATGAGTGATATATTGTCCCCCTGATGATTGCGTATTCAAGAATAACATTCCTTATCCCTTTGCCTCAAAATGTTTTCAATACACATTTTCTTATCCTTTAAGATACTTGACCCCTTCATGAATCTTATTTTCCCCATGAAACAACATAATATCTTTGATACCATGATTGATTCCACCCAATTTCCTAAGTTTATATCATCCCTTAGAACCCCATGGACATTGCGGATCCCCTACTCCTGGTTCTTCTCTATAGTAAACTAGTAAAAGAGACTGTAAAATCCAAGGGACGCCACTAGGATTTAATCATTAATAAAACCATTCCAAAGATCCTGTTCCTAATGTGTTTTATGGTCCCAGAGGAGATTCACCCATTAAAACTAAGAGTAATTATCCAAATTTCATGGAATATTGGCTTTCACCATTATCAGTGGTTGACCTGTACCCATCAATTTCCACCACCATTTAACTATGAAATTATTCGTCCATGATTTATAGTTCCAATAACCAAACTAGTTAGGTGGATTTAGGTATTATCTATGTTACACATCTTTTAATTGTACCCACTATTAAAGTAATATTATGACGTCACATTTTTTTACCCTTTTCATATCGGGGTATGCATCTCCAATGAAGACCTAACTTTTTTTAACTTTGATATTCTATTGGAAACCCATTTTTTCCACATTAGGAAATGATTCATTACATCCATTTTCCACCGTGTCCAAGAGGTATTAAAAATGAATCAGTGGTTTAGGCCTTCATACTCCTAGTTCAGGTGGTATGACTAGAAAATTCATAATATTCATATTAGAAATATATGTGGTTTGATTCATGTAATCACTGGACATATAGTTATTCCCAAGTGTCCAATCATTTGTCTAGACATAATGAAATGAATAAATTCCCATTATCTATGCCAAAGCCGAATCTATTTGGGGAGATTTCTTATTATGAACTACATATGGATATATTCCCATATTATAGGATATTTATTGATGCTTGTATCATTTATTATAGTCCTTATCTAGAGTTATCATCCCACAAAACTATGTCCATAAATGAGTACTATATTTTTTCGGGGATTCCTTATCATATAAAAATGTCATTACACTATCATATTCTATATTATAAACTATCATGTCACTCGATTGACTATTTATTTACCACATATTTCTCACTTCAATCATGACTCATGTGAGCTTCGGTAACCTTGAAAGTGGTTATAAAATGCACAATGAAACATAATTATATCTAAAGATAATGAACTACATCCTAGCTTCATGATGTTAAACTGCATAGAAACATCCTTGTCTCATGATGATAAAATGAACAAATAATTCCTTATGATGCGATGTTAAACTATAAGGAATATTTCTTACCACATGATATTAAACTATAAGGAATATTTATTTGTAAAGGAACGTTAAAATATATGATAGATTCATGACCACTACATGACACTAAACTATGAATACTATCATCCATCATCAGTCCTCATCAAAGGAACACAAGAGCCTAAACCTTGTCAATTAATGTTTGGGGTGATTAAGTCATCATTTCAAGAAACTAAAAAAATAAACCACACTTCATGTATTGATGAACTTGAATTTCATCAATCCATCCCTGGACCTTGGGAATGGACACCTGGCTTTAAGGGACCATCTATTTGACTATGCATGTCTTCCCCTGGCTCCTGCATATGAGCCCATGTCCATCAACCAAATGTTTCTTTTCATTGAAAAATGGATTTTGGTTTTTAGGAGCCATGATATCATACAAATAGAGATCTTCACTATAGAATGATTCACGATCATCCTTGAGATGATTTTCCCTTATCATTAATCATGATTTTTAAACCCTAAGCAATGATTTATAGGATTCTAATCCTCAAATTGGGATGTTTTTTTGGTACTTATAACTTTAAGAATTCCAATTAGGTTATTGTATATAACTCCCATCATATCAAGTCAAAATTCATTAGGATATTAAAGGAATTTTATATTGGTCAAATCTTACACCCTTAAAATTTAGCCTTTGATGGTCCAAATAACAAGAACCTAAACTTCTAGTTAAAGAGACATAAAACTTGTCAAGATGTAAACCCTTAAATGGTGGTCTGAATAAAATTCAAGTATCCACTTGAAAAAGTCTTTATATTAAGGTTTTAATAAAATTTTAGGGGGGGGAATAAAAAAGGCACAAAGCTAGTGGTGTCCCTCTTATAGTCCTAGTAAAATTGGAACCATACTCTTTAGACCCCTTAGTACAAAAAAATATTAGATTGGGGATTTATCACACCTCCTCATCCTAATGAGGATCACTAGGTGGTAAAACAAAATTTAGAGTTCATGAACCCCTATTGAATATTACGTTTTTCATAAATCACCTTCATATGTTTGATATGTGATTTGATACCAACCAATTTCGCATGTTGATATTCTTCTCTAAAAACCCTATTGAACTACGGCACCCACTTTCATGGTTCACCATATAGAAAACTAGTAATATGGACTGGTTAATATAAAGGGAAACCACTATGACTAGATCATGATTAATGTATTACCTTGGATATTACACCTAGTAGATGTTTGGTCGTCGAGGAAAGTCCCCCATTAAACCCTAAAGTTATTATCTATACTAAGTGGAATATGGGATTGTTTTCATCATTAATGGTTGAAATGTACCCACTATTTTCCACCTCATGTTAACTCAGATATTATTTCTTCATGTTTTACACTTCCAAAAACACAACTATTCAAGGGGATTCTAAATCCACAAAGTTACGCCACAATGTTTTATACACATTCTCAATGAAGGAATGTGATATAACAAAACTAATATTTTTGATGGCACACACCATGCTGCCAAAAACTATATGGTGTAAGGACCAAGATTCCCAACCAGGATATAAACTTACATATAGTGTCTGAACCCTTCTTGGATATATTTTTTCTCAAAATAGCACTTCCTCATACTAACATTTGAATAATCAGAAATATTTTATAGCCCTAGGAAGGGAGCGGTGACCCTTCTTCTTTACCCTTATTGTATTCCTAATAGGATCATACATTACGAAATATGAACCGTTAACTAGAGGAGTATCCTCATTATAGGAAAGGAACTCTAATCCTAATGAGGCCTAATAATGATGTAGAGGAATTTGACACCTTAAGATTCTATATAATCATCTCTATCATGTCTTCTCCATTCAATATTCACTCGTTCAAACTTTTGGGAAATGATTCACGCAACCCATATTTAAACTATCTAAGTGGGATTGACATCTATAAAATATCAAAATATACCAATAACCTTTAAAGAGAGTATTTAGTGTGTCATAATCTATCATGGATACCAATCTGTCACGAACCGAATCGGGTCGCCATCCGAACCGACGCCCGACCCGGCCCGCGGCAAGGCCCGAAGGGCGTTCCCTATCCCCACGGGCTGGCACAAGTACCCGGGGTATCAAAATAAATCATGGGAACGATTTACCCGAGTGAATAAATGTAAAGCAGCCAACCAAAATAAACCTAACAGAGATAAAGGTCACAGTCAAACATGTAGATAACCAAACAGGTTTTCAGTTCACAAGTACTCAAAACCCAAATAACACCAAAACAAGACAACCAAAAACCAACCTAAGGACTGTCGCCCGGTGTAAGGACACCGCCTCCAGGCCACCACCAAAACGCCACGTAGATAGTCCTGCTAACAACCTGAACCACTGCTCCCAAAAGCTGGACCCCTACCAGTATCAGAAGTAAACAAGTCTACATACACCCAAGGGTGTAAGTAGGGTGTGAGCAATCGCCCAGCAGGATATCACCAATAAAAGATTTCCACGCACAACTATCAAAAGACAACCAATTGCAATGTTGAAATAAAGATAGAAAGAAGTTCAAAAGAAAATGGTTTTCATAAAATGATTTAAAAGAAAGGCAGTTCAAGATAAACACATTAGGATAGCAGTTCAAGTGACATATCACGTATCAGCATGCACGCAAGGTAACTGGTGGCACCAAGGGATGGGAAAGGCCCTATGGGTACTAGACTAGCAGGATCCTAGAACGTCGTGTCTCGGTGAAACGTGGATTAGGCGGCCACGACCCTCAGATAACGTGGCTTAGAAGGCCACGACCCTCAGAACACGTGGCTTAGAAGGCCAAGACCCTCAGATATCATATGTTTAGTTAGTGTTGCAGTCGTCAAACCTGCCAGTGAAACCGGGTCGGGTCATCTCCGGAACACTAGCTCACTAGTCCCAGTCTCCCCACCTAATACCCCAGCTCCCTCCTTGTGCTCACCTAGAGATCAAGTTCATATATCATGTCACATTAGCACTTCGAGCCAAACAGGTCACCTGCACACTGACATCCTCTTTGAAAACCACACACGCACCAAAACTTTTCTTTTTAAAAACTTAAACTGCACTGCATACGCTTTAAATTAAATTAGACGCATAACTTAACGAAATCACTTTGTTATTTAAGAAAAACCACTAAGAAAAATTATTTAACAGTTTTCAAACATGTCGCAACAATTTTTAAAGGTTAAAAAGTCACCCAAAAATCCCCTTTTTTATAAAAAAACACATTCTGACATGCCAACACACAACCTGCGTCATCCGAACTCCCTGACACACACTGCACAGTTGAAAAATAATAATAAACAGCCAAAGTGAGTTTCCGCAATAAAATAAATGGGCTTGCACCACATGAATGTACCACTGGCAAAAATGCGCAATTAAAAAATAATTAAAACTAATTTGTCAATTTGAAAACTAATTAGCAGGGAGATTAAAAATTAAACCAGCATGCAAAATATCGCCAAAAGATAATTGAGTGCGGAATCACCTACCTCAAACGGGCGCGGAAAAAGACACGGCGCAAGACTCCAGTTGCGCCGCGGTCGCACCGTCTTGAGCCGTCAACCAGGTCCTAACAACAGCAGAACGCTCAACGGGTTCAGAAAGTTGTTAACATAATAATAACGAGGATAAAAATAATAGCGATAACATAATAATAATAATAATAATAATAATAATAATAATAATAGCAATAATAATATAATATAATAATAATTATAAATAATAATAGTAACAATAATAATAATATTAATAGTAATAATAGCATGATAATAATAATAATAATAACATAATAGAATAATAATAATAATATAATAACAATAGCAATAATAATAGAAATAATAATAATAATAATAATTATAAATAATAATAATAACAATAATAAGAATATGATAATAATATGATTATTATTGACATATTAATAATAACAGAATAATAATTATTGTAATAATGTAATAATTATCATATTAATAATAAAAGAAAACCGTAATATCTTATTAGTTAAAATAATAAAATGAAATAAACAAAATAAAAAAAAGGATGAACAAACCGGCGGGGTACAGGAACCGCGCAGCAGGAAGGAGCGCCGACCGGGGAAGAGGAGGAAGAAGAGGAAAAGAAGAAGGAGAAGAGAAGAAGAAGAAAAGAGAGAAGAAGAAGAAGAAGTGAAGAAGAAGAAAAGAGAGAAGAAGAAAAAAAAGAATAAGAGCAGCAGGGGGGTTGCGCCGGCTGGGTGGAGGAGGAAGGAAGAGTGGCAGGGGGTTGCGACGTCGCCGGTGCGGAGTCCGGCCGAGGTGGTGTTGGAGTGGCGCAGCAGAGGAGAGGTCCGGGAATGAGGAGGCGAGGTGCAGCGCGGCTGGTCCGCTGTGGGTGTAACAGGGGCGGCCGAGGCGGAGGGGTGGTCTAGCGGCAGGGGGAGAAGCCAGAGAGATGGAGAAGAAGAAGGAGGAGAGGAGGAGAAGAAGAGAAGAGGAAGAAGAGGAGGAGGAGAAAAAAAAGGAAGGGAAAGGAGGCGCGACGGTGAGGGAGTGCAGGAGTGGGGGAAGGAGAGGAAGTGGGCGCCGGCAGGATGGGTGCGCCGCTGGTGGGAGAGAAAACAAAAGAGAAAGGAAAAATGTGGGGAGGAAGGAAAAGAGAAGAAAAAAAAAGAAAAAAGAAAAGAATAAAAAAAAGGGAGTGGGGGGGGGGGGGTGGCGGCGGCTAGGGTTTCCCTAGGGGGGTAGAGAGTTAAACAAATTAATAGAATATAATAGTATTAAATATCATAATAACATTAGAAATAATAATATCATTAATAATAATAATTATCAAAATCTTAATAATAATAACCGCATAACAATAATAATAATAATAATAATAACAATAACAATAATAATAATATATTAGCAATAATAATAATAATAATATCATAATAATTATAAAGATAATAATAACAATAATAAAAACATAACATTAATAATAATAATAGTAGTAGTAGTTTCAATGATAATAATAATAATTTAAATAAAAATAAAAGTTAACACCTGCCATTTGATTCGTCCGCGCAACGGGCACCGAGCGTTGAAATGGCAAATCTACATGGCTTTGCCCATCCCCTACCCGTGCGTCGAGCGGCGCAAGGCCCGTGCGCGCGCACCGTTACCCCAACGGGCAACCCAAACCGGGTTCGGCTCATGATACAACCAAATAATTTAAATGAACCGGCAATTAATTTATGAAATAAAATTTTAAGATTTAACGTATACCTCAATAATGTCCGGGCATGACAATTCTCCCCACCATGAAAACTTTCCGCCCTCGGAAAGTCAGCTCAAAGCCTGATCAAAGAATAGAAATGGGTACTCCTGCTCAACCCATGACTTCCGCTCCCAAGTCTCGTGTTCTTCATTCCCGTGCTGCCAAAGAACACGCACCAGAGGAATGGACTTTCCACGCAACACCTTTTTCCGAGAATCCACTATACGCACTGGTCGCTCGACCAAAGACAAGTCGGACTCTATCTCCAGCTCCTCCCAATTCAGCACATGCGACGGGTCAGGGTTGTACTTCTTTAGTTGGGAGACATGAAATACATCGTGAATCGACGTCAACTGCGAGGGCAAAGCTAACCTGTATGCCACCTTGCCAATCCGCTCAAGAATCTCGAAAGGTCCGACATATCTCGGTGTCAGCTTCCCCTGTTTCCCCAAACGACGGTGACCCAAGCGAGGGGCCACTTTCAGGAAAACTCTGTCCCCCACTGAAAACTCGAGATCCCGCGGCCTTTGATATGCATAAGACTTGTGACGACTCTGAGCTGTCAACAACCGCTGCCTAATCAGCTTGACCTTCTCAGACGTCTCCTGTACAAGACTCGGTCCCAAGAGCGAGGCCTCTCCTACCACAGCCCAACACAGAGGAGACCGACAAGGCCGGTCATAGAGCGCCTCAAAGGGTGCCATTCTGATGGAAGACTGGTAACTGTTATTGTAAGCAAACTCGACCAGCCCCAAATGGCTATCCCATGAGCCTCCAAAATCTAACACACAGGCTCGGAGCATGTCTTCCAGAATCTGATTCCCCCGCTCTGTCTGGCCATCGGTCTGAGGATGGTATGCCGTGCTCATCTTAATCTGCGACCCCAAAGCCTTCTGGAGTCCTCCCCAAAACCGTGATGTAAAACGGGGGTCCCTATCAGAAACAACTACTGACGGCACACCATGAAGTCTGACCACCTCCTGAACATACAAGCGGCCCAGTTCCTCTACCTTCGCTGTGTCTCAAATCGGAATAAAGTGGGCAGACTTAGTCAAACGGTCAATTACCACCCAGATAGCATTCCTCACTCGAGGTGTACGAGGCAGGCCAATGATGAAGTCCATGGCGACCTCGTCCCACTTCCAGGTAGGAATGGGTAACGGCTGGAGAAGGCCAGATGGTCTCTGATGTTCTGCTTTCACTTGCGGGCAGGTGTAACATTGGGATACGATGTCGGCTATGTCCCATCTCATACCTGGCCACCAGAACTGACGACGAACATCGTAATACATCTTGGTGGTACCAGGATGGACGGACCACTGAGATTGGTGGCTATCCTGCATCACTACCTTTCGCAGAGAAAACGGCACTACAGCACGGCCCTTGAAGCATAGGACCCTCTGGGAAGACAAAGGCCAATCAGAAGGAGTCTCCCCACCATGAAGAAACTGCATAGATCGCTGAAAAAACTCATCACCAGGCTGCTCCTGCTGAATCAACTCTAGAAGGGCAGGAGTCAACTGGATACTAGCCAAGAAAGTACCTCCACTGTGCTCCCTGCTCTCCAAATGCAACTGGGCGAAGAGCCCCATCAAGGTCCACTCATCGCTGGACTTCTTCAACGCCTGCACTGGTACTTTTCTGCTCAATGCGTCAGCTACCACATTACCCTTGCCAGGGGTATAGAAAATATCAAAATCAAAACCCTGCAGGTACTCGACCCAGCGGCGCTGCCTCAAATTGAGATCCCTCTGAGAGAAAATATAGGCCAGGCTCTTGTGGTCAGAATATACCACAAACGTCTCCACAAAAAGATAGTGGCGCCATGTCTTCAGAGCATGCATCACTGCCGCCAACTCTAAGTCATGAGTCGGATAGTTCTTCTCATGCGGCCGGAGTTAGTGAGAACCATACGCCACAACATGGTCATCCTGCATGAGCACACATCCGAGGCCCGTACCTGACGCATCGCAGTACACCACATAGCCCTTTCCTGACTCCGGTAAGGTCAACACAGGTGCGGTGGTCAACCGCCGCTTCAGCTCCTCAAAAGATGTCTGGCACTGTGGGCTCCACTCAAACTTCACCCCTTTCCGGGTGAGTGCGGTCATGGGGGAGGCAAGCCGCGAGATGTCCTGGACAAAGCGCCTGTAATAACCAGCCAAGCCCAGAAAACTCCTGATCTCAAACACATTTCTCGGCTGCTCCCAAGACATAACTGCTCTGATCTTTTCGGGATCCACTGAAACCCCTTGTTCTGAGACGACATGCCCCAGAAACTTCACTTCCCTGATCCAGAAAGTGCACTTCGAGATTTTGGCATACAGGCGGTGATCCCGCAAAGTGCCCAAAACAACACGCAGGTGATGCTCATGCTCCTCCTCAGATCCAGAGTAGACCAGGATGTCATCCACGAATACCACGACAAATGAGTCGAGATATTGGTGGAACACCCTATTCATGAGCACCATGAAAACTGCAGGAGCATTTGTCAGTCCGAAAGGCATGACCAGGTACTCGAAGTGACCGTACCTGCTTCGGAAAGCCGTCTTCGGGATATCTGCTTCTCTCACCCTGAGCTGGTGGTATCCCGAACGCAAATCAATCTTGGAGAACCACTTTTCCCCCTTCATCTGGTCAAAAAAATCGTCAATCCGAGGAAAAGGGTATTTATTCTTGATGGTTACCTTGTTCAACTTCCGGTAATAAATGCACAACCGAAGGGTTCCATCGGCCTTCTTTGCGAATAAAACCGGTGCGGCCCAAGGAGAGACGCTCGGGCGAATGAATCCTTTGGATTCCAGATCGTCCAGCTATATCTTTAATTCCCTCAATTCGGTGGGGGCCATGCGATATGAGGGAAGAAATATAGGCTGTGTTCCCGGCGCCAACTCAATCGAGAACTCCACGTCTCGCTCTGGGGGTAAGCCAGAAAAATCATCTGGAAAAACCTCTGGGAACTCATCCACTACACGAGGTAACCCGCCCTGTGAAATACCACCATCGTCCTCCAGCGCGAGCGACGATAACTGATAAGCAAGATTTCCAAGCTCAGGGAGTGGAGGTCCCGCACGTCCCGACCGAGGATCCCATTCTCCGTGAAATAGCTGAGGAGTCCCATCTGGTGCTGTAAAGCTGACTCGGTGTTGATAGCAATCAATGTGCGCCTGGAAGCGCACCAGCCAGTCCATACCGAGGATCACATCAAATAGGTCCATGTCAAGGACCAAGAAATCCCATTCCATCTCGACACCCGACACAGAGAGTGCGCACGATCGGCACTTAAGGCCTTGCTCCCTCTTTTTCCCCAACGGCGTTACCAACTCCATAGAAAACGATAAAAGCTCGGATGGTAGGTTCAGCAGATTCACAAAACGAGCAGATATAAAAGAAACTGAAGCACCAGTATCAAATAAAACTGCAGCTATAGAAGATGCAATCAGAATAGTACCTTGAACTGTTGAGGGCCCTGCATCAGATCCCGCTGGTGCCTGATCCACAGCATGCAGTTGCCTGGTCCCCGCCTGAGAACGACCGCTCGCCTGAGGCTCTGCCCTGATATGGATCTGCCCTGAAGACGATCTGGTCCTACCACCACGCCCACCAAACCGAGATCATATCGTCCTGGTCGGCTCTGACTGAACTGATACCCCTCTAGAATCCACTGATCCAGCCCCACTCTGATAAGGGCGTGCAGTCCTGCAGAAGCGTTGTAGATGTCCCACCACTCCACATCCATGGCATGGTCTGGGAGGGTATGGACAAACAGGTCGGATGTGCCCTGCCCTTCCGCACTGATGGCACACAACAGACCCTGCACCAGAATCCCCAGATGAAAACTGTCTGGGAGGATGACCTGAGCTGCCATCACCCTTCTTCCATTGCTCATCACGCTTCCTTTTCTTCTCAGATGAACTGCCACTGCCAAGCCCTGACACTGATCCAGAAAACCCCGAATTTCCCTTCTGGTCAATCTCGGCCATACAAGCACGATCGACCACCTCAACATAAGTCTTCAGCATGAACAAGAAAACCTGGGAGTGAATTTCTGATCGAAGGCCCTTCTCAAACTTCCGAGCTTTCAAGAATTCGCTCGAAACTATCTCAGGTGCATACCGTACCAGTTTAGCAAAGCGATTGGCATACTCCATCACTGTCTGATTCCCCTGCGATAGCTCCATGAACTCCCGAGATCTGGCATAGGCTACAAACTCTGGACAATACTGCTCGTTGAAGATACCCTTGAAATCCTTCCAGCTCATGTGCTCATGCTTCCCAGCCTGGACCACTGATTCCCACCATTTGCGACTGGAACCCTCCAGCTGGAACGAGGCACACTTCACCCTGACTTCCTCAGGCGTGTCAAGGAAATCGAACATGCGTTCTATCTTCTCAAGCCACTCCTCTGCCTCCTGAGGTTCTGAACCACCTCAGAAAGAAGGAGGTTTGCTCCTCAGAAACTCCTGAGCTCTATCCTTTCTGGAGCCAAAATCTTCCCCTCTAGCTGGAACAGGGGCGGGGGCAGGAGTCGCCCCTTTTCCTAAAGCCTGAACGGCTCGGACCATCGCCTCAACAAATCTCTGATCAAGCGGCGCGGGAGAACTCTCTCCGGCTTCCTCCCGTGGATGCATGGGAACTCTCCGGGGAGGCATCTTACTGAAAAAGAGCAGCAATCAAGAAAGAAAACCATCAATAAAAAGGGAATAAATTTTTCCAACAAGATAATTATTCATCAATAAACCAATCATGCAAAAACAAATCCATATAAAAGCTTTACTGTCCTTATCTGGTGTCCACGCACAGTCTGCAGCCTGCACGTCCCACCCAGAATGAAAGTGAAACAAGCACCCTGACATCCCATGGTGACTCAGTATCTGCCACGAGGCGTGCTGGCCAGGCACCCTACTCGCAACATGAATTCTGAGCCCCGACAGACCCAACTCATGTACAACCCAACTCATCCCAAATAACATAAACCCCCAACAACCTGCGGCCTCTGATACCATTTTGTCACGAACCGAATCGGGTCGCCATCTGAACCGACGCCCGACCCGGCCCGCGGCAAGGCCCGAAGGGCGTTCCCTATCCCCACGGGCTGGCACAAGTGCCCGGGGTATCAAAATAAACCTTGGGAACGATTTACCCAAGTGAATAAATGTAAAGCAGCCAACCAAAATAAACCAAACAGAGATAAAGGTCACAGTCAAACATGTAGATAACCAAACAGGTTTTCGGTTCACAAGTACTCAAAACCCAAATAACACCAAAACAAGACAACCAAAAACCAACCTAAGGACTGTCGCCCGGTGTAAGGACACCACCTCCAGGCCACCACCAAAACGCCACGTAGATAGTCCTGCTAACAACCTGAACCAATGCTCCCAAAAGCTGGACCCCTACCTGTATCAGAAGTAAACAAGTCTACTTGCACCCAAGGGTGTAAGTAGGGTGTGAGCAATCGCCCAGCAGGATATCACCAATAAAAGATTTCCACGCACAACTATCAAAAGACAACCAATTGCAATGCTGAAATAAAGATAGAAAGAAGTGCAAAAGAAAATGGTTTTCATAAAATGATTTAAAAGAAAGGCAGTTCAAGATAAACACATTAGGATAGCAGTTCAAGTGACATATCACGTATCAGCATGCATGCAAGGTAACTGGTGGCACCAAGGGATGGGAAAGGCCCTATGGGTACTAGACTAGCAGGATCCTAGAACGTCGTGTCTCGTTGAAACGTGGCTTAGGCGGCCACGACCCTCAGATAACGTGGCTTAGAAGGCCACGACCCTCAGAACACATGGCTTAGAAGGCCGCGACCCTCAGATATCATATGTTTAGTTAGTGTTGCAGTCGTCAAACCTGCCAGTGAAACCGGGTCGGGTCATCTCCGGAACACTAGATCACTAGTCCCAGTCTCCCCACCTAATACCCTGGCATCCCTCCTTGTGCTCACCTAGAGATCATGTTCATATAGCATGTCACATTAGCACTTCGAGCCAAACAGGTCACCTGCACACTGACATCCTCTTTGAAAACCACACACGCACCAAAACTTTTCTTTTTAAAAACTTAAACCGCACTGCATACACTTTAAATTAAATTAGACGCATAACTTAACAAAATCACTTTGTTATTTAAGAAAAACCACTTTGAAAAATTATTTAACAGTTTTCAAACATGTCGCAACAATTTTTAAAGGTTAAAAAGTCACCCAAAAATCCCCTTTTTTATAAAAAAACACATTCTGACATGCCAACACACAACCTGCGTCATCCGAACTCCCTGACACACACTGCACAGTTGACAAATAATAATAAACAGCCAAAGTGAGTTTCTGCAACAAAAGAAATGGGCTTGCACCACATGAATGTACCACTGGCAAAAATGCGCATTTAAAAAATAATTAAAACTAATTTGTCAATTTGAAAACTAATTAGCAGGGTGATGAAAAATTAAACCAGCATGCAAAAGATTGCCAAAATATAATTGAGTGCGGAATCACCTACCTCAAACGGGCGCGGAAAAAGACACGGCGCAAGACTCCAGTTGCGCCGCGGTCGCACCGTCTTGAGCCGTCAACCACGTCCTGACAACAGCAGAATGCTCAACGGGTTCAGAAAGTTGTTAACATAATAATAATGAGGATAAAAATAATAGCGATAACATAATAATAATAATAATAATAATAATAATAATAATAATAATAATAGAAATAATAATATAATATAATAATAATTATAAATAATAATAGTAACAATAATAATAATATTAATAGTAATAATAGCATGATAATAATAATAATAATAACATAATAGAATAATAATAATAATATAATAACAATAGCAATAATAATAGAAATAATAATAATAATAATAATTATAAATAATAATAATAAGAATAATAATAATAATATGATAATAATATGATTATTATTGACATATTAATAATAAAAGAATAATAATTATTGTAATAATGTAATAATTAACATATTAATAATAAAAGAAAACCGTAATATCTTATTAGTTAAAATAATAAAATGAAATAAACAAAATAAAAAAAAAAAGGATGAACAAACCGGCGGGGTGCAGGAACCGCGCAGCAGGAAGGAGCGCCGACTGGGGAAGAGGAGGAAGAAGAGGAAAAGAAGAAGGAGAAGAGAAGAAGAAGAAAAGAGAGAAGAAGAAAAAAAAGAATAAGAGCAGCAGGGGGTTGCGCCGGCTGGGCGGAGGAGGAAGGAAGAGTGGCAGGGGGCTGCGACGTCGCCGGTGCGGAGTCCGGCCGAGGTGGTGTTGGAGTGGCGCAGCAGAGGAGAGGTCCGGGAATGAGGAGGTGAGGTGCAGCGCGGCTGGTCCGCTGTGGGTGTAACAGGGGCGGCTGAGGCGGAGGGGTGGTCTGGCGGCAGGGGGAGAAGCCAGAGAGATGGAGAAGAAGAAGGAGGAGAGTAGGAGAAGAAGAGAAGAGGAAGAAGAGGAGGAGGAGAAAAAAAGGAAGGGAAAGGAGGCGCGACGGTGAGGGAGTGCAGGAGCGGGGAAGGAGAGGAAGTGGGCGCCGGCAGGATGGGTGCGCCGCTGGTGGGAGAGAAAACAAAAGAGAAAGGATAAACATGGGGAGGAAGGAAAAGAGAAGAAAAAAAAAGAAAAAAGAAAAGAATAAAAAAAGAGGGAGTGGGGGGGGGGGGGTGGCGGCTAGGGTTTCCCTAGGGGGTAGAGAGTTAAACAAATTAATAGAATATAATAGTATTAAATATCATAATAACATTAGAAATAATAATAATAATTATCAAAATCTTAATAATAATAACCGCATAACAATAATAATAATAATAATAATAACAATAAAAATAATAATAATATATTAGAAATAATAATTATAATATCATAATAATTATAAAGATAATAATAACAATAATAAAAACATAACAATAATAATAATAATAATAATAGTAGTTTCAATGATAATAATAATAATTTAAATAATAATAAAAGTTAACATCTGCCATTTGATTCGTCCACGCAACGGGCACCGAGCGTTGAAATGGCAAAGCTACAAGGCTTTGCCCATCCCCTACCCGTGCGTCGAGCGGCGCAAGGCCCGCACGCGCGCACCGTTACCCCAACGGGCAACCCAAACCGGGTTCGGCTCATGATACAACCAAATAATTTAAATGAACCGGGAATTAATTTATGAAATAAAATTTTAATATTAAACGTATACCTCAATAAAGTCCGGGCGTGACACAATCCATCCTAATTTATAAGAATACAGAGGGTGTTATAACCCATCATTAAGATTCATTATTAATAATAGAAATTAATAATACAGGGTTTCATAACACATCATAGATTCCCATTCTTCATAATCCCACCAAGGATAAAAGGATCATGAACCCTTTGGGAATACCAATCCTTCACTAAAAACAATAGATGGTCTGATCTTGAATACCCAAAAAATAACAGTAGAGGGTCTGAGCTAGAAGATCGTAAACTACAGCCATAGATGGTCCAATCTAGAAGACCCTAAACTACAACCATAGATAGTTCATTATAGTAGGCCCAAAAACAATAGCATATGGTCAATTCTAAAAGCCTCTCAACTACATAAATAGAATGACTCAGATATAAGACACTAAACTAAAGACATATATTGCCTGAGATTAAAGACCCTAAACTAAAACAAAAGATGTTCTGAGATAAAAGACTAAAAATTATGGAAAAATATAGTTTAAACTATTATACAGTAAACCACATCAATAGATGGTCCAAGAAATGAGTCCCTACAATATATTACTAAACAGAAAAATCTAGAAGTCCCTAAACTACAACGGTAGATGATTTGATCTAGAAGACCCTAAACTATATAAATAGATGGCCAGAGCTAGAATACCCTAAATTACACCATCATATGTTCTAAGATAGAATAAACAAAAATGAAACTATAGATGGTCTGAGTTAGAAGACCCTAAACTACAAATTTATATGATGTGACCTAGAAGACCATAAACCACAGTAATAGATGACTCAATCTATAACACCCTAATCAATAACAACAGATGGTCCGGCCTAGAATACCCTAGAATATGGAAATAGATGGTCCCAGAAAAAAAGACTCTCAACTATAGTAGTATATTTTATGATCTCGATTACCTTAAACTAAAATAACAATCTATTTTAAAAGACCATAAAAACCCAATTAGAGGAGAAACAACACTTTCCTTGTTAAAATACCAAAAAACATAACCCAAATCAAAATTCATGTCTCTTCTCACTGTACTTAAAAAAAATTATCCCAGTATTATTGAGAATTTATGAAATATAAAAAGAAAAAAACTTTTCAGGTTGAAAACCTGTTAAGTGTGTCCTGAGAAAAATCCATGTCATACCTGCTAACCTTTCCCCAAATGAAACTTATGAAAAATTAGGGAAATATAAAAAAAATATAATGATGGTAGGGATCATTATCAATCCCTTGAAATAATAAATAAATTCTCACTAAGTCCACTAAATTAGAAAAAATTATATTACTCTCCCTCTAGAATATATGTTTACACAAATTATCCTTTGGAACTAGGCCATCCCAAGATAATCAGAGTAGCTTCATCAATGAGGATTCTCATGAAAATAATAATTCATGGGAAATAATCTTGGGAAGTATTTTTTAATTTAATCATTAAAATTAAGGAATTTAGGTTTACTTTGTTTATAAAAAGGATTGATGGTTTCGATGTTCTAAATTATATCACATCAATGGAATTCAATGAATATATTAAGTGAAAAAAATAAAAATGATTACATTTAATGTATAGATTATTTATATATTAATAATGCACAAATAAGGGAGGAATATAAACATTATAGAATCTATCCATGTTTTCGTACAAAAAATGAAGGTGGGAACCATTATCACTCATATTATGATAAAATATAATTATTTGTGTTTGGTAAATCATATAGAGTCTTGATAAAATTCTAAATTGAGTGTTGAAGTGTCATCTGCTTTAGTTATTCATCCATGTATTGAAGAAAAAGGGGCATAATGAAATAGGAAAAATATTCACCTCCTTTCAGATTGATCACTAATAAGCATTATGACACTGAAATATGGGATCAAGTGAGATCTATGATCACTTCTTGTTCTACTATATGTGTATTCAAGTCATTAATACGGGTGTAAATCTAAGAAACATTATGATATATTTTTTCAATAACATTATAATATTCCTATATTAATTCGACTAGAGGTGTCCTATCATAAAAACCACACATTTCCATATCATTTCTCTCCAATTTTTTTCTAGATAGTGAAATTTATAGAATGATATCATACAATTACCGATAGTCAAATCCACTAGCTCCTAAATAAAAAAGCAGCTAGAAAATTAATTATTATTGGTTCTGAATGTTATCCTAGAGAGAATCCATAATTATGGAATTTATTTTCTGCCAAATTATCCTTCAAGGAAGTATTGTAGTAGAGAATGAATAATTGTTGTATTTAAAGAGGTGATGGATACTAGAATATGTTCTGGTATTAAGTCGGTTTAGGGAAGGATTTATCGATCTAATGAGGAATCAAATAAGGAGAATCATGTGTTTTATTGAAAACTGGTTTATTATCTGTCATTGAAGCTAAAGGGATGGTTTCCTCAACAACCATATCCTATTGATGGGATAAATGTTACTATGATGAAGTCATTTTCTTGGGGGTTCTCCTGAATCCAAAATCAACTCCATCATTTCCGCAAACAAGGGGCTTAGAAAAGAACATGGTTTATCTACATGAAAACAATTATTTAGAACTCAAATCAAGTAAGATTTCGTCCAAAAATTTGAATAATCCAGAGATATGATGATTGATGAATTGGTGAGTGGAAGATCACTTTTGGAATTTGAATCATCATGATCCAATATAAGATAGAATTGTAAAATGATTCTTGGATTCCATTCTCCCCATATTAAGAGGAAAGAAAGAGGAGAAATCATTTTACAAAAGTTAAAGTGATGAGAAATCAAATAGTTTTTTTGTGGCTAATAAATGATTAATTTTTTTTTGAGATATAACAACTTCATTATGATATGTGACTTTATACGATCTCTCAAAAAGGGAACTAATGTCATCGTTGATAACAATATTAGTGGGTGCAGGGTACAAAATGAAATTTAAATGATCATGTCAGACCAATATATCAACTTCCTCATCATCACATAATTACATTTACTCAACCCAAGAAATATTTATAAACTTGTGATAAAACAAGGCATAATGAATTTTGGTAGTGTTATCTTAATTGTAACATCGGAAACTCTCTCCTACCCATCCAACCAGTGGACCAGCACCATAGGATTTATAAATAACGTAGCTACCTATGAATATCCAAACATCATATATATAAATAGTAAATTTTAATATATGAATATTTATTATATGGAATAATGATTTGTTATATAATTGTTTAGGTTCAGTGGCTTGGGAAATAAGAGAATATAAATCACTGGTTCATAAGTCAACTACATTATATCATACTATGTTGTTCATAAATAGTAGACTTCTTAGAAATATCATACATAATACCTCCATAACCTAGGGAAATGAATCATAATAAAGGACTAGCTCATATTCTAACTAAGGGTAAAAAAGGTAAATGTATATATAAAATGAGCATAAGGGTATGAGATCATGAAAATAAAATTTGAAAACCGTAACTTGCATATCATTGATCCTAAAATTAATTCCATACCTTAATCATGGAAAATAATAAGACATAAATCATAAATGAATCAAGGAACATTATCAATGGAACCATACTATTTTCGTAGGACATAAAATTTTGGCATACACAAAAGCATAAAACATCATTTATTTGGTATGTTGAGGCCCATTTCCAAGACAATCGTAGTAGAATGGGTTCAATACCAAAATCATTTTAGTAGTCAAGGTTTACTTCCATGACTATCATAGTGGAATAATTTCATTAATGAATTAGGTTTACTCTACATTCCAACCTTGTTTATGTCATCAGATATCAATCATTACCAAATTCATTAGAGTAAGGTATAGGTCCCCACCATCAGCAATAAAAATCATATATACATGTTCTATAAGATCATTAAAAATCATTATATCAGATCCCATGAAAAGAAAGTTTTTTCACAAAAAATTCACTATAAAATAACCTATAGAAAATAAATAGTTTTCATAATCATTTCATAATTTCATCAAATCATAAATGGCGGATAAATATGTGGGTTATACAATCATTTTATCATGGTATAAATCTTGGAAGAGAAATGGGTTCCATAAAAATAATTTCTTAATAAACATAAAAAAAATAGAGAAGGAATAAGAATGGTGACCCGGGATCATATCCCCAATAATGTATAGGTAACATCAATGGATATCTTCTTATATTAAAAATGATTTCTAAAGATCACTTGGAACATTTCTTGAGTAAAATATCCTTAAGACTTTCACTATTTTAAAAATCATAAGAAATTTTAAAAATATATTCCATTAAAAATAAAAATTTTAACTTATAATGTAATATTTAAAAAAATTAATTTCTCATGAAAATGGTAAGATATCATTCATTCTGTACGCATTAAACCAAACAGTTCTTTCACATTTTTAGTAAAATCCAAATGGAAATTTTATCAAAATTAACATGAATATTAATTTTAAAACACTTTTAAAAAGTAAAACATGGTTAAAAATTTGTTTGTAAAATCCTTTAAATAATACTGATTTGTTTACAACATTTTCAAAAAACATGGATATAGAAGGAAATTATTGTTTTGACCAAATGGAGGAATATTTCAAATTTAAATTAAAATAATTATTTATGAATATTGAGTACATAAAAAATTAAAATGAAGGTAAACATGTATTATCATTAAATTAACATAGTAGAATAAATTTCATGAGATTCTTGAGAGATGGTTTTATATTATTTAGTCATCGGAAGGCCAAACATAAACAATCCATATAAACAGTGAGATTATACAATAAAACCATTTCCAATTTGGTAACACTGAATCATAATCACCTTGATAGAATAAAATTATTTAAAACATAAAATTTCATGATATTAAAAAAATTTAACTTATTATATATCCAAGAGGCTATATATACCCTTTATAAAATATTATTGGTGCGTAACATGAATATGTCGCATAGAAGGCAATTTGAGACAAAAATCCCTTACCGCTTTATAATGATTTTGAATAGTAAGCCCCTAGATATAAAAAAATCAAAAAAAACATTAAATATCATGAAAATAATTATTTTCATGATATAAAATTTCAATGGGTCAATATATACCACAAGAAAAAGTATCAAGTGGTGAATTCACTTATGTCTCCCAAAAATAAAAGAGAGAGTTGAAATCCATTACCTTAAGTATTGAGTACTTTCAAACACATTTGAAACTCATTTATATTAAATATATATTTATTATAAATATGTTATATAAACATTATTATATATTTAATACTATATATTAATTACTTTTTAACTTTTGTTACCCATTTAATAAAAAATACATGTTAAAGTAACATTTCAGATAATAACTTCTTTTTTTCATGTTTGTGTTCATTTTTTATTTTTGGGTATCTTTCTTTGATCATGGTTACAAAATAAATTAAATTATTAACATTATATAAATCGATTATATATACAATAAATATTTATTTAGAGTAAACCATAAATTTTAGATATTGAAAATGATAAACATTGTTCATAGAGACGGTAGTTTGTACATAGGCCTTAACTATGATTCCATTTTCTTGAAGTATTGAATGAAATAAAATTAAATAATAAATTATCATTGAAAATAAATATTATGTGTTTTATGTATTATATATTTTTAAAGTCCTTCTTTAATACCTTCCATATAAAGCATGAATGAATCACATCGCTTCACGAGGTAGTATTATGTCGTACGTACACATGAGGGGCGTTATCATTTAAACATAAAATAGATAATAAGAATTTATATGTGTTTTAATAATTAAATAAGTATAATAGTACCACATATATCATATATAACCATTTTATATATCCTTATATTAAACCATGAGAATTGGTGTTGAAAAACAAATAGCATTGGTTCGCAAGGTCGTTGTCCTTTGTACACGCGAATGATGGTTCCATATCTCAATAAATGGAAGTTGATATCAATATAGGTTATCTAATTAACATAATATGATATAATTGTATGCGATATTATTTTTTTGTTATATAATAATAATTGAATAATATTTTAAGTATTTATAATGATAATTTAATGAAAAATGCATACTTAAAAACATTACAACTACTTCGAAAAAAGAATTTAGGTTTAAACTAAATCCATCCATGATTTTCTTTATGATCTCAACATGATCTCTAGTATGTAGGTATGGATGTAATTAATATAATTTTTTTGACTCATAAAAATGGGTTTGAATTTTTTTATAGGAGAGGAGAGCGGGAAGCCTTTTATAACTGAGATGAGTGTCACACTTGTAATGTTTGTAAACAAAAAGGTATTCCCAAATTTTTCACTTAAAAATAGGACCAAAATAGATACATATCAATCCTTAGTGGTTATGAGGTAGAAATATGTCCATAAATATTTATTTGGATAATATTCTAGGTCATTTTTACACTTATATTTTTAATTTAAACTCCTGAAAAACCCATTTTTTACTTTAACCACGGTTAATAATTTTTTCTTTTTTACTATTAATTATGGCCAAAAAATAATTTTTCGATATTAGATAATATAAATTATTTAGATTCTAAATATTGAATTAATTATTCAATATTCCATTCATATAAATGGGAATAAAATAATTTAAAAGTATTCCCTTAGATGTGATTAGAAAACATCTTTTCAAAGAGAACAGTTTCACATGTTTAAAAATTTGTATGAAAATTCAACATGAAATTGATTTAAATGAGATAAATTGGTTTAATAGATATATATTTGAAGTAATTATTCTTTGTAAGTCATGTTAAAATAATATATATTTTCAAAAATTCTTTAAAGGGAATGATTATTCTTAATAGAACCCTATATATTTTATTATTCATCAAAAAGTGTATTATTTCATCAAATTATAGAAAAACTAAAATATAATTTAGAAATTAATATTCCAAAAATGGGGTTTAATTTTTCAAATAAGTTATATAAAATTTGAAGAAAAAAAATTAATTTTAAAATATGAGCCCAAAATGCGAGAATACTAATTTTTAGAATAATATATTTTTAAATATAAACTTCATTTGATTTTAATAACTTTTCTAGAATAAAATAAGATTAATTTAAAAAATATGATTGAATATATAATATATATATTTCATTAAATTAATTCACCAAAATTTCATTTTATAATTTATTTGTTAAAACATATTTGTTCTTAAAAAATAGACATTCAAAAAAAGATTTCATTGTTTTAAATGGTTTTTATTCATTTATAATTAATTATTCACCAAACAAATCCGTATATATACATGTTTAAACCATATATTTCAATTTTTTAGTTAAGACTATTAATAACCACCATTCTAATCACTAGGTGATAATTATCTAATTAAATAATAATGTATTAATAGAATGTCATGTTTTTTAACTCTATGTTATGTGTAAGGTAATCCACAATAATTATTTTGTGTAACATGATCCAAACAATGTTTTTCATGTAACATAATCTAAAATCAATGTTTTTTTAACAAAAACAATCTAAAAGGATAAATCTTTTTGAAAAAAATATATTTCACAAAATCTTGGTGTTTTATATTCTACCGCCATAAATAAATTATGTCTAGAAAATTTGAGCTTGTTCTTAGTAAATAATTATTTGAAATTTTGAAATCCCATTTTTAGAAACCAACATCATTAAAATAGATAATAAAACATCCTACTGAAAAGAGAGAAAAGTAGGTGAAAATATCATTTGGAGTAACACAAAGTAGGTTTTCAAATAAGAGAACACAGTGGAGAAGTAAAGATTTGTTCATGGAATAAATGTGTAATGTCCAAATAAAGATGGTAAGGGATAGAGATCCTTGATCCTAAGAATTTGAATGATCATGTGAAAATCAAAAATTAAAAAATCCTAAAACAAATAGTTTTTTAGGAGCTCATTGATATCATCAGAAATTATAGTAATAGGAAACCATTTTATATAAATATCATTTTTATAAAGCTATGAAATATAAATGATAAGATATACATACTTTATTTCATTCCATTTAATTAGCACAATTTCATCCTTTGGTTGTGCTTTGATCCATTTCCACACCATCTCTTAATTTATAAAATAAAGATGATTATATTTCTCCCTGAAGAACTAGGGGATCATAATATCTATAAAATAATGATACGGCATTCATTATTTCTTTTATTATTATCAAAAATGTAATTTTACCATAATTTATCCAATAATATTAAAATTTAAGCTTAATCCATTTCATGGATATTTAAAAAAATGATCCTCTATGTCTGACCAAAATTAGAATCCCAGAATTTATAAATAAGGTTATTAAATTTCCCAAAATAAACATTACATTAATATTCCAAATATCAATAAGTATCTCTTAATGGTCACATTCAAAATATTTGAATACCTTGATCATATATTCTCCTGAAGCGTGTTAATATCTGTAATTACCATAAAACATCAATGAAAAAAACATGTTTCTTCATTCCTTAAATAAAATTAATAATTATTGAATATATTCCATAAATCTAAAAATGTGGTAAACTCCATAATTGATAACATATACCACTTTATCAATAAATCATTAATCAGTTCGAGGCTCATCAATAAAATCCAGTTTACATTATCTATATCAATCAACTCGTTATCCAAAATAAACACCATTTTTTCAACATCATGAGCATATCAAGGGTTTTTTCCATTAATCATATTTTTTCCATAAAATATCACATTCCCATTAAATCCCTTTTCTAGGTCATCAGTACCATTAAAAATATTCTTAAAAATCCATAATAAAAAACTCCTATAAATCATTGTATATATATTTCATGATTTATATAACATAATTCTGGATTTCTGATACATATAAACTTCACTCATTTCTCTTAATTATTAATCAATTAACTAAGCTTTATCATATTATTCCTTAATACCTATTTCTATTAATATCTCATTAAGGTTTTATTCATCATTAGTAGTACAATCATTACTCATACTACCTTTCTGATTCTCATCATTAACTTTCCCACTAGTATAGTGAATCATATAATGAAAATTGTTTCCATAATTATAACATTAAAACATATATGATTCCTTAGGAAAATAATTATTTTCATCCCTTTTGTTATGTAAACCTTTTATTTTTATTCATAAATCACTTACTTTTTTCCCTTCTTCTCCACACATAAAACATCTTCCCATTCCATTGAGGCATTCCCTAGAGTTCTTCTTCTCACATTCTTGACATACTAGAATATATATTATATATCCTCAATAGTCTTAACCACTGGAACATTCATTTAGAAATATCATTATATTCTTCGGTTAGTATGAGAGTTGTTTAAGGTAAAAGTTGTTAATCATATATCATGCTATTTTTTAGGCATAATCACAATGTCCTTTACTCTATTCATCGTCCAATTTTGTTTCCCATTAACACATTTTCTATCACATTCAATATTAATCTAGTTCCTTCTAGTTCCCACTGTTTACTAAGTATAAGAAAATAGTGTGGGTAACAATATTCATAGTGGGAAACCACATTACCATGAATAATCACTTATAGGATAGCTAAATCACAACACTTTATTTTAAACATATGATACCATAGGACTAGAATATGTCATTTGTGGTAATTATTTAAATCCTTTGGGATGGTTCAAAAGGAATTTGTAAATTTGAAAATAAAATCCTCTAGGAGTGTCAAACCAGGTGTGCTATAAGGTCCATTTTTGAGCACCAAGTGACGATTGAGTTCAGCTCAATGCGCACCTTTTGGAGTTATTACACCAAGGTGCCTCTAGGATAGAGCCACATCTGGTATTATTATCTACATGGGAATGGAATTTCATGGAAACCACTCACTCTATCCTTTACAAAAATTATAGGATATTTTCTTATACTTTGAATCATATTTATGTTTATTGTAACGACTTGAAAATTTATAAATAAAAAGTTCCCTCATGATTTAATTAAAAGTATTATTATGCTTAATCGTAATATAAAACACATTAACTTCTTTAGTTTTATATATTATCATATTTAAAAGACTTTTAACAATCATAATAGTTAATAATGTATCCATTGAACAATGATTACATGTTTAGTATAAATATAGGGTCTAAACAACTCAAATTGACAAAGAAAAAAGAAGTGATGACCTCAACTAGTAAAATCATACCCTACGAAGCCCATTTATTAGAGATTATAATGGATATAGAATCACTAAGATTTTCCTTTGACCATTCCCAAGATGAGATCTTAAAACATAATTATGATCAAAATCGTTTATGGGAGAAGTTCAAGTTCATCAGGATCATGGTCCAAACTATGTAAATTGAAAATTTAAAAGTAAAAATTCACATATTAATAAAATTATTGAGATAAAATTATTATTATTTTTTAATTATAATTGTGAAACTATCCAGTGGTTAATTTTTCATAATTTTCTTGGAAAATAAAATTTTCAGGTAAAAATTAAATACCATATAAATACACATTGTTTATTACAACATCATAATGACCTAAATTTTATGTAATAAATACTATAAATGGTATCAATGAATAGATATATTTGTTTATTTTTAAAATAATGATATTTTATGTTTATTTTATTATTTTTATATATCCATTATGAATCCTCCAGAAACGATTAATATATTTTTATGTTAAGAATAATTTCATTTAGAGTGTGACTAACCTCCACAAATTAAATGGAATTATTTTATTATGTTAGTCCCTTATAAAATAATGTAAAACACACCCACTTGGAATAAAACATGGTAAAAAATCATTGGAAGTGTTTTAGTTTTTGTTATTTTATTATATGGAGTTTAAAACATAAGTTTGAGAAATAATAACGAAATACCCACCCTTTTCTTATATAAACCCAACCAATAACCAACTTATATTCACTAAAAATACTTTTATCATGTACTTACTCTTCCCTACCCTCTCTATAGTCCTCCCAATGATCCCCTAGACTCTCAAATAGCTCTTCCCAATCATTTCGAATCACACACTCAAGTAAGGGATCCTCGCCTTATCTTCTTTATTCAAGATTCCTTATTATATCATGTATTCTATTTCTAATTACTTATATTGGTATATTTATTTAAATTTCCCTATTACATTAAATTTTATTTCCAAATTATTAGATACCCCTTTCTCTCTCATCAACCCATTTTATAAATTTTTAGGTGACATCGTTATGCTGTCCAAATTTCACTATGATTTTCCATGCCGAAAAAATTTGGGGTGAATAGAATACCCAATTCCTATCAATTGTGTACAAATTTATACACTTATAACTATTTTAAAAGTTAATTAAATTTATTTTTTAAATAATCCTTGATCATTTAATAAAATATTATGATGACTGAATCCATGTTGTATGATCTATGTGGCACACTTAAGCATGATAATGTGATGAATAAGATGGGTGCACCTAGAATTTTATAGTGCTCCAATGCATTGGGTTATGTTTAGTCCTATGAGATTTAATATTGGGATAAATAGTGAACTTGATTCCTTTATGGTACTTTTTCTCTTAGGATGTCTTTTTAGTTAGCCACATCCTCTATTTATGATGTAGTGTTTTAAGTTGTTGTCGGATTTCCATGTTTTCATTATCATGTTTTATCACGAATTACCATACATATTATTTTTATTCCCCCTTTGATATTACTATTTTCTAACACGTATTACCTTATTCTTGTGATTCCATGTTTATTCCCTTATTGGTATTTATGTCTCATCCTTTTCTTATGCATGTCCCCAGGTTATACCATGCAATTTTAATTGCAAGCATATAAAATAAGTTTTCAATAAAGATGTTATTTTTCATGTTTTGAATTTTTATCTAATGTAATTAATTCCCAAAGACACTAAAATTATCGATCATCTAGGTTTTATTAATTATAATCGTATGTAATAAATCATTTATTATGTGTAGTAAAGATAATAGTTGTTATAGCTAGTATCATAGGGTGGTTTATTGTTTTTCTTTTAGGATTAGAAAACACTATATATATATTTGGGGATAATAATAAGTATAGGAAAACATCCCTAGATATTTTAAAGTATATATTAATTGGTTTATTAAGAAAAGACATTCGTGTATATATGCTACTTGTAGATTTGGTTCTGTCACAAATATACCTAGGGGTAACAACTCTGACAAGTTGCATCAGGCCTGACTAGGAGTAGCCTAGTACACAATAACATGCCTTACTACACACCTAGATTAATTATCCTAGGGTGTTTTCTTTACTAAATTCATAAGTTCCTTATAAACCACTATTAATGGAACAAAAAAATCCCATAAGAAAATATATTTGGAAATATATTGTGGACTGCATAGATTAAATCATAGAAATTATTAATTTTAGGAAATAAATATAAGTTATAATTTATCCCTTTAATGTCATTAAATTTCCATTTATGTGTTTAGTAATTTAAAAATAATCTTCTCTAGTTTTACCTTCATTACAGAAAAAGTCCAATAATATAAGGAATATAGTAAAAAAATCAATGTGAAGGGAAATGTGATGGCTACCCAATGAGATGCCTGACATGATGAGAGTGGGAATCGCAAACTTAATGATGATACTCTCTCAGATGACTCAGGTTATAAATATAAACATGGATCAGGTGGAGCTCCCAAACCCCCTTAAATAATAACAATCTATAATTTATATATTTATGCGACAATGTCCACCGACCTCAAATTGATCATCTGATCCCTTAATCGATGAAAAATGGATCAACTACATTGAAAGATATTATCCATCCTTTAATGTTATAAAAAATAGAATGTTCTTCTGGATGTTTATCATATGGAGGGAGAATCTGATCATTGTTGGACATTGATCAATAATATGAAACCTGAGGAAGATATCAGAGTGATGGGTTAGAAAGAATTCCAGAAAAAAAAATAATTCAATAAATATTTTACTCACACTCTCTGACTTAAAATTGAATGAGATTTTCATTCCCTAAAGAAAAAAGATGATGATTCTATCAGGGAATAAACGGGAAATATCACAAGACTTTCATGATACACCTCCTCCCTTATTGTTACCCAATAATGCAAGGTTGACCACTTCTTTGGAGGGATAACACCTATTCTAGGAAAATCCCTAGTGATCTGTGACTTTAAAAGCAATGATAAATTTTTTTGATGTGCCCTCAATTTCAAAAGGGGGATTGGTGAATATCTAGTGTATCATGGGGAAATAAGGGGAATGTGAAGTTTAATTCTATCTGTTTGATGGATAAATCTAACTGTGATGATTGATTTAAACAACCCACTTATAAAAGGTGAAGAATGAATCGCCCTATAAATTTCCTATGGGGATGAGGAATTGATTAAGGTGTGGGAAAGAAGGTAACCTAGCTAGAGATTTTTGATTGGAGAAACCGACTATTGCAATGAAGGAAATAAATTCTTTGGTCAACCCTCAGTTCATTGTTCATTGCTTCAACTACAAGAAACTAGGGTACTTTTCAAACAAATTCACAAAGCCAAGGGTTTTCAAAGACAACCAACAACCTCCAATACAGTAAGGGTGATTTTTTCCATCACAACCACTGATGTGAATCCCAAAAATTAAGTAATAACATGTACTCTAGTTATTCATTCATTAAGAGAAAACATAATTTTTGATTCTATTTCATTGAATTCCTTCATATCATTAAAGTTTAGTAGAACTTTTCAAACACCGCCACCAAGCATGATAGTCGAGCTGTCATTGAAAATGAAAAATGGAGAAATTATTGATACCTAAGTGTATCACTCCTCCCATGTCAAAAATTTAGTGATGAACATCCTAGAGAACCTTTTTATACTCCCTTTAGTGGAATTTAATGATATTTTGAGTACGTATTGTCTTTACCTATATATACCCAACAAAATATTCCTTGAGAAGGAAATCACTCTTTGTATTGTGAATTGTTCTTTTATTCTATACAAGTGAAAAGAATATGATGAATCTTATTTAGCACCAATATCTCAAGAATTGATATTATTTCACTATGATCAATCATATCTATCTCAAATGATTGAGTATACGGAAAGAATAATCTGTGGAGAAATTCCAATTGTGAGGGAATATGTTGATGTGTTTCCCAAGTAATTGCCTAGACTTACTCTTATAAGAGAGGTAAAATTTCCATCGATGTTATACCTGGGTAATTACTATTATCCATAAATCCATATAGAATGGATATTCTTGAACTTGAGGTGATGGAAAAATAACTCAACAATAATCTAGACAAATAGTTCAAAATCCCAATTGATTCAACATGGTGTGCACCAGCCACTTTCTTTAAGAATAAGGATTTGTGAATGTGACTTTTCATAGACTATCGTGAGGTAAAAAATATCACTATAAATAATAAATACCCTATACCATTGATTTATGAATTTTCTATGAGCTACATGGAACATAATACTTCTCTAAGGTGGGTCAGCAGTTGGGATATTAATAAGTTGCGGTGAAGGATGCAGATATCCCCAAAACTACTTTTCATAAAAGGTAAGTTCACTATAAGCTCATAGTATTGTCATTATAACTCACTAATTCTCCATAAATCTTCATGTAATTGATTAATATAGTCTTTATATATTACCTCGAAAAATATTTGGGAAAGGAGAATCCTCATTCTATGTATAAAAAATGTGAGTTCTTATTTAAGGAAATTTCATTCTTAGGGAATATCATCATAAGGAATTGGATATCTATGGACCCTTCAAAGATAGAATCAATATATGATGGATGAGGACAACATCTATGATAGATATACATAGTATCCATGAATTATCTACTTATTATCATTGATTTGTGATAAATTTCTCACGATTGTCAAACCCTCTAACCAAGCTAACTCAGAAGGGAGTAATGTTTTCTTAGAATGATGAATGTGAAAAAAGAAGCATAGTGATGAAAAGTATTATTACCACTTCCCCTCTACTCACACAAACCACAAGTGGATAAATTTTCATAGTATTCCTTGATTCTTTGAAAAGGTATTAGGTTGTGTGTTAAAACAGAATAAAAAAGTGATCGCCAATGATTGAAGGTAGCTAAAAATTCATGAATATATCAACCCGACACAAGATCTGGAGTTGAATTCCTTGATTTTCACCTTGAAAATGTGGTGGAATTACATCTTTGGGGAGATGTTTGAAATATATAAGGATCGAAAAATCCTCAAGTATATATTCAAAAAAAGGAGATGAATATGCACCAATGAAGATGGTTAGAGATGATCAAGGACCATTACTACTCTATCGACTACCATCCTACAAAAGAGAGTAAATTAGGGTAATATATAAGTATAAAGGATCCAAAAATACTTTAATTGATGATAATTAAGATGGATTTGATCTTTTTTTGGAAAGGATGGACATGGGAATCATAAAGTAAAGAATATAATCAATCCTTTCACAAATGATTGATCACTCGTCCCTTCTGTAAAAGATAAAGGTTGATTAGAGAAATGATTTTCTAATTTAGAAGAAATTGAAAAACTACAAGAAAAGGTAAATCCTAGGAGTTTAATTTAAATGAAGAAGGATTTTTGAGATTTGGGTCATGAATATGTGCACCATCAAAACCTTTTTTAAAGGAGTTGTTTGATGATGCAGATAGCTCAACGTTCTCTATCCTTCCTGGAAGCACAAATATCTATCAAGAAATATGATAATACTGTTGGTTGTAAAATATAAAGAAGGAGATCATGTAATATACATCAATATATCTTGTATGTTATCAAATGAATGCAAAAAGGAAAAAATATAATGGTATGGTACAACCATTATGCATACCTATATGGAAATGTGAAAACATCACCACGTATATTTTCACTAGTATTCCAAATACATCAAGAATTAATAATTTCACATGGGTTTTGGGGGATATTTTTAAAAAGACTTCACAGTCATTGTGATTTTAGAGGATTTATCAGTAGATCAACTTACAAATATATACATCAGATAAGTGGTAAGGCTGCATGGAGTACCACTACAAATGTTATCATATCGAGATTTGAGATTCACCACCACATTCTATAAAAGTATCCAAAATGATCTAAAGATAGATTTGAACTTCGTCATGCGTTATCTCATTTAAAATTATTTCCAATCTAAGTGGACTATATAGACACTTGAAGAAATGTCAGGAGCACTCTCAATTGACTTTAAAGGAGGATGGGATCAAAATATTTCTTTAGTTGAGTTCTCATACAATAGTTTCCACACAAGCATCCAAATAGGTCCCCACGGAGCCCATTATAGAAAGCGGTATAGAACACCTATGTGTTGGGACAAAGTTGGGGAATTAAAACTGCTAGGTCCTGAAATGGTCGAGGAAATGGTGGAAAAGGTTAAGACCATTCAGTAGCATGTCAAGGCTACTCAGAGTCGATAGAAGAGTTATGATGAAAATTATTGATGATACCTAGAGTTTGATGATTGATACATGGTATTCCCTTATATATCTCCATGGAAGAATGTAATTAGAATTGGGAAGAAGGGAAAGATTAGTAAAAAAACATCACCCCCTTTCAGATCCTTTATTTCATTGGCGTGGTGGCATACCAACTAGCACTCCCTCCTAACCTATTTCAAGTACATGATGTATTCCATGTGTGCATATTGAGGAAGTAAATATGAGAACCCTCATATGTACTCAATCTAGAGGTGGTATTGTTGGATAATTTTCACTCATATGAAGAGCCTTTGGTGAAATTCGTGATGATAGATAAAATGTTCTACGAAATAAGACAATGCATACTGTAAAAGTGATCAAGAGAAACCACAAGTTTGGGGAAGTGATGTGGGAACTCGAGGAGTTGATGAAACAGAATTAACCTCATCTATTTTAGTGTGCAAAATAAAAATTTCTTAGGAAAAATTTCTTAATGGGGTAATATTGTAACAACCAAAACTCTTATAAATAAAATTTTCCCTTGTAGTTTTATTTAATATCATATTTTGAATTATTGTTATAGAAAACACATTGGCTTATTTGGTTTTATATAAAATATTATTTAAAATAACATTATGTTTCATTACCATTGATAATATAAACTTTGAACAATGATCACATTTTTAGTATGGATATAGGGTTTTATCAAATCCTATTGACACATATAAAGAATGTGATGGGCTCAACCAGTAGGATCATATACTATGAAGCCAATTTATCTGACCTTTCAAGGGAGATAAAATCAATGGTATTATCCCTTGACAAATCCCAATATGAGACCCAACTACTTAATCATGATTGAAACTATTTTTGGGATAATTTCAAGATCATCGAGATCATGGCCCAAACTGTGTCCCTCAAACCACCCTTGGAATATCTCATCATCATGCACCTTACCCTTTGGAAGATCACTGGGGTATTGAATGGATGTGTATATAGACCCTATCAATATGATTATTTATTATATTTTTTATATTATAATGTATATATTTTAATAATATTGTTGTTATATTATAAATAATTTCTTTTTCATACAATAAAACACTGACCGTGTTTTTGGATAATATTCAAATTTAGTTATGGAATTTGTTTTGATGAATTAAGGTATTTTTGAAATAAATAATATTTTAATAAAATATTGTAATTAAGTAATTATTATATATATATATATATATTCTCATTTAATTGTTATTAAGTCAAATGTGATTTTTATAAAGGTTTAAAAGATATTAATGTCAAAAAAACACAGCATGTAAGAACCCAAATCTTTATTCCGGGGATGGATCTAGATTTCAGGTTGTTTCTTAAGAAAATAATGAAATTTGGGGTTTTTAAGTACACGCCGTGTACCAAGCTACCACATAGAACCGTGTTCTGGCCATTTAATGGCTGAGTACATGGTTGTGTGATGACCAGCTGACCCGCTTACGTCGGGGGACAATTAAGGCCAATAAAAGGCATGTACAGTTAATAAACATGCCATTTAAAAATCTTTTTATTTGATAAATCAGAGTGAGTTCATAACTCATCCTTAGAAACATCTTTTTCTTCCCATGGTTCATATAGGAGAGTGAAAAAATGACCGAAGAACTCTGAACCGCTCCCGATTCTCCACCGAACCTCTGATTGAGATGTCTTCAGGTGCGTTGGAATACCACTAGTGAGTAATCAAAACCCCTATATCCTTTATTCATGATTATTCCTCTCTTATAGTTTAATCACGGATGAATTTTTTCACCTTTTGTATATCAACTCTGATCTAGGCCGATTGAAGGGCCAACATTCAAGTATATTAATCAGGTGATATTAGGGTAGGTGGTTTGTGCCTTTTGTTGTTTGTATTTGGATTATATATGCTAAAAGTGTCAGGTACCCAGGTTTTTTGTATTGCGTGTTTTGGAATTAAACCATGTTTATTACCTATTATGGTTTGGTTGATTGATAAAGGGTAGTTGCATATGCGTAAGGTTATATTCCTTGTTTATGATACACCCCACGAGTGTGTTTCCCTTGATTAACTTGTTATGGACATATGGTCTACAATGCCTATTATGATTTACTTGTTTTCAATGACTTGTTTTATTAGGATGGAGTTACTAATTACATGAGATGCCTGTGATATGTGTTGTGAAAGTTTGACTAAGGATAATTTGAATGTGAGAGCTTCCCGAGGTAGGGTCACTTAGTTATGCTTTACTGTTATGTTGACTAAGGGGGTATTGATTGTGAGAGCTACGAGGTGGTCATCGAACTGGGGGTTTAGACTATGAGAGGTACCCAAGTGGTTGTTTATAATTGATTGTTGCTATATTAACCAAGGGGTAGTGACCAAGTGAGCTGTCAAGGTGGTCGTTTGTAAATGTTTAGTGATATGTTAGTCAAAAGGGGATGGACCATGAGATCTACCCAGAGGGTCATTATTAAATGAATTGTAGTTATGTTTGACCAGGTGAACTAGACTATGAGAACTTTCCTCAATGGTCGACATTGAATAGTTGAATGATTATGGTGAGTCTTCCAAGCCAAAGTACAAGCTTGGACTTAGGCTTACTTGATTGTAAGATGGCCTTCTAAGCCATCTGTTTTGTTCCCATTTTATAAGGGATTTAGACTTTAGGCTAGATCCCAAGGTTTACATGATTTAATGGAATGATTAATAAATGAAAATTAATATAATTTAATCTTTTTGATTTTTTACTTTTGAGTACTTCCTAGTTTATTTCTTTATTTTAGCAAATTTTCTGCTATATATATTCACTGACATTTAGGCATAGAAATTTTGGTGGTTGCCTACCAAGATTTGCCTCACACCCTGTTTGGCTCATGATTTTGGACCCAAACAGATTATATGGTTGTAGTTATAGATAAGGGAAAGTTACCTTATTCATCAGGTACTTGATTTCTATTGGAGATGGAGAGCATGAGACCAAGTTGATGACTGTGATACTGCTGGATTTATTTATTTCTTCTATACTTTGGGTTTTTTATTGTATTTATAGCATTGTGACTTGTTTCGATACTTTACTAGATACATGTTACATGCATCATTTATATATATTATCCATTTTTATATTACTATCAGTCTTTCACTATTTACTTTTTTTGTATGGTATTTCTGCTTTTGATATTGTTTACTATTTGTTTGTTGTTTTGTATACTTTGGAAATGAGGGCATAGTTTCCCAAATACTACACATTGGCCCTCACTACTAGTTAGCAACCTTTGGCATTTGGGGAAATGTGCTTGTGGTTATGTGACCAAATGGGTTTCAGGCACCTGTGGGTGGCACCTGGAAAAGGGACATTGCAAAGTGGTGTCAAAAGAGTTTTCTTTTTTTCTTTGCCTAACTATTAGGGGCCAATATACTGGGATAACAAGAAATAGGTAGTTGGTAATAAGTTTTTCTTTGGAGTAGCTTAACCTTGAAGAGGGAAAATCCAAGTTACCTCAAATATAGCAATTTTAAAGGTTTTAACTTGTTGCAGTTGACTTGATATCACCATTGGGTGATTCACATGTTTTGTTATATTATGGTTAATATCATTGAGGTTCTATTTTTCTTTGCAGCATGATGAGATGAGGGTATGTGAACTCTTTTATCATATAGGAACATACTAGAGATCACATTACATGTGTTCTTGTCATGCCAATTAGGGTGGATTACTAATTGCATGTTGTTGCGATAGATGTTTTGCTAGATATGAATGTTGTTTTGATAGATTTCATGATATAAATAACTTCTATTTTTATAGGGTATTGGTATATGTAGGGTTTCATTTGGATGGACTCCATGGTTTAGTCCCTAAGGTTGTATAGGTCCCCTTGGATTAGAATTAGGTGGATCAGGTTTAAACATTAACTGAACTTTGTCAAGTTATGATGTAAAAAAGGAATCCAAAAATTGAGTCACAGGAATTATGGGATCTTTTATGTTGTAATTTTTCATGTATTGGACAAATTTTATGTTTTTAAGGGTTCTAGAGAAGTTTTAGAGGATTATTATCTAGAAACCCAGATAACACGGCGTGTGATGTTATGAACACATGCCATGTGTAATTATATTCTTGAAGAACTAACTTTTCTTAATTACACATCGTGTTCCATATGTACACATGATGTATTTTTTGACCATGTGACTTCCTATGTGAGAAGAGACTTGGGGTTGATAAATGTTTGGCAGAACACGCCATGTATGGGGAGTACAGGATTTACTCGAAAAAACTGTATGTCCGTCCGTATGACTATCAACGCTGGTCGATGAAACATAGGTCATACATGTTGTGTTTATCTTCTACACACCATGTAGTAATAGAACGTGTATACATCCATGTGACTAAAGACATAGGTTGGTGGAACTTAAGTATAACACATCGTTTCTAGGGTGAACATGCCGTGTAGTGTTACACTAGTAGATCCGTGTAGTTCTAGAAATGTAGAAGTACTTGGGTAAGAGGGGATATTAAAGTAAACATCATGTCTCATAAGGAACATGCCATGTGTATGGGTTGTTACAAGACCATGTTCAAAGAGGTACACACCCATGTTAAGTCTTAAAGGGAACTCGTCATGTCAGGCTTCTACACGTCGTGTAACTCTCTTTTTTAATACATGAATGCCTTATTCCTCCTGTTCCATTATTGTACATATAAGTTTCTATAATTGATAATATTGAACTGAGGTGTGCACTTGGCCTTGCAGAGTCATGCCACCAAGACATCCTCTGGTTGTATGCCAGTTACAGGGTGATGATCAAACACCAGAAATGATAGGTCTAGGACTACCAGCGGATCCTCCCATCATGAATGTCTTGGTACAAGCTTTCATACCGAACATAGGTGTTGATGTACAATTCCATGATGTCTTTATGAGGATTATGCAGACCTTTCAGGAAGCACCACATCCTACCCCGACTATGTAAGAGTTGACTCGGGTGTTCCAGCTGCAGCATCCTCTCACTTTCTTATGGGATGGAGGACAACATGCTACTATGTCATGGTTAGAGGCCATACTTTCTATCTTCATGCATCTTGATACACCTTCAAAGAGGAGTGTTATGCTATAGACATACATAAAATGTGATTCCTCCAATAGATAGTGGGATGTAATCCCATAGGTGGGTTGTCAATGGGATATGGCTTATAAAGAGTTTCAGAGGACCTTGTATGATTACTTCTACCCCGAGATGTTGAGGGCCAATTGATCCTAGGAGTTCATGCATTTGGAGTAGGGTTCTCTTTCACTGATGGATTACACTTCTTTCCTTATATAGATTCATAACTTTTCACCTGTTCTTAGAGGTGAAAATTTATCACTAGCTAGGTGGTTTAAGGATGGTCTCAGGTATGACATCCGATCATAGGTGAATGTTTTTAGGATGACTTCAGTGACTTCTATAGTAAATCAGGTTCTGATTATCGAGCACAATATGATAGAGTTAGGAGTTGTGAGCCAGTGAGGTTTAGCAACCAGGGTTGATACTCTTTCTCCTGATATCAGGGAGTATTGTAGGGAACTCTCATGTGATGTCTCTTCAAGTAGTCGAGTTGTGTTCTACCAGTGTGGAAGGAGTGGTAACACGAGACCGCAGTACTCGAGAGACCTAGGTGAGTGCCAATATTCTATCAAGATGGACCATATTCATCATTTTAATATGATGATCTCACCAGTAGTGAGTGAGAGAGGATCTATTATGAATCCACGTTCAGGTGAAGGACCAACAGTTTATCATCAGTTGTGAAATTGGGGTTCGTCAGGCTGAGGAGGTGGTTATGGTCACGGTAGCTAGATGACAAGTTCTCAGTTATAGTAGGGTGGACTAGCTCAAGGTTTCTAAGCAGGGTCACAGGGTTGTGGTACGGGTCAGACTTTTGCAATAGAACAATCCAAGTTGGAGTAGGATCCCAAACCCTCTTTGGTTATATGTATGATTCTTGTTGCCTCATTTTTATCTTCTACTCTTTTTGGTATATGGGCTTCCCATTTTTTATATCTGTTACCATTGTAGAGAGCATTGGGTTTTGTATATTTACTTATGAGGATTTCATTATGTTATACACTCTGTTGAGGATTAAGACAAATTGTATATGTTAGTGTAAGGAATGACATCTTGAGGTTGGTGGGTGTCACTTCTTATGGGACGTCTTTGTCTTAGAGATGATAGGCTTTGATGTCATACTCATAATGGACTAGTTGATCTCATTTCAGTAATTTTGTTACTGCTATCCTTAAAGGGTGAGTTTCACATCACCATTGGACGAGTCATTTCTACGCAAGGGTGAATGGGATGTCTAGGAAAGTAGAGAAGTACCCGAGCATCATGGGTTGGGAGTAATTACAACCCATATTTCTTATTTATATCTGGTTGACCAGGGGACTTCACATATGGACTTTCCCCTAGTTGTGGATTGTTTTAGAGATGGTCTTTCGGAAAAATTTTCATGTTTACCTCTGAAGAGAGAGCAAGATTTATCTATTTAGCTTGTTCCATGAGTGGCACTAGTTTCAATTCCTCTTTATAGGATGGCTACCCCAGAGTTACAAGAGTTCAAGAAGTAGTTGGATGAGTTGAAAGAAAAGGTTTTCATCTGACCCAGTACTTCTACTTAGGGTTCGCCAGTCCTTTTTGAAAAAAGGTTCACGGTATCCTTATAATTTGTGTGGATTATTGGAAGATAAACTAGTTGATGGTCAAGAACCGATATCCCGTGAGGAGGATTAATGATCTATTTGATCAACTTCGATGAGACCAGATGTTCTCAAAGGATGACATGAGATTTGGTTAACATGAGTTTCACATTAGACCCCCAGATATACATATTACATGCTTTTTGAGTAGGTATGGTCTATACAAGTACTTGGTTGTACTGTTTAGTCTCACAAACGCGCCAATAGTTTTCATAGAACTGATGAACTGAGTGTTCTATCATTACATAGATTATTTTTTTGTAGTCTTTTTGGATGATATCTTGGTGTACTCTCAAAAACGGCACGACCATTCCACCCATCTTGAGATCATATTCAGTACATTGAGAGAGCATCAGTTATATGCAAAGCTCTCAAAATGACACTTTTGGATGGACAATATTCACTTCTTGGGTCATGTCATCTCTGATACAGGAGTATCAATAGACCCATATAATGTGAGAGCAATAATTTCTTGGGATAATCTAAAGAAGGACTTTGAGGTACAGAGTTTTCTGGGGAGGGTTAGTTACTACAGTGCTTTATTCAAGACTTTAAATGCTTATCAGCACCACTGAAGGGTCTGAATAAGAAGGGTTCAAAATAATTTTTCCAGATTTCTATGATTCTATCATTTCAAGATCATAAAAGGATATTGACTTTAGCACTGATACTTATTTTTTCAGTGCCAGGACAGAGTTACAATATTTACTGCAATACATCAGGTATTTTGCTAAGAGTAGTGCTTGTGTTGGGGGGAGGATTCCTTGAATACAAGTCTCGACAGTTGAGGCCAAATTATTGGAATTAACCGATTCATGATCCCGAGTTCATTATAGTTGCGAATTCCTTGTTTTATTAGAGACATTATATTTTTTGAGAGAATTTTGGGGTATACACTGACCACAAAATCCCCAAGTATATCTTTGATCAGCATGATCTGAATTCGATACAATGAATTTGGGTTGAGTACCTTTAGTCACTTGACTATGAGCTTGCCTATAAAACTGGAAAAGGCAACACAGTGGCTAATACGTTGAGTATGAGAACTCAGATTCAGTCAGTTCAAGAGGCCAGAAGTGAGTGGAAGCTTTTGGCTTTGTTCTTTGAGATGCATTTGGAGGTGTGCGACAGATAGGGGTATACGTTTCAATATTCTATAGTTGTTACCTAAAAACTTTTGGATCGAGTGTGAATTAGGCATTTATTAGATTCTGAAGGACTAGTTCTAAGGTAGAATCTATCAGGCCAGGACCCTACACCTGGATGGACCATAGGAGAAGATGATGTTTCACATTTTCTTGGACACGTATGGGTGTCAGCAGACATACACGAGGAGTTGTGATATTTTTATACCTCAGTATGGGCAGTTTATCCTGGTGTCACCAAGATGTATAGAGATCGACATAATTATCATTAGTGACGAGGCATGAAGAAGGATATAACTATTTTTTTGAAATGTCCCACCTATGATCAGGTGAAGGCAGAGAATCGGTGATTGGTTGGGCTATTGTAGCAGTTACACATTCCGGAGTAGAAGTGGAATGATGTCGCGATGGATTTTGTGATGAGTTTACCAAGGTCCCATTGTGGAAATGATAATGTATGGATTGTTATTGATAGACTCACAGAGATTGCACATTTCCTTCAAATCAAGGAACCCTTCAGTGTTCATGAGCTTGGAAGGTTGTAAATATGAGAGATTTTATGTTTTAATGGGGTTCCTCACTCAATCATTTCAGAGTGGGGCACCTAGTTTAGTTCTCAGGTCTATCAGGGACTATAAAGGGCTTTCGGTACATAGGTACATCTGAGTATAACATACCATATTCAAACAATAGGTTTTTCCAAGCACATGATTCATCATTTAGAGGACATGCTTCAAGAATACATCCTGGATTTTGGGAGATCTAAATGGAGAAACATACCCCTAGTAGATTTTTCTTAAAAAAGTAGTTTTTAGGTGACAATTTATGTGGCACCTTATGAGGATTTGTACCATAGGCTATGCCGATCACCCTTTATGTTGGTTAGAGGTAAGAGAGGTAGCCTTGCTAGTACCTCGTCTTGTCCAGGAGACCACAGAGTAGGTGGATTTGATTCGAAAGAGGATGGATACTACACAGTCTTGGAAGAAATCATATGTTGATTGACAGAGGCATCATCTAGAGTTTTAGGCTAGTGATCAGTTTTTCATACATGTCACACCATGGTTGGGACATTGGAGGATTAGGAGACAAGTTAAGATTTAATCGAGATACGTCAGTCCATTTTTGGTTTTGGAGAGATTCGGGAGGGTTTCCAATCGGTTGTAGTTACCTTATAGGTATTGGGTTATGCATGATGTCTTTTAATTTTATCAACTACGTCATTTTTTTCAGACCCATGTCATTTTTTTAACTAGAGTAGGTTGAGTTGTAGTGGATGCATCCTTTGAGGATCACCCTATTAGGATTTTTGGTTTATAGTAATAATGTTATCTATTGTTGGTATGTTCCTCTTGTACGGGTGTTATGGAAGCATGACCGAGTGTAAGATGAGACTTGGGAGAGGGAGGATGACGTATGATCATAGTGGCTAGAGTTATTTTATGTTTCTTCTTCACCGCCCTTGTAAGGGAAATTCAGAGATGAATTTCTTTAAGGGGGAGGTTTTTAAGAACCTAGATCTCCATTTATGGTATAGATATTGATTTCAGGTTGTTTTTTAGGAAAAGGAAGAAATTGAGTTTTTCTAAGTATATGTCGTGTACTCTTCTACCACATACAACCATGTAATGGTCCTGTAATGGCTGAGTACATGGCTGTGTGATGACCTAGCTGACATTCTTAAGAGGGGGTTGGTTGAGGCTAATATGTGGTGTGTACAGTTAATGAACACAATGTTTAATTTTCTTTTTATTTGAAAAATCATAGCAGGGTTGCGTTGTATCCTTGGAAACATATTATTCTTCCCTTGGTTCATAAATTAGAGTGAAAAAACATCCAAAGAACTCTGAACCCCTCTTAATTATCCATCTGACCTCTGATTGAGACATTGTCAGGTGTGTTAGAATCCCACCCGTGAGTTCTCAAAACCACTAAGCCTTTATTCTTGATTCTTCATCTCTTTTTAATTATTCAAGGATGAATTATTTTCTCCTTTTTATATATATAAACCTCTCTAGGGAGATTCAAGAGTCGATGTTCAAGTATATCAATTGTGTCATATCAAGGTAGGTGCTTTATGCATTTTTTTGTTCATATTTGGATTATATATTCTAAAAGTGAAATATACCCATGTTTGGGGTATTGTGTGTTTTAGAATTAAACCATGTTTACAAATTTTTATGGTTTGGTAAATTCATAAAGAGTAGTTTTATATTCGTAAGGTTAGACACCTAGTTTGTGGGACACCCCATGGGCGTGTTTCCCTTAGTTGAATTGTTATAGTAATCTAGTCTAGAATTACTGTAAGGCTTGCCTTATTTTCCATGCCCTATTTTGTTAGTATGGAGTTAATGAATACATGAGATTTCTATTATATGAATTGTAAATGTTTGAGTAAGGGGAATTTGACTATGAGAGATTCTAGAGGTAGGGTCACTTAATTATGTATTTTTGTTATGTTGACCAAGGGGTATTGACTGTGAGAGCTGATAGGTGTTCATAGACCTGGGGGTTTAGACCATGAGAGCTACTCAGGTGGTCATTTATAATTGACTTTTTCTACGTTGACCAAGGGGTGTTGACCATGTGAGCTGCCCAGGTGGTCATTTGTAAATGTTTAGGGCTATGTTAGACCAAAGGGGATATACTGTGAGAGCTAACCATAGGGTTATTATTAAATGAATTATTTTTATGTTAGACAAGGTGAACTATACTATATGAACTTTCTCGAAGAATCATTATTGAATAATTGACTGATTGTGATGAGTTTGCCTAGCAAAAGCACAAGCTTGGACTCTGTCTTACATGATTGTTAGATGGTATTATGAGACATCTGTTTTGTTACAATTTTAAAGGGGATATAGAGCTCAGGCTAGATCCCAAGGTTTACATGATTAATGGATTGATTAATAAATGAAAATGAGTGTAATTGAATCTGTATGATTTTTTTCTTTTGATTATTTCCTAGTGTATTACTTCATTTCATAATATTGCATGCTATATATATTCACTGACAGTTAGGCATAGATCTTTTGGTGGTTACCTACTGGGATTCATCTCACACCCTATTTGGGTCATGCTTTTGGACCCGAACAAATTATATGGTAGCATGTATATATAAGGGAAAGCGCTTTTCTTTATCATGTACTTGATTAATGTTGGAGCTAGAGAGCATGGGACCAAGCTGAGGCTTGCGATGCTGTTGGAATTATTTATTTATTTTGTACTTTGGATCATGTATCATATTTATAGCGTAGTGACTTGTTTAATTACTTTCCAAGAAACATGTGACATGCATCATATATATATATTCTCTAATTGTTTTATTACTATCAGTCTTCCGCTATTTACTTCTGTTGTATGGTATTAAAACTTCCACGATTGTTTAGTTTTTGTTTTCCACTGTGTATACTCTTCCAATAAAGGTATAGTTTACCTAATATTACACCTTGGTCCTTGCTGCTAGTTAGTAGCCTCTGTCATTTGGGGAAATTCCCTTGAGGTTATGTGACCGATTAGGTTCGGGGCACCTGTGGGCAGCACCCAGATCTGGGACGTTACACAACATTTCATAATAAATGTCGATTCTATTTTAAAAGTAAAAATTAACATATTTAGAAAATTATTTAGATAAAATAAATATTTTTTTCAGAATTATAATGTTGAAACTATCCAATGGTAAATATTTCATAATTTTTAGAGACAATCCAATTTTCAGGTAAAAATTAAATACCGTATAAATATACATTGTGTATTATGACATCATAATGACCCAAAAGTGACATAATAAATTCTATTAAAGGTATCCATGACAAAATATATTTTTTCAATTTAATATAAGGATATATTATATTTATTGGATTAATTTTATAAGTCCATTATGAATCCTCCCAAAACTATTAATATATTTTAAGGTTTTAAAATCATTTATTTAAAAGTATGAATCATCTCCACATAATAAAGGTAATTATTTTATTAATTTTTTATCTTTAAATTATAAAATAATTAAAACCACTCCCATTTCTTATAAACAATAAGTAAAAACAAAGTAAATGTTTTTGTTTTTTATTATTTTATTATATAGAGTCCAAATCCTATGTTTGGAAAATAATAAAGAAATACCAACTCGTTTCCTATATAAACCCACCTAAGATCCCATTTCTATTCACTAAAAATAATTTAGGGCATCCTTATTCTTACCTCCCCTCTCTATTTTCCTTCCAAGTTGACCCAAACTCTCAAGAATATCCTCCCAAGCATTTAGTGTAACACACTCAAGTAAGGGATCCTCACCTTCTTTTCTTTATTAACGATTCCTAATTATTTTTTACCTTTTATTTATAATTTATCATGTTGGGATATAGGATTCCATGTCCCTATTACCCCCAACCTGAGAAATAAATTATTATATACCCATTTCTATCTCATCAACCCATTTTATCCATTTTTAAGTGACATCGTTATGCTACCGAAATTTCACCATGTTTTTCTAGCTGAAAATAATTGTGTTGTGAATACCATAACAATTTCTTATCAACGGTGTCACCTTTATACACATATAGCTATTTTCATTGGTACTTATAAATATGTATTCCAAAATCCTTCATCATGGAATAAAATATAATGATGAATGAATCTATATCTTATGATCTATGTGGCACACATATGCCTGATAATGAAATAATGTTATGGGTGTGCTCGAAATTATGTGTGCTCTAATGCATTGGGTAAAATTTAGCATCATAATACATCATTTTTGTAAAAAAAAATTGAACCTGATTCCTTTATGGGACTTTATACATCATGATGTCTTGGTAGTTATCCTTGACCTATGATTATAATGCAGTGTTTTAAGTTATTTGCATATTTCCCATGTTATAAATATCATTAAATGTCATGCCTTATTATTCATGTCAATTTAATTTCCTTTTGACAGGAATATTTTCTAAAATTTAATACCTTATTCAAGTAATTCCATGTTTATTCCCTTATTGTTATTTATATCTCATCCATTTCTTATGTATGTCCCCAGGTTCTCCAATGCAGTTTTAAGTGCATCCATGTTAAGTAAGTTTTCAATAAACATGTTGTATATACATGTTTTTAATTGTCATGTAATGTACCTAATTCCAAAAGACTCTATAATTAATTATCGTATGAGTTTAATTAAGTTGGATCCAATGTAAAAAATCATGTATTAAAGTTTAATAAACAGCTGGGTTGTTATACTTACCCTTATTGATATCCCTAAAAATAACCATATAAATATCCCAAGAGCTCTCACAAATGTTTTATCATAAATGGTTAATTAAAACCATGACCTGATAATAACTAAAATGACATAAAAATATCATACATAAATATTACATCATAGTAGATGAATAGTCATTACATGACATATTGTTCCACGTAATAATTCTTTTTTTATAGTTCCTTCAAAAACATTAACACATAAATAATTAGTCCATAAGTGTACTACATCATATCCCATAATGTCATTTGTAACCATTAACCTTATTATACATATCATTTATAATACCTATATTCACATCCTTGGGAATGGAATCATAAGAATGGGTGAGATCAAATGATCGTTAAGGGTAAACAAGGAATATATCTATATTAAATGAGAATAAGGGTATGATAAAATCATAATAACATTTTAAAACTATACCATTAATATAATATATCACAAACATTAATAATTTATTAATTCATGTATGTTTATAGACATTAATCATAATGGAATCAGCAAAAAATATCTGGGGAAGCATAACATTGGCTTAAGACATAGAATTGTAGAATACACATAAACATTGAACATCATCTCTATAGTAGTTCAACACTAATTACCAATAATATCATAGTGGAATGGGTGAACTCCTAAAACCATAGTATCATTAAAGGTTCATTCCTAGGAATTTCTTAGTTGATATAGTCCCTTACTAAACTGCATTTACGCCCCATTTCAATCCTTTTTATTTGATGTGATTACAATATTTTCCCAATGGAATGAAAATGGGTTTCATAAATATATTTTTATAATTAACATAAAACATCCATAGAAAGAATAATAATATTATCATTGTATCATATCCCTAGTAACCCATAATTAAAATGAAAGGATTTTATCATAGATGAAAAATGATTTTAAAAGATCTCTTAGAACATTTCATGAGTAAAATAGATTTCCCACCTTGAATTTTTATATAAGATATATCATTTTAAAATTAAATTTCATTGAATATAACATATGAAACTTATAAAGGATGTTTTAAAATTTTAAGTGTCTAGTATTATTGGAAGATATCATTCATTACTTATATGTTAAAATAGTGATTCTCCTCGTATTTTCAATAAAATACAAAAAACCATTTTTTATAATATGACATGAAGCATCCATTTAAAAAAAAATTGTTAGTTAAGAAATTATACAACTTTATTTAATAAATACTTTGGATAATATTAATTTTTTTTAAAGAACATTTTTAGAAAACAAGGATATTAAAGCAGAAGGGTTTTTCGACCGAAGAGAGAAATAAATTTAGTTTAATTAAAAAATATTATTTTTTGAATCCTGATTGCATAAAGAGGATAAAATAAGGAAAACATATATTATCATGAAATAAATTTAAAAGAATAATAATAATTAGTTTCTTAAGAGATGTATCATAATATTTCATCATGAGAAGCATAAACATAAAAATTCTTGATAAATGATGTGATTATACCATAAAATTGTCACCAATTTAGTAACATTAAATCATAAACCCCATAAAATAATTAAATTAAATGAAAAATATAATATAATGATAATAAATAATTTCTTTATATTACATGAATTGGTATGTATATACACCTCATAAAATAATATAGTTTCATAAAATCAAATATCTCTCAAAGAAACAAATTTGAGACAAAAATCACTTATCGCTTTAGTAAGCTTTTGAATAGTAAGATCCAACATAGAATAACATAAACTTAAACACTAAATACCATGATAATAATTATATTAATGATATTAAATAGCGAATGTTATGTATATATATCAAAAAAATTAAACAAGTGGTGAATTTTTGTGTCTCCCAAAAATAAAAGAGAGAATAGAAATCTATTACATTAGGTCTCAGTGTCCTTTATACATGTTAAAAATAGTTGTATAATAAATATAAGTTTATTATAAATATTTTACAGAACCATAATTTTATAAATCATAACATTTATTATTAACTTATGAAATTTTGTTACCTTTTTATTTATAATTCCTTGTTGAAAATAAGTTTTAGATAATAACAGCTTTGTCTTCATGTATATTTTGATTTGTTATTTTTATTCCTATTACATTGATCATGAATCAATATAATACAAAATTTTAATCATGATATAAATATAATATATATTAATACAATATTTATATAGTGTATTCTATAAATAATAGATATAGAAAATGAAAAACCCAATCCCTGGAGATGGTAGGTTGTATGTACGCATGAACGTTGCTTCCATTTTCTAAAAAGATTGAATAAAAAAGGGAAATAATTTATTACCATTATAGAATAATTTTTATTTCATATATTTCAAATATATTCATTATACCCATACTAATTATATTCTATGTAAATTATGAAGTAACAACATCGCTTTTTGAGGCAGTAGTCTTCCACACACACGAGAGATGTTATTATATTCCTATAAAATTGAAACTAAGAACGTTTATATGATATAATAATCCAAGATGAATAGTAATATATTATATATAATTTATAAAAAAAATTCCATAATTAATTAATGTTGTGAGAGGTGGTGATGGAAAATGAATGACATCAGTTCATGAGGTGGTCGCCATACAAGTGAATGATGATTTTGAACCCCATTTAACGGAATAAGAGATGGATATAGGCTATGAAATTAAAATTATAAGATATCATTATGTTTGAGATACTAGTTTTATTATATAAAAATAACTAAATAATATTTTAATGATCTATAAAAAATTCAAACAAAAACACCAAGTTAAAAACATTACCTCTTCTCGAGACAACCACAATAGGTTTAATCTAAATCATTACTAGATTATATTTATTATCTCATAAAGGACTCTAATATGTGGGTGGGGATATAATTATGTTTTCTGATATAATATTACTATAACAATATGGTTTTTATAGTGGGAAGAGTAGGGGATAATAGGTAGCCTTTTATAAGTTTTGTGAGTGGCACACTATTGATTGTTGGATAGAAAAAGTTGTAACCATGTTTTTCCATACCGAAAGGATCCAAAATTGTTTATTATAGAACCTTAAATGATATAAAGACTAATTATTTACATAAAATTGGTTTTTTACAAGTTTATTTGTTATTTTACCCCTTATCTTTTTAATTTAAAACCCTGATAAACACATTTTTACCCAAAGCATGGTAAATAAATTTTATTATTTTTTACTATTCATTGAGGTAAAAAATTAGGTGGAACTTATTTTAAAATATAAATTTTTATGATTTCAAATTTGGAATCAATTTTTTAAAATTCAAATCATATCAAAGTGAAATTTTAATTAAAAATTAATCACGCAGATGTGATGAAAAAGAAATTTTTAAAAATGAAATGTTTCAAATGTTTATAAAGATTTTATATAAAAATTCAACATGAAATTGTTTAAAATACACTAAATTTTATTTATAGATATATCATTTAACTTATTTCTCTTTTAAACCCATCTTCAAAATATTTTTTATTTTTTTTAATTCTTAAAAACATATGACAATTCTTAATAAAAACCAGTAATTTTCACTATTCATTTAAAGCATTATCTATTCAAAAAATTAGAAAAATAAACACAAAGTTTATTTTTAAATGAATATTTTTAAAATAAAAATTATATTTTCAAATAAATTCTCTAAAAATTTTAAAAAATAATTTTAAATTAACTTTTAAAAAGCTGACAAGCCTAATTTTAAAAAAAATAATGTTTTAAGTGTTCACTTAGTTTTATTCTTACCTATTTTATCAAAAACACGTAATATTAGTATTAAATATTTTACTAAATATATAATATACGTGTTTCATTTAAATTATTCTCGAAAATTTATTTGATTAATTTGTTGTGGTAAAACACTCTTTGTAACACCCCAAGATTTTACGAAAAATATTCTTTTTAATTTCATTAATGTCTTGTGTTGTATGCTACACCAAAAGGAGCTTGCATAACATGTATCCCTGACTTGGCTTTCATTACACGCAAGCACGGCCTTCCACGATAGTGTGTGTTGTACGCAATACCAAGTTTCGCTAAACAACGATATGCTATTAAAATATTATTAAAACTAGCTGTTATGAATAGTAATACTGACTTTTTCAAATTTTATAAATTTTATTTTTCAAAATGGAATTCATTTTTGGATTCGGAATATCGAAATTAGTCTACGGTGAAATTTTGGTTTTTTCTAAAAACTTTCAATTTTTGATGAATAGTGAAACCACTAAGTGGTAGTTAAAAAAACTGAATTTTTCATAAAACATAATTTTACCAGTTCTGTGAGTGGAATTTCAAAAATCCGAGAGACACATTTGATGTCAGTAAGTAAAATGTGGTTTAATGAGATGAAAATAATTTTTGGTGAATAGTAACTTTTTACTTTTATTTACCACGGTTAAAAGTAAATAGGGTAATTAAGAGTAAAAATAATATTTTCATTACCCTAACATATGTCGTAATTCTATTGGATAAGTGTAATTCGACCAAAAACAACCTTATGAATAAAATATGACCATTTAGGACCACTTGGATTAGATTAGGACATTTATTATTAATTTATTTAAAGAAGGGTCAAAATAGTTAAAATCAAAGTTTAATAAGTAAATCATTTTTAATATAGGGTTATACATAAGATAAATTTGACTATATTCATTAGAAAGCTAAAACGATTTCCTACATAATGATATTTTATTTGTAATTTTTATACTTTAAATAATTTAATATATTTATAACACAATGATGATGTAGTAATTATCTTATTAATGAAATATTGACATAATTGATGTTATAAATACCCAAATAAATGTAATTTGAGACATTTTATGAATTCCAAAAAATTTCTATGTTAATATGACATGTTATTGTTGATTTAAATAACTTTTTTCGAACTAATCATTCTGTTATGATTTTCAAAAAAATCAATTACCAAATAGTGTCAAAATTGACATAAAATAGTTTTTAAAACAAATATTATATTATTAATTGTTATTTTATTCCTAAAAATCTAAGGTTCGGCCAAATGACTTAGTTAAGGTTATATATATTAATAATAAATAACTTGTGGTTCGTTTGTCTTGTTATAGTAAGTTTATTAACCTTATAGTGTAAGAACAGAAAAAGACACGGTAAAAGTAAAATTATCTAACTTAAAGTTAAATATAAATGATATGGTTAAAATAGGAACCAAAACTTGTCTAAATTCTATTGGATGAGAGGATTTCGACCCATCCCCACCTTATCTTCGAAATAAATCAATTTGAAGCTATTTAAAACCGAATTTGGCTTTATAATAAAATATTATTTTTAGTTTTTCCAAAGGAGCCCCTCTCCTCCCTTATAAAAGGGCACCTCCTCCCTCTCTTCCTCACACCACTTTGAGCCTTCAATCTTGGAAAATCCCTGACCATTTCAAATCTACACTTCCCTAGAAACATCCTAGAGGTCTTGGTCTTCTTCAAAGACTAGTTTTAGTGCCCTAAGAGGAGGTTTCAAAAAGGCGCTTCAAAGAAGAGGTAATGTCCGTTACCGATTCTTTCAACTTTCTTTCTTCTTCCACTTATTCTTATTTAGTTGTTTCATTATGAAGTAATAACATCAGTATCACTCATATACTGATATGTTATTATAATTATGAAACAACCCTATTTCACCATCTATCCATCCTATGGAAAATGAAATCACCACGCGTGCGTACGTACGGAATACCGTCTCTACGCCGTGGTGTAATCTGTTTTTCCACGACCACCTTACATGGATGGGTATAATGGTGTAAATAAATAACTATATATGTTTATTTTAAAGTTATATTTATTCTAAAATAGTATACATACACTCCAATACAATTCCACAATCATGGGAATGATATCATCGCTCGTGCGTACGTACGGACTACCGTCTCCACGAACGCGATGAGATTCATTTTCCATGATTAACCATTCGAGAATGATTATAAAGTATATATAATGAATAATAATTAAATATATGACATAATACTTCTACTGTATTTATGTGTATATATATATATGTATGTCAAATACTCAATTCCATTCAATTCAATAAGGAAACGAAAACAGCGTTCATGCGTACGTACGGCCTACCGTCTCCATGAATGGTGTATTTTATTCCTTTTATCGATCTATAATATATATGTATATAATGAATATATATTACATATAAATCATGTTTTACATTCTGGAATTATGTAAATCAATATATAAGTAATAATATCAAGAATGACGAGTCGAAACACATATGATAAATGAAACGATTTTACCCAAAACGCTCTTTAAACTGGAATTTACAAAAGAACGGGTAATATAAAGTCATAAGTGAACCATATATGATATCATAACAATGAATATGATTATTTAATAATTCAATTACATTGTTTAAATCATTATACAGGATTTTTGGATACATACAAAGCATATCAGAAATAAGGTGAGGGATAATTTTGCAAATCTCATTTTTATCCGAGATTGCTTATTCGTAAGTATTTACTGGGGTTATTTATATCATTCATGTCCATGTTTTATAAAAGTTTTTTAATGTATGTTTAAATTACTTTTTACCCATTTTTGACTTTTACTACATGGTATGTAAGGAATCTTTCTTTTGTTTACGTTACGAGGTACTTTTTTGACTTTTCCGACAAAAGTACGAGGATAATGTTATTTTTAACTTATACGGCGTGAATGGATTTTTACGGTTTCATAACGCCTAATTTTTGTAAAGATTACTCTATATTATTTTATGAATATTTTCAACAAAATACATTTATTTTAAAAGTGCATGGCATTTTTTGAAAAGAAAATGATTTTGATGAAGAAAGGATATTTTCCTCAAGAATTCATTTCAAATGTTTTATTAAAACCATTTTCCATCTAAGATGACATTATTTGATATGTGTATGTTTCAAGTTTAATGTCTCTATGATTTACATGGTTCAATTTTCTTATGATGAAATGTCCATTTGTTTTATATGGATTATGAAATGATGGGTTGTTTTTTATGAAACCCATTTTATTCTTTGTGTTATGATGAATGTTTTAAGTTTATTTTGTGGCACAAGTAAGAATGATTTCACTATGAGATGGGTGGGACCTATATCTCCTTCCAATGCATTGGGTAAAGATTTATATCTCATGAGATAGACATGGATAGAACGGTAAGTTAATCTGGTTCAGTGTTACAGGACTGAAATGAGGAGTGAACTCGATTCAGAAAGGGACTTTGTCCACTAAGATGGTCTTGGTAGCAATGCCTTGGCTACTATGGAAATCATGAAATGTGCTGATTGGTTGCCAGAATTACATGTTTTATTTCCATTTTATCATGGTTTATGTTCTATTATGATATATTCCTTACGTACTTCCACGATTTATGCCTTTGCTCAAGATTTTGATGTTTAAATTTCATGTTCAAGTTTTTGCTTCCAAATTTTTATGGATTGTTTTATGTTATCTATGTTTTCCCTTGCTTAGCATTTGAGCTCACCATTTTTGTGTTTTATTTGCCCCAGGAAGTAAAGAAAGGTTTTAGGTAAGGAAACAAAAATGGGAAGATCGTTATGGGAGTTGTTGAAGATATTTCAACATGATTAGAAGTTTATATTCCGATTTTCCAAAGATACTAAACTATTACGTTCCGTGTGTGTGTGTTTTTGTAATGTACTAAGTATTCTGAAAAAAGTAATGTAATGTCCATGTACATAAAGTATAGGGTCTCTACAGTTGGTATCAGAGGAAAGGTTAAGTCAACCTTTGGAAACTAGGATGCGAAAATGTTGGTGAGATCCCTAGATATATTTCTAAGGTATGTCTAGGGATGTCCCTAAGGAAAAATATACGTATAGGATATAATCCTAGAACTACGATAACGATACTAGAATTTCACATAAGATGTTAGATATTGAAGGTACTCCCCCTTTTTTATATTGTTTTCCCTAGCATGATTTTTGCCTCTCACACTATTCTTTTTGGGTTTTAGACGATGGTTGGAACCCGAAGGAACCATGTTGATCAATGTAATGGACAATGCAATGATTTTCCTACTGAACAAACAAATGTTATAGGATATGGAGTGCAAACTCTTATTGATATACTTACACAAGCTATGAATCATTCTGGACTTCCAAATGAGTAGAGAAGGGAACAATATTCTATTGAGTCCTTCATGAGGCAACGCCCACCTTCTTTCAGTGGGTCTTCCGATTCACTTGTTGCTGAACAATGGATCAGTACCACTGAAAAGATATTTTCAGTTCTTCAATGTTCTGAACATGATAAAGACATCTTTGCAGTATATCGTTTGGAAGGTGAAGCTGATCAATGGTGGAATCTTATCAAGAATACGAGGCCAAGATATGAAATTGAGTCCATGGAATGGGACGATTTAAAGAACTTATTTTTCAATAATTACTTCCCTCGTATTCTTCGAACAAAGATGGAGAAGGATTTTCTTGAACTAAATCAAAACGATGAAGAATCTGTTGGTATATACGAAGCGAATTTTACAAGGCTTGCAAGGTATGCATCTGGATTTATCATCCAACCTGAAAGTAAAATTGATCGATTCTTCATTGACTTAAAACCAAATCTTCGAATGACATTAGCTATAAGAGACTTCAGTAGCTATGAAGAAATTGTGCGTTATGCTATCAAGGTAGAAATGGAAGTTGGTGTTACATATCCATCTCATGGTTTTGATAAGAAACGAAAGATGGAGTTCAAGGAGAAATCTCAGAATAATGGTGAAAAGAAGATGAATGTTTCCTTATGCTCAATGTGTGGAAAGAAGTAGGGTGGAGATTGTCTTAAAGGGACTAGAAAATGTTTTAAGTGTGGAAAAGAAGGTCATCGAGCAGCTAAGTGTCGAAGTAATGGAAAAAGGGTTGCTAATGGTGTGAATAAAGAAAAGACTATAGAGAACGCACCAACAACACTTTAATTCTTAGAGTGCAATAAAATGGGGAATTATGCTAATCAATGCCCTAATCCAAGGGTTAATGATGATCAACATGAGCAACCACTTAAGGAAAAAGACAAAGGGAAGTCACATGCGATCACTATTGGCGATGTTGAATATGAAAATGATGTGGTGGAATGATTAAGTGTTTATGTAATGGGATTCCAAAATAATGTTTTATATAGTATCGTGGAATATTAGAATATTTATGTATTGGTCTATTGTGGTTTTCAATAATTTTATGGTACCGGTAACCATGGAAAGTGATTGGGATATTTTTGGTAAGTAGATGATATGCGCATAATGAAGGGATAAGAGGATAATGAGATGTTTGATTGTATTCATGAGATCATGATTGATATAAGGACTATGTGATATCATGGTTTGAGTATAAATTTTTTTTAGGATTTTGGTATGTGGAAAGTGTTAACTTTTAACTGCATTCATGTTTTTACTAAGGTTCGATGGGTATTCATTTTTCAAGAGAATACATGATTAAGGTATTCACATGTTTGTAATTTGACCAACAAGATATATCTTATGATATATGGGGGATAAATGATTGCATTCACGTGATTGTTATGTCACATTTCAAGTAATCATTTTCTTTATACTATGAGCTTGGACCGAAGTATTTTAGATAAGCCTAAAGATTGGAATGGATTATGTTGGTCATAAGTTAGTATTGTTTAAGGATAGAACTTTTTTTCGATATTATTTCTGGGATGTTATAGTAATATAGTTTTAGAAAAAGGACAACCTGCAGGATGGGCGATAGCCCATCGCGTCGGACAAGGCTGTGGGAATCGAACCCACAACCGAAGTGCGACTGACCTTTATCGCCTACCACTGGACTAAAGGAAGTCTCTGGTTAGTAGAAACTAGTTTTATTTTATTACGCGGTATGATATATGAATTATAAGTTCATTTTTGGAATCGTATATGATTAAACTCACCATAGATGGACTTATGTATATTTGATAAATTTTGCTAACCTTTTGTTTGAAATAGATGGAATAACCCATCATTCTATCACATGATCTGTTAACACTTCACGAATAATAAATTCAACTTCATTTATTTAAGAGATGAAGTGGAAATTTTTCAAAGCACAAACAATAGTGAGATTGTACCAAAATAAAGTAAGTATTTATTCTAATTCAAATCCTTGAACTTTAGGGAAATGATCTTGAAAACCAAAAATGTTGTCCTAGTTCCCTTATATCTGATGAATCAGATGGTACCCTTGATCATCACAAATTTATGGCTTTGTGATTGTTGGATTTTTCATAGCCATGTTCTCTACCACTCTCCATCAGAACATGACAGTTAGATTTCTCTTCCATATCCATATTTTCACTTTGTTCTCCTATGTGGAAACCCAGTGATTAGTTAATTTGGGTAACCGTTACGTTTCATACGTTAGTTTTTAAAGCCAAGTTTTGGTATTCCTTTTTACGATGTGGGTTTTTATTAAAGAAACTTTCGAGTAGTAAACCATTTATAACCCCGACTAATTTCGAGGGAGAAATTCATTTTAAGGGGGGTAGAATGTAACACCCCAAGATTTTACGAAAAATATTCTTTTTAATTTCATTAATGTCTTGTGTTGTATACTACACCAAAAGGAACTTGCACAACACGTATCCCTGACTTGTCTTGCATTACACGCAAACGCGACCTTCCACGATAGCGTGTGTTGTACGCAATACCGAGTTTCGCTAAACAACGATATGCTATTAAAATATTATTAAAACTAGCCGTTATGAATAGTAATACTGACTATTTGAAATTTTATAAATTTTATTTTTCAAATGGACTTCATTTTTGGATTCGGAATATCGAAATTAGTCTAGGGTGAAATTTTGGTTTTTTCTAAAAACTTTCAATTTTTGATAAATAGTGAAACCACTAAGTGGTAGTTAAAAAAACTGAATTTTTCATAAAACTTAATTTTACTGCTTCTGGGAGTGGAATTTCAAAAATCAGAGAGACACGGTTGATGTCAGTAAGTAAAATGTGGTTCAATGAGATGAAAATAATTTTTGGTAAATAGTACCTTTTTACTTTTATTTACCACGGTTAAAAGTAAATAGGGTAATTAAGAGTAAAAATGATATTATTATTACCCTAACACAAGTCAAAATTCTATTGGATAAGTGTAATTCGACCAAAAACAACCTTATGAATAAAATATTACTATTTAGGCCCACTTGGATTAGATTAGGATATTTATTATTAATTTATTTAAAGAAGGGTTAAAATAGTTAAAATCAAAGTTTAATAAGTAAATAATTTTTAATATAGGGTTATACATAAGATAAATTCGACTATATTCATTAGAAATCTAAAATGATTTCGTACATAATGATATTTTATTTGTAATTTTTAGACTTTAAATAATTTAATATATTTATGACAAAATGATGATGCAGTAATTATCTTATTAATGAAATATTGACATAATTGATGTCATAAATACACAAATAAATGTAATTTGAGACTTTTTATGAATTCCAAAAAATTTCTATGTTAATATGACATGTTAGTGTTGATTTAATAAACTTTTTTCGAACTAATCATTCTGTTATGATTTTCAGAAAAATCAATTACCAAATAGTGTCAAAGTTGACATAAAATAGTTTTTAAAACAAATATTATATTATTAATTGTTATTTTATTCCTAAAAATATAATGTTCTGCCAAATGACTTATATAAGGTTATATATATTAATAATAAACAACTTTGGGTTCGTTTGTCTTGTTATAGTATGTTTATTAACCTTATAGTGTAAGAACACAAAAAGACACGGTAAAAGTAAAATTATCTAACTTAAAGTTAAATATAAATGATAAGGTTAAAATATGAACCTAAACTTGTCTAAATACTATTGTATGAGAGGCTTTCGTCCCATACCCACCTTAGCTTCGAAATAAATCAATTTGGAGCTATTTAAAACCGAATTTGGCTTTATAATAAAATATTATTTTTAGTTTTTTCAAAGGAGTCCATCTCCTCCCTTATAAAAGGGCACCTACTCCCTCTCTTCCTCACACCACTTTGAGCCTTCAAGCTCGGCCAATACCTTCCCATTTCACATATACACTTCCCTAGAAACATCCTAGAGGTCCTGGTCTTCTTCAAAGACCAATTTTAGTGCCCTAAGAGGAGGTTTCAAAAGGTGCTTCAAAGAAGAGGTAATGTCCGTTACCAATTGTTTCAACTTTCTTTCTTCTTCCACTTATTATTCTTTAGTTGTTTCATTATGAAGTAATAACGTCAGTATCACTCATATACTGATATGTTATTATAATTATTTAACAACCCTATTTCACCATCTATCCGTCCTATGGAAAACGAAATCACCACGCGTGCGTACGTACGGAATACCCTCTCCACGTCGTGGTGTAATCTATTTTTCCACCACCACCTTACATGGATGGGTATAATGGTGTAAATAAATAACTATATATGATTATTGTAAAGTGATATTTATTCTTAAATATTATACATACACTCTAATACAATTCCACAATCATGGGAATGATATCATCGCTCGTGCGTAGGTACGGACTACCGTCTCCACAAATGTGTTGAGATTCATTTTCCATGATTAACCATTCGAGAATGATTATAAAGTATATATAATGAATAATAATGAAATATATGACATAATAATGCTACTGTATTTATGTATATATATATATATATGTATTTCATATACTCAATTCCATTCAATTCAATAAGGAAACGAAAACATCGTTCATTCGTACGTACGGCCTACCGTCTCCATGAACGGTGTATTTCATTCCTTTTATTGATCTATAATACAAATGTATATAATGAATATATATTATATATAAATCATTTTTTACATTATGGAATTATTTAAATCAAGATATAAGTAATAATATCATGAATGACGAGTCGAAACACATACGATAAATGAAACGATTTTACCCAAAAAGCTCTTTAAACTGGAATTTACAAAAGAACGGGTAATATAAAGTCATAAGTGAACCATATATGATATCATAACAATGAATATGATTCTGTAATAAGTCAATGACATTATTTAAATCATTATACAGGAGGTTCAGATACATACAAAGCATATCAGACATAAGGTAAGGGATAATTTTGCAAATCTCATTTTTATCTGAGATTGCTTATTCGTAAGTATTTACTGGGGTTATTTATATCATCCAAGTCCATGTTTTATAAAAGTGTTTTCATGTATGTTTAAATTCTTTTTTACCCATTTTTGAATTTTACTACATGGTATGTAAGTAATCTTTCTTTTGTTTATGTTACGAGGTACTTTTTTGACTTTTTCGAGAAAAGTACGAGGAGAATGTTATATTTAACTTATACGGTGTGAATGGATTTTTACGGCTTCATAACACCTCATTTTCGTGAAGCTTACTCTACATTATTTTATGACTATTTTCAAAAAAATACATTTATTTTGAAAGTGAATGGCATTTTTTGAAAAGAAAATGATTTTGACGAAGAAAGGATATTTTCCTCAAGAATTCATTTCAAATGTTTTATCAAAACCATTTTCCATCTAAGATGAAATTATTTGATATGTGTATGTTTCAAGTTTAATGTCTATATGATTTACATGGTTCACTTTTCTTATGATGAAATGTCCATTTGTTTTATATGGATTATGAAATGATGGTATGATGTTTATGAAACCCATTTTATTCTTTGGGTTATGATGAATGCTTTAAGTTTATTTTGTGGAACAAGTAAGAATTATTTCACTATGAGATGGGTGGGAAGTATATCTCCCTCCAATTCATTGGGTAAAGATTTATATCTCATGAGATAGACGTGGCTGGAACGATAAGTTAATCTGGTTCAGTGTTACAGGACTGAAACGAGGAGTGAATTCGATTCAGAAAGGGACTTTGTCCACTAATATGGTCTTGGCAGCAATGCCTTGGCTACTATAGAAATCATGACATGTTCTGAATGGTTGCCACAATTACATGTTTTATTCCCATTTTATCATGGTTGATGTTCTATTATGATATATGCCTTACGTACTTCCACGATTTATGTCTTTGCTCAAGATTTTCATGTTTAAATTTCATGTTCTTGTTTGTGCTTCCAAATGTTTATGGATTGTTTTATGTTATCTATGTTTGCCCTTACTGAGAATTTAAGCTCACCCTTTTTATGTTTTATTTTCCCCAGGACGTAAAGAAATGTTTTAGGTAAGGAAACAAAAAGGGGAAGATCGTTATGGGAGTTGTTGGAGATATTTCAACATGATTAGAAGTTTATATTCCGAGTTTCCAAAGACACTAAACTATTATGGTCCTTGTGTGTGTGTTTCTGTAATGTACTATGTATTTTGAAAAAGTAATGTAATGTCCATGTACGTCAAGTCTAGGGTCTCTACACTCTTGTCCACATTAAAATGGTTTTTCAAGCAAAATATTTCTATTGTTTTCGAATAGTTTTTATTTTTATTTATAATTAATTGGTCACAACTTAATAAATTATATATACATGTGCAAATAATATATTTTAATATTTTATTTAGTCATATTCATACCCACTATTTCAACACCTAGATGATAATTATCACATTAGATAAAAATATATTAATCGAATGTCATGTTTCGTTTAAACTCAGTGTTTCGTGTAACATAAGATACAATCATTGTTTCATGTAATGAAAGATAAAATCAGCCTTTTTGTAATTAAAATAATAAAAAAATATTAAATTTATTTGAAAAATATATTTCACAACATTTCAGGGTGTTATAGTACCCTTATGTGATGGAAATTTATTTAGTTTTTCATGAAAAGGGGTAATGTACTTCATATGATTAGTTTAATGATCATGAAAAATCCCTCTGATATGATAGATTGATATTGAAAATTCCCCTAGACAATTCACCCAAGATCACACACAATCCTCTTCAATCGGTGTCCTAGTCTCATGAGGACTCTAAGACATGTTTTCCTTATCATTATAAGTAAATTAAACATGTCTATTTGATTATGAGAAATCCATTTGAAAAGTAATGAGTTCAATAAATATGATAGAAGATGGAGTTATTATGTGGTTTCTTCTTATTATGTGAAAGAAGGATGACATCCTGGTTGACGCACAGTGGGTTCATGCAAAATTTGTGATATAACGCTCCCTCCACAAACTCAATCCCATTTATGTAATTTTTGTATTTTGTGAAGTGGTATAGATAAAGGGTGTTCAGACCTATAATTCCACCCCTCAAAAAAACAAACACACTTATAAGAGTGTAAATATGATATGGGACTTTTTAGAGTGAATAACTATGTAATCATACAAGTCTTCTACTAGGAAACCCTACATAATTACATAATATATTACACAATATACGTATATGATTTGCATGATCATTCCATTGACAATGGTATAGGCTCCCAACATGCCAGCCAAATCTAGAAAATGAGTTTTTGTGTGTCTACTTGGTCATGGATGGCCTCTATAGGACATTTCTTAACGAACATTGTGGCAATTATGCTATAAATGTCTGAAAAAGATGAATGACTTATGTGAATATGGATACACTGATTTTCATATATATGGGGCCATGAACCATGCATGGACCTTTCATTAGTCGCATAATGAATCACATACATCCCTAGATAATCATGTGATAGCCTTTTGACATGTTAGATAAGTCACATGATGACCTTTGGACATGTCAGATAGACAGTGAGAAGTCCTTTTGACTTTTCAGCAAATCCATGCGACATTATTTAGACATGTTTAAAAGGTAATAAAAAGTCCCCCATAAAATTCATCTATGAAACATGATTTCCTTTATACATGTTAAGAATATTATATTATTTCCTCCACATATGTGAGATAATCCACATAGAGTTCTATAGAAATTTCAACTTGATCATGAAAGAGTCCCAAGACATGGTAGTCGTTTTATGTGAAAATGCTTTGACATGTTCGGTTGATACCTTTAAACATGTTAGGAAGGCACTTGGGACTTGTTTTTTAGACACCCTGGACATTCCAGGCAGACAGCCTAGGAAATTTCAACATTTTATAAAGGACACACTTAGACATACACCATGTAAACCCCTAGTCATTAAACCTTGACCAATAGCACCCTTTACAATATGAGAAACCTTAATGGGTTATGGTTATGCACTCCTACAACCCTATTCATTTCATGCTCTCATACAGGCCTCTATATCATTGAAATCATATTTGATAGACCTTTCAATATATGGATATATCTTTATCTATCAGATAATAGAGAATAAATGTGTTGCATGTGATTTTATCCTAGTATAACTCCCTAACATTCCTAAACCTAAACGGAAATAATAATCCCTTTTAATTTATTCTTTTATCATATGCCATCAGTGAGTTGGGGATGAACTGAACTTTGAGAACTTGGATTTTGGCCTAAACATGATAAGTGAGACACCTTTTTAAGGACTGAGATCCATATCAAAAACCACATTAGGTTCTCCCCACTATATAAGTCCATTATCCATATTATTTGAGTCTGATCACCACAAATCTATTGTTTCTCACACCAAGTGTAACATGCATGGTTTTAGTTATTTTAATAAAAAATATTACATTAATCATAAAATCCCCCCAATTAGGGAAATCATAGTGTGTAACACCCATATAATAACATAATGAATATGACTTTATACAAGAGCGTGCACCTTGGTCTAAGTCTTGAAGTCATTCCTATGTTGACTAACTCTAAAGAATTAAACCATACAAGTATCAATGACCTTTCATTTCCCATCCTCAGGTTGAGGGAAGACCAATAAAAATACTTTGATTCCTATTATAAGAAAGATGGGGGGATTCCTTCTTAAGGATCAAGCTCTATACCCAATTCCTAAGTTCCCTCACAAAAATATTTTCCACATGACATTAAACTGTACATTTTGGAACTAAATTAACTATATCAGTTTTGATTACTATTCTCACATGACACATAGGATGGATCATGGAGATTCAATCCAAATCTTGAAATATTAATCACATTACATGACGAAAGTTAACTCTACAATGCATGATATATATCTTCAAAATATGAGCATCCAACCATTGTAACTAAATAATAGAAAACAGAAGGAGAACCTCTGATACATATAGATGGTCTCATTAATAGAACCCCCTTTTTATAATGATTCAAAACCCAGTCATTTTATGATGGTAACCTATCCCATGTCAGGAATTGGAAGATATAAAAAACATATCTTAAATATATAAGAGATTTATAGATTATGAAAAAAAATCCCCCACCAAAGTGTGCAATGATCTCGACCACCCATCCTCTCGACCAATGTGAGTTATTAAGTTTCATTGGCTTTGAAACCCAAAGTGACCACCTGCCTTTGTAAATCAAGCATGTTACTCAATACATTTTTGAGATCCACTAGGATTTACCATAATAGACGAAACTAAAAAACCAGATTTGAATTATTATAAAACAATACTTGAACCCCTCAAAATCAATCATTATACCACCAACCGTCAACAGAAATAAAAATGGTGATCCAGATGTTAACCTCATAGTTACAGAAGAAAACATGGTTTCACACATCATTCTATTTTGTTCCCACCTCGCAAACAAAAACAAGAATAACAATATTTAATGAATACCTAATTACCATCATTAAAAAGGTAAGAAACAAATAATTGTTTATGTTTTAGGCTATCAATATATAATTTTTTTGGGACATTGAGTTTTATTTAGCATTCATATTTAATTCAAATCCTTCTATTTTTCATGTATCATAATTCACAAATGACACTAATCATTATTTAAATAATCAATATTATATAATATATTAAAATATCCCATCATCTATGAAGAACATCCACTTTGAAAAATACCTAGAAATTCCCATTTTAATGATTTTAGTGCAACCTCGATCATAAGAAATGTTTTCATACCTATTTCATTCTCATCCCATTTAATCTATGTATTTATTTTTTTATATGGATTGGATTGTATCATGGGAATGAAAAATTTAGACTAGTGACATCACTGATCACATTTTTCTCATAATTCTTATAAATATTTAAATCTATTCTAAACATGTAATCTAGATTTTTTATGATGGTTATTTATTAATTTTCATTGAGTGTGTTGACTGCCCCTAAATAACTACATTAAAAACCTATGGGATTCATAAATATATTCATGATAGGACCAATACATTCTACCCATAATCTCAAGGCCTCAACTGTTCCAACAATAGCCAAAATTCATACTTTCCTATATAAATATTTTTTGTCTTGACTATGAAACTTGCATTTTTTCTCTCTTTTCGCCAACAATACCTCATTATTTTGGGGAAAATTAATTATATACTCTTAGAATTTCTTTCATCAACATAAGCCTCTTATAAAACTCTTCAAATCAACAAGTTATTGTTGTTTTTTAGTTTATGTTTAGGTTCCTATAATTTTTAGGGTTTTGTGATTCATCTAAGTTTTCCACAAACGTAGTCTCCATAACTCTACCATTGTTCATAAAATTTTTAAAAAAATTATTATATTTCCATAATATGAGAGATTTTATCTAGAATTTATAAGAATATTATTTATCTAAAAATTCTCTTAACTCTTAGGTAGAGTTCTATAAATTTTATATGAATCTATCGAGTTCCTTCTCAAAACTCTAAAATTTATATTGAATAATATCATGATCCTTCCTTTTTTCCTTTACCATATCCTCTATCTTGATATTGTAGGAGTTATCATCACAAATATACTTTTATTATAATCATTTCTTTTCAACCATCATTTTTCTTATAAAAGATCAAATTCATTGTGGTTGGTAATTTGATTGTCCTTTTTTATATTCCTAATTTCTTTTTAAATATTTAAAAAAATTGGGTGACATTCATTGAACTCCATCATCAAAAAAATATCCATGTTTCTTATTATTCACTTATATATTCAATAATTTCACCATTATTTATATTTTTAAAATTATCCATATACATGAGTAGATTCTCACCTACAACATGATCAAAAGTCTCAATAACCTCTCCACATTCACTATATTAACTTCTACCATACATATATAAGAATTTTCTATTTTATTATTTAGATAACATCCCAATATTCCCAGTTTAAGTACACTTGAACTTCTCAACCTTCTTATTCAAGAATTATCTAGGTCTTTTATCTTCATCATCATTTTATTATCCTTCATTTATTTTTGAATAGTTTACTATAATCTATTCCGCAACTCCAAAATTCAATAAATTTAATGGGATCTTCCCCTTTTACATTCTATTTATTCTCATCATTATTATGGTGAATAAATACATTAGTTCACCAAACTTCTTATTTAATTTTTATTATAATTAAGAAAACATATCATCTTCATCTTCATATTTATTTTGGATTTTCAACACATTTCCATCATTGAAAGATATATCTTTTTCATCATTAATTGTTTTTTGATAAAACATTACTTCTGTATCTAATAGGATATAAGAATAATATGAAAATAATGAGGAGTAAGTGTAATGGAGTATATACCATCTCATTTTGAGAAATTTTCATAAAACATATCATGGAAGATGTGTAAATCTTCACAAGCAAATTTGAATCTCCCAAATTCTCAAAAATTACTTTGATTGTGATTTCCAATTTATTAACTATTTTGAAAAAATATTATAAACATTATTGGTAATTAATCTGAATATCTTTGTGCTTTAATATTAGAATCTTCTTAATTTATCTCCAAACATTATAGGTTCACTATTAAATATTTATATATTTATCTCACAATCCATTACTCATCTTGTTCTCTTTTAAATTTTTGAACTCCTTCTCAGATAAGGAATACAATATGGTATTTTGAGCATCCCAATCATTATCAATATTTTTTTATTTCATTTAGTTTCATGGAATAAATATTATAATTACGGGTGAAACCATTAGTTGCATCCACTAAAACATCAAGACTTTACAATAAGTGATATGTGAAGAAAATATCCTTCCAAACGTGACGTTTTACGAAATTAAATATGAGAATCACCTTGTTATTCACTGAATTTTAGTTTTCCATAAATCAAGAAGAAAAAGTAAAGGACTAAATATTGAACTAGAAGAAAACACCTTCACTTAAACCTTTAAACAATAATGATTAAATCTACATGAATCATTCTTGGAAACCAATTGATAAGACAGAAACAAGATTAGGAAAATCACTGAGTGAGGGGGGGGGGGGGGAAATTAGAGATGAATAATTATTTAACATTTTCTATTAAAAACATTATTTATAGATTTGATTATTATGATGATCTATTAAAACACATCTACATGTATAAAAAGACAATACATAATATAATTTTGAGGATCACTATTCAATATGAGTAGCTTGTCATTTACAAGATCAAAAAAATAAAGACCACATAGTCTACAAGAAACAGTCCCATAGATTACATAAATCCATGGATATAAATAAACAAGCAATGCACTATAGTATCCCCATAGTTTATTGGAACCAAAAAAGGAAATAATAAATTATAGAGCTATTGTTATAATAAAAACATCTTCCACTAATTCAAAATTTGAGTATATTTTCATTATTATTCTTCCTATTCATCAAATATCATTATTAAATGTATTCCTAATATCTTATATGATTTATTTCAAAACCACAAGAAAGAAACTCTTCTCCTTCATTCTTATTATCCCTATATTTGATAAAAAAAATATTTTAGTAGTGTATTAGTTATTCTCACAAATTCAAGACAACACATTTCTTTCACTTCATTTTTAACTTTTATATTCACTAACTATTAATGAATATTATTTCCATAAATTATTTAAAAAAATTCAAAAAAAACAACCTATTTGGAAACAAAGGTCAATCATTCTCAGATAATTTCCCATATTTACAATATCTTTGAATTTAAAATATTATAGTTTGAAATTCTGAGCATTTTATGTTTTGTTCTATTCTACATTTAAATCTTATATAAATCCTAGTATCTCATTCTATTATTAAAACACTGACATCACCCAATGTAGTTATTTCCATTTTCTATAATTTCTTAATCACATGATACAATTTTTCTTCTTATAGTATTGAGTCCTCAAATAGAATAAATAATCAAAATACATTATTATGATATACATTAACATATATAAAAGTTCACTCAAAATATATATTTTTAGAAATACTCAATAATATTTTGTTTCTTGAAACCAGAATTATTTCACAACAAAATTATTGAAAATTAGTAATTATTAAACCTAACACAACTATGAATTATAAGTATAATCTGATAAATCACCACAACATGTCTCTAAATTATCGTTATAGTGATATGATTCATGTTTATGCTGAGAAATTATATCTACACATAATTAGATGACCCTTATAAATAACAGAATCATCCTTTTATAGATTCCCATGTTTTTTACATCGCAAATGAATGTTCACTAAGCATTCATGGTTTCATACCTTCATACCTCTAGAATGATGTTTACATTTGAAAAGACTTAAATATTTCCACTTAGTTTGACTGGAATAACCTTAGGCATAGAAAATTAATTTTTATGGATCTCTCATGACAAAGTCATTTTTAATAAATCAGAATTATTAGAATTCTATTAAAATAATTCTAGATTAATTTCTATCTCTTAAAATATATTTCCAAAAAACACCAAACACTCTAATGGGATGGAATAAAATTTACCCAAATTAATCACCAAACAACACTTCAGTTTGGATGTAATTTATGTGTTGGAAAAATAGATTGAAAAAGAATCATGTTAAATAAAATGTTCTCCAGACATTATTATCTAAAATATTATATATTTTTAGAGGAAAATTATCAGTCTCAAATCATAGCTTCTTCCAACTGGGAATTTGATAATTTCATCCAAAATCATATTTTACTCAAACTTACCTAATTAGTCACATGGTAACAACAAATATAGTGTTCATAATAGTTTTTTATGTATCATATAGTTCCCCATGAAGTATTATAATTTGGATAAAACTATTAATACATAGGTGGAAGTGTGATCTAAAATCCCACACTGGGGATTCCATAGTGACTAAGATGTAAAGAATATGCTTTGATGTAATAGGATATGGAGACAATTTCTTCAAAGGAGGTGGCACTGTGTCCTGGAAAATAATGGTGTGGTCGTTAATATGAGTGTGGCACACAAAAAAGTTCTATGTCATCAAATAGCATGATTTTCTATTAAAGGGGGACCAAAACATATATTATGTACCCCATAGTGTGTATATTTGGATGATTAGTGTGGTCTACCCAAACCAAATGAACTAGGTAGGGTCGGTTTTCATTGTGGTTAGGTTATATTTTTATGACCAGGCTTTGTTTCTTCCTATTAAGAGTCATACTCCCACCTCAAATGTTTACCTAGGTGGATAATTTTACATTATGATGGAGATTATAGTCATATCAAGGGACTAATTATTTAGGATTAAGTTACGGTATCTCATCTAAGATGTTGATAAAATTCCAAGTGCAATACAGTGTCCTTCCGTAACACCCAATGATATTAAAATATATTTTTTTAAATAATAACCATTTAGATAATGTATTTCACATGAATCACAGACTAAAATGTTCCCTGAAATATTAGATGAATACTATTAAAAAAATATAATAATGGTAAAACCTTCAAGAAATTTTTTTTCAATCACTTATAAATTCATACAAAATTAAATGTGACAAATTAATGTTTTAGAAATTAATATTTCATAAAGTTTATTTTTCTTCATATATCATTTTTTCATTTAATAGATAAATTTATAAGTTTTAGATTCTAAATTTGAAAAAATTAATATCATTTTTTTACTTAAAATAATAATATTTTTTTAGTATAAATTTTTGGGATTAAATTGAAATATTTGATTTTTTATGTGAATTGTGAAAAATATGGATTTGACTAAAGCTATCACTTTTAAAAAATTATCATAATTATATAATTCCATAAATATTTGTCAAACATATTTTTAAAATGACATATGTTTATGAAGTAAACTGTTTTATTTTAAAATACAATTTTTTATTTATACAACCAATTTTAAATATTTTATAATCTTTTCGTAATATTTTACCCTAAAACCTTTTTTATCCACATATTTTAGGAATTCTTATTAATCACATGAGAAAGTTATATCTAGAAAAAATATATTCATATTTTATATGAATATTTTCAAATTATAGGTTCAATTTAATTTTTAGGAATATAAGTATTCTTACATTGATTAATGTTCATGACCATGATAAAAATGAACAGGTTTTTTAAGAGAATCATTTTACTAATGTTCTGTAATTTTTATCTCATAAAAAAATTTGAAAAATTTATATAATTATTATGATATTTTTTACAAATATAAAAAAAATTATCAATTAATTAATTTTTAATTATTTTAATATGAGACTGAGAACACATACTCATCAAAACAAATTTTTTCATAAAAAATAATTATTTTCTATATGAGAAATGATTTAATTTAAATGTGAATTTCCCCATATATTAAAAAATGAATTTTTTTAAATTGATGATAACTTTTGGTTTTGAAAATAAAAATTTTGTAGTATTTGTTATTTTATATTATTATTAAAACATAAATTTATTACTTAAAAAGAAGTATCCAAGGTAAAAAACCAAAGTGGTAATGGATAAAAATAGATTCTAAAATAAATTTTAAAAAATTTAAACATATTTTAAAACTCTTGGATGAGTGTTTTTTGTCCCTCACCCCTCTCCACTCAATTATGGATAAGTTTCAAGGTGTTAAACCTTGAATAATTTCACGGAATCATTGAGATATAATGGGAATTTAAAGAATACCATTTTCCACAACTTATGAAAGGAACTCAACCCCACCCTTTCAAATATACAGTTACGATAAAAAAAATTACATGAAAGTATAACCATTCTACAAGTCATTGAAGTCTATTAAAAATACATATTCCCCAATTATCTATAATGTATCCTAAGAAATTAATTTTGAAGAAAACATTGAAGAGAAAGTTCAAGCAACATATGTTGGTATTTCTGCCTCCTTATTGTTTATTCTTAATCTTCACCTACGCCCTAGAATTTTACATATACATAAAGGAATTATAACATAAGAAATATTAATACAACACATATTATTATACTAAGGGAACATCCTTCATTTTCCTCCCTACAAAACCAATGGAAAAATGAATACATTGTCTTATGTTGTGCGGACTACCGCCTCCATGTAGGGTGAGTCCTATTTTTTATAAACATTTAGAATGGATGGTTTAGAAGACTTATTTAATGAAAAAATATAATATTTTTAACTTCAATAATATTATTTAATAATAAATTATTTTATTTTTATACCCCTCTCAATCTATAGTAATTGAGCGGTTCATCTAAGCATGTGAGGACTACTGCCTTCACAGAACAATATTTTTTTTAATTTCCTATTAACATTTATTAATTTTAAAATTTATCTAATGTATAAAAATTATTTTTATGAAACAACTAATATTTTTGAATTATAATATTTTAAAATATATAAGTAAAATTAATATGTAAAATTTATAGTAAATTTAATCCAATTAAATGAACATAATTCGGAACCTTTCTTAGTCTGAGTATATTTTGGAATCATATAAAACATTATATATCTTGTTTTAGTGGAATATTAATGAAACAAGAATAAAAAGTTACGGTTATTATGATGTGACATTATAACACTTTTTTCCATGTTTAATATACTGAGGATGTTTTAGAGAAAATAACTGAACCACTTCATGTTATCGACTTGAGATAAAACTATATATTAAATAAATAACATAAAAATAGATTGAAAATATAATATTAAATATAGATGAATTAGGTTATTATTAATATTTTTAATGAATTTTTTTTATTATGCATGATGTTAGGACCATGCACAGAATGAATTAAAATCTAATGTAAATGTATTTGAATATAAATTTTGTTTCATTATGATATGATTCATCTTCACCGGTTTTTTATTTGGTGTATTTATTAGAATTCTATTTTTTTATTTCATTATATTATTAAAATATAAAGGATGTACAAATCCATCTCATTTTATACTATCCATGATTTTTTACATTAAATCAATACCTTGTTATATGGGTATTTTTTAATTAAAACACATATTATATGAGTTATTATGATTCATCTTAAGCTTCATAATTATATAAGTGGTTTCTTCTAACAAGATGTTTTATTTCACTGTACTTTATATTTTTATCTAGAAATAATAAAAAAAATTATTTAAATATTCCTCCTCACAGAATTTCTTCCCCATAAAAGGTATATCATTGTTAATAATAATGAACATCCTCTTTAAATATGGTTTTTTCCACTTTTCATTATTTTATTAACCTGTAATATGGGCCTTTATAATTTGAAATTTAATCACTTTTTATCTGATGTGACCATCATATTTCCCTTATCCTTTTTTAAAAAGGATGTTTTTTTATAATTTTTATGATGTGGGTTTTTAAAACTATATATTAAATTATTAAAAGTGATTTCTATCCACTAAAAATAAAATATTTTATCTTACACTCTATATTTGTTTTAATAACCATCATTTCATTTCAAGGACCTATTATGATGTTTCTTTTTCAAAATTAATTGTCTTCCAAAAAACATCACTTCCCAATTTGAGCCCTCTATGTCTTTTTCAAGGCACCATTATTGAAGATTCTTTCTCTGATGTAAATTTATCAAAATTTTCACCTTTATGTCTTTAAAAGGGTTATTATTAGAATTGATTTCTCAATTTTGATTTAAAAATACCTTATTTTCAAATTCTAAAATGTGACCATTCTGAAGATGGTAATTTAAAGTGATCGTAACTATAACTTTTATGTAAAAAGATAAAATAAATTTCTAAAAAATCTTTTATGAGTTTTTATCATTTCCTCTTCATCTCAAAAGGATTTAATACCATGGAATATTTTTCTTATTAATTTATAAACATCTAAAATTTATCTAAATGGAATATTAATCTATATATATTTCTTGACATGAAAATTGATCTCTAAGAGAAGTGTGATATCTAATAAAAATAATATTATTTTAATCTTAGTGTTATTACATTGCCATTAAATTGGAATATATCAATAGTAATAACAAAATTATGAAAAATATGTATAAATTTTTTAAGTGGTATAATTTTTTGATTAATTAATGATAAATAAGTATTAAATTTTGATTAAATATATTTTATGTTAAAAAAATTTGTTTATTCCAAAAATGGGTTTTATCAAATTTTCATCAATAGAATATTTCAATTAATTTGTAAATTTTCTATAAATTTCATTTTATTAAATTAATATCATTTTTAAAATGATAATTTCAATAATATATTTGGGTGTATTTTTAGTATTTTTCAAGAAAGATTTATATTTTAGTTAATATAAAATGCACTAATTTATATATTATTATACATTTATTTTTAACTAATAGTCCCATTATGTTTTGAAATTTATTTTAAATTATAATTAATATCTTTTAATTTAGATTTACTGTGATTAGATACATAAGATTCAACATTATACTTGATTTTGGTATAATTTGATTTTGGTTTTAATAAAAAATTTCAAAAAAACTATTTTTATGTGTTGCACATTCTACCATATTAATAAATAAAATTAATTTCTATTTATTAATGGTCATAATGAAATTTTTAAATTATATATTCAATCATATATTATAAGATTCATTTTATGGTTTCTACAAGGAATGGAATGCAATTAAATTATGTTTTATGCTTAAAAATGTATTTTTCTAAAATGGGTTTTCATTGAAGTTTATATTATTAATTATAAATAAATTCCTTCACATATAAAAATTGAATCTGGTAAAATGTATTTCTATTAAAAACCATCATAATTAATATAATTTAACATGGTAAAATTGTTTTTTGATAAAAGTGAATTGTAAAAATAGAAAAAATTTGTTTCCATGCTTATGTTTAAAACAGGATTATCAAAGTGGTTAAACCAAGAGATTACGGGTTTTTTCCCAAACATGAATTTTTATTTTATAAACATATTTCAACATTGTTTTAACCAAAATTTGGATACCTGGTCATTTTTATCCACCTTCCCATGAATGTAACCCTATATAATTGAAATATTTTGAGAAATTCAATGTGTATCCCTCCCATCACTTATAAATTGGAAACACTCCTCTTTTATTCACACAATTTGAGAATTCCATCTCAGAAAATAAATTCTAAAAAACCTTCCATTATTACATCCCTTCATTCTAGATATTTTGTTATCACTTTAAGGCTAATTAATCATGGATTATTGTTTATGAAAATATAGGTCTCTCAAATTAAAGGTATATATCATAACCAATCTCTTTCAGTTTTATTTAATCTTACACCATTTCTAAAAAAAATTATACATAAAATGTGGTTATCCTTTTAAAATAAATATAATCAGATTTTATTGTTATTATAATGATGGAACAACTATTTACTTCCGCTTCTCCTTAAAATGGGAAATGAATGTAATGCTCATGCGTACATGTGGACTACAACCTCCATGTGGTGATATTATTCAATTTCTATCAACATTTTTCATAAGTGGTAATAAATATGGATTTAATATTTATATTTGATATTCAAGGACTAAATATATTTCTATTAATATAATATATTATCTAATATCCTTCCATCAAAACCATCGGTTAATGATAATGTCACTCGTGCGTACTTATGGACTACCACCTTCACGAAGTAATGTGACTTGTTTATCATTTCCTCTTAACTTGGATGAGAATAAGATAAATTTTAATGAAAATATAAAATATTTATTATATAATAATAATGTTTTAATGTATATTTATCATTTACTTTTCTATTTTTTTTGTCCATCTACAAGTGGAAAAATTAATCATATGTATATTTAGATTATTGTCTCCACAAAGTGATATAATTCTTTTTTCATCACCACTTAAAATGAATTGATATAAATATGAATTATATATATATAAATATTATATTCATATCATTATTACCACTCTATAGATAGAGGAATCATGATCAATGTGAAAGGACCACAACATCAAAAAAACAAAATAGTCATCACCTAAAATGATGACATTAATTGAGATTTATTAAAAAAATGGGTTTGAAATAATATAATTTGATAATATATAATATTATATGTATGGATATGATTCTAATATATAAATATTATAAATATAATTTTATTATACTAGAGTGTATGGGGATTACGAATCATGTGAGATATAATCCATGTCGTTCGTTTAAATTTCTCTTCATAGAGAGATATTTTAATGATATGCACAAAATTATAATTTATATGGTGTATATATTGACCATGAATATATTATATAATAATCCATGATTTAATGCAGTGGATTCATATAACCATATTATTTTCAAGACTACAATAATTTTTGTCAAAAAAATTACTAAATTCGTAAGGGTTATTCATATCCATATAAGTTTTTTTGAGACATGTTTTATATAATGAATCTACTTATTATTATAAGGTATTTATATTGATTATTTGACATTTTATATCATGGATCCTTTTTAATTAAATTTGTTTAATGTTAAAATTAAAATTATTTTTTCTAATCAATTTGGATTGGAATGTTACCAATGTGGTAATGGTTTACCATCTCAATCTATCTTATCCTATGGTTTTTTTGTATATTATATTTGTTCCTATGATTTTCCTTTCTTTAATTACTCATGATATTGAAATAATTTTTTTATGGAAAACAACTTAATTTATCTCTTCAGTTGAGAATATTTTTCCACATCCATATTTTTTTTAAAATGTTTTCAAGGAATGTTTTTAATATTATGAAAATATATATTAATTTCATTTTTACCCATGTATTACTTTATATTAAAATTATTTAAAGTAATATTATTTTCCTCTTTTTAAGAATATAACATTTACCTATGATGTAAATTCCATTTTTGTATTACACTGAATGAACTACTTTCCTTTCTATCGTAAATACAATTTTCTAGGAAGATTCAATTAAAATTTACCTTGGTTATTTTTAAATAAACATATCTCTTAATATTTAAGAAATTGTTATATTTTAAGTATGTTATTTCAGAGTGAAAAGGGTATTTCCCTAATGAAATGTTATAGTGATATTTTAAAGGTATTATTAATTTGTAATATCCTACTCTTTTGATTATTATACTTTACTATGGATAGAATTCATTTTTAAAATATTTATTCTCTCTATGGATGGTTTATTTTTATAATGATCAATTTTTTATGAAGCCTATTTTATTTCCATGAGTTATGATTTAATGAAATTGTAAATTTTTTCAAGATCTTTTGTGTTAAATATGAATGGATTAAAATTATGTGATAAGTAGATTAATTAAAACCAGTGATAGGTGGTTACATTATAAACCAATGATGGGTTGTTCTGTTATATCTCTCCAATGAATTAGGAAATAATGAAGGAGTTAATAAACTCATATGAAATGATGTAGTTAAAAAATTATTAGGAAACGAAGGTGTTATATGGATGGAAGTTGCAGCCAGGTGAAGGTTTGAAATGAACAAGTAGGAATTTACCTTATGGGAACATTTCCATTATAAATTTCTTGGGAGTGAAACATGACTATAGAAGTGATTTTTTAAGCTTATGTTAATTAATAAAACTTATTAATTAATATTATGTTATGTACCCATGGCTCAAGATTGATTATTGACAATTCTATATTGTTATGACTTGTGTATTTTGATTGAAAAAATCTTATTCCATGATTCATGATTAAATATCATTGACTGATTTGGTATGATTATTTTTTGTTTTGATAATAATATTATAACCTTATTATTATCTTATTATCACTTATGATCATTGATTGATATCTCTTTTGTTTAACCATACTAAGAATCTGAGATAACCCATTCATTTAATTCCTTTCCCCAGGTTATGAAGAAACTAATGGGAAATAATGAATAAATTTATGTATTAGGCCCTTAAGTATCCCTATTACCAAATATAGTAAACATTTACAGTTCTATAATGGATCATAATGTTATTATTCTTTTAAGATGAAATATTTATATATAAAATGTTTACATCACTATAAAGATTTCCCTCTAATTTTTTTTATAAAATACTCAATTGTGGGGATTGATTTGTGGCTATCAACAATTTAATTTCTTGATTTTAATATTGGTGATACCATATATAAATGTTTTGAAACCCACTTTTCTATCCATGGGTTCATCCTTATGTGATGAAGGATTATTTTTAATGGGAAATAATATGTTTTTTGGTTGATGGGTGGGGTCCTATATATCCCTCCCCTAAATAAGTTAAGGATTTATATCTCATGAGATAAGGATTATAATATTGTACAATTTTTCATTCACAAATAGTTTCATGAACATTCTGTTTGTTCTTAACATGAAGCTTGGGAATTTATTTGTGTATAATATTATGGCTTCTATATGATAAAGTTTATTTCAAATTAATTTCTTATTCTATTCTTCGTGGTCATGGTGTATTTCCATGTCACATTCCTATGATTATTATTCATGGATCATGTTTATCATCTCACGATCCTACAGTCCCTTTCCATGGCATATGTTTTTTATATTGGGGTTTCATTTGGGTATATCATGATTTATTAAATCTCTTATTATTCTATAATATTATACAAAGTAATTTCTCCCCTACCCATGTTTTTATTATGATTATTATTTAACATATGATGGCATGAATATAAGATTTTCCTTATTGGGAATTTTATAACACACATTTCTTATGTTTCCTTAACATAGATAATGATAACAAGTATAATTTGTTCTAAGTCTATAAGAGAGTCAAGATAAGTTAGATGATGTGAAAATATTATCCTAGGTAGTAAAATAAATTTATTATATATCTAGTCCTCAAAGACACTAATCCAAATGGTTCTTCATGTTTTGTTATATTATTTTGAGATGTAACAATAATGAGAAATTTTTGCAAGTTTTTGTTGGATCATCTCGATTTAGTTTGATGTTAATTTATAAAAGTATGTTTTTTAGAACTAGAATTGGGAGTGTCTGTTTTGTAATAGGGCACCTTAGTCGGAATCAAATGGAAGTTTAGTTTTTTTTGAATTTTTTTTATTTCTAAGTATTAGGATTAGAGAATATTGTCAAAAACCCTATGGAAAAGTCTATGAGATAAGTCTATGTATATGATAATATCATAATATTGTATTAAAGAAGAGATTGAATATTTTTTATTACAATGAAATCTTCACTGGGATACTATAAGTTTATTTACTCTCTAGCATTAATAAATATAGGGGTAGAAACACTGAAAAGGGTCTATTGGTTTCAAACTCGGTTATCCCCCCATAAAAGTCAAAGAGGTTAACTACACACTTGGTTTGACATTCCTAGTGGAAATTCTTTAGAAATTCACTCTCTCTCTATAAACCAATATGATGGATTTTGGATCATATTTCTAGTATTAATAGAGAACCTAATACAAAATAAATAATGAATAGCCTATATTGAAGCCTAAAAAATCATAAGTAAATATATATATATATATGTGATTTATGGATTATCTCTTTAATTTTAATACTCTACCATTTTAAATAACTACAAATTACTTACCGTTTCCTTTTATAATTTTTAATAACTGACTATATGGTTAATAATGGGTGTCATGGGGAATGTGATGATTATACCAATGAGAAACTAATTGAGATGGGGGGTAGTATAGAAACCCTTGTTAAAATTCTCAACAAATTACCACAATATATATGTAAAAATGTTAACTATATTGATCTCCAAAATTCACCAAGGAATGAGAATAATTTAATCAATACTTTCATGTGAAAACTTCTACCATCCATTAGTGGCTCTTCTAATACACTAATTGGTGTAAAATTGATAAATGTGATAGAAAATATATTTTTCTTCCTTAAGTTCTCAAAACATAAGAATGTTTTTTGTTGTTTTTCATATGAAGGGAGAGGCAGACCAATGGTGGAATAAATTATGAATATAATAGAAAATGATGTGGAAGAATATATGGAATTAGTTTAATTTAATAATTTATTCTTCACAATATACTTTACTCAAAATATTTTCATGAAAATGGTGAGATGATTACTACAGGTGATGCAATATAGGGGTCAATAAAATTAGAAATATGAAAAAAAAACTTCACGAGATATGCAAGGTATGTATCTAATTTTATCTCTAAAACTTAGAGTAAAACCAATCACTTCTATAGTGTTTTAAACCCAGTTATTGAAAAGGTATTTTCCATAAGTGATATTAGATTCTACGAAGTGATTTTATAATGTGTTCTAAAAGTGGATATGGATATTAGATAATCTCATTATTTTAGGGAGAGAGAAAGTAAAGTATAGTATCACAAAATCTCTAATGATAAGTCAATTGGGGGATAGAAAGGTAAACTGCTTACATGTATATAATGTTGGATGAAACACTGATATAATTTCCTCCAAGGAATAAGAAAGTGTTTCTATTATAGGATTGTTGTCTATTGAGATAATTATAGTCATAAGAAGATGAATAGGTAATTCAATTCCACGTAATAAAAAAATTCCCAACTAATGGTCCATACTCAATTCAATGCTTCAAGTGAAAATAGTTTGGGATTTATTAAAATTGATGCCATGACCCTTGAGTTAGAAAAGTGAATAGACAGTAGGAACCCCTTTACAAAAGGGAACAATGAAAAAAATTTAAAATCACTACCACTAAATTGGGTGATGATAATTAAGGAATAATTATCCTCTACTCTATAGTTATGGATTTCTTCTTAGAGTTTTATTTTCTGAATAGTAGTATATCGGGGATGTTTTCAATAAACATTAAATCACCACACATATGATTTTATTATTTATAAAAAAACATCTAATTAAAGGATTATAGTATTCTATATTGATTTCCATGATAATATACCTTGTGATAATCTTATTTTCATTCATTTGGATGAATTCAATGTGATTTTTGAAAAGGATTGGTTATCTCTACTTAGAGGAAAATTTATTTGATCACAGTTCTTATAATAATGTGATAGATTAGAAATAAACTCAGGATTAGAAACACCCTTTATAAGAAAAACATATAATGTGGGGATGGATACTGGAAACCATCAAAGTCATGGGTAAAATAATTGTAAAAATAATCAATATTTGATATAATCCAATAATTCAGAAAAAATATAAGTTTATCATGTTTTGAATGTTGATATCTATCTAAAAATAACATATTTAGAAGTATTTATAATTTACATTCCCTTATCTATTCCCAGTATCATAACATTATAAAAATTGTAGTTGTAGAGTTTATTTAAGGTGTAGAATATAATTCCCCATATTTAACAATATATTTTTCTTTTAAATAAAAAATTCAACACATAACTAAAACAAGTAGGGAAATACAATACTAATATTATTAATTAAATGTAAGAATAAAATAATTCTAGTAAGTAAATATATTTTAATAAATTATTAATTCATAAAAAATATGATTAAGAACACTTAAATTTATGAAAGGGGATTTTTAATAAAATTAGTTTTACTTATAATAATAATATTATCTTAAGATAAATTTGTTTAATATTTTTGAAATAATTGATCTTTATGTGAATAGTAAAAAATACAAATTTTGTAATAACCATCACTTCCAAAAAATTATCATAATATGAAAATAACATTATATTTTTTTAACCCTTTAAATATAATTTATATTTTTTTATAATTAATATAAATCATATAGAAATAAATTTTTGTTTTTATATAACTCATCTTTACCATTTTAGAAACATAAGTAATATTTTATGTGAAAAACTATTTTTTCACCAATGTTAAAAATAAGTTTTCATAATTTACATAAATTAATTCTAAAAAAATTACTTACTTTTAGAAAACATGTTAACATTATAAGTTTCAATAATGTTTTAGAAAAATATTTATGATTATAGTAACAACATTATTATTCCATGTAACACTTCGAATATTTTAAAGAATATTTTTGGAGATAGGTGTGAAGTCTATAAATAATTTACGTTCCAATGAATCCTCTACGTTTAAATATTAATAATTTCATATTTATTTTATTAATAAATCCGAGAATTTTAGTAATAATTGTTTATTTACTGAATGGTGTCACACATGTGAAAACTAATACCACTATAAAATCTTTAATATAGGTTTTACCCATGGTTTGAAATCGCTTTTATGCCCATCAAGTTTTTTGTCTAATGAGTAGGCACTAGTGCATATAATAAAAAATAGCTTAATTAAATTAATAAATTTATTCATATTCTAATTTAAAGTGTAGACCTATAAAATTCTATTTTTATATCCCTATTATTAAAATTTATAAGTTTAGCTTTATAACACTAGATAATTGGAGGAGATGCACTTTAGGGAGAATCCCTAACTGTGTTATGGGATTTTAGTGTAGAGGAAGATGAACACACAAAATTCCTCAAATGGTTAAATTATATTGAAGGAGATGCACTTTATCCATTCTCTTTTTTAATATTCTTCGTTGATATTTCATTCAACCAATGGTTAAATTATATTGAGGAACCAATCATTGTGAAATCTATCTGTGGAATAAAAAATAAATACAGCTAGTTTGGATTCAATATTGAACATGTGATGTTGGATTAATGCTGATGATGAAAGATCATTTTTAGATCAAACAAGAAAATTTATTTGAGTTTTGGTGTTTGGATGTCATGGTGTGATGGGAGATAATTCCGTATCAAACAAGTCAATGGAATATGGCCACAGGTGATGATTTAGGATTAGGAAACCATAGATCTAGACATGTGGTTGTGATTCATGGTTATAGTAGAGGATGAGGTGTTTCAAGAATATACAGGTGAATACAATGAGATTATGTAAAATCCAATTACAAAATGAATGTATTTCAAAGGAACACATTCCATGTGGACCCCTTCCATGGTAGCAAGATTTTACACATGAAGATAAATATCACTTAAACAAGAGGCATTACCATACTCTATGTGACCACTAGTCAACAACCTAGAATATACCCCTAGGTACATGGGAACATACATGACCAATATACATTGATATTACGAGAGTACATAGGTATGAGTCATGCTATATAAAAACACACACAAATGGATTGAACTGAGAAAGACACATCATACACCTCCTAGTACACACTATGTACCCCTTCCAATGTTTTTGGGGGAACTTCATTCCCATTTTCTGCTGATGGAATCAGTAAAAACTATGTACCCTCATTACATACCTATGATCGGAAAATGTGGTACCCCATACCAAGTATACAATGAGTAATCCCCTCTTTATGTTACTACATGATAGAGTCATGTATCAATCCATGTTTCCCGAGGTAAGACCTTCTAACAGAATTTCCTATGCTGGGTTTAGTATCCAATTTCTAAAATCAAGGGAATGAAATCCCCTTCCTGGTGGGTTATTGCAGATTGGTTTTGGTATCACCCATAGCCCCAGGGAGAGATACCCAACCTTTGTATCTATACCTTATTAGTTGTAGTCTTTTTTATGAATGGAATGTCCATATGATTGAAACCACTCAGAGGAGTTCCTTTTATTTCTATGTTGCTCTGAATATCAGTTCCATCAAAAAACCATGACCTATGAGCCTAGAATGTTAGAGGGTACATGTCCTTACTTTAAGTCCACGTGTCTACTGATTAGTATATCAAGGTTAGTTTATTTTATTAGGATTGAATCGCCTTTTAGATGTTGAGATGAGTCTCGTTGATGCCTTCAGTTAGCTGATATTTGGATGTCCTTTTGAGTATGTTTACAATCACCCATTTATTAGATATTCCCAAAATAGTTATGTGTTATGGAGATAATAGTCCTTTTTATGGAGTCCTGGGAGGACCATAACTAGGTGAAGTTTTTTGTGCAACACAAACCACACACGGTTCCATGAGTTTCATCTTAACAACAGTAATATTTTTGTTATTTTGTTGAACTCTTTTATAGTAATGGTGGTATTTTATTTTACCTTTCCTTTTCCATACTTTTTTTCATACTTAAATGTTGGACTAGATGTTGTGCATGCATATATGTTATTAGTGGATTTTTCCCCTTATTATAATGTTGTTTGGAGATGTTTGTCAAGGTAATTTAGGCTACTGCTTCCTATATGTGTTATATGAATACTCAGTGTTATTCAACATCCTCTAGCCTATTTTAGGAAGGAATAGTATTTCAAACTCATCTTACTACCAACCAGGTCGGCCTTAAGGCGTCGGGTTATGATAGAGTTATATCCAAGAATATATTATCTTAAGAATACTGTTCAATGATATTATTTCTTTGATGATTGGTTAGGTAATAGGGGAAACCATGTTCCAGTTCTTAGCTTTGGATTTTAGACCAAGTAACCCAATGATGGTGCGGTGACTTACGTAAACCTTCACAAGCACTCTAATAATTTTTTTTGACTCAATCTATTTAGGAAATTGTTGTTGGGAAAATATAGGTAAATTCATAATATAATAATTTTTTGTGGTTTCTTTGTCCATTTTGAGTCATCCCCCTATATATAATTATTGACCATGGGGTATCTTTACTATTAAAGATATCTCCATAAAGATAGTTTTCTTAAATTCTGCAGCAGGATCATGATGATGACATGTTTAGTGATGAGGCTTCAGTCCATGAACCTATGTAGGTGGAAGTTACTCTAGATGGATTTTTATCTTTCATCCGAATATTGAGAATCCAATTGTCTTTTATGTATCAGAAAATGAATTTCATAGGATGATATCACTTCAAATTTACCAAATGAAAATAATTATTAGGTTTCTGAGTGATCAACACCCCCATTAAGAAGAGTACTAAATCAAGGATGTTGGGAAAATTCATGACCATTTTTTGACCCCTCCTGAGCTAATAGTGGTCTTAGTAGAAATCATTTTCTATGGCCTTATTGGGAAATGGGGTAGCATAATGATACAGAGACAAGACAAACTGAATGTTTCTTAGACTAAGTTTGAGAACCTATTATTAAAAGAGTTTTATTGAGATCCCTTATGGGTTGGTCATATTTAAGATACTCTAGGTCTCTATCAAGGTGGTATGTCATTCAGAGAGTACACATTGAGGTTCAAAAAAATCTCATTATACTCAATGGATATGGTTCATAATTAGTAATTTTTATAAAATTCCATCGATCATGAACTTCCCTGACATATCTGAATTGGATTTTTATATCTATCTATTCATTCCTAAGATAAATTATTAGAGAATTCCTTAGTCTTGGAGATATTTTTATATGAGAAATTTTGGATTGCTAGTTATAGAATGTAGGTACCCTAGAGATGAGACCTCACTAGATAGTAGTAGATATCATACTCAAGGATCCACACATGGTAGGAATATTATGAGAACCTATAAATATAGTGAGTTAGCCACTCTAGGATCTTAGAAATGTTCCTTTCATATGAGAGAGGGTTATTTTTTTCTTATAATGGTCAAGGTTATATCACACATGATTGGATAGACCTCTGTGAAATAGATATTGACCTGGTTTATGGACCTTCTAAACAGAGGAAGAATCTTGATAAGGGTGGTTTTTAGGTTGGTGGACATGATATAGGATCAAGGAGAGTAGCGGGTGGTGGAAAGAATTATGATATGTTACCACTACCACAACCACCAGTTGTACCTTTCTAGGATTAAGAAGCTGGTGGTTAGGATCTTCAGTATCTGTAGTTAGTGGAGGGTTATGACCCAGAGGTGCTTGGAAGGATTTGAGTTATGTTATGTATCTTATCCACTTTAGATTTTATTTTGATATTCACTAGAATAACCCACCCTTATTTTGTTGTATCATATTCCTTGTCTGTAGATTTTAGTTGATCCACGGGCTCTACCCCTGGGATTAGAGATTCATACATTAGAAGATTTATTGATTAGAAATTTCATCGAATAGTGTGGCTATACTATTGGAGGATAGAGGTTTGTATTGGATTTATTCATAGTTATTATTAGGCCTTATGATGTTATTATATGTATAGACTAGATCTGTATAGTTAATGCACATACTAACTATTTTAGGTAGATAATGTGATGATCCAAAGTTGATGGGAAGATGTTTTCATCAAATTGAGAGAAGGAATCCAATCATTGAATGATTGAATCATATTCCGGATAATATAGCCTATTCCTCACTAGTAGGAAGGTATGACCCTTAGAAGAATATTTACTATAATATTTTGGTTTCCTGCGATCAAAGAGGAGTCTGATGATGTCTTTTCTAAGGAAGATTCGGGGATAATTCCCCATAGATTGATCAAATTTTTCATACATATATACCAAGGGACAAACATGATATCTATAGCAGTATATCTAATATCCCATATAGACCTATGGGTGTGGTTATAGGATTTAAATATGAAGGGATTTGTTAGACCAAGTGTGTCCCATAGGGAATCCCCAGTGTTATACACCAAGAATGTGGATCTGATCTTGATTATATATGTGTATTTCTTTCACATGAATATGGTGACTATCAAGTATAATTATCAAACCATATAATCAATGACCTATTAAATAGGTTTAAATTTTTTAATCAATTATTAATGTTTGACCGCTGGTTAGGTTATCAACATATCCATGTTTGAGAGGTTGTTATACTAAATATATTTTTCGGGTGAAATTATGGTCACTATGAGTACATATAAATTATAATATGCATGGAGAACGCCCAAAAAGTTTTTATTGGAATAATTTATAGGATCATTCAACCCTTCTTGAATCATTTATTGGTAACCTTAATCAATGGAATCTTTATGTAGTCATTTTCAAAGGAGGATCATGTGAGACAAATAAGGATGGTTTTGGACACATACCAAGAGATTAAAAATTATGAGAAACTCTCTATTTGTTAGTTATATATTAATGAGTTCCACATACAAGGAAATTTCATCTTAGAGGAGGGAGTGGAATTTGACCCTTCTTATATTGACGTAGGATGCCAAGGTGCAGAGTAGACTTGGCTCAGTGGAATATTATCAAATATTATTGAATAATTTATCTGGGATCACAACACTCATGACTTCATTAACATGAAATGGTAATCATTTCTTGTGGATTAAGAAGTGATAGTATGTTTTTAAGGATTTACAGCTAATTTGGACAAGAATTCACTATATTATGAGGTATAGAAGATATTACTGAGTTACATAGTTTTCTGTGATGCCTCCAAAGAGAGTATTGGAAGTGTTCTAATGTAGAAGTGGGAAAGTTTTTATTAGGAGTCACGATAAATGAGAAAAATGAGAAGAAAAACATGATCCATGACTGGGAGGTAGATGTAGTATTGTTCGATAGGATGTCTTGGAAGTACTATCTTATGCGAGAGTGATTCATCAACTATTCTGACCATAAGAGTCTTAGGTATATGTTTTCAAAAAAATATCATAACCTGATGTAGACGTGATGGCTAGATATCTTATATGATTATGAAATTGAGATAGTCTATACTTCCAGGAAGTGAATTGGATAGGTAGATTCTCTCAACTATAAATCCAATTCAAAATTTTTAAGAGATGTGTCTGAGTAGTTGTAATCTTGAAAACTATCCCTTCTGGATGGGAATAATTGGGTGTACCTCTAGTCAATGGTTTTTACTCCACCACTTTTTCAGTATGTCAGGGAGGCATATCATGGAGATATCTTTCTTACATCCTTATATGAATAGATATCCTCTAGACAAACTCCTAATTGATTTTCTTAGGGTGGTTCACATATAATTATTTTCTGAGGACAAAAGATCATACCAGTAATGCTAAGAGATGAGGTGTTTAGGTAGTTTCATATATCCCCCTTATCAATAAATCCATGATTGTAAAGTACGTACCAAGATCTTTAGTGATAATTTTTATGGATATGGATGAAAAGAAGAGTTGCACAATTTTTCTCTCAATGACTCACTTTCTAATGCATGAAGGTCGAGAACTTGGATTCTTTGGGATTAACCCAATCCCACTAGGTTATAGAGTGGATGTGAAATTATGTGTCTATGGATTTCATGATAGTAATTACATGATTAGATATAGGGCATGGTGCTTTCAAGGTGATCATAGACTGACTCTATATGTTGGACCACTTCCTAGCCATCCAAGGGATGAGTTCATTTAGGGGCTTAGGATGCCTATACATATTGGATATATTATGGAATCATAAAGTTCTAGTGAAAATAATTTCAAACCATGATGCTCAATTCATGTGATAATTGTGGTGAGGATTATAGGAGGACATGGGGACATAGTTATAGTTGAACAAAGTGCTCCATCCTCATATAGATGGCTAGATATAGTAGAACAATCAAGTTCTAGAGGATATGTTTCAGGCCTGTGTGTTATATTTTAGCCACAGCTCAGAGAATCATCAACCATAGGTGGAGTTATATGTATAAAAAGTTTCCACTCATAGTTGTGTACATAAATAAATAAATTCCAATCCAAATAATAGGTAATGTTCATTACACACTTTTTTGTTTCATTATTTTATCACTTTGTTATTAAAATATTCATCTTGGTATTTTTTGATCGATGGCTCAAATATTCCCAAGAACTGATCATGGTTAAACCAATATCTTTTACAACAGATCATTACATTGAGTTTAGAATTAGGATTAAATATATGGTTGAGAATTAATGATGATCATGAAAGATCATTGTCAGATCAATGTATTCTATTTCATGGGTTTTTTAGTTTGGACTATGTGGTACACTTGAATGTGATTCCTATTCAAATGTGTGACTAAAATCTAGACACCGCGGTTGGATCATGCTCCATAAGCCACATATATTTTTTCACATATGTGATTCATGGATATATAGGGGGTGGAGGGGACACCGTGAAATGCATTTAATGACCATGGGACTCTAGAAAATACCAATATATAGTGTGTGTAGTTCATAAGAGTAGTTTTTTGTGGGCCACATCCATTGTGGTTAGATTTTACATGTGAAGATATGTATCACTTAGGTTTGTGACCTAAAAAGACATCATGTAGCCTCAATTTAGTGACCCTGCATGTACTATTGGGTACGTGGTCAAAGACAATACCAATGTACACTAGCTTAACAATAGTACAAAAGAACAAGTCAGAGTATATATACAAAAACAAAGTCTAATGATAATTTGATAGACATGCAGGGTTCCTCTTGGTACATATCATCAACCCCATCGATGTTAGATTGGGTACCTTTTCTCCCCAACTCTTGTTTTAGTACAAGTATGGATCGGTTCCCTTGGTCCATCATTAAGACAGTAAAATTCGGTAACCCATCCTGAATATAGGATGACCAATCATCTATACCATTTAGTTAAAGATAAACTCATCTGTCCCACCATGTGTCCTGATTCTTTACCCTCTATCACTCTTCCATAACATGGTCTAGGTATATATTTTTTGATATGAAAGCCATGTGGTCCCATTCATATTTTATTTATCCAGATGGAGTTAGGTATCCACCTTATAACCATATTGTGGCCTACTACTAGTGTATATATAACTTATGAATTCAATTATTTTCTGATTATGTATTGTACTGATGAGCGAGATATCTTGGAAGACTTCTATTAGTTTCATTATAACCCTAGAGGTGTGTTCCCCAAATGACTATAACTTAGGTGCCTCATATAGAATAATAGGTTGGGTGTGGGAATGTGACCATAATTTGGGAATTTCCTCCTACCTAGGATAATATTTTGGTTATTATATACACTTATGACTGACTCACCTTTGTGATATTGACATGACTCTCTTTGATTCCTTATGTTTATTGATTTCTACGTTTCCTTCTGGGTACGCTTAAACATACACTTGAATGGAATAAGGATGTCTGTGTCATGTATTATAAACATGAAAATCCTTTCTATAGAGGCCTAGGAGTACAGGGAGTAGGTGGATTTTAGTGTTTCTATACCGACTACATATGGTTTCAAGAGTTTCATCTGGACAACGATCCTCTTTTTTCACCTTGTTAGACTCGTTTCATGTTATGGTGCATTGAATTCAATTATATTATTTTTTATGTTTTTTTCTATACATTGATGTGGGATTAAAATTTTCCATATATTTATGGCTTTTTTTACTTTTCCACATTATACTCATGTATAGATATATGCGTGTGTTTACATGTACTTTAAGCTAAGGCCTCCAATGTGTGAGACCTTCCTACTTCATGCTAGTATCTATATCATATCTAACTGGTTGTGGGATTGGAGTGTCACCCTTATCATACTGATTTCCAAGAATCCCCTAGTGGTATGGGTCATGAAAATTACAATGATTAAAGTTAATGCCCATAAAAATGGTTAATATGTTATCTTCGAAGATTTTTTTATCAATGTTGTGTCATTTTTATCTAAAAAATTAAATTATTCTATTTTATATGATGAATATTATATTATGTTCACACATATATAAAAATATATTATCACTCATTTAATAAGTGTTTAATGTTATATAATATTAATAATAATTAATGGTCAAAACATTATTTCTCAACAAAACAATTTATTATATATTACTTGCTCAAATTAAAGCATTAATTTTTTCATGTATAAAAATTGAATTAGATAAAATAGAAATTATATTTAGGTTTATCACCCAAAAAATTCATAAGAAGGGTTATCTTATGTATTTTTTTAAACATAATTTACTTTTTCAACAACTATTTACCAAGTTAAAAACCAAAATGGTAAAGGGTAAACATATAATGGTAAATTACTCAAAGCATGTTTAAAAACGTGTGAAAATTATTTGATGATAATTTCTCTATAAAAACACGGATAATTTTAATTATGGATAACTTTTGGATAAATTTACCCATGAATAGTGTCATGGAATCATTTAGATATAATTGGTATTTACAAAAAAAAATTCAATTCCTACAACTTACAAAATGGTATCGCTTACACCCTCTCATATCTAAGAAAACCATAATTGTTTTGTGAAACTCCACCAAATTTACCACTCTTGTAATTTTATTTCACGTCCATAAAACTATATCCTCTAGAATTTATCCAAATCACTTTATTAATAATAATAGCCTCAATAAAAAGTTCAAGCTCTCTATATAAGTAATTCTTACTCATTTTTTATACTTAAAATTCCTCTACCCACTGAAATATTTTCTATCCATGAAATTATGATAATATTATTACTCTTAATATGATTAATGTTATTATACTAATGTAATATCACTCATCTAGAACCCAAAAAACTCATTTTATAAATGAAGATGCTGTCTTGAGTTTTCCGAAGTATCATAAATGACGTGTTCTATTTTTCAAAGACTCAAAACATGAAAGATTAAAAAGAGTAATTTAATGATAAAATAGAATATTTTTATCATGGATATTATTCTAAAATGAAAAATTTTATTATTTCTAAACCCATTCGCCTAAATTGTAAAACAATAGCTTCGTTCATGTATGTGTGGACAACCACCTCCATGGAACAATGTACTTTGTTTTTCAATACTACCTAGCATAGATGAATTGTAAAAATTATCTAATCTATAAACATGATATTCAAGGAAACATTATTTGATGAAATGGTAATATTGTATATACTATATTTAAAATTAATAATTAATGGTTATGGTAAATTTAACTTCAATAAGTGAACATATCAAGGAAATTTTATTAATTTGTGTTCATTTTGGAAACCCATGGGACTATATATATTTTGTGACAATAGAGTTATAAAGGACATAGAAATATATAATTTTGGTGATTATGAAGATATTTTACATCACTTTTTTCATTTTCTTTATACCATAGATGTTTTAGATAAATTGATCAAACCATCTCAAGTGACCAAAAATAGCGACAACTATTTAGTAAATTAAGGACATATGGCCTCCTAAAAACATAATTCCTTAACATGCATTACATACCAAGTTTAAATCTTCTCCCCCACACTAATAGACATAGTATTCTATGCTCTAACCAACTTTCAGGACCTTCAACCATTAATTTCAAATGATACACATTCCCCTGTACATAGGAGTCCCAAACCATACAATCACCCTTCTCTATTTGAACTCCAATAGATCTTGTATTTGTCCCCTATTAGGATACATCATACCTTTGGGTCTTGATAAAAAAAAATTATCTCATTCCCCTAATAGAACATAAAAAAAGTGGCATCACTTATATATTTATTTTTAATTTTATCAATGGGTTCACATTAAAAGAAGATGAGAGGTGGGCCCTAATACTATATGTATAACGTAATAACATCATGAAGTGTATATTGATCTACATTATCTATGAGTGTTAGAAAAGGAAAAATTTAAACCAAACTTCATTCATAATTCCAATAAATATAAATTTTAGTGGATTTTTCTATTTTCATAAGTGAACCAATAAAGGATGAAATATCCACAAGAATGTTAGGATTAAATAATATAAAAGTTAGTTAGAAAACAGATAAATACATATTTTTCATCTATTTTTGGATATAAAACACAATTTTTTTGAACATTAAATAAATAATATTTATTGTAATTAAATATATTTTTTTGTTTTTTCGTAGGAATCAATGTTTTATGAAAAATTAAAAAAATGAGAAGAATATAGCAAGACACTAGATTTTAGAAGATATATTTAAGATACAATAAATTCAAGGATATAACATAGAGATCAGAAATGAAGAAAGAGGTTGAGCTGGGGAAAATATGATGGAAATCAAAATTTTATGTCATGTAATTCATTTACACAATGTGTACATGGAGATATTTGAAGGAAAAAAATAATTACACAACATGAATAAATAAGAATCTAGGATAAAGTATTTAGGATCAGCTCCCAAGGATCTTTCAATGCACTGCGCTGAAAGAATGCCACTTCTTTAGGATTTCATTCATTAAAATTTACTTTTGTTTTCCTTTCCCATGTAACACATTCATATTTTAATTAAAGTATTTTTCATTTCTTCTTCCATCCCTCATTCTCTTCCAATAATAATTTCATTTTACCTCTCTTCTATATTTTCTTTTATGATCTCCTTCACTTTGAAACAGCAAGTGACTAACCCGAGGCTTGGCCTTGGGGTAGGTTTCATAGCATTATTTATTATTTTTGTCAATTACAAATTTTTTAAATCTATTTTTGGGGATTGTGATAGTATTTCAAAGGTTTTAAGGTCATAAACCATGAAATTATTTCTAGTTCCAATACATTTTTTGATTCATTACTTTCCCTCCCTTCTCTTAGGAAAACCCTTCATATGGTGGAGCTAGGACTTCCTGAAGGGATGAAATGTCATATGGTGGAGCCAGGTCTTTTAGGGATTTCTTTCTTGGATGAGGTGTTATAATATTTTACTATTGGATGATGAGAGTTTTGGTGCGTTGAAGGCACGATAAAATAATATACTCAGTAAATCAAAAGAGTTTAATTTCTTAATGATGTTTTATCAAAAAAATTATCAAGTTTAATTTAAAAAATAATTAAATACTGAAAGAACTCATCTGACGTATCCTATGACCAATACCATTCTTTATAACACTCATTTTTTCACCTCTTAATGATAAGATAGTGATATTTTATTTCATTGAATTATTTACAAAAATTAAAAAACATTTTTTTCAATAAATAATAAAAATGGAAATAATTAGATTAGGTGAATTAAAAATGTGGGATTGAACCGACTATGATGCTCTTAAAGTGACATGACCCTGGTCAACCTCTCTATTTCATTAGTAAAATAAAATTTTCTTTTTACATGACCTAGGATAGGCATATGTCAAAAACCATAACCCATGTTTTAATATTATAATTCTTTTCTATAAAGGGATTGAATCAAGGATATATATTCTAAACATTTATTTTTCATGGATTTAGAACAATGAGACCATTCTTCTAAGCTTGAAACATAAACTAGTTTGAAGAAAAAATTATATTAAAATATCCCTCCACCTCCCATTTAAGAATACATACCTATATGAAAATTCCCCAACACCCCATAAGCTCTTTATCTGATCACCAACTCACCATGGTTTGTCTGCAATTGGAAGGAAATCAGTTGACATAATAGAATTCATTTTAATCTAAAAATATCTTAAATAGCCTCTTTCTTTGTAATTACATGAACAATATTACCTTTTTAATTAATCTTTTTCAATGATGATTAATTTAACAAACCAATGCTTCACTGATCAGATAGTACATCTCATAAAGATTCCTACAGCACTCTAGTATACTTGTTTTCATTACATAATTAAATAAAAGGAGTTCCTCCGGTAACGATATTGAGCCCCATGCCATACAACATATCCAGAGATTCCAACAAGCCCTTATTATCATTGAAGTATTTGCAACAGGATCTCATGATCTTCATTACGTGGAACTATTAATATGGGCATGTTGAGTGGTGATAACCATATAATGTATATTATATGTATTTGATTCTATTTTTGGACATATAAATACATTGGATACCTCAACTATATATTATTAAAGTCATTAAGTGCACTGGGTGTTCATTTATTCAAGTATTAGAAGCCTGGGTGGAATAAAAATCTTATATTGGGTAGAATGGGAATATATATTTCATTGGGTTTGATTTTGAATGGAATTATAAAAAAGTTAACTTGATGCATTATTGATGTGTATGAAGGATAGTGCTTGTTGGATTCTTAGGTTGAGTAATTAGTCGTATGATCCTAGTACTAGTGTGACAGGGATTCTAGTAGCCTAGTTAGAGTACCATAGTTGTGTATCATAAAATAATATTTCTAATTACGAATGTATAATTTTAGAATCAATTATGGTTTATTATTTAGTTGGTTATGACTCACCTAAAATTCAAGGGAAGTATTTTTCTTCTAATGTGTGACTTATATAGAATGATGTGTTGTAAACGTAATTTTTTCACACTCTTATATGTATTTATATTTTTACATTATATATAGAAGGATTTAAAAGTGGGAATTACTTTTAATGTAACAACATTAACTTCTATAAATGAAATTCCCTTTTTAAATGAGTAGATATCGTATTTAGGAATTGAGTTATAGAAAACAACTATCCTAATTTGGTTATTTTTTTCTTTTATAGTTTATAAAATATTTTAATGAAAATATCATAATGAATTATTACATTTTATGGTAAATTCATTATAAATTGATCATATGATTATTATATATTAATGGTTATGACAATGTCCAATTGAAAGAGACAAAGGAAGTGATGGTCATGAACAACAACATCGTACCAAATGAATCCAAACTATTGTAGCTTTTGAGGGATATGGAACCATTAGGAATTTACCTTAATCAATTCCAATCTAAGATTCAATAAATATAACATGGATGGAACTATTTATGGGATAATTTCAAGCTCATCATGAAAATGGAACAAACCATGTTTTCCAAACCACCCCCAATAAAAGCATACCATCACACAACTTACCCATATAAAATTAATTGGTAATTAAGGTATATGTATCTAGAACCAAACATTGTGAATTTTTATATTCTATTATCTATAAAATAATGATTATATTTATTCTGTTTTTATTATTACTTTTTAAACTAATAAATAATGAGTTTTATCAAAAATAGTTTTTAATACGATGAAACACAAATTGTGTCTTTGGGAAATACATTGGTTCAATCAAGAAAATCCAATCAATGAAATCAACAATTTTTTAAATAATGGTTAAATTAAAAAAACGAATTTTTAAATAAAATTTATTAAATATAAATGATAATATAATTTTAAAATGTCAAATGTAATTTTTATAAGGGGCAGAAAACAATTATTGAAAAAACCAGTATTTTACAATAAATAAAGATATTTTTAATAAAAAAAATTAATATATTTATATAAATAATTTTCATAAATAAATATTATTTTTTAAATAATAATATTAAAATTATCCAATGGAAATTTTTTCTAAATTCTCTATGATAGTATATTTTTTTGGGTAAAAATAAATTATTGTATAATTATATAGTGGGTAATATGAAATAATTATTACCTAAAAGTGATTTAATATATTCCATACAAGGTATCTAGGAAAAAATATTTATTTAACCAATAATTTTTATTTTTATTTGAATAATTTTACAAATCCTTCATGAATCCTCCAAAACCAATATTATATTTTTTGGTTTAAAAATCAATTATTTATAAAAATCACTCACTTTCATATCCCCAAGGGAATTATTTTAATATTTTTGGTTAATAAATATATAAAATAAATAAAATAATCCAATCTTGTAGAAGCCACAGTAAGAAACCATGGGAATGATTTTTGGTTTTGATTACATTATCATAGAGGTTCCAAAACCTATGTTTGAACATTATTAGAGATTTCTTCTATATTTTTATATATAAGCTAACCCAATATCCCATTCCTCTTCACTCAAAACTCATGGGGCATAATGATAGTCTAACATGTTCTCTATAGATTTCTCCCAAGGTTACCCTAATCACTCATGAATCTCCTTCCAATATTTTATAATTACCTTATCAAGGTAAGTGATCCTCTCTTTATCCTCTTTATTCAGGGGACTTGTTTATGTCATGCATTTTTATTTTTAATAGTTCAAGTTGGGATATATTTTTACACATTACTTTTAAATTTAATATTATTTAAAAATATTTAAAGACCCAATTCACTCTAATTTAACCAAATCATGATTCTTTATGTACCATCATTATGATGCAAAAAATAATCATGTGATTTTCCATGTGGAAACATTGAGTAGTGAATTCACATCTTCATTCGCAGTCAATGATATTCACATAGTTGTACCTATACTTAATTTATTAGAGACATAAGTTTATTTAACCCAAAATAGTTAATAATGGGGTTAAAATTTATTAAATACTTCCATATGGTGTATTATCTATGTGTCATAATTATGCATGTACATGATAAGAAAGGGATAGGTGGTCCTGGAATTATATATCCCTCCAATGGATTGGGTAATGTTTTTATCTCATGATAGTCCTTGAGTTATAAAGGGGAGTTTATCCTAATAACATTGTGTTATTATTCCCTAAATGGTATACTTGAAAAATGTTTTTGATGTCACGTTTTAGGTTATTGCCACATTTCTATGTTGATTTTATGTTATCATGCTTTATCATGCCTCATTATTCAATATTAGGATTCTCACCCATATTATTTTACAACGATAGGACTTTTGGATCACATGCACAACTTTAAATTATGATATGATTTATTTATTACCTTAAGGTACTTTATGTAACACCTATTTTTTATTTACATTTAGAGGTTATCTCATGTAGTTTAATAAGGTCCATGGAATATAAGTGCATCTCATGGAGTTTTTAGACAATATTGTTCAATTTATTTTTCAATTTGTTATTATACATACCTAATTACCAAAATAAAATATTCCCCAAGATCTTATATGGTTTTATTATCTTTATCTTAAACAAAAAACGATGAATTAAAGTGTATTAAATATAGGTTTTCATAGTTGGTATCAGAGCATGGTCTAGTTACTTTGAGGGATTAAGTTTAGAAGTATCTGGCGAAATCCTTATGGATAAGATTAAAAATAGAAAAATATACCTATTTTTTAAAATAATATAGGGTGAGTTGTTTCTAAATAATGGAATATATGTATAGACACTAAATGTTCATGTGGTTCTAGTATAGATGTACCTTGTGATAATAACCAAAAATGGCACATTGAGATGAATTGAATCATCACTTGATTCATGAAAATATGAATTACTTCATACCTAGACTGAAACCCCTATGGGATATTCTTTACTAAATTCAAAATCTCTTTACTAACCATTATTAAGTTATCAAAAATGTCTATAATATTTTATTTTAGGAAATATAATATGGATAATATAGATTAAAAACTACAAATTCATTGGTTAAAGAATAATTTTCCTTTATGAGTGGTTAATTTAATTTTCATGGTTTCTTTCATATTTCATTAATAGTTTTACAATTATCATACCTAATTTTCCCTCTATTTTTTGTTAATGGATGGAAATTTGAGAAACCATATAAAAAACAATTTGATGGACAATGTGATGATTTCCTAAATGATATTCCATGCCTGATGTGATAAGGAATCATGAAGTTCATGACAATATGAGATTCCCAACCAAATGGGATTATGAATCATGAACTTTATGAAAATGATTTGTCAACTAAACAAGGTTTTGAACTAAAAAATAAATCACGAGGAACTAGAAAATTTCCCTAAGAAATAGAAAGTCCCAATTGAGACATCTATGTAAGAAATACCTCTTACTTTTAGTGCATCTTCTTATCCCTTAGTTATAGAGAAATGGATCAACTTCATCGAAAAAAATTTCTATATCCTTTGATGATCTAAGAAAGATAATTCTATGATGTATATTTATTATATAGAGGGAGAATCTAATCATGGGTGGACGTTGGTAAAAAATAGGAATCCTAAGAAGTATATTTAAAAGGATGGATTGGAAGTAATTACATATAATGTTTGTGGAAAAATATTTTCCTCACACTCAGAGAATTAAAATGGAGTGGGATTTATATATTCTCAAGAAAGAATTTGACAGATACATTAGGGAGTACAAGTAAAATTTCACAGCACCTATATGATACACCTTTGACTTTGTCATATCTCTTGAAATTAATGTTGAACAAATTTTTTCTGGGCTAAATATGAGTATTTGGAAATCAATATAAATTTTATACTTTGATAGTTATGAGAAAATTTTCCCATGATGCCTCAATGTCAAAATGGAGATCAACGAATATGAATGGTGTCATGGGTATGGATACTGGAATAAGTAAATTGATTTTAATTATACTAGTATCATAAAAAAATCTCATTTGTTTAGTAACTTCCATCATCCTATTTTTCAAAAGTGTGGGAAGAATCATCTTGAAAATTTCTTGAAGGGTACAAGTAAATGAATGTTGTGTGGTAAGGAAGAGAATAGAGATATAAATTATTGATGGGATAATCCTCTAATTTCATAAAATAAAGGAATTCTATGATCAAAAAATAGCATTTCTTACAATGATTTAACATCAAGGAATAGGGGAAACTATGTGAATGAATTCTCTACACCAAGGGTTGTCCATGACAACTAAAGACAATAATGTATAATTCCTAGAGATCATGGGTGAGTGTATTCTTTCCCAACAGTTGAGGTGGATCCTACTAAATAAGTGGTGATAGGAAAATAACTTATTCATTCAATGATATAGAACATTCTATTTGATTCTTGTTCTATACATTTGTTCACATCACATAGGCTTTGTAGAACTATTCAAACACCACCTTGAAAAATGGAAGTAAAGTTATTTGTGAAGACAAAAAATTGGTCAATTAATGTGAGGTTTTCATGTAACTAATCCCATGTCCAAATTTGAGTGATGAATTTCCCATAAATCCTTGTGATGCTCTATTTCATTGAATTAAATGTTATTATAGACATTGATTTCCTTTCCTTGTTCATAGCCAACATAAATTTCTAAGAGAATTAAATCACCATGTTTATCACAAATATCCCTCTAATTATATATAATTTTAAGGAGGTGGAAGAATATTATATGGTATAAACACCTCATTCAAGGATATTATTGAATTTTGAGAAAGTTTATCAAGATCAAATGACTGAGACAAAAGAAAAGATCATTCTTGATGACATGAACATTATAAAGGAAATCTCATATGTGATTACTAAAGAATTGGACAGTCTTCCTCCTTGTCAATAGTTTTATTTCCCTATCAAACTTATACATGGAACTCTTACATTATCCAAAACTCCTTATATAATGATTATTGACGAACTTGAGGAGTTGAATAAGAAACTACAACAAAATCTTGATAAAGGGGTTATACTCCCAATTTCATGGTGTGGTGCATAGGTCGCCTTCTTTAATAAGAAAGAGGGATCCATTACCCTATACATGGATTTTCATGGACTCAAAAACATATTATATATAATTATTATCCACTCCCTTGGATTGATGACTTGTTCAATCAGTTTTGTGGAGCTCAGTAATTATCTTATGTGGATCTTTGGTTGAGATATAAAGATTTAATGGTGGTGAAGGAGTATATCCCCAAGAAATATTTCTTTATATATTACTAGCACTGTGAGTTTGTGGTTATGCAATTTGGTATCACTTAAGCTCTACCAGTATTCTTAGACTATGTGAATAGAGTCTGTTATGAAAAACATAAAAAAAAATTGGTAGTCTTTACAGATGAAATTCTTTTTTACTATAAAAGAATTAAGTAATATGTATAGAATTTAAATAATGTTCTAAAGACTTTATGGGAGAATTATTTATATGAAACTTATATTAAATGTGTGTTTTGGTAACAGAAAGTAACTTTCTTAGGGCATGATATCACTAAAAATGGATAACTACATATCTGTAAATAATAGAGGCAATCTATGGATGTATTAGAGCAACATATGTGACAGCAATATATAGTATACTTAGATTAGTTGGGTACTATTGTTTATTTTTTAGAAAATTATCGTTATTTTCAAGAGTAATAACATTGAAAAATCATAAGGTATTTATATATGTATGGATAGAACAATGTGAAGAAATCGTTATAGAGATGAAAAGGAGGCTAATCACTGCACCTATTCTTTTATTACCGACCATTTGTGAAGGATTTGTGTTCTATAATAATATGTCCAAAAAGGTTTTAAGTTGTGTACTCAAGCATGATAAAAATTTTGTGGTCAATACCACCCACCAATCAAAAATACATGAGAAAAACAAACCAATGGATGATCAAGAATTGGCTTCACTGATCATAGTACTGAGTGTTGGGTGAAATTCTGTCAATAGTGAGAATTTTGATATATATGCTGACCACATAAGCATAAAGTGTAGTTTCTCACAAAATAATATAAATATTTTCAATTGTAGTTGGTTAGAGCTGATCAATAATTTTGATTTTTCAATCTATTAACATCCTTAGAAGGTGAAAAAAGTGGAAAATACTATAAGTAGAATGGATCATACAACCCTATCACAGATAATGATTTAAAGGGATCCAAATTTATTGTTCATAAAAATTATTGATATAGGAATAATAAAAGGATCTTCATTATACCTTAAAAAAATAACAACTCAACAATCCATTTCTAAGTGGATCAAGGAGGCCCAAAAAGTTGAGGAGGTGCTACAGATAATGGTAGAGAATATTCTAGAGTTAAACCCCATTAAACATAGATTTGTAAGTTTTGTAACTCATATATATGTCCCATAAAAATCATAACTAAAGAGATAAATACTGAATGATGTTCATTTCTCATCATCCTCTACTCATCCATGAAGCACTCTGATGTATAGAGATTTGAAGTAAAACTTCTTCTGGGATAACATGAAGATGATGATTATAGAATTTGTATCACAATTCTGGGTATTAAAAAAAGTCAAGGATGAAAAATAAAAGTCTAAGGCTATGATGAAACCATTTCCAATTCTCGTATAAAAATGGGAGAACAAGACCATTGACCTCGTCATATTACTCCCAATCTCCCCTAAAAGAAATGACACCATCTTGGTGGTAGTTGATCTCCATATTAAATAAGTTTATTTAATTAATACCAATGAATATTTATCACTTGAAAAACTCACTATAACAAACATAAGAGATATGTTATGTCTAAATGGATGTCCACTCTCAATTATATCTGATCAGGATCATAGGTTTACCTCAAGATTCTAGAGAACCCTTTAGCAAGTGTTTGATATAGAACTGATATTAAACATTACTTATCACTCTCAAATAGATGGTCAGTTAAAATATCAATTGATGCTATATAAAATCTATGATAACATGGTCAATGTATTTCCAAGGATGTTGAAATTAAAACCCTACCCTAGATAAGTTCTAAAATAACTAGAGTTTCTACTCAAGAATTCAAATGTGACCTTATGGGGATCTATATGGGTAGAGGTTTCAAACTACAACATGATGGGATGAATATAAAGAGAGGAAGATGATGGGGGATTATCTTCTTCAAGATATGAAAAATAAGGTTTAAACCATTTAGAATATTTTGAAATAAATATAATGTCAATAGAAAATCTATGTAGCCAATTGTCAATGAGAACTAGATTTTGAGGTTACTGATAGAGTGTTCTATTGTATATCACATTCAAAAAAAGTCATCAGGTTTGGGAAGATCAGAATCCTTAGTCCTATATCCACAATCCCTTTGAGATCCTAAATTTCACAGGATAAGTAGGTTTTCAAATAGCTCTCCCGCCTAGCCTATCCTAAGTATATGAGGTTTCCTATTTATACCTATTAATGAAGAAAATACAAAACCTATCACATTTACTAAATATAGAGGAGGTGCCATGGGAGAATGATACTTAATATGAGGAGAAAATGTTCAAGATATTAGATCATAATGAAATAGTTTAATGAACAAGACAACTCACCTAGTGAAAGTGTAGCTACCAAACCAACAATTTGAGGAAGCGATATGGGAATCAGAAGAGGTGGTACAAAAAAATTAACATTATCTATTTTAGTATGTGAAGTGAACATTTTTAGGGAGAAATTTCAGATGGGGGAATAATATAATGACTAAAACATTTATAATTTAAATTCCCTATTTAATTGGGTTAATTACTTATTAAGAAATGAAGTAATATTAAGCAATTAAATATTTTTTTAAATTTATTACCATTATAATTGATGTCATGTTGGATTTGAAATTCCTTTAAACATAATAAAAATTTATAGTATAACTATTATAAAGTGTCACACCCTGACCAGGTTTGACACGCGATTTGCGCGCGACATATAAAACTGTGTGACAACATGCAGTCCGACTCTTTGGGTGGTTAATGTCGGGTGGCATGGTTCAAGCGCACCTCACTCGACTGTGCACATGGAGACACGTGAGCCATGTGATTGGCCAACATCTGAAATAAGTAAATAAATTAATTAAAGGTAAAGTTAAATGAAATGAACTAAAATAAAAATTTAATAAAATAGAGTTTGATACAAGAATGTTTAAGCATAAAATAATGATAATAATATTATAGTTTTAATAATAATAGTATCATTATTTTGGTTGTTTTTTTATTATTGTTATTACTATTATTATTATTATTATGATAATTATGATAATTACTACTACTATTGTTATTATTGTGATTTTTATTTGGTTTTATTATTATTTTTGTTGTATTATTATTAATATAACATTAGTATAAAAAAGGGATTTGAAACCCTAGGGAGGTCGTGACCCCCATTTTTTCCTTCTCCCCTGCTCAGTAGCGTGCACCATCTCCTGCGCACTAGGGCGCTCAGGCAAAGCACCTCCAGCGCTCTTCCCAGATCCCGGATTCACCCCACACTGCTCGTATGGCCCTCTTCGGCGGCCGATCTGCACCGGTACATCCACTCCCCTACGCGCTCGACCTTCTCGTGACCATCCCCATCCTTTCCTTCCCATCACACCGGTGATGCCCTTTGTCCAGACCTCTCCTCCTACATGTACAATGGTCTTCTTCGGCCTGCTTCCCTCTTTCGGCAGCCCGACCCCCCTTGGGTACACCCTGCTCCAGCACGCATCTTTGGTCGAACCCCCCCCCCCCCTTGTCCAACGCCTCCCTCGACATCAAAAACCTCCCCTGATGGACTCCTCTTCGGCGTGCAATACCTCCAGTAGCCGCCCCTTCTTGCTGCAGCGTGTTCGATCTCCCCTCTTTTTCTATCAATAAGTAATAATTTGTTTTTTTTCGATTCTTACTTGGTGTTTTTCATTTTGGGCCGAATCCTAAAAGACTGAGTCATGTTCGATTCGTTTTTCTTTTGTTCCAGGGGTGTGTGATTGGTCTCTTGGGACCCTTGGGTCTATGTTCTGGCAACTACCGCCGAAGGCATAGTGGTTCGGCTTGTCTCAGTTGGTCTCCGCTATCTGAGGTGAGGTTTAAATCCTCTTTCTTGGTTCGCACGGTCTAAATTATGTTCCTAAAATGTTTTGAGGAACATATTAATTATCTTGTGGTGTGTTGGTACCTTGAGATAGTATAATTTTCTAAAAAAATAGCTTTTTATGTTGTTGTTTTTTTGTATGTCTATGTTTTTACCATTTTTTTTTTGATAAATGTTATTTGGATTTTAGTAGTGAAATTAGATGTTTTATGTGGTACGTAATATTTTTCAAAAGAGTCTTGACATGAGTATATAGTGAAGAAGAATTTTTTCTAAATGATATGATTACATTTTCAAGTGCGCTTCATTAGGGTACTTCTTGGAATTATTTTTAGGACTATTCACAATGAGGTAAATGTGTTTTCAAGGGAACTTGATATGTGAGTGCATTGATAGTGGGTTTTTACAAAGGTATTTCATGAAATAACTAATTATCGGTAAAAATATTTGAAAAGTGTTTTCTGGGTGTCTTGTAATGGTTAGTGTGTCACAAGATGTTGACACACCCATGGGTTAACTAGGTGCACACGTGGGGGTGTCATCAAAGGAAGGTGATGCTTTAAATTGGTATTTCCTTGAAAACATGTTTTCCTAAATGGTTTTTTTAAATGATGTTGGTTTCTCTAGGTTAATTAATTAGAGCATGGGTGACTTCTTGGTGGTGCGCACACACACATACATAGGTACGTATGTGTATATGTGTGTGTGTATATATATATATATATCATCCTTGCACATATTCCCTAATGGTGTGGGGAATATGTTCAAAGGATTAAGGGTATATATGTATATGTAAGAGAATGTATGTGTGTGCTAGCATGGACGTTTTCGTCAGAAGCTTCAAGAGCTGAAGTGTCTCGGCTTGGTCCGCTTACTTCTCTGAGGTAGGTTTACCTATTCATTTTCCTTTAAATTTAAGAATCATTTATTTCTTGATTTTCTCACCTAGTTCTAATATTAATTATTGATATAGAACTATGAACATGTTTTATATTGTGTATGATTGTGTTTTCACAATAATTTTCTGATGAAATGGCCCTTTGGCCTTGTAAATATGTTTTAGATTTAAAATTATGGTTTGGGTTTCTTAAATGGGTTTCGAAGTGTATTTCTAGTTTTCAAAGTGGTGTGCTTGTGATTCTTAAGAAATGGTTTGGTGAGAGAAAATCATGTGAGGCCGGGTTGGAACTTTTTTAAAACTAGTTATCTCAAGAAAACTCTCCTCAGATGTGGTCCCTTTACTTTGGTTGAGTTATATGTTATGGGGGTCCACTGTGTAGGACTTCCCTATTATCAATGGTAGAAAAGTGAGGGACATATTACTTGGGGTGACTCGGGGTGTTGCCTGTTGTGATTTATTATTATATATATACTGTGATTGTATGCTCGGATAACATCGGTAGGCCCACCCCTTTCTAAATACAAGAGAAATGGGAACCCGGCATATTGAGAGAATATTCTAAGAATGATTGCTGAACTTGTAGGTTATGGTACTGACCAGTGGCCCATAGTGGGTGGATATATTTGGTTTATTAATATGGGATTTTCCCTCGGCCTGTAAGAGAAAGGATGGTCGAGCATATTGAGCGTTTTGATTTCATCGTGTGTGACATGTCAATGGGGTTGAGGTCTATTTTATTGGTGTCTTCTAGTTTATTATTGATCTCCTAGGTTCACCCATGTCTATTCGACTCTTGTTTCATGCAATGGTGATTATGATGCTTATATATATACCTACATTTCCCTTGCTGTGTGATTTCTTTTGTGCATTTTTGTATATTTTTTTCCTTGGAAAGTGGTAAACTAGTTTTCATTAGGTTTTTAAAAATGGTTTTCAAATGAAAGGGTTTACTCCTCTTTGTGAAAATCTGAAAATATAAACAAAACTTTCCCTTTGAAAATGAAAATGTCTCACTAAAAGATTGATTTGGGTTTTGAGAAATGAATTAGGGAAATGACTCATACTTTGATTTTGAGTAACATGTAGAAATAATTACTTTTATATATTGTATTTAAAACCTAAAATTGATGGATCTTTTATTTAAATGAAATGCATATGTGAATAGATTGTTTGTCCATGCCCACTGAGTTTTATTACTCGCGCCTATAGTTTTACCTATGTTTTTTTAGCCTTGGTTGTTGTGCATTTCTTGGATTCAGTCACCATAGAGCGACATTGGTTTGAGGTCGGTGGTGACCCATAGGGTCACATAAAGGTATGTACGACACTGTTTTCACGCTACTCCTAGTTTTCGTTTCCATTGTTAAGGTTTTTTTATTTATTTTTCCTTATTTTCCAGGCCAAATTGTTCCCTTGTTGTTCTCTGTTGATGCCCTGGCGCTTGTCGTTAGCCCGGGAGGATCGGGAATGCCTCTCAGGCCATGTCGTGGGCTGGCTCGGGTGACCGGTCCAGGGTTGACCCGGGTTGGTTCGTGACAAAATTGTAAGAGACAGGTTCTTGTGATTTGGGTTGTCCAGTAGAAGGAGATTAGGACTGTCGGAGCTTAGGAGGTATGTTGTGGGTCGGTACTTGATCGCCACCGCTCGCGATGAGACATGAGTTATTAGTGGTAGTCTGGGTTTTGAGTCTTTTGTCTTTGTTTTGGTTTGAGGGATGACAATAGAGGTGACTCGGTGTCACACTGTGACCCCACATGGAGTAGTGACCCATTTGGATCCCAGGTTCCTGATCCATGGTCCTCTGTTGTTATGTCTTACTTGGGGCGTGGCTCACTACCATGTTGCTAAGTTGGGCATAAGAACTAGTTCCTCATTCCGGTTGTCTATTGTTGGTTGTGTTCTGTCTTGATTTTGGAAGGTTTTAATGTGTTTTTGGAAATGAAGGTGGTTTTGAATTGAAAAGGTTCTTTCTCTAATGGTTCTAAAACTGGTAAAAAGATGATTTCTTTCGAGTTGTTTTGAAATTGGTGAAGCGTGTTTTTAAAGAGGAAGCGTTTCGATTTGGAAAAGTTGGACTATATCTATATTTGGTAATCGAACAGAAAGTGCAACCCTTGGTATTCTTTAGGTTCGTCTGCATATGTGTGGGTAGATGCATGAAGTTCACATCGACACATATGTATGGGTTATTTGAGTAAAAAGGAATGAAGGCTTATGCGGTGGTTCATAGGATTCCATGGGTGGGGTTTTGGAATTTAAGGCTTGGCTTGATTTTTATAAAATTGACTTGAATGAAAAAAGTGATTTTGGAACATGGTTTTTAATCTAAAGTGGGTTTTGGTAGTTTTAAAAGTGTATTTTTCCTGTGTTTGTGTATGTTTGATTTAGGAGTCTATTGCCCTTGGCTTGTGGTGTTGCTTTTGGTTGTGTTTAAGCTTGTTCGGAATTCCAGGCTGGTTGTCTCAGCTTGGGGTGTTTCTTTTGATTGAGTTTTGTCTTGATTCCAGTTTCTATTTTGTTTTCCATATTGTTCTGTATATTCCAACCATAAATTTCCTCAAAAGTTATTAATGAGTCATGCCCAATTTTGGTTTATATCGAGTGTTTCTTGTCTTTCGAGGCATTTGGGGTTCATTAGGGGTAGTGAAGTGGGTTGAGGGGAGTAGAGCATGTCTTCGGGTGGTTGGGAACTCTCGAGTTTGTTAGAGTTTTTATTGTCTCGGGTTTAGTGGAGGGTCCATCCTTGGACCAGTGGAGGTGGATGACTCATCATACATAGAGTTGGGATGATGTGGGAGGTGTTAAATTCTATCTCCATTCAATGGATCATACCTGAGGAGTTGAAGGAGAAAAAAGGGGAGGGTTCGTCCATAGTTAACAAGGCCAGTGTTTGGTGATGGCATGTGTCAGCCACATTAAGGAGTCGACATCTGGAGCGCAAGTGCATGGAAAATCCGGCAACTCTCGTCATTTGTAAGGGTTCCCCATTTTGCGAGCGGGGTATACGAGAGGAACCTACCTTTGAAGAATTCCTTATTGTTGGTGTCAACTTGTGGTTCATCAAACAACCTTATAATGTGCCATCAGTGTTTCCGGTTCGATCATCCTAAGCCATATTGTCTCATCTCTCTAAAGTCCTGCTATTGTGTGACCGTTTGGGTCACTGGGAAAGGATCTGAAATAAGTGTTGTTCGAAGGAGTCCTGATCAGGGGATGCTCATTTCTGACTGTGAGGCATAAGATACTTCAGCCACCAGAGCCCTAGCATCTGGTCTTGGGTGAATCTCATGCACAGTCAGGGCATCAGAGGCATGAGAGAACTTTTCTTCATTCTTTATCTTTTGTCTTGGAATACAGACATTCGGGGTTTCCTTGTCCTTGTTTTCCCACTGTTGTAAGTTCATCTTTTGCGGTGATAGTGCAATAAAATTATTCTTTCATGATCATAGTAGTCGCGTTCTTTTGAATGTGCCCTCTAGAGTTGTTTGTTTTTATTAAAAGTGTATTTGGACCTTGTGTGGGTTGGTCCTAGTTTTATTAGTGATCATTTGGAGATGTGAGTGTTGGGGGTTTTTTTCTTGTGCTGAGAGTTTCGGGTTTTAGTGGAAGTGTTGCCTCACTCATACTAAGGAAGTTGGATGTGTGGGGAGTCCTAAATTGGTTTGGGGAATTCTTAGTTACAGTAGTGTGGTTTTAGGGAGTTCATTGTGTTGGTGACCTGATATGCCGAGTGGCCTTGTAGTGGTATTTTTTTTAAGTCTCAGTGGTCCTACTCAACTCAAGTGGAGAAGTCAGTAAGTTCAGGTTGGGAGTTACCGCGTTATCCCCTAATCGAGTTGGTGTGCATGGGCTTTGATGTTTCCATGTTAGTCAAGTTCTTGTGGTGGGGAGAACCCTCTTGTGTTCTCCCCTTGTTTCATGTCAGGGTTTATTCGTGATCGGTCGGGTGTGACTTATGGAGTGAATCTTCAACCAGAGTTTCTTAATTTTCCTTTTGGCTTTGTTCGGGTACAGACTCAATATTTGGCTATCTTTTGAATTGGTGACTTTCTGGGGGTAGAAAGTGCCTGTGGTGGAGGTAATTGTCACACCCTGACCAAGTTTGACATGTGACTTGAACGCGACTTATAAAATAGTGTGACAAAACGTAGTCTGACTCTTTGGGCGGTTAATGCCGGTTGGCATGGTTCGAGCGCACCTCGCTCGACCGCGCACATTGTGAATCGCAAGCCATGCGATTTCCCAACATCCGAAATAAGTAAATAAATTAATTAAAGGAAAAGTGAAATAAAATGAAGTAAAATAAAAATTTAATAAAACAGAGTTTGATAAAAGAATGTTTAAGCATAAAATAATGATAATAATATTATATTTTAAATAATAATAGTATCATTATTTTGGTTGTTATTATTATTATTATTATTAAAATTATTATTATTATTATTATAATTACTACTACTATTGTTATTATCATGATTTTTATTTTGTTTTATTATTATTTTTGTTGTAATATTAATAGTATAACATTAGTATAAAAATGTATTTGAAACCCTAGGGGGGTCACGACCCCCCTTTTTCCTTCTCCCTTACGCTGCGGCGTGCGCTATCTCTTGCACACCAGGCCGCTCAGGCCAAGTGCCTCCAGCGCTCTTCCCAGCTCCTGGCTTCACTCCACGCTGTTCGCGTGGCCCTCTCAGGTGTCTGAGCCACACCGGCACATCCACTCCCCTAAGCGCTCAACATGCTCACAACCAGCCCCATCCTTTCCTTCACATTGCACTGGTGACGCCCTATATCCGGACCACTCCTCTTGTATTTTCAACGGTCTTATCTGGCCTTCTTCCCTCTCACGGTTTCTCGACCCCCCTTGGGTACACCCTTCTCCGGCGCTCATCTCCAGTTGACCCCCCCCCCCCCCAATTGTCTGACGCCTCTCTCGACATCAAAAACCTTCCTAGCTGAACTCCTCTTCGGCGCACAACACCTCTGGTAGCCACCCCTTCTCTCTGCGGTGCGTTCGATATCCCCTTGTTTTCTACCAGTAAGTATTAATATGTCTTGTTTGCAATTCTTAGTTGGGGTTTTTCATTTTTGTTTGAATCCTAATGGATTGAGTCATGTTCGGTTCGTTTTTCTTTTGTTCCAGGGGTGTGCGATTGGTCTCTTGGGACCCTTGGATCCGTGTTCTGGCCACTGCCACCAAAGGCAGAGTGGCTACGCTTGTCTCGGTTGGTCGCCGCTATCTTATGTGATGTTTAAATCGTCTTGCTTGGATCGCACGGTCTAAATTAGGTTCCTAAATTGTTTTGAGGGGCATATTAGTTATCTTTTGGTGTCTTGGTACCTTGATATAGAAGAATTTTCTAATAAAAAAAATTAAATAGCTTTTTATGTTTTTGTTTCTTTGTATGTCTATGTTTTTACCAATTTTGTTTGGATAAATGTTATTTGGAGTTTAGTAGTGAAATTTGATGTTTTATGTGGTGCGTTATATTTTTCGAAAGTGTCTTGACAAGAGTATATAGTGAGAAGGTATTTTTTCTAAATGATATGGTTACGTTTTCAGGTGCGCTTCATTAGAGTACTTCTTTGAGGTGTTTTTAGGACTATGAAAAATGTGAGAAATGTGTTTTCAAGGGAACTTGAAATACGAATGCATTGATAGTGGGTTTTTAAAAAGGGGTTTCATGAAATGACTAATTATCTGTAAAAGTCTTTGAAAAGTGTTTTCTGGGTGTCTTGTAATGCTTGGTGTGTCACTAGATGTTGACACTCCCATGGGTGGACTAGGTGCACACATGGGGGTTTCATCAAAGGAAGTTGATGCTTTAAATTGGTATTTCCTTGAAAACATGTTTTCTTAAATGGTTTTTTTAAATAATGTTGGTTTCTCTAGGATAATTAATTAGAGCATGGGTGAATTCTTGGTGGTGCGCACACACACATACATAAGTGCGTATGTGTGTTTATATATATATATATATTCCTTGCAAAAATTCCCTCATTGTGCAGGGAATATGTTCAAAGGGTTAAGGGTATATATGTATATGTAATAGAATGTATGTTCTTGCTGGCGTAGGTGTTTTCTTAGGAAGCTTCAAGAGATGAAGTTTCATGGCTTGGTCCGCTTACTTCTCTAAGGTAGGTTTCCCTATGCATTTTCCTTTTAAATTTAAGAATCATATATTTCTTGCTTTTCACACCTTGTTATAATATTAATTTTTGATATAGAACTGTGAACATGTTTTATATTGTGTTTGATTGTGTTTTCACTTTAATTTTTTGATGAAATGACCCTTTCGCCTTGTGAACATGTTTTAGATTTAAAATTATGGTTTGGGTTTATTAAATGGGTTTTGAAGTGTATTTCTGGTTTTTAATGTTGTGTGCGTGTGATTCTTAAGAAATGGTTTGACATGTGAAAATCATGTGAGGCCCGATTGGCACTTTTGTAAAACTAGTTATCTCAAGAAAACTCTCCTCGGATGTGGTCCATTTACTTTGGTTGAGTTATATGTTATGAGGGTCTTCTGTGTAGGAATTCCCTGTGATCAATGGTAGAAAAGCAAGGGACATATTCCTTGGGGTGACTCGAGGTGTTTCCTATTGTGGTTTATTATTATATATATACTGTGATTGGATGCTCGGATGGCATCGGGAGGCTCACCCCTTATCTAAAAATAAGATACATGGGAACCTGGAATATTGAGATAATATTATAAGAAAGATTACTGCACTGGTAGGTTATGGTACTGACCAGTGGCCCATAGTAGGTGGATATATTAGGTTTATTACTATGGGATTTTCCCTCGGCCTTCCTGAGAAAGGATGGTCGAGCGTATTGAGCGTTTTGATTTCATCGTGTGTGAAATGTCAACAGATATGAGATCTCATGTATTGTTGTCTTCTGGTTTATTCTTGATCTCCTAGGTTCACCCTTGTCTATTAGACATTTGTTGCTTGCAGTAGTGATTATGATGATTATATATATACCTACATTGCCCTTGCTGTGTGTTTTCTTTTGTGCATTTTGATATATATTTTTCCTTTGAAATTGGTAAACTAGTTTTCATTAGGTTTCTAAAAATGGTTTCCAAATGAAAGGGTTTACTCCTCTTTGTGAAAATCTGAAAATACAAACAACACTTTACCTTTGAAAATGCTAATGTCTCACTAAAATATTGATTTGGGTTTTGAGAAATGAATAAGGGGAATGACTCGTACTTTTAAACCTAAAATTGATGGACCTTTTATTTAAAGGAAATGCATACGGGAATAGATTGTTTGGGAATGCCTATGGAGTTTTATTACTCACCCCTATAGTTTTACCTTTGTTTTTTAAGCCTTGGTTTTTGCGCCTTGCTTGGATTCAGTCGCCATAGCGCGATGTTGGTTTAAGGTTAGTGGTGACCCATAGGGTCACATGGAGGTATGCACGACATTGTTCTCTTGCTGCTCCTAGTTTTTATTTCCATTGTTCAGTTTTTGTTTATTTATTTTTCCTTCTTCTATCGGCCAAATCGTTCCCCTATTGGTCTCTGTTGATGCCCTGGCACTTGTCGCCATCCTGAAGAGATCGGGAACGCCTCTCGGGCCATGTCGCAGGCCAGCTTGGGTAACATTTTTAGGGACGACCCTGGTTGGTTCATGACATAAAATGTTCATATGATTAGAATATATTAAAGTTTTTAATAAAGTCCAATTGGTACATAAAAAGGAAGCGATGTCCTCAAACAGTAGGATCATACACAATAAATCCTATTTGTTAGAGCATACGAGGGAGAAACAAAAACTAGGATTTTCCTTTGACCAACCACAAGAAGATATTCGAAAACTAAATCATGAACAAAACTTTTTATGGAATAAGTTTATGCTTATAAGCATTATGTCTGAAACCATTCTCATCAAAGCACCATGATAAAATTTCACCATCATACAACTTACCATAAAGGGATTCACTCGTATAATAAAGCACTGTGTATTTTAACTCTATCAATATGAATTTATATATTATATTCTCAATAAAATAATTATTTTGTTTATTCCCATTATATTTTTAATTTTTAAATGAATAAATAATTATTTTGATAAATATTAGATTTTGATACAATAAAACACAAATTCTATTTTGGGTTAAATATATATTTTTAATCAAGAAAATCCTTCAGATGAATTCATGAATTTTAGAAATAAATTTTATTTTAATAAACTATTTGTATTAATAAATATTTATTAAATATATATGATAATATACTTTTATAAATTCAAATTTTATTTTTATAAGGTTCAAAAAACTTTTATTTCCAGAAAAAACAATATTTTACAATAAAAGTTAATTTTTATTTAAAATATTAAATTCTTATATATATTATTATCTTCAATAAATAAATATTATTTATTGAAATCCACATGTCCAACTTATCTTATAGAGAGTTATCATATTGTTACTAAACAATCGATTTTTTTGTTCCAAATTAAATTTATTATAATAATAAATTGTGTAATATAACCTCATAATGACTTAAATGTGATGTAATATATTCCATAAATGGAATCCTTGTCCAAATATGTATTTCACCTTTAAAATATTTTGTTTTATATGATATTTTATTAAATTTATAATTCCATAATGTATCTAGAAAAATCAATATTATATTTTATTATTTTAAAATCAATACTTTATAAATAAGGCTCACTTCTTCATCACCAAGGGAATTATTTTAGTGTATTTAGTTTGTAGCCTTATAAAATGATGAAAAAAAATCTTATTTTTAAGGAATGATGGGGAAAGATAATGGTAATGTTTTTCTGTTGATTACATTATCATGTAGAGTCCAAAACCCCATATTTCGAAATCAATATAGAGTTCTCCTCTAATTTCCTCTATAAACCACTCCAAGATCTGATTAATCTTCACTAAGTTGTCTTGAAGTAATAATTTTCAATTTCATTTCTGCTATATAACTCTCCCAAGGTTCTCCAATTACTTAAGAAGCTCCTGCCATAATTTTTTAAGTGCCCTCTCAAGGTAAAAGATTCTCTCCTACTCCTCATTATTCAAGCACCATCTTTATGTCATACCTTTTGAATTTGAGTTTTTAAAGTTGGGATATGATTTTAATCATACCTATTAATATAATTTTTATTTACATGTTATGATATACACCTTTCACTCTCATTTAAACCTTCAATGATTCCTCATGTACCCCTATTATGCTATCAAAATTTATCTTACGATTTCCCATTCTAAACCTTTGTGTAGTGAATACCCGTATTAATTTTCACTCAAGGGTGTTAAAATAGTATTACCAGTCATTATTTAATTAAATTATTTTATTTATGTAACTCAAACTCCATAACTATTAGGTGAAAATTTACAAAATACATTGATTTGTTGTATGATCTTTGTCGCACAATTATGCATGTAAATGATATGAAAGTGACAGGCATGCCCAGAATTATATAGCCCTCCATTGAACTGGGTAATGTTTTTATCTTATGAGCTTACATGTGTGGAAATCGATATGAAATCTTAATAATACTATTTCATGATGTCATGGAGGTTAGCCTTGAGTTATATTTATGATTCCATGTTTTATGTTGTTTCCCATGTCTTATGTTTCCCTTATGTTATTATGCTATATCTTGCCTCATTATTCAATATTATGATTCACATCCCAATTATGTTTCCTTTTATTCTTACTGGATCACATGTATTTATTTACCTTAGGATACTATTTCTTTATTCCCTTATTTGTATTTATAGATCACCCCTTTCTTATGTATGTCCCCAAGTTATCCCACGGTGTTTTAGATGATCCATGGAATATAAATGCATATTATAGTGTTTTAAAATAATGTTGTTTATTTATTTTTCAAGTTGTTGTGATATTTGCCTAATTAAAAAAGACACTCGAACTCATGATCTTTTGGGGTGGTATATTTTATATATTTATAAAATAATTTATTAAATTAATTGTATTAAAATATGGGTTCTCATATTGAATATAGGGTTATATATTGAAAAAAAGTGAGAAACCTATTATTATTGCATGGGGTTTTGAACCTTTATGAAACAGAGTTATGGGAGAGTGTAATATAGATGATACTTAATATCATGAAGTAATATTTCAAAGGTTGAGTATTTGGTATATAGTGTAAGTTATGTAATATGATATGGATTTTATTTGATATTATCGACATTAGTCTAGGGAATAAATTTTGTTGGATTTATTTAGGAAAATTTTATTGGAAAGTGAGGTAGTGATGATTATGAGATATGTTTCATTGAAATGGAATTATTTTAATGTGATATTTGTATTTTTTGTTGTTATCAATATAGAGTAAAAAATATTCAAGTGGGTTTGAATGATGATATGTATTTTTATGGTAAACATCTTGGGAAATATATGGTTGATGGGTCACTATGAAATTACTACCCAATGGTTAACCTTGTTTTGAAAAAGAAATTTCTATTTAACAATCATCAGAGGAGTAGAAAATAGGTGGTGGGTATATTTTTTAGGGTCAAAACCCAGTGGGGTTTACATATTTAACTGATTCTCATCTATTGTGATAAACAATGAAGATGGATGGAATGATTTAAGTAGTGTCAAACTAGGATGGATTACGAAATAAGTGAATTTTTTGAAGAACTTATCTTAGAATAGTATGTGGTTCAGGTTAAGGTTTAATGTGAGTATCATATAGTATAAATTAGAATTCACCAATTCTATGTTATATCTTAAATGATCATATAAAAATTCTAATTTAGAATTTTATTAATTAGTGTCTCTAGAATTATTTTTTGAGTTAAAGAATTTATATTTCATTGGAAAGATAGCAGTAGAATTTTAAAACTATTTCTAAGGATAGAAATCTGTGGAATTGAGCATCAAAATATAATTATACCCTAGAGTGAGGATTATTTAATAATATGTTGAGTTATATTGAGTGTGGTTCATGAGAAATGGATATATGGTGATATCAAAATTTGAGAGTTACATCATTAGTAAGTCAATGATATGATAAATGTTATATATGGATTACCCTATTTGTGACTTAGAGGAAAAATTCTTTTGTTAGCTGAATTACCATAAAAATAAAGTGATGTATTCATGGTGAAAAAAATAGTATTAATTGTGTAATTTCAATGACTACATTAATGAATGATAATGGGTTTTATCTATGTTTTATCCTAATACTGTTATTAGATAATATATTTTAGGTGGAGTCTGTGCACATAGTAACTAATGAAATTCAATATTGGGTAATAAACTATATTCAATTTTTGAATTGGAAATAATTAATACTTGTGTGTGAAAGACTTACTAAATAAAGGATTTGAGTGGTGAGTAAGGTCTTAAAAATAATATTGTGGTATTACTAAAGGAAATACCAACATATATAAAAATAATTAAAGTAACTATCCTTTAAAGATCATATATTTCTACTATTAGAATTAGAAGTTGGTATTGATGTTTTTTATGGTATCTCCTAGGATGGAGAATCTTTTTTTCAAGGTGGTGGATATTTTTAGTTTCATTGTGCATGTTCTTTTTAATATTTTAGAGGTGGTAATATCATTAGATAATCAAAAATTATGTTTTATACAGGATCTTTACAGTGAAATTATATTTTTTTTGGGTTATTTTTTGAAAAATGATTTATGTGTTTAACATATCATAGGAAAATATTTTTGAGTTAAAAAAATATTTTTTAAAGATTGGGTGCATTGAAATCATATTTATATTTAGTGGAGACCCATGAAAAATAATTAGGATTCAGATCTAAATTACAAGATGATTTCATTTGATATTTTTTAGCAATATCTTTAGGAATAAGAATCCATATATCAATGATTTTATAACACCCTGTGTTAGTATATGTTTGTACTATAAAAATCATTCCATATTTTAGTGGAATAAAATTATAATGAATTTGAATGTATTATATATGGTTTAATGGAGTATAAATTTATGATTTGGAATATTTAAAATGTGGTATTAGGGATGGAAAGATGTCTATAAAAGACTAAGAGTTGAATTTTGGGTGTTTTATTTTTAAAGATACGAGGAAGAAGGCTATAGAAAGCCACCAGGTACCCATTGCAGATCCACTAGGATTTAGGTGGCCAACCAGTGATATTTCCTATATCATACTATTTTCTATAATATTTTAAGACCCCTTCAAAAAATTATAATCCTTTTGTGTAATGGTATACTGGAGATTATATATGTTGTGTACAGGTACACATACCACTGTGTAATGTTCTGGGGGTTTCTTCATTTGCTATGTAAGGATAATCTCATGATCCTATGCACTGCATAAGGTTCATTCCTGCTTCAGATGTGGATAACTCCACTTTTCTATGGGCTATGTAAGGGTATTCCCTTGTGCGTATGCATTAAATAAGGGTACCTAATGCATTTTATAAAGGTTCCCATGAATTTTTAAGTGTTATATAATGATAAATAGGATTCTATATAAGCCTAGAGATCTCTTATATAAGTTTTTTAATGGTTCCCTATGAATTACAAAGATGTATATTATCTTTTAAAAAGGTTGCATAAGGTAAATTTGTCTCTACATAAGGGTACTCCAACTCTTCAAAAGGGTAACCACGGGCATGTGGCCTACATAGGGGTAAGACTCTTTAACCATTTGTGACATGTATATTATTCCTAAAGGTAAACAATTTTACCCATACATGGTTCCATTTGTGAGTAGAATATTTTTGAAAAACTATTATCACTCATTCTTCCCCATGACGCCTCTATAACTCATTTTAATGATTTTTAATCCTGGAAATTGTGGTATTTTAATTTGATATCCTATTTAAAATCTATTTTTCGAATATAAATGTATTTTAATGATTCTATGTTGTGTTTTTTTATTTAAAATACCCAAACCATTACTAATTTTATTTTATCTACCCTTTTGAGTGTAACTGTGTAATATTAAAAATGGGGTTTACTATTTTTTTCTTTGATTGTGGAGTTTTGAAATTATCTTGTTGTTGTTGTGGATATATTGTTAGGTTATCATTGATTTTATAATTATGGTAGGTGGTTTCCCAAATCAAATATTATCTCTTTAATCCCATGATTCTTTATTAACCTGAAATAAATTTCAGATTTTTTTTCATGACTGGTTTTGAGTCTGCGATAATTAATTTTAATATGGATCGATTTATGTGTGATGAAATTCCTTTGAAAATGGTTTTCGAATTAAAGTGTTATTTCTAGAGAAAAAAAAATCTATAATAAAAATGAACAATTTCAATAATAATTTCAATTAAAAAAATGTTAAATTTTCTATAATTTTAAGTGAGATGGGTTGGCTTAAAAGGCATGCATATTTGATAAAATACTTTGATCAAGTATTTTGAAAATACAGACAAGATATTTTTGAACTTGAGCTTTGGGATATTTTAAATGATTATTTCAATGTTTTGAGACTTATGGAATTGAATAATATCCCCAAAATGCTTTATTCACCATCAAGAATGTGGGATCTTATGTAATTAAGTGACAAGAACACATGATAGGAATTAACTAGCTCTACCTGATATGGATAGTATTTAGAGATCGTCTTCTATCCATCCTTAAGAACATTCTCTTATTCTTCCTTTTGTATGTTTCTATTTGGGAAGAGAGATTATTCTATAGGTATTTTCTATTTATTATTCCAATTCCATGAAAAAATGATAAAAACCACTTAGAGATGGTGGGTATACTTGATTATCGAGACTTAGGAGTTGGTGGTGACAAGTGGAATGTGTGAAGCGCTTTCAACATGGTTCTTATGGGTTAATGTCTCTCTATTCACATTTCAAAATCTTGGTAATATACCATCTTGAGAATTATAGCCACTTCTTGTGGATATCTTAGTTTATTAGGCCTGAGCATTTCTTTCCACTGTTCATCAGTTTTATTTTGGTTGTGCGGTGAAATAATTATCATCACATTCTTTTTTATGCATGGGTACCTGTCGCATGACCATGGGGATCGATAAAACTTCTCATATCAGTATATAATTATCTTAAATACAAGTTCAGATGGTATTCTAAGTTATTTCAACACAAATAATATCAAAAGATTCATTCCCTTATAAGGAAGTACCATTCCTTGAAATCCAATATGTTATTTCTAGTGAGTTATGTTATAAAATATATTAAGATCATTTCAATACTGATGAGGTAGTTCTTTGGTATCTTATTGATCAAAAACTCATCATGATGATACTTGATTTATCGGGTAAAATGGGGAATTTAGTTTTTATTTAGTGTTATTTTTTTAATGATAAATTATATTTATATTCCATCTAAGGTTATATTTTATTATTATAATCTCTTATAAGTATATAGTTCAAATTAAAAGATGACCAGACACACACTATGCCTTCATAGTCTGGTAAATTGTAAGGAATATTTATTATTTATTTGGAATTCAATCTAGAATCTTTCATGGGGTTGGTTCAAGTTTTAGCGCCCCATTCAACTAAGGCATTCATAGTTCCACTCTAATCCAAACATGGTGCCATGTCTATTTATTTCCAAAATGACTTCACTCATGTTAGTTATGTTTTGAGGATTCTTTTTTTGTATGGATATTTTGGGTGTGTTATTTTTCATACTTTAATTTTTTTTTGTTTCAATTTTAATCCCTTTTTTAATTATTTGAAATATTGTAATAAAAAAAATGTGGATTAAAAACAATTTGGTTTCATTAAAAAGTTTTTCAATAACCAAAAGGTGGGTTTCTAAGGAAATATTGGTTCATAAAACTAATTATCGAAGGCTCTTGTGTGAGGTGATAAAGTAATGTTTTAATATTTTATTGTAATGGATTTAATATGGATATGGTTTTGAAATTTAAAAAAAGATAAATATATTTCATACCATGGAAGAATTTCATGAGACTGTAATGGATTTTTCAAAACTATGATGAATTTACATCAAAATAATAAAATTTTAATAAAATTTTAATTTTTTATAAATGGGTAAATGTTTCTGACTTTACATTGATGTTGCAATGAAAAAGTGATTTGTGTCTAGTTTGAAAGATTTTACCTTATTATTTTATTGTGGGTTTTTTTATACCTAATTTGATGAGCTTGTGTTTTTTGATGTCCATAAATGTCTTATGCAAATACCTTCAATAACTATTAAATTTTTTCTGAAAAATATTGTATTTATAGTATCCCTTAACATTTTTCAAAATTGGAATCTCCAGTTGATAACTCTTTGGAGTCTATGAATCATTTGGTGATGATGTGGCTATGATTGTTTTTAGACACCACCCAAATATTCTTGGATCATTTTCCACCCACATATGGAGTTGTGAGGGGTTACCCTAAATATATTAAGTTGACTGATGATATTGATGATGTCATTAATTATCTCATGACTCCCTAAGATATAAGGTTCAATTCTATCAAATCCTTGTTTGAAGTACATGAATAATAGTGGTGGGAATTAATTATTTCTTTTAGTCTGTATGAAATAATTCCCTGGGAATTTTTTTTGTTATCCTTTATTCTCTGAAATTATCTAATGGAAGTGAAGAAGGATAATTTTTCTGAGTTCTTGGGATTTAGTATGAGAGAGATATTAGAAACAGAGTATAAAATGAAATTATTGTGTTTGATCTATTTCTCACTTGTGATTTTGGTAATTGAATTCATAATGATCACTAGTATATAAAGAGGTCTTCACCATGAACCTATAACCCCTATCCATCAATCTATTTAACCTCTAATATTTTGGTACTTAAAAGGGCCTTGTCATTAGAATTAGATCAATTAAACCAAAAGGAAGTGGTTAATAAGTCATATATAGTTTGCTGAAGTTAATATGTTTCGTATGCTGGATCACAGATTTTGGTTGAGTAGGAAAACATTTATTAGGAAAAATTGAGATATTCAATTTATTGTAGTGTGTATAACATATTAATTCAAAGAATCCATGTCTAAAATATTCCATAGTTTATAGATTGTGTACCTACTTTGGTAGTGTTAATAGGTTATGTAAGTTGGGCTTCATAAAGGGGGAGGTTTAGTCAAGAAAAATCAGCTCTGACTATGGGGTACAAGATGCATTAGGATAATTGGTACATTCCCATAGGCCTTAGAGTAAATATTTTAACATGGAAGAGGATCTTCCAGTGCTAGTTGATCTGATCCATCTTTTTTTTTCAGATGTAAGATTGCCAAAAATATGAGTTTTCCTTATTGTATCTCATTTTTCCTTAGTGGATTTATTATTTTAGGGATATCATGAGGATTCTTTAGGTACTTTGTGGACATTCACTTTTTTACCATGGTTTTGATCATGATGATGGGTTGTTTTTCTTAATATCCCTCTTTTTGTACATTTTGGATGGGTATTTTTGAATGGTTAACCTTCTTATTGAATAGTTTTGTTCCCTTATGGTATTTGATTCTCTTGGGGATCATATAGAATATTTTTCAAAAACCATCTAGATGTATTGGGTTGTAATATTTTGTAATCCATCATGTTTTTAAATTACATGGGTGTCTCCCTATGGTCAGAATTGTTTATAGTTTTCTTGGTTGTTATTCCTTGGCATCATATTCTTTTTTCATTGATTTTTGAGATTAATCCTAAATTGATATAATATTGCACTTCTGATATTTTCATTCCCTATTTGTGCATAGTCTTTATTGTTTTGGGAATTTCCTCTTAGACTTCGCTAAGTATTGAGAATGTTCATGAGTAAATTGAATGATATGTATTCTTAAATGATCAGGCACCTGAAGGATCTAGTGTTTTATTTGATGAACTCATTGAGGGGTCAGGCTCAATTTTGAAAATCCTAGTTTACCAAAGATTATATTACCAGGGTATAAATCATTTCCATTATAATGTATTTCTTTTTTATTGTCATATATTTATGGATCTTTAGAGTCGTGCCTATTTTGGGAAGCGATGAGGTGTTTTGGATGAACCATTTCTTGGGGATTCCTTTCCAACTCTTAGATGTTTCACTATGACATGTGATTGATGTATCTTATTTATGTTGAATATTTTGGTTTTAGTGCATGTGTTTCCTCAAGTTCCAAAATTTTGTATAAAATTTAAATTATTGGGTGACCAATTCTAGGTATCACATTTTTTCAAGTCCCTTTCTATTCCTTCGTTCTATTTTCTTGTTCTTCTCAGCGTTGTTTAGTTTTTTTAGGATTTCTTGTAATATTTCTATATTTTAGGGTGGCTCGTTTTGGGTAAGCCTTGTTCTTTTTAGTAGACCACCATCCCAATGGGTTGAGAGTGGGGTTTATTTTATACTTTTCAATTATATTTTTATTAATCGAAGATTTATCAGGGATAAAAACTTGTGGTGGGGGAAAATTGTTACATCATATTTTTTATAACAATTAAATTACCTTTTGGATTTCACTTTATAATATTTTTTGATGAATAAATTAATAATTTTGTATATAAATATTACCATTGTAGAGGACTTATGAGTTGTGCAATGGTAAATTGTGATTTTTGAAGGCTGTGTAAAGGTAAGAGAGGTCCTACATAGTTGTGTAAGGGTATACTGTAGATTCTATGTATTTTATATGTGTAATCATACCATTACATAATGATAAAGGGGATTTCCCATACAATACATAAGGGTAAGAAAAAGATCATATGCACTACATAAGGTTCAACCTAGCTTCATGAGAGGGTAAATCCATTTTTCTATGTACTAATTCTGGGTATTCCCTCCTATGTATTCACTATTTAAGATTACTTAAGGCACTTCATAATGGTAAACAAGGATTTAGAAGCATTATGTAGGGGTAAACTAGACACTTCTTATGGATAGAGCTCTCTAATATGAGTTGCATCAGTATACCCCCATGTGTTTTGTAATGGTAGCTTCTTTCTACCTACAGATATATAAGAGTACTCTAGCTTTATATAAGGGTATCATGGCTCTATGTGAGGGTAAGGATGGGTGTGTCACCTACAAAAGAACAAACCTCATTACCCTTAAATGACACATACGATCCAAATAAGGGTAACCAACTTTACCCTTACACAATAAAATTTTTTAGTATCTTTTTTAAGAACCCTTCTCTAACCCCACCTCCACTAGTAAGCCAATGTAAATCCATTTTATGATTTTAGAAGCAATAAACTATCTAAATTTAATAATTTAACTTTTTTAATGGTCGAAACTCCAATACTAATTAATTTACAACCCTCCTTATTGAAGATTTGATTGAAATGTCAAATTAATAGGAGTTCTTAATTTAGGGGGTTCTAAGGATGGAATGATTGAAGTTTTTACTTAAAATACCAGAATACTTTGAAATTTGAATCCAAATATCCTTTTTAGTGTATTTTTTGGTCTCTACAAACTTAGTGATCATCATAAGTGATTTTATATTTTTTTTTATTTGATTGGTGGCATGGAACATCCCCTGTTGTTGTTTTGGATCCCTTGTTAGGTGTTTTTCAATTTTATAATGGTTGTAGGTGATTATATAAGGAAAGTAATATCTCTTTTAAATCCTTACTACATCCATAATCTAAAATGAATTTATAATTTTTTTTCCAGTCCAGTTTTGATTCATTAATAAATAATTTTAAAATGGTGTTGTGTGTGTGATGACATTAAATTTAGAATTGATTTTGAAGTAATGTAAAATTTCATAAAAAAAAATTCTATATTACAAATTATTGATTTGAAGCATGATACTGATAAAATTAATTTGGGGGAATTTGAAATTATTATTTTAATGTTTTTAGTTTGATGGAATTTAACAATATGCAAAAAAAAGATTATTTTACCATAAAGAACAAGGAATCTTGAGTTGTTAGGTGAAGATAACACATGATGGGTAGGTATTACTGCTAATTGGGAGGGAGATTTTCCCAGGGGGACGCTCTTCTATTCATCCTTAGTGACCTTCAACAATTAAATATTTTGGGTGTTCCTTTTCCATCAAAGAGATTTTTCCATGTGGATCTTATTTTATTTTCCCAATCCGAAGACCTTTACCCTTTCTTAAGATTATGAATGTTTGCACACCAATAGTCGTAATTTATTAAGATGTGTGAGAATCCCTATATAAACCTTCCCCTCTGAATCTTAACCATTGTGCTACAATTTAAAATGATTTTACATGTTAGTGGGATGAGATGTTTTACTAATGTTATTTTAGATAACAATTCTTATTCATGCCTCTTTTGATGAAATATTATATTCATGTCTGGTTTGTTAGAAATGTATTCTTTTACAGATTTTATAGTAGACATTGAAATGTTTTTGGAAAACATGTTGTGATATCTATTGTGAAAATAATTCCATTCCATTTTTTATCTAAAATTTATCATATTTTTTTTATTTGATATGGAATTGCATATGTAATGACTTGTTGAATTTATAATGGGATTTTCTTCTTACACTATAACTCTTCTTTTGGGAGTTTGTAGATTTTTATTTTGATAGTTCCCTAAAAAAGGGAAATAACCCCCTGAAAGTGGTGGGATTACATGATTATCAATACTCTAGAGATAGTGGTGACCAGGGGATCCTATTACCCCCATTTCCATGCCATGTTTTATATTCATTTTATTTTGGTATTATCCAATCAATTTTGTTGTAATAACATATTGAGACTTATATATTTTTCTTTTGGATGTCCCAATTTGGTCATCCAGGGATTTTGTTTCCATTATTCTTTATATTTTATTGTTTTTTTGTGTGAAATCTTTCCTATATTGTCCTTTATATTGCTCGGTTACCTATATCTAGCCCATGGGGATTTTGAGTGCCCATTGAGCCAGTGGTGAATTTTTTTGGATACTAGTTTATATGGTATTGTCAGTTGGTTCATTACATTTCACATCATGTTTTTTCATATAGTGAATAGTATATAACTTTATTATACAGAAAGATTCTCAAAGTAGTCGATGTGGATACACAAGATACCTATTTGTACCTTTCTGAGTTTAGGGTAATTATTCAGAGATGTTGATCCTTAAATGATATAGTGTAAACTATATTTGATGATTTACTGTTCAAAACATGTTTTGGGGTTATGGTGAAATGTGGATTAAAAAATGAAATTTTTCATAATGGTTTCATGATAAGTTATAGATTAAAATTTTTTAAGTTAGATATATGTAGAGAAAAAAATAACATTTGTATGAGTGTATACATTGATTTGCTGAAAAATATAATTGAACTAGGAATAAATTTAAACATAGAAATTTAATACACATTGTTTTTACAATCATTAAATATATACTTGGTCACTGGGATGAATTTTCACCTCTCTTTTTTGTCAAAAATATCTATACCACTTCTAATAAAATAGTGAATTATTTATCCCTTCAAAGGATATTGGGTTTTCTTCCTAAACCATGTAAATAGTTTTTTTTTTGTTTTTTTTTTAATTTTATATCTATTTTGCATAAAAAATATAATTATTTTTATGTGGAATTATATATTTATATTTAGTGTAAATAGGATCATTTGTGAGGATATTTTTGAATTCATCTCCTACTCACATCCCCCTTTTATCTCCTATTATCACCCATTGGGTTAGGGTTTATTTATAGGTCATGGTTGTGTTGAATCATGATAGGAATATCTTATACTCTTATTTTCCTTCCTCCATTTTAATTCAAATGATTTTTGGTATCCAAATTTTGTTGGAATGTTTCAATATTTAACTAGATAATTTTGAAAAACCATAGTAATGATGGGGTCTTCATTTATGGTGTCTTGAAAATTTTCATAAAGGATGAATAGACGGTGCTCCTCACAACTTCATATTAGAACTTCTCTCAAAGAGTATTTCTAGAGATTTATCCAATTTTAAATTAAGTTGATAATTTTTCCTATTGTAAATCATGGATATTTTACTCAATGGATGGCTATAAGTAATCCATATACTATTAGTAGGTATTTTATTATGCTTTTTTCATTACTATTCTACATGATGCTCATGGTCTTTAAGGATTATCGACATAGCCTGAGATAAAAAATAATGAAATTAAATTAATGTGGGTGATCTTTATTTTATTATGAAATTATTGATATTAGTCATATTTTTTTCATATGGAAGCACGTGAAATATAATTTGGGAGACTTAAAAATGGATTATGATTTTTTAGAATAGTGTGAACTAATAGGTAAAGCCCATTAGAATCAAAAAACATTTCCATAAATGAGAGTTTGGTTTTGGGGATTTCATTATGATTAGTATTCTATGTAGGTCTTGTAAAAGTTTTATATGAAAGTACCCAAATAGATATCTGAGTATGATATAACATATTTAGGTCTTAGGATTTATTTTCATGATGATATGTGAGGGTTTAGAGTGTGAAAGATGGATGATAAGTTGTTTTTTGACTGATTCTAATAACACATTAATTCACTATAAGGGCTGGGATGTATTGTGTTCACATAAGAGGTTACTGATGAATGGTTTATGGAATGAATGGTAAATGACTCTAAACAAATTTTTAATCATTTATAGTTGTCTAATAAATGTGAACTAGTGGATAAACTAGTTACTTAATGGTTTTCAAAAAGGTAAATTCAAGAAAATGATATATATATATAGAGTCTAGTGGCTATGAGACCACTAAGATAATGATTTTATTGACAGTAAAAGACTAAATGATGTCCATAGAGACCGTATAAGATAAACTGTGTAGGGTTAGATTTCATCTAAATATTTAATATTAGTTATTTTAAGAGTTATATAGTGGGAAATGTAGGATATTTCCCACATGTTATGTGGTCATCTAGGATATTATTATTGGGGAAATGATGCTTTCATCGGATTCCCAAAATCAGAGCTCAATGTATATTTATGCACAATCACAATAGGTAATGGTTATTGGTTGAGGGGTATAATTGATACATCGAGGTATTAGATTTATGATACAGGGAAGTGTATGTAAATGGTCTTGGTTAATGGGAAGAATAATTACCAATGATTGAAATTTCATTATTCTAACCCATTATGCTCCATAGATGATACAATTTCATGGCACGTGACATCGTGCAATGATGTTTTGTAGTGTCGATGATTCTTTAATTATAATGGTTGTGGTATATTTTGTTATCCCACAATATAGATAATTCAATAACTTGGATGGTGGATATTTTCAATGGAATCGTACTACATATATGTTATTATAACCAGGGAGTATTGTGTGGATTTTACTTTAACATGTGTCACAAAATTTTACTCTTACATCCTGTAATGTGGTTGCTAATTTTAATAGGATAATGGTATATGCATAACCCACCTTATGGAATGATATTTCCATGAAAAGGTGATTGGAACTTCTATCGTAGTACCTGATAGCGAGGATATGATGACAATGGTTGTGGAATACAGGCATAGATCATACCAGATAGAGATGATTATCTTTGTGATCATGTTAGCATATTATGACCCAACTTAAGTGTTAGTATGATTAGTGTTTCTTCATTTCAACAGATATTATACATCTAGAAACATTTATACATTATGATATACTATAGGGTCCTTGTATTTTGTGTTTTATAATGTTCCATATTAACCATTTTCACTTGAACATCTATGGAAATGAAAAATAATTTTTTTCAGATGCGTGTTTTGGAAAGATTTCATTAATAGAGGATTGATTTATAGTGCGTTTGAAGGGATGGGGAGATTTCTATATGTCTAGGATTATATCCTTTTAGTGAATATTATTATTATTATTATTTTCATCATTCAATATTTATCGCTAACCCCTTGGATTTATTCAATGATTCTTTATATGTACTCTCATATATATGATTTATTAATATTTAGTAATTTATTGAAATTGATGTTTATTCAGAAGAGGGTATTTTCCCCCAAAAATATTTATCTTTCCAAGTTTCTAATAAGTTTCCTTTGGTTAAAGAAGGGTTGGGAAACTTTAATTAATGTGTATTCTCATAAATTTTGTCTTTAAGTGGCTCACTAACTAAGGGACATTACACACCATCCATTCTAAATAACAGTTTTTTCCTATTTACTCATTTTATTCTAATATTACCTTATATGGAAGTGAATGTTCTTCTTGGTATGATTATCCCCCTTCTATATCTATATCCTCTTCTTCCTTGTATATTTATTTACCCTAATAATGGTTTTTATTTTTTGAGTTTCTAGGGTGAATTTTAGAAAAAATTAAGTGGACGTGTTTATTATGTTGTAATTTGTTATTCATTTTAAATCATATTCAAACTCAAATAAAATGGAATATAATATGTGAGGTAATGAATTAGTGGGTGTTTAAAATTTATTTTTTTGTGTTTGAAAAATTTCTTAAACTACTAAAATATCCTTATAATTTAGTTGGAAAAGGTTATAGCTGCTAGATTTGAGTAAAATTGAATTTATTTGCTCTATGTAAGGTTTATCTAGATATATATAAATGCCATGATCCAATTCTGTAAAGGCCATCTAAAATATATGCTATATAAGGGTAATCTAAAATCCTCATTGTGTTCACAAATGTCATCATCCTTTTTCATATCGGTTATCCCCATTGCACATGGTTCTTCTTAAAGGTCATTAAATCCAGGTGTATTAGGAATCCTTACATAGGAAACAATAAAGGAAAATTCCATTAGCATAAATTTCATATGGCTAACCTAAGTGTCATCAATGTCTATTTAAGGGACATCAAAGCAATACAATATGTTTTATAATAATAACACTTCATAAGGTTCATACTCAGTTCAAAACATTTAGAAATTTTAAGGTTCATCTATAATTATATATTTGATAAAATAAATGTTAGGATCATATTTGGTGTGACATAAATGGTTATTATTAGAAATAAACCTGTTTAAAGTATATTAAATTAATATTTATTATTCTAGGTGACATTTATCAAAAAAAATTAAATATCAACAATCACAAAATCATGATCCTAGTATTAGTTGGAAATAAGAAAATCCATTAATCACTTTGCCCGTATAAGAATTTGTGAAGAATTGTGTAAGACTATCATACTTTATAATCCTTTGAGGAACCATCATAGGGATTTATGGTTCGTAAGACTCTAACATCCTATGCAACTTTAATATCTATAATTCCAGTGTTCAGGATAAATGGAAACTAAAATTCATGATTTTAGTAAGTATTTCTATATTGGCACATTTATCTTGAATATTGGTTTCACTCATGTCCCTAGATAATTTCTAAGATATTTTTGAAGAATAAAAATTGGAGAGTTCTTTGCACAATATGTTATGGACCCAAAAATACCATGCAAATATGAGTGAATTCCATTAATAGATACATATTCTGTAATAAAGAAGATTTTTTGAATGTTTTAGGAAGATAATTGTGTGACAAAATAAGGATCATGATATTTATCTAGTTTTCATGTTTCCGATAGGAGTTGTTATGAAGAAGTGATGTTATATATTTTTAATGTTGAGTATTTAGGGATTTAAATTCAATTATTAATAAATAATTTTACTATAGGTAGAATACCAAAAATAAATAAAAAGTAAACAAATATATTCACATAGTTTTTGAAGAATTATAAGAAATAGTACAATAATGCTAAAAATATTATAGAATATTATCAAGAATATTTTTAATAATAAACAGTGATTTGGGAATGAATTTCATAAGATACAGAGGTATAAAATGAAATTAAACATCCGTAAATATTTGAAGATCATCATTAATGATGAATATACAGTCTTTAGTAACTATATGAAATGTTATGCATGAAAATTGAAATTATTTATTGTTAATTTTCATAAATAGAAAATGGAGAAACACTCAACACGCCAACATCTCGATAATGGTATACTGATGGAAGATGTATCAATTGTTACCATCATTTACTATCATTGAAATATTCATAATTATTTTTGTGTGGCATGCATAGGAACATGGACAAGAGATGTGAAATTGTGGGTTTCAAGGATATACAATACTCTCTTCTACTCCTAAATGAATTCTAGTGAGTAGCGGTGTCCTGTTGAGTGCTGAATAATAGTATATACTCTCCATATCATGTTGATATTTAAACCTTGTAAATTATTATGATCCTTATCTTGGTGTGTGTTTGATGTAGTGTGTGGAAAAAATAATTACTCATCCTAACTAGTGGTGGTCATTTTTTTGAAATAAATTTAAAAACAATTAAGAATAAGAAATCTCCCCTATTAGTTATCTCATATAGATCCAAAATGATACTCTACTAGTTGTACCAATACCATTTCCCCTTAAATTTTAATTATAAATTTAGAAATTTATATTTGATGTCTCTATGTTTGAATAAATATTCATTAATTTCAATTATCTTCAATAGAAAATATAAACTTAGTGATAATTAGGTGGATTATATAATTTACTAGGAAAGAATATAACCTAAGGAAAGATAGAATGTCTTTGTACCTTTTATCAATTGGTTGTGGTTTATTGGACGCTACAAATGATAAAATTGAATCAACATTCTGAAAATTATTACATTAAAAGTTTTTATAATAAAATTTTGGAGAATGAGGAACATGTATATAAGGCCATATTATCTTCTCTTTTAGAGTGTTAACTTATGAAATTTAAAGGAATAAATTTAACAAAACTCATCTTGAATAAGTTAAAAAAGAGACCTCATGGAAATACCAAAGTGAAGAAGGAATTATAATATTTTTTTATATTACTCTTTGATGATTCGCAAATACGTGATGGTGAGAATATTAAAATATTTTTCACATTGATAAAAGAAGTCATGAACATGATCAGTGTTTATAGTGAGAAGTTATAAAACTCTATAGTTGTAGATATTGTCTTGTACATCCTATTAAGATTCTTTAGGGTAGAGGTGTATACTTTAAATTTTAATGAACTAGGTGACATACCTCTTAATTCATTAGACGGTATTTGGATATCATATCACATAAGAAAAAAATATAGTGTCAGCAAGAATTAAAATACAAAAAAATATGATTTTCATTAAGGCCCCAAAAACTGAGAAGTTGAAGAAGAGGGTTATTGTTGATGTTGAATTTTGTAGTTCAGATTCTCATAAAGAAATTAAAGAAAATTTTGATGAAGTTTTATACCATATCACATGAAAAATGATAAGAGGTAGGGGAGATTATAAGGGGATAATCTGTTAAAAATATTTATATATGGAGTTTAAAATTTTTCACTACAAACTACCCAAAATAAAAAACAAAAAGAAGATAGTGATGAAGAATAAAGTCCTAGAAGATTATCTATGTAAAAATCTAAAAAATAAAAGGTGTATTTTAAATTAAATGATATAATTTTTAATAAAGGTAAAAATAGAAACGTCTTATCTAAATTTGAATGATATTGATGGAAAACTACTTATTTAAAAATTCACTAAAGAAAATTTCAGTAGTCACAAAACAAATAGTACAAGATATAAATAAGTATAGAATGATATATGGTGAATATAGAAGAGTGGTATAATAGAATGATCCTCAATTTTCTCTAAATTTGATAAGGATACTTGAATATTGATGATGGGTAATTAGTGTTCTAAGAGTAGTGAATATATTTTTATAGAAGAAAAATAAAATTCATAAATTATATTAATGATCTAAATAATTATTTTTATTTTTAGAGGAATTATACCATTAAAATGGATAAAATGATGAAGGATATATCCAAGGTGGTTGACCATATTCAATTGACATTTGTTAAAATAAATAATCATGCAAAATGATATGATTTAGTTTGAAGAATTCAATTTTAGAAGTTGGGGAATATTCAAAGAAGAATACATCTTTATAAGATCAACCTGAATCACTCTAAAAATAAGAAAAAAACTATAATAATGTTATATAAGAGTCTTATGAGAATTCATTTTTCAATAAGGCCAAGTTTGTATCAAAATCCAATGAATATCAGACTATTATAAATTACAAGAACACAAAATGGAAGAAAAAAACTATAGAAACTGGTGTATCTTAAATTTCTTAGAAGAATAATTATATGAAGAAAAATATATGAGAAGTTAAAATAATTTTTGTTCAAAAAATTATCTTCTAATTTAAACTAAAATAAGGAAGAAATATAAGTATAAATTTTTTGAAAGTGTGATATTTACAAAGGTATGTATTCTTTTAATGGATTTCATTTCTATTGTGGATGTTTTGGGAATACAAGTTTGATGTGTTGTTTAAATTTAAAAAGTCATAACATAACTAATTTTATTTATAGTTAATGTTTTAGGGGTGGTTTTCCCTGCCAAAGAAAGTATGTTAACAGATAGATTTTAAATTCTAGATAGAAATCGTATAATATGTTTGAGGAACAAGAAGAATTATGTAGAAGTTGTGGCTAATATGATTATATATTCCTTCAACTAGTTTATAAAAATAAAAATAACCATAAAAATAGGCTTAGAAGAAGAATATAAGAGGTAATAATATTGTTTTGACAATTGAATTACACATAAAGCGTCAAGAAAATAGTTTTGATGTATCCTATAAAGTGGGTGATCTACTCATATGAATATACATGTGAAACATTATAAGAATGATAATAATTGAATGAAACCATTAATGAACCATGATAATAATGGGTCACTAAAATTAAAAGGAATCAGTTCAGTTATTATAGAATAAAGAAATATTTAAAATATGATCACATTCTTTCATGATGTATTGAAACCTAATTGAATAATTGTGTCTCAAATCTGTGTAGAAAATTCTTTATTTATTTCGAAAAAATTAATGTGTTGTGAATAATATAAACTAGGTATGTATGGTGATAAATGACACTTCATAAGTGAAAAGTTATTTTATTTTGGTAATACTATGATGATTAATGCTCCTTCAAAGAATAGTAAAGTTGGTGTTAAAATTTATTTAGAAATTATTGAATCCAAAGAGAGTAAAAAAACATGTCTACTAAAAGAGATAGGTAAAGAAGTGATGTTAAGTAAACAAATTAAAATAATTTAAATTTGATGGATCTTCTATTTATGGACAATAATATAAAAGTTTTGAAAAACAAAATATCATGAGAAACAATAATAAATATGTTTTAACTTGACATATGTCATAAGATAATATAATGATTTACATTTCAAAAGTGAAATGGGAGTTAAAAAAATAATTAATGACTAAGGTGGTTTTCAGTCAATGGTGGAGTAGTTTCACAAACCATAAAGGCTAAATAATAATTCTCATTATATATTCATAAAGTGATATGGGAAAAAATTATTTCTTCCCTCTCACTGATTCTATGGATATTGTTTTAAAATAAGGACAAGAAACAACAAAAGTATTATATTATATTTTTTATTTATGTATTTTATAAAGGGAGAGAAATTTATTTAGGGATACATATCCATTAATATGTTTTATACCAATTTTTTGTGAGATATATCATATAGAAATCATATATTTATAGAGATTTTTTAAAAGGGTTATTCTTTGAATTCATCATTGTTAATTTGTGAACAGTGTTAACGGTTTTTTATATATGCATGTAAGAATTTTTTCTTTAATAACTTCCTTGGAATGATCTGAAAGGTTGGAGAAATTTGATTTTATAATGATTTATTTTTTTGGGAAATGTTAATTTTTTAGTTGTTTTTTTTAATTTCATTCATATATTTTTTCTTTAATATGATCCTTATATGAATCTGTTAGATTGGGAATAGATTTTATGTGATGATGACGTATTTAAAAAACTAATGATTATTCTTAGATGTGATGATGATGCATTGATTGAAGAATTTTTTATTCATAAATTTATTCTCAAGTGGTAAAATTTAATCAAGTTTAATAATGATGATAAGGTTGGAAGCGGTTGAATGTATATCACTATTTTATAGGCATATTATTATTATTCAATATTTTTAATTTCTTTACCAAGTTCACTCACAGATGCTTAAATTTTTTGTGTGATGATTAATTAATAATAATTAAATATTTTTTAGGTATTTATGTCACTTTATTTCTAATAATATTGAAATAGTAAAATTGTTGAACCTAAGACATGTTTGGATATTTTGGGAGTTTTTATGTAGGTTGATGAAAGAAAAAAAAAGTGATTATATTTACTGTATAGTCTTTTATTGTATATATATATATATATCATATTATAAATCAAATAAAATGGAGTTTAATATGTAAGGTAAAGTCTTAATGGATTTTTGTAAGTGATTTGAGGAGTTCGAATATGTTATGAGAATTTTAGAATAAGTACACAATTTATTTTGAAAAGGTTATTGTAACTGTATTGAAGTAAAATTGAATTTATTATCTCTCCATAAGGGTTATCTAGAATTATGTAAAGGTAATAAGATAATTTTTAATCATTCACATAAATAATATTTTAAATAAATGAAACCATAATTCTATATGTGTCATAGGAATGTCACAAACTAGTTTTTTATGTCCCATAACCTTTAGATATGGAGATCCAAAAAGGTCATTTGATCAATGTGTAAAGGCCACATTTATAAGGGTCAACCTAAAGGTAAAACATGGTTGTGTAAAGCTCATTATACCTATATAAAATTCATCTATATCTGTGTAAGTTTCATCTTCAATATACAACATTTTACCTAATGGAATCCTTATATTTCATGAGAACCATACTCATTTCCATACATTTATATTTTTTTAGATTCATCCAGAATTTTATTAGTGGTAAAATAATTGATGTGAATGTCCATAATGAGACTTCAATGGTTCATATTATATAAAAATACATTCAAATGATCATAAAATTAATTATGATGATTCTTGGTGATTATTTCGAAATTATATTAAGTATCACAATGCCCCAAATCTTGATCCAAATAGTAAATAGAAAGATCAGGATTAGTTGATCACTTTGCACTATAATATATAGTGATGTAGTTTATAAGACATTGATGATTTTTAATACTTTGATAAATATTAATATGAATTTATTTTTTAAAATAAATTAACATAATATAAAAATTTAGAAATATAAAATTTGAGTCATATGAATAAATTGGAATCAAACGTGATTAGGTTTACTAATAATTTCCTTATTGAATAATATATCATGAATTTTTATGATTCATGATCCTATATATTTTTCATGTGATAATTGAAAAATAAGAGTTAAGTTTTTATTTGTTCCAAAATGTATGGATCCATGAAAAATAATATAACATATATTAATCTCATTAATATGTTGATATTATATGAATAAGAATATTTATTGAATGTTTTACGAAGTGGAGAAATTTAATAAAGTTACACCTTATTTTTCTACTTTCTATAATAACGTAATGAGTGTTTATATAGAGGAACTTTTTGATATTTTTAATTTTCATATTCATATATATAAGTTCATGTACCATTAAAATATTTCATTATAAGTGGAATACCAACAAATAATAAAAAATAGTTATATATATTCATGTGGTTTTGTGAATATATATTCAATGAAGAAGAAGAAAAACTTAACAAACATGTGATCAAACTATACATAATATTATCAATAATAAATTGAAGAATAATAGGTTAGTTATTTGTGAATTTCATATGAGATAGAGTGATATAAGAATATACACTTTCCAAATATATTTTGAGAACCTCATTCTTGTATAAGATGTGGGTTGTGGTGGTTGCATGTAGTGATGTGTATGAAAATTTAAGTGTCATCCTACTAATATGTGAGAATAGAAAAATTAGAATAAATCATTACAAAAAAAACTTAATAAAATTTTATTGGTTGAAGAAATATCATTTTTTATAAAAAATTACTTTCACTTCAAATTCTGGAATCAAATTGTGTGTGGGAAGCCATAAATTATTTTTAAGATACATGAAGATTTATATTTGAATGGTATTTTATACTCTCTTGTATTTATAAGTGAATTATATGGAGTACTTTAATGTTAGTGAGTTCCAAAAAATATAAAAAACTATTCACCTCATATTGGAAGGTGAACCTTTTAAATTTATGGTCTCCAATTATTACTTTTGTTTGAAATTGTGTATGAAAAACATCATCATTCTTCACAATGGTGGTTGAGGTTTTCTCAAAAGAATCCAAAAAATTATTAAGATAATTATACTATTATTAACCAATTTGAATGGTTTTTTAGGATTAGTGGTTTGAGGATAATTATGGATGTTGAGAGTAGTAAAATAAATTACATCATCTCATTGATAAATTATCATGTCACCACCAATGATCATTTTTATACAATTTTTTCTAAATCCAATTAAATGAGTATTTTATTGTATGTAATTGAATATTTATACTTATATTGTTGTATTATTTTTTATTTGGTACTATTTTTTATAATGGAATATTGTTTAAATATATTTGATGGCAATTAATCCATGATCATATTGATTATATTTTTCAATAACATTTTAAATTGTACCTTTGATAAATAATGATATGGTTGGTTTTTTAAAAATGATTCACGGCATATGCTATGCTGATTATCCATGATAATTTGTGAAAAAATCCATGAAATTCATCATTTGATATTAGTTTAACTGCTTTTAAATTTCCTAAAATGATTTTAATTTATGTAACATACATTGAAGGTATTTGAGAAATTTAAAACATAGTCCATGTATTAATAAGAATGAAATTTATTTTAATAGAATTCTATGTTTTTTTATGATGGAGTTGAGATGTATTATTAGTGATAATTGTTCTAAAAATGATATTTGTAATGTGAGATTTTAATTTTTATTTATTTATTTTGGTATTTGAATTGGTTGTAATTGAGAAGTGTAATTACCTTAGGAAAATGGCACTCATTGTGAGATATGGTTTGAAAGTTCATGTTATATGTTTACACCTTCACTAATAGGCTTAGGAATTTTATTACAATTCATGACTTGGGCTGTGGTGGGTGATTTATGTCCTTATGGGGATCTTAAATTATGTCTTCGTAATATATACATTCATTGTACACATTTTATCATTAATCATTCTTTACTCATTGTTTATTCCATATTTGTGTTCACCAAGTTGATTTCGTGATTGTATTGTGAATTATTTAGTTTATAAAATTAAAAATTGCAAATGTGTTGAACTTTTAAAAAAGATTTAAAATTTAATTATTATAAATAATAACATGTTTAGGAATGATTATTTTAGTCATTATTAAAATGTATTTTATCAAAAAAAAATATTGGAATGTATTATTTAATTTAGATTGTGTTATATATTTCATTGTCAACTCTAGAATGGGAATCTTTGAGGTAAAAAATGGGAAATTATACGAAGTTTGTTTTTTTACTCACCCCTATATGTGGACCATGATTCAATTGCATTAGTATTCTAATTTAGTATTGTATGTAAATGGGGAAAGAGATTTATCCACTCCCTTAGAATATGGAGTGTTCAGTGATGGTTGGACATCCATTGAGTTTATATAAGGGATTTATTGCTTTCAATTTTGTAATTATAATTATTGATATTCTTATATAAAAGTGGTTGTATTCGGTTATGGAATAGTTGGACTATTTTTTATATGACACGATTCTCACTGTTTAATTTTTTAATTAAATTTTAACAATTTATAGAAATATTTACCGTGGGAAATTAATTTATTTCTTATAACCTGTCATCAACCTTTTATGGTTAAAGGGAAAACATTAGAGGTTTTCTGTAATATGACATGGCTTCGAGATAATGGGGTCAAGAAACTGAAAGAAGAAATAATAATTTTTTTTGAGATGAAAACATTATTTATAAGGAGTCAATAGAGAGAGGTGTTGGTGGGACACTTGATTGTGAACTAATCTTAGGTGAGAGGATAGTTATGGGATAAGGAAAGTAAGGGAGTTAGTGTTAATAATGTGTGGAGAGGGAGATGACTATGTCAAGGGGGTTAGATTTTGATGAGTCGATGTGTTGATGAATCGGTATTAATGGGATAATTAGTTGATTTTATATTTTATGGGTTGAGTGAATGAGATTTTATGGATTATAAATTGAGATAAGTGAGTGAGAGAAGAATAATAATTGGATGGGTAGTGAGAGAAGCGATTTTGACCATTATTTCTCCCTATCTATTAGTTTTTAAATCCAAGGGGATTATTTGGCATAGTCCTAGGTCAATTTTGGATAATACATGATCACTTAATGTGATTGATTTTTAATTACACAAACCTTAGTAAAAAATTAAAATTAATTACACATATTGAAATTATTTTATTTAAAACATGAAAATATATAGATTAATTATCATATAGACATAAAAATATATGCATCTTATTAAAATGCTAAATACTAATGATCCTTTAAAGTATAAAATTTCCTAAGACATTATTTTTTATAGTCTATGTGGTCAACCATTGGTTGGGCTAGCCCATATCATTCAAGAGGGGTCATCTCTTACTACCCCTAATTTAATTTAATCAAATATTTTTTTATACATGAAATATATAAAATGATTTATAACATCAATTAATAAATTAAAATGAATAACGTGCCAGGATCAAAGGTTCCCCCAATGTTAGAATCTTTGACCCTCTATTGAACTATTCATTTATGTTTTCCAATATATTATTTGATTTTATAATATATAATATATATTTAATTTATCATGAAATTAATTAGGAAAATTATTTTCAATATAAGTAAAGTGGTGTTTTGTGACCACCCTAGTTGACTAAGTCATTATGGATTGACTGAAACTTGTCTGAATTCACTACTAAAACTAGTGCGTCAAGTATCAATAGGTTGGACAGTGGTGGAACTTATGAATATATAGAGTAATTATCAATGAAGATAGATGGGATATGAAATACCATGATATTTTTTGAAATATATTTTTCAGATAAATTTAATCCTTTCTATATTTTGGGTTACAAGTAACACTGACTGTAGCATGTGTTACACGCAACACTGAGTTTAAATGAAACATGAAATATAATTAAACCTAGCTATTGGAATGGAGGGTATAAATAATATTAACTAAATTATGAAAATATATGGTACAGAAATGTATATAAAATTAATTCCTTGGTGAAAATTTAATTAAAAAGGAAAATAAATACAATTTGAAAATAATGGAAATATTTTTCTGAAAAAACTATTTTTATTAAAACACACATGTTTTACATCAATAAATTAAAAAAACCAATTTTAGGGAATTATTTTTAGGAAACTTATATATTATATATTAAATCAACTATTTAAAATTTTTCTAATGTTTTTTAGACAATAGATAAAAATTCATTTAATTTTACTCTTAAAAACAATATTTTTCTAAAAAATAGGTTTGTTTCCCTTTTGCGCATTAATTATTTAAAAATAATTCTTTAAAATTTTATTTTCTAACAAAATAAACTTCATTATTTAAATCATCATATAAATTCTATCTTAGTTTTAATTTTTAATAATTGTGTGAAATTTTTAATTTTTTGATGAATATTCAAAAGTCTAAAATTTTAATAGAAAACTATCGTTTGATTAAATTATTTATAATATAAATTATTCTTTAATTTTTTCTTAAGTAAAATTATTTCAATTATATATATAATAATTCAATTTAGTTCATTTCAATCATTTTTATAATGAATTTTGAAAATATATACTATATAAACTTTTTAACATCTTCACATTGAAAACTCATTTTCTCCTTCAGTCTACAAGATTAATGTTATATTAAATTTTGCACATTATTTCAAAATGAAATTGTAAATATTGATTAAATATTTAAAATCAGGTTAATTTATTTTATCCAATAAGTTAAAATTATATTTTTACCAAAATTTATAGTGAAAATAGTAAAACTTAATTACCATAGTTATGGTAAAAATGGGTTTAGTAGTAAGGGTAAAATAAATAGATAAGGGTTTAAATGAAACAAATAATTCTATACAACATATTATATGGAAATATAAAGACCCTATAATGTCTAATTATATATAATACTCCCCTTTGGATCCATTTTTCTTGAGAGGAATGTTGGTACTCCATTTTCTTTTCAAAACATAACAAGTTTTCCACACACCTCTCTTATAAAGGGGAACCCAATATCCACTATTCTTAACACCATAAAACCTTTTTTAGGTCAATACCTAACCAAATACCTTACCAAATTACCTCATCTCATATTATAAGCCTTATTGTGGGTAGAAATCCAACCGTGGAAGGAATTTGGTGAAAACCTATGGAGGATACTCGAAGTAGATGTAACATTCTCCAATGAGTGTTTTTTATTTTATTTATTCCTACACCAAATTAAATTATTATTTAAAAATCAATAAATAATAACCTTAAAATTTTAAATATAATTATTTTTTTAAGTTAATTACCTATAACTTTTTACACTTCAAAAAAATGGGTTATGAAGTCATTATTCATGTATATGGTGGACTAACACGTCATGAACTGATGTGAATCATTTTTCCATTACCATCACTCATAGTTTGGTATAATGTTCAATATAAAGTATATATATGATATTTATGACATAATTATACCTATGGGTTCATTATATAATATATATATATATATATATTACTTTCCATTCCATATGGGATACGGTAAAGTTACTACTATGTACGACAGACCGCCTCGTCACAAAGTGATGTGATTTGTTTTTCAATAACGCTTTAAATTGAAGATAAAAATGATAAGTTTAATGAATATATGTGATAAAAATGAAATAATTAGGATATTAATTATATATAAACTTTTTTAAAAGATAACATGTCATTTTATTTCTTATCTTGTCACTCACTGAATGATGACAATGTCATTCATGTACATGTGGACAACAACCATCTTATAGTAATGTGACTCTATTTCCATAACCATAACACATAGATGATATTTATAAGTATATTTAAAGAAGTTATATTTTGTTTAATATTTTATCATAGTTATGGGAATATAATATATTACTTAACTTTTCTATAATGATCGTTTAAAAATAGAAATGTCACTCATGTGTACTTATGACCTACCACCTCCATGATCATAACATACTTCATTTCTCAAAAAAAATCATGATTAGTATGAAAAGTAAAATTTATGTATAAATATTATTACAATTTCATTCTTATTAATCTGTATATTATTTAACTAAGATCAAAATAATATGATCAAAAATAAAAACTCAAATCACATATGAAATACATAATGGTTATTAGTCGAAAAATTATTTTTTAAGGAATTAAGGATAAACACATAATAAATGGACATAAGTAAATCATATTTGGTATAATATAAATATATATTTATGTTTCTATAACATATTTCTGATAAAATTTCATTTATTATAGAGGAGTTTTGAATATGTATGAAGGAAGTCGAGACTTGTGGTAAGGGATTTCTGCCTCACTTTTATTTTCAAGAGACACAATCCATATTCACTGTGTGTAACTTTTATATGGTGTATATAAATCCCAAGAATTTTTTTTATGATTCATGTCTTTCAAATTATATATATTTACATATCCATTTTAATATTTCTCCTTCATGGGGTTTATGGATCAAATGTTACAAAAGCGGTATGGGATTATTTTTCAAATTTCCTTCATGGAGATCAATGTTATGTTATGCATAGATCCTATACCGTTAGGTGCATATACCAACCTTTTTAAATTTTATATCATGAATCAAATTGTTTTAAGGATATTATTCATTTCATTTAATGTTATTATTTCATGAGAATTATGATTTAGTGTTACCAATGTGATAAAAGTTTTATGTTAAAATATCTTCATTTTTCAAGACTGTTTAGGATTATGCATCCAATGATAAAATATTCCGATCCATCTATCAATAATCTCAAGTCCTTTCATCTCCTCTGGCTATGTTAAAAGGGTAAAGTTTTTCACTTTATTTCCCTCTCTCTATATACTAAAGTGTTCAAACTAGTTTTATCAGAAAATCTGAACCTGTTTCTCTCTTCAGTCGAAAACCCTTTTTCTTAAAAAACCTTATTTTATAAAAAATTATTAAAATATGTTAGTGAAATTAACAAAATGAATTATTAAATACATTTTTACCCATGATTTTATTTTTAGAATATTATCTGAATGGAATCATCATGTTGTCTTCAAAAAAAATCACTTTTGGATTTTACTGAAAATGGGAAAGGAATCATTATTTTAATTTGTACGGTATGCATAGAAATACCCACTGTTAGGAATACTATTTTCTTTGAAGAATCAATTTTTATTTTTCTAGGATACTTTAAAATAAAATGATATCCAATATTTTTAGAAAATTGTTATCAAAGTTGAAACAATATTTTCTTAAAAAAGTTTTAAATAATTTTTTATATTCCATCATAAGTTTTAATTTTTATTTTTAAATGGAATCATATCCAAAAAAAATTATGTGCCTTTAATTTTAGAATGGGTTTTTCAGTGAAAAGATATTCTCCTCAAGAAATTTCCCAAATTATTTATCATTCAAAAATATTCCATATAAGACGGAATCCTTGGTGTAAATTTTTCATTACTCTTTATATGATACAAGGATATTATTCTTATTCTTTCTCTGAATGGTTTATTTTTATGATGAAAGACACTTTATAAAACACATTTGTTTTCCTGGGGATATACCATAAAAAAATTATTATGAAATGTGCATATGTTGGACTCCTTATGTATTAATCATGTTTTAATGATCACAAATCTCATTAATGTTTACAAATCTCAATAGAAATTTCAAACCTTATTAATGATCACAGATCTCACAAATCTTATTAATCATGTGTATTTATGTTTCAAGTTATCTCATACTTGTTAATGGCTAAGCTCAATTCATTTTATGCATATTACTGTTTAAGTCTGAATACAGTTATTTTCCTAAGTACAAGACACCGTGAGGCTTTACACAGTAAGTCAGACACTGTGAGCAAGACATAGACACTGTGACCATGAGACACCGTGACCAATGAGACACCGTGACCATGAGACAATGTGACACAGTAAGCCTGACACCGTGAAGGAGACACCATGAAGGAGACATCGTGAAGGAGATACTATCAAGGAGACATTGTGAAGGAGACACCATGAAGGATACAACGTGATGGAGACACCGTAAAGGAGACACCATGAAGGAGATATCGTGAAGGAGACACCATTTGCATAACAACTATGACACTATTTCCTAAACTATATTTTCGTTTTTCTATTTAACTTTTTAACGGTCATATTTTACGTCTTTAATGAACTGACATATTTAATGGTTATTTGTAGACATAGTATGAGGTATGAGGCACAAAATACATTGAACATGTCAGATAAACCTCATACATTAAAATATAAGGAGAATAGTTCCCAAGAGTAAGATGTAAAGAAAACAACACGTGACATGAAAAACACGTGAGTGCACTGTACTATAGAAAAACAAGCTGACAAGCATGACCACGAAGAAGAGATTGAAAGATATTAAAAGAAGAATTTGTCTGATGTATGCAATAAAACTCTACTGAAGAACATGAAAAGTACATTTGAATACAGAGAAAATCGTCACTCATGAAGAACACAAGATGAAGTACGACACTCTGTTTTTTAATAGAAAAATAAGAGGACTCAGAAGCATTTCTGTGTTATCCAATGAGTCTAGAGCTACACTGCTAATCACTAGAGCATTCTAAAATCACATCTAATCTTTATTAGTGATTCTTTTATTTACTTTCGAGTAGTGTGTGTACTATGTATATCTTACACACACACTGACTCTAGCGCTAAACTGGAGGATTTCAAAATCTTCACCCCAAACTCTTTACCCTTGTTTACCCATGACAACTATGGAAGAGGTCCATGTGTGTCCTGGTCATTACTTTTGTTTACCCACGAAAATTGTGGAAGAGGTCCCTGCGTGGCCTGGACAGTCTATGTACTTTTGTTACCCCGATCCAGGGTGTGGATCAGAGTTTATTTATATAAACTGCTTGGTGGTAGGTGATCACCAAGTGGAGTGGATTAGGTCTTGTCTTGAGACTGAACCACCTGTTTTATATTTGTTGTGCATCTTATATTAAGTCTAAAGAATACTACATATTTTATATTCCACTGTTATTTACTTTGAAATACAAATCTATTTTAAAGTCACTTTGATAGTTAAACTAGCAAGTGTTTGTATGTACTGTAAAGAATTAGGTTAGGTTCAAAGGTTAATTAATATTTAGATTGAATTAACTGAGAACTAATAAATCTCTTGATAATCTAACTGAACCTTTACTTTAATAAAAATTCACTACAGTTTAACTTAGTATTATAATTGGGGGATTTTAATCAGAATCTTTTTAACTAAAATTTTATTTGGTACTCAATTTACCCCCCCCCCCTCTTGAGTAAACCACTCCGACCAACATTTGGTATCAGAGGATTTCTTTGTTAGGACTCTGCATAATTTTATTCAACTTTTATTGTAGTTGTACTTTAAAGATCTGTAAAAAAAATTAATTCTAAATTTATATCTCTTTTAATGTAATTTTTTAGTATGGACAATAGACTGGAAGGTGATGCTACCAACAGGCCACCCTTATTTAATGGTACAAATTATTCCTAGTGGAAACTTAAGATGAGAATTCACTTAGAGAGTATGGGATTTGACATCTGGACTGCTATAGAGACTCAATATAAGATTCTAGAAACTGAAATTACAACTTGGGATGAACTTACTAAAATAGTTTACAATAATAACTGTAAAGCTATGAATTCCCTGTATTGTGCATTAGGAGATGAGGAATTTAATCGCATATCTTCTTGCAAAACCACCTATGAAATTTGGGATACCTTGTGGGGTTTCTCATGAAGGAACAACCAATGTTAAAGAAATGAGATTGAACACTTAAACTATTAAATATGACAATTTTAAAATGAAGCCTGATGAACCTATCTATGACATGTATCTCAGGTTCAATGAAATTGTCAATACTATGAGCTCCCTTGGAAATGTTGTTCCAGAAAAGGAAGAAATCATGAGAATACTGAGAGGTATGCCAGACCGATGGAGAGGTATATATGTCTCGATTAGAGAATCTTGAGATATTGGTACTTTACCTTTTAAGGAATTAATTGGTAAGTTAATGATGTATTAAGAATAACTAAATGTAAACAAGGAAGAAGATGATGAACCAAAGAGGAAGTCAGTGGCATTGAAGTCTACTACCTCAAAGAGCAAGGACAAGGAAAAAGTTCACAAACCTACTGAAAGCTCGAGTAGTGATGAGACTGCATCTCACAGAGATGAAGAGATGGCTCAGATAGCCAGAATATTTAAGAAGTTCTATAGGAAGACGAAATTCTTCAGAAAATCAATCAAAAAAAGGTCAATATGACAATAAAGGACACTGGAAGAAAGATTGGAAGAAATCTGATAAGGTTGATGAAGTTGTCTGCTATGAATGCAAAAGAAAAGGTCACATAAAAGATGACTGTCCAAAATTGAATTTTGAGAAGAAAAATGACTATAAGGACAATAAGTACAAGAAGGAAATGAAAGCAACTTGGAGTGTTTCAGAAGACACTTCAATTAATTCTTATTCTACTAAAGATGAAGACTCTCATAAAGCTAACATGTGTTTTATGACAAACACATCAGAGGTAACACTGGACACTCCTGCTTTGAATTCATATTATTTTGGAATTGATTCTGATTCTAAATCTAAAAAAATGTCTAGTGAGTAACTATTTGAATACTGTAACATGCTGGAAGAAACCTGCAATGAGCTTAAGGACAAATATAAGACCTTGAAGAAATAACATGCTTTGACCAGTTCTATTAAATCTGACCTTGATGTAGAAAAAGAAAAGAATTCCCAATTACTTAAGGAAAATAATGAACTGAAAATATCCAATGAGCAACTGATAAAGGACTTAGAAAAATTCACAAATGTAAAATACACACTAACTCAAATTTTAGGTAAACAATTGGCACCAAAATATACCACTGGAATATGCTATCAGCCTGGAAAGAGACAGATCACTAAAACTAAATTTGTTCCTAAATCTGGACAGAATACTGCTAGTTCTAGTTCTGGAAATTCATATGCTTCAACTAGTTATTTACATTATTGTAGAACAAATAAAGTCTATATTTCAAAATACATTTATTCTATGAATTATATGAGACCCATAAGAAATATTTGGGTACCTAAACCTTTTCTTGCTAACCTGTCTAGACCCAAGAGAATTTGGGTACCAAAATCATTTCCCATCTAAAACTATTTTGTAGGAAACTTTCTTAAGGAGTTGCTGTAGGAATATATGGTACTTGGATAGTGGATGTTCAAGATACATGACAGGAGACTTCTCATGTTTTAAAAGTTTAATCAAATTTTATAGAGGCTATGTCACCGTTGGTGATAATTCTAAAGGAAAGATCATCGGCCTAGGCCAGATTGGTAACACTAACTCGATTTTAATTTCTAAAGTTTTTTTTGTTGATGGATTAAAAATACAACTTTTTAAGTATTTCTCAGTTATTTGATGATGGCTTTAATGTTAAGTTTGAAAATTATTCTTTTAATGTTTTTAATTCTAAAAATGTTTTAGCATTTTTTGCCTTAAGAAATGAAAATGTTTATGCAGTTGATTTGAATTGTTTATCCGAACAAAATATTACTTGTTTAAATGCCTTTCATAAAGAGTCTTGGCTTTGGCAAAGAATATTAGGACACTGCAATATACATTCACTTAGAAAACTGACTAGGAATAACTTATTTAGAGACTTACCCAAACATGAGTTTCCAAATGAAAAAGTTTGTAATCTCTGTTAAAAGGGAAAGCAACACAAAATCTCTTTCAAACCAAAGAAAGAAGTTTCTACTTCTCAACCTCTCAAATTGTTTCACATGGATTTGTTTGGACCATCTATAGTTTCTAGTTTAAATGGGAAGTACTATGTCTAGGGCTTAGAAGATGACTTTTCTAGATATACTTGGGTATACTTTTTAGATCACAAAAGTGAATATTGTTCTTACTTTATTAAATACTCCAAGTCTGTAGAGAACCTTAGTGGAATTAAGATTAAGAACTTGAGAAGTGATCATGGCTGTGTGTTTGAAAATCACGAGTTTGAATATTACTGCTCACAAAATGGTTATAATCAAAATTTCTCTACCCCTATAACCCCTTAGTAGATTAGTGTAGTAGAAAGAAGAAATAGAACCCCTCAATAAATTGCAAGAACTATGCTAAATTAATATGATATAACTATTTATTTTTGGTCTAAAGTTGTAAAAAAAGCTTGTTATATTATAAAGAGAGTCTTGATTAGACCTAATCTCAAGAAGACCCCTTATGAATTATGGAATAATAGAAGACCTAAAGTAAGTTACTTCAGAGTCTTTGGTTGCAAAGTCTTTATTCTCAATACAAAAGATAATCTAGACAAATTGGCATCTAAGAGTGATGATGGAATATTTTTACAATATTCTATAACTAGAAAAGCCTATAGAGTTTTCAATACGAGAACTAAATGTGTGGAAGAATCTGTTCATATCAAATTTGATGAAACTGATCCACATGAACCTAAGTCATCTCTTGAAAATATTGAATAAGATTTGTCTATTATGGACCGTAATGATAAAATCAACGAACCTGTTGTAAAGACATTAAGTTATGGAAACTTTCCAGAACCCGATTCTGTTGAACCCAAACCTATAGAGGAACTTGAAATATCTAGTCCTACCTTTACTATATCAATTAGGATTCTAAATAATCATCCATTAGATTCTATTGTTATTAATCTTAATAGAGGGACACAGACTAGAGCTTCTCTTAGAAATCAGGTTGAACATCAAGCCTTCTTGTCACATCTTGAACCTAAAAACATTGATGATGTCATCAAAGATGAATTTTGGGTAATGACTATGCAATAATAACTCAATCAGTTTGAAAGAAATAAAGTTTGAAAACTTTTAGAAAGACCCATGGACACTTTTGTCATAGGCACTAAATGGGTGTTTAGAAATAAGGTAGATGAAGCTAGAAATCTAGTAAGGAACAAGGATAGCTTAGTTGCACAAGGCTATAGTCAAGAAGATGTAATTGACTATGAGGAGACTTTTTCTCCAGTATCCATACATAAATCCATCAGAATTCTACTTGCTTATGTTGCACATCTAAATTTCAAACTATATCAAATGGATGTTAAAAGCACATTCTTAAATGGGTATATAGATGAGGATATTTTTTTTGAACAACCCCATGGATTTACAAAAACTCATTTTCCATATCATATTTTTAAACTATCAAAAGCTTTATATGGTTTAAAACAAGCTCCAAGAGCTTCCTATGACAGATTAAGTACTTTTCTTATTTCCAAATGTTTTACAAAAGGAATAGATGATCCTACCCTCTTTATAAAATTAATTTCCAATGATGTTTTCGTAGTTCAAATCTATGTAGATGATATTATTTTTGGATCTTCAAAAAATTCATTATGTATTGATTTTTCGAAAATGATGAAAAACGAATTTGAAATGAGTTTAATGGGTGAACTAAAATTCTTTCATATATTTAAAATATTTCAAAATAATGATGGAATTGTTTTATCTTAAAGTAAATACACTAAATATCTTCTAAAACATTTTGGATTGGATAGCACTAAAATTAGTGACACTCCCATGAGTACCACCTGTAAGTTGGATCTTGATGAAGATGGAAAATCTGTTGATCAAACCACTTATAGAGGAATGATTGGAAGTCTACTCTACTTAACGTCTACTCATCCTGATATTATGTTTAGTGTGTGTATGTGTGATCATTTTCAAGAAAACCCTAAATAATCACATTTAAATGTTGTAAAGAGAATTTTTAAATACCTCAATAATACACCCAATCTAAGAATGTTCTATCCTAAAGAACAATCATTTGAACTAGTTAGTTATTCTGATGCTGACTTCGGAGGTTGTAAGTTATATAGAAAGAGCACCTCTAGAACATGTCACCTTTTAGGAAAGTCACTAGTATCTTGGTGTAGCATGAAACAATTTTTTTTGCATTATCTACTACAGAAGATGAATACATAGCTACTGGCAGTTGTTGTGCACAAATTTTGTGGATGAAACACACTTTACTAAATTATAAATATCAATTCAGACATGTACCAATAAATTGTGACAACACAAGTGTTATTAACCTTCTAAAAAATCCTATTTCACATTCTAGGACAAAACATATTGATGTAAGACATCACTTTTTGAGATATCATTATCAAAAAGGTGATATTACCTTGGAATTTTTTGGCACTAAATATCAACATGATGATATATTAACTGAACCATTAAATTCTGAGAGAATAGTCTACATCATACATGATCTTGGAATGATAAATTTCAAATAGATATATTACTTGCCATACTGTTCAATATTTTACTATGTTTTACTTTACTGTTTCATGATTACGGTTTATCGGTTACTATCTCATGTTTTCAGTCTCACAGTTAGCACCTTGTGTTCACGGTCTGTCACTAACAGTCTCACCGTGACTAAAAAATTTACTTATTTTCTCACCATGACTGAACAGATCATTCACTGTCTCACCGTGACGACCACTGACTGCCGCACCATGACAACCACTTACCATCACACCGTAACGACTATTCATGGTCTCACTGTGAAAATTATTTGTGGTTTTCTTTTAATTCGTATCATGGTAGTTATTATTTTACTGCTTTTTACTTTCCCGCGTTTTTACTTTTGTGACATTTGACTTTCCCAATTGATAAAACAAAAGGGTTTCACTCGGTTCATCACTCAGACATCCTCTCGAACCCTCTCAACCTTGCAACCTTTCTCCTTCTCTGAATCTAGAACCTCCAGTGGATTCCAAGGATGAAGCGTTCATCTTCATCTACACTTGAGAAGCGCAGCTCAAAGAAGAAGAAAATAGTACCAAAGATGGCACCTGAAGGATCCCTATATCCAAACCTAGTAAACCGTAGTGTTGTACCTGAAAAGTAAATTTTCCCTGAGTGGTTGTTCTCTAGAAAATATATCGTTTTAAAAGTATTAAGAGAACAAGGCTGGCTCGAATGGTTCTCAAGGAAGGATAGACCTATTTATCCAAGGTTGGTATCTTAGTTTTATCAGTATTTACAGTTTTCATTTGATTTTGGTGAAATCTATGTTATGAGGAGTTGGGTTAATGGAAAAAGCTGCTCATTCTCTTCGAGGTTATGGTTTATATGCCTTAGGATACCTCACGAAGGAATTTTTAATGATCATCAGAGATACCCCCCACCTACAACTAATTTATTTGACCTTGAAAATGCACTAGAAACCATACCTAGAAATGGCACCAAGAGAAGGGTCATAACTGCTGAACTTGATGGAGAGACAAGGATGTTGTTTAAGTTTATTCAAAATCTAATTAGCCCGAGGAAATGTGAAATTACTGTCTTGAAATATCAAGATGTGTTCTTGATCCATCTAATGAATAATGGACATAAAATCAATTTGTGCAAGTATATCATTCACCATATGTGTGAATTGATCAAGGTCACATCCAAATCCACATCTCTGTTCTACTCTAGGCTGATTTCAAAAATGCTTATTCCCAAAGTAGTAGTTGGACCCAATGAAGAATTGCTTATGGACTATGAATACAGTTTATCCAAAGCTACCGTCAGGAGGATGAAAATAAACTGGAACCCCTGGAAGAATGAGTGGGTTGAAGATAATGATAATCTCTATGAGAAGTTCAATCCTGTAGATTATCCAACAAGGCCGAAGGGCTTTTCTGATCCTAGTTTGGAACTAGATGAAGTTGTGGAATATTCAGAAGATTCAGAAGAAGAGGAAGAAGATGATGAAGTACCTCATAGGGAAGAAGTTGTTATTGAGGAAGAGAGTCCTATTATTCCTCTTGTTGTTCTTGAAGAAGAACCTCTTGCCCCTAAAGTTGGTATCAATCTAGAAATCCAACCCGAGGCTAGAAAAGAATCAGGTGTGACAGAATCTAAACAGCAAGTCATAGAACAACCTATTCTGGAACTCCCTATTATAGAAGAGGTTGTAGTAGATGAACTCACTACTATGCAAGAAGCAAATCAAAAAGAACTCCCGGCTATCCAGAAAGCTAATATAGAAGACCTTCCTATGGAAAAATATGTTCCTGAGATAATACCCTTTGTTGAAGAGAGGATGGAGATAGCCTTTCAATTGGTTAGGCAAGAAATGGCTTGGGAAATTAGAGCTTACCCTATGAATTTAGAACATGCCCCTGAGCATCTAGGTCCTAAAAAGGAAGCACATGTTGAGGGGGAGGGACCTAAAAATATTGAGACTAATGAAGATGAGGTTTATGAGGCTGAGTTATATGAAGCATCTCAACATACTGAGTCATATTCTGTGTACACTCAGTATGTATTCTTTAGATTCTTTGATGTAAGTGAATCTCCGCAGGTTACTGCAACTGGAATTGATCTTTATTATTTGTTTCAATTAAAATCGGTCACATACGTTGCACCTGAACCTAAACCTCAACCTGAACCTCCACCTGATCCTGCACCTATACCACTTTCTACACCTGCACCTTTACCTGAACATCAATCCTTTTTCAGCAGGGATTATTTGAAAGTCTTTAGAGACACTGTCTTAGCTGGAGTTTAGAAATGTATGTCCTCTCAACCTCATATTGTGACCAAACGGAGTTAGGAAGATACCTCACTGCTTTTAGAAATTATTATCTGGCACATTCAACCCAATATGATCAATGAGATTCAAGAAGTAAGAGTTGAGAACAAGTTGCTTAGTAATGAAGTTTCAACCCTGAAAGGTATGGTTTAAAACCTACAGAAAGAACTGCATTCCAAATCAGAACCTGTTCCTACTCCTCCTTCTCTTGAACCTTCTGTTTCAAACATATCTCAAGATATTGTGTCCCATATTCACCCATACCTGCTATCATTTGATGAAAAGATTGCAGAATGGCACACGCAGATGTTGTGCTGCATGAGAGAGATCGTGGAGAACCTAAACAAACTCACAAATGAATATACTGGCTGCCTTCAAAAGGTCTTGAAACAGCTCCAATCTATGACCATAGATGTCAAAGATTCTCCTTCCTATGGTCAAACCTCTACACCTTAATTGGATAGTTCTTTGCTCAGATCTATAGTCAAAGAAGATCTTTAGACTACTTTAAGTGGTTTCAATGTGACTTCTTTATCTGAAGTTGTTAAGAACAGTGATAGAGTTCTTGACAAAGATCAAATTCACTCAAATATTTCCAATGATGCTCATCAAGAGATCTCTAAGAAAGTATATTTCTATTTCAACTGGATTTTCTCAAAGACTGATATGACCAAACACTTCAAATACCTTGTAGAGAATCTTCGAATTCCTCCTATCACACAAGCCTTCAAAACCCAAGTCCATAATCTCACTGAATTTACCAGATTATTGGAAAAATTCATGGAAAACAAAGATGACTTTGAAAATTCCATGCAGTATGGAGGAGAGATTATTGCAGACTTCATTAAACTTATGAGACTGTATCTTCATGTTCAAAGTACAACAATTGTTGCTCCAGTAGCTTCTCCTCTTAGAGTTGGATTACCTACTTTCACTTCTTCCTAAGCTTCAACATCCATATCTGTTGTCCAAGCTCTTAGTCAGATCAGGCCTGTCATCCTTAACCAGAAACTGCCTCGATCTTCTACTGCTCCAACATTGGATCCCTCAATCTTTGAAGGTCTCCCTTTACCTTCTCTATCTACCACTTCTATCCCTTCTTCTACATTAGCAACTTCCCCTATGGCTTCCTCTTCTGCTGCTGATAAAGTCAAAGAGAAGGCCAATCCCTTAAAAAGACCAGCGATTGCTTTTTTTATGGGGATTTCATTGATTTTTTTATTTATATTATATGTTGTCTTCTGAACACTCTTAATTCCATATGCTCTGTTTTCCCTCTATTCTTTCTACTTTTTGATAATTCCAAAAGGGGGAGAAAAATGAGAAGTTATCTGTTATTCTATAGGTTATTTTCTCTGTAGCTGCATTCAATTTACCCATTAACTGTACTTGATTTGTGATCATCAAAAGGGGGATATTGTTATACTCCTCATGTATTAATCATGTTTTAATGATCACAAATCTCATTAATGTTTACAAATCTCAATACAAATTTCAAACCTTATTAATGATCACAGATCTCACAAATCTTATTAATCATGTGTATTTATGTTTCAAGTTATCTCATACTTGATAATGGATAAGCTCAATTCATTTTATGCATATTACTCTTTAAGTCTGAATATAATTATTTTCCTAAGTACAAGACACTGTGAAGCTTGACATAGTAAGTCAGACACTGTGAGCAAGACATAGACACCGTGACCATGAGAAACTATGACCAATGAGACACCGTGACCACAAGACACCGTGACACAGTAAACCTGACACTTTGAACGAGACACCATGAAGGAGACATCGTGAAGGAGATACTGTGAAGGAGACACTGTGAAGGAGACATCGTGAAGTATACAATGTGAAGGAGACGCTGTAAAGGAGACACCGTGAAGGAGACACTGTTTGCATAACTACTATGACACTATTTCCTAAACTATTTTTTCGTTTTTCTATTTAACTTTTTAACGGTCATATTTGACGTCTTTAATGAACTGACATATTTAATGTTTATTTGTAGACATAGTACGAGGTATGAGGCACGGAATACCTTGAACATGTCGGCTAAACCTCATACATTCAAAGATAAGGAGAAGAGTTTCCAAGATTAAGACATACAGAAAACAACATGTGACAAGAAAAACATGTGAGTGCACTGTACTACAGAAAAACAAGCTGACGAGCACGACCATGAAGAAGAGATTGCAAGATCTTAAAAGATGATTTTGTCTCATGCATGTAATCCAACTCTACTGAAGAACACACAAAGTACATTGGAATACAGAGAACATTTTCACTCATAAAGAACACAAACAGAACCACGACACTCTGTTTTTTAGTAGAAAAACAAGAGAAGGACTCAGAAGCATTTTTGTGTTATCCAACGAGTCCAGAGCTACACTACTAATCACTAGGGCATTCTAAACTCACATCTACTCTCTCTTAGTTATTATTTTATTTACTTTCGAGCAGTTTGTGTACTATGTATATCTTACACACACACTGACTCCTGCACTGAACTGGAGGATTTCAAAATCCTCACACCAAACTCTTTACCCTTGTTTACCCATGATAAATGTGGAAGAGGTCCTTGTGTGGCCTGGTCATTACTTTGTTTTACCCACGAAAACTATGGAAGAGATCCCTGCATGGCCTAGATTGTCTATGTACTGTTATTACCATGATACAAGGTGTCGATCAGAGTTTATTTATAAAAACTGCTTGGTGGTAGGTGATCACCAAGTGGAGTGGATTATGTCTCATCTTGAGACTGAACCACCTGTTTTATGTATACTGTGCATATTAGATTAAGTCTGAAGTATACTATATATTTTATATTCCTCTTCTATTTACTTTGAAATACAAATATATTTTAAAGTCACTTTGATAGTTAAACTAGAAAGTGTTTGTATGTACTGTAAAGCATTAGGTTAGGTTCAAAAGTTAATTAATCTTTAGATTGAATTAACTGAGAACTTATCAATCTCTTGAGAATCTAACTGACACTTTACTGTAATAAAAATTCACTACATTTTAACTTAGTATTATAATTGGGGGATTTTAATCAGAATATTTTTAATAGAAATATTAATTGGTACTCAATTCAACCCCCCCCCCCCCCCCTCTTAAGTAAACCACTCCGACCAACAGCATCTTTTTCAATAGGTTATGCTATGATTAAATGATAAAGTGATTATGAAAATGTCTATTTTAAATAGTTTATGATATTATGAGTGGTTTATATAACCCATTTCATTTCATGGATAATGATTCGATTATTTTTTTATAATATTTTATCACGTATCTGTATAATTTTCATTATGTGATGGTGGTTTTGTAATAACCACGAATAGTGGTTACATTATAACTAAATATGGGTTGTAACTATATATCCCTTTAATTCATTGGGTAAAGATTATATCTAATGATATAGACATGACTAGAATGGGATGTCAACCAAGTTCAATAAATGAGTTTTTTCACTATGGTAGTCTTGTATGTGAACCTTGACTACTATGATGGTTTGAGGAGAAACTAATTCTACTATGATTGCCTTAGCAATGATCCTTGGATACAATGGAAATGATTTTCTATACTTATGTATATAACAAAATTCCATGTATTATTCCGATTCTATGATCTCAAAGGTCATGTTATTTTATTTCCTTATGATTCGTGTCTTTTGAACTGCCAATATTTATTCCATGACCCAGTATTATGATCTTTTATATATAGGGTATGGTTTTAAAATGTTATTCTTATTCTCACATACCCTTATGTTCATGTTAAACTTACATATCTCCCTTATTTACTCTTACTAAGCCCATGATCTCAACCCTTTTCTTATTTTTACCTACCCAAGGTTATGAATAATGGTTTTAAGTAGGGTGTGTTTGGGAAGATGACTAAAGGGGAAAATATTTATGGGATATTTTGATGATCATTCACCAAATTATATGCTTTTATACCTAGTTTCCAAATACAATAAAATATTATGGTCCTCATTTATGTGTTTGTGTAATTTATTGAATATTTATATAAAAAGATGTAATATATATGTATGAAAAGCCTAGGTTACTATAGTAGGTATCATATGAAATGTTTGAAATCTGATCCTATGGAGCTCTCACATGCAAGTGTTGGGTGAAGCATGGATCTCCACCTAGGAGCTTAATGAGGAACAGGATTCCACTGGGATGGGGGTGTGTCCCACTAAGGTGGTGTATCCACCAATAGAGTGCCCCAATATGTATCAATTATAGTCCTCTAGAAATAAATCTAGATCCCTATTTTTTGTAACATTATAAAGGTTTAGTTAAACATTTGAAACTAGGATGATAAAACATTAGGTAAATGCCTTTGGATATTTATAAGGATATGTCTTGGGATATGTCTAAGGATAATTATAAGGATGATTGAAAGTATAATAATATGACATTGAATTTTGGTTAAAGATAAAGTAAGTGTTTTTTAAGTAATTACATCTCTGTATGGATACAAAAAGTAGATGTGTCCCTGGTATAGAGGTACCTAGGGATAATAACTCGGAAAATGAAACATTCAGATGGACTTAATTTTATCCTAGTGAATGATAATGAGCATATCTTCACAAAATGTTTGACAATACATTGGGATATGATTTCAAAATTCACAAACTCTTTACGAACCATTAATAAGGATATAATTTGATGATGAATATGAATGAACTATTATAAACTTAATGTTTCATAGATTAAAATGTAGTTGTTATGATTTATACATCCTATATGTTATTTTCATGATTATTGGTTTTCCATTACGATTAAAATTTGTCACTATAATATTTTTGGTTGGCGGGAACCTGAAGGAATAGGGTTAACATTAAATGTGATGAATAATTTGATAATGAGAATTTAAATGTTATGATAAACAAAGTGAATGATATTGTGATTATACCAAATTAATTACCATGGAACATGACTAACAACGTGCACCGTAATTAACTCTTAGACTCACCAAAGAAGAGAAGAGAAGAGTTCAATGTGAGTTTTGGTAGTGGGGAGCATAGAAGAAAGAAGATTAATATTCCTATATTTCAAGAATGATGAAATAAGAACTCAATGGAATGTTCCATATGAACAAGAATATTTTTTGAGTGTGAAAAATCACACAAATCATGTAACTACAAAGAAAAAATGAAAAGTTCAGTTGACACAATGGATAAGAATAATTATCCCCCTATGGTATAATTAATTTTTGAATGATTTAAATGTAAATTTATCATAACTATAAAAATTTATAACCTAAGGGTAAATCACATGAAGTGAATTAGTAAGTTTCTACAAGTAATAATTCTATTTCTACTAATGAAGAGACTAAAAATGACATATGAAAGGAAGTATGTGTTGAGGAATTAGATTATGAAGGCTAGTTAATGGTTTGAGAAGGAAGTGTTATGACTAAAGTGATTATATTTTGGGATTAAAGAATTATGTTATATAAATCATGAAATAAATAAGTATTTTTCAAAATAATTTATTTATTTAAGATTTTCAAGAATATGTTGAATAATTCTAATGAACAATAATAGTGATTTACTAGAAATTCAATATTTTATAGAAAAAACGTGATTAAGGGAACATAACACTTAATATATACTTAAGGTTGAGAAAATGGTGTTTCGTTTGTAGAAAATGATGATTGATATTCATATGTCAAATTTCATATTATTTATGACCTCAGAACTAATAAAGGATTTGTTGAAATTTGTTTATTTTATCATTAATGGAGTTTACAACATTATTGGATCAATGTAATATGTTCATGAATCTATTGTTTTATTCAAGGAATGAGTAATCATGCATGTTTTCATTGAGGTTTTATGGAAATCATATTTATTACTAAACATTAGAATAATATATGACCAAGATATTCACATATTTGACATGTTAACATTAAGAAATTTTAATTATATTTGGAAGATTAATTTTTTGTTCAGTTTGGTAAATTTAGTGAAATTTTTTATAAATTTTGAATTTTGGAATGGGAATAAGGTAAAAATATATGGAATGGTTTATGTTTAAATTTGGATGAGGTTTTAGAGATTAATGAATTAATTAACCATAGGAAGATTTGTCCTTATTGGATAATGACTGTTAAATTTATTTTAACTAGAGATAGAAGCAAAGACTTATCATTCTTTTGAGTATTCTATATGGCACATCAAACATGAAATAAATTCAACTCTTATATTAGGTGATGAAGTGTAAATTTATCAAGGCATAACCAATGGATGAAATTATTCCTATGATACAAAAAAACATCTGGATAGTCCATTTTAATATTTTCTCAGTCCATATAGAAAAAAAATTTCCAAAATATGGAAAAGGATCTTCAAATATAAAAAATTTCCTATTGTCAAAATTTTTTATGACATCAATGATTTTTTTATGCCTCTAATTGATGTTAACTCTACCCAAAATATTTTTTATATCAATCTCTATTAGTATTTGGGTGTTAGTTTTCTCTTATACGTCTATGTTTTCACATTCAAAATATTTCATCATATTATTAAACCTATTATGTGTTAATCTATATGAAATTCTCACATACCTTTCTCTTTTTCAATAGGATGTTTTATAAACCCATTTTATGATGTGGGCTTCTATGAAGGAATTTTCGAATGTTAAACATTTGATGACCAAGATGGATTTTGAGGGTGAAATTCATTCTAAGGTGGATAGAATGGAGTATGTTGATATTTTGTGAAATATTTCTTCCAAATAAATATAATATTTTTTATATTTTTCATTATATATAATACTGATTTTATCATCTGTTACATGAAACACTATGTTTAAACAAAACGGGGCAAATTATTAAAATATTATGATAGTTATCACCTAGACATTAGAATGGAATGTATGAATTGGATTAACTAATTTAATAAAATATATGGTTTATATATGTATATAAAATGAATTCCAGGGAGAAAAAATTAATTAAAAATAAAAATTAAAACCATTCAAAAATAAAGGAAATCTTTTCCAGAAAAACTATTACTTTCTAGACAAACACATTTTACCTCAATAAATTAAACCAACCACGATTTGTAAATTATTTTCATGATATACATATAATTTAAACTAAATCAAATTTTTAATATTCATATTATGTGTTTTCTAGAAAAATAATAATAATAAATCTAATTTTATTCTTAAAAACACCATTTTTCTAAAAAATGTTATTATCTCCTTTTTGTGCACTTATTTTTTAAAAGTAATTTTTCAAAATTTTAGAAAATATGTTTTAAAATTTAAAATTTATATTTTAAACCATAATATCTACATTATCTTAGGATTAATTTTATAAGATTTTCTAAAAATATTATTATTTTTGATTAGTTGAGAAAAATATTGATTTTTATTGAAAACTACCTATCATTTAAATTATTTATACAAATATTTTATTTTAAAAATTTATTTTAAAGTTAAATTAGTTAAATTATATATCTATTAATCCAATTTAGGTCATTTTAATAATTAATATTTTTAATATTTTTATAAAAACAATTTCAAACATTTGAACATTTTCCCTTTGAAAATTAGTTTTTACATCATATCTGCAAGTTTAACATTAAATTATATTTTTTCACTTTTGTGAATTAAAATTGTAAAAATAGATTTAATATTTGGAAAGAAAATAATTTATATTATATAATAATTAAACTTGACTTTTGACCAAAATTTATAGTAAAACATTTAAAATTAATTACCACGATTATGATAAAAATGGGTTTATGTGGTTGTTAAACTGAAAAGATAAGCGTTGAAATGACATAAAAAAAGTATTAAATATATTTTTTTCCATATGTAGACCCTATGATGTATATTTCTCTATAATAATACATTTTTTATTCTTATTTAAAGAGAATAACATGGTTTCATATTAATCTTTGCGAAATATTATAAGTGTGCCACTCACCAAACTTATAATAGGTCACCCACGATCCTCTCTTCTTCACACCTTAAAACCCTTATTGTTCATCCAAAACCTTCTCTAATCCCTTAAAAATCCACTCCTCTCATCCTAGTCGACTTATTTTGTTATTAAATATAACCTAGTAAATATTTTTTTGAAATCCTTCATAGGAAAACCAAAGTAGAGTTAATGTTCTTCAATGAGAGTTTTGTTGAATTATTTTATCCATCTTGTCCAATTCTTACTAAAATGTAATGATATAATAACGTATGTATACAAAATATGATTATACAGGGTTATTTTTAGGTTATAAACTAAAACTATCTCCAATTTCATAAAATGGGTTATGAAATCATCATTCATGTGTATGAAGAACAACTGCCTCACGAACCAATATCATTCATTTTTCCATTACCAACACTCATGGTTGGGTATGATGTTGTATGTAAATTATATATATATATACATATATATATATGTATATGATATTTATTTCATAAATATAACATTGGATTAATTATTTCATAAATATACCTTTTTTATTTCCATTCTATAATGGATAAGATAACATCATTCGTGTGTCTCGAAAACTACAGCCTTACGAAGATATGTGATTTGTTTTTCACTAACACTTTACATGAAAATGGAAATGTTACGCACGCATATATATGGCATGTCGCCTTCATGATCATCACATACTTCAGTTATCAAATCCATATTTAAAGATTAGTATTAAAAGTATAATTGATGTATATATATTATATTTATCTTATTATTATTGTTATTTAGATTATGGAACAATGATAAAAGTTATAGTAAACAAAATAAAAATTTAAAACATATACAGAAAAAAAATTGTTATTAATTGAAACATGGTTTTAATAAGGAATTTCCAGTAAATGGGTAAAACATATTCATAAGAAAATGAATAAAAATAAAGGCCTTAGATAAATTTAGTTCAATTTCATTTTTACCAAAAATGTGCAAGGAAATTTTGTTTTAATGTGTATTACATGAATGAAATGCCTACCATTATGACCATTTTTTAAGTTTCCTTGTTATGTTTTTAGTGTTATTTTCAAATAATAGTATTTTTGAAAGTTTTTAAAAACTATTTTCAAAGTGAAAATTATATTTTCCTGATGAAATGTTTCAAAATATTATAAAAATATTCCTTTTTAAGTTAAATTTTTTATTTTCAAAGAAAATAATTTCCAAAATGTTTTATTATTTTTTATTTTTAAAAAGGGATTTTCAAATAAATTTTATTTTCCTCCAGATGTGTTCTAAGTGATTTATCTTTAAAAATAATTTTTAATATAATATGAAATCCATTGATAAATTTTTTTTTATTTGGGATATTATCTAAGGATATCCTTCTTATACTTTTCATAAATTTTTCATGTTTATAATATCACAAAACAATTGAATCCCATTTTTCTTTCATGGTCATACCATGATAAAATTATTATGAAACATTATTCTATTCCATAGGTTATGCTAATCCGAAATGATGAAATGATTATTAAACCTTTATATTTTTTATAGGTTATGATACGATGAAATATTTATGAACCCCATTTCATTTAAAGGGTTTTTATAAGATGAATTTGTTATGATCTTATGGAAAAAATATGTATGATTTTCATTATGGTAAGGTGGTTACGTTAAAACCAAGTATGGTGGTAATGTTATAAGAAATCATGGTAGTTACATTAAAACCAAATAAGGATGGAACCCATATATTCCAATAATTAATTGGGTAAGGATTTATATCTCATGAAATAGACAAGAATGGAATGGGGAGTGAACCCATCTCAGTAAAGTTCTTCCTCTACGATGATGGTATTCTGTGTGAACCATGAGAACTAGGATGGTTTGGGGCAGTGAACACATTCAACTATGATATCCTTGTATGTGAACCTTGACTTCTTTGAAAATAATTTTCTATGCTTATGTGTATTCCAAACTTCCATGTATTATGCCAATGTTATGATATCATGGATCATGTTATTTGATTTTGTTATGATTCATACCTTATAAAATCTAAATATTTATGCCATGACTTAAAATTTTGATCTTTGATATGTAGGGTATGGTTTTAAAAAAAAATTATTCACTCATACCCTTATGTTCATGTTATGCTTACTTATATCCCTTTATTACACTTACTCAGCACATGAGCTCACCACTATTTTATGTTACTTTTCTATAGGTTATTAATAAAGGATTAAATTAGGGTATGTTTGTGAAGATTACTAAAGGTGAAAATATTTTTGGGATATGTTCATGATCTTTCACCAAATTAGATGATTTTTCACTTAGTCTCTAAATTCATTGAACTATTATAGTCCTTAATAATGTGTTTATATAATGCATTGAATATTAATCTAAAAATATGTAAAATATATGTACAAAAATAATGGATCTCTAAAGGATATTAATCATTATTCTTGTTCAGTAATATTTTTCCACCGAATATATCACATAATGAAGATTCAAAAAAATATATCCTTAATTTTGGAGCGGTGGTTTGAGATAGTTTGTATGGTACCAGAAGGGTTTTGGTGACTTATGACAAGTCTAGATGTAGTAAAAAATAAGGGAACAAATTCGATGTTATTTCTAAGATTTATATATGTGAAATATAGAAAATAGATAATATATTGATGTGTTTTATATCTTTTAGAAGAACCATATTTTGTCTATAATTTGATAAACATTCCTTGTAAAATTTATAAGGAATAATTCCTTGAAAGATACTCCACTATATCAAATCTTTATAAACTTGCTTCTTTTCTTTGTATATTATATCATTTAAGTTAATGAATAAATATAGAATAACTATGTTTAAAATCATGATTATATCACTCAATAATCTTGTCATGAGGCCAAAATAACCATTTATAACCATTCTCTAATAAGTGAAGGCATCCCCAGTGAGATATATCTTTTAGAGTTTGTGTCCCATGAATAACATTAACATGAATTTTTGATTCCCTGATATTTTATTCAGATTGATATACACTAATAAAAAACCCACTTATAATAGTGTTGACATTTATCAGTGCTCAAAAAAATCACTGATAAATTCCATCTTTATCTGTGATAAAATAATATTAGACAAAATGCACCTGTTATCAGTGATTCTTTTTTAGCACTAATGAAAGGTGACCTTTATCAACACTTTATTTAAGTTGATAAAGGAAACCTATATCAGCACTTTAGTAGTGGCACTGATAAAATTAATCCTTTATCAGTGCTTCGTTAGCACTAATAAAAGTTTCCATTCATTTTGGATTTTTTAAAGCTGATTAAAGTCCATAATAATATGTAAAATTAAACAAATAAAAATGAAATGAGTAAATTAATAAAAATTTGAAACATTTTATTAATTACATAATTATTGATAAAAATTAAAAAATTTCATATACATATGTATAGATTATAAATATTAATAAATAGTATATATTAAATATAGGAAAATAAAATGAATAAGAATAATATATATATAATGTTAATTAAAGGCCTATAAATGTCTTATTTATTTTTAATGTTGTTTGATTTCTAATTTAACCTATATTAAATGTCTTGTGTTGCATTTATTTCATATACACACACACAGATATATATATATATATATATATGTTAATGCATCTATATACACAAAAGTACAATAAAATATATTACCCAATATATATAAACACATACACCTAATATTTATATAATTTATTCAAATTTAGTATATTTTATAATGTAATTATAACATGATACACTTAATATATATTATTTTTTTAATCGGTCGATTTTATTTGTTTTTTTAAAATCCTACAGTTAGGGTATTCATTTTTAATGTTCTTTATTTTTTATTTTATTTTTGAAATTGATCATTTTTTATATATTTATATATATTTATTTACAATGCTTTAGTATTTTCAATGTGTATTCATCCACTTCAACATATATATATATATATATATATCCATATTAGTATAATAAAATATATTTAATTAATAAAACTTATCGATTTTTTCAATATTTTTAAAGTGTACTCATTTTGAATTATTCAATTTCACTTATTTTTAAAACGCATGTATTTAATATTTCATATCCATTACTAATGTTGAAAACATATTTGTAAATAAATATTTATAAATAAATATATCTATAAATATATATTTACTATATTAATAATTATTATAAATAAATAATTATTATAAGTAAATAATTATTATAAATAAATAATTATTATTTTTAAATAAGTGTTTATATAATTATAAATAATTAATTATATATATTTTGACAGTTCTTTTGTAGCACTCCTAATGACTAACCTTTATCAGCCCTTTTTTAGAGCTGTTAAAATATATATTTATCAATGCTAAAATGCTATCCCTGATCAATATAATATTTATTAGTACATTTTTATTGCTGATAGTGTTCAATGTTTATCAGTGATAAAAAATTACAGATAAATACTCCTTTTATAAATGCTTATAAATTTAGCACAAATGAAAGGGGTCTTTATCAGCGCTTTTCTAAAAACATTGTTAAAAGTGTCACCAATCTATTTAAAAAAACCCTGACCATGACTCAGTCACTTTCGATTCTCAAGCTCTCATGGAACTCATCTTCTTCCAGTTTAACTCCTCTATGTTCCCTTGGATTAATCAATGCTATAACTCAATGTAAGTTATTTCCTGCTCTTCCTCTATCATTTTTTGATGTTTTGAATTCTGCGTTTTATGTTTTTGTGTTGTTCTTAAACATTAATAACCCTACATATATACTCATTCCTACTGAAAGACAATAAGTGTGGTTCTATTCATTCTTCTCCTTTCATATGTATTTGAGTGTCCCTCTCTTTTTTTCCTAAAATATACATAGATGGTTTACTCTACTCTCGAGATTAGCAAGGATACCTCTCACCCCCCTCGGTTTTACCTTCATTTTAATAATATAGGGTTCCCAAATCTAGGTAGTTTTTAAAATTTAATTCATGTAATATACTATATTATATATTTGAATGGATTAATTATGCGGGTTTTTAAGGATTAGGGGATACCAAATTATGGCCCTCATTTATGGGTGATGGACATATAGGGACCAAGGTAAGTGTATAAATCATTAAAACAAGTTTTTAGATTTATCTTATTCATTTAAATTGGTAAACAATGAAATGGGTTATTTAGATTTTTGATTTTGATGAATAATGTTTTATTGAATTCAAAAAAAATATTGAATTAATTAGTCACGTTCCAAAAATTATTTTAATGAGGTGTGTTGTGATATTTTTTTTAATTAATTCAAAAATATTAATAAACATTAACCATTCATGGAAGATGATTAAAGTTTCAACATAGAATATGATTGGGTTTTAGGGATACCTCTCTCTATTATTATATTTTACAACAGATAATATCATTATCAGACATAATTATATATCTAATTCAATCTATGTAGTATAATTTTCAATGACAGGATGTATCAATGGTCCCTATCTAAGAATTTATTCTAATATATCATAATAATAAATTTACGATTTCATTGAATAGATTTATTTCATTTATAAGAGTAAAAAAATTCTAGATCAATACAAATCATAAGTTGAAAAACTAAACCTTTAAAGGGATGAATGTTATTGGTGGGATCTTATGGTGGATTAAAAAAATATTTGAAATTGGAAGGTGAGGAATCCTTTAGTAGTCAAAAGTTATGTCCAATTTAGGTGGTGTGAGATTAATTTTTTCAATACCATTAGAGTGGAGGTACTCCAATTCATCTTCAATTGAGGATACTTTATGAGTGATTCCATTTGTGTAGGTTACTAAGAAAATTTAATCCTTAGATTCTTGATTTTCTTCCATCTCTTGATGATGGATTGGACTCTCTATTTCAAACTAGCTATCCTCTCATCATTATGGTCCAAATGTTCATTGATGACATACCACCAGAACAGTGAAGGAGGGAATTCTTGTTTGAAAGATTGAATGAGTAGCCTCAAATCCATCATCAAGATATGGAAGATAATAAATCATCTGAGGGTGGATTAAATAAAAGTAGTGAAGGTTAGTTGTACTATAGTATAGAAGTATTATATCTCTATTCTAGACAGTAACAATTTTCATGCAAGATAGATGAAATTGTGGAATTTTATATATGGAGTGTATTGGGTTGTTGTTATTCGAGAGAAATTAAATGTTGGGCTACTCTTGCAGTCAATTTTTTCCAAACATGATGATGTTGCCAATCCTGGTCAATAATGAACTTTTTATAATGAAATTTCAGAATTATTAGGGGATCAACAACATATTCATGAAAAAAAGAATATAAAATTAAAAAAAAAACGATTCATCATTATAGTTTTGAATAAAATTATCAAGGTAAGAAGTTAGGGTATAAAATTTGTGGTTGATTGGAATCATTGCAGACAACCTATTAACCCCAATAAGTCAACATTCATCTGTTGCCTTTACTTCACAATGAGGATGAATGTGGCGATTGATATTGACTCATGGTGTCGTGTCCAACCTATAATGAAGGAAATCATTTGAAAACTTGGATTACTTTCAATAATCATTGCAATGAGAAATCATTTCAGGTGCATGGTGTCAATAATATATTATTTAAAGTTATTTATTTAAGCCAACTTGATTCAAAAAAATTAATTTGTGAAATATAAAAAGAGTGCTGAAAATAAAGAGCATGCATCAAAACCAGCGTACCTCTATCGCAAAGGATGGATGGGGTATGATTCATTAGATAAAAAATTGTCATGCATTTTCAATCAATAATAAAAGTTTAATTATGGGATATGAAATGACATATGTTCCTTTTTTTATATTCAAATTGATGTATCCAAATATGAAGCCACTTCCATCCCACATCATGAGTTATAGAAGGAGGCTCGTGTAAATAAAGATTGTATATTAGTTGATGAAAACACAAACGTTTTATGGGAATAATGTGTCAGTATTAATTCATCATAATTATTTTTGATTTATAACAATATTGCATAAAATAAATAGGTTCATATTTTTTATATGGTTTAGACATAATAATCTTCAATGGTTGTACTAGAAGAAAAGTTACTTGTAGTATATTTGAAGCACCCTGAATAATATGGTCATGTCAGAGGATTAGGTTTTTCAGACTCTCCTCAATTATATTTTGATAAGATAAAACCACATAAAGATACATATAATATATTGGGATTAATGAAAACACAAATAGACTCACTTTAAGATATTATTTTGTGGTCTAATTTTGGCAGAAAAATATATAAGAAAAGATCAAAGATAATTGGTGGTGGAGAAAAGACCCAAACATGATCCAAATGATCTCACTAGATTTGAGGGTATTCATTCCCCCAAAACCTTACTTGGGGTAATCAATTTTTTCATTACTCTTTCTCCTAAATTTGAATCAAACAACTTTCGATAACATTATATTATTAAAATTGTGTAGGGTGTAGTTTTATGTGATTTTTATCAATCAACACCCATGTACAACCATGTTGTGTGGGGTAAAATGTATGATATCCTATTAGACCAACTACATAATCAACCACTCCCAAAATCTTACATGAGAGTGGGGATTGATATAGATTATGATCCAACTGCTAAGTTTCTTGTTCCACTTGATGATCCAGATATTACAATGGTCCAAGCTATTATTGGAGCTTTTAATGAATTGTTGTATTATCTTAAAATATACATTAGGTAAGTATTTAACCAATTTTTTCAACTGAAAAAAAATTTACCAGTTGATAATAAAAGGACTGAAGTGAGGTCTGATATTACAGATTGATAAAGTAGTAGAGAAACAAAAGGTCCAATCAAGAAAATCTACTCAATTGGATAAGAAAAAAATGAGCTACCGAGATTACCTTCTCTCCACCAATTCCATAGCAACATTTATTAACATTACAACATCATGCAGAGACCACATTTAAAGATAAAAATATATCCTAAAATCATAATGAATAATAAACATTAGGAGTTTCTATTATGGATGTAATTGTTATTGAGACTATAAATGTGATTCACAGGCATGAATGGTTGGGTTTCTCAGTTGTGAATACACACATAAGGTACAATTTCATAATATGTTTGTCCAAATAGAGATCTCAATTTGTTTATAAATTTAATAAGTATTCATATTTTGTAAAGGAATTCATATTACAACTATATATAGGGGGATTTCAGGAATATCAATTTGGATTCATTAATCCCTGTATCATTTCAATAATAGATTTTACTTTCGATATGAAAGAAATATATAAGAAAAGAGACAGGTTACTCTAAGCCTTTAATAAAAAATTATTAGACGACATACTCTTTTTTATGCCTAAAATTCAAGGGTAAAACTCTATGATCAAATAACATAAAATATATTTTTTATTTTGGCATTAATTAATAGTTTTTTGTTTTTTAGGAAGCACTGGATGTTGATAGTAGTTAACATAGACAACACGACTATTTATTTTTTCGATTCAATGCATGTACTTCCAACCAACCAACTACAAATGATTTGTATTGTGAATATGTAATACACTAAAATAAACATTTTATAGATAAACTTTAAATTATATGTTTAGACTGTGTTATAATAATAAATTATTATGGTAGTATGGTCTCTAAATACAGGCTAAATCATGGCATGAGGCCGACATCCGAAAAGATAAAGCATATGGATTACTACAAATGGAAAAAAAATTAAGGTATATATAGAAATATTTAACTATAAAACATTTCAAAACAATTTACTTATTTTGGTCAATATTTATTTAGTATCTAAAATAAGATAATGGAATCAATAGTGGATATTATGTTTTCAAGATAGTAAGATAAATAATGCAGCATAAAAACACTATCATTACCCTAAAAGTAATTTCTAAAGGTAATTATAATTTCATTAAATATATTTCATAATCATTTGTTTGTTTTTATTTTCTCAGTACTATAAATATTACTGACAAAAGATTTATTCAAAAGAAGAAATCAATTTTTTTAGGGATGAGTGGGAGTGTACTTTTTGTTGAAATGTATGCTCACAACAAATTTTGGTGATTACATGCTATGTTTAAGATTTAGTATGAGTTATGACCATCAAAAAATATTTTGGGTGTGAAGAATTACTGTCAAAATTCTAATATATTAGTCTTTATCTCCTTCTCAATGAGAAGATTAATGGAGGAAGTCAATTTGTTTAGAAGTGTTGACCTGCAAAAAATAAAATTTTTGGGAAAACTTGGAGTTGGAGGTGAAGTAAGAGGTGGATGTGGAGGTGAAGGTGGAGGCAAAGTCGGAGTTGAAGACCAATGTGTAAGATGATGCAGAGTTGAATATTGAGGTGGAGACCGAGGTGGAGGAGGATAAGAAGTATTGGATTAAAAAAATTAAATTGTTGAGAAATAAAGTATAATAAGTATCATACCATTATTTTTTTTTGATAACAATTGTTTAAAAGTTTCGAAAAACCTTTTCACATAAGAAAAGTCCCACTGTGCATATTTCCATTTAGAAATGGAAGTTTAATAAAAAAACACATGTGGAATACTCAAAACGGAGAAGACACATACCGATTGATGTGATACATGAAGAAAATTATACATGAGTAATTTGGGACATATATTATTCAGATGCACCTCAATTTGACGCACGGTGTGACCGGTATGACTCCAAGGGCCTGTTTTGTTTCAAAAGTGACATTAATTTTAATCAAGAGATCAAATAACATACTCAAAACTGATAAGACACATTCTGATTATTTTAATGCTTTAGTAAAATAATACATGAGTCATTTGGGATGTGTATCATTCATACTCACCTCAATCCAATGCACGGTGTGACCAGTATGACTCCAAGTGTATATTTTTTATTCAGAATTGATATTGATTTTAAGCAAAAAACAACAGACATACTAAAACCCCAGAAAATGAAATAAGGTTATTTTTTTATTCTATTATAATAATACATATATCATTTGTGATGTGTAGAGACTAAAATCACCTCAAACTGACACACAATGTGACTTGTATGACTCCAAGTGCGTCTTTTTTATTCAAAAGTGACATTCAATTTAATCAAAAAATACTAATATTATCAAAACTGAGTAAAAAAATTCTGATTGTTTTGATACATTAAGAAAATTATCCATGAGTTCTTTGGGATATCTATTATTCAGCAGAACCTTAATCTGATGCACGGAGTGACCGTTATGACTCCAAGTGCATTTTTATTCAAAAATTACATTCATTTTATTCAAAAAAACAATTGACATACTCAAAACTGATCAATCGCAATCATATTGTTTTGGTACTTTAGTAAAATTATACATACAGCATTTGTGATGCGTAAGGATTGACCACACCTCAATCCAACACACAGTGTGACCTGTATGACACCAATAGCCTCTTTTTATTCAAAACTGACATTAATTTTAATCAAAAAAAACAAGTGACATGCTCATACCTAAGAAAACTCATTTTAATTATTTTGACACTTTTGAAAAATGATTCATGTGTCATTTGGGGTATGTCGAATTCAGTCGCACCTCAATATGATGCACGGTGTGATTGGTATCACTCTAGGTGCATCTTTTTTATTCAAAATTGACATTCATTTTAATTAAAAAAACTGACATACTCAAATTTGAGAAAACATATTTATATTTTTTTGTTACTTTAGAATAACAATACATAAACAATTTTTGATATGTATGGATCATATGAACCTCAATCTGATGCACGTTGTGACCGGTATGACTCCAATTATATCTTTTTATTCAAAACTAACATTAATTTTAATAAAAAATTAACTAACATACTCCAAGTGCTTCTTTTTTATTCAAAAACTCACTTTCATTTTAATCAAAAAAACAATTGACATACTCAAAACCTAGAAAATGAATTCCTATAATTTTTCTACTTTAGGGAAACAGTCCACACATTATTTTGATGTGTAGGGATCAACCACACCTTAATTTGACACATGGTGTGACTGGTAATACTCCGAGTGCATATTTTTATTCAAAACTAATATTAATTTTAATAAAAAAAACAACTGAAATACTCAAAACCAAGAAAATTCATTCTGATTGTTTTGATACTATATTAAAACAATGCATTAGTAATTTGGGACATTTATCATTCATTCACACCTCAATCTAACACATTCTGGGACTGGTATGACTCTTAGTGCATCTTTTTTATTAAAAATTAACATTCATTTTAATCTAAAAAACAACTATCATACTAAAAAAATGAGAAAACGCATTCAGATTGTTTTGGTACTTTATCAAAATGATCCATATGTCATTTTTGATGTTTAGGGATCAACCACACATCAATATGACTCACAGTGTGACTGGTATGTCTCCAAGTATGTCTTTTTAGTCAAAATTGATATTTATTTTAATCAAAAAAACAAATGACATAATAAAAATAAAGAAAATGAATTCTGATTGTTTTTATAATTTAGGAAAATTATGAAAAAGTCATTTTGGATTTATATCATTCAGCCACACCTCTATCCAACTCATGGTGACCGGTAAGACTATAAGTTTATCTTTTTTATTCAAAACAGACATTAATGTTAATCAAAAAACAACTGACATACTCAACATCGATAAAATGCATTCAGATTGTATTGGAACTTTATTAAAATGATGAATATTTCATTTTTGATGTGTAGGGATCAGACACACCTCAATCTGATGCACATTGTGACAGATATGACTCCAAGTGCATCTTTTTTATTCAAAAGTGACATTAATTTTAATCAAAAGAACAAATGAAATTCCATATAATAGTGCTTTATTTTTTTTGTACTTTTGTTAGAAATTTTATTTCATTTAAATTAATTATTTTTTATCTTATTTTGGTAATTTTTGTTATTGTTTCTACATATGCAGTGTGTTGTTGTAACACACTGAAACTATTTCTAGCGATGCAGGGAGCTACTACATCACACTGTAGTTTTCACCTTTATCAGCGCTATTAACTACACTGATAAATATGTCCTTTATTAGTGCTTTTATAGGAATTGATAAAGTACTCTTTTATTGTAACTTATAAATGCACTGATAAATTCAATCTATATTAGTGCATTAAAAAGCATTGATAAATCCTACTTTTATCAGCACTGATAAATCATACTTTTATCAGAACTTTTTAAAGTGATGATAAATATTACCTTTATTTTCACTTTTATATGCTCTAGAAAAGCTCCCCTTTTCACTATTTTTTATCAATGATAAAATTCTTGGACTTTTAATCACGCTAAGGTGATCCGTGCTTCTCTAGCACTGATAAAAGATTATTCTAGAAATGTTAAAAGTGTGATTTGAAGTAGTGTATATATTTTTTGATTCCTATCCCATATATCCTTTTCATTTACATGAATTGTATGATAATATTCATATAGTAACTTTCACATCAATGTCTTATAATAATTAAAATTTATATTGAGATCCTAGAGATCCAATGAACATATTCCAAATGAAATATTCTTTAGTCTAGACACATCATTCTGACTATACATATATAATTTATGACTATTATTTTTTGGGGGATTAAAATGTATTGAAACATTTTCTCATGAACTTATCAGTTGGTGATGTCCAAGATAAGTGGTTATAAGTAGGGACACACTAGTAGGATGTTTACATGATTAATTTGTCTTAAGGTGTTCCTATATTTATAAATATAAACTTTTCCTTTAATTAGTGATCATTATTGCTTTGTATCAGGTTTCATATACTTAATTTCATGTTGAAAATTGTAAAACATAATTTCATTGTGATGTTGCTTAGTTTAGGTGTGTCATAAGTATTAAAGAATTGGATATTTGTTCAATATATAATTTATCCTTTTCATGTTACGAAATAAGATATATTTATCCCATTGATTAAAAATGATGTTCTTTTCATAAAATCCATAGAATTTGATTGTATGGAAAAATACATCTCTTTATTGCAAAGAGAGAAAAATAAAGTAGAAAGGGTTGTTCCACATGTAAACATCATTATTTTTTAGATATTAGTTAAGAATAATAAAATATTTTAATATAGAAATAAAAGGGTGTTTTCATTATTATTATTGTTGCTTATGAATTCCATTATGGGGACTATGATGTATTTTTCAGCACCACTATTGTAATGGGGAGTACACTTAGTGATACTAAGAAATCACCCTAGAGGAAAGTAAACTAATTTTATAAAAAAATATTGTTAGATTCAATGGTATTTACTTATAATAATTGTGTATTTATCTATTTTTTAGATGATTTCTATTTGAGTACATATCAATCACAATCCTAAAAAATAAAATACATGTTTTTAATAAGAGAGTAAGAATTGTTTTCTTAATTATTTACATGTTATCATTGGTTGGAAAGAGAATTTAATATTTATTATTTAAAAAGTTATTTATAGATTGGGGTTTATTAATTTGTAAGATAATTTATGTTGTGTTATTAGATATTGTCTATGAAATAGTTTAAATGATTTCTGTACATTTAGTAATATAATTATTTAATGGGATTTATCTATTCATCACTTAAAATATTAATTTAATTTATGAAATGAAAAATTAAAAAATATAGGACATGGGATCCATAATTAATTTTATGTTTGAAGAATACCCATTGTGTAATATTCTTTAAACTAAACAAATTAATTAATATAAATTTTTCACCACATCAAGGAAAGAAATAGTCATTTTTTAGAATTATCCTCTTGAAACATATATATGTAATTAAATAGAATGATAATATACTATATAAAAATTTATGAGAGATAAAAAAGGTAAATAATCATATGTGATCATTTAGATGTAATAAATATATTTATTTCTCTATACTAGAACCAAAGATATCAAGATAGAAATTCAAATATTCACAAAAAAACATGTGGTTATAAATAGAGGAATATTAATTTATATTTGAGAAGAAACAAACACATTAAACCAACTGATGATCAAATTAAAGATATCGATTATGATCATAAATCCTATTATAAAAGAAACATTAAAAATACATTTTTTTAAATAAATAATTATAAATTTTGAATGAATATTTTTTGAAATTATTTCAGCATAATTGGTGGAGTTTAAATAGATAAGATTTTATTTGGAATTTCCTTTTTTAACTTCAGTTATACCCAGATCCATTAGTATTAACAAATTTTTCATAAAATTTTAATGAATAAATAAATTAAATTATTTCAATATTTAAACAAATAATTTGAACTCAATTAATTATCATTTTAAAATTATGTGTTACAAATCAGATATTAATTGTTTATGGGAAACAAAAAGATATTGAATTATAGGGACATTATATACCAAATCAAAAAATATGATATCCTTTATTCAATGTGATAACAATCAATATCACTACCCATTTCATGGGATTCAGTGCACATGCCTCTTTTAAACTCCTACCATTTTGAAAACTTCTTAGATATTTTTCACATTTTGTATTATTTTAGATCGTATATAATCAATTATGAAATTGGTCTAATAATTCCTTTAGATAAAACTGAAATATGTTAGTGATGGGCTATAATAGTTTCTCCCTAAATTTTCAACAATAAATTCCTTACAAAATAAATCCTTATTTAAATTTTCTTATTTTTGTCACTATGGTAATTTCTACCATAAAAAATACAATAAATTCCTAATTTTAAATCATATGTGAAAAACAACCTCTATCAAAAATTTCAAAATACTTAAATAATATATGGATATTGATATAAAACACTTATATAATCATACACAAATCCACCAGATGTATCTTCATACTTAATTCCTAATTATAAAATCTTCTTACCTCTTTCATTGGGTATAGTAATGAGACATCAAGGCGTCAATACCATATAGTTAAACTCGTCAATTATCTATTCTCTAAGTTAATACTGGATGATAGCCATATGTTATTCACCCATGATGTTACCCAAACTAGACAGGGTTAGTAACAAGGCTATGTGTTTCACCCCAAGCCCAACTTTTATAGGATATGGGTGTTTATTTAGTATGAATGACGAATAAACACAATATGGGAGAGATTTAAATATGAAACAATTACTATCATATCCCTAAAAACCCAATAGAAACATATGTTTCTAACTAAAATAATGTATAAACCAATGGAATATATACATGAAATATCACTCCATATACATGCAGTCGACAAGATATAAGTCCCAAATTGAACAGACAAGATATTCATGAATAAAGTGTTAAACTAATCCCATAAAATAATTCATTTAAACTCCCCTTCAGTGAAACCTTCAATGTGGACCAACTGATCTCCTCTATAGATATACTCTTTCTACATTATGTTTAATGGTATCTTAAAAAAATACATCATTTGAACCCTGAGTACATCATCTCACATATTATCATGCAGTGGTGAGTTTAAAATATCCAGATAGATATCACAAGTATTAAACACCTCTAAAGACACATTCCATCATTATAATTTCTATTTCTTATAAAATGATAATATATAGTCAAGAATTAATATCTCAGTACCACCCAAGGGTTATCCTTGGAAGACCATCAAATAGAATACTACCTTGTCTTAAAATTACATATATCATCTTCTACATGTTTAACTAGTTAGATTAAACCATACCAATACTTTCCAAAAGAAAAATTTCCAAAATTGAAAACCTCATAGATATATTCAAACCAAAATAGGTCCCTAAAACAACAACATGAGTCATTAGTTAATGTCATTGTACAACTATTACGTTACAAAACAATGTGTAGATATATAAAGATTAAATTACACTACACTATAATGGTGGATCATGATTTACATTGGATAATTTTATGAATAGGAATACCCAAACTCCCTAGGTCAGTTGATGAGGGATCATGACGTGTAAAAAATAATATTTGATGATGAAAAGCTAAATTCCAGGATACTAAATTCTTAGGGGATGAACAATATAAATTATATCCAAGTGTTAGGATGTCTTTAAGAACAACTAAAGATGGTGGTCCACTATAACACTATTTATAATAATAATAAATTTCATATAAAATCATACTTCAATCAATATAAAAGGTCATATCTAGGATAATATATCTACATCATTATCAAAAAAATACCCCAAAACTAGTAACATAACAACTCATAAAAAATATTATCATCTCCATCAATCAAGTTTACCTATCTCATATACCAATGTCATGAAGATGTTTATGTAATGAAGCATAATTGATATAGAAATTTATAAGATATAAAATATTCTAGGAAATCATATATGGTCAATTAATGGTCAATAGGATGAAAAAATACACATATTTTTTCCTCCAGTATTGATTGGCATCTCAGTTGCAATGGAAGAAGTTTTGGAACCCACCATGGTAATCTCTTCTCTCTGAATAACCCAACATATTTCTATAAATAATATAGAAATTTTTCTATAAAATTATTTTATTTTGTTTAACAAATTGACCTTAGAGAATCTTTTTTCAAAATTTCCAAAACCAATGGGTTCCACTAAAAGATCCTCACAAAAGATCATCATTGAAATATATCATTATAACATAATCAATTATTCTCATTAATGTGCCAACGAGCCTGTACACTAGTGGTACAGGCTCCGACTTGGCATCCAAAAGACCCAGGATCAAATCTGGGTAGGGGAGAATTTTTGGGGGTATTATAGCAGTATTATAGCTGGGCACTGTAGGATACTGTAGCAATGGCGGAACTGTAGCAACGACGACACTGTAGCAGCAGAGGGACTGTAGCTGGTACTGTAGCGGTGGTGATACTGTAGCAGTCACTATAGCAATACTGTTCACCGAGGGGTCCTTTGGGGAAAAAATGGGCTTTTAAGCCTTTTATTCATGCCACTTGGCCTTGGGACTTTGGGCTATGTAATGGGTCACGCTCTACCCAGTCTAATGAGGTCTTTTCTTTAAATAATAAATTGAGGCTTTGGCCCCAAACTTTAAAAACCTTATTCTCATTAAAAAAATCATATTTTAGTATAAAATATGAGTTAAGAGGTTATTAAATTATATTTTTGAAATCAGGTCCACATATAAATATATGGACATCAAATGAGATCCACACATACAGAGATGGCCAGTAAACCCCATCTGCACAAACAAAAATGTATATGAGACTAGGACAATTCATAATGTTGTGAACATGAAATCAGGATCATTATCGACATGGTCAAATCATGAGTCGTCCTTGTTTTTATCAATGCATTGGACGGATATAATTCACCCAGTCATCACATAATCATAATCCATTATTATATATTCCATAGGATAATGAAAACAATTATCATTATATTATAAATTAACCTAGGAAAAATATAATGAGTTTTATCAATACTTCATCATTATAAACCTAAACCACACATAAGTGAATAAATATTGAAACATTGGATCATATCCCTAGTAATGCATAAGAAACATAAAACTATGTTGTTATAGATGAGAATATATTTTAAAGAATAGTATAAATTTTTTTATGATAATATATTTTTCATTTGGAAATCACTTATTTAAAATAAAAAATATATCTAAAATATTAGGGAAAACATTTTCTTTTAAAAGAACAATGTAAACCTCTAATGGAATATTCGAATCACTAAACAGTCATCATGGTGGGAATACAAAGTCATATAGTGTATGTTAAAATAAATATTCCTTTCAAACCTTTTGTAAAAATTACCATATATAGGAAAATATTATAATATTATTTTTAATAATTTTATAGTAAGGAAAATATGTATAAAAATGGATTTAATAAACAATTAGGGAATAATAAAAACATACTTAAAAGTTTTGAATAAAAATATATACATGGATGAAAATTTTCATCGACCAAAGTGGAAATTAGTTATATTTATCATAAAATCATTTTATCTATCATTTAAAGCATGAAAGAGTGAAAAATAATGTTATTACAATATAATTACTTGAATAGCTAGTGGAGAAAAAAATATATTGTTTTTATAGTATAATAACCATATAACTTCCATGAATATAAATTTTTCATAGACAATCCTCAAAAGAATTTATATTGTAACTCAAACCCTAAACACTTGGTAACATTTGAATCATAACCTCTGCTAAATAAATAAAAAATAATAAACTTTAAATAACCTAAACATAAGTATACACCTGATATAACATGTTAATGGGGAATTATATGCAACTTACAAAATGATATAGGTGTATAATATAATATATGTCCTAATAAAGACTATTTGAGACTATAAACCCTTAATACTTTAGTAACTTGGAAATCCAAACCCCATGGATAGAACAGTTTAATTGTAACTTTAAATACCATGAATTTATAAGGATCAGTTATATACCATGAAAAATGGGTATTATATACATCTCATAAAAATAAATTGTTGAATAACATCAAACATGTCTCAAAAACTATATTGAGACAATGAACCCTCCCAAAAATATTAACATTGATGTGAGAATCAATAAATAAAGTCATTGTGTTAAAAAATCTCATAAAATAAATGAAAATTATAACTAAAATAATCATAGATAATTACATATAATATATTTGAATGACATAGTCAATGAATATGTAATATCACCCTGTGAAAAAAAAATTGAGTTAAGAAATTCCTTACCTCATGTGCCACATTGATTAGTATGCATTGATACATCCTATTTAATAAAAATATATTTATTATAAATATATTATAAAATAATTTTCATATATATCATAACACATATTATTTACTTATAACATCATATCAACCATTTATTAACAAGTATTTATAAAAATCATGGTTTCTAATGATAACAATTTTGTGATTCATGCATGTTTCGGTTTGGTAGTTCTAGTCCTTTTACATTGTTCATGGTTACATAGTATATAGAATATTAATTATTTCATAAGTTTCATATGTAATCATTTAATAAAATGGTATAACCCTTTTTATATATCCATGAGTAAAAATGAATTACATTACTTCTTAGAGATGTTTGTCTTCACTTAAACACAACTAATGTTTCAGCTTTTTGATGGATAAATTAAAAGAAAGGTAAATAATATTTTAATTTTCCATAATAATTATTATATATTATATATCATACAAATTTTTTAAATATATACCTATTATGATAAATGTAAAGAGGAAGTGAAAATTGAATCACATCACTTTGTGGAAGTGGTAGTCTATACAAACACACAGGTGACATTATCATTATCCAAAGGATATAAATTTAAGAAGGTAGATAATATTTTATAATTATAAATGAAAAATTATTTAATAAATAAAATATATAAACATTAAATCTATCATAATAATAAACCATTAAATAAGATGATGGAAAATAAATATATCACTTCGTGGAGGACGTAGTATGGACGTACACATGAGTGATACTTGAATTTTTCACTTTGTTGATAGAAGATGGATGAATGTAAGAAAATAAAAATAATAAAATCCATGTATATGGGAGAAATTATTCTTATTTCATTTGTATAGTTATGATAGAATTCAATAAAGGAAATAAAGAAGATAAATGAAACAAATTAGTTAAGATGATTAACTCTACATTGAGAAAACTCTTTCATATATCTTCACAAAGACTGTTAGGATGGTATTTTTGAGTGTAAATAACCTCCATGAATTATATAAGGTTGTTTATAAATATTTTATTTTGGTTTTGGTCTAGATAGGGAGTTAAGGTGGAGGAAACAATATAGTATAGGTGGTGTCCATTTATAAAGAAGGAAATGGTACACTTGGAATTATGTAAAATCCCAAAATATATTAAATTATGTTTCATAGGAATGTAGAAAATGGTGGAAAAATTAGAATATAAGATAATATATGTTCAAAATACCTTAAAAAATAACATTTTTATTATTTTAAGTGATATTTTACACCATATCATTGCGTTAAACTCCTTCATTAAAAAAAATTTAACCTTAATCTTGGTAACAACCTTTTCAATACTAAAGACCAATAAATTTATTTATATGGTAAAAAATGGATCAAATTGTTTGGGAATAAAATTTTAGACCACATCCCATCCTATTTTAATATTTCTTGATCTTTTTTATTTTTAAATCATTAAATATTATATTATTCAACATAAAATTCCATTAATTTCATTTTAAGAACTATTGAAATATTTTGACTTTAAAGACATCAAGATATTTATGGAATTAGAATATTAAATATTTATAAATCATCAATACCATGTTATTAAATATAAAATTATTCAAAAACTATAATTAATCCAAAAAATATTACTTTTTTGGTTTTTAAAATAAGTTATTTGGATTTTCTACTACTTTCTCAAGCAATGTGTCAGTGTTTTAAAATAATTTGAGGTATTTATAACATTAATTAAAAATAAAAATAAATTAACATCATAAAAATAATTTAATAATTTCTATATTAAACATTTAAATTATTTCATAACATCTTCTTATCTCTTTTTGAACATAGAATATACATTAAAAAAATATGGTGACATTTTGGAATATCCCTTTACTTAAAATAATATAAAGGTTTTCATTAAAGAAAAATGGAACCAAAATTAAATAATATTAAAAATATGATAGAAGTGTTAGAATTGAACTCATATAATGAAATATATTAATGTTTATGGATGATATTTATGCCTTATTCTATAGTTTTAACATAATTTAACACATTTTACTATTTAACAAGGTTATAAATTTTACCACACTTTCTGTTCATAATTCCTAAAAATTAAAGGGACTTATTTATCAAATTTAATCCTAATTATTCCAAATATTAAATCCATATTATAAGATTCAATTTATATAAGTGGTAAAAATCAATTTTTAAACAATTCCTTAAAACAAAAAAAAAGATGATTTTTAAAAAACAAAATATCATTCACAAAAGTGAATTCATACCAAAAGAAAAAAAGTAGAATAATATTGAATTATTTAGATTATGAATAAAAATATGGATCTTATTTAACATTAAAACCAAATCTAAACTGAAAATAGGAAATTTAAATTACATTTTTTAAAGAATAAAATGATATTTTTACAAAAAAGTTAATATTTTTCACTCATCAGTGAAAAGTAAAACATTTTAGAAAAATCCAAAAAAATTCCCACAATCTAAAATTGAAATTCTAGATTGAAAAATTATATTAATTTTATCAAATATATTTTCTAAAAAATTTATAACTTAATTGTAATTTCTTCACACAAAATGTAATAAAAATTGTTTGGAAGAAAATATACATTGAACCAAAAATTTACTTTACAAAAAATTGAGTAATTATTTTTTAAAAATATTCACTATATAAATCCTATATAATTTTTTTTCATAATGTTGTTATTATTATTTATACATAAATTTCAATTGTTATTCTCTAGTCTATTACATTTCATTTTAAATTTCACTGTGTGGGTCAAGAAATCTAGCAAACACATATAATTTATTTAAAGGGAATTATATCTTAAAATATCAACGTATTAAATTCTACACCCAAAAATAAATTTACCCATTAAAACTTTAATTATCATCTTATATAATTTGTGTTTCATGACATAATAATATAATTTTATGTAGATTCAATCATGATAACTAATTTCTATGTCACTACTAGGAAACATAGTATTTTCTAATTAAGTATTTCTAAAATGCACTGTATTATTATAAGAGTTATGGGTTTATAAAAACATACCTTGATAACATAGAAACACTTTCAACTTAAGACTCAATATATTTATCTTAATCTTAATTTATTTATGGATATAATTTATAATTAAGGTAAAAAAATAAAATATAACATACTTATATTAGTTCTATCCATTTAATATGCCCAATTTAATCCTCTGGTTGTTATTTGATCCATTTCAACGTATATATCATCTCTTAATCTAGGATATGAATAATAAATGGGAATTTTTCAAGCCTCAAACACTAAAATTTATATTTAATAGATCATAAGAACCATAAAATAATAACATGTCATTACTTTTGTCTCTATATATCTACCAAAACCAAAATGGTTAGTGGGATTTTTACTATATTGATTAATATTTATATGTTTAACTAATAAATTCACTTTTATAAACTTAAAAATAATATCAAATATTCACCAAAAACCATTCTATAAATAGTTAACCTTAATACTCCTCGGAAATATGTCTGACCAAATTCCAAACCTGGAAATCCGAAATATTTGATCATTTATTTTGTATAGATCAACTTTAACATTTATACAAAAATTATATAATGTACCTCATAATGTAACATACCAAACACATGAATATCATGATCATACATTCTCTTAAAATATGTTAATCCTTCCTTGACATAACTTGAATCACTATAAAATCACAATAAAATCATATATACTCCCATATATTTACTCTATCTACATTCATTTAAATTTTTTATCCTTAATTATATAATGTTACCAATATATTATAGTTCTTCAAATATAATATTATTAAATTAATCACCAAATCACTTTTTAAGTCCATACATTTCTAATAGATAAAAATATGTTTTGAAAATTTATTAACTTTTTTGTCCCAATTAAAAATATTTACCACAACATAAAAGATCATATTAATAATAATTTTTTTCAATAAAATTTAAATTATTTCCCTAAAATATAAAATAATTATTCCTAAAATAACCTTTTCACTAAAAACTCATTCCAGACCAAAGGTTTGTACATCTATAAATGTCTCCCAAAAACCCTAAATAAAATGAAAATACAATCACATAAACCCTAAAAATGGTATTTATGCCTTTAAACTCTTGATCAACATCAGAATTATTATCCCATGACATATTAGGTTTATCCCATACCACTATGTAATATCTTTTCATGTTAATGTTATATCCTATGATTCATCATAATGTTTCCTAATGATGACATAAATTAACAAAATCATATCCCCTGGGATGGTATAGGATGGTGTGCAGTCTTATGATCACTCATCATGCACCAATGATGATCAAAATAATACCCAATCCACCCCTTCATAGTTTTTACCCCTAGGGTAATATTTTCCACTACTGTATCCACTTTCCAGTATCTAGACATGGATGTATTTTCTATGAAATCACACAATATCTAATTTACCAAAACATTAGTATTGTATTATATATATAGACTTAACCCTAGGTTTTTTCCAACGTTTTCCAATATGAATCTAGAGAAATAACTAAACCCTTCTGTGATAACAACTGAGGCAACCTGAGTATAACATACATAAATATTAATTCATTAGATGAATATTAAATTTATAACAAAATTATACATTCCCCAAAACCATTATGGTTTAGTATATTTAGTAGTTATATATATATATAAGTATAATTTCATAATCAATCTTTAAAATATCTGAAATAGTTCATTTCATTCATACCCTTCAATACATATCATACTTATAACCTTTTCCAAACCATGGGGAAAGAAAACATAAGAAACAGTGAGGTCATATACACTATGAGGGTAAAAATATGAGTTATAAATCATTGTCAAAATATCTGATAACATGATCATAACATAGGGAAGTCAAACCCAATCAATTAAGTATCTTTATTCCTAGGTCATGGTGTAAGGATTTGTCATAACAAAAGGAAAGAGTCCCAAGGGTGATAAATCATCAATAATTAATCATTAATCATGAGAGGATATGATAAACATTGGAATGTGGGCCAAACATAAACTTATAACATTATGAACATGTATAAATAGTAACAAGTTCACTCATTTTGTAAAGGACATGAAATCTATTCCTCACAAAAATTTATAGACATGAAACCAAGTCCACACATAAACTTATGGACATGAATCTAGGTAAAAGAATAAACTTATGGACATGAAACCAGGTAAATGATTTAACTTATGTATATTAGACCATGTAAAAGGATAAACTTATAGACATGATATCAGGTCCACCTATAATGTTGTGAACATGAAATTTGTTTCACACATAAAATTGTTATCAAATAAGTGATCCATATCTTCCCAATTTATCGGAGGGCTATAATGTAACCACCTAACATGCAGTTATAATCCAATCATATATATTCCATATGATAATAAAGAAATTTTTCTTTACATCATAATGTATCTCATGGATTAGAAAATGAGTTTCATCAAAATTTCATCATCATAAAATAAACAATATATGGAAGTAATAATGTTTTTAACAATCTATAATATTTTTAGTAAGGCATAAGAAACATCAGAGAATGTTTTTTTAAATTAAAATACCTATAAATGATCACTAAAACATTTCTGTAGGAAAATAACTAGTTTATTTTGAAATCACATATTTAAAAACTAAAAAAATTCAAAAATATGAATGAAACAATTTTCACTCAAAATTACCATGGAAATATCTAATGGAAAATTTAACGCATTGAGTTATCTTGAAATGGGGATAAATTTATATGGTATACATTAAAACAATGATTCTACACGTAGATTTGGAGAAAAGTACCGATTTCAGAAAATGATAAGTAGATTATTTTTAAACATATTACAGAAAGAAAAAAATTGATAATAATGAATTTAATTAATCATTGGGGAATAGTAAAAACATTCTTGGAAAAAAATTATAAAATAATGAAATAGAGTAAAAATATTATCAACTGGGGAGGAAAAAAAGGGTGGTTTTTTATAAAAATTTCATTCCTTATAATTTCCAAACAAAAGAATAACTATTTCTAAAAATATTCATCAATAAAAATTGGGGAATAAAATATTTATTGTTTCACGAATAATAAATATATAATTTCCCTCAATGTAAGTTTATCAATGACAATCCAAAAATGAATTGAGAAAGCATCATAGACCCGTATCGCTTTGGGAAATTTTGAATCATAACCCCCGTTAAAGAAATAACTTCAAATTAAACATTAAATAACATGAATATAAGGATATTAATGACACAAAATATTAAATGGTAAGTAGATACACTCCGTAAATAAAAATAGGTGTATAACAAAATGTATTTCCCAATGAAGACAATTTGTGATGATAAGCTCGTACCACTTTGGCAACATTCAATTCAAAAACCCCTGGTTGAAATTTTATAATTAAAAATTTAAATAACATGATTAAATAAGTATCCATAATGTAATATTTAAAACGTGAAATTTATAAACCTCAAGAAAAACTAAATTCATAACATCAAACATGTATCAATAAAATAATTTTGATATGAAGAACCCTTATAATATCTATATATTGACGAGAGAACCAATCAATGAAGTAAATCTATTGAAAAAATGTAAATCCACATAAATCAAGTTGAATTATAACATAAAAAATTATATACCATTACACACTTAATCTTTTCAAAACATAGACATTGAATAAGTAATATAACTGAATTAAATCTAATTGAACTAAGAAACCCCTTAGGTCAAGTCCCACTTTTCTTCATATGCATTCAAACCTCATGTATAATAAATGTAGATTTATTATACATATATTAAAAACCATATTCATATATATCTTAACATATATGATTTACTTATAAAATCATATCAAACTTTTATTAACAATTATTCATTAAGTCATTATTTCTTGTGATAACAGTTTTGTGTTTCATTTATGACTCAGTTCACCAATTATAGTTCTTATTCTATGATCATGGATGAATCATATATAGAATATTAATCAAGTAATAAGTATCATATTTAATTATTATATAGACTTAAATACATTTATATAAATCACTGAGAAAAATGAATTACATCACATCATGGAGACTGTATTCTGTATGCACGAGTGATGTTTCCACAGTTCGATGGATAGAAACAAATAAAGGAAAATAATAATTCAAATTTATATAATAATTATTATATCATAAATATCATAGAAATTTAATACAACTATCATCATTGTTGTTCATGTAATGAAAAAATGAAAAACATATCACCTTGATTTGTGGTGGTAGTAGTCCACACGTAAGCACGAGTGGCATTAACATTTTACAATGGATGGAAAGGTAAGAAGGTAGAAAATACATTATAATTATAGAAGAATATTCCTTTAACAAATATCAAAAAAAAATTCCATCATAATAACCAATTATAAATAATGGTGATTTAAACTCCATCAAGGTAATAGTCCAAAAATAGACATGATTGATACATTCCTTTCTATATTGATGAAAATGAGAGAGATAAAAGCTTTAAAATAAAAATAATAAAATCATAGTATTTGGGAGATACTTCGATAATTATATTTGAACTACTCAGGTAGAATTTATGGAGGTAAATAAAGATGTAAATTAAAAGATATTGGTAAATATGACTATGTCCCCTATGAGAAAACTCTTTTAGATATCTTCTCGAGGACCTCAGGGATAGTATTTTTTATGAGAGTAAAACCACATGAAATTTTATCAGGATTTTGAAAATATTGTTTTGGTATGTTTTTTTAACTTATGTGGCTTACGTTGGTCTGTATAATTGAAAATATGTGTTATCCTTTTATACTAAAATAAGGGTCACACTAAGAATTACTTAAAATATTTAATTATAATAAATTCCCCTTTATTCCCAAGTGGAAAAAAAATTCTATGATAGCTTAATATTAAAATCCATCTGACATATATAATTTATAATGGATTGTGTATAATTTAAAACAGTTTCTTTTTATTTAACCCATTCTTAAATCAATTTTAACTACAATCATGGTAAAAACGTTTTCAAAACTGAAGGTTTATAAATTTTCCTATAAGGTAAAAATGGATAGAAAATGGTTAAATGATGAAATTATATACCATTTCCCATCCTCATTTTACTCTTTCTATATTTTTATGTTTTTAAAATAATTCAATAATATAATATTTAACATAAAATATCATTGATTTCATTTTATGAACTATTCATATATATATGTACATTAAATACATCAAGATAGGTTAGGAATTTGGATATAAACTCTTTAAAAATCAATTATACGTTTCCATTAACCACAAACCTTGGGTGAAACCATTCTGATTTCCAAAAATAATACTTTTTTGTTTTTTAAATAATTTAACTTAATTTATCTACTTCTTGGACAACAACTATGTCAGTGTTATGTAAACATTTAAGGTAATTATACAATCAATAAAAAAATAAAAGTAAATTTAAACAAAAATAAAATTAATTTTACTCAAAATATTAAATTTTATTCTTTCATAAAATTTTCTTATCCCTATGTCAAAACATAAGATAAGTTAAATTCAATGGAGTGAAATTTTGTTATATTCCATTATATAAAATAATAGAATGGTTTTATCAATGAAAAAAGGAACCAAAATATTAAATTTTTCAATATATGATGGGGTTAGTAAAATTAGACAATAGCAATGTAATACAGTCAAGATTATGGATGATTTGGAGGCCTTATTCTTTAGTTTTATACATTTTTATCCTATTTTAGAAATTACTGAGGTGATAGTTTACCACATTTAGTATTCATATGAAAAAAAACTTAAAGGGATTTATTTATCATATTTGACCTTCAAAATTCCAAAATATGGAATCAATTTCCAAGATTCAATTTCTATAAGTGATTAAAATGAATTTTAATACAAATGAAAAAAAAATGAACCAAAAATAATTAGAAAATTGTTCTTAGGGTTGGTTATTTAACCATGGATATATATATATATATTTGACCATTGGAGGAGAGCATTCTTAGAGGATGACATTATATTGAATCGGAAAAGATGATCCTTGTGCCATCAAAATTCAAGTATCTCACCAACAAAAACAATGTGAATTCTTTCTTCTCTAGCACTCGATCCATCTCAAGGTTGGATGTTACTTTATTTGGATTTATCACCGTTGATTTATTCCTATAGATAATTTTAATCAATAAAACAACTGATTGATCCTATGATCATGCATCTTGTGGGTATGGGATAGATATTTTCCTTGATTGGGGATATATATGTTGATTATATTATATCTCTTCATTTTTCATTATAATGATAACGAATTTAGGCCAACATGAACATTGGTCATGGTCCATTCCTCATGTTTATGGTTTGTGCATTTTCCACCATTCTCCACTCGTCACTACAAATCCCTTTGGACCACATCTCGATGAAATACCTAGCCTTCGATTGTGGTATGAATATTATTCAGAACAATGGATCGATAATGTAGGTATGAAACATGATCAAGTGTGTGATTTAGGTGCGATGATAACAAAGTATGATTGGCGAAGGACCATGATCATTCGATAGTTTCCGTTCATCTCGATTCTATAGTTTGGCTATGAATGGCATGTGTGGATGATTATGAAATGGATTCAAAGGTCTGAACTCGGTGATCAGTGATGCAAAGGTTTATCTGACCTGAGATTCATGGTTTCTATCTAGGTGTGTGGTATAGATTACATGGATAACAATGTGTGAAGAATTTATAGGATTATGTGAAATTATAGGTTACACAACATGTAATATAGAATAAAAAATTGTGTGGGACCCCATGTGTGGTTCTCATGTTTTGGTGAAAATATAATTATCACAAGCGATGTCAATCAGTTGCATGCCTTTAGACACTTTTATGGAAGCTTATAATGTGCCTGGGGAGGTAGATAGACATAGACATATCCACCTATACATGGACACGGTCAGGAGTACATGGGCTCGGACATTCCATATACTCGGACATGGACATGGGAATGGGTTTTGATACACATGCATGACTCAGTGATGAAGGGAAATGTCTTGTACTATTAGTACACATCGTGTACATCTTCAAAGATGGTTGGGAGTTGTTTTCCTTCTCATCTTGGACACCTTTCATTATGGTATATCCCTTGATCCATTCCCTGAGGGTTTAGTATGGAGTCGCGTCCTATATATAGAATAGTGATCCCCTCTGAGTAACTTTAGTCTTTGATTGGGTTATGAGATTCCCTCCTTAGGGATCAAAGTGACATCATCTATCATCATCATTTCCTTAGGCGGGGTTCTCAGTATCATTATGAACAGCACTATAGGGAGAAAAATCCAATACTTAGCTGGTTATTCTATATTAAGAAGTCGGTATACACCATGGACATGGATGTGATCCCTATATGTATATAATTCACTTCATACTTTCAGTGTGTACTTATTATGGTGATACCTTATGAGAATGAAATCTAGGATGGACTGCATCAATGCTCTCTGACTCATGGAGTGTGTTCTCCTAAACAAGTGTTATGTGGAACCGTTGAGCAGGAATCCTGGGTCGGTAATATTATTGTGGTATTACTTTAGGTCATGTGTCTACTATGAGTAAATTTGGATGATCTTATTATATATTTCACTGAAATATAACTTTTGTAAGAATACTATTATTCTGGATACTATGTTCTAATTGATTTTGGGGTGTCCTACTATGTATTATTATACTCACCCCTACATAGAATATTCCTACATGTGTGATGTATTATGTAGATGACCAAGGTGTGTTCTTGCAGTTACATTGATAGTAGTCATCACCCAATTTATAGGATGAACTTTTTTTCTGTTTCTTTGTGGTGGGGTTGTGTTTGGAACTTTGTTCCTTCTATTTTAATGTTGTCAAACTCTGTTGGTGCGATTTTATATGTATTCTTTCATGGTTATCAGTTGTGTCAAATTTAAGCATTGTATGGAGTTGGAAATGTGTGTGTGTGTAAATAAATTAGGCGAAGGCCCCCCATGTGTGTGATTTGACTACAGGGAACTGGTCTCCAGCCTTGGCCTATTGGAGTTGGGTTACGGTAGTCAAGACATAGGGCCCATTTGGAAGGTTCATGATAGAGAACTATTAGAGAATTCAGTTCTACTTTAGTACCAAAGTTAGTAAGATTTTTTTGGGTTAAAATTGTTAATTGTTTCAAATTTTTTCCTCTAGATTCGAACTCTGGTGTTGGTTCTTCAGCTAACATATCCATACATGACGACTCTAAAAACCTACATGTTGACTTGGTTTATATAGACATTAGTTTCATTGAAAACATTGTTAGATTCTTCATATAGGAGGGGTTGTGGTTTCTACTTCATTCCTGAGTCTTCTCTCCATATATAGTCATTCACCATGGTATATCTTTTCTATTATAAGATGCCTCTAAAGTTTTTTCAAGCTAGGATTTAGAATTAGGATCATGTGGATGATCCCATGAGAGATGAGGCTTTGATGATGGGGATTGTTCAGTAGGTGTTACCCCCATGGGGTGCACCCATATTACCACCACCTATTAAGTAGTATATGGTGTCGGCAGTACCAATGGATGAGGTGAATAAGACGAGTGTGCTTCATGAGTTTCAGCAACTATGACCCCAAATTTTTTTAGGCGAACCCAGCCCATAGGTGGATGAGTAATGGATTGATAGAGTTTTTTGATTCTTCCATATTATCAAGAAACCAACATACTATATGGTATTCTTAGCAGAGGTCATTCTCCATAGCTCTTCATGATGATTGGTGGTATTAGTAACCTAGTCATATGATGAGGTGACTCTATCATGGTCAGAGTATTAAAGACTTTTTATATAGGAGTTCTCTATAGCTATGTTGGTGGATTTTTGCATATAGGAACTTCTATATCTTTAGTAGGGAAGTATATTATGGTTGATTATTAATCTATGTTCACTAACCTCTCTTTTTACTCGATAGATATGGTGTGTGGTCGGATCTTTTGGACTCGGACCTTCAAGAAAGGACTATGAATGGAAAACCAAGAATGTATGATACCTCTATGAATTCTTACCAGTTATAAGTTAATATATACTACTTTGGAGGTCTAGAATTTCTTGTCTAGGCAGACACAAATAGTTGGTGATGATAGTTGGCACAAAAAAGATGAGACTTCCTTGATAGGGAGATGATGATAGAAAGTGGGACCTGAACAAGAGAGATGTTGTAGGATTAAATCCAAAGATATATTTTCTACGATTTAGGGATCATGGGAGGGATTTAGACAATAGAGAGAGATAGATGGTTCTATAATTGTGACGATCAGGAACATCCTACCTAAAAATGTTTGACCCGGCATGCAGCTGATATAGAGATAGTGGATGAACAACCTAGGAAGAGTTAGTATCAAGATAAGTAACGTTTTTTAGGTGATTGACATGGAAGAGGATATTTAAGACTAGTTGTATGTGGAATACTTTATGATTTATAACTGCCACCACCCCTAGGTGGTCTGCACTGGGTTTAGTGAGATGGGAAACAAGGGAGAGGGGAGTTACATGCAGTTGAGTCTTATGACCAAAAGGGTCCAAGGATGATATGAGGTATGACCTATTTATTTTATACCTTAGTTGTAGTATCGATTGACATAGGTGCGAGCCATTCCATTATTTTCATGTATCTAGTTTGAGACTTAGAGATTCTTGTTCATGATTTGGCTCAACACTCGCACTTGGAGACTCCTACTATGGGCTATTGAATGATCAAAAACTTCTGCTAATGGTGTGACCTAACTCTTTGAGGAGATAGTTTCATTTGGTATATCTTTTTAGAAGTGATGATTCTTTATGATGACATCTTAGGTATGGAATATTTATCTATAGTTCATGCCCAGATTAACTATTTTAGGTGGGGGATGGGTTGTGTCTGCAGAGATGGGATGAGGTTTTCCTTTATGGTTGAAAAGGAATCCTAGGAAAAGTAGGATAAACTCATGCATATGAGGGTTCATCTGATTACTCATTAGTTGGATAGAATAACCCTTAGTGTAGTGGTTGATAAAATTTTTCAGTTTCCTGTAGTGGTGGCGAAGTATGAGAACATATTTACTAATGACATTCTAGGAATACCTACCCACTAAGAGATAGAATTATGCATTTATCTACACTATGGTATAGATCCAATATCTATACCAGCATATCATAGGGTTCCCATAGAGCTTTGCCTATTGTGGGAATAGTTGGAGGACTTGTAGATGAAGGGATTTATTAGGCCTAGTGTGTCACCTTGGGTAGCCCCAGTATTGTTCTCCAAGAAGGTGGATGGGGTCTTGAGGTTGTGTAAGGATTACCATATCCTAAACTAGGTGTCATAATGAAAAGGTATTCACCACCAAGGATTAATGAACTCTTCAAAATTTTAATATGGGAATTATGGATCTCGAATGTTTTACTTAGATCTGGCTATCACCTGTCATGAGTAGGGGATGAGGATATTCAAAAGATGGATTTATAATGTCATTATTGTCACTATGAGAATTTTTTTGATTATCTTGGGCATGATGGATGTCTTAGATATGTTCATGGGACTTGTGAACAGGATATATTTCCATTTATTAGAACAATTAGTGACAGTCTTCATTAACAATATCTGCTTGTACTCGGAGTCCAGGGATGATCATGAGAGACACTTTAGAATAGTTCTCGATGCACTATGAGCATACCTACTTTATATGAAGCTATTGAAGATCCATTTCTAAATTTAGTAGGTCCACTTTCTGGGACTTATTATCTCAGTAGAGGGTTTAGAAATAGACCCAACAAAGTTCAAGACAATGGATCTTTGGATCCACCCAATAGTTTGTTGGAGATATGAAGCTTCCTTAGGTTGGTAGGATATTATAAAAATTTCATAGTTGATTTATCCAGGATATCATCTCCCATAAAATTATTGACCATAAAGGGGAATAATTTCATGCAGATAGAGAAGTTCCCATAGGATTTATAGGATTTGAGGAAGATATTGATGAGGGCTTCAATCTTGATATTTCCAGATGATGGTGTAAAGTACGTAGTGTTCTGGGATGCATTAGGGATTAGGCTTGGTTTTTATCTAATGAATATAGAGGATGTGATTTACAAAGGTTAATGGCAATTGATAATACATGAGTATAATGACACAACCTTTTATCTTGAGTTAGAAGTAGTAGTATTCACACAGAAGGTGTGGTGACATTACCAGATTGGGAAGTATTTTTTATCAATTCTGACCAAAATTTTCTCAAGTATATATTCTCTCAGAAGGATATTAACTTGAGATAGAGGTGAAAGATACACTTTCTCAATGATTATGATTTTTGAGATCATACATACTCCTATTAAGTGGAATGTTGTAAAAGATTCTCTTAACATAAGATATTTTTCACTGTTACTGAGAAATGCATCGGAGCAATTGGCCTCATCATAATTATCATTTGTGGGTGATGATGGAGATTCTTACCTTTAGTTGATTCTTTTTACCCATCTTCTTTTATAGTGATTTAGGTGTAACTTCATGGGGATACATACTCTGAGACACAACATACTCATATATCGATTGGAAATGATCCTAATGGATTTGATGAAGGTGGGGAGAATTTAATTCTTTTCAAATGATGAATGATGGTACCATTGACATTGCAGGAGGAGGTTTTAAGAGAGTTTCATACATATCCCTTGGTATTACTTCCTGGTGTGGTGAAGGTGTACCAAGACCTCTGACAGGAAATTTGGTCTCTAGGGAAAACATAGAGTTAAAGAGTTTGTCTTTTGATACCTTACTTTTAAGTAGGTGAAGGATGAGCCCCAGAATCTAACATAATTTTCTCAACACCTTTAGTTTCTAGACCGTAAGTGTTATGGGATATTCATGGACATCATGGTGGGGTTACCATGTTTTTATAGGGGAGATGATGTCATCTTGGTGACCATAGATAGACTCATCATGTCAACCCACTTTCTATATTTTCCAGAGTATAGTTCAATAGAGATCTTGGGATGCCTCTACGTGCAAGAGATAGTCTGGATCCATGGAGTTCCCTTCTCAATCATTTATGACCATGATTTTCAATTCATATCTTGTTTATGGAAGGTATTTTAGGATGCATGTGGGACTCAGTTTCATTTGAGAATAGTGTTTCACATGCATACTAAAGGTTGGACTGGGTCAGTCATTCAAGTTCTAGAGGACATGTTGTGGGATTTCATGCTTTACTTTGTTCATATTTTTTTGGATCACCTATCATTGGTGGTGTTTACATACAACTAAATCTATCATTCCACCATTGGTGTGACACCATTCGAGACCTTATATGGGAAGCCTTGTAGGTCACTACTTTGTTGGAATGATCCAACTGAGTTAGTACTCATGTGCCCAGATTTGGGGAAAGGTATGATAGAAAACTTATAGATCATCTAGGAGTATATGAGTTATGCACAGAGCTTCATGAAGTCTTATTCAGACCAATGACAGAAGTCATTGGAGTTTGAGGTTGGAGAACATATGTTCCTGAGGGTCTCTCCTCGGTGTGAGTAATAAAGATTTAGACTGGGTGGAAAGATATATATATGATACATTGTTCCTTTTTTGAGAGTTTAGAATTGGTGAGGTGGAATAACATTTAGATCTAACACCATAGTTAGACCAGGTACACAACCTCTTCCACATGTCATATCTTAGTAGGTACATACATGATGCATCACACATTACTGACCAGGGTGAGCTAGATAATAGGGATGGGGATACCTTTTCTATGTACCTAATAAATATTTAGGATTTTAATGAGAGGATCCTCTGTAGGAGATCAATTCATTTATTGAATTTATAGTGGTAGCATGAGAGTCTTTACGAGAGTACATGGGAGATGGGGACCCTAATGTATGATAAGAACCCACATCTCTTTGTGTATCCTTCTATTTTGGAATTCCATGATGTAAATCCCCATGGTGGGGAGAATGTAAGGAATATGACTTACCATATATTGTATAGATTATTTTTAGATCTTGGTGCTAACATTATGTGATATTACGTGGCTCAATGAGTTCATAATTAATTTTTTAAAATATATTAAATATTACACATGCATACCTTTTCTGAAAAAAAAATTGGAATGAATCCAAATAGGGGCTCATATTAGAAATATGAGGCCACAGTTGAGTTTGGAGATTGTGTTTTACCTTAGGAGTGACTTAACCTTGGATAACATCAAACATTCAAGTTGAGCGTATTCAAGAATGAATTAATAAAATAAAAAAATAAAATTATCTATGTTATTATTTTAAAAAAACAACCAGTTTATCCTCTATAAATACATGGTTATGAGGAAATATTGGGGTTAGCCATTTAACCCTAGAGACATAGAGGACTGTTGGAGGAGAGAATTTTTTGCAGATGACATCATAGCGGATTGGGATCAAGAATCATTGTTCCATAGAAATTTGAGGATCTCACTGATGGAAATGACGTGGATTAATTCTTTATCAATGATAAATCTATGTCAAATATGATATTTTTTGTGTATTTATCCACATTTATTTATTCTTACCACAAACATGAATCAATCAACTAATTAATTGATGCACAGATCATGCATCTAGAATGTATAGGATAGTTATTATTCAAGATCAGGGATTTATTTATTTATTATATTATATCTCTCCATTCATTATTCTAATGACATAGAATCAAGGCTAACAAGAAAATTTTCTGAAGTCCATTCCTCATGTTTTTGATTTTTTCATTTCTTCCTCCATTCTTTGTTCATCTTGGAAAATCCAATTGGGTCATGATTCAATAAAATACCTAGTATTCGATTGTTGTGTGACTGTTCTTTGATTCCACATATCGATACCTGAAGTATGACATGTGACTTAGGACGTGATTTTTTTGTGATGATGACAGTGTACGATTAGAGACATATCAAGATATACGGACTATTTTTGTTCAACCTAGTTCAACAGCATGTCTACAGATAGAGTTTGTGTAATATTTCAGAATGTATTAGGGTTTTAGAACATAGTGATCGGTGAAAAAAAGGGTAACCCACCCTAAAATTTGTGTTTTATGGTGAGGTATGTGGTGGAGATGGTGTGGATGAAAACATAAAAATAATATCTAGGATTTTGAAAATTTACAAGTTCCAAAATTGTAAAACAGAATTATATGTTGTATGGGACCCCCATGTGCGATGCAAGGGTTTTAGCATAGAGATAAGAACCACAAGTCATGTGACTTGACCATACGTCATGTAACCCTTTCTTGGAAGCTCATCACTACCCAGGGATGTACGTGGACATGCACACAAAAATCCTTACATGAACATGGTCAAGAATACATGGGCGTGAACACATCATGTACTTCAACATGGATATGGTCACAAGTTGTGGTACATGGGTAGAACCTGGTGCTGAAGGTACATGTCATGTATAATCGGTACACATGGTGTATTTTTTCAAATATGGCTTGGCACGCTTATACTATTTAGATTAGTCATTTTTTTGGTTTATGTTCTCTTGATCCATTCCATGAGGGTGTAGTAAGATATTTCATCCTATGCATTGGATGGTGATCCCCTCTAAGGTACTTTAGTCTCGGATAGAGTTGTGGGAATCCATACATGTGTCCCAGAATGAGATCCTCAATTATCATCATTTCCCCAGGTGGGGTTCATGGTATCATTCTGACTAGAACTACATATGCGTTGATCCCCTACATAGTGGGTTATTTCATATTGTGTCATTGGTATACCCTATGGCCTTAGGTGTGATCCTCGCCCATACATCATTCTCTTTAGACTTCCATAGTGTAATTATTATGGTGACACCCAATAAGTAAGATATCTCAGATGAACACGATCAGTGATATTTAACTTGTGGAGTGTGTTCTCTCTAATGAGTTTCATGTGGAAGTTTTGAGTAGGAATCTTAGGCAGGAAATATAGTTCTGATTTTACTGAAGACTATGTGTCAACATTTAGTATATCTGGATGTTCTTTCCATATATATCAATGAAATATACATGTGATGAGATGACTATTATTCTTTATGATATATGCTTAGTTATTTTGAGGTTTTCTATTGGGTATTGTTATACTCTCCCCAACATGGGATTTTCTCGCATGTTCTATGTCTCATACATATGGTAGACCTTTTGATAGAGTCATAGAGGGACAAGGACTAGGTAGAGATTAGTGAGATGGATAGACCAAGGTTTGTTTTTGTGGCCACATTGACAGCAGTCCTAGCCTACATTAAAGTTTTGAATTTATTTAGTTTCTCAATGGTGGAAATGTATTTGGCCATTTTTCTTTCTATTACTATGTTTACGTAGTAAGGTACCGGGATTTTAGAAGTTTTTAAGAATGGTTCTAATTTTTTTAAAATTTCATCATTGTATGGACTTGGAGATGTGTGTGTGTGTGTGTGTGTGTGTGTTTATAGGTAAATTAGTCTACGTACTCTCATGTGTGTTATATTCCCACTCATTTTTGGTTTGTATCCCTTTATTTACTAGTGGTGATCTTGGGGTAGTCAGATAATAGTTCCAGTTGGGACGGGTCGTGACAGCTAGTATCCTCAATCTCTTTCTTTGATAGAACTTATGATTCTTGATTGTAATATATGTTGGAATGAAATACATTTAGATACAAATCCTTAGTATCTTGCAAGAATCAAATCCAGAAATTCATAATTTTTCAATGGAAATTTCTAGACATTTTCTTTAGGTTCTCAATGGAAGGGAATGAGTCTTATTTATTCCAAATACCATTCCATCCATAGTAGAGCACATACTTATTCACCCAAATAACCACAAAATTTTCTACATTAAAACCCAATAATTCCTAATTCAATGATAACATGACTTGTGAAATATCCAAGATGTGTAAAGAATACACCTTTACATTCTGAAGGTCCAAATTCACTTGAAGTTTTACCATCAATGTTTATATTGGCCCACATTGGGATATATGGGGTCAAATACATGGACTTCATCACTAGTGGTATTTTATTGCTTCTAGAGACACTAAAAATGGGTATGAAATTCAAATTATAAATTTTATTTTTCATCAAAATCATTTGGATGTTAGAGGCATCATGAAAAACTATATAAATGGAAATGATTCAATAATAATTTTAAGTGGGATGGCTATCATAGGTTGTGTTATTTTTGGTATTCCATGTGAAAGACAAAATGAATTTCACTTCAACTAGAAGATTTTTATAAAAATATGAATATAGAAATATTCATTCCACACACCTACTAAATGAATCCTGATTGGTTTTTCATAAACTCACAACTATGGAATATATTTTATAAGACCTAAATTTACCATAGACATAAGTTTCTGTTTAGAGACGCATAAAATCAATCTCTATATAGTTGTCTATGCAGTAAAAATATCCCACTCCAAATCTTCCACAATAGTATAGTTATGGTATGTTTTTTCAAGTTACCTCTAGAATTAGTCTACCAAGAGGGAAAATTGACATCATTCACACATTTGAGTATGCAATAGTCTCTAATGTTTAACTTCCCATTGCTAACTACAAATAAAATAAGGGTGTCCAAATCCATATAAATATATATATATATGTTTATCCACATATATACAAGGTAGAAAAATCTCAAAGAGCTCATAAAGATTCTGACTAGATCCTCAATTGAAATAAGTTTCCTATTTAATGTAAAAATGATTGAATCTCCTATATTCCAACAAAGATATAGGTTATCCAATAAGTTCCTGGTAGATTTCTTATAAACTATCCACTTTTAACAGTTCATAATTTCATTTTATGTGTTCTTGAGTGATGTCAAAAGAATTTATAATAGTTAAAATGAAAAATCATTACTATGTTTCAAGTTGATTCATTAATTAATATAATATAGAGTTACCTCTTAGAAGTTAATATATTCCATGTGAATTTTTTTAAGGGTGATTCGAGCAATTTCTCAAGGTCCTTGATTCTAAGGACACCAATGGTAATATGATTTATTCAATATTTCCATAAAACTAATACCATTCTCCCCTCATGAACACATCCCATTTATAAAAAATTATTGATCATGATTCAATGGTTTTGTATTTTTCTACTAGGGCATTATTTTTTCAGATAATATAAAAACTAACATTTAGTTAATCACTGAGTTTACTAAACAAAATTTTCTTGCTTGTGACATACACATCCCATTCTAACCAACCATTTTGTGTGGAATACATGATGAGATTCCTTCAAGGAATTGGATATTAATTTCCCCAAAAACAATGGAAAATGATTATATTCAAAGGGTAGGAACTCCTTACTCACACCAAGGGTTCTTGCAATAGAATATTGTTTAGATACAAATATTCCATTACCAAAGATAATGAAAGACTTATTCCAAAATATAGATTTTCTAATCACTTCCTTATAGTGATCTAATATCTACTTGATAGACATAATTATGCTCATAGAATTCTACCTATAAGCATTTCATTAGAATATAAAATATTTTAGGGAGAAAAAAATCTTCTTTCATCCTTCATATTCTTGTTGTGTCCAATTTTTTTAAGTTCATAAATATATCTACTCAAATATTCCTCAACAATGTAAATGTGTATTGTAACACCTGAGAATCAATTATAGTAAGTTAACATTATATTTTAATAAATTTATAATACAATTCAAATTTTAATATTTCATGGAAAAAAATCAAAAATTATAGTATAAATAGTGATTTTGAACTTGCATAGTCAAAATAAGCATAAAATGAGTTTTTGAAACTTTTCCTCAAAAATAAGATTTTTTTAGTAAAAAAAATTTTCATTTAAATATTCTCCCATTTAATAATAATAATAATTTATAATATCTAAAACTATCCATTTATTGACTATAAATTTGATAGAAATATATATATTATCATTTGGAGGTAAAATTGGAGAATTTTCAGAAAATAATTTTTAAAAAAAAGAATATTGTCATTCCATTTAAAAAAATTAAAATAATATTTAATGGTGAATTATAAAAATTAAATTATTAGATTATATATATTTAAATAAATAAATTTAAATAGAAATAAGTATTTTGATCAGTCATATAGTTTTGTAAGATCATCTTATTCCTAATAAGTGCATTTCTTAAAAAACCTTTTTTTGAAATATTTTATTGGTTTATTTTAAATTAAATTCTAACAATTTTGTGAATTTAATTTGATAAAATTGATTACACATTACGAATAATAATTTAAAAAATTGTTAATAATTCCTTTATCATTTTTGGTCATAATTAATATTTAGAATAGTAAAAATTAAACACCAGGGTTAAGGTTAAAATGGGTTTACCTGAGGGTTAGACTAAAAAGATATGGGTTAAAATTTCCTAAAAACTTTATAAAACCCCATTGGTTGTTTTCATTTCCAAATAATCCTTATCACCTTCATATATGTCCTATATTGGAACCATTTTTTCCAAGAAGCTAAAGTGACATTATCTTCAAACATTAAAAAATTACAAGTGTGTCAGCCACCTTAGTTATAAAATGGCACCTCCACCCCTCACTTATTCACAGCTATTAAGACATTTAACTCGACCAAACAATAGAAAGATATCTCCCCAAAATCCTTATATAAATTATATTTTTTTTATTCCTATAGAAAAATACCGATGGATCTTAATAAGATATCCCAATGATAATTTTCTAATAAAAGGTAACATCTTCCCCATGTTATTTCATTTTTTGCTTTTTCCTTTCCTACCTTGAAATATGTAATAATAATTAAAATATAATAATAAATATATATCATATATGGATATGTTATTTTATTTATTTCATAATATTTATTTATCTCCTTTTCAATCAAATGGGAAACAAAATCATTACTCGTGTTCGTAGTGGACTACCACCTCACAAATCGATGTATTTTGATTTCCATCTCCGAGTCACATGGATGGTCATAGTGATAAAAATAATGAATTTATATGATAATTATGAAATTAAATCAATTATATAAAATTACTATATATATATAATAACTTAACCTTTAACCTATTAAAGATATTATAATGGTTTTTATGCGTATATACGCCCTAGAGTCTCCAAAAAGCAATGTGAATCATTTTCCATGTCAAAATTTCAAGAAAATTTATAAAAATGTTTCTAATGAATAAATATTATCTTTAAAACATTAATTTGATTCTATATATGATGTAACTATATTTTAGGTATAATAACAAGAACGTCCATAAAAAAACATATATGAGATAATGAAGCAGTTAACACCCAAAACAATGGAAATAATGGAATATTATTAGCGAACAGAAGATAAGATGTTATACTAGTGTCATATATGATATTATAACCATTAAAATGGTTCTAGTAAAAATAAATAATTGGTTTAATACAAATTTATAGGAGGTTAAATCTCATTTAACTAAAGGTAAATATAGGGTAATTGAGTTCTTCTTAATTTCTATTCCATTAATACATATTTGATATTATGAACCAATTTTCATTTAAGTGGTCTACATAAATCCCATTGGATATATTTAAAATTAATATATATTTATTCATGATGATTAATTTTTCAATTCAAGTTTATTTTTTTGATGGATTGTAATTTATAAATTACCAATTCGGTAAGGATTAATTTTAAAATTTTAGTTTTTTAGGATTTCCTTAATTCTTATTGGAGGAATATTATAATATTATCCTTCATAGAATCAATATATTTTCTTATCATATGAATATTTTTGTAGTTTCCATATTTTCTCCAAATTTTTATATATTTGTAACTTTTATAAAGGAAATAATTTGTTTAAAAGGAAAAAAATAGCTTACTCTATAAATTTTTAATTTTTTTACAAAGAAAAATATTTAGTGAAAGATTATTTCAATATCTCACTTGCATTTTATTTATTTTTTCAAAAGACGTGATTTTATTAAAAAAAATATTTTTTATGAAATAATGTTCATTACTTATCTCTTATTAAAGGTTTGGTTATTAAAAATCTCTAAAAACATTCACTTTATTGTTTTTTTTTTTTGAAAATTATGTTTCTCTTAAATGTCCATATTCATTGTATAATGTGTATTATGATTGCCTAAACTATATTCCATTTTTTCGTATTGTGTTTTACAATGAATTTTATTTGATTGACTTGGGAAAATCATAGAAAATATTTATTCTTTACCAAATACATATATTTGTTACTAAGGAATATTATTTATGATTTGAATTGATCATTCTATATATGTGGAATTCATTGGACATGCTATGATGGGTGGGGCCTAGTTGTAGATAGCCCCTTGATGTGTCGATATATCTCATGAGAGAAATAAGTTAGAAAATTTAAATGGGGTTCTAGTGTATACCAACCCATCAATTAAATATTATTGGGAAAAAAATTGATGTTATAGATATCATGATTTTCGAGATTATGACATCAATATTATGAATTTCCTTCATTTTGAATTCAATAATTTTTATCCATGAGATGATTTCATTAATATTACCCATGGATTCATTTCATTATCATGTAATTGAATAAATGACATGATTTTTTAGTTAACTACATTACTATAATTATTATTCCTTATTAAATTATTTTATCTTCTGATGTATATATCCCTTACTGACAATTTGAGTTTATCAAAAAAATTATTTCCCTAGGTTCAGAAGAAGATATATTTGATTGACTTTCATTGATTTTGATCATTTAATTTTTTATGATTTATATTTTATTCCCAATGAATAATTTTTATCCAGTATGTATTTGGATATCCAAGAGGACTAAATTTATTGGTCTGTTGGGATTAGATCCCTTGTATATATGTTAATGAAATAAATTTGAAACTGACTCTAGTTCACTGGAGTTGGGGCTATTATAGTTGTTATCAGATAATGTTTAATTGAAATATTGAGAACTAGATTTTGGAAAACATTGATTAGGGAACATAACCATACAACATACTTTGAGGATATGTCTAATTATAGGATGATATCATAATACTTCTATTAAGGTGGATATTATACAATTTTTCTAGAAATACATCCCTTTATGGATGCTAAAAGTGGGTGTGATTTTTTTATGGATGCCTCTAGGGGTAATAACCCTTAAATGAGTTTTTAAAGTATATCTCTAACATTATTTGGGTGCATGGTGAGTGTACCCTTACTACTAAAGAGATTTTACACTCTTGGGGAATATTCCTCTGTTAATTATTATTTTTATTAAAATCAATTATAAAAATTTTCAAAATATTTATATGATTTAAATATTTCTTTAATGAAACCATGTTTATGATTCTGATATTTACAATGCATAAATTTTCAATTTAAGTTAGGTGTTACAAATAATTTTGAATTGTATATTATGAATTAAAATCTATAACATTATGATCTAATTCATTATATTTTATTGTTCATAAACAGTGATAGTTAAGAATAATTTTATCATTACTCAAGGATAAAATACAAATTTCCACACTGGTCAAACAAATACAACTTTTTTGGGAGCTAAGAAGATGATGGACATATTAGAGAAGCTGACCCATGTTATGACTAATAAAATTTACTATATGGATAAACACTATGGTCTATGATATGATTCACCTATGTTTGATAATTTTATGCAATATAGTACCCATCATTTAGTGTAACTAGTAATATATTTGTTGTTGGTCTATAAATAAAGTACCTCAAAATGACATTTTTATCCTTGGGATGAAAAGAAAGGGAAAAGGTTATACTTATAATATATTTTTACAAATGTGATTCTGATTAATGGTGTAAATTATTCTTGAATTCTAGTGATGAAAATTAAATAGAATATGTGGAATGGATATATTTTAATGTACCATTATTTGACAAATATTTCCCTTGTGAGCAATAAACATAAATGAATAGAAATTTCCTCAACCTAAAAAAAATAAAAATTGTTAAAGAGTATGAGGATACCTTTACAAGACAATCTAGTTATGATACATATTAAATATATTATATGGAAATAAATATTGACCATTTATTTTAAGTTGTTAACAAAAATCTCATTACGATGCTAATTTCTCAAAAAATCATCATATGTTGAAATAGTTTTATTCTCCATAAAAATGGAGATGTAATTTTCTAGTTACTATATTTTCAAGGTAAATTCATAGAAGAATAGTTTATTAACACCATAAAAAATGGAATGAGTCCAATATGAAGAAGAATATGAATCAATTTCCCTCATGTGAAAATTATGGATAGAAAATCATGGAAAATGCTTATATGACATAGGGATTTTCTAAAAGTGTAGAGATAAGGTTTATGAGGATTCTAAATATATGGAAAATAAATAGGTAACTACTATACCATTTTTAAACTATGAATAAATGGGGAAATACTCAATACAATTTTTGAAGCATCAAGGCAACATATCGTAGAAGTGGTTAAAGGGATACCTCCAATATTATGAAAACATAATAGCAAAGGTTGAAGTTTCTAAAGACATGGTGGATGGTGCTTTGATCATATATTCAAATTTAGATAATGATATGTTTGATTCTATATTCTATCATAATTTTATATCTTCTTTTTATCCAAAAATATTAGATATTTCAACTACGCGTCAATAAGGGAGTTATTAGTAAAAAAACATAGTAGAAATCTCCTAGTAAGAGGGATGTGACATACTATTCTAATTATGTCACATAAATGTACCATATTTCAAGACTTTATTATTATATATATGGTTTACTTTGACTTAATCCTTGGTATGGGTTGTCCATCAATATATGGAGAAAAAAATTACTACTAAGTGAAGGAAATTATGATTTGTGATTAAATTTTTGAATCCCTTTTCTTTAGAGTGTAGACTTCATTATTTGAGTCATGTATAGATCCACCTCCAGTAGCTCATTTTAATGAGATCATTGGGGAAGAATAGTGTAAATCCTTTAGATTTAAAAGTTAATCATCAAATTGATGTTGTTCCAATTCTATAATAATAAATAGATTCATTTTCTAAGTAATTACATGGACATCCACCAAATCATGAAGTTTGTTTTTATACTAACTTAATCCTTGATAAAAGACCAGTATCTAATAATCACTATAGAATGTACACTATGTAATTAATGGAATTGAATAAATTGTTATAGTAGTTTTTTAACAATGGATTAATATTCCCTTATTTTTCACATTTTCAGCCCCAATTCTTTTCATTAGGAATAGTGATGGATCTAGGAGGTTTTGAATTGATTATTAGAAAATAAATGCTATTATGATAAATAAAAAGTATTATCTAGACCATATTGATGACTTATTTGATCAAATTCATGGTGATAAATATTTTTCAAGACTTTATCTGTATTCTAGGTATTATCAATATTGGTTAAATAAAGATGATATTATAAAAAAATCATTTCGAGTGAGGTATGGACATTGACAGTCTACAGTAATGCCATATGGAATGACTAATTCGCCCTCTATTTTTTCTAATGAACTGAGTATTCATGGAATATGTTGATAATAAATTATCATATTTATTGATTATATATTATTGTATTTTATATTTTTTAATTACTATGAGAATCGCTAGGAGAACATTCTTGAGACTCTTAAAATAGTTAAGTTATAAGAGAAATTTATAAACTCTGAATTATGTATTCAAATTATTGGTTTTCTTATACATATTTATGATTCCCTTCATTGCATTTGTTTTCAATGATGTGTTTGTAAGTTTTTTGTTTGTTATGGATGAAGTGGTGATGCCTAGAGAATTATTATGGATTCATTTAATTGAATTTTATATCACTGTTGTGAAATTATAATGATTTTTGATGTTATATTAAGCTCCAAATCATTGTTTCAAAATATTAAATGGTATTTAATGCAAGATGGAGAATAAAATTCAAGATAGTCATTCAAGTTTCATTATTGCATGTGCATGTGGAGAATATTTCCGTGAAAAATAGGGGTAATTGCAAGAAGGATTTTAAGTTGTCCAAGAATTTTAATTGAGGAAGTATTAGGGATTTATTTGATACTTTGATTATTTCTTCTATGTATATGAATAATACTCAATATAAAAAAGGAACCTAACAACTATCCACCCCAGGCCAAGATCAACCAAGTGAACATGTGGGACTGGGATTTAACATGCCCAATAGAACCAACTTGGGAAAGCCCATGGTTGGAAGAAAGGAGGATATATGTATAAGGATTGTAAGAGATCCCACATAGAGTATAAGGGATTATATGTGGTTCCATAGTGTGAAGCAGCACGGTGGCAGACGGAGCTAGAACTTGTAAGTGTTAATCAGGGTTCGGGAGCAGACCTTGGTACTTTCTTCTGGGGAGATGAAGTAATAGAATGATTTATAAATCATTGAACATTACATAAAAGAAACCAGCATGGGATGGATGAGGCACATAAGTATTATTACACATTAAAAATTTTACACATAATGTGTTTCTCGATTGAGATGATATATGATGTTTGACCGATCATGGAGATATTCTTTATGCTATCATGATCGAAGGTATTTTTAGTGTGGGTTCTTCCTCCATGTTTAATCCACTATGACCATGGTCGAGAATCTATGGATCAATTTAAGGCCTCTTATAAATTAATAATGTTGCGTTAAACACATGTTATTCAAATGAGATCCAATCTAGTGTTATGTTTGATATTCATGCTCTCACATGCATGAATTGAAGGATCCTAAGCCATCTAATGAAGTCAAGTTCATAGAACGAAGTAAAATACATGATAAATACATGATTTATGTTTGATATGTGAGGAAATGGATGCAGCTTCACTTCAATTCATGTATAAATAATTGAAAACACTAATCCACATGAATGAGATGCATGCATGCAGATGTTGATCCGGGGAATCTTACACTGAATGAAGAAAGAAACCCAATCCTTTGGGTGTTTGAAGATTAAATCTAAACTACCTAAATTATGGAGATAATTCATGAATAAAAATTGGAAACCAGGTCATTTGGATTTTTAAATTAAGTTCAAACATTGAGTTGTGGTATTTACTTACCACATGAAAAAATAGAGCACCCGAGCATTAAGATATTTTAATGAGTTGTGGTGTTTTTTTATACTATTTGGAGGAGTTAAGCCCAAAATATATTAGGTGTTTTAGGTACATAAATATACTACATTAATAGTGGGTGATCCATGAGGATAAAAATTCCAAGTTAATATTTAAAATGCATGTATATAGTGGGCCACAGATTATCACTACATCAATAAATGATGGATACAATATTTTAGTTGCATTCATGTATTTATCTTACCACATGAGAAGATAAAGAAATATAGAACCCTTCAGTTATTTTTGATATAGTGCATATAGAAGGAAATACCAAATCATTTATGTATTTCAAATGATAATGATAAAATATAATAACCATAGACCAATGGGTATTTGTATTTGAAGAAACAAAAATAAATGTGTTTATTCATTACATAATTAAATGAGGAATAAAATTTAGAATTTAAATAATAAAACTAATTGAGATCAAATGAACCATAATATTGTGTATAAATATGTGCATGTAGGTTTTGAGAAAGTTGTGCAAAATTATAATATCAAAGGTGTAAATATATTGAGTGGCCTTGAAACCATTGTGAAATAAGAATTTTGAGAAGCTCGATACAACATTATATTGATGAATGAATATGTGTTTTGAGACTAGTAGAGATGATCATTAGTGGTTACCGCTGAAGATGTTAAAGAATCCCTGAGACTAGCATTACTAATGTTCTTGAGGAAGTACACAGGAAATTGTGATACAAAAATATTTTAGAGGAAGATCAAAATATTATCAAACTATAGATCAAGCCTGCAATAATGGTGTAGTATTTTGATTGGTGTCTGTAGTAGTTGAATTATTCTAGTTGGTGATAGAAGCTGAAGGAGTCTCTCTATTGGAGTCAGAGTAAGAATCCTTTTTTAATATCCAAATGAAAATAGAGTCTTTCAGTTGGAGAAAGATTAGAAGTCCCTCGGTTGGAGCTGGGATCAATGTAATAACTTTTTTGATAGTGAAGATTGTATTCACTTGATTTTTAGTGATGAATCCTTATTGGAGTGTCTAACCAATATAAAGATAAGTATACATTTCATTTAAGAACCTTTTAAACACCATGTGGTACCCTCTCTTATTTTATTACTACTCATGAAGTTATATTGATAAGTATTATAGAGTGAAATGAGAACCTTAAAATTTTCAAGAGGTTGAATTCAAATTGAAAGGAATTTGTAAAAATGAGTATAAAACTAATTCACCCCCTCCCCCCACCCTCTCAGTTTATCTTAATATGGCTTGGGGATCTACAAAATTCTCTCCAAAGTTGTAATATCATATAATATTATGGTGAAACATTTAGTCAAATAATGTCCTACACCAATGAACATAATCATGGTTCATAGTTTTATTGGTTAGGAATGTAACTATTAGTGATTTGTTAAAAACATTCCCCAATTATCAAACCCGTTAAAAAATAATACATGTAAAGGGGTTAAGTTCATATAGAAAAATAATTTTTAAGAATTTTTTAATTTATTGAAGGGGAGATTGGCCAATGCCCTCATTTCGAAAATACCATCTAGAAATGATATTTTTCTTATTTAGTGATTCATAAAAGAAGGGACACAATTGTTTCCTTATATATAATGATAATAATATTACATATGTATCAATGCATTTAATTATTCATGAATAGAACCTTCTATCACTTGATCTTGATTTTGAATTTGTGAACTTTTCACTGAAGATATGCAGAAATTATCTTTATGGTAAAAGAGCAGAGATATACACAGACCAAAAGAGCCTAAAATACATCTTTTCATAGAAAGATCTCAATATGAGGCAAATGAAATGGCTCAAACTAATAAAGGGTTATAATTTCTAAATACCCTACAACCCAAGGAATGAATATAAGGAAGTATATGAATTGATTTGATATGATATTTGAGTACTAATTTAAATAAGGATTGAAAATGATACCAATTTCATTTATTTAGTAAATATCGATATTGGAATTATTATGGTAGGTAAAAAATCACTCCATTTTCAAATTATTTCCAAACCATATTTATTAGAAGATAAAAAAATATAATATCTTGACCATGGAAATTTTCCAAAGAAATTTATTGTTGTTAATATGGGAAATTGGAAGAATTTATATATGAGGATAGTGTAAGGAATTTTAGAAAAAGGATATGTGTTCCATCTATACCTAAGATAAAAAAGGAAGTTATTGTATGATTATCATAGATCAAATTTATATATAAGCACTTATAGATCCAAAATTTATAGTTATTTGAATGAAAATTTTCAGGTGGGGTAATATGAAGTTAAAAATTACTCATTATGTATCATGATTTCCTGTTTTTTAACTGGTGAAGGATAAGATAAAATATCCTAGAGGAGTCATGAAACCTATACCTATTCAAATATAGAAATAAGATTACATTATTATATAATGTTTCACTAGATTAACAATTAATCCTAAAAGAAATGGTCCAATATTGGTTATTTATGATCACCTAACCAAATCTTGAAATTTTCTAACTATAAGGGAAGATTTACCACTTGAATACCATATATCAATTTGTATTAATGAATAATTTAGTATTAATGGAACACCTATTCCATTTTTTTTATTTTTATCCTTGATTTATATTAAAAATATAGAAAAATATTCATCGGTATCTTGATACCGAGCAGTTTTTTAGAACTACATGTCATCCCCTGATTTATGGATAATCAGAAATGAATATTAAAATGTTAGAAGTCATTTTGAGATTATTATCACCAAACATTAAATGTGTGTGGGATTAGTATTTATATTTGGATGAATTTTACTATAATAATATCTTATATTCAATAATTCAAATGGTTCTACATGATTTGTTATATGGAATGATATTTCTTACTGCAACATGTTGGGATGAAGTGGGGGGGAGGAAGCTTTTAGGGCCTAAACTTATTGAGGGGGGAAAGTTAATTGCTATTTAGACTCATATTAAATATACTCAAAGTAGGAATAATAATTATAATGATAATATAATAAAGGTTATGTAATTTCATGCGTGAGATCAAATTTTATTTAAATTATCTCCATTGAAGGTTATTATAAGGTTTGTTAATAAAGGTAAAATGAGCCTTAGGGGCATTAAAACGTTTGAAGTTATAAAAGGAATTAGAACTCATTATTACCATTTGGTAATGAATCCATGTATACATAGATTATTTGATGTGTTCCATATACCATTTTTAAGGAATTATAAGCCATACCCAATGCATTTTCCCACCAATATAAAAAATAATTAGAACCCGATCTATCTTAATGTGAAGATCCCACCCAAATTATTAGCACTATAAAGAAATTATTGAGAATTTGGAGCACTTGAATAGTAATGTTACTTTAGATAAATCACAAAATTGAGGAAGAAATGTGTAAACTAGTGGATTTTATAAATAATAACCACCCTCATTTTATTAGAAATAAATATACATGAAATTTTCCAAAAAAGAAATTTTTATAGGAGGGAAGAGTGAAACACCCCTGATTAAATTATTGTAAGTAAGATTTTAATTATAAAAAAATTATAAAATAATGTAAAATTTTATATTTAATAGCACAAAAATTAAAAATTTATAGGATGGATATTGATTTTTAACATGCTTGATCAAAATAAGCCCAGAATGAGTTTTTGAAATTTCCCATTTGAAATAAAATTTTATGAATAATTTAAAAACTAGTATAGAACTATATTACCATTTAGTTATAATAATATCTTATAATATATACAATTAAACAAGTTTTTAATATAAATTTTTTTGAAATAAATATATGATCATTTTGTATAGAAGGTGATATTTTTCATAAAATAGTTTTTTAAAGAAAAATATATTTTCATTTTAATTAATTAAAATAATAATGAATGATTAACGATTAAAAATAAATTTATAAATTATATATATTAAAATAATAATTTATATCCATGTAATTATGAAAACTAGTCATATAGTTAATATAATATCATGTTATGCTTAAAAATGCATTTCATGAAAAACCATTTTTGACATGTTTTATGGATAAATTTTAAAATTAAATTATTCCACTTTTATGAATTTAATTTTGTAAAATAGGTTAAATATTTGGAATAATCATGTAAAACTTTTTTAATATGATCATTTTTCATTTCTTTTCATAATTAATAGTCAAAAGAGTATAAAATTTACCATGATTAAGGTTAAAACAAATATATGGTGAATTTACCTAAAAAGATAAGGGTTAAAATGAACTAAGAACTTTATTTAAAAATTGGATTGATGTATTTATACCATACCCTTATATAATTCTAATATTATCTTTATTGGAATCCATTTTTTAAGAAAGTGACTTGACATTATTTTAAAACTCTGAAAAATTACAATTGTTTGACTCACCTCAATTGTAAAAGGGCACCTCCTCCCCTCCCTAATTCACACATCTTAATACATATATCACTAAAACACCTTAAAATATATAAATAAAATATCCTTAAACACTTTATAGTGATTATATTCATCCAAAAATACCAACCCTGGGGTTATTAATAAGATATCCAAATGAGGTTTTTCTTTGCGAAGGTAGTTGTCCTCACCAATATCTTTCTTTCTTTACTTATTCTTGTAAAACCATCATTTATATGACAATAAATAAATTATAATAACAATATTATATAACATATAAATATATTTTATTATTATAATGGAATAATATTTATCCATATGCTTCTCCATTAAATGGGAAACAAAATCATCTCTCATATATACGTCGGACTACCACCTTATGAACCGAGGTAATTTGATTTCCAACACAGATTCATATGGATTTTCATGATAATGGAAATAATGAATAGATATTTTACTTATGACATGATATTTTCTAAAAAATTAATATATAATAACTTTTTTACCCATTCATGCATAATTAAATGATAATGCCACTCCAGCATATGTATGACCCACCATCTCCACGAAGATATGTTATTCATTTTCCATGTAAAAATTTGTAGAATGATTATAAAATTGTATATAGTTATTAAAAATTATATTTATAACATTAATATCATTATATGTATAAAGTATATATACCCAATATATATAATAACAAAAAATTACAGTAAAACATGCATGAGAAAATAAAACAATTTAAACTCAAAATAATGGTAATAATGAAATATTATTAGAGAAAAGGTGATAAGAATTAATAAGAGGAACATATATGATATTTTAAATATTAATATGGTTATTTTATAATTTAATAACATGTTGAGAACCATTATACATGATTTTAAGTAATGTTCAACTAAATTGAAGCGTAATATAATGGATTGTGTCTCAACTTCTATTTCATTGAGGTATATATGATATTATGTATAAATTTACTTTTATGTGTTTTATATAATAAAAATATGTTATATTTAAAATTAATAACTATTTATTAATTGTGATTAATGTTTTAAATCATGTTTATTCATTCAATAACTAACCATTTAAAAGTTAACAAAGAGTTAAGGATTTATTTTACAATCTCAATTTTTTTGGGATTGAATTAATTTTCATTAAAGGAATATTATAATTCAACCTCTATAAAATTAATCTATTTTATTATCCTTTTTTTATTTAAGGAGATCCAATATTTTCATCAAAATTTTCCCCCTTTATAGCATGATTCAAGCAAAGAAATTTTTATAAGAAGAAATAATTTTATTTCTCTTTTGTTGGATATATTTTTCTTCCATGTTTATATTTCTTCAAATTGTTTTACAAAAGACCTTTTATAACTCAAATAATTTATTAAAAACATATAATGTTATCCTTTAGTTATTAATAAGTTTGAAATGAATCTTTATTTTGTTTTTTGAAAGGTATATTTTCAAGTTTATTTAGAAAAAAGTCAAAATAAATGTTTTTAATTTATATAACCTTGGAGGGTATCCACACTGCCATAACAATTTCACAATATTTATCTGCTTCTACAAGTTGAAATTATTTTATAATATTAATATTTAAAAAAACTATTATTTCTATATTTCACTTCTACTTTCTTTATTTTTTTAAAAAATATTATTTTATTACAAAACCTATATTTTCGATCAATCGATGGTCATGTATTATCTATTATTAATTATTAGGTCATTAACATTATCTTAAAATGGTAATTTTTTGATTTATTTATAAATTTTGTTTCCTTTAATTGTCTATATTATTTACATCATGGATATAATAATTTCATAAATCATATACCATTTTTACCTATGGCATTTTACTATGAATGTTATCTGATAGGCTATGGAAAATATTGATAAATATGTATTCTTTACTCAATATGGATATATATCCATAAGGAATAGTATTTTTGGTTTTAATTGATCATTTAACATATGAGGAAATCATTGTACATATAGTGATGGATGGGTCCAATTATAGATGGACCCTATATTCATCTGTAGTTTTCATGAGATAAATCATTTGGGAAAACAAAATGGATTTATGGTACCCCTCAATTAAACTGCCTTGGAACAAATCATTGATGATATAGATATCATGATTTTTGAGATCATGATGTAAAATATTATTCATTTCCTTTATTATGAATTAAAATATTATTATCCCTATGATTATTGAAATGATATTATACAAGTATTCGTTTCATTCTCATATTATCAATAAATGGAATGTGTTTTTAGATAACAGCCTTTCCATATTTATTATTCCATATTTACTCATGATAGATTCCATTGTATATAAGCCTTAATGGGAATTTTTCATCACCCCTATTTTTTCCATTCCCCATGTCATCAAGAATAATTCTTTGAAAGATCTTCAAGGATGTAGAAAATTAATTTTTTTTTATTAATTATATTTTATTCCCAATGTAAAATGTGAATCATTTATATACCTAGATCTCATAGACAAATACATTGATAAGTAAATTGGGATTAAATCCCTTGTATCTATCCAGGGTAATATGTAGACATAGAAATTGATTTATTTTAGATGGTGTTATTACATATAGGCTTGAAATATATTCCCTCTTCCTAACATCTCTAGAGTATTCAATGAATCCCCTTGGTGCCCACTAATGAGGACTGATAGCAATGGACATTTAAAATGAATAAACCTATTTGATAAAGCTATTTTATAATTTTTGTTTATTTTCAGATATCAAAAATGAATCTCCAATTGATTATGTCAATGGACTTCAAAAATTGAATTTTGAAAACAAATTTCACATTCCTCACTTTATTCTTTATAATTTTTATGCATTTATAATTAGTGAAAAAATAATAATGCTTCACTGAGGTATGAGACCAAACTTATAAAGACAAATTAAATTCCCAAAACATTTCCCCATCCTTAATTACAAAATATTTCTAAAGAACTTGGGAATATTGATCCCAACTAAAACCAACCTAAAATATTTAAAATCAACTATATTTTACTTCTTCAAAATCATAGAAATAAAATATTAGTTTACATCATGTGGTAATGAGGTAGTAATGAAGAACTCTTTTAAAGTGTTTGTGACATCAAAATGCATAATTTCCTAGAAAAATATAATTTTTTTACTGAAACCATTAGGGTTAGCCACATTTTCCGGATTTCAACAAAAAAATACAGATCCAAACCTCATCTTTAGAGGGAACCATAGCTTAGATTTGACTCTACAGTAATAAATGTGAGGAGGGATAATTTAAATGATATTGGGGTTATTTCCCATTCTATCATCACTGTAAATCCTTTTAAAAAAGTGCACTATGACATTTTTAATGTAAATTTTAGATACGATGAGTCTTTCATCATTCTGGATTGAATTAACTTGGATCTTATCCTTTCTAGGTGTATATCATATCCACGCTATTTGAGAATCTAGTTGATTATTAGTCCTCTCTCTGATCATATAGTGGTCGGCATTCCATAAAAGATTACATCTGTACATAGTAATATAATTTGATAGGATATCTATATCAGTTGTGGATATAGATTCATCATTATGTAATATAAACTAATTATAATGAATAATTAAACCTTTTAAGGAGGAATCTCTTTTTGGTATGTCATCATGTTTATTGTACACCCACTATTGACCTTCACTAAATCACATGGAATTTTAAAACATGAAGGATCTGATACTTTCTCCTTTACTTTCATAGATTCTTTCAACTTGTTCTATCATCACATCCCTTCTTTTAAATTATAGAACATGATCTTCCTTAAATCTAAATAAACATGACCAATAATATTTTATTATTTTCAAAACATTGTCGATATTTCATAATGAATTTATAGTGTCGTTTTATCTTTAATTTTAGTGAGGTTAACCTCAATGACATGGGATAAACTCATTTATATCTCAACCAGACCCCTTTTGACATATCCAGACATTATATTATAAGTTTCCCTTTCCATCTTCATAGGTGTTCCCACCACATAAGAAAATTTATCATTGGTTGTGTAGGTGCTAGAATTACCAGTTCTTCCTGAGGATGTGAATATAGACATTGGTGTGTAAGATTCTCACAGTAGTGGGATCAATATTCTAATGCTAACCTAATATTTTAAACAATCCCAAATTCAAGGTAATATATTTGAAGCTCCATTCTCTCTTCTTACCCACTACATATGGAAATACAATATGGTATAATCCTTGGTCCATGGGGGTTGTCTTCTAATTAGAGAAACACATTCCCCAATCAATCATCTAGAATTCATGGAAAAATTACAAGGTAATTATCCTTTTCAAAGGACAACACAAGAAATTTTGGTGAACTTTAATATATTAATCCTCTCTATAATTGATTCTTGGTTTGCTAAAACAAGGGTTAATCACCCCTTCATGATGGATATTCCTTGGGAGGAGATATAGATATTTAAAAATGATATATTCAAACAAGATCATGTAACTTTAATGAAATAACTTTTCTGGTTATCACCCTCCTTTAGATTTTTCATTTGATATATTACCTTGTCTATATAAATCTAAAAATTCTCATTATTACCAATAAATTCCTCATGTCCCTTATAATGTGAAACCACCTACATTTCTAAATCACTCATCTTAAGGTTTGTCGCATGAACAATAGAAGCATGTCCTGTATTCCTCCCATGTTCAATCTACCTCATCTCACAGAATCATAAAATAAATTTACTAAAAATTTAGTAAATATTTATTATTAAATTTCATTAAATAAAAATTTGAATAATATTTTTCAAAACATGGTTATTCTAATTTATACTAACAATTTAATGGCTATGTTTTAAAATATCATGATTAGTTTTAAGAAATGTGTTTATTTCCAATCAATCTCTCAAACTCATAAAATTTATTTAAATATAAATATATTCTACATTTCTAGAGTGTTATATTCTATAACCTTAAATAAATATTTTCCTTGAAATTTTAATTATCTATTACTAGAATTAGTGTATCATGAAATAGTAATAAAATGTCATATGGATTCCACCATGATAACTAATTTCTATTTCACTTCTATAAAATTTTTATTTTCTATTTGATGGTTTATAAAATCAAGTATATATACATATAAGACTCATGGATTTACCAAAACAAACTTTATAGTGAACCAATGCTTTCCACAAAAGAATCGATGGATTAATCTTCTTCTTAATGTAGTTGAGGAAATCATCGACCATTAATGTAGATAAACAACATAAAATACTTACATTATTTCATTCTATTTCATTAGCACAATTTAATCCTTTTTTATGATTTGATCTATTTTAACTTCTATCTCATTTCTTACTCTAGGGAATTAATATTCAAGATGAGTTTTTCTTTCTTGAAGAACTCAAATTAATTTCTAATGAGTCATAAGAAACTGAAAAAATAACAAGTCGTTCCATATATATCTAGATATATACTAAAACCAAAATGGTTCGAACAAGTAATACATATGGGTAAATATTTATATGATATAATAACAAATTTATCTCTAATACCTTAAAAATAATACCAAATTTTCAACTTGAATCATTCCATAAATAGTTGTCCTTAATAATCCTCCAAAATTTGTATGACAAAATTCAAAACCCAAAAATCTGAAAGATATGAGGAAATATGTTTTTCCTAGATCATCGTTAACATTTATACCTGCCTGAAAATCATTTTTTTCATTTTCCAAAGGTCGATTTAAGGGTTGCTGGTACCCAATACAGAACTACACCAATTTACCACTCAAGACATCCACATCAAAATCAAAATTCAAAAATCCAAACTGAAATCATGAGGCAGCTGCCTCGAGCCACGCACCCACCATTATACTGCACACCTTGTGCCTCGATCTAGAAACCAACAACACGCACCATTATTCATAGTAGGACGTCGGCGGGACCACAGCCGTCGTCGTCGCCGAAGGGTTTTCAAACCACAACCACCATCTCCAGCATTCCAGCGTCTTCCAACCATCCAAATCAGAGAAAAATATAAAAAAAAACAACAACTTGCAACCAATGTGACAATTTCAGCGAGGAAACAAGGTTCACGACTGCCGAATAACCAGAACAACACCACAAATCACAAAGGAAGCAAAAATCGCCGGATGGGATGAAGTAATTCCTCAGAAACCCGAAGCAACCGTAGAAAAGGAAAGCAGAATAATGTCACCATATATCCAGGAGGACTCCCGTTGCCCAGATCTCGTCGCCGCCATCCTGTTCGGACTCGGAGACCGCAGCAAACCACCAACCACACACACCGAAGTCAAGGCGGAGACCTCAGAATTTCAGATCTAGAACCTCAGACATGGTCTAGCACAGTGATGCCATGAAATCCCTATCCAGCGAAATCGGACGAGGAGAGGCAAGTAACGGTGAAAAGGGAACATTAATAATATTGTTATTATATCACATTTCAAGCCCATGGTATTATTTAAGAAAAAACTATCTCTGAATAATTTTATATTTAACAATCTGAACATTAATATATAGAACATCATTTTTCAATGAGTGAATTCCTTGTCAAGAAATATAGTCATAGAAAAAATCAATAAATTCATTATTTTGGGACTATTATGTAATCTGACTTATTTTAAAGGCCATTAAGAATCATAGTTTATGTTAATATAGTAATTGTGAAATTACCATTAAGATTAGTATATAAATGGTTCTAATGAAGTCAAATTTACACATATTGAAGAAGTGATGGCCTCGACTAGATAGATCATACCCTATCAAGCCCATTTATCATAGATTACTAGGGAGATAATATCATGAGTCTTTAAACTTATCTAAGCTCATGCTGAGATTCAAAAACTAAAGCATGAGTGAAACCTTTTATAGTAAAAGTACAAGATCATCAAGATCATGGCCCAAAATATGTATATCGAACCACCCTAAGGAAATCTCACCATCAAACACCTTACTCTACGGGAATTAACTAGTGTAATAAGAGTTTACGTCTCTAAACCCTAATAGTATACAATTTTATATTTTTATTTTTAACAAAATAATTTTCATATTTATCTTTTGTGTTATTACTTTTTAGATGATTATATATGATTTTAAAAAAAAAAATATTTTAGTACGATAAAACACGAATTTTATTTTTGGAAAATATATAGTTTCAATCAAGACACAATTCGTTGATTAATTCACAAATTTTCAAAATAAATTATATGTTAATATAATATTATTATGAAATCATATTTATTAAATATGGAGGATAATGTAATTTGACAACATCAAATACAATTTTTATAATGATCAGAAAATGCTTATTGTCAAAAAAATAATTTTTTTAATAAATTGGTATATTTTAATAAAACATGTAAACTGTCATATTTAGAGAAATATTTTGTAAAAATATATACTATTATTGGAATCAACATTTTGAGATTATTTAATTGTTATTTTTTCATAATTTTCTAAGATAGTATAATTTTTGGGTAAAAAATAAATACCTTATTATTATACGATATGTATTATGACATTATAAAAGCCTAAAAAGGATTTAATAAAATAAATAATGAGTATCCATGAAATAAATAATGTTTCCACTTTAAAATGCTGTGTTTTTATTTTATTTTATTTATTTTATAAATCCTTAATGAATCCTTCAAATCTTATATTATATTTTAATGTTTTGAAATCAATTATTTATAAACATGAAACACATCCACATCACCATGGAAATTATTTGAATGTGTTAGATTATTAGCCTTATAAAATAATGAAACCCAATCCTCTTTTTTTGAAATCATGGTACAAAACCATGATCAATTCTGTGGTTTTTATTACTTTATAATATAGATACCAAAACCTACGTTTTGAAATATATAAAAAATTATTCTCTCATTTTCTATATACACCAAAAAACACAACCATTCCTCTACACTAAAAACATTTGGGGATTAAATTAACTCTACCATTTTGTATCTATAGACCTCCCAAGGTGACCCTAATATCCGAATAATCTACTCCCCTTCTTTTAGAAGCACATTCTCTAGGTTAGGGATTCTCTCATTCTCCTATTATTCAAGAAACTTATTTATGTAATTCCTTTTGATTTACTATTTTATAATTATGGATATGTTTCTAAATATCCATATTACTCTTCTTATGATTACCAATTAATAATATACATCATTTTCTATCATTAACTGATCCTATATTCCATTATATACCATTGTTATGATACCAAAATTATCCTATGATTTTCCATGAAAAACAATTTTGTGGTGAATACTCATACCCATTTCCATTCAATATTATTCATGTAGCAATACCTATCCTTAATTTATTAAGTATTTAAGTTTATTTAACTTGTACTCCTTGATCATGGGGTTAAAATTGATAAAATTCATCCTGATGGTGTATAATTTATGTGAAACACTTATGCATGTTCACTAAATGAATGTGACGGGTGGGAATGGAATTATATAGCCCTCTTATGAATTTAGTAAAAAAAATCCTCATGATATTCCATGTATGGAGAGAGGGAGGTTATACTAAGAATGTATTTTATGATGTCTTTGAGTTTATCCATGACTTGTGATTATGATGTCAAATTTTATGTTGTTTCTACATTACTATGTTGCCTTTATGTTATCATAATATATAATTATTTTATGTTAATTTTTATTATTCTCACTACTCTTATATTACCTTGATATGTCTTTTAGATCACATGTACTAATTTACATTATTCTATTATTTACTTACTCCCTTAATGGGATTTATAGCTCACTCCTTCTTATGTGCATCCCAAAGTTATCTCATTCCATTTTGAATGATCCATGCAATATAATTTCATGTTATATAATTTTATAAATAATTTTTATTAATTTATTTTTGAATTTTTTATGATATTTACCTAATTGACCAAACACAATATGCCTCATAGTCTTCTGAAGTAGTATTTAGAATATCTTTATATAATAAATCTTGAAATAAGGTGCATTAATGCTATGGGTTTTCATAATTGGAATCATAGAAAACTATAGTTATTTTTTTAGTATTGGGATTATAAAACATTATTAAAATTAAAAGGGATAACACTAAACATACGAAAATGTCCCTATATTTTTAAAAATATTGAGTATGTGTTTTCCAAGAAAATTACATACTTGTGTGGATCCTTCAAGTGGATGTGGTTATAACACATATATACCTATGGGTAATAACCCTAAAAATGGTGCATTGAGAGAGACTTGATATTCAAATGGTTCCTGAAAATGGACCATGTTGCAGACCTAGTTTGACACTAATATGAGATATGATTTAGTAAATTCACAAGCACCTTACAAATCATTATAATGGGAATAAAAATTACCAAACAAATTATGTTATGAAATATATCATGGATAAAATAGATAGAAACATATATATACATAGGTTAAGTGGTATATAATTTTTTTAATCCCTTAAATTGTTATAGTTTCCATTTTATTCATTTAATAGTTCGAGAATTTTAATCTATATGTCTATTTTGGATGTAGTAATCAATTAGAATGAAAATAAAATAGTGAAAGGATTAATTATCATCCATAGTTTTATGAATACTTTCATATCACACATGTTGAATAGAATTATTCTAAAACCTCCTCAAAATAAGGAAGTTAAGTCATCGATAAAGATATACAATCAGTCAATTTATGTATCTGAAGCATATAACTAATCCCTTGTGAAATGTTTTGGGTTGAACTTCCCAATGAATCTTGTGCTACTACCTTTAGCAATATTTGATGTAATTATTGATATATATTGAATTTATTTATATAAAACCAACATAAATTTCTAAGTGAGGGTAATAACCCTCTATATCGAGAATCATCCTTCTATCTATACATGTTCAAGGGGAAGGATGATTCCCCTTTTGTATCATCATCAAAATCATGGATATTTTTTCCCTGTGAGAAATAAAATATTGCTCAAATGATTGAGACTAATGGTAAGAACAACCTTTAATAAATTTCCATTTTGGGGGAATATTTTATGGTGTTTCTTGAAAAATTACCTAGTCTTCCTCTTTATTGAGAGGTTGAGTTCTCAATAGTGCATATATTTAGATCCTTGATAATATCAAAAACTCTATACAGAATGGAAGTTTGTTGAAATTGATGAGAAAAAAAGGAAAAATTAGAGGAGAATATGGAAAAAAGGGTTTATATACCCAATTGCTTCACATTGGTGTGCATGATTCTTTTTTACAAGATGAAGGATGGGTCGATGTACCTCTACAATAATTATTGTTTTCTCAAAAAGATCACATTAAAGAACATGTATCATTTTCCCTATATTGATGATTTTTTTATTATCTATGTGGATCTCCATACTTCTATAATGTGGATATTCAATCTCAATATAATCAACTAAATATGAATAAATAGGATATCCAAAGTACTATTTTTTGTATATGGTATGGGCACTATAAGTGCACATTGATTCCATTTGGACTCACTAATGCTCCAAAAATATTCATGTACTTAATGAATGATTACCTTGAAGAAAAATTGGTAGTACTTATAGAAGATATTCTTATCTACTTCTAAATTAAGAAGGAAGATGGGGATCACTTAAATATTGTACTAAAGACCCTACGAAAGAAAAGTTTTCTGACATGTATAGTAAATGTGGGTTCTTGTTGTAGAAAGTAGGTTTCATGGGGAATGTTACCAATAAAAAAGAGGTATATATTGATTTGTCCAAAACATAATCAATTTGAGGATGGGCCATAACAATATTTGTGATGTAAATCTATAGTTTCCTTGGATTATATGGGTATTATCATCAGTTTGTGGGAAACACATCATAATTTTCAAGAAAACAAACCATTATTACATGGAATAGATTCATGTTTGTCTAGAATAATGAATGTGAATAAATATTTAATGTGATGAATAAGAGGTTAATAACTACACATGATATCAAATTACCCACTAGTGATAAAGGATTTATGATCTATAGTGATTCATCTAAAAAGGGATTCAGTTTTGGACTCACGGAATATTAAAAACTAATAGCCCATACCTCCTACCAATTAAATATCCATGACAAGAACTACCCAAAAATGATCTAGAATTTGATGTAGTGATCTTCATGTTTAATATTTTTTAACATTAACTCTATGAATACAATTGTGAAATATATATGGATCCTAAAAGCCTCCACTATACATTCACACAAATAGATCTTAATATACTCTAATAAAGGTGATTGGAGATGATCAAAGATTATGATTTTTTAATCCATTACCATTATGGGAAGGTGAAAATGTTTGAGATGATCTAAATAGAAAGGAACCCCAACACAGTCCTTAATGAGGAATGAAAGGGATCCAATCCCCCTGGATATTAAAATTTAGGATATAGGAAAAATAGTAGGATATTAGTCTTACCTTTCTCAAATAAATTCCCAGACATCTATTATTTATATGATCAGGGTGGCTCATAAGGATGATGTGGTGCTACAGAAAAATATACAAATATTATAGAGTTAAAAATTGCCAAAGATTATGTTATAAGGTTTGGAACCCATATATGATTCCCATAAAAACCCAAACTTATGGTAGAATTATATATTATTCAAATAGGTCATCCTTCTCTATTCATCCAGGAACCACTAAGATATATAGAGATTTGAAAAAAAGATATATAGTGGGATAAATTGAATAGGGAGATTACAGCATTTGTATCTCAATTCATGGTATTCTGATAAGTCAAGGGGGGGAAAATATAGGTGGGTATGATTAAACCATTTCCCATACTAGTATGTAAATAGGAAAACATAACCATTGAATTCATTATAGAACTGCCTAGGATACCTAAAGGCCATAACACCAACTTGGTAGTATTAGATCGACTTAATAAGTAAGTGAATTTCATTTCCATCCCGGGATATATATCTATTGAAACAATTGTCATTATATTCATAATAAAAGTGGTAAGATGCATTTATTTCCACACTCTATTATTTCTGATCGTGATCCAAGGTTTACCAGGAGGTTTTGCAGAATCCTTCTGTAAGTGATTGATACAGAACTGATCTTCATCATTGGTTATCATTGTTAAATTGAGGGTCTGTCTAAAAGATGAATTCAAACTCTAGTGTATATGCTGAGATCATGTTAAATAGACTTACAAGGATTTTGGGACCAGCACCTTCCCATAGTGGTCTTCTCGTATAACAAAATTTTTAATTTTAACATTGAAAAAACCTTAAGAATCTATGTAGGGGAAGAGGTGTTAATCACTGACATGATGTGATGAAATTGAATAGAATAATTTTATGGGACTATATGAGATACAATATATGAAAAATAAGTTTCAAACCATTCAACATCGTATAAAATCCACTCAAATTCAGCAGAAAATTAATGAATCCAATCGTCAATAAGAAAAGGAAATTAAGGGATGAGATAAAGTGTTCTTTGGAAATCATAGTGGGAGAAGTCATGAGGTTTGGGAAGAAGGGAAAGTTTGTTCAAAGATATATCTACCCCTTTTAGATCCCTTATCGCATAAGATCAGTTTCATGTTGACTAGGATTCACACCTAACATATCTCAAGTACATGATGTGTTCTATGTTTCCCTCTTGAGGAAGTACATACAAAAACACTCACACATACCAAATCTAGAGGTAGTTTTGTCATAAAATGATCTATCATATAAAAAGAATCTATTGAATATCATATATTATGGATAAAACGTTCTATGAAACAAGAAAAATCATCTGGTTAAAGTGTTATGGTTGAACCATAAGTTTGAGGAAGCGCCCTGGGAATTAGAAGAGGTGATAAAACACAAGTACCCTAATCTATTTTACTATATGAAATGAAAATTTTGAGGGCCAAATTTTGAATGGGGAATAATGTAATGAACGGAATTTTTATAAATTAAACTACCTTTTTCAATAAATAAACTCCCTATATAGTAATTTCTCTATAAAAAAATGAACTACATTAGTTATTTTGGGACTATTATATAATCTTTCATATTTAAAATACTATTAAGAATCATAATCGTTGATAATATAGAAATTGTATAGTGAATATTACAGTTTTTATATAATGAGTTATGATAAATTCAAATTGACATAGACAGATGAAGTGATGGGATCAAATTGTAGGACTATACCTTATAGTGCCCATTTACCATTGATTCCAAGGGAGATAGTATCACTAGGATTTTCCATTGACCAAGCCCAAGATGATATTCAAAACCCGAAATATGAGTGAAATCGTCTATGGGAGAAGTTCAAAATCATGAAAACCAAATTCCAAACCATGTATGCTGAACCAACTGAATAAAATCTCACCCTCACACACTATACCTTTAGGGCACTCGCTAGTGTTATAAGGTGTTTTGTATCTAGACCCTAATAGTATAAATTTTTATATTTTTTATTTATAATAAAATAATGTTAAAAATTATCCTTATTATTTCTACTTTTAAAATTATTTGAAAATTAGTTTGATAAAAATTATATCTTAATACCTTGGAATACAAATTTGTTTTTGGGGAATAAATAGTTTCAATCCAGACACTCTTATTTTATGCATTACTAACTTTTTTGAACTAAATTATACTTTAATAAAATTATAGGTCGCTAGGGGAATGGGATTGTTATTCTTGTATTTTGATGTTATGGTTGTATGATTTTACCTTGGGTGATGCAGATAGAATTTTGGATTTATGATTTATGAGTTTTGTCTCTTGACCCATCATAGAGAGGCCTATGTTTGGATCCTATCCCTTTGGCATGGGGCCATTGTTCATGAATCATGGTAGGCATGTTGGATTCACATTACTAATGTGTTCTTACCTATGGTTCATTTCTGATAAGAGGATAAGTCTTTATAAAGTCAACAACAATTTATATGGTGTTTTCCCATATAACTTATCTGTGAAATTCTACATATATAGAACATGGGGTATTTATTTTTTAAATAAATTCATATAGATATTATATAAAGAGGTTCTATAGTGTTGGTAATATAATCCTTTCATCAAGGTATGTATGGAGACCCATGGTGGATCAGTGCGAGAATTTGATTCCCATGTGATAACTCAATGAGGGTATGGTATTTCTGAGAGGTAATAGAGGGATGAGAAATAGTTTCCCTATAGATGTGTAACCGCATGGTTCATTGGTATTAGTTTTTTTAAAATTATTAAAAAACCTATATTTATTTTTTCCCATTTAGCTCCTTTGTTAAATTCAACTTAACTAGACGAGAATTGAGGAAAGCCCCAGGAAATTCCTTGTTCTTGGTCTGTGAAGCGTCAAAAGAATTTCAAGAATAAAATTTTGTTTTTATGGAAGGATTTTTTATATTACTAGCCTTGCAGTTCTCCAAATTAACTTTCATATAGTGCACTGGGGTCATGAGTGGACACTTGAGTTTTGGGGATGATTCTTATGTGGTGGGTGATTGTGTGGTTAACCTTTTCATGAGTGAGATGCCTTGGGATATTCAGTGATCAGGACATATATTGGGGGCATGTTTAATAGGTGAGGCATGTGATCCTGGGAATGATAGGATATGACTCGTGGGACCATGAGTCAAGTTGTGATATTGGGTTGTAGAAGAAAACATAGTCATTTGGTTAGTTGAGATCAAGCAGTATTGAGAGTGACAACCTGTGATTGGGTTCTTAATGAATCACTTTTCCTTAAGTAGGCGAGTAAGAATTAGTGATAATTTATGGGAAATTTCTTGGTTTATGAGGGTGGTGCACACTGGTTCTATGAGATGCCCATTTGAGTAGTGAACTAATGTTCAAGACAAGTGCAGGTCTATTTGGAGTTATTTAGGTTGAGGATAAACCCAAGAGATGTTGTGGTGTTGATATGCATGTGCTCATGTAGACCTAAGGTGATATGTAAAAATATGAGATGTCCCTTGGTGGTGAGAGGTGACATCATTGATGGATTAAGGGACTATGGTATGGTCAACCCAAGTGGAGGCCTTGATAGGTATTGTTAGGGATGTGTAGTGTCAAAGGGTGACAAGAAAAAGCATGGATCAGGTGGTACGACATACATGTGGTGTCCAAACCAATTGGGGTCAGCACTTGAGGTGAGTTATAAAGGAAGTCGCATAGTGGGAGTATGCCATTGGATGTGGGAGGATGTGATACATGTTTTTGATGGATTTTTAAAAGTAGATAATGGAATTCCTAGTGATTTGGGAATGGGAAGTGCTTAGTACTTCATATTGGAACTCATGGGAGAGTGGGATAACCATGTATAGTCGTTATTTTTAGTAATTAATGATGTTTGGGTCATGTAGATTGGGGGTTAGGTGATAATAATGACACTCTTATGGAGGGGAGTTTCATATCATTCATGGTTGAATGAACCTTATGTTGGATGGTTCATGGATGCTATGATATTAGTTGGTGGATGGTTAAGGTGATGTCAAGGTATTGGTAAATAGTAAGATCTGCTGATATATGGTTCCTTGGATTATAACTCATTTGAAATTTACACATGTATTTGGATGGATTCAATGTATTGGTTTGGAGATCAGGGCAGTTCTAGTTTGATTAAAGGGTGATTCGTGGGATGGTATTTGATTCATGATGTGACATAGGGGTGAATCATGGTTATCATAGGATTTTGAGGGTGCATTTTGATTTATATCCTAAATTTAGGTGTGAATTGCAGTCCACGACATGATTCAGGGGTGAATCCTGGTTTTTCACCTAATTCAAGGTGTGAACTGTGATTCATGATGAGATCCAGTGTGGGAATAAAGTGGTTAATCATAGATATGGTGTAAGTTAGGGAGAAAATATTGAAAATAAAGGGATGTTGGTTTCATAGTTTATGGTTTGATTGGGACCCTATGTGTGGGGGGGTTGGTGGAAATTATGAGTTTAAGGAAACTATTATTTTATGGATTCATCGAAATCTATGATCGGACAATCTTGAAAAAAAAGATTAGGTTCAACTAGAGATGCACAGTGGAAGTACATCTAGAGAGACATGTGGCATGCGGTTAAGGTGGTGTATGGATTGGACTTGGAGTTTTGGATAAAATTCACTGTGGCTGGACTTGGTGTTTAGAGATGCATAGTGGAAGCACATCTAGAATTCAATTATGGAATTTGAGTAGTTCTTCATGAAGTGATGATTGAGGTGGTTCAGGTGATGTTGTTTTAGGATTACCATAGCTTCTCAAGGATGATAAGAGTTAAGATGGGGAGTTTGTAATTCCCTATGGATTTCTTGGTAGTTACATTTTGGTAGAAGTTTTAATTTTCATATGGTGGATAGTTTATTTTGAGAATCAATACTCATAATGAGGTTCTAAGCATTTTTATTTCCCAAAAACTATTTCTGGATAGTATTTATTGTTCAATAGATGTTATATGTTTCTAGGAATATATAAGAGAAGGGATTTGTGGTCAGGTTTCGGCAGCATTATAGTAGCTTCCCATTCACGATGTTAACCCCTTGTTCACATTGTGAAAGTTTTGGATAAAGGAAGGGACCCTCTACCTTGAAGGGTTTATGGTGTGAACCATAATTTCACTCTGTGAAATGGGTTTTGATAGTTTTTTAGAAAAATAAATACGGGTTTCTCCCATTCATTTTGGCCGATAAGGAGTGTGCACGAGGAGGACCATCTCACCTACTCCAATCCTTTTCCTCCTATTGGACCCCCTACTAGGGATTGGTGTTTATAGGGTATTTTATTTATGTTCCTCTCTCTTCTTTCCTTTGTTTTGGTTCCCAATTTATATCCCTAATTTTTACTCAATGTTGGATGGGGTTTAGTGTCAATTCCACCAAAGCAAGGTAGAATTAGCCAAAATAAAAGGGGGTTTCGTGTGCAGTGGCTAAGGGAGGACCCAAGGTGTTATCACTAAAAAAATATATCAATTAGGGACGTTTTTTTACATTAAAAAATTTATAAATATCATTAACTCATTTACTAATGTTTCTGGAAAACATCACTAAATAAGGTGTCGCTAATTTATTGACTTTTAGAGACATCGCCAATTTAGCGATGTTTATAAACATTGCTATTTAGAAATGTTTGTATATGCTGCTAAATTGAAGATTTTTATAAACATTAATTTTTAGTAACACCTCATTCACTGATGTTTCCAAAAAACCATTGGTAAATATTCTTCTTTAAATTAGTGACATTTATAAACATCTCTATTTAGAAATTCATCATTTACCAATGATTTTTCAAAAATAAATATCACAAAATTTGTAATGTTTGGAGAATTTACTATTTTGCAACACCATATTTATCGATGTTTTCAAAAAATAATTGTAACTTTTTGTTTCTTTTGAAATATATATTTTATTTCCACCGATATTTATTTATTTTGAAATTTATAATTTTTGTTTTACACACGTTTATTTTGAAATTTATAATATATATGTATTAAATTTATATAAATTTATAATATATATATATATACCCCAGACCGCATCCCCCCAATTGCCTCCTTCAATCCCGTCCATTACCCTCTTCACACCCCGACCCCACCTCACATCCAGTTCCCCCTCACATCTGCGTCATGTACCCCCTATCCCCCTCCCGTTCCTTATCCAGTACCCCACCTCATCCACCCAATCCCCCTCTCATCTCACATGCCGCCACATCCACCCCATCCCCCTCCCATCTCACATCCAGTACCCCCCCCCATCAAATGCCCCTGCCTCATCCACCCAACTACCTGACCTCACTACTCCTGCACGTCCCTAATAAAAAGGGCATGCATTATAGTTTGATCACTACACCTCCACAATCTCAACAAATAAACTGACCAACTCACCTTTTATAATTTTAGTAGTACAATTGTATTACATTATATTTATAAATATATATATATAACTAGATTTCAGTATTTATAAAATTAATATTATATATATATTTATATACATACATATATATATATATATTGATATTGATATTATATTATATATGTTTACATTTTACATATATATTTATAAATGTTTATATTCTATGTTTATATATATATATATTATATTTATATTTTATGTTTATTTATATGTTTATTTATATGTTTATTTATATGTTTACTTATATGTTTATTTATATGTTTATTTATTTATGTATGTATATAAATACATATGTTTATATATATATAATTAGCCACATTTTAAAACACAGGTAAAAAGTAGTTATGTTTTCTTAAAAAATGACTATATTTAAAATATTTAATTGTATTATTTATATTTATATATTTATATATATATATACATTTCAGAATTTAAATTATCATATTATATAGATAATTTTATATATTAATATACATATTAATATGTGTGTGTGTGTGTTTATATTTTATATTTTATATTTTATATTTTATATTTATATATATTTATATATATTTATACATGTTTATATTATATTATATATGTTTATTTTATGTTTATATACATGTGTGTGTGTGTGTGTGTATTTATACTTTAGATTTTATACATATAAATGTTTATTTTAGGTTTATATTATATATATGTACGTTTATATTTTATGCCTAAATATATGTTTTTATTATATATATATATATATATCTGTTTATATATGTTTATATTTTATATATATTATTTTTTTATAATGATATGTGTGTTTGTGTGTCTAAATATATATGTGTATGTATACATATATATAATTATAATTATATATACATAATTATATAAATTTTAAAACACTGGTAAAAATGCCACAGAAATTACCACATTTTCTTAAAAACATGACTAAATTTAAAATATATGAGTATCTATATATATAAATATATGTATGTATATTTATACATTTATATGTGTGTGTGTGTTAATATATATATTTTTATATATATGTTTCTGTGTTTATATATATTAATATATATACATATATGTTTATATTTTATATTTTATGTTTATATTTATATATAATTTATATTATATTTTATTATATTTTACATATTTTCTATGTGTCAAAATATATATATATATATATATATATATCTTTGTTTATATTTTATATATGTGTGTTTATATTGTATAAATATATAAATATATTTATTTATATTTTATGTTTATATATATATATATATATGTTCGAATTTTATACTATATGTGTGTGTGTGCACGCGCTCGCATATATATAATTATCCACATTTTAAAGTGCTGGTAAAAATGTAACTTAAATATCCATGTTTCTTTTAAGTGTCACTAAATTTAAAAAATATGTGTGTTTTTATATAAAATATGTATATGTATATATATATATACGTGTGTGTTTATATATATATATATATATATATATATATATATCTGTGTGTGTGTGTGTGTCTATGTTTATATATATATATATATATATATATATCTGTGTGTGTGTTTCTGTGTTTATATATATATATCAGTATTTAAAAAATTACTATTATATATATAATTGTATATATTAATATATAAATGTTTATATTTTATATTTTATATTTTATATTTTATATTTAATGTTTATATATATATATAAGTTTACATTATATTATATATATGTATATATTTTTATATTTTTCATATATGTATTTATTTTATATTATATTTATATTTATATTTATTTCTTATATATATATGTGTGTGTGTTTATATATCTATATGTTTATATTTTATATTTTATTTATTTACTTATATATGTTTATATATATATATGTTTATATTTTATAATATATATATTTATGTTTATATTTTATTATATATATATATGTTTATATTTTATATAAATATGTATATATATAAATATGTTTATATATATATGTCTATATGTGTGTGTGTGTGTAAATATATGTGTATGTATATACATATATAATTAGTCATGTTTTAAAACATTGTTAAAAATGTCACAAAAATAAATATGTTTTCTTAAAAACATGACTAAATTCAAAATATATATGTGTGTGTATTTATATATAAATATATATATATAAATATAAATATTTATATATTTATACATGTGTGTGTACATGTATATATTTTTATATATATGTTTATATATATGTGTCTCTCTCTATATATATAAATTTATATTTATATCGATGTTGGGAAATGAGCTATATAAAAAAAGCAATTTCTTTAGCGATGTTTCTTTAATAATATCGCTAAATTAGTGATGCTTTTTGAGAAAGGTGGCTAAATTAGCAACTCGTTTCTAGAAATGTGGAAAATATAGCTATTCCTTTTAGAAAATGTTGCTAAATTAGCGACACTTTTCATGAAACATCGCTAAATTAGTGTCAATTTTAGGAAACATCACTAAATCAATAGTGCTTTTAGGAAACATCATTAAATTAGCAGTGATTTTTGGAAAAGGCCTTAAATTAGTATTACTTTTAAGAAAGTCCACTAAATTATCAAGGTTTTCAATAAACATCACTAAATTAGCAGTGTTTTTCAGGTAATTTTTGCTAAATTAACAGTTTTTTTAGAAAACATCCCTAAATTAACGATGTTTTTCATGAAACATCGCTAAATTAGTAATTTTTTTCGGAAATGTCGCTAAATTAGCAATGATATTTGGAAATCATCACTAAATTCATAATTGTTTCTAGAAATGATGCAAAATTAGCTATGATTTTTGGAAAATGTTTATAAATTATTCATGTTTCGAGAAATATGTTGCTAAATTTAATAATTATCAATGTTTTTAAAAAATGTCGATAAAGTATAGTATTTTTGTAGTTTGTATGCTTATCATTGGAATATTTCTTGGTTAAGGTAATATTATGACCTATTTTATTTAGGGTTTTTATTATCATTGAATGAAATTTATGATTAGAAGAATCTCATGTGATAGGTATTTATCTCAAGATGGTGTCAAGAGTTATCCGTAGACCTTTTGTGGCTGTTTGGTCATAGGTTTGGTGTAGAGGGAGTACCTAATGAGTTTTTATTAGATTATGCCTTATTATATTTTAATTAAATATTTAATTATAAATTTTTTTAATTACTTTCAATGTCGCATTCTGTGAGGAAGGAGCTGAGGTTGTAGTACAAGCTTAAATGGGGTGTGGATGGGCTTAGACAAAGCTTAACAGGGCTTGGTATAGATAGTAACTCCTTAATAGAGGTTGGTGGACCCTATGATACAAAACTATATGCATGTCTATTTAGAGTTTATAAACACTATAACTACATGGGTTTGGGAATGGGGTATAAGGACTATTAGAGTCCTTAGGTGTGATAGTGGGCTCGCTTAAGCCTCCAAGGATGAGAGAAAGTTCTCTTTACCACTTATGTTATTTGGGATCACCCTACGCCTATGTCACCAAGGGGAGTGGGCTATGGTTGAGTGTAAAAGAGACATCTAGGAGGTCCTCATATACAATATGATATGTTTAGTAGCCTAGGTTGGTTTCTTAGGGCTAGTGGGAAGTCACTAGAGGCTATAATTGAGTGATGATAAGAGATACGATTTTACATCTCATGAGTGGATATAAACTCCATCTTAAGGTCGAAGGTGAGTCTCTGTGTGCAAAGTTGGTAGGATAATTCCTCTGATACATGGAGTATGTGATGAAGAGGGGTTTACTCTACGTGATGAATTTAGGGACCACCCTTAGGATATGTGCGATGAGACCTGGGGTGGGTCATGGGTTCTAATTTTTACTTTGCATTGAGATGCCAAGGAGGTTTGGATGAGAGATGGAACCCACCAATTGAGGAAAGAGTAGGGTAGAATATGATGGCAATGGGTGTCCCCTGGTTAGAGAGACTAGAATTATTGAGGGACATTGATGAGTTTAGACGGGACCAAGGGTTTGGATCAAATTAGCATACAGTTTGTGATATCATTGAGGGGTGATGGGTTGAGTTAGTATTGATGAGCATAGATATGGGTTGGTACAGAGGACCCAGTGGGATCCCTAAAGGGTGAACTAAGATATTTCATCATGAGGGGGTATGTCTCAAGTGACTAGTTCCCTAGGAATATTAAGACAATTGTGTGATGATCAATGGCTCTATGTAATTGATGTGACCTCCCTGGAGACTAGAAGGGATGGGAAGATGCACTTGTGACCTCTCAAAAGTCTTTGGGGATGGTTTAGTGTGCATGTTTCCTCCTCATAGTCTATGGGGATGGTTCAGTGTGCTTGTGAACTCCCTTGAATGTAATGATGGTTTGATGTGGATAATGGATGTTACCTAAGAGGCTTGGGTCAAAGAAATAGACCTCCGATTAGGGGATGGGTCATGGGGTGATATGTGATGAGACCAATGGACCGTACCTTGAGTGATAATGTAGTGGGTCAATATATGGACATACGACCGTGACATGTGTTTGTGGTTATTATGTCAAGGATTGGGCATAGACCAATCCTAAGTCTTCAGGTATGGACTGGGAATAGGTTATGCTGGCATGAGGTGATGAATGGATTTGGTAATCGTACTGAATTAGGTATAGTTAGGGTCATGGTGGCCTAGTTAGAACCTATTGGTGGGATGGAAGTTTATACCTCGCCAAGTACCTAGGCATCCTAGTTAGATCACGATGACTCGGCAAAATGTTTATTTTATTAATTATTTTCCTCTTTCATACACACACATATGGAATTGTATCTTTAGGGATCTTGGTGAGAACCTACTGATTTATATACTCACACCTTGATCGTCCATTTCGGTACATGTGTAGTCCTTACGTTATCATTTTAGGATATATAATAGGATGTATAAAGGATCATGAAAATGTAGCTCGACTAGTGTGTGGAGACAAGGTATGTGATGCCCGAGGAAGATAGTAGAGCTAGTGTGAATGTGTTTTATTTTGGTTTATTTTGTAAATTGGATTGGCCCAATGGTTAATCAGTGTATGTATATATTGTATGAAAACATCTTGTGTGATATTAGATATGTTTACTATTTATTTTACATACTCTAATGTATATGGATGTGTATGATTCTTGGTTATTACTCATTTTTTGTATGACTTTGATTTAATGGTGTATCCTATCTATTGTATAGATTAGGACCTTGTCACTAGTTGAAATCCTCTAGCATATGGTGAGGTGTTCTTCAGGCTATATGACACCTCGACTTGGACTAGTTCCAGGACAATGAATCATAATATGCACTTAAAAAGAAATCTTTATGCTGATTATCATGTTTCCTTAAAGAGTAATCTTCTACTGATAGAGATCAAAGGCTTTTTTGGAAGAGGATATTGACTAAATTTTTTGTGAAGTGATGCCTTGATTATATATTTTTTTGAATTCCTGAGGTTCATATATACTAAGGGATTTTATATATATATAATAATAAATATTTTGGGTGGACTAGCTAAATTGTTTTATTTTTGGATTTTAGAGTTTCAGTTATCAAATTAATGAAGATGGGGTGATTATATATTGATATTGAATCCAGAAACTGTTGTTTATTAAACAAGCTCATTATTGTAATTTATTTGAAGAATTTTATTCTATTCTGAGGATAACATTATACATTTTAAGAGATACATATACAAATAGGATTTTCAAGGATAAATCATGCTCATTATATTCATTTTGGGGAATCTCATAGATAGTATGGTAATGGATGATACCAAGCCATAACAATGATATTGACATTCATTGTAATAGTGAACCTTGTATATCTCTATGTTGTTATTTAGTTATGTGGATTTGAAAATGAAATCACTGAACGAAAATAATAAACATAAAAATTGTCCATTTTTAAAGTAGTTTTATTAGTTAAATATTTTTATTATCGCTTCAATAATTAGAAAATTTTAATTAATAAATAATTATAAAAGATTAATATTCGATATTTCACCCCCCTCAAGTAAATACTTGTTTTTGGGATGCACAAAAATTGGTTCCTCTATTTCATAAACCCCTCAAATGAAATGATTTTGTGAAACCCTTCATATGGAATTCCTTTAGGATATCCATCAGATAGAAGACCTTTCGAATAACCCTCTATTATGTAAAACTTTAGGAACCATTTTCAAAAAATAAAACACCACAAAATAATAACACACTAATTACATTAAATCAATCATCATTATTAATATATAATTAATAGATGTGGGTGTTAATCATGGGTCTCCTCAGTCAATGGATAATAATGATACCTTTTAATCAAATGGATAATATATTATTTATAGTATAGGGTACTTGATAGGAGTACACCTCATTAATCAAGGAGTTTTTTAAGGATCATTTATAACACCTAACTGTAATGATGGATACCAAGGTAGTGATGGGACAATTCCAATAGATAAATATTTGGTATCTTATATATATGACTTGCATTAGGGTATAAAACTTAACAAGAAATAACTCTAAGTAATTAGGCTTCAAAACTAAAGATTTATGTAGGTAAATATAATTAAGAGCCTCAAAGGTTCTAGTAAAGGTTGTGTCAGATATATCATAAATCACATTGTACATAGAACCCCACTCAAAAAATTCCATATCAATAATATCAAAGAGACCTAGAAAAAAAATAAAGATTCAAACATTGATAATGTAAAAGGTTTATTCTAGAAGTAAAGTATAATTATTATGGATCTCAATATACACATGAAGGGATGTTTTATTATATGAAATGGAAAACTATCATGTATAGTTCATCAATTTTAAAATATTAAAATGGATGTTTAAACACAATTAAATAATAAATTGAAACTTAAAATGAAATATTTCCAGAGGAATAAAATAATGATATATAATAGGGGAATAATAAGTCATTAGCTTATGTATCACTTTCTAGGATTGGAAGGAGAATTCCTTAACCACTTGAGAAATTATTATATAGATATTTTGGAGAAGGATGCAGAATAAGGATATGATCCAGAGTTATGGAGTGAAGATAATGGGGTGGGTAGGTTGGTATTTATAAAAAATCTAGAAAATCCACAATTATAAAATCATCCTAGGCCCATAGACCAATATCCATGGGAAAGATGTAATGTGGAACAAGGGTGAAGAGGGAAGGGGGGAATCCAATAGAAGAGCATAAAAATTATAAAAATTCATGGTAAGTGACCCTATAACAATAAAAATATATGCCTCTATATATAGACCTTCATAAGGGGACTCTAAAGCAATGATAATGTATGCCTATGGAAAAAACCTTTTGAATGGGGACACTATAGGTATAATAATAGATGATTGTGGTTATATCCCTTTATAGGGGGGCCATATAGACATTTTCAAATATGATTGTGGTTATATTCAATTGTAGGGTGACCCTATATCCACAATTATATATAACCATAGTTTTAGCCCTTTTCAAGGACACCTTGTAGCCATAATCATAGATAACCATGGTTATATCCCTTCATTGGGGGACTCTATAGCCATGGTCAAACCTGAACATGGATATATTCATTAGTAGGGGTCCTAATATCCACAGTTATATATTATTGTGGCCATATCCCTTTATCATAGGACCTTATGTCTAGGGTCATATATGACCCTAGCTATAACCCTTTCACATGGGATCAAAATATTTTTAATATATATTAATGATAAATGTATAATTATTAAAATATTGAATATTGAAATATATATATATATCGATATATATATATACATATATGTATATAAAACTTCTAGTGGTGGTGTGGTAGTGATTTAGTAATATATCTGGGTGGTTGACATATCAAAACACAACATGGCCTTTTTTTATTAGCTACTTTTATGGGTGATGTTCCCATGACAATAATTCCACATTGACTAGTCAACCAATATTTATGGGCATCCATCCCTAGAAATTATATCCACATAAAATGATCAATATTCATGGTCATGGTGCTCGTGGTAATAGAAGGTGTGGCTATAGACTTTTTGGTAATATCCATGAGCTGTTGACTATGGTTATAGGATATATTCCTATAGTCAGATAAATACCAGCCACAGGCATTGTGCCCTAGTTTATAAACTATATCAATGGAAATTGGGGTTGTAACCATGAGCATGACCTATGGCTATAACCATTTTTTTAACTTGTGGGTGTTCAATAATTTTTTAATACAAACCTTAGAAAACTAGATTGTGGAAAATTTATTTAAATTATCACATACAATCTTTTGGATCATTTTTATAAATTTTTTGAAATATATTTTCATTTTTAATATTAAAACATTGAACAACCATAATTTTTAAAATTCCGACCTTGAAAAAATTTATTTATTCATAATAAAATAATTTTTAAAAAGGTAAAATATTTCTTAGACATTAAAAATAACATTATTGGGTTAAAAATTTAATTTAATTTCTAAAAATATATTATTTACCTATGAAATGAATTATTTTCATGAAAAAACATTATTTCAGTTATTTCCTCATGTTTATATCAAAATGAGATTGAAAAGCATATTGTGAACACATGCACACCATATTTTACAATTCAAAACAAAATTCATCTATTTTATAAAATTTCATAAAATCTATTCATGCCTAAATTTGATGTATACGGTCCAAATTTGTATCCATTTTAGGAAATTTCACATATAATTTTGAAAAAAATATTAAATTAAAATAAAAAATCCTTTATAAAATGTGTTTTGAGGTAAAATGTTATAATTGACCAATAAAATATATTTTTTATCACTACATCACATGAAAATAGAATTTTATTTGATATTAAAGAAACTTAAAATCATTTTAAAATTTTGATTTTTTTAGTTCAGTGGGTTTTTACGGCAGCTAAATTATTATTGTTTAAGGTAATTTTCAATTATAATGATTTTATTTCCCATAATTGATTTACCTTATTCCAAATGTGACCTAATTATCCTATTACATCAAAAAAAATATAAATTCATCCATATACTGTTAAAAATCATTAGTCTTATTTATTCTATTTTCTATCAATAATACAATATCTTATCTAATAGTTTTATCTTATTATATAGTGATTCTCACAAATATGATAATTATAGGAGACTAAGAGATAAGTTATTTTCAACATGTATTCCAGCTATTTATTTATATATATTTACCACATTTTTCAAGGATTTTGTGTGAATTTATATCGTTAAATTGTAATATAATTCTACAAAAATTAAAAATAATATTTATTTCATTATTTGGTGTGTGTGATTTATTTATTTGTGATTTATATTTCTATTCGGGTTCTTTTTAATAAACTAAACAAACATTTTATATATATATAATCTTAGTTCTTATAGAATTTAAATCCACATAAATAATACATTTAAGATATTAGTTTGGGTCATGTGCATTTATTATAAGTGGTAGAAGTGATTTAATCCATTTTCATGGATCTTATATGCATAAAATACGAAAAATTCATATAAAATGAAATGATGAATACTGTTGTAAACTCATACCATTCACCAAATATCTTCTTAATTATCTTTAATACTGTTTAACACCTTATAATATACTTGATAATGACCACTGAGTGAAATCCAAATAAAATCACCCCATAAAAGGTATCCTTAGGTCAAGATGAATCATTTTTCACACTGATGGGATTCATCCTTCAAACACGACATTCTAGTGGCACTAAAGATTAAGGGGAATGTTAAGAGAGATTACAGTGAATAATAGTTTCATTCAAGCATGAAGTAATTCCACACTATTCCTTTCATCCCATGATAGTGATTTATAATGCACTAGAGGATGTTATTTGGGTGTTTATACATTTATTAATGTGTAATAACGCATGAATAAATGATAATGTCGACTCCATGCATCTAATGTATGAATTAAAATTCGCTAGAATGTTTAATCTTTTGAAATATTTTTTTTATTAATAGATTATGTGGATGAATAATAATGAATTTATAGGCTGAATGAAACAATACACCCTATGAAAATTATTATTTTCATGAAACATATCCATTATATATCATATAATTATATAGATTCAGGAAAATATCCTTCACCCATATAGAAAAAAACCTATAATTAAATTGGGATTTATTATCAAAAATATATTTTAAAAGTGATAAATTGTTTATTTTTAATATATAATTGAAATTTTTACACAATCATCCATCCATGAACAATTATCCATAGAATAATATAGAACATTATTAAACCATAACTAACATGCCACTATATTATTCAAGTATCAACCAACCTATATGTTGTAGTCAATTTTATAAGTTCTTGAGATAGTTAGAAAATATTCTATGTCCTTATGGTGGAAATTATTACTCATCATAAAATTATCTAGATTCCATAACCTAAAAGACTATTTATAATCTCATTGTGCACTATTACCCAAAAATTAAACTCCAACCTTGCTCACCCATCATCAAATTTGCTCTAACACCACCATGATGTGACTTGGACACATAATATCTCTTTTGATTTAGTGGTGATATTGAGGTTGTAACCATATATCCACTTTTTATAAGAATAAGGATGATGATGAAAATCAGGAGGTAATTCCCATAGTAAAGATATATATTTTCCCAATGAATAATATAACAACTATAAAAATATCTAAAAAAAGTGGGAATATATCACAATATATAAATTTATATATATATATATAAATTTATATATATATATATATCACATGTTAATATAAAATCTTATTCTCAATGTAAAATGGCTCAAAATAATATATAACCATCTCTAGGTATATTAATAAAAAAAGTCTTAAATGATTGGTGAAAAATCATTTTGTTGGGGAATTAACAATTAATCACTCCAAATAACTCATACAAACCTATTCTTCCAACACCACAACCACCAAATTTTTTTAAAAATACAAAATTATAGACACATATATCAATATATCACCACAAAATTATTCTTTCCATGGTAAATATAGAAATATCTAGTATAAAATCCCAAGTATTAAACAACACCCAAGTTTAGTCTCATTAATGTATAATAATAGAATAATTAAATAATTAAAACAAACTAATTAATAATTCTCCTGAATCCACCCATGGTAAACTCAACTATATAATATAATCCAAATATATAAATTTATCTTAACATTCATACCCAATGATCAGAAAAAAAAATAATTACCCTTGGGTAAAGATCTCTTTGAAGATGAAACTCACATGAAAAACCAAATGAAAAAACCCTTATCTATGATAAGATTCAATCATCATGAAAAATAATGTATCTTACTTAGAAAAAGAAAAATGCAAACCATACTAATCACAAAAACCACTAGAGTCATCATACTTAATGAGAGAACTCATATAGAGGATCACCACATCAAGTGGTAGTATTGGATTAGAAACCCAACTCCATCCATTTGAATTTACTATCATTATATAATTCTATTCTCTAAATTGAATTTCAAACCAACAAAACTCAACTTAAGACATCCAATAAATCCCTACCTAGTTTTAGGTTTATGCCTTGAAGATTATCATGATACTTGTTTTATGAACTACTTAAACTAAAATACTAAGAAAACATATAAATCATATGTTAACTAAACTCTAAGTTATTATTAAAAATATTTTTTACAATTTTTTATTTGGATATAATTGAATAAGACTTTATTTAGACTTAATTTTTGTATTTTATGCTTAATATGGGATAAGGGATGAAATAAATATAGTTTAGAAGTGTTTGGATTCATTTAGATGGATTTGAAGAAATCTATGATATTGATTAATGAAATTCCATTGTTTATTTCTTCTATTGAGATCAAAAAATAGAAATCTAATTTTTGAAAAATAATTTAAACAATATTTGGCATGGTTTGTTTTTTAAGTTATATCAAATATGGAAATTATTGGAGATGAATAATTTTTTGAGGCCAAGAAGTGATGTGTTGTTGTTGAATTGAGAAATAAGTTTGTTAATATAATTAAGTTTTGTTTATATTATTTTCATTAGTTTTTAGTCCATAAATCACATGGAAATTTTGATTCTTATTTTTAGGTATTATTGTATGTTTAATGAACTGAGATTATTAGATGAAGTTTTATTGGATGTAGATAAACATGTAGTCATCGAACATATGTTTTCATGATAAGACATCAGAAAAAGGTTTCCAAATGAAGTCATAATTTTGAGGTGTCTACATCATCAAACAAATATTTCCATATTAATTTATTATATGGAGATTTCAAAATGAAACCATCAGATAAAGGCTTCTTAACAAAGTTATTAAACTAAGTTTTTTAAGAAGAGTATATTGTACAAAGAATGTTTGTGAGTCTAATTGATGGGAAAATGGATATAGTTATCCAAAGATCATTAGAATAATGATGTTTATGATTATATTGGATAGAGAGAACTAGATAGAGAAATATGAATATCGCTAGTGGATAAATGAAAATATCACTAAACAAACAAGCATTATTTCATCATATAAGTGGTTTGCAAATAGAGGGGAACCAGAAAAATAGGAACCCTATGGAGAAATATCATATAGATCATTATCGAATAAATGATTTCCTATAAATTATTATTAGATGATGTTTTTAGGATATTTATAAATACCTTATAAAGCTAGATATTGTGATGATATTGATAATTAACTTTAATGCATTAATAATAACGATGGAAATTTCAGGATTCTACCAGATATTTTTAGAAGGTTTGGAGATCATTGAATCTAATATTTGAGGAATGTATTTATAATGTTTTTTTATGCAATGTTGTTTTAAGGGATTAAAATTAGTCCACTGAAGGAATACTCAAGTGGGTAACTCAAATTTAGAGTGGGAAATTCAAATTTGAGGTTCTCATTTCTACATTTTTGGAAATAAAATATGTATATAGAGGGGATAAGGTTTATTGTGATTTTGTTTTTGAAGAATTGAGGTTCCAACTAAGAATTTTGAAATATTTATTTATCAAAGAATAAGAAAGAGTGGTATCAGACATAGAGGTACCAGATAGAGAGGTATCAAAGGAGGTACCATAAACCATACTACTAGAGATAGGGATACTGGATAGACTGTTTCCGAAAAGATAGGTACTATAAAAATAGTTAATTAAAGGATAAGTTCCAAATTTATATGACTAGAAAAAGAATTTTTGGATGAACAAGATCAGACAGATAAGTTTTAAACAAAGGCTTTAAATATTCAATATAATAAATCAAATAAGAAGAAGAACATATAGAAAAGAGAGTGTGAAGAATTTAAGTAGAATAGTGAAGATATGTTGAATACTATTGGTGATAGATCATTTCATTGTTGAAAATATTGTTATATCATGTTATCTACAAAAGAAGCACATGAAAAATCAAAATATTTTATTTCTATATAATTGATGGATATTCCACACATTATTTAAACCAAAAATGATTTCATTCTAGTGGATTTGCGATCCTTGATTGTTTCTAAATCATGTCAAGGATTAGTTACTCATATTAATTATACAACCTTATAAATTATTTTTCTCTTGTGTCTATTCTTGTGTGTTGTTTATTAGAAGATTCAATTCTATCTAACTGGAAGGGAATTTTGTTTTAAATAGGAAATATTTAAAAATTCAGACCACTAATTCACCACCCACCCACTGAGTGACCACATAGATCCTATAAGGTCCATTCAATTAGTATCAGAGTAGTTGGATACTTCCTTGACTATTGGTTGTTTGAAGTTTGATAAAGAAATATCTTCTTATGGATGTGAAGATATCTTTTAATAGTAAGTGTAATCCTATCTTTTATGTGAATAACTATTATATTTATAATGATATAATTTTTATCTATCTATTATAAATTATATATGAGGTTCTTGAAGTTGTAATATATAGTTTCACTCCTCCTATTGTGGGTGATCCCTTAACACCTACCGATAAGAAGAATCTATAAAATTTTTGATGAACAAAAAATGATTTAGTTTTCATCTATCATTGAGAGTTAATTTCTAAGGGTTAATGGAATTAGAACATCTAAAGGAATCTAGGAAAAGTTGAGAAATATTTATGATTAAAACCTCAAAGTGAAGAATTATAAGTTACACATCTAGATATTTAATTGTAAAGATATTAAAATGGTAGATGATGAATCTATTGGTGAATTATTTGAACGATTTAATGACATTGTAAGCAATACAAGATGTCTTTATGAGAAATTAAAAGACTCAAGTATTGTGTAGAAGATTCTATGAATTATTCTGGGTAAATTTGAAACTAAGGTATCATCCTTAGAATTTGGAGATAATCAAAAGCTCTATCTTGATGATTTACACAGTATTATCATCATATATGAAATGAGAATATAGAAATATAGAAATAATAAAGAAAATGATTATCATGAAATATCTTTTAAACTTCTAAGAAAGGATAGTCAAAGAAAGTTCCAAATAAATAAGTCAATGAATCTAAAACTGAACATTAAGTGAGTAAATTTTTTATAATTTTATGTCTTTATTTTCTATAAAGTTGAAAACATACACAAATAAATATAATGGAATGTTACCATTGACTTGATTTAACTATGGATCCATTAGATATTTTTTATAAAACAATCCAAGGGTAAAGGGAGATCAAGATATTGAGGAATAAGATGGAAATTTAGGAGGAACAATAAATAAGAAGATATAAAAATAAAGTTATTATATAAAATAAGGTATTATAAGTACTCTAAATATAAAAAGAGAAATATTTCCTCCAAATGTGAACAAGATGAAAATAGTGAATTGGAAGCTGACAATTCACGTGATGATGGTGATGTGAAGTTTCTTATTGAAAAATTTAATAATTATAGTTTCATTAGTGATGAAAGTACAAACTTTGAATAAGAAGAGGTTGAGAAGGAAACTCATATTTATTTTATTATGAAAAGATAATTGAAATAATATATTTCAAAAAATGATAAAAGATATCCTTGGCCTGAATAATTTACTGGATAAAGATAAAAAATCACAATATTAATCTACAAGAAAAGATAAGGATGAAGGAGAAAGATTTTGACCTTGTTCAAAAAAACTAGTTGAACCTGAATATGGAATATCAAACTTCCAAAAATTAATTCCAGAAGTTGGTGAAATATCTAATAAGTGTAAACCTCATAAGGATAAATAAACATCAACCTTATAGGTTAAAAACAAAGCTGAATAAGTTCATAAGAATACCAAGGTAAATAGGATCATGTATATAGCTAAAACAATCAATATCTAAAATTCTGGAATTTCTGAGAAATAAATTCTTTAGTCAAAAAATGTTATAATTAGAGACTTTACTATGTTTGAGAAGAATTCCAATTTGAAGAATAATATGTCAGGATTTTACCAATATTTTATCTCATAATACGCTGTTAAGGATGATGGTCAAAATATATTGATATATAGATACACTGATTTTAGATAGTATGCAGGTTACAAAGGAAAATATGATTTATATAGATATTTCTTGTACATTGGAGGGTTTTGAAATATATTAAATATGTTTTGGTATAATTATCAACACATCAATGAATCTAGGAGGTATTTGAGGAATAGCTTTAGGGGGGTTTAACCCACTTAAAGAAGAGGACCTGGAAATATAGTTTGAAAATTGAAATTATATTTCAACCACTAGAAACTATTTGTGAAATATTTGATCACATAATATACTATGATTTTAAAAGAAGATTGTGTTTGATAGTATATACAACAAGAAACAATGAGCTTAAATAAACCCTAAAATCATATATTTTAAAATACGATCATTATAACCAAGATTTTCAATTTGAAAGTATGAATAGAAGAAACTAAATTAAAATATATATAAGGGTCATGATCAAAAAGTTATATTGATAAATTATTAGTAAATAGTAACTCTTTTTTTATTAAAGTCATTTTTTTATTTAAAAATAAAATTTCATCCAAAATAGTTATTTTACTTTTTGTGAGAGAATATTATAATTAATTTCAATAAATTTTTTAAAAAACATTTTCTAATAAAAGGATATAGTTTTTGAAATCATCATCTTAAAATTATTTTAGGGTGAAATTTTGGGATTTTTCTAAAAATATTATTTATTTTAGTTAACTTTGAAAAATGCCAATTCTTGTGAAACTGTCATTTATTATCATTAAAAAGTCCCATTATAGTTTGAATTTTATCCAAAATTAGTATAAGTATCATTTAGTTACAATTTATATAATTAATTTCACTAGAATCGTCTATATGCCTAATATTTTTATAAGTTTATTTTTGTGCTTAAAAACGAAATTTTTCTAAAACCTGTTTACTGTTACCATTTTCATTTTGGTCTTAAATTAATTTTTGAAACTTCTATAAATTGAATATTGAGAAAATGGATTAATTATTTGAAATGAGGAGGTATAAATTTAGTAAATAGATTCCTTTTAGTTTTGCTCAATATAAATTGTAGTCAGAGTAAATTTTTGTCACCTTGGTTAGAGTAAATCGTTATATTATGGTTAAAAATAATGTAAAAAGATATCCAAATCAACCAAAAACTAGAATATATATCATTTTGTTAGTATATTTGGACTATAATCATCTAAAATTAAAAAAATGGGTCAATTTCTTACCACATTATTTTGATTATAATATTTATATTATTTTATATAAATATAATGTCAAAATTTCTTACTCATTCTTTTAAAATCTATAATATTTTTTGAAAAAGATAAAAAATCTTGGTTATATTCTAAATGGTTATTCTAAATATGATTTTTTTTGTAATTTTAATTTATTCGTAATTTTTAGTGATGAATTAATTACCTTAAATTCTTACGAAACATTAACATGGTGCTTGTGTAAGAAAACAATCATGTAAATGATTTTAAAAACTCTAACATTAATTTTTTTTGGATGGTTTATAGTGCCCCTATAATTTTATAAATCAATATAAAATATTAGGGATTTTTAATGTATTATATTTTGAATCCATTACTATATTATTATATTTTAATTTAAACTAAATGAATAGTTTCAAAATGGCATTAATGCTATTTTATGTAAAATAATATTTTATTCATTTTTTAAAAATAATTACAAATCTAAAATAGGATAATTATGAGGATTAATAGTAAAAAACGTTATCAATTCTCCATTTATGATTCAATTTTCACCTTATTAGTAAAATTATACCACATTAATATTTACAACTTCATTATTACTTTTAAGGTATAAATTGGTTGACCAAGGGGTTAAAATAGAAGATACAGTATAAAATAATATATAAACCTATATAAATTTTATTAAGTAATTTTATTAAGACCATATAACCATTAACTTCAAGTAAATGTTATTTCAAAACCATTTTACATGAGTTAGACACATATTATATTTTAATATTTCCTATATTTCCAAAAATGATTTAAAATTTTTAAAAATATTACTATTGGATAATTGAATGGTATATGGTTTAATATATTAACTGTGACATATTTTTGGGTCATTTACACTTTTATAGTAACTTTCCTGGCTGCTAAAGAATATGAAATATTGATATCATCATAATTGTCACATGGGTTAACAGAGGTTAAAACAAAGAGTTAAGGGTAAAAACATAATTTAAACTAGGAAATATTTTATTTTATGATATCATTTATGAAAATAACCATCTTAAATTATAAATAAATCATTTTGGATATATTTTTCTAGGAAAATTAATTTATATTAATTTAATACTTTAAAAAATTCCCATAACACCCCTCCGCTCACTAATAAAAGGGCACCCCATTTCTTCTCCTTTGTACGCATCAAGAGAAATTTTATCAAAAAATAAATAAAAATAAATACCTTCATAATATTCTCCCCCATGTTATATTGGTATTATTTTAAGAATAATACCAACCATAGAGGGAATATGGTTTAAAATAAAATAGGTTGTCTGAATAAGAGGTATAGTTTTTAGCTGAATATTCCAGTTTTATTTCTTCTTCTACGTCCTTAAAATATTATTCAAACATGTTTAAATAATAAAATAATTTTCTTCCATAAAATTATATTTTATTACATTAATTGAATATTTTATATACATTTCCTCTTCCATCAAATAGGAACTAAAACCATCATTTGTGTGTAGGGAAGATTTTCGCCTCGTGAACTAATGTAATTGGCTTTCCATCACTTCCACTTATGGTTGGTTATGACTTAGTTTATATATATTATATTATGAACCTAATTAGAATTAGGTGAAGATATTATATCATCTATTTTTTTTACCTTTCCATCTATTGAAAAATGATAATTTTTCTCGTGCGTACATGTGGATTACCACCTTCATGAAATGATGTGATTCGTTTTTCATCATTTCATCACATTGATGATATATATAATGTATTTAAATATTTAATATTATATTTATGATATAATAATAATAATATAAATACGAAATAATACTTAACTTCTTTCCATCATGGTTTTTGAAAAATAAATATATTATTCATGCGTACATATGGTTTATCATCCCCATGATTGTAACGTAGTTCATTTTTCAAAACCATATTTCATAAATGTATTTAAATTTATAGTTTATTTTTAAAATTTATAGATACTTTAGGATTATTATTCTAGATATTATATAATAATGACCACTTTGAACATAGTCAACATAGTGAATCTATTTTGAAATTATGAATCAAACATTCATAAAACACCTGACATGGCCATAATTGATTAAGTAATTAAGTATGTCAATAAAATAAATTAAATGAACAGCTATTAATAAGGAATTAATCCTTTAAAATTTTCTTAAGAAATAAAATAATTGATATAAGTTTATTATAAAGTTGTTAAAGGTAATACATGTCAATTCTGGACTAGAGGTAATGGATTCCATAACTCAATTTCTTTCTTTTGGGTTATATTACTATTTAATTGTCTTTGATATGATAATATTATGTGAGTAATGGATTGTTATTATTATATGTTTTATTTTATCTTGTTTTATCTAGATTTACATTTGATACACATAATCACTTCACTGATTAATTCTCACTTCCTCATTATGATTATTGTAATGGATTTGGTCACAGTTTCCCTTCATTAAGGCATATGTTAATGTTATAAAGCTGATTTAATTAATATGTCATATATAATTACTTTTTACATGTTATATCATGAATCCTTTAGACTTCATTTCATTTTAAGTAACAATTTAGATTATTTAATCCAAGGGGATTTGAAATAAAATTTACCTAGTGGTAAGTGATTTATTAACTCAATTTCCATTCATTGTGTTATATCACCTGTTCATTGATTATATAATGTCATAATTTTTTGGTAAAATTGCATTTGTTTGATTTATGTAATATATACACTTTAATTTTTTTGGATTTAAAATTTTTACTAATAATCACTCCAATGATTAATTCTCAATTCACTTATAAGATCTTTGTAAGGGTTATTCATCTCAAATTTTCTTTCTTTAGGATATCTATTTATGTTATACAACTATATTATTTTATAGGGTGTATATACTGACCCTTTTATAGGTTATATCTTTAACCTACTAAAACACACACAAAATATGAATTTATAAAAGAACAGCCCATATTCAAGGTGTCCTAAAACGGTGAATCCATAAGTTGTCTTCTTTTACAATGCTAATTCATTACTTAGGAAGTGAACAAGTACAAAAATAAATAATGATAGTGTCTTCCTATGACACTCAAAATGACATAATATCCTTTTTTTATTAAACTTATGCTAAGTATGTTTTATTTCCATGTTATTATTTAAAATTTATTTTCATGATCTAATCTAATAAATAATATACCAGTGGGAAGAAACATGGTATGTAATGATTCTAGGCACTAAACATGAATCCAGCTCAATCTCGTGGATACTAATATTGTAAATATTGAAAATAAGAATTCCATATAGAATATCCTTAGCCTTAGTAGTAAGAGAATTTCACATAGCATAAAAGGAACTAAAGGGTACCTTCACAGATCCCCAAGTGTTTCTAACCAAAACTCATCCACTCATAATTCCCACCTAGCTAGACCCATCAGTATTTTTCTTCCTTCCACATCCATCTGTGTTCCAGCATATCCAATGACTACACCCATAGATTGAACATGAAATAGGACCATATTTATTTTTTTTATAAATCTAATAATATAGTTTATTTCCATCCACTTAAAAATCTGACCGAGCTGTATAATAAGGTTTCTTGAACAAACATTTTGACCAACAAAAGAAGTTCTTTATTTGTTTTTCTTTACACTATTATGAGCCTCCCAAATCACCCAGTATCCCACAGATACGGGAACATGTCATAAATATATGACACCATCCATTCCATTTCCATGAAACCACTATTCTAAACAATCATGTAGATTATTCAAATAAAATAACAAGGATTAATAAACCACACAACATATTCCACATGAAAAATGCCCACTCATCATCAAGAATTAGATTAGAAATAATTTTAGATTTAGGAGAACCATGAAAACTGCATTTTTATTCCAATTCAATGTCTTTCTACGTTTTAAAAAAATAAAAAATATTTTTTACTATTATTAATGATTTTTTAATTTTCTTCTTACCAAATTTTGACATTTTACAGAAAGGATAATAAAATATTTTCATTTTCTGAACAGGGAACTTTTTAATAAATGTGTGAACATAATCTTTAGTTTAATGATTACAACATAAACAGAATTTCTGGACATCATGCCACTTAATGAATTGTATATTCCTTTATAATTTTTAATGGTAATAATATATAAAATTTTGTTCCTAATATTCTGTAAATTCTTAGTTTTTAAAAGTGATTTTCAAAGTTAAAATATTATTTTTTTCATGAATGCTTTTAATGATATTTTTATAGTATTTAAATTCATCGACAATAACAACCCGTGATTTTATCTATGATCCACTTGGGATATGTTGTAATGATATTATTATTATTCTTTCTTGATATTGATTATGATTTTTTCAAATATATTTTCATAAAACCCAATTATTTTCCACAACTATATTATGTAATAAAGGAATTAAAACTCTCATTAAAAGATTGATGATGAAAATTGAATCTTCCATTAGTATTATTAAAGAATGATACTTGGGTATTATTTTTGATGGAGGGTGAGCCTGGAATTTCTCATGATAATGGCTTATCCTGATACATCATATTTGATGGGTGACTCCAATGTAGCTTATATGATGGGTGAACCTAATATTTCTCTCCATCCATTGGGTAATGAGATAGAGGTAACTGGATAGAAGTTAATCCTAAGAGAAAACATAGTAATGTCAATCCTAAGTGATGATAGATTTTATAGGTTATAGGTTACTTCTAAGGGGTATGGGAATTATTCAGTTAGGTAATTTTCCTTGTCTTTAAAGAAAATAAGGAGAGAGTTAACCTGAGATCTTTTTAATATGCATTTAACTTGGATCTAGTTATTTATAACATGTGTTATAATGATAATGTTCTAACATAAAAACATGTTTTATTTAGGCTTACTATATGTTTTTAATTTTTCCTTTGATAGAGATTGACATCACATGGATCATAATTATTGGCTCATAGGAATTTTTAGTTTTTTAGATATTTATTCCATGTCACCTGTTTAATGATCCAGATTTTTATGTGTATGAATTATCTTATGTTTTTATCATACACTTCGGTTTTTTCATCACACCCTTATGCTCTTATTATGCTTACTGATTACATTCAATTAATAATTCTTATGTTTAACCTTAATGAGTGTTCAATCTCAAACTTCTTATGTTTTATTTTCTACCTATTATTTAGAATGATGTTAAATGATTTGCGTCTAGAAATTTATCATGTGTGGATAATTTTAGGGGAGATGTTAAATACTTATTGTGAAATAAGAAAAGATGGGTATAGTTAAAAAATGACCACTCAATGACATTGGTATGGATATGTAAGATTCAGTTTAAATTCACTAAAACCTTAAACCAAAATGTTCCTTGGGAATGTAATTCATCTAAAATTTCCTTTTGATATTATAAGTTTTAGATTACTGAAATTTTCTCAAGTTTATCAGTATCATCCCAGAAATGTAATGGTGATGTTTTTAGGATTGGATCCAGGCTTGCAAGTCTATGGATTTTATAGTTGGTGTTAGAGTACATTTTAGATGAATTTAGAGATGAGGATGTTTTATGTAAGTTAAAATTAAGAGTTATTCATACCATCATGGGTTTATCAGTTTAAGGTTAATCATTTATTCAAATCTATAAGTACCCCTTTTTAGGTTTTAAGTGATGGTATTTTCAAGTGAATTGAAAATTTTACTAGTTTTAGGGAGAATACTCTATTAAGGTTTAAATAACCCTTTGGGTTAGTATATGATTTGATGTTATGATAATTATATTATTATATATAGATAATATTAATGGTTGGAAAATTATCCATTGATAATATGGTATTCTTAGTAATATTTATAGAAAAGTTAAGGATTTAATTTCAGGTTAGTATCTAAATTTGATTCAGGATATTTCTGTCAAGTTCTCTGTGTAATAAGATTCGATAGTGATTTATCATGGTGATTATTAATATTATTGGAAATACTACCTTAGGTTGAGGTATATGTTACACTTAGGTTTAACAAGATCAAATACTTTGAAATAATATTCTTACATTTTAGGGGATGAAATCTAAAAGGTAAGAGATAATATTTGAGTGAAAACCTTTTTTATGTTTTTGGAGGATATTAAGATATAATGTTATTTATTAATGGAATGATATCAGTTGAAAATTTTGTGTTTTTTATTTAGATTAATTATTCATATGAAAGTTTTTCTATTTTGGTTATTATATTTTCATGTGTTAACCATTATTATTTTGGTTAATTTAAAAAAGATAGGAAGAACAAATTTTTATATTTTATGAATCTTGTAAAACAATAAATTTTTATTTTAGTGCTTTAGACATGAAAAATTAGACTTGAAAATTCATAGTGTAGAGAAAAATATGATATTGTGGTAGAATTTGATTAAATGAAGAAATTATACTTTTCAAGTAAGTATACATCCATATGTTATTATTCAAAATTGTAAAGTAATTCCTCAACTCTAGAAAAAGTATCACGAATAAAAAAATTGTCATATTAAATTGTCTTCTGAGGAATCAATGGTCTTTTTAATACCTCATTGTTTTATGGTTTTGTGGTCATTGACTTTATCTTGATCATTTTATTTCTTATGAACAATGTTTTGTGTCACTCTCTTTTATTTTTTGGACATTAAGTTTTTCCTATTTGCCATATTTTTAATTCCCAATAATGTTCCCCTATTTAGAAACTAGGTTATGTGTTATTCCAAATGTCGTTCTTATTTCCCACTTCCTAATTTCAAATGAATATTTTACTAACCCATTTTATGGTGTTTCTTTTTAATAATGGTATTTTCAAATAAAAACACTAGATTACCAAGCTCAAGTTAAAATTGAAAGGATGAAATATATAAAAGAGATGATAATGAAATATTCTGATATTTTAAAAGAAAAATATGTTTTATAGCATATACAACACACAACACCGAGATTAAATGAACCCCAAAATAATATTATTTTAAAAATGACCACTTTAAACTAGATGTTGAAATAGAAAGTATGAATAGGGGTAATATAATTATTAAATATATATATATAAGGGTCTTACTCGATAAAAACTTATTATTAAATACTTAGTAAATAATCATACTATTTTTACTAAAGTTGTTTTATTATTAAAAAATATGGTTTCTTCAAAAATGGTGTTTATTAATTTTTGTGAGTTAATATTATATTTAATTTATGGAAATATTATAAATTTTAATTGACTAAAATAATTTCATTCTTGAAATCACCAAAATAAAAAATATATTTGGGTAATATTTTTTGGATTTTTCTAAAAATATTGATTTTTGGTGAACAGTGAAAAAATATTTTTTTTGGAATAGGTTGAGGGTTAAGCCCCATCATATTGAACCCAAAAGAAAAAACCACTTTTGAAAACTGGGAAAGAAGAAACCAATTATAATAAAAATACACAAAGTCCTAAAATAAATATTTCCCAAATGTCTAAAATGGTACTTAGAGACCACTAGGAAAAATTTTGAAGATAAGAAATAGAAATAGTCTCTTCGCCCCCCTACTTGTCAAAAAATGTGACTGTAAAATCAGTCAAAGAAAATTTGTCACGTTGATTTTTAGAAATATATTATTTCTATTCATTAAAAATTACCATTATGCATTGAATTTATCTTAAAATAACATAATTATTAGTTGTTTAAAAATAATCTAACAAATTATACAGTAGTTATATTTGTACTTGATTTTGGTAAAAGCTTATTTTTGGTTTTTAAAACACATTTTTCTAAAAACTTTATTTCATTTCCTTTTGTGTTTTTTTCATAAATTAATTTATTCCAATTCTAAAGAATAAATATTGAAAAATAGAATACATATTTGGAATAATGAGGACAAAATTTAGTAAATAGATATCTTTTATTTTTTATCATTATGAATAGTAATTGTAGTAAATGTTTTTCACCTCAAAAAGATTAAATCAGGAAAGTACGATTAAAAATGATGTGATAAGGTGTCAAAATCCACCCAAAACTTGCCTATATTTAATTTTAGGATTATATTTCATCCATTATCATATAAACATAAACCTTTGGTCAATTTATTCTAAGTTTCCTTTGATTATTACACTTATATAATTTTATGTAAATGTAAAGTAAAAAATGTCACTCTCTTGCATTACATACCTATAATATTTTTTGATAGGGATAAAAATAACGTATGTCTAGTTGTAAATATTTATATTGAAGAAAATTTAATTTTAATTAGGGTAATAGTTTTACCTTTTTAGTGATCAAATGACTATCTAAATGTCTACACAACCTCGACATAATGTTTGTACAAACAGTAAAAAATCAAGTAAATGATTTTAAAAACTCTAAATGTATATTTTTTTATTATTTACACTATCTCGTGAACTTAATATATTAGTATAAAATTTTCTAGAATTTTAAAAGGTTTATATTTTAAATCTATTTCTATCTTCTTTTCATTTAAGTCGTACTAAATGAATAGTGTCAAAATGACATTAATGATATCTTATATAAAATAATATTTTAAAAATTTATTTAAAAATAATAAAAACCTTGAAAAAGGAAAATTAGAATGATAAATTATAAAAAATATCATTCCTTGGACATTTATGAGCCAGTTTTTACCTTATAAATGAAATTATAAAATTTTAATATTGAAAAATATATTACCATCGATAAGGTAAAAATTGAATGACTAGGGGGTTAAATGAAACGATAAGGCCTAAAATAATATTTAAACCTATATAAATTTTATTAGGTAATTATATAAAGATTATATCCTACTAATATTCAAATACATGTTATTTTGGAACCATTTTACATAAGTTAGATACAAATTATATTATAATATTCCAAGTATTTTCATAAATGAAATTAATGATATTTTATAATAATATTTTTTATTAGATTATTTAAAATTCATACAAATACTATATTTAGATAAGTGAATAGGATATGATTTATAATATCAACCATGGTCCATTTATGGTTCATTTTTTATTTTATATTAATTTTTTTAATCCCAAAATAATTAAAACCATTTATATAGTCGTAATTTTCAAATTGGTTAACGAGGTTTACAATAATGATATAAGGGTAAAAACATATAAACTTGTAAAAAATTTATTAGATGAGATTATTTACTCATATAGTTATTATATATTCTAATTATATCAATCTAAAATAATTTTTTCCTTGAAAATTAATTTATATTAATTTTAAACCTTAGGAAATTCCAAGAATTCCCTTCACCCACTCATAAAAGGGAATCACTCTCCTCCAGTATCCACACTTCAAGATCTATTTAGTTATAAAAGACCTAAAAAATACCTACCTGCATTATATATGTCTTATTTTTGGCCAAATACCAACTTTATATGTCTTAATGTGTACATAAAATGAGGTAGTCCGAAGAAAAGGTATAACTTTTTATCAATTGTTTTAGTTTTATTAAATCTTATACCTCAATTAGATATTTCTTAACCATTATAAAATAATAAAATTAATATCTTACATTTCATAATAATTTATTTTGTTAATTAAATAATATATATCCATCTACACATCCATCAAATAGGAAATGAAACCATCATTCATGTGTACGGTGGACTACCACTTGGTGAACCGATGTAATTCATTTTCCATCACCACCTCCTATGGATAGTTTTAATGATGGATTTAATGTATCTATATGATATGAATTGTATAATTAACATTTCATAAACATATTATAACATCTATTATCATATATTTCCATCCATTTCAAAATGAAAATTTTGTTCGTACATACATATGGATTACCACCTCCATGAAGCGATATGAATCATTTTTCATCACCACATCACATGGATGATATATATAAATTATTTAAAGATATAACATGATATCTATGATATAATAATTATTATTTAATTATAAAATAATACTTACCTTTTTTCCATCATGATCATTTAAAAATGGAAATGTTACTCATGTCTACGTACAGGTTATTGTCCCCTTGATTGTAACCTAGTTCATTTTTCATAACGATATTTCATGATTAGTTTTAAATGTATTATTGATGTATGAAAAATATAACTATTTCATGATTATTATTTTAGTGATAATAAAATAATGACCCATTTGACCATGGTCAACACACCAAAGTTGTTTTGAAATTAAGAACCAAACATACTCAAAACACCTGATGTGGACATGATTGATAATGTATTTTGATATATAATTAAAATAATCGAAAGAAATGGTTTAAGGATAAGGGATTAATACTTTAAAAGGTTCTCAATAAATTAAATAATTGATATGTCACAAACCATATTTGTTCATCCTCGAACCAGAAACCTGATTTGGCCCCTGGAAAGTTTTGAAGGGAATCCCTGATCCTCATGGGCTAATAACCATTGTCAAGGAATCAAAGATAAATATTTGGGGATTATTTCACCCAATAATCACAAAGTTAAAAAAATATATAACATAGCATGGAAGTAGGATACATAAATCCTAGAATAAAATTAAAACATCTAAATATCTTGCGATAGATACAAACCGCGAGACAAAACCCAAATGGAACAGATTATACATGATATCTATGGGACCACTTGGTCACCACCATCCACAAAATCAACCAGCTCTAAGGTTGAATTTGAAAAAAAATCTAAACCTTAAAAATATCTTAGTTTTATCAACATCGAGTGGTGCAAGTAGGGTGTGAGCATAAAATAGCATAATAGGTAAGAACTTCTAAATCCATAGATTTTATTTCCTAAAAAAGTCCATAAATAGTAGTTTCAAAGAACATGTAGTAAATAGGTTTTTAATGTTTTGAACAAATAAACAAAACTTTCCCAAAATCCACCATTAAAAAACAAATAATGATTTCCTTTAAAATGGTTTCCCATTTCAAAACCCAATTTTGAAAACCAAATCCAAGAACAAAACTGAAACCCAGGAAAGTACATCCAAAAGAGGGTTCAAATAAACATACAAATTAGGGTATATCAAAGATAAAATCTAAAAGAAAAATAAATACCATGAACAAATATATATAACTATTATAGTAGAAAATAACTAGAGTTCCACAAATCATATAAAATCATAAAAAATTGTAGACTTGGGAATGTTATAAACATATTAGGAGGCGACACTAGATGTAATCAGTTTGGATCCAATAATCAGTATGTGATATTTTCTATAGTCTATCATAGAATTTGATAAACTACATCCCTAAAACCAGTGTCTTCCCCACAATTTCCTTTTTTCCAACATAGGGGGTCTAGTCAATCTCTTAAGGAACTAGATAGTATCTATCTCTCGAGCCTCTAGATGAAATCTAGGATCCCATGATGATATTATATAAAGGTTCAAGTGATAAGTTCATCACACACTTGGTATAAACCATAACCGATAGATGTCAACATGCATGAATTTCCCACTTTATCACATCATCCATATTGATAATCACTCTAACTAGAGGACAACTATGGGGGTTAAAATCATAAATAAATTCACAAGTGATAATCAGGCCTAGACATTCCATGATTTCAAAATTAATTACCAAATGAACATACAAAAGTACCAATGAATCCTAAGGTGTGAGAATCCTTTGTCCTCACAATCCATTTTTTATATTATTAAAAGACACTTGGAGGGTAAGTGGGAGCCTGTAGAACTTCCTCTAGTGTCAACTCACACCTTCCCAAACGCATAATACACATTACATAGTTAAAATTTCAAAATAACACAAAAAAATTTACTATTCCAAGAAAACTTTACCCTATTTTGAAATTCCAAAGATACCATCCTCACAATAAATCTAGCAAATCCAATACCAACTGAGGAAACTATTTCACCCAAGAAACCAACCATGGAGGACCAAATCACCTTGCTACCATAATCATATCACCTAAAAATCACTATCACCATCAACACATCATCAATCACTAAGGTCACCCTCATCCTCTTGTCTTCTCCAACCTCTCTCTGAAATCCACTACCTGAATTGTACACCATCTTCGTCGTCATCACCTTCTACATCAGGGCTCACCACCATCTCCATCATGACACAACATCTCCACAAAACATAAAAAATCATCCAAAGACACGTCGGCTGGATAACCCAATGCCGCATCCACCAAACACCACCAAGCACCACACCACCACAAAAGACTCCATCCAACGATCTAAGCCAAAAACAATCTATAACTATCATCCCCCAGGGACTACAAAGATGAAACCACCACGAGTCAAGACTGTAAGAAGTCACATCCCAAAGTAATGGGAAAACCATTGTGCAAATCCTCCTCGAATAGAGTAGTTGAGACGTGGAAATAGTGTAGAGAAACAGGTGGAAGAAGACCATGACAGAGCTCATCTATGAGATCCCCAATAAACAGACCCAAAAACAAGAACTAAAACACCGAAAACATAACAATGAAACTACAAATGAAAACAAATCATAAAGGTAAAACCATAAAATGTGGATGAAACCTTAAGATAATCCATAACTGAGACCAAATAATGTAAAACATGGGATAAAACCCGAAAACATAAGGCAATAATATACAGGTAAAACCTAAATCCATCATCCCTTAGCTCAAAACCTCTAAGTATATGACGCTCAGATATGACTTGGAGGATAGAGTTTGAACATGAGGTCAGTTTATGTAATAGCGATCAAGCGTAAAAGATCGAATTTCCTCCATCAAACTGAGAATTAAGGGTGAGGCTAATGAGAAAATCTAGTGTGGACCCACTATGAAAGGAATATGGGGAAATAACCCTAGGTGAATCCATAGAAGAACCTAAAAAAATATAGAGGAGATGAAGAGAGTCAAGGAAGCATGAATGGAGAGGGTAATCATGAGAAACCCTTAGACTCCAATAGGGTGGAGAAAGTGAGAGATCAGAAGAGGCTGGGGGAATTTGAGGCTATATTGTTTCCCTGTATAGAGTATAGACCTGATGAACTAGGCTTCTAAATATTTTTTTTGAATTATTTATCTTTTTTTAAGTGATTTATAAAGGTACCAATCAAGCATTAACATTTTAGTTCCAAAATCCATTTCTAAGGGAATCATCTTTATTTCAAAACCATTTTCATAAACCAAGGGGGTTATATAATTATAATTTTCAGAGTTCTATATAGACTCTCAAACTGAAAAATAGGCCTTTCAACAACTTTTAGGAAACACCAAATAAGACCCCTTTTGAGAAATATTTGGTAACCAAGAAACCACTTCAAAAAAATTATAAATTATGAAAACATTTTCAAAAAAATGAGGTTTTTGAAAATTGAATTCTATGGAATTCACCATTTATATGCATGTGAGTATCTATATGTACACCTCATCAATATATAGAAATGAACATGTCACACCAGTATATATATGGACATCCATATGAATGAAAATAGTTTAATCAAAGAGAAATAAAGAAGCTTCACATCCAAGAAAAATAAGTATCACATCCAAGCATAAGAGGTGTCAATGAAGCCCCAATTCCATAATGAGGAAAAAAATATAAAATAAAATTCCACCTTCCATATCAAGTTTGTAAAATACAAACAAGGCCTCACATAATTTTATTGCAACCAAATACATTTTAAAACCACTAGGGATTTTATCAAAAATATAGTATACATATACATTTTATACATATATAAATATCTATAGAAATACTTTAAAAATTCCACTTTACATTAAACCACCAGTATATAAAGCTAGGAAAATTCATCATAGCAAACAACAAGAATTTATAACACATTTAAAATTCATTTAGGAAATCTCAATCATCTCACTTCTTGTTTCAAAAAGGAAATATATGGAAACACCTACATCAATGGTGTGAGAATGAAATGAAACTATGGAAGGTGGAAGATCCAAGACCAAACAAAAAACTGCACACCCTAAAATTAACAGACACAAACCAATTTATCAAAACCTCACTCTACTGTTTTTCCAAGTGGGAACCAAACCGAGAAATATCCATGAATCAAGTGAGAGTGAGAATATAAGTTTAATAAACGAATCCAAAATCTAAATAAAACTCACAAATATTGAAGGTGGGGAACCAAGGATGGAAGGATGATCTAAGTAGGAAGGTTTTTGGAGACCCTTAATGAGAAAAAAAAACAAATGGGGGAGAATATTGGTCGAATTAGGGCTAAAACATAAGAGGGGAAAACATGGAATTTAAAATTTTATAGACTCTAGGCAAGTCGCACGGTTAGTCAGCATAGTTTTAAAAAATGTACGTCAATCGTGTGCACCCTGCTAGAAGGAAACCAAATCCTCGTATTGTTTGGATGCATGGTTTGAAAACCATGAACCAACCATACATAATGATTATTAAAAAATTATAGACCCCCCTCCACACACACACTCACACATTTTCCATATGGTTTCCTCTAATATTGTGCAAGTGATGATCTATCCCTCACACTCCCCCAAGAAAGCCACATAGTTACCACTTTGTCTCACAAGGTTTAGGAAAATACATGCATAGAATGTACAAGAAAAACTACAAAAGAAAAAAGAACTGAAAACACCCCTATTGTTATGATTTTGAATGGTTTCCCTCTAAACCGTACTCACTATCTTTTCACCTTTCTTAAATCCGACCAAAAATGCCAAAATTCAAAATTTTCACTCGAAATTCGTCCTGAAAACCAATGGAAAACCAAGAACCAAAAAATAAACAAAGTATTAATTGAAAACCATGGATGGTTTGTGACACGATATATATTTATTATACATTTGTTAAAGGACATACATAGAAAGTCTGTTCTTGTGGTAAGAGATTTTATAAATCAATTTCTATTCATTGGATGATTTTACTTCTTCACTATCTTTGATATTTGAATATCATGTGTAAAATTTCCTTTGATTGTTTTATGTTTTATTTCCACTTGTTTAATGTGTATTTAAATTTGAAACAAATAATAACTTCATTAATTAGTTCTCACTTCAACATTATGATCACTGTAAGGGATTTCATCTTAATTTCCCTTCATTGAGTAATAATTTATTTTTATACACCTAACTTATTTTATATGCATTTTATAATACCCTTTTACATGTTATATCATGAGTCCTTAAAACTTTATACTGTTTTGATTTGAATTCCAAAATATTTTCTCAAATAAATTTTGAGTTTAAATTTACCAAGTTGTAAGGGATTTCCTTAACAAAAGTTTTTTTCATTGGGTTATTTCACTTCTTAATTGACTATATTGTGTAAATATTATGTGATAAATTTACTTTGTTTGATTTATGTTGAATTTACACTTGTTCTTTTATATAGATTTGTTACACTTAATCTTTCCATCAATTAATTCTTAATTCAATCCTATGATCTTTATAAGCTCCATTCATCTCAAATTTTTTTCTTTAAGACATACATTTATGTTACGAACCAATATTATTTTTTAGGGGTATAATTAACCCTATGTCATTTTATATCATCAATATCTATATTTTCTTAAAATTTAAATATTAATTTGAAGTTATTATTTTATTGGGATTACGATTCAGAAATTTCTAAAGTGGAAATGGGTTTATGTTTCATTCCCATTTTAATGTGGATTATTTATGATTTAATTTACTTTGAAGAAATTATATGATCCTTATTTTATAAACCTATTTAATTTCCATTTGCCAATATATAATTCTAGAATTTTTATGTTTATGTACTATTTTTATCTTATTGATACTGAAGATGCTTCAATAAATAGTTTTAATAAAATCCGAGCTTATTTCTCATCTTTTGATAGGAAAACCTTTTTCTTCCATATCTATTTTTTCAAAAATATTTTATAGAATAATTTTTACTATTATTTAATGACTATTTAAATTCACGTTTTTTATATTTTATATTTTATGAAAAGGTATAAAAATAATATTCCTAACATTTTCTAAAAAATGTACTTTTTACTAAATGTTTAAATAGAATATTTTTTTTAATAATTAAAAAAAATAGAATTTTCTTTCATCATGGAAACTCAGTGATTTTAATATTTCTTTACAAGTTTCAATGGTTATTTAAAAAAAATCCCTTATATTATTGAAGTTTTTATATTTTAAAATTTATTTTCAAAGTGAAATGGTTATTTTCCTCAAGAATATTTTTAATGATATTTTTATGTTATTTCTATTTATCAGCAAAAACAACCTTTTATTTTACTTATGGTTTACTATGGATAAATTTTAATGATTTCATCCTTGTTCTTTATTGGGATATATTATGATCATTTTAGAGAGATTACCATGAAACCCATTTCTTTTCCACAGGTAAATCAAGTTGTAAAGGATCACAAGCTATTGTTAAAATATTGATGATGAAAATATAATCTTCTGTTTGTTTTATTCATGAAAAATACTTATAAATTATTGATGATGATGGTTGAACCCGATAAAGCTAATGATGAGGGGTGAACCCGATATTACTATCATGTTGAGTGAAATTGATACATATTATATGATAGAGAAGTCCGGTAAACCTCTCTAATGCATTGGGTAAAGAGATAGATTTAATTGAATGGAACTTAATATTAATAGATGATGGAGTAATATTACCCCTAGGAGATGATGTATTTTGTCGGTAATAGGTTACTCCTTAGATATATGGGAATTATCTAGTTATTTAATGTTACATATATTTAAAGGTAAGAATGAGGGAGTTAATTGGTGAGGTTTCTCCTATGGATTTAATTTGGATCCAGTTATTTATTACATGGATTATAAAGATAGTTTTCTAAGATACCAACACATTTTATTTATTCTTTATATGGGTTCTTAATGTTTCCTTTGATCATGATTAACATCATATTGATAATTATTGTTGATTCGTATGACTCTCTCCTTTATTAAATATTTATTCTCTGATACAGGTTTAATGATCCAGGTTTTTATGGTTTTGAATTATCTTATGTTATGCTCATGCAAATTTATTATTGTCATCATGCCCTTATTATAATCTTATTCTCACTAATGAAATTAAAATTTTAATGTGAGATTTTTTGATCTAGTATAATTACAATATAAACTTTACCAAGATATCTATGATGATCTATAATATCCTTGGACCCACACTCTCTAACCTGGTCTAGGATAAGAGGTTCAAACTAAAAGAACATTGAGGATAGTTTCACATACGTTTTTTTTCACAGGTTAGCCCAAGATATTTTAAAGAAGATTTATATCATCAAGAGTGGATTGATTTAATGAATAAATAATTATATCATATTGAGAAAAATTATACATGGGAAACTATACCCAAACTCAAAGATAAAAATGTGATTGAAACAAGTTAGGTTTTTCAAAAAATGAATGTAGTAGGTTAAGTGATAAGAAACAAGGAAACACTAAGTTGTAAATGATACTCATAGGTCTAAGGAATTATATTTGAAAGGTCTTTTCCCAGGCATCTTTACTTAAAACGATCATAATATTAATTTTTATTTCAAAAAAAATGAAGATATAAAATATCCCAAATGGATGTCAAGCCTACAGTTCTCAATAGAGAGTTTGAAGAATAAATTTATATTGAGAAACAATGTGTATTCTTGCTTCATCATGATGAAAACTATATTTTAGAGTTGAAAAAATTATTTATATACTTTTAAACAAGATCTATAAGCTTGTAATTCTAATCTGGATAATTTATTGAAGAAGTTAAATTTTACTAAAGAAAGAGTAAATAGTAACCCCTATATAAAATAAAATCAAGAGTCTTCCCTCATTGTGAATGTTTATATTTATGATATCATATCTTCAATGAATAATGAATACTAATATTAAGGATTTTATAGGGAAATTAAGATGTTTTGTGAATTTTCTATACTATAGGAAATGAGGTGCTTTCTTGGATTGAAAATTTATCAAGAGACGTGTCACATTTTCTTATCACAAGAAAAATATGCTAAGGAATTATATATAATATTTGGAAATTAAGATTAAAAACCTATTTTCACACATATCTTGGTAGGAAAAATGTTTCTTAAGAATGAATTTGGAAGGAATAATTATACTAAAGAATTTAGTAAGAATATTGGAATCCTGTTGTATATAATAGAATCTTGACTAGACATGGTTTATGTTATTACCATGTGTTGTGGATTTCAAAGTACAACAAAAAAGAAACATTTTTTCTATAAAAATAATTTCCAAATATATTAAGGGTAATATAAAATATTGTATAATTTATGAAATTAAGTGGTAATTAAATATGTTTCACTATACAAATGAAGGCAGGAAATGTTGTATCGTGGAAAGAAGATCCACATCAAGTGGAATTTTATTTTTGGGTGAAATTTGTGTAAGTTGGCATAAAAAAAGTAAAGTGTAGTAACTATAAGCATTATAGAATCTAATTATGTATCTTACACTCAAGATACAACCCAATTAATGGGTATGAAGATGTAGCTGGATGATTTTTTTGGTTGATGTGAATTGACACACTTTCTTGGAATATGATAATCAATGTGTTATCAATATCAGCAATAATCCAGTGAATTATTCAAGATATAAGTATATTGATATAAAATATTAGTTTATTAAGGAACATTTGGAAATAAATTAATTTAAGATATATTTTATACCTATAAAAGAAAAAGTACTTAATATCTTCACTAAACCATTATAAAAGGAAATATTTCAAAAGCTAAGGTTGATCATGGGTATTTAACCTCACTCACCTTGATAATAAGGTATGTGATTTTTATCCACTATCTTAAGTTGTCTTTGGATATTATTTTCCAAGGGGGATAAAATATGAAAACATATATCAATCCGTTGATATGTGGTTTACCTATCAAGGGAGAGAATATATATAGTGGAGTTTCTAAAAGGTGTAAGTTATGATGTCAACATGTGTGGGATATTTAAAAATATTGAAAAATTGAAAGAAAGAACTTGTAATTTATAGACTAAAGTCTATTTTGTTTTGTGGTGTTGAATATTTGAAGAATATTGGAGCATTTTATAATCACTACTTTATGGGAAAATGGTATTATTTTTAAATTTTTCTTGTTTCCTACATCGAGCATTCTCATAGAGGCTTATAATTTTTAGATAGTGATCCACTAATTTTGTTTTATAGATTTATTGATTTTTTCCTTGTTTAACAACAAAATACAAAGTGGTATATTGTAGATACAAACAGGTGTTTTGTTTTTGGTGAACAGAGAAAGAATTTGGTTAGTATAAAGTATTTTTGTTTATGGTTTTATTTTTCATTATTAGTCCATAAATCACTTTAAAAAAGTTGAGCCTTATATATATGGTATTCATAAATTTATCTGACTGATCTGATCGAATGAAGTTATATCGATTGGAGAGAAATATGAAGTCATTATACAGTGGTTCCTGAGTAAAGACATCAACCATAATTTTCTAAATCATTTTATATAGGATTCAAAATAAAGTCATCAGATAAAGGTTTATAAATCATCATAAATAGGTTTCTAAATTAATTAATAAAACATAGATATCGGAATGAAATCATTAAACAGAGGTTTCTATACAAATTCATTGGACGAGGCCTTCTAGATAGAGTCCACCAAATAAATAATGGTTGTGATTCCATTGGACATATAAAGTGGAATATACCAGACAAATAATTTATATGAGTCCATTATTGGGAGAAAATTTGTAATGACCTAGAAATTTAAAGGAAATTTTTTTCTTAAATTCTTTGAAATTTTACGAGTCCACAGTTTCTAACGGCACCTGATTCTAAGGCCCAGTGTGTCCAGAATAATTTTCTTAAGTTTTGTTCGGGTATGTTCAGTAAACTTACGTGCGGGTTTTTCTATCTTTTGAACCTGTTCTCGGAATTGAAATCTGAGGACACTGTTGAACTCGCAGCATCAGTATTCACTTAAGGGGACCTTTACAGTAGTTGTGTTTTATACAGTATAGAAGTTATAAATTGGGGTTTCTGATTAAAATTAGAAATGAAATAAAAATGTGTGTGCAACACATTTTTATTTGAAAAGTGGTTAAATTCTTTAGGTGGAGGTTAGGGGTGGGTCCCACCACACCCTAACCTCCCTTAGGAGGATATAACTAGGGGTGGGGCTCACATGAACACAAACCCCTCAACTTCCCTTTAAACCCCCCTTTGTAACTCTTGGACTCCCCTTAGTATTAATGAAGCCACCTCTCTCCTCTTTAAATTTTAAAAACTCTCCACCTACCACCTTCTCTCATTAAGGTGCCAACACCATCAAATTAATTAATTAAGCTCCCTCAATTAATTGATTAATTTGAAATGTTTTGAAATGCATGGCAATATTAATTTTTGGAAGCCTATTATTTTATTTGCATTGGAAAATATTCTGTGTGGAGGCTTTGGGAGAATTAGAGAGAACAAAATCCTCTCCTATGAAAAACATCCCATCCACTTCTTCAACTGGGGAAAGAACATGAGGTGACGCCCACGAGGAATGACGTTTTCTTTCCTCTTCCTCCGTGTCAAGGGAGAAGACACCACCCGCGGAGAACATTGCCAGTAACGACGCTTCCGCCTCGGATGCACTCGACGTCAATAAATCGATGCCGATGTTAACGAATGAACTTCGAATCAAGGTAGGTAGTTTTGAATAATTTTTATTTGAATAAAATTACACCCTCTTTCTTGATGAATTATATGGTTTGTTCCTTGACCTTTTGATTTCGCATAATGCGGAGGGTGCGGGCTGAACAAACATATCTCGACGAACCTCCGTTGATTATTTCTTGCATTGACAATGGAGGCGGAGCCGGTAGGGCGTGGTGTCATCGCACCATGCCGAAAGAAGGAGGATGCGGCCATGGCAGACGGAAGAGGCGGTGGTGACCGGAGGCGGCGGTGACCGAAGGCGGCGGCGACCGGAGGCGGCGGCGACCGGAGGCGGCGGCGACCGGAGGCGGCGGCGACCGGAGGCGGCGGCGACCGGAGACGGCGGTGACCGGAGGAGGCGGCGGTGACCAGAGGGGACGGTGACCGGAGGCAGTGGCCGCGCGGCGGCCACGTGGAGGAAAACTGCGGCCCGCATTCAATGGCCGCTCGGGCTTAAGAACCGGCCGACTCTTGCCGGCCGGACTAGTGGACCACGGCACCCGCAGGTGCCATGTGGAGGATATGCGGCCCGCATCTGTGGGCCTCTTGGTTGGGAGAACCGTCCGGCTACTGCCGGCCAGGCTGGAAGATCACGGTGCCCACAGGCACCGCACGTTGGGGGAACCGCGACCCCCAACCGCGGGCCGCTCACCGGTGAACCAGTAGGCTGTCTGACGGTCGGGATGAAGACCCGCGACACTGCTTGGCGCCGCGTGGGAGAAACAGCGGCCTGATGTGCAGGCCGCTCGTGCCGGACAGAACCGGCTGGCCTCGGCCGTCCAAGCAGGGAGATTCGGTGCCACTCGGCGCCGCCGGGCGAACCAGACCGGTCCCCTCCATGGGCAGGGTCTGCAGGTGGGTCGCGCCCCACCAAGCCGGGCCAACCCCTAGCCGGGTCGGACCCGCCAAACCGCACCAGGCTGAACCCCAGTCGGGTCAGACCCGCCGAATCGGGTTGGGCCGACCCGCCAGCCCACTGGGCTTGTCGGCCCGGGCCCGTTTCTCTTAAACGTGAATAATTCCTAGACCGCGCGTCCGATCGTCGTGTCGTTTACGACACTAGGTCCCTTGTGACGAGGAGGTACTTTTGCTATACTCTAAGTGAGATTTGTACGACTTTGGAAAATGGCCGAGTTTGGATCGAGCGTAAATCCAATCGGGCCCCTAGAACGGAAAAGCCAATAACTCTCAGACCAGGTGTTTGATTGATGCGCCGTCTATCATGTTGGGTTTCTTTTGACGAGACAGAACTTTGGGATACATTAACTCTGGACTTCATGATAGTTGATGAATTGACCCCCTTTTTCTCAAGGAGCAGACTCTCTCGGGATCAAGTGTGCTTTGTGCGGGAACCCTAGAGCTGGTTGCGACTGCAACGACTATTGTACTAGACACCTCTGTGGGTTTGACGATGAAGACTATTGTACATGAATCCTGTGTGGGTTCGACAGTTCTGACTTCTATTCTTGTATCATGTGTGGGTCCGACAGCTCAGATAAATTATAGCTGGTCCTATATCCTATGTGGGTCCGACAGCTTAGACGAGATAGCCGACATGTATCATGTATGGGTCAGACAACTTAGATGATATAACTATCATGTATCCTGTGTGGGTCCGACAGCTTAGCTGGTCATGTATCATTTGTGGGTCCAACAACATAGATTATCCAGTGGCTACATCTGATCATCTAAGTCACTCTACTATTGTATCATACATGTGTGAGCTGAGTCATGTCTTTCAACCATTATCATCGTGGTGATTGACTTTACTTCCTTTGTGGAATTGGTTGTACTTGGTCTCAAGAGTTGGAGTGAGACTGAGATTGGTTACATAGGTATATGTGTGGTCACATACCTAAGTATGGATGGTTGATACTTCGTGATTGTGTCTTTTTATTTTTTTTTATCCTTAGTGGATATTGTGAGACCTTGCGGGTCTCGGGGTCCCTAATGAGTATCTTTATACTCACCCCTGCACGGTCTCTGCCCGCACCTCGTTGTGTTGGATGCAGATGATGGACAACAATGACGGAGGCCGAGAGCACCACGACTGGACGGTACCCGGAGGTGGACCTTGCGACGAGTCAGCACACGAAGGAGACTGACGAACGTGAGTGTTGAGGATTCCATCTGTACCTACCCTTCAGGTAGGAACCCCGAAGGACAATCCAGGAGCTGCTCTTTGCTTTCAACTATTTGTCCCTTTTTACTTGTACTTGTTGTTCAGTTGGGTTTGAATACTATCACATTTACTTTCCAGCACACTCTTTTGTTTTCAGTTATACTTAGTGTTTACTTCTTATTGCGTACTTTGTTGAGTTTGTTTACTTTTATAAAGGTAATTTCTTCCCAGCTTAGGGATTTACACCTTTGGTGCTAGTCGACAACCCCTGACCTATGGTGAATTTTTCATAAATATCTAAAAAAATAAAAAAGAATAGGTTAATAGTATAAATACATCTTTTTATAATCTGTGTATTTTTAATTACATTATTCATGACGTAATGATGACCAAATTAATTCTAGAAACATTTTATTGAATTGAAAAAATTCAATGATAAAATGAGTTATTTAAATAATATAAATGTGTTTTCCAAATTTAAAATGTACTTTTCAATGTTTAAAGTCTAAAGTATTCAATTAAAATTACAATTTTCCATTTTCAATTCCCTTTTTCATAAAATAATGTACTCAGTTTTAAAATGCCTTAAAATTCATAAAATAATTTTATTTTATTAAAATATAAAATTAATATTCAAATAATAACATTGTTAAAATTATTTCAATGGAAATTATTTTTTATTAAATATTTTATCCTTAAAATTCCCTTTTCCTCAAAGATAAATACCCCCTCTCCCTACCTTTGAAAAACCACTCCACTAACACTTATCAAATACAATTATCAACCCAAATCTCCTCTCTTCATCTCATTATCATCCTTAAGTAAAATCTGCATTAAACAAACTTCAATCATTTAATGATTTTATTACCATATAAAAGAATCAACACTAATAAGAGGGAATGTTTTTTGTCAACTTCTTCCCTCATTTTCCTACTCTCTTCATATTTTTAAATTTTCCTTTTAAACTGAAATATTAAAATATTAATTGAGAAGTATTTTAACATCATATTAATAATTATTACCGAATTTAATTATTACATTTATGATTTATTTATATTTCATACTTTTCTTCCTCCTCCTTTGACAATTTTCTGTCAATGGTTGGTTAACCACCTATGAGGACATTTCCAACACTCTAATTATCACAACTATTATAAATTATTATAATAAATTATTTATAATATGTAATTGTAAAAATATATCTATTTATTGGTTTTTATATTTAATATTAATATTTTATAAGTTGTAATAAATCGTGATCATTAAATCAAAGAAATATGGGATATTTTATAGAGAATATCATATAAAAACATTTCACCTTTAATGATAGAAATTATGAAATATAATTCTTTAATTATAATTAATCAAGATTGAAAAAAGAACATAATTCTCTATGGGTTCCATGTTTTAGTAAAAGAAATTATTATATAGGATGCAAGAAAATTAAAAAAATTAAATCCAGATGTGAGGTAAGGGCATTCTCAAAGCCAATTTTCTCTTTTTGTTTTATCTTATCATTCAGGTTAATTTTTGTATGAATTATATTATAAAGTGCTTAAATTTTCCTACCATTTTTATTTCCCTTTTACCTCTAGGTATATATGTTTTTCCACCATTTTCAAATAAATTCTGAGACAAATTAAAATATTCTTCAAAGATGATTTATTTTTACAAACACCACATTAACTCCTCTTGGGATGTTTCTTATCCACTCAATAATGATTATGTTTGATGCCAAAAATTTGATTTACCTTATTCATTAGGGGACCCAAAAGTTTATACCTTAGAGTATTATTTATAAGACCATTATTAATGCCATTCATTTTCATGGATTTATTTCATGACTATGATTGTTATACATTCTCTTTCCATATGGAATGCATGTTTATAAGTATTTTATGTTATAAAGGGTGAGTATGGAATTCTATATCCCTCAAATTAATTGGGTAATGTGATATATCTCATGATATTATATGTATTATGTGTGAAAATGATGCTATATTTGTTCATAATTATGATGTTATGATTTATCCCCATATCTTATGCGTAAATATAATGTTAGATTTGTCCACAACTATATGTGATATTTGACCACTATGTTATGATGTTTAATTAGTATGTATATGCCATATTCCATTCTCTTTTAAAATAATTACCAAATTCTTATGTTGATGGTCCTCTGATTATGATATGATTATGATGATTATAGTCGACCATGTACAATTGATTCTTCTATCACATTCCTTCTACATTATCCCTCTTCCTAATAGGATTTTAGAACACCGATTTCTTCAGTTTATATCCTCTAGTTATTACATGTACTAAGGAAAATGTGATAACTTTTGTCATGATAAGGAATAAATATTTAATTAATTTTTAGGTTTTTTTTGTACAAGTGATCTATGACCCTAATTTTACCAAAATACTAAACCTTATGATCCTATAATGCATTAAAATTATGTAATTTATCAAATAAATGATGTAATACTCGTGTATGAAAATTTTGGGTCTCTATATTTGGTATTAGAGTATGGATTAGTTAATTTTGTAGTTAATACTAAAAAAATTTAGTGACATCACTAGGGATAAGTTTGAGTTTTAATTGAAATATCATAAAGTTTTGGTAAAGTATAAGAGATCTTGGTTTCTAATAAATATAATATCTATATGGATACTACATGCGTATGTGGCTCTAGAATAGATGTACCTAGGGGTAACACTCCAAAAAGGGTGTATTGGTTAATAACATGATCATCACCTGGTCCAGGAGAAATATTCCTTGCTACACACCTGGTTTGTTACTCTCATGGGATATTCTTTGGTTAATCACAAAATCAATTTAAATCATTTCAATGGATAAATATCTAAAGTAATTATTTATTTAAAAGTTAGGAAAGGATTCAGGTACATGATCCTAGAAGCGTTATTTGATAAAAAAAATCTTAATATAGGAATACCATAATATGTGACATTATAATTTATTAGAATATGAAAATAAATTCTTAATAAATTCTTGAATTTTTTTTGTTTAAACCTTTTCTTTTTTAGAAAATGGTGGGAACCAGGAGAAACCAAATCAACAACCCATGTGAGGTATAATGCACAATTTTCCAAAACACATTCGCAACATAATGGGAGGTGGAGATTAAAACTTCATGGTCTTGGATCTTGTGGATCTTCCAACATTACCCAAAAAGGAACAATTATACATCAAGTACTTTATATGAAAACAACCACCAATATTTAGTGTATATTACAATCAACTTGTTATGGAATATAGGGTTAACTAAATGGATAATATATTCTATGTGATCCACTATTTTTAAATGGAGAAAGTTACTCAAGTCGTCTATTATTTATAAGTACAGGTTGATCGATGATGAGCATTGATAAATAATACTAATCTAAAAGATGAAATGAAAGAAATAGAGTCTGGAGACTCTAGGAATAATTTTACAAAAAATTATTTCCCCCAAACTTTTTGAATAAATATGGAGAGAGAATTCATAAAGGAGAAGAAAAATGAGGGAGAATATATCATGTATTATAAGGAAAATTTCAGAAGTAATTAAAGATATGCATCAGTTATCGTTATCAACAATGATAAGAAATAGATATATTTTTTAGTGGCTTAAAACCACAACTCAAAAAGGATATAGATATTTGAGACTTTGGGTGTCATGAATAAATAGTTTTATATACTCTCAAAGTAGAGATGAATTTTGGGTAATGGTCCCATAGACGTGAAGATAAGAAAAAAATAATGGATTTTCAAGCTAGTGGATCAAATCACAAAGAAGGAAATAAGACCCAACCCCACACTTGTCAAAAATATGGGAATATTCATCATGGTAATTGCCTCAAATGAATAGATAAATACTATATGTGTGGGGGAAACTTCTACCAAGCTCATGAATATTGGAGAGACATGTAGTATATGGAAAAAATTATGGATTAAAGTAATGAAACTCTCAATTACCCACCCATGATTAAAGGCTTTATCTATTGGGAGAAAGGGAAATATGAAATCTTGTGCACTAAAGCATGGGTCTTTGAGGGTAATCAACATTAGAAACCATGAAATAAAAATTATTATGGGAAATATTATTCCATCATTACTTCTCAATTAGAAAATTAGAATTAATTTTTATAAGGTACACTTCATATTCACTCAATAATTGAAAAATATTTATTGGATTATGGTTTTACACATTTGTTTATATCCTAAAAGTTTCTTAGAACTATTGAATAATATCCCCTGAAATATACATATCCATAAAATAACCTAGTGGTTCGATCAATGCAAACCAAGTGTTCGACTCTTCTCATGTTGAAATCTGTGGGAATTTCCTTCAATCAAATCTATTAATCCTACCTTAGATGAAATTTGATATTATACTAGTCATGGAATAGATCTCATTATGTATAGATAACATTTAATATTATGTAATGTAAATATATTTCTATATTATGAACTATCCCATACTCCTATAAAAATTCAAGGAAGATCATGAATCTCTTTTGGAAACCCCATCGATGGTGTGTGTGTTGATACCCATTGAAAAAGAATACATTTCCCCAATGGTTATGTCAAATGAAAGTATCAACCTTGAGGAAATCCCTATTGTGTGGTAATATACTGAAGTATTTCCTGAAAATTTTCTCATCATTCCCCTATATCAAAAGGTAGAGTTCTCAATAGACCTTATACCTAAATCCACTCTTATCTCAAAATTCTCTTACAGTATATCCCCGATAGAACTATAAGAGTTAAAGAATTAACTAGAAGAAAATTTATAAAAAGATTTCATATTCTCAAGTTCACATCCTTAGGGTGCATAGGTAATATTTTTGAAGAAAAAGGATGGATCTATGTTCTTATGCATCGATTACTGAGAGCCTAATAAGATCACAACACAAAAAAGTATCCCATAATAATGATTGATGACTAGTTCAGTTAACATCGAGGAGCTCAGTACTTCTCAATTATAGATCTTCATTTTAGATATCACTAGTTAATGTTGAATAAGGAATGAATTCAAAATAAAACCTCTCATACAAGGTATTGACACTTTGAGTTCGTAGTGATGTCCTTAGGACTTACTAATTCTCATGTAATATTTATTGTTTTATGAATAGTTTATTTATAGAATACCTTTAAAAAAATTGGTTGTACTTAGTGATAATATTCTCATTTAATCTAATGTAAAGTAATAAAATGAATATCATCTAAGTAATATTCTAGTGACATTAAGAAAGGAGATAATGTACACTAAATTCATCCAATGTGGATTTTAGATGCATAATGTCACATTATTAGGGAACATAATAAAAAGTGAGGGAATTTATGTGGACCCTTAAAAGAAAAAGGAAATTTATTAATGTCTTAGAACTACTGGTGTCAAGAGAATACATAGTTTCCTTAGATTATATGGGTACTACTGACGCTTTTTGAAAAATTTATATTGATTTTCTATCATTCTTACTAATTTAACATGTAAATGGGGAAAGTATATTTGGATGGGTGATTATGAGTAAATATTTAAAGATATTAAGAAGAGGTTAATCATTGTACATGTACTCATTATACCCTTAAGTGGAGAATTTTTTTGTATATACAATTATGATTCAAAGAAAGGATCGAGTTGTGTACTCATGAAAAATGACCAAGTGATAGCATACGCATCATGATAGTTGAAGATCCTTGAGTATAACAACATGTTGCATAATATGGTCTTAGCAGCTATTATCTTCAATTTGAATATTTGGCGACACTACCTATATAGTGATAAGTGTTTCATATGTATAGAGTATGAGATTATAAAGTATATACTATCAAAGAAATATCTCAACATGAATCAATAAATATGGTTTGAGCTGATCAAGGATTACGAGTTCTCTATTTACTGACATTTTGGAATGTACAACAAGGTAGATGATGCTTTTAGAAGAAAAGAACCTACTAATATATCCATAATATGGATTGAGAAAGACCCTATATCCATGTATATAAAAAGGATAGATATAGAAATCATGATGGAAGATAATACATCCTACCTTTCAAAATTGAATTACCAACTATATATCTAAGATAAGATCAAGTACCCACCGAGGGATGATTTGGAGCTTCAAAATAAGGTGAAATAATTAATAGAGAGAAATATTCAGGAATTACATATTTATGAAGATGGTTCCATTTGGTTCGAAACTAGACTTTGTGTTCCAATAAAAATTATGATAAAGAAAGATCTTATGGATAATTCATGTCTCATATCTTTCCCCATCCATCCTATAAGTTCCAAGATATGCCATAACCTTTGAGATAATATTTAGTGGAACAGTATAATGAAGAAGATAGAATATTACACATCAAATTTCTTGGTATGTTAGTAATTTAAATAAGTGAAACAAAAGTCTAAGGGAATGATACAACCATTTCCCATACCCATGTGTAAATGGGATAATATCACCAAGGAATTTATCAATTTTCTCCCAAATACATCCAAAGGAAATAATGTAATATGTGCTATGGAGAATCAACTCACTAAGACTAACCACTTCATCTCTATCAGGGGTGATTTCTTTCATGACCAACTTTCAAAGATATATGTAAAGTACGTTTTGAGGATGCACGGGATACCACTTTTTATTGTCTGTGATCGTGATCCAAGGATTACTTCAAAATTATAGAGAGGTATCCAACATAATCTAAATACTAAATTGAATTGTATTACTTCATATCACCCCCAAAATGATAGATAAACTAAAATGACTATTCAAGAACTCAAGGATATGATGAAATACTAATTAATGGAATTTAACATACGATGGGACCAAAATATCCCATTTGTTGAGTTTTTATACAAAAAAAATATTTCAATTGAGTATTCAAATGGCCCCATATGAATCTCTATATGGGAAGTAATATAGAACCCCAATTTTATGGGATAAAGTTGGTTAATTGAAGTTATATAGACCTAATTTTGTACAAAAAAATAATAGAAAATGTTAAATCCACAAAAAAAAATCTTCTCAGAGTCACATAAGAGCTATGTTGACAACCATCGATGCAAACTGGTGTTTAAAGTTGGAGAAAAAGTGTTCCTTTAAATTTCATAATGGAAGAAAGCCATGTGGTTTGGAAAGAATGGAAATCTCATCCATAGGTGCATTTGACCCTTTAAGATACTTGATCATGTAGGATAAGTAGATTATTGGATAAAACATCGACCAAACATGGCACAAGTTCATGATGTATTCCACATATCTCTACTGAGGAAGTTTATACTCAATTCATAACATTTAAAGAATATGAAGGTGGTACAACTATACAATAACCACTCTTATGAGGATAAGCGGAGGAATATATTAGATCATAGAAAAAAATTCCTATGAAACAATATAACTCATCATGTCTAAGTGATGTGGAGGAACCATAAATATAAAGAGGCCACATGGAAACTAAAGTAAAGAGTGAAACAAAACTACGCTAAATTATTCTATACTGAGAATATGAGTTGAAATTTCAAGAATCAAATTTATAGGGGTGGGAATAATGTAATGACAAAAAGTTTATAAGTGACATTTTTTCCTAAATAAATGAGTGTTATATTATATTTTATAGTGTTATACACATACAAAACATATAAAAATCAACAAATCATTATTTCATTAATTAAAATTATTACATTAGCCAACAAAAAACTAATGGAAATACTAAAAATTAAAATAGGACAAAAATGGAAAATATAAAATGTACAATGGGAAAACATGGGTCATTCTAATCTACTAGAATTATCACTCACATGTACAACTCTATGAAAAATGAATATAATATCATTAAACCAATCAAAATTTTTTGAAATGGAAAAAATAGACCCTGGGAGGAATTATAGTGAATAATTTATGAATGAATGAGGAGTTATTTATGTGTTGTAATGTGACCATTGGAATAGTAATTTGCACATTAGAATAGTAATATTACCATTAGAATAGTATTGTGACTAGTATGAATAATTGTCTGGAAGTTAGAAATAGTAAATGAACTTTTGGAATAGTATTTTGGCCTTAAAAAATAAAATGTAATATAAATAAAATTTATCTTCCATAATTTCATAAAATATATATATATATATATTATAATACCATAAAATTAATATCAAGATTAAAAAATGAAAATAATTTATCAACACTCTTAAAAAAATTTATTATAAAAAAACATAATTCTATGTTAATAAATAAAATTTTCTATTTTAAAAAAATTATTTTAATAAAATGAATATCATTTTTAGAATCAGAAAATTGAAATTTTCAAAGGGTGAATTTTTATAATTTTTTAAAAAACAAAAAAATTAATTGAATAGTAAAGAAATGGTTTTTTGTAAATGGTGTGTTTTAAATTACATAATTCATGATATAATAAAAAAATAATCAATTATATAAATTTTGGATCAACTAAAAAATAGTTAATAAGATAAATGGGTCATTTAAATATAAAATACTTACTTCCACCTAAAAATTATTTTCCAAAAATTAAATTCTAAAGTATTCCATTAAAAGGGTGGGAGGATAGAAGTTAACATTTCGATTCTCATTAGGGGCCAAATTTTTATAGTTGGGGTTTGGATTAGTGATAATCATCCCATAATTCTACATCATAGTTTGGGGGTTCAAATCCCATGGAGCGCAGGTACTGCAGTAGTGGTGGTACTATAGTAGCGATGGGAGACACTGTAGTAGTAGTCGGAACTATAGAGAGTACTATAGTGGTGGATTTATTATAAAAGTAACTACTGTAACATAGATACTATAGTAGCACTATTCATATAATGGGACTTGGGCCAAAAATTTCAGGCCTATGGGCCATGTAATGGACTTCAGGCCTACTAGACCTTCGGCCTAAAGATATATATTGTAATAAAGCATCTGGTTAAGTGGGTTATCCCTTGGAGGGTCTATGACCTATACTTTATGCCTATTTTGTGGTGTTTTTGTGTGTGTTTGAATGTAATTTTACCCTCAAGCACCTAATATAATATTCCATTAAAATAACAATTAGTCATTTTTTCACTTCTCTTTTTAATAAAATAATGAATTTGGTTTTGGAAAGCATTAAAAGTCCTAAATTCATCTTATTTTATTAAAATATTACTTAAATTTTCTATAATATCACTATTAAAATTTTCACCATGGAGATTATAATTTATTCAATATCTTATCCTTAAAATACTCCTCTCGTAAAATATAAATACCCCCTCTCCCTACCCTTGGAAAATCACTTCACTGCCACTTTAAAAATACAAATATATACCCAAATATCTTCTCTTATACCCCTTATAATAATTATGTATGTTTTTTTGTATCAAAACTCCAATAATTCAATGATTTATGTGTCATTGAAAAGAAGCAATGCCAACATGAGTGTATGTTTCCACCAACTTCTTCCCTCATTTTTATCTTCTATTCTTCTCTTTCTATATTCATTTCAAACCCAAATCTTCTAAGATAATTTTAGTATTATGTTAAAATTATAAAAAATATTTAATCCTACTATAATGATTAAGTTTACGATGTATTTATATTTCATACTTCTCTTCCTCCTCCTTTGATAATGTCTCATCAGTAGTTGTTTAACTGCCCACGAGGATGTTTTCAACACTCTACTTATCACAATTATTATGGATGATAACATAAAATTATTTATAATATATAAATGTATAAATATATATATATTTTTAATATTATATAGTTAATATTAATAATTTATAAGTATTAATAAACTGAGATCCAAAAATCGAAGCAAGAAGGGGAGTTTTAAGAAAAATATGACATCAAAATGTTCCACCCTTAATGATAGAAGTTAAAAAAAATGTAATCTAATTTATATAATTGATAAAGAGAGAGAAAAATTAACATAATTAAATTATGGTTCCATTTTTTAACAAACCTAGTTTTATTACATAGGATGCATAAAGGCAACAAAAGAAAACGGGATTTAAGGTATGCGGACTTTTGAACCCAATTCGCTATTTTTTGGGTTATCTCGTCTCTCACATTATCTTCTATATTAATCTTATTATAATTTTATTAAAAATTCCATGCACTATTATTCCCATATTCCCTCCATGGATTTACAAGATTATACAATGATCAGATGATTTCTAATCCAAATACAAGGTCTTTTTAAAGGGACCTTATTTCCAAAAAACACCACATTTACTCCTCTTGAACTATTTTTTTACAAACTCAAAAATGATGATGTTTTAGTATCAAATATGATTTAACATATTAATTTTTGAACCCCAAAGTTTATTAATTATGGTATTCTATAATGAAAAACTATAGAACCCATTCCTTTCATTGGTTATGTTTCCTTACTAAAGTTGTTATATGTTCTCTTTCCATGTGACATGCATGATTCTGAAAATTTTATAATGTGATGGGCATTCTGAGAATTATATATCCCTCCAATTAATTGGGTATTATAATATACCACATGATATTATGTGTATTATGTATGAACATGATTCTCATGATAACAAAATAGGTGAATAACGATAGTTTATTAGCATTTTTTAGATATCACTGCTAAAAAAATTGATGATTTAGAAGTGGTTTTAAAAAAAACTATCGCAAAAACTTTTAAATTTCATAAAAAAATTATTCTCTCTGGTCACCCTCGATCCCCCGATCCCCCCACCCCACTCCCTAGGCCCGATCCACTACCCTTTCCCCTTACCATTACTCCTTCATCCCCCTCACCACCACCCACTATTCCCCTCATCATCATTATGCATTCACCATCACCACGTCTCCCCAATACCCCCTCCTCACTCTACCCGCACCCCCCCCCCATTTTTGTTTTTGAGTATCCCTTGGTGTAACACAAATTATTTGGGTGTTTTTTATTCTTAGTGCTCATGATGAGTGATTTGAGGCCCGTTATAGGGGATTTCATTGAAGGTAATGGTTTTTCCCCGTTTAAGGTAGGATTTTATCTTTTTATTCCATTTTGGATAAAATTAAATTGGGTATTTTTTTATTATTATGTTCCTCTCAAATTCCTTGGTCATCTTTGGCTCTTTTGAGGTAGAATTTCACCATCATTTTCAAGGGTAGCGAGTCTCATGTAGTTTCCCTTTTTTACATCATTAAATTATTGAATCCTGATTTCTTGTATTTTTAATCCCTATTTTAAATATAAAATTATTATAATAAATATTTTTAAAGGATGTTTGAATGGTAAATCAAGTTTCAGTTGATATCAACTTCAATTTAAAGGATTTCCCCAATTTATATGTTTCTTAAAAATATTTTTTAAATCACTTAATATAATATTTTTTTTTCAAATGCCCTAATTAAATTTAATTAATGTGTTAAATTATTTAAGGTATGTTTTCACATTAAAATTGGGTTCTTTTAAAATATTTTTTAAATGAACTTATTTGTGTATTAAAATTTTATCTATCATGTTTATAAATTTTTAATGTTTTATGGTGTTTGTGTTATTATTTATTATTGTTGTGCCTCATTGATTAAAAGTTCCCATAATATTTTTTGGTTTTTAAGTGGGGGTTTCTCCTTCAATATTTAATTTTTACTACTCTAAAGGAGAAATTATAGGTTTTCTCTTCCTACACCATGTGATGGATTATATAAATTCGAATTAAAATCTAAAAAAATGATGTTGCTAAAAAATTTAATAAAATTAAATATAATAAAGACTATTTTATATTATTGATTTAAAATAAATTAGAAATTTTTTAAATGAAATAATATTTAATATGTATTTTATGTTTATTTAACAAAGTGTAGGCACATTATGATAAATGGATAAAAGTTGGATCACATTACTAAAGAAGAAACCTCGGTATGCTAAGGGTTTGGGGGAGTTTTTTATTTTTCAATTTCAAATCGATCTGTTGATAGTAAAATATGATTTATATGCCCTAAATGTAGATTTTAAATATGGTTGAAGATACATAAAGTTTATGAACACTAGATATTGAAGAAATTTCCTTATCAATATTTTTACTGGATTTTGCACGGAGAATCGAATGTTACAGATTTCCTGAGCATTGATATCAATCAATAGAATGAGATCCCAACTTCATTGACAGTAAAAACTGAAATGAAGAACCTTATAAATGATGATTTTTGCATTGATAGGAAAACTCATAAAAATAAAAACATATTAGAATAACTAGTTGGGGGGTTTTACAAATAGTAACTTGTCAAAAGATGTTTTTGAGACTATAAAAAAACTAGATCAAGATCATAATATATCATTTGATCTTCCACTTGATTCTATAGGGACTAATATAATAGGAATCTTCACTGAGCAGAAAAATGTGTTTCAATATTGAGTTGATGATGTAAATCAAGATCTATATGGTGGTTGTCTTAAATGTTACAAAATTTCTTTTCTAATTAAATTACACCATATCAAATACCAATATAAAATTAAAAAAAATGTGATGTTCATGATATTGTTATTTTTGTATAATTATTTTCTGAAGCTAATATCCTTGAGACTTTTTACAATATGAAAAAAGTTGTTACCAATCTTATTATGAATTATACAAAATACATGTTTATCCTAATAGTTTTATACTTTATTGGGGATAGGATTCAATTAGATAGGATTATAAAAAAATTATCCTTCTAGATATAAGTCAATGGGAAGTGTTGGAAGTATAAATCAACATACTAATATGAAGAAGAAGAAAAATAAAAATAAAAATAACAAGCCTCCAATTTTTTGCATTACTTCCCTCTAAAACATTGATTATAAATTTTATTCATGTCACCAAGAAATGCTGAGCACATGAAGTGTCATTCTAAAAATAATAAAAATGATGGGTTAATTTGATATCCAAGAGATTTAAAATCATATAATACATTTGATTAATTGAATTTATATTTCTCATATGATCCTAAGAATGTGAAATTTGGATTAGTTTTTGATGGATTTAACCCATTTGTCACTTTGAGTACCAGTTATAGAATTTGGTCGATGGTTTTAATCCCTTACAATCTACCTCTGTGTATGTGTATGCAACAAAAAACTTTTGTTATTTCAATGATTATTACTCAAAAAATTCCCAAAATGATATTGATGTATACTTACATCCTCTAATTGAAGAATTACTAGATTTATGGCACAATAGTGTTGAGGCATGTGATGCATCTTATAGAATAATTTTCAAAATGCACACTCTTATCATGTAGAAAATTAGGGAATTCCTTGGACTTGGGAACTTATCTGGTAGGAACACTTAAATGTGTCTGGATTTTCCTGTTTGTAACTTTGATTTTGATTCTGGATGAATTCCATATAGTAAAAAATGGTTTTTCTTGTGTCATCATAGATTTCTCGATGCATCTCATAGATTTCGATTGAACAAGTTATAATTCAATGGTACTATTTATTATAGATAACCTCAAATTTTTTTGAAGGGTTAGGAAATAGTGGAACAACTTGTAAATGTTGAAATGAAATTTGGGAACGTGAATCATTTGAATGATAGTGTGAAACAAGTTCTAAGTGAATCATCAATTGAAATCTGAACACAACAATGGAAGAAAAAAAGTATTTTCTCAAACTTTCAGATTGGGAATATAATTTGTTTCATAATAATCTTGATGTTGTTCGTATTGAGAATAATGTGAGTGAAAATTTTATCTTCACAATTATTAATGAGTATAGAAAAAAAGGATCGTCATAATGCTGAGAAGGACTTATAAACAATGAATATAATGTGTGATCTTTGGCTAGATGAGAATGAAAAGTATGGTCCGTAAATTTTTACAATGAAAAATATGTATAATAATAAATTTCATCAAATTTTATAACATGTGAAGTTATTTGATGGTTATTCAAGTAATATCTCAAGGTGTATTGAGTTAAATCATCATAGGTGACATTGATTGAAAATTCATAATTCACATATTTTGTTATAACAATTACAACCATTGGAATTATGTACACTGTTAATTGAGATGGTTACTATAGTTTTACTCCAATATTAAAAATACTTCAGACAGCTATGTGATAAAATATAACCACTATATGAGCTTGAAAACCTTCAATATATATTTTTACTAACTCTTCATGCAATAGAGATGATATTTCCACCATCTTTTTTTTTACTTTTACGATGCATTTAATAATGTGTTTTCTTGAGGAAAATAAATTAGAAGGTCCCATGAATTATCAATGGATATATCCAATTGAAAGTTACTTTATCTATATGTTTTTTAATATTCAATAAAAATTATCGGCACTTAATTAAATACATAATTATGTTTCATTTACAATATTTCACAGATACCTTGTTCATATCAAATTATATGTGAAAAATAAATATGAACCTAAAGGCTCTTTTTTTGAAGACTATTTAGAAGAGGAGTTTATATCCTTTTGTTATATATACATGGATGATATTGAGACAATATTCAATTAATTTTGATGTTCTGATGACACATCGACACAACCCCAACTACACGAGAAATAAAAAAACTTTTCTACTATTGGCCGATTAGTTGGGAGGATCTCACATATTTCACTGATAGAAATGGAATTGTTATAGGCACATTGATATGTGCTACTAAATCAGGAATTTGAATGTCCATTTATTTAAGAGATTATGATACAAAAAAAATTAAATGATAATTTGAACAAAAAATGAGAAAGATATAACAAAAACTATTAATAAATAGCTTGTAGAATGTTTTTCACATCTTGTAAGTCTGTAAATACTGAAATCAATATGGATATTATTTTTACACATATATTTTGTAAATATAATAATGTATATTACTTTTTTTAGACCATGAATACCAATAATTTGGATTTTTAATGGGATTTGAAATTTCTAGCTCAAGGTCCACTAAAAAAGGTTAGAAAGTTTAAATCTTATAATGAGAATGGATTTAAATTTCATACAATATATTGGAAAGAGGGTTTAAAAACATATAATAGTGATATATTTACAGTTTCTAAAATGGGATACTTTGGAAAGTTGATTGATATTATCAATTTAAATTACCACATTAATTTTTCACTTGTCTTATTCAATTGAATGTAGATTGATATTACTAGCGGTATTATAAGATATTCCTTTCAATTTACTTCTATGAACTTATATAACTTTATGGATGTATTTTTTCCATGAATTTCATGATCCATATATATTCTCATCACAAGATAAAATGGTATATTATGTGGAATATGTCATGGATGAAGGGTGGAGTGTAGTTATTCACACAAAACAAAGATACTTATATGATATGGGTGATAAAGTTGTAGATTTGACATCTGTTATTGAATCTCATCAACAATAGGAAACAAACTAATATGATATGGGTGATGAAGTAATGATGGGGTAGGATAATGAAATTATTAAAGGAAAAAATAATTGGATGTGAATTCATCCATTAACTTATCAACCACCTATATTATATATTATTAATTTCTAGTATTATAGATTTTATTCATATTTAAATATTTTTATAAATGAGTTGTTTAATTTTGAAAATGTAAATCTTATATTTGTTTGTATTTATTGTCATTTATTTTCATACCTATATATATTTTCACTTTCAGTACTATCCCTATTAAATCATTTATAAATTTATTTTTTCTCTGTAGATTTATATATATATATATATATGTTCTAAAGTTAATTTTACTTGTTTAAATGATAGTAATACCAAGGAGAAAGTATTTTATTGATCTTAGTCGCCCCCAATTTAATTTTCCCCCAAGAACATAGACACCTGATGATTCATCAGGATCCCTACCTATATCATTTAGGACACCCTTATTTTTCCCACCATTAGTATCTAGCACACCCTTCTCTCATTCATTAGCATATTACACACCCTCCGTCTTCATCCCATCAGCTTCTGGAACATTTCCTCCCTATTCAGTAGGTTTAGCATATAGAGACTTTACAATGAGGGAACAATTCATCACTCCTATTTCCTCCCAAGAATATTAGAGGGTGACGGTTATAGGTATAAATTGTTTGACATGTATTGTATCAACAATACTCTATAATAAGTGATGATTTTGATTCTAACAAATTCTATTTTTGTTTTCTAATAAATTTTTGTAAAGTATGTTTTCAGAATATATATCATGATTTTATTTATATCTTTGAGGAAATGTAAAATCTATGGGGTGTGTTATGGAAACACTATTCAAACCCTATGTTTTGTAAATGAATTTATGGATCATCATCTCTATGCTTGATATTAAACATTTGGATTGGCAACCCTATATTTGTAGTAATAAAAAATTTATATGAATTGGAATCTAAAAACTTATTTCATACCCTATATTCAAGAGATTCAACATATGGTTAATCAATGCTACATTTGGTATCAACCCTGTATTGGAAGGATGAATGTATATATTACCATCCTAATGTAACTATTTTCCTTTAGTTAAGTGAATATGAAAGTATGGTTATGGAACCACACGTTGGTAGAGACCCTATGATATGCAAAGGGGCCCTACGCTACATAAAGGAACCATAAACTATGTGGTTAAACCCAATGTTTGTCTATTCAACAGTCTTGAATATTTTACAAGGTGATTGAAAGCTTCTCTATGACTAATTAAAAGGCTTGCTATAATCAATTCAAAGAACCATATTCATCAGAGGAATTCTCTACTACTCTTAAGAAATGTTACAACTCTCATATGAACTATTTTAAATTTGAATATATGTGTTCTATCAGGCGATTTTCAAGGATCTGGAATACCAATGAAAGTTTCGTTCTCTATATATTCTATGGAAATTAATTTTAAAAGAATTGACACACATATACACATTCAATTTTTATTAGTGTGAATATCTTTTATAGTACATCTATAAAGAACATTTGAATATGTTATTTTCTAAAGATGTTTCACTTTAGAAACATACATTTTATACCTCATACTGTTTTTTGTTTACTGTGGTTGTTCTTTTCTATTAAAATTGAATATATTTTTCAGCCATGATCACTTTATAATTATCCTTTCTTAAAATACTTTTATTTCTAAAGAAGAGGATCCATCTAATGAAAATTGTTTTTGCTGCAATTCTAAAGATCAAATTGAAACATAAAATCAAAATCTTTTGATTTATTGGAGAATCAAATACTCATACACAGTTGTGGTTTAAGTATTATCTTCTTATACTAAGATATGTATCATTTTTTCCCTATAAAAGAATCATAAGTCTCTATTAATCCTTGTTGTAAAGGTGTGAACTGCTTATACTCTGTTGTGGATTTGAAGTTCTAGTGAAAAGAGGACCTTTCTAATGAAATTAACCAAGCTCGCGGAGAGAGTATTGGTGGAGTGGACTAGTGGATCTTTGTGCCTCAAACCACTATAAAATTTATGTGTTCATTTTTTCTATTTATCCACTACTCATACTCATTATAGAAGAGATTGCTTCATATCTTTATGAATCGCTAAGAAATTTACAAATCAGAATCTGTCAAGACTTTGAAAAAGACAAAATTCACCCCCCCCCCCAATTTATTTACCTTTTTACTATTCTGACCTAGAATTTGGTATCAAAGGTGATATTTTGTTGAAAATCTATGGAAATATTACAAGAACAAGGTTTATAAAAAGTAGATGAAAATAGGTAATATAAAATAAGGCATGTCTATGGTTCATGATCTATACTTTAATAGAGAAAAATATGGTTTCTGGAAATCATGAATGGTTATCTATCTGAAGAATCTTGGATTTAAATTATATTCAAATATCATTACTCCTTATGTGATTTCTGAAAAGTCAAGGACTAGGAAAACTAAAAAATAATTTGGGTATGACATAAATTCAAATGCAATGAATGTTGTTATCTAAGGACTTGGAACAAACTAATTTAATCATGTATCACTATGTACTACTACCTATGAGATGTAGAAAACAATAGTTTTCGTATGTGAAGGAAAAGAAAACATCAGACAGATGAGATATGTTATTTCTAAGATAAAGTTTGACACACTTAGAATGTTTGATGGTGAAAACCTCACACAGATGAATAGAGGATTAATATATATTTTCAACAATATTACTAGCTTGGTAGTTCCCATCAGTCAATCAGATCATGTGTTGAAAGTACATAGAGTACTTCCCTCTAAATGGAATGGCATATTTGCAGCAATTTGACAATCATCACCTATCAAGAATTTTACAATGAAGGAAATGATTAGAACACTAATGATTTATGAGGAAGAAATTCAAGATGAAGTTGAAGATCACAATATTGTTTTAAAAAATGAAAATACTACTCTCAAAGTGACATCTCAGAAGTATAATTAAAACCCAAACAATAATTCAAAATAGAAAAAACAATCAGACATTTCATAATCTCAAATGGAACAAGATTAGTTTTCTAGAAAATTTAGCAAATTATACAAGAATAAAAATGGCTTAAAATAAATTAAAAGGGATTAAAGAGAACCCATTAAGTAAGATTCTATGAATGAAAAAAAATTGGGTCATGTTAAACCTCGTTTCCCTCAACTGAACAGTGAAAGAAGAAGGACGTAAATGAAATTTCCAAGGAAAAATTATTATGATTTAAAAGGAAAAAAGAGTTATAAAAGAAACGGGGAGTGTATCTGAAGACTCTAGTAGCTCCTAAATATATGATTCATAAAAATATCGCAAAAATCTCCAAGACAGTATGTGATTTATGGAAAAGGAACAAAAAGATGAGGTATAATCACATTAATATTTTTCTTTTGAATTTGATAACTGCTCAAATGATAAATTAGCTACTTATTATTCAATTTTAGAAGTGAAATATGATTATTTATTAAAGAGGAAAAAATTGTTGAAGAATATTCCCATTTTTGTTTTAGGTTAAAGAGACACAATGATAAAAAAAATATGAATAATTAATTAAAAATTTTAATTAATCTACATCAAACTAAATTGTTCATTAAAGAAGCATAAAATAATTACAGGATGAAGTCGAATCTTATAAAAGTTATACTCTTGTTTTTATAAAAGAATAAAGGACTCTTAATGGGAATCTGGGAAAGAATGTTATTAAAAGAGAGAAATTTGGAATAGGAAGCAGGGGTGAAAAATCAAAATTATACAAAAAATATTTTGTGCCCAATTCAAAAATCATTCCTTATTATTATTGTGGAACTAAAGGTCATTTCACTAACAACTGTTACTTGATAAATACTCAAATTAGTGGAATTAAAAATGATTTTATTTATAATAATATATCTGAAGTAAGTTATGTGAATTTGGGAAAAATAAGGAAGATTTGGATTCCCATATCACTGCTTGATGACATTTTCAGACCCAAGAAAATATGGGTACCAAAACAAAAATGTGCTTAATTATCTTTATAGGGAAAAGGCCACCATAACAAAAATGAAATACATTATATAGACAGTGGATGTCACAGACACAAGATTGGAGACTCATCAAATTTCCATATATATAATTAAAATGGATAGAGGTCCAGTCAATTTTGGTGACAGTGTAAAAGGAATGATTGTCGGAGTTGAAATTATTGGAGATCTAAAGTCTATCTCAATCAAAAAATTACTATATATAAAAGGATTAAAGAAAAATATGATAAGAATATCTCAACTTTGTGATGATGGATTTTATGTTCATTTTCTTAAAAATTGTTGCTCTGTTTTCAAGGATAAAGTTTTTAAATTTAGGGCACTAGGAACTGACAATGTTTATACTTTCATTAAAATTCTTTATGTAAATAGAAAGTAAATTATTTAGCTGCTAAGAAAAATGAGTCATGGATTTCACATAGAAAACATCAACATTGAAATATTTATGCTTTATATAAATCATCAAAGAAATAGTTAGTTTTTTATTTTCCTAGTCTTACATTTAAAAAAGATAGATTATGTGATGCATGCCAAATCAGCAAACAACAAAAATATTATTTCAAATATATTAACAAAATTGTTGCATATAAACCTTTGGAACATATCCACATGGATTTTTTTAGATCATCTAGAGTATCAGTATTGGCTGGTAAACTATATGTTTTTGTTTTTGTTTATGAATTTTCTAGATTTTATATGGGTTTATTTTCTAAATCTCAAAAGTGAAGTTTTCACTATTTCTGAAGGTTTTTTCAAAATTTCTCAAAATGAAAAAGGTTTTAAAATAATTTTATTAAGAAGTGATCATGGTGGAGAGTTTGAGAATAAATAATTTAGTTTTTTTTCTTAATAATATGTTTTAAACACACCTTCTCTGCACCAAAAAGACCTCAAAATATTGAATTGTTGAAATAAGAAACAGAACTATTTTAGAAAGGGTAAGAGCTATGCTAAATGAATATAATCTTCCTTCCTACTTATGGGAAGAACCTATAATCACATCCTGTTATACCAATAACAGAGTTTTAATAAGTTTTATTTTTAAAAGTACACCCTATGAACTTTGTAATAAAAGAAAACCTAAATTAAAGTACTTTAAAGTATTTGGATGCAAGGTGTAAATCTTGAATACTAAGGATAACCTTGTTAAATTCAATCCAAAATATGAAAAAGGAATATTTTTAGGATATTCTTCGACTTCCAAATCCTATAGGGTGTTTAATAAAAATTCAAGAATTATTGAAGAATCAGTTCATGTGAAGAATGATGAAACTGACCATTTTAATAAAAAGACGGATCAAACAAATAAAATTACTGATTCATTTGACAATATGAAACATGAATCCCCAAAATTTGATTTTGAAAATGATATAAATAAAATTCAGTCATGTTCAAAAGAATATGAAACTAATGAACCTGAAAGTGTCTTACCTATACATTATAGAACCTTAAATAACCATCCTTTAGAAACTATTATAGGAGACCTTGATATAGGAATTCAAAGTAGAATAAGTATATGAACCCTAATTGAATTTTTATCCTTTTATCTCTGTTAGAACCTTAATCTATTGAAGAAGATTTGGAAGTTAAGAGTTGGACGTTAGCAATACAGGAAGAACTAAACCAGTTCAGATGAAATGATGTTTGGGAATTGGTATAAATACCAACAGATTATCCAATAATAGGAACAAAGTGGATCTTTAGAAATAAACAAGATGATAAAGGGATCATAATAAGAAAAAATATATATTATTAGTAAAATTATATAATCAGGAAAAAGGTATATATTTTGATGAAACATTTATACCTATAGCTAGATTAGAAGCCATGAGAATCCTTTTAGCTTATACATATCATATTAATGTTAAATTATATCAAATTGATGATTAATATTCCTTTTTAAAAAGATATTTAATGGCGGTAGTTTAGGTTAAACAACCTCTTATTTTTTAAAACACTCATAAAACAAATTCTATTTTTAAACATATTAAAACTCATTATGGCCTTAAACAAGCACGTAGAGCTTGGTATAAAAGATTAAGTTTTTTGTTTTGAAAAATGGATTTACAATTTGATCAGAAGATCCAATACTTTTTAAAAAAACTATTTGCTCTAATATTTTATTAGTACAAATATATGTTAATGGTATTATCTTCATTTCAACTAATAAAAATATTTTTAATCATTTTTCAAAACTAACGCAAAAATAATTAAAAATAAGTATGATGGGAGAATTAAATTTATCAAAAATATTTTTGAATTTTTTTAAATAAAATTAAATATATTATTGATTTATTTAGAAATTTTGGGCATGAAAATAGTAATACTTATACAACTCCTATGTATACCAATATAAAACATTATTTGGATGAAGCTGAAAAACCAGTTGAAAATAAGTTATATAGAGGTCTGATTGGTAATTTATTGCATCTTTCTACAAGTAGACCAGACATAACATTTTCTATATGTTTTTGTGCGCGATTTCAATAAAATACAGAAGAATCACATCTTATTATTATTAAAATAATTTTTTGATATTTAAAAGTAACTATTTTGCATCCTCTTCTTTATCCAAAAACTTATTATTTTAATTTATTTTCATATTCAAATTATAACTTTAGAGGTTGTAGATTAGATTGAAAAGGCACCTTAGGAACCAGTCACTTTTAGGAAAATATTTAGTATCATGGTTGAGTAAGAAACAACACTATGTTTTCCTATCAATGTCTAAGGCAGATAAGCTTTCACTGGCAGTTGTAGTGCACAAGTATTGTTAATGAAAAACACTCTACTAGACTTTGGACTAAATTTTAATAATATACTTATTTTATGTTATAATACTAGTGCTATAAATATTTTCAAAAATACTATAATCTATTATAGAAATAAGCATATTGATATCAAACACCATTTTCTTAATAAGGATATGTCTTCAGAACTTGAAAATACCTAATATAAATTATCTGACATTGTTAACAAACCACTTCCCAATTCAAGTTTTGATTTTATTAAGGGGGGCTATGGTTTATTAATTTTAAATGAATATTATTTTATTTATTTATTTCTCTATATTTTTATTTTTGTAAACTTTATATATTGTATTTAATTATTTTTATTACATTTTTTTAATTATTGATTAGATTTAAAAATAATTTACTTTCAATTTATTTTTATTCACCTTTTCAAATTAAAAGGTAATGAGTATATTCTCATTCAACATGAGAAGACAACCTCCCTTCTCCTACTACCCATCCCACTCCTTTAGGTCCTTTCGGTTTACAGAGATTTGTATTCTAGTTTAATGAAAATCGAAACTTTATAATGCTCAAACATCAAATATTCAAAAATGGAATCTTCAGTTAGAGTTGAAGATGTTATCCCAAGAGAACATGTTCATCGATTGAAATATCATAAACTGATTTAGGGAAAGGTATTCGATTTCGATCAGTTGAATCAAACAAATATCTCGTTAAAGACTTCTATAAGATTTTAGGGTTTGGAATTCATTTTTTGTGATATAAATGTGTATTTGTTTTGATATATAAGTAAAAGATTTATATTGAAATACTTATTTTAGTTTTGGATCTGATGAAGACATAGTTTTTTCTAAGATTCGTCAGGATGAGTTTTATATCTCTTCGGTCCAAATTACTATAATCCTATCTTATCCCCATGAGGGGGATTTCATTTTGATCTGTGAACTATAGAAGAAGAGAAATAAAAAACATAGGATATCATGTTTTATCACTACGGAACTAGAAGTTTCAATAAAATGATGAAAAGATGTCTTAATTCTAATAAAAGAGTCAAAATGAAATTCATTCTGTTTGGAATAGTTTCAAGGATGGCTAAGCTAGATAAATTTATTTATCATGATATATATATTTTGTTTTTTCTCTTGAATACTATTAATCTGAACTTTAGTAGATATATGTCAAGGCTTCTGAATCATTTCTTTTAAAAGGATGCAAATATGGGTTTTTACCCCAATGGAAGGATTCTATCCATGTTGTTGCTAAGGCTGGGAAAGATAAGAGACGTCTATTTTGGTCATAGATGTCATCACAACAATATTCTAAATGTTGTTATTGTCAAAAAACTAAGATTTTTTTGGGTGAATTTTGAAATCATATTCTTCCATTTGGAAAATAAGAACAAGATATGTTGATTTATGTAGCTCGTGTGGGGTAGTTACATGTTGTTGGTTCTCTGATACCAAGGGATGATGAAGAATCATAATCAAGATTTGATGAGGAATGTCTTTGTTAAAGAAGAAGAGTTTCAGTAAATATTTCTCAGCCAGTGGTAGTTGGTCAAGCTAGAGAAAAATAATTTACTGATTAAGAGGCTCAAGTAATTGGAATTTTTGGAGAAGTTTCTCAAGGGGATGATCAATCCAGATAAATTGATCAAAATTCTAATTAGGATGCACATGGAAATATTTCTTTATTCTTTGATTATTTTATTGAGGTAAGAGCATCTTCATTGATAGAGGATTAAGAGCCATGTTTATCTTTGGTACAAGTTAGAAAAACTAGAGCAAAATCCACTAAGTCTATTGACTCTTTGAAAAGATATAATGAAGAGTTTGTTCAAAGTTTCAATCATAAAATGTTAAAAATCTGACTATAAGAAAATAACTAGAAGCTAAGAAGAAGAATGTTGAAGAACTCACAAGTTCAATAGTTCCAAGGGTTGTGTTTGAGAAACTTCAAACACAACTCAAATAAGTTCAAGAAAATTTGAATTATGTGGGTGATCTATAATTGTTTATCAGATATTTAGCTAAATAATTAAAATCTTTGAAAGATGAATCTGTGAAAAAATATGATTTTGATGAGCTGGAGAAAATGTTGAGCAGAGAATTTCAATCTATCAAAAGTCACCAAGATTCAACCTCTATATCTCAACAGACTTATCTTAACCTAATAAGGATATTTGAATATATTACTTTAGTTTTTGATGAATTCAATAATATAATGCACACTCTCTAGTGTGAAAATACTCCTTTGAAAGTTCTTTTGGAAAATCAAAAGGATTTTATAAGTCAACTAACCTCTAATGTATCCTGGTTGGGAAAATTCATTCACCAAGTCAGATATAGAATGAAAACTCTCATTTAGTCTGATGAATGAGTGAATGATTCTATTAAGGTGAATTTTATGTAAATATTGAATGTTGGTCAATATTCAAAGAAGATGCTTCAGTGGTGTACAGATGTCTTCAACAATCATTTTTAGAGCCTATTAGTGAAGCTGCTTTAGGTTCATGGTGTTGTTCAACTAGTTCCTCATCATTCTGCCCCTTCTACTCATGGATATTTTGACCAAGACCACCAATCTAATTGAAGCCCCTCTTTTTGAAGAATTCTTTCATTGATTGTAGGATATACTCATAATTTCTCAATCATTTGATCTGAATTTAAGTTTAAATTTACATTAATTTTATATTCATTATATATGTATTTATATATATATTGTTTTATACATTTATTACAGTCTTATTTGTCTTCAACTTAATGCTTCCTTATCACATATCTTATTTTTCTACACATTAGACTATAAAATTTATTTAGAGTTCAATGTATAATAACTATGGTTTATATCATTTATTCTTTTAAATAATCTTTTTGATATCCCAAAAAAAGAGATAATATTAAAGAACCATAACATTACATTTCTGGGTTATTAAAATTTATAAGTATATATTTTCCTTCATCAAAATAATACTATTAAATATAAATATCTAATTATATTATATTAGTGTTTACAAATCCTACATACTCTGTAAATTAATTTATCAGTTTTGTGATTATCAAAAATGGAGAGATTATTGGGAATGTATTATCTCAACAATACTCTATAATATATGATGATTTAAATGCTCAAAAATACACTTGTTTTCTTTATAATAAATTTTCATTAAGTATGTTTCTAGAAATATATCATAATTTCTTTTATATCTTTGATGAAATGGAAAAGCTACCAGATGGGTTATGAAAACACTGTTCAAACCCTACATTTGGTAAATGAATGTACAGATCATCATCCCTATGCTAGATATTAAAAGTATGGATAAACAACCCTACATTTAGAGGAATGAATTTTTTTTGGAATATCAACCCTACGTTGGAATCTGAAACAACTCTTTATACCCTACGTTTAGAAGATTGAACATATGGTCAATTAATGCTACATTTGGAATCAACCATGCGTATAGTGTAATATCCCAAGTAAATAAAGAATATAAAATTTTAATATTTATTAAAAAGTTTGAATTAAATATTAATTTTACTTTAAATGTGATTCTATGTTCGATGGCGTATGTGATACGCAACAATGAGTTTCTTAGATATCTTATGTTGCACACAATGCTGAGTCATACTGAAAAATAATAACATAATATTATTTTAAATGGTAGTTAACTCTTAGACGTTGTATTAGAGGGAATGGGAAGAACTAACTACAATATTAATATAAATGTTTGTTAGATGTATTTACATTTTTTCAATAAATTTTAGAGTCTTAAAATAAGAAATAATCTGATTTTAAGCAAAAATACTCTAATATTCATTAAAAGGTCAATTTACCGCCTTTTGATGGAAAACCCTCTTAAAATATAGTTTTGGTCACTTTTATATGTTCTACTAGATAAAATAATATTCTTCTTTAGAATCGGGACATCAAAAATTACTTTGGATAAAATTTTAGTATTTTTCCGATAAAGTTCATTTTTTATGAATAGTGAAAAATACGGTATTTTAATTCATAACTGCCTTTTAATATAATTTATTTATATGGTTATATTATCTTTATAAATGGTTTTAAAGTGTAATTAGATTATATTTTTACCATTTAATCCCATTTTGTTCATTCAAAGTAATTTCACTTTTAAATTGGACATAAACTACTGTCAATATTTTGATAGTTATTATTTATTAAAAACACGATTTTTGTTTTGACATTAAGAATTAATTTTAAATTAAAATTTTAAACTTATGTGTTTTAAATTTTGAAAAAAGGATTCCATATTTTGAATCATGAGGTTTAAATTGTGTAAATAGGTAACTTTTATTTTTAGAAATTATGAATATTTACTTCAGTAAAAATTTTATTTACCATGGTTAAAGGGTAAATATGGTAAATAAGGGTAACAACATAATATTATAATAATATAAAATTACCCTAACATGTTTCCTAATCCTATTGGTTAATACATTTCCGACCATGGTCATCCTTGGGTCTATTTTGGGAACCCATAGAGCCACTTGGGGGTGATAATGACACTTTATATTAATTGATTTAAAGTAATGACAAAAACGACAAGAACATATATCTTTTAGTAAATCAATTTTTACATAGGGTTACATAAGTTATCTCTTTGAATATAAATATTCATTGGATATCTAAGAATATTTCCTACATCATGATATTTTTTTTATAATTTTTAGACATCAAATAAATAAAAAAATTTATGACACAATAATGATGCGGTGTTTACCACATTAATGGATGATTTAAATAAATAAGATTATAAATATTAAAACAAGATCCAAAACCTATCAAATTATTATTGGATGATTTTATTTCAAATATGAGTCATCTAATATTAGATTTTAAGGAGTTTTTGACCTTTTTAAACTGAAGATAAGTTTATAATAAAGTAATATTTTTAAACATTCCCAAAGATCCCTTAATCCCCTTTATAAAATCCCTCACTTCTAACCCATTCCTCACACTTCTCAAGCCTAATGGCTCGTTAAAGGGAGATACCCGATTTAAAGATAACATCTTCTCTTAAGTTCTTTTGATTTATTTTAATTCTCCAACCCCTTAAACTCTTTTTATTCCATTATTTTATAAAAAAACTAGTATACTCAATATAATAGGTTGTTTTTATGATAAATATTCTAACTAAACTTACACACACATCCACCTAATGGGTAAAGAACATACTGTTTCTGTGGACGGTGAACTACTGCCTCACGAAACGATGATTATTCAATCTTCTCCTACCACCTCTCATGGTGGCCATTATAATTGCACTATATTTATATATGATATATATTATGTTTAGGTTTTCTCTATTCTTATGTAATTTTTATTTACAAACCTACCTTAATTCTTTCCAATATTTGTAAATACAATAATTTCCTTTGAGGAAGTATGGACTACTGCCCCCTCAAGGTGATATGATTCGTTCATCACACACATGGAACATATAAAGGATGGGGTTAATGAAATTATGTAACATATCTATATCATATGATATTATACTAGAATTATAATATACCTATGTATCATTATGTTTTCATTCTATTAAATATGAAATAGAAATGAAATTAGTCTTCATGCGTACGTATGACTTACCGTCTCCAGGAATAGTGCATTTCATTTCTTATCTCAAAATGTTATGTTATATTAAAAATACATACATATACTGGATATATATGATATATATGATATCTAAATCATGAATATCATTCTCTATATAATGGACTTCTTACCACATGAATAACTTGCAATTATAAGAGGTTCATTTTTGACTCAAGTACCAAATATCGACAAAACGACCATTATTAACTTAAATGATTGCATAATGTTTATAACAAGGTAATAAGTAATATAAAAGGAATAATGAACTTTAAAAAAGTTCTTAAGCCAGTAGAAATTAACTTAAGTTTATTATTCAGGAAGAACAAGGAACAAATAAGTCAAGTCAGACATGAGGTAAGGGGTTTCTTATCTCACTTTTAATTCCATGAGATTTCCATTGTTCGCCACTTATTTTATTGCGTATGGTGTATTGTGAAATCAAATTTGATATAAATTATAATTATTCCCTTTATATTCATGTTATTATGTGATTCATTTTGTGGTTTTTAAATTTTGTTCATATGACTTGATTGATTGCAACTTGGTAAGGGGTTTCTTATCTCACTTTTATTTCCGTGAGATTTCCATTGTCTTCCACTTATTTATTGCATGTGGTGTATTTTTCAATACCATTTGATATATATTTTCATGATTCTATTTATATACATGGTATTTTGTGATTCATTGGGAGGTTATTAACTTTTGATCACATGAATCGATTGATTACAATGTGGTAAGGGATTTCTTATCTCACTTTTAATTCTGTGATATTTCCATTGTTTGCCACTTATTTCTTACATGTGGTGTATTGTTTACTAACATTTGATGTATAATATCTTGATTCTCTTTATATTCATGGTAATTTGTTATTAATTTGGTGGTTATTAACATTTGGTCATACGACTCCATTGATTACAATGTGGTAAGGGGTTTTCATCTCACTTCTTATTCGCCTAAGATTCATGTTATATTGCCACTATTTCCTTTTGTGTGGTGTATGTACTGACCATGATTGTATTCATTGTTTAATATACTTTAATTTATGGGAAATTAAATCTTCATTTTAGGATCCTTCTTTCATATGGTGCATGTTTCATAAGTTACCAAATTGGTAAGGGAACCTTTCACCGTCCTCTTTTTAAAAGATTTATTTTTGTTATATATTTTAATTTACATTTTATAATGTTTGGATATGTTCTTATATATCCTTAATGGTGTACATTTTTTTCCAGGTGTTGATATACCATTTTCTCTCTCATCAAATTATTTTTTGATTTTTAATGTGATGTCGTTAGGCTGTCAAATTTCTATAAGGGAACTTTTTAACCTAATTTTTATTCCTTGGGTTAATCTTCAAATTCTTAATTATGTAATGCTACGATTGTGTGTGGAATCACTATTTACTTATTTATGTTGTAATTTCCACTCCTATTTGGGTGGATATACTTTTGATACATATCATCACTGCATTTATAATTTCTCAAGTCATTGATATGAACTTGATAAGAGTAATCTTAACTCAATTTTCATTTATTGAGTTAAACATCCAAGTCATTGGTGTTGTTTTTATAAAATAATTTGTGAATGTTCTTTGAATTATTTACACTGAATATCCAATCATATTGAGTGTATTTATATTCATCACAAATTATTATCTAATGGATTTATCCTTAATCTAAGGATACAGTTTTATAATGGATTTCATCTCAATTTACATTCCATTGAGACTTCATTGTTGTTATGCACCAATTCACTCTTATATGGTGTATATACTATCCATTGGAATATTATATCATGAATCTCATTATTTTCATGATATTATAAAGTTCTGATTAAATGTTATTCCTTATTTATTTTTATTCAAGTGTCTCTCATTTTGTTAAAAACCCTTTAACTAAAAAATCGGTTAAAATATTTTAAAGATTTATTCTTCTAAATATTTATCATTAATGTACATGTTTTCAAAATGGTTATTAGGATTTATTTATATGGACATTAATGTTTACAAATGATGATTCATTTAAAATTGTCAATGTGGTATGGGAAACTTTGATTCAAAAATCTCTTTATTAAATGTTTTAAATGGTTTTTGAAAATGGTTTAATAAAGAATTGATTATGTCAATATCTTGAAATAATATATTATGACAACAATGTGGAAAAGTTATCTTTCCTTTATTCTTATTTTATGTGTTATGAATATTTTATGGTTCTTTGGCATTATTTATGTATATGGGTGGTTCCGTGATAAACCTAGGGTGGGTGAGACTGAGATTTCTCTCCAATGCGTTGGGTAACATGACGGAGGTAAACATTAATGTTTCACCTAAGAGATTTATGGAATATGATATGATGGGTATTCCAACATAACTCCCTACGTAGTTGTGATAGCTATAATGTAAGTATGATATGGATGCCACAAGTTACGTTAATGATTTATTATTTCTATGTGTTATTCATAAATCTTATGATTTTATGAGGTATATTATCATTAAAAAGTATGGTTTCATTGATTTGTAATTATTGATGGGTTAATGTTTCCTTTCCTTATTTTATAACCCTTACTGAGTTTTTTATGCTCATCCCAAGTTTTTGAAATTTTGTTCACAGGACTTAAATATGAACAGGGTCAAGGATGGGATCAAGTAAAAGTCATGTTATCTGAAACTTGTAACTATATATGTTTCATTTTAGGAGTTTTTATTTTATAAAAAAATGGATACTGAGTAGTAGTATCTATTAGAGTTGGTGGCCAAGAACCAACTAATTCATAATTTTTTCATTATTAAATACCTTATCACATATTGATTTCTCTTCTATGTGACAATGCATGTGATAATGTTCTAAGGTGCCTGTTGCATTAAAGGGTCATAGCGGATCCCTGCTATGATGAGAACTCAGAAGTGTAATAAAAATGTTCTTAAATATATGTTCTATGGCCAGAATATGTTATTTGAGGGACACTAATAATGCAAGACATTAGGGGTGAGGTTGATGGTGAGTCATGCAGATCTTCAATTATTCTTTTGGGGATATGAATTACAAAATGTATCATACACATTAAACTGAGTACCAACTAAGGCAGAAAATGGAATTCCCTCTGAATTATAGAACGGAAAGAAACCTGTTTTTTCGCACACACCTATATGGGGTTGCGAGGCATTTGTTAAGGCCTTATCAGGCAAAAAACTAGCACCCCGAGGCACGAGGTGTATCTTTATAGGATATCCCAAGGAAAAAAAAGATATTACCTATATAACCCTTCAGAAAATAAAGTAACTATCACTAGTCATGCCATCTTTCTTGAGAGGGATCACATCCTCAAAAAGGATTGTGGGAGAAAGATTAACTTTAACGAATTTGATGCTCAAGATACACATGATTTAATACAAGAAAAAGTTCCACAAGTCCCCATAGAAGAGGTTCCAGAAACACAAGTACTACGTAGGATCTTGAGAGGTAAGGGAACCAGAGAGATTTGGTTTCCTCGTCACCAAGGATGGTGAATCAGTATTGTTGGACAATGATTAACGTATCTACTACAAGAAAGAAGTAGAAAGATCAAAAGATACAAGATGTATAGAAGCTATGAATTCTAAGATGGATTCCATGTATCAGAACCAAGTTTGGGTTTTGGTCAATGAGCCAGTTGATGTGAAGCCTGTTGGATGAAAATGGGTTTTTAAGAGAAAACGGGACACAGAAGGTCAAGTTAGCACCTATAAATCAAGAATAGTGGCTAAAGGATTCATACAGTGTCAAGGAATTGACTATGATGAAACCTTCTTGCCAGTTTCAAAGTTTCAATCCATAAGAATCATACTTTACATAGCATTTTACCATGACTAAGAGATATAGAAAATGGATGTCAAAACAGAATTCCTCAATGGGAACCTTTAGGAAGATGTCTATATGACACAACCAAAAGGGTTTGTGACACCAGGTGAAGCCAAACGGTTTTTCAAGTTGTATAAATCCATTAATGGATTAAAGAAAGCATCCAGGTCATGGAAAATTCTATTTGATGAAGCCATAAAATAATTTGGTTTCATTACGAATGAATGTGATTCATGTGTTTATAAGTGGTTTAATGGGAATGTGATCGTTATCCTAGTAGTATATGTTGACAACATATTTCTTATTGGAAACAATGTACCAGTCTTACAGTCAGTTAAGGACTGTTTGAGCAAGTGTTTCTCCATAAAGCACTTGGGTTAAGCAGCCTACATTCTAGGGATCAAGATCATTCGTGATAGATCTAAGAGGCTGCTTGGACTAAGTCAGGGTACATACATTTACCTGATACTAAAGAGATTTAGTATGGAATAATCCAAGAGGGGATTGGTTCCAGTGTCACATGGATGACATCTTTCTAAGAAAATATTCCCCTAGAAACCTTGGGAGAGACATTAAATGAGTAATATCTTATACACTTCGACTATAGGATCCATCATGTATGCCATGTTATGTACTGGGCTTGATGTTTCCTATGCACTGATTGTGGTAGGAAGATATCAAGAAGATCTAGGATAACGACATTGGACTACTGTAAAGACTATCCTTAAGTATCTGATAAGAACTAAGGATAAGTTCCTGGTGTATGGAGGAGATGAGGAGCTTGTCATCAGAGGGTATATTATAATTGAGGTATATTATCATTGAAAAGCATGGTTTCAATGATTTGTAATTATTTATGGTTTAATGTTTACTTTCTTTATTTTATAACCCTTAATGATCTTTTTATGATCATCCCATGTTTTTGAAATATTGTTCATAGGACTTAAATATGAATAGGGTCAAGGATGGGATCAAGAAAAAGTCATGTTGTCTGAAACTTGGAATAAGATATGTTTCTTTTTAAGAGTTTTTATTTTATAGAAAATGGACACTGAGTAATATTATTTGTTGGAGTTGGTGGCCTAGAACAAACTAATTTTTACTTTATTCATTATTAAATACCTTATCACATATTGATTTCTCTTCTGCGTGACAATGCATATGATAATGTCCTAAGGTGCCTGTTGCATTAAAGGGTCATAGCGGATCCCTACTATGATGAGAACCCAGAAGTGTCATAACACTGTTCTTAAATATATGTTCTATGGTCGGAAGATGTTATTTTAGGAACACTAATAATATAATCCATTAGGGTTGAGGACTCATAAAACTTTGAGGCACCTTCTCATGGTGTGTGCCCTTGGTAATATCCAGGAGTATATTATGAGAACGAGACCCGCCAATAGGAAATACACATTTCATTATGTCATTGGATGTTCCTATCTGTGGACATGTGTATTGGTCCTTAGAATTTAAGATTATTATTAATGGGTATTACAACTAACGCACTTAGATGTATTGAAGAAAACTATGATGACATATTGTTCGAAACGAAGTAGGATATGTTGGGTGCGTCATGAGTAATACTGCATTAATAGAGAATGCAAGAAAGGATTTGTCCCTTCTATTCCATAACGGAAGTAGATATCTCATGCCCTTTGATGGAATTGATATATCCTAAATAATTCCATGTCCATAGTAAGGTATGGCCAAGTTCAATTCTGAGAAGTCAAAGAAATAATAATTGAGCACATGGGTTGATGGCACTAGCATACAACCTGCTTGATTAGAGATATCGATACAAAGGTATTACATTACACGGTAAGTGTTTGTAGGAGGTGACACGTCATTGTGGCGTTAACTTCATTCTCTATGGGAGACTTGGTGTGTTTCTATATGACAACCTTGGACATTAGGTAGGCTCCTCCTAATGCCACTGAGAATGAGTCCTAGAGGTTCACACACTAAGTGTGTACATGTATCTCAAGTTAAATATTAATTTAACAAGTTGAATAAAGAATATTCTTGATTGTGGTTTAATAATTATTCAAGGATGCCTAATCGCATTTATTTTGACACTAGTTATTCGAGATAATATATTGTGGGAGAAATAATATATTTATTATAGAGTAATGCAGTTACATTTATTTCATAAATAAATAGCCATTATTCAAGGTCTAATAAATGTGGTGGAGGAAATAAAGGAAATGAAAAACAAGTACACGTCGTGTATTAATGATTACACGTCATATAGTTTTTTTAGTCATGATTTTGAGGAAATAATATTATTTTATTAAATGATATTTATTATAATCAGCGTGGGTGTATGTTAAGGAATTAATCATTCGACATGGGGGTTTTCAATAAGACTTAATGAAATAAATAAAACGTGTAATGTGTTTATTTATTTTCATAACTCTCTAACCTCAAAACTGATTATAGAAATACTCACAACCCCAACACTTTTCCCCAATCATTGTGCACAACAATTCTAGAGAATTCTCTCAAGGCTGAAAGAACTCCTTCCTCCAAGAATTCTCTCAAGACCGAGAGAGATACACCACCACCGAATCAAGGCGATCGAAGACGGACATCGCAAGTGAAGGTTCTTCCACGCTAGCACCTGGAGATCCCTTCGGAGACATCCCGAGAAATGAGGAGAACATGTGGATAACTACTAGAGGAATCCTGCACTTGGATTCTACGACACAATGATGGATCACATCGGATCATGACCGGAGATATCAATGAAGAAATAATTCCATCAAGGTAATTCTTGTCAATTAATTAAATTAATTATAACCAACATATGACAATCCTATCAATGGTTCTGGGACCCTTCTCTTTCTTTTCTTTCTTTATTCTATTCCCAAGATCCGACATTTTATTATCATGATGGATCTCAGATTGAACGTTGTTTAATTCTAAAATTAAATTTGGGTACACCCACCCATATGCTTCCACTGTGCCCAGAACCAACAGTATCTAGATGTAATTTTCAAGTTGATATGTAATATTTATGGCCTAATTATCTAAAACTCTAAACCTAAAAAGATCATCAATATGAATTGTTCATTTAATTCATTATTATGTAATGTTTTAAGGTCGGGTCCTTATATATAGCGACCTAAGATTTACATACATGGCCGTTACATTTCTTTTACGGAATACTTAATACATTGCAAAAATATACGCCCAAAGATCGAATTATTTTAGTGTCATAAAAAACTTGGAATATATTCTTCTAACTTGGTGAAAGATCTTCAACATCTCCTATAATGATCTTCCCCTTTTTTTACCTAAAACCTTTCTTTGTAACCTAGGGAAAAGAAAACATAAAAATGGTGTGCTCAAATGCTCAGTAAGGGTAAATATGGAGAACATAAAATAGAATATAAACATAAGAATGTAAAAACATTAACATAAGGTTTAAATATCAAAATATTGAGTCATGAAATAAATCTTGGAAGTACGTAAGGTATTGATCATAAAGGAATATTAACCATGATAAAATATCATTAGCATAAAACATGGAATTGTTGAAAAAATAAATAAGAACATATTATGATTTCTATAGTAGCCAATGCCTTGCTTCCATGACTATCATAGTGTAAAAAGTCCATTACTGAATTGGGTTTATTTTTCATTCCAGTCATGTATTACTGAACTATATTTACTTGTTGTTCCAGCCCTGTATTACTGAATCAGATTTACTAGACTTTCCAGTCATTTCTATCTCATAAGATATAAATTCTTACCCAATGCATTGGATAGAGATACAGGTCTCACCCATCTAATTATGAAATCATTCTTACCTGTGCCACAAATACATATTTCATTCATCATAGCATAACCGAAGAAATTAAATGGGTTTTTTAAACATTATTCCATCATAACATAATCCATATAAAATAGTATTCCATCATTAACAAAATCAAATCATAGTAATAATAGGGATAGAAAAATAACCATATTTAAATAGTGTTATCTTATATGGAAAATAAATTTCAAAAAATACTTGAACATAATTCTTGAAGAAAATATCCTTTCTTCTTCAAATTTTTTTTCTTTTCTCAAAATACCATGCAATTTTAAAGGAAAATAACTTAGTTGAAAATAAACTTGAAATCATTTAGAGGAAGCTTCATGGAAATAAGGTGTTAAGAAGACGTAAAAATATGTTCATTCCATATATGTTAAAAAACATTATTCTTGTACTCTTTCCAGAAAATTCAAAAAATACCTCATATGGAAATTGAAAGGAAGATTCCCTCCATACCACGTAGTAAAAGTCAAAAATGGGTAAAATGACTTTAAGCATGCATAGAATAATAGTAATCATATTATGATTTTTTTTTAAACATAGACATAGATCATAAATATAACCCCAGTAAATACTTTTGTATAAACAATCTCAGATAAAAAAGAGATTTCAAAATTATCCCTTAGCTTAGGCCTGATTTCTTCCGTTTGTGCCCAAAACACCTCATTTTTTTAGAATCTCCTTTTTATTTGCACAAAAGTCATCCTTAAGATGGCATTCTGCCGAAAGTGTGGCTTATAAGATGAAGTTAGTGATGTTGGTAGAGGAAATGGACTTGTTTTGGCTAAGAAAAAGGACTTTAGAGGTGTGATTAAAAGATAAGGATAAGTTCCCATTTTTAGGATAGGTGAGGGGAACTTTAGGAAAGTATTTAAATATTAATTTGTTATAAATTTATTTTCTATTTATATTGGTCCCAAACTCATTTATTTCTAAGTTAAGATGAATATTGGTCTAAATCCTCCCAACCAATAGGTTTTAGACATGTTTATGTCACAAATTCAACCTTATCTTTTATCTTTAACCCTTAGTTAAAAAAGTCAACTCTTACCATGTCTTCTTGTATTTTCATAATATATGGTTACTATAGTTGATATAAAATTCTAGGAGAACCAGAATTGGATTTCTAATGAAAATTTTAACATTATATAATTAATTTTTCAAAATATTATATTTTTAGGACTGTTATATCATATAATAAAATAGTATTTTTTTAAAAGTCATTTATGTCAATTTTTTCACTACTTAGTAATTTATTTTTGTTAAAGTCATAAAAACTTGATTTATTCAAAAAAACGAATTAACTTATCCCTAACATGTCAATTTCTTCAAAAAAAATCATTGATATCATCAAATTGTTCAAATTACATTTATATTTATATGTATAGTATCATTTATTTTAATATTTCATTAATATGGTAATCCATGCATCATCATTGTGTCATAAACAAATTAATTTATTTAAGGTATAAAAATTATAAATAAAATATCATGATGTATGAAATCTTTTTATATTTCTAATGGATATTTATAGTCAAATATATCAATTATATAAACCAAAATAAAATTGTTTTATTAAAAAGATACATGTTTATGTTATATTTCCCTTTACTTTAAATTAATTATTATAAAAGGTCATTATCACACCCAAATGAATCTATAGGGTCTTAAAATAGACCAAACGATACTCATGGTCCTCTATATCTCATAAAATTGTATAAGGACATATGTTAGGGTAGTTTTATATTATTATAAAATTTATCTTTACCCTTATTTACCTGATTTACCCTTTAACCATGGTAAAAAAAATAATTACTGAAATTACTATTCATAATATACAAAAATAAAAGGTAAATATTTACATATTTTGGAACTTATGATTCCAAATATGGAATACATTTTTATAAATTCAAAACACATAATTAGAAGAAATTAATTTGAAATAAATTTTCACTGTCAAAACCAACAAGTAGGATTTTATGAATCCAAAACTATCAAAAGCTTTACATGTGTTTATGTACAATTTAAATGTGGAATTACATCCAATGACCAAAATGGGAGTAAATGATAAAAAAATAATCCTATTACACTTTAAAACCAATTAAAAATAAAATCTAACTACATAAATAAATTAAATGAAAAGGTAGTTTTGAATTAAAATGTAGTATTTTTAACAATGCATTAAAATATTAATTTTATCAGAATAATACAAAAATTAAACCAAAGTAAATTTTGATGTCCCACTTACAAATAAGAAGTTTAATTTTTCAAATATAATATATAAAAGTGCTAAAAACAATACTTAAAATGGGTGCACCATCCAAAGGTGAAAAAAATGTATTTTCTAAAAAATACTTATTTTATCAGAAAAATTGAATTTATTGTTACATATTGTCTAGAAAATACATATTATTAAATTTGATTTCATATAAAATTAATGATTTGGTTAATAATTTTCATAATGGATAGTTTATATCTCATAAAATAATAATATTTTAATAATATATCGTTGTTTAGTGAAACTCGGTATTGTATACAACACAAGCTATAGAGGAAGGATGCTCTTGCATGTAATGTAATTCAAGCCATTGTTGCATTTATTGCAATATTCCTTTGGTGTTACCTATAACATAATCCAAACATATTCCTTTTATACATTGAACAAAATCTATACTTAGTGTTGTGTGTATCGTACGCCAACTCGGTGTTGCGTGTTGTAACACCCCGAGCTTCCACGATATGCTTCTCATTCAATAATGCAATAGCTTGAATTGTACGCAACTTCGAGTTCTAAAACACCGCGACTAATCAAAGTAGCCGTTATGAATAGTAATAACCACTTTTTAAAATTATAGAAATTTTATATTTCAAAATGGACTTCATTTTTGTATTCGTAATATCGAAATTAGCCTATGTTGAATTTTTGGTATTTTTCTGAGAACTTCTAATTTTTTATGAATTGTGAAAAATACTTAAAACAACTTTTTTAATCAAAATAATTTATAGTGATAAGTTATACTATTGAGTGGTTTTAAAGTATAATTAGAATATATTTTTACCATTTTATCCAATGGTGGTCATTAGAATTAATTTAACATTGAAATTGGACACAAACAATTCCAATCTTTTGATATAAATTATTTCTTAAAAACACGCTATTTGTTGTGACAGCGGGAATTAATTATAAAATTATTAATGAAACTTATATGTTTGGAATTTTGTAAAATAGACATCATTTTTTAATTCAGAATATCAAATATAGCTTAGGGTGAAATTTTGGCCTTGTTCTAAAAAACTTCAATTTTTGATGAATAGTGAAACCACTAAGTGGTAGTTAAATAACTGATTTTTCGTTTAAATGAAATATTACCACTTCTGCGATTTGATTTTCAAAAATCCGACATACATGGTTGTCATTAACAAGTAAAATGTGGTTCAATGAGATTAAAATAATTTTTTGGTGAATTGTAACTTTTATGTTCTTAATCGCGATTAGAGGTAATTAGTGTAGTTTAAGGTACAAATAATGTTTTAATAATATGAGATGAGCATGAAACTTGTCTTACTCCTATTGGATGAGTCATGTCCGACCAAGAAAACCCATGGGTCAACTTGGGGACCCCATGGAGCCACTTTAGTTGGAAAATGACATTAATATATATTTATTTAATGTTAAAATTAATTTGACACAAACATGAGTTTTTTTACTAAAACAGTTTTTAAGTGGGGTTAAACAAGTCCAAATTTTGATTATAAATATTAATTAGAAAGCTAAAAATATTTCCTAAATCATAGTATTTTTTTATAATTTTTAGACATTAAATAAATTAAATTATTTATGACATCATTATGATGCAGCGATGACCTCATTATTTAACGATTTAAATAAAATGAGAAGATAATGCAAAATCCAAGGCTTACACTTGTCCAAATCCTATTGGATGAGGATATTTCGAACCCTTATCACCTTAGCCTCGAATTATATAAGTGTGGGACCTCTAAAATCCGAAACTCATTTTATAATAAAGTGACTTTTCTTTACTTTCCAAGAGTGCCCCTCCTCTCCACTTATAAAAATCCCCCACCTCTCCCACCTTATTCACACCATCAAGCCATTTGGCTCAGCCAAACTCTGCCCAAATACTCTCCCAAAATCCCTCTCTTACTCCTAGAAGTCTCACTTTGGGCATAACGCTTCCCAAGGAAGCCTTTGGATCAAATCAAAAAGAGTTACCCGATTTTGAGGTAATGTCTTCTCTAATGTTGTTTTGTTTTATTTTTCTTCTCCAACCCCATAAACTCTTTTTATTCATTTCTTTTGTAACAACACCAGTATCCTAAATATACTAGGATGTTGTTATAAGAAGTATTCTAGCTACACTTACACACACCTACATCTAATGGTTAAAGAACATACGGTTTCTGTGGATGGCGAATTTCTGCCTCACGAAACGATGATTGTTCAACACTCCTATAACACCTTAAAAGGTGGCCATTAAGATGTCACTATATTTATATATGATATATAATATGTTTATGTTTTACTTATTCTTATGTATTTCTCATTTATGGCATACTTTATGATTTCTATTATGGGTAAAACGCGATAATTTCATTTTAGGAAGTGCGGACTACCGCCCCCTCAAAGTGATTGAATCGTTAATGCCATATGTGGGATGTATAAAGGATGGAGTAAATGGTATTATACACTATATTATACTGGAATTATATTATACATTTATATCATTATGATTTCATTCCATTAAATATGAAATTGAAATGAAAGTAGCGTTCATGCGTACGTACGGCTTACCGTCTCCATGAACGGTGCATTTCATTTCTTACCTCTAAATGTTACGTAATATTATAAATGAATGTATATACTGGATATATATGATATATATGACATCTAAATCATGAATATAATTCTGGAGATAATGGATATTCTACCACATAAACAACTTGTAATTATAAGAAGTTTATTGTTGACTCAAGTACCAAAGATCGACAAAACGACCGTTATTAACTTAAATAATTACATAATGTTCATAACATTGTAATAAGTGATATAAAAAGGATAATGAAATTAAAAATGGTTCTTAATAAGGTATATATTAACTCTAGTTTATTATTCAGGAGGTTAAAGAACGGTTGAGTCAAGTCAGACACGAGGTAAGGGAACTTCTTAACCCAACTTCCATTCATTGGGTTAATCTCCTACTTTCAAATTATGTCATGATATTATTATGTCATATCCTTTATTTGTACTTTATTTATGTGTAGATATAATGATTACACATAATAGATCTATTTTATTTAAAAAATGATCTTTGTAAGGGAATTTCTTAACCCAATTTCTATTCTTTGGGTTAATCTCCTACTTTCAAATTATGTCATGATATTTTTATGTCCTATCTTGTATTTGTATATTATTTATGTGTAATTATAGTGAATACACATTATATATGTACTTTATTTAAAAAAATGATCTTTTTAAGGACTTCGTCTCAATCTCCTTTAATTGAGGCATATTTCATTTTATACACAACTTTCTTTTATACGGTGTATAAACCACTTTGACTTTTACGTTTATTCAAAAGGAGTCTTTTTTATACGAAGCGTTTTGCTAAACGACAAAAGGGAATGTTTTTATTTTCATACTTATGCGGCGACAACGACTTCTCCGCCGCCGTGACCATTATTTGAGTTTCGGCTTCCTCTACAAGCCATCTTTTTTTAATGAAAAATAAATACAAAGTTTTAACTTTCTTTTATTTTGGTATTGAAAATGGTTTTGAAAGCATTTTTATTATATCAATGTGTTGTATTGATATCTTGTGATTGAAATTTGGAAATGTTATGTTTCCTTTAAGCATGTTTTATGTGATACTATTATGTTATGGTTTATGATATGTTTAAACCTATTCATATGAGGAATGTATTGGACTTAATAAGTGACGGGTGGAGCACGCTATAGCTCCTCGATGCATCGGTAGGTCTCATGAGACAACTAGACGTGGAATTGGCCGAGGCCCTTTCCCAATTTGATTTATGGTTTTGGCCAAGGCCTTAATCATTTTAGACGTCTTGGCCAAGGCCTTGAAAAAATGTTTCAGAATGTCTGGCGTTATACATTCCCTCATTATGAAAGTGGTTATTGATATTGCATGTGATTATTCGACTAGTAGAATATCCATGTGAAGAAGTGAATGGAATTATCTCATTTTACTTTTTCCATATTATGTTGATGTTCAAGTTTAAAAGGCTTTTGTTTTAGTTCTACATTGCCTTAAATGTTTATGTTTATTTATGAAAGCTTCTGCAATATTGTTATCCTTACTGAGCATCTGAGCTCACCCCTTTCAATGTTTTAATATTTTCCAGGATGTGAAGAAGTATTTTATAAATGACCTGCAGGGATAGTCAGAAGAGGATATGAGTGTGGACTATGAAGACTTTGTTATTAGTTTTTCACTTTATGATGTAATGTAACATTTATGAATGTATCTAGTGTATCCAAGGCTACTAAACTAATCGGTCTTTCGAGACTTGATCTTTTGTGATCATGCCAATGTTACGAAGTAATGCACCGACTCTGGGGAGCTGGGGTCGGGGTGTTACAGTTGGTATCAGAGGCAGTTTAGTACTAACCTTGGAAGCTAGATTTAGATAAACTCTGATTAGATCACATAGCCCAAAGATAGACTTTGAGGATTAGTATAGAAGAACTTTCTAGAATTTTGGTATTGTAGAGATTTTGTGAGTTTTCCGAGCAATACATCCCTGTATGGATACGAGCAGGTAGAGGTGGCTCTGGCACAGATGTACCTAGGGGTAAAACCCGAAAACACCGCTTTGAGCTAGACTCGAACGGGAACTAGTGCACGACAACGGGCCTTGCTGCACTCTTGGTTACGACACTCCCGGGGGATATGCCTAGGATAACTCTCATTTTCTTTACAAATAATTATGAAGGGTTTATGAGTATATAATTCCTCAAAGAAAACATTTTTATGATTATGGATTATATCCATAAATAGTTCAATTTATGTTAATTGATTTATGAGTATGGGATTATGTATTTTGATTCATAAACTGATCTAGTTTATGCCATTGTTTAGAAATGGCGCCTAGTGGAAGAAATGGAAACTGTATCAATGCACGCACTCCATGTAGGGATTTCCCTCCTGCTCAAGATAATTATAGTGGGGCTGGTGATGCAACTGGTGCCGATCAGCTAATCACCATACTGGGACAACTTACTCAGGTTATGAATAATAACCTTACCCGTATGGAGCACCCTAATCCACAGCGTGGAGGATCAATGTTAGATCGATTCATGAGGAAAAAACCACCAACGTTCAATGGGAGTACAAATCCCTTAGTAGCCGAGCAATGGATAAATTCCCTAGAGAAAATATTTCAGGATTTGGGGAGCAGTGTAAGGGAAAAAGTTATCATGGCAGTTTACCGCCTCACTGGAGATGTTGATCAATGGTGGTCATTGATTCAAAACATGAAGGAAGATGTTGAAGTATCGAATATGGAATGGAGGGAGTTAAAAGAGCTTTTCTTAGAAAAATACTTTCCTCGTGACCATCGAGCAGATATGGAAAGGCAATTTCTGTGTCTGAGGCAGAAGGAGGATGAGAATGTCGCAAAGTATGAGGCTAACTTTACAAGGTTAGCGAGGCATGCTTCTGATTATATACGTAACCCAAGAAGTAAGATTGATCGTTTCTTTTATGGGTTAAAACCATTTCTCCGTCGAGCTTTAGTATCACAAACCTTCTCATCATACGAAGATATTGTCTCATGTGCTATCAAGACAGAAAAGGAATTCTCTAAGTCTTATGACAACAAAGTAAAGCAAGAGAAGAAGATAACGGTGGAACAAGAGACAGATAAAGGGAAAAAGGGAAAGAAGGATTTTCCATTATGTGATAATTGTGGGAAGAATCACCCTGGTACTTGCCTAAAAGGAATGAGAGTTTGTTATAAATGTGGAGAAAAAGGTCACCAGGCGCGTGATTTCAAGGGAAAGAAAGAGGCTATCAAAGTTGAATGCTACAATTGTAGGGAACTGGGGCATTATGCAAATGAATGTCCTAAGTATCAAAGAAACTTACCTCAGAAAAGGCCAAGGGATCAAGGCCAATCTTATGCTGTGACTACAGTTGAAGCGGAATAATTAATTTATTGGTGCTTTTGGACTCAAGGATTATATTCTGGTTATAAGAATAATGTGATATATATAAAGATTATACTGCAGTACTTTTTGATTTCAGTAAGGTTTTAATATGATTAAGGTAATCATATTTTTAGTATGTGACAATAAGAGAAACTTTACTTTGTTTGCGGAATCTGATAAATTGATTTTGGAATTAAGAGACCTTTTAGAGAAAGTCTGGACAGAGGTATTTTGGATAACTATAAAGGTTGGAGTGGATTAAGTTGATCTTGGGATAGTATTTTTTAAGGTTAAAACATTTATGAAGATTATTTTTGGAATAGTATAGTACTATATTTTTAGTAAAAGGACAACCTGCAGGGTGGGGCATAACCCGTCGCGTCGGACAAAGCTGCAGGAATCGAACCCAAAACCATAGTGCGACATGCCTTTATTTCCTACCACTAGCCTACAGGAAGTCCCTGGTTATTACAAAATAATTTTACTAATCTAAATTGTATGTGTTAACATTTGGAACCTTATACAATTAGGAAAAGTATAATATTTTTGGGTTCTATTATCTTTTTGAGTGAAAGGTGAGTTGAAGGTTGAAACTCTAATTGTCAGGCATAAATATATATATACCTATCTGTTATTCAATGAATAAATTAATTATTAAACTTTAGTAAAGGGATATTAAAACAAAAAAAATGTGTTATCCTAATACCTTATGTCTTGTTGAACTGATGATATTTTAAATCAACATATATTGAAGGCTTTGAGGCCCTCAATTTGACAGTTGATTGTGATTGATGACCTCAATCACTCCCTACGAATATTTACGTTTTTCCTCCAATTATATGTCTCTAATTGCCACCAATGTTCTCCTAATCGATATCATAATTGGGTGGTGACTTTCTCATTTCCCTTTCCCTCTTATTAAGGCTAAATTTTATTAACCTTATTTCCGATGTGGGTTTTCCAAAAAGGTATTTTCTCTTTTCAACCTTTTATTTTCAAAGAAAAATTTCAAATTGCGAGGACGCAATTTATTGAAGGAGGGTAGAATGTAACATGTAACGCCCCGACCCCAGTTACCCAGAGTCGGTGCATTATTACATAACATTGGCATGATCACAAGAAAGATCAAATCTCGAAAGACCGATTGGTTTAGTAGCCTTGGAAACACTAGATATATTCATAAGTTTTACATTACATCATAAAATGAAAAACTACTAAAATAACATAATGTCTCCATAATCCACACTCATATCCCCACATAATATCCCTGCAGGTCATTCATAATTTACTTCTTCACTTCTTGGGAAAAATAAAACATAGAAAATGGGTGAGCTCAAATGCCCAGTAAGGATAACAATATAGCGAAAACTTTCATAAATAAGAATAAACATTTAAGGCAATACATTACTAAAACAAAAGCCTTTTAAACTTGAACTTCAACATAGTATGGCAAAAGTAAAATGAAATAATGCCATTTACTTATTCACATGGATATTCTACTAATCGAATAATCACATGAAAAAATCAATAACCACTTTCATAATGTTGGAATGCATAATGCCAGACTATCATAACCACATAGCCAAGGCCTCGTGCCAAGACTACAAATAAGATTTTGTCAAGGCCTTGTGCCAAGACACAAGTTTGTCTCATGAGACCTACCGATGCATCGAGGAGCTATAGCGGGCTCCACCCGTCACATATTAAGTCCAATGCATTCCCATATGAAAAGGTTTAAACATAACATAAACATTCATATTAAAACTAGCATATGAAATGTCAATACTTTCACCATAAACTATGAATGGTATAAAAATAGCACATCCACAGTCAAACATATCACAAAACCTTCAATACAATATAGAAGTTTTGTATCATAATAAATCAACTTCAAATAATCTTAAAATCCATCAAAGGATGTTGACATAGATGAAATCAAAATTCTTTTTAAAGAAATATCTCCTTTTATTTTGAAATAATTTAAGATCCATATAAAATAAAACATTTTCTTTGAAAATATTCTTATAAGCTTGTTAGGGAAGCTTTGAAGATTTTATAACGGCGGAAAATAGTCGCACCCGCCGAATAAGTTAAAAAAACATTCTTACCTTAATTCTGTCGAAAAGGTTAAAAAGGACCTTGTTTTGAAAACGACCGAAAGATTCCTTTATAAACCACTTATAAAAGTCAAAAAGGGTATAAATGACTTTAACTCATATTCTAGTAAATATTAAAAATGTTTTGAAATGCATTTTTAAGAAACATGGATGTGGATGATAAAGAGATCCCAATAGATTATTACGTATAAACAACCTTGGATAATGAAGAGGTTGTAAAGTAAACCCTTACCTTGTACTTTTCCTTGGTTGGGGTAGGTTAACCTCCTGTATAATGGTGAAATAGTTGTTATTAAATTATACAAGAATCATATATATTAATATGATATCATATATGATCTTTTAACATTGATTTGTTAATAATATCTTAGAATTATCGTTGTTTCGGGAGTTAACTTACTCATTTTATTTTATATGTTTTGTTACATAAGCCATGGTTGTTGTATCTTATTCATATCCAGAATGATATCCAGTCCTTAAACATCATTTTTAAATCATCAAATGATAATTATACTTGAATGGATACGATGGAGAATGAATCTCATCGCGTTCGTGGAGACGGTAGTCCGTACGTACACACGAGCGACAATATCATTCTTTTGATATTAAAATAATATATAAATGGATGGTATATCATATATACAGAATCATTAACATGTTATATTTATTATTTACATGAGTTACACATCATTATTATACCCATCCAAATAATATTATATTGAATAACAATTACACCACGACGTGGAGACGGTAAGCCGTACGTACGCACGTATGGTGACATGTTATTCAAAGGGTGGATAGAATACTGAATATGATTGTACCATATTTATAATAACATCACAGTATATGTGAGATACTGGATTTATTATTTTAGAATGGTAAGAACAAAGGAAGAAGAAGTGGAAGAAGAAATGAACTTGGAGAAGGGTGGTGAAATCATTACCTCTTCTTCGGGTTCTTCCTTTTGATTTGATCAAAAGGGCTCCTTAGGTTGGCTTTCTGATCAAACTAAGGCCTCTAGGTTGTAGTGAGCGATGTTGGGAGAGTATTTGGGCAGAGTTTGGCTGAACCAAAAGGCTTTTAAGGTGTGAAGAAATGAGAAGGAGGGGTGCCCTTTTATAAGAGGGGTGAGGGGCACCTTTGGAAAAGCTAGAAATATTAATTTATAATAAATTCATATTCGGTTTCTAATGGCTCCAAAGTTGATTATTCAAAGGTTAAGGTGGTGATAGGTCGAAAACAACTCAACCAATAGAATTTAGACAGGTTTGGGTACTTATATTAACCTTATCTTTAAGTATTAACTCTAAGTTAATTAGTTTCACTTTTACAATGTCTCTTTGTATTTTTATATAATATGGTTAATAAACTTACTATATACATCCAACCGACCCCCAAGTGGTCCCTTAATGATGAAACTATCATGATATAAGTCTCTTGGCCGAACCGTATATTTTTAGGAATTTAATATCAATTAATAATATAATATTTGTTTTAAGAACTCTTTTATGTCAATTTTGACACTATTCAATAGTTGATTTTTGTGAAACTCATAACAGATTTATTACTTCGAAAAAAGTCCATTAAATCAATCCTAATATATCATAGTATCCTATAAAATTAGTTTAATTCATTAAAAGTTTCATATTATATTTATTTGGGTATTTATAATATCAATTATTTTAATTTTTCACTATTATAGTAATTACTGCATCAACATTGTGTCATAAATAAAATAAATTATATAATGTCTAAAAATTATAAATAAAATATAATTATGTAGGAAATCGTTTTAGCTTTCTAATGAATATTTATAATATAAAATCCAACTTATATAACCCTATGTAACAATTGTGTTTCTAAAAGATATATGCTTGTGTCATTTTTGTATTCATTTTGACTTAATTAAAATAAAGTGTCATTATCACTTACAAGTGGATCCATGGGGTCCCAAAATCGACCCAAAGATGCCCATGGTCGACCATGTAACAACCAATAGGGTTAAGACACGTTTTAAGGTAATTTAGTATTATTATAATATTATTTTTTAACCCTTATTTACCGGATTTACCCTTAACCATGGTAAATAAAATATTTACCGCAGTAATTATTCAAAATGTCTAAAAATAAAAGTTACCTATTTACACAATTTGAACATCCTGATTCCAAATATGGAATCCATTTTTCTAAATTCAAAACACAGAAGTGGCAGAAATTAATTTAAAATTAATTCCCGCTGTCAAAACAAAAAGCGTGTTTTTAAGAGATAATAACTATCAAAAGATTGACACTTGTTTATGTTCGGTTTAATTGTAAAATTATGTCTAATGACCAACATTATATTAAATTGTAAAAATATATTCTAAATATACTTTAAAACCACTCAAATTCATAAATTATCGCTATTAATTATTTTGATTAAAAAAGTTGTTTTTAATTAAAATTTAGTAATTTTCACTATTCATCAAAATATGAAAGTTATCCGAAAAGTACCAAAATTTCACCTTAGGCTAAATTCGATATTCCGAATCCAAAAATGAAGTCCATTTTAAAATATAAAATATATATAATTTCAAAATTTAGGTATTACTATTCATAACGGCTAGTTTGATCAGTTGTGGTGTGTGTTAAAACTCGAAGTTGCGTACAACACACGCTACTGTTTTATTCAAAGGAAAGCGTACCGTGGAAGCTTGAGATGTTTCATTTTAAATTTTTTGATGTCTCCATTTAGTCAAAAAGTTTAAAATATTGTATTTAAAAAGGTTTCACTATCAAAAGTTGATAAAAGTGCAATACTGAAAATGAATTTGTTCTTGCATTATGACTAAGAAACTCATAATATGGATTCTAAAATTATAAGGATTATATAAAGTTTAAAATTTAGTTAATACTATTCATGACCTCTTTTAATGGCTTTTTTTTGGTAATTCATGGTGCAATTGAACTCGGTGTTGCGTGTAGTGCAAGTTATTGAATTATTTTGAAGAAATAACACACTATGAAATCTTGGGGTGTTACATTCTCCCCCCCTTCAATAAATTGCGTCCTCGCAATTTGAAATTGTTCTTTGAAAATAAAAAGTTGAAAATAGAAAATATATTTGTGGGAAAAGTCACATCGGAAATTGGGTTACTAAAATTTAGTCTTAATATGAGGAAAAGAGAAATGAAAGGGTCACCACCAAATTATGATCTCGATTAGGAGAACATTGGTGGCAATTAGAGATATATAATTGGAGGAAAAAACGTAAATATTTATAGGTAGTGATTGAGGTCATCAATCACAAAAAGTATAAAATTGAGGTCCTTAAACTCATCAATCTATGATGATTTGAAGTACCATCGGTTCAACAAAATATAGGGTATTGGGATAACACATTTTTGACGTTTCAAAATATCCTAGTTGAAATCCCACATCGAAAAATGAATTAATGAGGCCTCTATTTAAAATAAAGAGTGGAAAGTATGAAGATTACCGAAAATAACACATACTAGGGTTCCATGTAGGAAAATATGGATATGGAGGAGAAATCTAACCATCAATCATCTGATGGAGAGTGGTAGAGAACATGGCTATGAAAAGGCCAACAATCCCAAAGCCATAAATTAGTGATGATTTAAGGTACCATCTAGGGAAACATTTTTGTTCTAAGTTCCTTTTATTAATGTTGAGGAATTTATTTATGAGATTGGCTAAGATCATAAGGAGATATACTTACTTTATAATCAGAGTTTTATCCATTAATAAGTTTCTACCACAAACTCATCTTTCACTCTAAAAGATAATAGAATGTAATTTTTTATTTATTTATACTATTCGTACAGGGTTCCAAAATAAATGAATTTATAATTCATCTACCAGATCTTAAAAAAAAACAACATTATTTAATCCAGGACATCTCATGGGCCAGTGGTAGGTGATACACCCTTGTCGCCCTTCAGTTGCGGGTTCAAGTCTCGCAGCCTTGCCGGACGCGACGGGTTGCCGCCCAACCTCCGGGTTTTCCTTTTATGGTAATCCAAAATAATCCAAACTAGAACTATCCAAAATACTTCTGTCCAAACTCACAGTCCAACATTTATAAGGAAGGTAAACATAATATAGATCCTTTTTACCCCGCAATAGCATATGAATACCTTCATCTTGTATTCATTTAATAAACTAAAACATCTTGAATTACCATATTCCTTATTGATTACATTCATGCTCCCCTATTCCATATAGAATGATGGATATAATTCATTAATCCAAAAATGTTTTAAACCCCAACAATGATGGAATATACAAATCATTAATTAGCTCCAAGGTAGTCAAGAATATCCAATATAATTTATCCAAAACAATCACATATTATTCCAAAATCACTACCTCAGTATCAGAACTATATTATGATTTATCATTCTCTCAACCATATATTTTCCAAAAATTTATCCTGCTATTGAGTCGCTTTTCTTTATTCCACATAATCTCAAGTCCTTAATGAAATAGTACTGCAGTACAATCCTTATATACTCCATAATTATTATAACAAGTACATTATTGATACAACACTCAATTGACATAATCAACATAAGAACTCTAATCATTCCTCTTCATCTGTGGTAGTATCATAACTTGGTTATTATCCAATAACATCATTTGCGGCATAGTCTGATGACTGGGACATAGGTTCGCGTAGTGTCCAAACTCCTTGCAAATAAAGCATTGTACATTTAAAACCATTTTCTTACCCTTGCAGTCACGTACTTTGTGCCCTTTTCCTCCACACTTATAACAAACTCCCATTCCTTTCAGGCAAGTTCCAGGGTGTTTCTTTCCACAATTACCACATATGGGAAAATTCTTCTTTTCCCTATTCCCTTTATCCATCTTTCTCTCTTCCATCCTTTTCTTCTCTTGCTTCCCTTCAAATCCATAGGACTCAGTAAACTCTTTACATATCTTATCAACACATGATATTATTTCTTCATATGATGATAATACATGGGAGACTATTTCTCTTATAAATTCTAGCTTAAGACCATGAAAGATATGATCCTTCCTTCTCTTTGGATCATGTGCATTTCTGGAGTTCTCATTCCTTCTACTGGTCGCCATTTCTAAACAATGGCATACACTAGATCAGTTTATGAATAAAAATACATAATCCCATACTTATAAAACACTTAACATAAATTGAACTATTTATGGATATAATCCATAATCATAAGAATGTTTTCTTTGAGGAAGTATATACTCATAATCCCTTCAAAATGATTTGTAAAGAAAATGAGAGTTATCCTAAGCATATCCCCCGGGAGTGTCGTAACCAAGAGTGCAGCAAGGACCGTTGTCGTGCACCAGTTCCCGTTCGAGTCTAGCTCAAAGCGGTGTTTTCGGGTTTTACCCCTAGGTACATCTGTGCCAGAGCCGCCTCTACCTGCTCGTATCCAGACAGGGATGTATTGCTCGGAAAACTCACAAAATCTCTACAATACCAAAATTCTAGGAAGTTCTTCTATACTAATCCTCAAAGTTCATCTTAGGTCTACGTGCTCTAATCAGAGTTTATCTAAATCTAGATTCCAAGGTTTGTACTAAACTTCCTCTGATACCAACTGTAACGCCCCGACCCCAGCTGCCCAGAGTCGGTGCATTACTTCGTAACATTGGCATGATCACAAGAAAGATCAAATCTCGAAAGACCGATTGGTTTAGTAGCCTTGGAAACACTAGATATATTCATAAGTTTTACATTACATCATAAAATGAAAAACTACTAAAATAACATAATGTCTCCATAATCCACACTCATATCCCCACATAATATCCCTGCAGATCATTCATAATTTACTTCTTCACTTCCTGGGAAAAATAAAACATAGAAAATGGGTGAGCTCAAATGCCCAGTAAGGATAACAATATAGCGAAAACTTTCATAAATAAGAATAAACATTTAAGGCAATACATTACTAAAACAAAAGCCTTTTAAACTTGAACTTCAACATAGTATGGAAAAAGTATAATGAAATAATGCCATTTACTTATTCACATGGATATTCTACTAATCGAATAATCACATGAAAAAAATCAATAACCACTTTCATAATGTTGGAATGCATAATGCCAGACTATCATAACCACATAGCCAAGGCCTCGTGCCAAGACTACAAATAAGATTTTGTCAAGGCCTTGTGCCAAGACACTAGTTTGTCTCATGAGACCTACCGATGCATCGAGGAGCTATAGCGGGCTCCACCCGTCACATATTAAGTCCAATGCATTCCCATATGAAAAGGTTTAAACATAACATAAACATTCATATTAAAACTAGCATATGAAATGTCAATAATTTCACCATAAACTATGAATGGTATAAAAATAGCACATCCACAGTCAAACATATCACAAAACCTTCAATACAATATAGAAGTTTTGTATCATAATAAATCAACTTCAAATAATCTTAAAATCCATCAAAGGATGTTGACATAGATGAAATCAAAATTCTTTTTAAAGAAATATCTCCTTTTATTTTGAAATAATTTAAGATCCATATAAAATAAAACATTTTCTTTGAAAATATTCTTATAATCTTGTAAGGGATGCTTTGAAGATTTTATAACGGCGGAAAATAGCCGCACCCGCCGTATAAGTTAAAAAAACATTCTTACCTTAATTCTGTCGAAAAGGTTAAAAAGGACCTTGTTTTGAAAACGACCGAAAGATTCCTTTATAAACCACTTATAAAAGTCAAAAAGGGTATAAATGACTTTAACTCATATTCTAGTAAATAGTAAAAATGTTTTGAAATGCATTTTTAAGAAACATGGATGTGGATGATAAAGAGATCCCAATAGATTATTACGTATAAACAACCTTGGATAATGAAGAGGTTGTAAAGTAAACCCTTACCTTGTACTTTTCCTTGGTTGGGGTAGGTTAACCTCCTGTATAATGGTGAAATAGTTGTTATTAAATTATACAAGAATCATATATATTAATATGATATCATATATGATCTTTTAACATTGATTTGTTAATAATATCTTAGAATTATCGTTGTTTCGGGAGTTAACTTACTCATTTTCTTTTATATGTTTTGTTACATAAGACATGGTTGTTGTATCTTATTCATATCCAGAATGATATCCAGTCCTTAAACATCATTTTTAAATCATCAAATGATAATTATACTTGAATGGATACGATGGAGAATGAATCTCATCGCGTTCGTGGAGACGGTAGTCCGTACGTACACACGAGCGACAATATCATTCTTTTGATATTAAAATAATATATAAATGGATGGTATATCATATATACAGAATCATTAACATGTTATATTTATTATTTACATGAGTTACACATCATTATTATACCCATCCAAATAATATTATATTGAATAACAATTACACCACGACGTGGAGACGGTAAGCCGTACGTACGCACGTATGGTGACATGTTATTCAAAGGGTGGATAGAATACTGAATATGATTGTACCATATTTATAATAACATAACAGTATATGTGAGATACTGGAGTTATTATTTTAGAATGGTAAGAACAAAGGAAGAAGAAGTGGAAGAAGAAATGAACTTGGAGAAGGGTGGTGAAATCATTACCTCTTCTTCGGGTTCTTCCTTTTGATTTGATCAAAAGGGCTCCTTAGGTTGGCTTTCTGATCAAACTAAGGCCTCTAGGTTGTAGTGAGAGATGTTGGGAGAGTATTTGGGCAGAGTTTGGCCGAACCAAAAGGCTTTTAAGGTGTGAAGAAATGAGAAGGAGGAGTGCCCTTTTATAAGAGGGGTGAGGGGCACCTTTGGAAAAGCTAGAAATATTAATTTATAATAAATTCATATTCGGTTTCTAATGGCTCCAAAGTTGATTATTCAAAGGTTAAGGTGGTGATAGGTCGAAAACAACTCAACCAATATAATTTAGACAGGTTTGGGTACTTATATTAACCTTATCTTTAAGTATTAACTCTAAGTTAATTAGTTTCACTTTTACAATGTCTCTTTGTATTTTTATATAATATGGTTAATAAACTTACTATATACATCCAAACGACCACCAAGTGGTCCCTTAATGATGAAACTATCATTATATAAGTCTCTTGGCCGAACCTTATATTTTTAGGAATTTAATATCAATTAATAATATAATATTTGTTTTAAGAACTCTTTTATGTCAATTTTGACACTATTCAATAGTTGATTTTTGTGAAACTCATAACAGATTTATTACTTCGCAAAAAGTCCATTAAATCAATCCTAATATATCATAGTATCCTATAAAATTAGTTTAATTCATTAAAAGTTTCATATTATATTTATTTGGGTATTTATAATATCAATTATTTTAATTTTTCACTATTATAGTAATTACTGCATCATCATTGTGTCATAAATAAAATAAATTATTTAATGTCTAAAAATTATAAATAAAATATAATTATGTAGGAAATCGTTTTATCTTTCTAATGAATATTTATAATATAAAATCCAACTTATATAACCCTATGTAACAATTGTTTTTCTAAAAGATATATGCTTGTGTCATTTTTGTATTCATTTTGACTTAATTAAAATAAAGTGTCATTATCACTTACAAGTGGATCCATGGGGTCCCAAAATCGACCCAAAGATGGCCATGGTCGACCATGTAACAACCAATAGGGTTAAGACACGTTTTAGGTTAATTTAGTATTATTATAATATTATTTTTTAACCCTTATTTACCGGATTTACCCTTAACCATGGTAAATAAAATATTTACCGCAGTAATTATTCAAAATGTCTAAAAATAAAAGTTACCTATTTACACAATTTGAACATCCTGATTCCAAATATGGAATCCATTTTTCTAAATTCAAAACACAGAAGTGGCAGAAATTAATTTAAAATTAATTCCCGCTGTCAAAACAAAATGCGTGTTTTTAAGAGATAATAACTATCAAAAGATTGACACTTGTTTATGTTCGGTTTAATTGTAAAATTATGTCTAATGACCAACATTATATTAAATTGTAAAAATATATTCTAAATATACTTTAAAACCACTCAAATTCATAAATTATCACTATTAATTATTTTGATTAAAAAAGTTGTTTTTAATTAAAATTTAGTAATTTTCACTATTCATCAAAATATGAAAGTTATCCGAAAAGTACCAAAATTTCACCTTAGGCTAAATTCGATATTCCGAATCCAAAAATGAAGTCCATTTTAAAATATAAAATATATATAATTTCAAAATTTAGGTATTACTATTCATAACGGCTAGTTTGATCAGTTGTGGTGTGTGTTAAAACTCGAAGTTGCGTACAACACACACTACTGTTTTATTCAAAGGAAAGCGTACCGTGGAAGCTTGGGATGTTTCATTTTAAATTTTTTGATGTCTCCATTTAGTCAAAAAGTTTAAAATATTGTATTTAAAAATGTTTCACTATCAAAAGTTGATAAAAGTGCAATAATGAAAATGAATTTGTTCTTGCATTATGACTAAGAAACTCATAATATGGATTCTAAAATTATAAGGATTATATAAAGTTTAAAATTTAGTTAATACTATTCATGACCTCTTTTAATGGCTTTTTTTTTTGGTAATTCATGGTGCAATTGAACTCGGTGTTGCGTGTAGTGCAAGTTATTGAATTATTTTGAAGAAATAACACACTATGAAATCTTGGGGTGTTACATAACACCCCGAGCTTCCACAATATGCTTCTCATTCAATAATGCAATAGCTTGAATTGTACGCAACTTCGAGTTCTAAAACACCGCGACTAATCAAAGTAGTCGTTATGAATAGTAATAACCACTTTTTAAAATTATAGAAATTTTATATTTCAAAATGGACTTCATTTTTGTATTCGTAATATCGAAATTAGCCTATGTTGAATTTTTGGTATTTTTCTGAGAACTTCTAATTTTTTATGAATTGTGAAAAATACTTAAAACAACTTTTTTAATAAAAATAATTTATAGTGATAAGTTATACTATTGAGTGGTTTTAAAGTATAATTAGAATATATTTTTACCATTTTATCCAATGGTGGTCATTAGAATTAATTTAACATTGAAATTGGACATAAACAATTGCAAATCTTTTGATATAAATTATTTCTTAAAAACACGCTATTTGTTGTGACAGCGAGAATTAATTATAAAATTAATTAATGAAACTTATATGTTTGGAATTTTGTAAAATAGACATCATTTTTGAATTCGGAATATCAAATATAGCTTAGGGTGAAATTTTGGCCTTGTTCTGAAAAACTTCAATTTTTGATGAATAGTGAAACCACTAAGTGGTAGTTAAATAACTGATTTTTCCTTTAAATGAAATATTACCACTCCTGTGATTTAATTTTCAAAAATCCTACATACATGGTTGTCATTAACAAGTAAAATGTGGTTCAATGAGATTAAAATAATTTTTTGGTGAATAGTAACTTTTAAGTTCTTAATCGCGATTAGAGGTAATTAGTGTAGTTTAAGGTACAAATAATGTTTTAATAATATGAGATGAGCATGACACTTGTCCTACTCCTATTTGATGAGTCATGGTCGACCAAGACAACCCATGGGTCAACTTGGGGACCCCATGGAGCCACTTTAGTTGGAAAATGACATTAATATATATTTATTTAATGTTAAAATTAATTTCACACAAACATGAGTTTTTTTACTAAAACAGTTTTTAAGTGGGGTTACACAAGTCCAAATTTTGATTATAAATATTAATTAGAAATATAAAAAGATTTACTATATCATAGTATTTTTTTTATAATTTTTAGACATTAAATAAATTAAATTATTTATGACATCATTATGATGCAGCGATGACCTCATTATTTAACGATTTACATAAAATGAGAAGATAATGCAAAATCCAAGGCTTACACTTGTCCAAAGCCTATTATATGAGGATATTTCGAACCCTTATCACCTTAGACTTGAATTATATAAGTGTGGGACCTCTAAAATCCGAAACTCGTTTTATAATAAAGTGACTTTTCTTTACTTTCCTAGAGTGCCCCTCCTCTCCACTTATAAAAATCCCCCACCTCTCCCACCTTATTAACACCTTCAAGCCATTTGGCTCGGCCAACCTCTGCCCAAATACTCTCCCAACATCCCTCTCTTACTCCTAGAAGCCTCACTTTGGGCATAACTCTTCCCAAGGAAGCCTTTGGATCAAATCAAAAAGAGTTACCCGATTTTGAGGTAATGTCTTCTCTAATGTTGTTTTGTTTTATTTTTCTTCTCCAACCCCATAAACTCTTTTTATTCATTTTTTTTGTAACAAAACCAGTATCCTCAATATACTATGATGTTTTTATAAGAAGTATTCGAGCTACACTTACACACACCTACATCTAATGGTTAAAGAACATACGATTTCTGTGGATGGCGAATTTCTGCCTCACGAAACGATGATTGTTCAACACTCATATAACACCTTCAAAGGTGGCCATTAAGATGTCACTATATTTATATATGATATATAATATGTTTATGTTTTACTTATTCTTATGTATTTCTCATTTATGGCATACTTTATTATTTCCATTATGGGTAAAACGCGATAATTTCATTTTAGGAAGTGCGGACTACCGCCCCCTCAAAGTGATTGAATCGTTAATGCCATATGTGGGATGTATAAAGGATGGAGTAAATGGTATTATACACTATATTATACTGGAATTATATTATAAATTTATATCATTATGATTTCGTTCCATTAAATATGAAATTGAAATGAAAGTAGCGTTCATGCGTACGTACGGCTTACCGTCTCCATGAACGGTGCATTTCATTTCTTACCTCTAAATGTTACGTAATATTATAAATGAATGTATATACTGGATATATATGATATATATGAAATCTAAAACATGAATATAATTCTGGAGATAATGGATATTCTACCACATAAACAACTTATAATTATAAGAAGTTTATTGTTGACTCAAGTACCAAAGATCGACAAAACGACCGTTATTAACTTAAATAATTACATAATGTTCATAACATTGTAATAAGTGATATAAAAAGGATAATGAAATTAAAAATGGTTCTTAATAAGGTATATATTAACTCTATTTTATTATTAAGGAGGTTAAATAACGGTTGATTCAAGTCAGACACGAGGTAAGGGAACTTCTTAACCCAACTTCCATTCATGGGGTTAATCTCCTACTTTCAAATTATGTCATGATATTATTATGTCATATCCTTTATTTGTACTTTATTTATGTGTAGATATAATTAATACACATAATAGATCTATTTTATTTAAAAAATGATCTTTGTAAGGGAATTTCTTAACCCAATTTCTATTCTTTCGGTTAATCTCCTACTTTCAAATTATGTCATGATATTTTTATGTCCTATCTTGTATTTGTATATTATTTATGTGTAATTATAGTGAATACACATTATAGATGTACTTTATTTAAAAAAAATGATCTTTTTAAGGACTTCGTCTCAATCTCCTTTAATTGAGGCATATTTCGTTTTATACACAACTTTCTTTTATACGGTGTATAAACCACTTTGACTTTTACGTTTATTCAAAAGGAATCTTTTTTATACGAAGCGTTTTACTAAACGACAAAAGGGAATGTTTTTCTTTCCGTACTTATGCGGTGACAACGACTTCTCCGCCGCCATGACCATTATTTGAGTTTCGGCTTCCTCTACAAGCCATCTTTTTTTAATGAAAAATAAATACAAAGTTTTAACTTTCTTTTATTTTGGTATTGAAAATGGTTTTGAAAGCATTTTTATTATATCAATGTGTTGTATTGATATCTTGTGATTGAAATTTGGAAATATTATGTTTCCTTTAAGCATGTTTTATGTGATACTATTATGTTATGGTTTATGATATGTTTAAACCTATTCATATGAGGAATGTATTGGAATTAATAAGTGATGGGTGGAGCCCGCTATAGCTCCTCGATGCATCGGTAGGTCTCATGAGACAACTAGACATGGAATTGGCCGAGGCCCTTTCCCAATTTGATTTATGGTTTTGGCCGAGGCCTTAATCATTTTAGACGTCTTGGCCGAGTCCTTGACAAAATGTTTCAGAATGTCTGGCATTATACATTCCCTCATTATGAAAGTGGTTATTGATATTGCATGTGATTATTCGACTAGTAGAATATCCATGTGAAGAAGTGAATGGAATTATCTCATTTTACTTTTTCCATATTATGTTGATGTTCAAGTTTAAAAGTCTTTTGTTTTAGTTCTACATTGCCTTAAATGTTTATGTTTATTTATGAAAGCTTCCACAATATTGTTATACTTACTGAGCATCTGAGCTCACCCCTTTCAATGTTTTAATATTTTCCAGGATGTGAAGAAGTATTTTATGAATGACCTGCAGGGATAGTCAGAAGAGGATATGAGTGTGGACTATGAAGACTTTGTTATTAGTTTTTCACTTTATGATGTAATGTAACATTTATGAATGTATCTAGTGTTTCCAAGGCTACTAAACTAATCGGTCTTTCGAGACTTGATCTTTTGTGATCATGCCAATGTTACGAAGTAATGCACCGACTCTGGGTAGCTGGGGTCGGGGCGTTACACGTGTAACATACAACAAGTCAGTTTAGTGTGAAAGGAATGTTTGAATTGGTGAATTGAAAGATATAAATGAAAATTTTGACTTCTTTGAAAAAAATAGTCCATAAAAACTTGGGTTGTTATATTATACCCCCCTTAAAATGAATTTTTCCCTCAAACTTTGTCTGGTTTATAAAAGGTTTACTGCTTGAATGTTTTTTTCATGGAAGCCCACATTATAAAAAGAAATACTAAAACTTCATTTTAAAAAGAAAATTTAGAACCATAAATGTTACCCAAAGTGACTCATCAATGGTTTTCTACATAGGATAACATAATTGGGAAGCAAAAACATATATTTGGAAAAAAATACCAACAAGTTCAGATGGATAGTGATAGAGAAATGAAGTTGAATTTGTGACTTAAAATTTTTTAACGTCAGCTCTTATTTAAATAAATGAAGTTGAATTTGTAATTATTGAAGTGTTATCAGATCATGTGATATAATGATAGGTTGTTCCTTATATCTCAACAAAAAATTTAGCACAGGTAATCAAATATGCATAAGTCCACTTATATTGAGATAAAACATTAATCATACAATCCTCAACCAAAATATGACTTATACTATCCATAATTGGATAAAATTAAAATCCAAAAAATATAAAACTTTTTAAATACGTGAACTAAATTAACTTGACATTTATCTCCCATATCTCATTAGGTAGTTCTTGGTTATCACATTCCAAACAGTTGAATAACTTAATCATGTATTCTCTTGAAACATGATAATAACATCAATTACCATATAACCTTAGTGAAAACATGAATTCTATAAAAATTAACTCTTTCCCCAACCAAAAATACCAAAAATTCTATATACTCAAACCATGATATCACTTTTCCCTTATATCAGTCATAAGGTCATTAATAGTATCAAACATATCATTATCTCCTTATCCCTTTATTATGTGCATATCACGTGCTTTCCAAAAATATTTCAATCACTTTTCATGGTTACTAATACCATATAATTATGGAAAACCACAATTTACCAATACATTTATATTATAATATTTCAGAATACTATAAATGAGATTCCATAACACTATTTTGGAATCCCATTACACAAAAACTTAATCATTCCACCACTTTGTTTTCATACTCAACATCTCCAATAGTGGTCGCATGTGAATTCCTTTTTTCTTTTTTCCTTAAGAGGTTTCTTATGTCAATAATCATTAACCCTTGGATTAGGTCATTGCTTAGCAAAATTCCCTATTTTCTTTCACTCGTAGCATTGAAGTTTTGGTGGTATGTTATCTATACAATTTTCTCTATTCAAATCATTAGAAACTTTTTAACCATTAATTAGGCACTCAACTTCCCAATGACCTTATTTTCCACACTTGAAACATTTTGGTAGTCCCATTCATACAGTCTTCACTATGATTGTTTCCACACTTTTAGCATGTGGAAACATTCATCTTCTTTTCACCATTATTTTGAGATTTTCCCTTGAACTTCAGCTTTCCTTTCTTGTCAAAACCATGATATTGATATGTAACACCAAATTCCATTTCTAGCTAGATAGCACAACAAAAAATCTCTTCATAGATATTGAAGCCTCTCATAACTAATTCCATTTAAAGACTTGGTTTTAAGCCACTAAATAATCGATCAACTTTACTTTCATGTTGGATGATAAATACATAAGCATACCATGCAAGTCCTATAAAATTTGCCTCATATGTACCAAAAGATTCATTATCCTTTTTCTAATGTTCAAGGAAATAATTTTTTATCTTTGTTCGAAGAATATGAGGGATGTACTTATTGAAAAATAAGTTCTTGAACTCATCTCATTACATGGATTCAATTTCAACTTATTTCCTTGTATTCTTGATCAGAGTCCACCACTGTTCTGCTTCACCTTCTTAACAATAGACTTCCAAAAATAATTTTTCATGTCCCGAACAGCGAAGGATGGAAAATAAATTTTTAATAGTACTGATCCATTGTTCATCAATAAGTGGATCAAGAGACACACTAAAGGAAGGTGGACGTTGCCTCATGAAGGACTCAATAGATTGATGTTCCCTTCTATGCTCATTTGTAAGTCCAGAATGGTTCATAGCTTGTGTAAGTATAGCAATAAGATTTTTCATTCCATCTCCCATTACATTTGGTTGTTCAAGAGGACAAAAATTTCATTTCCTAATGAATAGATCATTAACACGGTTCTTTTCGGTTCCATCCATTATCCAAAACCCAAAAAGAATAGTGTGAGGGGAAAAAGTCATAATAGTAAAAAACATGATCAAGGGGATTACATTCAATTTCTAACATCTTAGGTTTAATCCTAGGTTATTTATGATAGTTACCATAATTATAGGATTGTAACCTATAGTTAGACTTGCCCTTAGGGACAACCCTATAAATACCTTAGAAATATCTCTATGGAACTCACTAAAGTATTTTCATCCTATTTCCCAAAGGTTAATTAAACTTTCTCTCTGATACAAACCATAGTGACCCAATCTTGACATATATGGACATTACATTTCCTTTTAAGAATACTTAATACATTACAAAAAATATAATCCAAAAGACTATATTAGTTTATTTTATTTGGAAACTTGGAATATAATATTCTAACTTGGTGAAAGATCTTCAACATCTCCCGTTAAGATATTCCCATTTTGTTTTCCTACCTAAAATATGTCTTTATATATTGGGGAAAAGAAAACATAAAAAAGGAGAGCTCAAATTCTCAATAAGGGTAATCATGGAGAACATAAAACAAACCATAAACATAAGAATGCAAAAACATGAATTTAAGGTTTAAATATCAAAAACTTGAGTCATGAAATAAATATTGGAAGTATGTAAGGCATAGATTATAAATGAACATTAACCATGATAAAATAGCATTGTCATAAAACATGCAATTATAGAAAACAAATAAGAACTTATTATGATTTCTACAGTATCCAAGGAATTGCTACCAATAACATCATAGTTGAAAAATCCATTACAGAACTAGGTTTACATTCCATTCTATCCATGTATTAGTGAACTATATTTACTTATCGTTTCATCCCTATATTACATAACTAGATTTACTTTTCCTTCCAGTCAATTTTATCTCATGAGATATAAATCTTTACTCAATGTATTAGAGGGAGATATAGGTCCCACCCATATCATTATGAAATCATTATTACATGTGCCACAAAATAAATAAATCATACATCATATCATAACCAAAGAAGTAAAATGGGATTCTTAAACATTATTCCATCATAACATGATCTATATAAAATTGCATTCCATAATTAACACAATAAAATAATAGTAATAAAAGGGATATAAACATAACCTTATTTAAAGAGCATAATATTAGATATAAAATAATATTTATAAAATACTTGACCATAATTCTTGAGAAAATTATCATTTCATCTTCCAAAATGTTTTCTTTTCTCAAAATATCGTGCATTTTTAATAGAAAAGAATTTAGTTGAAAATAAACTTGAAATAGTGTAGGGGAAGATTCATTGAAATGAGGTGTTAAGAAGATGAAAAAATCCATTCATGCCATGTAAGTTAAAAAACATTTTTCTCGTACTCTTTCCAAAAAGGTCAAAAAGTACCTCGTATGGAAAATGAAAGAAATATTCCTTCCATACCATGTAGTAAAAGTCAAAAAATGGGTAAAAATTACTATAAACATAAATAGAAGAATGGAAAACATACTATGAAAACATTTTCAAAAAACATGGACATGGATGATAAATATAACCCCAGTAAAGACTTATATATAAACAATCTTAGATAAAAATGAGATTTCAAAATTATCCCTTACCTTAGGTCTGATTTCTTTCGTTTGTGATTGAAACTCCTCTTTTCCAAGTATCTAATTTTGATTTGCAAAAAGGTATATTTATGATGGATTTCTACCCAAATTGTGTCTTCAAAGATGAAGTGAGAGAAGTTGGGAGAGGAAATGTGTGGGGTTTGGCCGAGGAAAAGGACTTTAGAGGTGTGATTAAAAGAGAGAGAGAAGTTCCATTTTACCGGAGAGGTGAGGGGCACTTTAGGAAAGTATTTAAATATTAATTTATTATAAATTGATTTTCGATTTATAATGGTCCCAAACTCATTTATTTAGAATCTAAGATGAGTATGACTTGAATTAATCTCAACCAATTTTTTTAGACAAGTTTATGTCAAAAAATCAACCTTATTTTTTAGCTTTAACCCTTAGATAAAAACATTTACTCTTACCATGCGTTTTTGTATTTTAATAATAAATAGTTACTATAGTTACTATAAAATTAAAAGAGAAACAAAATTGGATCATTAATGACATTTGTAACAATATATAAATCATTTTTCCTAATCTTATATTTTTAAGACTATTAAATTATTTAATAAAATAGTATTTTTTAAAAAACTTGTTTATGTAAATTTTGTCACTACTTATTAATTTATTTTTGATAAAGTCATAACAACCTTATACCTGTGAAACAAATGCATTAATTCATCCCTAAAATTTCAATTTCATTCAAAAAGTTTCTTGATGGCATCAAAATGTTCAAATTATATTTATTTTAATATTTCATTAATAAGGTAACTGATGCATCATCATTATGTCATAAATAAATTAATTTACTTAATGTAAAAAAATTATAAATAAACTACCATGATGTAGAATATATTTTTAACTTTCTAATGAATATTTATAGTTGAATAGATCACTTATATAAACCAAAATAAAATTGTTTTAGTAAAAAGATATATGTTTATGTTATATTTCCCTTTACTCTAAATTAATTATTATAAAAGGTCATTATCACACCCAAGTGGCTCCATGGGGTCATAAAATCGACCCAAGGATACTCATGGTTGGCCATATCTCATCCTATTGGATTAAGATGTGTGTTAGGGTAGTTTTACAAGTTGATTGAATGCTTATTTGTGACTGGTTCAAAGGCTAATTATAATGAATTCAAAGAACCATATTCATCAGAGGAATTATCTCCTATTTTTGTAAGGAAAGTTATGACTCTCCTTTAAATATTTTAAATTTGAATCTTAGCATTCTATCATGCAATTTTCTTGGAACTCAAATACCAAAGCAAACTAACTTCTCTATATATTCTATAGAAATTATTTTTTAAAGAAGTGAATTTTCATAATATGATACACTTTGGAGACATATATTTTCAATATTTTACTACTATTTGTTTAATGATACTATTTGTTTCTCTTCAAATTGTAGCTCTTTTGAAACCAGAATCACTTCAGAATTATTATTTCTTTAAGGAATTTTATTTTTGGAGAAGAAGATCCATCTACTACCAATTAGTTCTATTGTAATTATGAAGATCAACCCGAACCATGAAATCAAACTCTTGATTTATTGGAGTATCAACTGGTCATACTAAGTTTTAGTTTAAGTATCAGCTTCTTGTACTAAGCTATGGATAAATAGTTCCCTGTAAAAGAACCAGAAGGCTGCATTTATCCATTGTGTAAGGTTTTAACTTCCTACAGTCAATTATACAGTTGAAGGTCTTGTGATATGAGGAGATTTTAAGTGAAATTCACTAAGCTCGAATAGAGAGCATCGGTGGAGTGGACTAGGGGATCATTGTGCCCCAAATCAATATAATGTTTCTATGTTCATTATTTCTATTTATTCACTAATCAAACTCACAAGAGAATGTTTCATATCTGTATAAATCACTAAGAGATTTATAAATCAGAATCTATCGAGATTTTCAAAAAGACACAGTTCACCCCCCCCCCCCCTCTTGTGTTATCATTGTATTATTCCGACCTAACACAAATTTTAATTTCAATGAATTTATTACACTTTTTTATACTAATAACTATTTATTCATAAACATTCAAAAACTATTACTACTGAAAAAAATCTGAACAGTTCAAATTTATGAAATCTAAACGGATTGAAGATATTTGTCCCCTTTAATTGTTATTGGTCCCCCCTAGATGATACTGTAGGATTATTTTTTCATATTATAGGATAGGTAGAATCCAATGCAATTACCCTTCTAATTACATATTCTAATTGGAGGTGTATGCCTTAATATTAGAAGAATAAAGTATTTGATTCTGATATAAAGGTAATTTTAATACATTACGGCTCAATTGAATTCCATTATGAAATAAAATTCATATATTTTATAAATGAATATATTTTTATAGATGTTATTCCACTTTATCATTTATTTTCAGAAACCATTAGTTGAATTATATCAAAATATCGATAGATGTGCCCCTGGTGATATTTCATCTATGGGTGGTTTCATTGGGTGGGTAAATCACAAAATTTAAAGATTATTTATTACACAAACTTTTATTGGTTTTAAGGTTAAATTTAAATATACAGAACAACTTATATTTCAACAAAATTATCATACAGGTGTTTCTATACAAGATTGAAGATAGAGACAGAGATGGCATCGATGTTAGTTTGTTGTGTAGTGAATAGAGTTGATGTTGGATTCGATGGTGGTGATGTGTAACTAAAAACATGATAGAATAAAATTAATATAGTGATTGATAAACCATGTAATGGTTTTAGGAAGAGGATATCTGTATTTCCATTACATTTCATGAAAACTATAGGGTTGTTGGATTTGTTATATTTTCTTCCAAATTTTACCTTATACTCATAATTCTTAGGATTTTTGGGTTTTCATCATGAACCTGATTTGCTCACATATCTATTTTCCCTAAGAAAAAACCCTTTACGCAATTCCATAATTCAAGAAAACTAACATTTTCAATTAATTCACTTATCAAAAAAATCACTTCCAGTTAAAACAACATATGGGGTCCAATAGTTTCTTTGTAATGGTCAGGTGTTTCTTATTAATGATGTTTTTTATGAGGTTTTCTATATTGTTTATAGATATTTTGTTCGTATATAAATATGATATATTATATTTAGTGGTTTTAAAGGAAAGTTTCTCCTTTATTTCTATGGTGGTTTTGAAAAGATACTTGAAGAATGTATCAAAATAACAACTTGTTTATAAAGTTTTTTATGAGGAAGGTTTTGTATGTGTGGTTATTAGCTTAAAACAAAGTCATGTTTGAACCTTTGTACAATGTTTTTTTACAAAATGTGTTACACACATGGTTTATTCCCTAAAAAACATATTTTATATAATTATTTATATCCCATGAGATAATTGTGATTGTTTTTATTGTTATGTGAACTATATATGGGTAATTTATAAGTAGTTTGTATGAGTGATGGAAGAGTTGTGGAATTTATATGCTTTCCCTTATGATATGTTACTGATGTGTGACTAATATCTGATACATGTTTTCCCACCATCAGTCTCTAGTGTCATGGGAACCCTTTACATCTAAGTGGGAGATTGGGATATGGTTTATATGTTAATCATGACGAGACTCTGACTAGGGTTTTATGTTATATTATTTGTTCTAACTATGTTTACAACCATCTACTAAGCATTTTTGGAGTAATACGAGAAGTTATTTTCTACAAACATTATTAATAGGCTATGAAACACTTCCACCCATGTATATCTAGGACCTTATCATAGGGACCATGGGAGTTTCCCATAATTTCGTATACTTTATGTGACTTTATTAATACTATACTTGATTATTATTCTTCATTATTTTACTTTATTATTCTTTCCTTATATTTTATTTGTGTCCTTATAATTTTTAAGGTCTGGTTTAATTGTATTTTAATTTTTGGTATAACTGCTTTTGGTGATGGTATTGGATGGTGCCCTTGGTTCACATTGAGTTTTATAGTGTATAATTTTTCATTTTCTCTATTATATTATACCAAGTATGCATTGGACAATTAATACTCACTGTATTATGAGATTATGGTTTAGATTTATTATTCACTTTGGTTTTTAGGTTATGTTGGTATGCTATATGGATGATTTTTATCTATTTTGATTTATTTATTTTATGGGGCTACAATTTCTATATATTTTTTACAGCACTATAAAGCGGTAGTTTAAACTATCATTGTATATTGTCAAAAATTTATATTTGGTTTTAACCACCACTAACTCCTCCATGGATTTTCAAAATAAACCCACCCCTAAAAAATAAATTACCACCTCTAAGAAAATATTTTGCAACATTTCATATAAACTGCCAATAAATGAATGAAACTAATGTCGGTTGGATGCCGACACCAAATTTTTGTAGGTTTTTTTTTAAAAAAAAACATCACATAAATATTTTTCATTAGTTTAAACCAAAGCTAAATTTAAAAAACCAATATTATTCTTCAAATTTTTTGTAGTGGCTAGATTTTCTCATAATTATGATGACATTATTTATGCACATATGTTATTCATGAACATGATGGTAGTTTGTTCACAACTATTTTTGGTATTTATCCAATATTTTAGGATGTATCATTATTATTCATATTTCATATTTAATTCTATTTTCTAATGATTCCATCATGTTTATTATGATGATCCTATACTAATGATTTGATTATGATGATTATGATCACCCATATACAATTGACTCATGTCTCTTATTCTTTCTATGTTATCCCTCCCCTTACTAGTAGTTTAGCTCACCCGTTACTTTAATGTATATCCTCGAGTGATTTCACACACTAAAAAGAATGTGTGATATTTTTGGAAGAAAAGGAAGAACTATTTAAATAATGTTTGAGTTTTATTTTGTACAAGTGAGGCATGAACCCGATTTTTTTAAGACACAAAACCTTTTGATCCTTGAATGTATTAATATTAAGTTATTTATCTCAGAAAAGATGTAATAGTCATTTAAACAAAATTTATATTGCTATAAAAAATATTTAAATATATAAATTATTCAAAAATTTAAAATTATATTCAATTTATTAGGCTTACATATGAGGATTATAATGAATATTCTATTTTTTATAAGCTTTGTGATAGTTTCTAGTGTATTGGTGTTTTTTATGATGTAGTAGGACTAAGGTTAAATAAGTTTTCATTAATATATAATGTTAAGTAGGGGATCAAAATAATGGTTCCACATTTTGTTAGAATATATTATGATATATCTTACTAGATTAGACATGATTTTTTCATTCCCTAAATCTTTGAATCTTCTTGTCAACGTATTTGATTTTAATTATTATTAATTTAATTTTATTTATGAGTCATGGGATTGCTTTCAATATTTGTTAAGAAAGAATCTCCATAATAGTTGTAATATGTGGTTTCTTATTCAAACCATTGATAAAAAGGTGTCTCATAGTAATATGTTTAATTTTGATGTTATTGTTCGAGTATTATTGATCAATAGATCAATTTATGAGTCATATGACTTATTGCATATAATTTATAAAAATAGTTTTCAATGGAAATAAGATAGAGAGCAACAAAGGAGAGGATTTCACTGAGTGTATTCATATAGAATAAGGGTCTCATAAATAAAGGTTCCCATAAATTATGTCTATCTTATAATAATGATTTAGAAAAGATCATTTATGGCTTTAGAGTTTAAAAATTCAATTGGATTTAATAGGAAACAAATCTTGATCAAGGATAATGGCCACAAGTAAACTATGAATTAAGTGGTTACATTGGTCAACAAATAGGTAGTTATCTAAGTTTTAAGATTCAAAAATACATAATTTTTAAATTTATAAAAAAATATCTAGAGGAGGATTTAGAAAATTTCTTAATATATAGAACAATTTCATCCAAATTTCATGATTATTTAATTGAAATATTGGTGGTAAATATGGTACATATATAATCTAAATTCAATTTAAGGGAGAAAGGATCATTACCTGAAAAAACAAATATCAACCTAATCGGTGAGTAGAAGGTTTTCTCCTTGATAAGTAGAGTGAATATTTAAGAAAAGGACAAAATATAAGTGAAATGGAAAGTTATAGAGGTTAAGAAGATATAAAAAAAATTAAAATATGAAGTAAATAGAGAAAGGTGTAATGAGATATATTTCTTTAAACCTTTAATCCGTGATTAATTTTTTATAGAGAATTAATCCAAGGTAGAAGGATGAAAATTAGTGTTAAATTTTAAAAAAATTGAAGAAATTTCATATTAACATTTTATTTTATAAATATTTAGTGAATATTCCCACAAATAAAAATTCCAAGAAAATTTTATTTTCAAATAAGAAGATAATTAAATGGAAATAATTTTCCTATTAGGAGAGTTTTTAGTTGTTGTTTCAAAGAGTTTTCTTATGAAAATGGGAAGATTTATTATTATTTTTAATAAGTTTTCCTGTTAGATCCTCTGAATTTTTAATATTTTTGTGCGGTTTTTGTGTGATTATGAAAATAAATTAATATTGTAGATTCAAAAAATTATGATTAAATGAGATAAACACTATAATAATTTCACTCCAATTAATTGATCATATATTGAACTTTCCCTAATGTTAAATTGGATATGTATTAGTGAAAGTCAAAAAGTTTTATTTTTTTAATAATCTTTCTTTGGATTGATATGAAAGAATAGAAAACAAGTATTATAACTAGAAGGTCATTTTTCAAAATGTAAAACACTAAATTTATGTGAAGAAATTTGGAGTAACCTTTACAAGTTAGTAGAGACTAGGTAAAATATTAATATCCTTAAATTTATGAAAAATAAAGATAATGGAGAATATGGGTGGAAGGAGGATAAAAAAGAAAGAGTTTCAAGATTTTTATTCCATTTAATAATATATGGGTATTTAATTTGTGAGGATTAAATAAGTGGCTATAATATAGGGAAGGGAAAAATAAAATATTTTTAAGAAAATAAAAAATATGAGGAAAGTTGATAGAAATGATTGGTGGAGTTTAAAAGGATGAGGTAAAGGAATATATCAAAGATGGTCAACCAGTTGAGTTACTCAAGGAATTAAAATTTTTTGGTACATTAATATTCTTTATGAATTTTTATAATGGAAATAGAGAAGTTATTCTCTCAAAGAATAGAAAATTTGATTTCAGAAAAAGTAAAGCAACAATTTTTTATAGATAATTATGAATTAATACCATTCATTAGTCAAACTTTTGTATATTATTTATAATATATTATAATAAGATAATTAATGATGTATTTTATAGTTAAAAGAACATAAAAATCACCATTCAAGTGGAGTCTTTGATTTTTTTATAATTATTCCTTATGATTTTTTTATGACATAGAAATGCATCAACCTTTAATTTTAAGATAAAAGGAACTATGTATTTTGATTGGTTTATTTTGATTCTTAGGTTCACAAAGAAGTATTCATGAAATAATAATGGAAATAGAGAGAGAGAGAGAGAGAGAGAGTAAAAGGAATTCAAGAAAGGGGAGTACTATTTTAATGTTTATATATTTCATACATCCCATTTTTTCAGAACTTATTTAGAATTTTCATACCAAGGCTTAAATTTATATGTTATATATATTATCTAGTATATAAAACATTTATTAAAAATACTGTCATAACTTTTAAAAAATATCAAATTTAAATAATTTCAATGAGTATAATTATGTGTAGACTATTATAGATAACATATAAATAATATATTTATAGATAATTATTTGGGAAAGTTTTTTATTTTATGATAGTGAAAATTTTACAAAAAATTAACTCAAATGGTATTTAGATATGATAATTATTCATATTCTTTTGATTATGTAATGAATAGTTTTTTAAGTTCTCAATAAATATTGAGAAATAATTTGTGAGTTTTTAGGAAAAATTATTGAAAAGCATTAAAAATAAAATAAAAAAAATATAAGGTTGAAAAATAAAGTAAAATATTAGAGTAACTTATGAATAGAAAATATTCCTTCCTCATGTATTTACTATAATAAACAGTCAGGATCCCTGATTATAGAGGTGATAGTTTGGCTTGGATTTTATGGATGAACATAAGTAGTTTCCTTAATATTATCATTTAAATAAAAAATTAATAAAAAAAAGATAAACTATACTTCTTAAGCTCAATAGTAAAAGAAAATATAAATTGAATAGAATCAAAATTTCAAATGGAGAGTTTTAACATTTATATTAAATAAGTTGAAATTTAATTGAAATATAATATTTCATGGACTTGATTCGTCTTCTTGAAATTTTTTAAGATGAAATAGGGTACACACCTATGATTCTTAAAGAATTACTCATTATTTATAATTATTTAACTTTATTTGGTGATGGTGTTTAATCTTGATTATTATGGGTTTCATTGTGATGATTTATAATTATGTGTTTTAGGAAAATACAATGTTTAAATATGGAAAGATTTTTTGGTTAAATATTTTAATGCAACTTTAGTTTTAGTTTGAATATAATATGGCTTGATTTCTACTTAACTTGGGTATTTTATGATTAAATTAGGATAAATAATGAACCAATTCAATATAAGAGGAGTTTGAAGGATTAGAATGAATAATGCTAAAACTATGATGTAGTAATTAATGAAAACCTATGGCAATTTTTTCATTTGAAGAAACATTAAATTTACTTTACATAGATGAAATTTTATTACGTTGGTCCAAGTTTGATAATAAATTCATCTTATATAAGGAAATTATTAGATATTAATTAATAATTAAAGAAAACATGTTTTTTGGAAAGAAAAAAGTTTTTTAGATTGGAAGATAATTTTTAAGGAGGGTAAATGATGGAGGATTTTATTTAAATCAGTTAACTATATGGATCCAAATTAGGTATATAAAAGTTAAGAAGGATTTTTGATACTTGATGAAAGATGTTTGTCATTTAAAATTTAAAAAATTAGAGATAATGAGAAATTGTAAATAATTCATGGATATTAGATTATATTTGAATTTTTTTCAGAAGATCAGAAGAAGAAAACATGGTATTTTCAACATGTTATGGTTTGGACTTTTGAAAATTTTCTATAAATTGAAATTCATGGTTGCTTTGAAAAAAAGGAGGATCATATTTTGGATGACAAAAGATAGAGCTATATTTGGATGTTTTCGACCTTTATTGTCATTGAAAATGTAAGGTATTGGCTCATTTATATTTATCTATATTTTTATTTATTTATTTCATATTCACAAAAGTATGAGTGACTAATTATATTATACTAAATATATATAATGGAAGGGAGATTAAATTTTTAATAATGATTTATTTAAATGATACTAAAATTTTCTTTTTTATGTTTATTCTTTAATCATATGATTTTTTTAATTTTTGTGGCCATTGAATATTGGTTTAAGAGTTACAATTTAATATAAAAACTAGATGATTCAATTTTATTCATGACCATTAAATAAATTGGGATTAACTTTGATTAATATATTCTTGAGCCAATAAAATTTTGAATTAATTTTACCTTTAGAAAAATAAATAAATTGGTATAATGATGATAGAATAAGTATCAAGATAATAAATTATTTGGAATTAATTCATGTGGAAATATGTTGGGAAAAATCCCTCAATGCATCATTAAAGCATTTTTGAGGTAATTGTGTTTATTGAAAAACCAGACCACCGTGTTGTGTTTGTTGACAAAGCAGACCATGATGTGTGAGTGTGTTGAAAAAGGGGGGTTTACATGGTGATTTTTCGGGTTCAAGGGATTATTACAATAATCGATGATTGATTGAAGAAGCTCGACAAAGGAATGGATGATTTGGAGGCGATACAAAAAGAGCAGATACAAGGTAGTACCATTTTCTAGTGTTTTCCAAATTTTTGGGCCTGAAAATTGGAAAATGGAGAAATTTTTGTTTGGAAAAGGGTTAGGTGTGAAGAAGTAAAGAGGTGCATGAAAAATTAAATGTGGCACGAAAAATCTGCGGGATGCGTAAAATAATTGCACGGTGTGCGAAATACAAAATAGGTGCGCGAAATATTAGCGGGATGCGTGAAATAGAGGGATGAAGTTTTTCGTCCAAGAGGTGTTTCGAGGTTCGAAGCTCGAAAATTGGCAAATGAATGTGGTGCACGCAATATTGGAGTACTGCGCGAAAAATTGTTTTGCGCGGAAGATTTGATTTTCGCGCTTTAAGAGAATTACGTGCTCAATGAGGGCTTTTTACGCTGGGTCAATTTTGCTTATAAATATGAAGTGACCCCCCTCAATTTAATAGAGCTCAAGAAATAGAGATTATCTGAGCTCTGGTGCGCAAAATTGGAGTGCACAAGGGATTTTCTTGAAAACAACAAGTTTGCATGAAAAAACTATTGCGTGGAAAATAATTTTTTACGTGTAAAAGTGGTGTTTCGCGTAAAAGGGGTGTTGCGCGAAAAGTGGATTTCGTGAAAAAGCAAAAAATTAGCCGCAAGGCAGTGTAGAGGTTGCGCGTAAAATATTGTGGTGGCACATAAAAGTGGATTTTATCGAAAATTGTAATTCTCGCAAGGCAAGGGAATTACACGCAAGGTGCCATATGGGCTGCGCATAAAAATTGGGGTTGACCAGTACATCCGATCCAAAGTGAGATTCATCTGTGGGTGAAAGTTGAACATCAACAGAGCATCTATCAATAGTTAAAGATACAGACTTCAATAGTGATGATGAAGAGACCTACAGGTCTATAAACTGTGAGTGGATCTTTTGAAGAAGCAGTGAGCTCACTTCAGTTTAGAGATCAGTGAGCTTTCATATTATGAGTGGTTGTAAACCAGGAGGGACAGTGAGTCTTCTTCGAACTTGTAAACAGCAGTGCGCTTATAGTGGAATTGGTACATCGTCACACTACCAGTGTATGCTCCTTGGACGTAGCCAAGTGAGGTTGAACCAAGTAAAAATCGATGTGTCTTGTGCATGCTTTTAAGTTTGTTCATACTCTGCATCGGGAAGGAGAGAGAAGAGGGTTTTGTCTAACAGCAAAACAATATCAAAAGGGGCAATCGTTTTAATCTGTCATACCCTGATTCACCTCCCTCTCAGGGTATCTAGCCTAGTGGACCTAACAAAATCAAGAATTCGTTAAAATATATTTCTCATTCCAATTAAAATTTTTATTTCAAGTAAATAACTTTGATTTGTTTAGGGAAAACACACACATAAAACATAAAACCCACACAATTATTAAACTAATTAAGATAGAATAAGGTAATTCAATAAAATATTAAAAAAATTATATCTATGCACCCTATTAAAGATCCAATTAATATAAAAGTCTCTCACTTTTATATTTTATTTTATAAGGTTCTTGAATAATCCTATCTCATGTATTTATAAACTCTTCAATTTTTATCTTCTCATAATTAAATAAATGGGGTAAAATGAGATATTGTTTATTAATCCATGATTATATTTCGGCATTTATATCAACTAATAATTTTCTTTACTTAAAATATCTTAGATCTATATATTTATTGTTTTGGAAAGTACACATTTGGTATTTTTCAGTCTTGAAAAATATTATTTTAGTATTTAGTTTTTATTGGTTTCTTTAAATAAAAAAACATTTGCACATAAAATTTATAATTGTTTAATTTATAAAATACTCTATGTATTAGCATCATCTCTCTGATTTTTACTTTGAATTATCAATAATATTATGATTTTATTGTAGGTGTTAAAACTTATTATTATAAATGTTTAAATTTGAGATTGGTGTAGAACTAATGAAATTAAATCCACCTAGCTTGATGTATATCATCTGAAAAATTCATGAGTTTGGCCATTGGACTGATTCATTATCTAGGAATAAATTGTAATTCAAGCATCCCATTAAGGTTATAAAGTTGACATGAGGGAATTTACTCCTAATTCACCTATAATATATTCAGCTTACCTGAAAGAGCCAAGGATATTAAGAATACCCCCATTTTATGATTATACCATAAATATTCATTAAGTTTAAATGACCCCAATAAACATTTTCTAACTCATGGGATCATCAAGGAAATATATCATCATTAAAATTTAACTTAGAATTTATTGGAAAATGATTGTGTTTGTCCTATTTAAAAAAATAATCAATTATATAAATTATGGTATTAGGATCATAAAATGGTTTTGATAATGATCATATGAGGTTCTAGTCATGAAAAAGATAAAATTTGTTCAAAAAGTAGTGATTAAATGGTATATATGTGGCCATATGATGAAGAGAAAGAAATTAATGGTAGGCAGAAGGGACAATGCATGTTAAATACATATTGGGGAGGGAGGGTGTCTACCTAGGAAATTCCTATCCAAAGATAATAAAAAAATAAAAAAAGTAAAACATGTAGGTGGAATGCATCACCTGCGACAGACCCCTTTGATAAAGGGGAGACACCGCTACCAAAGACACATGTCTTTGTGGTCAAATTGATATTTTTTAAAATTAAATCCAGTGGAATGGGTCAATTACATATTGATAAAACATGGTTGCTCAACATGGTTTGGGACTTTCCTGGCCCACCAGTCCTAGCCCAAACCCTTTTAACCTTCCTAGGGCTTTTTGGGACCAGAATATTCATTGAAATATTTAAAATAAATTCCTAATAAAATTTCATAATTTTATATTTCATAACCCTCCCACATTGGAAACCCATCATAGGTCTTCATAGATACCCTCAAATCCTGCCTCCAACAATCCATAGTTTGAAGACTATAACTAAGGGTATAAAGACACATAAATGGGAGGTATTTCTTTCATATATCCTAAAATCAAAAAAGGAACCCACTACATAGTTACATTATATAAATGAAAATAACCACCATATCATAATATTTGTAATGATCATATAAATATATGATTCTAAAATGAAACAATACCAAATTGAAACTCCTACAGCAACACCTCCACAATGACTCTAGGCCCGAACTAGAAATTCATATCTCGGTCTCCAAATCCCACATGAAAACCTAAAAATGGTTTATATAAATATAAATGTTTGAGAGATAGATATAGAGAGAGTGTTAGGATAAGAATAACATGTATGCTCGTTAGGCCCAAACCCAGAAGATCTCAAGAAAATATAAAGGAATCCTACAAATAATCTGGTGAATAAATAGTACAACCAAAAAACACACATATATATCAACTATCACTAAACCTCATAATGGATTTCTAACCAAATAATGCATCCATAATATTAAAATAGTATTGAATAATATAGACAAAGGCACCTCAAAATCACTCCACCAGATGTTTTTGACTCTCATGCCCCAACATAAAACATATTGTGCCCCCATACCTTATATTCACATCAATATCATATCAATCACATATATATCCATTTATAATGTTATTCATATTACATCCCTATATATCCCAATATCCTATAGGGTCTATCATCCCTTTCTAGAATCCATCAATAAACACATCTCACTTTCCATAACAATATCATTAACCACAATATCACCATCCAAACAACACATATCATCCATAAAATCTTATCCAATATAATAAAGTATCATGAACATGAAGGACATTAACCTCATGGACTCCTCCTTCCAGGTATGACTCCCACCATATATCACCACCACCATGTATCACCACTAACTATATACCACCACCACCAACTCATTCTACAACTGAATTGAGAACAGGGAAGAGGGGATGGTTGGACATCCACCATCATCAACTTAGATGTTGGAGAAAATATATGGAACCCAGAACTAGTGGGAATTGATATAAATACACAACTCGAGTGGGTTTTATATAGAAATAACAAGAAAATAAAAGTATATTAGTCACACAATATCCCATATTATGGTTTCACACCAAATAGCCCTTACTGAATCCAACAACAACTATTATGACATTGCTTGTTACCACTACTTCCACCTCTACAATGTGACCCAACATCCATAGATTACTATTCAACCCATCATTTAACCATTCTATATTTCTCAATTACCAACCATAGTAAGTTCACCTTTTAATTCATTTTATATGTTTAAGGAAAAATAATTCTATAGCAATCAACCAAACCATTCAAGTTTCTCTATTTCTTGTACAACACAAGAATATTATTTTTATTTCCAACATCACATAACATATTTTACCACATGAAACAAGATACCATGACAAACGGAAAACTATTGATCCATATTACAACACACATGATAGCCACTTCATCAGACCACTATGCCTCTAATGCCAAATCCCACACCAAAGTCCATTTTTTTCACATCAACACATGTCGTGGCATGTACCAACCATAACAACCAGTTGCATCACCATTGTTTATCACACCTCATGCCCAAAACCAGCCATAAAAAAACTCATCCATACCCACACAACCACTACCAAGATAACCTAAAAAAATAAACATACCATGATAGAACCAACAAAAAAACCATAATAATAATCACCCCCTTACCATTATTTTACTCATATATTCTATTCAATCTGAATAAAAACATCATATCTTCTTTCATGTTCTCAAAAAACTGATTCATTACCATATTTATGTAATTAAACTTTTATTATGGTGATTCAGAAAAAAAAAATTAATAAGATTACATATATGATATAATATTAAATAGATACCTCAATAATAACAATAAACAAGGATGGCATCTATAAAAAGTAAATATTATGAAATAAGTAAATATCATATGGATCACACATTTTCCATTGATTTTTTTTCTGTTTGATTCATTAACTTCACTTGTTTTATTCTTTCCATCTACACAAAGAAAAAAAGTCATGATACTTTCGAATATTTCAAAATTAGAAGATAGATCCTAAATCCTATTCCTAGATAAAATATTTCTAAATCATTTTGAAAGAAAATATAATGAAATGATGCCCATAATACTAATATCATTCTAGGTGAAGCTTTAGAAACCTAGATCACAACGATCATCATCAATATCTCACAACAATGTCACCTGAACAAACAATTATAAAAAGAACAACCTTCTATTGGTGAGTAATGGATAAGAAAACAATAAGGGAAAGAGAATGAACTCACCTTGGATCACTGATAATCAATATCCTAAAGCAAGGAATCAAATATAATAAGAAGTGGTTAAAATACCTCCTAATGACAGAACTAGGTAAACAAAATGTTGAGTCAATGGAAGAAATAATGATGGGTTTTAAAGCGGGGTATGAATTTATATGTAGGATATAAATTAAAAATTCCATTGTAAATTATATTACACTATAGTGTAGTGGTCAGCTTTTTCACAAAACCATGATGCAACCATAAATTCCACACTACAATGGTATTGGCCAAAACTATCATATGTAAAACACGTCATTTTACACACCCATATCCTATAAACCTAAAATAAATCCATTATGTAAGGAATTACTCCATGGTGTAGAATATCCAAATGAAAATAAACAACAACATAGTTGAAAATCATGGAATAATTACTAAAAAATCGATAGAACCCCAAAAATCATCCACTCCAGACTTAATGTTACAACTCTAAGATCCACGCTGCAAGGGTGCCTCAAATGGAAGGGATGCCAATTCTGACCACTCAGGGTTATATGCCACAATCACCAAAACCACTTCATATCTAGGATTTCACTAGCATGTCATGTAATTATGCATAACTGCATAGCACAAAACTAATTCCCAACTAAAATTTCAACTTGAACTCCACCTATCCTTCACTATAACTCCTACCAACACATCCTACTCAAAAAAATGCAAGGAAATAGGAAAAAATGTCTATTATATTATATTAGATACCTATTAAATTATTCTAATCCTCAAAAATACTAACCAAACCTAGGAGGAAGTCATGACTATCAAAATCCCAAATATCCCCCAATAGATATCGCTCAAACAGCAACAACAACATAAATAATATAAAATATCATAGAAAAGGAACAATTCTATTAAATTAGCATCAATTTAAGTATTAAATCATTATTAAAATAAAATCTCAAAGAAAATTTGGATACTGAGATCACATTTTCAACTCATATTACCATGTAAATTCTTCCAAACCACCATGCCTCCACAAGACCTATACTAAGGGAATTGTATGTATATACAACACATTCTTTCGATGATTCCAAATATCAATTAGTTAGTCCATAAATTTCACATCTTCTACAAAATAAAACTCTCCACATTCAATGACATGGGATTCATCTTGAAGATATTGAAAAATCCATGAAAAAGGTAGACTTCTTTACTCTGGTCTAGTTTTGGAGGAAGCACCGATAAATATGCCACCTCACCAATTTTCTCTTGTGCCTCAATGGATTCGATAAACTGACGATACAACTTTCTCCCTTGAACAAACCACCACAACACATAATTAATGGAATCTCTTAGAAACAAATATTCCCCAACCTTAAACTCCAAAGGTATCCTTCTCTGATTAGTATACAACTTATGATGATCCAGATCTACCTTCATACTCTTCAAAACAATATGGATCTTCTTTATTATACTATGCACCACATAAAACCTGAGGATTAATAACTCCCCAACCATAACCCAAAAAATGGAGATCAAAATGGTTTCTCATGTAACACCTTGTGTAGATCCATTTAGATGTAAGAGTGATATGTTTTATTATAGGAAAAGTCAACCAATGGAAAATGATTCACCCACGATCCACCAAAATCTAATATACAAGCTCACAATATATCCTAAATCATTTGGATGATTTACTTAGTCTTACCTTATATATGATGATATAAAGAAGTGTTATGGTATATATAAGAGTTGAAAACATGTTGTAATACTCTCTGGACTCATGAGGAAAAAGGAGGGTCCTGGTTAAAAATAATGGTGCTTAGTACCCTATGATGTTTCACAATCTCATAAATATGCTACCTTTCTAGAGAATCCACTACAATAAAATTCCTTACCACCAAAAAATAAGTTGAATTCATCAACCAATCCTAAATAACATAAATAGTGTTGAATCACCTCTATAATTAGGTAAAACTAGAAAAAAAAATCATATCTATATGTCCTCCCATTTCCACTATGGGATAGCCAATGGTTACAACAACCGTCCAGAAACATGATGCTTCATCTTCACTTGCTAACAGACCCAAAATTGTACTATAAACTATACTATATACTATTTCATCCTCAAAAACCAGAATTACCTCTTTAGGGAATGACTCCTATTACATACACTTGGATTCACTGCCACCATTGATATGTGAAACCAACAGAGAACCTACTCACTCATCACTGATGGAATGAACAACATCCCCAAAAGCATCATTCAATGTTGATCGTCCTTCAACCATCCATTCAGAGCATATTTATACCTTTGATACTCCCTAATTAGACTCTGTTTTCCATCGCATCAAATATTATTGCTCCGTCATATATAATTGGAAACCTCTACCATCAACCACATCTACATCAAGATGCATCATTGATAACTCCTTTTTTCCTCTCCAAGAATCTACAGACACCTGAACAACATATCCTCAAAATATCTAAATTAGTTCATCAACCATAGAGTTTACTTTCCATAAGGTATAGGATATCTCAAATTCAGAGATCTATAAGAATTCCATCCACAACTGTTGACATAAATTCAGATTCCCACTGAGAGAAAACATACCTCGGGCTCTTATGATTTGTGAATACCATAAACCGATCAATGATGAGGTAATTTAACCATTGTTTTGGAGAAAAAACTACTTCTTATTGGGTGGAATAGTTTTTCTCAAGATTATTTTACTTTATATAAGCATATGATATAATAATCCTCACAAAAATCCTTAAACATCACTCCCTCCTCTAGAAACTAAAGTACTAGTTAATTGATCAACTCAACTTCCATGTAGTCAAAGGTCACATAAAACTGATCATTATAATTGAAGGCCTAGTCCTTCCTAGTTATTTATTTTAAAAAAGCTATAATATAAGATAATTTAGACATGAGGCATTTATAATATATGGATAGACTAAGAAATCTATGAACCTACACCATGTTTTTGAGTGTTTCCATATAACCAATTGGAAAAATAAATTAATGTATATACTACTAATCTAAACTAAGACACTATAAGTCCAAGTAAATTAAACTACATCATCCAAAAAAATTACTTGTATATCTTCATATAGAGTTTATGGCATAAATGAACCTATAACATAGCTCTAAAGTTCTCATAATTCTCCTCCTATTACTTTAAATATACAAGAACATTATCAATGAATACCACCAAAAACCATTCTAAGAAATCATATAAGAAAATTTTCTTGAATTACATGAAAATATTTGGGGTGTTTGTGACACCTAAAGTCTTGAACTAGAATTGAAAGGGTTCATATTGACACCAATAAGGGATCTTTGGAATATCCTCTTTCTCTACTCTCAACTGATGATATTTAGACCATTAATCATCCTTTGAAATCCATTTTTATTCCTTCAATAGGTCAAATAGGTCATCAATACCGGGTAGAGGATAATAGTTCTTGAACATTACTAGATAATATCACAGATATTCCATGCACTAACTCATACCATCATTCTCCTTTTTGGAGAACAATACAGGTGAACCCTACTATAAAGACCCCAACCCCAATATTCTAGAGTTGGTGTCTAGTTTATATCATTGGAAGAAGATACAAGGAATCACATCATGAAGGACTGAAGAGTTTAGTAGTCTTGGTAAACTAAATACATAATTGAAATTCACATTACATTTTCAAACATAAAATAAAAAAAATAATTTTATTGGATAATTATATTATCCCCCTCAGTGTATCCCTTCATGTAAATCCTAAATTCATTTCTATTATCCTGGGGAAAATAAAAAATAAAAAAGGGGTTGTCTTATATACTCAGTAAGGGTAAGAGTACATTAAAAGTTATGAACAGATAAGGAATAATCAATATGAAAAGGTAAATAACTGAAAAACATGTCATCAAATCAATAACTTGAGTATAATATGGCATTAATAAATTATGATCAAATAATTTTATATAAATAATCACATGTGCTTGAAACTTAACCACGAATATTCTTACTAATCAAATAATCAAACAGAATATCATTAATAGTATTCATAATGACGGAATGAATAATGCTGAACATTTAAAACATACCATGGAGGCCTTGTTCCAAGCCATCTAATATTGTTGATACCTTTTTCCAAGACATCTATATAAATGGGTAAAGCCCCAACCAAAACTAAATCTAGTTTGTCTCATGAGACCAATTGATGCATCAAGAGGCTATAGCGGGACCCTCATTTCACATACAAAGCTCAATTCACTCTTCATATGAAATTTTTGAAACATATTCAACATAAAAATTCATACTAAAAATTATAACACACTAAATATTAACACTTACCCCAATTGATAAATATAATCATAAACCATCCAAAGTAAAATGGTGATGGGTAATACATTGTACATCCTCAGTCAAACTGATCATAAACCATCCGTAGAAATAATAAGGATTATTTAAATACAACATATCCCCATTAGATAATAATTACAGTCAAGGTTCGATGTAATTGAATAATTGAAATACCATAAAAATGTTAATAAAATCACTTTTGATGAAAATAACCTTTTCACTTTAAAAATAACCTTCTAAAAAATTCACAAAACATTTTAAAAATATTTTTGTTCAACAATAACCTTTGAAAACTTGTAAAATAATCTTTAAAACATTGATTAGTCATGATAGTGGAAATTTATATTCATGTCATACACAATAAAACTAAGATTCCTTTCACATTTTTAATCAAATATAAATGGGAATTATTCTGAAAATGACATGAATATTCCATTCAAAAAAAATTGTAAAAATTCAAAATGGGTAAAATTTCCTTTAATAAATCATTTGTAAAATGTTTAAAACATTTCTAGAAAACATTTTTAGAAAACATGTTTTTGGAAGAAAAATGATTTTCGGCCGAAGAAACTCTACCACAAAACAGGGCAAGGGAAGCACCTCATTTTATCATATCTATGAAAAAAGTGCTAATAAAGGGGTCCTTTATCAGTGCTAGCTAAAAGTGCTAATATATGTATCATTTATCAGTTCTTTTCTTAGCACCGATAAGGGATAAATTTATCAGTGCTATATTTAGCACGAATAAAAGTTTTTAATAATAGTTTATTTAAAATTATTATATTTTTATTCAAAAATAATTTTTATTTGTATACATTAAATAAAAAACTCTTGTTTATAATTAATATATATTTTTTAATAATTAAAAAATATATATATAATGTTTTAAAAAAAGTATTTCTAAGACTATAATTATATATATATTTAAATAATTATAATATTATAATAAATTTCATTAAATAATAAATATATTTATTATATTTATTATATTTATTTGATTTATTAGATTTATTATATTTATTAAATTTATTAAATTTATTAGATTTATTAGATTTATTATATTTATTATATTTATTAGATTTTATAGATTTATTAGATTTATTAGATTTATTGTATTTATTATAGATTTGTTAGATTTATATTTATTAGATTTATGAGATTAATTAATTAAATTTTTTAGATTTATTAGATTCATTATATTTATTATATTTTTTATATTTTTTATATTTTTTGTATTTAATATATTTGAAATTTTTATTTTATTTATAATTAATATATATAAATACTTTTCAAATATATATTTATATTATAATTATTAAATATAAATGTGTTTCTAATTAATTTAGTCAATAAATATACTGATCATATGTGCATATATGTTATGTATCATCATGAATGTTCATTTATACATTACACCCTTCTTATTATTCATGTTTTGCATTGATGACTCGTTTTTTATTATGTATATATTTATATGATTAATTCATGTTACCTATATATACTATATTATGTTCTCAAAAATACTTAAAAAATTAAATTAAATATATATAAATAATAAATATATTTATTATATTTACAATTATTAAATTTTAATTATATATAAATATATTTTAAATATATTTACTTGTAATTATAATTAATACTATATATTTATTAAAATAATTATAAAATTACAATAAATACATATATTATAATTATATATATATATATATTTATAATTATATAAAAATATTTATAATTATATTTATTTATAGTTATAATTATAACTATATATATATATATGTAAATTATTATAAAATTAAAATAAATATAGTAATTATACTACTTATAAATTTATAAAATAATTAAATAAATATATTTATAAATATATACAAATATTTATAATTATAAATCCTAAATAAATATAGATATATTTAAATAATTTAAAAATTATAATAAATATATTAATATTTAAATAAATAAACAATTATAACTAAATAAATATATATTTATTATATATATAATTTTATAAAAATATATATTTTTATAAATAAATTATTAATATTATATCTTTATCAACGCTTTTTTAGCACTGATAAAAGTTGTCTTTATCATCCCTATATTTTTAGAGCTAATAAGGATGTGTTTAATCAGCGCTTTCTGTTTTAACGCTGATAAAACATACCTTTATCAGTGCTTTTTATCTAGTGCTGATAAAAGTTTCAACGGGTTTTATAAAGAAACCCTAACTTTATCCTCCTTCCACACACCCCTCAAGATCTGATGGAATTCGACCCCTACTACCACCTCCTCCCCATTTTCCTCCTCTCCCACTTCCTCCACTCTCGTCGACTCCTTCACCACTGCGAATCACTCCTCCATGAACCCACCTTCATTGGGATCCTCTCCTCTACCCTCGGCCTCTCCTATACCTAAGGACTCCTCCGCTGCAGGCCTCTCCTCCTCCGCATGCCTCTCCTCTACCAAATGACTCCTCTATATCACACCTCTCCTCTTCCACACTCCTCTCAACTACCGTGCGCCTTTCCTCCACTGGAGGACTCCTCTACCACACACCTCTCCTCATCCAAGCACCTCTCATCTGCAACAAACTCACCTCCATCGTGCATTGAACCATACATCCACGGTAAGTTTGTTCGCATATTATTATTGTTTGATATTGATGGTGATGTTGTGAAATGTACAAGCTAAACTCCCCACTAATAATCATGTTCATTGGTGGTCCATGTTTGTGCACTAAATGAATTGCATGTTGGTTGGCTTCCTTGTCGTGTACAATAAATGTGACTTTGAATTTTGAGAGTAATGTGAAGCATGTTAGGAAAAAGTTTTTATGTGCGCATGATTTTTAAAAGTGGCTTTTCCTGTATTCTTGAATCATTTTAGAGACTAAGGATTCACGTACTAGGCATTGGATTAGGTTATTGTGTTGACTTTCATGATTTGTTCACTTCCTAATTAACTTGAGAGATTTTCACTTTATGTTTCCTTTGTAATCATAGAGATTCTATTCATGTCATGTTTTATTATAGCATATCTAAATTTACCACTTTAATATTTTTTTCTAATTGGATTTTGATCAAAGAGTACCGGATATAAGAATAGTTTCATTCAAACATCATATTCAAATAATTCTTAGGGATAAGGAATTGGGTTATTTTGATAATATGATCTAAGATAATCTCTAGTATAAGATATTTTTTCTTTCTACCATTTTCAAAAATGCTCAAGGATGGGACTTGAGATTTTATTATTTTAGATCGATGAATTTCTAGTGTTTTTTACCAAATAAAAATCATATTTTTTTTTATCCTCCTACCGTATTGGATTAAAAGAAATGATTTATAGTTATAGTAATTGTGATAACCTTTTATAATATTTGTTAAGGGTATTTGAATTATTATTTTGAAACACATCTCCAAACCAAATATAACTTAACATAGAAGTAAATCTATACCTAAGTCACTACATCATATCTCTATCTTCTAGTTCCAGTAACCTCATAGTTTTTAAAATACCTCCCCCAGAGGAAATGAGCAATGAATAATAAACACATGACATAAATATAATAATCCCACCACATTAAATTTATTTCGTTTGGATGACAATCCTACTTCATAGGGGAATACATTGATATTTTTATTAGGGAATAAATTGAGTTAAAAGGGAAAAATATATTTTGTTAGACCTACCAATCCAATGATCCATGAGACACTTTCTAGACACCCTAGTCAAATAACCATAAAAACACATGTAATGAATCCTTCCACCTGCAAGCACTCTATGGTGAATCCTCTTAAAGGGACAAAAGATATAATTCATGTGATTATCAAATCATATTTTATTCTCAGTATAATTTTATATCTAAATATATAAATTATTATTTTATTAAAACTTTAAAAAATTATATGAATTAATTATTAACTATTGATATTTAATATTACCAAGTGGTCGTGGCATTTAGGTTGATGCATCCATCAAAGGTACCAAACTAAGATTTTATTTATGAAATTTTCTTTAAAAGGTTCTAGACTATTTTGGGACTTGATGTTGTTAACCACATGAATGTGTTTTGTAGAGGTAAGAATTATATTGAGACTTATAATGATACTCTCATTACATTGATTCTAGAGGTTACTGGTATGATTTCAGTTTAGGATTCTAGAATGGTTAGTCTTTGTAATGTCATTTATAAAGCCTTTTTTGAAGATTTTAGAAAATATACTTTGGATAATCATACCGTATATTAGTTTGGTACCATATTTATTTTCTTTTTTTGACTTGAGATATGATCTAATTAAAAGGATTGGGAAAGAAACATATTTTCTTCAAGTGATGAGTGGTATAGGGAAATTCTTTGTGTGAAAGGAATGACACTTGAGAAATTTTTGATTATGTAATGGGTTCATGATTATTGATTTTCTAATTTGTATTTATAAAGTAATGAACCAATAGTACTTTATGTGAGAGACATGTACATTTTTCATGGGGTGTACAACCAATTTATTTGGTGTGATCCAAGGTTTATTGGGATAATGCATTGTTTGTAGTAAATTGGAACACGAGTGTTTCATGGTTGCGATTGTGGTCACTGACTATGGAACGTATTCATTGGGACACTGGTGTTGTAGTGAAGGATAATTGATATAAATTGAAAATGGAATCATGTATAAGGGATATCCAATGGTGGGTAGCACAATATCAAATTCTTATGGAAATTATTATTATTATTATTACACCAACCACTGGAATAATGTGATATAATCATACAACACTGATTAATTTGGGATGAATCGATGTGTTTTCAATGTAACTTTTACAATGTTCCTTTTTTGGGATTTATGCCTTTTTTAAAATGTCTAATTGGATCTTTTAACATGATTCTAGTGTTTTTAAATGATTCTTATATGCTTTTATCTCATTTTAAATGATTAAGATTATTGAATCATGAAGTAGGCTTGAATTCTTTAAAAAAAAGGAACTATGGTTTTGTGAAAGAGTGTTTGGAATTGATTGATTTATTTTTAAAATGGTGTATTATTTTAAAGTGGAATGGGTGTAAATGGATGGTTTTTTTAATGGGATATCAAGTGTAATTTTATAAGTAGTTGTCAAAGGACATGTGAACTGTAGTTTTTCCATAACCTTTTAAGCATATATTTTTATAAAATTAGGAAAACCACTATATTATATCAAATTTTTGTGTATTTATTTTGTTAAATATTAATATTTCTAATCAAATAGCATGTATATGAATAAAAAATGCATGGATTCCAATCATTTGGTAAAATATTATAAAGATGGCATGAAATATTTCATGAAGTTTAAAAAATATCATGCATGTGAACTTTTTCAAATACTTTTTCTTTGTTTATGCCGTTTTTATTTAAGAAATATTAGTCTAGGGGAGTTATAAGAACCCTTGATCTATCACAGAATAGATCGAAGTTATAAATTTTGGAATAAACATGGGGAAATGGTGAATTTAACTAGTGGATGGGATAACATAGTGTTTTATGGATCATCTGATATGATTAAAAGTTTTAATAATGAAGAAGACCATATAGAGGATGTGATTACAGATGTGAATGATGATAAAGATCGTATTGAGGAAATGAAAAATACAATTTAAGATAAACTTTATTATTGCCCTTTTTTTTGAGAATTTAAAGAGTTTTACAAGGATTCCGTTATAAGTTGGTTGCACTAAATATACAATATTGTTGGTTGTACTAAATTTGTATGATTTAAAAGAAGGCAACGGATGGAATGACACAAATTTTATGGAACTACCTGCTCTCTTGAATGATATGCTCCTAGAAGATAATGATCTCCCAAGCCAAACATATGATGCCAATTGAATGATTTAATCGATGGGTATGATCTTTGAAAGAATAAACACCTACCTGGATGACTGTATACTTTTTCATAAAGACCAAAAATCACTTAGGGAATTCACAAAATGTGGTGCTTATCGATACAAGAAAGATGAATCTGGTCCTAAAAATATATTATGGTACTTTCTAATCATTCCAAGTTTTAGGTGCCTATATAAAATTGATAAGACATAAAGGCAATTGATGAGGCACACAAATATGAGAAATAAATATGGGAAACTTCGTCACCTGACATACTCTCCTCAGTGGAAAAGAATTGATCATGAGTATCTTGAATTTGGAAATGAGATGAGAAACCTTCGTCTTGTTTTATCTACAGATGGAGTGAATCATTTTGGTTTTCAATGTTTCACTCACAGTACATGGCTAGATATTATGGTAAATTATAACTTACCACCGTGGTTATGCATGAAACGAAAATAGATCACGTTATCGAGGCTTATATCAAGACCAAATCAACTGGGTAATGATATTTATGTTTATTTGTCTCTATTGATCAAGGATTTGAAATTATTGTGGGATTCAGGTGTTACATTATATGATACTTACAGAAATAAAGATTTCACTTTGAGATCCATTTTGTAAGGGATGATAAATGAATTTCCTACTTATTAAAATTTGTCAATATATAACGTTAAAGGAACTCAAGGGTGTCCCCTTTGTGAACAAGGTACACAGTCAATAAGGTTGAAACATTCACTAAAAACCATGTTTCTAGGACAACACATATTTCTACCCAGACAACATACATACCGATCTTGGATGACATCATTCTATTTAAGTTCATAAGATTGTACAACACCGTTTCCACTAACACGTGATCAATTTTTTGATAAAGTAAAACATGTGGACACTAATTTTGGTAAACCATTTTTGAAAAACATTACAAAAAAATAGTTGAAAAAAGAGAACAGTTTTTTTAATTTCCATTGTAACACCCCAAGATTTCATAGTGTGTTATTTCTTCAAAATAATTCAATAACTTGCATTACACGCAACACTGAGTTCAATTGCACCATGACTTACCAAAAAAAAATCCATTAAAAGAGGTCATTAATAGTATTAACTAAACTTTAAACTTTATATAATCCTTATAATTTTAGAATCCATATTATGAGTTTCTTAGTCATAATGCAAGAACAGATTCATTTTCAGTATTGCACTTTTATCAACTTTTAATAGTGAAACCTTTTTAAATACAATATTTTAAACTTTTTTACTAAATGGAGACATCAAAAAATTTAAAATGAAACATCCCAAGCTTCCACGGTATGCTTTCCTTTGAATAAAACAGTAGCGTGTGTTGTACGCAACTTCGAGTTCTAACACACCGTAACCAATCAAACTAGCTGTTATGAATAGTAATACCTACTTTTTGAAGTTATATATATTTTATATTTTAAAATGGACTTCATTTTTGGATTCGGAATATCAAATTTAGCCTAAGGTGAAATTTTGGTACTTTTCGGATAACTTTCATATTTTGATGAATAGTGAAAATTACTAAATTTTAATTAAAAACAACTTTTTTAATCAAAATAATTAATAGTGATAAATTATGAATTTGAGTGGTTTTAAAGTATATTTAGAATATATTTTTACTATTTAATATAATGTTGGTCATTGGACATAATTTTACAATTAAACCGAACATAAACAAGTGTCAATCTTTTGATAGTTATTATCTCTTAAAAACACGCTTTTTGTTTTGACAGCGGGAATTAATTTTAAATTAATTTCTGCCACTTCTGTGTTTTGAATTTAGGAAAATGGATTCCATATTTGTAATCAGGATGTTCAAATTGTGTAAATAGGTAACTTTTATTTTTAGACATTTTGAATAATTACTGCGGTAAATATTTTATTTACCATGGTTAAGGGTAAATCCGGTAAATAAGGGTTAAAAAATAATATTATAATAATACTAAATTACCCTAAAACGTGTCTTAACCCTATTGGTTGATACATGGTCGACCATGGGCATCTTTGTGTCAATTTTGGGACCCCATGGATCCACTTGTAAGTGATAATGACACTTTATTTTAATTAAGTTAAAATGAATACAAAAATGACACAAGCATATATCTTTTAGAAAAACAATTGTTACATAGGGTTATATATGTTGGATTTTAGATTATAAATATTCATTATAAAGATAAAAAGATTTCCTACATAATGATATTTTATTTATAATTTTTAGACATTAAATAATTTATTTTATTTATGACACAATGATGATGCAGTAATTACTATAATAGTGAAAAATTAAAATAATTGATATTATAAATACCCAAATAAATATAATATGAAACTTTTAATGAATTAAACTAATTTTCTAGGATAATATGATATATTAGGATTGATTTAATTGACTTTTTTCGAAGTAATCAATCTGTTATGAGTTTCACAAAAATCAACTATTGAATAGTGTCAAAATTGACATAAAAGAGTTCTTAAAACAAGTATTATATTATTAATTGATATTAAATTCCTAAAAATCTAAGGTTCGGCCAAGAGACTTATATCATGATAGGTTCATCATTAATGTACCACTTGGGGGTCGCTTGGATGTATATAGTAAGTTTATTAACCATATTATATAAAAATACAAAGAGACATTGTAAAAGTGAAACTAATTAACTTAGAGTTAATACATAAAGATAAGGTTAATATAAGTACCCAAACCTCTCTAAATTCTATTGGTTGAGTGGTTTTCGACCTATCCCTACCTTAACCTTTGAATAATAAGCTTTGGAGCCATTAGAAACCGAATATGAATTTATTATAAATTAATATTTCTAGCTTTTCCAAAGGTGCCCCTCACCCCTCTTATAAAAGGGCACTCCTCCTTCTCATTTCTTCACACCTTCAAAGCCTTTTGGTTCGGCCAAACTCTGCCCAAATACTCTCCCAACATCCCTCACTACAACCTAGAGGCCTTAGTTTGATCATAAATCCAACCTAAGGAGCCCTTTTGATCAAATCAAAAGGAAGAACCCGAAGAAGAGGTAATGATTTCACCACCCTTCTCCAAGTTCATTTCTTCTTCCACTTCCTCTTTCTTTGTTCTTACCATTCTAAAATAATAACTCCAGTATCTTACATATACTCTGATGTTATTATAAATATGGTACAACCATATTCAGTATTCTATCCACCCTTTGAATAACATGTCACCATACGTGCGTACGTACGGCTTACCGTCTCCACGTCGTGGTGTAATTGTTATTCAATATAATATTATTTGGATGGGTATAATAATGATGTGTAACTCATGTAAATAATAAAAATAACATGTTAATTATTCTGTATATATGATATACCATCCATTTATATATTATTTTAATATCAAAAGAAAGATATTGTCGCTCGTGCGTACGTACGGACTACCGTCTCCACGAACGCGATGAGATTCATTCTCCATCGTATCCATTCAAGTATAATTATCATTTGATGATTTAAAAATGATGTTTAAGGACTAGATATCATTATGGATATGAATAAGATACAACAACCATGGCTTATGTAACAAAACATATAAAAGAAAATGAGTAAGTTAACTCTCGAAACGACGATAATTCTAAGATATTATTAACAAATCAATGTTAAAAGATCATATATGATATCATATTAATATATATGATTCTTGTATAATTTAATAACAACTATTTCACCATTATACAGGAGGTTAACCTACCCCAACCAAGGAAAAGTACAAGGTAAGGGTTATTTCACAATCTCTTCATTATCCGAGGTTGTTTATTTGTAATAATCTACTGGGATCTCTTTATCATCCACATCCATGTTTCTTAAAAATGTATTTCAAAACATTTTTACTATTTACTAAAATATGAGTTAAAGTCATTTATACCCTTTTTGACTTTTATAAGTGGTTTATAAAGGAATCTTTCTGTCATTTTCAAAACAAGGTCCTTTTTAACCTTTTCGACAGAATTGAGGTAAGAATGTTTTTTTTAACTTATACGGCGGGTGCGGTTATTTTACGCCGTTATAAAACTTCAAAGCTTTCCTTACAAGCTTATAAGAATATTTTCAAAGAAAATGTTTTATTTTATATGGATCTTAAATGATTTCAAAATAAAAGGAGATATTTCTTTAAAAAGAATTTTGATTTCATCTATGTCAACATCCTTTGATGGATTTTAAGATTATTTGAAGTTGATTTATTATGATACAAAACTTCTATATTGTACTGAAGGTTTTTTGATATGTTTGACTATGGATGTGCTATTTTTATACCATTCATAGTTTATGGTGAAATTATTGACATTTCGTATGCTAGTTTTAATACGAATGTTTATGTTATGTTTAAACCTTTTCATATGGGAATGCATTGGACTTAATAAGTGACGGGTGGAGCCCGCTATAGCTCCTCGATTCATCGGTAGGTCTCATGAGACAAACTAGTGTCTTGGCACAAGGCCTTGACAAAATCTTATTTGTAGTCTTGGCACGAGGCCTTGGCTATGTGGTTATGATAGTCTGGCATTATGCATTCCAACATTATGAAAGTGGTTATTGATTTTTGCATGTGATTATTCGATTAGTAGAATATCCATGTGAATAAGTAAATGGCATTATATCATTTTATTTATGCCATACCATGTTGAAAGTTCTTGTTTGAAAGGCTTTTGTTTTAGTTATACATTGCCTTAAAAGTTTATTCTTATTTATGAAAGTTTCCGCTATATTGTCATCCTTACTGGGCATTTGAGCTCACCCCTTTTCTATGTTTTATTTTTCCCAGGAAGTGAAGAAGTAAGTTATGAATGACCTGCAGGGATATTATGTGGGGATATGAGTGTGGATTATGGAGACAATATGTTGTTTTAGTAGATTTTCATTTAATGATGTAATGTAAAACTTATGAATATATCTAGTGTTTTCAAGGCTACTAAACCAATCGGTCTTTCGAGATTTGATCTTTCTTGTGATCATGCCAATGTTATGTAATAATGCACCGACTCTGGGTAACTAGGGTCGGGGCGTTACAGTTGGTATCAGAGGAAGTTTAGTACAAACCTTGGAAGCTAGATTTAGATAAACTCTGATTAGAGCACGTAGACCTAAGTTGAACTTTGAGGATTAGTATAGAAGAACTTCCTAGAATTTTGGTATTGTAGAGATTTTGTGAGTTTTCCGAGCAATACATCCCTGTCTGGATACGAGCAGGTAGAGGCGGCTCTGGCACAGATGTACCTAGGGGTAAAACCCGAAAACACCGCTTTGAGCTAGACTCGAATGAGAACTGGTGCAGGACAACGGGCCTTGCTGCACTCTTGGTTACGACACTCCCGGGGGATATGCTTAGGATAACTCTCATTTTCTTTACAAATCATTATGAAGGGTTTATGAGTATATATTTCCTCAAAGAAAACATTTTTATGATTATGGATTATATCCATAAATAGTTCAATTTATGTTAAGTGTTTTATAAGTATGGGATTATGTGTTTTGATTCATAAACTGATCTAGTTTATGCCATGGTATAGAAATGGCGCCCAGTAGAAGGAATGAGAACTCCAGAAATACACATGATTCAAAGAGAAGGAAGGATCATATCTTTCATGGTCTTAAGCTAGAATTTATAAGAGAAATAGTCTCCCATGTATTATCATCATATGAAGAAATAATATCATGTGTTGATAAGATAAGTAAAGAGTTTACTGAGTCCTATGGCTTTGAAGGGAAGCAAGAGAAGAAAAGGATGGAAGAGAGAAAGATGGATAAAAGTAAGAGGGAAAAGAAGAATTTTCCCATATGTGGTAACTGTGGAAAGAAACATCCTGGAACTTGCCTGAAAGGAATGGGAGTTTGTTATAAGTGTGGAGGAAAAGGGCACAAAGTACGTGACTGCAAGGGTAAGAAAATGGTTTTAAATGTACAATGCTTCATTTGTAAGGAGTTTGGACACTATGCGAACCTATGTCCCAGTCATCAGAATATGCCTCAAATGATGTTATCGGATAATAATCAAGTTATGATACTACCACAGATGAAGAGGAATGATTAGAGTTCTTATGTTGATTATGTCAATTGAGTGTTGTATCAACAATGTACTTGTTACAATAATCATGGAGTATATAAGGATTGTACTGCAGTACTATTTCATTAAGGACTTGAGATTTTGTGGAACAAAGGAAAGTGACTCAATAGCAGGATAAATTTTTGGAAAATATATGGTTGAGAGAATGATAAATCATAATATAGTTCTGATACTGAGGTAGTGATTTTGGAATAATATGTGATTGTTTTGGATAAATTATATTGGATATTCTTGACTACCCTGGAACTGATTAATGATTTGTATATTCCATCATTTTTGGGGTTTAAAACATTTTTGGATTAATGAAGTATATCCAGCTTTCTATATGGAATAAGGGAGCATTAATGTAATCAATATGGAATATGGTAATTCAGGATGTTTCGGTGTATTAAAAGAATACATGATGAAGGTATTCATATGCTATTACGGGGTAAAAAGGTTCTACATTATGTTTACCTCACTTAGAAATGTTGGACTGTGAGTTTGGATAGAAGTATTTTGTATTGTTCTAGTTTGGATTATTTTGGATTGCCATAAAAGGACAACCCGGAGGTCGGGCGGCAACCCGTCGCGTCGGGCAAGGCTGCGAGACTTGAACCCGCAACCGAAGGGCGACAAGGGTGTATCACCTACCACTGTCCCAAGAAATGTCCTGGATTAAATAATGTAGTTTTTTTAAAAGATCTGGTAGATGAATTATAAATTCGTTTATTTTGGAACCCTATATGAATAGTATAAATAGAATTTTTTTTTACGAGTGAAAGATGAGTTTGTGGTTGAAATTTATTAATGGATAAAACTCTAATTATAAAGTAAGTATATCTCCTTATGATCTTAGCCAATCTCATAAATAAATTCTTCAACATTAAGAAAAGCAACTTAGAACAAAAATGTTTTCCTAGATGGTACCTTAAATCATCACTAATTTATGGCTTTGGGACTGTTGGCCTTTTCATAGCCATGTTCTCTACCACTCTCCATCAGATAATTGATGGTTAGATTTCTCTTCCATATCCATATTTTCCTACATGGAACCCTAGTATGTGTTATTTTCGGTAATCTTCATACTTTCGACTCTTTATTTTAAATAGAGGCCTCGTTAATTCATTTTTCGATTTGGGATTTCAACTAAGATATTTTGAAACGTCAAAAATGTGTTATCCCAATACCCTATATTTTGTTGAACCGATGGTACTTCAAATCATCATAGATTGATGAGTTTAACGACCCCAATTATACACTTGTTTGTGATTGATGACCTCAATCACTACCTATAAATATTTACGTTTTTCCTCCGATTATATGTCTCTAATTTCCACCAATGTTCTCCTAATCGAGATCATAATTTGGTGGTGACCCTTTGATTTCTTTTTTCCTCATATTAAGTCTAAATTTTAGTAACCCAATTTCCGATGTGGGTTTTCCCACAAATATATTTTCTACTTTCAACCTTTTATTTTTGAAGAACAATTTCAAATTGCGAGGACGCAATTTATTGAAGGAGGGGAGAATGTAACACCCCAAGATTTCATAGTGTGTTATTTCTTCAAAATAATTCAATAACTTGCACTACACGCAACACTGAGTTCAATTGCACCATGACTTACCAAAAAAAAGCCATTAAAAGAGGTCATGAATAGTATTAACTAAATTTTAAACTTTATATAATCCTTATAATTTTAGAATCCATATTATGAGTTTCTTAGTCATAATGCAAGAACAGATTCATTTTCAGTATTGCACTTTTATCAACTTTTGATAGTGAAACCTTTTTAAATAAAATATTTTAAACTTTTTGACTAAATGGAGACATCAAAAAATTTAAAATGAAACATCCCAAGCTTCCACGGTACGCTTTCCTTTGAATAAAACAGTAGCGTGTGTTGTACGCAACTTCGAGTTCTAACACACCGTAACCAATCAAACTAGCTGTTATGAATAGTAATACCTACTTTTTGAAGTTATATATATTTTATATTTTAAAATGGACTTCATTTTTGGATTCGGAATATCAAATTTAGCCTAAGGTGAAATTTTGGTACTTTTCGGATAACTTTCATATTTTGATGAATAGTGAAAATTACTAAATTTTAATTAAAAACAACTTTTTTAATCAAAATAATTAATAGTGATAAATTATGAATTTGAGTGGTTTTAAAGTATATTTAGAATATATTTTTACTATTTAATATAATGTTGGTCATTGGACATAATTTTACAATTAAACTGAACATAAACAAGTGTCAATCTTTTGATAGTTATTATCTCTTAAAAACACGCTTTTTGTTTTGACAGCGGGAATTAATTTTAAATTAATTTCTGCCACTTCTGTGTTTTTAATTTAGGAAAATGGATTCCATATTTGGAATCAGGATGTTCAAATTTTGTAAATAGGTAACTTTTATTTTTAGACATTTTGAATAATTACTGCGGTAAATATTTTATTTACCATGGTTAAGGGTAAATCCGGTAAATAAGGGTTAAAAAATAATATTATAATAATACTAAATTACCCTAAAACGTGTCTTAACCCTATTGGTTGATACATGGTCGACCATGGGCATCTTTTTGTCAATTTTGGGACCCCATGGATTCACTTGTAAGTGATAATGACACTTTATTTTAATTAAGTTAAAATGAATACAAAAATGACACAAGCATATATCTTTTAGAAAAACAATTGTTACATAGGGTTATATATGTTGGATTTTAGATTATAAATATTCATTATAAAGATAAAACGATTTCCTACATAATGATATTTTATTTATAATTTTTATACATTAAATAATTTATTTTATTTATGACACAATGATGATGCAGTAATTACTATAATAGTAAAAAATTAAAATAATTGATATTATAAATACCCAAATAAATATAATATGAAACTTTTAATGAATTAAACTAATTTTCTAGGATAATATGATATATTAGGATTGATTTAATTGACTTTTTTCGAAGTAATCAATCTGTTATGAGTTTCACAAAAATCAACTATTGAATAGTGTCAAAATTGACATAAAAGAGTTCTTAAAACAAGTATTATATTATTAATTGATATTAAATTCCTAAAAATCTAAGGTTCGGCCAAGAGACTTATAGAATTATAGGTTCATCATTAATGTACCACTTGGGGGTCGCTTGGATGTATATAGTAAGTTTATTAACCATATTATATAAAAATACAAAGAGACATTGTAAAAGTGAAACTAATTAACTTAGAGTTAATACTTAAAGATAAGGTTAATATAAGTACCCAAACCTGTCTAAATTCTATTGGTTGAGTGGTTTTCGACCTATCCTCACCTTAACCTTTGAATAATAAGATTTGGAGCCATTAGAAACCGAATATGAATTTATTATAAATTAATATTTCTAGCTTTTCCAAAGGTGCCCCTCACCCCTCTTATAAAAGGGCACTCATCCTTCTCATTTCTTCACACCTTCAAAGCCTTTTGGTTCGGCCAAACTCTGCCCAAATACTCTCCCAACATCCCTAACTACAACCTAGAGGCCTTAGTTTGATCAGAAAGCCAACCTAAGGAGCCCTTTTGATCAAATCAAAAGGAAGAACCCGAAGAAGAGGTAATGATTTCACCACCCTTCTCCAAGTTCATTTCTTCTTCCACTTCCTCTTTCTTTGTTCTTACCATTCTAAAATAATAACTCCAGTATCTTACATATACTCTGATGTTATTATAAATATGGTACAACCATATTCAGTATTCTATCCACCCTTTGAATAACATGTCACCATACGTGCGTACGTACGGCTTACCGTCTCCACGTCGTGGTGTAATTGTTATTCAATATAATATTATTTGGATGGGTATAATAATGATGTGTAACTCATGTAAATAATAAAAATAACATGTTAATGATTCTGTATATATGATATACCATCCATTTATATATTATTTTAATATCAAAAGAATGATATTGTCGCTCGTGCGTACGTACGGACTACCGTCTCCACGAACGCGATGAGATTCATTCTCCATCGTATCCTTTCAAGTATAATTATCATTTGATGATTTAAAAATGATGTTTAAGTACTAGATATCATTCTGGATATGAATAAGATACAACAACCATGGCTTATGTAACAAAACATATAAAAGAAAATGAGTAAGTTAACTCCCGAAACGACGATAATTCTAAGATATTATTAACAAATCAATGTTAAAAGATCATATATGATATCATATTAATATATATGATTCTTGTATAATTTAATAACAAGTATTTCACCATTATACAGGAGGTTAACCTACCCCAACCAAGGAAAAGTACAAGGTAAGGGTTATTTCACAATCTCTTCATTATCCGAGGTTGTTTATTTGTAATAATCTACTGGGATCTCTTTATCATCCACATCCATGTTTCTTAAAAATGTATTTCAAAACATTTTTACTATTTACTAAAATATGAGTTAAAGTCATTTATACCCTTTTTGAATTTTATAAGTGGTTTATAAAGGAATCTTTCTGTCATTTTCAAAACAAGGTCCTTTTTAACCTTTTCGACAGAATTGAGGTAAGAATGTTTTTTTTAACTTATACGGCGGGTGCGGTTATTTTACGCCGTTATAAAATCTTCAAAGCTTTCCTTACAAGCTTATAAGAATATTTTCAAAGAAAATTTTTTATTTTATATGGATCTTAAATGATTTCAAAATAAAAGGAGATATTTCTTTAAAAATAATTTTGATTTCATCTATGTCAACATCCTTTGATGGATTTTAAGATTATTTGAAGTTGATTTATTATGATACAAAACTTCTATATTGTATTGAAGGTTTTGTGATATGTTTGACTATGGATGTGCTATTTTTATACCATTCATAGTTTATGGTGAAATTATTGACATTTCGTATGCTAGTTTTAATACGAATGTTTATGTTATGTTTAAACCTTTTCATATGGGAATGCATTGGACTTAATAAGTGACGGGTGGAGCCCGCTATAGCTCCTCGATGCATCGGTAGGTCTCATGAGACAAACTAGTGTCTTGGCACAAGGCCTTGACAAAATCTTATTTGTAGTCTTGGCACGAGGCCTTGGCTATGTGGTTATGATAGTCTGGCATTATGCATTCCAACATTATGAAAGTGGTTATTGATTTTTGCATGTGATTATTCGATTAGTAGAATATCCATGTGAATAAGTAAATGGCATTATTTCATTTTATTTATGCCATACCATGTTGAAAGTTCGTGTTTGAAAGGCTTTTGTTTTAGTTATACATTGCCTTAAAAGTTTATTCTTATTTATGAAAGTTTCCGCTATATTGTTATCCTTACTGGGCATTTGAGCTCACCCCTTTTCTATGTTTTATTTTTCCCAGGAAGTGAAGAAGTAAGTTATGAATGACCTGCAGGGATATTATGTGGGGATATGACTGTGGATTATGGAGACAATATGTTGTTGTAGTAGATTTTCGTTTAATGATGTAATGTAAAACTTATGAATATATCTAGTGTTTTCAAGGCTACTAAACCAATCGGTCTTTCGAGATTTGATCTTTCTTGTGATCATGCCAATGTTATGTAATAATGCACCGACTCTGGGTAACTAGGGTCGGGGCGTTACATCCATAATTTAATTTTCTATACGTCATAAATTTTATTGATGTTATGCGTGTTGAAAAATATATATGTGATGGTGTTATCGGGATGTTTTTAAATGCACCTCACAAAACAAATTATGGTATTAACGCTTGGTTAGATATGGTTGACATGGGAATACGAGAAGAGTTGGAACCAGTGAAGGGTGAAAAACAAAAATTTCTTTATCTTGTTGCTTACACTCTTTCCAAACATAAGAGATATCAGTTTTTAAACTTCTTTATTGATGTAAAGGTTCCAAAGGGGTATTCATCAAATATCAAGAACATCATGTCAATGAGTGATTTAAAGTTAAAGGGTTTGAAATAACATGACTATCATGTTTTTATGCGAGATATAATTCCTATAGCTTTAAATTTCATTTTTCCCAACAATGTATGCTATACATTAATGAAGATCTTTTTCTTCTTCAAATCTATATGCAACAATGTTATAGAGTCAAAAAAATTGACTTTGGAAAGATAAATTTTCTTCATATTATGTGAATTAGAAATTCTCTCCCTACAATTTTTTTTTGATATGATGGTTCATTTTATGGTTCACTTGGTGGAGATATTCAATTATGTGTTCCTGTACACAATAGATGGATATACCCCATTAAATGGTATATGTATATTTTGAAAGGGTATGCCAAAAATCAAAGTCTTCCAAAGGGATATATTGCAGCGTGGTATATTTTTGAGGAATATGTTGAATTCTATACTGAATACATGTTTGTTGTGGAAATAATTGGTCTATAGAAGTCTCGACACATTGGGTGGCTTGCGGGTGAAGAAATTTCTAGAAGAGAGGTTGTCAAAATCAATATTACAGATCAGGAGTAGGCCCACCTTTACATTTTTTATAAGAATTTTGATGTTGACCAATATGTTAAAACCCACAAAGATATTCTTAGGAAATTTTATCCATCAAGGACTAAAAAAATGATATCAAATATACATAATCAACAGTTTATAGGATGGTTTCGAGACCATATATTTAAGGAGTTATATGAAAATCTGGACTCAATTTCAAAATTACTTCAAGAAAACGCATTCATATTGTTTTGATACTTTAGGAAAATGATCCATGAGTCATTTTTGACATGTAGGAGTCAACCACACCTCAATAAGACACATATTGTGACCGGTATGACTAAAATTGACTATTATCAGTTTAAATTTTACCTTTTATCTTAAAATGTGTCACTCATTGAAAACCAAGAATATGATTTCTTATTTTGTTCATAATTTGGGATAGAAATTCAAAAGTCCTTAGTGATGTGTATGAATTATTATCACATGAAAATTATGCATGAACTGACCGGTATGACTCAAAAAATCATGTTTTCGGTTTGAAATGATATTTTAGTAAAAAACACAACTAACATACTAAAACTCGATCAAATGCATTAGGATTGTTTTGATTCTTTATAACAACAATCTGTGAGTCATTTGTGACGTGTATGAATCAACCACACCTCTATCTGACGAATGATGTAATTGGTATAAATCCAAATGTGTACGTATTTAAAATTAACATTAATTTAAGCAAAAAATAACAAGAGATATATTGAAAATAGAGAAAACACATTCGGATTGTTTTGATAATTCCGGACTATGATCCATGAGTCATTTGTAATGTGTAGGAATCAATCGTACCTAAATCAAATACACGGTGTGACTGGTATGACTAATAGTGTCTGTTATCAATTTAAAATTTACATTTTATGTCAAAATGTGTCACTCATTTAAAACCAAGAAAACACCCTCCTATTGTCTTCATAATTTAGGACATAGATTCGTAAGTCCTTTTTGATGTGTATGAAGTAGTCTCACCTAAAACTTATGCACGATGTGACTGGTATGACTCAAAATGCATGTTTTAGGTTTAAGAATGATATTTTAGTAAATAAACACAACTAACAACAATAGATACAATACAACAACACAATAACACAACATAAAACAACGTCATCGGGGAGGACCCAAAAAGTGTAGGTTGAGTGCATCACCTCTAAAAATACTCATATATTTGGGGGGAAGTGATCCCATACAAGTAAATACAATGAGATGTCCATCCTAAGTAGTCCTTAAGTGAAGAAAGTTGGAAAACTTGTTACATTCATGCCATTGGTTAATCACTTGCACCTGGTCTCTCGAGATAAGATTAATGTGTCTTATGACATAAATAATGCTCCCTTAGATACCCTCTTAACTATGACAGGAGTTGTAGATGATTAGTGTGTCCATATCCACTACTTCAATATATATATTTATGTCTATACAGAGCTCCATGCCACTGATAATTTCCCTAGCCTCCTCCATAAGAGAGTCGTCATGTCCATGATAGAAATAGAAAGAAAGTATCACCAAGCCCCAACCATCTCAGATCGCACCTCCACCTTGTGAAAATCCATTCTGGCATAAATAGTTTTTGTTAAATTTTTAACTGGTTTGATGAAGGTTCCATTTCACCCACATACCATGTGATGACGCCTTTGAAGACAAAGACATGACATATCTAATGGAGCATAATGTTCTTACCTAAAGTACTTTATTCTAGTCCCTACAGAGCAGGTCAAGCTTAGCCGCCATACCATAGAATCTTCTATGAAATCTTTCCATCAGGGTGATATGTGAACTTGTCATGCCCGTATGCTGGTATTTATTTCATGATAGCCAAACAGACCAACATCCCACAGCCTGGTCGCCTCTCTCCTTTTCTGGGGGTCTCGTTGAGATCCTCTTCCTCCATATCAAAAAATGGCACTCCTATGTTGAATTTCTCAGTGGAGGCCTTCTACTTGGCCTCCTTACTTCTTAGATGGAAATTATTGGATTGATTAAGAATGAAAAAAATCCCTCATTGGATTTTTTTCGGCACTTTGTTCACACTTGGGGTTTGGAGCTGCTTTCCAACATTTCAAAGTTGAATAGAAAATAATTTTCACTATTCTCTCTTTGCATTAAGATTTCATCTGGTCCAGGGATAGAAGTCATCATTTGATTAATCGGTGGAGATTCCAAATCCATCGATGGTCTATGGGGGCTCATCATGGTCGATAGTCTCCTTTGTAGGTCATTTGGATTAATCTCCCTCAGTTTCCACTTCCCTTATAAAACGTTGCTTTCCAATAAATGATAGGGAACCTCCTAGGTGCATTCTTATGTGTGGATGATCGTAAATTACAACTTCAAGGATCCTCCATGGCTTAGATCTGTGCCACAATGGACCTCTCCCCCCCCCCCTTCAGAATAGATTATTTTTCGGGTTAAATATGGATTGGGGTGGAATCAATCTCTTTTCTACACATTGACTCCCTAGTACTATACCCCCTGTTAGCTTCATAGCCACTCAGTGACAATGTGTAAGAAGATATCAGGTAACCACTCATCATTGCGTAACTAATTTGTGACAAGTATGAAGCTGTATAACCTCAAACTATTGCATGATGTGACCAATATGAATCAAAATGCGTGTTTCAGATTTGAAATTATATTTTAGTAAATAAACACAAATGACATACTGAAACTTGAGAAAACACATTCATAATGTTTTCATACTTTAGAACATTAATCCAAGATTTATTTGTGATGTGTAAAAATCAACCACGTCTCAATTAGATGAACGATGTGACTGGTATAAATCCAAATATGACATTTAAATTTGATATTAATTTTATAAAAAGAAAAAGGGATATACTCAAAACCAAGAAAACTCATTCATATTATTTTGATATTTTAGTAAAACGATACATAACTCATTTATGATGTGTTAGAATCTACCCCACCTCAATACGACACACATTATGACCGGTATAACTCCAAATGTGCCTTTTTTTTAAAAAATTGACATTTTATTAATATATTCTTTCATATTAATGTTTAATTTATTACTTTAAAGTATTAATAACATAATATTTATCTATTTATATAGGTGTAATCGTTTTCTTGAGTTGGGATGATTTGTTCGGAAACTAATACCACAGGTGGACATTTTTTAGAGAGGATCATAGATGTAAAAGGATAAATAATTAATGTTTTTAAATGTTTGTTAGATAATTGTAAATGTAATTATATAAAACATTGTTTGAAATTTATATAGCACTATTTTCCAACCCCTTTTTTGTGATTCTTTTGTACTTATGTGTGTTGTTTTGTTCTTGTGTGTGTTGTTTTGTGTAGGTGTTGTTTTGTGTAGGTGTTGGGTGTGTTGTAATATAAAGAGAACATCACATGTAGCTAGGCCATTATCAGAACTATTTTGAGAGATGATAAAATACCCCTTTATCAGTTCTAATTAAAGTTCTGATAAATTGGTCCTTAAATAGCGCTACAAATGGCACTGATAAAGGGTGTCTTTTTCCTCCCTAAAATAACACTGATAAAGGGGGGAACCTTTATCAGATCTTTTTAGTGCGGATAAAGAAAACCCTATATCAATTATTTTTTAGAACTATTAAAGGGGACCCTCCACCCTATCTTTTATGTGATTAATATAACTTTTATAGCGCTGTTAAAAGTGGTTTCTAATGCTTTTAAAAGCACTATCTGTAGTAGTGAAAGAATTAATGTCAGGTTTTCTTATGAACATTTTCTTAATAATTTTAAGTACCAAAGGGAGGAAATGGTATTATTACTTTGAAGAGTTCATTTAAAACTAGAGGAGAAGAAAATATATTCATTTTAAGATATAAATATCAAAAAAAACTCAAGGGAGACTTAAAAAAACAATCCCAAATAATGATGAGATTGTGAAATAAACATTTCACACTTTGGTAATCATGGGATCACAAGACAGAAGAACAAAAAAAATTTAAATGAAATATAAATACTATGAATATAAATGAATTCATGATATAACATACAAAAATTTCATCATATAAACCATAAAAAAAATAATTAGTGAATATGGTGCATGTCTCACAGAAGTAAAGGTGAGATGAGAAACCCTAACCTCTAATTCAACTTCCCTTGTATGTGTTTAAACCTTAGGTAGAATAAATATAATTTTATTATACATTTATTATAGAACCATAATAATATATATCATACCATATATTTTCCTCTTATAACATTTTACCACCCATTTGTTAATAATATTTCATTATCTTCACTGTTTTGGGTGTTAATTACCTTTTTTTCTCATGGTGTTTTGTTAGAAAAGTTTTTGTTATTTTATATAGGATTTAGTTAAATCATATAAAGAATTATATTAATGTTATAAATATGATATTTACTCATTAGATACATTTTTACAAGCATTTATGAAATTTGGACTTTGAAAATGAATTGCATTGCTTCATGGATATGGACGGTTTTACGTACACACGAGCGACGACATCATTCCCTTAACGAGTGAAAGGGTAAAGAATTTGATAATATATTAATTTTATACAATAAATATCATCTCATATATATCACATATATTCATTAATTTTACCCTTAATTTATTACATGTAGATTTTATGTAAAAAATGAGTCACATTGCTTCGTAATCTGGTACTCCGCCGTACACACAAGTAATGGTATCATATTTGAAATAGAATAAAATATAAAAATGTACATGTGATATTAAAAGAAAATATTTATAATAATATAATAAATATAAAATTTAATTTGTAAATCCATAATTATGTCCATCTTTGGAAGATGGTGATGGAAAACAAACAACAACGATTCGTGAGGTGGTAGTTCGTCGTACACATAATCCTTGACTTCATTTCCCATTTAATAGGATGTAGAGATGTATAAATGTTATGAAATAAACATAATAAATTATTAGTATATGGGAGATACTATTTTAATTATATTTTGAGTGTTAATAAAAAATTAAAGTTGTAAAAATAAGAATGAAAATGAAAGAGATATGTTTAGATAATTACCTTCCCTAAGAGAAACCTCCTTTGGATCTCCTCTTAAATACAATTGGGATGGACTTTTGGAAAAAAAAAGATCAAGGATATGTATAATGATTTTAATAATATATTTTGGTAGGTTTTTTTCAATAAATATGTGTTGATAGGTCTCAATAATTGAAGTGAGTGAGTTCCCTTTTATACGTGGGGAAAGGGAACCCTCATGGAAATCACTTAGAAATTTCCAAAAAAGAATCCAAAATAATATAAGTAATTCACATGAAGAAAGATAAAAAATGACCCCGTATTATAATTAGATAAGGATAAGGTGTAATTTTTTTCAAAAAATAATATTTTTAAAATTTTAGAGATTAGTTTGAAACCTTATCTTCTTAGTTTGACACCCTGGTAAACTAATATTTACCTTAACCATAATTATTAAATTTTACTATTTTCGCTTTTCATTTGTTAAGAAATTAAATTGAAATTTTTAGATAATATAAATTAGGATTATTCAAAATATTTAATCCATTTTTTCAAATTCCATTCATATAAGTGGAAAATTTTAATTTAAAATTAATCTCACAAACGTGATGCGAATGCTTGTTTTCAAAGTGAAAATTTTCAAAAAATTGGGAGGTTTTTAAATCAAAATTAAGTATGAAAATGATTTCAATGACCCAAATTATTAAAATTGTAATATAATTGAAATAATTTTACTTTAAACCTAATTTAAAATTTAATTTAACCTTCATAATTATTTAAACGAAAACACAATGGTATTTTTCACTATTCATAAAAAAAGAAACTTTTCAGAAAAATCCCAAAAATTAACGCTAAGATAATTTATATATAATTATTTTAAAAATTAGGTTCATTTTATAAAATAATTTCTCAAAAATTGGTAAAAATTAAATTTAAATTATGTGCACAAAGCACGATTAAACTATCTTCTATAATAAATACAGTTTTTTCAGAAAACATTTCTTTTTTATTTTAAATTATTATTATTATTTTATTTATAATAAATTGATAATAATAAATTTCATAATTTATTTGGTACTATTCATACCCTCAAACTTAATGTCTAGTTTATAACGGTCACTTTTTAAATAAAATTATCTTAATAGAGTATTGTGTTTCCTATATACCTCATGTTGTGTGTATTGCAAGATATCAAAAAGATTGAATCTATTTAAAAATAAATATACCATAAAGTATTAAGATGTTATATTCCCTTATAATTTTAGTTTTTCATATCATACATGATATATAATATGGTTTTTATATTTTAAAATCTTATGATATTACACCATAGCACACATTGGGCGGAATAAAATCATTCTACATCAAATCATCATTATGAATCCTTAAATCCTGTAACTCTTTTGGTTCCATTCAATAAGGATATTTTAATAGGGAGGTACCAAGATTCAACTAGATCCCAAACTCGATATCATTTTTTGGGGGTGAATCCAAAACCTCCTTTGAAAAAACTTTATAAAACTCCTCCATGACTCTTGGAAACTCCACCTCTATTACTTTTACTAAACCTAATGATAATTATACTAACAAAGATAGAAACAGTTCAAAATATATATGAACCCTCCAATTCACCCTATCACCAATTAGAACCACTCAATGTATGACCTTATTATAAAATGAGACTCTCCTATGGGAGAAATATATAACTTCAAAAACATAATATAAATAATCTATTTAAAGGATGGAATCGTATGGTTGTATCTGAATCAGAAATAAATCCCCCACTCAATGAAATTTCCCAATCATTTTTTCAAAACCCTAAAACACATAAAAATATATATTTTGAACACTAACTAGATTATTAAACACAAAGGTCACTGGAATCCTATCTAGATTCAATCCATAGTCATGGACCAAGGTGGTTACAATGGAGTATGGCTCTCCAGAATCAAATGAGGAAAAATATAAGGTATATAATAAGTAGATCGTACCTCAAAATACCTCAGGTAACTCTATAACTAGCACCTTTGTGATGTAAAACTGGAAACACCCAACTAATCTACCTCTCCACTGATGAAAACCTCTAGAACTATACTTTGGCATGGTTCCCTAAGGATTAGGTAAATCATAAGTCTACCCCCTTCCCACTTTATCTCCTCTCAACTGAGCATAAGCTAAAAACCTTGGCAACTAATAAGGCCTCAGAAGAAATGGTACCCATTGGGGATGATAATTAATCAAACATCCCATACCATATTGACATCCTAGGATGGTTAGGATTTTACATCAATTATGACCATAAAATCGATAGTAAAAACACCCAAGTGGGGAGATCTCTGTAGTTTCACAGGAACTCTTGGCCCATATGAAGCATGGAAAAAACTATTGAGGTCTACTCCCAGCCGGTTAAAATCTCAACAACCTTGATGTCCAAGAGCCCTTATTGGAAGATCAACTCCTCAAAATTATCTATTAGCCACTCTATAAACATAATATTATCTATGAATAAATACTCTTAATAAACTTATCCTTATTAAACACATCCAAATACACAAGAAATGAAAATAGAGTGGATGTATATTTTATATCTGGACATAGTGCCTCCTCAAGGAATTATTCTCTAGAATCCTCATCGTGGACGAGATTGCGAGTGATGAAAATAAGATATTTTAATATAATCCGTATATCTCACATGCTAAGGATCCCCTACTAATGGGAGAGAAACTCTTGTTACTTCACCACCTTAATAATCAATGATATCACATAAATCCCACTAAAAATAATCCCATTAAACATCACCCTCCTTCCCCTACCTAAGATATAAGATCCACCATTGAAAAGTTTCCACTCTCATCTGGCTGACAATAAGAGTAACTCAATACTCATCTTGGGAAATAATCAAATAGGGAATAATCAAAATATCATCTAACTATAAATCCTTCTTAAGATCAAAGATTCTTCCCTCATAATTATCTAAGCTATGGTGTTGAAACACATACAACTTCCTCCCCCACAACTCATTCACCTCAACCAATTAAATCCTTTGACGGTAAACTAGGTCGGCATGATGCCCCTCACCATCATGATCCATTCATGGATTAAATACTATATTCATCACTATAAGCATAAAGGGGAACTCCTAAGACTATTAGAATGTAATTTTATTAAATATCATTTAATTAAGTTGATTTTATTATTCTAAGAACACTTCTTTTGATCCCAAGTGTAAACATTCATGATGCATGTACCTCACCTAGTTTTCTACCCAAAAATTAGCATCACTTCACTTAGTACATTCATAAATACTAAGTTCATTATGTTATATCATATGGGGCCTTAAATTGTTTTCCATACCTAGTCTCCCTTTCATACAACTTGCACCATGTTCAACAGATATTATTTCCCTATTAACCCATAAAATCTACATCATTGTATAAATCTAATCTTCATTATAACCCTCAACATCACATTAATTACACTATTTCATGAATCTTCCTCACTAGGAACTAATCTTGGCCCTAAAATATATATTAGAGTGACCTCTGAATCCTACCTCCAAATGGCGATGTGTTAGCGACTAGCATTGGGGTATAAACACACATAAATTGGAGGAATTACCCCCATATATCCCACGAGTATAAAAGGAACCCACTGATCACCACCATCATATGAATGAAAATAACCATCATATCACAATGTATGTCATGATCATACAAATACATGTCACTAAAATAAAACAATACCAAATGAAAAACTCCTACTACAAAACCTCCTCTACCATTCCAAGCACGAACAAATAATCCCCATCTTAGTCTCCAAATACCTATTAGAAACCTGAAAAATCATACATATATATATATATATATATTAGGGTTAGTATAACATGTATACATAGTAGGATAATACCCAATATATATCATGAAAATTTAGAGGAATAATAATAATGATTTAGGTAATAAATAGAAAATTCAAAAAGCATATATACATGTCAACTATCACCCAACATCATAGTATCACGCTCACTAAATAAAACATAAAAAATACTAAAATAGTATTTAATAATATAGAAAAATGCCATGTACAACTACATCCCCACTAGTTTGTCACTCTAATGACCCAACATCAAATATCATGTGCTCACATCCCTTCCAAACCCATAAATATCATACTAATCACATATCCAGCTAAGCCATATGTGGATCAGACCACAACCTTACCTATCCCCACATCCCATAGGATCCATCATCCCATAATGGCACCATTTAATAACTAGATATCACAGTCCATAAACGTATTTTCATCCACACTGTCACCATCCACATGTCACATCTTATCCACAACTATGTTTCTAGTATCGTACGGTATCATGAACATGAAGGACATCAACCTTGTTACCTCCTCTATGCATAATCCCCACCATGTAACAACACCTCCACACGCTATCACTAACTATTTACTTTGACCACCATCTCATACTACTGCTAAAGGGTGAATGGGGAAGAGTGTGTAGTTAGCCATATTCCCCCACAAATATGGATGTCAGGGGAAATATCTAGAACCTAAAACCATTGGGAATTAGTATAAATAAATTGCTCAGGTGCGGTACATATAGAAATCATAATAAAATACAAGTATATAATCACACACAAACCCACCCTATGGGTTCTGACCATACACAACTTATCAATTCCTATAATAACTGCTATGACATCACAACCGCATGTTGCCACTAATTCCACCTCTGTAATGTTACCCAACCTCCATAGACTATGTAAAACAGCCACAAAAACCACCATATATTTTGTTTCAACCCATATTTTAACCATTATATATTTACCAATTACTGGCCATATTATGTTCATTATGTCATTAATTTTCATTCTTAATGAGAATCCATTATGAAATCATCAACCAGACTTTTCAAGTATCAACATTTCATATAAATCACACATATATTTCATTCTCATCCCATATTATTTTACTAGTTTCAATATTTAAATCCATATTCCCTAATTTTTGGACAAATACCAAGACATACCACAACACACGTGATAGGCACCACATAAAACCACCACACCTACAAGTTCAAATCCAACACCATATCCCAAATCTTGCACATAAACACCTATCGTAGTTTGTACCAACCACAATAATTGGCTACAACTTCATTGCCTATCCAACCTCATTCCCAAAACAAGCCACAAAAATACCCATCCATGCCCATATAATCACTAACATTCCAACATAACAAAAAAATAATTCCACAATAGAACCAAGAACAATCAATATCAACAATCACCCCTTCCAATTTTTTTACCCATATAATCTGCTTAATCGTAGTACAAAAGTCATCTGCTCTTATATATTTTTATACAATCAATTTATTACTAACATTAATTAATTAATTTTTTTACTGTGATTAAGTAATTAATTTGAGCAAGATTTCACATATTAAATTGTGGTAAACAAGTCTCTCAATAATAAAAAATAACAAGAAAGGAATCTATATTAAGTAAATAGTATGAAACAAGTAGGGAGTATACAAATCAAAACTTTACCCTTTAATTTATTAAGTTTGATTCATTATCTTCCTTTGCTAGATATTTAACATCACCCAAAGGGAAAAATATTCTGATACTTATATGTATTACACAATTAAAAAATAGATCTTGAACCCTCTACCTGGTTCAAAGCTTTTTGAATCACTAAACAAGACAAGATAAGGAAATGATGGAAGTAATATCAATATCACACTTGGGGAAGATTTAGTATCCAAGAGAATAGTTATCAACATCAACCACTCACTAAAAAATCACCCAAACCAACCATTCACATAACCTCAACATCCTCCAGATGATAAATAGAGAAGAAAACAAGAGGGAAAAAGAAAAAATTCTAACCTCAAATCACCTACAATCAATCTCTTAAATCCATGAATCAAAGATAAGGAGGGGATAAAAGTACTCTTATGGATACACTTTGATCACTAAAAATTAAAGAAAATAGATGAATGAATGATGGGTTTGGACATGAGGTTTGAATTTATAATTAGGATATAAATTAAAAGACAATAGTGCAATGTCATACACTATGGGGTAGAAGTAAAGTTTTTTCACAAAACTATGTCACAACCACGACCTCCACACTTTAGTGGGATCGGTCAAAACCACACTTTGAAAAACACATCATAGTTCACACCTAGACCCAATAAATGTGGAGTAAATTTTGGGTGCATATATTTATTACCCATCACATAATCTATAACCTCTGAACCAGCCATGACATAGCCCAACACCACGGCCCAATGACTCCCAAATTGATAAAACCACCCAAATCAGTCACCCTAAACTCCATGTTGTAGATTTAATATCCACATAGCAATAGGTATTCAAATATAAGGAATGAAAAATCCAACCTATTATGTCCATACGCTGCAACTACCAACACCACACTACAGTAAATCCTTCACTAGACTCTCACAGAATAGTGTAAAACTTCACACCATAAAATCAGTTCTTAGCTAAAAGTTCAACTTGAAATCCACCTCTCCATATTTGAAACTCCTATTTTCAACACCAAAAACACACAAGATAATAGAACAAAAGGTTCTAGGATTTTATTTGATAAATCAGTTAAAATAACTTTAGAAGAGATTTGGACCTATTGTTAGCGAATTAAAATTACAGTAGTGTTATTTAAATTCATTAAAAATGTATTAATTTGGATTTTATCTTATTTAATTATTTCAAAGAAATATTTATGCATGTTAATGGATCTTGAGGTGGGACCAACCTATATATGTTTTTTTCATTATTTATTAAATTTTAATTAACACAATAAGTAATATTTTATAATAATTAATTATAACATATTTGTATTAAAAATTTATATACCGACCCTCCCTCTTTATATTGTATAATGGGTTGCATGTCTACATTTAAGTTTTAAATGTAATTCACGTATCCCAAGTTTCCCTCACCTCCATGTGTGTATATGATTGTAATGATATAGGTCCTCGAGATGATATGGTTTCATATGAGATCGAACATTAATTCAGTTAATTAAAAATACTTTGTAGAATGAGGATGTTGAAACTCAAGATAAATAGCTAGTTCAAGGAGTTCCCCTAAGGTCTTGGTTGGTCTATCATCCTTTAAATGGATCAACCAATAGAATATAGCTCAAAATATATTTATTATTTATTTATTTTTATCATGTATAGTTATTTATTTATTATATGAATTCATATATGATATGAAATCACATAAGATAGTTAAAAAGGATGCAAATATAAAAAGGAATAAATGCATGGTGATTTTTTTTTGTTCATGTATTGATAATTTTGTGAAAGAAATCGCATAGTTTAATTAAAAATTATGATAAATATAATAGTATTTCATTTAAAAAATAATTTAAATTTTCTCAAAAAAAATATTAAGTCACTAACACCATCTATCACAAAATTCAAACAAAACCATGGTTTGAGGTGCCCTCTAGTCCTAGTTTATGGAATCACCACGTATATAGGGGCTCAAATAATAGTGTTGAGTTAAAATAACTAAAATTATAATCAATAAAGTATATATAACTGTCTTAGTGTAATTTTATAGGAAAAATGTGAAGTAAATCCAATCATAGAATTTACAAGAGGCTCAAAATCAACTCAATGGATTAGGAATCTATGAGTTAATGTAGTTGACCAGTAAAAATCCAACCTTATAAATTTTATGCTGTGGAATATCCATATATTACACTATAAAGAGATAAATAAATATCCTTAATGAATAGAATATTCAAAATATTGAATTTTCTGAATCTAATGGTTCAGAGATATTTATATTTGAATTAAATAGTTCAATAAATATAATATTTATAAATTAATAGTATTTAAATTATTAATAATAAAGATAAAAGTAGTAATACTCAATGTTTTTACATATAAAATGGAAGTTAATTTCATAGAATCACTGTGATATATATTATAAAATGAATATTTCCACATTAATATAAATTTCTAGGAGTATTATTATCACTTACAAATAGTACTACAACATTAGAGGAACTTTTTTGTGATTGAGTATCCACTACCTCAAGAGCCACCTCCAAAATAAATCTAGGGTGAGAATGATACCAACATAAGGTACTTGGATGGTGAATTTAATGTTTTCATCATCATATTATCACCAATGTATAGTGATTTTAAAAATAAACATGAGGAAATGTATGGTAACATGGTATTCTCACTTCCCAAGGATCTTTATGAGGATAAAGTAAAGAAAAAAAGTAATGATATTATCAATTCATTAAACATGTGTAAATTGGAATATGGAATCTATGTAGGTCTTCATTTACTCATGATGATAGGGTACATTGAATGATTATTATAGTTAGGATTAAATTTTTATAATTTTCTATTTTTTACATCTAATTTATTCATCCTTATTTCTCATGTTCTCCAGTTTCATAGAAAACTACAAAATGAAAAATATAGTTAATTCGCTTCAATATATTTTGTACAAAGTTGTTGAAGAAGATAAATGAAAAAAAGAAAGGAAATTATTTAACCTTATGGTGAAAAATAAGAAAGGAAATGTGAAAAGGACAATGGAAGGTATAATTTTAAATATAAATTTCAAAATTAAATTCAAGAAAAAAAAATTATTATAGAGAGAAACAAACAGAGGGCTAGTTATTCTTGTAAAAATAATGGCTACTAGAATAGAAACTATAATGAAGTAAAAAATAAGAGGAAAGTGGAAGGCCCTACTTTAGGTATATTCATCATTGGATATAATATATATTTTTTTCACTTATTGGGTATGAGATACAATTTATGACTCACACATTTGTATCAAAATATATGAACAAAACAAACTAAAAATGATTCTAAGAGTTTAAGTGTATCTTAAAATTATAGATAGATCATGACTCCTATAATAGAAATAAAAGTGAATATCCTCACATTTACAGAACAAAAATTTTCTCATATTTAAAAATTATTATTATATATATTGTGTTACCAAAAATATGATCTTAGTATCAAATTTAGAAATAATGGGATTTCATTTCAGTTTGGGATATAAATTTTGTTATGGAATCCCATACCTGAATAATATTTTAATTATACATAAATAAAAGATATCCTATATGGATAATCAATGATGATTATACCACACAACTTGAGAAAATGTATATGGACACTAGTGAAACCCCTGGTCGTGGCCCGGATGATTGTGGTCATAATCTGTGGCTATGATCATCAAGCTTATGGGGGATATTTTTGTAAAAATAGCCCCAAGAATACTACCATAGGAAGTTCCCATGGTAGTATGTGGTTGGTTACTAATTTAATAAGAAACAACCATGATCAATGCTCATGGATTCATCTTTCCATGTTGACGGTCAAGAAACTGCCACAATGGGAAAGGGATATATCCCCTGAAAAAGAACATATAAATAGCTTTCATGGTTATAGGCTAAGGGATATTTTCATATAATTAAACCCTACAGTCCACTTATTTATCACCATAGTTCTTTCATGTCCTTATAGATTAAATAAAAAATTATTATTATTATTATCCAGTTATGATCTCGCCACATATCTATTAAATAGAAGAGTCTTCCACCACTACAAGACACTTTATTTTATGTGTATATGTATATAACCATTAATATTTTAATAATTATATGTTTATAAAACAATTAAATAATTTATATCTAATGTTGTGTGAGAATCCCTACCACCATGGGCATCATCGCATATGGTTGTAGGCCTCCACTAGAAGGATCTACCACCACAGGCATGCCCACCCACTGATATATGTCCCCATGGGAAATTTATACTTCCAAGAGACTCTATTTATGTGCTTATAGGTACCTACATGAATTTTTTTACCACCACAGGCACCAATTCCCACAATTGTAAGTCATTCATAGGTAGCACCTACAACCCTGAGAATTAATTATCATGATAATAGGAATTTCCCATTCTCTTCCCACACCGTGCATGTCATTCCTATATTTCCATATCATCATTGTCTTTGTAGATATTAGCTATGATTAATTACATCATAGATGTACAACCATATATGAAATTGTTCATGGTAATAAATTATCTACTACCACGATCATTTTTTTACCCTTAGTGATAGGTAGATCTACGACCATGATTTTTCCAAATATGGCTATATCTCAGTGTTCATAGGTCATTTTTCTAGAACAATATCATAAGATTATAATTATTATCATTTTTACAATATAATACTTGAATATGGAATATTAGAATAAAATGTCAAATATATACTTAAAATGGTTTTAATACTCTTTCGATATGAAATTATTAGGAGTTTGACAAGATTTATTATAAGGTATAATGACCAAGATTCCTTTTCGTATTAAAGATGATATAGCTATAAAGATTTTAGAAATAGTTTAAAAAGGTACATGTAATTAATTTTAAGTAGAAACTTGAGCTAAATTCTATTTCTTCTTGATTTTGATGTTGTTATTATATATAAACATATCTAATTGATAAATAAAAAATGAGAATATTTTAAAACATTTAAGGAATATAAAAGTGAAATAGAGAAATAATTATTCAAAGAATATCATAAACAAGAATTCAAAGATCATTAGATGTAGATTGGAGGTTTTTATTAAACTCACATCAACTTATACACATTTGAGTAATGATGTCAGTTAAAGAAGTAATTACACTATAATTTTCATGTTGAGATCAATGATGAGTCATTAAATTCTTCTATCATCCATTTAGAAAATTTCTCACAAATATTAGCATTGATACTAAAATATCTAATAATTAAAATGATAATTGGGATATCATATGAGTAATAATATGAAAAAATAAATTACATCACAAATTAATGTGCTAACATGAAAAGTGTTTCTAAAGAAAAAATTTAACAAAAAACTTAAATAAAGAAACATAATGTGAATTATACTGAAATTTACTAAGTATATTATATAAATACCCAAGATAAAAATGTAATAGTCAAATAAAAGAGTATATTTCTATAATGAGGGAACAAATCTCTAATTGTGATGGTGGGATCATGATAGACTTCAAAAATGTAAAGTTTTAATTTTTATAATAAATCAAAATAAGAAAAAAAAATAAGATCTCGTCAGAAACAAACTTTTAAATACATATAAAATATAGTAAAGTTATAAAACCAAAGATATATAGTAGTATATGAATGTTTTGGGCGCATCATAATCACCTATTAGGCATAGCCAACTCATATTACAGTTGTAATTGACAAATGATCTTATATTTACATGATGAAGAACATCAAGACCAAAAGAATTAAATCAAAAATTAATTGACTTGATAACTTTAGAGCGAGGGGGATGGATCATCACATATAATTTATAATTAATTTATAGATTAATTTATAATTACACTAACTTATAATTATTTATTCTTTAATGATTTTATTGAATTATCTTATCATTTTTTTGGGGATCCAAGGGAAGAATCCCTCTAGCGGTGATCCACACATACTCTAAAATCTCAAAACATCATCGTAGAATCACCTATTTCTAGCATGGTTGATTCTAATCAACTGAATTTTTCTTCATTGATCACAGGAAGAATCTATTATGGTAGAATAATTCTCAAAGATCACTAAAAGGACTGAGAGGTTGGAGGAATATTGATTCTCTTGTTCTTAAGCACCTTTTTTAGGGGATTCTCTATATATATTTATAGAATTCTCTCTAGGATTTTTCCACAAAATGAGAAACTATCCTTAGAATGTGATATACTAGGGTATTTATTAATCTAGTCTAAGGTTAGTAATTTCATATAGGCCTTTATCCAATTCAAAATTCCTTAGTGAACCCCATGTCTAATAATAATATAAATAGTATTAATATTTACTTGACATGCCCAACACCTACTAATAAATAAATATCACTTGTTAATTAAAATAATCATTATTTATTTCAATTATTTTTAATATATAATTTCAAAATGAACCATTAAACATGATCAATAACCCACATAGATATTTATCAATAATTAAATAATGACTGTTTATTTTTTAAATGAACGTCACTTAATTATTTTCCAAAAAATATAATAAATATTTTATTTACTAAATTATGAAACAAAAATATATTTATTATCATTCAATTCAAGTATTTATTCCACTGAACTACTCATTATTAAATAATGGTAATGATCTGATCTTGAATAGTTTTAAATCGACTCATTTGGATTAAAATTTATTCTAACTTGTTAAATTCAAAATAGAATTTTACTAGTATTTTTTATACACTTAGTGTGTGACCCTATAGGATTCTTTCTTAGAGGCATTAGGGGGAACCACCCCAATTCCTAGGTTAGTATCTAGAAACACACCAACGAACCTATAAAGAAACTAGTTAATTTTGAAATGACATAAAACCTCATACGAATGCTAATCTGTAATATAATCTCTTTATATTGATATCTCTACTCAAAAATGTTTCATTTTGGTGTCATCCACCTATGTACCCAATGTCTCATTCTTTGAATTTGATAATAGAACCTTGACACTAAACACCATGGCCATGTATTTAATGAGGTTGTTCTATTACCATCTAATTTCTTGAGATATCAACTTCTGTTAAAGATCATTAGAGACAAACCCTTTATTTCACTATTTATTAATGCAATATTACCCATGATTCACCCAATATATACTATAGAGATGCAAACATATTTCATAATGATTTTTATCATTACATAAAAGTACACATTTAATGCTATCAATTAATAATAATATCAAATTATAAGAATCAACACACATGTTCATTGATTGGAACAACCAATGGCACATATAAATGTGGATTTCTAACTAGTGGATCATGTTCTCATAATCTCCTATATTAGAAATTAGCATGGGTGTATGCCATGATAAAGTTCCTCAAAGTCCTATGAGTCTCCACCCTTGATAGTCTTTTTCATTTTTTTCCCATAAAATGATATCATCTAGCTATAGAACATATATTTAATAATATATTTGTGGCACTTATAGGTTCTCGCCATAGCGGAGAACTACTCTAACTTTTCAGTGCAACAGTTACACATAAGATATTGTCAAATTCTATGTGACATAGAAGAAAAAAATATTTTATATAAAGTTTATTAATATTAAATATAATGAATAAAAGTAATCATAAGCCACATAGATTTTTGTTCTAGGGAACCAAGTCAAATAGACTCTCATGTTCACTTGATCCAATTGATAACAACCTTCAGTCTGCTAGATCTCACGTGATACCCATGATTCTATTGAGGGAATGCATTAGTAAAGGGGTTCTCCGTGTTTTATTTCAGGGAAACTCTTCTCACTGCAACTTCACCCCTCTTAGAAAAATACTCAAGTGGTGATACTTTAATAGTATATTATTTGTCCATTAATTTGACCTTGGATCCTTTTTGAAATATACTACTATAGTACTATCACAATATAATGTGATAAGTTCATTACTACTAGGAACTAAATAAATTTATTAGATAAAGTTTTATATCAAAATATAATCTTTGGATACATCAGAAGTTAATATATACTTGTACTTTGTTATAGAATCAATGAAAACTGGTTTCCTTGAAACATTAAATATCATTGTTCCTCCATTGAGACTAAATTCACATCTTATCTATTCCTTCAGATAATTTTGATCTATCTGAAAGCTAGAATATTTATAACCCCTAATGAAAAACAACTTGTCTCCTGCATATACCCAGAACATATCCTTAGTTTACCTCGGAAAGATAGGGATAGACTTGACATCATATCAATATTGTTTACCTGGATCAGCATGGTATATTCCTACCATGATCAAGGCATAGGAAACATTAAGTCTAGTATGTAACATGGAATATATGATTTGTCCTGTCTTAGGTGCATATGGGATATTACTTATTCTCCATTTTCCTATTATGTCTAATGACACATTTTTTAGAAAGTTGTGTACCATGTTACATTGGAAATAAACCCAAAATGGATTGTTCTATACTAAATATATTTATTATATATTTAATGTATGTACTTTCTCTTAGTAAAAAATATTCTTGGATCTATCAAAAATTAACAAGATTTCAAGTATGTAGGCCTCTTCACCCAAGTATTTCATGGATAATAACTTGTTTAACTAATACTTAACTAACTATAAGATTAGTATGTCATTTACAATAAATAAATTTTCATCAACCTATATTACTACGATAACAATCGAACTCCCACCAAAGTTCTTGTAAACACATGTATAACATTCATTTTAATCAAACCAAATTATTTTACAGCTTCATTGAATCAAATGCTTCATGAAATAGATTCTTGCTTTAATCCATAAATGAATATCTATAACTTACATACCCTTTTGTCATTATATAGAGTCATAAAACCTTATAGTTGTTTCTTATAGACATATTCTTGAAGGTTATCATTATGGAAGGTTGTTTTGAAATCCGTCATTCAAAACTCATAGTCATAGAAAGATGATATATTGAGTATAATTCTAATGAATTTAATCATGGATACAAGATAAAAGGTTTCATAGTAGTAAAAAATTTCATTCTATTTAAACCCTTTAGCCACTGGTCATTCTTTAAAGGTATTCACTTTACCTTCCATATCAAGTTTTATCTTGAATACTCATCTAAACAAAACAAGATTTACACAAAAAAATGGGTCAAATAGAACCCAAACTTGGTTCTGATATAAACAATCCATCTTAGAATTCATGTATTGTATCCATCATGTAACTTATGATATCTCTTCAACCTTTTATAATAAAATAGATCATTATTTTCAATAAATAATGATTCACCATCATTGGTGACTAGAAATCCATCTCTCTAGTTCTATAATCTCTCTAGTTCTATAAACTCTCTAGTGCTCCTATACAATTCTTATGTTTCAGGAGAAATATCTTCTATGGTGTCCTATGGAATGTATTTATCTACCAACTCTTGTGTATCTTTCAAATAAACTTCTTCAAAGTCAATTTATCTCCCACTATACTTCTTAGGCATGTATTCTCACTGAAGAAGAATTAATTTCCTCATGAATTTCACCTTCTTATATGAGGTTTTGTATCGACAGTATCTCCTTGTTTCTTTGGTATTCCCTGTAAAGATAGACTTCATGCGTTGGGGTGCTATTTTTTCCCTAATTTAGCCTCAACCAACACCTTGAATCCCCATGCATGATTATATTATAAAACAAGTTTATTTCCACTCCATAACTCAAAGTGAATTCTATTTGGCACTTTTCTTGTACTCATTTTAGTATATATGTGCAATGTGTGATTCATATCCCTAAAAGGATAAAGGAATATTGGTGTTAATCATTATCGACCTCACCATTTCAAGAAATTTATGGTTCCTCCTATTACTAAAACAATTCCACTGTTGTGTACAAGGTAGAGTGAGTTGAGATAGAATCTCATACTCCTATAGAAGGTTGATAAACATGGTGTTAAAATATTTACCACCTTGATTAGATCTAATCTTATTTATGTATTTCCAAGTTGATTCTCTACTTTATTCTTGAATTATTTGAATTTATCAAAGAACTAGGACTTAAACCTCATCAAATAAATATAAATATATCTATTCAATTCATAGGTAAAAATTATAAAATACTAATTACCACCTCTATACCCTTCTAGAAAATTTCCAAACACACTAGTATGAACCAATTGTTCCATGTCTAAAAAATAGTGGTTTTGTCTTCCTCCCTTATAAACAATCAAGACATATTTCAATTGGTTTTAGATCAAAGGATTATAAATAACCATCATGATAGATTTGTATATGAAAATTTTCTTTTACATGACAAAGATAGTGATATCATAACTAAGTGATAAATTAGTTATGTGAATTTTATTTATTATGAATTTTCAATATTTGGTTTTTGTAATTCAATACATAAGGACCTTTATTCATCTATTTCATACCATAAAAAATTACATTATTTTAAAAGGGGAATTATTTATTTAAAAATTTGAAAATAAAAACATCCATGTCATGTAAAGAAATAGATATCATGTTCTTAGTAACACTATTTATTTAATAACATTTCATTAAAAAAAGAACTTATCATTTTGAAATAGAAGGTTGTCGTCTACTATATCCAAATCAGAAAGATGTGCTCCATTGGATGCTCAAAGATACACCTCTATTCTATAAATCTTCAAAAATAATTTTTTTACATGTATTTAGATACATATTTGAGAACCACAAGATTTATCAAATACTCAATTTGTATATATAGAAAGTTTGCACTTGATAATGAATGTGCCTTGAGCTTACCTATGCTTCTTGAACTGGGTTATGTTCTTCTTCTAGGGGAATAGATTGCCTAATTCAAAATATAATATGTTTTATTCTATTTTTTTCAATCGATATTCTTCTTATTGGAAGGGTGGTTCTCATAAGCCTTAGAATTGGAATAAGCCGTGGAGCCATTTTTCTTGTTCTTCTTTCTCTTATTCACCATAAGGACCATGAGTCTTTCACGCCCTATATCCTTATCAACCTATAAAATCAAATTAATAAGTTATGAAAGTGACTTATCATTATTTCTTATATTATAGTACATAATTAAACTGGATAAGCCTATAGGTAGTGAGAATATAAATAGATCTATGTGAATCTCATTAGGAGTCTTAAACCCTTGGATGTCGAAGCATTATATGTATCCAATAATATTGACAATTGGAGTCCCATTTGTTACTCATTCTTCAAGAATGGATGTGACTGGTGAATAGGAGATCTCATATCTCACTTGTATTTACTTCTCTAGAAAAAGGTCTTTATGATGAGATGTGATTATATATGCATTTGTATCATTATGTTTCTTTTAAATCTCACTAGACATGGTGGATAGAATGAACCAATGAATGTCCATGGAATCATTCATATGTTTTAGGTAGAGAGATAATTCTTCCTCACTAGCCTCTTTAGCTAGCATCTCAGAAAGTGGGGTTTCCAGCATGTATAATTTCTACTCATGGAATAGTATAATGAAAAAACGACTATACCATTCCAAAAAATTTGATCCAGTAAAAAGGTCATCCTTATCTACTATATATCAAAGTGATAGACTATACCTCTTGTGGATTTCAATTTTTAAAACAATCAAGAGAATAATTTTAGTATATTATCTGGATTAAAGAAATTAGATAAATAAATTTTAAATTTATTAATATCCTACTATTTATTTTAAGGATTTTATGTATGTGTAAGTTTTCCAATGACATTTAATTAAAGCTCCTTGATCTTCTGAGTGGTCTCCCAAATACTAAAATCCAATATAAGGATTTTCTCAACCCTTTACTCTCAGTTATACCAAGTCCTACATTTATAGTCAATACTTGATGTGAACTAAGTTTAATTCAACCTAAACCTAATGATAAAATTCCCTGATAATTGAAAGCACCCCGACTTGGGATGGTTAAGAAATTTAAAATATTAGTTCAATTTTAAATTACATAGTGGAAGGTTATACCGACATAATATAATTATTTGAAGGATTTTATTATTCATAAATTACCCACTTTTATATTTATTACATGCTTTCTAATAGTTAAGTGGATTCACTTAAGTGATAAACCCTGTCTTGAAATAATTGTTAATAATTTAATTTATTTATTTCTATCTTGTATGCTTTGTTAAATAAATTATGTAATGTAAACTCCATCCATTAAAATAAATAAATAACCATGTAACTAGAAAAAAAATTGTATAACCATGATCTTTACCTAATAATTGGTTTATCTAATGGAAGATAAACCACATATGACCCTAGGGGGACTCCTTGAACCAATACATGCTCATAGTGTATCATTCCACCTATGATCTTGTGGACCTCCTTGATTAGTTTTGTCTTGGATTCGTACTTGAACCACCTCCACTTGCATGGTATCTCTATCTGTAACATAAGCTTTACTCACACGTAAGTGAGGGGTTTTTAAGGGTTGGTTTAGGGGGTTTATATAAAAGAAAATGTAGGCATGAAATACTTTACATAATGATAGGAGTGGATAATGTGTGGGTAATTAATTTAATTTAATAAAAATAAATTTAAAGAAAAAAAATCACATACACGGGTCTATAATCCCACGATCACCCACACACAAGAAGCGAATCAATTTTTCTAATCTAGTTATAAATTACTTCAATTTTTTGTTAATTAAGATAAATGCCTCATATTAATCAAATTTATTATATAATTAATTAATTAACTCAAATTATCTTAACTTAACAAAAACTATCCTGAAATTTCTATTACCAATAATTTTATACAAATTAAACTAATTTATATTTTTTAAAATCAACAAATTACACAAGTATACTTGGATGCAACGGCTTGTACCCATAAAAACTACCCAACATGATAGTTGTATTATGTATTCATTTATCATCTAGAATATATTTCACAGATCTTAATTTTACGGAGTGAATTTGTTAATAAATAATGTATGATCATATTTAAATTACACATCATTTGATTCTATTAGGGCACATGTATTACACTGCTTTTGGAACCATAGAGGACTTTAGTGAGAGATTCACTAAGATGGGGTGAATTGGCATATGAAACTCATTCTTATTTCCCCATTTACCCATGAAACTCTCACTTTCCTAACCAATATTGAACTCACTTGTTAGTTAGGTCACTCTTTGGTTCACATGTTAAGTGATGATGTGATCAACTGGTATACTTTTCATAGATTTATTGAAATAAGATAGATGATCACTCAATCCACATTCACTAATTATTTTCAGATATAATATAATAAAATTAAGTACATGATTCATAATATTTTTACATTGTTCACCTACATTGATCTACGTCCAAGGATCACACACCGACATTGTGTTAATGTTCCAAAATCCACAAATAAACTTTCATTCTTCAATTTAGGCTAGTTCACTCCTATGCCCGGGGCCACTCCCCTTATAATATTTAGGCTTAGCTCACTACTACCTAAGGTTCACTCACTTTTTTCTCTCCCTTTTATCACTGCTTCATAAGGGAATGTTTTTTGACTCACATGAAAATGCAAAACTTCACTTTCTGCTAATCAATTCACTTTTTGGTGCCCATCGATCTTCACATTGTACTTTTATAACAATGTTGTGAACATCACCACTATAGAAACTTCACTCTCCCTATTGAACATGTCATCAATGAATACCAACTTCCTTTAGAAGGATCTGAAATGATCTTTAAACACTTTATGTATAGTTATCTTAATGTGAATTCCCAATATGCTCTTGCACACAACACTTCACTATTTTTGACAACTCCTGTACTTTTTCACAACTCCTCAATTTTTGAACTAATTGTTTTATGTATCAAAACTCAATATTTTTATATAACTATTGTTGTGTTCTGAAACTACCAACATTCCTTCAACTTTTCATGTGTCATAGAACTCACAAATTTCATGAGATTTTAGTTTTCCATGAAAATACAATGGTCTTTATAGTAATATGAAATTTTATTTTCACACAAATCATGTTAGTGTGAATTAATTCACAAAACTCATTTGGTCAAACTGACACAAGACCTTTCTTAACATAACTCATGTTCTCATGAATTCTTCACATATGAAACAATTTTTCACAACTCTTGCATCAATAATATACTTTAGATATTCAAAAATATTATCATTATCAAATTAGGGGTAGCTAAAAATTTATATATATAGATTTCTATTCTCAAAACTGAATTTCATTCCACCAACCATGTGAGAAACATTTTCGGTTTCTTGAACTTCCCCGACTTGATTTCACATTGAGTAGATAACTCATCATCATAGTTAAACTCGGTCTATATTTCCTATATTAATTCACCTCTATGTTCTTTATTCAATTACACCTTTATGAACTTCCAAAAATTCATGAAAACTTTTAATTTTCCAAATATTAACAAGGAGGCTTCAAAACACCACTTTTGTGATCTTTAAAACACCACTTTTGGGAAATTTTTCACATGTTTGGAAAATTTCCTCATTGAAAAATGAATTCTAGAACTTCATAACTTTTCCATTTTTTTATGAGTTCATCCTAAATATTTATTTTTTTTAAAACTTCATAAAAATCCTTCTTCCTTTTATAAAACATTTTCACTTTCATGAAAATCCTTTTCCATATTTTTATGAGGCAACTATGAATATTCACTTACGCGAGACTTCAAAAAAATATTGATGTCTTTCCAATAACTTTTTAACTTTCATGAAAATACTTCCTTTTATAATTTTCATGAGATGTAATGGAATAACCATGTTTATACAAGTTATGATTTGTTTAAGTATTCTTCATTTGTTGCATTTTCTTACACCAAATTCCCACATGAACTCAAAAACTTCAAGATTGATTCCTCTATGAATATATTAAAGTCTTTATAGCCATGTAAATTCTACATGAAATTTTTAGGATACTTCCTTTTTGGGGTGATCTTATTTCTTTAATTCCTTTAACCCATCTCTCAGTATGATCATAGTCAACATTTCAGGCTCTCACATTGCTTCATGAAATCCATCATTTTCACTTTATTGGGAACGTCACCATCTCGTGAAACTACCACCTCTGTCCCTTTATTGCTAACACCACCATATCTTGCAACTATTGACATGGTTAATAGAAAATCTAGTGTTCTCCAACACATCATGTAAATGGAAAAATCACATCCATCATACCAACTTACATGGGTTGATAGTTGTAGGATGACAAATAATCTAACACACAACACATAGAGACATAAATTATCATTGGGGTCTAAAAATATCCCACTTTGGATTTATTGAAAACACTTTAATGAGTATTTTTCCTCTGTATCTATGACTCCTAATAAAAATTTCTTGATACCAACTTACCATGAAAACCAATACCAATTATAAGTTAATGTTGGTGATCAATATCAACTATTTCAAAATATGTGGCACATGAGAAGACTACTTCTTCAACCCCACAGTAAAATTAATTTCATCATCAAATCAAACCATGATTTATCTTCATTGAATAACTACTTATGCACCATCATATTTATATACCTCACTTCCTAATCTTCCATGAAGGGATAGGTAGGAACACACATGGATTCTTGATCCTTTCTTCTTCGGATAAAAACATTTCAAGGATTCATGATCCTTTACTATCACCCTTTGACATAAAATACAAAGAATAATTTTCACCATATAAACTTGATATAGAATCCTAAGAAAACTCTTACCTTGGGAAATAATGATATAAAAATTTAGAGCATTTATCCCCCCTGTTTACTTGATGTCTGAAAACATAATCATTCATCCTTCGATGCTATTCATACAATTCATTATTCTAATGAACTCTTTCTCCTTTTACCAATTATGTGTGTGTGGGTAATTCTACTTACACACCTTTTTAAATATAGTCCTATTACCCAATAAGAAGATACATTAAATCCTCAATGATATAGAAATCCTCCTCCTGACAGGCCCACTGGTTAGGCCCACAAATTCACTTTTTCTCAAGTATTATTTATTCAAATTTTATTGTAAATTTTAAACACCTATAAAACTCAAAAACATCTTTTATTTTTTATTGATATGAAAATAAAATTTATTGGGTGAACTCACCACTTACCAATGCACTATCAAAAAAACCTCTAAGACTAATGAGTTGATACTCGGTGTAGGAAAAAAGAGATAAATTTAAAAACACTATTGATATACATTACACTCACTTAAATTAGTACATATAAAGAATCTAAATAACATAATCTTCTTCCAAGTAATTATTCAAGATTTATTCTTCTTCTCTCGACACCAAGATAATTCCATATGTTAAAATTGATACCATTTATTACAAATACCCACATGATGGATGATACCATTCATTGAATATTTCATGATATCAAATGTGGAAATGATGACTAATTAGTTCATATTTCAAGATCACTTTCCAAACTATACTTGATAAGTGATTTATTCTCCCATTCATAGAGTGTCTTTCCTTATTTGTTTGGGAAACCATCTTTCAAATGTTTGTCTCAAAAGTCCCCCTAACATGTTAATGCATGATCCCAATTATTGTGAATCCTCATTAATAATATGACTCTTTTTTTTCTCATTCATTATAATTATAGATATATAAAAATTTATGCTTTTACTGATTTGAATTAGTTATAACTCTTGATTATATCACAACATCGCTTTAAATCTCTTGATATAACTTCCTCATGGATCATATCTCCCCTAAAACCTAAAACACTTCAATAGTATTTAATAGCTTTTAAACACATGGGTAGAGGGTATGTTTCACTTTATCATGTTAAGAAATGAATTTGGTCTAGATAAACCAACCCTTTATTATCACACTTTTCTTTTCCCCATTTCAAATTCGAGGAAAGAAATTTCATCACCTCATCAACCTCTTATTATTATTCCTAATAATTTTTCATAGAAAGCTTCTTCAGTGCCTTATAAGTGACTCTACTTTGAATGATGTCACTTAAAAAAACATTATCTTGAATGTTTTCTTCATACTTAACCTTTTTTGGCTTGGTAATTTCCTCTTATGTACAGTCCAACTCATAAAAACTTCTTCCTTAGGTACTATTACCAACAAGGACCTCCTCACACTTTATTAATTATGTAACAACCTAGAATTTTATCAATGAAATTTCACTTCTTATGATTATGTTATATGGCATAAAAAAATAAAGGGCATAGAGAACCAAATGAAAATAACATTATCAAAAGTGAAGAATCAAATTAGTGGTATTTATATAAATTAAGGAACCTATACCAATTGAATAGTAACCTCATAGTTGAAATAGTAACATGACCATTAGGAATAGTAATCTGGTCAATATAATAGTAACATCACCTATGAAAGTATAAACAAAATTTACACATCTTATAAATGAAAATATGATATAATTATATCATAGTATAAGTAAATAAATGTTTTAAAAATAATAAATTAAGTGTTGATAAACGTAAATTTATATTTACAATTTTTTATTAATATAATTATTTAAATAAAAATTTATTTTCATAAATTAGATTCATAAATTAATATTATGGTGTTTTATAAATATAATATAATTTTATTAGACCTTAATTAATTTTTCAAAGGGTCAAAAATCAATTAAAATATTAAAATTGGTATTTTTCATATAAATAATGATTTTATAGAAAAATAAAATTATAATATTTGAAAATTATTTTTATAAAATGGATTCCATTTATGATATCTACACATATAACATAGTTGGGGTGAATTTTTAGAATTTTTATAAAATAATTGATTTCTGTGACTAGTGAAATATGGTAATTTAGGGTATAAGATAAATACATGAATATTTGAGTCATGGATGATGTATAGATGATCAAAGCACAATAATCTATAAAAATGATTCATTATTACACATATTTAGTGATAATTATTACCACTATTGATTTTTCTGATCCAAAATAATAAACTAATGAATATAATGATAAAAAATACCCCTATCCTCCCCCTATAAATACCACCCTCTCCACCTATTCTATTAATACCTTAAAAGCCTTGTATCCTATATAAATTCTCCCTAATTATCTTCCTAATACTATTCCCCACTTCTAAGAACTTTTTTTCTCAAAAAAATACCAAACTCATGTTCCTAATAAAGGTTCTCAAGGAGAAGATTTTCAACAGGTGAAATCCCCCTTCATTCTCTTTTAATTTCTTTTATTTTATTATTATATCCTCATATACCATATAAAAAGAGAAATTATAACTCCAATATAATATATATACTTTAATTTTGTTCTGTTATTGGAATATCTACCAACAAACCTCTTCTCCTCTCCTTTTATTCTAAAAATGAAAACATCATCTGTGATGTGTTGATTCACTACCTTCATGGATGAAGAGTTTCCATTTTCCATTACCATATTCAAGACTAGTCATAAAACCATTATTATGGTGAAAAAAGAATTTAATATTCATATTATAACTTTTTAAAAATTATGGAACTAATTTATAAATATAATATTTAAGAAAACGAAATTATTTCATGATGGATGGAAAACCCCCAAAATAAACTAAACAAATTATCATTAAAATTTTATCTAATGAATAATTATCATATAAAAATGATATATAATACCATTTAAACACATTATGTTCATTAATAACATATAATTTCAATTTTGGAGAATTAATCTCATTTTCCATGAACTCTCATACTAGTATATGTGTGAAACAATAATGAAAACCAAGAAAAAACACTCCCGAAACGATGAAATTGAACTCTATAACTCATAAAATGGCCATAAATGAACTTAATAAAATTATAATAAATCAAATAAATGTAGAATATGTTCTAGATTTATTAATTAATAAATTAAATTGTATTATCGATGATATTAAGTGCAGTTGAGGAAAGCATTGGAACATAAGCTAAGAGGATTATTGAACCCAACTCCTTTACTATAGGTCATACCTTCTCATCCCAAATTTCAGGGTGGATAATTCTTTAATATTCCTTATATATTATTTCATTATTCTTACCTATTTTTTTTTGATATACATGTTTACAACTTATTTTTATGACAAATATATAGATTTTTCAAAACAACTCTTCTTTCCAAAACACATCTTGACTCCTCTAGAGATGGTTTCTTCTACACTCAAGATTAATGATTCTTATACCAAGTATGTTTTTACTTTTTTCTTTTGGGAACCCCAAATTTTATTCATGAAATTATAATTTATGAAATTATTATGAAACCCATTCCATTCCATGGGTTATTTTATGACTATGATTTCTATAAGTTCTTTGTGGCATGCATGATTATGTAAATGTTTCGATGTAATGGGTGGGCCCAAAATGATATATCCCTCCAATACATTAGGTAATATTATTTATCTCACGTGAAAATGTAAAATATATGTTGAAGTGATGCTATATTTTTTCAAAATGTTGATTTTATGGTTATAAACATATGTTATGTGTGAACATGATGTTATCTTTATTCAAAATAATGTGTGGTCTTTTGACCACTAAGACATGATGTTTGATTTTTATGCATTTCCACTTTCAATGCATTTATTTTATGTTTCTTCTCATTATTGTGATAATAATATTATTCTTATATCATGATTATTATTATTATTATTAATCGGGTTTTATTGATTCATGTATTTATTCATCCTATTTCTGGGATTTTAGCTCACCCCTTTCTTTAATGTATATCCTTAGGTGATTACTTGTACTAAGAATAAAGTGATATTTTAAGGATAAAGATTGGGGATTTAAATAAATTTTTATGTTTTATTATGTTCAAATTATTTATGGTACTAATTTTCCCAATACAATAAACCTTGGGATCCTAGTTTTGTAATGCTATAATGTTTTTTATCTTTAAAATGATGTAATAATCATGTAAGAAAAATTAGGTTCACTATAAATTGGATCCTTCTTATCTACATATTTTCGTAGCTCTATTTATCCCTGTATTATTTATCATATTTCATATCCCATGTCCTTTTTGTTATATATATTTCACATTAATGTCTTTTGAAGTCTGTTTGGTTTTCCAAATATTCTTATTTTCTTTATAAAAACAATAATATTCAATGACTGATTTAGAACTTCAATTTATACCACTATTTTCTCTTTTCTTGGGAACTCCCAAGGTTGTATTCATATCTTTCTTAATGGTATATTTTACAAAACCACTTAGGCATTCCTTTTTTCTATTCTCTTTTACAGTTAATAGAGCCACATTAGACATTTCCTTCCCTGGTGGATACTTTATTTCATGTTCATCCATATTTCTCATAGCTTGAGCATCTTCTTTATTTTTATTCTATAATTTTTTAATTCTCTCTAGGATGGATTCCTTGAGTAAACTAATATTGTTTCTCGATTCACCTCTTATAGAGATCCATTCAATTCCTCTATATTAGTAAATCAGATCTCTAGCTTAATAGACTTTCTAATAGTGAAAAAATTATTCTTGTTAGTTATAGAAATGGAAGATTTCCAAGTGACACATTTGGTTCCTTTTTTTCTAAAATTATAGGCCATATAACCCTGATTATAAAAAACAAAGAATCTCCTATAATAACCATACATTGTATAGTCACACCTCAATTGAGATATTTTTGCATAATATTTCCTTCTTCCTTTAGACCCTTTGGAATCTAGGCAGACACCCGTGGTATGTCCGATGATTACACAATAGTAGCACCTAGTGGATATCTTACTATTATAGTTATCTCATTTAGATTTGGAAATATTATTTTGATTACTTATTGACTCCAGATTCCCACATTTGTGAACTCTACTTATTGATTCTCTCATAGGAGGGATCATTATCTTATCATTTGAGGTTTTTAACCTCCTTTAGATCTCTTTGATATTCTCATCATTCTCATTCAGTTGGGTAGTCATATTCCTTATAATTTACCTTTATTATTTTTTGAATTTTAACCTCTCTTCCAGTTGAGTTTTAAGAGGTATAATGCAACCTTTTAACTCCTTATCTATATCCATTTTATTTTCCACTTTATATTAAAGTTATTTATGTAAGTCAATTTAAAACTCCATTTTTTCACACATCCTTAAAATTTCATCATCCAGTCCAACCATTACTTTCCATATCCTTTGGTTCTCCTCAACCAACTCTACCATGTTTGCAACCAATTAATCCTTATTGGATCTCAAATTTTGACCCTACTTTTAGTCAAGGATCCAATATTTGGAACAAGCTTTATACTTTATCAATTTGGAAGAAATATCCTCTATTTAATTGTATTGGGTATCATTTTATATGTCTTATTTGAGGATACATCAATTAGTACTTGACTGGGGATTCTTAATTTGTCAACCACAATTTTTATCACTTCAACATAGATCTCTTGGTATTCATTATTCTTTCTTAACTCCATGTTTCCTTCCTTCATCCCCAAATCGTGCTCCTCAAATATTTAAAATGATTCTCTCTTTGGATCTCTTGATATCTCATCATATTCCATAGTTCCAACATCACTTTTCATATTAGGCTCCATGGATAGTCCTACAGTATCATTTTATACACAAGTAGATACACATTCAAATCTATATGTACATTCTATTTTTGAGTTTTTGGGTTTTTTATCTTAATCCCACACTTCTTAGAGACTGTTTCGTTATATGGAATTCCTTTGGTTTTCTGCTTCTTCTTAAGATTCTTTCTATTTACCATGTTATATGGGAAGAATAGATTTCAACCGAAAAAACGGATCATATCAATTAAGAAAAAAATATAATAAGATAAACATACCCCTTGATTCTAATTTTTTGACACACATAGTACTTTAGTGAGATATTTACTAATTTGGGGTGAATCAGGGTATCAAAACTCATTATCATTTCCCCACATACCCATGAAACCCTCACTCCCTTTAATGATATTAACCTCAATTGATAGTATGTTCACTCTTTTGTTCACCTGTAAAGTGATGATCTAATGAACTGGTACTCATACCTTATCCTCGCTCTTATAAGATAAATGATGGCTAAATCCACATACACTTATTATCATCCAATGAAATATAAGAAACCCAAGAAAACAAGACACAATAATTTTACTTACCTCTCCCGTACTGAGTTATGTAAAAGGATAATATATTGATTTTGTGTCAATGTGCCAAAATACACTAATAAATTTTTAGTTGTAGATTTAGGCTAGGTCACTCCTATTCCCGGGGTCACTCACCTTACATGATTTAGTGTTAGATCACTACCACCCAAGTTTCACTCCCTTTTTCCTCTACCTTTGATAAATACTTCAAGAGGGAATGTTTTTTGACTCAAAAACGAATGTATGACTTTACTTTTAGGGAGTTGATATAATAATTAGTTCCCAATGATCTTTACACTACTCTTTTATAACTTGGTTATGAACATCACCATTGTATCAGCTTCACTTTCTCTATTGAACATGTCTTCAAGGAATACCAAATTCCATTAGAGAGGCCTGCAATGAGTCCCAAACACTTTCTATACCATTTTCTCTATGTGAATTCCCAAAAATATCTTGCACGCAACTCTTCACTATTTCTTAAAACTCTTATACTTTCATAAAACTCATCATTTTTCATGCATCTCACATTGTGTCATGTAACTCATCACTTTCTCACAACTATTATTATGTGGAAAATCTCACAACCTTCACACAACTTTCCTTGGGGTGTGAAGTCCCAACATTCATGAGACATTTCTCTCTCATGAATCCCTCGTAGTCTATATAGACACAAGTTCATTTATTTTCAAAAAACTGATGCTATCATTAATGAATTTTCAAAACATTCTTGGTAAAACTGACACAAGACATTTCTTCAGGAAACTTATATTTTCATGAATGCTTCATCTAAAAAATACCTTCAAAAAACTCTTTAATGAATCAAACCCTATGAATCCTAAATAAATCTAGATTTCTCAAATTAGGTGGGTAACCACCTATTTATAGATATGGTCAACCCTTCGTGAAATTGTCGTACAATCCACCAACCTTGCATAAAATTTTTCAGATTTATTGAACTTCCACAATTTTATATTAACTTTATCACGTAACTCGCCATCATTATGAAATTCCATTTTTATATTTAGGGGCTATGCACCTCTATCATCTTAATGTAAATCCACCTTTATGAACTCTCTATGATTTTTTAAAAACCTTTCACTTTCCAAATATGTAAAAGGAACCATTAAAACACCACTTTCATGGAATTGAGTGCATATTCATGCAAATTTTCATCTTCATGAAAATATTTCATTAAATTTGTGCCTTTCCCATTTTTAGATGATTCCATCTAAAATATTAAATTTTAGGAAACATTACAAAAATACTTCTTCCTTTCATACAACTTTTCACTTGCTTGAAAATCCTTCCCTTTATATATTTCAAAGTGGCAACAATGAATATTCCCTTATATAAAACTTTATGAAACTATTGTTGTCTTCCATGAAACGTTTTCACTTGCATGAAAATACGTCCTTTTTCATTTTTCTTGAGATGGCTTGGAATCACCATGTTCATGAAAATTCTAATTTGTGTTGTTATTCTTACTTTGCATCTTTTTCCTGTTCCAAATTCCCACACACCCTCAAACACTTCCAGAACTATTTCACTATAAATATATCAAGGTCTTCACGGTCCTAAAACTTCTCCATGAAATTTCCATGATGTATCCTGGTATGGGTGCTCCTCTTTCTTAAATATCTTTAACATGTCACTCAGTATGATCACGATCGACATTCTAGTCTTGAACATTACTTCCAAAAATATTCTACTTTACCACCTCTTTACATTTCTCAAGAACATCATTGTCTCGTGAAAATATTGAAATAGTGAACAGTAAATCCAACATGCTCCACCACACCATGTCAATGGAAACACCACATCTTACACACCAACTTACAATGGTTGATAGTGATAGGCTTTTCAATTAATCCAACACATAACATCTGAAAACACCAATTATAATTGGTGCCTAAAAACTACAAGTTATGACCAAACACATCTTGTTGTTCATAATTTAACATAGAAATTAATTTCATATATATAATTAATAATCCTATCCCATGACATTTACTATCAAATAAATGACATATTAAGCACATGTAAATAGGTTTAATTATATAATTAATTTCTCTCCCCACATTAAATTAAATAAATAAGGTATACAAAGTTACATGATGTGTACTGGAGCTATGCACATGAGCCTCAGCCCAATTGGTGAGGACTCCTTAAGTTCATCCAAGAGACCTGGGATCAAATCCAAGCGGAGGCTAATTTCCAGTACTATAGTAGTACTGTAGTTGTACTATATCATTACTGTAGCAAGGACTGTAGCAGGTACTGTAACAGGAACTATGGCAGGAACTGTAGCAGGAACTGTGTAGAACTTTAGCATGTACTATAGCAAGAACTGTAGCAGGAACTGTTTGGCACTATAGTAGCCAGGAATATTCCCCCGTTTGGGCCTTCGGGCCACCGATTTTGTCCCCGAGTCCTTTAAGGCCTTCGGGCCACCCATGCCTTTGGGTAAGTAAGGCCTTCAGGCCACCTTAAGTGCAAATGCAAACCAGACAACGTACAAGGAATAAGCTCCAGAAGGAGGAGGAGCAAGGAGCATTCACCATAGCATAAGTTAAATGGATTGCAAGAATGAGAGGGTATGGCACCTACCATCGGGACAAGCATGTGCATGAACGGGAAAGCCTATCCGAACAGCCGTACAAAGGTGGAGAGTTGATTTCATGATGAAGATACTGGGGAGGAGAAGTTCCAAGTAGTGAGTCTGGGTTGTATGTAATGTTTGAAGCCTAGGGGAAATGGATTCCTATAAGGCCTACGGTCCATGTAATACTTACGCCTACAGGCCTTGTAAGGGTTCCACATCACCCCTTGAAAGGTGGACTATCAAAAATCAATAAAAAATGAATCCCTTCAGGCCATTGGTGGAGTGCACTGGAGCTACGCATCATATAATATCTTTTTCCCATGTATAAAACACATGATTAGGGACTGTGCTTGTTTGATGGTCATGGAAATGCATAAGGTACACAATTTTTACACTAAATACATGTCATGTGACAATGAAGTTTCATGGATTTTGAGCCCCCATAATGTGTAGTAACTACATTACAGGGATTGGAAACTCATGTTTACTACTATAAAAAACATAGACAACACTACAAGTAAGAAAGTTACACAATGTGTAGTCCAGTCAAACTATAAGCTAGACTAGATTGTTCAATATATGGTGTGAATTAAATTCATTTTGTGTGTATTGAGTGCATGAAGACCCAATTTTAATGTGAGTAATACTGATTCAGTAAACAAGGGTACATGATGTGTACCTTCAAGTTACACTTTGTATACTTTTTTTGTATTCTTCCATAACCCTCGGAATCTCTTGATGCATTCTTCAGATATTCTTTGTGTTCATTTAACCTTTTCTTTATTATATAATCTAAAAAAGAATTAAGCAGAAAAATTCAATGTTTGGAATTAAAGAACAAATAATCTAGACCTAAAACTAATGAAAAATTCATATGATCAATCAATGAATAATAAATAATTGTAAATTAATTATACGACCACTCTAATACCACGTAAATGTTCTAGGTATAGTGAAGAATCCTATTAGGAATAGCCAACTTTTATTTTTTCCATAATTCATGAATAATCTTGAATGTAAATTCTGAAGAATATCATGTCAAGCAAAATTAAATCTAAGATTAATTGACTTGTTAAAGCTAGAACCAGAACATATTATCATCACATATAATTTATAATTAATTTATAGATGGATTTATAATTACCATGAATTATATTTCTTTCTTTATTTATGATTTTATTATTTTCCTTTATCACACCATCATTTCATGACAGGATCCAAGTGTAGAATCCCACTAGCGGTGATCCAAACATGCACTAAAATCGTGAAAAGTCATCATAGAATATTTGGGTTATAGCAAGGAAAGTTTTGATCACTTTCATCATTCACAGTTGATTGTAGGATGAACCTCTTCATGGATGAAGGACTCTCAAATATCTCTTGAGGCCTTGAGAGTTTGCAAAAGAATTTTTTCTCTTATTATTGAGTTTATTCTTAAGAGGATTATCTAGAGGGATTCTGAGAATTATCTCTAGTTTTTTTGTGAACAACAAGAAACTAACCCTCCAATGTGAAATAATTAGATATTTATAGATTTAATCTTAGGTCGGTAATTACACATAGCCCATAGATAATTCCATATTACTTAGAAAACCTCAGGTCAAATAATAAGATAAATAATATTATTATTTTCTTGAAATGAACAACTCCTACAGATAAATAAATACAATTTATAAAATAAATAAATCATTATTTATTTAAATGATATTTATTATATTATTTCCATCTTGACAATAATGACTTTGGATTTTAATATATTTTTTTCCTCTAATTATATCAAATTTGTTCAATAGCATGCTCCATAGGCAACACCAAACTAAAATGAACGAATGATGTGTGTGTGTGTTATAAATATTAAATATGGACACAAAAAATAGCCATTGAATTAGTGTTTATGAATAGGATTAAGTAAATTTCCAAATCTATTAATATATATAAAGGTAATTTTATATTAATTTACTGAGTTTATTTTTGTGCTTAAGAAAAAAAAATTATGAACTGTACTTTTTACAAAAGAAAAGTAAGTATATTATTGATAAATTGTGATGTTAATAAAATATGATATTTATTAATTAATTCTAGACTAATTAGTTTGTTATAGAACTTAATAATAAGAATGAATAGTGTTTAAAAAAATTTCCATTAAAACCGATTTTTCTCTATGCTTTACATTTTTATCTAGTAGTTAAATTTAAATATATTAAACTTTTAAATTAATAAAATAAACTTCATTTTTTTTAAATCATGGAAATATTAAATTAGGATAAATTTTTTGTATTTTTTTAGAAATATTGATTTTAATTTGAATTGTGTGAGATGTCGTATTCACAAATATTATGTGTTTTATGGAATTATTAGTCTATCAGTATGAAATGGAAACTCATGAAACGTTTTTATACAAAAAATATGTATTTTATAGTTGAATTTATAATTTTCAAAATGTTTTTTTTATTTTGGAAGACCATATTTTACATTTTAGAACATAAGTTATATTTTTCAAAAAAATATGTTTTAATATGTTATACATTTTATATTTTAAAATTAATTTTTTAAAATTATAGAAAATAAATCAAATAAAATGAGTTTTAGATTTTGAATACATAGGTACAAATAATGTAACAATTTCCTTTTTTTTGTAATAAAGGATAAGTTAACTTAGGTAAAAACTAGTTACCACGGTAAAAGCTAAAATGGTAAAAGTGAAAAATCTAATGGTAATGATTTGAAAGCATGATTAAAACATGTGTGGGAATTTGTATTTTAGGAATCTATAGACCTTATAACTTATAATATACATTATTTATTAATTTGGGATCTAATTTTCTTGAGAGTGACTTCCCTTTATTGAAAAGTTTTGAGTATTTACAAAAATATCACCCCTTTGAACTTATAAAACGAGTTCTCCTTTCCTCACTTTCTCTCAAAAAAAACCCAAAATTTTAGCCAAAACTCTTCTAAAACCTATCCTAAACTTTTATAGACACCTTCTAAATGTTTTATATACGAAGAACTCTTTCCCTCAATGGCTTAACCCCCTTCTCAAAGTAGATAATCCAAGAAGTGAGGTATAAGTTCTTAACCTGCCTTTCTCATTTATATTTCTTTTTAGGTACTCCTTCAAATTTCACTAAACCATTATAAAATTATAACATAAGTATCCTTAGTATAATTATATTTTAATGTAATTATGGTACAAGAATTATTCCCCTATCCCTTTTTCATTACGAAAAACGAAAATGTAAATCATGTGTATGTGTGGACTAGTGCCTCTATAAAGTAACGTGTTCATTTTCATTCACCAGCTAATATAGATGGTTTAAAATTTTAATTTAATATATAATTATGACATATATATAACTTATTTAATGATCTAAAATGATAAATCATATTACTCTTATCTCTCATTTTATGTAAATCAAAAACATCATCCATGCGTATGTGTGGACTACCACCTTCATTGAATAGTGTGTCCCCTTATTCATTACATCCTTTCATGGATGGTTCTAAGAATGGTTTTAAAGTATAAATATGATTTCTATGATTTGAATAAGTTTATTTTAATATATATGTAATAACCTATTAAAAATATGAATAATAAACAGTCATTATAAAATTTATTGACATAAATAAAGAAGGAAAAACAATTTATTCTCACTATGTAATTGTTTCGTAATGTATAACTATGGGAAATTAATCACTTATATAATATGATATATATTTGTTTGTGTGTGTGTAAATAACTATTTATTTTTCATTGTGTAAAGGTTATATAAATATTTGAATTGTTAATAAAGAAAACACCCTTTATTGGTTAAGAATCACTAAAATATGCTTGTTATTGATTTCATATTCAAGGATAAATAATGAAACACTCATGAAAGGGAGTTGAAACTTTATAAATAACTATAGTTCACCCCTTATACTGACTTTAATGATATGTAAATGATAGAATTTTGAGGAAGAATTAATAATTACACTACTCTTACAAAAATAGATCTAAACAATCAAGATTACACTATAAGAAAAAAGGCCTTTAGTGACCACCAAAATCCATCATTAAAGGCCTAGAGTGGTCACTCAATGACTGCAAAATGGTGACTATTTTGGCCTATTTTTGTTCCCTATAGAATATTACAAATGGAGGTTCATGTATACTAGACATGGGGATCTATAGTAACTACCATCTGGAAACTTCTACAGGGATATCGGTAATGACCTACAGAGACCACCACTTAAAGGTCACTATAGGTCCCCTCGGGTGTCCTATAGCGACTGCCAAATGGTGGCTTCTGTAGCCTGAAATGAAGTCACTTAAACTGATATCATTTTTTCCTCCATAGGTATTTTTTTAAAATATATATATATAGTAGAATTAGAAAATCACAAAAACAACCCTGATTAAAATATTAAATAAATTTCTAGAGAATATATAATTTCACAAACTCACATATAAACTCACCCAATAATTTTCCATGCTTTGCCCCCAACATCTCATAACATAAAATCAATAAATTAAAAATAAAAGTTAGTACAGTAAATAAAAAATAAAAAAAATGAACAACTGAAAACTATTAGAATATTTCCATTATAACTTAGTACAATAAACAGTCCAAAGTCATTTGATTTTCCATATATAGTATCTTTAAATCATTCTTATAATATAAAACTACTTATTATTTTCATATAAAAATATTGCAAAAATTATTTAAATTTATTATAATTTTTTACATAAAAAATAATAAAAATAAGATTCTCCTATGATTTCATATCATTCGAAAGTCATTTTCTTTAGTTTTGAAATGCATGTTCTAGTATTTTTAAAACAATGAATGTATATTTCTGGTCATCTAGATAAAAAACTCAATTGATTAACACATCATCTCCTCCAACAATTTAAAAATCACTCTATGTTTATTTTTATATTATTTTAAAACAATTGGAGGTTTTTTTCTTGGTTTTGAACAAGTGATGCTTGTTTTTAATGATCATTATATAGTTAAAAACTACCTATTCAGTATATATGAGAACACAAAACATTGAATTTAATGTGTCATCTACTCTTACAAATAAAATATAATAAAAATATAATTTTCTAATGATTCCATGAAATTCATATGTTGTTTTCTATGGTTTTGACCGGCACACTCCCATTTTAGTGTTTCTAAAACACTAACAGTACATTTTCAGTCATCATGGGAAAATAACACATTTTATTGATGTTTCGTCTATTCAAACAATTAAAAAATAACTCTATTGTAATTTTAGTATTATTTCACTCCAATCAGAGGTCTTTTTCTTAGTTTTAATCCCCAAACACACATTTTTAATGGTCATTAAACTGTTAAAATTTCTTCATCCGTCTTTCAGAGTACACCGCACATCCAAATGATTTTTTGTATTCTTGTACACATTAAAAATAATACATAGATTATTTCACTATGATTTTACACCATTTTTGGTTATTTTCTATGGTTTATACCATCACATGTATGTTTTTTTTGTTTTTAAAATGCTAAAAGTGTGTTTCTAGTCATCCTAAGAAAACAACAAATCTGATTGACATTCTGTTTACTCCAATTTTTAAAAAATGACTCTGTGGATAATTTCATATAATTTCAAAACAATCAAGGTAATTTGGTTGGTTTTTACCCCCAAGATAATGTTTTTAATGGCCACCAAATCATTAAAAACTTCTTATTCAGTCCGGCCGAGCACACCGCATGTATAATTGATGTGTTGTTTTCTCGTATACATCACAAACAATACAATGAAAATTTTCATATGATTTCAAGTCATTTAGAGGTCATTTTATTTGGTTTTTAACATCACATGCATGTTTTAGTGTTTTTAAAACACTAAAAGTGTGTTTTCAATCATCCCAGGTAAATGGAATGTTCGATTCATATGCCATCTACTCCCACATTTCTAAAGTCATTATAATGTTATTTTCGGTATAATTTCACTAAAATTAGATCATTTAATTAGTTTTGACCCCCTAACACATGTTTTTAAAGGTCATTGAACCATTAAAAACTAATTCATCGATATGTTTGAGCACATCACACCTCTATTTAAATTTCTTCTACTTTTTACATATAAAAAATAATATATAAAAATGGTTTTCCTATGATTTCACATCATTCATAGATCATTTTCTATGGTTTTGACTATCACGCGAACATTTTAGTGTTTTTAAAACACTAAAAGTTCTTTTCTAGTCATCCTGAGAAAGTAACATGCATGAATGACATGTCACATGCTCTAACATTTTACAAATCACTCTACGATTATTTTTGTATCATTTCAAACCAAATGGAGGATGTTTGTTTGGGTTTGACCCCCTAACTAATTTTTTTAAAGTCCTTTAACTGTTAAAAAATTATAATTAGGTCTTTCTAAGAAAAAAACACCTCTAATGTATTTATAATCTATACATACACATCAAAAATAATATAAATATTATTTTCCTATGATTTCACATCATTCAAATGTCTTTTTTCTGGGTTTTCACCATCATATGTATGTTATAGTGTTTTTAAAACACTAAAATTTCATTTTCGATCTTCTTGAACAAACTAAACATCTGATTGGCATGTATTTAGATCAAAAATTTCAAAAATAACACTATAATTGTTTTTGTATGATTTCTCAATAATTAAAGGTTGTTTTCATGGTATTTATCCAACTAACCCACAGTTTTAAGGGAAATTAAATCGTTAAAAACTATTTATTTGGTATATATAAGAACAATGTATGTATGATTGATGTTTCATATAGTCAATACCTATCAAAAATAATATAAAGACAATTGTACTATAATTCCACATCATATAGAGGTTTTTTTTTATAGTTTTTAACATCACACTCATCTTTTAGATTTTTTCAAACACTAAAAGTGTGTTCTAGTCACCCTGAGTGCAGGACATGTATGATTAGCATTTTATCTCCTAAAACATCTCCAAAATAACTCTATGGTTATTTTTGAAAGATTTCAAGTTAATCAAAGGAAATTGTCTTGGTTTTAACCACTTGATTCACATTTTTAAGGACCATTAAACCATTAAAAACTACTTCAGTCCATCTAAGAAAATCACACATCTGATTGATGTGAACTCCACTCATACACAACAAAAATAATATAAAGATGATTTTCCTAAGATTTCATGCCACTGGGAGGTCATTTACTATGTATTTGGTTGTAACATGCATGTTTTAGCATTTTTTTAAACTCTAAATATGTGTTTCTGGTTATTTTGAGAAAATAAAACATCATGATCATGTGTATTATACTCCAAAATTTCAAACCCACTCAATGGTTTTTGTATTACAATTTTACTCCAATTGGATACATTTTTCCTAGTTTTATCCCATGCATTCTAGTATTCAAAAGCTTCCAAAACATTAAAAACTACTTATTCAGTTCGTCCAAAAACAATACATGTCTGATTGATGTGTTGTCTACTCATACATGTCATAAATAATACAATAATTATTTTCATATGATTCCATGCCATTTATAGGGCATTTTCTTGGGTTTGGAAAATTATATGAATATTTTAGTGTTTTTTATACACTAAAAAGTGATTTTCTAGTCACCCCAAGAAAAAGAAATGTATTTTTTAAATTCCATATACTTTAATAATTCGAAAATCACACTACAGTTGTTTTCATATGATTTTACAACACTTGGAGGTCCTTTACTTGGTTTTAATGCCCAGACGCATATTTTTAAAGGCCCTCAAAATTTTAAAAATTGTTTATTCAGTCATTCTAAGAACATTTCACATCTTAATCAGGTTTTGTCAACTTGTGCACATCAAATATCATAATAATATGATTTTCTAATTATTTAACATCATCAATGGGTTGTTTTTGTAGTGTTTAAAACACAAAAGGTGTGTTTATAGTCATTTGGAGTACATGAAATAACCGATTGATATTCCTTCTTCCAAAAAAATCAACAATTACTCTACGAATTTTTTCAAATGATTTTTGGAAAATCAAAGGTTTCTTTCTTGGTTTGGATCCCATAATGCGTATTTTTAAAGGCTCTCAAACCATTAAAACAAATTATTTGGTCCGTCTGAGAATATTGCGCATCCAAATTATGTGACTTATACTTTTAAAAATCAAAAATTATACAATAAATACTTTTATATGATTTAAAATCCTTCATAGGTTGTTTTATTAGGTTTTGATCATCACAGAATTGTTTTTGGTGTTTTAACACACTAAAAGTGCATTTTTTGGCATCTTGAGAAAAAAACATGTTTTATTGAAATGATTTCAGATCCAACATATTAAAATTCACCCTATATTTGTTTTATTATGATTTCCAGTCAATCATAGGACGTTTTATTTCTTTTAATCCCCTAACACATGTTTTTTATGGTGACAAAACCATTAAGAATGCTTATTTGGTTTGTCTAATCACATTGTGCTCTTGATTTATGTGACTTCTTCTCATATATGTTACAAATAATATAAATATGGTTTTCCTATGATTTAACATCATTTAGAGGTTTTCTTCTATAGTTTTGATCATTACAAACACGTTTTAGTGTCTTTAAAACACTAAAAGTGTGTTTTTTGTCATTTTGAGTAAACAACATGTCTGATTTATGTTTCATCTACTCAAAGATTTAAAAAATCACTATATAGTTGTTTTTATATTATTTCACATCAATTGGGGATTATTTTCTATTTTTTAATCCCACGAGGCATGTTTTAAAGGTTGTCAAGCTGTTAAAACTTCTTATTTGATCCATCTAAGCACACCACACATTTGATTGATGTGTATTCTACATATACACATCATATATAATACAAAGACGATTCTCCTTTGATTTCATATCATTTAAAGTTCTTTTTCCTTTATTTTGACCATTACACACACATTTTAGTGTTTTAAAAACACTAAAAGTGTGTTTCTAATCATCCCAATAAAATAGCATATTATATTGTTATTCCTTCTACCCTAAGTGTTCAAAAATAACTCTAAAGTTATTTTCCTATGATTTCAAATCTATCAAATTTTTCCCCCTTGGTTTTGACCCCTAGATACACATTATTAAAGGAAATTAAACCCTTAAAAACATCTTATTCATTCCGTCCATACACATGGAACATATGAATGACGTTTTATCTACTCATACAAAATAAAAAATATAAAAATACAAATTTTCTATGTTTCTAAGTCATTCATAGGTCATTTTTTTGGGGTTTCCTCATCAAACTCATGATTTAGTGTTTATAAAACACTAAAAGTGTGCTTTCAGTCATCCCGATAAAATACGAGTCAGATTGAAATTCTACCCACTCCAATATTTTACAAATCAATATAAATTTCTTAAATGATTTCATAGCAATTAGAGGTCTTTTTCTTTGTTCTTACCCCTAATGCATCTTTTTAAAGGCCACCAAACCATTTAAAACTAATTATTATATCGGTAGAATGACATCACACATTTAAAGGTCAATTTCTCATGTTTTGGTCGTCACACGCATATTTTAGTGTTTTTAAAATGCTAAAAGTACATTTCTATGCACCTCTAGAAAACAAGACATCCAATGGAAGTGACATCAAATCCAAAAGTTTACAAATAACTCTACAAATATTTTCAAATTATTTTTCATCCATTAAAGGTCATTTTCTTAGTTTTGACCCCCCCCCCCCCACCACCACCACCACCACCACCACCACCAACCCGATGCACATTTTTAAAGGCAATCAAACCGTTAAAACTGTTTATTAGGTCCATCCAAGAATTTCACATGTATTATTATCATTTTATCTACTCATAAAAATCATAAATAATAAAAACATGGTATTTTATATGATTTCACATCATTTAGAGGCCAGTTTTTGGTTTTTACCATAAAACACACGTTTTAGTATTTTTAAAACACTAAAAGTGTTTTTTCAGTCATCCTGAGAAAAAAACATCCTTTATTGATGGTTCATTTTCTTAAAAATTTTAAAAATGACTCTATGGTTTCTTCATATTTTTTTACATCAATCAAAAGTTTTTTTTTGATTTGACCCCATGATGAATATTTTTAAAGGCCTCCAAAGACTTAAAATACATTAATTTGATCTGTCCAAGCACACTACACATTCTATTGGTATACGTCTACTCATACACATCACAATATAAAGATGATTTTCTTATTATTTTATGTTTTTAGAGGTATTTTCCCTAGATTTTGGTCGTCACACACACATTTTAGTGTTTTAAAAACACCAAAAAAGTCTATTTTCAGTAACCTCAAGAAAACAACACATATAATTGATGTGTTTTCTACTCTATAATTTCACATATAACTCTATGGTTGTTTTATTAAGTTTTCATAGAAATTAGGTCCCATTTTCATGGTTTTTACCTGATGAAACATGTTTTAGAATGTCATTAAAATGTTAAAAACTTCCTATTTGGTTCATCCGAGCAAACCACGCATCCGGTTAACTTTTCATTTATTTATACTAACACATTCCTATCATGGGATGTGACAAAAAAATATTTCCTAAGTCAAAATGAAGTAAATTGGTTAACTTGGGATGTATCTTGAGAGGAGTTCACAACAATAATGTTTTTCACTTAAATTTTAGAAATAATTAGAGGTTTTTTTGAAGTTGTTTTAGTTTAAAAAGAAATTAAAGTAATGAAACAAATGAAATAAATTAAAAAAAATATTGAAAACAAATTGACAATGAATGTGATTTGAAACAACAGTATGAAATGGGTGATCAGGTCAGGATCAGTTTTTTGATTGTAATGCTATCGTAGTTCCAATTTATCCAATCATCTTCTACAAATTTAATTAATGTGAGATTCAACGATCGCTTCTTCTCAATTATTTAGTCAATGGTGATGGTGAGAGTAAACCTTAAAAATATCACATATCAATCAACTATCCTTACTATGTTCAAAATAGTTGTATCAAATACCCTCAATTGACTTATGTAATTCCAAATTGGGTCTTGTTTATCCCAAACAATCAGGAATAATCACTACTTCTCCCACGTATACTGACAATCAATGAGTACTTCACCACTAAACCCTAATCTATTTAATATTATATATACCAAAACCTAATGGAGGTATAAAATTATCATTGACCAAATCAATAATAGTAGCATAATATAAAACCAAATATGATCATACCTGATAATAAAACTCATTGTTCGAAATTGAAACCAACTTTTCAAAAGAGATAAAAGATCTTATAATATTAAGTGCATGAACTCAAGCATTAAAAAATGAAAAATCTATCTTTAACAAATAACTCATATTATTACCCATCCATGTTAAGGGAATACATGAATAAGGGGGAATAAAAAGACATTACATAAAACAAAAATAAGTAAATAGGATAAAGAAAGAACAAAAAAAATTCTTCCAGAATCTGTCCACCAAACGTTTTCGTCAGTTATGCCAACCAGAATAACAAAAATTACCAAGTTCCCTTATTAAAAGTTTTTCAAAATGAATTTTTATATCGACAGTAGAAATTTCAAAAATTTGAACATGTTTATTGGGATTTATGACCAAATTACTAAATTTCACTTTTTCTGGATGACGAGACTCTTCAACATTATCTATTTAGGATCATTCAAAGAAATATTTAATGAGTGTATATCTCCATAAAATATAGTGGGTGCATTTTTATTAGAGTAATATTTAATATCCATGTATAATAACCTTATTTGGAGGTATTTAGGTTGAGATATGACTCATTAACTGAGGCAGGGTCTATTTTGTTGTCCAGACAACTTTTTCACATTGATTGATTTGTGAGGGACAATTTTTTTTAAATTGGATATTATTCCAAAAGAAAAACATTAATCCCATGCAAAAAATAATCCAAAAAAAAGTAATAATGCAATTTAGATCAAAATTTTAAAAGATATTCTCAAAATAAAGAATCTTAAGAAAACTATTAAATTTCCAGAATTAAGTAATTTTCACAAGTAATCCAAAAATTCACCAAAATACTAAAATGATGAAAATAAGTAAAAATTGATTAATTGGAAAGGATTAATTCATTTAAAAACATATAAATAATTTTTCAATTTTATCTATGTCAGATAAACATAAAAAATAATAAAAATATGATCTTCATACGATTCCATGTCATTCAAAGGTTAGTTTTTATGGTTTTAACCATCACACTCATATTTTAGTGTTTTTAAACCCTAAAAGTTTTTTCTTTTTCTTATAAATTCAATCAAACATCTAATTTATGTATAATAACCAAAAACATTTAAAAAATACTACAATTTTTTTCTTATTATTTCACAGTAATCAGAGATTATTTTCTCAGTTTCACTACTAAAAAAATGGGCAAGGGAAGCACCACCTTTCATCAACGTTAAGTAAAAAGTGCTGATAAAGTTAAATCTTTATCATCACTAATTAAAAGCACTTATAAAGGTTCCCTTTATCAGCACTAGAAAAGAACTAATAAAGGGAGCCTTTATTAGCCATAAAATTTTAGCACAGATAAAGGTAGCCTTTATCGGTGCTTTTTTAGCACTGATAAAACCATAGTCCAATATTTTATAAAATCAGGTGCATAGTATCCTCTGTTTATTGCACCATAAAGATCTCGTAGTATTGTACCCTGTGACAACTCCCCTCCCCCCTAACCCCGATCTTCTCTTTTCTGGACCTCTACCTCTAGCCCTACTCTGCTGTTATCCCTACTCCTTATCATCCCCCTCGAACCCCTTCCACAGATCCCCATCCCCATGAACCCTACTTCTCCTCCTCCCCATTGGACCCTACACCTTAAAAACCCTACTCCTCTATTTCTCAATGGTCTGCAGCTCCTTCTGTGCACCTCCTCCTCTGGCGGTCATGCCTTCCCCTCCTAACGTAGTGCAGAAGGCTCCCTGACCGCTCGACGCTTCTTCTCTCCCTCCATCGTGGGTGTGATATACTCTATGTAAGTCTCCCAATCCTCCTTTTAGGTTTATTTTTGGTAATTTCTCTACCTGCTCTACATGTTTTCTTCATTTTAATTTTCATTTGGCCAATGATTCATTGAATAATTGGTGAATGGTCATTGCACATTCCATAATTAGAATCGGGGATCACTCCTTGTGAAAATAAGGCATGGGCAGTTCTAGTCTTTTTTCGACACACCGTATACCCCTAAGGACACATCATGTCCTCCTTTGAGGATAGTTTTGATCTGTATTTCATTTTATTTCTATTTTTTGTGAGATTTTTGAGCTTACATGGACTAGTATTAGTGGATTTTGTTCCCTTGCTCCATTCCTATGAGGGCTTGATGCAACTTCATGACCTCATCCAAGTCTGTTGTCCCCTCTATAACTTTTTAATAATTAGGGTAGTTTTGGTGAGTTCCATTATTCTTGATTGAGTTATCTTATTCCACTTATATGAGGGTTATTATGGAATTAAGACTTGTTCATTTGAACTCATACCCCTCAGCGACTTGGAACATGTATCAATTCAAGGGACTCGGAGCGATCCTCATTTCATTCATGTTGTCCCTATATTGGGTTTTTTGAATTGTATTCACCAACACTTAAATGGTAATTGATCCCCTATATTGGAGGATGTTTCAAGAAGGGTCTATTGTTCCCTAGCAAGCCTTAGGAATTAACCCCCTCTCTTTGTATAGAGATCTGATCTTTCATATGGTGTGTTAGTCCGATGGAGCTTGTATCTTGGATGAACCATCTTAGTTTTCAATATATTTATTCTATATTAACTAGTCTCAGTTCACTTTTATGGGGGTTAGTATGGAATATGATTCTGAGCAATGGACCACAGGTCACTTAGTGACCTGGAGCTTGTATCCCTCTGAGAGGCCTGAAGCAAACCTTATTTCCAATGTTTTTTCACTATGTTGGGTTTGTTGAATTGGCATGACCAACACTTACAAAAGTTTATATCCCCTGCCTTGGAGGATTATTTTAGTAGACTCAGGTATCCCCCCCATCAAGCCTTGGGCATTGATCCCCTATATTTATATGATGAGCTGATATTTCTAATGGGGTATTAGACTAATGGAGTGTATATCTCGAGTGAACACTCTCAGTTTCTGATGTGATTATTCTTGGATAGATCATATGATCGTGACCTCTAGGATGAGTGTCTCCATTAGAATTATAGATTGGGTAGCATTTCTTCTTGGAGGAGTGTTACCTTGAAACCATGAGTGGATCTATAACTAGAAGTGGTTGATACATTTTTTGACTCTGAGTATTTTATGAGTATATTTTGGATATCCTTGGTTATCATTATGTATCATATCTTGTTTGGAATGCCTTTTTTAGTGATAGGAATACTCTTGATGCTTTATGTATGGTGTTTTTGGGGTGTCCTATTGGGTATTGTAATACTCATCCCTACAAAGGATCTTCCGAGACATGTCAGGTCTTATACAGATGATGGAAAATTTCATAGAGTCCTCAGTGGACTAGGATAAGGTATATATTAGTTTGGGATACACAGACTGAGGTGTATACCAATGGTGAATTAACATTTGTCCCCACCTTCTATGTAGGTCGTACATTATTTTCCATTTTTTGGTTGGATTGTATTTCAGCTCTTTTTATTAATTCCATTAATTTATGTTGTTCAATTCATAGACCGACCTCTAGTGGTTTGGGGGAATTCAACATGTAATACTAATCTTTGGAAGGCTATATTATTGTTCTATTATTATGCTTATGGTTTGAGATCATATCATAATCATTTAAGGTAGTGATCATCTGGGATGTAGGGTTATTAGCACCCACCCACAGTAGGTGTGTGATGTAAGTATCATCTCAGGAAGAATTTTAATTCATAAGTACCTAAATGATATCTCATTAATACAAGGAATTTAATATGATTTTGATGGGTATAGACATACCACATTGAATTTTCTTAACATTCATGATATAGTCATAGAGGCAGTCGACGAATAGCCTAGACAGAGGAAGGAACTGGAGAAAGGAGGTCTGTATAGCACAAAAGTGATGGAGGAGATCAGGGAGCAGCATGAGGTGGATGGAACTTTGGTTTGATTCTACTAATACTACCCCTAAGTAAAACACTCCTATGTTTGGAAGTTAGTGGTTAGAATCTTGGATAGTTATAGTCACTAGAGACTTTTTACCAAGAGGCTCCAGGAGTTTTTGGAGGTGCAATCTATGTTTGTTATACTTTTCTTGTAGTACTATTATAAATTGGTACAAGAAACTATTTTTCTTAATTTTTTCAATTATTTTCTAGGTATGTGGTAGGTGTTGGTAGAGCCCCATGTTAGTGATGTTTGGTATGAATTTAGAGTTGCAAGGAAGATGAACAATTCCCCCATTGAGATGTGTTCTTGAGAGGTGATCCAAAAACATGTGGCCAAGTCAGTGACTCCTAAAATGGTTACTATATAGGTTTTGTAGATGGGTTCCATTTAATTGTGTGTTTTAGGCCCTTTTTATGCGCTAAGGTGTCATAGAAATCCCTATTTTTAGTGAACTAGTGTGAAATGAAAAGGGTGTCTCCAAGCAATAGGATCTCATAGAGGCTTAGATTGTGGTTCTAGGTATGAGTTTGGGGAAGGTGAGGGAGAGTTATTTCATAACCTTTAGATGTTCATGATACATTTCAAATGAACATATTTATGATTTTGATATCTATTAAATGGGCCGGGATGAAGGACCGACGTCACAGAAAACACAGGTGCATCGTAGTTTGACGGTGTTAGCCAAAGTTATTATGGTGAAAAGAAAAGGAATCAAATTTGATATCGGATGGAATGCACGAGGCCAACATGTGAATCCCAATAAGGCTATGTTTAGTAGTTACATTAGAATTGTCACTCATAAATTCATGTCGATTGACATAGACTCATGGCACCATGTTGTGCCCAGGCTGAAGGCTGTGATCTAGGAAGAAATTAGGGTAACATTATGATATTATTTATTTAATTTACTAGAAAATACTATAATTAAATAGTGTATTAATCTTCTCAATCCCTTGAAGAGTACATTTAAAGTATATGATTCACACAAGAATTATGTACTAAGAATTTCAGGAAGGATTCATCGAGGTTTTCGCACTATTTTAAAAAAATTTCACTTGAAATATTCCATAGGTAAAACAAACTCGTACCCACCCCTTGTCTATGCTCACCTGATATCCCAAGAAGCATGATATGCACTTATTGGCCACTATGGGAATGAGATGTTTTAGGTACATTGTGGCTAATAATAATTTTTTTGAGTATACATGTATTCATCACTTTTATTTTCAATATTTCATTTATGAAATAGCAACTCAGTACTGAAAAAAAGGAACGTGCATCAAAACCAACATACCCCTATCATAAAGCAAGGATGAGGTACACTTCACTAGAAAAGAAAATGGTACGTATTTTAAATTTATATTAATATTGTTAGGTTCCAAGAAACAACATCATAATTTTATTTCTATATTTATATGTAGATTGATGAGTCTAAATCCAAAGAAACTTCCATCCCATGTCATGTGCTATGGAAGGAGGCATGTGTGAATAAGGAAGGGAAGCTAGTAGATGAAAACACGCAAAAACATTGTGGGAAATATATGTATGTATTACATGATAAAAAGTTTTGTTTTAAATTTATATTAAATAATAATAAAAATTACTTATTTTTCTATATTCGATAGTCACATGAATTAGCTACTCCAGTAGCAGATGCAGACCTATTATCGATGGATTTGATGTAGCTAGAACAATATGGTCGGGTCGGAGGTGCAAGGTTTGGGGAGACACCTCGAGTATATTTTGAAAAAAAACAAACGGATGATATAAATGAATAAATGAAACAAATCAGTGAAATACTATCAACTCTTGAAGAATGATTTCAATGGAAGGGAGAGTTTCTAGAAACTTTTATGGGTGGGAAGCAAGGAGAAGACACAACTTCGGAACGACCAGTGCATGGAGATCCCTCCCCCCCCCCCCACCAGCTTTGAGGCGAGCCATTCCCCTCATAGAGTTGTCTTAGTCATGGTAATAAATATTCTAATAATTGTTCCTATGAAATGTGAATCAAACAAACATTGATACATTTCCTATACTGATCTACTACAAGGTGATAATGATTATGATTTATATCTGTCAACACCCACCTATCACATTGTAGCGAGGCCAACAATGTTCAACATCTTAGAGGACAAGCTATATAATAGACCACTTCCAAAAGATCATATGAAAGTGATGATTACTATATATCATGAGCCAAATGCAGAGCTACTTATTCCACTTGATGATGATGATATTCATATAGTCAAAAAGGCTATTGGGACATTCATTTCATGTTCGTCACAACTTGTAAGAGTACATGTGGACAAAGAGGTATTTATTTCCATTTTTCTCAAGCTAAACCTTTAACAATTAATGAAAAAAGATCTGAACTAATGAATGTTATTATAGATAGAGAAAGGTAGGGGGTGACAAGAAACGTGGGCTCAAAAGCATCTAAAGGACTGACCAACCGATCCCAAAGAGCTACTAAAAGCACAATAACACCACCTATTCTCTATCTACATCTACTATAATTGAAGACTCATGTGGATACAAAGCTAAAAAGTGGTAGTATTCATATAGTGGTTTTTGAAAATAATATATACGGAGAGTAAATTCAAGATTTCGTTGCTGCTAAAAATGTAAATGAGATCTTTAAATACAGTTGGCTTGGAGTCACATTTGTAAATGTATATATTAAGTATGTTTTCATGAATTGATTTTCTAAAAGATGATACAATGTGATAATTATGACTAAATGCATTTTATATTATTAGCAGGTGTATATATGAAAAACAGTTGAATAAATTTTTCCAATGATCCAAAATTCAGACTCATTATTCCTCATACCACATCAACACAACTAATGAAATTAGAGCCATCAAAAAAGGATGAAATAGTGAAAGGATTGCTAAAAACATTTGAAATAAAGATTACAGATGGCAGACTCTTCCTAATACCAACCATGCAAGGGTAAAACTCTACGATTAAAGCATATCAATTATATTTTCACTTATGTTATTATTTATTCCTTTTTTTGTTTTTAGGAAACATTGTATGCTAATTGTGGTGAACTTGGATACTCCAAATATTTATTTTCTGGATTTAATGCAAGGATATCCAACAAACCGACAACACATGATGGGGTTTGTGAATCTATAAGACACTACATCCGACATTTTAGGTCTAATCATCAAGTAATATAATTTATATTATCTTTTACATAGGATTATTTTATGATAGGGTGGTGTATCAAGGTCATCTAAAAAAGGAATGAGGATAGGGGATAAGCATAAGGAGGTGAGCATGTACTACGTATGGACTAATATCACGGTATATATAATAAAATATCACTATCCAAACACATATCAAAACAAGTTACTTATTCTCCGAATGATCAGAATTTTTGAAATGTCCAAAACAAACAAACAACAATGATTTTTTTTATTATGTTTGTAAATTTATGAGAGAGATTGTTTTCCATCAACTAACTAGCATCCCGTAAGAGGTATTTTCAAAAACAAATACTATTTCATTTTAATTCTTTATTAATTCTTTATTTATATATTTTGTAGTACTACTATGATTGTCAAAAAACATCATATTCGCAAGATTATATATATTTGTTCATAAACGAGTGTAAAGAATACCTGATGGAAGATTGTACACAAATAGCATGAACATCTTACTTGGGGACGTGTACAATTGGAGGCCATTTTTGAGAGGGGTTAAGTAGATCAAACGATGAAACATTGTTGTACATAAATGTTCGTAGGAAAATTTTAATTGTTATTAAATAAAACATAATTTATCTAATGAGTCATTTGTCCATTTTAACAGATGAAATGCACCAGCAACATGCAAGAATGATGAACCACTTTTCTTTGGTCTTTGGATAAGAAAAACCAGTAAAATCTCTAAAATACCTTCATATCCAACCAAACACATTCAGATTGTGTTGATACTTTAAGAGAACGATCCATGGGTCATGTGTGATGTGTATGAGTCAACACCTCATCAATAAGAGGTATGGTGTGTCCAGTATCACTCAAAGTGTCCCTCATTTGTTTAAAATGGACATAATTTTAAGTGAAAACAACAACTGGCGTATAAAAATCTGACCAAATGCATTCTGATTATGTTGATACTTTAGGATAACGATCCATGGGTCATGTGTGTTGTTTACGAGTCAGCCTTGCCTCAATCAAAGTCATGGTGTGTCAAGGTATCACTTAAAGTGTCTCTCTTTTGTTTAAAATGGACAGAAGTTTAAGTGAAAACAAAAACTAACATACAGAAAACCGACCAAATGTATTCAGATGGAGTTGATACTTCAGGAGAATGGTCCATTGGTCATTTTTGACATTTAAGAGTCAACCCCACCTCAATACAAGTTACGGTGTGGCTGGTATCACTCAAAGTGTCTCTCTTTTGTTTAAAATGGACAGAATTTTAAGTGAAAACAACAACTGGTGTAAGGAAAACTGAAAAAACGCATTTGGATTGTGTTTATAATTTTGAAGAAATATACATGGGTCATATTTGACATGTATGAGTCAACCCCACCTCAATCCGAGGCACAGTGTGGCTGGTATCACTCAAAGTGTTTCTCTATTGTTCAAAATGGACAGAATTTTAAGTGAAAACAACAACTGACGTATGAAAATCCAACCAAATGAATTAGGATTGTGTTGATACTTTAGTATAATGATCCATGGTTTATGTGTGATATTTAAAATTCAACCCCTCCCCAATATGAGGCACGGTGAGTCCGGTATCACTCAAAGTGTCTCTCTTTTGTTTAAAATGGACAGAATTTTAAGTGAAAACAACAACTAACATACGGAAAACTAACCAAACGCATTCAGATTGTGCTGATACTTTATAATAATGATACATGGGTCATTTTTGAGGTTTAAGAGTCAACCCATACTCAATATGAGGCACGGTGTGGCCGGTATCACTCAAAGTGTCTCTCTTTTGTTTAAAATGGACAGAATTTTAAGTGAAAACAACAACTGATATACTGAAAACTGACCAAACGCATTCATATTGTGTTGATAATTTATAATAATGATCCATTGGTAATTTGTGACATGTAAGAGTCAACCTCGTCTCAATCTGAGGCACGTTGTGGCCATTATCACTCAAAGTGTCTCTCTTTTGTTTAAAATGGACAGAATTTTAAGTAAAAACAACAACTAAAGTACGGAAACTGACCAAATGCATTTGGATTGTGTTGATACTTCAGGATAATGATCGATGATTCATTTTTTGCTTTTTACAAGTCAAACCTTCCTCAATTCGAGGAACAGTGTGGCCAGTATCACTCAATGTGTCTCTGTTTTGTTTAAAATGGACAGAATTTTAAGTAAAAACAATAACTAACGTATGGAAAAAGAACCAAACACATTAGGGTTGTATTTATACTTTAAGAGAATGATAAATGGGTCATTTTTTATGTGTAAGAGTCATCCCCTCCTTAATATGAGGCATGGTGAGGCCGATATCACTAATAGTGTCTCTCTTTTGTTTAAAATGGACTGAATTTTAAGTAAAAACAACAACTGACATACGGAAAACCGACCAAACGCATCCAGATTATGTTAATACTTTAGGATAATGATCCATGGGTCATGTGTGACATGTACGAGTCAACGTTTCCTCAATATGAGGCCCGGTGTGGCCGATATCACTCAAAGTGTCTCTCTTTTGTTTAAAATGGAAAGAATTTTAAGTGAAAACAAAAACTGATGTATGGAAAACCAACCAAACGCATTTGGATTGATTTACGGAAAAATGACCACCCCATAGACAACCCCCCCACCCACCCACCCACACCCCCCTAGACACCCCCCAACCACCTGGACAGCCCCCACCCTCCGGACCCCCCACCCCTCCTAGACACCACCCCACCACCTAGACACCTCCACCCCCTAGACACCCCCCATGGACAGCCACCCTCACCCCCTGGACACCACCCCACCCTCTTGCACAGTCCCCCCAACCCCTTGTACCCCCCATAGACACCACCCCACCCCCTGGACACACCCCCACCCCCTGGACACCCCCACCCCCATGGAAAACCCCCCAATCCCCTGGACACCACCCCACCCCTGGATACCCCCCTCCCCACCACCCTGGACAGCCCCCCCCCCCCCACCCCTGGAAACCCCCCCCCCCCAACCCCCTAGATTCCCCACCCCCTGGGCGACCCCCACCCCTCCTAGACACCACCCCACCACTTGGACACCCCCCACCACCCTAAGACACCCCCACCACCTGGACAGCCACCCCCACCCCCAGGACACCACCCCACCCCCTCGACACCACACCACCCCATGGAAACCCCCACCCCACCCCCCATAGACACCCCCCCCCCCACCCCATGGAAAGCCCCCCCCCACGCCAATCCCCTGGACACCACCCCACCCCCCATGGACACCCCCAACCCCCCCCCCCCCCCCAGACACCCCCATGGACTACCCAACCACCCTGGACAACCCCCCCCCCCCCCACCCCCACCCCCCTGGACACCCCCCCAACCCCCTGGACGCCGCCCCCCCCTGGACATTCCCCACCACTCCTAGACACCACCCCACCACCAGGACACCCCCCACCCACCCACCCCCTCGACACCCTCACCCCTATAGACAACCACCCCAACCCCCCTAGACACCACCCCACCCCCCTTAGATATCCCGCCAACCTCCTGTAACCCCCCCCCCCCTCCCCCCCCCTCCCCCACCCCCCTGGACACAAACCAACCCCCTGGACCCCCCCCCCCCCCCCCTTGGACACCACCATGGACAGCCCCCCCCCCCCTGGACACCCCCCCCCCCGAACACCCCCACCCCCATGGACAGCCACCCCCACCTCCTGGACACCACCCCACCCCCCTTAGATATCCCCCCAACCTTCTGGACCCCCACCCCCACCCCACTAGACAGTACCCCACCCCCTGGACACCCCCACCCCCCAGATACCCCCCCCCCCACACACACACACAACCTAGAAAGCCCCCCCCCCCCGGACACCACCATGGACAGCCCCACCCCCCCCCCCCCACCACCACCCTAGACTGCTCCCCCCCCCACCACCACCACCCTGGAAAGCCCCCCCCCCCAGACACCCCCATCCCCCTGGACACCCCCACCCCCCTGGACACCACCTACCCCCCTCGGACAGCCACCCCAAACCCCTAAACATCCCCCCCAACCCCATGAATTCTAAATTGAATTCTTTATGTATTTAATTAACTTATGAATTATGTGTTAATGGTGTATAGGTATACTTTTTGTATGGGTATACTTGTTGTATGTGTATACTTTATGTAATTAACTTATGAATTATGTGTGAATTTTGTATGGGTATACTTGTTGATATGCTGATTTTTTGCAGATCTTGTTTGGGTGTGCTGCTGCAGAATTTTATGTTACAACAGGAAAGGAATTTATTAGTACTTTTTTATCACTGATAAAGGCTAACTTTATCAGTGATTTTTTAACACTGATAAAGGGTACCCCCCCATATCAGTGCTAAGATTTATAGCGCTCTTTTAGCATTGTTAAAGCCTATTTTGAGCGCTAATAAAGCCCATTTTTGTAGTAGTGTTTTGACCATAAAACACACATTTTTAAAGATTTTTAAATCATTAAAACCAACATATTTAGTATTTCTTATCACACCACATGTATTATTGATGTTTTGGGTAATAATATCCATAAAAATAATAAAAATAAAATTTTATTATGAATTCACATCATTATTAGATCATTTTTTTGGTTTTGACCATTACACGTGCATTATAGTGTTTTTAAAAACACTAAATGTTATTTTTTGGTCATCTTTAGGACACAATACATCTAATATAAATTAAATATACTATAATTTTAAAAAATAACTCAATTTTTTTTTCTATGATTTTTTTTTTACCCCCTAACGCATGCTTTTAAAGGATAACAAACTGTTAAAAACGACATATATGGTCTGTATGATCATCCATCCAATGACCCAAAGGCCTTCAAATTTTTTTATTATAAAGATAATGAACCCCCTTTTAAGGGAATAAGGGGAGAACCCAAACTTCAAGGACATAGGACATTACATGACCTAAAGGTCGAAGAGAGAGAAACTAGACTAACAACATGAAGTTTCCCCACCCAAGTATTTGATCATGAAAAAATCCATGCACCTTTGAACGGAAGTTCGGAAAGATAGTGTGTTGTGTCAAAACATAGGGCCAATCTGACCGCAAATGCCATACCCTCTCAAACAACCAAATTCTAAAATCTCTGAAAAGATGAACCGCCAGCTATGAATCCTCCTTTGGGGTATGTTCCATGAGATCATGTCCAGCTACAAACCAGCCCTGCACAATCATCCTACCAAAACAAGAAAAAGAATCACCCAAACTACATACTGATCATTAACCAACCAAAAACAACAAATAAATCTCCATCAAGGGAAACTCTCAAAGGAACCCCACCATACTCCACACACCCACTGCCACTGTAACCATAGAAGATACTATAATACAGACCAAGGAACATGCTATCAATCTATTTTCACCTAGGATTGAATGGTCAAACACCACACTGAGGAACTATCACCGATGAGGGGGATCAAGCTGCACTAAAACAAAAATGCCACTCTGGGAATGGATCTGCTCACATTTGAACTATGGACGTACCCTCACCAGAGTCTGAAGCCAGCCACAGTAAGTAGGGGAAAGAACCGGTAGGAGATCAAAACTATGCTGAAACACCACATTTCCTTCAACTGAACCTCCAAATCAAAGCCATCAAATAGAAATTCATAACCCCAAATCTACAAAACCACCTTCAAAAACCTGAACTAGAACCCCCCCTCCAAACCACATCGAATTTGACACTGAGCATGCTGGAAAGAATCATGCCAGAGTTGTTTCTAGGTTGAGCCGATGCTGAAGTGAGATCCTGAAACCGTCACTGAGCTATGATGATGCTGATGTGAGAAACCATTTCCAAGCCACACTGTTAAGTGCATCGTCGATCCAAGATCTCGAAACCAGACCCCACCAGAGTTACCGCTGAGATGAGATGACATCATGCCCAGATATAGTAGTCAATGCCAAGACCACTAGGCCATGTCATAGGAGGGTATGGTAAATATTATGTGTGGAAACCCTAGTTATGCGAAGGGGAAAGGAATCCACTGTTCAGAGGCTACTTCAAAAGTCTGTGAACATGTGTCTGTATAATCACACTGCATGTCTAATTGGAATTGTTTTCAACCTGTACATGGAAAAAATAATACAAGGATGATTGTATTATGATTTTACGATTGTACAAATAAATCTATTAGGTATTTTTTTTAATGATTAAAAACACACATTTTTGTTTCCTACAGTTTCTTTTGATGTATTTCAGTGTTTACATTTTATAAATTTTTTTATGAAGGTTAATAAATAAAAAAAAGGCTCAATAGGAAAATTAGAAGATTTTATAGATACCCCCACAAGCTGGATCCAGCGTCTACCTAGTGTGTCACCATTAGATGTTTTGTGGTACATGGATATAACATCAATTTTGTCCAGGTGCCACCGGCAATTCAGTGGCACCCCAACAGATAAAAAAAATAGTTGTTGATGAAGGTCCCTATATGCCTTAACTCAACTCTTAATAGCTATATTCGACACCCAAAATCTTCAAAACATTCCTAAATCCATGGTTGGTAATAAATACACACCCAAAGATTCTTGTAATCTACTATTTACCTTAAATATTCATTATAGATCCAAACTGTGTCACTTTATTCTCATTTTTTTTCTCTCCTACATTTGATTTTATTTCTCCTACTCATTTTTTATTATATTCTTCATATAGGATAGAGAGTGTTATTTAAAGTGATTTTGCTAAGTAATCCCCTTATTTTTCCTTTTTTGGGTTCTCACTACTATTGAGTGTGATGAGATAGGTGATCACTACCTTTAAAGTAAGGGGATTTGGGTTTCAAGCCACAACCACTAAAATTCTAGCCATGTTTTTGGTTTCTTGGTACCATACACTAAAAACCAACGTATTAATTATTGTAATTGGTTTATTTATATAATAAATAAAAATAAAGGTATTTTTTTCTTTCTATAACCATTGAAAATCAATGTTTAAACAAAAACCTTTCAATAATACTTTATGGGAGAAAACGTATGGATCTCTGGTGGATTATTTCAAACTCCTTACCAATATCTTATTCTTTTTCATTTAAATTTATATTTCTATTTTGAATAAATAATATAATTTTAATTCATTTATTTCATTGTTTTAATCACATATTTTTTTTAATTTCTAAAATCTTTTACTTAGAAATCCCCACCCCCTCTTTCCATCTTTACTCAGACAAACAATTGGCATCAGAGACTACCTTGATTTCAAAAACTTCATTGTTAAAAGGAATGGTCAATTAAGGATGGCCTCTATATCAAATACATAAGGTTCTACAGAAGGACACTCTAGGGGAAGAGACCCTTATTTTTATGGAACTAAATATGGTTATTGAAAAAAATGTATATTTTTTAGGAGTATAGGATATCCGGTTTAATGAATTTTAATGCATAGATATTCCCCCCACTAATGAAATAGAGGATAAATGGACTATGGGTTATATAATGTCTTTTTTTCTTGATGTAAAGGCTATAAATTCTCTACGTTATAGATTAGATAAGAATTATTTTAACAGAGTCTCTATGTGAAAAAATGTCTTATGAAATTTAGAGATTATTTGAATTTATGCATGAGGGTACCAATAAATTAATAGATACTAGGTTTGATATGTACCATCAAGATTTTGAAATATTTAGTATATATTCTATAGATTCTATAAATAAAATTTTTATTTGTTTCTCTGATATTTTTAATGGAATTATTTCTTTAGGTGATGAACTTTCAGTGGAGATACTTTTGACTAATATCCTTTGAGTCTTGCCTATTTCTTGGGCACCTAAAGTGGTAATAATACTTTAATCTAAGGACATAAAAAATATACTGGTTGAATAACTCATTGTGTAACACATGGCCTCTGATTTACAATGATGATTCAAGATGAGAAGAAATCCAAAGTGTTTAAGGAAACAAGACCATTGCCTTCAAATCCAACAATGATGAATCTTCTGAAAGTAAATATGGGATTTCTTATCTTTCTAAGAAGAAAAAAAATTCTTCAAAAATAATAATGCTTTCATTATGAAAAGAATTAAAAGTAAAAAATAATTCTATGGGTAAGATTCTATGAGTGTAGAAAAAAGGGCTACATAAATCCAGGGTGTCCCAATCTCAAAAGGCATTCCAAGGATAATAAAGAAATAAAAAATAAACTGCAACGATTCTACATTGAGTGCAAGTGATGACTCTCTCTCCTCTTTGTAATCAAGTATTGGAATACCCAATTTTTTATGAATGACATTGATCTAAGTAAAGAGGTAAATTATTCCAATTTTCTTCCTCTTCTAGTCATTTAAATTATGAAGATCCTAGATACACTATAGATAAGCTATAATAAGGATTTTGTGAGCTTACCTCAAAGTTAAAATATCATAAAAATAAATACAATCTTGATTTGAATGAGAATGAATATATTTTTAATAAAAATGAGAAAATAAATAGGAAAGTGAAAAGATTAAATATTTTTTATAAAATAATGATGAATATCAAGATATAAGATTGAATTTATTAGTGTAAAAAAATGAAAAACTTAAAAAATAGATTAGATAAAAATAAAGGTAAAAGGATTAGTCTAAACAATTAACCCAACAACAAAAAATTAGAAAATACAATCAAATGGATAAAAAATTATCTTGAAAAAATTTCCCGAGGTGAGAAAAATTTAATCTATTTTTGGATTCCCAATGACATGGTAATGGTACTTATGGGTTTGGATTTTCAAATAATTATGCCACCTAAAAAATATTCCCTATTTTGTAAAAGGGTTCTCTCGATATAAATTTTTTAATTATTTCTAGAAAACCAAGCATCTAATTTATGAATATGAGTTTAAAAATACCCATTATTTAAGGACCAAAACCATTAATCTTTCTTCAAATTTTTATTCTAGAAACAAAATCGAACAAATTATGGGTTGAAAAATATCTTTTGGATAGTATTTTTAGATCAAAACTTTTTGTACCAAAATATTTAGTCTCTTAAATTGTTTTACATGAAAAAAAACAAGATAAATTTCCAAGGAGCTAAATTATATATGGATACTGGGTGCTCAAGTAATATGTGTGGCGATTGAACCAACTTCAACCACCGTGAAGAGATTGAGGGTGTTCATGTCACCTTTAGTAATAACTAAAGGAGTTAGATCATCATTATAGGTACCATTGGATTTTAAAACTCCTCTATAGTCAAATATGTTCTATATATTAAAGGTTTAAAGCATAATTTGATTAAAATTATTCAATTATGTGATAGTGGTTATAAATATTCATTTGAAAATTTTGTTTTCAATGTTTTTGACTCCCATGGAAAACTTTTATTTTCAACTTCTAGATTTTAAAATGTTTATGTTATTGATTTTAAATCCATATAAATACAAAATGTTAAATTCTTGAGGTCATAAGATAATGATTCTTGTATATGGCATAGACACCTTGGTAATTATACCACACACTCACTAGTGAAACTTAACCAGATACACAGAGTATGAGATTTACCAACATTTCATTTTAAAAATTACATTGTGGGTGAACTATACCAACTTGGTAAATAATATGAGTCATCCTTTAAATATAAAGAGTAATTATTGACCTCTAAAACCTTTTAACATATACACTTAGATATTTTAACAACCAACCTCAGTGGCTAGTATATAAGGTATACATTATAAATTTGTAATTGTTAATAATTATACAATATTTACTTGTGTTTATTTATTAAAACATAAAAGTGAGGCTTATAAAGTATTAATTTAATATAAAAAGAAGTAAGAAAATTAGAAGGGTATAAGATAATTTCCCTTTATAATGATCATTAGGGAGAGTTCTAAAATAATGATTTTGATTATTTTTGTGTATTACAAGTTTATCATCATTCATTTGTTTCGCCTAAAACTCTCGAAAAATTGGTTTTTTGAAATATCGAATTGAACTTTACAATAAATTTCTCAAAATTTATTTAATTAGTTTAATATCCCTCAATATTTTTTGTCCCAATAACTCAATACTACATACTATTTCATTAACCATGTAGTCATACGATTTATTCTTAAAAATATCCCTTACGGGATTTAAAAAGAGAAATTTCCAAAATTTTGTTATTATAAGGTGTTTGGTTATAAATGTTTTATTCCTAACAAAAAATATAACCTTGGTAAATTTGACCACAAAATATATAAAGGTATATTTCTGAGGAATTCTAACTCAAGTAATGCTTATCGGGTTTTTAATAAAAGGACCAAAACCATGGAAGAATTAATTTACATAAAATTTAATGAGAATCTTCCCAAACCTCATCCCTAAATTGAAGATGTTAAAGTAGACAATGATAATTTTAATTTAATTGAACCTCAACCTCTTAAGGATAATGAAGTTATAAAAGAACCTAGACCTTTAACTAAAGCATGGGTTAAAAATGAGGACCATCCTCTTGAAAATGTTATGTGTAATTTGAAAACTCGTACTCATACTAGGAGGTCCATTTTTAATGTAGTAGAACATAGATCTTTTATATCACACCTAGATCCCTAAAATATTAACGATGTTATTAATGATGAAAATTTGGTTCTTTCCTTTCAAGAGGAATTAAATCAATTTACCATTATAATTTTTGGACTCTTGTGGAAAGGCCTAAGGATCATCCTGTTATTAGCACCAAATGGGTATTTAGAAATAAATTGGTTGAATAATGAAATATCACCCGTAAAAATATCATCTTATAGATAATATATATAACTAAAAGGATATAATTGATTATGGTGAGACTTTTTCTCCAGTCCCTAGGCTATAATCTGTAAGGATATTATTTTCACTCACATCTCATTTAAATTTAAATCTTTTTCTAATGGTTAAAATGGTTTTTTTGAAAATTATTTGAGGAATAAAATCCCATTTTTTGGATTAAAAATTTCTAAATAATTTTTTCAATTTGACCAAATAAATTTATTATTAGAAATAAACCTCCCATGCTTAGTATGAGAGGTTAACCAATTTTTTATTAGAAAATAGTTTTGAAATAGAAATTTTCAACTCAAATTTATTTTTAAAAAAATCAAAAGTTATTTTTATTGTTCAAATTTATGTTGAAGATTTCATTTTCAGTTCAAATATAGAATCCCTTTGTAATGAATTTTCTGATTTAATGATTAAATAATTTGAATTGAGTTTTATGGGAGAACACAAATTCTACTTTAGTTTTAAAATTTCTCAAAACATGAATGGAACTTTTATTATCCAAATAAAATAAACTAATGATATTTCAAAGTGTTTTGGAATGGATCAAGTTAAGGAGATTATTACTCCCATGAGTAATTATTGTAAGCTTACTTTGGATGAAGTTGATAAGATGGTGAACAATAAGATTTATAGAGGTATGGTTAGGAGTCTTCTCTCTCTTATCGCAACCTGGTTGAACATGATGTTTAGTGTATGAATTTATTCCCATTTTTAAGATAATCCAAAGGAATCCAAGTTAAAATCTCTCAAAGTAATTTCTAAGTATTTTAAAGGAACCTAAAATATTGGTTTTTTTTTCAAAAGATACCTCTTTTGAACTTTCAAGTTTTTCCAATACTAATTTTAGAGGGTTCCAACTATATAGGAAAAGTATAAGTGGGATATAATGACCCATCTCATTATGGGTTAGAAAATTCTTGAGGTTATTTGAGGATTCATTTTGTGAATGTTCCATTTTGAGGAATGAGGATTGAAATACATTTTTGACCATTTGGATGTACAAAAGAGGAGTTTTTTATGGGACTCAATTATTGTTTGGAGGCTTCAGGCATTGGTAGAATAAAAAGAGGTAGGTCGAGCAAGTTAGGCTACTACATCAGCCACCATCCAGTCAGTGGGATGGAAAGTAGCCCATCATCCTACTAAGGCACATGAATGGTTCCCATCATCTAGCTAGTGGGATTATTGGGTGATTTTAAGTGGGATCAGCCTTGTATTATCCCCCAAACCCTCTTATTTACCTTCACCACTTCTCACATGACCTCACTCAAACTAGGTTATGAGGGGTGGCTCCCTTGGTAATTTTGGCTCCACCAAACTATAAGTCCCAAACCTTAAACATTACTTAATCTTGAGTTATTTCAAGAATACACATTTAGGATCTTTTTAAGTTTAGAGTTTTAGAGAATTAGATCATAAATCATGCATTACACTCCACATTTAAACAAAGTGGTTAAATAAAAGATAGTACTCATTTTTCCCATCATCGGAAACATATTTAAAATAAAACATAGATTCTTTCTTGACACTTACTTGAAACTATCATCACATCATTTACCTTTCCCCTGACCTGTGAAAAACATTTCAAAAACATGGGATGAGCATAAAAAGCTCAGCAAGGTATATAAAAGTGCGAAATGAAAACATTAGTCCATGTATGAAATCATACTTTACTCGTAAAACATAATCATTTTAACATACCTCATTAAATCATGAATAAATCATAGAAATCATAATACATAAAGGTAACTTAAGGCATTCATAACATTCTTACGTAGGGAGTAACCCTCATGGTTACGTTTGGAATAACCATCACAGTATATTCCCTAAATATCTTCGGAGAAACCTTAACATTTAACCCCTTCGTGTTACCCAATGCATTGGAGAGCTATATCGGGCTCACCCCCCCTTAGTTTATCATGGAACCACCCGTCTTCATAAACAATTCCCAAGAACCATAACATAATCGTATCACATAAAACATGCATAAAGGAAACATAACATTTCCACATTTCAATCACAAGATATCAATAACACATTGATATAATAAAAACATTATCAAAACCATTTTCAATACCAAAATAAAAGAAAAGTAAAACATGGTATTTATTTTTCATTAAAAAAAAGTTATGGCTTGTAGAGGAAGCCGAAACTCAAATAATGGTCACGGTGGTGGAGAAGTCGTAGTCGCCACATACGTATGAAAAAAAAACATTCCCTTTTTTCGTTTAGTAAACACTTAGTATAAAAAATATTCCTTTTGAATAAAAATAAAATTCAAAGGGGTTTATACACCATATAAAAGAAAGTTGTGTATAAAACAAAATATGCCTCAATGAAAGGAGATTGAGACGAAGTCCCTTACCTCGTATCTGACTTGACTCGATCGTTCTTTAATCTCCTAAATATTAAACTTGAGTTAATTTCTACTTGATTAAGAACCTTTTTCATGTTCATTATTCCATTTATATCACTTATTACCATGTCATGAACACTATGTAATTATTTAAGTTAATAACGGTCGTTTTAATAGTCATTGGTACTTGAATCAAAAATAAACTCTTTATAATTACAAGTTGTTCATGTATCCATTATATCCAGAGTTATATTCATGATTTAGATATCATATATATAATATATATCCAGTATATACATGCATTTATAATATTACATAACATTTAGAGGTAAGAAATGAAATGCACCATTCATGGAGACGGTAAGTCGTACGTACGCATGAACGCTACTTTCATTTCTATTTCGTATTTTATGGAATGAATTCATAATGATATAAAAGTATATTATAATTCCAGTATAATTTCATATATAATATCATTAACTATATCCTTTTTAGGTTCCACATATGTAATTAACGAATCAAATCACTTTGAGGGGGCGGTAGTCCGCACTTCCTAAAATAAAGATATCGCGTTTACCCATAATAGAAACCATAAAGGTATGACAAAAATGAAAAATACAGAATCTTAAGGAACAAAACATATTATATATCATATATAAATATAGTTTCATCTTAATGGACACCTTTGAAGGTGTTAGAAGAATATTGAACAATCATTGTTTCGTGAGGCCGAAATTCACCATCCACGAAAACAGTATGCTCTTTAACCATTAGATGAAGGTGTGTGTAAGTGTAGCTTGAATAATTCTTAAAAACACATCCTAGTATATTGAAGATACTGGTGTTTTTACAAAATAAATGAATAAAAAGATTTTAGGGTGTTGGAGAAGCAAAATAAAACAAAAGAACATTAGAGAAGACTTTACCTTTAAATCGTGTAACTCTTCTTGGTTTGAACCAAAATGGTTTCTTGAAGAGCTTTCTTCCTAAGGTAAGGCTTCTAGGATGAAGAGAGGGATGTGGAGAGATAAAATAATCTGGGCTTGGCCGAGCCAAAGGCTTGAGAAGTGTGGGTAAGGAGGTAGAGTTGGGGGCCTTTTATAAGAGGAGAGGAGGGCACTCTTGGAAAGTTACAAAATGTTACTTTATATTGAAATGTGTTTCGGATTTAAAAGGTCCCACATTGATGTATTTCGAGGATAAGGTGACAAGGTTTCTAAATATACTCATACAATAGGTATTTGACAAGTGTATGTCTTTATTTTACATTATCTTTTCATTTTATTTAAATCGTTCATTAATGAGGTAATCACTACATCATCATGATGTCATAAATAATTTAATTTATTTAATATATAAAAATTATAAAAAATACTATGATGTAGGAAATATTTTTATATTTAAAATGACTATTTATATTCCAATAGAACATTTATTTAGAAAAAATTAAAAATGTTTTACTCAGGTGATACATTCTTTGTTATATTTAACTTTCTTTAAAAATAAAAAGATAAAAAGTCATTATCACACAAAAGTGATTCCATGGGGTCCCCAAGTTTGGAAAAAGGCATACCATGGTCGTCCATGACACAAACAGTAGAATTAGGACACATTTTGGGGTCATTTTTTATTATTATGATATTATTTTATTATCCTTAACTACCAGATTACTAATTAATCAAGATAATTAAAGATAATTACCGTTGTTACTATTCATAATGTCCAAAAACAAAAGATTCTTGATTACATAATTTTTATCTTATGATTACAAATAGGTAATCCATTTTACCAAATTACAAACACAGAAATTGCCATAATTAATTTAAAAAATAATTCCTGTTGTCAAAACAAATAGCGGGTTTTTTGAAACAATATCTATGAAAAGTTTGGCACTTGTTTATGCCAAATTCCAAAGTGAAATTAATTCTAATTACCACCATTGGATTAAATGGTAAAAATATATTCTAATTACACTTTAAAACCAATTAAAAAGATAATATAACCATATAATTAAATTAGATGAAAAAAGCAGTTTTGATGTAAAATGCAGTATTTTTCACTATTCATTAAAAAATGAATATTTTCAGAAAAATACCAAAAATTAACCCAAGGTAAATTTCAATTTCCCAATAATAAAGAATATTTTTATTTTGAAAAATATAGCTTATAAAATTGTCAAAAGTTTGATTTAAAAATGGTTTGTCATCAAAAGGCAGTAAAACAATCTTTTAAAAATATTAGGGTATTCTATGATTAAGATTGGATTTATTCTCATTTTAAGCCTCTAAAACACTATCTAATTCATAAATAGACATAGATAAGAATTTCTTATTATTCATTACTTACTTGGGATGTTACATCATTCCCCCTTTAGAAAATTGTGTCCCCGTAATTTATTTACTTATCGAATAAGTGGGGGTATTTAGCCCTCATTGCATTTTCAGATTCCCATGTTTCCTCTTCAGTCATTTGGTTTTTCCCCAAAACCTTTACTTAATGAATCACCTTATTATGTAACACTTTCTCCATGTGTTCAAGAATCTGGACTGGTTGTTCCACATAAGATAGATTCTCTTCCAGTTGAACTACCTCTGGACTCAAAACATGAGATGGATCTGGCATGTACTTCCTTAACATTGAAACATGAAAAAAAAATGTGTACCTGAGATAAAATCGGAGGTAAAAACACTCGGTATACAACTGATCCAACTCTCTCCAGAATTTCATATGGTCCAATGAACCTTGGACTCATCTTTCCTTTCTTACCAAATCGCATCACACTTTTCCATGGTGAAACTTTGAGAAAAACATGATCACCTACCTCAAAAGAGAGATCCTTCCTCCTGCTGTCCACATAACTCTTCTTCCTGCTCTGAGCTGTTCTCATGTGTCTCTGTATCAGCTGAACTTTTTCTGCCAACTCTTCTACCAATTCCGGTCCCATCAACTTCCTTTCACCCACTTCATCCCAGAAAGCTTGAGTTCAACACCTCTTCCCATATAATGCCTCAAATGGTGCCATCTGTATACTGGAATTAAAACTGTTATCATAAGAAAACTCAACCAAAGAAAGATGTTGGTCCCAACTTCCCTGATAATTCATCGAATAAGCACGTAGAATATCCTCCAAAGTCTGAATTGTTCATTCTGACTTCCCATCTGATTGAGGATGAAAAGCTGTACTAAAATTTAATTCAGTTCCTAATGACTTCTAAAGGCCTTTCTAAATGTTAGAAGTGAACCTGGGATCACGGTCAAATACAATGGAGAGAGGAACTCCATGTAACCTAACTATATCTTTAAAATAGAAATGGGAAAGTTGATCTAGTGAAAAAGTATCCTGTATAGAAAGGAAATGAGCAGATTTAGTCAAGCAATCAATAATAACCCAAATTGCATTATTACCTCGAGGTGTCTTCGTCAATCCCACAACGAAGTCCATGGATATATTCTCCCATTTCCATTGTGGCACTGGTAAAGGCTGAAGCATCCCTTTCGATAACTGCTACTCTGCTTTAATTTGTTGACAAGTCAGACACTTCACAGTAAAATCACCAATGACTCTTTTCATTTTGTCCCACCAGTAACACTCCCGAAGATCTCTATACATCTTAGTACTGCCTGGATGAACTGAAAATGGAGAACTATGAACTTCACATAACAACTCTCTCTTCAACTGTGAATCACAAGGCACACACAATCTCTTCCCAAATCTCTAAACACAATCATCATCAATGTTGAATTCAGGCAACTTACCCTTCTAAACCAGCTCTACCTTTTTCTGCAACTCACTGCCTTGCTTCTGTGCTTGCTTAATTCTGTCTGATAGAGAAGATTTCACGGATACTTGAAACAAAACAGAAGGACATCCTCCACCAACAACTTCTATGCCAAATTTCATCAAATACTTAACCAAAGGATCACGTTCCAAACGCAACATTGTTAATGAAGCATTACTTTTTCGACTCAAAGCATCTGCCACTTTATTTGCTTTTCCCGGATGGTAATGAATTATACAATCATAATCCTTGATTAATTCCAGCCATCTCCTCTCTCTCATGTTCAATTATTTTTGAGTGAATATATACTTTAAACTTTTTTGATCGGTATATATTTCACACTTTACTCCATACAAATGATGACTCCAAATTTTTAAAGCGAAAACAACAACAGCTAATTCCAAATCATGTGTAGGGTAATTTAACTCATGTGTTTTCAACTGTCGTGAAGAATAAGCAATTACCTGATCATTCTGAATTAGGACACAACCAAATAATTTTAATGAAGCATCACTGTAGATAACAAACTCACCATTCCTGGAAGGTAGTGCCAAAACTGGAGCATTCACCAATCTTCTTTTCAATTCCTGAAAACAATCATCACATTCTTTTATCTAGATAAACTTAACACTCTTACGAGTTATCTTAGTCATTGTAGTAGATAACCGTGAAAAATTTATAACAAACCTTCACTAATATCCTGACAAACCAAGAAAGATACGAATCTCAGTTACATTTGTGGTTCTTGGCCATTCTTCAACAAACTTTGTTTTTGCAGCATCAACAATTATCCCATCTTTAGAAACAATGTGATCAAGGAAAGAAATTTTTTTCAACAAAAACTCACACTTGCTGAATTTCCCGTATAATTTATTTTCTTTTAAAGTTTTAAAAATAACCCTTAAATGTCTTTCATGCTCCTCTTTACTTTTAGAAAACACCAAAATATCATCAATGAAAACAACCACAAACTTATCCAAGAACTCATGGAAAATTCTATTCATATTTTCCATGAATACAGCAGGTGCATTGGTTATCCCAAAAGGCATTACTACAAATTCATAATGGCCATATCATGTACGGAACGCGGTCTTCAGAATATCATCTTCCTTTACCTTCAACTGATGGTACCCTGATATCAGGTCAATCTTTGAAAAAAACTGAGCTCCCAGGAGCTAATCAAACAAATCATCGATATGAGGCAAAGGATATTTTTTCTTAACAGTGATGTTATTCAAGGCTCTATAATCAATGCAAAGTCTCATTGAACTATCTTTATTTTTAACAAATAAAATAGGATCACCCCATGGTGATGTGCTAGGTCGAATGAAACCTTTCTCTAATAAATCTTGCAATTGCTCCTTCAACTCTAAAAGTTCACTTTGAGCCATTCGATAAGGGGGTTTTGAAATTAGATTAGCATGAGGAACTAAGTCAATAGTAAATTCTACTTCCCGGTCTGGTATTATTCTAGGAAAATCATCGGGAAAAACATCAGGATACTCATTTACCACTGGCACATCATTAATCTGAATAGTACCCTTGTTTTCAACAATATGTGCAAGGTAACATTCATTTCCATCTTTTACAAGTTTCTCGGCCTCTTGATATGTTATCAAAAGTAAGGGTTCATTCTTGTACACAAACTAAAATTCTTTCTGAAAATAAACTTCTTTACCTCTACAGTCAATCTTAGCACGGTAAATAGAGAGCCAATCCATACCCAGGATAACATAAAACTCTACTAAAGGTAAAACAATAAGGTTTGCAAGTAGGTTCATTCCACGGATAAGGATAGGAATATTCCTATAAATTCTTTTTGCCTCAACATTTCCACCAGGTGTTTTTACCACAAGTTCAGGAGTCATTTCTTGAGATGGTATTCCCATTTTACTAGAAAATTTTTCATAGATGAAAGAATGTGTAGACCCGGAATCAAACAAAACACTGGCATAATTTGAGAAAACAAACAAAGTACCTGATACCACTTCATTTGATGGCCCAACATCTGCTGAAGTAGTTGCAAAGGATTTCACCACCCCTTTCTCCTTGTAGTCTAACTGCTTCCCGTCACTCAAGCTCTTTGTCAGACACTCGTTTTTATAGTGACCCATCTCATTGCACTTGAAACATTTCACTAACTATAAATCAAATTTGGTCTTACCATCACCCTGATCTATTTCAGTGCTATCACGAGCCTTATTTCCTATCTTACCGCATCGGTAGCACTTTCCAAAATTCAGAAGACATTCCCCAACATTCCTTTTACCACATTTATCACAAACTCGAAACTTATTTTTCTTACCGTCAGACCTTTTTGAATAATTCTTTCCTTTCTCCTTCCACCTCGGTCTCTTCTTCTAATGGTTGTTATAGAACACTTGATCATCGGAAAACTCCATTTCCACCTTCTCAGTACATCGAACAAGCTTTTCATAACTCTTGAACTCGCGAGAAGCTAAATCCCTTTGATATTTTGGCTTTAATCCTGAGTAAAAATGATTGATTTTACTATCAAGGTCTCAGATAAAATTTAGAGCATACCTTTCCAATCAAGTGAACCTCTCTTCATAAGAAGCCACTGAGTCGTCCTCTTGCCTCAATTCCAAGAATTGTTTTTCCATCCTAAGTTGAACAGCCTTAGGAAAATACTTCTCAAGAAACACACCTTTGAATCATCCCAGTCGAGATCATCAATCTCATCAGCGTCCCTGATATTTTTAACCATCGACCACCACTGATCTGCTTCACCCTCAAAAAGGTAAATAGAAAGACTAACCGTTTGATTTTCTGAACACCCCATGACATCGAAAACCTTCTCCAGTGCTTTAATCCACCCTTCATCTAGCACAGGGTCAGATGATCCTCTAAATGATGGGGGATGTTGCCTCATGAAATGTTCCACCACTGACATGTTCCTCTGTGGTTGATCTGGCTGATCTCGTGCATGGATACCACCACCATTTATCACTTGAGTAAACTGTGCCATTACTGCAAAAAAATGTTCAGTTATAATCCCGACTATCTCAGGATGCTGATTCAGAAGGTTATTTCCTTTTGTATGCCTTCCTAGCACTCCTTCCCTGTTTCCTCTGCGGAAAACCATTCTGAACAAACATGTCTTAGATGAAGCAACATGGTAATCTTCAAATTCTATATCATTCCAATTTGACCATAAAAAATATTTTTGGATAATCATTTAATATAATTATAACTCCTAAAGTTATCTAAACCAACCTATGATACCAACTATAAGGCCCCAGCCTTAAACATTACTTAATCTTGAGTTATTTCAAGAATACACGATGAAAATCTTTTCAGGTTTAGAGTTTTATAGAATTAGATCATTAATCATACATTACACTCCACATTTAAACAAAGTATTTACATAAAAGATAGTACTCATTTTTTCCATCATTAGAAACATATTTAAAATAAAACATATATTCTTTCTTGACACTTCCTTGACACTATCATCACATCATGTACCTTTCCCTTGACCTGTGAAAAACATTTAAAAAACATGGGATGAGCATAAAAAGCTCAGCAAGGGATATAAAAGTGAAAAATGAAAACATTAGTTAATGTATGAAATCATACTTTACTCGTAAAACATAAGCATTTTAACATACCTCATCAAATCATGAATAAATCATAGAAATCAAAATACATACAGGTAACTTGAGGCATTCATAACATTCCTACGTAGGGAGTAACCCTCATGGTTACGTTTTGAATACCCATCACAGTATATTCCTTAAATCTCTTCGTAGAAACCTTAACGTTTAACCCCTTTACATTACCCAATGCATTGGAGATCTATATCGGGCTCACCCACCCTTAGTTTATCACGGAACCACCCGTCTTCATAAACAATTCCCAAGAACAATAACATAATCGTATCACAGAAAACATGCATAAAGGAAACATAACATTTCCACATTTCAATCACAAGATATCAATAATACATTAATATAATAAAAAAATTATCAAAACCATTTTCAATACCAAAATAAAAGAAAATTAAAACATGGTATTTATTTTTCATTAAAAAAAGGTATGGCTTGTAGAGAAAGCCAAAACTCAAATAATGGTCACGGCGGCGGAGAAGTCGTTGTCGCCGCATACGTATGACAAAAAAACATTCCCTTTTGTCTTTTAGTAACCGCTTTGTATAAAAAAGATTACTTTTGAATAAACGTAAAAGTCAAAGTGGTTTATACACCATATAAAATAAAGTTGTGTATAAAACAAAATATGCCTCAATGAAAGGAGATTGAGACGAAGTCCCTTACCTCGTATCTGACTTGACTCGGTCGTTCTTTAATCTCCTGAATAATAAACTTGAGTTAATTTATAATTGCTTAAGAACCTTTTTCAAGTTCATTATTCGTTTTATATCACTTACTACCATTTCATGAACTCTATGTAATTATTTAAGTTAATAACGGTCGTTTTAACGGTCATTGGTACTTGAGTCAAAAATAAACTCTTTATAATTACAAGTTTTTCATGTATCCATTATATCCAGAGTTATATTCATGATTTAGATATCATATATATCATATATATCCAGTATATACAGGCATTTATAATATTAAATAACATTTAGAGGTAAGAAATGAAATGCACCATTCATGGAGACGGTAAGCCGTACGTACGCATGAACGCTACTTTCATTTCTATTTCGTATTTTATGGAATGAATTCATAATGATATAAAGTTATATTATAATTACAGTATAATATCATATATAATATCATTAACTACATCCTTTATACGTTCCACATATGGCATTAACGAATCAAATCACTTTGAGGGGGCGGTAGTCCGCACTTCCTAAAATGAAGATATCGCGTTTACCCATAATGGAAACCATAAAGGTATGTCAAAAATGAAAAATACAGAAGATTAAGGAAAAAATAAACATATTATATATCATATATAAATATAGGGTCATCTTAATGTCCACCTTTGAAGGTGTTAGAAAAATATTGAACAATCATCGTTTTGTGAGGCAGAAATTCACCATCCACGGAAACAGTATGCTCTTTAACCATTATATGAAGGTGTGTGTTAGTGTAGCTCAAATACTTATAAAAACATCCTAGTATATTTAATATACTGGTTTGGTTACAAAATAAATGAATAAAAAGAGTTTATGGTGTTGTAGAAGCAAAATAAAACAAAAGAACATTAGAGAAGACTTTACCTTTAAATTGGGTAACTCTTCTTGGTTTGAACCAAAATGGTTTCTTGAAGAGCTTTTTTCCTATGTTAAGACTTCTAGTATGAATATAGGGATGTGGAGAGAAAAAATGATCAGGTATTGGCCGATCCAAAGGCTTGATAATTGTGGGTATGGAGGTAGAGGTGGAAGATTTTATAAGAGGAGAGGAGGGAACTCTTGGAAAGCTACAAAATGTTACTTTATATTGAAATGTGTTTCAGATTTAAAAGGTCCCAAATTGATGTATTTCTAGGATAAGGTGATAAGGGTTCGAAATATACTCATGCAATAGGTTTTTTACAAGTTTAAGTCTTAGATTTTACATTATCTTTTCATTTTATTTAAATCGTTCATTAATGAGGTAATCGCTACATCATCATGATGTCATAAATAATTTAATTTATTTAATGTCTAAAAATTATAAACAAAATACTATGATGTAGTAAATCTTTTTATATTTCCAATTACTATTTATAGTCCAATATATCATTTATGTAGACAAAATTAAAAATGTTTTACTCAGGTGATACATTCTTTGTTATATTTAACTTTCTTTAAAAATAAAAAGATAAAAAGTCATTATCACACAAAAGTGATTCCATGGGGTCCCCAAGTTTGGCACAAGACATACCATGGTCGTCCATGACACAACCAGTAGAATTGGGACACATGTTGGGGTCATTTTATATTATTATGATATTATTTTATTATCCTTGACTACCCGATTACTAATTAATCAGGATAATTAAAGATAATTACCGTCGTTACTTTTCATAATGTCCAAAAACAAAAGAGTCTTGATTACATAATTTGGACCTTATGATTCCAAATATGTAACCCATTTTACCAAATTACAAACACAGAAATTGCAATAATTAATTTAAAAAATAATTCTCATTGTTAAAACAAATAGCGGGTTTTTTAAACAATATCTATGAAAAGATTGGCACTTGTTTATGCCCAATTACAAAGTGAAATTAATTATAATTACCACCATTGGATTAAATGGTAAAAATATATTCTAATTACACTTTAAAACCAATTAAAAATATAATCTAACCATATAATTAAATTAGATGAAAAAACAGTTTTGATGTAAAGTGCAGTATGTTTCACTATTCATTAAAAAATGAACATTGTCAGAAAAATACCAAAAAATAACCCAAGGTAAATTTCAATGTCCCAATCATAAAGAATATGTTTATTTTTAAAAATAGAGCTTATAAAATTGGAAAAATTTTGATTTAAAAATGGTTTGTCATCAAAAGGCAATAAAACAATCTTTTAAAAATATTAGTGTATTCCATGCTTAAGATTGGATTTATTCTCATTTTAAGCCTCTAAAACACTATATAATTCATAAATAGACATAGATAATAATTTCTTATTATTCATTACTTACTTAGGATGTTACACAAACTCATTTCTTGGGTGTTTCAAGTGTTTTTCATTGCAATTGATTCCTATGGGTAATTTTAATCCCATCAACTCCTTAAATACTTATTTCTCCTTATTTCCTTTAAATAAAACCCTAATTATTAAAATATAAGTTAAATCATGGAAAAATGTATTATTCTTGATTGTAACTATGTTTCTTATAAATTAGGATCTGTTATAGTTGAGGTGGGAAGTCCTTACAATTATATGGCACTTTTAGAAAAAATTTATGCCTTGGATTGCATGTTTTTGTGTTTGTGTAGCCCTGTGACACTTATTCTTTTGATATTATCATGAATATGTGAGGTTGTTATTTATTTATAAGGATTATTATAGGAGGGTATGGGTTGTGTTCCTTGGAATTGGTGAAAACGAGCCTTGTATTAAGATTGTGTATAGGGATGTCTGTATAGGCCTTTGGGATTAGAGTGAGTTGTTAAAGATCAAACAAGTCAAGGTTTTCCAAGCCAGTTGACATGGGTTTTTGTGTAGTTAATCCCTTCATATGTTCACTTTTTAAATGATTTACAAGGTTCATGTTTCAAGGATGACAATGGGTCAGTACACTTTGTTAAACAAACCTAGAAGGTGTCGTTTGGGTTCAAAAAGGGCTTGGAATACTTGGGAAATTGACATGGGGGTTTGGTGGGGAATTCCCTTGAGAATGTGATTTGAACCGGTGATATGGAGGTTGGTGTTGTGGTATATATATTTGGTTGTATGCTTGGGTAAACAGGCTTAGAAAGTTTCGTCTGATTTTGACATGAGCTAGAATGACTTGGGAGAATAACATAGGGGATGGGGTGATGTTTCCCTTGATTTAAATATGTTTTGAGGATGACCAAGAGTGAGTTGGTTTGGTTCGGTGGTGGAGATGTAATCCATGGTTGAGACATTGGTTCAAGGATTATGATGGGTTGTTTTCCTCATGCTTTTTTTATTGATGCTTATGCTTATGAAGGTGTGTGGCCTCCCTTGACTGTGTGGGGATAGGTTGGTGTGTGTATTGGGCCTCCCAAGAACCATTGGTATGGAATGGTGTGAATTTTTAGCCTCCCAATAAACCTTGGGATGGGATTATGTGAATTATGGGCCACTCTAGAACGTTCAAGATAGGCTGGTGAGATGGATGGACCTCCCAAGAACCTTCGAGATGGGCGGGTGTGACAGTTTGACCTTCCCAAAACCTACATGGATGGGATGAGGTGTGTGATTGAACTCCCATAATATTCGTGGGTGGTTCAGTGTACTTTATGAGACTGTGACCTAATATTAAGAACGGCCCATGGGTTACTAGTTCTTATGGGTTCTAACAGACATTCTTTCCAACTATGTGTGGAAGCAGGTAAAGTCAGGGTTCATCGCGGCCTGGTTAGCGCATGATGACCTAGTGGGATGCAACTTCATTATTTTATTTATCTTCCATTAACACATACACTTTTATATTCATATTTTAAAGAATTAAAAATCACTGTATTGGGGATTTATAACTCTTATTTTTGTCATAATCGATGATTAGTCTGAGATTTACATGACGATAAATGTTGTGATCAACATAATTAAATAAAAGAATATTGGTGATGGAAAATGTTGGAACCAAATCATAGGATCATTACATATTATTTATAAATAATGTAATTAACTTGTGATTTTTTATTTCTTCATTTATGGATCTAACAACATCTCTATGTTGCACCATCATTGTGCTATAGGAATCAATTATAGATTTACACTAGTAGTAATCCATATGCACTCCATGAATCTCTGAATTTCATCATAGGAATCTTTGGGAGCTAGCATGGTAGATCTTAATGATTGCATCATTCTCCTTTTATCACCTCAAGAATCTATTTAATGAAAGGTTCTCTTTGATCTCTATAGACTTGGGAGTATTTATAGAGTAGGATCTATCCCCATTCTTGAGAGAGTTCATAGAGAAGGAGCACTCTAGGGATTCAAGAGGATTCTCAAAGGATGTTGATTTATACAACACAAAATTAATTTTCTCTATTGGCAAAGCAATATAATTGGGTTTATATATCATTGGAGTTAGAAAATAATAATTTCATATGTTCCCTTATTTTTTTTCTTAATTCCTATAAAAACCCATGTAAATAATAATTTTATTATTATTATTTCTTTACATGTGCTAAACTCATGAATTAAATTAAATATTATTTATTAAAATAATTTTTAATATATATTATTTATCACCGAAACTTTAAACTTAGTTATATATTCCTCCACAATATTTATTAAACCTTGAATAATGACCATCTATATAATAAATAAGTATCTCTACATTATTCTCCAATAAATAAATATATAATTCACTAAAATTAAAATAAATATTTATTAAATATTCAACTCACATGATATTCTATCAAATAACTAGTTTTGGGATATATGTGACCAATAAAACATGAATAATTATTAAATCATGTATGTGAATAATATTAATTCAAATTGTTAATAAATAAATAATAACATTATTGAACTGAAGTTCTTGATACCCATAGTGTGAGACCATCTAGGCCTCTTTCTCAGTGGCATTGGGAAAAGTATCCAAAAGTCCAAGGTTAACATCTAGAAACTCAATAAGGAACCTATAGAGAAAAATTTAATTTCTCAATGACATAAAACCTCATATGGATTCTTACTGTATAATATAATCCCTTTATCATGAAATCTCTAATCATGCAGGCTGCATGCTGGTAACATCAACCTATGTGATCGATGTTTCTTTATTTGACTTTTTGAAACAAGAACCTTCCAATAGAACAACATGTCCATGGATATATTTAAGCTATATCATTTCCATAAAATGGAATTTGATATTAACTTTCATTAGAGAACAGAAGGTACAAATACATTTTTTCATTATTCATCAATGAAATATTACTCATGACGCACCTAGAATATCCTACCTCACCATGAACATATGTCATCACAGTTTTTGTAAATATATTAAAGTACATGACTTATAATTCTCATTACTAAAAATATTAAATTATAAGGATCAATACACACATCTAAAGATGTTAACATCCAATAACACATATAAATGTGGATTTTCTACAAGTGGGTGTCATTCTCATAATATCCTACACTAGATATTACAAGGGGAATACACTATGAGAAGGTACCTAAAAGTCCTATGATCCTCCACCCCTGATATCCTGTATCACTAATGTCTCTTAAATGATTCCATGTAGATATAGAACATATATTTAATAATACTATCTTGGAACTTTGGTATTCTCATCATAGTGTGGAACTTCTATGATCTTTCAATGTGATAGCTACTCTTAGAACATTAGCGTATGCTATGTTTTGTAGTAGAACAAAAATTCTATGAAAAGGAGGTTTTTAATATTAAAAATAATGAATACAAGCTATTATAATGTACACTTAAGTTGGTTCAATGGAACCAACTCCAACATACTCCCACTTCCAATAAATTTATTTATTAACAACCTTCAATCCTTCAACTCTCACATGATACTCATGATTCTACTGAGATAGTACTTTATTGAAGGGGTCCACCAAGTTTTTTTCTATGTAAAATCCACTTTTGTAAACTTCACCCCTCTGAGAAAAATCACTCAATATGTGATACTTCTAGATTATGTGATTTGTATGTTGGTGTGACCATGGATCTTTTGTAATATACAACATTTCAGCATTATCATAATACAATGTGATATGGTCTTTACTATTAGGTACCACATCAAGATCTATGAAAAAGATACATAACAAAATAGCGGCTTTAGCTACATCAGAAGCTACTATATAATTGAAATTCACTGTAGAATTAGTGAAAACTAACTACTTTTTAATCTTCTAGTTCATATATCCTCCATTGATATAGAAAAACATAACCTAACTATGAATTCATGCCATTTTGATCTATCTAAAAACACACATCAATATAACCCCTGATAACCAAATCATCACCTCCTCCATACACTAAGAACTTGTCCTTAGTTATTCTCATATACTTAAGGATGTCCTTAATAAAAAACCAATTTTGTTCTCCTAGATCAGATCGATATCTTCCTACCATGATCAATTCATGGGAAACATCAATTTTGGTACATAAAATGGCATACATGATTGATCTAATCACTAAAACATATGGTATATTACTCATTATCACTTTCTTTTGTTGTGTATAAGGACATGTTTTCTTATAAAGATATATATCATGTGACACTGAAACCAATCCCTGATTGGATTATTCAATACTAAATATCTTTGGTATTTGTTCAATATATATACCATGGATTAGTCTAAGATGCCTCTTGGATTTATCATAAATGATATTAATCCCTACAATGTAGGCTGCTTCACCTAATCCCTTCATAGAGAAACATTTGTTAAAACAACCCTTAACAGACTATAATACAAGAATGACATTTCCAATAATTAATATATAATCAACATAAACTACTAGTATAATAATTGTATTCCCACAAAACCACTTATAAACACATGGTTCACATCCTTTCTTAATGAAACAAAAAAAAATTATCACTTCATCAAATTGAATGTTCCATGACCTAGATTCTTTCTTAAATCCATAAATGGATCTCTGAAACTTTAATATTATTTTGGCATCACCTTATATCACAAACTCTTCTGGTTGTGTCATATATAAATCTTTCTAAAGGTTCCCATTAAGGAAATCTATTTTGATATTCATCTTCCAAATTTCATAGTCATGGTAAGCTTCTATAGCAAGTAGAATTTTGATGGATATAAACATGGAAACTAGAAAAAATCTATCATCATAGTCAATTCGTTTATTTTGTTTAAAATATTTATAAAGTAGAATTACTCTATATGTATTTACTCTACCTTGCATGTCCAATTTTTTCTTGAATACCCATTATCACTATACAATATTTACATTAGATGGTGCATTGAACAGAACCAAAATTAGTTCTAATACATGGAATCTATTTCAAAATTCATAGATTATTTATATTTTCAGCTTCTGAGCTCTCTACTGCCTCTTTATAGGATATAGGTTCATCATTGTTAACCAATAGTGAGTCACCATATTCAGTGGCGAGAAAACGAAATCACTCTAATTCTCTTACCTCTCTAGTACTCCTATATAGTAATTATGTTTCATGAACTATGTTTTCCCTGGGGACCTATGGAATCTATTCCTATACCAACTCTTTTGTATCTTCACCATCAACTTCATCGAAGTCAATATTTATCCCATGATCCTTTTTGAGGATGTGATCCCCCTTAAAAAATATGGCTTGTATGGCGATAATTAATTTCTTGTTTTAGGGGTTGTATGGGTATTATCACTTTGTTTCATTAGGATGCCCGAAAAGATACACTTTGTTTCCCATGGTGCAAGTTTGTTTCTTAATAAGGCCTTAAAAAATTACTCACATCCCCATATACTTGTATACGATAAAACAGGCTTCTTTCCATTCTATAACTCAAAGGGAATTCAATTTTATGATTTAGTTGGTACTCAATTTAATGTATACTCCATAGTTTTTAATTCATATCCCTAAAGTATAATGGAATAATGGCATGACTATCATATACCTTAATATGTTTAACAATGTACGGTTACTCTTTTCACTAAAACCATTCCACAAAGGTGTGTAAGGTGGACTGATTTGAGAAATAATCTAAAACTCCCATAAAAATTCTATACACTCTTGTTTAAGATATTCACCACCTTGATCTGATATAATCTTCTTAATCTTACTTACAAGTTGATTCTACACATCATTATTTAATTCTTTGAATCTCTCAAAGGACTCGTACTTATACCACATCAAGTAAACATGTCCATATCTACTCAAGTAATCAGTAAAAGTAATGAAGATTACCACCTATAGCTGCTATTGGAAATGGTCCCCATGCATCAGTGTTTACAAAACCCAGAATCTCTATCTCCCTTTCAATATGACCAATGAATGTTGCTTTGTAAATTTTTCCTTTTAAAAAATATGACATCTTCCAAGTGGCTTTAGCCAAAAAGAGTCTAAATATCAATCATTAAATAGATTTGTCAAATGATTCTCATTTACATGACCAAAATGGTGATGTCATAGATGGGTGTTATATGAGTCATGTGAACATGATATTTTATCAATTTCCAATACATTTTCTCCTTATTTAAAAAATAAATAACAGTATTTAAATGTTACATAACATAACATATATTTTATTATAAAATAAACATCTTTTATTTTCAAATTTTAAACTAAAACCATTTGTATCTAGGAAATACACAGAAATTATGCTTTTGGTAATGATGGTGGATAATAAAAATATCTTAAAAAAATAATTCATGTTTTTAATGAAAGGTGGTAATTTATAATGGCTAGATTAGCCAATCTCACACCATTGGCAGCTCACAAATCCATATGTCCTCTAGCAATATTTTTTAATATACTTGTTTCCTATATTTGTATACAAATGTGAGAACCATGAGCTTTATTTAATACCTAATGTCTAGATATTGAAATATTACACTTAATAAAGAACACATATTTAGCTTCTTCTGGATTTTGGGATTAATTCTTCTTCTTTTGGGATTACTTTCCACATAAAAAACATATTACTTCCTTTTTTTCCATGCCTCTATATATTCCTCTTCTTGGAAAGATGGTGCTTAGTATATTTATACATGTTATGATTCATGGTCCTATTATCCTTTTTCTTCATTTTATTATTAACCATAAGGATGTTGGGTTTGTCACAACCCATTTCCTTGTCTACTTGTTGAATCAGAGTAAGAAGTTTTGAAAGAATCTTCCCATTATTTCTCTTGTTATAATTAACAAAAAAATTGGACAGAGACTGGGGTAGTGAGGAAAGTATGAGATATTTGTGAAACTCATCTGAGGATTTAATACCTAATATGTTTAATCATTCAAGATTTCCTATAATCTTGACTACAAGAGTCCCAGCTAGCATTGACTCTCTAATATTAGTTTTAAATATAGAATTAGAGATCTAATATCTCTCTTGTCTCACCTTCTCTCGATAGATATCATGATGGAGATACATCATGATATTCGCATATATGTCCTCATTTGATTTATAATCTCATTGGTCATGGACAATAGAATGAAACACTAAAAATATATAGCATCATACAAATGTATCTCATAGAGAGACAACTCTTCCTCAGTAGCCTCTTTACCAGGTACATCAGGAATAAATTCTTCCAACACACACAATTTCCTTTCATTTCATAGGATAAAATGTAAGCGCCTTTTCCACTCTTGAAATTTTTTTATAGTGAGAAGGTTATCCTTATCAAGTATAGATGGTAGTGATATATTTTAAGTCATGTTTGTTATCATTTTTGAAAATAAGATGAGTAGAGTTTTAGTACTTTATCAGATAAAATTTAGGCAAATAAATAAATATTATATTTATTAATCCCCTAATATTTTATCTAAGCCCAATATCTCTCACTACTAGCTTAATAATGTCTTGTTATTTGGAAATTCTAGTTTCAAGGATCCATATTCCCCCTCTCATTACCCCGACTTTGGCCGGTCAAGAACTTTTAAGGGTTTTAGGTTGGAATTCCAAATTTCAACTACATTAACTCACAATTAATTGATCTATTGAGTGGAATCCCCAATACTAAAATAATTAAATTGGATTTCCTTAAACTTTCCCTCTAAGTTACACCAATCCCTACTTTATCATCCAACCCTTGATTTGAACTAAGTTAATTAAACCAAAAAAATCAAGTTATAATTCCCTAATAATTGAACGTACCCCAAATTTGGCAGGCAAAGAACTTTGAACTGTAGTTCAATTTTAAGTTAATTAGTAGATTTCATAATGACTTAATATATATAATTCAAGGATTTTTTTTATGCATTAATTTTCAACTATTATATTTATTACTTTATTTTTAACATTAAGTGGATTAACTTGAGTGATTAACCATGTCTTATATAAAGTTTACACATAATCCAGATTGTTTTAGTTATATCTTTCATGCTTGTCAATTCATTAATTCATTTAATCATGAAAAAAAATCCATAATTAAATAATCATGCACCTTTATAGAAATAAAATAAAAAGGTGTTATGATCATGACCTTTTACTAATGGTCAGTTTATCTAGTAGATGATAAACTAACCATCGACCTAGGGGGAAAAACTTAAACCATTTTATGGTTCGTGGTGAAGCTTTCTACCTTTCCACCAATGTATCACTCTTGGATTGGTTTTACCTTATATCCAAACATGAACCACCTCCTCTATCATGGTATCTCTATTCATTACATATGATTTTACTCACTCACATTTTAGGAGGACTGGAGTATTGGTTAATGGGTTTACATAAAAGAAACCATGGGAATCTGATCCCTTAAATGATTAAAGAAGCTGTGGCATACTGCCAAAAAAATAATTTAATAATAAATTAGAAGAAAAAAACATATACAAAGGTCTATTTTATGCTCATGATCATCCTCATAAATGAAAATAATTACACATTTAATAAAATAGCATTTAATTCTAATTATTCTTATTTAAGATAAATCACACTTGAATGAATTAATTATCTTCTTTGATTAATAAATTATTTTATCATAATTCTCATCCAAATTTTCTTGAGATTCTAATCCGTCAAAATGTTAGCGAAATTAATTTAATTTATTTAAAATTAAATAAGTACAAAAATATACCTTGGCGGAAACATGGTGAGTACCTGTCCAAACTACCCAATGTGTATTATATTTTTATATTGTTTACTAACACAAAATCTGATATACATGAATTATGAAATATTTCAATTTCATGCACCATCAACTTAATAACCACATGGAATGCATGGTATTTATGTATCATGTAATATTCCAATGTTCTTAGTGTAATTATTTTACTACAACTTATACATGATATGCGGTTTGGAATATTTCAAAAAAAAATTAATTAGACATTTAATATATATATAACCCATCACAAGGTGTTTACAATAAACTTAATGAAAACACAGAACACATGTTGATAAGGTTTAATAGGTATAATACAATAATTTTTAAATCTTCTTAATTTGGTAAAAATATATGGCGTGTACATTCTAGTTACACATTGTTTATTATAATAATTGTATATTTGTTACACATGCCTAGGGACATGGCATGTAACCATGCCATGGAATATATTTGGGTACACATCATATACATGGGCTACACATCATTTGGCCTTCTCCGTCTCAGCGCTGGCCTCATCTCAGTGTGGCTTCCTCCATCTCGGCGTGGTGAGGTATGTTATGGTTGCTTCCGGCTTCATCGGCTCATGTAGTATTCTTCGTCGCATCTCAGCAAGGGAACATATCGGCCAGTGTTCACCTCAGATTTGATGTGGTAGCCTCTGGTTCTTCAGCCCAGGCAGGGATTTTCCTCTCCACGCCTCTACGGGTGACCTCAGTTGACAAACGTTGCAAATCTGGTGAGGAGAGGAGTTTTTCGATGCTTCTTGGTCCAGCGTCTGAGGGAGACGGGCATGATCTGCACTGGAGTGGCTTTTCATCAGCCCCAGTGTGGTTTGGAGGGGGAGGGTTTTTTCATGTGAGCTTCCGGAGGTTCTTGGTTTCTTTTATGTGAGTTGGTTATGGTTCTGTTGTGTGCCTATAGTGGTCCTCACGATTCTGGTTATGCTTCGTTTGTGGTGGTTCTGGTGGCATGTGGCATTGATCTTCATCGTGTGAAGGTTGTGTGAAGGCTGTTCTCTATGGTCTGTGCGACATGGTCTTGATTGGTGCTGGTAAGGTCTTTGGACCTCTTGATTTTCAATTTCAGTTGGACTCGATCACAAAGACCAGGCCCTAATGGTGGTTTTAGAGCAGGCAGTTCATCTGTGTATTGCTATTTGGATTTGTTTGTTTGAGAGGGAATGGAAGAATCCATCGGATTGGGAATGTGCTTTGACATAGGACACTGCTTTCCAAATAGTAATTCATGGCTGGAGAGCTTCATCACGATTTTATGCTGGTTAGGGGAAATGCATTGTGGTCGGTCTGTTTTTTATTCTCTTCGACCTTCGAGTCGTGTAATCTCTTAATTCCATGAAGTCTGTTAGGGTTCCCCCTTCTTCCCTTAAAAGGGGATCTTTTATTATAATAAAAACTATCTAAGGCCCTCAGGCCATTGGAGGATTAATTTATTTGAATATATTTATGAGAAACGATGAGAAAGAAAGTAGATCTCACATTTCTGATTAAAGAACAATTAAACTAGAATTAAAAACTAATAAAGAATTCATAAATAAATCAATGATATTTAAATAATGATAAATAATTATGAGGTAACTATGATACCACTTGAAGGATCTAGGCACAATGAAAGAACTAGATCAGGAATACCCAACTCAGATTTTTTTCATAATCGATGATTAATCTGAGATTTACATGTTGATATTTATCGTGATAAATGAAATTAAATCAATGAATACTGATGAGATAAAATGTCGATATCAAAGAATAGGATCATTACATATTATTTTTAAATAATTTAAGCAATTAATATTTACCTTGAAATTAATTATTTCTTCATTGATGGATCTAAGTACATCTCTACGTCGTACCATTATTGTGTTATAGGAATCGAGTATAGATTCCCTACAATAGTGATCCACATGTACCCCATGAATCTCTAAACATCATCATAGAAATATATATGTGCTAGCATGGAAAATCCTAATGCTTGTGTTATTCTCCTTTGATCACCCTAAGAATCTATTCAAGAAAGGGTTCTCTTTAATCTCTCTAGACTTGAGAGTGATGGTGGATGAGGATCACTCTTCATTCTTAAGATCATTCTTGAAGAGAGAGTTCTATAGGGTTTCAAGAGGATTCTCTTCAGATATCATTGTGAACAACACAAAATGAATTAGAACTCTTTAAGAAATAATATAATTGGGTTTATATATCGCTAGGGTTAGAAAATAATAACTAGATATGTACCCTTATTATTTATCTTAATTCATGAAAAACTCAATGTCTATAATAATGATGATAATAATAATAATATTAATATTATTATTATTACTATTATTATTATTATTTCTTCACAGATGATAACTCGTGAATTAAATTAAATATTATTTAATTAATTAATTTTCAATATGAATTATTTCTCACGAGACCTTGAAACTCAATCTTTCATTCCTCAAAAATTTTATCAAACATTGAATAATGACTATTTATTTAATAAATAAATATCACTACATTATTCACTAATAAATAAATAAATATTATATTCACTAAATATCATAAGAAAATAAACGACCATGTCAAACATATGACACGAAAATAATTCTAAGTTCAATGGTCATGATCTCTAAAAATATAAATGCTTGTCCAAATTATTTCATATTGTTTTCTAAGGACCATGAATCACTCATAAAATCCCCTAACTATGACATATATTAATAAAATAAAAATGAATCAGGTCAATAGAAATATGTATGGTACTTTCATATCATTCCCTGGTTTGGAAGACAATATAGATGTCAAGAAACCATGAGACAATTTTCATGGCATATAGACAGAAGAATTAAATATGGTAACATATGGCATCTAGCAGATTCTCTTTAGTGGAAGAAAATTGATTGCGAGTATCCTAAATTTTGTAATGATATTAGAAAATTTTGTCATGTGTTATCTAAAAATAGAATAAATACTTTTGATGTATATAGTAATATATATAGTATATAACCCATCATGTTGGTAAATTATATCTTGCTGCCATGGTTATGAATAAAGTGAAAATACATCATTTTTTCTCTACTTATATTTGGACCAAAGCAACCCAGTAATGATACTGATTTCTATTTGGATCCATTGATCAAAGATCTGAAATTGTTGTGTGATATAGGTGTTAAAAAGTATGATTCTCATAGAAGTGAAGAATCCACATTGAGGACCATGTTGTACAAGATGATAAATTGCTTCCCTGATTAGAGAAATCTATCATTCTATAGCATTAAATGAATTTTCGGGTGTCCCATTTGTGAAAAATGCACATAGTCAAGTTTTTTGAAACATTCCTCAAAGACTGTGTTTATAGTAAATTAGAAACTTTTACCTCGATGACAAAAATAGTGATCCCAAATAACAACATTTTATGGGAATATCAAACAAGGTACAACACTATCCCCAATAATGGGTGATCAATTGTTCGATAAAGTGAAATATGTTGACATTTTTTTTTGATAAACCATTTTCAAAAAACCTTATGAAATCGGGTTAGAATAATAGGTCAATTTTCTTTGAATTACCATAATGGAATTTTTTGTATGTTAGACATTTTCTTGATGTCATGCATGTAGAAAAAGAATATATTTCATAGTGTTATTGGAACTTTACTAAATGTTCCTTTTAAAAATAAAGATGTAAAAAAGACTAGGTTGGACTTGATTGAAATATGGATAATGGAAGAGTTGGAATTAGTGAAGAGTAGAAGGTGAAATTTCTTCTTTCATTAGCTTACACTCTATCTAGACAAGGAAAAATTAAAATTTTCCTTTTCCTTAATAATGTAAAAGTTCCATAGGGGTACTTATAAAATATCAAGAATTTCATGTTAATGACTAAGGAATAAAATAACCCGACTATCATGTTTTGATGAAATATTTGATGTATGTCTCCTTCCATTGCATTCTTCCTCAAAATGTATGGTATAAATTATCTAGACTCTAAGACTTATGTAGAAAATGTTTAAATCTAGTTAAGTTTCAAATCATGAATAAGGAGGTTTCAATCGTATTGGGTTAATTAGAGATGTTATCACCACTATCATTTATTGATATAATGGTTCACATACTAGTTCAATTTATTAGATAGGTTCAACTATGTGGTATTGTCCATTACATATAGATGTACCTCATTGAATGGTATATGAAAATTTTGAAAGGGTATTTTAAGAATCAAAGTTAGTCAGAAGGTTGTATTGAAGAATGATATATTGTTGAAGAATCTATTGAATTATGTTCCGATTACCTATTAGATATTGACAGCATCAGTCTCCCAAAGTCTCATCACATTGATTGCCACAAAGTTATTCCTAAAAGAGATGTTGTTACAATTACCTTAATATATTGGGAGTAAGCGCACCTTTACGTTTTACATAATAGTGAATATTTTGATCCCTAAATTGAAGACCATAAATAAATTCTTATTGATTTGAATCCATTAAGGGATATCAGATGGATATCAAACACACATAATCAAGAATTTATAAGATCATTCTCTGATCAAATTTATCAGGATTTATTTAAAAATACAAACTCAATTGTTGAACCACTTCAATGGCTATCCAGTAGATGGAATGAAAATGTTATATGTTACATTGGTTTTTTAATCTATGGTTAAACATTCTATACAAAAAAATTATGACTGTAGTATGATGAAAAAAAGTGATGTTACACTTGTGCATGAAGTAATTCACATAACTGGTTCCCAGGATTGAAATCCAATTTATACAAATATGTCATATTTTGGAATTATCAAATAGATATACGAGTAGGACTATATAACATTTCAAGTGCCAATTTTCCATTTCAAATGGGTTGACAATATGATTGTGGTGAAAGTTAATGAAATGGGCTTCAAGAGGGTTAATTTTAGTGTGGAAGGGGAAAAGGATAAGTTTTTAATAATGGAATCACAAGTAGTGAATGTATTTTATGTCTCAGATCTAGAAAAAAATAATTTGTCAATTTTTCTTTTGGTGACTAAAACAAATGTCGAGTCAGATGAAAATTCAATTGAGGATGACCCTTTCATTGAAATATCATAATCATTTCATGTCGGTCCCAATGTAGACAGTCTATTTTACATTATATGGGACCATAAAGATGGGATTTTGATTCTCTATAGAGGAACCAAATCCCGAAAACCTTTAAAATTATGAAATAGATCTCAATGAGAAGGTAAAAATGTTTTTAAATATACAATGTTTTTTCTCAAAACATTATATGTTCTCTACTATATTAACATAATATAAATTAAATGTTTGACTACTATACAGAAAATGTATTATGTATATGATTTTGTTACCAATCCATTGTAATAACAAACTATAACAAAGGAAACCCTTTGAGAATATGTAAAGATAATGTTGTGATATACTTTCTCCATTTTACTAAAAAATTATATAATAGAACATTGATTTAATTTTCATTATTCCCTGTTGATTTTGTTTATTTTAGAAGATTTTTTTCATCTTTTAGGCCTTTCAATAAAGTGAAATGATGCTATCTCTACTCAATAACAGAGGTAATTTTGATGTTTTCATAGTTAAATCATTATCTATAAAATTAATGTATTTTATAAAATTTATGATAAATTTATTTATTTTTAGTATTACTCACATAATTATTTTTTTCTTATATAGTTGAATTATTTTGTAGTGTTGGTGTGGTATATCCATCTTTCATGCCTTTTTACACCAAAACATCCACAAACTTATTCTCCCTCAAAACCTTTTCACCCCAGTGTTGGCATTTATCACTTTACTTAAAGTTCCCTCCACTACTCAATCACAAAGTTAATCTTGATGTTTACAAATTAAAATTAGTATCCATTGAATTATTGTATTGTTTCATATTTATGTTTAATTTTTTTCTTTTTAGTATTACTCACATAAATTTTTTTCTTATACAGGTGGATTATTTTGTTTGATTTGGAGTGTTTTATCTATCTTCTATGCCTTTCTTCACCAAAACATCCACATAATTCTTCTCCCTCAAAACCTTTTCACCCCTATAGTGTTGAAATTTATCACATTCCTTCATGTTCCCTCAAATACTCAATCACAGAGGTAATTTTTATGTTTCCATAGTAAAATAATTGTCCATAGATTTAATGTATTATTTCATATTAATGTTTTATTTATTTATTTTTTATTTTTACTCATATAATAATTTTTTCCTTATACAACTGGATTCTTTTTTCTGATTTGGGGTGATTTGTCCATTTTTCAAGCCTTTCTACATCAAAAATTCCACAGACATCTTCTCCCTGAAAACCTTTTCACCCCTACAATATTAAAATGTATCACTTTCCTTCAATTTACCTCAACTGCCCAATCACAAAGGTAATATTGATGTTTTCACATTAAAATCATTATCCATAGAATTAATATGATGTTTAATATTTATATTTTATTTATTTATTTTTATTATTACTCAAATAATAATTTTTTCTTATATAGGTTAATTATTTTTCTTGAGTTGGGGTGGTTTTCTTGAAGTCACCCATGCCCATGAGATATTGGACTTCAAGCCTACAACTAAGATAATAACAACAAGGAATTTTGTCAAGAATTCATACAACTATCATGAAAAGTTTAATCCCTACTACTTATTTAATTAATTTTTTCATCATTTTATCTATATTATAGGAAGCTCATGTGGTCATTGTAGTGACTACTCATGATATAATGGGCACATGAGCTTCCTCTACTCTTCGGGATTCCAACAACATAAAAGGTTTTTCGACTAAAAACATCAATTAAATATATAGTGTTTAGATTTTGAAAAATAAATGAAATGTAAATCATTGTAAAATTGGTAGTTATGATTTTTTTGAGACTTTGGGATGTTTAGGATTCAGTCGTACTACACTCCAACACACGGTGTGACCAATATGACCCCAAGTGATTCTTTTTATTTAAAATTGACATTAATTTTAGTAAAAAAGACAATTGACATACTCAAAACTAATAAAACATGTTTATATTGTTTTTATACCATAGGATGATGACTAATAATTCATTTTTAATGTTTACGAATCAATCTCACCATAATATAATACGTGATGTTCCCAATATGACTCAAAGTGTCTGTTATCATTTTAATATCGATATTTTAGTTCAAAATGTGTCACTCACTAAAAATAATTAAAACACACTTAAATTTTCTTCAAAATTTAGTATAATTATTCCTAGGTCATTTTTTACATGTGGGAATCAGTTTCATGTCGAAAGGATACATGATGTGATCGAAATGAGTCAAAGTGTGTGTTTACAATTTAAAATAAAATTTTAGTAAAAAATAAAAGTGACGTACTCAAAAACATGAAAACACATTTGGATTGTTCTCATACTTTAGGAAAATTATCAATAATTCATTTTAGATATGTAGGAATCATCTGCACCTTAATCTGATTCATGGTGTGTTTGGTATGACCCCAATTGCATCTTTTTTATTTAAAATTGACATCAATTTTAGTAAAATGGAAAAATGACCAATTCAAAACATATAAAACACATTCATATTTTTTTGATACTTTATAAAAATGATCCATAAGTCATTTGTGACATTTTGGAATCATCTACACCTCAATCTGAAATACGATGTGCCTGGTATGACTCAAAGTGTCTGTTATCAGTTTAAATTTGACATTTTAGTTCAAAAAGTTTCACTCACTAAAAACTAATCAAACACACTTTGATTTTCTTAATAATTTATTAAAATTATGCATCAATCATTTTTGATATGTAGTAATCAGTTTATGTCAAACCTATACATGATGTGATCAGAATGAGTCAAAGTTCATGTTTCCAATTTAAAATGACATTTTAGTAAAAAAAAATACAAGTGACATACTCAAAACTGAGAAAATAAATTCATATTATTTTTATACATTATTACAGTGATCCATAATTTATTTTATATGTTTATGAATCATGTTCACATCAATTTGATACACGGTGTCACCCATATGACTCTAAGTGCATCTTTTTATTTAAAATTAACATCGATTTTAGTAAAATAGACAACAGAACAGAGAAAATTCATTATTATTTTTTTATACTTTATAAAAAAATCCATAAGCCATCTTTTATTTTTAGGAATCATCCACGCCTCAATCTAATACACAATGTTCCCATTATGACTCAAAGTGTCTGTTATTAGTTTAAAATTGACATTTTAGTTCAAAAAGTTTCACTCACAAAAAACAAAACAAATGCACTCATATTTTCATGATAATTTATTAAAATTATTCATGATTCATTTTGGACATGTAGTAATTGGATTCACATCCAACTGAAACATGATGTGATCAGAATGATTCAAAGTGCGTGTTTCCAGTTTAAAATGAAATTTTAGTAAAAAATAAAATTAATGTAATAAAAACCAATAAAAAGCATTTGTATTGTTCTAATAATATATTAAAATGATTCATAAGTCATTTGAGATGTGTAGGAATCAGTCTCACCTCAATATGACACATAGTGTGATCCGTATGACTCCAAGTGCATATTTTTTATTTAAAATTGACATCAATTTTAGTAAAATGGGCAGCTAACCAACTCAAAACCAAGGAAATGAATTCATATTGTTTTAATGATTTAAAGAAACAATCCATATGTTATTGATTACATGTAGTAATCAGCCTCACCTCAATCCGATACATGATGTTCTCAGTATGACTCAAAGTGTCTATTATTAGTAAAAAATGACATTTTAGCTAAAAAGTGTCACTAACTAAAAACTAATCAAACATGCTCATATTTTCTTAATAATTTATGATATTATTCATGAGTCATTTTTGACTTATAGGAATTGGTTTCATATAAATACAATACATTATGTGATCAGAATGAGTCAAAGTGTGTGTTTCCAATTTAAAATGATATTTTAGTAAAAAATAAAAGTGTCGTACTCAAAACTGAGAAAAATAATTCATATTATTTTGATATTTAAGTAAAACGATTCATAAGTGACATGGGATATATAGGAATCTACCTCACCTCAATCTAACATATGATGTGACCAGCATGATTCTAAGTGCGTCTTTTTATTTAAAATTGACATCAATTTTACTAAACTACACAACTAACCAACTCAAAAATAAGAAAATACCTTCATATTGTTTTGATACATTAGTAAAATGATCCATAAGTTTTTTTTATGTATATTAATCATATTAAACTCAATCATATACATGATGTTCCTGGTATAACTAAAAGTGTATGTTATCAATTTAAAATTGATTTTTTAGTTCAAAAAGTGGAACTCACTGAAAACTGATCAAACATGCTCAAATTTTATTGATAATTTATTAGAATGATTCACAAGTCATTTTCACATTCTGGAATCAGTTTCACATAAAACTGATACATGATTTGATCGTAATGAGTCAAAATGTTTGTTTCTAGTATAAAATGACATTTTTTGTAAAAAAGAAAAGTGATGTACTCAAAACCAAGAAAATGAATTCATATTATTTTTATACTTTATAAAAATTATCCATAATTAATGTGATATATTAAGGAATTATCCTCACCTCAATATGATGCATGGTGTAATTGGTATGACTCCAAGTGTTTCTTTTTATTTAAAATTGACATCAATTTTATTTAAATAGACAATTGATCTGCTCAAAACTGAGAAAACATGTTCATATTATTTTAATACTTTATTAGAATGATCCATAATTCATTTGTGATATTTAGGAATCATACACACCTCAATCCAAAATATTATGTTCCTGATATGACTCAAAGTGTCTGTTATCAGTTTAAAATTGACATTTTAGTTCAAAACATGCCACTCACTGAAAACTGATAAAAAAATTCTTGGGATTTATCTTATACTTATCTAACTAATTTTTATTTAGATAATTCTTAAATAGGAAAAATAAATGGTTTGATTTTTAAGAATCAGCAACAAATCAATCTGATACATAGTGTTCTTGGTATGAGTCAAAGTTTAGTGTAAAATTAACACTTTATATTAATTTATTTCTTTATATTATTACAAACATAAGAATTTTTTTCTTATAAAGGTGCATTATTTTACTCAAGTAGGGGTGTTTTGTTCGAAAATAGCATGATTTGGGGTCAGGATCAAAATATAAAGGAAGACTGATGATTTTTAATATATGTAATAATTTGTACATATGTAATTATATAAATCAATTATTTAAATGTTTATATTATAGTGTTTTTTTCTATTATTTTAGTTTTAAATTTCATTTCATTTAAATTCTATATTAGTGCATAAATTTTTTGATATTTGGGTGACTTTTTGGTGCTCGGGTGTGTTGTTACAGTACATTGCACTGGGGCTGCAATGTGTTGTTATAGCACACTATAGTATGACCCTTTATCATCACTGTTAAATGGGTCATTTATTAGCAATTTTGAAAGCATTTATAAATGGGTATTTTATTAGTTCTTTTTAAATAACTAATAAAAGGAAGGGTCTTTTAATCTCGCTCTGTTTTTCAGTGCTTCTCTAGTGCTCTTAAAGGTCGTTTTAAGTGATGTTACAGGCATATTTTGTAGTAGTGTCGCTATCTCATTCATTGATTTTCTGAAAATAATACTTTTATCTAGAACACCATGTTTATTTATTTATTGAAGCTATTTCATTTCCATCAAAGGGCCTAAGATATCAAATTCCATTAAAGAATCAAATGGGAAAAATCATTTCTCACATTATTCATTAATGGTGTATTACCCACGACACACCCAATATATCCTACATTACTGAAAACATATATCAGCACAGTTATCATCAATAAATTAAAGTATATTGATTATATTAATGATTAATAATAATCTTAAATTTTAAGGATCAATAAACATGTCCATAAAAATGAACTTTCAATGACACATATAAATATCGATTTTCTACTAACGTGTCTCGTTCTCATAATATCCTACACTAAATATTACCAAGGCCATACACTATGAGAAGGTGCCTCAAAGTAAAATAACTATCCAACCCTGATATCTTATTTCATATTTGTCTCTAAAATTATTCCATTAGCCTATAGAATATATATTTAAGAATGTCAGTCGTAGAACTTCTGGATTCTCATCATGGCGGGAAACTGCTATGGCCTTTCTGTGTAACAGCTACTCTTAAGATATTATCATATACTATGTTATACGGAAGAAAAATCATAATGTGATAAATAGTTTATTAATATTAAAAATTGAATATATGTTATCATAAAGTACATAAAAGTTGGAACTATGGAACCAATACTAACAAACTTCCACTTACACTGGTGCAAACTTCTAACAACCTTTAGTCCACTAACCCTCACATGATAATCATACTTCTACTAAGATAGGCCTTTATTCAAGGGTTCTTCTATTTTTTCTTCTATGTAAACTCCACTTATAGAAACTTCACCCCTCTAATAAAAATTCCTCAAGAGTTTAAACTTTCAGAGTATGTGCTTTTTTTGTTGATGTGACCTTTTCTCTTTTGCAAGAGCCATAACTGTAGTGTTATCACAATGTGATATGTTATTTATTGTTAAGTGACACATAAAGCACTTTGATAAAGTTTTTTACCCAATTTACTTCTTTAGATGCATCATAATCCACTAAATACAAATAATTTGCAGTAAAATTGGTGAAAATGACTATTTTGAACTCTTTCAGCTCACAGCTCCTCCATTGAGATAGAAAATATTTCGTGAATACAACTTAAAATCATTTTGATCTTTCTAAAAACTAATATCAATATAACCCTTTATGACTATCATCTTTTCTCATCCATACACTAAGAATATATCCTTAGTTATTCTTATATACTTATGGATAGCCTTAATAGAAAACCAATGTTGTTCTCCTTGACCAACTTGATATTTTCCTACTATTATCAATGTGTGGGAAAATCTATTCTGTTTCATAACATGTTATACATGATTAATACTACTGATGAATCATATGGGGTCTTACTCATTCCCTATTTCTCCTATTCTGTATGACTACATGTTTTCTTAAAAATATGAATACCATGTGAAACTAGAACCAATCCCCACTTGTATTTTTCTATACTAAATCTCTTTAGTATCTTATTAATGTATATACCTTGGATTAGTCAAATTAGTCCCTAAGATCTATCATGAATGATATTAATCCCAATAATGTAGGTTGTTTCACCTAATTCCTTTAGAAAGAAACGTACATTTAACCAATCCTTACTAACTTTAACACTAGTATATTGTTTCCAAAATGCAATATGTCATCAACATATACTATTAGGATAATGAATTTATTCCCACTAAACCTCTTATAAACACATGGATAATATTCATTCTTAATGAAACCAAAATATTGTATTGCTTCATTGAGTTGAATGTTACATTACCTAGATGCTTGGTCTAATCCATAAAGGGACCTATATAACTTACATATCAATTTGGCATCACCTGGACCCACAAACCCTTCTTCTTGTGTCATATAGACATCTTCCTCAGGGTTCCCAATAAGTAAATGTGTTTTGATATCCATCTTAAAAATTTCAAAGTCGTGGTAAGATATTATAGTAAGAATAATTATGATGGAGATAAACATGGAAACTAGTGAAATGGTTTCATCATAATCAATTCATTGATATTTTTTAAACCCTTTATCCACTAGCCTAGCTTTATAGGTATTTAATTTACCTTCCACATAAAATTTTCTCTTGAATACCCATTTTAACCCTATGGGATTTACATGAATAGGGACATTGACCAAAAACCAAATTGGTTTTGACACATTGAATCCATTTTATAATTCATGCATTCTTTATATATTACAGCTTATGATCTCTCTACTACCTATTTAAAAGAAGTAGGTTCATTATTTTCAACCAATAATGATTCACCATATTTCATGATTATAAAATAAAATCTATCAAGTTATCTAACATCTCTAGTAATCCTACACATTACTTGTGTTTCAAGAACTACTTCCTCCATGGGGACCAATGAAATATGTTCTTGTACCAACTATTGTGTATCTTGAGCATCAACTTCATCAAAGTCAATCTTTCTTGTAACAACCCAAAATTTTATTAATAAAAACTCCTATTGATCTAATTAAATGTATTATTATGTAAAATGGTTATATAACATATGAACTTCCTTGGTTTTATGTTTTTTGGATTTCAAAATACCATTAAGAATTGTTACCATTTCTAATATAGTTGTTGAACAGTGATCAATTTATTAGTATAAATATAGGGCTTCAAAATATTTAGTTTACTTAGACAAAGGAAGTGATGGCCTCATCCGGTAGAATTGCTCTGTATTAATCCCATTTATCAGAGCTCAAAAATGATGTGGCATCACTGGTATTTTATCTTGACTAATCCCAAGCTAAGGTTCAACATGTTAAGCTCGAATAGAACCACCTATGGGAGAAGTGGAAGTTGATAGAGATTACCACCCGAGCGCTGTTATCCGAGCTTCCCCAAGAGTCTGTCACCATCAAACACCTTACCCTTAGGTCATATACAGATGTTATAAGGGGTTATGTAACAATACCTTATCACTATGATTTTGTGCATTATTTTTGTATAGAATAAAGAATATACATTCATTTTATTACTGTTACCTTGTAAATGGGTTTTAAAGCACAAATAGAATTTTTAGTTAATATTTAATTAAGAAATATATTTTGATGAATTAATGGATTTTTTAATTAAATATTATTTTAATAAAATATTTTTACTAAATTAATTTTTATTAAATATAAATGATCATATAATTTTTATGAATACAATTGTAATTTTTATTAAGGTTTGAAATCCGTTTTTGTCACAACCCATTAATTTTAGATAAGTGTTGGTTTTTAATTTTAAAAGTAAAAATTCACATATTTATAAAATAATTTAGATAAAGTGAATATTATTTTTGGAATCATGATGTCTAAATTATCCAATGGTGAATTTTTTATACTTTTTTGAGATAGTCAAATTTTTGGGTAAAAATTAAATACCGTTTAAATATACAGTGTGTTTCATGACATCATAATGACCCAATAGTGATGCAATAAAATACTATAAATGATATATTCGGCCAAAATATGTTTTATCTTTAAAATAATGTGATTTTATATTTTTTTTGTTAATTTTAATGTACCTTAGTGGTCCCTCCAAGAGTTATAAAACATTTTTACTTTTTAAATTGATTTCCTTGAGAGTGTGACTCTCCTCTACATAAGCAAGCCAAATATTATAATAAGTTTGGAAATTGTCCTTATAAAATAATATTTTCCACTCCCCTTTGGAAAAAACCATGGGCAAAAACTATGTGTTGGTTTGTGGTTTTGATTAGTTTAATGTGTGGTGTCCAAAACCTAAATAATAAAGAATTATCTCTCTTTTCCTATATAAACCCACCCAAGTTCCCACTTCCTCTTCATTCAAAACATTTGGATCTTAGAAAACCTCTTCTATACTCTATCTATAATCCTAACAAGGTTCCCAAATATCCAAATAAGCCTCTCTCAATCCTCTCCCAAGCCTTTGGGATCACACTTCCAAGCAAGATATTTCTTCCTTTCTCAATTTTACCAAAATTTATTTATGTTGTTATACCCTATTATTTTAAATTAAAATTTTTTTGGTTTGATTAAGAACCTCCCCCATACTTACCTCCTTATTTTTGAATGATTATATACCTATTTCTCTCTCATTAATTTCTCCCATGTACACCTGTTGCGATACCAAAATTCCATTAGTAATTTCTCTCTTCTCATTTACATTCAAGAAATTATTTTATATTATGCATATAAATTCCGTTAAATATGTTGGAAAATGTATCTATATGACCCAAACATACTGTAAATTTCATGTAAATATGATGAGATACCCCTTTATCTCTCATCAACCATTTTTATGAATCATTATATTACGTCATTATGCTGCTGAAATTGCACCACGGTTTTCCAAGCCAAAGTCATTGTGTAGTGAATACCATGCCCATTTATCTATCAAGTGTATTCACCTTTACGTAAATTTACTAATTTATTATATATTTTCATGTATCAATTAAAAATTCTTTTATATTGGAAAAAATTATGAAGTTTAATGAATCTATTTTATATGATCCATGTGTCACACTTATGCATGAAATGAAATGATTAAGGAGGGTGTGCCCTGATAGCAATCCAATGCATTGGGTAATGATTAGTATCATGATACATCAAGTGTAATGAAGGTTTACTCATGATAATTCAAGTTAAATGAGGTTTTTTCTATGCTTCATGTTAAATGATCCTTGGATCATGCTAATATCATGTTAAATGTTGATGCCACATTTCTATGTTATGATAATCATGTTATATCATGAATTTATGTTCATGTTTCTCTTCTACCCCATTGATATGCATATTTACTAACATGTAGTTTATTATTCATTTTATTCCTTGTTTAATCCCTTACTAGGCTTTATAGATCACCCTTTTCCTATGCATTTCCTTAGGTTATCTCATGCAATGCTAAGTACGAATGAATGTGTGTGGTCAAGTGAAAGAAGTTTTCAATAAAGATGTGTATTTAATGTTTTAAGTTTTTATGTAATGTTCTTAATACACAAAGACAATATACCTCTCGATATTCTATATTGTATCAAGTGAAGATTTTATGTAATAAATTATGTTTATGGGTAAAATAAAGAGCAGGGTTGTTATATTTCCCACACGGTCCCTTGTGAGGATATACTCCCTCTAAATAAATATGGCTTTTCTAGCAATGGTAACTTTCTTATTTTAGGGAATTTATGGGTAGTTTCACTTTGTTTCCTTATAATACCCTATAAAGATACACTTTTTGTTCTGGGGTCCTAGTTTATTACCTGAGAAAGCTTTAAAAAATTCCTCACAAACCAATACATGTGTATATGATAAAAAGGCCCTATTTCTACTCTATAACTCGAAGGGACTTCAATTTTCCACTTTACTTGGTACTCAATTTAATGCATATGATATAGTTTTTAATTAATATATCTAAAAGTATAAAGGAATATCTATATGAATATCATCGAACTTACTTTGTCTCTCAAGGTACAGCACCTCCTTTCATTCACACCATTTTATTGGGGTGTATAAGGTGGAGTGGGTGAGAAGGAATCTTATACTCCCATAAAATTTTGATAAACTCTAGGTTAATATATTCACCACATCAATCTGATAAAATATTCTTTATCTTTATTAAAATTTGATTCACTACTTCATTCTTGAATTATTTTAATTTCTCAAAGGACTCAAACTTATACCTGATCAAGTAGATATGAAAATATCTACTCAAGTCAACAGTAAAACTTATGAAGTTATAATACCCACCTCTATCATCTATTAGAAATGGTACACACACATAATTGTGTACCAATCCTATAATCCTTTTATTCTTTTCACCATTTCTAATGAATTTTGGTTTGTAAAATTTTCATTGTAAAAAGAATGAAAATTTTCAAGTTATTTTAGCACAAAAGAGTCAAAATATCCATCTTGATAGAGATTTTTCAAATGATTCTAATTTACTTGAACAAGATGGTGATGTCAAAGATGGTTGTTATATAAGTCATGTGAACATGGTTTTTTATGAATTTATATTACTTGGTTTTCATAATATAATTCATAAATATTTTTACTTAATATTTCATACCATAGAATACATTGTCTTCAAAAAAGAAACAACTTTTATTTTCAAATTTGAAAATAAAACCATATATATTTAGGAAGTATATATAAATTATGTTCTTGGTAATATTTGGTGCATAATAAAAATATCTTAAATCCAATATCATTATTTTTAGAAATAAAATGTGGTAGTATATAATGGCTAGAGCAGACAACCTCACACCATTGACAGCTCAAAAATCCACCTCTCCTCTAGAAATATATTGGAATCTATGTGGTTCTTATATTTGGATACATATATAAACACCAAAAGTTGTATATAACACCCAATTTGTAGATATTTAAATATTACACTCGATAATGAACACACCTTTAGCTTCCCCTTACTTATAGTTGAATTTCCTCTTCCATTGGCCTTGCTTGCCATATAAAAAACATACCATTTCTTTTTCTTTTCCATGCATTTGAATCTTCTTCTTCTTGTAAGGAAGGTACTTAGGATATTTAAACATATTATGAGTTTCAGTCCCCTTATCCTTGTTCTCCCTTTACTTATTCAACATATAGAAAGTGATTTTGTAACATCTAATGTCCTTTTACAGTTCAAGATCAAAGTAATAAGTTATGAAAGAATATTATCATTATTTCTCATGTTATAATTAATAATAAAACTGTAGAAAGACTTGGGAAGTGACCAAAGTGTGAGATCTATGCACAACTCATCTAGGCATTTAATACCAAATATTTATAAGAATTCAATGTATCTAATAATCCTGACTATATTAGGGTCATATAGATAAGACTCTCCAAGCTTAGTTGTAAATAGAGAATTGGAGATCTTGTATATTTTCATCTCACCTTCTCTTGATAGAGATCCTAAAGGTGATATATCATGTTATATGCATCCATTTCCTCATGTTTCTTTAAAATATCATTGTTCATAGATGATAGTATGAAATAATAAAAATTGTAGCATACAATTATTATCATTAAGAGAAAACTCTCCATTATTATCCTCTTTACTAGGTGCTTTATGAATAGGTACTTCCAACACATACAATTTCCTTTCATGGTGTAGGATAATGTGTTTGTGCCTTTACCACTCTTGGAAATTTGTTTGGTTGAGAAGGTTATCTTTATCAAGTATGGATCACAATGATATCTTTAAAGTCACGTTTATTGTCATTACTAAAAATAAGATGAGAATTGTTTTAGTAATTTATCTAATAAAATTTAGATAAAAAAATAAATATTATATTTATTAATATACTGATATTTTATTGAAAGCCAATAGCCCTCACCATTGGCTTTGTAATATCCTATTTCTTGGACATTCTACTAGTAAGGATCCATATTCCCCTTCTCATCACCCCAAACTTGGTCGATAAATAAATTTCAAGGGTTTTATGTAGGAATTACAAATGTCAACTGCATTAACTCACAGTTCCTTTATCTGTTGAGTGGACTCCCCAATCCTTAAATCCTTAAATTGTATTTCTTCAACCTTTGCCTCTTAGTTTCACCAAGTACTTCCTTAGTAGTCAACCCTTTATGTGAACTATGTTAAGTCGGCACAAAACTTCAAGTTAGAATTCCCCAATAATTGAAATCACCCCAACTTTTGTTGGTCAATCACTTTGAACTATGGATCAATTTTAACTTTCATAGTGGAAGGATATATCGACTTAATATATATAATTGAGGCATTTTATCTTTACATTTAAATTGAAAAAATTTATCTTTATTATAGGATAGTTAATATTAAGTGGATTTACTTAAGTGATTAACCATGTCTTAGATAATTTTTACACATAATCTAGTTTTCTTTAGTTCTATCTTGCATGATGATTAATTCATTAATTCATGTGATCGTGACAAACCAACCACAATGAAATAACCATGAAACTTGTAAAAAATAACAAATTGGTATGATCATGAGATTTTTCTATTGGTATGTTTATCCAGATGATGATAAAGTAGTCTTAGACCTAGGGGAAAACACCTTGAACCATTTTATGGTTCATGTTATAGCTTTCCACATGTCCACCTATGTATCTCTCATGGATTGTTTTCTCCTTGAATCCAAACTTGAACCACCTCCTCTATATTGTGATCTTCATCCACTACATATGATTTTACTCACACATAAGTGAGAGGAACAAATGGATTAGTTAAGCGGTTTACATAAAAGAAACCAAGGGCACGTAGACCCATACATAATGAGAGAGGGAATAACATGCAGAACAACAGTTAAATTTAATAAAAAATTAAAATAAACCAATCATATAAAAATGTTTGGTTTATGCTCATGATCATCCACATACATGAGATGAATTTCACATTTAATAAAATATCATTCAATTATAGTCATTCTAATTTATGCTAAAACACACTCGAATCAATTAATTATCTTATTTAATTAATCAATTATTTTATCTTAATTGTCATATAAATTTTCATGAGATTCTCAACCATCAAAATTTAAAAAAAATAAATAAATTTATTTAAAATTAATTGTGTAAAAAAATGTACCTTAGAGGAAACATGTTGAGTACCCATCCAAACTACCCAATGTGTACTATATTTGTATATTGTTTACTCACATGACATCTAATATACATAATTTATCATATAATGTCACAAAATGTACTATTAAATTAATTACCACATGAAACACATGGTATTTACATAGCATGTAATATTTTTATGCGTGTAGAGTAATTATTATATTATGGCTTAATCACGATATATGGTTTTGAACATGACATGAAAAATAAATTATAAATTTAATATATATATATATATATATATATATATATATATAACCATCACATAGTGATTCCTATCAACTTAATGAACACATGGAAGACATGTTTATAAGGTTTAATAAGTATAATAAATTAATTTTTAATTCTTTGTAATTTGGTAAAAATAAATGGCATGTACATTCCAGCTACATGTTTTGTATTATTCACATCATCTATCAGTGTCACATGCCTAGGGACTCAGTGTATAATTGTTACATTATAGCACACATCATTTGCATGGGCTACACGATGTGTGGTCTACGAGTTACATGCTCACTAGTCTTGTAGGCCACGTAGGAGAATACATGACCAGCCTGTGATAAATGGACTACATGTCATATATGGAAGTTACATGGCATGTACTCTGGATGATTCTTCCCCAAGATCACCAAATAAACATGTGGTGTGTATTTAAATACACCACATGTGATAAATTAACATGGTTTTAATTAATTCTAAATTAATTCTTTGTGAATTGAACACAAGTACATAGCATGTACCAATGGGATATATGGTGTGTAATCTAGTGTTACCCAGAAATATTCTTCAACACATTTGGCTGATTTCTTTCAATGTATTTCATTCATAAAATTAATCAATTTGATTATATTGATAATAAACAAAGGAGAATAAAGTAGATCTCATACTTCATATTAAAGAGTGGTTAGAATAGAATTTAAAACTAATGATAAATGCATAAATCAATCAATGATATTTAAATAATCATAAATAATTATGTGACCACTTTGATACCATTGAAAGGTTTTGGGAACAATTGAAGCACCATATTGGGCATTCTCAATGTGTATTTTTTTCCTAATCGATGATTAATCGTAGATTTACATGATGATAAACATGTTGATCAACATATTTAATTTAAATAATAACGAAGAGTGAAAATGTTGGAACCAAAAAACAAGATCATCACATATTATTTATAAATAATTTAATTAATTAAGAATTTTCTTGCAATTAATTACTACTACATTAATGGATATGACAATGTATCTACATCATATTATCATTTAATTCAAGGAAAAAAGTATAGATTCCCACCACTAGTGATCCACACGTGCTCCATGAATCTTGGAACATCACCATAGGAATATTCAAGTTCTAGCATGGAAGATCCTTACACTTGCATCATTCACCTTTGACCACCCTGAAAATCTCTTTAAGGAAGGGTCCAATTAGGTATCTCTATACTTGATAGTGGTGGTGGAGGTGGATCTCTCACCTTTCTTGACAGTGTTCTTGGAGGGGAGCTCTCTAAGGCTCTGAGAGTATTCTCTCTAGATATTGATGTTCACAACACAAAGGGAATTGGATCTCTTGGAGAAATAACATAATTAGGTTTATATATCACTAGGGTTAGAAAATAATAATTGTGTATGCACCCTTATTATTTTTATTAATTCCTACAAAACCCTGTATCTATAATAAAAAGATTATCATTATTATTTCTTAACAAGTGATAAACTCATGAATTAAATTAAATATTATTTATTCAAATAATATTAAATATGTATTATTTCTCATCAGACCTTTAAACTTGGTCCACCATTCCTCAATAGTATTTATCAACCCTTTTTTCACTCAAAATTAAATTTTCTATTATTAAACACTTTTAAGTAAAAAAAGTGAGAAACCAAAAGTACAAGCACAAAAAGAGGAAATTGAGTCATTAAAATTAAATTTCATCCTACCATATTTTATTTCCCAAAAAAATTTCAATGATATGGTGTTTAATTTAGTTTCTAGTCCCTCCATCTGAACAACTTCAAAACATAATGCCAGCTAGTCCCAATATTGGATATAATCCTCTATGATTATCTTCCCTTTCTTGAAGCCTCATTTTAAAATCAGGTTCTTCTTATCAATCCGGTTGCTTTGATCCTCATTGGTAAGAAACCTTAGAACCCTTTCCATTATTCTTTCATCCTCTGCATTAGGATCATTAGTTGCTAGGATAGTTTAACTATTACCTCTTCATAGTTCATAAGAAATTCTAAAGGCTTTTTGAGCATGGAATCAGATTCCTATTATTCTGTCTCATGTTTCTAGAGAAGAGGGAGATAATCCTCCTTTACCAGCACCACATCCTCCAATTATAAGATTTCCTCCCCTTGAAGATCCTCTAACATCTTGTATACATCCCCATGGGGGTTGCAAAGCCTTCCGGGCCCTTTTTCGTTGTAACCTCCTTATCAGGCTCTGGGTGTAACATCCCAAGTAAGTAATGAATAATAGATATAGTTATATATGTCTATTTATGAATTAAATAGTGTTTTAGAGGCTTAAAATGAGAATAAATCCAACCTAAAGCATGAAATACTATAATATTTTTAAAAGATTGTTTTACCGCCATTTGATGGCGAACCATTTTTAAATATATCTATTAACAATTTTATAAGCTATATTTGTCAAAATAAACTTATTAATTATGATTGGGACATTGAAATTTATTTGGATAAATTTCTGGTATTTTTCTGATAATGTTCATTTTTTTAAGGAATAGTGAAAAATGTTGTATTTTAATTCAAAACCTCTTTTTAATATAATTTATTTATATGATTAGATTATCTTTTTAATTGGTTTTAAAGTTAAATTAGAATATATTTTTACCATTTAATACAATAGTGGTCGTTGGAATTAATTTCGCTTTGAAATTGGACTTAAACTAGTGTCAATCTTTTGATATATATTGTTTCATAAAAACACGCTATTTGTTCTGACAGTGGGAATTAATTATTAAATTAATTATTGTAACTTATATGTTTTGAATTTTGTAAAATAGACGTCATTTTTTAATTCGGAATATCAAATACAGCTTAGGGTGAAGTTTTGGTATTTTTCTGAAAAAATTCAATTTTTGATGAATAGTGAAACCACTAAGTGGTACTTAAAAAATTGATTTTTCGTTTAAATGAAATTTTACCACCTCTGTGTTTTGAATTTCAAAAATCCGACATACATGGTTTTAATTTGTAAATAAAATGTGGTTCAATGGGATTAAAATAATTTTTTATTGAATAGTAACTTTTATGTTTTTAATCGCGATTAGAGGTAATTAGTGTATTTTATGGTAAAAATAATGTTTTAATAATATGAAATGACCTTGAAAAATGTCATAACCTTATTGGATGTGTCATGGACGACCAAGACAACCCATGGGTCGATTTTTGGGACCCCATGGAGCCACTTGGGTAAGATAATGACATTAATGCCTTTTATTTAAAGTAAAAGTAAAAATGACACAAACATGTATTGTTTCAATAAAACAATTTTTACATGGGGTTATACAAGTCAGATTTTTGACTATAAATAGTTATTGGAAATATAAAAATATTTCCTACATCATAGTATTTTTTTATATTTTTTAGACATTAAATAAATTAAATTATTTATGACATCATGATGATGCAACGATTACCTCATTATTTAACGATTTAAATAAAATGAAAAGATAAAGTAAAATCTAAGACCTAAACATGTCAAAAACATATTGGATGGGTGGATTTAGAACTCTTATCACCTTATCCTCGAAATACATCAATATGGGACCTTTAAAAACCGAAACTCGTTTTATAATAAAGTAACCTTTTATAAATTTCCAAAAGTGTCCCTCCTCTCCTCTTATAAAAGGCCCCCACCTCTACCACCTTACCCACACCTCTCAAGCCTTTGTCTCGGCCAACCCCGGCCCATTTTTTCTCTCCACATCACTCTATTACTCCTAGAATCCTCACTTTGGGCAGAAGTCTTTCCAAGGAAGCCTTTGAGCTCAAATCAAAAAGAGATACCCGTTTTAAAGGTGGTGTCTTCTCTTGTGTTCTTATGTTTTATCTTGCTTCTCCAACCCCCTAAACTCTTTTTATTCATTTCTTTTGTAAAAACTATAGTATCTTAAATATACTAGTATGTTTTATAAGAAGTATTCGAGCTACACTTACACACACCTACATCTAATGGTTAATGATCATATTGTTTCCGTGGATGGTGAATTTCTGCCTCACGAAACGATGATTGTTCAATATTCTTCTAAAACCTTCAAAGGTGGACATTAATATGTCACTATATTTATATATGATATATAATATGTTTATTTTTTCCTTATGATTCTTTATTTTTCATTTATGTCATACCTTTATGGTTTCCATTATGGGTAAACGTGATATCTTTATTTTAGGAAGTGCGGACTATCGCCCCCTCAAACGTAATTTGATTCGTTAATGCCATATGTGGGATGTATAAAGGATGGAGTTAATGATATTATATATGATATTATACTGGAATTGTAATATACCTTTATGTCATTATGATTCCATTCCATAAAATATGAAATAGAAATGAAAGTAGCGTTCATGCGTACGTACGGCTTACCGTCTCCATGAACGGTGCATTTCATTTCTTACCTCTAAATGTTATGTAATATTATAAATGCATGTAAATACTGGATATATATGATATATATGATATCTAAATCATTAATATAACTCTGGATATAATGGATACATGAACAACTTGTAATTATAAAGAGTTTATTTTTGAATCAAGTACCAATGATCGTTAAAACGACCGTTATTTACTAAAATAATTACATAGTGTTCATGACATGTTAATAAGGGATATAAAAGGAATAATGAACTTGAAAAAGGTTCTTAAGCAAGTATAAATTAACTCAAGTTTATTATTCAGGAGATTAAAGAACGATCGAGTCAAGTCGGATAGGAGGTATGGGAATCCATCTCAATCTCCTTTCATTGAGTCATATTTTGTTTTATACACAACTTTCTTTTATACGGTGTATAAACCCCTTTTACTTTTATGATTATTAAAAAGGAATATTTTTATACGAAGTGTTTACCAAATGACAAAAGGGAATGTTTTTTTTCGTACGTATGTGGCGACAACGACTTCTCCGCCGCCGTGACCATTATTTGAGTTTCGGCTTTCTCTACAAGCCATAACTTTTTTTGAATGAAAAATAAATGCCATGTTTTAATTTTCTTTTATTTTGGTATTGAAAATGGTTTTCATAATGTTTTTATATCAATGTGTTGTATTGATATCTTGTGATTGAAAAGTGGAAATGTTATGTTTTCCTTTATGCATGTTTTATGTGATACGATTATGTTATGGTTCTTGGGAATTGTTATGAAGACGGGTGGTTCCATGATAAACTAAGGGAGAGTGAGCCCGATATAGCTCTCCAATGAATTGGGTAACGCGAAGGAGTTAAACGTTAAGGTTTCTCCGAAGAGATTTAGGGAATATACTGTGATGGGTATTCCAAACGTAACCAAGAGGGTTACTCCCTTCGTAAGAATGTTATGAATGCCTCAAGTTACCTTTATGTCTTATGATTTCTATGATTTATTAATTATTTGATGAGGTTTGTTAAAGTGCTTATGTTTTATGGGTAAAGTATGCTTTCATTCTTATGTATATATGAACTCATGTTTCCTTTCCATATTTTTATAACCCCTACTGAGCTTTTTATGCTCATCCCAAGTTTTTGAAAAGTTTTTCACAGGTCAAGGGAATGGTACCTGATATGATGATAGTGTCAAGGAAGTGTCAAGAAAGAATCCATGTTTTATTTTAAATATGTTTTCGTTGATGGGAAAAATGAATTCTATCTTTTATGTAACCACTTTGTTTAAATGTGGAATGTAATGCAAGTTTTATGATCTAATTCTCTAAAACTCTAAACCTGAAAATATCCTCAACGTTTAATCTTGTAATAACTCAAGATTAAGTAAGGTTTAAGGATGGGGCCTTATAGTTGGTATCAGAGGTTAGTTTAGATAACTTTAGGAGTTATAATTCTATTAAATGATTATCTAAAAATACTTTTTTTATTGTCAAATTGAAATGATATAGCATTTGAAGATTACCATGTTTCTTCATCTAAGACATGTTTGTTCAGAATGGTTTTCTGTAGAGGAAGCAGGGAAGAAGTACTTGGAAGGCATACATAAGGAAATGACCTTCCTAATTAGCATCCTGAGATGGTCGGAATTGGAACTGAATAGTTTGTTGCAGTAATGGCGCAGTTGACTCAAACGATAAATGGTGGTGGTATCCATGCACGAGATCATCCAGATCAACCGCATAGGAACATGTATGTGGTGGAACATTTCATGAGGCAACATCCCCCATCATTCAGAGGATTATCTAACCCTGTGCTAGCTAAAGGGTGGATTAAAGAACTAGAGAAGATTTTCAATGTCATGGGGTGTTCAGACAATCAAAAGGTTAGTCTTTCTATTTACCGTTTGGAGGGTGAAGCAGATCAGTGGTGGTCGATGGTTAAAATTATCAGGGACGCTGATGAGATTGATGCTCTCGAATGGGATGAATTCAAAGGTATGTTTCTTGAGAAGCATTTTCCTAAGGCTGTTCGGATTAGGATGGAAAAACAATTCCTGGAATTTAGGCCAGAGGAGGACTCAGTGGCTGCCTATGAAGAAAGGTTCACTCGATTGGCAAGGTATGCTCCAAATTATATCTGAGACCTTGATAGTAAAATCAATCGTTTTTACTTAGGATTAAAGCCAAAATATCGAAGGGCTTTAGCTTCTCATGAGCTCAAGAGTTATGAAAATCTTGTTCGATGTGCTGAGAAGGTGGAAATGGAGTTTTCCGATGATCAAGTGTTCTATAACAACCAATAGAATAAGAGACCAAGGTGGCAGGAGAAAGGGAATAATTCTTCAAAAAATTCTGATGGTAAGAAAACTAAGTTTCCAGTTTGTGATAAATGTGGTAAAAGGAATGCTGGGGAATGTCTTCTGAATTCCGTAAAGTGATACCGATGTGGTAATATGGGACATAAGGCTCGTGATTACACTGAAAAAGATCAGGGTGATGGTAAGACCAAATTTGATTTATATTTAGTGAAATGTTTTAAGTGCAATGAGATGGGTCACTATGAAAATGAGTGTCTAAAAAAATGCTTGAGTGATGGGGAGCAGTTAGACTACAAGCAGAAAGGGGTGGTGAAATCCTTTGCAACTACATCAGCAGATGTCAAGCCATCAAATGAAGTTGTATCAGGTACTTTGTTTGTTTTTTTCAGATTATGCCAGTGTGTTTTTTGATTCGGGGTCTACACATTCTTTCATCTCTGAAATATTTTCTAGTAAAATGGGAATACCATCTCAAGAAATGACTCCTGAACTTGTGGTAAAAACACTGGGGGAAATTTTGAGGAAAAAATAATTTATAATAATCTTCATATCCTTATCCTTGGAAAGAACCTACTTGAAAACCTTATAGTTTTACCTCTAGTAGAGTTTGATGTTATCCAAGGTATGGATTGGCTCTCTATTTTCCATGCTAGGATTGACTATAGAGATAAAAAAGTTTATTTTCAGAAATACTTTCAGTTTGTGTACAAGAATGAACCCTTACTGTTGATAACATATCAAGAGGCCGAGAAACTTGTAAAATATGGAAATGAATGCTACCTTCCACATATCGTTGAAAACAAGGGAACTGTTCAGATTAATGATGTGCCAGTGGTAAATGAGTATCCTGATGTTTTTCCTAATGAGTTTCCGGGAATAATACCAGATCAGGAAGTTAAATTTACTATTAACTTAGTTCCTGATGCTAATCCAATTTCAAAACCCCCTTATCGAATGGCTCAAACTGAACTTTTAGAGTTGAAGGAGCAATTGCATGATTTATTAGAGAAAGGTTTCATTCTACCTAGCACATCACCAGGGGGTGATCCTGTTTTATTTGTTAAAAAGAAAGATGGTTCTATGAGAGTTTGCATTGATTATAGATCCTTGAATAACATCACTGTTAAGAACAAATATCCTTTGCCTCATATCAATGATTTGTTTGATCAGCTCCAAGGAGCTTAGTATTTTTCAAAGATTGACCTGAGATCGGGGTACCATCAGCTGAAGGTAAAGAAAGCAGATGTTCTGAAGACCGCGTTTCGTACAAGATATGGCCATTATGAATTTGTAGTAATGCCTTTTGGGCTAACCAATGCACCTACTGTATTCATGGACCTTATGAATAGAATTTTCCATGAGTTCTTGGATAAGTTTGTGGTTGTTTTCATTGATGATATTTTGGTGTTTTCTAAAATTAAAAAGGAGCATAAAAGACATTTAAGGGTTATTTTTCAAACCTTGAAAGAAAATAAATTGTATGGGAAATTCAGCAAGTGTGAGTTTTGGTTGAAACAAATTTCTTTCCTTGGTTATATTGTTTCTAAGGATGGAATAAATGTGGATCCTGTAAAAACAAAATTTGTTCAAGAATGGACAAGACCCACAAATGTAACCGAGATCTGTAGTTTTCTTGGTTTGGCAGGTTACTACCGAAGGTTTGTTGAAAAAATTTCACAGTTTTCTAGTCCAATGTCTAAGCTAACTCGAAAAGGTCTTAAGTTTATCTAGACAAAAGAATGTGATGATTGTTTTTAGGAGTTGAAAAGAAGATTGGTGAATGCTCCAGTTTTGGCACTACCTTCCAGGAATGGTGAGTTTGTTATCTACAGTGATGCTTCATTGAAAGGAATTGGTTGCATCCTAATGTATAATGATCAGGTAATTGCTTATGCATCATGATAGTTGAAAACTCATGAGGTAAATTACCTCACACATTATTTGGAATTAGCTTCTGTTGTTTTTGCTTTAAAATTTGGAGGCATAATTTGTATGGAGTAAAGTGTGAAATATATACCGCTCAAAAAATTTTAAAGTATATATTCACCTAGAAATAATTGAACATGAGATAGAGGAGATGTCTAGAATTAATCAAGGATTATGATTGTACAATTCATTACCATCCGGAAAAAGAAAATAAAGTGGCTGATTCTTTGAGTTGAAAAAGTAATGCTTCATTAACAATGTTGTGTTTGTAATGTGATCCTTTGGTTAAGGATTTGATGAAATTTGTCATAAAAGTTTTTGGTGCAGGATGTCCTTCTGTTTTGTTTTAGGTATCAGTGAAATCTTCTCTATCAGACAGAATCAAGCAAGCACAGAAGCAAGACAGTGAGTTGCAGAAAAAGGTAGAGATGGTTCAGAAGGGTAAGTTTCCTGAATTCAACATTGATAATGATTGAGTTCTGAGATTTGGGAAGAGATTATGTGTGCCTTGTGATTCACAGTTTAAGAGAGAGTAGTAATGTGAATCTCATAGTTCTCCATTTTCAGTTCATCCAGGAAGTACTAAGATGTATAGAGATCTTTGGGAGTATTACTAGTGGGACGGAATGAAAAGGGATATTGCTGATTTTACTGTGAAGTGTTTGACATGTAAACATGTTAAAGCAGAGTGGCAGTTACCGAAAGGGATGCTTCAGCCTTTACCAGTGCCAGAGTGGAAATGGGAAAATATATCTGTGGACTTCGTTGTGGGATTGTTGAAGACACCTCGAGGTAATAATGCAATCTGGGTTATTGTTGATCACTTGACTAAATATACTCATTTTCTTGCTATACGAGATACTTTTTCCCTATATTAACTTTCTCGATTAAATCTTAAAGAGATATTCTGGTTTCATGGAGTTCCCCTATCCATTGTATCTGATCGTGATCCCAGGTTTACTTCTAACTTTTGGAAAGGCCTTCAGAAGTCGTTGGGTATTGAATTAAATTTTAGTACATCATTTCATCCTCAATCAGATGGGAAGACAGAATGAACAATTCAGACTTTGGAGGATATTCTACGTGCTTGTTCAATGGATTATTAGGGAAGTTGGGACCAACATCTTTCTTTGGTTGAATTTTTATATAATAACAGTTTTCATTCCAGTATACAGATGGCACCGTTTGAGGCATTATATGGGAAGCGATGTTGAACTCCAGCTTTCTGGGATGAAGTGGGTGAAAGGAAGCTGATGGGACTGGAATTGGTAGAAGAGATGGCAGAAAAAGTTCAGTTGATTCAGAAACACATGAGAACAGCTCAGAGCTGGCAGAAGAGTTATACGGATAACCGGAGGAAGGATCTATATTTCGAGGTAGGTGATCATGTTTTTCTCAAAGTTTCACTATGGAAAAGTGTGATGAGATTTGGTAATAAAGGAAAGCTGAGTCCAAGGTTCATTGGACCATATGAAATTCTGGAGAGATTTGGATCAGTTGCTTACCGAGTGGCTTTACATCCGAGTTTATCTCAGGTACACAATGTTTTTCATGTTTCAATGTTGAGAAAGTATATGCCAGATCCATCTCATGTTTTGAGCCAAGTGGTAGTTCAGTTGGAAGAGAATTTCTCTTATGGAGAACATCCAGTCCAGATTCTTGACCGAAGGGAGCATGTGTTGCGAAATAAGGTAATTCACCAGGTAAAGGTTTTGTGGAAAAACCATATGGTTGAAGAGGCAACGTGGGAATCTGAAAATGCTATGAGGGATAAATACCCCCACTTATTCAATAAGTAAATAAATTGCAGGGATGCAATTTTCTAAAGGGGGAAGGATGTAACATCACAAGTAAGTAATGAATAATAGATATAGTTATCTATGTCTATTTATGAATTAGATAGTGTTTTAGAGGCTTAAAATGAGAATAAATCCAACCTAAAGCATGAAATACTCTAATATTTTTAAAAGATTGCTTTACCGCCATTTGATGGAGAACAATTTTTAAATCTATCTATTGACAATTTTATAATCTATATTTGTCAAAATAAACTTATTCTTTATGATTGGGACATTGAAATTTACTTTTTATAAATTTCTGGTATTTTTCTGATAATGTTCATTTTTTTTAATGAATAGTAAAAAATGTTGTATTTTAATTCAAAACCACTTTTTAATCTAATTTATTTATATGATTAGATTATCTTTTGAATTGGTTTTAAATCTAAATTGGAATATATTTTTACCATTTAATCTAGTAGTGGTCGTTGGAATTAACTTCACTTTGAAATTGGACTTAAACTGGTGTCAATCTTTTGATATATATTGTTTCATAAAAACACTCTACTGTTCTAATAGCATGAATTAATTATTAAATTAATTATTGTAACTTATATGTTTTGAATTTTTTAAAATAGACATCATTTTTGAATTCGGAATATCAAATATAGCTTAGGGTGAAGTTTTGGTATTTTTCTGAAAAAACATCAATTTTTGATGAATAGTGAAACCACTAAGTGGTACTTAAAAAACTGATTTTTCGTTTAAATAAAATTTTACCACCTCTATGTTTTGTATTTCAAAAATCCAACATACATGGTTTTAATTAGGAAGTAAAATTTGGTTCAATGGGATTAAAATAATTTTTTAGTGAATAGTAACGTTTGTGTTTTAAATCGTGATAAGAGGTAATTAGTGTAGTTTAAGGTAAAAATAATGTTTTAATAATATGAAATGACCTTGACACATGTCCTACCCTTATTGGATGTGTCATGGCCGACCAATAAAACCCATGGGTTGATTTTTGGGACCTCATTGAGCCACTTGGGTAAGATAATGACATTAATGCCTTTTATTTAAAGTAAAAGTAAAAATGACACAAACATGTATTGTTTTACTAAAACAATTTTTACATGGGGTAATAAAAGTAATATTTTTGACTATAAATATTAATTGGAAAGATAAAAGTATTTCCTACAACATAGTATTTTTTTTATAATTTTTAGACATTAAATAAATTAAATTATTTATGACATCACGATGATGCAGTGATTACCTCATTATTTAACGATTTAAATAAAATGAAAAGATAATGTAAAATCTAAGACCTAAACATGTCAAAAACCTATTGTATGGGTGTATTTCGAACTCTTATCACCTTATCCTAGAAATACATCAATGTAGGACTTTTAAAAACCGAAACTCATTTTATAATAAAGTAACCTTTTATAACTTTCCAAGAGTGCCCCTCCTCTCCTCTTATAAAAGTCCCCCACCTCTAACACCTTACCCACACCTATCAAGCCTTTTGATCGGCCACCCCTACCAATTTTGTCTCTCCACATCCCTCTATTACTCCTAGAAGCCTCACTTTGGGCAGAAGTCTTTCCAACAAATCCTTTGAGCTCAAATCAAAAAGAGATACCCATTTTAAAGGTGGTGTCTTCTCTTTTGTTCTTATGTTTTATCTTGCTTCTCCAACCCCCTAAACTCTTTTTATTCATTTCCTTTGTAACAACTCCAGTATATTAAATATACTAGGATTTTGTTATAATAAAGATTCAAGCTACACTTACACACACCTACATCTAATGGTTAATGAGCATACTGTTTCCATGGATGGCGAATTGCTGCCTAACGAAACGATGATTGTTCAATATTCTTCTAACACCTTCAAAGGTGGCCATTAAGATGTCACTATATCTATATATGATATATAATATGTTTATGTTTTCCTTATGCTTCTGTATTTTTCATTTATGTCATACCTTTATGGTTTCCCTTATGGGTAAACGCGATATCTTCATTTTAGGAAATGCGGACTACCGGCCCCTCAAAAGTGATTTGATTCGTTAATGTAATATGTGGGACATATAAAGGATGGAGTTAATGATATTATATATGATATTATACTGGAATTATAATATACCTTTATGTAATTATTATTCCATTCCATAAAATATGAAATAGAAATGAAAGTAGCGTTCATGCGTACGTACGGCTTACCGTCTCCATGAACGGTGCATTTCATTTCTTACCTCTAAATGTTATGTAATATTATAAATGCATGTACATACTGGATATATATTATATATATGATATCTAAATCATTAATATAACTCTGGATATAATGGATACATGAACAACTTGTAATTATAAAGAGTTTATTTTTGACTCAAGTACCAATGATCGTTAAAACGACCGTTATTTACTAAAATAATTACATAGTGTTCATGACATGTTAATAAGGGATATAAAAGGAATAATTAACTTGAAAAAGGTTCTTAAGCAAGTATAAATTAACTCAAGTTTATTATTCAGGAGATTAAAGAACGATCGAGTCAAGTCGGATACGAGGTATGGGAATCCGTCTCAATCTCCTTTCATTGTGGCATATTTTGTTTTATACATAACTTTCTTTTATACGGTGTATAAACCCCTTTGACTTTTAAGATTATTCAAAAAGAATCTTTTTATACAAAGAGTTTACCAAACGAAAAAAGGGAATGTTTTTTTTCGTACGTATGCGGCGACAACGACTTCTCCACCGCCGTGACCATTATTTGAGTTTCGGCTTTCTCTACAAGCCATAACTTTTTTTGAATGAAAAATAAATACCATGTTTTACTTTTCTTTTATTTTTGTATTGAAAATGGTTTTCATAATGTTTTTATATCAATGTGTTTTATTGATATCTTGTGATTGAAAAGTGGAAATGTTATGTTTTCCTTTATGCATGTTTTATGTGATACGATTATGTTATGATTCTTGGGCATTGTTATGAAGACGAGTGGTTCCATGATAAACTAAGGGCGGGTGAGCCCGATATAGCTCTCCAATGCATTGGGTAACACGAAGGAGTTAAACATTAAGGTTTATCCGAAGAGATTTAGGGAATATACTGTGATGGGTATTTTAAACGTAACCAAGAGTGTTACTCCCTACATAAGAATGTTATGACTGCCTCAAGTTACCTTTATGTCTTATGATTTCTATGATTTATTCATGATTTGATGAGGTATGTTAAAGTGCTTATTTTTTATGGGTAAAGTATGATTTCATTCTTATGTATATATGAACGCATGTTTCCTTTACATATTTTTATAACCCTTACTGAGCTTTTTATGCTCATCCCAAGTTTTTGAAATGTTTTTCACAGGTCAAGGGAATGGTAAATGATATGATGATATTTTCAAGGAAGTGTCAAGAAAGAATCCATGTTTTATTTTAAATATGTTTCCGTTGATGGGAAATATGAATTCTATCTTTTATGTAACCACTTTGTTTAAATGTGGAATGTAATGAAAGTTTTATGATCTAATTCTCTAAAACTCTAAACCTGAAAAGATCCTAAACGTGTAATCTTGTAATAACTCAAGATTAAGTAAGGTTTAAGGCTGGAGCCTTATATTGGGGACCCGTTGTCTCCTACTTGATGACCCAACAAACCATTCACTATATGAATCTCAAGTATCTTTTATTTACCATCCTTTTTTGGATGACTGTGTATCCATAAGCCTATAAATATGTGTGTAGTCTTTGTGGCCTTTTGGTTTCTACTTATTATTAACAATACAGCTCCATGGATCCCTATTTCCCTTATTTATTTTTTTCCTCTTGGAATTTATGGGCCTTTATTGGATCCTCCTATATTATTGACATTTAAGGGTTTTCCTTCGCCATTGGACTTGACTTAATTGGGACAAATGGAGTTGTCTTACATCCCTCTATTGATACTCAAACAATAAAAATGGTTGTTTAAGTTGAGACAGGACAAGGTTATCCTCATATTGGTTCCCTGTTTGGAATTAATCTTCCTACTTGCACCATGTGTTGGTTAATCCCACTCCTAACCATCCATAGGATTTCCCTTTCCGGTCAGATTTATCAACCTTCTAGTGATGTTATAACTTCCGGCAGGCACAACCATAGCATAGGTAAAAGAAATTGGGATCACATCACCCTTATCATTTGGAACATCAGCTCTAACGTATTTTGATATCTCCAATCAAGTTGGTTGCATGCTGGTGTCATCAACCTATGTGCTTGATGTCTCTATCAGGGAATTTCTAGAAATTGAACTGACTACAGAATACCATAGATAAGGATTTTTTTAGGATTTATCATTTCCATCAAAGGGCCTGAGATATGAACTTTAATTAAAGATCAAAAGGTAAAAATCCTTTCTCACATTATTTATTAATCAAATATTACTCATGATGCATCCAATGTTTCAAATCTCACCTTGAACATATGTTGTCATGATTTTTATCAACAAATAAAATTAAAATACTTAAAACAATAATTAATAATAGTCAAAATGTCTAAGGATCAATACAAACATCTGTAGAAAGGAACATCTAATGAAATATATAAATGTGGATTTCTTATTGGCGCGTCTTGTTCTCATAATATCCTACATTGGATATTACCAAGGGTTTATCCTATGAGAAGTTGCCTCAAATTCCTATGATTATTCACACCTATTTACATATATAATTTATGTCCCTCAAATGATTTCATATGGTTATAGAACATATATTTAATAATACTATCATGGTACTTATGTGTTCTCATCATAATGGGGAATTATTATGACCTTTCAGTGTGATAGCTAATCTTAAGGCATTATCACTTGCTATGTTACACAAAAGAAAAATGGGGATGTGATAAAGAGTATATTTATATTCAAAACAATGAATAGACATTATCATAAAGTACATAAAAGTTTGTTTTATGGAACCAACTCAAACATATATGACCAGCTACAACAATTATAAGGATACATTAGTGGTGTCCTACTAGGTTTAACTCCCACCCTAAATGAGAATCTCAGGGCACGTACATCTGTTGTTAGTTAGATATTTGAACAAGTGATGGGACCCAATTTAGAGCATTTTTATAGGAGGATCAGGTTGGTTGAGTCGATTCCTATAAAAACTCTGAGATCCTTGGGGAGATTTTGTTTATTTATTTTTCCATTTATTTTTTTATAGAACTTTCATATATGGGGATATTCTTGGGTAGTTTTATGACATGTATTCTATATGATATAGTAATGGGTGATATTGTTATTTCCTTACACATATTTCCACTGATTACACTGATTGATATCATGTGATTGCATACTTTGGTTTGGATACCTGTTTCTAAGGGAATAGTCACCCCATGTTTTTATTTGGCCCCCACCATTATTTAGTAGCCTCTTATGTATGGGGTGGAAAAAATTTGGTCATGTACAACCCCTATCCTGTATTGGGTGATTCAGGTGGTGGGTGTTACAAAATGGCATAAGATACCCTTTTCTTTGGACATATTATTTAGGGCTTGGTAGATAAAAGATAAAATATTTTTGATACATAATTAGGAAATTATTACTGGGAGTAGCTAACCCAAGTATGAGGGAAAACTATGTTTCATGGGTTGGTATTGACGGTCTTTTTATTTTCTATCATTTTTTATTAATTTCACCTCGAGTGATGCACATGGTTTTTGGTCATTATGATTTTATGTTTATGGTCTATGATATTTTCTCTTAGAATAATTGGAAATATTGAGAGATTTAATGCATCATTGATATGAAAGTAACTTTACATTTCATGCTCTTGGATTCCTGTGGATGATAGGGGTTTAAATTAATTAAATTCCATAATATATATATATATATAAATTTATTAAATATATTCATGGTGACATTTAATTAATTCATCTAGAAGATGTTATATTTTTTAATGAATTATAGTGACTAATGTATAGGTGATGATGTGGGCCTTGAGTATCTTGGTAAGTATTTTTTTATGTTCTTTCTGTGTCATTTTTATCATTGAGTTTTCAAAATGTTTTGAAAATGAGAAATCCACTTGTCATAAGAGGTTTTAAGTTGAATTAAATCGATTTTGGTTGTAAAATGGTTTTTTCAATGTTAATTGGTTGTGGAAATTTTTCATTTTCTTATTGAAGTTGAAATTGGGATTTTAAAAGTCTTTTGGCACATTTGGGGTGTGAATTGGGTAAAAAAAATTATGAAGTGGTTTTAAATTTGAAAATGGTTGCTCTTTCTCAAGAGGTTTTGAATAGAAAAAAGGGAATTTGGTTTAAATAGTTTTAAAATGGTGTGGAAATGGTTTCTTAAATATTAGTTGAAAAGTGGATTGAAATGTGATTTCAAAAGGATGAAATGGTTTGGCTCGATGAGCCACTATTTTTGGGAGGACTTTTTGGTGCTTTTGAATGGGTTTTTTATGATACGTGTGTAAGACCATTTTGAGGACACTTGTTTGTTGTGATTTATGTGGATCATGGACCAAGAGTAATTTATATTTTGTTTTTTCTTGGCCCGATTGGTAGTGTTCCATATCTTTGGTTTGGTAACTAGCCTCTCTAAGGGGATGGGCTCAAGGGTGGTGGGACGATTTGGACCTGATATGCTTAGTTATCAGGGGACCCTTGGAAGGGTAAATTTGGATTATGGTGTGTCATGTGATGGTTGTGTGGATTTATTTAGAGTCAATATAGTGGAGTTTGGGGTAAAAGGGTTTTTTTGTGATCCCTAGTCTTATTAGGGATCTTCTAGTGGTTGGGTTAGTGGGGTATTTCATGGGGTAGGTACCTATAAGTTGGATGGGTTGTTGTTGGTTGATTTCACCCTGGGTGAATAAGAAGTGGATCTAGGTGTGAGATTTGATATATAAGTACTGAATTATAATGATTTCATTTGGTGGCCATTGGTTTTATACCAGTTAGTGAGATGATCAATTTTTTAGGCTTCAAGTGGGGTGTGAGTGGGCTGTTATCCTTGCCTTATATGGAAATCAAGTGGGATATTTGTGATTCAAGGTTCGTGATGGTGTTTGACAAGGGTTGTGGATACTTTTCTGAGATTTTTCATGGTCAGTGAGGGATATAGCATCTGAATTTAGATAAGTGATGCTTCGGTTTTGTAGAACATGAGCTTAGTGAGAGTTCAAGTGCCTTGGGAGTAGCTCAAGGGGTGTGTTTTTGGAAATTATACCAACCAACATTTGAGATGTTGCTATCTTTAGTGGTTCATAGCATGAACCAAGTGATCAGGCCAGGGAAAGGATTCTGGGTAAGAAAATTAAAAGGGTTGGTATTAGAAGGTATGAGGTTTTTCTTGTGGTTTCAGTTTTGGAACCAAGGGTTAGCCTTATAGTGAGTCCAAACCTTGTTATTCTTTAGGTGGAAGATACTGTGAAAGATGTGGTAGTCTGAGACGTGATAAGATTTTACATTCTTATATAAGCATGTTGAAATACATTTTGGGATTAGTTTGTTGGGTTTTTTTACCTTATTTTTCATAAGGTTCATTGAAATACCATCTTTTGTTAGTATGTTGTCATTAGTGTGCAATGTCAGTGGGCAGTTGATTTGATGGAATTATGTGTGGTAGGAAATATCTTTGACAGTAAGTTCCTTCGTAAACTACCCTAGGATCAGGTGTTTTGTGAATTACCAGAACTCCCTATTGTGTTTTTTCATAGAGAATTGTGTTGGTGGGACCTGAAGGTGTGTTGGGTTAGTGGTGAATCAGTGCCTATGAGTGGAGTGTGGTATTTAAATGAGTCGGTCAAGGATACTACTATGGGATTTAATCGAGACTTAAAATCGGGCTCTAATGTTTGTGTTGGGTATTTTTTGATTCCTTGGTGTGAATTCATGGTGATCATAAGGTGACAGAATTTTAGTTGGTGAGGTTGAGCGTCGTCAAGAAGAGTTTCCAGAGAAGGGACAACAAGTTCTATTGCTTATAAATGGATGTGTTATGTTGAAAACCACGCTTGTAATGACATCTTGAACTTGGTTGATGTGATTTTTGGAATTTAACTAGGGTTTATAAGGAAATATATTGTGTTCGTACTGGGTGTTGGAGTAGCATAGCAGTATAATTTTAGGAATTTAGAGATGAAATGTGGGGTTAGTAGAGCATTGGCACAAGAATCCCATAAAAAGAGGCAGCTAGTGAGTCTGGTGACTATGGATTTTGAGGAATATATGTTGGTTTTTTCATCTTAGCAAGATATGCAGGAAGGTTGTGTCCATTATATAGAAAATTTTTGGATTCAGGGAAGTGAATCTATTTGGGAATGTTAAAATAAACATAATTATGGTTGCTCAGCTGACAGCGGGTTGGGATCATGCTTGTTGACCTGGAATGATAGAGTTTCTTGATTCACATTGGGATCATGCATCGAAAGTGGTGGATGGGTGTGAGATGGAAATGTTGGAGAGTGGATAGAGACTCATGTCATTTGACTAGCTCAATAATGAGAGCTAGTAATATTTTTGAAACATAGGTATGTGAGAGGGACTTGTGTGTAGGGTTATTAGAAAGATGTTGGTTTTGGGTTGGGTTTGTCTTGTAAGGAGTATCAAGTGTGTGTGATGGGTTGGAAATAAGTAAATTTTTATGAGGAATGGTATAACCTCTCTTTTTTTGAGTGATTTCATTGATTACTCCAAGAAGTGAGATTGATGTGGGAGTTTGATATCAATCCAAGAGGCCAGGTTGATCGAGGAAGACTAATGGAGGTACTTATAAAGGAAGATAACTAATTAGAGGGGGGGTTTGTAATGACCCAAGCCATTACAGGTTGGAATATTCATGAGGAAAATTGAGATTTTGTTTGGTAGATGGTCCATTTTGAGTAATAATCCTTGATCTGGGATTTCAACCATTTTTTCATCTAAAATAAAAGTCTTTGGATGGTACTCAAGGCCTGGGTGGTGACCCGGTGCATTAGGAGAATAGATAGAGGTTGGCCAAGATAGAATGGATACTACTACTACCATAGGCCAGTCGGTGGGCTGCCACAAGCTCACCAGTGGGCTGGTTTGTATCCCAACAGCATTATTGGGATCACCGTCTAGCCGGTGTCCCTCCACTGGCTAGCTAATGAGCCACCAGCTAGTCGATGGGGCTACTGGGTGTTTTTAAGTTGGTCAGACTTTTCTTTTCCCCTAGACCCAATTATTTTCTTTCCTCTCTTCTCTATTAACCACACTTGAACCTAGTGATGAGGGGGGTCCATTCTAGTCAATTTCAGCTCCACCATTCTCATTTCTTGGTCATTTTAAGTTTCATTCATTATGGTTGATTCCTATGATTATTTCTATACCCATCCTTTCCATAAAACCATATTTCTTCTTATTTCCATTCACAATAACCCTAATTGGAAAATTTTACAACTTTCATCATTTAACTAGTGTATCAAGCTCTATTTGAGTGTTTTTTATTGTCAATTTGACTCTATTATGATTGAGGTAGGAATTCATTACCATTCTAAGGTGCTTTTATAAAATTGTTTTGCTTGTATTTATAGTGAAAGTGTGTGTATCCATGTAAGACCTATTATTTCAATATTATAATGAGAAATTGAGGTTTGTATTGATATATGAGGCTTGTTAGAGGGGGGTATGGGTTGTGTTCCTTGTAATTATTTAAGACGTTCCTTGCACAAGGATTGTATTATGGAATGTCTGCATATTAATTTGGGATTTGAGAAATCTATTCAAGCTCAGTTGAGGATAGGGTTTTCAATATTGTTGACATGGGGTTCAGGTAGTAAGTCCCAATGTCTGTGCTCTTTGGAAATTAAAGATGATGTTCTTCTGCAGAGGTTGATTATGGGGCTCTTCACTTTTTAAAATGAACATGGAAGGTGTTGTTTGGGTTTATAAAGGTCTTATAAGACTTGTAAAATTGATATGGCATTTCAGATGGTGAACTCCCTTGGACCTGTTACTTTAACTAGTGAGTGGTAGGCTAGTGTCGAGGTATATGGGTTGGATTGTATGCTTGGATAAACAGGATTGGAAATCTTTGTTTAAGCTTGGAATGATCTATAATGAATTAGTCAAATGATCTAGGGGTTTTTTGATGTCTTACCTATCAGGAAATATGTTTTGAGGATAACCTTGAATGAGGTAGTTTGGTCTGGCGGTGACAAAGGCCCGGATGAGTGTGAAGTTGGGTCGGGGATTATTATGGAGTGGTTTACCAATGAATTTGTTTTTCTAAAACTTATGCTTCTAATGTTTTGTGGCCTCCCTTTACCATATAAGGAATGGATAGTGTGTATTTTGGGCCTCCCAAAAACCCTTAGGATGGACCGATGTGTATGTTTTCCCTCTTAAGAAACCTCGGTATGGGTTGGTATGTATGGTTGGACTCTAGAGAACCCTCGGGATGGGACAATGGGATGATGGGCCTCCCAAGAACCTTTGGGATGGTCTGGTGAGATGGTCGTGCCTCCAAATAACCTTTAGTATGTCCAATGTGAATGGTTGGCCTCCACGTAACCTACAGGGATAGGCCAAGGTGAATGATTCACCTCTCCATCATCTTCAGGGATAGGCCATGATACTTGATGTGGTTATGATCTACGATTAGGTATGAGTTTTGGATTACTAATTTTTATGTCTTTTTACAAACGTTATTTCTGGATATGATTTAAAGTAGGTAGTTTTGAGGTCCGTAGTGTCCTAGTTAGCGCACAATGACTCAGAGGGATGTGTGATCATTTATGTATTTATCTTCCATAATCACATACACTTTAATATGACATACTATATTTATGATAAGGACACATTGGTTGTGTATTACTGGGTTTATACTCACACACTACATGAAAATCTTGGTGTGTGTATCCATTATTGGTCAGGTATCCATAGGAGTATTGGGACCCTTTTCAGGGAAGTTGTGATGGAGGAACAGGTTGGTTGAGGTGATGACAAGATAGACTCCAAGGTCCTTAAAGATATGTCTTATTTATTTTTACCATTTATCTTTGTATAGAATTACTACATGTGGGGGTATTCATGGGTAGTTTTATGACTTGTATTCCTTCTGTTATAGCATGGGTTAGTATTATTATTATTTTTCTATGCTTATTTCCTTGGATTACTATAATGACTGTTATATGATTTTGTAATCTAATTTGGACACCTATTACCAAGTACATAGACTCCCCATGTTTTTTATTAGGCCCTTTTCACATGTCATTAGTCTCTAATATATGGGGAAGTATCAATGATTTTATATAACACCCCATGGTCATATCGGATGATTTGACTAGTGGATGTTACATGTGACTTTCCACCTCCTTGGAAAATACCTTATCTCGTGGAGTAGTAAGAATAAAATTTTGGTTTCTCTTTCTACGACAAAATAAGAATATGTAATTGTGTGGATTTTTTCTCCTAATTCATTTAGATATAGCACACACTTCTATATTATGGATTAAATTATGATCATGTTCCAATTAAGTGTGACAACACAAGTGCGATTTCTATTTCTAAAAATCCAATTCAACATTCTTCAATAAAGAACTTTGACCTTAGGAACTATTTTCTTAGAGACCATTTAAAAAAAGGTGATATAGTTTAAATAATATATTTATTAAACCCCTTTCAGTTGATCTTTTTTATTTTATTAAGAAATATTTAGGAATGTAATTCTTGTGAATAATTCATTTGACTTTGAAAAGTATAATAGTTTTTTCTTTACTATTCACCTTAAGCATTATTGATTTATAATATTTATTTAAATTATTAAATTTTATTGATCTTCTCAATCTTAGTCTTGAAGTGATTGATATATTTATTCACTCTCTTAGGATTGTTTTTGTTCTTGTTAATTTAACTCTTGATTTTCATTCCTTTGGTGTCCCATAATTGACTTTTAAAAGTATGCATAATTTTAGGGGGATCTAACCCTTTTAAAATTGAAATATTCCAAGAGAGGGACTCATTTTAAAATTATATTTTCAATTTTCTAATTTCAAATATCCATCTTTAAGAAAAATAACATGATGTGTGAAGATTTTTATTTTCAAAAGTTTGTTTTCCAAATGTTGAAATATTTATTTTTTTGAAATTTTATTTTAAAATTTTATTTTATGATAATATTTTTTTAAAATTTCCAAATAAATGATGATATTTTCTATCTCAAAATAAAATTTATATGATCTTAAATAAAACTAAAAAATAGTGTTATTTCTCAATTACTTTTTATGAATACATTGACCTTAATTTCTACAACCCTTTTACAAGATCCTATTGATAATTTAAAAGTGAGAGAGGGATTTAATGATATTAAAGGTACATTTTATATTGTTAAATTAATTTTATATTTTTTATAATCCCAAATGTAGAGAAACTATAGGAAATATAATTGAATGTGAATTTATTTTATTTAAAAACAAAATGGGGTGAAAATTTTCTAATTGGAAATCATTTCAAAGTTATTTTAAAACATAAATCATTTTGTTTTCTTTAAAAATTGAACATGTTTTTAAAAAAATATAGATCAATTTCATTATGAAAAATTGAAATTACTTTTGTTTATATTCATGTCAAATGCATCATTCTTATCTTTATATTATTAATTAATTAAGTGTTTGTGATCCTAAAAACAAGGGAGATTATTGTATATCTCACTCTCTTAGGTAGTTTTGAATGCGAAAAAACACACATTTGTGTTTTTAAAAGGTTATTTGATGTATTTTAGTGTTTACATTTTATAAATTTTCTCAGGATGGTTCCATACCCAATTTAGGGCTCAATAGGACCATGAGAATATTTTTTAGATCCACCCACATAGAGTTGCTAGTGGGGACCTGATGGGGTACCACTAGATGGTTGGTAGACCACATCGGCCAGCTGGTGTGGTTTGGATAGAACCTAGGTTCTATCTAGGTTCCACCAGATGGCCAGTGACACCCATCGGTAATCCGATGGCACCTAGAGAGAAAACAAATAGTCCAAATGGGAGGGTCATGCATAATATAACTCAATTTATAATCCCAAAACATCTAAAACATTTCTAAAACCATGACAGGATATAAATTCACCTCAAGGGTTCTTGGAATCTAATGGTTACATTAAATATTCATTATAGATCCATATCGTGTCACTTTACTCCCATTATTGTTCTCTCTTACATTTATCACTCTTTCTCCCACTTATTTGTTATTTTATTCTTATTATGGGATAGAGAGTGTTCTTTAAAGGTATTTTTCTAAGTAAGAATATTCATTTCCATTTTTTAGGTGATCACTACTACGAAATGTGAGGAGGATTTGTGTTCCCTACTGTTAAATTTAGGGTGGTTGGGTTTCTAGATACAACCACTAAAAGGCTCAGTGTATTTTGGGTTCCTTAGTCCCAACCATTAAAAACCAGGGTCTTACTTCTTATAATGGGTTTCTTGCTACAATAGCCAAAAAGAAAGGTTTATATTTATTTATATAACCTTAAAAATAAATGTTTGAACCAAAACCCCTAAAGGATACTAGATGAGAGTGAGCATAAGGATCCCTTGTGGATTATTCCTGAACTTCTTTAACAATTTCTTATTCTTTTTCATTTAAATTTATATTTACACTGTGCTAAAATCTTATAATTTTTGTTCATTACTTTTATTATTTTAATCACATCTAGTTTTTTTTAGTTTATAAAAAGTTTTAAAAGTAAATTTACCCCCAACCCTCTTTCCATATTTACTCAAACCACAATTCACATCATTTGAGGGTCATTTCCTCTGATTTTGACCGTTATATACATGTTTTTATGTTTTTAAAACACTAAAAGTGTCTTTTTGATCATACTAAGAAAATGAAATGTAAAATTAATATTTAGTATACTATAACATTTTAAAAATCACTCTGTAGTTATTTCTATATGGTTTCGTATTAATTGTAGGTCATTTTCACAATTTTGACCATCTAACATGCATTTTTAGAGGCTCGTAAACTGTTAACAGTAGCTTATTTGGTTCCTATAAGCACACAACATATCAAATTGATGTGTATCCAAATATTATAAATAAAAAATATTACAAAGATGATTTTACTATGATTTCAAATCATTCGTAGGTTGTTTTCTCTAATTTTAAACATTACATTCACATTTTAGTGATTTAAAAATACTAAAAGTGTGTTTCAAGTCATCCTAAGTAAAGGTAATATCTTATTGATGTGACATATACTCAAAAATTTCAAAAATAACTCTATGTTTTATGTACTATGACTTCATGGAAATAAGAGGTCTTTTATTATCACCACACCCCCCCCCCCCCACACACACACACACCGTACGTTTTTAAAGATAATTGTATCTTTAAAATTTTCTTATTCGGTTAGTTCAAAAACAGCATCCATAGGATTTATGTTTAGTCTACTTATACATGTAAAAATTAATTTAAAGACACTTTTAATATAATTACACATCAATATTAGTTCATTTAGGATGGTTTTAACTATTATACAAATGTTTTAGTGTTTTTAAACACTACAAAGGTGTTTTCAGTCATCCCAATAAAAAAAACTCAGATTGACATGTTTCTAATTACTATATTTCAAAAAACAATGTATTGTTTTTATAGATTTTATAAAAAATCAACAGTCATTTACTTGGTTTTGACCCACCATTGAATGTTTTTAAAGGCTGTCAAGCCTTTAAAAAGTGTTTGTCTTTTCATCTCGAGCACACTGCATATTCGTTCAGTTCATTTTCCATATATGTAATAAAATGAAAATTATATATTTTATATATAAAGAAAATAAGTGAAATATTGTATATATTCAGATTTATTATTGCAAATTGAATATATTCATAATGCATACTACATATTCCATGTTATATGGTTTGATTCCTAAGAGCTTGTTCATGAGTTAATTTCTTCTTCCCTTGCATATGATCATCTTTTCGGGTCACCTAGTCCCTAAAAGGGTGGGAAAATGAGATTAAACCCACACATGCTGACAGATTTTTATCTCAAACCATCATTGATCGGGATATAACCCTCTATGATGCTCTACCATCTCAGCTAGAAATGGTTCCTTACCAGTTGGGGCTCTATCTGGAGTGACCTCTTTGTGGGGAGGTGGGTTTCCTTGTGTGGAGGTTTAGAAAATGCCACACATGGGGATTTCCTTTTTTAAAAAATCATATTGAATATGTTGAGAATAATTCAAGGTAAAAATATATCACACCTAAAATCCTTGAATATAAAATAAATTAAAATATATTGGGAATACAAACACCCTCAACAAAATATCATTACTTCTTAAATCTGAACTTACCATTATACTAAAGATAATTTTTATGTTTTAATGGTATCTTTTTATGAAAATATCAAACAATATATGTTGTTCCATGGAAATATCTCAACCCATTTAGATAAATCTATAATGAAATAACTTAGTCAACATTGTAAGAGGAATATGATAAAAAATATAAAAACATAAGACTAGGTATAATAATTATTTCATTCACAAAAATGTATCTGTTAAAGATAATATCAAGTGAAAGGGTAGAAACAAATCATTTGGAATTCCCCGATAAAATTAATAATTCTTAGTTCTTCATAACCTTTAAATTTTAAGAATGTAAAAGTAAAAAATCAAATACCATTAAATGTGTTAGTCATGGAAAAACTAAGGAACCAATTATTCCATGACCCACACACAAATATCATAGATTTGAGGAAAACACAACACTTATAGTTATAGTGAAAAATATCAATTCAATACCCAGGAGGCTAGAATCTTCATCAAGCATGTAGCTCAAATAGAGAAGTTTTTACCTCAATAAAAGAACATCCAATTAATTGGGTGGGTGAAAATAATATAAATATTAAAAATAATATATTAAAAAATATGGAAAAAAATGGTAACACCCCATGTACTAATAACCCCTCATGTAGTGATTACCTAAAAAGGGAAAAAAACATTTACAATGCATTTTCATGACAACCCAAACTGATTATAACCGACCTAAAAACATTGAAAATTCATGTATTCAAATTTAAAATGTCACAAATTTTATCTCCAAAATCAATGGGAATTAGGGGAATATATGAATTTAAAAATATAATAAGTGACAGTGAAATCCAAATAATAAAAAATTAATAGAAATAAAAATAGATTCAATATTGATGAAATAAAAAAATTGACAATTAAGAAACAAAATAGTAAGATCTATGAATACATTAAGATAATTCACAATTTAGAATGATGGTGGAGATGAGTGAGTTATGTAAAAATTATATATATATAAGAATAATTTATAAACCATAAATTAAAATTTTGATGTTATGAACACCATAGATAAAAAATTGAGAATAAGTTTTATAACGCTGCCATAAAGAGTCTACTAACTCCACCAGAATTCTCATAATCCTTTATTTTCATGCGACCAACTAATATCTAAATATGTGTGGAAATTTTAATAACACTTTTCAACGATATTAAATATACATATTATACAAAAAAAATTGGGAAAATCCTGGTAGGGAAATCTAAACACCCTAAATCCCCAATTAGACGCATAACCCTATTTTTCAAAAATTAATCTAATCGATATTTACTAAAAAAAAGACTCAGTGGAAGAATTTATACATTAATTTTTTTTTAAACATCAAATTTGTTCCATGGGTAAAAGCAGTACTATGATAGACCAATGAGGGTGATATCGCAATGAGGGTAAAGGGGGTTCCTTCAGTACTCATTGGGACTAATCTATGATAGAGAGGAGAGATATGATATAGAGGAGAGTCACTGAGTAGGAGTGAGAAGAATTAATTGGAATCATTGATATTAATGTGATGTTCAATTTTATATTGTCTTATGATTTCAATCATTTAGTTATGATTTAATTTAAAAATACAAATGAGTCTTACTGATAGAAGTTTTAGAAGACTATATCTCATTAATATTAATAAACTAAATATGAAAAAACACATTAGTAAAGAGACAGTTACCTATGTGGTCTATTTTTCAATGAATAAACTATAAGAATGAAACTTTTAGAATAATATAGTATAGATACATATATATATATATAATTATAAGTTAAATAAAAATAATTTTCAATTATATAGTCTAATTAAAATGATTATGGGATTTTGGAATTAACATTTTAGTAGAAAAGAATTACTGAGTAAGCTATAAGGATAAAATTATATATAAGAGTCTATAAAAATGGTGTATATATCAACTGAATATAGGAAAATATATTCCATTACATGAAATATATATAATTAATGAATACTGGTAACAAATATAAATAATGTAAGTATAACTATATAATGGGTACAAAAATATTGTTACAGTTGATATGCACTACATAAAAGAATACACACAACTGAAATTATTTTAATGAAGTTGTAGATGTGTTAAAACTATTAGAATGACTATAAATTCTAAAAATTAAAATTATATTGAAAGTAACTATAATAAATTTATATAAATGAATATGTAGTGGTTACTATATAACTACCACATAAATGTTAATGTGGTACTTATTACTTTTCTTAAATGATAGATGTGTAATTTTTCTAGTGAGGATATATCATTACTTAAATAATAAATATTGATATGTGGTCCAACTAGATAATTTTTTAGTGAAATTATTTATAATATGAAAATATGGAAACAAAATAAACAATTAGAAATGAATTTCAAAGGAAAATTTATAATATAAAGAACATTGTTTCAAAAAGTACATGGCATGTAATGTAATCAGTATAAAACATACATTATATATACATTGAATTATAGTGTAATATAAAAATAAAGAAAATAAAATGAGTTCATAATAGTTTTTTAAACAGATATAAAATAAGAATATTTTCGAAGAAGTTATCACCTATAATATAAAATAGGGTAAAAATTTAAAAAAAAGACAAACTTAGTAACTAAATCTAGATAAGTTTCTCCAAAGAATGTAATGACTACATAGAACATTCATAATGAAAATTAACAACACATATTATTGAAAATGAAAGAAAATTAAAAAAATGATAACACTTTCAAAAATCATCATCAATGTAAATGATAATAAATAATTAAACATGTGAAAAATATACATTTTAGAAATTAATATAGTTCAAATATAAAAAAAACACTGAGAATATTGTTAAAAAAATATTTCTTGTAATGTAAAATGAAGATAGATAAAATAAATAAAAAATCACGCTAGTTTATCATATAGATATGAAGTAATAATTTATCAGTACCTATAATAAAAATGGCAGAATGATCCAAAACAATATTACCTCTCTATCATAAAATTAGTGACATTTGGGATTTAGGTTTTAAAATTGAAAACTATAAGAAGGTTGATACAGGGAATCAGATAATGTAAGGAGGTGGTGGGGTATGTGGGGAGAGGTGGTGACAAATCAGACGTCTTGAGTAGTTGATAAGGAGGTGGGGCTGGGAGGGTTGATTAGGGGACAAGGTGGCTGGTAGATTTTGGAGTGGGGAAGGAGTGTCAACTGGAATGGGTGGTAGTGAAGGTGGAGGCATAGGGAGGGCCACTGGAAGAGGGGTTCTGCGGGGGAAGGGAGTCGATGATGTAGTCGGGTGGGGTGAGGGGAATGAATCAGAGCATCAGAATAAATTTAACAATGAAAAATGTAACACCAAATATTAAAAATAATAACAAGATTAAAAATAAGACCATTATAAATAATTCATTTATTGGAAATAAAACAATGAACAATTCATTTCAATTCATTCAAACCAACCAAATTTAATACTAAACTAACACATATATTAATTTATGAATTTCATGTTCAATTTAAAATTAATCTAATAAATATTTTCTAAACCAAAGAGGATTCACAACAATGAATGTCAATACTCATAATAAATCTATAACTACCCAACCACAAAAAATTAAATAATCAACATAAAAAAATCAAGAGTGTAATGAGTTTATTCCTTAAATATAGGAATCTACCAATAGAAAAAACATCGTTGGTAGAGATTTGGGGACCTATACAGGAGGTGTGGGGGGGGAGGAGTGAAAAGGGGACTTTTAAGAGCATCTATATTGAGGTCAGTGTGAGGAAGATCAATGAAAGTTGGGAGGGTATGGGGAAGCTCAATGAAATGGTAGGGAGTACATGGGTAAGATTTATATAATTAGGGGAGGGGGTTGAAAATATGGGGGTGTAATAGGGGGCTCAATTGAGGGGGGATGGATGGTAAGGAAAGGGGTCTCGGTGTGGGGATGGATGGGGGTGTAGGGGGATACCTAGTGGAATATGAGGGGCTCAACAGCATAAGGGGTGAAGGAAGGGTAGGGGATCAAAATTATAGGGAAGAGAGTATGGGGGTGGATTTGTGGTATAGCATGGTTGGGGATCTCGACGGAGTGGGTTGGATAGTGGGGGGCTAGATGGATGAATAGGGTGGCTATGTGGTGGGGGATGGGGGCTCAGTGACATACGGGGGAGACATGGAAGGGGTTCAAGTGGTAAAGGGTATAGAAGTATAGGGTATTGAAGGTGTAGGGGTAGATAGGGCTTTGACGATGTGACAGCGAGGGGGTCGACAGTATGAGTCATTGATAGAGAGGGGGCTCAATGCATGAGGGGAAATGATGGTGGGGGTTTACATGAGAGTATAAAGTGAGGGAAGATTTAAAAATATAGATACCACCATTTTGAGTTCACTGATGCCATCAATAGCGACCACCAAATGGTGGTCACCCGAATATCCCCTCCATGAATACTCAAATTTATAGTAGTTTTAATTATAATAGATAATAAAAATTTCTAAAAACAAACTATATATATCAATATAATAATTATAAATGAAGAGTAAAATGGTTATAGTTATGAAGAAGGTTCTAGTGCAAGTGCAGAACGAATCGGGACCAAGGTAAGGGTTTTCATCTCAAAATCCTCTCTTTGGACATGGTTTATATTATACACCTGATTTCTTTTATTTGGTGTATATATTTCCAAATTGAGATATTATATCATTAAATACCTTCTATTAATGGTAATTTTTGTTCAATTTAAAACTAACTCTTTCAATAGGTTTTTATTTAAATATTTTTTAAGTTGTATTGGTTTTTGTTAACTCAAATCTCTTTCATTGAGTTATAATATTTCTTCTTGAACATATTTCATATAAGTTGGGTAAATCTTGACCTATGATTGTATTTTTTGGTATTTTATATTTTTTTTGGTTATTTACATTTTTACCATAAAAAACCCTTTTCAGAAGGTTCTTACTTCAAGAACTATGTTATCTGTAAGGGACTTTAGTAACTCAAATACTTTTCTTTGAGTTACATGGATTCTTTCAAAATTCAAAATTCAATATTCTATTTATTTATTGATTTCACATTTTATATGATGTTCTATTTTATATTTTTTTTCATAATGACTCTTTTGATTCAAATATTCCTACCTGATTTTTTTCTCATCTAAAAGTATAATGCTATCAAGAACGAACCTTCATCTCTTAAGTAGCTCTTTATTTCAAATCTATATTTCCATACCATCAATGTTCTCACATATTTTGGGAAAGATAATATATATTATTTTCTATGTTTATAATAATTCACTTTACCCCTTTTCAAAAGTAAAATATAATATTCTTTTGATGGTGTGGGTTTCCTAACAAAGGTATTTCAAAATATTTTCCATCCTTTCAAAATCAAATGTTTTATCTTCCACCCCACATTTCATTTGAAAATATTTATTAATTTTCAAGGAATAATTCATTGAATTTTACTTTTCAAATATAATTTTTTTCCAAATTTTCAATTCACCTTTTTAATAATAACTTTTTAAAGTTACCCATAACTTCATCATTCAATGAATATGTTGAAAATAATCTACTTTAACATTTTCTGTGGTAACACATATTTCTTCCACATTTAATGTTTTATTCAAAACTTCATATCTACATTTTCATGGTTTCTAAAAGAAATGATTTTAATCCTAGATTTATAAAATATCTCTTTTAAAGTGATTTGAAAACATAAAGGATATACATTTTTCCAAAGGTATTTTTTCAAAACTCTATAAAATTATTTTTCATCTAAGTCCTTTACCTTTGACATATCTTATTCTTGATCAATAAAAATTTCATATGTAACCATAAAAAACTTCTCTATGGATGGAATATTTAATTTCTTTCTCTTTTGGAGAAGTGATCCATCACTATATTTTTCTTGCACAATACTTTTCGATGTATAACTGTAATTTTTCTTCCAATGAATTTCTTATGTGAATATCCTATTTTTTATTCCTTTATTTAAAGTGTGTTCACCTTGATTCAATTCATCAATTGATTGGGGAAAATTATTGTATTAATTTTATACCATTTATATATACAGTGTAAATTCCATATGCTTTATTTTCTCGATTGAACAGTATTTACTTAGAAAGTTACTTAATGTAATTGGATACCCTATTTATATTCCATGGATTTATCATGTAATGATTATTCACTGAATTATTAATGATTTCCTTATGTGAATCCATTTGAAAGGGGTATGAGAACCATTTTATTTTCCTATGTTCTTTACGATGTGTTGAATCAAACCTATTTTCTCTCCATGGGTTCTTTACTCTATAAAAAAGTTGATTGATGTTAATTGGAAAGTTTTATGAAACTCATTGTTATTCTTAGGTTTCAATGATGTGATGGTTAGAAGTTTTTTTGTGGAACACATGTGTTTCTTTAATCAATAAGTGATGTATGGGACTAATATAGCCCTCTAATGCATTGTGTAAATCTTTGCATCTCTTAAGATAATGATAAAATGGAAAGTGATGCTCGATCCAAAATAGGAAACATGTCATGATACCCAATACACTATGGGAAACATGTGAGTGAATCCTAATCTACCAATAGAAACTTGTGAGTAAAGCCGGATCCACTAAGGAAAATAGGTTTTGATACCTGATTCACTATTTTGTGATTTATATGCTAATGTATGTGCCAAAATTCTCATGTATTTCTTATATCTATAACATATGTCATTTTCATGTTGTATTCTTATGTTACGCCTTGATTTATGATCTATTATTTTTTGGGAATAACTTTTTTATAGATATTTATTTTACCAATATTCATATATTATGATCGCTTATTATCGTTGACTATTATCACTTATGTTTATCCTTACTCAGCATCTGAGATCACCCCTTTTTTATGCTTCCATTTCCCTTGGTTATAAAGATAGGAAAATTATTAAATGTATATAAATGTTTCTTATGTGGATAATTTATGGGATTTATTAAATAATCATTATAGATTAAGTAGTTTTGAATATAATTGGAAATATTTCCAATTGATACAAAGAACATGTGTTTTTTTAGTAAATGTTTTTTTCATAATTCTCTAAAACTCTAAAACTAAAAGGTCTTAGGTGTGTATTGAAATAAAATATTTTCTTTAAGTTGTGTAATTTAATAATCACATATATTGGATACTATATTTGGTATCAGAGCAGGTTTTAGATAGATTTAGATATTAGGATTATATTGTTTGAATATAAATTAAGAGTTAGAAATTCTATCAATGGTTCAATATAATTTTAAAGGTATAGATAACTTTTTCGGATGATTGAGGTAATATTATGTGGATTATGATAAGATAAATTTAGAAAAAACCCTAGGGATAATTATAATGTATAATACTATGTATAGGATAATATCCCAAAGTTTTGGTAAAGTATAGATTGTGTGGTTTTTTTGAAAATAACATCCCTATCAAGATACTACAAGTGGATGCGAGCATCAAAACAGATGTACCTAGGGGTAATAACCGTTAAAAGAGAGTATTGGGTATTAACTCAATTGTCAGCAAGTGGATAAAAAATAAGCCTAATTACACACCAAGTGTGATACTCTCTAGGGATATTCTTTGGTAAAACACATTATTTTTAAGAACCATTATAAAGGAATTATATCCTAATTGCTTTAAGGGGTTAGGTTAATAAGTACAAAGAACCCAACTTAAAACAAAGTAGATTGAACTAGAAGTATCAAAGGATTAAATAAATGTTTCATTAGAGAATACATATTTTGATTGAGTTTTCATATTCATATAGTCATTTAATCTAATTCTATAAGATATTACCCTAATCATTTTTTTTTAGTATTTGGTTGAAATGTGATCATGAAATGAAGTTGAGGAACGTTTGTATCTAAGAACCATTATGTCTCATAATTGAATAGGTATCATACTTAAATGGTTTAAAATCATAAAATATTTTTATTATGATAAAAAATGTAATTATCCTCATCTTACCTAAGGTAGTGAGGATGATATCTTAATAGAAATTATTTCTTGATACATTTAGTTATTTTATTTACTGAGTGATATTTATCGATGATATTGTGGTATATTCTCAAAGTTGGGAGGATTATGTGAAACATCTAAGGATCACTATTCATTAGTTCTAATTTAAAGGTTTGGAAACATATATTAAATTAAATCATAACATTGAAAATAGATTTTATGAAAATGTTATATTTTAAGGGATAACTATTGAAGAATACATGATTAAGGTACAGATAACTCTTTGAATTAATATATTCTTGATATTGATACCATAAAGGTTTGATTGATTTAGAGAAAATTGAGTTAGATAGTATTGGAATTTATTATTGATTTAAATAAAAAGTAATCTATGATATTTTTTGTGATGTTTATCTCATTTTTGGGATTGTGAAATATTTCAACTACTTTTGTGAATTCATGAACAAGTGATTAATACATTCAAGGGTTAAAGATAGAGTTAATTTTTTGGACGAATATATAATCTCATTATTTTTTAATGTCTTGGATATTTAAATAGTTTTGGTAAATATATGTTTTTGAGTATATATGATTATGGTATATATATACTTGGATATATGATTGAAGGAATGATTAATTTTTTTTGAGGAAAGATAAGTAACATGATATAGCCTAAGAGAGTAATGTATACTTCATATTAGAAGTTATATCATGAATTAGGAATATGTTAAGAATACTCTTACCTATTTTCATTAGTTAGAAAATAATTAAAATTTCAAGGAAGTGATTTATTTAAGGGGTATTGAATGTAATGACTAGAGATTTTATATATGTTTTCCACTAATTAAATAAAATATGTTCGATAGCTTGCTCTACATGCAACAACAAACTAAAACAAAACATTAGTGTGTGTATATATATATATATATTAAATTTTAAATATTTCCACTAAAACTAACCATTGAATTAGTAGGTATGAATAGGAGTAACTAAATTATGAAATATATTAATATATATATATATAAAGGTTATTTTATACAAATTAACTTAATTGATTTTTTTGTTTAAGAATATATTTTTTAAGAACTCTTATTTTTATAAAATAAAACTAGGTTCATTATTTTTAAATAATGATTTTAATAAAATATAATATTGATTTATTAATGTTATAATTTTTTATTTTTTATAGAAATTAAGAATTAGAATAGCTAGTATTTTTTTAAAAATATTTTTTAATAAACAAAATTCACTTTGATTTATAATTTTATTTAAAATTTAAATTTATATATTTCAGAATGTTAAATTGTAAAATAAATTTAATTTTTTGATTCAACATAACAATATTATCTTTTTATAGATTTGTGATATTTTTCTAGAAAGATTGATTTTAAGGTGAATAATGAAGTATATCGTTTTCAGAAATACCATGTCTTTTATGAAATTATTAGTCTATAAGTATGAATTGGAAATTCATGAAACCTTTTTATAAGACCAAATATTTATTTTATAAGTGAATTTATAATTTTAAAAATTTTGGTTTTAATTTACAAACCCATATTTTATATTTTAGAAATTAAGTTGTATTTTTCAAAAAGAATTGTTATTAATACATTATATATTTAGTATTTTAAAATAAATTTCATTCACATTTAGAAATATAATAGAATGAAATGGGATTCAAATTTGGAATAATTAGGTTTTAATTATTTAAAAATGTCAATTTTAGTTTTTGGATTAAAGTAAAAGTTACCTTATATAAAACTATTTGCCAAAGTAAAAGCTAAAATGGTAAAAGTGAAAAATCTAATGGTAATAAGTTGTAAACATGTTTAAAACATGTTTTGGAATGTTTTTTTGATCAATTTATAGAAACTATAGCTTATACTCTCCATTATTTATAAATTTTGGATCCACTTTCCTTCAGAGTTCCTTCCCATCATTGAAAAGTTTTGTGTATTTACAAAAATGTCATCCCTTTTCATTTATAAATGGGACTCTCATCTCCCCACCTACCCCCACACCACAACCCCATAAGTTCATCCCACACTATTTCCAACCCACTACTCAATATTCCTATAAATATTTAAAAGTATTTTGTCTACAAAAAATACTATCCCTCAAAGTCTTAACCCATTTCACAAAAGAGATAATCAAAGAAGTGATGTATAACTTCCTAACCTATATTTATCATTCATATTTTTTTTTTGACTACTTATTATTAAAATTTCACTAAAATATATTAAAATGATAACATAAGTTTACTTAGTATAATTATATGATATTATAATTATAGTAAAATAATTAACCACCTTTACCTTCACTAATAAGAAAAATAAAAATATGAATTTTGTGTATCTGTGGACTACTACCTCCATGAAGTGACATGTTCATTTTCATTCACCTCCTAATGTGTACATTTCATAAATTAAATTTAATCTATAATTATTAAATATAAAACTTAGTTAATATTATTAAATGATAAACCATATTACTCTTCTCTCCCATTCTAAGGAAAATGAAAACATTATACACATATATGTGGGGACTACCACCACCAAGAAGAGTGTGTTATGTTTTCATTATTTAAATCACCTTGTTGGGATAACTGTATCACTGAGAGGGGATTGGGTGAATTTGTCGTATATTTTACTTTATGTTTCCTTAATTATGAAACAACCTTCGCCTCCTATTAAAGATTACTTTCTATGATGAAAACAATTCAAATACACATCCACAGAAACACAAGTATTTACAAGGTTCACTATTCAATAATAATAGTTACATCCTTGGTATGGTTTAGAAATGATCCAATAATACAAAATCTATTAGAAAAAAATCTTTTTGTGTGGAATATAATGATTAGGACATTCCCTTTCACCCATTTAGCACTATGTAAACAATTCAATAGTGTGTGTGCTTCTTCTGGCACAAATGATGTTATACATAGTTTTTGTAACAAAAAAAGTTACGGTGCTACTTTCTCAACTTTAAAAAATATAAACTTTCAAATAAATTATTCACTTTCTTACCCAGAAGCTGGTAAGAACTTTCTGAACTTTGTTATAAAACTCGGTCCAATTTCCCAGTTTGATTCTTCCCAGTCTGACTGCTCAATCTGGAAATATATCTTTGCAGAAAACAATTGAGACAATTCTAACAACTTTTTAATTTAGTTTGGAAATCCCATTAAGATAATCCTTCCATATGAATATGATAATCATACCCAATATGATAACTAGTTGAATATGATAATCTTACCAAATTTGATACTGGATGAATACGATAATCAGTAAAATATGATAATCAGCTGGATAAGTTTCAATCTTGTCTCTTCTACATTCTCTTCTTCCCAACAAGAATTATTCAAGAAAAACAATCTAGAAACCATTCTTCTCACAACATCTCCTCCTTCACTCTAATTCTTATGAACAGTACTTCAATCAGTAAAGTATAATGTAATTTTACCCTTTTATACTCTCCCCAAATGTGGTTTGGGTGGTATTCCTAAAAAATTTCTCGCTCAACCAAATTACATAAATTTGAATGTTTCCTTGAATTTCAGGTGCATCTTGACTCCTTCGATGTTTATCAACTCTTCTCATTTCTTCTCAATTCTTCTTGAATATTTTAAATGCTTCAAATCTTTCCTAAATTATTTCAGAAACACCTGAACAATTATGATTTCCCATTCTAATTAAAAATTATCTCATTATGATGAAGACAAATGTAAATCAATATATTCTTAGTAATGTCATCTCTTGAATCATTTGAATGATAAATAATGGAATTCAACCTTTTTGAAATGGTTGAATAAATTTTTAATTAAACTCTTAATTTATTATTCATATTGGTTGACATATATTTTTCTTTTTATTTTCATTCATTGGCCACAAATAATTCTTCCTCTAATGATTATGATGACATAATGAGTATGATGAACCAGTATCAGCAACTTTAGCTTCAGAAAATTCCTTCGTTCACAAACTTCTGCTTGTATGATGACTTCATTCATAAATTTGAATACGTTGAAGATCATATTTAGAAATGTCTTGTTTACCAAAGAAATTATTGTAACTTCCAATACATTCATCAATAGTTTACTTTCTTTCTTATCCCGAATATGATTGACATGATTACGATCAGACTAGATATGATTAGTATCATCTCTCTCACTCCCCCTTTCTTTCATCAAGCATAAATCACAATTTTTATAGAATACATATGATTTATGAGAACTACAAGATCGGAAAAGAATTTTTTCATTTGTATCATAGTCATGTAGACTTTGATTCTCCCCCATTATGATATCTTCTTCTAGACCAAACCCAAGTTGATTCCAATAATCCTTTTCGTCTAGAAAAAAAATCTAAATACGATGGAATTTCTCAACCATTGTGAGTCCCACATTCTTGAATACAATGTTCCGCCCTATTTTATAAAAAAACAAAGTAAGGTGGTTTAGTTTCTTCTTGAACTTCCTTTTCTTATAAAACATCATTAACAACAAAATACGACACATGAATACAATCATACTTATTAGCTTGCTCCTAATAATTATCTCTATTCATGGATGGTTTTAAGAATTATTTTAAAGGATAAATATGATTTTTATGATGTTAATATGGTTATGGTAATAGAAATTGAATAATATATTAATGATATGAATGATAAAAAAATCATCGTAAAATTAAATATCTTAAACAATCAAACTAAAAAGGAAAAATAATTTATACATACTATGTAATTATTTTGTATCCAAAAATTATTCTTCAAATTATTTATAATTATGATAAATAAGAATAGTAAACACTAAATAGAATCATTATTCTATTTTTATAATAATATTTCAACTATATCATCTTGCAATCACCAATTAATCATGGAATGTTCATGTTTGGGTTAGTTTAATGACTTTAATTGAACAACAATACAAATTTATATCATAGATGACTATGGAAACTTAATTACTAATATAATGTGATGTAAATATGTAAATTATTATTTAGTTTTGGTTTTATAAATTTTATAGCAATATTTAACTCATTAATTATAAAAAACTCTTATTTGGTTAGAAATCCCAAAAATATTCTTATTGTCGATTTTATCTTCAAGGATAAAGAATGGAACACACATGAAAGAAAGTTAAAAATTCATAAATAATTATAATTCACCCATTACTGTAAAATTAATGATATGGTAACAATTAAAATGTTCAATACATTTTAATTAATTAATTTAATTTGGTTATCCAGTACACTAAGATCAAGTGAAGAACACCATCAAACTTAAGGTAAGGGTTTTATACCCAAACCTCTATTTTCATTCAGGTTACACTTATTCTCTACTTACCACAATTAAATTATTATTTATTCATATGTACTACTCATAAATTCTGTGATAATTTTCTATATGTGTGTACCAAACAGAATCCTAATTTCATTTATGGGAATTTATATGTCTTAAAAGCATCTTTCAGAAATTCTTCCCGAAATACAAGCTCGATTCAAGAAAATTTCTCAAATTATCGCCTTTTTTAAGGGCCCTCTATAATATATTTTTAGAAACAATTATCATTATAAAATAACTCATTTTATTATGAAAATATTATCTTACCTCACTTATAGTTTTATACAAAGACTTTTTTAAAAGAAATATTCTTTTCAAAGTAAAAGATTATTTATCTCAAGAATTACTCGATGATTTTATAAGAGTATCTTCATCTATTTTGACACTCTTTTTTATTCTTATGTATTATTGGGATTAATATTTTATGATATAATCTACCATATTTATTTTAACTTTTAATGATTAGTTTGACTAGGGATGTATGATCTTAAAAAATTCACCAATTTACTCTGAATGGTTAGTATTTTTGCTTAATGTTTGGGGGAAGTTATTTACATTTCATATGTTAGTTTTAATATGAATGTACATGTTGTTTATGCATATTAGTTTTCATATGAGTAATAAATTGGACTTATTAAGAGATTTTTGGGGCCCTCTATATTCCCTCTATGCATTGATAGGTCTCATTAGACAAACTATGGTCTTGGAACAAGGCCTTGAAAAAATGGTTATTTATGGTCTTAGCACGAGGCCCTGACAGTATGGTTATGATGATCTGTATTATGCATTACTAAATTATGAAACTAGTAATTGAATTTCATGTGGTTATTAAAATAGTAGAATACTCATGATTATGCTTTATTATGGCATTATTTATCCATCTCTTATTCCTGCCATAATGTGTTCAAGTTTATTTTTAAAGGCATGTGTTTTTAGTTATTCTCCATGCCTAATGTTTATTTTTGTGATATCTTTCATAGTATTTCTTACCATTACTGAGCATGTGAGCTCACCCATTTCTTAGGATTCATTTTTCTAGTACATGAAGAGGTATATTATCAATGACATGCAGGGATAACCTAGGATTTATGGATGTTGTCAAAGAAATTTATATATTGTATTTCCTTTCATGTTATAATGTTGAACTTATGTATGTATCTGGTTATCCAAATATAATAAACTATTCTTTCCTTCATGATACAAATTTCTTGTAATCATTCCAATGTAATGAAATAAGGCACCGGCTCTGGGCAATCGGGGACGGGGTATTTACAGTTGGTATTAGAGGAAGTTTAGTAGAAAACCTGGAAACTAGATTTAAAAAATGTAGATTAGAGAAAAAAACCCTAAAATAGACTTTGTGGATAAACATACAAGAACATCCTAGAATTTTTGTAAGGAATAGATTATTTGGATCTTTCTATAAAATACATACCTATCTGGATACCAAAAGTTGACGTGGTACTAATAAAGATGTTCCTAGGATTAATACATCTGACAAAGAGTATTAGGTTTGACCTAGGGTATCCTGGTACATGACAACAAGCCTTACTACGCACCTAGTTTAACACTCTGGGGGATATGCTTAGGATAATTCACATTTTCTTTATAATCCATTATGAAGGATTTAAATGTAAATTTTTCCTCAAAGAAACCATGTTTATGATTATGAGATTAGATATGTATTGGATTTCAATTTATGCTAATTATTTTTCTATGTTGAGATTATTCATTATGATTCATAACCTAATCTAGTGTGTGCCATTATTTAGAAATTCCACCTAGTGGAAGGAGTTGAAATCACATGAACACTTGTATCCCATGTTGGGATTTCCCTCTAATGCAAGATAATGATGTTGGATCTAGTTCTGAAACTAGTGACGAGCAACTTATAATAATACTGGGATAGCCAGCTTAGGTTATAAACAATAACCTTACTCATATGTAGCATCTAGATCCACAATGTGGAGGAGCTATGTTATACCACTTTATATGACAACATCCTTCATCATTTAATGTGACTACAAAACCATTCATAGAGAAGCAGTGGATAAGTTCATTAAAAATATATTTCTCACTTTGGGATGTAATAAAAGAGATAAGGTTGTCATGGTATTTTATTGTCTATCTGGAGATGCGGATCAGTGGTGGTCTTTATTTAAAAACACAAAGTTGGAGGAAGAAATATAATAAATATAATAGAGGGATTATAAAGAAATATTCTTATAAAAACACTTCCCTCACGAACAGCGACTAGATATTAAAACTCAATATGAGGCAAAAGGAATATAATAATGTTGAAAACAATGAATCTAACTTCACAAGTTCATCAAGATGTGCCACATAATATATACATAATCCAAGGAGTAAGATTGATTGATTATTTGATAGTTTAAAACCATTCCTCTAAAGGGATCTAGTCTCCCAAAGTTTATCCCCATATGAAGATATTGTAAAGACCTGGAATTTTCCATGTAATTTCTTTTAATTATATGGAAATATTATGAGTTCACGAAAATTAAAAGTACGTGATTCTGAGGCCCGGTGTGCCCAGAATGAATTTCTGAACTTTTTTGGGTACGTTCAGTTAACATGTGAGCAGGAATTTGTAACTTTTGAACTGATGCTTGGAATTTAAATCCAAGGACACCGTTGAACTCATAGTGTCGATATGCACTTAATAAGACCTTCACCTCGACCGAAGTAGGTCGAGGGTGGAAGTTGGATTTTCCATTTTTTTGTGGGAGAATTGAAAAATAAAATAAATAACATTTATTTTATTTCTTGAAACCTCTCATTTTAATTTTGGTGGTGGGAACCATCTGAGGAGGTTGGGCATTTAATACCCTGTATTAAATGACCAGTTACAAGTGGTGTAACCCTTGGAAACCCCCATTAATGACATCAATTAAATGGGTAATTGATGAAGTCATTAAACTTCATTAAGGGGGGATTGGCTCCTCACCTCTCGTGGTAGGTATTTGTGGAAAACTAATTTGGTGGAAGAACATCCTCCAACAAGGAACCTCCGCCAATGAAGAACGAACCTCCAGATCAAAACAAGGAACCAACGCTCGAGCTTAGATCAGAAGCGTGTTACGGGAGTGACGAACGCCAGCGTCCCCTTCAATGTCTTCATCCTCTTCCTCATTCCATCTCCAATGAACGATCGAGGTAGGAAATTTATTCATTTTGTTCTTCGTGACGAATCATTGTTTTCAATATATGAACCACCTGTAATTGATTTAAATTAGGGGTTGAGGTCCAAACAAACATGGCCGGATCCCTCTACTACTTCATTGTTGACGTGTTCTTCACGGGCGGATCGATGGGTTGAGCGGAACCTGACCACATCGTCAGCGAGAGATGCTGGCAGGGTATTGGCGGCGGCCGGCACACTGGCCCACTGCGATGGGTGCGGCGGAGCAACCGCGCTGCCGAAGGAGGCCGTAGCCCATCAGCCACGGTGGAGGAGGGTGGCAGCTGGCACTTGGCCAGCCACATAGAACCAGGACGGCACGCATCTGCGCCACTGGTAAAGGAGGAGGTCGTGGTGGCGCACCTAGAGGGCGGCCGACACCCAGTCGATCGCATGGAACTGGGGTGGCGCGCGTCTGCGCCACTGGTAGAGGAGGAGGCCATGGCTGCTGAGTCATGGCAGCTCACCAAGAGGGCGTCTGGAATGTGTCCGACCGCATGGAATCTGGGAGGCACGCGTCCACGCTTCGAGTAGAGGAGGAGGTCGCAGCTGCTGAGCCACGACGGCACACCTGGAAGGCGGCCGAAACCCTGCTTTCCGTAGAGGCAGTAGCGGAGCACGCCGGTGTCGCTGGAAGGGGTAGTTGTAAAAATCCTCTACTGTCCACGTCATGCTGAGAAGGACCCACTCTATAAGGTCCTGTGTTCCAGCAGGTAGTACCACGTGGCGCCACCAGGTTGGCCAAAGTCGAACGGTCCAACTGAACCGTTCATAAATCCCGAGTGGCGGCTAGGGCGGGCCCCTCCATGGAGGACTGCACCCAGCAGATCGGACCGTAATCAGCGTACCGATCCAAGCGGTCTATGCCAAATGGGTCGCGCCTAACGAGTCGGGTCGTTCCTACTAGGTCGAATCAGAGTTGGGCCCATTTGGACCCAGATACGCCTTCTTGGCCATATCTTGAGAACTGGGTGTTCGTTTAATGAATCGTCTGTGGTACCAGAATCCTTGTATTGAGACGGTCCTTTTTCTATACTCCACTTGAGTTTTGGATAAAGTTGTACTACAGCTAGGTTGGATCGAAACCATATCCAACCAAGCCCTCGGAACTGAAACTCTAATAACATATAGACCGGGCATCCGATTGACACGCCGTCAGTCACGTTGGGTCCCTTGTGATATGAAGGATATTCTTAATACTTATTAGTGGGACTTAGTGAAATTTTAAGTATCGACCGATGGATTGAGTAGAGGATCCTCCCTAAATCGAGCCTGCTTAGTGCGGGAACACTGTGGCTATCTGTACTTGAAAAATCTTGAGATCATGTGTGGGTCCTCTTTGGATCTTGTGTGGGTTAGAATCTATCGATCCCATGCAGGTCTTCTACAAATCCTGTGGGGTTATCTTTTGATCCTGTATGGGTCATCCCCAGATCCTGTGTGGATCATCTTCAGATCCTGTGTGGGTCATCCATCGATCCTATGTGGGTCAATAGTAGAGATTCTCGACGAAGTAAGATGATCTAGCAATATTGCTAATCATTTATACTTCCGTACTCAAGTTATACCTGGTGTGAGATGATTCTTTACTTTTTTGGTCCACTTTTGTGTGGTGATACCTTTGTGGTATACTTCTATGTGTCGTTACCTTTTTGGTACTACCTTTGTGGTGTTACCTTCATGGTATTCTTACCTTCATGGAACAGTTGTGCTTTGGCTAAAGAGTTGGGCCCTATGTTTCCTCATGTAAAATATGGGTATACTTGGTAACTTAGGTATATGTATGGGCATATACCAAAGTAGATTTTATTGTTGCTTCATGATTGTAATTTTAGTATTGATTGTGGATTATCTTCTTTGGATTCTAAGAGACCTTAGGGGGTATCGGGGTCCCTACTCAGTATCGTTATACACACCCCAGCACGGGCTATGCCTGCACCATGTTGTGTCTTGTGCATATGACGGACAGCGCTGATCGAGTTCAAGGATACCAGGACTGGAGGCTACTCATAGGTGGACCTTAGACGAAGCGTACCACAGAGACGGCCATTCAAGAGGTTTGCATACCCTTTAGGTAGGATCCATGAAGGGTTTTTACATGATTTGTTTTTAGTTTTACTTGTAATTTCCAATTTGGGATTGTATTCCGACCCCTTTACTTAATGTACTCACCCTATTTACTATATAGTTTACTTTGTACTTGTATCTTGATGTGTGCTTAGATTGTGTGAGTTTGCAATTTAAAAGGCAATGCCTTCCCAGTTTTAGGGATATGCCTTTTTGGTGCTAGTCGCTAGCCCCTAGCCTATGGAAGGTGGGCTTGGGGTAGTCATGGCATGGGCCCTATGGGATGGGTCGTGACAAATTGGTGTTAGAGGATTCGGTTCTACCAGAGAACTTGGACTCTGATCTTTTGATTCAGCAATAGTGTTAAGTGTAATAAGTATGGTTTTTAGTTTGGGGAATCCAGTGTTGGTGCAGCGACCGACGTATCCATACACCAGTGTTAAGTGTAATGAGTGTGATTTCTAACTCAGTGCATGAAAACACTGATTGCGTGTGTGTTTTTGAAATTTTTTATTTTGGATAACTTTGAGACAACTCACCACGTATAACTTATTTACCGTGGTGCACCTGTTTCTTTCCAGGATTCCTCCATAAAGATAGCCAGCCATGGTTTCAGGTAGAGTATGCAATGAGAGCCCACCGAGCGATGTTGCTTCGGTGTAGGGCCCCCTTTCGGCAGTTGTACCATCGGGTGGTGTGCCAGCAGCACCACTACCCGTTGAGCAGCTGATTCCACCAGCCACAGAAGCAGAGGGTGCATGCCGCTTGAGCACATTGCATGAGTTTTAGTGCCAGAGGCCCCTAAGGTTCCAAGGAGATATGGATTCACAAGCGGCTGAGGACTGGCTGGAGGCTGTGGTTAGAGTTTTTCAACTGGTAGGAACACCAGCTAATCTCATGGTGATCATTGCCTCCAGTCTTCTTCAGGAAGTAGTGGAAAATGGTGGAGCTTGATGCTCCAAGTTCATGATGAGGTGACTCTCCTCTGGGCGGACTTTGAGAGCCTATTCAGGGCAGATTACATCTCAGCGACTTTACGTGCAGTGTGTATACAGGAGCTTCTCCACTTATAGCAAGGAAACATGACTGTGGCTCATTATTCAGTGAGGTTCACCAACCTCTCATGCTACTCCACCAACATGGTGTAGGACCCTTTATTCAGGGTTCAGACCTTTGATTAGGGGCTCAGATGGGATATTAGAGCTTTGATGATTTCTCTTAGCATCCCAACGCAGGCTAGGGTGTTAGAGAGAGAACTCTTAGTGAAGAGATTCATTGCTGAGTAGTCACCGGTAGTGAGACCCACCACCATACGTCATGTAGGAGATTCATCTGTAGCTGGCAGCAGACAGATGATGTAGAGGTCCAAGAGGACCAGACCTCCAGGTGGATGACCGCAAGATACAGGGTCAGTTATGCGGGGCTCTCGAGACAGAGAAGGACAGGTGAAGAGCAGGTAGTGTTACTCATGCGGTGGGTAGGGTCACATGGCTCACGACTACCCGACCCACTGTACGGACGACCATCAGACAGTCGAAGGACCTCCAGGGTAGAGGTGAAGATTTGATTGATGAGGTCTGAAGGCAGCAGGTAGACATGGAAGAAGAGCTAGTCATGCAGTAGGTAGTGGGTGGAAATTCGAGGTTCTACCGCCACCACCTCCAGGTGGTCCACCCCGACCACAGGGAGAAGGTGGACAAGGACGAGCTCAGCTCCAAGTAAATGAGGCCTACGACCACGATGCTCTAGAGATGATTTTATGAATGATATATGTCTACTCCACCTTATCTGCAGTACTTATAGACACAGGTACTAGTCACTTTTTTATTTCCATGGCCCTCGTTTGGATCTTGGAGATTCCAGTGGAGCTGTTGGCTCGATCCTTGCGGCTAGAGACTCCTACGGGAGAGGATTTGATGATTACACACTAGTGTCGGTAGTGTGAGATTACTCTAGGAGGTGAGATATTTGGATGAAAGCTTCTAGTAGCGGCATCAAGGCCTTACGATGTCATCTTGGGTATAGATTATTTTTCTAAAATCCATGCTGAGATCGACTGTATTAGGCGCAAACTGCGGTGTGTTCGCGAGGATGGGACCAGGTTTTTTTTCACCAGTAAGAAGGGAACCTTTGCAATATAGGATGGACTTACCTGGAGGAGGGTGCAGCCGATTACACATAGGTTGGCTAGCCTTACCCTCGGAGCAGTTGATGTTGAGAGTCTGAGTTTTCGTGTAGTGGTGTACCAGTATGCTGATGTTTTCCCTGATGATGTTTCGGGTCTACCTCCTCACAGATAGGTGGAATTTTACATCTACTTATACCCTGGGATGGCACCAATATCTACACCAGCATATCTAATGGCTCCCACGGAGCTTCTAGAGCTACGAGTACTACTGGAGGACTTGTAGAGGAAGGGGTTCATTAGGCCCAGTGTTTCTCCTTGGGCAGCCCTGATTTTTTTGCCAATAAGGTGAATGGGTGTTTGAGACTCTGTGTGGACTATCATCGCTTGAACTAGGTGACTATGAAGAACAAGTACCCACTCTTGAGGATTGAAAATATCTTTGATTAGTTGAAGTGAGTATGGTGGTTTTTGAAGATAGACCTCTGATTAGGCTATCACCAGCTTAGGGTAGGAGATGAGGATGTGCAGAAGACGGCCTTCAGATGTCGGTATGGCCACAATGAGTTCTTAGTTATTCCATTAGGTGTGACCAACACCCCATCAATGTCCATGGTACTCTTGAATAGCATCTTCCATCCATACCTTGATCACTTTTAAGTAGTCTTCATTGAAGACATCCTGGTATACTTAGCTATAGAGTAGGAGCACGCCTATCATCTACAGATAGTTCTGGACACACTCCGAGAGCAATAGCTTTATGGTTAGAACTCAGAGTTCCAATTATGGATCTGAGAGGTTCACTTCATGGGACATGTCATCTCAGAGGCTGGAGTTGCATTGTATCTAATGAAGATTGAGGTTATGATTTCTTGGGAGCCACCCAAGAGTGTGATGGAGGTGAGGAGTTTACTGGGTCTGGCTGGTTACTACCGGAGGATTGTACCTAACTTTTCTAGAGTTGTGGAACCCTTATCAGCATTGATGAAGAAGGGGAAACCCTTCGTGTGATCGGAGAGATGACAGTGGAGTTTTCAGGAGCTGGGGTAGAGATTGACGAGCTCCCCCATCTTGAGGTTACCGGAGGAGGGCATTGGGTGCATAGTCTACTGCGTTGCATCAGGGACTAGGCTTGGATGTGTCCTGATGCAGGAGCGACTAGTGATCATATATGGTTCTATATAGCTAAGACAGCATGAGAAGAACTACACTACCCATGACCTAGAGTTAGCAACAGTATTCTTCGCCTTGAATATGTGGCAACATTACTTAATGGGCGAACGCTTTAGAGTCTACTATGATCACAAGAGTATCAGGTAGATCTTCTCCCAGAAGGACCTAAACCTGAGACAGCGGCATTGGCTTGAGTTCCTTCAGAACTATGACTTCGAGAGATTATATACTCCTGGTAAGTGTAACGTAGTACCAAATGCACTCAGAAAAAGTTCTGGTATACAGTTGCTGAGTGAGGTGATGGAGCAACTAGCCACCTTGCAGATATCATACATGGATCAAGATCGAGCATCTTATCTTCAGTCTCTGATAGTCACTCCCCCACTCCTTCAGTGATTCAGAGAGGTGCAGCTTGGGGATACTGACTTCAAGTCTCGACGTGCTTAGATATACACAGGACAGGCACCTTATGAATTTTCTAAAGGTGGGGAGCATGTCATCCTCTTCAGAGGACGTACTATGGTACCGGTGGCACTATGGGAGGAAGTGTTGAGGGAGTTTCATATGTCCCCTTTAGAGGTACATCCAGGAGTGGTGAATATGTACCAGGACCTTCGGTATCATCACTGGTGGCCGGGAATGAAGAATGAAGTAGCATATTTTGTCTCTCGGTGCCTCACTTATCAGCAAGGGAAGGCAAAGCATCAAGTTCCAATAGGCTTAGTTCAGCTACTAGAGGTTCCAGAGTGGAAGTGGGATGGAATCTCCATGGACTTTGTGACAGGACTTCCACACATGTCCAAGGGACTTGATTCCATCTGGGTGATCATTGACAAACTGACCAAGTCGGCCCACTTCCTACCTATCAGAGAACAGGGTTCAGTAGAGGGCTTGCGATGCCTCTACATTCAAGATATTGTACGGCTTCATGGAGTTCCCTTGATGATTTTCTCCGATCATGATGCACATTTTACTTCCTGGCTATGGAAGGGGTTGTAGGAGGTGTTCGGGACATAGCTTCGGTTGAGCACCACCTTCCATCCTCAGATGGATGGTCAGACAGAGCGGACCATTCAGACCCTTGAGGACATGTTGCGTGCTTGCGTCCTTGATTTCGGTCGCAACTAGGAGGATCACTTTCCCTTGGTGGAGTTCGCATACAGCAACAGTTATCACTCCACTATCGGTATGGCACCATTTGAGGTATTGTACAATCAACCTTGAAGATCACCTCTATGCCGAACTAACCCAGGGTAGTCAGCACTCATGGGACCAGAGATGGTATGTACTACCACGGAGAAGGTGCAGATCATCCAGGAGCGGATAAAGACAGCATAGAGCAGGTAGAAGTCTTATGATAATAGGAGATGGAGACCTTTAGAGTTCTAGGATAGTGACCATGTATTTATACAGGTCTCACCTCGACAAGGTTTGTGGAGATTTGGTAGGGGCGGCAAGTTATCTCTGAGATTCATCGGACCCTTTCAGGTCCACAGTAGAGTTGGTGAGGTGGAATACGACTTAGCTTTTCCCCTTCAGTTGCACCGAGTGAAATACATTTTCCACTCATCCAAACTGAGGAGATACATACATGATCCTTCACACATCATTGACTAGGGTGAGATGGACATCGATGATGGGGTGATGTTTTCAGAGGTTTTAGTGGAAATTGAGGATCGACAGGAGAGAGTGCTTTGTGGTCGATTGATACCTCTAGTGCATGTATGTTGGCAGCATGGGAACCTCCAGGAAAGCAAATGGGAGCGGGAGGATTAGATTCATGCTCAGTACCCCCACTTTTTTCCCTAGTTTGTGTTGTGGCTTTTAGGGACGCAAACCCCTGAGGTGGGGAGAATGTAAAGACCCAAAATTTTCCATGAATAATTTTTTAATTATATGGAAATATTACAAGTCCAAAAAAATTTATGGCACCTGATTATGAGGTCTGGTTTGCCCAGAATGAATTTCTGAACTTTGTTTTCGGGTACATTTAGTTAACATGCGAGTGGGAATTTGTAACTTTTGAAATGGTGATTAGAATTGAAATATGAGGACACCATTGAACTCGCAAAACCGATATTATCTTAAGGAGACCTTCACCTCAATCATATTAGGTCAAGGGTGGAAGTTGGATTTTTAGTTTTTTGTGGGAGAATTGAAAAATAAAATAAATAACATTTATTTTATTTCTTGAAACCTCTCATTTAAATTTAAGTGATGGGAACCACCCGAGGAGGTTGGGCATTTAATGACCTACATTAAATGCCCAGTTACAAGTGGTGTAACCCTTAGAAACCCCCATTAATGACATCAATTAAATGTTTAATTGAGGAAGTCATTAAACTTTATTAGGGGGGATTGTCTCCTCACCTCTCGTGGTGGAGATTTGTGGAAAACTATTTTGGTGGAAGAATATACTCCAACAAGGAACCTCCTTCAACGAAGAATGAACCTCAGGAAAAAAACAGGGAACCGATGCTCGAGCTCAGATCAGAAGTGTGTTGCGGGAGCGACGAACATCGGCGCCTCCTTCAACGTCTTCATCCTCTTCCTCACGTCATCCCTAATGAACAATCGAGGTAGGGAAATTGTTCATTTTGTTCTTCTTGATGAATCATTGTTTTTAGTCTATGAACCGCTTGTTATCAATTTAATGTGGAGGGTGTGGTCCAAACAAACATGGCTCGATCCCTTCACTACTTCATTTTTTACATGTTCTTCACGGTCGGATCGACGGACTGAGTGAAACCCGACCACATCATTGATGATCGATGTCGGTAGGGTACTGGCGGCGGCCGGCACACTGGCTGGCCATGATGGCAGCGGTGGTGCAACCGCACCACTGAAGGTGGTCATGGCCTGTCAGTCGTGGCATAAGAGGGTGGCGACCAACACCCGGCTGGCCACATAGAATCCGGGGTGGCATGCATCTGCGCTGTAGTAGAGGAGGAGGTCGCGGCTACTAATCCATGGTAGTGCACTTGGAGGGTGGTCGGCACCCAACCGGCCATGTGGAACTGGGGTGGCACACGTCTGCACCGCCGGTAGAGGAGAAGGCTGCGACTGCTAAGATTTGGTAGCACACCTGGAGGGCGGCTGACACCTGGCTGGCTACGTGGAACTGGGGTGGCATGCATCCGCGCCACCAGTAGAGGAGGAGGATGCAGCTGCTGAGTCATGGCAGTGCACCTGGAGGGCGGCCGGCACCCATCCAGCCGTGGAGATAGCAGCGGCACATGCCAGTGCTGCTGGAAGTGGGAGCTGGCCAGATCCCCGGCCAGCCGCATCACACCGAGCAGGACTCGCTCTGGCGGGTCCCGTGTGACAGTAGGCGGCGCCACATGGCGTCGCCTAGTTGGCCGAAGCCGAATGGTCCAATTGGACCATTCGGAAAACCCAGTGGAGGCACCTCCTAGGGTGGCGGCTAGGGCGGGCCCCTTCATGATGGACCGCATCCAGACGAGTGGGTCGCACCCAGCGCTTGTCGGGTCGCGCCCTGCAAGCCGGTCCGCCCCCTTTGTAGGTCGAGCCGGACTGCAACCCAGCAGTTCAGGCCTACCACGGTCCAACCCATCCGATCTGGACCCAGTCCGGGTCTGTCTGACTGGTTCAGATCGGACGGAGGCCCATTTAGACCCAGATACACCTTCTTGGCCATATCTTGATAATCGAGTGTTCATTTGACAAACCGTCTGCGGTACCAAAATCCTTGTATCGAGATGGTCCTTTTGGTATACTTCATTTGAGTTTTGGTTAAAGATGGATTATGGCTAGGTTGTATCGAACCTAAATCCAACCAGGCCCTCGGAATAGAAATACTAATAACTTACAGAACGAGCGTCTGATTGATGCGTCGTCAGTCACGGTGGGTCCCTTATGACATGAAAGATCTTTATGATACTTCTTCATGGGACTTTGTGGTAGTTGAGGTATCAACTGATGGATTGAGGAGCGGATCCTCCCAAAATCAATCATTCTTTGTATGAGAACCCTATGGCTGGTTGTACTTGAAGAATCTTCAAATCCTGTGCGGGTCATCTTTCGATCCTGTGGGGGTCAGAATCTATAGATCTTGTGTGGGTCATCTATAGATCATGTGTGGGTTATCTTCAGATCCTATGTGGGTCATCTCCAGATCCTATGTGAGTCATCCATCAATCCGATGTGGGTCAATAGTAGAGCCTCTCAATTAAGTAAAATGATCTAGCAATAATACAAATCATCTATACTTCCATACTCAAGTTATACCTAGTGTGAGCTGAGTCTTTACCTTCTTGGTCCACTTCTGTGTGGTGATACCTTTGTGGTATACTTTTGTGTGGTGTTACCTTTGTGGTACTACCTTTGTGGGGATACCTTGGTGGTATTCTTTCCATCATGGAACAGTTGTGCTTTTCCTAAAGATTTGGGCCTTGTGCTTCCTCTTGTAAGAGATGGGTATACTTGGTAACATAGGTATATGTATAGGAATATACCTAAGTAGAGTTGATTGTTGCTTCGTGCTTGTAATTATAGTCTTTCTTGTGGATTATCCTCCGTGGATTCTGAGAGACCTTAGGGGGGTCTCGGAATCCCTACTAAGTATCATTATACTCACCCCTGCACAGGCTACGCCCGCACATTGATGTGTCTTGTGTAAACGATGGAGTGAATTGATCGAGGTTGAGGATATCAGGACTGGAGGCTGCTCGGAGGAGGACCTTAGACGAATCATACCATAGAGACGACCATTCAAGATCTGTACCTACCCTTCAGGTTGGATCCATGGAAGGTGTTCACATGATCTGTTTTTAGTTTTACTTATACCTTCCAGTTTGGGCTTCTATTCCAGCCCCTATACTTATTGTGCTCACCCTATTTACTATATAGTTTACTTTTTACTTGTATCTTGTTGTCTTCTTAGATTGTCTGAGTTTGTAGGTTAAATGTCAATGCCTTCCCAGTTTTAGGGATACACCTTTCTGGTGCTAGTCGCCAGCCCCTGGCCTATGGAAGGCGGGCTTGGGGTAGTCACGTCACGGGCCCCGGGGGACGGGTCGTGATAGATATAGTCTCATGTTATATCAAGATGGAAAATGAAATATCTAAATCTTATGATTTTAAGAGAAATAAATAGAATAATAGGGCTGATAAAAACTCTGGAAAAGGAAATAAAGAAATAGGGAAGAAGGGAAGAGTATACCTTCCACCCTATGATAATTGTGGGAAGAGACACCCAGGTGCTTGCTTTAAGGGTATGGGTGTCTATCACAAGTGTGGAGGAAAAGGAAACATATCCTTATATTTTAATGGAAATAAATAAGCTACTAATTTTCAATTCTATAATTTAAAAGATAGGGTACATTATGCGAATTATTATTTTAGGCATCAAGGAAACATTCCTCAAATAAGGCCAAGCTTATGTGATCACAACTGCTGATATTGAAGTCACTAATGATGTGGTGGCAGGTACTTTAATTTTTTCCTCAAACTTATCCAATTCTTTATTTGATTGTAGATCATCACATTCTTTCATATATTCCCATTTTTTCAAGAAAATTAGATATTTCCAATTTGATTTAATAAGGGAGTTGTTAGTAAAAACTCTTAAGGGAAGTATCATTGCAACAAAGATGTGTCAGGTAGTCCCCATTATGTCATATGAACATGATTTATCTTCTGATTATATCATCATAACCATTATTGAATTTCATATAATCCTTGGTATAGACTAGATTTCGAATCATGATGTGAAAATCTATTGCATGAAGAAGTAGGTTACAATTTTTGTGAACGATATAAAATCCCTTATCTTTAAAGAAAAAACATCATCATCTAATTCTTATCTAGATCCACCCCCAGTAGCTATATTGAATGCAATAATTGTGGTGGTTTAGAACTCAATATCTTTGATTTAGGAAAGGAATATTCAAATAAAGGATGTACCTATTGTGAAAGAATATATTGATGTTTTTCCAAAGGATTTACCTGGACAACCTCCAGAGTGGGAAGTTGAGTTCTCTATTGATTTATTTCCTAGTTCGAGGCCTATATCAAAGACTCGTTATAGAATGTACATTATGTAATTAGTATAACTGAATAAACAACTAGAGAAATTGAGTGATAAAGGATTTATTCACCATAGTGTCTCTCTATAAGAATCCCCTATTTTTATCGTTAAGAAGAAATATGGATCTATGAGGTTGGGAATTGACTATAGGTAGATCAATGTTGTAACCACAAAGAACTGGTACCCCCTACCATGCATTGATGATTTATTTGATCAACTTCATAGAGCCAAATATTTTACAAAGACTAACCTTCGATCTGGATAACATCAGTTGTGAGTGAGGAAGTAAGATATTCCAAATACAATATTTCAAACTAGGTATGGGCATTACAAGTTTACAGTAATGCCTTTTGGACTGAATAATGCACCCTCTATTTTTATGGATCTAATGAATATATTTTTCAAGGAATATCTTGATGACTTTATTATGGTATTTATTAATGATATCTTGGTATACTCCAAAAGCTACAAAGATCATGAAAATCATTTGCGCATTATTCTGAAGACTCTTAGAAGAAATGAATTATATGGGAACTTTATAAAGTGTGAATTTTGGCTCCAATCAATTTATTTTCTTGGACATATTGTCTATAAGGATGGAATATCCATTGATCCTACAAAGAAAAAGGTTGTTCAGTAATGTCCTACACCAATGAACATAACTGAGGTATGTAGTTTTATTTGTTTGGTAGGTTATTATCAGTTTTTTATTTAGAACATCACCTGTTTAGCCAACCCGTTAACCAAGCTAACTCATAAAGGGGTTATGTTTGTATGGAAAAAATAATGTGAGGAATGTTTCAAAGAATTAAAGAGGAGATTAGTGAATTCTCTAATCCTAACGCTACAATTAGGGAATGATGGGTTTGTGATCTATAGTGATACATAAAATAAAGGAATTGGTTGTGTCCTTATGCATAATGATAGAGTTATTACCTATTCATCAAGGCATTTAAAAATACATGAAAAAAACTATTCTACTCATGATCTTGAGTAAGCTACTATGATTTTTACTCTAAAAATATGGAGACATTATCTCTATGGTGAAAGATTTGAGATATATATGGATCAGAAGAGTTTGAAATATATCTTCTCATAGAAATAACTCAACATGATGAAAAGACGATGGCTCAAAATACTCAAGGATTATGATTTTTCCATACACTACCACCCAAGAAAGGAAAATAAGGTAGTTGATGCATTGAGTAGGAAGGATCATGGATTTTTAAACAAAATGAGGATTAAAAGGGATCCTATATTCATGGACCTAGTAAGGATGGACATGGGAATTATCAAAGAAGGTGAAACATCATTACTTTTTCTGTTGGTTTCCCAACTATCTTTATTAGAAATAATTAAAAGTTCTCATCCTGATGATGAGAATATTCAAAAGAAAATTAGTGATGTGGATGATGAGAAGTTGCAAGACTTCCTATATGAAGATGTAATTATGAAATTGGGGAAGAGGCTTTGTGTTCCAACTATACCCGAGCTAAAAAGGGAGTTATTGGATGATTACTATAGTTAGAATTTCTCTATACACCATGTTAACACTAAAATGTATAGATATTTAAAAGAATATTTCTGGTGGGACAACATAAAGTGGTAAATTACTGATTATGTATCAATATGCTTACTCTGTCAGCAAGTGAAGGCTGAAAGACAACATCCTAGAGGAGTCATGAAATCTCTACCTATTCCTACATGAAAATGGGATGACATCACCATGGATATTTTCACTGGATTTCCCAAAACTCTAAGAATGAATGATGCAATATGGGTAATTGTGGATCAACTTACGAAATATGCACATTTCCTTGCTATAAGGGAGGATTTACACTGGAGAACCATGCACTACTCTATATCAATGAAGTTTTAAGACTTCATGTAGCACCAATTTAAATAGTTTCCAATCACAATCCTCAATTTACATAGAAATTATGAAAAGGTCTTCAGAAATACCTAGATATTGAGCTTCGATTGAGTACTTCTTATCACCCTCAAACAGATGGGTAATCAGAAAGGATGATCCAAACTTTAGAATACATGTTGAGATCATGATCACATTTTTTTCAAGGTATGTGGGATCAGTATTTACCTTTGGTAGAGTTTTACAACAATAATAGTTTCTATTCTAGAGTTCAAATGGAACCATATAAAGAATTGTATGGAAAAAGGTGTCGTACACCAACATGTTGGGATGAAGTCGGTGAAAGGAAGATTATGTGCCCAGAGCTTATGGAGGAAACAATAGTGAAGGTAAAGACTATTCAAACTCATATCAAAGTAGCTCAAAGTAGACAAAAGAGCTATATTGGTAATCAAAGGAAGGATTTGGAATTTCAAATGGGAGATCATGTTTTCTTAAATGTATCTTCATATAAGGGTGTTATAAGATTTGGTAAGAAATGGAAATTGATACCTAGGTACATTGGCCCTTTCCAAATTCTGGAGATATTTTGAGGTGTGGCTTATCGTTTTAGAAATTCCTCCTATCCTTTCTAAATTACATAATGTGTTTCATGTCTCATTGTTGAGAAAGTACATGCTAGACCCAACACATGTCCTCACTTATGAAGATATAGAATTGGAACCTAACTTATCTTATTCTGAAGATCCAATCTAGATTCTAAACACTAAATAATAGGTGTTGATGAATCAGATGACATGACTGGTATAGGTACTTTGGAAAAATCATAGAATTGAAGAAGTAACATGGGAGCCTGAGGATCTTATGATGAAGACCTACCCAAATCTTTTTATGAGGTAATATTCAATGAATTTCAAGGAAAAAAATTTTGTAAGGAGGAGAGAATGTGATACCCCAAGGATTTGAAAATAAACTTAATATTGAATTCATGAAATATTGAGTCTCTACAAAACACCACATTGTTATAACCTAGCCAGTAAACCTAATTTTTCCACCTCTATAGTTTGAATTTTGAAAAACTGACATACACAGTTATGTTCAGAAATATATTAAGAGTCCGATAAGACAAACTTAATTTTTAGTGAATAGTAACATACCCTTATGAATAGTAATATGACCCTTATGAATAGTAAATCATATTATTATTTTATTATCTTGAGGTTATAAGATAATTAGATCTTGATTATTTTTTCAAGCTGATATAAAATGAATTATAGTTTTAAAATTGTTATTTTTTGAATAAATTATGATTTTATTTAAAAATTAAATTAATCATATTTATAAAATTATTTTCAAAAAATGGAGTTCATTTTTTAATTTTACACATCAAAAAATGGTTTGGGTGAATTTTTGGGATTTTTATGAAAAACTAAAACTTTTTATGAACACTAAAATATGGTAATTTACCTTATATATATATTATCAGTTAAATTCACTTTTCCTAGCATCATAGATGATGTAAGAACACCTAGTTTGAACTCACATTCACTTATTACAATTCTTGTTCACAATAATCAATAATATTTCTTTTCTTGAGAAAAATAATAAAATAATGAATAAGATATTCAAAAACCACCCCTCTCCTCTACTATAAACACCCCCCCAATCCCTCTTCTCTTCACTCTTCTAAAGCCTTGTTCCTTGTATAAATGTAGCACCCCAAGATTTTTAAAATAAATATTGAATGAATATATCCATTAAACACAACTTTTCCTCTACTGTGTTTGGAATTTCAAATGACGGTCATCTAGAGTTATGACCAGTAAGTCATTTGGGTTCTATTAGAACAAACTTGGTTTTTTGGTGAATAGTAACATACCCTTATGAATAGTAATATGAATAGTAATATGAAACTTATGAATAGTAAATAATATTATTATTTTATTTTCTTAAGTGAATAAGATAATGAGATCTTAATTAAGTTTTCAATGTGATATAAAACTAATTGCAGCTTTAAAAGTGTTATTTTTAGAATTAACTAAGACTTTATTTAAAAATTAAATTAATAATACTTAGAAATTTAATTATGAAAAATGGAGTTCACTTTTGAATTATACATGTCAAAAAATGTTAGGGGTGAATTTTGGGGATTTTTCTAAAATACTTGAATTTTTCTTGAATAGTGAAAAATGCAGTTTTGAGTATTCAGTAGTTTAATGACATCATAATGACATAATAATTAAAATAAAATGTTGTTAGACTATTGTACAGTAACAGATGACATTATTTGTCCCAAGTGGCTAAAACCATGGGCAAATACCATGGGCAAGACCATGGTTTGGCAAAAACCACTAATGAGGTGTCCCTTTGAAATTATAAAAAAAACTCCCTCTATTTTTCTATAAATACCCACCAATCCATTCGTTTTCTTTCATTCCAAATCCCTTATCCTAGAATATCTAGTGTTTTTAACTGTCTAAGAGTCATCCCAAGGTTTCCTTAAGCCCCCAAGGTCCCAACCTTCAAGTTCTAGGAGTTACTATACAAGGTAAGGGAATCTTTCAACCTCCTCTTTTAGTTGACACTTATTTTATGTTATCTCTTTGAATTTCCATTAAAATATGTTGGGGTCTGATTTTATGTATTCTTATTACTTTATTTTTAATTTCAATATGATTAGGTACCCTTTTTCTCTCATCATTTCATTTTATAGAATATTAAGCGACGTCGTTAGGCTGCTGAATTTTCATAAGGGATATCTCACCTTTTCTATTATTTTCAAGATCATCTCTATTAGTTTTCTCTCATCTAATACTCTATCCAAATGACCATGATAAACTCCAGTATAATTTATATACTGTAATAATATCATGTGAATTCAAGAAACATCATCAGTATTCTTACTCCATCCTTTTTATATTTATAAACGAAATCAACGTCCATGAGGTTCCAATTTATAACCTTCGTGGACGATGAAGTTTTGTTCTTAAATTTATCCTTCATTACTGGTCATGAAACCATTTTAATGGTTTAACCAGACTATAACACATGTATAATAACCTAATTGATATTTAGGAACCAGTATATGTACATATTATTAAATTATATGACAAAACTAGCTCATAATAATCCAAATACCGCCAAATAAATATAGTGGTTGTCATCTAATGATTCATCCTCATTCCATGTAACAAAATGATGAAAATGACTATTAAAAATTCTGTATGTTCATAAATAATATGTAACTTTAATTCTATTACAACCATTACAAATGAACTTCATTACTTAAAATCAAGTGAACCGATTGTGAAAATCAAGAAAACAAACACTCTGGAATGACGAAATTCAATATAATAACTTATAAATAATAACATAAATGAACTAAAAATAATTATGATAAACAAAATAAATTTCTATTAGGTTCCGAAATAATTTATTGATATGTATAATTTCATATTCTAGGACCTTAAGTTCAAGAGGGGAACACATTCGGATTTAAGTTAAGGGTTTTTTCACCCAAATTTCTACTTCCATTCGGGTTATTTTCATTGTCTAATTACCTCAATAAAATTCTTATGTATTATTATATACTCATCATAAATTCTGTTTGATTATTCTATATATTTACACAAACAATAATCCTTCTTTATTTTATGGTTATTTACATTCTTTAAAAGGATCTTTCAAATTGTTTCCGAAATACAATCCTGATTCAAGGGAATATCTCAATTTATTATCTATTTTCAAGGGAAATCTATAATATGTTTTTGGAAACCATTATATCTATAAAATCAATCATTTTTTTATAGAAATAATATCTTGTTTCACTTCTGGTTTTATACAAATATTTTTCCAAATGAACTCTTCTTTTCAAAGTAAAAGAGTATTTATTTCAAGAATTACTCGAAGATTTTATAAGAGTATCTTCCTCTAATTCAACACACTTGTTGATTATTATGTATTATTGGGATTATTATTCTATATTATCATCTACCATATTCAATTTAATGGTGTGTGATTATTTTATCTATTGATGTTCTATCTTTAAACCATTGATCAGTTTACTTTGAATGGTTAGTGTTTTGGCTTAATGTTTGGGGAAAGCTATTTACATTTAATATATTAATGTGTATGTTGTTTATGTTTATCCTTGTTCATATTAGGAATGAATTGGACATAGTAAGTGTCATTTGGGGTCCTCTATAGCTCATCGGTGCATCGGTAGGTCTCATGAGACAAACTATGGTCTTGGCACAAGGCCTTGACAAAATGATTATTTATGGTCTTGGCATGAGGCCTTGACGGTATAGATATGTTGTCCCGCATTATGCATTCTCTCATTATGAATGTAGTATTAATGGTTCATGTGGTTATTCGACTAGTAGAATACCAATGATTATGTTATTTCATGGCAATATTTACTCAGCTCATATTTCTACCATATTATGTTCAAGTTTATTTCTAAAGGCATGTGTTTTAAATTATTCACCATGTCTAATATTTATGTTATCTTCCTCTATATTGCTTACCCTTACTGAGCCTTTGATCTCACCCCTTTATTATGTTTTGTTTCCACGAGGAAAGAATAATTCTATTATGAATGACATGATAAAATAACCTAGGAGTTATGGAAGTTATCTAAGGTGTTTCTATGTTGTTTTTCATTTCAAGTGGTAATGGTGAACTTATGTACATATATTGTTTCCAATAATACTAAACTACTCGGTCCTTTGTGATGCTTAATCCTTGTTGTATGCCAATGCAATCAAATAAGGTACCAGCTTCGGGTAACTGGGGTTGGGTCCTTATAGTTGGTATTAGAGGAAGTTTAGTAGAATACTTGGAAACTAGATTTAGAAAACATAGAATTAGGGAAGAGTCCCTAAGTTAGTCTTTGAGGATATATATACAATAACATCCTGGTATTTTGGTAAGGAATAGATTATGTGCATCATTCAAGAAATACATACATGTTTGGATATGAGCAGGTAGAGGTGGCTCTGGCATAGATATACCTAGGAGTGAAAGCTCTGAAAAGATATTTAGGGCTTGACCTAGGGTATCCTAGTATATGAAAATGGTCATTTCTATACTCTTGGTTATGACACTCTTAGGGGATATTCTTAGGATAATTCACATTTTCTTGACAAGCCATTATGAATAATTTAAATGAAACTTTTTCCTCAAAGATACCATGTTTATGATTAAGAGATTAGATATGCGTATAATTTCAATTTATGCTTAGTATTTTTCTACATTGATATTATAAATTATGATTCATACCTTAATCTATTTTATGCCATTATTTAGAAATGGCTCCAAGTGGGAGGAATGGAAAATGCACGAATGCACGTGTCCCCTGTAGAGATTTTCCTTCGATGCAAGATAATGATGTTGGCTCTGGTGCTCATCAACTCATAACTATACTAGGACAACTTAATGAGGTTATGAATAATAACCTTACTCGAATATAGAATCCAGATCCACCACGTGGAGGAGCTATGTTAGATAACTTTATGTGACAATGACCTCCATCATTCAATGGGACTACAAACCTGTTTGTAGCAGAGCAGTGGATAAGTTTCCTTGAGAAGATATTTATCACTTTGGGATGCGACTAAAGAGAAAAGGTTTTCATGGTAGTTTATCATCTAATGGGTGATGTGGATCAGTGGTGGTCCTTAGTCCAAAATACAAAGGAGGGTGAACAAATAGAAGATATGGAATGGAGGGAGTTTAAGGAAATATTCTTAGAAAAATATTTCCCTCATGAATAGTGACCAGATATGGAGAGGCAATTGTTGAATCTAGGAAAGGAAATAAGGAAATGGGTAAGATGGGAAGATTTCAATTTCTATCATGCAGTAATTGTGGGAAGAAACACCCTAGCACTTTCCTGAAGGGAATGGGAGTCTATTACAAGTGCGCAGAAAAAGGCCACCTATCTCGGGATTGTAAGGGGAAGAAAGAAGCTACCAATGTTTTGTGCTACAATTGTAGGGATATGGGACATTATGCACATGAATGTCCTAAGTGTTAGGGAAATATTCCCCAAAGAAGGCCAAGGGAGCAAGGCAAAGCTTATGCGATTACAACTGCAATGGTTGAAGTTCCTAACGAAGCAGTGGAAGGTACATTGATTGTTTCATCCAACTTAGCTAATACTTTATTTGATTCTGGATCGTCGCATTCATTTATATCTTCCCAATTTTCCAAGAAAATTAGATATGTCCAATTTGATTTAATAAAGGAGTTATTAGTCAAAACTCTTATAGGATGTATCATTGCAACAAAGGTGTGTCGAATAGTCCCCCTCGTAACACATAATCGTTCTTTAGTTGCTAACCTTATCATCATACCAATGGTTGACTATGATATAATTCTCAGTATGGATTGGATCTCAAATTATGATGCGAAGATATTTTGTAAGAAAAATGAAGTTACAATTTTCAAGAATGGGGTAGAATCCCTTACTTTTAGAGCAGAAACCACACCATGTGATTCTCATCTAGATCCACCCCCAGTAGCTCTACTAAATTCAATTATTGTAGAGGAAGGGAATGTAATAAATATGGTTGAGGAGAAGAATATACAGATAGAGTATGTACCTATTGTGCAATAATATATTGATGTCTTTACAGAGGATTTACCTGGACATCCTCCAGAGCTGAAAATTGAGTTTTCCATTGACTTAATTCATGGTTCAAGACCCATATCAAAGACCCCTTATAGAACGGCCACTGTGGACTTAGTGGAGCAAAAAAAAGAGTAATTGAGTGATAAAGGATTTATTCTCCCAAGCATTTATCCATGGGGAGCCCCTATTCTTTTTGTTAAGAAGAAAGATGGGTCTATGTGTTTTTTCATTGATTACAGGTAAATCAATGTTGTTATAATAAAGAATAAGTATCCTTTTCCATTAATTGATGATTTATTCGACCAACTTCATGGAGCCCAATATTTTTCGAAGATTTATCTTTGATCTGGATATCATCAGTTACTTTTGAGGAAAGAAAATATTCCAAAAGCAGCATTCTAAACTAGGTATAGGCATTATGGGTTTACAGTAATGCCTTTTGGAATAACTAATGCACCATATGTTTTCATGGATTTGATAAATAGAGTTTTTAAGTAATATCTTAATGACTTTGTGGTGGTGTTTATTGATGATATCTTGGTGTTCTCTAAAATCTATGAAGAACATGAAAATCACCTGCACACTATTCTGAAGACTCTGAGAAGAAATAAATTATATGGGAAGTTTAGAAAGTGTGATTTTTGGCTCCAATCAGTTGCCTTTCTAAGCCATGTTATCTCTAAGGATAGAATATATGTATATCCTACAAAGACAAAAACTGTGCAGGAATGGCCTACTCCAACGAACGTATTTGAGGTATGTAGTTTTATTTGTTTAGCAGGTTATTATCTGCATTTCGTTCAAAACTTCACTCATTTAGCCAACCCAATGACCAAGCTCACATGAAAAGGGGTTAAGTTCATATGGACAAATGAATGTGAAGAATGTTTTGAAGAATTGAAGAGGAGGTTAGTGAACGCTCCGATCCTAACCCTACCATCGAGGAATGATGGGTTTGTTATCTATAGTGATGCATCAAATAAAGTACTTGGTTGTGTCCTTATGTAGAATGATCAAGTGATTGACTATGCATCTAGACAGCTAAAAATTCATGAACAAAACTATCCAACTCATGTTCTTGAGTTAATAGTGGTAATATTTTCTCTGAGGATTTGGAGACATTACCTCTATGGCGAAAAATGTGAGATATATACAATCATAAGAGTTTGAAATATATATTCTCATAGAAAGAACTCAATATGAGACAAAGGAGATAGATTGAGCTAATCAAATGCTATTATTGCACAATACACTACCACCCGAGGAAGGAAAATAAGGTAGCAGATTATTTCAGCAGAAAGGATCATAGACTTTTGAACAAGATGATAGTTGAAAGGGATCCTTTGTTCATGGATCTAGTAAAGATGGATATGGGAATTATCAAGGAAGGTAACACATTACTACTTTTTCAAATGGTTTCCCAACCTTCTTTACTGGAGAGGATAAAAAATTCTTAGGCTGATGATGAGGAGTTTCATAAAAAATTAAAGGTATAAATGATGGGAAGTAGACTGACTTTGCATATGAAGGTGGGATTTGGAAATTTGGGAAGAGGCTTTGTGTTCCTTCTATTCCTGAGCTAAAGAGAGAACTATTGTATGATTCACATAGCTCTAATTTCTATATACACCCTGGTAGAACAAAGATGTATCAAGATCTCCAAGAAAACTTTTAGTGGGACAATATGAAAAGGGATATTGCTGATTATACATCAATGTGCCTAGTATGTCAATAAGTGAAGGCTGAGAAGAAAAAGTCTAAGGGGATGATGCAACCACTACCCATACCCACATGGAAGTGGGAGAACATTGCCATGGACTTTGTCACTGGACTCCTAAGGACATCTAGAGGAAACAATGCTATATGGATCATTGTGGATCGTCTTATAATGACAGCTCACTTCATCATGATTCGAGAGGACTTCTCATTGGATCAACTAGCATAGATTTATATCAAAAAAGTGGTAAGGCTGCATGGAGTACCACTATCTATAGTATCCTATCGTGATCCTAGATTCACCTCAAATTTCTAGAAAAGTCTCCAACATGCTTTAAGCACCAAACTGAACTCCAGTACGGCCTATCATCCTCAAAATAATGGCCAATCTGAGCAGACTATTTAGAAACTGGAAGACATGTTGAGAGCATGTTCTATGGAATTCAAAGGAAGATGGGACCAACATCTTCCACTAGTTGAATTCTCCTACAACAATAGTTTCCACTCGAGTATCCAAATGGAACCATATTAATCCCTTTAGGAGAAAAGGTGTAGAACACCGGCGTGTTGGGATGAATTCGGTGATCAAAATCATCTAGGACCTGAATTGGTTAAGGAAATGGAGGAGAAGGTGAAAACCATTCAGCAGTATATCAAGGCAGCCCAAAGTCGACAGAAGAGCTATGCGGATAACCATCGATGAGACCTTGAATTCAAAGTTAGATACCTGTTATTTCTATTCATATCTCCATGGAAGAAGGTCATGAGGTTTGGGAATAAATGAAAGCTAAGTCCCAGGTATATCGACCCCTTTGAGATCATCGATTGAGTCGGAGTTGTGGCCTATCAACTGGCACTTCCACTTTCCATGTCAAAAGTACATGATGTCTTTCATTTATCCCTCTTAAGGAAGTACATACCAGACCCTTCACATGTACTCTCTTCAGAGGTGGTGCAGTTAGAGGATTATCTTTCCTATGAGAAGTATCCAATGAGATATTGTATCATAGAGACAAAGTTATACACAACAAGACTACTCATCTAGTCAAGGTACTATGGCGAAACCATAAGTACGAAGAGGCAACATGGGAACTAGAGGAAGCAATGAAGGAAAAGTACCCCCACCTGTTTTTGGCCTAGATTCTAAAATTAAACTTCAGGGAAAAAAAATTTGTGAGGGGAGAATGTAACACCCCAAGATTTTGAAAATAAATATTGAATGAATCTAGCCATTAAACACAACTTTTCCTCTACTGTGTTTGTAATTTCGAATAACGGTCATCTAGAGTTGTGACCAATAAGTCATTTGGGGTCTGTTAGAACAAACTTGGTTTTTTAGTGAATAGTAACATTAACTTATGAATATTAATATGAACCTTATGAATAGTAAATAATAATATTATTTTATTTTCTTAAGTCAATAAGATAATAAGATCTTAATTAATTTTTCAGTGTGATATAAAACTAATTGAACCTTTAAAATTGTTATTTTTCGAATTAACTAAGACTTTATTTAAAAATTAAATTAATAATACTCAGAAAATTAATTTTGAAAAATGGAGTTCAATTTTTAATTCTACACGTCAAAAAATGGTAGGGGTGAATTTAGGGATTTTTCAAAAATACTTGAATTTTTCGTTAATAGTGAAAAAAATACAGTTTTGACTATTCAGAAGTTTAATGACATCATAATGACATAATAATTAAAATAAAAGGCTGGTCGACTTTTGTACAGTAAAATATGACATTATATGTACTAATTGGCTAAAACCATGGACAAATACCATGCGTATGCCCATGGTTTGGCAAAAACCACTAATGAGGTGTCCCTTCGAAATTATTAAAAAACTCCATCTCTTTTTCTATAAATACCCACTCATACATTCATTTTCTTTCATTACAAATCCATCATCCTTGAATCTCTTGGTGGTTCTAACTCTCTAAGAGTCCTCCGAATGTGTCCTTAAGCTCCCAAGGTCCCAACCTTCAAGTTCTAGGAGTTACTCTACAAGTTAAGGGAATCATTCACCCTCCTCTTTTAGTCGACACCTATTTTATGTTATCTCTTTGAATTTCCATTTTAATATGTTGGGGTTTTATTTTATGTATTCTTATTAATTTCCTTTTAATTTAAATATGAAGAGGTACCATTTTTCTCTCATCATTTCATTTTATAAAATATTAAGGAACACCGTAAGGCTGCCTAATTTTCATAAGGGATCTCTCACCTTTTCTCTTATTTTCAAGATCATCTCTATTATTTTTCTCTCCTCCCATCCTTTGTCCAAATGACAATGATAAACTCCAGTATCATTTATATACTAGAATAATATCATGTGAATATAAGAAACATCATCAATATTCTTACTCCCTCCCATTTATTTTTATAAACGAAATCAACATCCATTAGGTTCCAATTTATAACCTTCGTGGATGACGAAGTTTCTTTCTTCAATTTCTCCTTCATTACTGGTCATGAAACCATTTTAATGGTTGAACCAGACTATAATACATGCATCATAACCTAATTAATATTCATGAACCATATATGTACATATTATTAAATCATATGACAAAACTAGTTCATAATAATCCAAATACCGCCAAATAATCGAAGTGGTTGTCATCTAATGATTCATCCTCATTCCATGTAAAAAAATGATGAAAATGACCATTAACAATTCTGGATGTTCATAAATAATATGTAAATTCAATTATTGATATTCAAAACCATTCCACATGAAATTCATTACTTAAAAACAAGTGAACTGATTATGAAAATCAAGAAAACAAACACTCTAGAACGACGAAATTCAATATAATAACTTATAAATAATAACATAAATGAACTAAACAGAATTATAATAAGATGAATAAATATATATTAGGTTCTGAAATAAGTTATTTATATGTATAATTTCATATTCTATTACCTTAAGTTCAAGAGGGGAACACATTCGGATTTAAGGTAAGGTTTTTTTCACCTGAACTTCCATTTCCATTTGGGTTATTTTCATTGTCTAATTACCTAAATGAAATTATTATGTATTATTATATACTCATAATAAATTCTGTTTTAGTGTTATATATATGTACACAAACCATAATCCTTATTTATTTTAGGTTTAGTTACATTCTTTAAAAGGATCTTTCAAATTGTTTCTGGAACACAATCTCGATTCAAGGCAATATCTCAATTTATTACCTATTTTCAAGGGAAATATCCAATCTGTTTTTGGAAACCATTATATCTATAAAATCACTCATTTTTTTATGAAAATAATATCTTATTTCACTTATGGTTTTATACAAAGATTTTTTCAAAGGAACTCTTCTTTTCAAAGTAAAAGTGTATTTATTTCAAGAATTACTCAAAGATTTTATAAGAGTATCTTCCTCTATTTCAACACACATGTTGATTCTTATGTATTATTGGGATAATTATTCCATATTATCATCTACCATATTCAATTTAATGGTTTATTATTATTTTTTCTATTGATGTGTTTTCTTTTAACCATTCATCAGTTTACTTTGAATGGTTAGTGTTTTGACTTAATGTTTGGGGAAAGCTATTTACATTTAATATATTAATGTTTATGTTGTTTATGTTTATCCCCATTCATATGAGGAATGCATTGGACATAGTAAGTTTCAGGTGGGGCCCGCTATAGCCCCTCGGCACATCGGTAGGTCTCATGAGACAAACTATGGTCTTGGCACAAGGCCTTGACAAATTGATTATTTATGGTCTTAGCACAAGGCCTTGACGGTATAGATATGATGTCCCGCATTATGCATTACCTTATTATGAATTTAGTATTGATGGTTCATGTAGTTATTCGACTATTATAATACCCATGATTATGTTATGTCATGTCCATACTTACTCTGCTCATATTTCTACCATGTTATGTTCAAGTTTATTTCTAAAGGCATGTGTTTTCAATTATTCACCATGTCTAATGTTTATGTTATTTTCCGCTGTATTGCTTAAACTTACTGATCATTTGAGCTCACCCCTTTATTATGTATCATATCCATAAGGCAAAAACAATTCTATTATGAATGACATACTAAAATAACCTAGGAGTTATGGAAGTTATCTAAGGAGTTTCTATGTTTTTTTCATTTCAATTTGTAATGATGAACTTATGTTTGTATCTTGTTTCCAATAATACTAAACTATTTGATCTTTGGGATACTTAATCCTTGTTGTTTTCCAACGTAATCAAATAAGGCACTAGCTTCGAGCAACTGGGGTCAGGTCCTTACAATAAATCCTACTAAAATCTCCTCCTAATATCCTCCACCATGTCCAAAATCCCTTGGTCTAATAAAAAGAGAAAAACTTCTCCCCTAAAGAGTCTCTCAAGGAAAATAACTTCAAGAGGTAAATTCCTCTTTTCATTTCTTTTATTTCGAGTTCTTTTCTATTATTTTTCTTTCCTCACCTCCTTTAAAAAAATGTTATGATAACTCCATTACCTTAAATGTACAGAAATTTTATTATGATAATTGTATAATTTATCATCATCTCTCTTTTACCTTCTTTTACACTACAAATAAAAACACCATCTAAGATGTGTTAATTTATCACATTCAAGGACGACGAGTTTTCAATTTCTATTTCCATATTCAATTCTAGTAACGAAACCATTTTTATGGTTAAAATATATTATAATATATGTATTATAACTTACTTAAGGTTTTTTAATATTTTTTTACACATGATATTAATTTATAAATAAAAATGAGTTTATTGTGATAAAAACCCACCAATTAACTGAAACAATTATCATTAAAGTTTTATATAATTATTCATCTTCACCCCCAATAAACAAATGAACTTTATAACCATGTAATATTATAGATGTTAAAAAATAAAATAAAACTTCTATTCTGGACAACCATTATCATCTTACATGTTTATCCTTACATGTATATAAGTAAATCGGTTATTAATACCAAGGAAGAAAACGCTCCCAAACAATAAAATTGAACCTCTTAAACCCATCATGAATGTCATGAATGAACTTAATAAGACTATACCAAATCAATTACATATATAATAAATTTTTTAAATATTAATTAATAAGTTTAATTTGTTTATCCAGGACACTAAGATCAAGTGAATAATACCATCAGGATTAAGGTAAGGGTTTTCTACCTGAAGCTCCATTTTCATTCAGGTTACTCTTATTCTCTACTTACATCAATTAAATTATTATTTATTCATCTGTAATCCTCATAAATTAAGTGATAATGTTCTATATATGTGTACCAAAAAGAATTATAGTTTCATTTATGGGTAGTTATGTGTTTTAAAAGGATATATAATGAATTCTTCTCAAAATACAAGCCCGATTCAAGGGAATTTCTCAAATTATTACCTATTTTTAAGGGCAATCTATAATCTATTTTTAGAAACCATTATCTTTATAAAATTGATAATTTTATTATAAAAATAATATTATACATTAATTCTAGTTTTATAAAAATACTTTTCCAAAAAAAACTTCTTTTCAAAGTAAAAGAGTATTTATCTCAATAATTACTCGATGATTTTATAAGAGTATCTTCATCTATTTCAACAATCTTGTTGATTATTATGTATTATTGGGATTAATATTTTATGATATCATCTACCATATTAAATTTAATTTTTTATGATTATTTTGACTGTGTATGTTCCATCTTAAAACCATTCACCAATTTACTTCAAATGGTTGGTGTTTATACTTAATGTTCTGGAAAGTAATTTACATTTCATATGTTAGTTTTAATATGAATGTATATTTTTTTATCCTCATTCATATAAGTAATTCATTGGACATAGTAAGTGATAGGTGGCGCCCGCTATAGCCCATCGATTCATCGGTAGGTCTCATGAGACAAACTATGATCTTGGCACGAGGCCTTGACAAAATGGTTATTTATGATCTTGGAATGAGTCCTTGATGGTATGGTTATGATATCTGACATTATGCATTACCTTATTATGAAACTAGTAATTGAAAATTCATGGGGTTATTCGACTAGTAGAATACACTTGATTATGCTTTATTATGACATTATTTATTCATCTCTTATTCCTCCCATAATGTGTTCAAGTTTATTTTTAAAGGCATGTGTTTTTAGTTATTCACCATACCTAATGTTTAGGTTTATGATATCTTATAATATATTGCTTACCCTTACTGAGCATTTGATCTCACCCCTTTATTAGGATTCATTTTTCTAAGACATGAAGAGGTATATTATGAATGACATGTCGAGATAACATATGAGTTATAGATGTTGTAAAAGGAATTTCTATATTGTATTTACTTTCATATTGTAATGTTAAACTTATGTATGTATCTAGTTATCAAAATATACTAAACTATTCATTCCTCCAGGTAAATGGGGTTAGGGTCTTTACAGTTTATAACCGTAATTTTTCGTCAAATGTATTTCCTCTATAAACACCCTATTTTTATTACTTTGATTAAAGGGTGTTCACCAAGATGTCATACATTGATTGATTTTGCAAAATTATTGTCTTAACTATATTATATTTATCTATATAGTGTAAATACCATATGATTTATTGTCTTGATTTGACAGTATTTGGAAAAAAAGTTACATGATGTCATTGGATACCCATTTATATTCCACAGGTTTATCATGTTATGATTATTAATGGAATTATTAATTATTTCCTTATGTGAATCCATTTGAAAATGTTATGAGACCCATATATTTTCCATGCATTCTTTATGATGTGTTGAATGAAAGCCATTTTCTCTCCATGGGTTCTTTATGTTAAAAAAATGTTGAATGATTTTCATTGGAAAGTTTTATGAACCCCATTATTATTATTGGGTTTTAATGATGTGATGGTAAGATGCATTCTTGTGGGATAGATTTGTATGGTTAATTGTTAAGTATTGGTTGGTATTTATATATTCCTCTAATGCATTGGGTAATGCTTTACATCTCAGGAGATAATCATGAAATGAGAAGTGATGCTTGATCCAAAATAGAAAATGGGTTTTGATTCATGGTTTGCTATTGGAAATAGGTGAGTAAATCCTGATCTACCAAGGTAAATAGGTTAGTGAAGCCTGATCTACTATGGGAAATAGGTTCTGATACCTGACCCACTATGTTATGATTTTTATGCTTATAAATGTGTCACTATTCTAAAGTATGTGTTATTTCTTGATATACTAAATTTTCATGATGTATTCTTAATTTATGACCTGGTTTATGATCTATGATTTATTGTGTATAAATTGTCTATATATCTTTATTATACTCATATTCTTATCTTATTCTCACTTATGGTCACTGGTTGTTAACACTTATGTTTACCCTTATTAAGCATATAATCTCACCCCTTTATTATGTTTCCATTTCCCCTTGTTATAAAGATTGGAAAAGTATGAAATGTATAAAAGATTTTCTTATATGTAGAATTTGTGGGAGATATTGAAGACTCATTATAGATTCAGTCATTTTGAATATAATGGGAAAATTTTCCAATTTATAGAAAGAATATGGGTTTTTTTAGTTAATGTTTTATCTATATTATCTAAAGCACTAAACCTAAAAGGTCTTTGGTATGTATTAAAATGAAATATTTTCTTTAATTCATCTAATTAGATGGTCACATATACAGGTTTCTATATATACCCATTAACTTGGTCTACAACACTCCTCAATATTTATTGGGCCTTAAATAATGACTATTTATTTAATAAATAAATATCACTGCATTATTTACTGATAAAAATAATAAATATTTTATAAATTAAATCTTGTGAATAAATATTTATCATTATTTAATTTACATATTTATTTTTCCAAATTATTCAGTATTAAATATTGGTGGTCAACCAATCCGGATTAATTATTAAATAAAAAATCAGGAATAATATTTATTCTGACTTATTAAATTAAAAATATAATTTAATTGATATTCTGGATTATCTTATTGTGTGTCCCTCAAGGCCTCTTTCTCAGTGGCATTTGGAAAAACCACCTAAAGTCCAGTGTTATAATCTAGAAACACACCAAGGTACCCATAAGGAAATAAGTTAATGTCACGATGACATACAACCTCATATGAATGATCACAATATAATATAATCCTTTTATCATGATATCCCTAATCAAGCAAGTTTTATGCTGGTGTAATCAACCTATGTGCTTGATTTCTCTTTCTTTGAATTTCCTGAATGGAACCTGCCCACTAAACACTATGGTCATGGATTTAATTATGTTTTTATATTCATATAAAATGGACTAAGATACTAAATTCCCTTAAATAATAAAAGTTACAAATCCTTTATGACATTTTTCATTAATGCAATATCACTCGTGTCACACCCAACGTATCCAACTTCACCGTGAACCTATTTGATCATCACTTTCATCGATACATCATAGTACATGGCTTATGATATCCATTAATAATTATATTAAAACCTAAGGATCAATACACACATAAATAAGTAGGAACAACCAATAACACATATAAATGTGGATTTCCTATCGAAGGGTTGTGTTCCCATTATCTCCTACACTGGAAATTACCAAGGGCGTACACCATGAGAAAGTGTCTCAAATCCCTATGAGTATACACCTCTGATAGCCTATATAATTTTTTTTCTATCAAAGGATATCATCTTTCTATAAAACACATATTTAAGAGTACTTTCATGGAACTTACAGGTTATCATCATAAGAGATAACTATTATGACCTTTCAGTCTGACAATTACTCTTAAGAAGTTATCGCATACTATTTAATGAAGAAAAACAATCACTATTTGATAATAGGTTTATTAATATTCAAGATAATTAATATAGGTGGTCATAAATAATATATAATTTGTTTTTAGGGAACTAACTCTAATATTATTATCACCGATTTAGGTGACGTATTATTCATTAAGAATAAAAAAAATTCTGTATGTGGGAGTAGTAAATAGGGAATAAGCTAAAAATGGAAATTGGATATGAATTTAGAAATTGATTCCCTATAACAAAATCAAATTTTTATTTAGGTATATTTTCCAACTAAAGTAAAACCATTGGGACCAAATGGGTATTGAAGAAAAATTTGGGTATGAATATTAAATAGAATACCTATGAAGGATGATTAGTTATTAAATGTTTAAGATAATATAAAAAATTGATTTTGATCCTCATCAACAATAGAAATTTTGAAATCTATAGAAATTTTTGGTTTCATATTAGCATACTATAATTGTTATATTTGATTATGGAATGTCAAAACTAAATTCCTAAATAGAAATTTATAAAAATATCTGTAAGATAAAACCATAAGGGCTTGTGACATCAAAAGTATCCAATATAATTTTCATGTTGCAAGGATCCATTTATGGATTAATGTAGACATAAAATCATTGGATGGTTATTATAATGAGAATATGTAATGTGTCTAAAAAAGGTTAATGGGAGTTTATTAGTTTTCCAAGTGATATATATTGATAACATATGAAAAAAAAGGTATTGATGTTACAGTTATTCAAGACTTAATTGAAAATATTTCTTCATGAGTGAATTAATGTAACAACCCAAGTTCTAGGGAACAAGATATAAAAAAATTTCCCTATGGGTTTCTTGGATTAAAGTTGAATAATAAAAATTGAAAAGGTATTGAAAAATATAATTTTGAACAATTCAAGATATAATTTTTGCCTATTTCACATGGAATAAATCTCTCTAATATGACGTGTTTAAGATATATAAGGAGGTTAAGAAGATGAGTAGAACTCTCTATGTTTATTTTATGGTATCTATAACATATGTCATTTATTTACTAGATTTAATATTTCCTATGCATATAGCATAGTGGGGGGATATCAAAAAAATCTAGGAGATATTCACTTGGTGGTTGTTATAAATATCCAAAAATACTTGAGAAGTAAAAGTGATATGTTACTAGTACATAGAGAGGAAGGAGAGAAAGTTATCCATGGGGAATAAAAACTAGCCTTTCAATATATTAGATTGATCTAGCATCATATCTAAGCTAAGTGAATGAGTAATAGAAGCTCGTTGTAGCCAGTTGTAGCCAATTCTATAGAATTTGAGTATGTTGAAGCTTCTAATACAGCTAAATAAGCTATATAAATATGAAACATTGTCCAAGATGTAGGAATTATATAAATAAAGTTTAATTTATCACAATATAAATTGTGATAATATTAAAGAAATGTTATTGACCAATAATTCTTCGTTATGATCGTGGAAAAGGGTTATATACTTCAAAAATATCATCTCTTGAGGGATTTTACTCAAATGAATGAACTATTTGATAGTAGAGTGTATATAAAGGATAATGTGGAAAACCCAATGACTAAATCCATGTTTTAGTAGAAGAATCTTTTTTATTTAAGAGAAATAAGTTATAAAAATTTAGTAGTTAGCTCTACTATAAGTGGGAGTATTATGAGGTTGGGTTCCATAGACCCGGCTTAAACATATATTTTTTATTACTTTATCAAAAATACAAGTTGATATGTGCATTATTTATACTTACCATTATAATAATATAACTTCTGTATGTAATATATATAGAAATTACATTATATTATATATTGTATAAAAATGTTATAATAGTTCCCAACAATAATTATAACCCCATGATACTATAATGGTAATATTAAACCTATGTATCATAGTCTAGATAAATTAATGTAATAAGACACAAATGATATATAGTTATCAATTTCTAGTTGATAATAAGAATTAATACATATTAACATGAATTTCACACTTAGTGATCAAAAGTATAGGAGATCATGATCATTGGCCTGCCAATAGGAACACCAAATGTTTTGGGTGTGATTAAATATTCTTATATATGGGAAAGTGTAAGAGTATCTTGACTTGATATCATTGTTAGTATATATCTTTGATCACATATTTTTATTCATGGTAAAGACTATAATCATTTATGTTTTTTAAAATGTAGCTTTTGTCGAGTGTGTTATTAAATATATGACATTGATTGAATGATCAATATATGATTTATCAATTCTGAGAATAGTAAAACAATATCTATAGCCCTTTGGATTTAATGGTAGTGCCATAATTAAATTCATTAACATGGTAGATTAAGTCAAGTCCATAAAATATGGTTGAAGAAAAATAAATAAATAATGGAAGGATAGTGACATAACTATAAATCCTACTTTATGAGATATCATTGGACAATGAGATTATATTGCATAATAAGTATCTCTGGAGGTTGTTACAGTTATGACTTATCTTCATCTCTTTATGAGTCATGGCATGTTGTTAGATATTGATTTATTTCTATGAGAAGGACTTTCTATTATTACGATAAGGGCCTATATGATCATATACAAAGTGCTTGAAGTTTCACCAATTTGGATGAATTAGAGTTTATGAAAAAGTGGGCCCTATGTCTATGGGTCACTAAACATATGAATGTGAAAGATCACAAGTAAATTAATTCAATTATATGTTACTAATGTTCTAACTAATGAAAAATGAATTTATTTCTCAAGGTATTCACAAGTTACTTATGTTTAAATAAGTACATATAAAAAATAGTTTTTGAATTAATATTTAATATTCAGATTTTATCAAACATATTCAGAATGAATAATCCAAATTAATGTTTGGTGTTTCATAACATGTCATATTAAATGTTATAAGTGATGAAAATGGGTAGCACTTGTGATAAGTTATTTAATTAATAACTGAATTTTTGGGCCATTTATGATGTTTAAGTTTTTTAAGGCAGCTAAAAGTAATTTAAGAAAATTGTGACCAAAGTACTTAACCCAAAATAGTCTTGGGGAAGTCCTTGAATAAATTTACATTCTCCCATATTCTCTCCCAATATTTATAGAGAGAAATTAGAGAGAAGAACATGATCAGATTGAATCTTTGTTCTTTTGATGATTACATAGGCATCATGAAGTACTCATTCCTCCTCTACTAGCGCATGAAGGTTCAATAATGATGAACCAAGAGTTACAATACACATTTTGACAATCCATAGGGTTACTTTATTGGTTAATTTGAACTAGGATGATCCAATAAAGAGAAGATCATGCTTAGATCACATGAATGAACAATGTATTGTTTCATTTAATTTCATCATACTTAAATTTTGGCATACAAGATCTGTTGATGAATTCAAGCACCGGTATTTTAGATCTTAAATTATTGCATAAATCCAATAGAAAAAAAAATTAACTTTATTGAACCCTTCCGTTGGGCTTAGATTCCTTTATTAATGGGCATGACCGGGACAAAGTGGGTCAAGCTTGCATTGATTAGGCCTAAAATTCATCTATTAATTTAGGCCCACATTTAATGCAAGCTCTTAAAATTAAGCATAGTTTGATCAACATTTTAAGCGGACCTCTGTACAAACCTTCATTTTTAATTAGAATTAAAACATTTTAAAAAATATAAAAAAACACTTATTCTTAATGAATATTAAATATTCAACACATGATAGTTATGCCATAAATATTAATATTAATCCACATATATATATATATATATTCATAAAATACAAGAAAAATATATTTTTTATCATAAAAATGTGATATATTAAATAGAAATGAAATTAAAATGAAATTTAAAAAATTAATTTCCAATCTGTGAGCTAGAACACATGTGTTGAGGTTTATCTGCTTAAGTTCATGGTTTTCCCTTAATCAATTTGAACCCATTTAAAATTGAAAACATTTTTTACTATAACAACTCAAGATATAAATATGATTGTTGAAATGCTATGATGAGCCCCGTTAAGATCTCTTAGACATAACTATTACACCACCTCACCAAATCGAACACCCTTGTCAGATGTGGCTACCCCCACACCATTAACGATCTCGCCACTGCCATCACTTTCAATTCTTGACTTCAATTTTCTAATGAAACCACTACTCATTAAATCCCCATAGACGAAACCTCCTTTTCTATTATCCATGTGGTCATATGCCACCAACAATTCAGTCGCTCAATGCAATGGTCCATAGTAGTTGCACTATAAGAAATCTGGGCTTTTTTGATAGGTCATTTACTATAGAAGTTCCTCTCATCGTAAATGGTTACATATATGAACATTTTTTGCAAAGAATGATTTTTTCTATCGCAACATGTTTTTTTTACAATGCATTTTTGTGACGATATATGATTCTGTCACAAAAACCCTCAGCAACAACACGCATCAAATGACGAGTAACATATATTTTCAATATATGGTGTCATTCCGTCACAAATACGGTTCCTCATAGAAACCTTTTTAGATGTATTATATATATTTGTTATAATTAATTAACTTTTTGCGATGGAAAATGGTGTCCATCGTAAATAGTTTGTTGATAGAGGATAATAAAAAGATAAATATGGTGTGTGATATCTGTGATGGATGAATGTATACATTGCAAATACATTTTCATTTAGTACAAAAAGTATATATAGTGGTCATTATTTGTGAAAGAATTTGTCGCTAATATGGGTATTAGCAACAGACTTTCCATCAAAAATAGTCTGTCGCAACAAATTGATTCTATAAAATGTTATGCACACCTCTTCCTTCATCATTCTCATGTCATTTTTTCTCCTTATTTACCCCGTTTTGGCAATATAAGGATACTTTCACAAATCAGTCTAAAGGTATTTTTTGTATCATCTCTTTTACAGTTTTTAATATCATATTTTTTTTTATTTTCCTGTATAATTTATTTGTTAATTTGATTTTGTTAAATTTAATAAAATCCCAGTATATGTTATTAATTTTTTTCTAATTTATTAGTGTTATTTGTTAAATTAATATTTTAGTTAATTAATAATATTATTTTTATAAATTATAAGTAAAAAAATTAGATGATTATAATATAAAGTAATTTTTAATAATTAATAATAATAAAAATAATTCTTAAAAATTAAAAAAAAATAGGCATAATTAGTTACAATAGTAAAAAATTATAAAATGATAGTGAAAATTTGTAAAAAAAAAAGAAAAAACATAGTAAAAATGATATGATTAGAAAAAAATTAAAAAATATTAAAAATTAATACAAATTATTAACAATCTGAAAAAATAGAAATAATTAGAAATAACTACTAATAGTTATTTAAAAATAGGAATAAGTATTAAAATAGTAAAAAATAGCAATAATTAACAAATTACAAAAAATTAATAATAATTTATAGTAATTAGTAAAAATTTGTAATAATTAGTGATATTTATTATTAATTAGATATATTTATTATTAATTAGTCAGAATTCCTATAATTATCGATAATTGGAAACAATTAGTAAAAAATAACAATAATTATTAATAATTGGTAGTAATTACCAACAATTAGTTAAAATATGTATAATTACTAAAAATTAGTAAAAAATTGCAAAAAATAGTAACAGTTAGAAAAATAATATGAAAAATAACAATAATTAGCAAAAAAAATAGTAATAATTATTAAAAATTATAGATAACTGTTAATAATTAACAATAACTACTAATAATTAACAATATTTATTACCATTAAGAAACAATTTGTAAAAATTCACATTAATTAGTAATAATTAGATAAAAATAGAAATAAGTACAAAAAAGTAGTACAAAATTGTAAAACAATAGTTGTAATTTAAAAAAGTAAATATAGCAAAAATTTGAAAAATAAAATATTAAAAATTAATAATAATTTTTAGTAATTAGTAAAAACTAATAATAATTAGTGATATTTATTACTGATTATAAATATTTATTATTATTTAGTAAAAAATAGTAAACATTTCTAATAATTACCAATAATTAGTGAAATTTTGCAATAATTATAAATAATTTGTAGTAACGTGTAATAATTAGTTAAAATTTGGAATAATGATTATAAATTAGTAAAACATTGAAAAGAATAGAAATAGTTAGAAAAAAATAGTAAAAGATAACACTAATTAGAAAATAATAGTTACAATTATAATTAAATTACTAATAATAATTAACAATTAAGAATAATTATGAATAATTAGTGATATTTGTTACAAATTTGTAATATTTATTACTAATTAGTAAAAATAAATAGAAATTCATATTAAGTATAAATAATTAGTTAAACATAGGAATAATTATTAGAAAATAGTAAAAATTTGTAATAAATAGTGATAAATAGAAAAATTGCAAAATTGCAAAAAAAGAATTGAAATGAATAATTAAAAATTAATAACATTTTTTCATAATTAGTAAAAAATATTAATAATTAGAAATATTTATTACTAATAGAAAATATTTAATACAAATTAGAAAATTTAGTAAAACTTTTTAATAATTAATATAAACTAGTGAAAATTAATAATGATTATTAATAATTAACAGTAATTAGAAATAATTAGGTTTAAAAAGAAATAATTATTAAAAAATACAAAAAAATATAAAAATGGTAATAATTATAGAAAATAGTAAAAATAATGATAATTAGAAAAAAAAATAGTAATAGCTTTTAAAAATTTCTAATAATTATTAATAATTAAGAATAACTACAAATAATAAGAAATATTGATAATTAATTAGAAACATTTTATACTTATTAGGTAAAAAATTTAAAAATTCATATTAATTAGAAATAACTAGTAATAATTAATTAAAAATATAAATAACTATTAAAAAATTGTATCAATAATTAGAAAAATATTATTAAAAATTAATAAGTATAATTACAAATTAGTAAAAAAAGTAAAAATTATCCATATTTATTTCCAGTTAGAAATATTTACTATTAATTAAAAATATTGTGAAATTCCTAATAATTAGTAAAAAATTAAAAAAATTATTAATAATAAGCATAAATTAGAAATAATTGGTTAGAAATGGGAATAATTATTAAAAATTATTAAAAATTATCAATATTTAATACTAATTAGTAAACATTTGAAAAAAAATCTTATTAATTAACAACAATAGTAATAATTAACAATATTTAGAAAAAATATTATTAATTAAAAATAATTTCTAATAATTGCAAATAATTATTAATAATTAGAAATCTTTATTATTAATTAAGAAAAAGTAAAGAAAATTCTTATTAATTAGAAATAATTATTCACAATTAAAAACATTTCTTCCCTTTTATTAAATTAATCAATACCCATATTTCTTATAAGTTATTCATATTTTTATGAAGATTAGTAACACTTCTTCTTTGAAAATGGAATTCCCAATTGTGGCCTTTTTTGAACCCTCCACATAAAGAAACCCCCCTCTCCACGAAGACATCACTCCAGATATAGCCCCATCCAGGAAGGAGATGTCGCTAGCCGTGATGGTAGAGCATCCCTGAGGGTGATGCCTTGACCCAAGTCACCCAATCTGGGATAGAGTTCCACATGACATATTCCATGCCTCCCCGCATGTAGGATGTTTCCAACAAGAAATAAGGGTATTAACATCATCAAGGGTGAGACTATACCCTCATTATCCAAATTTGTATATTATAATCATAAACAAGTATAAATAAATAGCCCATAATAACACAATGGAAATGAATAATAATGATGCTATATCTAATGACATGGAAAGTATCTCAAGTCATGTGAGTAATAAACCAAGGACCCCCTAAAGAGGTTGTTCAAACCAGAGTTTAAGAAAAATATGAATGCAAATAAGATACTATAATAACACTTTAGATTCCATCCTGGTACTTCCTCTGAACCACATGCTCCATCTCCTCAACTCCCTATCATTGACCCCTTTCCCTTCCCTTGATCCCTAATCATTAAGTCTATATGTTCACTGAGATGACCATCTAGGATGTGAGTATAAACTAATATGACACCACTAATTCATCATTAACATAAGTACTCATGCATAATAGGTGTATTCCATGTTAATAAGAAAATGTTCAATCAAGAAACAATCAATCATGTGTTGAGCAGTCATGCACTCACCAAGCTCACACAAACCCCATCCATACTTGCATCGACTCCATGTCAGAAGAATGTTCAGTATAATAGTCCTGATCATGGATTGAACTATAGCGATTGTACTTTAATTACAAGAATATTACATCATTTTTAAGATAAACAACATAAAATTGTTACGATCTATGTTACAAAGGTTTAATATCTTGGGAAAATTTTAACCATACATCACTTGCACATAGTAAAACATAAACATTTATTTAAAATATTCTTCTTTATACTTTTAAATCTCACATTCTCCTTAGTACATATACTCACCTTAGGATATACATAAATGAAAGAGGTGAACCAAAATTCTGATAAGAGGATGAAAAAGGAACCTAAATCAATATAAAATGGGTGAACATAATCATCATCATCATATCATAAGCATAAGATCAACATCAACATAATTAATGAAATATGTGATAATTTCATGGAATGTGAAAATGCATAAAAATGAAACATCGTGTCATAGTGGTCAAATACCACACATAGTTCTGAACAAATCTAGCATCGTGTTCATGCATAACATATGTGCATAATCATAACATCATCTTGTGAACAAATATATAATCATATTCATTCATAATACACATTATATAATTAGATATATCGCATTACCCAATTCATTATAGGGATATATAATTCTAGTCCCACCTATCATATCATAATATTTATATAATCATGCATTCCACATGGAACATATAACAATAATAGTCAATAAATCCATGGAAGGGGATGGGTTTCAAAAATATTTCATAAGGAATACATTCATGAACAAACTTTAGGGATCCCAAATGAAAAAGGGAGATCATAATTTGGAATAAAAGATCATATTTATTTGGATAAGAAACAATACATGAGGAGTTGAATATTTGTTTTCGAAAGAAAAGTCATTTTTAAAAATCATAGTATTTGGCATAAGAATCAAGTTAGAAACATTTATATCTCATAAATAAAATGGAATAATAATTAAATGATATTTAAGAATAATTAAAGTAATATCCATACTGAGATTTATGTGAAATAGGGAAAGCCCAGAGAAAGGGAGTTGGGTTTGAGAATCACTTTGCCTTAATTCCTGCTTTATTTTTTTGCTTTTGCACCTCCAGAATAATAAACATAGATTTATTTAAAAAAATTGATATATAAGTGAATTATTGTAATTTTTACCACTATTTATTGATTATAGTTATTTATATATTTCCTAATTTCCTTAGTTATAGGGTAGTCATTTTGATGTCATGTTTTACTTAAAAAATTCTTATTTTGCCTCAATTTCTCTATTTTGTTAAATGTAAATTATACATTAGTATAATTAATTCCAGAAGCTTATAATACATATAGTTAAATATTTATATGTTATATATAATTACTAATATCTATCCATTATTATGGTTATAATTGTTTACATGGAAATTTCTCTGTAATTGGTTAGTTGACCTTTTATGGGACATTGTTGGGAGAGCGGGAAAGGGAATTTTCAAATTTATATATATATATATATAGTAATAGGATACTTATAGTAGGTTAAAATCATTTATATAATGTTAGACTAATTCCTAACTAATTATTATAATGGTTGGTTGTGAAATGGTTGGTTCAAGAATAAATAGAAGAAGAATAATAAATAAAAAAAGAGAGGAGTGTATTGGAACTTACTTAATCTTCAGTGTAGTGTCTCTTGTACGACACTACAACTCCCTTGATTCTTGGAGTTGGATTATTGAATAATGTACCTAAGGGTTCTAAGGTTATTGAGAGGAAGTATTTTTTAATTGGTTAGGATTTGTAAAGTAGGGGATGAGTTGATTTCCAAGGGGATGGAGTGGAGTTATTTATAATTGAGTAGAGGGGTATTTTTAGAATAAAATATAGAATAAACTATTATATTAAAGGTAAAATGTGTAATAGTGATTTTTAAAAATATAAATCATATATAAATATAATAAAATGGTTTTAAGACATTAATTTCCCTTTATAATTTGAATTCATTAGTTTATTAAAAAAGAAAGTGGAAAAAAGTGAAATTGTTATTTTAAGGAATCGCTTTTGAATTTAGGTTTTGGAACGTTCTTTTTAGGTTTGGAATTTAAGTTTATTTTATTTTAGAGAATATTTTATGAAATTAAATATATAATGGCCAAGTATCAAGTTATATAAAGTATTAATTCATTATTACATCATCAATGATGTAATTTAGGATACACCGGTTATGAAAAAAATTGTATTTTTATTATTGAACAAAAAATAGAAGTATTTCAGAAGATTACCAAAAAATTACCCTAGAAAATTTTATATTTTAGGATTTCAATAATTGTATTCATTTTATCAAAATAAATTTCTAAAATGGGTAATTTTAATTTTTAATATAAAAATTATGACTTTTATGAAATACTTTAAAAACAGTTTATTAAAATTATTCATATATTTTCTTTGAGTTTTTTAATCATGGTTTTTTTTTGAATTATAATATTTATATTTATGTAAATTAATAATAATAAATGTTATTTATATCACAATTTATTATTTTGAGATAAAATTATTATTCCAACGGCCAGGTTACTATTCCCAATGGTCAGGTTACTATTCCAATGGTAACATTACTATTCTAATTGTTAAGTTACTATTCCAATAGTATTGGTACCTTAATTCTTATAAATACCTATTATTTCATTCATTATTCATTCAATAATATTTTCTCTAAAGTTTATATATATTCATCTTCAAAAATAATATTATATTATTAACATTATGCTTTATTTTTATAGCTTTATTTGTGGGTACAATCTTTCTAGTAGTTAGATAAGATCCAAATATCCCTATTATTATTATGTTATTTTATATTTTTTGTCCTACTGTAACATGTTTTATTCAATTTTTTTTTGGACTAATGTTTCATTTATGAGAATACATTTTTTGGTGGTTTCTCTATGTGATGTGTTTGTTTTACAACATAATCATAAAGAGGAAAATTCCATTAATAAAATTTTGGGTCATTACATTCTTACCCCCTTATAAAATTTAATCCTTGAATTTTCATTTTACATACTAAGGTGAAAATATGTGAGGGTATTTCTCCTTCATTTCATCCTCTAGTTCCCATGTTTCCTCTTCATACTTATGGTTTCTCCATGGTACCTTGAACAAGTTAGTGGTATTTTTTTATAGAAAATTATCTCTATGATCCAAAATCTTCACCAATTACTCCTCATAAGAGATATTGTTTTCCATTTGTACCACTTTTGAGTTCAATGCATGTGAGGGAGCTGGTATATACCTCCTCAAGATAGATACGTGGAATACATCATGCACTTGAGACATGGTTGGTAGATGTACAAGATGATAGCCCACTGATCCTATGTGATCAAGGATCTCAAAGGGTATGACGTACCTTGGGCTAAGATTACCTTTATTTTCAAACCATATAAATATCTTCCATGGTGATATATAAAGGAAAAAATTGTCTCCAAATTCAAACTCCAAGTCCCTTCGATGGTTGTCAGCATAGTTATTCTGTCAACTCTAAGAAGATTTTATATACTATTGGATGGCTTTAACCTTCTCTATAATATCTTACAGATCAAGTCCAAATAGCTTTCATTCCCCAACTACATCCAAATAAGTCAGAGTTCTAAATCGTTTCCCATACAGAGCTTCATATGGAGTAATTTAAATACTTGATTGGAAGCTATTATAATATGAGAACTCAACCAATGAGAGATATTTATCCCATCCTCCTTTAAATTCCACTGAGTAGGCTTTCAATGTGTTCTCAATCATCTGAATATTCGTTTCATATTATTCATCAGTTTGTGGTGAGAGGTCAGGCTGAAATTCAATTCATTACTCAAATCATGTTGAAGAATTCTCCAAAATTTAGATGTGAACCATGTATCATGAACAGAGATGATCGAAAGTGGAACCCCATGTATCCTCTTAACTTCCTTAACATATATCTAGGCATGTTGTTGAAGTGATAAATATTCCATAATAAAAATGAAGTGGGTAGAATTGGTGAATCGATCCACCACAACCCATATCACATTGCTTCCTTAGGGTGTTTTCAAGAGACTTGTGACAAAGTCCACAGTGACATTTTCCCATTTCCACATGGGTATAGAAAATGGTTACATCATCCCTTTGTACTAATATCACTCTGATTTAACTTGCCAACATACTAAAAATCTAAATTTATACTCTAAAATATTCTTCTTTATGTTGTCCCACCATAAATTCTTTCGAATATCATGGAAAATGTTCATACTTTCAGGATGGATAGAGAATGATGATCTATGTGAATTATCAAATAACTCCTTCTTTATCTCAGGTGATTAAGGCACAAAAATCCTAATTCCAAACTAAATCACACCATTAACATTGATGTGGAACTCAGGTATCTTCCCTTTCTATACCACTTTCACCTTCTTTTATAGTTCCAAATAATCCTTTAATGCCTCCTAGATTTTTTATTGGCTAGATGGTTGGGAAATCATTTGGTAAAGGTAGGATTTATTCCCTACTATTATGATTTACAAATATATTCTTTGGATATCCATAAATATAGGGTCTTTCTCAATTTTCATCATAGATAAGTTAACAAGTTATTTTGTACTAAGAGCATCATCTACCTTATTCTCCTTTCCCAAATGGTAATGAATAGTGAAATCATTGTCCTTTATTACCTCTAACTATATTCTTTAATGCATGTTGAGTTCCTTCTGTGTGAAAATATACTTTAGAATCTTGTGATCAGTATATATGTCAAACTTCTCATCATAGAGGTTTTGAACCCAAATTTTTAAGGAAAAATCACAAATTCTATCTCCAGATCATGTGTTAGGTAGTTTTGTTCATGAATCTTTAACTACCATGAGGAGTAGGCTATCACTTTATCATCCCTCATGAGTACACAACCCAATCCTTTATTTAAATAATCACTATATATCATATAACTTTCTCCACTTATTGGTAGTGTGAGTACAAGTTCAGTGATTAGCCTCTTCTCGATATCCTTAAAACTTTCCTCACATTATTCCATCCAGACATACTTCACCCATTTTCATGTTAACTTATTTAGTGGTCTACCCAGTCATGAGAAATTTCTCACAAAATTTCAGTAGTACCCTACTAATGTAATGAACCAAAATTTTATCAATGGAAATTATCTTATTATAATTATTTCATATAGGATAAATCACATAAAATCACATAAAGAACACAATAAAAAAGTATATAAATTAAGAATGAATTAAATAAGAGGTATTTCTAGAAGTTAAGGAACCTATACCGATGAAATAGTAATGCAAACATCGGAATAGTAATGTGACCCTTATGAATAGTAAACTGAACAATAGAATAGTAACTTCACCTAAGAAGCTATAACTAAAATTTATCCATCTTATAATTGAAAATATAATATAATTATAACATAGCATAAGTAAATAAATTTTTTAGAAATTATAAATTAAGTGTTGCCACTTTTATAAAACATAAGAATTTATTTTCAATTTTATAATTAATAAAATGTTTTAAAAGAAAATTTATTTAAATAAAATGTATTCATAAATTCAAATTTTGTAATCCTATGATTATAAGATAATTTTACAAGCCTTAATTAATTTTCAACGCATTTCAAAATCAGTTATAATTTTAAAATTGGTATTTTCCAAGTAAATTGGGATTTTAATTAAAAATTAAATTTCTCATATTTATAAAATTATTTTTATAAAATGGAGTTCATTTTTTAATTTTATGCATCAAAAAATGGTTAGGTTGAATTTTTTGGAAATTTCTAAAATACTTGATTTTTTGTGAATAGTAAAATACGATAATTTATGATAAAAGCTAAAAACATGAATTATGGATTCATAAATGATTTATGGATTATGTAAGACCAAACAATTGAACTATAATTCATTATTTTAATATTTTTTGTGATAATTATCAAACCATTCATAGTCTTGGGACAAAATAATAAACTAATGAATAAAATAATGAGAAAACACCCCTCTTCTCCTCTATAAATACCACCTCTCACCACCCCTTCTCCTAACACCTCCCAAGATTTGAGACTTATCCAAATTATACTGAAATATTTTCCCAAGACCCTCCCCCATGTTCAGGATCCTTTGGTCTCAATAAAATACCAAAATAAATCCCCCTAAGGAGGTTCTCAAGAAGAAGGAATCCAGAGGTAAAATTCCCTTTCTTCTCTTTATATTTGTTTTCAAGTTCTATCCTTTTATTATTATCTCATCACATACCCTAATCCAAATGGAATGATGACTCTATCACCTTACATATACTGTAATTTTATTATGCTAATGTAACAATTTGTCATCATTTCTCTTCCTCTCTTTTTGTACTAAAAATGAAAACATCATTTGTGATGTGTTAATTTATCACATTCAAGGATGATGAGTTTTTAATTTCCATTACTGCCTTCAAGGATGGTCATAAAACCATTTTTATGGTTAAAACAAATTATAATATTTTTATTACATTATATTTAATATTCTATAACCATTATATATACATGATATTAATTAATAAAATAAAACTAGTTTGTGGTGATCAAAAAAGAGCCAAAATAATCTAAACAGTTATCATTAACATCTTATATAATGATTAATCCTCAACCCAAATTACCAAATGAATTATATAACCATTTAATCATATATATTTTTATTAATAACATATAACTTCAATTCTATAAAACTATTCTCATTTTACATGATTTTTTATACATGTATACAGGTAAACATATCATGAAAACCAAGGAAATCAACACTCCCATACGCAGAAATTGAATCTCATAACCCATGCAAATGGTCATAAATGACTTTAATAAAATTATAATAAATAAGATAAAAGTATAAAAGGTTCTTAATTAATTAATTAATTGGATTTATATGATTATCTAGGACATTAAGATCAAGTGCATAACCATTTTGAACATAAGGTCATGGATTCTAGCTAAACCTTCATTTTTCCTTTAGGTTACTCTTTCTCTCTCTTTACCCCAACATAATGCTTCTTTATTTTTTTTATTCTTATAAATTATTTTTATATGTTCCAAACTCATGTACCCAGATCATATAATCCTTATTTGATGGGTAAATACATGTTTTAAAGAGATTCCCTTCTCAAGTCTTCTCGATAAGCAAGCCTGTTTAAAGGGAACTTTTCGATTTCTCACCCATTTTCAAGTTTGCTCCATAATCTATTTAAAAACACCATTATTTTTATAAAATCAATAATTTTATTATGAAAAAATATGTTGGTTCATTTTTTGTTTTATACATACAGTTATTCCTTTTCCATTTTAAAGAATCCTTAATATTTTCCTTAAAATCGTACTAAAATGTTTTATTTCTAAAGTCTATTAAACACTATTTTTATATGTTTTCACATTAGTTTGACATAAATTATCATGATAAATGACTATTATTCCTTATTAATTTCCATTTATGATTTAAATTGTTTCTTTCATGGACACCATTATGATATTCCCTTTTATTATGTCTTTGACGTGATTATGATACCCAATTCTTTCCATAGGTAACCCTTGTGTTTATGTTTGATTAATTATGTATGATTCTTAATGTGGCACACATATTTATGAACATGTTATTATGAGTGCTACCATATAGTTATCCAATTAATTGGGTAATGTTTAGTGTCATGAGATGTCATATTGGGACAAGGAGTGAACCTGATTTTTTTATGGGACTTTTTCCATCATGTCTTGGAAACTAGCAATGACTCATGTTTATGTCTTGTTATATGTTGTTTCCACATTACTATGATTTCATGGTTATGTGTTATCATTTTATACAAGTTATTATTTCTTATTTCTATTCATGTTCCTTTCCTTTATGTCATCATGTTATTTCTTCTAACACATGTGTTATGTTTAATTCCTATGCTTATTCCCGTACTGGGATTTTTATCTCATCCCTTTTGTTCATATATTCCTTAGGTTATCCTATAAATATATGAGGGATAAAATATATATATCATCTCATTATAAATATTAAATAAAATATGTTTTTATTTTAGTTTCATGATGTTTAATTATGTGCCTAATCTTCTAAGAGACTAGACTTTACGATCCTTAGCTTGTAATTTGATGTTTAATTATACTTAAATCATGTAATAATATGTCTAAAATTCAAGGGATGTTATATAAAATCCAATAAAACTACATATTTACGTGACACTATTGGGTCTAATAAATTCCTCAATTTCCTTTTTTTAAGGGTCCACATAAATTCTCTCAGTTTTGATCACATACCCCAAGAATGTGACCTTCCACATCCAAAATTCACACTTACTGAACTTAGAGAAAAATTTATCTTTACTTAATGTATCCAAAACAATCACTATAGGTTCTTCATATTCCTACTTTATATTAGAGTAAATGATAATATCATTGATAAACACTACCATAAATTTTTAAATCTAGTTTCTAAAGACTTTATTCATAAAATCCATAAATATTTTAGGGGCATTAGTAAGTCTGAAGGGTATCACTAGGAACTCATAGTTCCCATACCATGTATGGAAATTAGTATTATGAATATATTCTTTCTTAATTATAATTTTATGATATATAGAATGAATATCCACCTTTCAGAAGTGCTAAGATCCTCATAGTTGATCGAACAAGTCATCATCCCTTGGAAGATGATACTTGTTCATTATGGTGATCTTATTAAGATCTTGGTAATCAATACACAGCCGCATTGATCCATACTTTTTCTTTATAAATAGAACTATAACACCTTAAAGTGATTCACTAGTTAGTATTAACCATTTTTTCAAATTATCTTGAAACTTCTTATTTAGCTCCTCCAGTTTAATAGGGGTTATCCTGTAGGGGAATTTTGAGATAGGAGTGGATTTAGGTAAAAGTTTTATTGAGAATTATACCACACTATCTAGGGTAATTATAGGTTACTCATTAGGTAATAAATTATTTAATTCCATCATAATGGGAATTTCCTCAAATTAGATTCTTTCCTTTGATGCAACCATTTGTACTAGGTATGCTTCTTCATAGGTTATAAACACCCACACCCACTACTATAAATTAAGGCTATAGACATAGTTTGAAACCATGGCTATAAGCCCAAAAACCATGGCTATAAGTTATAGCCATGGTTCCATGGACCGTGGCTGGTATTGGTGTGGCTATAGGGCAATTCCTATAGCCACGGTTTTAAACTGTGTCTAAAGACCTATATCCACTGTTCAAACTATGGCTAAAGGCCTATAGCCATGTTTCAAACTGTGGCTATATCTTTATATACACAATTTGAAATTGTGGAAGAACCTTAAGCCACACAGGGAATATATCCATGGTTTGAAACCATGGTTATAGGCCTTCCAATTTCATAAAAAAAACACCCCCACATCCCCCTTGATCCCCCTACAGCCCCCCCTCTTTCCCCTGGATAGACCCCCCAGCACACCCCATCCCCCCTAGATAGACCCCCCACTCTCCCCCTGGACATACCCCCTTGCACCCCCTAGACACCCCCTCTCCCCCTAGACACCCCTTGTACAACACCTCTTGGAAACCCCCTAAACACCCCCCACTGGACACCCTCACTGGGCACCCCCCACTAGACACCCCCAAGACACCCCCCCCCCCAGACACCACCCCCCTTGGACACCCACTGGACACCTCCCATTAGATACCCCCTGGACACCCCCCCCACTAGACACCCCCCTGGACATCCCCTGGACACCCCCCCCCCCTTGGACACCCCCTTGGACCCCCCCCCTGGACACCCCCTGGACACCCCCCACTAGACGCCCTGGACAGCCCCCCCCCCCCCACAAACACCCCCCCGGGACACCCCCCCCCCAAAACATCCCAAGACACCCCCACTGGACCCCCCTGGATAACCCCCCTCGACACCCTCCACTGGACACCCCCTAGACACCCCCCTCGATACCCCCTAGACACCCTTACTGGACACCCCCCTTGGACACCCCCTGGACACCCCCTCCCCCCTAGACACCCCCTTAGACACCCCCTAGACACCCCCCCCCCCCACTCGACACCCCCCCCCCCCCAAACACCCCCCTGGACACCCCCTCCCCCCACTGGACCCCCCCCCCCCCAGACACCCCACTGGACACCCCCCTTGGACACCCCACCCAGACACCCCTTGGACACCCCCTCCCCCCTAGACACCCCCTGGATCCCCACCCCCTAGACACCCCTATGCATGCACATATATGAAAACATGTATATTACAAAAAGGTAATAAGAAAAAGGGAAAAGGAAAACTATAAACTGAGATAATGTATAAAAAAATTTCTAAAAAAATATAAAGGTACCATATTCAAAATTGTATACCTAGAGATCAACTATCCAAACATGATATAGAGCAATGTCCATAAGATCGAATATTGCACACTCAGTAGTAAAATCAAAATCATCAATTATGCAATCATGTTATATGACAAGTCAATTTGACTAAAAAAACAACAAATGGTTACTAATGTCTTGAAAAAAATGGTATAAAATAACCTTTAACTCTTGAATTTTATATTCACGTCAATCCTGGTTTCTAGTCATGGAAGTAAATCAATTGAATCGGCTATGTTTTGTTATTATTTCTCTACATATCTTGCATCCCTATCCTTCATACTAATACAAGTCATCAAAATAAACAAATTATTAAGAATTAAAATCCATCAGGAAGCGAAAAATAGGAATCCAAATACTCTTTTGAGCTCTTTCACCTGAATATATTCGTAGAAATCCCCCCTACCCTATATCCCAACACCCCCTGCCCCCCCCCCCCCCCTCACCCCCACAGCCCCCTCCCCCTACCCCCCCAGCTCCCTTCACGACTCCTAGACACCCCCTCCTGGACATCCCCCTCCCCTGCCCTATTACCCCCCCCACCTGCCCCCCCCCCTTCTGGACACCCCTCACCCATCCCTTTCCCCCACCCCCTACACGTCCACACCCACTGCACACTACCCCCCAGTCCCCTTCACCCCTCTCGACACCCCCCCTCCTGGACAACCCCCCTCCCCTGCACATTGTCCCGACATCCCCCTTAACCCCCCTCCTAGACACCCCCCCCCCCTCCTTGACACCCCTCCCCCCTCCCTACCCCCCTCCCCTCCCCCTACACCCCCACACCCACTGAACACTCCCCCCCCCCCCATCCCCCTTCACCACCCCTTGGACACCCCCCTCCCTCCTAGACACCCCCCCCCCCCACACACACACACTCCTGGACCCCCCCCCCCCCCGCACTCCCACACCCCATGCCCCTCTCCCTACCACCTACACATTTCCCCCACCCTCACTACCCCCTTAAGGAGATAATCTTTTCTGAGATAGCATTAAAAATTCTTATTTCATGGGTGAAGGACTCATCCATTCTTGTGATGATCTTTGGGAATCATCTTCACCTATGCGAAGTGTAGTCCTATCTTTGATAATATGATTCTTATTTTTGGGATTTTTGTAACCTCTGTCGATATGTACGTATTCGACTTCTCATTGTTTTGTGTTCCAGGGGATCTTTTGAAGGAGTTTCCAGGAGGATCAGTATCATTTTCTATTGTTTCTAGATCATTTCATTATGAACACTAGGTTATTAAAGAAATGACTCATCTTGAGTTTGAGTGAGACTGGTCATTTGTAAACTACTTCATGGAGAATGAGGTCTTCTACATAATAATATACACATGAGGATGATGGGAACTAATTTTTTTATTCTAGTAAATCAGAATCCATTGAGCATGAATTACTGGGAGAAAAGTGGTTTAGTTGATGAGAAATTTAATTGATTTCTAGATGGATAGAATTTATCTTTATTTTTTAGTTTTATTAGGAGGTTTTTGGATTGGTCATTGAATATAGCATGAGTTATAACAAAGTTTTTGTAGAGGTTATACTAATGTTACTTGGGAAGTTACATAAGACCAGAAAAATAATTTCTCTCATTTGAGGGTCACCACAAGAGGAGGTGGTTTTGTTGGTGATATTCAAGAAGAATAAAATGGATGCCACTCATTTCATTCAAGATATTCAATATTAATTCTATATATATTTCCATATGAGATAGTAGATAGAACACGATTTTATAACACCAGAGAAGACAAATAGAGAGCAGAGCTGAGAGATCTTTTGGTGAACTCGAAGATGGTATGATACTAAGCATGGAGAAGAAGATTGAACACCGTTCACTTTTAGAAGGCATGATTGGGTAATTTTTTAGTGGTTGATCCTTATGTTTTCTTCCGATGATTTCATTCCCAGATTTCATAATCTTCTATAAAACTATAATTTTCTCTAGATTTAAAATTGTTAGATATGCGATTTTTGTTTAATAATTATTATTCTATATTTCCATTTTATTTTCTCTTCCATTCATTGATAGATACATTTAAAATAAATTTGTATTTTTTATCTGGTGTGGAATATTAGGTTAGTCCAGTTAGGAGATTGTTGTTCTATTCTTGTTGTTGAAGCTTGACAATTCCGGATCAGGAATTGTTAGAAAAGTGCTTAGACTCTATCAAAGTGTTTAGAAATCGATGAATACTTTGACTAGATAATAATGAAAGAAGGTTAAAACTAAGATATTAGTTGATGAACTTTACTTCTCATACTTAATTAAACATTCACTTTAGATATCTTGGACTGTTTTTTGAGATAATTTATAGAATTAATTCATTCAAAGCAATGAAGAATGAATGAACCATTTGAGTCACTTGGAAATCCCAACGATCTTATCTATATTCTCTCTAGTTTTCATTAAATGTTGTTTGTTATATTTTGTTTAATATTTTCATGTCTTCTAATAGTTTAATAAATTAAGTTAGTTTCATGTCTTGTCATAGAAGCCCCCCTAATAAATTTAGTTTAGTAAAAATTATAAGAAATAAAAAACATGAAAAAGAAGCTCAGTAAATACATTATCATTGAGATACAACCCTAGTTGCTGCTATATTATATTATTTAAAAGATAAAAATATTGTAGAGGATTTAAAATGACTTAAAACCCCAGATTCTAGTTACTTGATTGGTAAATCAATACTATGTGTTTTTTTATTTTTGATGAGATTATACTTTTAGTGGTTGTTGTTATAATACCATTAGTTTAATTTTATACTCTATTTATTAATTCTATTGTTAGATATGATCTAATGATTTTTCTATTATTAATACATTTACCTTTCTTTTTCTCTAATTGTTTAGGTATATTGGATCTTTATATTTTCAATATATTTAATACTTGAGGTGGATAAAAAAATTAGTTTTTTTAAACTAATATTCACCCCTCTTAATGTGAATATAATCAATATTTTCAGATAAAATTTGGTATCAAATTAGGTCTCTATGTTTGATACTGAGCTTGATTTAATCATTCTAAATATTCATTACTTTATCATATTTTTTTATCATATCAGATTCGTTGCACTAACCTACAGTGGAGAATGTATTTTCCTTTTTTTATGGTGGAAGGATTCCATATTGAATATATTGAAAATATTAATTATAAAAGATCACCCATAGTTGATGGAAATGATTATGAGTACTGATGATATTTCATGGAAATATTAATTATTCATATTGGGAGTGAAGCTCCAAGAAGCACTCAAAAATGATATGGAAATTGTGGTTATGTTGTAAATTATTGATGATATTATGACTTATAATGTCAAATGAAAATGTTATGTACAAGCATTTGCATTTATAAGATCAAAGGGGGGTCACTTAGTGGTTACTTGGTCATTACACCACTTGCCTACTTGGAAAATTCCATATTAAAAGTCTAACAGCACTTAAAGGGTGTTTTGGTTCAAACAACCATTTTAATAAAAAGAGGGAAACCCCCTATATGGATATAAAAGTGTCAAGTATGATGTGTGATTCATGACTAACAAAGACATCAAGTATAAAGAAAACATCAATGCAATAATGTCAAAAAAAGTATACCACTATGAGTTTTCGTAGAAGGTGCACCTTCATTGGAGGGGTTTTATTACAAAACCATGACTTGTTTATCAAATGAAACAATTATCTTAACAAAATATTATTCAAGAATTGAAATTTAATATAAGTAGAATTAAGAAGGCGGTTAAATTCAATTTAAAACATTCATGAATTAAATAGGCTAGGAGAGGGACCCTACCTCAAAGGATCCAAGCCACACTCAGCACTTGAAACTTTTATCAGCAACAACTCTAAGCTACTTCATCCATCCCTCAGGCATATTCACCTTTGAATATACATAAGTACACCCTAACCCCTATGTACATGTCTGCATGGCCTTGAATAGGCAAAAGAGCGTCCTTATATATGGTCACATGCATAAGCCTGTTATCACCCACACACGTATTCATTTTCCATATATATACATAACCACACCTAGCCCATTATATGTAATTGCGCTTCCATGGGAGGATATACATATAATGGAAGAACTTATTATATATATTCTTAACTATTCATATGTGGTGAGTTGCCTTTGACTCTGGTTGCCTCAACACACACAAACGGGTCCTGGGAGACTTCAAAAAAATGCCAGTGATCTGATGAACCGTCATTAATTGAACCTAAAAATTGAACTGCGAGGAACATGATTAGTGAGAAAGGAGATAATAGAATATGTGATGATGATAACATCATCAACACTTAAAGTGAAGGTTTCCTCTTTAATAATGATCCAACATATCATGCAGTTTCAATTCATGCAATAGGGATGTGGAACATCCAATTTAACATCATACATCAATGAAATTAAACATGAAATTTATATTTTACACAATTATGACATAAGCATATATAATACATGTACACTACATTATGGTTTCTAAAATGGTAAACAAGTATTAATAAAAACATAACATAGTTTATAAAACATCATTCTTTTCTAGATACATTAGAGATAGGTGAAACCACTTTTATGTTATGTGGGATGAGTATTTTCTTGTTTTTCTAATACCTATCAAAACAAGTCTCTAACTATTTTATGGGTGGTAACTAGGGTGTATTAATAAAATTATAGGTAATAGACCATGTATAGTATTTTTCATAGACAATACATACCCAGTGCAACTTCTCTTAAATAGAAACTTATAACATGTAACTAACACTACAGATGAAGAAAATAAATTAGAAAAGGATGATGAATGGGAGAAACTTCCAACTCAAATAAAGACAAACACATAACATGAAACTGAACTAAAAGAAAAAAGATCCCTAGACCTTAGTTGGTAAACTCCACGATTGCAGTGACTATATCCCCTACCCCCTCCCCTGCACACCCCCCTCCCCCTGCCACACCCCCTTCCCTTACCCCCTCCCCTACACACCCCCATGCCCCCCTCCCCTGTACTCCCCCCTGCCCACGCCACCAGCACACCACTCTACCCCATGCCCCCTACACACCCCTACACACCCACACCCCCCTGCACACCCCCTACCCCCTACCCCATGCACACCCCCACACTGCCCCTGCCCTACCCAAAGCCCCCTCCCCTCCACACCCCCCTCCCCTTGACACACACCCCCTCCTCCTGCCCCCTACCCCCTGCACACCCCCCTCCCCATGCCCACACCCCCCTTCCCCCTTCCCTGCACACCCCCTATGCCCCTTCTCCTCCCCCTCCCCCCTTTCCCCCTCCCCCTGCCCCTGCACCCCCTACACACCTACACACCCTTTTCACCCTAAAACAGTATACACCACAACATCTACCAAACACTAACATCATTATATGGTATAATTCAATGTATAAACCAAGAACAAAATTTACATGTAAAATGTACGTCAATATCAGTATCACCAAAACCATCACGACCCTCATCATCTCCTTCAGAAACACCAACATCATTATCTCCTCCTCTCAAACCACCATCATCATCAACATCTACATTGGCATATGCACCTAAATCAATGGCAGGAGTAGAAGAATCCACATAAACCGAATGAAAATAAATGAGAACACATTTAATTAATGAAAACATAAAAAGGACATCACTAAAATCAACAAATCAGTCTAGATTTATTTTACTCATATAAAATTATACAAAATGTGAAAATATAGTAATGACAAGTATTTTAATGAAATTTTAGGGAATAAAACAATGAATTACATATAAAAATTTATGAAATTTCTAGTTCAATCACTCCCCCACACTTAGTTCATTGAACTACAAGGAAATGAATTGTCTATTGGACTTCCTAAAAATGAGAAACATCTCATGAATATGAAGTTCACATCCCTACCAGCTCATCCAATAAACAAATTTTAGATAGTTTAAATTGTATAAACCTACTATGTCATTTGGCTATAACAATTCCTATTAATATAGATATTATACTCAAATACTCTCATAAACCTCAAAAAAAATTGAACATTTTCAAGCCTTGAGTTCCAATCTATGTGTACTTGTTTTAAGCCACAAAAATCATTCCTAAAAATGCATAATTTATTATAATCATCATTATTTATTTTAAATCCAAACAGTTGACCAATTTAAACTTCCTTAAAATAACTCTAATGAGTAAAGAATACTTTTTATTATATACATTAGATATAGCTTGATATTCTCTATATAAATATGGTAAGAAACAATTTTATAACCTCAATACAATCAATTGGTGAAAATATTTTATCTACAACCACCCTATCAATAAATGAATATCCCTTTCACAAAATTCTAACTATGAATTTTTTAACTTCTCTATTTTAATTAAGTATATTTTTTAATACTTATTTAGTGAATATGATATTTTTATCTATTATTTTTGGAACAAATTTCTATGTGTCATTATTTTCTTCCTAATTTAACTCCCCATTCATATCTTTAATCTAATTTTAATTATTAGATGCTTAATCAAATATCTTTTACTCAAATAAATATAATAGGGCATTTCTTTTAATTCTATACATCCTCCTAGTTTATATTATAGTTGATTTGTCTCCCAAAATTTTCTCTTCATCAATATGTTTAGTTCTAGTAAATATTTTAGGTGTAATTGGAATCCATATGTCTTTTTCTTTATCATATTCATCAAAAAATTCTATGATGGAGTCCTAACTACCCCTAAGAGACTTTCTTGGATCTTGTAAAGATTCACTTTTCTCTAAATTATCTCTAATGCACATATCATAGATTCCTTTTTCTTTCCTATCCATTATTAAATATTTTATTTTCAAAATTTTAATGAGAATATTAATAAAAAATCTATAAACCCCACTTCTTAAGGAATATATATGAAATATAACTTCATCCTATTATTTATATACTTTTCTTGATTACCTTCTATATTAAGAATATAGGAATTATTACCAAAGACTCATAAATACTTCAATATTGGTTTCCTTTTATGACTTAGTTAAGAAGGAAACTTTTTTACCTAGGTATAGGAGAACTCTATTATATATATATATATTGCAGTTTGAACCACCTCTTTCTAGCGGTACCTTGTAATACCACTAGATATCACCATAGTTTGTGTTATATTATTGAAGGTTCTACTTTACCTCTCAACCACCCCATTCTATTAGGGTGTATACATTACAGTAGCTTGTTGAGAAATATCATACTTCTCTAGATACTTATTAACTAAATAATAAGTGAATTCAATTCTATTATTATAACTTGGAACTTTGATATTAATTCCAAGCTATCTTTCCATTGTCCTTTTATACCTATAAAGATAATCAAGTACATAAATTTTTTTATACATTGGAATAATATAGCCTAAATAATTATATACATCCAGAAATAAAAGATATTAAAATCATCCTTTTATTACATTCTACTTCATTGGTCCACATGCATCGGTATAAACTATGTCAAATACATGGATATGTATTATTTTCTTAGGTTTATAATATTTACTTATGATATTTCTATTTTCAAAAAATTTAAAAGTATTATCTCTATCACTTTTTAGTTATGAAGTATTAAAATAATTTTTTTATGAACTAGTTTCTCCATGATTCCATGACTGAGACCGCTAAATATTTTATTCCTTATATTGACTCCATATTTTATAGATAAGGATAAATTACTTTAATCCCCATCAATTTCAAGATATTTCTCAGCTAAAATGATTAATTATTCTTGTGGCCTTGATATTTTCTACACCACCATTACTAAAATTAATTTTTTCATTCACCTTATAATTTATATATATCAATAGATTAATGTTTTCATCTATATGTGAGGGAAATAAATTATCAAATATCTATCTTCCCTCACTAAAGGGTGTTTTGGTTCAAACAACTATTTTAATAAAAAGAGGGCAACCCCCTATAGGTATATAAAAATGGTCAAGTATGATGTGTGCTTTATGACTAACAACGACATCAAGTATAAGGAAAACATCAATGCAATAATGTCAAGAAAGGTATACCACTGTGAGTTTTCGTAGACCGTGCACCTCCGTTGGAGGGGTTTTATTACAAAACCATGACTTGTTTATCAAAAGAAACAATTATCTTAACTAACACTTACTCAAGAGTTGAAATTTAATATAAACATTTATAATTAAGAAGGAAACTAAATTAAATTTAAAACGTTATTGAATTAAAGAGGCTAGGAGAGGGACCCTACCTAAACCTCAAGGTATGTTTGCTTTTGACAACGACAACTCAAATCTTATTTTTTTTCGCTTGAATGCATATGAAACTTCACATATATATAATGACACATGGATTTTATGTATATATTTTCATGTCCAAATATGCATAAGGGGGTCCTTAGATATATGTTTATATTTGCATATACTATAAGGCCCCAGCCTTAAACCTTACTTAATCTTGAGTTATTACAAGATTACACATTGAGGATCTTTTCGGGTTTAGAGTTTTAGAGAATTAGATCATAAAACTTGCATTACATTCCACATATAAACAAAGTGGTTACATAAAGATAGTATTCTTCATTTCCATCAATGGAAACACATTTAAAATAAAACATGGATTATTTCTTGACACATCCTTGACTCTATCATCTTATCTTGTACCTTTCCCTTGCCCTGTGAAAAACATTTCAAAAACTTGGGATGAGCATAAAAACTCAGTATGGGTTATAAAAAAAACATGGAAAGGAAACATGAGTTCATATATACATAAGAATGAAATCATACTTTACCCATAAAACATAGTCACTTTAACATACCTCATAAAATCATGAATAAATCATAGAAATCATAAGACATAAAGGTAACTTGGGGCATTCATAACATTCTTACGTAGGGAGTAACCCTCTTGGTTACGTTTGGAATACCCATCATAGTATATTCCCTAAAATCTCTTCGGAGAAACCTTAACGTTTCACTCCTTCGCGTTACCCAATGCATTGGAGAGCTATAACGGGCTCACCCGCCCTTAGTTTATCACGGAACTACCCGTCTTCATAATAATGCCCAAGAACCATAACAAAATCATATCACATAAAACATGCATAAAGGAAACATAAAATTTCCACATTTCAATCACGAGATATCAATACAACACATTGATATAAAAAAATTATGAAAACCATTTTCAATACCAAAATAAATGAAAAGTAAAATGTGGTATTTATTTTTCTTTTAAAAAGAAGGTATGGCTTGTAGAGGAAGCCGAAACTCAAATAACGGTCACGACGGCAGAGAAGTCGTTTTCGCCGCATACGTACGACAAAAACATTCCCTTTTGTCGTTTAGTAAACGCTTCGTATAAAAAAGATTCCTTTTGAATAAACGTAAAAGTCATAGGGGTTTATACACCGTATAAAGAAAGTTGTGTATAAAATAAAATATGCCTCAACGAAAAGAGATTGAGACGAAGTCCCATACCTCGTATCCGACTTGACCCGACCGTTCTTTAATCTCCTGAATAATAAACTTGAGTTAATCTATACATGCTTATGAATCTTTTTCAAGTTCATTATTCCTTTTATACCATGTTATGAACATCATGTAATCAGTTAAGTTAATAATGTTCATTTTGTCGGTATTTGGTTCTTAACTCAAAAATAGACTTCTTACACTTACATGTTGTTAATTTGGTCATAGGTTCGTTATATCCAGAATGATATTAATGATTCGGATAAAATATATATCACATATATTCATCATATACATGTATTTATAATATTACATCACATTTAGAGGTAAGAAATGAAATGCACCGTTCATGGAGACGGTAAGCCGTACGTACGCATGAACGCTACTTCCATTTCTATTTCGTATTTTCTAAAATAGAATCATAATGATATAAGAGTATATTATAATTCCAGTATAATAACATATATAATATCATTATCTTTATCCTTTACACATCCCACATATGGTATTAACGAATCAAATCACTTTCAGGGGCGGTAGTCCGCACTTCCTAAAATGAAGATATCGTGTTTACCCATAATGGAAACCATAAAGGTATGCCCAAAATGAAAAAAACAGAAGCTTAAGGAAAACATAAACATACTATATATCATATATAAAAATAGTGACATCATAATGGCCACCTTTGAAGGTGTTAAATGAGTGTTGAACAATCATCGTTTCGGGAGACAGAATTTCGCCATCCACGGAAACCGTATGTTCTTTAACCATTTGATTTAGTTGTGTGAGATTGTAGCTCAAATAAATCTTATAACAACATCCTAGTATATTTAAGATACTGGTGTTGTTACAAAATAAGTAAATAAAAAGAGTTTAGGGGGTTGGAGAAGAAAAATAAAACAAATGAACATGAGAGAATGAATTACCTTTAAAAGTGTAACTCCTTTTGAGTTGAGCCTAAAGGCTTCCTTTGAAAGGATTCTGCCCAAAGTGAATCCTCTAGGATGAGGAGAGGGATGTGGAGAGAGCAAATGGGCAGGGGTTGGCCGAGCCAAAGGCTTTAAGAGTGTGTGAAATGAGGTAGAGGTGGGGGCCTTTTATAAGAGGAGAGGAGGGGCACTTTTGGAAAGTAAAGAAATATTACTTTATTTGAAAATGTTTTTCGGTTTCAAAAGGTACCACATTGATATAATTCGTGGATAAGGTGATAAGGGTTCGAAATCCACTCATCAAATTGGTTTTGGACATGTGTAGTTCATAGATTTTATATTATCTTTCCATTTTATTTAAATCGTCAAATAATGATGTCATCGATGCATCATTATTATGTCATAAATAATTTAATTTATTTAATGTCTAAAAATCATAAAACTAAATACTATGATATAGGAAATCTTTTTATCTTTCCAATGACTATTTATAATCAAAATTTGGACTTATATAACCCCACTTAAAAATTGTTTTCGTAAAACATATTATGTTTGTGTCATTTTCACTTTAACATTTAATAAAAAGTTATTTATGTCATTTCCAAACCAAAGTGTCTCCATGGGGTCCCCAAGTTGACCCATGGCTTGTATTGGTCGGCCATGACACAACCAATAAGTTTGGGACATGTGTCTAGGTCATTTCCTATTATTAAAGCATTATTTATACCTTAAACTACCATAATTACCACTAATCGCGATTAAGAACTTAATAAGTTACTATTCACCAAAAAATTATTATAATCTCATTGAACCACATTTTACTTCTTAATGACAACCATGTATGTCGGATTTTCAAAATTCAATACACATTAGTGGTAAAAATTCATTTAACTGAAAAATCAGTTTGCTTGATTACCACTTAGTGGTTTCACTATTCATCAAAAATTGAAGTTTTTCAGAAAATTACCAAAAATTTACCCTAAGCTATATTTGATATTCCAAAATGAAGTCTATTTTACAAAATTCAAATCATATAAGTCACATTAATTAATTTAATAATTAATTCCCGCTGCCAGAGCAAATAGCGTGTTTTTACAAAACAATAAGTATCAAAAGATTGACACCAGTTTAAGTCTAATTTCAAAGTGAAATTGATTCCAATGACAACCATTGGATAAAATGGTAAAAATATATTCTAATTTCACTTCAAAACCAATTCAAAACATGATCTAATCATATAAATAAATTAGATTAAAAAGCAGTTTTGATGTAAAATGCAGTATTTTTCACTATTCATTAAAAAATGAACATTGTCAGAAAAATACCAAAAATTCACACAAGGTAAATTTTGATGTCCCAATCATAAAGGATAAGTTTATTTTGACAAACATACTTTATAAAATTGTCAAAATATAGATTCAAAAATGGTTTTCCATCAAAAGGCAGTAAAACAATCTTTTAAGAATATTAGTGTATTCCATGCATAAGATTGTATTTATTTTCATTTTAAGCCTCTATAAAACTATCTTAATCATTAATAGATATAGATAAAAATATCTATTATTCATTACTTACTTGGGATGTTACATCCTTCCACCCTTTAGAAAATTGCGTCCCCGCAATTTATTTACTTATCGAATAAATGGGGGTACTTATCCCTCATTGCATTTTCAGATTCCCATGTTGCCTCTTCAATCATGTGGTTTTTCCACAAAACCTTTACCTGATTAATCACCTTATTTCGTAACACTTGCTCCTTGTGGTCAAGAATCTGGACCGGTTGTTCCTCATAAGATAGGTTCTCTTCCAGCTAAACTACCTCTGGACTCAAAACATGAGATGGATCTGGCATATACTTTCTCAACATCGAAACGTGAAAAACATTGTGTACCTGAGATAAACTCGGAGGTAAAGCCACTCGGTATGCAACTGATCCAACTCTTTCCATAATTTCGTATGGTCCAATGAACCTTGGACTCAACTTTCCTTTCTTACCAAATCTCATCACACTTTTCCAAGGAGAAACCTTGAGAAAAACATGATCACCTACCTCGAAAGATAGATCCTTCCTCCGGTTATCCTCATAACTCTTCTGCTTGCTCTGAGCTGTTCTCATGTGTTTCTGAATCAGCTGAACTTTTTCTACCATCTCTTCTACCAATTCTGGTCCCATCAACTTCCTTTCACCCACTTCATTCCAGAAAGCTGGAGTTCGACACCGCTTCCCATATAATGCCTGAAATGGTGCCATCTGTATACTGGAATGAAAAATGTTATTATATGAAAACTCAACCAAAGAAAGATGTTGGTCCCAACTTCCCTGATAATCCATAGAACAAGCTCGTAGCATATCCTCCAATGTCTGAATTGTTCGTTCTGACTGCCCATCTGATTGAGGATGAAAAGTTGTACTAAAATTTAATTCAGTACCCAACGACTTCTGAAGGCCTTTCCAAAAGTTAGAAGTAAACCTGGGATCACGATCCAATACAATGGAGAGAGGAACTCCATGTAACCTGACTATCTCTTTAAGGTACAAACGGGAGAGTTGATCAAGAGAGAAAGTATCTCGTATAGCAAGGAAATGAGCAGATTTGGTCAAGCGATCAACAATAACCCAGATTGCATTATTACCTTGAGATGTCTTCGGTAATCCAACAACAAAGTCCATGGATATATTCTCCCATTTCCACTCTGGCACTGGTAAAGGCTGAAGCATCCCTTTCGGTAACTGCCGCTCTGCTTTAACCTGCTGACAAGTCAAACACTTCACAGTAAAATCAGCAATATCTCTTTTCATTCCATCCCACCAGTAATACTCCTGCATATCTCTATACATCTTAGTACTGCCCGGATGAACTGAAAACGGAGAACTATGAGCTTCACATAACAACTCTCTCTTCAACTGTGAATCACAAGGCACACACAATCTCTTCCCAAATCTCAAAACACAATCACTATCAATGTTGAATTCAGGCAACTTACCTTTCTGAACCAGCTCTACCTTTTTCTGCAACTCAATATCTCGCTTCTGTGCTTGCTTGATTCTATCTGATAGAGATGATCTCACTGATACCTGAAACAAAACAGAAGGACTTCCTGCACCAACAACTTCTATGCCAAAGTTCATCAAATCATTAACCAAAGGATCACGTTCCAAACGCAACATTGTTAATGAAGCATCACTTTTTCGACTCAAAGTATCAGCCACTTTATTTGCTTTTCCCGGATGGTAATGAATTGTACAATCATAATCTTTGATTAATTCCAGCCATCTCCTTTGTCTCATGTTTAACTCTTTCTGAGTGAATATATACTTTAAACTTTTATGATCGGTATATATTTCACACTTTACTCCATACAAATGATGCCTCCAAATTTTTAAAGCAAAAACAACAGCAGCTAGTTCCCAATCATGTGTAGGGTAATTTACCTCATGAGTTTTCAACTGTCGTGAAGCATAAGCAATTACCTGATCATTCTACATTAGGACGCAACCAAGTCCTTTCAATGAAGCATCACTGTATATAACAAACTCACCATTCCTAGAAGGTAGTGCCAAAACTGGAGCATTCACCAATCTTCTTTTCAATTCCTGAAAACAATCATCACATTCTTTTGTCCAGATAAACTTAACACCCTTCCGAGTTAGCTTAGTCATTGGACTAGATAACCGTGAAAAATTTCTAACAAACCTTCGGTAATAGCCCGCCAAACCAAGGAAGCTACGAATCTCGGTTACATTTGTGGGTCTTGGCCATTCTTCCACAACTTTTGTTTTTGCAGGATCAACAGTTATTCCATCTTTAGAAACAATGTGACCAAGGAAAGAAATTTGTTGCAACCAAAACTCACACTTGCTGAATTTCCCATACAATTTCTTTTCTTTTAAGGTTTTCAAGATAACCCTTAAATGTTTTTCATGATCCTCTTTACTTTTAGAAAACACCAAAATATCATCAATGAAAACCACCACAAACTTATCCAAGAACTCATGGAAAATTCTATTCATTAAGTCCATGAATACAGCAGGTGAATTGGTTAGCCCAAAAGGCATTACTACAAATTCATAATGGCCATATCTCGTACAGAACGCGGTCTTCGGAATATCTGCCTCCTTTACCTTCAGCTGATGGTACCCCGATCTCAAGTCAATCTTTGAAAAAAACTGAGCTCCCTGGAGCTGATCAAACAAATCATCGATATGAGGCAAAGGATATTTGTTCTTAACAGTGATATTATTCAAGGCTTAATAATCAATGCAAAGTCTCATAGAACCATCTTTCTTTTTAACAAATAAAACAGGAGCACCCCATGGTGATGTGCTAGGTCTAATGAAACCTTTCTCTAATAAATCTTGCAATTGCTCCTTCAACTCTAAAAGTTCAATTTGTGCCATTCAATAAGGGGGTTTTGAAATTGGCTTAGCATCAGGAACTAAGTCAACAGTAAACTCAACTTCCTGATCTGGTATTATTCCAGGCAACTCATCAGGAAAACATCAGGATACTCATTTACCACTGGCACATCATTAATCTGAACAGTTCCTTTATTTTCAATGATGTGTGCAAGGTAACATTCATTTCCATATTTTAAAAGTTTCTCGGCCTCTTGATATGTTATCAAAAGTAAGGGTTCATTCTTGTAAACAAACTGAAAGTCTTTCTGAAAAGAAACTTCTTTAGCTCTACAGTAAATCTTAGCATGGTAAATAGAGAGCCAATCCATACCCAGGATAACATCAAACTCTACTAGAGGTAGAACAATAAGGTTTGCAAGTAGGTTCTTTCCACAGATAAGGATAGGAAGATTCTTGTAAATTCTTTTTGCCTCAACATTTCCCCCAGGTGTTTTTACCAAAAGTTCAGGAGTCATTTCTTGAGATGGTATTCCCATTTTACTAGAAAAGGTTTCAGAGATGAAAGAATGTGTAGACCCCGAATCAAACAACACACTGGCATAATCTGAAAAAAAACAAACAAAGTACCTGATACAACTTCATTTGATGGCCCGACATCTGCTGAAGTAGTTGCAAAGGATTTCACCACCCCTTTCTGCTTGTAGTCTAACTGCTTCCCATCACTCAAGCTCCTTTTCAGACACTCGTTTGCATAGTGACCCATCTCATTGCACTTATAACATTTCACTAACTGTAAATCAAATTTGTTCTTACCTTCACCTTGATCTTTTTCAGTGCAATCACGAGCCTTATGTCCCATCTTACCACATCGGTAGCACTTCCCAGAATTCAGAAGACATTCCCCAGTATGCCTTTTTCCACATTTATCACAAACTGGAAACTTAGTTCTCTTACCATCAGACTTTTTTGAAGAATTCTTACCTTTCTCCTGCCACCTCGGTCTCTTATTCTGCTGGTTGTTATAGAAAACTTGGTCATCGGAAAACTCCATTTCCACCTTCTCAGCACATCGAACAAGCTTTTCATAACTTTTAAACTCACGAGAAGCTAATGCCCTTCGATAATTTGGCTTTAATCCTGGGTAGAAACGATTGATTTTACTATCAAGGTCCCGAATAAAATTTGGAGCATACCTTGCCAATCGAGTGAACCTTTCTTCATAGGCAGCCACTGAGTCTTCCTCTTGCCTCAATTCCAAGAATTGCTTTTCCATCCTAAGTCGAACAGCCTTAGGAAAATACTTCTCAAGAAACATACCTTTGAATTCATCCCAGTCAAGAGCATCAATCTCATCGGCGTCCCTGATATTTTTAACCATAGACCACCACTGATCTGCTTCACCCTCCAAACGGTAAATAGCAAGACTAACCTTTTGATTGTCTAAACACCCCATGACATCAAAAATCTTCTCCAGTGCTTTAATCCACCCTTCAGCTAGCACAGGGTCAGATGATCCTCTGAATGATGGTGGATGTTGCCTCATGAAATGTTCCACCATTGACATGTTCCTCTGCGGTTGTTCTGGCTGATCTCGTGCATGGATACCACCGCCATTTATCGCTTGAGTCAACTGCGCCATTACTGCAACAAACTGTTCAGTTCCAATTCCGACCATTTCTGGATGCTGATTCGGAAGGTTATTTTCTTCTGTATGCCTTCCTAGAACAGCTTCCCTGTTTCCTCTGCGGAAAACCATTCTGAACAAACATGTCTTAGATGAAGCAACATGGTAATCTTTAAATGCTATATCATTTCAAAAAAAATATTTTTGGATAATCATTTAACAGAATTCTAAATCCTAAAGTTATCTAAACCGACCTTTGATACCAACTATAAGGCCCCAGCCTTAAACCTTACTTAATCTTGAGTTATTACAAGATTACACATTGAGGATCTTTTCGGGTTTAGAGTTTTAGAGAATTAGATCATAAAACTTGCATTACATTCCACATATAAACAAAGTGGTTACATAAAGATAGTATTCTTCATTTCCATCAATGGAAACACATTTAAAATAAAACATGGATTATTTCTTGACACATCCTTGACTCTATCATCTTATCTTGTACCTTTCCCTTGCCCTGTGAAAAACATTTCAAAAACTTGGGATGAGCATAAAAACTCAGTATGGGTTATAAAAAAAACATGGAAAGGAAACATGAGTTCATATATACATAAGAATGAAATCATACTTTACCCATAAAACATAGTCACTTTAACATACCTCATAAAATCATGAATAAATCATAGAAATCATAAGACATAAATGTAACTTGGGGCATTCATAACATTCTTACGTAGGGAGTAACCCTCTTGGTTACGTTTGGAATACCCATCACAGTATATTCCCTAAAATCTCTTCGGAGAAACCTTAACGTTTCACTCCTTCGCGTTACCCAATGCATTGGAGAGCTATAACGGGCTCACCCGCCCTTAGTTTATCACGGAACTACCCGTCTTCATAATAATGCCCAAGAACCATAACATAATCATATCACATAAAACATGCATAAAGGAAACATAAAATTTCCACATTTCAATCACGAGATATCAATACAACACATTGATATAAAAACATTATGAAAACCATTTTCAATACCAAAATAAATGAAAAGTAAAACGTGGTATTTATTTTTCTTTTAAAAAGAAGGTATGGCTTGTAGAGGAAGCCGAAACTCAAATAACGGTCACGACGGCGGAGAAGTCATTTTCGCCGCATACGTACGACAAAAACATTCCCTTTTGTCGTTTAGTAAACGCTTCGTATAAAAAAGATTCCTTTTGAATAAACGTAAAAGTCATAGGGGTTTATACACCGTATAAAGAAAGTTGTGTATAAAATAAAATATGCCTCAACGAAAGGAGATTGAGATGAAGTCCCATACCTCGTATCCGACTTGACCCGACCGTTCTTTAATCTCCTGAATAATAAACTTGAGTTAATCTATACATGCTTATGAATATTTTTCAAGTTCATTATTCCTTTTATACCATGTTATGAACATCATGTAATCAGTTAAGTTAATAATGTTCATTTTGTCGGTATTTGGTTCTTAACTCAAAAATAGACTTCTTACACTTACATGTTGTTAATTTGGTCATAGGTTCGTTATATCCAGAATGATATTAATGATTTGGATAAAATATATATCACATATATTCATCATATACATGTATTTATAATATTACATCACATTTAGAGGTAAGAAATGAAATGCACCGTTCATGGAGACGGTAAGTCGTACGTACGCATGAACGCTACTTCCATTTCTATTTCGTATTTTCTGGAATGGAATCATAATGATATAAGAGTATATTATAATTCCAGTATAATAACATATATAATATCATTATCTTTATCCTTTACACATCCCACATATGGTATTAACGAATCAAATCACTTTCAGGGGCGGTAGTCCGCACTTCCTAAAATGAAGATATCGTGTTTACCCATAATGGAAACCATAAAGGTATGCCCAAAATGAAAAAAAAAAGAAGCTTAAGGAAAACATAAACATACTATATATCATATATAAAAATAGTGACATCATAATGTCCACCTTTGAAGGTGTTAAATGAGTGTTGAACAATCATCGTTTCGGGAGACAGAATTTCGCCATCCACGGAAACCGTATGTTCTTTAACCATTTGATGTAGTTTTGTGAGAGTGTAGCTCAAATAAATCTTATAACAAAATCCTATTATATTGAAGATACTGGTGTTGTTACAAAAGAAGTAAATAAAAAGAGTTTAGGGGGTTGGAGAAGAAAAATAAAACAAATGAACATGAGAGAATGAATTACCTTTAAAAGTGTAACTCCTTTTGAGTTGAGCCTAAAGGCTTCCTTTGAAAGGATTATGCCCAAAGTGAATCCTCTAGGATGAGGAGAGGGATGTGGAGAGAGAAAATGGTCAGGGGTTGGCCGATCCAAAGGCTTGAAGAGTGTGTGAAATGAGGTAGAGGTGGGGGCCTTTTATAAGAGGAGAGGAGGGGCACTTTTGGAAAGTAAAGAAATATTACTTTATTTGAAAATGTGTTTCGGTTTCAAAAGGTCCCACATTGATATAATTCGTGGATAAGGTGATAAGGGTTCTAAATCCACTCATACAATTGGTTTTGGACATGTGTAGTTCGTAGATTTTATATTATCTTTCCATTTTATTTAAATCGTCAAATAATGATGTCATCACTGCATCATTATTATGTCATAAATAATTTAATTTATTTAATGTCTAAAAATCATAAAAAAAAAATACTATGATATAGGAAATCTTTTTAGCTTTCCAATGACTATTTATAATTAAAATTTGGACTTGTATAACCCCACTTAATAATTGTTTTCGTAAAACATATTATGTTTGTGTCATTTTCACTTTAACATTTAATAAAAAGTTATTTATGTCATTTCCAAACCAAAGTGTCTACATGAGGTCCCCAAGTTGACCCATGTCTTGTCGTGGTCGGCCATGACACAACCAATAAGGTTGGGACATGTGTCTAGGTCATTTCCTATTATTAAAGCATTATTTATACCTTAAACTACCCTAATTACCACTAATCGCGATTAAGAACTTAATAAGTTACTATTCACCAAAAAATTATTATAATCTTATTGAACCACATTTTACTTCTTAATGACAACCATGTATGTCGGATTTTCAAAATTCAATACACATTAGTGGTAAAAATTCATTTAACTGAAAAATCAGTTTGCTTGATTACCACTTAGTGGTTTCACTATTCATCAAAAATTGAAGTTTTTCAGAAAATTACCAAAAATTCACCCTAAGCTATATTTGATATTCCAAAATGAAGTCTATTTTACAAAATTCAAATCATATAAGTCACATTAATTAATTTAATAATTAATTCCCGCTGCCAGAGCAAATATCGTGTTTTTACAAAACAATAAGTATCAAAAGATTGACACCAGTTTAAGTCTAATTTCAAAGTGAAATTGATTCCAATGACAACCATTGTATAAAATGGTAAAAATATATTCTAATTTCACTTCAAAACCAATTCAAAACATAATCTAATCATATAAATAAATTAGATTAAAAAGCAGTTTTGATGTAAAATGCTGTATTTTTCACTATTCATTAAAAAATGAACATTGTCAGAAAAATACCAAAAATTCACACAAGGTAAATTTTGATGTCCCAATCATAAAGGATAAGTTTATTTTGACAAACATAGTTTATAAAATTGTCAAAATATAGATTCAAAAATGGTTTTCCATCAAAAGGCAGTAAAACAATCTTTTAAGAATATTAGTGTATTCCATGCATAAGATTGTATTTATTTTCATTTTAAGACTCTATAATACTATCTTAATCATTAATAGACATAGATAAAAATATCTATTATTAATTACTTACTTGGGATGTTACATATACCCCTTTACACTTACACATGTATGCATTTTTCATATCAATATATAATCACACCTATCCCCAATATATATATTCATACTACCATGAGTGAATATATATAAAGGGGGAACTTATATATATATATATATATATATATTCCTACCTAAGAATACACATGTAAGCCTTTGTCAATGGAAACTCGAATCCACCTCAACAAAATCCACTAAAAACAACATCAATCAATTTCCCATTTTATCATACTTTCATTTAATTCTGAATACAAATAATAAGAAATAACATGATCATTACATATTTCCATCTTAAAAGTTTATTTTCAACTTTGGGTGATTCATGAAATATGGTAGGTGAATCAAATACTTCCACAATAATCAACAATTTCTATATATCATAAATTTTAATCAAGAATCATCAACATAAATCAATAACATGAATTCATGTTCTACTCATATGATTCACATATTTTAAATTAAATTGCATTGGTTTCATTAGTTATTTTGATTATGTCAATCCATATGATCCTCTTAATAAAGACAAAGTATTACTAATTACACAATTTAAAATAATAATAATGGATAAGTTTTCAATCACTTACCTCAAATGATGCTTCAAAAAATCACAGTATGAGAGCAAGGAATGAAGAATGGTCACACTTCCAATAACATAAATATCCTTATAATATGTACAAAAAAATATTGTTGGATACAAAACCTAAACACACCAAATGATAAGGAATCCAAATACCATATACTCCCTAAGAAGATAAAATAATATGGAATGGAGAATAAAAGTAGAGGGAATAACCTTGGATCTCAATGAGATCGATCACTTGAAGCTGAAAAATAAAGAGGAGGGTTGCGGGTCAGGGGAGTATGAAGGAGGAGGGAACCTCCATGAGTTGAGGGTCACGGATCAGGGGAGGATGGAGGAGGAGGTCACGCCATGAGAGGAGGGTCGCGGATCGAGAGGAGGGTCGCTGTGAGAAGAGGGTCATTGTGAGGAGGTTCTCCATGAGAAGGTTTGTCGTGAGGAGGGAACCATCATGAGAAGAGGGTTACAGATCGAGAGGAGGTTCACTATGAGGACAGTCACTGTTAAGGCAGGAAGGAGGAGGATCCCCACATGGGAGGAGGGCCGATTGGGGGAGGATGGAGGAGGAGCCTGGGGGATCCTGATGTGTTTTGTAAAAAAAATGTGGAAAAATTTTATCCACAAATTTTTAATTAAATCGTGGCTAAAAACATGCTATATCCACGGACCTATAAAACCATGGCTATAGGTCTGTGGATATATCCTAAATTTCTAATAGTGACTGTTGGTGTATTTTCTAAAGGAGATTCACGATCTTACTTGAATTTTTAGAGGAACATGGGATGGTTCGGAATATGAAAAGATATTTCTATTTCATAAAATTTTATGTTTTCTCTATATAACAAGAACCATTCCATGCCCAGTATATCATCAATTTCTACCAAGATAAGTATGATGAGATTCATAGGAAGAATATTTATATATACTCCAATAGGATAAGATCCCATCACTTGGTTTGAAATGATCACACCACTATGTGCATTTAAAAATATCCCTACTTCAAGGTATTGAGTCTTTGATTCAACAGTTATATCAAAATTGCAGGATATAAAGGAATTCATATAACCATAATCAAATAAAACTTTTTCCATTCTTGAGTGAATAGAAAGTGTAACTTAGATGACTTCATTTTTATGTTATGCTTTAACATTAGTGATGGAGTAATCTTTCCCTTTGTCCTTTGTCTTTGGTGGTTTCCAATACTAATTACCCTCAAGGACCTGTGGTTTAGTGCACCGAATTTTATAGTTCTATTACTCCCTATATTTGAAGCATTGAACCATGGGTGATGCATTAGGAGGTTCCTTACTTTCCTCCATCGGGATGGCTAGATTCTTCATGTCTCTTCAACATTCATGAGCTTGGTGTCCTTCTCTTCTTAACTTGAAACGTTTCTCTATCCCTTTAAGACAATTATCATAATGTTTCCTCCCATATTTTTAACATGTGGGTAGTCAGATCCTCTTTCCTCCTTTTTCATTTGACCCACTATATTGAAAAACTATTCTTCTCTTCTTATCTCCATAACCAAGGGACTAGTCTCTAAACTTTGTATCTACTTTGAGAGCACATTGAGACACTTCTTCATAACTCTCAAAGTCTTGAATATCCCAACACTTTCTAATGTGTGGTTTTAAACCACTAAATAAAATATTTATTTTTCTATCATTATTGATAACAAAATTGAAGGTGTATCTTTCAATCCTTGTGAAGTTTTCCTTGTAATTCATGACATATTAATTTTCATTTTGCTTCAGATATATTAATTATATCTCTGTCTTTGTTCAAATATTTATAGTGAAATACTTGTTAATAAATATTTTCTTAAATTCTTCCCACTCTATATAATCTATTTCATCATTTGGATTGGTGTTCTTAATCAATTCCCACAATTGATCAGACTCACCCTCTAAATGATATATGGCCAAAGTTACCTTCTTCTTCTTAGAAAAATGGATCAAAAAAATTATATTTGAGTTAACCCACTATTCTGTGAAAACTGGATCAAAAGTTACACAAAAATTCAGTAGACATTGTGGAATAAAGGACTCAATGGATAATTGATCCTTCTTGGGTGAAGGTGGATGTTCCACATGGTTTAAGTTATTATTCATAGCCTGAGACAACTGGGTAAGAATTTACATGAAGTTTTGAACTCCACCTCCCATGGCATTAGGTATGTCATTCGGACAATCATTGAATTGTCCCTCACATGGGTTTTTTTCCTAGTTTCTCTTGGTTCCCACCATTTTATAAAATAGAAAAGGTTTGAACAAAATGTAAGTCAACAAATCATGAATAACTAGTTCTTTTATGGAATTAACACTGAAGGAAATCTAATGGTATCCCTATGTTTATTCTTTTCTAAAAATATTATTCTAATATGTTTTACCTATACATAGACTTATACTTATGGTTTTAACTCTTGTTTTCTAATCCTAATTCCCAAATTAACTAAACTATGCTATAATACCTGCTATAGATACTATACTTTTCTTACATGACTATTACATCATTTTTAAGATAAATAACATAAAAGTGTTACAATCTAGGATCAAAGGGTTTAGTATCTTGAGAAAATTAGGACCATACATCAATTATACATAATAAAACATAAATATTTATTTAAAATAATATTTTTTATCCTTTTAAATCTCAAATTATCCTTAGTACATGTAGTCACCTGAGGATATACATCAATGAAATGGGTGAGCTAAAATCCTAGTAAGAGAAACATGAATCAATATAACATGGGTTAACATGATCATCATCATCATATCATAAGCGTAGGATCAACATAAACATCATGAATGAAACATGTGATAATGGCATGGAATGTGGAAATTTATAAAAATGAAACATCATGTCATAGTGTTCAAATATCACACATAGTTGTGAACAAAGTTCACATCATGTTCCTATATAACTTATGTGCATAATCATAAAACCATATTATGAACAAAGATAGCATCATGTTCACAAAAAATATAAATTATCTCATGTGATATATCACATTACCCAATTCATTTGAGGTCTATATAATTTTGATCCCACACATCACATCATAATATTTACATAATCATGCATACTACATGGAACGTATAACAATCGTAGTTGTGAAATAATCCATGGAAAGGAATGGGTTTCATAAGTATTTCATAAAGCATACATTCATGAATAAACTTCAGGGCCCCCAAATTAAAAATATAGATCATACTTTGGAATAAAAGATCATTTTTTTGGATAAGAAACAACTCGTGATGATTCAAAGATTTATTTTGGAAAGAAAATACATTTTGGAAAATCATAGTATTTGGATAAAAAAAATCAAGGTGAAACATTAATATCCTAGAAATAGAAGGGAAAATGATGAAATTATATTTAAGGAAAATTAAAGGAATATCTATACTTAAATTGATGTGAAATAGGGAAAACTCAAAGCAAGGGAGTTGGGTTCGAGAATCCCCTTACCTTAATTCATGCTTTATTTCATTTATTTTTCACCTCTTGAGTAATAAAAATTGATTTATTAAAACATTGATCTAGAAGTAAATTATTTTAATTTTTACCATTTTTTATCAATTATATTCATTTGATTATATTTATATATTTCCTTTTTTGTAGGGTATTCATTTTGATATCATGTTTTACTTAAAAAAATATGGTATTTCCTTGATTTCTCTATTTTGTTAATTGTAAATTATAAATTTGTATAATTAATTCCATAATATTATAATATATAAAATTAAATTTTTATATGTTATATATAATTAATAATATATATCCATGATTATGGTTATAAGTTTTGACATGGAAATTTCTCTATAGGTGGTTAATCAACCTTTGATAGGGACATTATCAGGAGAGCATGAAAGAGAATTTTGAAAATTATATATATAGGAATATGATACTTACATTAGGTTAACATAATTAATATGATGTTAAAATACTACATAATTAATTAATATTAAGTTTGGTTGTGAAATGGGTGGTTTAAGAAGAAATAGAACAAGAAGAAGAAATAAAAATAGGGGATTATATCTGAACTTACTTACTCATCAGTGCAGTTTCTCTTGTACGACACTATAACTCCCTTGATTCTTAGAGTTATATTACTCCAAAATTTACCTAAAAATTATAAAGGGATTGATATTAAGTATTTTATAATTTTTTAGGCTTTGGAAAGTGGGGTATGAGTGGTTTTATGTGGGGAGAGAGTGGGGTTATTTATACTTGAGAGTGGTATTTTTAGAATAAAATATTGAATAAAATATTATATCAAATGTAAAATATATAATAGTAACTTTTTGACAATATAAATCATATAGAAATATGAAATAATTGGTTTAAGAATTTAAATTCCCCTTTAAAATTCTAATTTGTTATTTTATTAAAAAGGAAATTGGAAAAAAGAGAAAATGTTATTTTAAGGAATCGCTTTTTACTTTAGGTGTTGGAAAGTTAGTTTTTGGTTTGGAATTTAATTTTTTTTATTTTAGTGAGTAATTTAATAAATTAAATATATCATTTATTAAAATCAATCTCTATAAAGGATTAGTTCATTATCACATTATGAATAATGTAATTCAAGATAAATCAGTTATGCGAAAAAATGTATTTTTACTATTCACCTAAAAATTGAAGTATTTCAGAAAATCACCAAAAAATAAACCATAGAAAATTTAGATGTGATGGTTTCAAAAATGATATTAATTTTATCAAAATCAATTTATAAAATAGGTAATTTTAATTTTTAATATAAAAATTATGACTTTTATGAAATACTTTAAAATACATTTTATTAAAAATTTGATCATATTATCTTTGAGTTTTTTAATGACTACATTTTTTTGGAATTATAATATTTATATTAATATATATTAATAATTATAAATGTTATTTATATCACAATTTATTGTTTTGAGGTAAAATTACTATTCCAAAAGGTAGGTAGTTATTCCCAATGGTTGGGTTATTATTCTCAACAATCAGGTTACTATTCCAATGGTCACATTACTATTCTAATAGTCAGGTTACTATTCAAATGTTATAAGATCCTTAATTCTTATAAATACCTATTATTTCATTCATTATTTATTAAATTATATTTTCTATCAAGGTTATATATATATATATATATATGTATTCATATTTAAAAATAATATTATATTATTAATATTATGTTTTATTTATCTAGCTTTATTTGAGAGTGTTGTCTTTCTAGTGGTTCGAGTGAATCCAAATATTATTATTCCTATTATCTTATTTTATATTTTTTATCATGCTGTAACATTTTTCATTCTTATTGGTTTGTTTTTTGACTAAAGTATCATTTATGAGAATAAAGTTTTTATTGGTTTCTCTATGTGATATATGTGTTTTATGACATAATCATAAGAATAGAAATTCAAAGGATAAATTTTTGGTTCATTACACAACCACAAAGCTACCTTATGTATCTATGAGCAGTCACATGGCCACTGAGTCTCATGTCAGACCATAAGGCCTTTAAGTTTCATCTCTATCATAGGTTAGGACACACGGTCATCGTACCCCTGCCTCTACCTCAGGTCAGGATATAAGGTCAACGTAACCTTTCTCTACCTCAGTTTAGGCTATAAGGTTTTCATACCCCTAAACTACCACAGGTCAGGTTATAAGGCCATCATAACCTTACACTCCCTTGGTTCCGTCCATATTTTATTTTTACCCATGCCTTGTGTCACGGTCCATCGCCTTCATTATCACATGTCACAAATTATTCTTCTCTAAGGGATAACCAAGCCACAATAGTCCACTTATCATATACTACCAGAAACAAAACCCCTCCAGAGGTCACACATTCACACACAATAGGGAACAACATATATGGTCAAAACATAGCATATCAAGCATGAGTGACAGTATTCATATGTATGCATTCACATGTGATCAATATCAAATATGGGTCTCAGAGGATACAAACGCACACACATATGATCAATATCAAACATGGGTATTATGAGATACACTCCCACACATATGTGATCAATATCAAGCATGGGTTTCACAAGATTCACACACACACAAATGTGATCATATCATGCCAAAAATCATATACAATGGCTCTATATGGTATAGATCTTCCCAACTTTAACATATTGATACCAAACTCCAAGATTTGATGAGGAATGATACTTGAAACTCATCCCTACACTAATTTTCACTAGAAAAATACCCAACAAAACAATAAAGAGTATCTAGATTTTGGATTTAGGTAAGGGATTAATCCAAGATATAGAATCTACACCAACTTACCCAAGGAGATTTTCCATCAATAATAGATCTAGATCCACTCAAGGGAATGATTCCAAACCTCTAGATTGGGAATCTATCAAAAAAATCTAGAAAACTCCATTATATCATGATATAATCCTTACATCTATCCAACATTGTGATGACCCAGACCCCCCTTGGTCCCTTCCTTTGCCAAAATCCGGATCCTTAAGGGGTACCGATCGGTGAGACGGATCGGTGAGACGGATCGGTGAGACCGATCGGTGAGACGGATCGGTGAGACCGATCGGTGAGACGGATCGGTGAGACCGATCGGTGAGAGGGATCGGTGAGACCGATCGGTGAGACGGATCAGTGAGACCGATCGATGAGACCGATCGGTGAGACCGATCGGTGAGACGGATCGGTGAGACCGATCGGTGAGACGGATCGGTGAGACCGATCAGTGAGACGGATCGGTGAGACCGATCGGTGAGACGGATCGGTGAGACCGATCGGTGAGACCGATCGGTGAGACCGATCAGTGAGACGGATCGGTGAGACCGATCGGTGAGACCGATCGGTGAGACCGATCGGTGCGACCGATCGGTGTGACTGATCGGCGGAACCGGCCGACGTCACCCGGCCTTGCCAAGTTGTTCCAGTAACGCGCACAAAAGTTTAATTAAATACTGAATCGGCTCATGAGTCGGTTTAAACCACTCAGCACCTTTAATGATGAGTCAAGCCGCGTGGTCAACCCACGACTTCCACGTCTTACGCGGTTCAGAGTTTTTATCTCAACCGTCCCCGGCCCTTATAAATTAAGGGTTAGGCCGTGGTTTCCCCCTTCTTCGATCGTGGCTCTTCTGGTGCATCGGGACCACCGCGTCGTTATCCGTAAAGTTCCGCGCCCCCGGCCTAAACGTCGATCATCTATCAACAAGTAGGGAATTTCTTTCGTCTCTCACTTTTGTGTATCATGCGGGGTGGGCGTTATTCTTGTCCTTATGGAATTGGTTGAACTAAACCTTAATGAAGATAATAAACGAAGTTCTAAAGAAAGAAGGGGAAGGGGTTATGATCGTTGTTATGCTTTATCTTGTGATCATCCCCCTTTTTTGTACTGGTTTATGTTTCTGAAAATTGAGGCCATTGGTGGTCGTCGTATGTGCACGGATGAATCCCCTCGTGATGTTTTAAATGGGTTGCTGAATTTGGGAACTCCTGCTGTGAAATTGGTTAATCACATATATCCGGCTGAATAAGTTGAAAGCACCAGGATCAACCCTTCTATGATAACTCCCGGTTAGAACACACGGAATTTTGAAATCATGGAGTGTGTTAAGTCTTTTAAATCTGAAAATCCCTGACTTGTGTTGGTAGTGGTAGTTGGTTGTTTTCCCTTCGGGCCGATTGCTGGAAATGTGGGAGGGGATGGGATCCCCTGTTCTTTTATACTCTCGGTGGCTGTGTGGATTTGGGGGGATGGTATCTCCTGTTGGTATGGATTTGGTGGTTGTGAGTTTTAAACCCGAATGGTCACTTGTTGATATCACAAATTGGGGAGAGATCCTCTGTTAACAGAACCGGGTGTGAGTGTTTTGGTTGATCCTTGCTTTTGACGCTTTCTTTGGTTATGCTTATGGTAGTTGCCCAGTAGTGCTTAAAAATAATTTAACATTTTGAGTGAACGTGAAATGAGAATGGGACAAATGGTTTTGTGGGAAAGGGTCGTGAACTGTGACTTGGGTGCAGTGGTGTTGTGTTCTGTAGGTTGTCTAGGAAAACCTAAGATTTGGGTGAGTGTTTGTTACCTATATCTATACTTGTAGCTTTGTGTTTCTTATTCGCGCCCCACCCAAGTAGAGCACTCAGTGCCGAACACCCCCATTTGTGGGGGAAGGGTGTTTTTCCCAACACTATCCTCAGTGGATGGTTATTAGCTCCTTTTCTGCTCCCTTTCCCGGATAGCCCAAGTATCTTCGGGCAGGCTGTGATGGCCTGAAGTCCATTATTATCCCAAGAACCTTCGGGCGGGGTGTTGTGGTGGTTGGCCAGGTGTGTGCGGCAGGTGGTTTCCCAAGTGTCTTCGGGATGAGGCCCAGGTGTCTTCGGGCGTGGCGGTGGTTGCTCTGGCCTAGGTGTTTGCAGGCATGGTTACATGTGACAGTTGAGTCCCAGGTGTGTGCGGGCGGGATTCGGCAGTGGGACTGCGTGTGGTTGTGGCCCAGGTGTGTGCGGGCGGGTGTGGCAGTGGGACTGCGGTGAGAATGGCGGGATTGGTCTGATGCGTAGGATGTCTCAATAACCAGTGGGAAAGTGGCGCGGGGTACCCAAACATCGATGTGCTCTTATATATATATTAATTGACTTGCGTTATTTGGGGAGCGAGCCTTGGTGAGGCCTGGGATGGATAGTTTTCCTTGTTAGTTGTTTGGTTTACTCTTTTCTCACGGGACTTTAGTACGTTCCCCCACTTGTGCACGAGAGTCTTGGTTTTCCCTACTGAGTGTACTTGTATGCTCACCCTACGTATATAAAACTGCTTTCAGGTTTCCAGGAGGACTTCGGGGATCACGCAGGACCTTACTAGCTCGGACTTTTGGAGCAGTTGCAGTTGTTTCTCTTTTTCTTTTGGTACTTACCTTGTAGTCACCTTTTTTTACTTTGTGGCTTTCACTTTTGAAACATGCATGTGGGAATGGGTTAATTTTGGCTTTACTTTTCTTTCTACCTTGGTGTTGTCGGGTTTTCTCCTCATTATCTTTCGATCCTATAAAATAAAAAGGGTAATGCCTTCCATTTACGAGAATTTTCTATACCCTTGGTGCTAGTCGCCACTCCGGGACCTATTGAAGGCGGGTTTCGGGGGTCATTATCTCTCCTTCAACTTAAAGAAGGAAGGGCCTGGCAATCTGCTGACCCTTCCCTCCTTTTGGTGAAGGCGGGTCGTGACAGAATGGTATCAGAGGCAGGTTGAGAGATAGGATGGAGTCTGAAGTTAGGCACAGTGAGGATTGCATGGGATGGTAAGGCAACAGCTTTGGATGACCTTGGTGCGTGAATTAGGCCAGGGAAGACCGGCTAGGACACGGGATTTTAGGGCCCCCCGTGATCCGATGCAAGGACTCTGGACCTACCGAACGACCAAGTGAGGCCACACTGATTGCAGGGTAGTGACCCTAGGAAAGGTACATGCATCATAAATGACTTGTGTTCTTGTGTTTCTGGGATGTCTTGGGAATTAAGAATAAATTAAATCTTAATAAGTTTTAAGAATGATTTTCTTTGCACTACTTGGGATTAGGCTTTCCATGTTACCTTGCAGCTATGGCACCTGGAAGGCGACCACGTGTGGTACAGGCGATCGAGGCCCCCGAGACTGCCTTGGCCAATCGGCAGAGAGCTGATCGAGAGGAAGAGGACGACCAGTGGCAGAAGACTCTTCGAGCCTTCCAGCGATAGGCCCTTGAGAAGTATGAGGGCAGCACCTCCGATATGAAGACGGAAGGCTGGCTAGAGGAGTTAGTCATAGCCTTCGGCTTGATTCGGGCCCCGACTGAATACTGGGTTCCTCTGGCTGTTAGCCAGATGCGAGGAGCGGCACGTCAGTGGTGGATTCTTCACCTGGGGAGTAAGAAAGAGTCTGAGGTTGCTTGGGCGGATTTCGAGAAGGAGTTCCGGGCGGAGTTCCTCTCCTCGACAATGAAGGCGGAGAAGAGGCAGGAGCTACTCTCCCTCCAGCAGGGGAGCATGTCCATGAGGGAACTTGGAATCAAGTTCAAGGACCTCCTGCATTTTGCTCCGGACCTCTTTCCCAATGAGGAGTCTCGGGCAAGACGTTTGGAGGAGGCGCTCCGACCCTCCCTCCAGTATGTTGTTACCCCCTTTACCCTTCCGACATACTTAGAGGTCCAGAAGAAGGCCGAAGTGGTGGAAAGGATGCATGCTCTGCGCGGAGTGTCACGAGAAGGGATCCAGCTGGGACCATCGAAGGGGAAGGCCGTCAGCACCAGGCCTCCAGCATCGGGACCCTCCAGGTTCCGACCCGCAGGGAGCAGACCACAGCAGTTTCAATTTCGATCCCCTGGCCCACGTTCTTTTCCTTTAGGCTCGGGACCACGGTGCTTCATCTGCGGGAGCCCTGTACATCTCCGGAGTCAGTGCCCCGATCGGGTGCAGTACAGCAGTGGCAATCATCCCCAGCATCCGCCGCAGCAGCAGTTTCCAGCCAGACCCTTCCGGCAGCAGCAGCAGGGACAGCGAGCTCCCGCTCCTCCGCAGGCAGACATAGGAGGAGGAGGACGACCTCAGGGCACTCCCCAGGGACCTCGACCAGGGCGTGGTCGGGGAGGTGGCCGACAGCCGAGGGGCAGGGGAGCTGGGCGTGGACAGTTACATGTCGTTGAGGCAACAGTTCCAGCAGGGCCAGAGGTTGTTCGAGGTACGATCAATGTGTTTAGCACTCTTGTTTATGCTTTGTTCGATACCGGAGCTTCGTACTCCTTTGTTGCACCCAGTCTAGCCCGTGCCTTGGGTCTAGATGTCGAGAGACTTCCAGTTCCCCTGGTGTTGAGCACACCAGTTGGAGGTCAGACCGACTTGTTGTTCGTTTATTGGGGATGTAGACTGATGGTAGGGCCACATCAGTCGGTTAGGGACCTCCTTCTGCTACAGATTCAGCCGTACGATGTCATCCTAGGCATCGACTGGCTATTTTCTGTGTGCGCCGTCATCGACTGTTTCCAAAGAAGGGTGGTGTTCTCCGGTTTGGACGGCCAGCGTGTTACTTTCACCGGCGAGCGGAGCTGTCCGAAGGGAAACAGGAGGGAGGAACCCCTCCTCTCCTTATTGACCGAACTGACGATAGAATTAGTAGATGCGGAAATGGTGGAAGTACCAGAGATCGTTCGTGAATTTATGGACGTCTTTCCTGAGGAGGTTACGACTCTACCCCCTCGACGTGATATCGAGTTCGGGATAGACCTGCAGCCCGGATCTCGACCAATCTCAATGGCTCCTTACCGGATGGCACCTTCGGAGCTACGGGAGTTGCGGATACAGATTGACGATCTGATGAAGAGGGGTTATGTCCGTCCGAGTGCGTCACCATGGGGCGCTCCAGTCTTGTTTGCAAGGAAGGCGGATGGTGGCCTTAGGTTGTGCATCGATTACAGGAGGCTGAATCAGGTAACGATCAAGAATCACTACCCTCTTCCGAGGATAGATGATCTTTTCGACCAGCTGAAGGGGGCAGGATGGTTCTCGAAGATCGACCTGCGATCCGGGTACCACCAGCTGAGGGTGAAGGATAGCGACGTCCTGAAGACGGCGTTCAGGTGCAGGTATGGGCACTTCGAGTTCGTGGTCATGCCCTTTGGTGTTACGAACGCCCCGGCCGTGTTCATGGGGCTTATGAAATCCATCTTTCGGGAGTACCTGCATCGGTTTGTGGTGGTATTCATCGACGATATCCTGATCTATTCAAGGTCATAAGAGGACCATGCAGAGCACCTGAGGACAGTTTTGGAGGTCCTCTGACAGCACCAGCTCTACGAAAAGTTGTCAAAGTGCAAGTTCTGGACATGAGAAGTGCACTTCCTCGGGCATGTAGTGTCGGAGCAGGGGGTAGCAGTCGACCCATCAAAGGTTGAGGCAGTTGTTTCTTGGGCAGCACCCAAGAGTGTGGCAGAAGACCGGAGTTTCCTCGGACTGGCAGGTTACTACCAGAGATTCATACCCAACTTCTCCCGGGTAGCAGCCCCTTTGACGAATTTGACCAAGAAAGACCAGGTTTTCGTGTGGAGCGAGCAGTGAGAGTCATCCTTCGGCTATCTAAAAGAAAAGCTGGTTAGTGCCCCAGTGTTGGGATTACCAGAAGAAGGGATGGCCTATGAGGTATTTTTTGATGCTTCAGGACAGGGCCTGGGATGCGTGTTGATGCAACAACAAGGGGTGATCTCTTATGGGTCCAGGCAGCTACGCCCCCAAGAGCGGAACTATGCCACCCATGACTTGGAGCTTGCAGCAGTAGTGTTCACATTGAAGCTGTGGTGACACTACCTCATCGGGGAATGCTTTGTGGTCTTCACCGATCACAAGACCTTGCGCTATATCTTCTCCCAGCAGGACTTGAACTTGCGACAACGGAGATGGGTAGAGTTCCTCCAGGACTACAACTTTGAAATCTCTTATACTGAGGGAAAGGGCAATGTTGTGGCTGATGCCCTGAGCAGGAATCCGCATCAGGAAGTGGTTCGGGAATCTGCTGATGCTTGGAAGGCGATGGGGGATTTGGCTGCCTTGCACTTGGATGCAAGGGTGGAAGGTGCTAGAGGCTTCTTGTTTCAGATGACGGTACAGTCCTCTTTGTTGCAGCAAGTGGAAGAGTCTCAGTGGGGAGATCCTGAGGTGGAAGTGTTGTGGGATCGTGTCGATCAGGGGAACGCTCCGGAAGGATGGTCGGAGGACAGCCGACATCGGATGCTCTTTCATGGGAGGTTGTTTGTTCCAGAGGTGATGCGTGATGAAGTCCTTCGTGAGTTCCATAGCTCAGCCTTGGCAGTACATCCAGGTGTTTCGAAAATGTACCAAGGCCTGAGGGGACAGTTTTGGTGGCCCGGGGTGAAACGGGCAGTGGCAGAGTTTGTGGCTAAATGCCTGGTGTGTCAGCAGGTGAAGGCTGAACACCGTGTTCCTGGTGGTTTGTTTCATCCTCTAGATGTTCCCGAGTGGAAGTGGGACGACGTCTCGATGGACTTCGTCACAGGACTACCCAGAGCTCAGGGCGGGCATGATGCTATCTGGGTAGTGGTGGATCGATTGACAAAATCTGCTCACTTCTTGGCTATCAAGGAGTCGGGACCTGTGAGTACCTTAGCACAGAGGTACGTGGATGAGGTGGTGCGTTTTCATGGAGTTCTGAAGACTATCATCTCAGATCGGGACACTCGGTTCACCTCACGAGTCTGGAAGGGGTTACAGCATGCTTTTGGCACCCAGCTACGCCTTAGCACTGCTTTTCACCCTCATACTGATGGACAGACAAAGCGGACTATCCAGACATTGGAGGACATGCTGTGAGCATGTGTTCTGGATTTCGGAGGATCATGGGTACGACACTTGCCTTTAGTAGAGTTTGCCTACAACAGCAGCTTCCACTCTACTATCGGCATGGCTCCTTTTGAGGCTTTGTATGGAAGACCATGTCGTTCACCATTATGCTCGGAAGAGGTTGGTGAGACTGGTACTCTTGGACCAGAATTAGTGCAGAGCACCACGGAGAAAGTCCAGCTAGTGCGGGAGAGGATGAAAGCAGCTCAGGATCGGCAGAAATCTTATGCTGATCGTCGGAGGAGGCCCTTGGAGTTCGAGGTGGGAGATCATGTGTTCTTGAAGGTTTCCCCTCGACGGGGGCAGCGGAGGTTCGGAAAGGGGAGTAAGCTCTCCCCTAGGTTCATCGGACCTTTCGAGGTGCTGAGGCGAGTTGGCGGGGTGGCATATCAGCTGGCCCTACCACCTCAGTTGGAGAGGGTCCATGACGCCTTCCATGTCTCCCAGCTTCGTCAGTACTTACATGATGACTCTCATGTCATCAACTGGGGAGAGCTAGAGGTGGGAGAAGACGCGACCTTCGAGTAACGGCCAGTCAGGATCGAGGATCTCAAGGAGAAAGTGCTTCGTGGACGAACCATCGGCTTGGTTCGTGTGTTGTGGAGGCATGGCGGCCTCGAAGAGAGTACGTGGGAGAGGGAAGCACAGATGCGTGCCCAATACCCCGAGTTGTTTTGAGCTTTGTACCTTTTTTGCCTGTTGTGATAGAACGTTTGACTTTTGGCTATGAAATTTACTAGTCTCTTTCCTCTATTATGTGTGAAAAGCCCCGGCTAAAGGGAAGAGGGAACCCGACCCCTAATCAAGACGCATTAAGGTGGATGCGATTAAACCCGTGTGGGCGAGTCAGTGCCGCCCAAAGCGGATAATATCTTGACATGGGGGAGGGGAACTCCCCAAACCCACATGACCGGGCGGTTTGGCGTGGTATGTTGCTTGGTTCTTGACAGGGGAGTGTTTTCAGTTAGCGGGGGTTCACCCCTAAGAGGTATCTTTCGAAGATGGTTGTTCGGACCCTCTCTTTCCTTACGGTTTGTTGTGATTCTCGAGGACGAGAATCGTTTAAGAGGTATCTGATGTGATGACCCAGACCCCCCTTGGTCCCTTCCTTTGCCAAAATCCGGATCCTTAAGGGGTACCGATCGGTGAGACCGATCGGTGAGACCGATCGGTGAGACGGATCGGTGAGACCGATCGGTGAGACGGATCGGTGAGACCGATCGGTGAGACGGATTGGTGAGACTGATCGGTGAGACGGATCGGTGAGACCGATCGGTGAGACGGATCGGTGAGACCGATCGGTGAGACCGATCGGTGAGACGGATCGGTGAGACCGATCGGTGAGACGGATAGGTGAGACCGATCGGTGAGACGGATCAGTGAGACCGATCGGTGAGACCGATCGGTGAGACGGATCGGTGAGACCGATCGGTGAGACCGATCGGTGCGACCGATCGGTGTGACTGATCGGCGGAACCGGCCGACGTCACCCGGCCTTGCCAAGTTGTTCCAGTAACGCGCACAAAAGTTTAATTAAATACTGAATCGGCTCATGAGTCGGTTTAAACCACTCAGCACCTTTAATGATGAGTCAAGCCGCGTGGTCAACCCATGACTTCCACGTCTTACGCGGTTCAGCGTTTTTATCTCAACCGTCCCCGGCCCTTATAAATTAAGGGTTAGGCCGTGGTTTCCCCCTTCTTCGATCGTGGCTCTTCTGGTGCATCGGGACCGCCGCGTCGTTATCCGTAAAGTTCCGTGCCCCCGGCCTAAACGTCGATCATCTATCAACAAGTAGGGAATTTCTTTCGTCTCTCACTTTTGTGTATCATGCGGGGTGGGCGTTATTCTTGTCCTTATGGAATTGGTTGAACTAAACCTTAATGAAGATAATAAACGAAGTTCTAAAGAAAGAAGGGGAAGGGGTTATGATCGTTGTTATGCTTTATCTTGTGATCATCCCCTTTTTTTGTACTGGTTTATGTTTCTGAAAATTGAGGTCGTTGGTGGTCGTTGTATGTGCACTGATGAATCCCCTCGTGATGTTTTAAATGGGTTTCTGAATTTGGGAACTCCTGCTGTGAAATTGGTTAATCACGTATATCCGGCTGAATAAGTTGAAAGCACCAGGATCAACCCTTCTGTGATAACTCCCGGTTAGAACACACGGAATTTTGAAATCATGGAGTGTGTTAAGTCTTTTAAATCTGAAAATCCCTGACTTGTGTTGGTAGTGGTAGTTGGTTGTTTTCCCTTCGGGCCGATTGCTGTAAATGTGGGAGGGGATGGGATCCCCTGTTCTTTTATACTCTCGGTGGCTGTGTGGATTTGGGGGGATGGGATCTCCTGTTGGTATGGATTCGGTGGTTGTGAGTTTTAAACCCGAATGGTCACTTGTTGATATCACAAATTGGGGAGAGATCCTCTGTTAACAGAACCGGGTGTGAGTGTTTTGGTTGATCCTTGATTTTGATGCTTTCCTTGGTTATGCTTATGGTAGTTGCCCAGTAGTGCTTAAAATTAATTTAACATTTTGACTGAACGTGAAACAAGAATGGGACAAATGGTTTTGTGGCCAAGGGTCGTGAACTGTGACTTGGGTGAAGTGGTGTTGTGTTCTGTAGGTTGGCTAGGAAAACCTAAGCTTTGGGTGAGTGTTTGTTACCTATATCTATACTTGTAGATTTGTGTTTCTTATTCGCGCCCCACCCAAGTTGAGCACTCAGTGCCGAACACCCCCATTTAGGGGGGAAGGGTGTTTTTCCCAACACTATCCTTAGTGGCTGGTTATTAGCTCCTTTTTTGCTCCCTTTCCCGGATAGCCCAAGTATCTTCGGGCAGGCTGTGATGGCCTGAAGTCCATTATTAGCCCAAGAACCTCCGGGCGGGGTGTTGTGGTGGTTGGCCAGGTGTGTGCGGCAGGTGGTTTCCCAAGTGTCTTCGGGATGAGTCCCAGGTGTCTTCGGGCGTGGCGGTGGTTGCTCTGGCCTAGTTGTTTGCAGGCATGGTTACATGTGACAGTTGAGGCCCAGGTGTGTGCGGGCGGGATTCGGCAGTGGGACTGCGTGTGGTTGTGGCCCAGGTGTGTGCGGGCGGGATTCGGCAGTGGGACTGCATGTGGTTGTGGCCCAGGTGTGTGTGGGCGGGTGTGGCAGTGGGACTGCGGTGAGAATGGCGGGATTGGTCTGATGCGTAGGATGTCTCAATAACCAGGGGGAAAGTGGCACGGGGTACCCAAACATCGATGTGCTCTTATATATATATTACTTGACTTTCGTTATTTGGGGAGCGAGCCTTGGTGAGGCCTGGGATGGATAGTTTTCCTTGTTAGTTGTTTGGTTTACTCTTTTCTCATGGGACTTTAGTACGTTCCCCCACTTGTGCACGAGAGTCTTGGTTTTCCCTACTAAGTGTACTTGTATGCTCACCCTACGTATATAAAACTGCTTTCAGGTTTCCAGGAGGACTTCGGGGATCACGCAGGACCTTACTAGCTCGGACTTTTGGAGCAGTTGCAGTTGTTTCTCTTTTTCTTTTGGTACTTACCTTGTAGTCACCTTTTTTCACTTTGTGGCTTTCACTTTTGAAACATGCATGTGGGAATGGGTTACTTTTGGATTTACTTTTATTTCTACCTTGGTGTTGTCGGGTTTTCTCCTCCTTATCTTTCGATCCTATAAAATAAAAAGGGTAATGCCTTCCATTTGCGAGAATTTTCTATACCCTTGGTGCTAGTCGCCACTCCGAGACCTATTGAAGGCGGGTTTCGGGAGTCATTATCTCTCCTTCAACTTAAAGAAGGAAGGGCCTGGCAATCTGCTGACCCTTCCCTCCTTTTGGTGAAGGCGGGTCGTGACAAACATAGTTATGATATATGATTCATCTCAAGAGAGAAATAGGAGATCTAGCATAAACAAGAAGAATGGAGGAGAAAACAGACACTTAACTTGAATCCAAAAGATTAAGCACCCTATATCCTTTTTATTTATATCATGAAAGGATATAACCACCAATAATCACCACTAGAGTCCCTAGGATAGAGATCCATCGTCATAGGAGAATAAATTATAGGTTTTGGAGATGTCTTTTACTAAAAATACAATTTTCAGATTAATCAATACTTTGTATTTTGTTTGGTTGCACGGTTTCCTTAATCATGAACCGACTATTCTTTTCTCCATTGTCCATAGCCACACTATTTTTTTGAAAAATTAATATTGTTTTCTCTAACCATGAACAAAATGTTTTCCAACCACTATCCTTCTCTATAAAGGTTTCATGGTTTCTTAGGTAGAACTGTATGGTTTCCCTTTACTATGCACTAACCATTCATAAACTTTAAGGCCTCTAAAACCCTCTAAAATCAACAGGAAACTACTAGAGACTTTACCCAAGAAAATAAAAACTTAAAACCACTTAAATAAGGTATTAATGTAAGGTTTAAGGTAACTAAAAATATTTGGGCCATTATAATCTCCCCTCTAGGGACTTCTCATCCTCAAGAACTATCTCTAGAGTTCCTTCTCAAAAAACATGGTCCATTGATCTCACACATCCAGTTCTCACTCCCAAGTTTGTTCTTAGATATGTACATGATTCCATAGGACTCTAAAAAGCTTCATTGTATTTCCTCACAACACTTTATCTCTTTGGTATATGATTTACACTGGGCACTCTACAAATGATGTAACAAGATCTAGCTCAATGTCCCTACAGTTGATTACATGAGCAGGATCGTACATGTACCTTTGAAGTTAAGAAACATATAACACATCATGAAGTAATAAATATCATGTAGTAATATAAAAATGTTATTCCATTGTCCTAACATACTAGATAATCTCAAAAAATCCAAAAACTCTTGGTGCTAACTTCCATTTCTTCTGCAACCGCCAATGCCCTAGTCAAGGATTCACCCATAAGAAATATCGGTCACCAGAAAAGAACTCCAATGGTCAGCTCCTATTATTGAAATATTATTTTTTCTAATATAAGTGGTGACTGACCACTTTTGAATCAATTTCAACCTCTTAAATATCTCTTGTACCAAACTTAGCCCCACAACTACTGCCTCACCAGCCTCGTGCCAACATAGTTGTGAGCGATATGGATGACCATAAAGACCCTAAAAATGGTGCCATTTGAATTTAATCCTAGAATATATTATTGTATTAAAACTCAAAAAAGGATCATCAATCATCCAAATCTCCACCAAATTATAAAACTTATACCCATAATGTATCCTCTAAAATCTAAATCATCATCTCTAATTGTCCATCAGTCTATGGATGTGGGTACCAAAGGAATTCTATAATCCCTTATAAAAATATGATATAAAATGCATGTTTTTATATTATAAAATTCTCAAGGGAGTTACATGTAGGAATAAAATCTCTCATACATATAACTTTCCCAACTCATATAGTGAAAGGGTTACTCGAATCGGTAAGAAATGAGCTGACTTTCATCATCTGATCCGCTATTAACTAAACAGCAACACAAATCTTCATGTTCCTTGGTATCCCCATCATTAATTCCATCATTAAAACATCCCACTTCCACATAGGTACTCTAATTGGATGAATTAACCCACTAGGATGTTGAATTTGGGCCTTTATCCTCTAGTGGGTAAGGCTTCACGAAAAAAACCAATGATGTATCACTTCATACCTAACCACAAAAACTGACATCGGATTTCATGGTTCATATTTATTGACCCTAGATACACTGACTGTTTTGAAGTATGATATTCTCTCCTCAACTCCTCCCTTAATAAATATGGAACTATTACCCTCCCGTGAATGTAAATCACATCATCATCATATAAGGATCATCATGGAACAAAATCATCCATGCCAAGTGCTCTCTTATCACAACACACTCAGGATCTGAATTATGAATATACTTTACCTAGACCACTAAATAATATGTGATAAATAAAGGTGTACATGTCCTAACTCCATGGTCTTCATATTTATCCACTAGTCACTCGGTCGTCAAACTCATCAGACATCATTCCTCTTGTAAAGGAATCTCTCTAAGATCCTATGTCTCTGGTGTTTTCCTGCTGAGACCATATGCAATGATATTAACTTTTACCATATCATAGGCCATATTGAAGTTGAATTTCCCCTGATACTCCACCCAATGCCTCTGCCTCATATCGTTATCCCACTGAGATAAGGTGTATTTCATATTCTTATGGATCGTGTTAAAGAAAAATCTATTACTAGAGAGATGGTGATGCCAACACATTAAGTTGTGGACAAAAGGTTACAACTCTAAGTCATGTGACTGGTAATTCCTCTCATGGGGTTACATCTGAAATGGTCCATAAGTGGCTACCTAATATCTCTATATAAACACAGTTCCCAACCCAACTCCTAAGGCATCATAGTACACTGTGTATGTGATATCGGACTCTTGAAGGATCAAAACTGGGGATTTTTTTAATCTCATCTTCAGATATCAAAATACCTCTTCACAATGATCAGATCACTCAAACTTCTCCCCCTTTTTGGTTAGATTTATCATCAGTGCAACCAAATGGGAGAATTCCTAGATGAACCATCGATAGTGCCTCGCAAGACCAAGGAAACTCCTAATATCAAACAGATTTCTAGAGAATTCCTAAGAAATCATATCCAATACCTTCTTTTGGTCCACTAAAATCCTCACCTCAAAAATTACATTCCCAAGGAATCACACCTTATAAATTCAAAAGTATAACTTTGAAAATTAGTCATATATGATGCTCTTGATGTGTACTCAACACAATATCAAGGTACTTGACATGCATATCTGAAGTCTTATAATATATCTATATATCGTCCATGAATAAAAAAATAAAGAAATCAAGATGTTGATGTAAAATCCTATTCATGATAGCCATGGAAACTAGTGGATATTTTTTAAAACTACAAGGCATGACATGATAATCATACATTTGATACCTACTCTTAAATATTGTTTTGGGAATATAAACCTCTCTAACCCAAAGTTTATGGTAGCCTAAAAGAAGATCAATCTTGGAAAACCATTGGGATCCGTATAATTTATCAAACAGATCTTCAATCATTGGTAAAGTGTACATGTTATTTACTGTAACCTAGTTTAGCTTCCTATAGTCCATGTAGAGTCATTGTTTGTTGTATGTCTTTTTGGAAAACTACACTAGTGCATCCCAAATAGATGCGATCAATCTGATAAATCTCTTGGCCTCCAAATCCTATGACTTCACCTTTAACTCTCTTCAATCAATTGGTTCCATTTGATTAGGATTGATTGATATCAATTATACCCTGGGTATAAGCTCAATCTCAAATGTAATTTCTTTATATGTAGTAAGACCAGAGAAGTAATCTGGGAAGAAATCCTAATAACAATACACCACTGGAGGTAAGATAGAGGGGGTTATTATAAATTCTAGGGTGAGGTACAAGATTTCTACTTCCATCGTGATAGATCCAACTAGGGCCAGGTTCAATCCCATTTTTCCTTCTTTGAGATCCCACTCACCAGTTAACATGAACATCTCTCCTCTAGGCATGGTGAAAGATATACTTCTCTAATTGTAGTTGATATGATCTTCATAACTAGTCAACTACTCTATTCTGAATATCACATCAAAACTAGTCATTTATAATATCATTTGTACATATGTCCATAGCCAGCAATAACTATGGTATATTCAGGACATCACTGGAGATAGCCTACTCCTTATCCCAAAGGTATGTTAAGAGAGAGAAACTTAAAATATAACTTAACCAATAAATTTAGGCCAGTAATTATTTGAGAAGATATAAAAGAATGGGAAGATATTATATCAAAAAAAGTAGTATATATATTAGTGGTAATAAAAACTATTCCTATAATTGTAGAATGTTCATCTCTACCAAAGGCTGGAACATCATCCTTTACAAAAATCCTTCCTATCATTGAAGCATGACCTTGCATCTAAAGTGCATGACTCACCTGATTCAACAAAGTTTTTGTTTCTTAGGTCTACTACTGAGGACCCCTACCTACACCTTGGCCTAAGCTCCTTAAATATATATGTGAAACCTTAGAATAAAAATTATTTATATGACCCACATTTACATATCATGGAAATTTATTAGGTGGATTCATGCATGGTGTACTAAATGGTCCTTTTCATCCATGGTTATAACACCTAGTATAGCCTCCTTCCATAGAGAAGGTAGAAGAATCCCTACTTTATCCACCTATCTAAAACCCTATTAAACCTCCTCATCCTCCATCTTCCTACTACTGGAAGAGGCACTTATTGTAGCACTGTGAAGTCTGATAGTCAATGCACTCTAATATGGAAGAAAACTTGTAAGCTTCTCCTCCTCTAGTCCCTTCCCAAAATTCAGGTCCATACAAAGTACCTCAACATACATCATTAGGTCAAAGTTCCTAACCTAATTTATAATCTCTAGATGAAGTTAAATCTCAAACATCCTATAATTCAGTACCATATTTCCATCCAATAGATTAGAAAGTCATATAAACTCCATAAAATGATCCAAGTATGCAGAAAATGACATCGTACCCTATTAAAGCTTCATAAACTCTGGTGCTTAATCCATCTTTAGAATTTTAGTAAATAACTCCTCTAAGAATGGCTCCTTAAGGGATTCCCAAGTAAGACCATCATGATTGATCTCCTGACCCATATCACCCCACCACCTAGCGGGTCCTTGAAGCATAAATGTTTCCAACTTCACCCTTTATCATAAGAAGTCTCTAATCTTAGAACTCCTATAAAAAATTATTACAAGAAAAACTTAAGTAACTATAAGGCACGCACAATGGATTTATATTAGAAGACATTTTCTATAAGATACCCAAACACAAGGTATAACCCTTATAGTTTAATTAACTAATGAGAGCAGAAATATATTACAAAAGAAGAGAATACATATATATCACCGAATATATTAACACAAATTAATTCATTTAAATAAATAACTACTATTAAGTAAACAATAGGTGTGTGTGTGTGTGTGTGACATGTTATCCTATGTGTCTATTCATGATGTATGAACATCCGCAAATCCCATAAAATTTTCATAGCAATCCCATCATCAGTACCTCAAATATCTGTTAAACATGATCTGGTCAGGCACATAGAATCTCCCCACCTCAAGTTCCACACAATCTATATTCTTTATACCATAACCCCAAAAGAAGGTAATGGAAACCTAGGGCCTCTGATACCATTTTGTAACACCTCAACCTGAGTCACTCAATCTAGGTTAGAGTTCCACGTGACCTCATGTGCATCTTCACATATGCAAAAGGGTTCTGACTAGAAGCAAGGGTCCAAACATCATCAGTGAGGAGATTATACCCTCAGTATCCAAAGTCATAAATCACACTCATAAACAAGTGTAAATAAACATCCTCAAATAACATAGAGGAAATGAATAATAACAATTTTATATAATATGAAATGGAAAGTATATTAAGTCATGCGAGTAATAAACCAAGGACCCCCCATAAAGGCATGTCAAACCAGAGTATAATAAATAATAAAAAAATAAATAATATAATATAACAACACTTTGAAGTCCATCTATATACCACCTCTAAACCCAATGCTTTATCTCCTTGACACCCTATCATTGGGACCCTGTCCTTCCCTAGATACCTAATCAAGAAGTATATGCATGCACACCAAGGTGCCCATGAAAGGTCTGAGTCTAAACCAATAAGACACCACCAATGAATCCTTAACATAAGTTCACATGCACAAGTGTTGTATGCCATGTTAATAAGTAAATATTAAATCAAGTAATAATCAATCAAGTGCATAGCAAAATTGCACTAACCAAGCCTCCATGAACCCCAACCATGCTTTTTTTGGATCCATTTTGGAAGAATAGTCATAGAATAAGTCATGATCATTGGTTGACCACATGGTCTCCTCTTGTATCTCTAAGTAGTCGCAAGGCCAATGAGTCTCAGATCAGGCCACAAGGCCATCAAGCCTCGTCTCTATCACGGTTCAGGCCACAAGGCCATAATACACCTAACTCTACCTTAGGTCAGTGCACAGGACTACTGTACCCCTCCACTACATTGGGTCAGAACACAAGGTCATTGTACCTCTACACTACCTCAGGTTAGTATAGAAGGTCATCATACCCCTACCTTATGTCTCATTCCATCATCATCCACATCACATGTCTCACATTCTATCCTCTAAGATATAACCAATCCACAAAAATCCACTTGTCATTTTATACCAAAAGAAAAACCTCCAATGGCCACAAATTCACACAAAACATGACACAATACATATAGGAACGACATAGAATATCAATCATGAGTAACAGTATCCATACACACACACATATGTGATCAATATCAAACATGGGTATCACAGGCGACACACACATTCGTGATTAATATCAAACATGGGTATCATGACCTACAAACATACACACATTTGATCAATGAAAAACATGGGTCTCACAAGCTACACATGCACACACATGTGATAAATATAAAACATGGGTCTCACAGGATACACACACAAAGACATGTGATCACATAATGCCAACAATCATATACAAGGGATCTATATGATAAGGAGCTTCATACCTTTAATGGGTTGATACCAAAATCTAAGATCCATTGAGGAATGATGCTTGGTTTTTATCCACAGACCAATGTTCACTAGAAAAAGACCTAATACATCATCATAGAATCTATTGAATTGGGATTCAAGGAAGGGATCACAGTAAGAGATGTAATCCACTCCAACTTAACTAAGGAGATCTGTCATCAATGGTAAATCTAGATCCATTCAAGGAAACGATGAAAATTATATAAATTGGGAATATAACCAACAAAAAACCTAGAAAAAACTATTTTATCATGAAAGAACAATTAGATATAGCTAATATATCTTGTATATATGATTTATCTCAAGAGATAAAGAGGATATCTATGATATACATGAAGAATAGAAGAGGGAACAACCTATTACCATGAATACACATGAGTTGATGCCCTAGATTTTTTTGATTTGGTACATAGAGGGAGATTAACCACCAAGAATAACCAATGGAGTCCCTAAGTTCAAGAGCTCTAGGTGTAGGAGAATAAATGTGATATTTTTAAGAGGTTTCGAGCTTAAAATCCAATTTTTTGGATTAATTAATATTACATGAACAGTTTAGTCACACAATTTCCATAATCATACGCCAACCATGATCTTCACCACTATCAAGAGCCACATAGTTTTCTAGGAAAATTCTCATAGTTAGTTCCATCCATGAATAAATTGTACACCGCCCATTGTCCTTCTCCAAAAAAGTTACGCAGTTTCTTGGGGAGAACGGCACGGTTTCCCAAACTATGTGCCAATTGTGTATCCCCTTTAAGGCCCATAAAACCCTATAAACTAAATAGAAACTACTAAAGACTTCACCCAAGCAAAGAATAACTCAAAAACACTTAAATAAGGGATGAAAGTAAGGCATAAGTTACCTGAAAAACTACAAGTCGTTACATCATATTTATTATTTATTGTTCATATTTTATTAACAATTAGAAACACTTATTTTCCTCTATCGGATTAATCATAACCCATATTTATTAAGAATATTTCATATTTTAATAACAAATTGAAACACTTATTTCTTTCTATCAAATTAATTATATCTACATTTCTTATGAATTATTCATATTTTCTAGAAAAATATGGACCCATTAAGTAAATATCAGTTTTTATTATGAGATCATGATTAGATAAATCATCATATAAATCCAAATGGTTCTGGTATGAATCATGCATACATTGTGGGTATTGAAATTTCTATATCATTTACTCATCAAATTCTGAATTTTTATCATAAGGTAAATTAAGTGCCAGTGTAAAAATGTGATCTCAAGTGATTTGAAATGTTTGATAATGTAGGGATTCATCTATTGGGTTTTTTTAGAAATATCATGTATTTTGGTATCAAAATGTTTAATACAATTCAAAAAAAGATATAAATTTTTTGGTTCATGATATATCATAATTTCAAAATTTAGTGTATGAGGTTTTTGGCTCATCTTTTCAGGAAATAAAAACTCAGAATGATAATTCAAATCCAAAATTAGAACCATATTAATTTTATGAAGTTGTTGGATCGTCTATTTATGTCTCACAACATGGATTTATTGATGACATTACATAGATCCAATAATTTTATCAATAAAATCTTAAATCATCCTTGTGATGTTGATTCATTGAAATACTTTGATCAAGTTCATTTTTAGTTTTATTCATAACCTCATAGCATACGGTTAGATATTTATTTTTCCATTGTGTGCTTATGGAAGTCAATATTCTTGTTATCCTGTTTTCATAACTCTGTATAAATCACCTCCTTATATATTGCTGAAGGAACCATATTTTATTTTCATTACTAATTTTGGGACATCCAAAGAAAAATATTGAAGTTTATTTGAAGTTATTGATTGATGAGTTAATTTTATTATGGAGTGATGGTGTAAATATATATGATGTAGTCGCAAAATAAAATTTTACTATGAAAGGAGTAAACATAGTCTGAATTCCTATCCATGCTACATGGGTTACAACAAAATTTTTATTATTTTCAATGGAATAAAACCATATTTTTCGACTGTTATCTCAAACTTATTCCTATTGGTTATCCTTTTCGAAGGAATGGAAATAATTTTAAAAAGGGTATAATTGAAAGAGATGAACCTCCATTGATACTCTTAGGAAATTAGGTTATATCTATCATCACTTCATATCCTTCTGTTACCCTTGTACCAACTATAAATCAATAAAAAATAGATGGTTTGAGGAGAGATCTCAATTGGTTAAAGAAAAGTATTTTTTTGCACCTGCCATGTTGGTCTGATTTATTGGTCAGTCACATGCTAGATGTAATTAATATTGAGAAGAACTATTTTAATAACATATTTTAGACTTGTATTTACCACACCTAGAATGAATAAAGATACTATAAAAGTACAGTTATATATTTCTCAAATTTGTAATCATCTTAAACATTTGTTATTTGAAAATGACATATCACAAAATTTAATAAATTCAAAATTTGTTTATTCACTTTCTAAAGAAAATTTTCAATTATTATATTATTGTATTATATATTTGAGGTTAATAGATGACTATGCATCTAATTTTTTACACTATGATAGAAATGGTCAGGTTATCGGATTAAAAAGTCATGATTATCATGTATTAATGGAAAGGTTATTGCCTATTGGAATCTTAGGGTTGTTAATTTTTTTGATTTGGGATGTGTTGATTTAAATATCATGTTTTTTATGTGACATTTTTGTGTTAAAAATAGAACATGATGCACTGAGCACTCTTGTAAGAACCCAAATCTTCTTTTCAGGTATGTTTTCTTTCTTCTGATCATTTTTGAGAAAAAAGGTAATTTATGGAAATTTCTGAAGTACACATCATGTACTTTATGAGTACATGTCATGTATTGGTTCATCGTAGGAGGTTGTGTGCTGGTCGTGTGTTGGTCGTGTGATGTCTACACACACAACCATGTGTGGGTGACCTGGAGGCCACCTAAAAATAATTACAGATACTGTAAGTATATGTCGTGTACTTCCAAATTACACGTCGTGTATTTTTTTCATTAAACATACTAGGGTCGAATCTAATCGCTAGAAACACCTTATTCTCAACCAATCTCATTCGAGAGATCCCATACGGCCATGATCATCCTTCGAGCCCCAGACTGAGTATCCAATCTTTGATTCAATCGTCGTCAATTACATTGGCATCACCTCAGTAAGATCTCTCTTCTGCTTGAGCTTCGTTTCCCAATTCCTCCTCCTTCTCAAGTTATCCTCGGTTAAACATTTTTTATTTTTTTATAGATCTTTAGAGTAATAAGGTGATTCAAGCTCTGAGACTCAAGTATACTAATCTTCTAACACCGAGGTAGGTGGTTTGTGCCTTTCTATTGAAATTATTTGAGTTATATGTAAAAAATCACCAATACCCATGAACAGGGTAATGCGCATTTACTGTTTCAATCCAATTGTTTGCCTTATATGATTTTATGCTTAATTAGAGGTTAATTGAATGTGAATTACATCAATTTCTATGCTTTGGAAGTATTTTCCCATGCATGATTGCTTGTTTTGATCATTGGGTCTAGTTTGTCTACTAGGTTGTTGTTTACCTTCCATGCCTAGTATAGTAGGATGGGGTGGTTGTATCCTTACATTCTATTATACTGTAGACTGCTATCCAAGTAGTTATTGAGGTTTACTTTGGCCGATATGCATTGCTAAACCTGCTTGACTTACACAGGGCTGTGAGAACCTGGTGTAGTAGACCATAGGGAGAATAGGCGTAAGGGCTTCTCCAAAGTGTCTATTTTACTTAAGATGTGAGACCATAGGGGGAATTGACGTAAGTGCTTCCTTAGAGTGTCTTTAGTTCCTCGATGTGGGCCATAGAGAGAATGTGATGTAAGTGCTTCCCTAGAGCGCCTTTAGTTACCGATACGAGACTATAGGAGGAATTGACGGTGAGTGCTTCCTCAGAGAGTCTATGATTAAGCTAAACCAGAGGGGTTAGACTGAGTGTACTACCCAGAGGGTTGCTTCTGTTTCTAGGTAGGACCAGAGGGTATAGGCTATGAGTACCTCCCATAGGGTTACCTTTTTTTGTTTAGCTGCTTGCTTGTGTTCCTAGGTAGGACCAGAGGGGATAGGTTGTGAGTACTTACCAGAGGGTTACCTATTTTTGATTACCTTATTGTGATTACCTGTTTTGATTAGTTACTACTTGATATATGAAACCGAATGATTTGAAACTGTGGATTGTTTACTACTGAGTACTTCCATGTTTACTGCTTTCTGTACTTATTACCTACCATATATTCACTGACTATTAGGAACAGATCTTGTGGTGGTTACCTACTAGGATTTAGTATCACACCCTGTTTGGGCCATGCTTTTGGGCCCAAACAGATTATATTGTTGTGGGTATAGATAAGGTCAAGCGCCCTTCTACTTCAGGTACTTGATTTGTTGTGGAGCTTGAGAGCATGGGATTAAGCTATGTCTTGCGATGATGAGGATTTGTTTACTTGATTTATTTTGTACTTTGGTTTAGTACTGTTGTATTTTCTCATTGTGAATTGTTTGGATACTTTCCTTGACATATGTGTCATGCATCATTCATATATATATGTGTGCTCCAGTTTATTATTTTTAGTCTTCTACTGTTTACTTTTGTATGGATTATTCCTACTTCCGCTACTGCTATTTGTTTTACTTATATTGTTTTACTCTACCAAGGAGGGCATTGTTTTCCCACTATCACACCCAAGGCCCTCACTACTAGTCAGCAGCCTCTGGTGTTCGGGGAAATGCACTTGAGGCCATGAGACTAACCTGGTATGGGGCGCCTCTGGGTGGCTTTTGGAACAGGGACGTTACAAAGTGGTATGAGAGGTATTATTTTCTCTTGACTTACTATTTGGATCCTATAGCTAGGGATAGGAAGGAATTGGTACTTAGTAATAAGTTGTACCCAGGAGTAGCTAACTCATGTGTAGGGAAAATCCAATCTATCTCATTATTGTAATTTTTCTGGTTTCGCAATTATTACAGTTGATTTGATTTCACCTTGAGTGATTCACATGTTTTGTGATGTTATTATTGATGTTATTGAGGTTCTATTTCTATTTCAACCCAATGATATGAGGTTATTCCATCTCATGCATCATCTAGGCACTTTCTAGGAATCACATGTCATGTATTCTTACCAGGCCATTTAGGGTGCATTAGTAATTGCATGTTGTTGTGATAGATGTTGTGCTAGATATGCATGTTGTTGTGATAGATTCTTTGATAGAATATATATTGTTTGATAGGGTATTTATTTGTTTAAATATTTGTTGGAATGAATGCCAAAATTAGGGTTCTTGAGGTGTTATGGGCCCTCATGAATCGTAATGTGGTGGATCTTTGACTTGTTTACCTTGTTATGACATGTATAAAATGCCAAGCTTTGATTCGTAGGGAGTATGGACTCTCACAGATCGGAATTTGGAACTTTGAGGTTTTTTCTAGTGTTTTATTAGGTTCTGGAGTAGTTTCTGAGGCTTACTATCCAGAAAAACCCAGAATACACTGTGTGTAATGTTAACTACACGTCATGTGTTCTTCTGTTCGGGAAGAAACTATTTTTCTTAAGCACGCATTGTGCACTGTATGTACACATCATGTAGTCTCTAATTGTGTCTCAAACTGTGGGGGTGGGGACATGGGGTTTGTAATCACTGGTAAGACACACTGTGTAGAGGATGTACATGTCGTGTCATAGAACCGTGTAACCAATCGTGTCACTAACAAAACAGATCGGAAAAATCTTTTTAGTACACACCGTGTTCGTTTGGAACACGCCGTGTGGTGTAACCCAAGTACCTGGTCATGTAACTAACAACATGGGTCATTGAGGTTCGCCTAGTACATGTCGTGTTTGGTACTAACACACCATGTAGTATCATTCTAAGAAGAATCATGTGGCTTAGCCGTGTAGATGGACTCAGGCAGGGGAAGAGGATTCAAGTACACATCGTATGTTAAGTGAATACGCCGTGTGTATGGGGTTTTACACGACCAGTTCCGACAGGAGTACACACCCATGTGAATGTCTGAAGGGAACACGTCGTTTAGGGGTTATACATGCCATGTAGTCATGTTTTGAAAAACTTGATTGCTTTCATTCTCCTGTTCCCTTCTTACGCTTTCTGTTTTATTACCTGACAATCTTGATCTAAGGTGTGCATTTGACCTTGTAGGGTCATTCCACCAAGACGTCCTCTGGTTTTACGCTAGTTGTAGGGTAGTGATCGGACACCGGATATGGATGATCAGGGACTACCTATAGATCTTACCGTTTCGCCAGTCTTGGCACTAGCTTTTATACTAGACGTAGGTGTTGATGCACAGTTTAGGGAAGACTTTATGAGGATGATGCAGACCTTTCAGGGAGCACCGCCTCCTGCCCCGTCGATGGCAGAATTGACAAGGGTCATTCAGTAGTAGCATCCTCCCACTTTCTCAAGGGATAGAGGACCCCAGGCTGCAAAGTCATGGCTAGAAGCCTTGATGATGATCTTTGAGAATCTGGAGATACCTCTAGAGAGGAGGGTGAATCTCGCTACGTATATGCTTCGGGATTTTTCCAAGAGATGGTGGGATGTGATCTCACAGGAAGGACATCATCAAGTTATGGCTTGGGAGGAGTTTCAGCATATCTTGTATGACTACTTCTATCCATAGACCTTGAGGGCTGATCGAGCCTAAGATTTTATGAGTCTAGAGCAGGGTACTCTTTCGGTTATAGAGTATTCCTCTTGCTTTACTGAGCTACAGTGTTTCACGCCTTTTCCAGGAGGTAATCAGTTATTCCTGGAAAGGAAGTTCAAGGATGGTCTGAGGCATGACATCTGATTATAGGTGAACATCTTCAGGTTGACTTTTATCACTTCTATCGTCAACCAAGCACTAATTACGGAGTCCAATCTGAGAGATTATGGAGTATTGAGTCAGGAAATCTTATCATTTGTGGTTAGTATTCCTCCTACTGATAGCAGGAAGCACAGTAGGGAGTCTATGTGTAGATATCCAAGTAAGCGAGATACTTCTTCTTGTATTCAGGTGGTGTGCTACCAGTGCGAGAAGAGAGGTAATATGAGGCCACACTGCCCGAGAGACCCAATAGAGTACCGATCTTGTGGAAAGATGGGTCATCTTTAGCGCTTCTGTTGGATATTCTCACCAGCATATGGTGATAGGGGTTCTTTTATGACTCATCATTCAAGAGAAGCCCCACCATTTTCTCACCAGTCTAGGAACTAGAGTTCTTTCAGTCGTTCAGGCCAAGGTGGAGGTTATGGTCGTGGTAGCCAGTCGCTCAGTTTTTAGCAACCACAGGGTGGATCAGCTCAGGGTGACCAGACAGGGTCACAGGGTCGCGGTGCAGGTCAGACTTTTGTAGTGGAACAGACACAAGAGGAGCAGGATCCCAGACCCTCTACAGTTCAAGGTACGATCTTAGTAGCCTCAGTTTTTTGCTTCTGATCTTTTCTATACAGGGTCTTCCCATAGATTTATATTTGTTGTGGTTGTGGAGAGCCTTGGGCTCTGCACCTATTCTTCTGCTGATATCTTGACACTAGACACTTCGTTGGGGACTAGAACGGTGAGTGTACGTCAGTGCAAGGAGTACCCTCTAGAGGTTGGTGGGTGTTACTTTTTATGGGGCCTCTATGTCCTAGAGATGATAAGCTATGATGTCATTCTTGTAATGGACTGGCTAGTTCCCTTCCAGGAATTTGTCGACTATTATCACCGCAAGGTGAGTTTCATATCACCAGAGGGTGGATCTTTTCTTTATAAGGGTGAATGGGATGTCCAGGCAAGCAGAGAAGGACCCGAGCATCATGGGTTAGGAGGAGTTACAGCCTATATTGATAGTCTATATCTGGATGACCAGGTAATTTCACATATGGACTTTCCTCTAGTGGTGGATCGTTTCAGATATGTCTTTCTAGAAGATTTTTCAGGTTTTCCTCTAGAGATTGAGGTATACTTTTCTATTGAGCTTGTTCCAGGAGCATCATCGGTGTCCATTCCTCCTTATATGATGGCTACACCAGAGTTATAGTAGCTCAAGAATCAGTTGGAGGAGTTGTGGGAAAAGGGTTTCATCCAACCCAGTACTTCTCCTTGGGGTTCACCTATCATTTTTGTGAAGATGGCGTATGTTACCCTCAGGTTTTTTGTGTATTATCGAAAGTTGAACTAGTTGACGATCAAGAAATGATATCCATTACCAGGGATTGATGAACTATATGATCAGTTTCGAGAAGCCTGGGTGTTCTCAAAGATTGAATTGAGATCTGGTTATCATTAGTTTCACGTTATACCATCAGATGTACCTCTTACAGCCTTCCAGAGAAGGTACGGTCTATATGAATATGAAGTTATGTCATTAAGCCTCATGAACACACCTATAGTTTTCATGGCACTGATGAACTGAGTGTTCCATCCATAATTGGATTCTTTCATGGTTGTTTTCATGGAATATATCTTGGTGTACTCTCGCACTCAACACGACCATGCCACACATCTTGAGATTGTTTTGGGTATACTGAGAGAGCATCAGTTATACACTAAGCTCTCAAAATGAAACTTTTGGATGGATCGGATTCACTTCTTAGGTTATGTTATCTCTAAGATAGGAGTGTCAGTAGATCTAGAAAAAGTGAGAGCAGTAGTTTCCTAGGAGCATCCAAAGAATATATTTGAGCTACAGAGTTTTCTAGGGTTGTATGGATACTAAAGACGCTTAATTTAGGACTTTTCATGCTTAGAATACCCATTGATGGGTATGAATAAAAAGGGTGTAAAGTTCTTGTGGTCAGATTCTTATGAGTAATCCTTTTAGGAGCTGAAAGGGAGGTTGACTTCAACACTGATACAAGTGTTTCCAGATCTAGACAAGAGTTGTACTATATACTATGATGCTTTAGGTATCGGGTTGGGAGCTGTGCTTATGCAGGGAGAAGTATTTGTTGCGTACGGGTCTCGACATTTGAGGCCACATGATAAGAATTACCTGATGCATGATATTGAGTTGGTTTTAGTTGTTCATGCCTTACGTAGTTGGAGACATTACCTTCTAGGAGAGAATTTTTTGGTTTTCACCGATCACAAGAGTCTCAAGTACATATTCACTCATCATGATCTAAATTTGAGACAGTGAAGGTGGGTTGAGTACCTTCAGTCTTTTGCCTTTGAGTTTACCTATACACCTAGGAAAGGCAGTGTAGTGGCTGATGCGTTGACCAGGACTCAGATATAGGTAGTTTAGGAGGCCAGTAGTGAGTGAAAACTTATGGCTCTATTCTCTAAGATGCATTTGTAGGTTCATGACAGACAGGGGAAAATGCTTCTTTCTTCTGTAGATGTTACCTCTACCCTTATTGATCGAGTGTGAATGAGGAAGCTATCATCCTTGGAAGGACTAATCCTGTGGGAGAGTGTGTCAGGAGAGGACCCTTTTCCTAGATAGACCATAGGTGAGGATGAGATCTTGCGTTTCCAGGGGTGTGTGTGGGTGCCAGTATACATACGCGAGGAGTTGATGGGGGACTTTTATTCCTCATTTTGGGTAGTTCATAATGGTGTCACCAAGATGTATCATGATATACACCATTGGTATTGGTGGTCAAGTATGAAGAGAGAAGTTTCTAGTTTCATCATGAGGTGTTCCACCTGTCAGCAGGTGAAAATGGAGCATCAGTGACCTTAAGGGATTTTAAAACAGTTACCCATTCCCAAGTGGAAGTGGAATTATGTCGCAATGGATTTCATGATAGGTTTACCGAGGTCTCCTCAAGGGAATGAAGCAGTTTGGGTTGTCATTGACAAACTCACGAAGGTTGCTCACTTCTTACAGATCAAGGAGACCTTTAATGTCGATGAGCTGGGACAACTGTACATCTATGAGATTGTGCACTTACATGAAGTTCCACACTCCATTGTTTCAGATGGAGATGAACTTTTTACTTCTTGGGTCTGGCAGGGGCTTCAGAAGGCTTTGGGTACATAGGTAATTTTGAATATAGCTTACCAACCCCAGAAAGATGTCCAATCCGAGCATACGATACAGGTTCTTGAGGACATGCTTCGAGCATGTATTTTGGATGTTGGAGGTTCTTGGGAGAAGCACATACCTCTTTTGTAGTTTTCCTACAACAATATATTTAAAGAAACTATTCAGATGGCACCTTATGAGGATTTGTACAGTGGGCCATGCCGATCACCCTTATATTGGATGGAGGCAGGAGAGGCAGTTTTGCTCGGACCTCATCTTTTTCAGGAGACGTCAGAGTAGATAGAGTTGATTCGGAAGAGGATATATACTAAACAGTCTCGATAGAAGTCTTATGCTGATCAACAGAGATGACCTATGGAGTTCGAGGATGGTTATCAGGTTTTTCTACATGTCACATCGAGGTTGGGACACAAGGGGATTAGGAGACAGGGTAATCTTTTGTCGAGGTACGTCGGGCCGTTTGAGGTCCTGGAGAGAGTTGGGCCGGTTGCCAATTGGCTGCAGTTACCTCAGAGGTACCGGGCTATGCACGACTTTTTCCACGTTTCTCAGCTTCGACATTACTTATCGGACTCGTATCATGTTTTCAAACCCGAGGAGAATGAATTGGAAGTGGATGCATCGTTCGAGGAACATTCTATCTGGATTGTTGATTTAAGTATGAAGGTTCTCCGTGGTCGGTCTGTCCCTCTGGTAAGAGTGTTACGGCAGTATGGGTGAGTACAAGATGAGACTTGGGAGAGGGAGTCTGATGTATGAGCACAGTGACCGGAGCTATTCGGGGTTTCTTCTTCTATGCTGCCTTTCTAGGAAAATTTGGGGATGAATTTCTTTAAGGGGGAAACTTTGTAAGAACCCAAATCTGCTTTCTAAGTATGTTTTCTTTCTTCTGGTCATTTTTGAGAAAAATGGGAATTTCTGGAAATTTCTGAATTACATGATGTGTACTTTATGAGTACACGCCATGTACTGGGTCACCGCAGGAGGCCATGTGTTGGCCATGTGATGGCCACACACACGGCCATGTGGGGATGACCTGGAGGCCACATAAAGCAGATTAAGGATATGTAAAGTACATGTCATGTACTTCCAAAGTACACACCGTGTATTTTCTTTTTTTTCATTAAACGTACTGGGGTCACATCTAATCACCAGAAACACCTTATTCTTGACCTAGCTCATCCGAGAGCTCCCGTACAATCGCGATCTTCCTCCAAGCCCCCGACCAAGCATCTGATATCCGATTTGACAAGGTAGGTGGTTTGTGCCTTTCTGTTGAAAGTCCTTGAGTTATATGTGCAAAATCGCCAATACCCATGAATGGGGTATTGCGTGTTTATAGTTTCAGCCCTATTTTTTTCCTTCTATGCTTTTATGCTTGAGTATAGGTTAATTGAATGTGAATGGGGTCAATTTTTATGCTTTGGAAGTGTTTACCCATACATGATTGCCTATTTTGACCGTTGGGTCTAGTTTGCCTATTAGGCTGCTATTTACCTTCCATGCCTAGTATAGTAGGATGGGGTGGTTTATCCTTACATGTTGTTATGTTGTAGACTGCTAGCCAAGTAGTTCTTGAGGCTTAATTTGGCCAATACATGTTGTTATACCTTCTTGACTTACACAGGGCCGTGAGAACCTGGTGTAGTAGACCATAGGGAGAATGGACGTATGGGCTTCTCCAGAGTATCTGTTTTACTTACGATATGATACCATAGGGGTAATTGATGTAAGTTATTCCTCATAGTGTTTTTATTTCCTCGATGCTATCCACAGAGGGAATGTGACATGAGTGCTTCTCTAGAGCACCTTTAGTAACCGATACGAGACTATAGGAGGAATTGATGGCGAGTGCTTCCTTATAGAGTCTATGGTTAAGTTGAACCATAGGGGTTAGAGTGAGTGTACTGCCCAAAGGGTTACTTGTGTCATTAGGTAGGACCAGAGGGGATAGGTTGTGAGTACTTCCCAGAGGGTTACCTTTTTTTGTTTAGCTACTTTCTTGTGTTTCTAGGTAGGACTAGAGGGGATAGCCTATGTGTACTTCCCAGAGGGTTACCTGTTTGTGATTACCTATTTTTGATTGCCTATTTTGATTAGATGTTTCTTGATATATGAAACTGAATGATTTGAAACTGTGGATTTTTTACTGCTGAGTACTTCCTTGTTTACTGCTTTCTGTACTTATTACCTACCATATATTCACTAACTGTTAGAAACAGATCTTGTGGTGGTTGACTAATGGGATTTAGTCTCACACTCTTTTTGGGCCATGATTTTGGGCCCAAACAGATTATATTGTTGCCGGTATATATAAGAGAAAGTGTCCTTCTACTTCAGGTACTTGATTTGTTGTGGAGCTAGAGAGCATGGGACCAAGCTATGACTTGCGATGTTGAGGAGTTGTTTACTTGCTTTCTTTTGTACTTTGGTTTTGTACTATTTTATTTCAGCATTGTGATTTGTTTGGTTGATTTCCTATAAATATGTTTCATGCATCATTAATATATATATATGTGTGCTCTAATTTATTATTTCCATTCTTCCACTGTTTACTTTTTTATGGATTATTCCTTCTTCCGCTATAACTATTTGTTTTACTTTCTTTGTGTTACTCTTACAATGAGGGAATAGTTTCCCCACTATCACACCCAAGGCCCTCACTGCTAGTCGGCAGCCTTTGGCATTCGGGGAAATGCGATTGAGGCTATGTGACCAACCGGGTACGGGGTACCTCTGGGTGGCGTCCGGAACCAGGACGTTATAACTCTGTAAAAAGATGTTGTTCTAAATATATATAAATTGGAAAAGATATTTCCTCCATCCTTATTTGATTAAATCAAAAATTTAATCTTATATTTTTCATATGAAGTAAAATATGGAGGTCTGGTACAGTTTCAATGGATGTAACTATAATAGAGATGCATAAAAAATAAGAGTTTACATAGCAAAGCATTAATTAAAGGGTCAATTGTCGAAGCGTACTTGAAGGAGAAAATTTTAAAATTTTTATCCTACTATTCTTAATATGAATATCCTTCAAAACATAATTTAATGGGTTAAAATGATGGATATTTTTATGATTTCATCTACCATTTATTATCGATATTTAATTATCCTGATATTTTTTTGGTGATGATCATGAATGATAGATTTTAGATGATGAACAACATAGAGCTCATATATATGTTATGATCAATTGTAAATAAATGACATGATTTTCATAGTAAGTACTAATTTTACCTATTTTAAAAAATATTTTTAAATTTAAATTTATATTACTTTTTTTATAGATTATATGATGATCATATCAAAAAACAATTCAAACAGATTACCTCAGAATCTATTGAAGAACATTAATAATGTAATTTTGCCTACTCATTTTAAAGACTGGTAAATTAAATTGTTTACGATTGAACAAATGAAATAAACTTATTATTTTTTGTATTATCTGTTATTATTTTTATTTTTCAAGATATATCAACATGTAAATAACATTGATAGTTGATTATATACATTGAATAAACCATCATCCAAATTAGTTAAATCTTATAATGCATATGTGTTTAATGGATTTCAGTTTCGTACATGCACATATGGTGAATCAAAAACATCAATGAATAGTGGTGTTTATTTAAAAGGATCTAATCACAAAGAAAATAAAGTTTAATATTATGGAATGATGGATGAAATATTTGAGTTATTTTATCTTGGATAGAATTACATAAAAATATTTAAATTTCATTGGTTTGATACCAATCGAGGGTTTCACGTTCATAAATGACATGGAATCAATAACATTAAATATAAAAGTATTATTGCATCAAATAAACTATTTATGTTGGTTCATTAAGTTTTTTATGTAAATTAGTGCATATTTTTGAGAGATTTAATCTTCTAGTGAAGTGTAATAAAAATGAAATCGCATAAAAATCAGTTTATGGAAAATAAAAGTGTTTATGTTAAAGTGAAAACTAGTAAAATATTTCAAGAAAAATCTATAAATGGATATATTACTCAAATATAAATTTATATCGATGATGAGCTATTGAAATTAAGGTACAATGGTGTTGATACTATAGATGATGTAACTAACGAGTTTGAAATAATGATTGATGATAAAATTGAAGCTCTTATGGAAACTGATGATTCTGGGGAGGAAGATGAAGACATCGACATCGATGAATATAAAGATGAAAAATGATGTATTATATTCAAATTATATTCATAATCAATATATATATATTATTTTTTTAATAAATATTTATTATTTTTTTCTATTTGATATATTTACTAAAAATTATTTACAGCTAACATTATTTTATCTTTGTCACTCTCAGATGGATGAAGAGCAGTTTTGTAACACACCAAGATTTTATGGTATGTCCCTTTTTAAAAAAAATTAATATCTTTGATATATTTTGGTGCACACAATCCTAATATTTTAAAATAACACTATGTTTGATAGTGAATACAACATGCAACACCGAGCTTCAATGAACTATGAAATCTTATTTAAATATGACTGTTATAACCTAGTCATTAAATTGGCAGGTACAAATAGTATTAATCAAATTAATAATATATATATATAAAGTACCAACTTATTACAAATTAATTTATTAATTCTTATGAAATAAGTACTCAATTTTTAGTAAAGTTATTTTATGCTTCAGAAATACGTTTTATTCAAAATTGATTTTTATTGAGAAAATATTATAAATAAATTATAGGATGTATATAAATTTTATTTTATAAAAATAATACCATTTTTTAAATTATCATATAAAACTTATCTTAGGGTAAATTTTTTGTATTTTTCTGAAAAGATTTATGTTCCCCTAAATAATGAAAAATATCGATTTTTATTGGAAACTCTATTTTTTGTTTCAACTATTTAAAAAGTTACATTTTATTTTAAAATGGATTAAAAGTAAAATTATTTATATTATATCATTAATAATCAAATTAAGTTCATTAGAATTAATTTCATGGTGGGATTTGGTATAAAATAATTTGTATAATTAAAAGTGGCATTTTTAGGACAAATTTGTTTTTCATTGCGTTTTGCCGGTTTAATTTTAAATAAAATTATGAAATTTTTTTGTTTTAAATTTTGAAAAATGGATTCCATATTTTTATTAAAGGGATAAAATTTAGTAAATATGTCAATTTTTTAACCTTGGTAAATTTTGTTACCACGGTAAAGGGTAAATTGGGTAATTAAAGTAAAAAATAAAATGATAAGGACTAGAAAATCACCCTAACATTTGAATTAATCTTATTATATAAGTATATTTTGTCTTTAACCATAAAATATTCTATTATATGTAATTTTATGGCCATTTGGATGATATTGTGACCTTATTATTATTTTATTTCAAGAAAAGTCAAACATGTCGCACTCTTGTTTTTAATAACTATAATATTTTTAATTTGGGGTAATACAAAATATATGTTAGACTATAAATATTATTTTTAAATATAAAATATTTATATTCCTCATGGAAATTTATTTTTAATTTTAAGGAATAAATAATTAACTTAAACGCTACATAATAATGACGCTGTAATTATTGAAATAATGGAAAAATCGAATGAATGATATTTAAAATATTAAAAGTAATATAATTTGAGATAAATAATATGATCCCTAAATTTTATAAATGATCATGAAATTTTAGGGATATAATAAAAAAATTAATTCTAAGTATTTTCTAGAAATTATTAAATCCAAAGTATTGAATAGTTCTAAAATTTGACAATATTGATATTTTAAAATAAATAATGTTTTATTAAATGATATAAAATTCCTAAAAACTTAGATTTATTAAAATTAATTTTATATACTTAAATAAATCTACCATTTTCCATTTCTGGGTCTTTTTTCATTTTATAGTTACATTATTGACCATTAGAGAGTAGAAAATTTTAATAGTACAGTAATTGTTAAAAGGGTTAACATGATGTTAAAACAAAAAGATAAGGCTAAGACCATGGCCAAAACGAGTCCAAAAATTATTATATGAGATTATTTTGACCCATAATCAAATTATATTTTAAATAAATGATTTTTGATCCATTTTTAATTAAATATTAATTTATATTAATTTAATATTTTGAGAAATCCCAAAGATACCCCTCACTTCAATTATAAAAAGGCACCTCCTTCCTCACTTATTTTCATCAATTTGAGATATATATCTAGACCATAACCTTATCATTCCACTTATAAACATCCTTATATAAGTTATTGAGGTTTTTTACCTTCCAAAATAGCAAACCTAGGTCCCTTAAGAAGATATCTAAAGAGATACCATCAAAGAAGAGGTAATCATCTTTACTGACTCTTTCAAGTTTATTTTTTATTCTAATTATTATTCATGTATTATTTCCATAATAAATTAATAAATCTAGTATAATCAATATATTTATATGTTATTATGATTACAGTACAACCACATTCTAACTCTTTTCCATCCTATGAAAAGTTAAAACAACACTTGTGCATATGTATTGTTTACCATCTCCATGTAGCGGTGTCATTGGTTTTCCATCGCCTCTTTACATGGATTGTTATAAATATGTAAATAATTAATATATATATATATATATATTATGTGAAATAATAATTATTCATTAAATTTTAATTAATCTTTATCTTTCTTTTGTTTCATCCATCAAAAAATGAAAACAGCATTCATGCATACGTACGGCCAACTCTCTCTATGAATAGTGTAATTTGTTTTTCTATCTCTATATTTTATAAATAAATATAATTATCTATATAATTAATATATATGATATTTATACCATAAATAATATTATTTATATAATTTAACTATATATTATTCACAGGAACCATAACTTACATGATAAAACATATATGGGAAAATGAGGCAGTTTACACCCAAAATAAGGGTAATATTGAAATATTTTTTAAGAAATTGGTGATAAGATGATATAAGAGAATTATATATGATATTACTGTACTAGTATAAATTAATATCATGGTTAAAACAATTATACATGATTTTTTAAAACATTTAAAGGAAGTTGAACCTGAGGTGAGGGTTTCTCGTCTCACTTTCACTTCCATGAGATATATATCATATTCACCACTTATTTATTTTTTATGGAGTATATAAAACCACTTTGATATATTATATCATTAATAACTTTGTATTAATGGTATTTAAAATTTTATTTGAAGTTATTTTTTTATGGGGCTTATGAATCAAAAGACACCCCAGTGGTAAGGATTGATTTTGCAATCTCATTATTATTCGGGATTTCTTATTTTTAAGTCTCAATTGAGGATATTTTTGTTCTGTGTCCATTTTTTCTAAAAAATGTTTTTAAAAATGTTTTTAATATTCTCTAATGATTTTTAAATTCATTTTTTCCCTTGTTTTACTTTTTAAAAAAAATTAAAAGAAATATTTCTATTGTTTTTCGAATAAGGTATTTTTCAGATTTTCTTACAAGTGTGAAAATAATGTTTTTTAAATTACATGGAATGAATATAATTTCCTTATATCATAATACCTAAATGTTTTTAAGATTCCTTTACAATTTTAAAATGTTTTTTTTTAAACAAAATTATTTCTTTACTACGTGTGCGGATTTTATATTTTCAAAATGATTTTCAAAGTAAAAATGGTATTTTCCTCAAGAACCATTCTAGTAGTCTCCTTAAAGTATTTTCATATATAAAAAAGTAATTTTTTGAATCTTATCTTTAGTATGTACTCAAATAATTCCATTCATCATATTTCTTTTGATAAATTATGATCAGTATTACTGGGGAAAGTATTGATATTCCATATGACTAATTCTTACAATATGGATAGTTGTTGATTTTGTCAAGGAATGTTGATTAGGTTGTGTTATTTATTCATATGAGGAATAAATTGGACTTAGTAAGTGATTGGAGGGGCCTGTTATAGCCCCTCAATACATTAGTAAGACTTATTAGGCAAACTGTCTTGGGTATTGGTTGAGGCCTTACTCATTTATCTAAGATGTCTTATCATAAGGCCTTGACGGTATGGTTATGATGTTTGGAATTATACATTACTTCACTATGTGATTAGTCATTTATTTCCATGAGATTATTCAATTAGTTATAATATCCATGGAAAATTGTTAAGCTCATGTGATTACATATATGGAATTAATTGATAATTATTTATTCCTTCCATATTATGTTCAAATTATTGATTAAATGGAATGTCTTTTAGTTATTTACCTTTACATATTGCTTATTGTTATTTATTTATGATATATTCTACTATACACATACACTTATTGAGCATTATAGTTCACACCTTTCTTATTCTTCCTTTATTTTGGGTTTCAAAAGGTTTATTATGATTGATATGCAGGGATATGCTAAAGGGAATAATGGTGTACTCAAAAAATAATATGTTTTGTTTTATGTTTTCCATTTTAATATGAAATTAAATTATATATATATTTTACCAAAACTATTATACTATTTAATCCTTCGATATGTGACTCCTTTTATATAGTTCCAATTCAATAAAGTAACCACCAACTCTGGGATACCAGAGTTGGGATTTTTATAGATAGTATCATGTGAAGTTTAATAGAAACCCTGGAAACTATATTTAAAAAATCATAGATTAGAGAATGATACCCTATGATATAATTTGGAAATATTATCAAAGAAACAAATCTTATGATTTTGAGATCATTCAAACCTAAATTTTCAATTTTCAATTTACGTTAAGTGTTTTACTAGTTTTGATATTATACATTATGTTTCATAATGTTATTATTTAATCTAGTGTATTCAAATTTTTTGAAATGGAGCTTGGATGAAGTAATATAAATAGTATAAATGCATGTAATCCATATATATACTAACCTCCTATGCAAGATAATGAAAATGGATCTGGGGTTATACCTGGAGTTACAGCCGGAGCTTAATAAATTATAACTATATTGGGACAGCTAACTCAGGTTATGAAAAATAACATTTTCCATATGAAACAGTCTGTAGATTCACACCATAGTGTAACAATGTTAGACTGATCAAGGCATCAACAACCTCCATCATTCAATGTAACTACAAATCCATTTGTGTATGAGTAGTGGATAAGTTCCTTAGAGAAGATATTTCTTACTATAGTAAGTAATTAAAGGGATAAGGTTGACATGGAAATTTATCATCTATCAGGGAATGCATATCAATGGTGGTCATTGATTCAAAAAACTAAGGATGTGGATGAAATAAAAAACATTTAATGGAGGTATTTTAAGTAAATTTTATTGGAAAAATATTTTCATCAATAAAAAAAATCATACATGGATAAAAATTACCAAGTCTAAGACAAAATGAAGAATAAAATGTTGGTAAGTATGAAGCTAACTTTTCAAGGTTAGCCAGGCATGTTGTGAACTATGTACATAATACAAGGAGTAATATTGATCATTTATTTTATGTTATTAAACCAATCCTTTTAAGGGAAAATTTATCAAAAACATTCTCATAATTTGAGATATAGTATCTTATTCTATCAAGGTAGAGATAATTCTCCAAGACTTGTGGTTCTGAAGGAAAGTCAGAGAAGAAGAGGGAAAAAAAGTAGAAATTGGATAAGGGGAGAAAATAAAGAATTATTTTCCCACATGTCATAATTGTGGAAAGAAACACCCTAATACTTTCTTAAAGGGAATGGGAGTTTTCTACAATTGTATAGAGAAATACCACCTGGATCATAATTTCAAGGGAAATAAAAAAGTTGTTAATGTGCAATGCTTCAACTGTAAAGAGATGGGGTACGATGCAAATGAATTCACAAATCATCAAGGGAATATAACTCAAAATAAAAAAGGGATCAAGGACAATCTTATGCTATTAGTACAGTAAAAATGGAATGATTAAAGTACTTGTGTATTTTGATTTAATAATTATGTTTTAGGATTATTTTATCAATGATATTATGGTTATAAAAATTATGAAATGTATAAGGATTGTACGACAATAATTTTTCATTGAGGATTTAAAAGTATAGTTTTAAAGGTATCAATAACCAAGAAAATTGATTAGTGGTAAGGTAGTATTTTTTATGAATACATGAAATAAAAGGAAAGACAACCCTAATATATTATTGTTTTTGAGATGTAAGTAAATGTGGTAGTATTAGTGACCTTTAAAATGGTTATTGATTTAATTGATGATGGTGTTTACTACATTTATATATTTATAGAATATATTCGATAACATGAAATTTTATTTTTAGAAACATTCATGTTTTCATTAAGGTTTTATAGTGATCTCCATGTTTTAGGGGAATATATGATCAAGGTTTTTACATGTCACATTAAGAGAAGCTTTATATAGGAATTAATGATAATTTTATATTGTAAATTTAGTGACCATATTCTTAAATTTTTGGATTATTTTTAATTTGGTCACACATATTTTAGAGGGGGATTAAGATTAAAAACTTATTGAATGGGTTAAGTTTAACTTTTGATATTATTATTTTTTTTGTTAAAGTATAATTTATCATATTAGATAACCTATGAAAACAATTTTGTCATTGGTAAATATTTAGAGGGTGAAGGAATGATTTACGGATCTTTTGATTCATTAAAAGTGCTTCAGAAATTAAAAAATCATAACAAATATCCATTTCCTAGCATTAGAGATGAAGTGGAAATTGATCAAATTATAACTTAAGGATGAGATTATTCTTAAGACATGGAAAGAATCAAGAATCTTTATTTTATCAAGTGATTTATCTAGATATTAAAATAATCCCTCAACTTTAGAATAAGGAACTTGAAATAAAAATGTTACCCATTTTATTTTCATACAAAAAAATTAGTGGCATTTTAACCCATCATAGAATTACTGTTTTTTGTGGTTAACTGTCTCATGACCATGTTCTCTATCACTTTATATTAATCCTTAGATATTAGTTTTCTATTCCATGTACATATTTTCACTTCCCAACTAAGTTCTATAATTATCAAACCTAGTTTTGTGATGAAATTTGTATTTACTTTTTCTTATTTTTAAGAGGAATTTTTATTAACCCTTTTTATGATGTGGGTCTTAAACAATATATTTTTTAAATTACAAACCCTTAATTACCAAACACAAGTTCAAATTGTGAGGACGTAATTTATTGAAGGGAGAGAAAGCAACACCCCAATAATTTTTGGTATGTCTCTTTTAATAAATTTAACATATTTGATATACTTTTGTGCACACAAACGTATGATTTTAAATGAACACTATGTTCGATGGGGTATAAAACATGAAACACTAAGCTCCAACAAACCACAAAATATTATTTAAATATAAATATCATAACCTAGCCATGAAATTGGTGGGTAAAAATGGTATTAAATAAATCATTGAATATATATATATATAAAGGACATACTTAGTACAAATTTATTGATTAATTCATATGAAATAAGTACTCAATTTTCAGTAAAGTAATTTTATGCTACAGAAATGTGTTTTCTTCCAAAATGATTTTTATTGAGCAAATATTATAATTAAATTATGGAATGTATATAAATTTTATTTTATAAAAATAAGATTATTTTTAAAATAATCATATCAAAATTATATTAGAGTAAAATTTTTATATTTTTCTAAAAAGATTTATTTTCCACTGAATAGTGAAAAATGCCGATTTTTATTAGAAACTATATTTTTTATTTCAACCATTTAAAAAGTTAAATTTTATTTTAAAATGGTTTAAAAGTAAAATTAGTAATATTATATTATGAATAATCCAATTAAATTCATTTTAATCAATTTCATGGTTTAATTTGGTATAAAAGCATTTTTATACTTCAAACGGGCAATTTTCTAAAAACCTACTTTTTGTTGCATTTTGACTATTTAATTTTAAATTAAATTATGATAATTATATATTTTGAATTTTTAAAAAAATATTCCATATTTGTATTCATAATTTATAAATTTATTAAATATGTCTCTTTTATTTTTTGTCAAAATAAATAGTAACCTTTGTAGTTTTTATTGTCACGGTAAAGGGTAAATCAGGTAATTAAAGTAAAAAATAAAATGATAAGAACTAAAAAATGACCCTAAAACTTTCATTAATATTATTATATGAGTTAATTTTGTCCCTAATCATCCAGGATTTGGTTATATGCCATTTTTTTGGTCATTTGTATGAGATTTTTACCTTATTAGTATTTTATTTCAAGAAAGGTCAAACTCGTCACACTCTTGTTTTTAATAAATATCATACTTTTAATATAAGATTATATAGATGTTATGTTTGAGTATAAATAGAATTTTAAAATATAAAATATAAATATTCATCGTGATAATTTATTTTTCATTTTTAGAGAAGAAATAATTACCTTAAATGCTTACACAACAACGACGTAGTAATTATCCAATTAATGGAAAAATAAAATAAATGATATTTAAAATATTAAAAGTAATGTAATTTTTGATAAATATGATACATGAATTTTATATATTACCATTACATGTTAGGTATATGATAAAAAAATTCTAATCATAAGTATTGTATTGATATTATTAAAGTCAATGTAATGAATAGTTCTAAAAATTGACAATATTGATATTTTATAATAAATAATATTTTATAAAATGATATAAAATTAAAAAAAATATTCAATTCATTAAAATTAATTTGAAAAGGTAAATTAAATATACCATTTTATGGTTATTTTTTTATTTTATAGTAACATTATTGACCCTCAAAGAGTAGAAAAAATTAATAGTACGGTAATTGTCAAAAGGGGTAACAGGAGGTTAAAACAAAAAGAAAACGGTAAAACCATGACCTAAACTTGTAAAAAAATTATTTTATGATATTATTTATACCCTTAATAATATTATATTTAAAATAATTGATATTTTATCCATTTTTAATTGAATATTAATTTATATTAATTTAATATTTTGAGAAATTTTGAAGATACCCATCATTTTAATTATAAAAGGGATCCTCCTACCCCACTTCTTTACATCACTTTAAGCTATATAGATCGACCAAACCCTAAAAATTAGTCTTCTAAAAAACCTTATTCAATTTATTTAGGTTCTTTCCCTATAAAAATATCAACCATAGGTCCCTTAAGAATAGATCTAAAGGGAGACCACCGAAGAAGAGGTAATCATCTTTACCAACTCTTTTAAGTTTATTTCTTCCTCTACTTCATATTCATGTATTTTTACATCAAAAATTAATAAATATAGTATAATTAATATATTTATATGTCATTTTTATTTTTTCAAAACCATATTCCATCTCTTTTCCATCCTATGAAAAATGAAATCATCACTCGTGCGTACATACGACTTATCGTCTTCATATACCGGTGTAATTAATTTTTCATAACCACTTCACATGGATGGTTATAAAGATGTAAATGATGAATATCTATGATATATAAGACATAATAATGATTCTATAAAGGTTAATTATTCTTTATTTTTCTTTTGTTCCATCCATCGAAAAATGAAAACAGCGTTCATGCGTATGTACGAACTACTGTCTCCAGAAACGGTGTAACTCATTTTTCTATCTCTATATTTTATGGATGAATATAATTATCTATATATTTAATATATATCATATTTATATCATAAATAATATTATGTATATGATGAAACTATATACTATTCATAAGAACTGGAACTTATATGACAAAACATGTCTGCAAAAATGAGGTAGTTAACACCTAGAACAAGGATAATAATGAAATATTATTAAAAAATGAGTGATAATATGATATAATAGGATCATATATGATATTATGGTTCATATATAAATTAATAAAATTTTAAAACTATTATAAAAGAGGATCAAATGCATCTGATGTAAGTCAAACCTAAGGTAAGGGTTTCTCGTATCACTTTTACTTCAGTGAGATATATTTCATATTCATCACTTATTTCTTTTGTGTGGTGTATATGAAACCCCTTTGATATATCATATCATGAATAAATTGTTATTCATGGTATTTAAAATTTAATTTTAAGTTATTTATTTAATGAGTCTTATGAATCAAAAGACACCCAAGGTGTAAGTGTTTATTTCACAATCTCATCATTATTTGGGATTGTTTATTTTTAAGTCTCAGTTGATGATATTTCTATTCCATGTATATGTTTTCAAAAAAATATTTTAAAAAATGATTTTACTATCCTAAAATGATTATTTAAAGTCCTTTTTACCCTAGTTTGACTTTTTACAAAAAAAAATTAAAGAAATGTTCCTATCATATTCTAAACAATATACTTTTTGAATTTTCTTACAGAAGTGTGAAAAGAATATTTTTTTAACTTACACAGCATGAATAGAATTTCCCACTATCATGATACCTCAATGTTCTAAAGCTTCCTTAACAATTTTAAAATGTTCTTTTCAAATAAAATTATTTTTTTATTATGTGTGTAGTTTTTATATTTTAAAAATAATTTTCAAAGTAAGAAATGGTATTTTCCTCAAGAACCATTCCAGTAATATCATTAAAGTATTTTCATATATGTAAACATCCTTTTTTGAATCTTATATTTAGGAGTTACTCTAATAATATTATTCATCATATTTCTTTGTATGGCTTATGATCAACTTTACTAAGGAATGTATTGATATTTTGTATGACTAATTCTTCCAATGTGGATAGTTATTGATATTTTTAAGGCATGTTGATTAATTTGTGTCATTTATTCATATAAACAATGCATTGGAGTTGGTAAGTGATGGGAGGGGCCCGCTATATCCCCTTGATTCATCGGTAGGCTTCATGAGATAAACTAACTTGAGTGTTGGCTAAGGCCTTACCCATCTATGTAAGATTTCATGACATGAGGCCTTGATAGTATAATTATGATGTCCAACATTATGCATTCACTCATTATGAGATTATTCATTAATATTGATGTGATTATTCAGTTAGTTAGAATATCCATGAAAAAATTTCAAGCTCATTTTATTACATATATAGAATTATTTGATCATTGTTTATTCCTACCATATTATTTTCAAGTTATTAATTAAATTGAATGTGTTTTAGATATTTACCTTGCAATATTATTTATTATTATTTATTCATGATATATTCCTCTATATGCATACCCTTGTTGAGCATTATATCACCCCTTTCTTATGTGTCCTTTCTCTAGGATTCCAGAAAGTGTATTATGATCGATATGTAGGGATATTCTATAGAGAATAATAGTGTACTCAAAAAATACTATATGGTATTTTATTTTTTCAATTGTAATGTGAAATTCAATTATATATCTAGTTTATCGAGACTAATAAACCATTTGGTCCTTTGGAATGTGATTCCTTGTATCTAGTGCCAATATAATAAAGTAACCACCAACTATGGGATACTGGATTTGGGGTATTTGTGGTAGGTATCATAGGTATTTTAGTAGAAATGTTGGGAACTAAATTTAGGAAAAAATATATTAAAGAACGATAACCTATAATGGAATTTTTAAATATTCCAAAAGAAACCAAGAATGTGATTAGAGGTAATTTAAACTTAAACTTTCAATTTACATTAAGTGTTTCTATAGTTTTAATATTATACATTTTCTATAATGTTATGATCTAATCTAGTGTATGATATTTTTTAGAAAGGGCTCTTAGTGAAAGGAATGTAAATCATATCAATGTGTGTGATCCATGTAGAGATTTCCCTCTTGTTAAAGATAATTAAGCTAGATATGGGGCTACAACTAGAGTTGTTGTTGAAGATGGAGCTAAAAAAATTATAACTATATTAGGATATCTGAATCAGGTTATGAGGAATAACCTTGTCCATATGGAATAGTCTACTGATTCATAATACAATATAACAATGTTAAATCGCTTCATGCATCAACAACCTTCATCATTCTATGGAAATATGAATCCATTTGTATATAAAGAAATGTATAAGTTCCATAAAGAAGATGTTAATTAATTTGGGAAGTAATGAAACGGAGAGGGTTTCCATGCAAGTTTATTTCATCTCAAGGGATGCAGATCAACGGGGCTTATTGATTCAAAACACTAAGGATGTGGAAGAAATACAAAGCATGGAATGGAAGGGTTTTAAGGAACTTTTCTTAGAAAAATATTTTCCTCAAGAACATCGAGAGGATATGGAGAGACAGTTCTTGAGTCTAATACAGAAGAAGAATAAAATGTTGAAAATTATTAAGCTAACTTTAAAATGTTAGTCAGGAATGTTGTAGACTATGTAAGTAATCCAAAGCATAAGATTAACCACTGTATTTGATGGGATTAAACCAATCATTTGAAGGAAACTGGTCTCCCAAACATTATCATCATATGAGGATATAATATCTTGTGTTATAAATATATAGAAATAATTCTCCAAGTCTTTTGGTTATAAAGGAAATCAATAGAAGAAGATGATGGAAGAGAAAAAAATGGATAAGGGTAAGAAAAAAAAGAAGGATTTCCCTAAATGTAATAATTTTCAAAACAAACACCCTGGTACTTTCTTTAATAGAATGGTAGTTTACTATAGGTGTGGAAAGAAAGGCCACTAGAATCTTGATTGTAAAGGAAAAAAATAATTTGTCAGTGTGAAATTCTTCAACTGTAAGGAGATGGGGCACTATGAAAATAAATGCCCAAAGCATCAAGGGAATATAAATATAAATAAGAAAAGGGATCAGGGACAATCTTATGTTATAGATACATCCAAAGTGTAATGATTAAAGTACTTGTGTATTTAGATTCAAGAATTATGTAATATGAGTATTTTATCAATGATATTTTGGTTATAAGAATTATGAAATGTATAAGGAATGTACTGTAGTACTTTTTATTTAAAGATTTGAAATTATATGTTGAATGGTATTAATAACCAAGAAAATTGATTAATGTTAAATTATTATTTTTGAAGAATACCTAAAAAAAAGGGAAATATAGCCCTAATATATTCTTGATGTTGAGACGGAAGTAAATGGGATAGTATTGGTGACCTTGAAAATGGTTAGTAATTTGATTCGTGATGGGGATTTCTATATTTTTTGGAATTATAGAATATATTTGATAACCTTAGATTTTAATTTTGGAAGAATTCATGTTTTCATTAAGGTTTTATGGTGATCATCATGTTTTAGGATAATATATGATCAAGGTATTTACATGTGACATTAAGAGATACATTATATAAGGATTAATGATAAGATGATATTAGAAATTTAGTGACCATATTCCTTAATTTTTGGATTTTTTGAATTTGGTTAGACATATTTTAGAGGATCCTTCAGATTGAAAACATTTGGAAAGGATGAATTTGAACTTGGGATATTATTTTTTAAGGATAAAGTATGATTTATTATATTGGATCACCCCGTGTTAACCATTTTGGCATTGGTAAATATTTAGAGGCCAAAGGAATGATTTATGGGTCTTTTAATTCATTAAAAGTTTCATCTCAAATAACAATTTCCTAAAATAAGATATGAATTGTAAATAGATCAAAGCACAACCAAAGTATGATATTATGCTTACAACATAAAAAAAATCAAGTCTATTTTATTGAGTGTTTTATCTAGATAGTAAAATAATCCCTCAACTTTAGAAAAAGGACTTTAAAATAAAAACATTATTTGTTTACATTTATTACCAAGAAATCAATGGAATTTTAACCCATCACGTAATTATGGTTTTGGGATGCTTAACTATATCATGATCATGTTCTCTATCACTCTCTATCAATCCTTGCATGTTAGTTTTCTCTTCCATGTCCATGTTTTAACTTCCCACCTAAGTTCTCCAATTTAAAAACCTAGTTTTGACATGACCTTTTTATTTCTTTTTCTTTGTTTTTAAGATTAAGTATTATTAAACCATTTTAAGATGTGGTTTTTAAACAAAGAAATTTTTAAATTTTGAACCCTTAATTATCAAACACAAGTTCAAATTGTGAGGATGTAAATTATTAAAGGGGGGGATTTAACACCCCAAGATTTTATGGTATGTATCTTTAAAATAGTTAACACCTTGAGATTTTATGGTATGTATCTTTAAAATAAATTTAATCTCTTCTATATCCTGTGTTATATGAAACCCTGAGATTTTAAAAGAACACTATATTCAATAGTGTATATAAAACGCAACACCAAGCTTCAAAAAACCATGAAATATTATTTAAATATGACTGTTACAACCTAGTCGTTAAATTGATGATTATGTATAGTATGAATCAAATTATGAAACATATAAATATATAAAGGACCTATATAGTGAAATTATATTGATTAATTCTTATGAAATAAGTACTCAATTTTCAGTAAAGTTGTTTTGTGCTTCAGAAATACGTTTTATTCAAAAATGATTTTTATTGAGAAAATATTATAATTAAATTATGGAATGTATATAAATTGTATTTTATAAAAATAATTTCATTCTTAAAATCATCATATAAAAAATATATTATGATAAAAAATTTATATTTTTCTAAAAATATTTATTTTCCACTGAATAGTGAAAAATACCAATTTTTGTTGAAAACATTATTTTTTGTTTCAACCATTTGAAAGGTTCTATTTTAATTTAAAATGTTTTTAAATTAAAATTAGTTACATTATATTATAAATAATTTAATTAAGTTCATTGGAAACAATTTCACAGTTTAATTTGGTATAAAAGTATTTTTATACTTAAAAAGGATATTATTTTGAAAAAACTATTTTTCATTGTGTTTTGCTAGTTTAATTTTAAATTAAATTATGCCACTTATGTGCTTTGAATTTTGAATAATGGGTTTAATTTTTTTATTCATGAGGTATATATTTAGTGAATAGGTCTCATTTATTTTTGGTCAATATGAATAGTAACCTTGGTAATTTTTGTTATCAAAGTAAAGGGTAAATAGGGTAATTAAAGTTAGAAATAAAATTATAAGGACTAAAAAATGACCCTAAAACTTGTAGTAATCTTATTGTATAAGCCTATTTCATCCATACTTATCTAATATTCAGTTATATGACATTTTTATGGTGATTTGGATGAGAATATGGCCTTATTAGTATTTTTTTCTAAAAAAGTCTAACATGTCACACACTTGTTTTTAATTACTATAATATATTTAATATGGGGTTATCTAAAAGATATTTTTAACTATAAATATTATTTTAAAATATAAAAATATTCAACTTCATCACAGTAAATTATTTTTAATTTTTAGTGAATAAATAATTATCATAGGTGCTTACACAATGTGGATGACGTTGATACAGTAATTATTCAATGAATGGAAAAATAAAATAAATGATATTTAAAATATTAAAAGTAATGTAATTTGAGATAAATAATGTGATCCATGAATTTTCTAGATGTCCATGACATGTTAGGGATATAATAAAATATTTTGTTCTAATTATAAGTATTATCTTGATATTATTAAAGTCAAAGCAATGAATAGTTCTAAAAATTGGCAATCACTACTATAAAACAGACCTTTAAGAGCATTTTCATTTATCAGTGCTAGGAAAAAGTACTGATAAATATGTCCTTTATCAGTGCTTTTATTTAATGATGATAAAAGGTTCCCTTTATTAGCGTTTTATTTTTATCGCTGATAATAGGTACCCTTTATGAGCACTTTATTTTTAGCACTGATAAAGGGTAGCCTTTAGCAGTGCTCTTTTATCGTCGATAAAGGTCTAGAATAAAATTAAATAATTAAAAAAATAAAAAATAAAAAATATTAATAATTTTAGTAATTAAATAATTGTTGATAAAAATGAATAAATTGAATATACATATATATAAATTATAAATATTAATAAACAGTATCTATTAAAAATATAGATATGTAAAATGAATAAAATTAAATATTTAAAAAATTAAAAATTAAAAATGAGTAAACCAAGAAAAATATTAAACATTTTATTAATTAAATAATTACTGATAAAAATGAATAAATTTAATATACATATATATAGATTATAAATATTAAAAAATAGCATATATTAAATATAGATATATAAAATAAATAAATTATAATAATTAAACAAAAATAATAAAAATGAAGAAATTAAAGAATTATTTAAAAATTTGTTAATGAAACAATTATTCATAAAAATGAATAAGTTTAATATATATATATATATTAATTATAAATAGTAACAAATAATATATTATAAATATAAATATATAGAAAATGAATAAAATGTAATAATTAAAAACATATTAATGTTAAGTTCATTTTCAATGTTATTTGATTTTTCAATTTAACATATATCAAACGTGTGTTACATTAATTTCACATACATATACGTAATTAATGCATTTTTATATACGATTCATACATATAAATATTTACGCAATTAATGAAATCTTATATAGAAACACATACACCTAATATTTAAGTAATTTATTCAAATTTAAATATATTTTAGAATTTCATTATAACAGGATACATTTAATATATTATGTTTTTAATTGTTTAATTTTACTTATTTATTTTTAATATTATTAAATTTTGGTATTATTTATTCACTATTAATATTTTTTATTTTTTATTTTTAATTTTTTATTTTTAATTTTTTTTAATTTTTTTTTTATTTTTTTAAATTTTTTTAAATTTTTTTTATTTTTTTATTTTGAATTTAATCATTTTCTATTATTTATTTATATATATTTATTTACTATGTTTTAGTATTTTTAATATGTATTCATCTTTACTTCAATATATATCCATGTTTTTTAATAATTTACAATTAATTATTAAAACTTATCCATTTTTTCGATATTTTTAAAGTGCAATCATTTTTAATTATTCAATTTCAATCATTTTTAAAATACATGTATTTTAGATTATATATTCATTAATAATGTTAAAAATATATTTGTAAATAAATATTTATAAATAAATATATTTATAAATGTATATTTGCTATATTTATAAATTTAAATATTTATAATTATTGTAAATTAATAAATATTATTTTGTAAAAAAGTATTTATATAATTATAAATAAACAATTACATATATTTAATAATTATAAAATTATAATACATTTATTTAAATAATGAATATACTATATTTATTTTTATTTTTATTTTTATTTTTATTTTTATTTTTATTTTTTATTTTTATTTTTATTTATTTATTATATATATAATTATATAAATATATATAATGATATAAATATATAAATATTATTTTTTAGAAGTATTTATTTATTTATAAATAAAGAATTGTATATTTAAATAATTATAAAGTTTTAATAAATATATTTAAATAATGAATATATTTACTATATTTATATTTATATTTATATTTATATTTATATTTATATTTATATTTATATTTATATTTATATTTATATTTATATTTATATTTATATTTATATTATATTTATATTTATATTTATATTTATATTTATATTTATATTTATATTTATATTTATATTTATATTTATTTATTAAATATATATTTATATATATATAATTATATAAATATATATTATGATATAAATATATTTATAATTATAAAATTATAATAAATATATTTAAATAATGAATATAGTTAAAATATTTATATTTATATATATTTATTAAAAATATATATATAATTATATAAATATATATAATTATATAAATATATATAATTATATAAATATATTTAAAAATATATTTATTTATAAATATATTTATAAATGTATATTTACTATATAATTAAATTATATTTTTATAATTATAAATAAAAAATGTAATTTTTTTAAAAAAAAGTATTTATGTAATTATAAATAAATAATTATATATTTAAATAATTATAAAATTATAATAAATATATATATAATTATATAAATTTATTTACAAATTTATTTATTTATAATTATAATTATAAATCCATTATCAGCACTATTTTATGCTGATAAAGATAGTGGTTTGTCAGTGTTAAAAAAGTGCTGATAAAAGGCATCTTTACCTGCGGTAAAACTTTATTGCTGATAAAGCTTGATCTTTATTACTGCTAAAACAGCACTGATAAATATTTCTTTTATCATCGCTTATCAATTTTACACTAATAAAATGGATCTTTATCAGTTATTTTTTGCAAGCACTGATAAAAGTGTCCACAATCTATTTAAAAGAACCTTAACCGCGACTAATTCAGTTGTGATTCTCAATCTCTCGTGAAACGTATCTGTTGCCAACACTCCTCTTCTCCATTCACTCAAATGAATCAAGTCTAGAATCCAAGGTATGTAATTTTCTCCTTTTCCTCTCTCATTGATTTCTTGTTTAGGTTCCACATTTGTCATTTTTACGTGTTCCTAACCATGATGAACCCTATATCTCATCTCTCTCTCTCACACTTACCTATACCTACACAACACCACCCATACTCTATAAAATCATTCCAACTTCATACCAGACCACTGCGAATTACATCTCCATCCACTGTTGTGACTGCAAAAAACTAGGTGGGGGATGGTATCCATAATCTCTCTATATTTTATGTGCAGTGTAAAATTATCATACTTGGGTCTTCACTACATAAATAGAAGTAACCAGATATATAAAGATAACTATAGTGACCCTTCTTTTCTTACATTACTTTTACATCATTTTAATGATAAACAAGATAAAATTGTTACACAAATAGGATCCAAAGGTTTAGTGTCTTGGGAAAACTAGGACCAAACATAACTTTTACAACATAAACATTCATTTAATTCCTTCTTATCTAGATTCTCATTGGCTATTGAATTCTCCTAAGTACAAGTAGTCAGCTGAGGATATACATCAAAAATGGGTGAGCTAAATTCCCAGTAAGAGGATAGATAATAACATTAAACAATATAACATGGGATAAGCATAATCATTATCATCATAACGTAGACATAGGATCATAATCATGAGAGGAAATATTAAGAAAAGACTTGTAATGTGGAAATTCATAAAAATGAAACATCATGTCTTAGTGGTTAACAACCACACATAGTTTTTAACAAATCTAGCATCATGTTCATGCATATTTCACTTTACTCATGAGGTTCTTTACATTACTCAATGCATTGGAGTGCTATATAATTTTGGGTGCACCTGTCACGTCACAAAATTTACATTATCATGCATGACACATAGAATATATATCAATATTTAACATATAGTAACCCATGTAAAGGAATGGGTTTCATTTCATAATCATATATTCAAAAACTTAGGGTTCCCAAATGAAAGAGGGAATATCATACTTGATACAAGAATCATCAACCTTGAGTGAGAAGTAAAATGTGTGTTTTTGAAAGAAGAGTTCTTTTAGAAAACATTATATTTCACATAAACTCTAGTGGAAAATATGTATATCCCAGAAAAGGTAATATGATGATGAAGAAATGATTTTTAAGGAATAACCATATTTAAAATGGAGTGAAAGAGGGAAAACCTGAAGAAAGAAAGTTGGGTTTGAGAATTCCTCTTACCTTGTATCTAAACGCATTATACACTTTAATGTCCCTTATAATGACATTATATTCTTTAATTAGTAATTAAAAAACCTTTTATATGTGAATATGGTTCATTATGGTTTCATTAAGTTCTTTTATGTTTCTTTGGATGAGTTATAGAGTTTAAATTCATTGTTTGGAAGTGTTCTTTTTCTTAGTTTTTGTGAATGGTTCACCGGTTTACATGAATGGAAGTTCATGTAGAACATGGATAAATATCCAGAATTTTTATTAAATTTTATTAATGATCTTATAGGATTTTGAAAGATCTTATAATGAATTATGTTATATACCATGTGGATGAATCATTAGTTAAAATTTAATGATGATCGTTTTAGGTTAATTTGGGCGGATTTTAGATCACAACAAACATGTTTTGTTTTATCATTTAGTATTATGTATAAAATTTATTTCCAGAACATAAAAGGTGTTACAACATACATATTAAAATATTTTTTCAACCATTTAATGGTTTTATTTATATCCTTTAAGGAGTTGGAGTAAAATGGAAATGCATCGCCCATGATGTAGGTAAATTAACACATCTCGGGTAATAATTTCATTTTTATAAACAAAGAGAGATAGGGAGTAGTATAATGAATAATCTTCCATTAATATGATATAATACCATTATATCAATCACAATGGATTTATCATGACATTTTGATAAAATAATTTTAGGATAACAGAAGAAAATAAATGAAATTTAAAAGGAATTTGAAAGAAAAGAGATAGAGAAATTACATATTGAATATATCTTCTTTGAGAGCCCCTTTAGGGAAGAGGTTTTTGTTTTTTTATGAGAACAAGGGCTGAAGTACGTGGGGAATTATATTGGGAAGATATTTAAGCATAATTTGGAGTATGCACAAGTCTTGAGAGGTGTGAGTAAATGAGGTTGTGGGGTGGTATTTATAGTGGAGGGGAGAGGGGTTTTCCCAATATTATATTCATTAATTTATTATTTCTCCACAAGAAAAGTAGTGAGGATTATTGTGACTAAAAATAGTAATAAGTGCATGTTAATTTTAAATGATGTCCATTTACATCATCCATGACTCAAGCATGATGTAAAAATTCATTTATTTATCATATTTTGTAAATTATCGAATTTCACTGTTCACCAAAAATTCAAGTACTTTAGAAAAATACCAAAAATTCACCCTAACCATTTTTCAACGTGTAGAATTAAAAAATGAACTCCATTTTATTAAAATAATTGTCTAAATATTATTAATTTAATTTTTAATTAAAATCATAATTTACTTGAAAAATATATATTTTAAAATTAAAAAATGCCTTTCTAACACTTTGAAAAATTAATTAAGGTCTTATAAAATTATCATATAATCCTAAGAAATATAAATACTAGCTTAATAATACATTTTATGAAAATAAATTTTCATTTTAATTATTAAATTAATCATTAAATATTCATGACTTATAAAAATACCACCACTATAATGTAATTATATCATATTGTCACTTATAGGATGGATAAACTTTATTTATACTATCATTGGTAAGGTTCCTATTCACTTGTCTAATTTACTATTCATAAGGGACATATTAATATTCATAATGGTATTTTACTATTAATAATTTTATGTTACTATTCACCAAAAATTTAAGTTTTTCTTATCATACATCAAACATCTTACTGATCGCAACCGTGTAAGTCAGATTTTTGAAATTCAAAACACAGAAGTGGAAATTTATGTTTAAAGGTCAAATAGTAGTTCATTTAAGAATAATGTGGCATTGTGTTTCCTAATGTGATTTTATGTGATTAATACATTACTACAATAAGGTTTAAATTGCATTGATAAAAGTTTGGGTTGTTACATTCTTCCCCCCTTTTTAAATTTCTCCCTTAAAATTTCATTTTACAAAAACAGGTGAAGGTACTTCTCCTTCATCGCATCCTCTAGTTCCCAAGTTTCTTCATCATACTTATGGTTCCTCCACAACACTTTTACAAGGTGGGCTATCTTTTTGCGTATAACCTTATCTCTCTAATCCAAAAATTTTATTGGTTACTCCTTATAAGGGAGACCATCTTCCAGTTGCACCACCTCTGAGGTCAGTATATGTGAGGGGTCTGGTATGTACTACCTCAGGAGTGATATGTGAAACACATCCTAAACATGAGGCATATTTGGTAAAAGTTCAATCTAATAGGTCATGGCTCATATACGGTCAAGGATCTCAAGGGGACAATGTACCTTGGACTTAGCTTCCCTTTATTTCCAAACCGTATGACTCTCTTCCATAGAGATATCCGAAGGAAGACTTTATCTCCAACATCAAACTCCAAGTCCCTTATACGGTTTCCATCATAACTCTTTTTCTGACTCTAAGAAGATTTGATATACTACTGGATGACTTGGACCTTCTCTACCATCTCTTGCGTAAGATCAGGTTCAAGTAGCTTTCTTTCTCCAACTTTATCCCAACAGGTTGGAGTTCTACATCACTTTTCATACATATCTTCATATGGAGCCATATGAATACTCGAGTGGAAGATGTTATTTTATAATAACTCAACCAAAGGGAGATGTTTATCCCATCCAACTTTGAATTCTAATTAACGGGCTCTTAGTATATCTTTGAGCGTTTGAATATTCCTTTTAGATTGGCCATCAGTTTGGGGGTGATAGGACGTGCTGAAATTTAATTCAGTACTCAAAGCGTGTTGGAGACTCCTCTAGAATTTAGATTTGAACCTTTTATCATGATCAAAGACAATCAAGAGTGTAACCCCATGCAGTCTCACCACTTCCTTCACATATATCTTTTCAAGTTGTTCAAGAGAGAGATCTTCCTGAATAGTGATAAAGTGGGCAATCTTGGTGAGTCGGTCCACCACAACCCATATCGCATTATTTCCTTTGGATGTCTTTATGAGGCCCATGATAAACAATATTGTGACATTCTTCTATTTCCACATGGGTATAGGCAATGGTTACATCATACCTTTGTACTTTTGTCACTCTTCTTTGACTTGATGACATATCAAGCACCTTGAGATATATTCTGCAATCTTCTTCTTCATGTTATCCCACCAGAAGTGTTATCGGATATCTCAGTGCATTTTAGTGCTACTAGGATGTATAGATAAATTTTATCTATTTTCATTGTCCAATATCTCCTTCTTTATCTTGGGCGATGAAGGCACACAAAGTCACGTTCCAAACCGAATCACCCCATCATTGTTGATATGGAACTCTTGCAGCTTCCCTTTACTAAATTTACCTTCTTTTGTAACTCTAGATCATCTCCTTATGCATCCTTAATCTTCTCTTGGATATATGTTTGGGAAATCATTTTGGAAAGGTAGGATATACTCCCCTCCATTATGATTTCCAAATCCATCCTTTGTATATCCATGAGGATAGGGTCTTTCTAAATCCACATCATGGATAGAGTAGCAGGTTCTTTTCTTCTTAGAGCACCAGCTACCATGTTCACCTTGCCAGGATGGTAGTTAATAGAGAAATAATAGTATTTTATTGTCTCTAACTATCTCCTTTTATTCATGTTGAGATCCTTTTGTGTGAATATATACTTTAGACTCTTGTGATTGGAATATATGTCACACTTCTCACCATACAGGTAGTTCCGCTAGATTTTCAAGGAAAAAATCACAGCTTCTTTCTCCAGATCATGTGTCAGGTAGTTCTGCTCATGTATCTTCAACTGTCATGAGATTTAGGCTTTCACATTATCATTTTTCATGAGTACACAACCCAAGCCTTTCTTTGAAGCATCACTATATATCAGAAAACTTTATCCACTTTTCAGTAATGTGAGTACAAATATAGTGATCAGCCTTATCTTTAGTAACCCATGGAAAGGAATGGGTTTTATTTCATAAGTATACATTAAAAAACTTTAGGTTCCCAAATGAAAGAGGGAATACCATACTTGATACAATCCAATGGCCCGAAGGCCTTTATTTTTTATTGATTTTTTGATAATCCACCTTTTAAGGGGTGAGGTGGAACCCTTACAAGGCTCGTAGGCATAAGTATTACATGGCCTATAGGCCTTAAAGTAATTCATTGTCATAGGCTTAAAACATTACATACAACCCAGACTAACTACTTGGAACTACTCTTCCCCAGCATCTTCATTGTGAAATCAGCTCTCCACCTTCACATGGCTGTTTGGATAGGCTTTCTCGTGCATGCACAGGCTTGTCCCGATGGCAGGTAGAATACCCACTCATTCTTAAAATCTATTTAGCTTCTTCTATGGTGAAATATCCTTGATCATCCTCCTTCTAAAGATTGTTCCTTGTAGGTTGTCTGGTTTTCATCTGCACTTAAGGTGGCCCGAAGTCCTTGAGGTGTCCCAAAGGCCTTACTGACCCAAAGGCTTAGGTGGCCAGAAGGCCTTAAAGGACTCGGAGACCAAATTGGTGGCCCAAAGGACCAAATGGGGGAATATTCCCGACTACTATAGTGTCAAATAGTTCCTTCTACAGATCCCGCTACAGTACTGCACAGTACCAGCTACAGTACTGCATAGTACCTACTACAGTACTGCTATAGTACCTGCTACAGTAACTTGGAAATTAGCCTCCACCTAGATTTGATCTCAGGTCTCTTGGATGCACTTAAGGAGTCCTCACTAACTATTTTGAGGCTCATGTGCTAATACAAGAATCATCAACCTTGAGTGAGAAGTAAAAAGGTGTGTTTTTTAAAGAAGAGTTCTTTTAGAAAACATTATGTTTGACATAAACTCTAGTGGAAAACACGTATATCCTAGAAAAGGTAAGATCATTATGAAGAAATTATTTTTAAAGAATAACCATCCTGAAAATGGAGTGAAATATGGGAAAATGCAAAGAAAGAAAGTTGGGTTTGATAATTCCTCTTACCATGTATCTGAATGCTTTCCTCACTTTAATATCCTATATAATGACATTATATACGTTAATTAGAAATTACATAACCTTTATACATGAATATGGTTCATTATGGTTTTCTTAAGTTCTTTTATGGTTCTTTGGATGAGTTATAGAGTTTAAATTTATTTTTTGGGAGTGTTCTTTTTCTTAGTTTTCGTGAACGGCTCACCAGTTTACATAAATTGAAGTTCATGTAGAACATGGATAAACATACAGAATTGATATTACAGGTCATTAATGATCTTATAGGAGTTTAAATTATCTTTTAATGAATTATTTTATATACCATGTGGATGAATCATGAGTTAAAATTTAATGATGGTTGTTTTAAGTTAATTTGGGCATTTTTTGGATCACAATGAACATGTTTTGTTTTATCATTTAGTATTATGTATAAAAGTTTTTCTAGAACATAAAAGGGGTTAAACATACATATTACAATTTTTTTAACCATTTAATGGTTTTATTGATATCCTTGAAAGAGTTGAAATAAAATGGAAATACATCTCCCATGATGTTGGTAAATTAACACATCTTGGGAAACGATTTCATTTTTATAAACAAAGAGAGAGAGGGAGGATTATAATGAATAATATTTCATTAAAATGATATAATAATGGTATATCAATCATACTAGAGTTATCATGACATTTGGATAAGATAATTTCAGGATAATATAAGAAAATAAATTAAATTTGAAAGGAATTTGAAAGAAAAGAGAGAGAAATTACCTCTTGAATATATCTCCTTTGAGATCCCCTTTAGGGAAGAGGTTTTGATCTTTTTATGAGACCAATAGATGATTCATGTGGAGAAGGATCTTGGGAAGATATTGTATCATAATTTGTAGTAGCCTCAATTCTTTAGAGGTTTGAGGAAATGAGGTTGTTAGGGGTGGTATTTATAGGTGATTGTGGATTCATCCTTTGAGGGGATGGGCCTGTAAGGGGTGCGGATTTAGCTAGGGTTCCTTCCACCACCACCATCCTATCCTCAAACTCAGGTGACTATAGCCCCCCCACCTTTTTACTTCTTCCCTGCAAGTTTGGTGTGCGGTCTGTGGCAACATTGAGGGTTTGTATCTGTTCCACTATCTCTTATCTCACGTCACGTTTGAGGTTTCGATATCATCCCTTCCCTGTTGATCTTCCAAGCACCATCTGCTTTTTATTGTCTATTTATTTCTTGGATCATTGGAAAGACTGCAGTGGCGGCTTTCGGGTCGAGTCGTCTCAAGCATCATCCTCAGAGGTCTTCTCAGGTTCAGCGGTGGTGCTTCCAGCCCTAGGTGGAACTTCACTACTTCCCTTGCTCAGTGGATTCCAGGTTCTTGCGGAAGGTCTGTGGTGGAGGTATTAGGTTTTTTCAACCTACGATGTTGTGATTATGATCCATCGAGTGTTCGTGTGCTCAACCGCCTTGACAGCGTGGTGAAGGTCCGGCGATTGAAGCCTGCTGCGAGGGCTTGGGATGGATTGTGTGACCTCTTTGAGTATGTGTGATAGCGGTGGTGAGTGGTGGGTTTTTGGTTCGATTCAGTTTCCGATGAGGTTTCCTTAATCACGCGGGAGCAATTTTCTGGTGATGGCTTCAATCCTCGAAATTTGTTGAATATGTGCATTGGTTTGGATATGTTCTTGTTCTATTGGTTTGCGATGCAGTGAAGGTTAGCAGCATGTTGGATAGCTTTTTTAATTATGGAATGGATTTCTGTTGGTTGATTTAAGAATTTTTGGAATGGTCTTTCTGTCGATCTGTTTGTTTTGTGACAATTTGGTTCGAGGTCTATGTGTCATTGCATCCAATTCTACTAAAGGGACGACTCCAGATGAGGTTCAGAGAAGGGGGATTTCACAGATCATGGCTATCTGGAATTGGATGTTTGAGAGGGTATGATGTCTATCATCGGTACCATGCTCATGCATTCATGCACAAGACTGCTATCCGCGTAGTGATGTGAAGGTGGAAGTTCATCTTAGTGATTTTGATGCTGGGAAGGAGTTCTTCTTTACTGTTCTGAATTGGATTTTTTTTGGTCTTTGGACATTGGATTGTGGGACTTGAATGTATTTTATGTCTTTGATGTCGTTTGGTTTCCCCCTTACCCCTTAAAAGAGGGTTTATCTTTATCTTAATAAAAAATAATTTTCAGTCAGTATAGTGGAGGGAGAGGCATTTTCCCAATATTATATTCATTAATTTATAATTTGTCCAAAAGAAAAGAAATAGCAATGATTATTGTGACTAAAAAAATTAATAAGTGCATGTGGGTTTGAACCAATGGCCATTTACATCATCCATGACTCAAGCATAATGCAGAAATTCATTTATTTATCATATTTTGTAAATTATCAAATTTCACTATTCACCAAAAATTCAAGTATTTTAGAAAATCCCAAAAAATCACCCTAACTATTTTTCAATGTGTAGAATTCAAAAATGAACTCCATTTTATGAAAATAATTTTCTAAATATAATTAATTTAATTTAAAATAAAAGAATCATAATTTACTTAAAAATACAAATTTTAAAATTAAAAATTATTTTTCTAACAGTTTGAAAAATTAATTAAGGTCTCATAAAATTATCATATAATAATAAGACATATAAATACTATTTTATGAATACATTTTATGAAAATAAATTTTCATTTAAATTATTAAATTAATCATTAAATATTCATGACTTACAAAAATACCAACACTATAATGTAATTATACCATATTATCACTTATAGGATAGATAAACTTTATTTATATTATCATTGGTATGGTTACTATTCACTTGGATGATTTAATATTCATAAGGGTCATATTACTATTCATAAGGGTATGTTACTATTCATAAGGGTGTGTTACTATTCACTAAAAATTTAAGTTTGTCCTTTCAGACTGCAAACATATTACTGATTGCAACAATCTATGTCATATTTTCAAAATTCAAAACACAGAAGTGGAAAATTTATGTTTAAAGGTAACATAGTAGTTCATTTAAGCTTGATGTGGCATTGTTTTTTCTAATGTGATTTTATTTGATTAATACATTACTATAAGAAGGTAGAAATTACATTGATAAAATTTTGGGACATTACAATAACAACATCAAAATCTAAATAATGAAAGTGGGAAGTGTGATTTCTTGCAACTGATGGTGATTTTCTTGATGTTTCCACTATTATTTCTTATTAACTTTTAGGTAGTGTTTATTGTCAATATTTGAATCTTGTTTCCATAGTTTGGCATGCACATGAATATGGAAAAAAAATTAAGACAATAAGAAGAATTCTGAATATATGTGTATCTATTGAGAAAATCATCTTTATAAAATTTCATAGAAGAATAGGTAAGTATTTTTACTTAATTAATTTTGGATGATTAGTTTCACTAGGTGATATAGTTGAATGAATAAATGGAGTTTGTTTCTATGTCATAAAATGATATAATTTTATGGTGGTGCCTGTATATTTTCTTTCATTTGATTATTTTTTGTTGTTCATACACAATTTGAATATAAATATGAACATAATTTCATATGCTAAATATATTATTGAATAATGATATGATGATATACCGCATGAAATAATTATTAAAGGTGTTAAGTTACACTTTTGTGAAATATTATAAAATTTAGTGTTTCTTAGCACTATAATATTATATTTTTTATTACAGTAATTTTTACAATAAATGAATTGATAAATTCATGCAGGTTAAATGGAAAAGTGTTTATTGGGATTATCTAACTAAAGTCTGAACGTATTTTTCCCATTTATTTGTTTTCATATCCAATGATTTCATGTTAAATTATTATTGTTTTATATCATTGAAATATGTATGATTGGCTTTCCACCCTTCAGGAGAACCTGGTATAGTTGATCAATGAGGGTGAAAGGGGTTTTAATATTATATTGTGGTTGGTGGTATATTGTGATAGAAAGTGAATTATATTTTTGAAATGTAATATGTTATAATCCATAATTAAAATTGTATTTAGGTTATTTTTGAGTATGAGTGGGTTTATAGTATACATGGGATAAATATATTTTTTAAAAATAATAATTGCTAGGTTTAATTTTGTTTTTGAAACAAATTTTTCATTATTTTTTTGTTCTAATTAGATGTAACAAATAGTTACTCATTAAATATATAAATTACTTCATGATTTCCTTTAATCATAAGTTTATATATAATAATTTCACAATATTTAGATCGTTTAGGGTATTTAATAGTTTATAATGTATATCTTTTAGAGTATTTTTCAAAAATAGAAAATTTATTGTTTATTAACCATTGAAATATCTTATTCATGATATAAATAATTCAATAATAATTAAATAACTCCATTGATAAGGGTTTTAGACTAGTTTTGAACACAATCAATGATAGTGAATGTTTTTAATTATGTTATATTTAATAAAACATGGTTTACATAGAATCTTGATCAATTATTATGTATTACACATGAAATAATAGAAATATTTAAGTGATTATTATGTTTTATTATTAGATTAAGGAATTTGATGTTTACGATACCATATTATTTATAGTTTTTATATATGTATTTGATATTTTATTTTCTAGATGAAATGGTTCATAATATATATATATTGATAGGATAAATATATTCTTCAAATTATTTTACTATAATAATACAAAAATGTGGTTTTAATAATCTTTATATCATAAAATGAACAAATACACATTTATAAATAATTTTTTTCTAGACATTATAATTTTAGGAAATGGAAAAAATTTTGTGAATTTTATTTAGTAAGTCTTTATTTTTATCTTTGTATACATTTTTTACTGATTATTTAACTCATGTTTTTTTTACTTGTCTAATAATTTGTTCTATAGAGTAATTTTTTTGAAAATTGTTGCATTAAACATAACATGTAACAATTTTTTTGTTAAATTTTGATAAATCTTACCTTATAATATTTTCTTTGAATAATCACTTGATATTATTTGAAATTATTTTTAACATACCTCTCAATGTATAATTACAATATTTTTCTATAAGAAATACATGTGTGGTTGTGATGAAGATAATTTTTATCGTATATTAGAATATGATGGGTATTATGTGAGGGATAGGTATAGTATGTTAGAATGTGAGTTATAATAGACATGTTAGTGATTCATTTAAGGATAGGGTGAGGGTGATGTGACATTTGTGTTGTAATTTGTTCTTATTTATGGTTTTTCAGAAGTTAGGTTTAACTAATCTATTGTGGCACCCATTGTGTGGTTCTTTCCTAAGGGAAATAATTATGTTAAGACTTCCCCATATTTAAAATTTACTTCCTAAGAAAAATGTCGATTTTATACCCATTTCATGATTTGAATGCAATAAGTACATGTGATGGTTATCCCTAAGGGATAGTGTTGGATGCTAGGGGTCTGAGGTTGAATATCATGGTACTTGTGATGTAGTTATTTCAAGAGGAAGAAAAATATTTTTTTCTCCTCCTATGATTCAAATATCAACCTATTATTAGTGAAATTATTTTAATTTCAGGGAACAACCATTGTATAAACTTATATTATTATTAGTATAATTCACTAGTATGAAATGAAGTTGGTATAGTTGATTATCATGGTGTCTGGGTTAGTACACAATGACTTAACTTACATGTGTATTTTGAGTGTTACTACTTTTAACATATACTCAAATATATGCATTATTATATATTTTAGTGTCCTTTTTAGTATTTACTTGTTTATTTGTATACTCACACCATACATATGAACCTTAGTGGATATAGTGCTCTTATATTTTGAGATACAGGTGAGTGAAAAGGACTAGTAACATAGATTAGATTCGATGCAGCTCAGTGTGGATGAGTTGATGTTAGTGTTAGGGACCTTTTGACATTTTGATATGAGATTTGAAATTTTAAATTAATATGTGGTAATTTAAAAAGTTTTAATGAGACAAATTTCATATGTACCAGCTTAATCTCCCAAACAGTTATTATTTAATTTTGTTTCTTGAGACTCATCCCCCATCTCTTCTATTTTTCTTGATCTACTCTAAGCAATAGTCATCCAAAATGATCCCTGGTACCTGGTATGGGATGAATACTGCTTATAGTAGTTTAAAAAACATAGATGCATGTCAATAAAAGATGGAGGATGAGTCTCAAGCAAAAAAATGAAATAATAACTATTTGGTAAATGAAGTTGATGAGGATTATAGTTTTATATAACTTTCACCTTTGGTTGAATTCAAAGGATAACACCTTCCATAGTGGAGTAATTCTTTTATTAAATTCAATTACCCATTTCCTTCAAAATTGATGCATGTGTATCATTTGAAAAAAGATTATGAATATAGAATTAAATATTTTATCAAGTTTTCAATATATCATGCATTCGACCCTTCCTAAATCCTTTCTCTGTGTTTATGTTTTGTTATTAAAGAAAAATTAAATTTTTGACTACTCATGCATATAATGTATTTTACACATGATGATGTTACCAATCCCAAGGATTAATGGATTTTTTATGATGAAATTGTAGAATTATTAGGGGATCAACAACATGTTGATGAAAAAAACAAAAATGATGCAACATCACAATGTTGAATAAAATTATCAAGAAATAATTTAGGGTATAAAATTTGAGGTTGGTTGGAATCAACTTGGACAACCTATTGACCCCAATAATTCAATGTTTATTAGTTATGTTGGGGTCACAATGAGAATGAATGTATTTATTGATATTTATTCATAGCGCCACATCCAACCTATAATGAAGGAAATCCTTTGGAAAGATATAGCGATAATGTTACGATATACTTTCTCTATTTTACTGAAAAATTATATAATGAGAGGATAATCTAATTTTCATTATTCCTTACATAGTTCATTTATTTTAGAATATTTACATAATAAATTTGTCTTAATGGCCATTGGAAAATCCCATAGAGGCTTCTGGACTCTTCTTACGAAGTTACATCTTAGGGGTGATGAGGGGAAAGTAAAGCCCCACCCACCAGTCAGTTATGCACACATTATAAAGTAGGAAACATAGAATGATTTCAATAATCACTACAATGAGAAATCATTTCAGGTGCATTGCATTCAATAATATATTATTTGAAATTATTTTTTTATCCAATTTGATTCAAAATTTATAATTTTTGAAATGGAAAAATAGTGATGAAAATAAAGAATGTGCATTAAAACCAATGTACCCCTATCATAAAGCAAGTATGGGGTATGATTCACTAGAGAATAAATTAGTATATATTTTAAATTAATAATAAAATTTTTATGTGATATGAAACAAAATATGTTCCTTTGTTTGTATACAGATTGATGAATCAAAACCTGAAGCCACTTCCATCCCATGTCATGTGGTATAAAAGGAGGCTCACATAAATAAAAAGGGTAAACTAGTTGAAGAAAACAAAAAATAGTATGGGAAACATGTTTACATATGACATAATTGTAATTTTTTATAATTTATAATTGTATTACATAAAAATGCCTATTCATGTTCATATTTTTTTATATGATTTAGACATAAGAATCAGCAGTAAACTTACCAGAAGAAAAACTAGTTTCAATAGATTTGAAGCGGCCGGAACAATATGGTTGTGTTAGAGTATTAGGTTTTGGAGTTTTTACTCAAACATATTTTGAGAATATAAAACCACATGAAGATATATATAATATGGTGTAATGTCTCGGATCTAGATTCCACTCAATTGGTGCCCCATACCCGGTTGTCCACATGGCCTCAAGTGCATTTCCCCAAATACCAAAGGCTACCGACAAGAAGTGAGGGCCTAGGGTGTAATATTAGAGAAACTATGCCCTCATTGGTAGAGTTTAACACAGTAGAATAAATAATAATACAATAGAGGAAGCAATAAACAACATACATCTGAAATAAACAGTGGAAGACTGATAAGATAAATAACCAAGAATCATTTCATACAAAAGATGATGTAGAATATTATTTTCTAAGAAAACATCCAAAATAGGTACACTATATAAATAAACAATATATTTTCCAAAATAAAAAAGGAAATAAAGGAAACTAAGAAGCATCTCATGCCTCAGCTCAGTTCCATGCTCTCCGGCTCTGAAACAACATCTCAAGTACTTGTAGAAGGGTGTTTTCTCTTATTGATGCCTATAATAATATAATATATTTAGGCTCAAAAGCATTACCCAAATAGGGTGTGAGAAATAAATACTAGTAGGAAACCACCAAAGATCTATGTCTATCTATCAGTGATTATATGCAACAGGTAGCGTACAAAAAGGAAAAGCAGTAAACTAAGAAGTACCCAAAAGTAAACAATCCTGTAAGTCCTCTTTTCCATTTTGATTCATTGTGTTAAGTTAAACCATTCAAATACATTGAATTATATAAGTCTCAATATCTGACCTAATCCTGGAAATCCCCCGTATAATAATTCTCAACAGATACCTCAGAAGGTTATCTAAACAAATAAAGTGAAGATTGAATCCAAGCTTGTGATTTGGCTTAGAATACATGTCAAAAGTCATTCCATTTCAATATTCAACTCAATATATTGCACACGGGCATAGAAAAACATCACCTATATGCATAACCAATCCTCTCCCATAGGCATAACAAATCCTCACCCACAGGCATAACAAATCTTTGCCTGCAGGCATACAAATCCTTTCCCACAGGCATGAAAATCCTCATTTGCAGGCATAACAATCGACAAGGTTAAGACCGGTATATCAACATTTCATTATAAAAGACAACACATGTAAATTACACTATTACATGGTTAACATAATAACAACTCACGTGGGAATCATACAAAACAAGCAACAAGTGAATTAAACTATCATAAGGCTTAAACAATTATACTCACATGGGTAGCTCATATCACAAACCTAATGAAATCTAACAACTACAGGGCTTAAACAAATATACTCACATGGTAAATTTATTTATAACAAGAAAACATGTGAATTAAACTATCACAAGGCTTAAGAAATTTTCAGCTCACATGGTAAACGTTCAATTAACCAATTTCATTTTAAATAACCCCAAAAAGGGAAAGAAAGGCATTCCCATAGGCATCCTAGGCCAAATGGACAAAAAATAGTCATCTAAGGGAAACACACCCATGGGGTGTCCCTTAATAAAACCAAAATACTCAAACATGATTAAATTATTTTAATTCATGACTTAATCATCATTATTCAACAAAAAGGGTCAATTTCCATTCAAAGTTATACCCTAAACATGGGCGAATGATACTGCGACACATATAAACAACTTGACATTGAGTGAAAGGCACAAGACCACCTACCTCATCATAGTATGACTCTCCTCATCTAGCCTCAGCCTCTAATTCAATCTATAATAACGTATATCTACAAAACTATGATAAACTCTCAACCTTAAATAAATTCTTTGAGAGAAAAAATCACAAAGAACCTCTCCATAGGAATAAAGAGATTATCGATTGGTTTCAAACGCCTCTAACGTCTATTGAATCGGAGTTCGTACGGAGATTCGGGAGGAAAATTCATGTTTGGAACTTATTATTAATCAACCTAGGAGGGCCTCTATCTTTTTTCACAAAAACAATGCTACTACCTGATTTAATCAATAAAAAAAGTACAAGGCGTGTACTTGAGACTACACGCCATGTCTGTATATTTTCTGGCCATACCATTACATGGTTGTGTACTAGTATTACATGGCATGTAGCCTAATATACACGGCGTGTACCTATAAGTAAATGGCATGTATTTTCTAGTCACTTCATGTAATAGGCATGAAGCCAACCCTTAACCTCTTTTCCTCTATTTTCTTAAGTATAAACTGAAAAGGAAATGTCCATACCTCAAAAGAAGAACCATATTCTTACAAACTTCCCCCCTTAAAGCAATTCATCCCTAAATTTCCCTTCCAAGGGTGATGAAGAATTATTAGAGAACAACTCTGTCCACTGTAATTGTACGTCGGCCTCCATTTCCCAAGTCCCATCCTACACTTAGTCATTCTACCATATCACCCATACCAAAGGAACAAACTGACCATAGATAATTTTCATGCTATGATCCACAATATGAATGGGATGCTTCTCAAAGAATGCATCTTCCTGCAACTCCACTTCCTTAGGCTAGAAGGTGTAAGATGGGTACAAAAAGTAATGTTGCAACTGAGAAATGTGGAAGAAGTCGTACATAGTCCCGTACCTTTGAGGTAACTACAATCGAGAGGCAACCAAACCGACCCTCTTTTAAATCTCAAACAGACTGACGTATCTAGGTAAAAGATTACTTTTTCTCCTAATTCTCTTGTTTCCCAACCTCAGTGAAACACACAAGAAAACTCGATCCCTGACCTTGAACTCCAAAGGTATTCTACAGTGATCGACATAAGATTTCTAAAAAGACTGTGCAGTATCCATCCACTTCTGAATCAACTGAACCTTCTTAGAAGTCTCCTACACAAGATGTGGTCCCAATAAAGCTACCTCACCCACCTATAGCTAGTACATGGGTGATCTTCATGGCCTACCGTACAAAGCCTCATAAGCTTCCATCTCTATAGTCACCTGGAAATTGTTATTGCAGAAAAAATTCAACCAAGGGAATATGATTCTCCCAAGAGCCCCCAAAGTCTAGGATGCATGCTCGCAGTATTTCCTCCAACACCAGTATCGTACGCTTTGGCAGGCCATCAGTCTGAGGGTGGTATGTTGTGCTCAGAAGCATCTGTGTACCCATCACCCTCTGAAAAATATTCTAGAAATGAGATTCAAAGCAGGAGTCCCTATCTGAAATTATAGAACAAGGAACACAATGAAGTCGTACCACCTCACGAATATACAGCTTCCTAATCTCATCAAAATTGAAGGTCTCCTTGATTGGAAATAAGTGAGCGACCTTCGTAAGTCTGTCAACCACCACCCACACAGCATCATTACCTCTTGGTTACCTCAATAACCCAATCATGAAATCCAACATGACATCATCCCATTTTCACTCCGGAATAGGTAACTGCTATAAAATCCTAGCTGGTCACTAATATTCTTCCCTCACCAGCTGATAGGTGGAACACCTTGTAACAAAACCATCCACCTCTCTCTTCATACCTGGAAACCAGTACTGACAATACAAGTCAAGGAACATCTTGGTATCTCCAAGATGTATAGACCAAGATAAAGCATGAAACTCCTGCATCAACTCCTCACATATGTCCATTATAACCCAGACACATCTATGGATCTACAAGATCTTATCATCACCTACTGTCCAACCAAGAGGTGGATCCTCACCTGCTACACTCTCCCACAGAACTAGGCCCTCAAAATATGATAATTGTCTCATCCTCACTCAGTCTAGGAGGGTAGAATTCATAGATAAATAATAAAGGAAAGTTTGTCTTTGACTATTGTGCACCTCCAAATGCATCTTAAAGAACAATTCCATAAGATGCCACTTGATATTGGCCTCCTTCACTGTTTGCATCTAAGTCCTCCCACTCAGTGAATTAGCCATTGAATTGCCTTTTCCAGGTGTGTAGGCAAGCTCTAAGTCTAAAGACTGAAGGTACTCCACCCACCTTCGCTGCCTCATATTTAGATCACGCTAAGTAAATATGCACATGAGACTTTTGTAGTATGTGTACACCACAAAACGCTCCCCCAATAATTAATTTCTCTAACAGCATAAGGCATGAACAACTATAGCTAACTCGAGATCATGTGTTGGATAGTTCCTCTTATGTGATCTCAACTACTGAGACTCATATGCAACGAATTGTTCCCCCTACATAAGCACTGCTCCTAGCCCAATTCGTGATGCATCACAGTACATAGTTTAACTCCTACTCGGATCTATAAAAATAAATATCGGTGATAACATTAATCTCCTTTTCATCTCCTGAAAGGTCATCTCGCAAGAATCTTACCATAAGTACTTCACACCCTTCTTTCTCAACCTCTTCATCAGCGCTACTAAGCATGAGAAGTACTATATAAAATACCTATAGTAACCAGCCAGTATTAGAAAACTCCACACCTCAAATAAGTTCTTGGGATGCTCCTAGTTAATTACTACTCTTACTTTCTCTGGGTCCACTGATACTCCTGTCTTCGAGATGACATGGCCTAGGAAGTAAATCTGGTCCATCCAAAGGTGGAACTTTATCATATAACTGATGCTCTCTCAGTGTATTCAAAACAATCTCAAGATGGTTGGAATGGTTGTGTCAATTTTGAGAATACACCAAGGTATCATCCATGAAAACCACCACAAAAGAATCCAAGGATGGAACACTCGGTTCACTAGTGCCATCAAAACTGCTGGTGCGTTCGTGAGACCGAACAGCATAACCAGATGTTCATATAGATCATACCTACTACGAAATGTGGTAAGAGGTATGTCTAAAGGTATAACATGTACCTGGTGATATCCTGACCTTAATTCTATTTTTGAGAACACACGAGATCCTCAAAGTAGATCAAATAGGTCATCTATACGTGGTAAGGGATATCGGTTTCTAACTGTTAGTTGGTTTAGTTTCCAATACTCCACGCATAGAATGAGGGTACTATCCACCTTTTTAACAAAAAGGACCGGAGAACCCCACAGAGAAGTACTGGTTCGAATAAACCCCATTGCCTCTAAATCCTCTAGCTGCCTCTTGAGCTTCTATAGCTTCGTCATAGCCATCCTATAAAGAGTAATAGATACCAATGCAACTCCTGGTACTAGCTCGATCATGAAATCCACCTCTCTCACCAGAGGTAACCATGAAAAGTCTTCTAGGAAAATATCTGTGAAATGATCAACCACTGGAGATAAAACTATCTGATGTGTTCCCTATTCATCCAGATATAAACTGGAAATCTATGTTTCCATGCCACTCAACCCACATTGCTCGGGTCCATCTCGGCTTGCCTGGACATCCCACTCTCCCGTTTATAGAAACAATCAGCCTTCTGGTGATGTAAAACTCACCCTATGGTGATAGAAATTGAAAAAGAATTGAAAGGAGACTAAATAGTCCATTCTGAGTACGACATCAAAGCATGTCATCTCTAATACATAGAGATCCCAAAATAAGTGACACCCACCAACCTCAAGGGGCACTCCTTACACTAATGCACACCTGCTGTCCTTATCCCAAACAGAGTTTCTAGCATCATAACATCATCATAAGAGAAAACACAGAGCCCAAGGATCTTTAAAATGAGCATAGATATAAAACTATATGAAGCCCATGTATCAAAAGGTGTAGAATATAAAATTGAGGTGACTATAATAGTACCTCTGATAGTAGAAATTCCAAGATCCTGATCATACTGGGTATGTTGCACTGCATAAGTCTGACTTGTATTGTGGCCCTGAGACACTGCCTGGATACCCTGAGCTGACCCACCCTACTATTGCTGGGATCCTGGGGTCTATCTACTATGACCATGACCACCACCTTGGCCTGAACGTCTTGACGTATTCTAATTCCTTGACTGGTGAGAAGTTGTTTACCCTACTTCTGATTGTGGAGTTGGTACAAAACCTCTCTCGCTAGATGATAGTGGAAACACCCTACAGAAACATTGTAGATGGACCTCTTGCAGTAAGCTCAGCACTCAAATGGGTCCATCAGGCACTGCGGTCTCATATGCACAGCTCTTCCACACTAGTATCACCTCACCTGGCTATCAGAAGAAACATTATGACTTCTCATATCACTGTGAGAAATATCCATATAACGGTTCTTGCTCCTGTTCAAGACAGTACTAGATCTCAATGTTGAACTGCCTTGGTTCTCACCTCCAGCTTCTTGTAGATTACAATTGGTAATCAGTGCCTGATTCATGATCACACATACAGAAGGAAACTTAAAAATATTCACCTATGATCGGATGTTGATGGCTCTTGTGTGGGGGGTGTCATTACTTCCTTTGGTGATTATCAAATTTAGAATTTATATTTGGATCCAAACTTTCACTAACTATAGAGATGTAGTTTAGTGGTAGTATGGGGTTGAATCCATAGGGATACTTTCATTTTTAATTTGGAAAAATCTTATTCCTAAAACTATAGGGGAGTCCTTTCTAGAAGTCCTTATTTGGGAGTTTGTTCTAATTTCTATTTTGGGATGACTTTAAATGGTAAACGAAGGGTTTGGATCAAGTCGTATATCTAAGTGAAGGGTGTCCTTTAATTTTAACCTTGGAAAGATCCTATGTCTTAGTCTACAAAGAAAACAGAGATCACTAGTTGACTTTGGTCTTAGCTTTTTAGTTCTACCTATGAAGTAGCTATTCTGTGGTCGGGAGATAGTGACATCCTAGGTGCATTAAGTTTTGCTTCTTTAAAGCATAAAGTTTCTTAAGCTAATAGTCATAACTTATTCTACTCCAATTAGGATAGGGTTGTTTGTTTGACCATCCCATGATCAAAGACATTCGCATAGATGGGATAGATCGGGGGTTCATATCCAAGTTACTAATTTAATTAGGCTTACCAAGTTAAGATTTAAAGGTATATTTAGTTATGAAGATACATTTCTTGATCCCTACTCCTAATAAATTTATCTACTCATGGAAAGGTAGGACACAATTAAATAAATAGAAGACAGCATGTTTGATGGATTGATTAATGGAATCAGGATCATGAAAAGGTTTAGGAATGGTAATTTAAATAAATTTTCACTAAGTAAATTAAAATTATAAATAAAATACTTACTTGACAAAGAGAAATAGAAATTGAAACTAAATTTGATGGTGGGAATTGAATGCATTGAATAACGGAAGCTCCACGGCTCTTGTATTAATAAAAATGCAAAAATACTAAGAGTTTTAGAGTTTGAGAGGGTAAAGGAAGAAATAATTCACAGTGGAGATGAAAGGGAGAAGAGAAGCTGTCTGGAATTTCATATGAAATGCTATGCTGCTTCGTTGCTTATATAGGAATATTTCTTCACAATTTGTACCATAGGTACATGACGTGTAGCCTTGATCCATGTCAATTTTCATGGATTTTGGATCTACAGCGCGGCGCGTGGGTCTCTCACAAATTTAAGAATTTTGACTAGGTGCACAATGTGAGAAGGTCATTCATGACATGTACCTCATCTCTGTCTGATTTTTCTGTGGATTCTTCGTCGATTTATCGCCTAGGTCTCTGACTGGATTCACTATGTGTCTGGTTTGGTCATGATGTGTAGAGGATTTTTCCTTTAGGTTTAATGGCATGGTCACGGCTTGGATTTAAAACTTGAGGCAAGTTGTGATCTTCAGGTACATTATGTGTAAAAGCATATCACGACGTGTACTTGGCCTATTTTGCACCTTTTCTGCCTTTTCTTCCTTAGAAACCTATGAAGCTATTTTTCCTGAAAAATTAGACACATACCAGTGCATTATCAAGTAATTTAATGAAAAAATACAAAAAAATTAACCACAAAATGTATATATAAATTTCTCTTATCAACCCCCCCCCCCCCACACACACACACACACTTGAACAATTACTTTTCCTCAAGAAAGAACATCTAAACAAAGATTTCGTAAATGATAAGCAATTTGTAAAGTAAGAAATATTCATTATTTCCATGCAATTAATATTTGGTGTAATTATATAAAATTCAATTTCCATAATTAAATCTGCATATAAATTTAGTCATGACTTATAGTCTAGTTTTTAAAATAAATTATAGTCTTATAATCATAACCTATTAACTATTCCTTAAGTTCTATGCCCAATTATAACCTACCTCGCCGTTGTTTTCTATCATCACTCAGGGTAGAAAATGTAAGTAGAGGTATACTCCTACCCTAAGTAAATGTTCCTAACCATAGGTTTGCACTGGTTCTATCATCTCCACTGTGTAAAGACAAGCATAAGATTAATCTTGAGGGCTTTAAGAAATCGGGTTCTAATGACTCTATGGTTGTGGGTAGGTAGGTAAAATGTGAAAATCGGGCTCAAAAGTAGTGTAGGTTCTAAAGTACAAATCATATTTATAAGAACAAGTGTGAATACGTTCTTCCTTCTGACCGGTCAAATCTGTACTCCATCAGCTCGGGTTGGATCCATATGTGTAGCAAGTATGTATACAAAAATGATTTTGTTCCTTTTATTTTTATTTTTATTTTTATTTTTTATTTTATTTTTTGAATTTAATGCCTAGGATAGATCTCAAATCCATCACCTAACCACATATGATCATTCGAGGGATTCATTGGTCTAGAAAATAGTGATTTTTGACCCTCCTAGTGCACAAACCATATCAATTTTCCCTTCCTTTTTATATTTTTCAAAGGAATAAAATATGAATGAGTTACAATAAATGGTATATGGATCACAACCTTATAGTTAGGTGAGCACATTGTATATATCTGAAAGTGGAAGCATCCCATGCTGTCTGAATGTATCCCCCACACTTGTTCAAAGATGTCCTTATGCATTGTACAAGAGCAGGGTAGGAATAGAAATAGGTTTAGAATAGCTTCATTCTAATAGTTTATTCATGGAAACTATGGGATAAACAAAGGATAGATGTTATGTGGGTCTCGGGGAAAGTGTTTATCAAAGAATTATTTAATCATTTTAAATCCAAACTTGTTCAATCATCATTTTGATAAGATCTCAGTGCAAGTTCTAGTCGGTTTACATCCCCCAGGTATCTCTCAAGAAATATGCTTAGATAAGAGTATGAAATTAAATTCTTAGAGTCCTCTTAGGTAGTGAGAATCAAAAACAAACTAGAAATCACAAAGGAAATAAATCCTAAGTAATAAGTCAATTAATCATAATTTCAAATATTTTAAATTTGAATTAATTCTCTAAATGCAGCAATCATTCTAAACAAATTTAAGCAGGAGTGAAGCATGGCCCTTGGCACTTTTACACTTAAATTTTTCTTTAATTACAAGGGAATAATGATTCTCATGTTTAAATCATGCTTATTATTCAAAAAATATATCATATAAAAGTGAGAACAATAAAAAATAAAGTGTATCAATAGTGAAATATGAGAAGACCCCCCCCCCACACACACACACACTTAGTAAGAGAAAGTGTCCCCACTGCTAATAGAATTATTGTGGGAGTGGTATAGCAATGAATTTTAAATTATTTAAAATGGAATGCTGGAAAAAATTAAAATAAGAGGGAATAAAGAGCTCCCTGATATAAGTGGTATTACATGAGGGGTGTTTAAGCTATCGTGGCATGAAAATCCAATATACCTACAAAATTGTTAGAAAATAAAATTTTGCACTAGATAAAAAATGTTAGTTCATAGGTATAAACATCTGGAATAGCATAGAAAATAAGCAGGCACACATAGTGAGAAATTGGGAAAGGCATTTTATTCAAATTCGGATAGTTTTACAATGTAGCTCCATGAGAGACACAAAATGAATAATGAAAAGGAAATGAAAATACATGCCCATGATGACTCAAAAAACAAGAAATGAACTATGGGTTGCCTCCCATAAAGTGCTAACTAAACTTCATCATCCAGATGGGTTGACGGAGATTTTTGTCAGATGGTCCACCAGGTCAGTTGCTCATTCACCTCTTATAGTTGCTAGAGGTTGTGCCTGCAAGCTCACGTGGTCGCTTAGGTGGGTTAATCACTTCACCTGCAACTGCATGATCATGAATGAGGTGTGATAAGAATGGAATCATTGGTCACGGTAGTTTCTGTTGGTGTTGAATTGTGAGTGAGAGTTCGTGAAGCTATTGGGAAATGTCGATGATGTGCTCAAGTACCCTTTTTTATAAGACCATTGGTGGGACTAGACCATCAAGGATGGTATATGATTCTGAGGAGCTTGACATTCTAAAGATACAAAGAGAGGAAAAAGTAATTGAAAACACAACTAAACGTAAAAACGAAATTCTATGAATATATATATATCCAAAGTGCGTACTGAGGTGGGATACAAAATGAATAAAACAAAAAATTGCACCAATTACATGAAAAGGGTCCCAAAAATTCCAAAATAAAGATCAAAATAAGATCAAGGATCTGCCCCAAAAATATCCTGAAGCGCCATCCCACTGTCTAGTGTCACGGTCGATTGAATGGGCATATCTGCGTCAGTAGTATAGGATGGAGGTGCAGCAGCGGTGGGTGGTGTGGTAGAGAAGGTATAGAGATGGGCTGGGGTGGTGGGTGGTGAAGTACCGATCCATACTAGGGTCGTGGGTTTGGCAGCTAGATCAATGAATGGTACCTCGGGGATGGCCTCAGTGGAAACTCCCTTTCCCCTCTGGGCCTGCTCTTCCAGGAACTCCTATTGAGAGACATGTTAGGTGATATTAGGAGGGAGGTCTGGCTAGGTGGAAGGGGTGGTGGAATGGTGTAGTAATAAGGTCTGGTAGAGGGGGAAAAGGAAAATGATGTGTGCTCAATGAATAGGAGATGGAGGTGGGCCTATATTTGGCACATATTCACCAAAACACACTGGATATTGTTCTGGAGCTCGGTGAGGGTGTGAAAGGATGGTGGTGGTACGGTTGAAGGGGTGGCAGTGGAGGTGGTGGTGGGTATGGGTGTAGTAGGTGTGGCTGTCTGAGGAGGTTGGGGTGGCTCTGCTGCTACTGCTCTGACTAGCTGCTCCTGAGGTGCGGCCTCCTGGATGACTAGTGCCCAAAAATAGACGTTTTACTCTCACACGAGCATATGAATATTGTGGAGAAGCACAAGATTAATCAGCTCGATGGGTCCAACGGGGGTGAGGGGAAGAGAGGCATCAAATATGCCCAAGTACTTGGCTAGGTGGGTGATGAAGGATCCAGCCATGAGTATTCCCCACTTCATCTGAATTAGGACTCTAAAATATGAAGTGAACTAGGAGGTCATATTGATGGGTTCCCCACCCATGGAAACTGCTAGTATTAAGACATTCATCTAGATAATGCTTCCATGGGTCTCTCCTTGTGAAAACCATCCATGTTCCATGGCTCTATACAGGATGCACAATGTGTGGCCTCGTAGATGAGTTGACTTTGTGAGTTGAGGGTCATGAAATGACTGGGGGTCATAGGAAATGAGAGGCCATAGGTTTGGTGTAGTCTTGTGAGTTGGTCATGTCTGGAGGATGGGATAAACATCAAAGATAATGAACTCCTCAGTGTAGATACTGATCCTAACTCCGAACTCATCAAAACCAAGATGATGAGGTCTAATGCCAAGCCGAAAATGTAGGTAGTCAACGGTGATCTCAAATGTGGCCAAAAACTCAAGGAATAACTCCAGGTACATCTCCTCTCATACTGTGATAATTTTTTCGATATGTAAAGTCTCTAAGAGGTGCAAGACAGCATCAAAAACGTTCAACTTGGAGAGCATGTCCAAGTACAATGTTTTTTTGGTACGCATCAGCTTCGTATGTAGGTGAATAAGATTTACCCGATGATGTGGGTTACTGAAGAAGATCACCAGGTGAAAATAGAGCTTCTTGTCAGTGGACGGAGAGGAGGTGTCGTCCTAAGATTAGGATGGAGTGTGGTGGTTCTTAACAGTGATTTGATGGACCTCATAGTTAGAGGAGGAAGAGGTAGAGGGTGTGGGCTCAAACTGGGGTCATTTGGTGTGTACCGTGGAAGTGGGAGGGTGGTGTGTAGGGAGGGTGCAGCTGGCGCGCTAGAGGAGGCCGGCTTGGGGTGTCCTGGTTAGGCGGTTTAAGAAATAGGAGAAGGGAGGGTGCTCTAGGTGTGTGGGATTGAGAGTGGATGAGGGGTTTGAGAGGGTGTTCAGGTGCAATGGGATAGGGGGAGTCAGGGGTGACAAGGGGTCAAGGGAGATGGTGGTTCAGGTCATGACATGCGGGTTGCACCCTGTAATTTTTTAAAAACCAAACTGACCCTGTACACAACGTATACAGATCATTCACATCATGTATGGGGAAGAAAAATGAAATTTTGGGTGATAAAGAGACACGTTGTGAACACAGTGTACACGACATGTACTTAACTGTGTTTGTCCCATTTTTCTATTCCTTCTACACCTTATTTTCCTTTGTACGTGAGACCCTTGGAAAATGATCATAATATAACTTATCTAAAACTTTCCTACCTTGGGTTTCCTCCCAGTCAGCACTTCCTTTATAGTCAGTAGCTTGACTCCTTCAAAGACTAGTGGAACTTGAGGCTGATGAAACAGCCTTCATAGAATGGCTCCTAAAATATCTTCAACCTTTTACTATTCACCTTGAATGGTGGTCCTACATCTCATTTAATTTCAATTGTTCTATAAGAAAAAAATTGGACAACCTCAAAAGGACCAGACCATCTTGACTTCATATTTATTCGAAATAGTTTTAATCTTGAATTGAACAGCAAAACCTTATACCCTGGGATGAAGGTACGTCTAGTAATTCATTGGTCGTGCAATTTTTTTATTTTTTACTTGTAAATCCTAACATTGTTGTATGAATATCTCCTAATTTACTCCAATTTATTTAATTTCAATAATCTTTCATCTCTAGCCTTTTCTACATCTAGATTCATCTTTTTGATTTCCCAGAATGAATGATGTTCTAGCTCCACCAGAAGATGACATGGTTTATTGTATACCTATATAAATGGGGCAGTGCCTATGGATGTTTTGTACACAGTTCTATATTCCAAAAATTCATCATCCAACTTCAGGCTCCAATCACTTCTGTTGGTGTTAACAGTTTTCTCTAAGATTTTTTTCACCTCCCTATTTGACAATTCGATTTTCCCACTTGTTTCTGGGTGATAGGGAGTTCTAGTGTTGTATCAAATGCTATATCTTTCAAGAATTTTTAACAATGGATTATTCGATAAATGTGTTCCATGATCACTGATGAGTAATCTTGGAAATTAAAAACTTGCAAACACATTCTTTTGAAGAAAATTCATGACCACCTTTGTTGTGTCATGTGTTGTGGCTTCAGCTTCCACCCACTTTGAGACATAGTCTACTGCAACTAGAATATAACTCCTGCCATGTGACATAGTAAATGGTCCTATAAAATCAATACCCCAGACATGAAAAACTTAAACTTCTATAATGGGGTTTTGTGGCATTTCATTTTTTTTACTGATGTTTCTTGTTCTTTTCAAGGTATCACATCGATGAAAGAATCCCCTGGCATCGTGATGCAATGAGGGCCAGAAAAATCTGATTTGAAGGATTTTTTCCATTGTGCGCTCATGTCCATGATGTCTGTCAATTGGTGATGTGTGTCACATTTTGATGAAATTATTTATCTCTTCCTCTGGTATGTTGTGTCTTAAAATTCCATTGGCACAACACTTTAATAGCAACGGTTCATCCCAAAAGTAGTGTTTCACATCGGACAGAAACTTCTTGTGTTGCTAGTATGAGAGGTCATTATGGAGATATCCTATAGAAAGATAGTTGGCCATGTATGAGAACCAAGGATGGGTCTTGACACTAAATAATGTTTCCTCTCAAAATATACTTCAATATCAGTCTCTTTGTCTTCTTTAATGATGGTCAGTAGAAATCAAGAGAGGTGGTCGGCAATGACATTCTATGTTCCTTTGGTGTCCTTGATCATGATGTCGAACTCTTGCAGTAAAAGAATCTAGCATATCAACCTTTGTTTTTTATCTTTATTTTTCATTAGGTATCAAAGGGTGGCATGATCTGTATAGAAATTTAATTTGGATAGAACGAGGTATGAATGGAACTTTTCAAATGTATATACGACAACTAGAAGTTCCTTCTCTATAGTTGTATAATTTATCTAGACTTAATTTAAAGTATGGATGGCAAAATATATTGGATAGAAGGTTTTTTCAATGCATTTTATGAGAACATCTTCTACAGCTAGGTCATTGGCATCACACATAATCTCAAACTCGTTTTCCCAGTTTGGGGCAATGATAATTGGAGACATAATCAAATTGTTTTTCAATGTTTCAAAAGCTTGTTGTCAGTCCTCATTGAATTCAAAAGGAATATCTTTTGACAAAAAGTGTGTTAGTGGACGTGCGACTTTAGAGAAATATTTTACAAAGAATCTGTAAAACCCAGCATGCCCAAGGAAACTTATAATCCCTTTAACGGTTAATGGTTTAGGTAGATCTTTGATAACTTTGATCTTTGCTGAATCAACCTCAATGCCTTCTTTAGATATCTTGTTTCCTAGTATAATTTCTCCCTATACCATGAAGTGACATTTTTTCCAATTCAGGACTAAGCTTCTCTCCTCATAGCATTGGAGAACCAGTTTTATATTTCTTAGACAGACATCAAATGATCTCCTATAGGCTGAGAAATCTTCCATGGATATTTCGAGAAATTCTTTATCCATAACATGAAATATGTGTGTCATGCATATTTGGAATTTTTCTAGTGAATTTCACATACCGAATGACATGTGTCTATATACGAAAGTGCCAAATGGGAAGGTGAAGGTGGTTTTGGGCCAGTCAGTAGGGTCGACTATGATTTGATTGTATCCTGAATAAATATCCAGGAAATAGTATAAATCATGCCCTGCTAGTCTCTCTATCATTTGATCCATAAATGGTAAGGGAAAATGATCTTTCCTTATTGTTTCATTCAAACATCTATAGTCCATGCAAACTCTCCATCCAGTGATGGTTCGTGTTGGAATGAGTTCATTATCATCTTTCATTTCTACTATGAGTCCTCCTTTCTTTGGAACGGCTTAGAGGGGACTCACCCATTCACTGTCTGATATAGGAAAGAATATTCCATCATCAATAAGCTTTAGTACTTCCTTCTTAACAACCTCCTTCATTGGTGGTGTGATACGCCTCTAAGTTTGTCTTTTTGGTTTTTCATCCTCTTCTAATAGAATTTAGGGTGTTCATTTTGAAGGATTGATTCCCCTAATTTCTTCCACTCCCTAGGAAATTGATTTCTTATGTCTTTTTAGGACATAAACAAGTTTTTCTTCCTGATCTTGGGATAGTTAGACACTAATGATTATGGGTAAAGATAATGAATCTCCCAAATAATATTACTTTAATGTACTGGGTAAAGGTTTCAAGTCCAATTGGGGGACTAAATGATGGATGGGGTAAATGGTGGAACGGTGTCTATGGTGAGTGTATCAATAAATATGACTTCATCAAATTCATAGTCCTATTTCTTTTTTGAACATGAATCATCAGTATCTTTCTCAATAGTCATGTACTCCTCTCCTTACAGAGTGAGAGAGATGGTGTTGCAGTCCACTGTATCATCTGAATGTTGTGCAACCTTTATCAGTTTAAATACTACTTGTTATTATCTGACTTTGAAGATGATATGTCCTTGATTAACATCAATCAAGGACTTTATTGTTTCTAGGAAGGGTTTTCCAAGAATAATTGGTACATCTCCTTCCTCTTCCATGTCCAAAACCAAAAATTCTGCTGGGAAAATGAATTTTATGACTTTAACTAGAACATCTTCAAGAATACCACTTGGGTATTTAACTGAACGATTGGATAACTACAGTTCTAACCTTGTTTTATTAATCTCATGGGGTCCTATCTTGTGGAAAACACTCATAATCATCAGGTTAATGCTGGATCTAAGATCACAGAGTGCTCTCCCAAATTTGAATTCTCCTATTTCACATGGGATTGAAAAGATTTCATGATCTCTTATCTTTGGTGGGATTTTCTACTATAAAACTGTAGAGAATTCTTTGTTTAATGTGATTACTCTCAGATATTTTATATTTATCTTATTTAATAGTAATTCTTTGAGAAATTTTTCATACACAGGTATTTGGGTGATTGCTTCAGCAAAAGGAATATTGATATGCAATTGTTTGAACATTTCAAGGAACTTTTAGTATTGATATTCCTTTCCTACATTGCCTTTATATTTCTGGAAAGTGAATAGGTGGATTGTATAGAGGTGGTGCTACATAAACTGGTTCATTTTGTTTTTCCAGTGCTTGCTCTTTCTCAGCTGGTATTTCTTTTTGTGGTGTTGTGGGAATGGATTCCTCTACTTCTTTTTGTTGTTTCTTGGGCTCTTACTATGGCCTTATTTTTGGTGTTTGTTGTAATTCTAACACTAATATACTCCTTATCACTATAGCCATAGCTTCCTCCCATGGGTATGTCTCAATGTTACCAAATAGAGTGCCTGGTAATCTTTCAGATAAGGTTTTTGAGATCTGGCCCATTTGAATCTCCAAGTTTCTCAAAGTTGCTCACTGGTTTTGCATCTTCGTCTTCTGTGTGGTTATCCTTTGATCTGACTATTGAAAAAAATATATCAGGAGGTTCTCTAAGTTACTTTTTAGTGGTGGAGGTGGTTGTTATGGTCTTGTCTAGGCGGGTGGAAATTTTTGTTGTTGTTGGGGCCTCAGAAAGGGTTGTTGCGGATATGTATACTATTGTGGTCTCGAGATAGGTTTTATTGGTGGATATCCTGGTCGTCCCTAGTTGTGAAAATGAGCTTGACCACTACACTGCTGAAAATATTCTTTATTTTTTTGAAGTTGTTGTTGAGTAGGCCTTTGTTGATAAAATGGTTGTTGTTGTTGTCGTTGTTGATGAGATGACTGATTTTGTTGATTGTAATTAACATAATTACAATCTTGTGGCTCTTAATATCCTGCTTTGCAACCTTGATACAAGTGTGGTTCACCACACATCTCACATGACTGAATCTCCATGACTAGGTTTGGAGGGGGTTTGTGGTTGGTATCTGAAATGACTCAATATTTTTGGTTAGTGCTTCGACTTGCACTGATAAACGGGTGGTTTCATTAACTTGGTGGATTCCACATCATGGTGGTCCATGGTAACTTTTCCATAGACTGGAATTATGGGATACTTCATCCAAAATAGCTCTTCCTGCATTGGGTGTTTTAAAAATCAAACCTCCCTCAGCAGCAACATCAACAACTATTCATGTCACTGGTTGGAATCCTTAATAGAAGGTTTTAATTTTAATCCAAGTGTCAAGTATGTGATATGGACACTTCTTAATTAGTTCTTTGAATCAATCCCATGCTTCCCATGTGGATTCTCCAACCATTTTTGAAAAGTTCTAAATATCATTCTAGAGCATCTAAGTCCAGATCGGTGGAATTTATGTATCAAGAAACTTTTTTACGAGCTCATCGAAAGCCGTAATTGACTCAAGAGCTTGGATTTTGAGCCAATCTTTTTCTTGATCTCCGAGTGAAAATGGGAATACATGAAGTCTAATAGCATCTGATGATACTCTCTAGTTGTGAAAGGTATTATAGACTTCCAGGAAGTTGGAAATATGTTCATGGGGGTCTTTGCTTTAAAGACCGCTAAACTGTCCCATGTTTTGGATCATGTGAATGAGTCTGGGCTTAATTTCAAACGTGTGGGATTATATAGGTAGACAAACTATACTGGTTGTCTTTCCATGGATCAATGGTAAATCATAGTGCCTTGTGGTCTTCTATGGGTGCATCTAAGGTTCTCTAGGTATGAGTTCATGGTTTGGAAGGTTGGGTCCCACAGGGTGATGTTTTTTGGCCATTGCTAACTGGAGAAGTGATGACAAACACCTTTCGATCTCAGGATTGAAGGCCAAGGGTTCGTGTGCTACAAGATTCCCTGATCGGGTCAAGGGACATTGTTACATGCACAAAAAATAGAATAAAGGGATGCAATGGTGTTCGGAAAATAATAAAGGGTATTAGGAAAAGGTAATCCTAGGTTCAAAAACCATAGTTCTTTTATTTTCAAAAGCAGCATTGCGTCCCCAGTAACAGTGCCAGAAATTTGATGGCTCTCGCATGGTGGTGTCGTTACTTCCTGTAGTGATTATCAAATTTAGAATTTATATTTGGTCCCAAACTTTCATTAACTACAGAGATTTATTGTAGTGGTAGTATGGGGTCAAATACCTAGGGAGACTTCTGTTTTGACTTTGGAAAAATATGATTCCTAAACTTGTAGGGGATTCCTTTATGGAAGTCCTTATTTGTGAGTTTGGTTTAAGTTTTTTTGGGATGACTTTAAATGATGAATGAGGGGTTGGGATCAAGTTATATATCTGAGTGAAGGATGTACTTTAATTATAACCTTATCAAGATCCTATGTCTTATTCTACGAAGCAAACAGAGATCACTAGTTTAATTTGGTCTTAGCCTCCTAGTTCTTCCTAAGAAGTAGTTATTCCATAGTCAGGAGATAGCGACAGCCTAAGTGCATTAAGTTTGAATTCTTTAAGGCGGAATGTTTTCTAAGCTAGTGGTTGTATCTTAGTCTACTCCAATTAGGATAGGGTCTTTTTTTACTGTCTCATGGTCATGGACGTTCACACAAATGGGATAGATCAGGGGTTCATATCCTAGTTACTAATTCAATTAGGCTTGCCAAGTTTAGATTTAAAGGTATATTTAGTCATGTAGATACATTTCTTGATCCCTACCCCTAAGAAAATTAGCTACTCATGGTGAGGTAGGACACAATTAAATAAATGGTAGATAGCATGCTTGATGTATTGATTAATGGAATCCGGATCATGCAAAGGTTCAAGAATGGTAATTGAAATAAACATGAACTAATTAAATCACAATTATAAATAAAAGTCTTACTTGATAAAGATAAATGGAAATTGAAACTAAATGTGATGGGTGGAATTGAATGCATTAAATAACGGAAGCTCTACTACTCTTGGATTAATAAAAATGCACAAATACTAAGAGTTTGAGAGCTTGAGAGGGGAAATGGTGAAAGAATTCACAAAGGATATTAAAGGGAGAAGAGAAGAATGTCTGGAATTCCATATGAAATGTTCTGCCTCTCCGCTACTTATATAGGAATATTTCATCAGGATGTATACCGTAGGTATATGACATGTATTCTTGATCCGTGTCAGTTTCCATAGATTTTGGTTCTTCATCATGGTGTGTGGGTCTCTTGAAAATTTAATTTTGACTAGGTACATGATGTGAGAAGGTCATTCATGATGTGTACCTTGTCTATATATTATTTTTCCATGGATTCTTCACAGATTTCTTGCATGAGGCTTTGACTGGCTTCACGATGTGTATGGTATGGTCGCAACATGTAGCAGATTTTTCTTTTAGGTTTCATGGCATGGTCATAGCCTGTCTTTACAACTTGAGTTAGGCTTTGATCTTTGGGTACATGATGTGTATAGGTGGATCACGACATGTACTTGGCCTATTTTTCACCTTTTCTGCCTTTTATTCTTTGGAAACCTATGAATCTCTTTTTCCTGAAAAATTAGACACATACCAATGCATTATCAAGTAATTTAATGAAAAACTACAAACAATTGACAGAAAAATGTATATATAAATTAGGTTTATCAGATGTTGTACCTAAGACCATCCTCGAATCGCCTAGCCCTCGATGTCTTGTCACCCATAAGAATAGGTGTGAATCTCTGAAGCTCAGTGAAACATGCAGAGTAGTCCATCGCTGACATAGTTCCCTGCTCCAGATGCATGAACTTCTAGGATCTATTAGCCCTCAGTGTCTTGGGAAAATAGTAGTCATAGAAGAATGACTGAAAATATCCCTGTGCTATGTCCCGATAATGCTCTGTCTGTTTGATAACATCCCACCACCTCTTGGTCAAATCACGTATCATATAAGTCACGATCTTGACCCTCCTCTAAATAGGTCTCTCTAGATGCTTGAAGATCATAATCATGGACTCCATCCATGACTCTGCACCTTGTGGTCCACCATCCCCTGAAAACATAAGTGGATGCTGCTGCTGAAATACTCAAGTCAAATCTACCATAGACGTGGCAGGCTGAGGTACTCCATGGAAGGTCAGTATAAACCTTATTAAGCCTTCACGGAACTATGCATTCGCACCTGTATTTGGTATAACATCTGGTGCCACAAATGGCACTTTTGAAGGGTCCACTAGTAGCCCATGGCCTAACACCTTCGGGGTATGATCTTTACTACTCTCATGGCATATAACTGGAGGTTTTTGTGGTGGCATTGCTCTGTAAAGTCCATAACATACACCTCAGTATAAGCTTATTCATCATGGTACATAGTTCAAGAGTGAAAGAACTAAATAGGAGAAGAAAAGCCTCAAAATTTCACAAAAGATGAGTACACGGCATGTAGAAACTATAAATGGCATGTACACTTAATCCCTTACATGGTCGTGTACTCCCGTCATCCTAGGAATGTAAACACCCCAAGTAAACAGCATGTAGGGACTATACATAGTGTGTACACTTAATCTCTTACATGTCCATGTACTCTCATCAGACTAGGAATGTAGACACCCTAGGTACACAGTGTGTTAGTTGAGTACATGGCGTGTACACAAGTCTTCTCTCCTGGATATGTACTTTTACATGGATAGAGCTACTTGGGTCTGCCTATATAAAACTAAATGGGGTGTACCTAAGGTACACAGTGTGTTCTAATCAAAACTCAAAAACCCATGTTTTCTCTCACACGGTCGGTGATGTGGTTATCTACCATACGGTGTATACTCAGAGTACATGGTGTGTACTTGGAAAAGTTGTTTTCTTCCCAAACATAAGAACACATGGCATGTGTTCATAGGACCACATGCTATGTTATCTGGGTTTCTAGATATTAAGTCTTAGAAACTTCCCTAGAACCCCTATTTTTGAAAAATAAAGCAATTTTGTTCCAAATTCTGATCATTGGGGGCCCATACTCCCCGCAAATCAAAGCTTGGCATCCACATATAGCACATAACAACACAATTTATATCCCATAGATGAAACATGATCCACAAAATTCTTATCCAATAAGGATCATACTCCTCAAGGATCAAAGTTTGGCGTCCATCCAATTCAACCATAACACATACCAATACACCTATCATGATAGCAGACATATCCATCATGGTACCTATCACAACAGCATGCATATTTAGCATGAAATCTATCACAATAGCATGAAATTAGTAATTCTCTCTAAATGGCATGGAAAGAATGCATGGAATGTGATTTCTAACAAGTGCCTATATAATTCCTGAGATGGAATACCCTCATCTCATCGGTTTGCAACAAAATATAACCATAATGATATCAATAATAACAGCACAAAACAAGTGTGTCACCCAACGGTGAAATCGAATCTACTGTAATAGCTCAAAATTGAAAATTTACAATTTCATTAGAGGCAATTTGGCATTACCATGTTCGTGGGGTAGCTACTCCTAGGCACAGATTAGTACCAAATTCCTTACATTTACATATCTGTTCATCGTCACCAAACAATAAAGCAAACCAGAAAAGAAAAACTCCTATAATAGCACTTTGTAACATCTTGGATCCAGATGCCACTCAACTAGTGCCTCATACCCAGTTGTCCACATGGCCTCAAGCGCATTTCCCCAAATTATAGAGGCTACCAATTTGCAGTAAGGTCCTAAGGTGTGATAGTGGGGAAATTATGCCCTCACTGGAAGAGTGTAACACAACGAAATAAATAATAATATAATAACATAAGTAGTAAACAACATACATCTGAAATAAATAGCAGAATATTGATAAGATAAATAACTGAGTAATATTTCATAAAAAAGATGATGCAGCATATTATGTTCTAAGAAAATAGGAAAAATAGGTACACTATAGAAATCCACAATATAAGTTCCAAACCAAAACATAAACTAAGGAAACTAAGAATCATCTCAAGCCTCGTCTCGGTCCCATGATCTTCGGCTTCTAAATAGCATCTCAAGTACTTGTAGAAGGGTGCTTTCCCTTATCAACACCTGCAACAATATAATATGTTTGGGCCCAAAATCATGACTCAAATAGGGTGTGAGAAATAAATCCTAGTAGGCAACCACCCAAGATATGTGGCTATTTTTCAGTGAGTATATGCAACAAGTAGTGTACAAAAAGGAAAAGCAATAAACTAAGTACCCAAAAGTAAAAAATCCTAAAAGTTCCATTTTCCATTTTGATTCATTATGTTTAGTTCAACCATTCAACTACATTTAATTATATAAGTCTCAAGATCCATCCTAAGCCTATCAATCCCCCATATAATAATGATCAATAGATACCTCAAAAGGCTATCTAAACAAGTAGAGTGAAGATCGGATCCAAACTTATGCTTTGGCTTGGTATACATGTCATAAATAATTCTATTTTAATATTCAACTCAATATGTTTCCCGCAGGCATATAAAACTCCCACCCACAGGCATAACCAATCCTCGCCCGCAGGCATACCAAATCCTCACCCGCGTGCATAACAAATCCTTACCCGCAGGCATACAAATCTTCACCCGCAGGCATGAAAATCCTCACTTGTAGGCATAACAGTCGACAGGGTCGAGACCTATATATCATTATTTCATCACAAAATACAACACATGTAAATTACACTATTACATGGTTAACATAATAACAACTCATGTGGGCATCATACAAAATAAGCAACAAGTGAATTAAACTATCATAAGGCTTAAACAATTATAATCACATGGGTAGTTCATATCACAAGCCTAATGAAATCTAACAATTAAAATTCTTAAACAAATATACTCACAAAGTTAGTTTGTGTATAACAAGCCAACATGTGAATAAAACTATCACAAGGCTTAAGAATTTGTCATCTCACCTGGGCAATGTTCAATTAAACAATTTCATTTTAAATAACCCCAAAAAGGAAAAAAAGGAATGCTCATAGGAATCCTAGGACAAATGTCCAAACAATGGTCATCCAAGGGAAACACACCCATGGGGTGGCCCTTAATCAAACCAACAAGCTCAAACATGCATCAATTAATTTAATTCATGAACTAATCATCATTAGGCAACAACAAGGGTCAATTTCCATTCAAGTCTATACCCTAAACATGGGAAAATGGAACTATGGCACATATAAACAACTCGACATTGAGTGAAAGGCACAAGACCACCTACCTCATCGTAGTACGACTCTCCTTGTCCAATCTCAACCTCCAATTCAAGATAGAACGATGTATATCTACAAAACAATGATAAATTCTCGACCTTAAATAACTTTTTCGAGAGAAAAAATCATGAAGAACAGCTCAAGAGAAATCAAGAGATTACCTATTGGGTTCAAATTCCTCTGATGGTGATCAAATTGTAGTTTAGACGGAGATTTGGGAGGAAAAATCTCGTTAAGCGCTGCTTGTTCGCCAACTTGGGAGAGCCTCTATCTATTTTTACAAAATCAATGCTACTGCCCAATTTAATCAATAAAAAAGCACACGGTGTGTACTTGAGACTACAGGTCATGTCTGTACATTTTCTGGCTAGACCATTACATGGTCATGTACCGGGATTACATGGTGTGTAGACTAACATACACGGTGTGTACCTATAAGTACACGGCGTGTAGTTCCCATTCATGTCATGTAACAAGCTTGAAGCCATACTTTGACATATTTTCCCTCATTTTCTTAAGTATAAACTAAAAGGGAAAGATCCATACCTCAAAGGAAGAACCGGGTTCTTACATATGGTGAGATGATTTCAAACAAAAATAGACTCACTTCAAGATATTATTGTTCGGTCTGGTTTGGAAGACCAATGTATGAAGAAGGATCAAAGAGAACCGGCATTGGAACAAAGATCCACACATAAACCAAATTGCCCCAATAGTTATAAGGCTTTTCATTCCCCCCAACCACATACCTTACCCAAGGTAATAAATTTTTTCATTACTCTTTCTCCTAAATGTGAATCAAACAACTTCTGATAACTTTATATTACTAAAATTATGCAGGGTATAGTTGTATGTGATTTGTATCTATCAACACCCACGCACCATCTTGTCATGAGGGGTGCAGTGTATAATATCATAGGAGACAAGTTACATCTAAAAAACTCCCAAAAGATCACATGAGAGTGGGTATTGAGGTAGCTCATGAGCTGACTACAGAGTTGCCTATTCCACTTGATGATCTGGATATTAAAATGGTCAATGATGCTATTGTAACTTTCATAACATGGTCTTATATTCTTAAAAGATACATGATGTATGTCTTTAACAAGTTTTTATATATGAAACCCTGTAACAGTTGATGAAAAAGGGTCTTAAGTGGGGTATGATATTACAGATGGATAAAGCGGTGGGGGGAATGGAAGGTTAGATCAAGACAATCTAGTAAATTGACCAAGAAATCAAAACATCCTTCCAAGAGTACTTTCTCCCTTCCAATTCCAGAGAAACATTTATTATCATTACAACTTCATGTAGAGACCACATTTAAAGATGAAGATATGTATTACATTCCAAATGAAAAAGAAATATATGGAACTTTTATGACAGTCATAATTGGTCTTTATACTATAAATGAGATTCTTAGGCATGAATGGTTGGGAATCTCAGTTTTGAATACATACATAAGGTATATTTTCATAATACGTATGTCCAAATAGTGAGATAATTTTATTATTAAATTTAATAACTATTCATATTTTCTATAAACTTTTATATTACTACTATATAAAGGGAAAACTATGTGAAGCATGTCTTGGATTCATTAATCCTCATATCATTTCTATGACAAAACTTACTTTGGATAAAGAAGGAATTGAGAAGAAAATAGATGATCTACTCAAAGCATTTAAGTAAAAAATATCAGGAAACCGACTCTTTTTTATTCCTACAATGCAGTGGTAAAACTATACAATCAAATCACATAAAATATATTTTTAATATTTTCATTATTTTTTTGTTTTTGTTTTTTTTTTTGCAACACTGGATGTTGATCACAGTCAATTTGGATACCCAAAATATTTATTTTTTGGATCCAATGCATGGATATCCAACAAAACGACCACATATGATGTGTATTGTGAATTTGTAATACACTGAAATCAACATTTTATAGATAAAATTTAAAATATATTTTTCATTCTATATTTTAACAAGAATTTTGTTACTATATAGAAGTCGTTAAATATAGGCTAAATCATGGAATGAAGTCAGTTTACGTATAGATAAAGCATGTGGATTACTACAAATAGAAATAGATTAATGTATATATAGAAATATTTAACTATCAAAACATATTTCAAAATAATTTACTTATTTTGGTCAATGTTTCTATAGTTTTTTGAAGCAAGATAATGGCATTGATTGTGTATATTATGCATGTGTATTACTACAAATGAAAAAAAAATTAAGGTATATATAGAAAGATTTAAATATCAAAACATATTTCAAAACAATTTACTTATTTTGGTCAATGTTTTTGCATTTTTTGAAGCATGATAATGGAATCGATTGTGTATATTGTGTTTAAAAATTTATGAGAGAGATAATAAAGCATAAAAAGACTAGTATCCCCCAATAGGTAATTTCAAAAGATAATTATAATTTCATTAAATATATTTCTTAATCATTTTTTGTCTATATTTTCTCAGTATTATCAAGATTGTTGACAAACTTCATACTCAAAAGAAGAATTAAATTTATTTAGAGATGAGTGAGAATCGTACATGTTGTCAAAATGTTTTCCAACAAAATATTTTGGTGATTGCCTGCTATTTTTATGATCTAGTATCAGCTATGACCTTAGAAATATATTTGGGGTGTGAAGCATTAGTTTTAGAATTCTTATGTATTATTTTTGATATGTTTCTCAAGGAGAAGTATAATGTAGGAAATAAATTTGTTTAGAATCATTGACTTGAAAACAATAAATTTTTTGGGCAATGGAGAAGGTGGAGGCAGAGTTGTAGTCGGAGTCGGAGATCGAGGTGTAGGAGGAGGCGGAGGCGAAGACCGAGACAAAGGAGGAGACGAAGCACTGGCTCGAAAATAATAAAATGGTTGGAAATGGAGTATAATGAGTATCATACTAAGGTTTTGTTTAAGAAAAATTGTTGAAAAGTGTGAACAACACTTCTTACTTAATATAACATCCATTGTGAAAGTGTTTTAAGTGTTTTATTGAGAAAAAATACCACTTGTTTAAGTGATTGTATACAAAAAATTAAGTGGAGTAATTTTTTTGAGAAACAAAACAAAAACATATTATTTTTTCAAACTAATTAGAATATGCTATAATTTATATTAACACATTACAAGTACTATAAAATATTACTAAAGTGTGAAAGAAACCCCTCACCAAGAAAAAACTAAACAATAGCAACAAAATAGATACAACTACTTGCCCATGACTTCTCTTCACAACAAATAAAGGGTCTTATTAGTGAATCCAATAGTCACTTGAGAGTCATAAAACACCAATCAAATCATCAAAAATTTATATAATCCAATTAAAATGTTTGAATAAATATGTTTGTAATCAACCACTGAATCCAACAAGTGTATGAGATAACTATTTGAGGATAACCAGTGTTGAAAGATCATGGTCATCGAGGAGGTTTGATGTCAAAGGAAACATGACATCAAATGAAAATAAACCGCCTTGTGAATAAATATCAGAAAATGAAAAACCAACTTCAAATAAAATCATGAAGCACTGAAAATCCAAATAAACACCCCTTTGAAAAATAATCCAGTAGTTTGATCCAAAATCTCTAAAAAATAAAGAAATAAAAAATTTCATCGACTAAATCATGAATTTTTAGAAAATAAAAATGCAGTGGTTCCACTTTGGTGGTTTGTGGAATTATTTGGTCTATTCGATCATTAATTAGATGTATGATATAATGTCACAAATGCTTGTGAAATCCATACAAGAAACATTCATTATGCATGTGCACATTCATTATGTAAAATGATCCATGTTCACAAGCTCATTAATAAAAAAACTCATCATCATTCTCAATAAAAAAATACATGAGTATACAAATATTCCCATTTTAATGAATAGATAATTATGATGTTATATTAGAGTTTATCATCACCCAGAATGTTGAAAAGGATATAATAATATATAGCATAATCTAAGAAGACTTAATGGATATACTATATTTCAGTGTCATTTGGATGTTATAAAGGGATATAATGGTGCTTACTACTATCAAAAAGGGGTAAACAATTTATAATGGAGTTTAGTGTTTTCTGAAAATAAATAATGGGAAACACTAAGGTTTTCTCTATCAAAGAAGGTAAATGTATTATCATGGAGTTTGTACTCTCTATAATGGTGAAAGGGTAAGACATATTTTATTATGTTCCATAAAAACTCATATGTAAATATTTATTTTAGTTTAATCAATGAATGTTGATAGGTTTACACTAATGGTTAATGTTTTTTAGGAATAAATGACTTCGTCAACAAGGAAAATTCACTCATGTACTATGATCATGCACTTAACAAGGATGATTCACTCATGATGATTCAATTTTATTTTTATTATCCAATACATTCAATATTCTAGGTTATCAAAATACAATATTGTTATATGACCTGAATTATTGAATCTACTATAGGATAATAATACATAGTGGAATCAACCATACCTCAAATAAATACATGGCATACCCATTATGACACATATTGTGTGGTTTTAGTTTAAAAATAAAATTTTATTAATTTATTGTTTCATATTTATGTTTAATTTATTTTTTATAGTGTTAATAACATGAGAATTATTTTATTATACTAGTGGTTTATTTTTCTTGAGTTGGGGTGGTTTGTTTGAAGATGATCACGCTCATGAGAGATTGGACTTTGAGGCTACTGTTGAGATAACAACAACAAGGAAATGGGTCAACAATGTATATAAACATCATGAAAAGGTGAATTCTTGATACTTATTAAGTTAATTTTGTCACCATTTTATCTGATATTTTTAAGTTAATTTAATTATCAGTTTTATCTAATATTTTTTTTGAAAAGATATTTTGGGAATTCATATTTTTTATTCAATCATCTACAACAATCTAGAAAATAGAGAACATTGTTCTTTTGGATGAGGAATTTCAGACAGCATGGGGTTTCTTCTTCCATATAAATAGAACATTTATTTAGTTTCTAACTTGGTTCATATGGTTGAAATAAAAACACACATCACATACTCAATCATCCACACCACAATCTGATACACGGTGTGACCAGTATGACTCGAATGGTATTTTTTTAGTTTATAATTTACATTTTAGTTCAAAACACACATCACATACTCAAAATTGATAAAAAAATAATTAATATTGTTTTAATAATTTATGAAAAAAAATCCGTAAGTCATTTTTTACATGTAGTAATTAACTACACCTCAATCTGATACATGATGTGCTCGGTATGACTCAAAGTATCTGTTACCTATTTAAAATTGACATTTAAGTTCACAAAACATCACTCATTTAAAACCAAAAAAAGATGCTTGGATTGTCTTGATAAATTATAAAAATGGTTCATAAGTCATTTTTTATGTGTAGTAATTATTCTCACGTCAAATCGGCATATGATGTGACCGGTATGACTCAAAGTGTATGTTTCTAGTTTAAAATGACATTTTACCAAAAAACACAAGTGACATACTCAAAATTGAGAAAACGAATTCATATTATTTTGATACTTTAGTAAAGAAATCCATAAGTCATTTGAGAAGTGTAGGAATCAATATCATCTCAATCTGATGCTTGGTGTGACCAGTATGACTACAATTGCATCTTTTTATTTAAAATTGACATTAATTTTAGTAAAAAAGACAACTGAAATACTCAAAACTGATCAAATGAATTATTAGTGTTTTTATACTTTATTAAAATGATCCATAATTAATTTTTGATGTGTAGGAATCATCCTCACCTCAATCGGATACACGATGTTCCAGGTATGACTCAAAGCGTCCGTTATTATTTTAAAATTAATATTTTAGTTCAAAAAGTGTCACTCACTGAAAACCAATAAAACATGATTTTATTATATTGATAATTTAGGAAAATGATCCATAATTTATTTTTGATGTGTAGGAATAAGTCTCACGTAAAACCCACACATGATGGGACTGGTATGACTCAAAGTATGTGTTTCCCGTTTAAAATGACATTTTAGTAAAAAAACAAGTGGCATAATCAAAACCAAGGAAACACATTCAGATTATTTTTTATACTTTATAAAAATGATCCAAAAGTTATTTGTAATGTGTAAGAATTGTTCTCACCTCAATACGATGCACAGTGTAACCGATATGACTCTAAGTGTGTTTTATATAAAATTGACATTAATTTTATTAAAAAAGAAAACCGACATACTAAAAACTGAGAAAATTAATTAGAATTATTTTGTTACTTTAGGAAAATTATTTATAATTCATCTTTGATGTGTAGGAATTATCCTCACCTCAATTTGGTACATGATGTTCCCAATATGACTCAAAGTATTCGTTATCAATTTAAAACTGACATTTTGGTTCAAAAAGTGTCACTAACTAAAAACTGAGAAAACATGCTCATATAGTCTTGATAATTTATTAAAATGATTCATAATTTATTTTTGATATGTATGAATCAGTATCACATAAAACACACACACGATGTGACCGATATGACTCAAAATGCATGTTTCCAATTTAAAATGTCATTTTAATAAAAAAAACACAAGTGGAATACTCAAAACTGAGAAAACATATTCAAATTATTTTTATATTTTAGTAAATGAGAGGACCAGTTTAGGATATACCTAACACTAAGAGGGGGGTGAATCAGTGTTGGGGACTTTTAAAACCAATTTCAACTTTTATCCTTGTACCTCTTGACCTGTTAGGATCTTGATTCTCTTATTCTCTTTTCCCTGTCGCATGCAATAATAGAAAGCAGTAAAAATATGAACACAATATTTTTACAAGGTTCACCACTCAATAAGAGTAGCTACATCCTTTCCATGCATGGGGATGACCAGTGCATGGATTCTCCACTATAATGTGATATGTTGTTACAATGGAGTGGCTAGGAAAACAATCCTCTAGCCAGTATGAGTCCCTACACTTTAGAGGGGGTGGGAAACAATCATCTTCCCTGGACTGGTGATGACCTATTCCAACTTGCAGCATCTAGCTGGTTCTTTATACTGCCTATGGAGACAGTCTTCTTCCTTCTTCAAAAGGTCGGTTCTGCTCTTGGTCTTTTTTAGTGTTGTTCACTTGATTACTTTCAAAGCAGTAGGCAGGCAATTATTTCTTCTTTCCTTCTCTTCTTTTCTAGTGCAACACCAACTGCACTAAACTTATTCTTTCTTCTTCTTAGTGCAACAACCAACTGCACTATAACTTCTTCTCTCTTCTTGGTCTGTTCTTCTTCTTATGATTATTCTCTTCTCTTTATGCAGCAAACCTGTAATCTGCACACTCTTCTTCTTCTTCATCTTCTTCAATGAAAAACCAACTACACTGAAACCTACTCTTCTTCACACGTTCTCACTCAGTGTAAAACCATCTACACCGAGCTCTTCTTCTTCTTCTTCTTGCTAGAATCACAAGTTCTCTTTGTGATTGTAAAAACAATGAAGTCTAGATCAACTAAGAATCATCAAATTTGAACATAAGTTGGTAAGAACCTCTAGAACAACTCATCTTGGGCGCTAATACTTACTTGCGCGCCACCCTGCTTGTGCGCCTCCCTACTTGCGTGCCACCAAATACTTGCGTGCCACAATTGTTCTCAACTCAAAACTTGTGCACCACCTTTGGCTTAAACACACTATTCACTTGCGCACCTCTAACAACTTGCGCACCAAAACTTGTGCGGCAATACTTGTGCGGCAATACTTGTGCGACAAGACTTGTGCGGCAATACTTGCACGGAAATACTTGTGCGGCAGACTTGCGCGGCAACACTTGCGTGGAAGACTTGCGCGGTACCCTACTTGCGCGCCTTATAAATAACCCTCATCCTGCACACCACTTTCTACACTTGCGCATTTAGAGCTCAAATTTTTCTCTTAAGTGTTGATCATTAAAAAATGAGGAGTCGAGTCATCTATTTATAGGCATTTTGTAGACTTGCACACCCATACACTTGCGCGCCACTCTTGACTTGCGCGACACTTTCATCACTTGTGTGCCACTTCATCACTTGCGTGTCGTTCCATCACTTGCACACCACTTTCTTTCCTTTGTCATATTTTGATATGATGATGTTAAAATATGACTTGCGCGCAACATGCACTTGTGTGCCAATACTTGTGTGACACTCTTGACTTGCGCGATGCTTTCTAACTTGCGCGCCACTTTATTTCCTTTGTAATATTTTGATTGGATGATCTTTGAAATAGGACTTGTGCGCCACTTCACTTGCATGTCAATACTTGTGTTTCACTACTTGTGCGCCACCACTTGCGCGCCACTTTATTTCCTTTGCCATATTTCTGAAATAATTCTATTTGAAATATGACTTGTGTGCCTATGCAACACTTGCGCGCCGACACTTGCGCGCCACCACTTGCGCGCCTTCTTCTTGCCTTTTTCATTTTTGGATAGTATGATATTAAAATTTGTTTTTCCAAAAACACTTCTTTACTCTCTCTATCCCTCATAGAGCTTGCACCACAAGTTCTCCAAACTTGTGATGATTGTAAAATACAAATCAGCAAAGCATCATCTGATTTTGTCCATTCTTTTTGGAATGTGATTTCCAAATTACTTCTTTATCCTCACTTCAAATCAATCATCCTTAGATGGATGATACTTCACCATTCTTCATTGTTGTAAAAAATGTGTCACCTTTGAAACAAGTTCTTTGAACTTAGGATTAGTTCAATAATTGTCTGAATTGACTTCATAGAGAATTGGCCAAGCATGACATTCAATGTTATGATTGAATAACAATTCTCCAGCATCCTCACTTTATCCGATCTTTAATGAATTTGGATTCCTTCTTCATATCCTTCTTTATTTTGACCGATATTGACAACTGTTGACAACAAATACAATCTTCATATACAAAGTGGTCCCAAAAATCTCCCCCTTTGTATTTTTTTGTCAATACCTTAAAGTCTCCTCAGATGAATGTGTCAATGTCAAAATGAGAATCTTATCTCTCCCCTTTACTTATTTCTCTCCCCTAGACATTCATTTCATTTCTCTCCCCCTTATTGACAAGAAATACAAAGTTCATGGTAGAGAGGGTATCATTCCATACTTAAGCAATGTGTCATCAATAATTTCACTCTAAGTCTAATTGAGCAATGCTCGGTGTATAAAACAAAAGGATTTGATTTAGACAACAAAGTTTTCCATTACCCACTGAATATGACACCACATGAGATGAGATATCCTACACTTGTCTTCAAGTGTTTTCCACTTTCATTCCAAGAAAAAAATATTGAATGTGATAGGAAATAATCAATCCTGAAATTCCTGCACTCACTTAAACAAAAGGATCAAAAACATTCATGTGCAATTAGCAGGATAAGTGGCCTTGGGGAACTTTCATTTTTTTTATGTCACTGATTGACCTAATTACTCCCCCTTTGTAAAAATATATTTATTTTGAGTATCCAAGGATGAGAGATTAAGAAACGACATACCTTTTCCAATGACATGATCTTCAGACAGTCTTCAGAGTAATTGAATTTTATACCAACTGATGTTGATACTGATTGATATAATGACTCTGGCAGCTTCTTCATGTGTCTCCCCCTCAAGGGAACACTTCTCCTCACTGAATCCCAGGTTTTCCCCCTAAGATCTTACTTCACCTTAAATTCCTTGTATGATAATAACAAATACAATACACAAATATTTAATGGAATAAGGTGGATCCTCTTTTCTCTATCAATGTAAACAACAAGGTTGAGAGGATTTTCTCAACCCAGATGCTCCATTCTTCACACTTTCACGACTTATCTTCAATACTGATTGTGATTGTGTGGACCTCACTATTTCTTCCATCTCTTTTTGTGTTAATTGTTTTTCTTCAAGGGTTTTCAAAGCACTAGAATCTGCTAGTGCAACTTTCATATTTTTGAGGAATTCTTGTTGGGATGGAGTAAATTCAAAGCATCTTTTAACAGTATGACTAGCCTTGTTGCACCTCACGCACAGAACTTCCTTTTCTTGATGTAGAATCTTCTTTGTGCTTTTAGCACAAGTATTAGCCTGTGCATCTTCCATTTTTCTCATTCTTTCTAAATATTCTATCCAAAACACAAAAATATCATTAGGTACTGAGGAATCATGATTGGATCTTCTACATGGATTCTTCTGAGTGGCTTCCTTCTTAGTGGTTATTTTGGATGCACCACCCTTCACCTTTTTGGATTTAGAATCCAAGGACTTCTCATCTTTACTTCTTGAGATCTTCTTGGGAGAATTTGATTTCACATTATTTATCTGATTTCTTCCCAAGGATGCTTCTTCGTTCTTTCCCAGCTTCTGTGGTCTTCTTTTCTTATATGAACATGCACCATTCATATGACCACTCATATTACATACATCAAAAATGTTATCTAACATTCTAAATCTGTTTGCAGTATATATATGTTTCTGGATCTGTGGATGTTGCTTCTTCTTCTCGGGATTTCTCCCCCTTGAGATGGTCTTTCTCTGTGCTTTTACATTTAAGGGATTGTACCAAAAATCCAGTGCATAATGTCCAAACCTATTGCAGCACCAGTATTGACCAACAAACCTTGACTTCTTGTCATCTTCTTGATAAGGTTGTTTAGTCTTCTTCTTGGTATGTTGTCCTTTCTGTGGGGATATATCTTCTACACTATTTCCACTATCCACCCTAGCCATGGTGGTAGGTTCCTTTTCATTCCTCTTTATCCATACTTGTTTATAATTCTTCTTCCTACCTGCACTTTTTGGTAGAGGCAATTTTAGAGACATTAGTACAAGTTGGTGTGGATGATACCTTCACTTTCTCAGCTTCTTTTTATAGATCAATGAGTGAAGCCATGATCTTCTTATCACATGTTGGAGGTATTTTGACATTATAATCCTCCATTGAGCATTGAATACTGACAGCAACTATTTCCTTCTTTTGTGGAGACTCAATATGTGTCTTCTCAAGATTGGTAAACTCAGCTTCCAATTCTAGACATCTCATATTGAGGATGAATTCCTGGTCTTCAATCTTATTCATCTTCTCTTCACAAGCCTTCTTTAATATTTAAACTTCATCTTCATGCATCTTTATTTTGTATTGTAACAAAGAGTCAAGTTCTTTGATATTCTTGGAGTTTTCTTCCAAATGTATCTCATTGACATCATTTCTCTTTTTCAGCTCATCTTCAAGTGCATGGGTCTTCTCTTCAAGAGTCTTGTTGACTCCCTCTTTCTCTTCAACACCTTTGAACCACTTTAAAGAGCTTAATTCAAATCCCCTCTTGGTTTCTTCAAAGGTTCCAACCTGTTTGGAGAGCTTTAAACATTCAACAATTTTTGCTTGTAAGCCTTTCTCCAAAACATCAGTTTCTTCTTCCAGCTGAGTGATATTTTCTTACATACATTGAAATACTCCACAAATCAGGGATGCACTTTATTCAGGAATACCATGCAGAATCATTCTTAATCTATCAACTGATATTTCTTGATATGTTGTAGATTGATCATCACCACTTGTGCTAGCATTTTCATCATGAGGATAATTTCCAAATGTACTAACACATACCTCTTGATCAGTTGAGGTAGGAAGGTTATCCATATTATTAGTGGAAACTTGAGCCACCTTATCATAACTTTCCAAGTCTGGTGTGTCTTCAATGTCTTCCAGATATGGAGAACCAGATATATCCTCTTCTTTAGATAGGAGGGACTTCTTCAACTTTCTCTTCTCCTTCTTTTTCCTATTCATCATAGTCTTGATAGATATAGACTTCTGTTCAGAGCTAACTGAATCTTCACTGAAAGTGCACTCCATTGATAATTCAGGAAAAAAACTCAAATATTAAAAAGAGAATAACTTCATTGTAGAGAATCCAACAGAGGTGAACCTGTTCCTCTGATACCAATTGAGAGGACCAGTTTGGGATATACCTAACACTGAGAGGGGGGGTGAATCAGTGTTGGGGACTTTTAAAACCAATTTCAACTTTTATCCTTGTACCTCTTGACCTGTTAGGATCTTGATTCTCTTATTTTCTTTTCCCTGTCGCATGCAATAATAGAAAACAGTAAAAATATGCACACAATATTTTTACAAGGTTCGCCACTCAATAAGAGTAGCTACGTCCTTTCCATGCCTGGGGATGACTAGTGCATGGATTCTCCACTATAATGTGATATGATGTTACAATGGAGTTGCTAGGAAAAAATTACTCTAGCCAGTGTGAGTCCCTATACTTTAGAGGGGGTGGGAAACAATCCTCTTCCCTGGACTGGTGATGACCTAGCCCAACTTGCAGCATCTAGATGGTTCGTTATACTGCCTATGGAGACAGTCTTCTTCCTTCTTCAAAAGGTCAGTTCTGCTCTTGGTCTTTTTTAGTGTTATTCACTTGATTACTTTCAAAGCAGTATGCAAGCAATTATTCCTTCTTTCCTTCTCTTCTTTTCTAGTGCAACACCAACTGCACTAAACTTCTTCTTTCTTCTTCTTAGTGCAACAACTAACTGCACTATAACTTCTTCTCTCTTCTTGGTCTGTTCTTATTCTTATTATTATTATCTTCTCTTTATGTAGAAAACATGTAATCTGCACACTCTTCTTCTTCTTCGGCTTCTTCAATTCAAAACCAACTGCACTGAAACCTAATATTCTTCACACGTTCTCACTCAGTGAAAAACCATCTGCACCGAGCTCTTATTCTTCTTCTTCTTTCTAGAATCACAAGTTCTCTTTGTGATTGTAAAAACAATGAAGTCTAGATCAACTTATCATCATCACAGTTGAAGAGAAGCTGGTAAGAACCTCTAGAACAACTCAGCTTGGGTGCCAATACTTACTTGCACGCCACCCTGCATGCGCTCCTCCCTACTTGTGCGCCACCAAATACTTGCACGCCACAATTGTTCTCAACTCAAAAATTGTGCGCCACCTTTGGCTTAAACACACTCTTCACTTCCTCACCTCTAAAAACTTGCATGCCAAAACTTGCGCAACAATACTTGCGCGGAAATACTTGTGCGGCAGACTTGCGCGGCAACACTTGCACGGCAGACTTGCGTGGCACCCTACTTGCATGCCTTATAAATAACCCTCAGCTTGCACACCACTTCATCTTGCATGCCACTTTCCACACTTGCGCATTCAGATATCAAATTTTTCTCTTAAGTGTTGAGCATTAAAAAATGAGGAGTCGAGTCATCTATTTATAGGCATTTTGCTGACTTGTGTGCCCATACACTTGCGCGCCAAGACTTGCGTGCCACTCTTGACTTGCGCGACACTTTCATCACTTTCACACCGCTTCTTCACTTTTGCGTCATTCCATCACTTTTGCTCCGCTTTCTTTGTCATATTTTGATATGATGTTAAAATATGACTTGCACGCAACATGAACTTGCGCGACACTCTTGACTTGCGCGACGCTTTCTAACTTGCGCGCCACTTTATTTCCTTTGTAATATTTTGATTGGATGATCTTTGAAATAGGACTTTCACGCCACTTCACTTGCACGTCAATACTTGCGCGCCACAACTTGCACGCCACCACTTGCACGTCAATACTTGCGCGCCACAACTTGCGCGCCACCACTTGCGCACCACTTTCTTTCCTTTGCCATATTTTTGAAATAATGCTATTTGAAATATGACTTGCGCGCCTATGAAACACATGCACGTCGACACTTGTGCGCCGCCACTTACGCGCCTTCTTCTTTCCTTTGTCATTTTTGGATAGTATGATATTAAAATGTATTTTTCCAAAAACACTTGTTTACTCTCTCTATCCTTCATATAGCTTGCACCATAAGTTCTCCAAACTTGTGATGATTGTAAAATACAAATCAGCAAAGCATCATCTGATTTTGTCCATTTTTTTTGGAATGTGAATTCCAAAGTACTTCTTCATCCTCACTTCAAATCAATCATCCTTAGATGGATGATACTTCACCATTATTCATTATTGTAAACAATGTGTCACCTTTGACACAAGTTCTTTGAACTTAGGATCAGTTCAACAATCATCTGAATTGACTTCATAGAGAATTGGCCAAGCATGACATTCAATGTTATGATTGCATAACAATTCTCCAAGAATCCTCACTTTATCTGATCTCTAATGACTTTGGATTCCTTCTTCATATCCTTCTTCATTTTGACCAATATTGAAAACTATTAACAACAAATACAATATTCATATACAAAGTGGTCCCAACAGTAAAGTGATCCATAATTCATTTGGGATATGTAGAAATTATACTCACCTCAATCTGACACATGGTGTGACCATTATGACTCCAAGTGCATTTGTTTATTAAAAATTGACCATAATTTTAGTAAAAAAGACAACTGAAATACTCAAAATAGATAAAACACATACATGTTTTTTTATACTTTATTAAAATGATCCATAATTCATTTTGTATGTGTTGGTATCATCCACACCTAATCTGATATAGGATGTTCCTGGTGTGACTCAAATTGTTCGTTATAAGTTCAAAATTGACATTTTAATACAGAAAGTGTCCCTCACTGAAAACCAAGAAATGCTTGGATTTTATTTATAATTTAATAAATTTGATTCATAATTCATTTTTGATGTGTAGGAATCAGTTTCATGTCAAACACACACATGATGTGACTGCTATGACTCAAAGTGTGTGTTTCCAGTTTAAAATGACATTTTAGTAAAAAACAAAAGTGGCATACTCAAAACCAATAAAACACATTAATATTATTTTTAAACTTTAGAAAAAATATCCATAATTCATTTGGGACATGTAGGAATCAGAATCATCTAAATCTGATACACGGTGTGACCGGTATGACTCCAAGTGAATCTTTTTATTTAAAATTGATATTAATTTTAGTAAAAAAGACAACTGACATACTCAAAACCAATCAAACATATTCGGATTGTTTTGATACTTTATTAAAATGATATATAAGTCATTTTTGGTGTTTAGGAATCACCCTCACCTCAATATGATACACGATGAGCCCAATATGACTCATAGTGCCCGTTATCAGTTTAAAATTGACATTTTAATACAAAAAAAGTGTCACTCAATGAAAACCAAGAAAAAGTGCTCGGATTGTATTTATAATTTAATAAAACAATTCATAATTCATATTTGGTGTGTATGATTTAGTCTCACATCAAACCCACACATGATGTGATAGGTATAACTCAAAGTGAATGTTTCCAGTTTAAAATGACATTTTAGTAAAAAACACAAGTGGCATACTCAAAACTGAGAAAATATATTATGATTATTTTTATACTTTATTAAAAATATACATAAGTCATTTGGAACATTGAGGAATCAAAATTACCTCAATTTGATGCATGGTGTGACAGGTATGACTCCAAGTCTGTCTTTTTAATTAAAATTGACATTAATTTTAGTAAAAAAGACAATTAGAATACTCAAAACTGAGAAAATTCATTCGGATTGCCTTGATCATTTAATAAAATGATCCATAAGTCATTTTTTATGTATAGGAATCATCCTCAACTCAATTAAATACACAATGTTCCTGGTATAACTCAATGTGTCTGTTATCAGTTTAAAATATACATTTTAATACAAAAAAGTGATACTCACTGAAAACCAAGAAAAAATGCTTGGATTGTCTTGATAATTTAAGAAAAATATTTATAATTCATTTATGATGTATAGGAATCATTCTCATATCTCACCCACATACAATGTGACTGGTATGACTCAAAGTGCCTGTTTTCATTTTAAAATGACATTTTAGTAAAAAACACAATTGATGTACTCAAAACCAAGGAAACGTATTCGGATTATTTTTATAATTTATAAAAATGATATATAAGTCATTTGGGACATTTAGGAACCATCCACACCTCAATATGATGCATGGTGTGACTGGTATGACTCCAAGTGCATCTTTTCAATATACAAGTATCATTTTAGTCTAAAACATGCATCACATCGCCAAAACCAATCAAACGAGACTAGATTTTTCTAATGATTCTATCTACTATTACTTAAATAATTTCCTTATTATTTTTATCTTATACTTATTTAGTTATTTTTCTTATAGATAATTCTTGAAGATGAACAATAAATGGTGTGACGTACAAGAATCAACCACAAATCAATCTGATACACAATGTTTCTGGTATGACTCAAAGTTTAGTTTAAAATTAACACTTTATATTTAATTTATTTCTTTATATTATTACTAAAATAAGAATTTTTTTCTTATATTGGTGGGTTCTTTTTCTTGAGCAGGGCTGGTTTTCTCTTTTATATTTGTGTGTTTTTTCTCTATAATAATGTTTTTTCTTGTATTTATGTTGTAAATTTTATTCCATTTAAATTATGTATTTGTATCTGATTTTTCTAATTTATGGTGTTGTTTCTAGTGTTGTAGTGTTCTGTTATAGTACACTATAGTATTCCCAGTTTCTAGTGTAGTATTGTGTTGTAACATTACACTATATTATGCCCCTTTATCAGTGATAAATAAAAGTGTTGATAAATGGTGTCTTTTATCAGTGATTTTCTATCATTAATAAAATTGTAGGTATTTTAACCATGTTTTGGTAGTCAATTATTCTTTGGTGCTGATAAAGGCTTATTCTAGCATTGTTAAAGGCCTCTTTTGTAGTAGTAAATATTAATATTTTATAATAAATAATATATTATTAAATGATATAAAATTTCTAAAAATATTAGACTCAGTTAAATTAATGGGATATGGTTAATTAAATCTACCATTTTCCATTTATTGATATTTTGAAATTTTATAGTAACATTATTGACCTTTAGAGAGTAGAAAATTTTAATAGTCATGTAATTGTAAAAAGGGTTAATGGGGGGTTAAAATAAAAAGATAAGGGTAAAACCATGACCTAAACTAGTCCAAATATTATTGGATGAGAGTATTTAGATCCATCCTCATACTATATTCAAAATAAATGATTTTTTATCCATTTTAAATTGAATATTAATTTAATATTTTGAGAAATTCCAAAGATACCCCTCAATTCAATTATAAAATGAAATCTTCTTCCTCACTTCTTTACATAACTTTAAGCTATATAGCTCAACCAAAACCTAACCATTACTCTTCTCAATATACATATCCAAGTTTTTGAGGTTCTGGATCTTCTAAAATATCAACCTTATGTCCCTTAAGAAGAATCTAAATGGAGACCACTGAAGAAGAGGTAATCATATTTACCGACTCTTTCAAGTTTATTTCTTCTTCTACTTTCTCTTCATGTATTGTTTACATATTAAATTAATAACTATAGTATAATTAATATATTTATATTTCATTATTATTATTGTAAAAACATATTTCATCTCTTTTACATCCTATAAAAAGTCAAGACATCCCTCATACTTACGTACAGATTACCGTCTCTGTGTAGCAGTGTAATTTTTTTTTCATCGCCAATTTTAATGGATGGTTATAAATATAGAACTAATGAATATATATGATATATATGACATAATAATGATTCTATAAATGTTAATTATTCTTTATCTTTATTTTGTTTCATCCATCAAAAAATGAAAACAACATTCATACATATGTAAGGTTTACCATCTCAATGAACAGTGTAATTCATTTTTATATCTCTATCTTTTATAGATGATTATAATTATCTATATATTAAATATATATGATATTTATACCATAATTAATATTATATAGGTGATTTAACACTTGAAACAAGGGTAATAATGAAATATTATTAACAAACATGTGATAAGATGATATAAGAAGATCATATATGATATTATGGTTCTGGTATAAATTAATAAAATTTTTAAAACCATTATACAAGACTTTTGAACACATTTGAAGGAATTCAATATAAAGGTAAGGGTTTCTCATCTCACTTTTACTTCTGTGAGATATATGTTATATTCACCACTTATTTCTTTTATGTAGTGTATGTACTGCCTCTTTGATATATTATATCATGAATCATTTTGTATTCATGATATTTAAAATTTAATTTTAATTTATTTCTTTCATGGGGATTATGAATCAAAATATACCCAAGTGATAAGGGTTTATTTCACAATCTCATCATTATTCAGGATTATTTTTTTTAAGTCTTAGTTGATGATATTTCTCTTCCATGTCCATGTTTTCTAAAAAATGTTTTCAAAAAAATCACTATTATCCAATGATTGTTTAAATTCATTTTTACCCTTGTTTGGATTGTTACAAAATGTTTTAAAAGGAATCTTCCTATTGTTTTCCAAACAAGGTACTTTTTGGGTTTTCTTACAAAATTGTGAAAAGAATGTTATTTTAACTTACATGGAATGAAAGGAGTTTCACACCATCATGATGCATAAATTTTTTGAATATTCCTTTACAATTTTAAAAGAATATTTTCAAATAAATGATTTTTTATTACGTGCGTAGTTTTTAGATTTTAAAAATAATTTTCAAAGTAAAAAAAGGGTATTTTCTTCAAGAAACATTATAGTAATATCTTTAAAGTATTTTCATCTATGTCAACATCATTTTTTTAGTATTATGTTGAGAATGTACTCTAATAATACCATTAATCATATTTCTTTGGATGGTTTATGATCATTTTTACTAGAAAATGTATTTATATTTCGTATGACTTGTCCTTCCAATATGAATAGTTATTGATTTTGTTGAGTCATATTGATTTAGTTGTGTTATTTATTCATATGAGGAATGCATTGGATTTAGTAAGTGATGAGTGGGGGGCCTCTATAGCCCCTTAATGCATCGATGGGTCTCATGAGACAAACTATCTTGGTTATTGGTTGAGGCATTACCCATTTATGTAAGATATCTTGGCACAAGGCCTTGATGATATGGTTGTGATTTTCAACATTATGAATTCCTTCACTGTGACATTAGTCATTGATGTCCATGTGATTATTCTATTAGTTATAATATCCATGGAAAAGTTTCAATCTCATGTGATTACGTATATGGTATTATTAGATCATTATTTATTCATGTCATATTATGTTCAAGTTATTTATTAAATAGAATGTGTTTCAATTATTTACCATGCCATATTGTTTATGATTATTTATTCATGATAGTTTTTGTTATATGCATACCCTTACTAAACATTAAAGTTTACCCATTTATTATGTTTCCTTTCTTTAGGATTCCATAAAGTGTATTATAATTGATATGTTGAGATATGCTAAAGGGAATAGTGGTGTACTCAAAAAAATACTATGTTATATTTTTTTCAATTGTAATATGAAATTCAAGTAAGTATCTAGTTTACCAAGACTACTAAAATATTCGTTCCTTGAGGATTTGATTATTTATATCTAGTGTCAATGTAATAAAGTAACCACTGACTCTGGGCTAATGGAGTTGGGGTATTTACAAGTTTACTATGATGATTCATACCTTGTAGGAGGATGAGTTTCCTTATGATGAGTCTCCCTTCTTGTTATCTGATGGTGTTTATGTGATAGCTTCTACTAGGAGGGGTCGATGACTTGCATGATTGATGATTTTAGATCTTATTCCTGAGTGCACCCATCCCTTGAATTTTATTCTCATTGAAGGAAGTGTGTCTAAATATGAATTTTATTTAGTTTTAATTATTTTTTATTTTGTTATTAATTTTATTACTAATTTATTTTATTTTTATAGATTTTTTACATCTAATTATTGGTCAGGATAGTGTTATTCTTATGATTTTCTGGTGTATGGATGTCATGGGATCAGGTTCTTACCGATGTGTGTCATCAAATGTTCAACCATTGGATGATATGTACAAATAAACAATGTATTTTATTTTAATTTTATGAAGTTTATAATTTACTATATTATTAAATATTTGTAGGGTTTATAGTCTCTTATTGATGTGTGTTTTTGACCCTCTATTTGGAAGGTATAGGTAAGTGCATGTTTGAATGTTTCTATCAATTTTTACATAACATTCAAAGGAGAACTGTGGAGAGAGAATTTTTGGATGTCTTTAATGAGATTTGTGTGCCTCTTTGACCTAATTACATCCTCACCCAGGTTTTAAAGGGGTTATGAACTTACTAGATATGAGAGGATTTTAATTGGAGATCATATTTTGGTCAGCAGAATCGGGAGCGACAGGATGTCACACACAGAGCTGAGAGTCATAATATTTTTTTATCTTTTTAATTTTTATTTATAAAATTATATGAGGTATATGATACATAAGTTTCTTAAAATCTAAAGAGTTGTGAAAAGATGGTCAATGGATATGGGGTCTCATGTGATTCACATTTTGACATGGCAGTATGGCAGTAGGAGGTGAGGAGTGGTATTCAAAAAGGTTGGGTGATTGGTATTGGCTCATGATTGACTCTGACTAGTTACTATGGTACTGAAGTGATGTCATCATTTATCTTGAAGATATCAAATGCATGATCATTATTTTTTGATGTTATAGAGTATGATTTGTGGCTATGAGATCGGAATGAGACTATACAGATAGTGGTTAGAGAGAATGAAGGATTCTAAAAGTATCAAGAAGAGCAGTGACAACAGCCGAAACTGAAATGCCAGCAGTACAACTATATGATGAAGTATGTGTGGAAATTAACATGTAGTTTAGGTATGGAGTTTCCCACCACCTAATTTAGTTGATCCTCTACCCCCTTAATGATATTATTATTATATTTTTGTTTATTAATTTTTGATATATTATATATGCTTTAGTTTTGTAATAAATGTTTATTTACAGTTATTAATTTTATAGTGGTGTTTTATTTTTTTCTTTTATTTACAGTAGATAGTAAATATCCTTCACAATAATTATTTGTGACTAATGTTCATATTCCATCACAAATAAAACTATCAGGTCATATTTTCACCACAAATACTTTTAGCAAAAGAATATAACTTTATTTCAAATATCATCAACCCTGGTGATAATTGTAGCAGCTCATCGTAATTACTCTTAATTGTGACATGATTTCCATGATGATATAGTTGCAATGGATTATCGTCACAATTAACCTTTTATGATGGATTTTTGTCGCAACTAGATCATCAAAAATATCTATTTTTTCGATTGTGATATAGTTATTTGAAAAATATGTAGGTAGATGGAGAAGATAGATCGGATCTCAGTGTGTGAATTTAATTCACTATTCAAAAGGATTTTTTCAACCCCTACTTATTGGTGTAGTGTTCTCGATGGAAGTTTCACTTTATGATTTTACCAAGATTTAGGGTATGTCAAACACCAATTTCTAATAGCCCTATAGCACCAATGTTGGGAAAAATTATCTGGAGAATTTTTAGATTGAAGAGAAATTATTTATCTGAACTCATCATCCCTTTATTTATAGATCAAAATCAATGTGATTCACACCGATTTGATCTCACCATTTTAGTCAAAGAACACCTTGGTTCAACCAAAATGAGAAAAATCTTGGTGGGGGCACCCATTCGGATTTTTAAATTTTGAAATCCAACTGTTACGACTAATCACATTATTAATACTTTTTATAAAATATTTTATTTTACTTTATTTTTTTGTTATATATATATATAATATATATAAAAAATCATTTTACTAAAAATGTATATTTTTAAAACAATTTTAAAATAATTTTGGCATGTATGTTTTTTAATAAAAAAACTCAATTCCCAAAGACCCTTTTATAAGGGAGAAGCATTAAAAATTCTGTCCACATTTCCAATATGGGATTCCCAAAGTTTTCCACATCATCAATCCAATAAAAAAGTGTATGTCCAATCAAAACACTTTGTTTATTTATTATTATTTTATGAATAAAAGTATAATAAAATCCCACTTTTATTCATAAATATTAACTCTCTATATCACAAGTGAATCATTATACATAAGAGAGGTATCTTTCTATTTAAACCTTTAATTAGTATCAATATCTCAAAGCATTATAATATTTTCAAATTGTCAAAACATTAAACTTGTTAATCTTTAAGATAAACTGGAGATGTCATACATACAATGATATTTCCTTCCAATATATTATTTTGTAGCACTATTATGGCCATGTTCTTATATCCTTTTCATGGACTCTATAAAGAGTAAATTCATTAACTCCTGTAAGAAGTATCATCACTACTAAGTTCATGTAAGAAAAATATTAAAATGTGATTTCATTATTAGAATAAATAACGCATCGAGTCTTGATATTTTTTTAATAGTTTATAACTCAACCTCTAGTCATAATGGACAATATTGACACCAATTAGTTGGGGTTATAATTTTGAATATCAACAATCATCTTCATAACTTGTTTTCACCCATTAAACACTTTGATTAGGATTTTCCTAAATAAATTGTTGGGTTTCCATTATAGAAATGATTTATTATATGGGTTTTAACCCCATATCTCAATTAGTTGCATGAATGATCTCTCTCGGTAGAGATTTTGTAAATGAATCTACAAGGTTTTTATATGATCTTATATAGGTAATTGTTATGGTACCATTTTGTAAAAAAATTCTCACATAATCATACCTCAAACTTATACGTCTAGAATTTCCATTGTATATGACACTATATTCCCTTGATAAAGTTGCTTCACTATCACAATTGATAGAGATAGGAGGCATCAAACTAGGATACAATCTAATATCATATAATAGATTCATAATCCATTTATCATCCTTTACAAATGTTTTTAAGGTGATAAACCCTGACTTCATGGTCAAATGTGAAATATATATTTGTTTCTTGCTCGCTCAAGAAATAGTAAAACCTCCAAGATTAAACAGTTATCCAGATGTGGATTGGTTATCACCAATATTGGTAATCCAACTTGCATCAATGTATCCTTCTAATATAGCTAGATAATCATTATAGTATAAACATAAATCTTTGGTCTTTCTTAAGTATCCAAATATTCTTATTATACATATCTAATGGTCCCCATAAAGATTACTAGTAAATATACTCATTTTATAAACTACAAAAGAAATATCAAGTCTAGTAAAATGTAATGCATATATAAACAAACCAATTGCACTATCATACTCAAGTTATGCTATGGATCTACCCATATTCATAAACAGTTTAACATTAGAATCAAATAAAGTATTATAATATTTGAAACTAGGATGATCAAATTTATTTAAAAAAAATCATATGTAAGGAGACTTACTTAAAGAATAACTCCCACTATGTTTTCTAACATTAATACCTAGAATAGTATCAATTATTCCAAGATCCTTCATTTTAAACATAGAGGATAAATAAATCTTTATCTCATTTACACCGATCATATTGCTACCAAAAATTAATATATCATCCACATATAAACTCACAATAACTCCATATTATTTGGTAAACTTTGAATAAACACATTTATCTACATTGTTATGAGTAAAATCATTAGATAAAATAATAGAATCAAATTTTTCATGGCATTACTTCAGAGCTTATTTAAGGCCATAAATAGATCTAACTAGTTTGCATACTTTATTTTCATTACCATGTAAAACAAATCCTTATGGTTATTCTATGTAAATATCTTCATTTAAGTATCCATTTAAAAAGGAAATTTTAACATACATTTTATGAACATACAGATGATTAATTGAAACTAAAGCAAATAAATTCTTATTTAAGTAATTCGAGCTACAAGAGAATAAGTATAAAAATAATCAATCCCTTCTTTTTGTCTGAAATAATTGTCAACCAATATAGCTTTAAAATATTGAATGTCACCATTAGAATCATACTTCTTTCTAAAAAACGATTTAAAACTAATGGGTTTTGAACCTCTTGGGAAATCTTTAATGACCCAAGTATTATTCCGCATAATGGAATCAATTTCATTATTAATTACTTCTTTCCAGAATTAAACATCTCTAAAAGTCATAGTTTCTTTATATGTATTTGGTTCATCTTCTATAGTCAATACCATAAGATACTTATTCAGAAGATGTCTATTTTGATCCACCTCAATAAGAAAAACTATGAAATCTGGAGAAATAAAATCTAGATGTATATTTTCTTCGTCCTAAGTCTTGTAATCCATTTAGGTTCAACTTTAGATTCATCATTATTATCTACTATTTTATTTGAACTAGATAGAGTACAAGATATAAGTGTTTGAGGAATAACTACTTCCACAACATCTTTATAAAATTTATTTTCAAAAAACTCTACACCCCTTGATTCAACAATTACATTATCTCCCAAATCCATAATTCTATATGCTTTTCTATTTTATACATATCCAAAAAAAACACCTTTAATTTCTCTACGAACAATTTTAATTATTTAGAATTATAAAATCTATAGTAAGCTAAACACTCCCACACTTTAAAATATGAAAGATTATATCTTATACCTTTCCAAATTTCATAAGGGGATAACTTAGTTTTCCTAACGGAAATCCTATTATGAATATAACATGTAGCCAATAAAGCTTTTCCCCATAAATTTTATGGTATATTAGATTTATTAATCAATTGATTTATCATTTATACTAAAGTATAATTTTTTTTCTTTCAGCTAGATCATCTTTATGAGGTGTGTAAGGAGAAGTACATTGATAAATTATACCATTTTCTTCATAGAACTCATTAAACTGATTCATAAAGTATTCACCACCTCTATCTGAGCATTATACTTTAATCTTTTTGTTTAATTGGTTTTCAACTTCATAATTATACTTATTAAACATATTAAAGGTTTTATTCTTTGTTCTAAGATGATATACATGTAAATATCTACTGCAGTCATCAAAAAAGTAATAAAATATAGTTTGTTGGAGTTTGTGCCCTATAAACAACTTCTTTTATACTTTATGATAACTTATATACATGATTTTGAATATTAATAAATTTCTTATCACATTGTGATTATTCTTATGTGTAACATTGTATGTGATAATGTCCTAAGAGTAATTGTCACACTAAAATGTCATAGTGGGTCCTTGATATGATAATAACCTAGAAGTGTTATGATACTATTCTTGAATATATGTTCTATAGCCAGATGATATCATTTGAGGGACACAAATGATACGAGATACTAGGGGTGGAGACTCATAGTACTTTGAGGCACCTTCTTATAGTGTATGCCCTTAGTGATATCCAGTAGGATATTATGAGAAGAAGACCTGACAATAAGAAATCCACATTTATAAGTGTCATTGGATGTTCCTATCTATAGATGTGTGTATTGCTACTTAGACTTTAATATTATTATTAATGGATATTATGAGTTGCGCACTTAGATGTATTTATGAAAACTGTAACGATAGATTTTTGTGGTGAGGTAGGATATATTAGATGTGTCACGAGTAATAATGTATTAATGAATAATGTGAGAAAGTATTTATCCCTTATTTTCTTTAATAGAAGATAATATCTCAATCCCTTTGATGGAAATGATATAGCCTAAATAAATCCATGGACATGGTGTTCTATAGGCAAGTTCTATTTTTGGAAAGTCAAAGAAAGAGATATCAAGCATATAGTTTGATGGAACTGGTATGCAACTTTCTTGATTAGAGATATTGTGATAAAGGGATTATATTACATGTTAAGCATTCTTATTAGGTGACATTTCATTGCGGCATTAACTTCTTTCTCTATAGGTACCTTGGAATGTTGCTAGATGTTAACCTTGGAATTTATGTAGGTTCACCTAATAACACTAAGAAATAGGCCTAGAGGGTCACACACTAAGTGTATCCAGTATCTCAGTTAAATAATTTATTATTTAACAAGGTGAATAAATATTATTCCCAGTCATTGTTTAATAATTTTTCATATATGCCTGATCTCATTTATTCCGTCACTAGTTATTCGAGAGAATGTATTGTGGGCGGAATAATTAATAAATATTGAGGAGGATTGGTGGACCAAGTTTAATGGTTTAGTGAGAAATAATAATATTGAATATTATTTTATTAAATAATATTTAATTATAACTCACAAGTTAAGTGCATGTTAGGAAACAATAATGTTTTTGTTGTTATTTGACATGGGGGTTTTGCTAGGATTAATGAAATGATTAGAGTCACTTGTATAAATTATTTATTATTACCCTAGCGAAATAAATGCCTGGTTATATTATTCTCTCATTAGCTAAGGGAAAGATATTGCAACATTTACTATTTTATGCACAAAAAATTGAAGAAAATCTATCAAGCCTAGAGAGTTCATCCCTCTCCAAGAACGCTCTTAAGAATGAGAGAGATCCTCATCTACTAGATCAATGAGAACGCTTTGGAATCGGTTCTCAAGGAGATTGAAGGCGGACATCGCAAGTGCAAGGATATTCTATGATATCACCTAAAGACTCCTTCAGTGATGTTTGGAGATACATGTAACATGTGTGGATCGCCGCTAGAGGAGATCTACCTTTTATCTTTAAAATGCAATGATGGTACACTGGAAGATCTGTGTCTGAACACATCAACAAAGAAAGAATCACCTTAGAGGTAATTCTTATTTAATTAAATTAATTATAAACAAAATAAATTGATCCTCTCTCTTGGTTCCGGGTTTCTATTCCTTTGTCTGATTTCTTTGATTCAATTCTGTGGATCACAACGTTCATCATCGCATAGATCTCAGATTGTTCATTGAATATGGAAAAAATTAAAGTTGGGCACCATCCCTCCTACATTTTCACTGCTCTCGGAACCTACAATTGGTATCAGAGCAGGCATATTATTGTTTATAATTATTTAATAATCATTGTTGATTTATGTATTTATAATTTAGTTTTTCAATTCAAGTTTAATCATTCCTTTTTAATCTGAATGACGAGATCTTTTTCTTCCTCTATAGTTTCTCATAGATCTAATAGAAACGATTAATTTTATGATTAAAAGTATATCAAGGATCTCATCTAGAGGTGACAAGGATTCTATCTAGGTAACACAACAGTACATGCCATGTAATCGTAATTATGCGTTGTATAGTTGTGTTCAATGAATTAGAATTAGTTCGGAAATTACTCAACCCATGTGTATTAATGACACATGGTGTGGTTAATTCTCATACCATGTTTTGACCAGGATAGACCGGAACATGGTCATCCGGACTACACGCCATGTAGCCCACTGGACACGGCATGTAGTCCCGTTCAGGTCAGGGCCAGACTATGTATTCCATACATGGCTTACCCGACCAGTGACCGTGTAACACGGAGTCAACACAAAATGTGACCCACTGGACACACCGTGTACTCCAAGATTTCCAAAGTATGCCTCAAAAGCTGAGTCCCTAGGCATGTACTTAGGATACATGGTGAAGAATGTACATGCCATGTAGATCGGATCTACATGCCGTGTACTTTTATCAGTTATGAAGATTTAAAATTTATTATTTTTTTTGAAGGAAAAGATAAATTATTGATCAATGAAACCAGGATTACAAAGCCAATCATGGAACGAGTTCACCCAACAATGATCACCCCAATGTTTCCCAAAATGAGCCAAACGATGGGATTTCAAATTACCATCTCTTTTGATGAAAGAAAATTTGCATGCATCGAATCTATCAGTCAGGGACCAGATCTTCCTCAAGATGAGGCCATAAGGCTGGGAATCCTCATCTTTTGTTGAGAGAGCGTTCACCACTTTGAGGTAGTCAGATTCCACCAGAATATTAGGCCAAAATTTTGAATGGGCAAAAAGAATCCCCTGGAGGATGGCTAAGGACTCTACCACCACAAGGCTCCATGAGTTAGGAACTGCCCTACACTGAGCTTCCACAATATGGCCAAAAATGTTATGAGCAATGAGCCCAATAATGACCCTCGAATTAGCAGAGACAGCAGCATCAGTATTAATCTTAAAGAAACCCTCAGGGGGGAGACCAAACAGGAGTCGCTCGTCGAGTGGGGCTCAAAGAATGCCCCGCATCACTTTTCTTTTAACCATTCATCCACTCCAAAGCTCGATCCACTCATAGGTGATCAGGGGTAACCTTAATCTGGAAAATGCATTCATTCCATCAAGTCCAAACCAACCAAGCAATTGTGCATATCAGCCCTACCACTCTCGGTTCCAGAGAAGACACCCATTTAGTAAGGTTTGGGACCAACCCAATTGAAGGATCAAAGAAAATACCAAAATCCGGCCTCCAAACCTTCCACACCCTTACAGGAAAGAATTGCATGCATAGAGGATTCCACATCATGGAGGCACAAAGGACAAGTGTCGTCCTCAGCCAAATGTCACTACACTAGAAAGTCACGGGTTGGAAGAACCCTAGAACAGACCTACCACCAAAAAAATTTCACCTTAGGATGAGCGGTGAGGGATTAGAGGCACTTCCACCAATTATCGGTAAAGACTTGGGCAAAACCTTGAACCCTCATTTTGTAACCCGGACGAATAGAATATCTCCCATGAGGTTCCCCAATCCATAAAATCTGGTCAACACCCATTCTTGGTGTGAGAGGGATACCCAGGATGAGCTGACGATCCACCTCGTTAAACCAGCAACAAAGATTCTCCCGATCCCACTCCTCAAGCGAGTCATCGAGCAGGTCACGTACCCTTGCATCTTCAAATCTAGGAACAACCGGTGAGGAAACCTTATGATTGGCACCATCTTCCATCCATGGATCATTCCAAATATAAATATTATGCCCATCATCAATTCTCCACACGCAGCCCAAATCAATGAGATATTTTTCTCCCCAAATGCTCCTCCACATAAAACTCGGTCGTGGCCTCAGCTGGGCATGCAAGAAGTCAGAATGAGGGAAGTACTTATCTCGCATCACCTTTGAGAATAGGGCATTTGGGTGGGAAAGAAGGCGCCATCCTTGCTTCTCCAAAAGAGCCTCGTTAAACCATTTAATATTTCGGAAGCCGAGGCCGCCACAGAATTTTGAAACACACAGCTTCTCCCAAGACATCCAATGGGAATTATGTTTTCCCTCATGGGAGCCCCACCAAAAATTGGCCAACTGGGAGTGGAGTTGATCAACGAGAGTTTCTGGGAATTTAAACAATGACATAGCATAAGAAGGTATTTCTTGGGCCACTGACTTCACGAGAACTTCCTTTCCCGCCTTGGAAATCTTCCTACTATACCACAGACAAATCAGATTATCCACCCTATCCACAATCACACCAAAAAATTGTTTCTTCGACCTACCCATCAAGGTCGGGAGGCCTAGGTACTTAGGATGCTTATCAACGAGCGGAAACCCACACATTTGCTGAAAATTCTCTCTCTTTGCTTATGGGATGCCTTTACTGAAAGATAACACTAATTTCGAAGCATTAAGACGTTTCCCAAAGGCCTTTTCATACAAATTGATGATATTCAACACTGCACTGCATTCTTGTGGGGTAGCACGCGTGAAAAGGAGTCTATCATCTGTAAAGAAGAGATGAGAGATGGGGGGCCATTTCTACATACCGTAGCACCATGGATAACTCCTTGATCCTCCGCCTTCAGGATGAGATGAGAAAATACATCTTCCACCAGAATGAAGAGGCAAGGTGACAGGGGGTCCCCTTGTCTCAAGCCTCTTGACGGTTTAAAGATTGTTGAAGGGACCCCATTAATATTGATTCTGTAGGAGATAGACGTGACACAATTCATGACATTAGAGATCCATTTCGTCCCAAAGCCCAACCTGGATAGAACAAGTTTGAGAAAAGGCCATTCAACTATGTCATAAGCTTTCATCATATCAAGTTTCATTTCCATGGTGTCACGCTTGGATGAGGAGTGATTTTTCATAGAGTAGAATAATTCGAAGGCAATGGAAGCATTATCTGTAATAGATCTCTTTGGAATGAAATCACTTTGGTTATCTGAGACAAGCAGCGGGAGAAAATTCCTAAGTCTGGCCACCATGATTTTGGATAAAATTTTGTAAATCACATTACACAGGATGATTGGCCGAAACTCTGAGATTTTCTGAGGGAACTGGGATTTGGGGATAATAGTAATAAGAGTTTCATTCATGGATTCAAGAGAAGCTCTTCCAACCCACACCTCCTTCATTAGGGCCACCACATCGGGCCCCACTATATGCCAAAAGTGTTTAAAGAACAGAGCATGAAACCCATCAGACCTCGGTGCCTTGGTAGAGTGAATAAGATTCAGGGCCCCAAGCACTTCATCCTCAGACAAATTGCTTTCCAAGTACCGATTCATGTCTTCTGTAACCAACTTTGGGATGCATCCAATCAGGCATGAGGGAGTGCTAATACTTTCTGCTGAATAGAGGTTGCTGAAAAAGTTCAGGATAATGGAGTGAATGTCATTTATGTCATGCATAACTCTTCCAATGGGGTCCTCCAGATGAGCAGTATGATTCTTCCTTCTCATCGCAGACGCTCGTTGGTGAAAAAAGTTGGTGTTCAGATCACCATCTATAATGTGGGACTCCCGTGCTCGAATGAACCAAAAACTCTCTTTCTCCCTCAGAGCTGCATTAAGATTATTTTCTGCCACAGAGATGTTTCTAAGGATAGAGTCACAATAAGGAGATGAGTGGAGTCTCTTTAATTAATTCTCTGCCTCCTTAATACATCAGTCAAAGTTACCAAACCAAGATGATCTCCACTTCTGAAGGCGAGATGCAACAGTGCGAAAGTTGGACATGATGTACCGATTTGATACCTCCCAAGCCGCTTGAACCACCTTTTCACAGTCACTATCTTAGATCCACATACTTTCAAAGAATAAGGTTTGCTCAGGTCCCCTATGTTGCCCTTGTGAGACTGTTGACAGCATGATTGGGTAGTGGTCAGAGGAGACAGGGGGCAGGTGGACGATAGAGAAGGCATGGAAAAGAGAGTTCCACTCATCATTCCCAACAAATCTATCTAACATTTCCTCCATGTGGTTCTCCATTGACCTACCCTGATGTCAGGTAAACAGCGAGCCAGAAAACTCGAGGTCATGAAGAGAGTTCGAAACAAGAGACATCCTAAAATCGTTCATCGCAGCACCTCTCCTCACATGTCCCCCTTATTTTTCATGGGGAGACAGGACCTCGTTAAATCCCCCCCCCCCATCAGAAGAGGGCCAGGGAGGGATTCCCACAGTCACTTCAAAATGGTCCATGATCTGTGTTTATCCTGCCCACCCGGCCACCCGTAGAACCCAACAAATGACCAAGGAGGAGCCCCTGGGCCAGCAACCATCATAGAAATGTGGTTACTTGAGTAATTAGAGATCTTAACCCCAAGGTCCTCCTTCCACAAGAGGAAAATTCCACCTGAGTGTCCCTGTCTTACAATGGGTAAGGAATTTTTGAACCCAATCTTCCGGCCCATAAGGCCCGCATCCTTACAATCCAACATATTTTCGGATACAAAAACTATGTCAGGGCGAAATTTGGAACTCCAGTGATGGAGAACGTGAACCGTTAGGGGATTTCCAATCCCTCGATAGTTCCAGTATAAGATTTTCATTGCCCTAGGCGGGGCTGGGACACACCAGTCGCTGCCTCTAAAACTTCAACTACCCACCCGTCATCTACCACTTTCCACCTCTTTGGCAGGCTATCAGTCATTTGAGATGCCTCCAAGCGTAGTTTATAGTCCCTGGGCTGTGAACTGGGGGGATCTACACCCTTATCCTCACTAATCATTCTTTTCCATGTCTGATGTTCTATAGTACCTGTCAATGTGATCCCCGTCATGTCATCTATTGCCTAAGGGGTAGGACTGGGAGAAACATCATCTGAACTGGGAACCAGGTCTGGTGGGTCGTTACATAGCTGTTGTACCATTGAGCCTGGGTCTGGTGGTTCCTTGTATTTTGGTTGAAACCTAGCAGATGGGGAGGCAATGGCCTTCAAAATAGTTGTCACCTGGCTTGGAGGGGCAGTCGGCCCCTACCCCTAACTCATGTGTTGTTCCCTCAGCTCGACCGAGGTCCGTGGCTAGTCCAGATTCCTTCCTTCCACCCATTGAACCACATGGCTGTCATCATAAATATTTTTCGGCTCAAGCATGATTATATTAGTATGAGTTGGTTCAGCCTACTTATTAAGAGCCTTCGCTAGTTTTTCGCGGTCCTGTTGTTTTTCAACTTTGGAAATAAAAGCTGCCCCAGAGGTTTTTGCACGGAGCCAGGGACCGTATTGAAAAAAAACATTGCCCAGTCCATCCTCCTTCTTCGCCTCACATGCCTTTTCTAAGTGTCTGAGGCATCCATAAAAGAAATAGAAAATATGAAGATTTTCAAACTCAAAATAAATATAGACGTCAGAGTCCTCAATTGTCAAAAACATGCCCCTCATAAGAGGATGTGCAACATCCATCGAAGCTCTGATTCGCACAAAGGGTCCCCAGTGAATTGGATTAGACTGGTCCCATTCCACAAATGAACTGATGTGTCCTCCAATCTCATGCATAATACATTCTGTTCTACCCTGAAAGGAGATTCCTCTCATTCGAATCCAGAAAAGTGAGCAAGACAGATTAACTGAATGAAAATTTTCTTCACCTTTAAGGTCCTACATGAGTATGATTTGATTGTTAAAGGACCATGGCCGACCTTTGAGGACTTTTAATTTATCTCCTTCATTGAAGAATTCAAATACTAGGAGTCCCGCTTCCACTTCTCTTATAGAAATTTCGTCCTCCAATAGCCAGATATTTTGCAGAGTATTTTTCAGCGCTCCCTGATTGAAGGACCTTTTTGCTATGAATTTTCCAACAATAAGCAAGGGCAGTCGCTGTGAGATAAACACATCTTCACTATTCCGTGTATCAATTACCGATTTTTCTTTATCAGTTAAGGAGAGGTTCCGTCATCGATTCATTAGGTCCAGCACCATTTAACTAAAACTGAGAACTTCCCTCGTCACCACAAACCCCTTTGCGAGCAGCGTCCTCCGAGAGAAAAACCTTTGCGGGAAAAGGAGTGCGCGAACCAACCCCTCATTGAACTGAGACCTTCGTGACCCCGTGTGAGCAACAACCTCCGCGGGCAAAGCCCACCGCAAGCAAAAACTTATGTGTGCAAAAATCTCCACCGACCAAGACCTTCGAGAGCAAACCTTCACGATCCTACACTTCGCGAGTAGACACTTCGCTTGCAAACACTTTAATACAAGACCTTCGCGAGCGAACACTTCACGATCCAATCCCTTCGTGGCCAAGTCCTTCGCGGCCAAGACCTTCGCGAGGAAACACTTCGTGATCAAACACCTCGTGTGCAACCACTTCGTGACCCAAAACCTTCACGAGCGAACACTTCATGATCCAAACCCTTCGCGGCTAAGTCCTTCGCGTCCAAGACCTTCGCAAGCGGACTCTTCACGATCCAATCCAATTTCTCTGCTAGCAGGAACCTTCGTGAGTAGAAACGTTCGGAATCCAATTGAGGGTCGGAATCCAAACGACGGTCGGAATCCAAATGGAAACCACAACCTTTGATCGGAAAACTCTAGACGAAGATTAGAAACCTAAATATGCATATCGAAGGCCGTAAGCAGAAGAACAGGGACTTCAGTCCGTCGATCAGGAACCACACGTCGTTGAGAAGAGGCCACAATCAGAAACTGAAGGTTGTAGATCGGAAACCTCATGCAGTAGATCAGAACTGAGAGCCGTATATCAGGGACAAGTTGTCTAGGAGAGGCCACAATCGATGGGTATTCACTAGGTTACCTCCAAGTTACAAGTTATGTACACAATTAATTTTAAATGAATTTAATAATTTTTATAAAATTATAATGGATGAGAATCTCAAAGAAATTCATAAAAAGGTTTAATATAAAATGATTGATTAATTAATGATAATAATTAATCGATTCGAGTGTTATTTATCTTAAATAAGAATGATTAAATAATTTAATTCTAGTTTTATTAAATACATAATTCGTTACATACATGTGGATGATCATGAGCTAGACCAAACCTCTGTATGTGATTGGTTTCCTTTAAATTTATTATTAAATTAAATTGTTGGTATGTGTGCCTTCTCCCCTCATTAATATGTAGGGTCTATGTGCACATGGTTTCTTTTATGTAAACCCCCTTTTACCCCTCACCTACATGTGAGTAAAAGCATATGTAATGGATGGATCTCCCAAGCTAGTGGAGGTGGTTCAAGTTAGGATCTGAGGCGAAACCAATCCAAGGAGATACAAAGATGGATAGGTGGAAAGCTGTAAACACGAACCTTAAATGGTTCAAAGTGTATTTCCCTTAGTTCAGTGGTTAGTTTATCATCTACTAGATAAACCAACCATTAGAAAAATCTCATGATCGTGCCCTTTATATTATTTTTGTTAGTTGCATGGTTATTCATTATGGATTTTTTATCACGATCACATAATTAATGAATTAAAAAGCATGCAAGATGGAACTAAAATAAACTGGCTTATGCGTAAATATTATCTAAATACATGGTTAATCACTTAATTAATCCCACTTAATATTAACAATAATGTGGAAAGATAATAATTGGTAATTTATGCATAAAGTACAAAATCCCTCAATAAAATATTAAATCGGTATAGCCTTCCATTACTTCAGTTAGAATTGAACCATAGTTAAAAGTGTTTGACCAACCAAATTTGGGGTTCTTTCAATTGTTAGGGAATTCTAAATTGAGGTTTTGGGTTGACTTAACTTAGTTGACATCAAGGGTTGACTGCCATAGTAGTAATTGGTGTGACTGAGAGGCAAAGGTTGAGAAAATCTAAATTAATGATTTCAGGATTGGGGAGTCCACTCAATGGATCAAGGAACTATGAGTTAATGAAGTTGTCATTTAGAATGCCTACCTAAAACCATTTGAGTTTCTTGGCCAGCCAAAGTTGGGGTGATGAGAATGGAATATGGATCATTGCCACTAAAACATACAAGAAATAGGATATTCTGAAGCTAATGGTGAGGGCTATTGGGTTTCGATAAAATAGTGGGAGACTAATAAATATAATTTTATTTATTTTTATAAATTTATCAGATAAAGTACTAAATATTTGCTCATCTTATTTGTAGAAAAGGCATTAAAATGACCTCAAAAATATCGTTGTGATCCATACTCGAGAAGGAAATCCTTCTCACTAGCATTAATTTCCATGAGTGGCAAAGGCACCTACGGGTCATCTTTCACCATGAAAGGAAACTATATGTGATGGAAGAACCTTTACCATTTGTGCCTGAAAATGAGACGAGTGATGAAGAGATATCCCTATATGAGAAACATCTGAATGATGCTATAAATATTAAGTTCTTCATGTTATAATCCATGTCCAATGATCTCTTGAAGGAAAATGAGGAAATGGATGCTTATAGCATAAAGTATCACCTTAAGGATCTCTATTAAGAGAAGGTGAGATAAGAGAGGTATGAGATCTCCAATGCTTTGTTCACCACTAAGCTTGGAGAGGCTTCACCATTTGGGCCTCATGTAGTCAAGATTATTGGCTACATTGGGCGTATAGACATCTTAGGGATTAAATTCTTGGATAAGTTTCATACACATCTCATACTATCATCACTGCTTAAGGCCTTCTCTAGTTTTATTATGAATTATAATATGAGAAATAATGAGAAGATCCTATCAGAACTTCTGACCCTGATTCGCCAAGTGGATAAGGACACGGAGTGTGACAAACCTACGGTTCTTATGGTAAATAGGAAAAGGAAGGACAAGGAAAATTGGCCTAAGAATTATAAACAGTCTAAATCCCCCGAGCACCGTCTGACCAAGAAGAAGAAGATCCAGAGGCAAAGAAAGGAAAAGGAGGGAGTGTGTTTTTCATGTGGAAAGTTAGACCACTAGAAGAGAAATTGCACCCAGAGGAAAGGGGAAGCCAAAGGTGTGTTCGTTATTGAGTGTAATCTTTCCATTTCTACACATTGGGTATTAGATATAGCTTGTAGTGATCATATCTATATTCAAATTCATAAACCAAGTATATTTCAGAAAATTTCCAGAGGAGAGATGGATCTACAAGCTACCAATGGTTCGAGGATGGCTGCTCTTGCTATTGGTAACTGCCACCTTTCATTTTCGACCGATATGATTTTGGTTTTACATGACTATTATTATGTACCAAGTGTTACCAAGAACATAATTTATGTATCAAGTTTAGATACAGATGGGTTTATTTTCAAATTCGGAAATAAAAGTTGTTTCTTTTATAAATAAAACATATATTATGGTATAACACATTTAAATAATGGTCTGTATGTATTAAATTATGAAAACCAAGTGTTGGAAATTGATAACGAATCAAGTTCAGATGACTCATATAACACCCAGTTGTGGCATCACCATCTAGGCCATGTAAACAAAAAGTGCTTGACAAAGCTCTGTAGAGATAGTTATTTAGACTCTTCTGAGCTAAAACCACTTGATAGATGTCATGCTTGTTTACAAGGGAAAATGATCAAACCACCATTTAGAGGATAGGGTGAAAGGGCCATATAGCTTATAGGATTGGTACACACTGATGTGTGTGGACCATTTTCAGTAGAGGCTAGAGTTGGATATTCTTACTTCATAACTTTTATTGATGACTTGAGTAGATATGGATATATTTACATGATTGGGTATAAGTCAGAATCCTTTGGGAAATTCAAGGAATTCAAGAATGAAGTAAAGAATCATCTTAGTAAGAAGATAAAGAAGCTTTGATCATATCGAGGTGTAGAATATCTTAATCAAGAGTTCATTGACTTTTTACGGGAGTTTGGGATTCTATCTTAACTCACTCCACTTTATAAACCATAATGGAATGGTGTTAGTGAAAGAAGTAATTTTACCTTGTTGGACATGGTAAGGTCAATGATGAGTCGTGTAGATCTGATGTTATCCTTTTTAAGATATGCATTACAAACTGAGGCATACACATTAAACCAAGTACCAATTAAAGTGGCAAATGTAATTCCCTTCAAGCTATGGAGTGGAAAGAAATCCATTTTATCGCATACACATATATGGGGATGTGAGGCGTTTGTTAAGACTTTATTTGGAAACAAACTAGCACTTCGGGGCACGAAGTGTATCTTTATAGGGTATCCCAAAGAAACAAAGGGATACTACCTATACAACCCCTTAGATAAGAAAGTGATTGTTGCCAGACAAGCCTTCTTTATTGAGAGGGAGCACATCCTCAAAAATGATAGTGAGAGAAAGATTAAATTCAATGAAATTTATGCTCAAGATATATAGAAGTTGGTATAGGAACAAGTTTCATGGGTCCTCGTAGAATAAGTAGTTCCTAAAGCACAAGTACTGCGTAGGAGTGTAAGAGAGGTAAGGGAGCTAGAGAGAGATGATTTTCTTGTCACCGAGGATGGTGACTCAATATTATTGGACAATGATGAACATATCTCCTACATAGAGGTAGTAGAGAGCTCAGAAGCAGCAAGATGGCTAGAAGTTATGAATTCTGAGATGGATTCCATGTATCATAACCAAGTTTGGTTTCTGGTTGATGCGCTTGTTGATGTAAATCTTGTTGGGTGTAAATGGGTATTCAAGAAGAAAATGGACATTGAAGGTAAAGTAAGTACCTGTAAAGCAAGGCTAGTGGCTAAAGGGTTTAAAGAGTGTCAAGGAATTGACTATGATGAAACCTTTTTGTCAGTTTCTATGTTTAAATCCATAATAATAATAAAAATTCATAACAGCTTACCATAACTATGATATTTGGTAGATGGATGTCAAAACTATATTCCTTAATGGGAACCTTCGGGAAGATGTCTGTATGACACAACCAGAAGGGTTTGTGACACTAAGTGATGCCAAAAGGATTTGCAAGTTGTAGATGTAGGATCTAAATAATGATGTAGATGCTCAATATACAAGAGGGGGGTGAATTGTACACTTTTAAACATTTCCTTAGACAGGAAAGATCTAAGTTTACAAAGTTAAACTAAGAAAATTCACAACACCTCTAACACCAATTGGAGAATTGGAACAAGGTATGAAGTTACAAACTTCTAGTTCTATTCACTTGCTTGAATTTGGAAAGAGATTCCGAATATGGGTTCCGAAAATATGGATCCGGAAATTAAAACTTAACCAAAGTTTACAAAGTGAGATTCTACCTTAAAGCATATAGAATCTAAATGAATCAGAGTACAAGTGTAAGGAAATATAAGAAGGTTATACTTTTCTTACAATACACAAAGAAGCAGAAAAACAAGTAGTAAAACTACGAGTAACAAGATATAAATCTTTTAACCCAAAGAGAAGGGTATCCAACAACCTTGGATAAAGGTCCCTTGATTTATACTTTCAAGCAAGTCTATCTTACCCACACTAGGGTAAGACCTCGATACGAAGATCGGAGTCTCTGTCTTGCTATCCCCACAAGCCCTCAACTTCAAGGTAGTTGGAACCTCTATCTTCCTCAGCAAGGAAGCCCTCGAACTTCAAGGAATTCGGCACCTCTGTCTTCCTATCCCCGGAAGCCCTCGAATGTAATCACCACCATTCGGAGTCGCACGAAGCAATCTGCACAAGGAAAAGTTTGAACAAGTAGTTCAAACTTTCTGCACGAAGCTTGAGAGTTAATAAGAGCCTCTCTCTCTAGAAATCACTTCAACAGCATGTAAGCACAAGTTGTCAGGTTATCAAATATCAGTATTGAGCTCGTTCAAATGAGCTTCTATTTATAGGCAAATTTTCAACGGTCGGCTCCCTCCTCCAACGGTCATATTTTCCTTAAATTTCAGAGGGACCTGTACATGTGTAACTCAACCAACGGTTAGTTTGAAACAGAATGGACGACATAGTTTTGTAACAAAACATGTATAACTGAATGCACGACATCGTTTTGTAATGGAGAATATGTAAGAATAAGCAAAACTAAAGTTCGGAGAGTAATCAAAAATGGAATTTGGAGTCTATAATAAAAGGGATATTCAGATTCTATTTTATAGGAATTCAGAACCTGAATTCTATAGGAATCCAGAGTCTGAATTTCTAAGGAAATTTGGATTCTGGTTTCACTAGAATTCAGAATCTAAACTTACAAGGTTCGGAGTCGAACTAGTAAAAGTTCAGAGTCGAACTAGTAAAATTTCAGAGTCGAACTCACAGAAGTTCGGAGTCAAAGTCACAGAAGTTCAGAGTTGAACTAATAAAAGTTCGGAGTCGAACTCACATAAGTTCAGAGTTGAACTAATAAAAGTTCGGAGTCGAACTCACAGAAGTTCAGAGTCAAACTAATAAAAGTTTGGAGTCGAACTCACAGAAGTTCTGAGTTGATCTAATAAAAGTTCGGAGTCCAGAATTCGGAGTTTGAACTTTGTTAGAGTTCGTATCCAGAATTTGGAATGGAACTATATGAGAGTTCGTATCCAGAATTCAGAATGGAACTATATGAGAGTTCGTATCTAGAATTCAGAATGGAACTATATTACAGTTTCACATCCAGAATTTGGAGTGGAACTTTATTACAGTTCATATCCAGAATTCGGAGTGGAACTTCATTACAGTTCATATCCAGAACTCGGATCCTAAAACAGAATACTTCATATCTTAGCATTATATAATTCCGAGGTTTTAGGTATGAATCCTATTTTTACACTTAAGAAAAATATTGATATGTATAAGGAAATCTTAGTTAGGGTAAATTTCCTTAAGGAAGAAAAATTTTCCTTATAGAAGTAAAATATATATTTGCTTAAGTATAAAGTGTTTGTGATTTTCAAAACAAGAAGGAATGGAAAATTTATAAGGAAAACCTTATTGACTCAACAATCTCCCCCTTTTTGGAAAGCACAAACATCCTTACGAAAAATAATATAAGGTCTTTGAAAAATTTCATTAGACTTTGAAAATAAAACTTATCTCCCTTTGTTCATGATGATAGTGAATACAACTAACTCCCCCTTAGGCATTGAAACTCTAAGGATTGTATTCTGATTTTTCGGAGTGGAGTTTTCATTATCATGGGAATGAAAAACTTCGTAATGAAAAACTCCCCCTTTCTTTAAGGATATTTCACTTAGAAATTTTTCCTTCTCTGTTTTAAATTTTCCTTCTCTTCTTTTGAGTAGTTCTTTTTCTTTCTCCCCCTTTTTTATTTTCAAAAAGAATTTATAGGAATGGAAAATACATATTGTACCTCAAATATTAGTATATAACAACACAAGATACAAGCATCCAAAATTTCATTAGAGTTGAGAAACATTTACAAGGAAAGACAAATACAACAAAAGATCTAAGTGGATTTATTTGTCTTCCTTTTCCTTTGGGATCAGCTTCTTCAACAAAGTTTTGAGCTTCTTCAAATCTCTTTGGTCTTCTTCAGCTTGCCTCTCCAAGGATTTTATCCTTTCTTCTTGAACTTTAAAAGCTTCAGTCTGAGCCTTCATGGCCTCTTCCTGCATTTTTATTAACTCCTCTTGCTTTTACAGCCTGTCTTTAAACTCAATCCGGAAGTCTCTTTCCCCTTTCCAGTTTTGAGCTACAGAGTTAAGCTTCACATTCAGATCTCTGACCTGTTGATTCTAAGTACTTTGCTCAATTATCAGCTCTTACTGAAGATTCTTGATCTTGTTATCCTTAGTTTCAAAAGAATATTTCACCTCATTGTGAAAATTATCATAATCAGTCATGTCTTCTTTGACTTTTTTAGACCACAAAGTTATCTTGCTGTAGGAATTCCTGTGGACATCATAGTTGATAAGAAAACTTTTATGGTCAACTTCAATATTCACACACTTATCCATGACCATGGATAAGGAATCTAATTTCTGATTCATACTATGTTTCAGCATCTGGCATCTGGAGTTTATAGTTGGAAAAATCGGAATGGTGTCCACCAACTTCTTCAGAGATTCAACCACAAAATCCTGACCATGTGCTGGTGACTCTGAATCTGATAATTTACTTAGAGAATGTTCTTCTTTAATTTGCACCAGTTTCCTTTTAGAAGATCCACCAACCTCCTTCTTCCTGAAAATCTCTTTTGTTGGTGTATCCATCAGAATTTGCTTCCCCTTGTCATCTTTCGTAATTGGTTGGTCATCTGGAGATTCTTCCTCACTTTCTGATAACTGAACAATCAGATCTTCATCTGGTTTCTCTTTTTCTATCCCTTTTTCCAGGAAATATTTCTCATAAGATTCTTCCTCATCATACAAAACATTTTCCTTCTCTTCCTCTTGATCAACATTATCCTTCCCACTTTCTTTGTCAACTGCCTTTTCCAGAGTGGGTAATTTCGCGGATTCAGCCCTTTATTTATACTCTTATACTTGTTTGATCAGATCATCAAGATCATCACTTCCTTCTTCTTCTTCTTCTTCTTCTTCTTCAATAACCTCTTCTTCTAATTCTTCACCATCTTGTTTTTCTACTTCTTCAACTACCTCTTTACCCTTGGATTTTTTCGGAGTGACATAGTTCTTACCTGGAGTCTCTGGTAAATATGGTTGGATATCGAAAGATTCCGGAATGGGAATTTGCTTAGAAGCTCTTTCGGTATCTCTTAATAGAGATTGCACCACTTCAGCTTCAGACAACTTATTTTTCAACTTCTTCTCTTTTTCCTGCTTTTCTAATTCATCTAAAGTTGTCTCTTTTAAGGCCTTAGCCTCTACAGGGTCCAATAAGAATTGTGGATCCCCTTCTTTCCTCTTCTCCTTGTCTTCCCTCCACTTGGCTGCCACTTCATCTATATAAGTTTTCTGCTTCTTCGGCTTGGGGGGAGCAGACTGAGTTTCCTTAGCGTTGAGAGTTATGTCTTCAGTATCCACTTCCTTAAGCTTTCTCTTCTTCCTTACCTTTTTAGATGGTTCCGGAGTTTGTAAATATTTCTGAGCTACCTCATCTTCTTCCACAGATAAAGGATAGAATTCTCTGGATTCACTAGAAAACCCCATCTTCATCCTCTTCAATGTATCATCACTTACCAGCATAAGCTTACAATTCTGAACTTTTGACTTGCATGCAACTTTGAAAGACTCTAAGCACCGAACTATCAGCTTTGATAGTAAAGCAGGATACATAATGATTTGGGCTCTCAAGTTCCCTTCTTTTATATTCTTAATTGTAATCAAGACATGCCTCATCAAATTTATTTTCCTTAGATTTACCAGGAAATATAGGACATATATGTCACTCTTATTTAGATTATCCTTATCACCTCTTCTTGGTACGAGAAAACCTTGTACCCATAATTGTAGAATCCGATTATTCAGAGTGAGATAAGCAATCTTAGTCGTCTTGGTATCTTTAAGTCCAAGACATTTTAATGCCTTCACCTTGTTGAAACTTCCCTGCTCATCTGGAAGCTTATGTGAGCAAAATTCAGCTTCTCCTTCATAAGGTAAACCCACCAAGCTTGTAGCCTTGGTGTAGGATAACTTGTATGTCTTACCATAAGACTTAAAGGAAAATAAATCTCTACCATCTTCCTGCTGGAAGGAAATAAACTCGTAGAACTCAACCAGTAAATCTGTATAAATTGGATCCTGTTTCTCTAACTTATACAAGCAAACACCTCCCTAGCCATTCAATCTGATATTCTTGGTTATAAGAGAATCAAACTTGTAGAAATCCGGATGCACTAACCTTTCCCTGAAAACTAACCACTTTGAGATTGGTTTTGTAGTTGACATATCTTGAGATGTAGCTTCAACAGACATTCTGAGTGGAGATTTCTGGAAGATTCGGAACAGATTTGACAAAGATTGTAATGGTCCTTAAGAAGAGATGCATGGCTTCAAGATGCGAAAGCTTTGAAAAAACGATGTGGGATGACTCTTAGGGTCCCCTTTATATAGGCGAAGAAAGTGACCTTTGGTCTTCCAAATCCATCTAACGGTTGAAAATCCTTTTGATCTGATCTGACGGTTGAGAACATTCCCGCAAGGAAAACTTGACTCCGATCTTTTGAGGTTTTAAGAAAAACATTCGGATTTAAGAAAAACTAGAATCAGAATAATTTTAACACTTAAAGGAAAATACCAGCAAGAAAAAATATGAATACGAAAATTTAAGGAAATCATACCTTTCAGATTATCTAGAAAGATTGTTCGTAATTGGTAATATTCTTCTTTAAAAAAATTCATTACGAAAAATCCTCATTACGAAAGTTCATTATGAAAATTGTCACTACGGAAAGTTCATTAAGAAAATTCCCATTACGGAAAATTCATTACGAAAATTCTCATTACGGAAAATTCATTACAAAAATTCTCATTACGGAAAGTTCATTACAAAAATTCCCATTACGGAATGTTCATTATGAAAAACTCCATTCCGAGAATTTCCATTCCGAGAATTTCCATTCTGAGAATTTCCATTCTGAGAATTTCCATTCCGAGAATTTCTATTTCGAGAATTTCCATTCTGAGAATTTCCATTCTAAGAATTTCTATTCCAAGAATTTCCATAAACTTGTAAAAAAAGTTACAAAAGTTTAAAAAGAAAACTGTCAATGAAAATTTTGGTTAAACTAACACGCAAATGTACTCCCCCTATGAAAATGAGTTTATTACTGTAAGGAGAATTATTCAACAAGAAGTTAAAGAAGAAGGATTACCTCATGGTTATCATTCCTAACTTCTGTTTAATGTATTCAAATCTATCGTAGGGTAATGATTTTTTGAAAATGTCAGCAAGTTGATCTTGCATTCTGATAAACTGAATAATGATATCTCCTTTGAGTGTGTGATCCCTAAGAAAGTGATGCCTAATATCTATGTGTTTTGCATGGGAGTGATGTGCAGGGTTTTTACTAAGGGCAATGGAACTTGTGTTATCACACAAAATTTGAGTCTTAGTAAAAATCAAGCCATAATCTGTGAGTGTGTGTTGCATCCACAACACTTGAGCACAACAACTTCCAGCTGCTACATATTCAGCTTCAGTAGTGGAGAGTGCTACTGAGTGTTGCTTCTTACATGACCAAGAAACTAATGAATCTCCTAAGAAGTGACAAGTTCTGGATGTACTCTTTCTATCCATTCTACATCCACCAAAGTCAGCATCCGAAAAGCTTTTTAAAACAAAATCACTTCCAGAAGTATAAAATAGACCTAGATTCATGGTTCCCTTTAAGTAGCAAAAAATTCTTTTCACAGCCTTTAAATGAGATTCCTTAGGATTAGATTGATATCTTGCACATAAGCATACTAAAAACATCAAGTCTGATCGACTAGCTTTCAAGTAAAGTAAACTTCCTATCATACCCCTAAAAGATGTTTGATCTACTGGTTTCCCAGCTTCATCAAGATCTAAAGAGTTTGAGGTACCGATGGGAGTACTTATACTCTTAGTATTGTCATATTCATACTTTTTAAGAAGATCTTTAATATACTTATGTTGGGATATATAGGTTCCTTCTGGTTTTTTAGAAATTTGAAAACCAATAAAAAATGTTAACTCACCCATCATACTCATTTTGAACTCAGATTTCATTAGATTCGCAAAGGAATCAGTTAAAGATTGCTGAGTTGAACCAAATATAATGTCATCAACATAAATTTGAACAATAAAAACATTTTTCTTATCTTTCTTTATAAAAAGGGTTGGATCTGCATTTCCCTTAACATGGTTATTTTGAAGAAAAAATCATGTAAGTCTATCATAACAAGCTCGTGGGGCTTGTTTAAGGCCATACAAAGCTTTGGTAAGTCTGAAAACATGATCAGGATGCTTTGTATCTTCAAATCCAGGAGGTTGTTCAACAAAAACTTCCTCTTGAACATAACCATTAAGGAAAGAACATTTCACATCCATTTGGAAAAGTTTAAAATTGAAGAATGTTGTAAAGGCAAGTAAGATACGAATAGATTCAAGTCTAGCTACTGGAGCATAGGTTTCTTCATAGTCTATTCCCTCTTGCTGATTATAGCCTTTAGCAACTAGTCTAACTTTGTTTCTTACAATGACTCCATTTTCATCACACTTATTTTTGAAGACCCACTTTACTCCAATAACAGAAGTTTCCTTAGGTCTTTCAACCAAGTTCCAGACTTTATTCCTTTTGAATTCATTTAGTTCATCTTGCATGGCTTTAATCCAATCATCATCACCTAAAGCTTCATCAGTGCTTTTTTGTTCTAATTGGGAAAGGAATGCTAGATGTTCTACTTCATTTCTCAAGGAACTTCTAGTCCTTACAAGTTGATTTACATCACCAATGATACTATCACTAGGATGATTCTTTATAAATGACTGGTTTGAGTTTAGTAAAACTTGTTCATCAACATAGGGTAGAAATTCTTCTGGGGTAATGTTTCAGAAGTATCTTCTTGAACATTTTCCTTATCAGAAGGATCTTCTAACAAAAGTTGATAATCTGTTTTTGTAAACACATCTGAGGATGTAGGTTGGGATGGTTTAAAAACAAAAGGATCAGATTCATCAAATTTTACATGCATTGTTTCCTCAACAGTACAAGTGTTTTTATTGAAAACTCTATAAGCCTTAGAAGTTGTGGAGTAGCCTAAGAAAATTCCTTTATCAGATTTTGGTGTGAATTTATGTAGATTATCTTTAGTATTCAGGATGAATACCTTGCAACCAAAAACTTTAAAGTAGGAAAGTCTTGGTTTTCTACCATTCCATAACTCATAAAGAGTTTTATTAAGAAAAGGCCTAATCAAAACTCGATTTATAGTATAACAAGCAGTACTTACAGCTTCAGACCAAAAATGTCTAGCTATAGAATATTTACTCAACATGGTTCTAGTTATTTCTTGAATAATTCTATTTCTTCTTTCAACTGCACCATTTTGTTGAGGGGTTCTTGGTGCTGAAAAGTTGTGAGTAATACCTTTTATACTACAAAAAGTTTCAAAATCAGAATTTTGAAATTCTCCTCCATGATCACTATGAATAGTTTTCAGTGGAAGGTTTTTCTCATTTTTAACTTGGGCTCTAAAACTTTTGAAATAAGAAAAAGCTTCAGACTTCTTTGCTAGAAAATTAGCGGTGCAAAACGGGCTACTGGCCCGCGGGTTAAGCGGGCTTGGGGCGGGTTTGGGGCGGGGCGGGTTTATTAAAAATAGCCCACATTTGAAACGGGCTTATATGGGCAGCCCGCACGGACATCCAACCCGTGCGGGTAAACCCGCACGGATACGGGCTGGCCCGCGGGTTAATTGAGTAATTTTTTTTATAATAATTATATTATACTAACTTTAAATTTTTTAGCCCCTTCATTTCCCAACGCCATGCATGCCTCCCCTTAGCCGCATGCCTGCCTCCATTTCCCAACGTAGCGGCACGCATGCCTGCCTCCTTCACACACACTCACCTACAGGCTGCACATCGACTCCTCCGAGTCCTTCGCTACCCCCCGGCCCCGACCTCCTCTCCTACACCCCGGCACTGGCCTCCTCCGCCGCTAACCCCCGGCACGGGCGTCCTCCGCCGCTACACCCCGGCCTACTCCGCCGCTACCCACCGGCCTCCTCCGCCACTGCTACCCTGGCCCCAGCCTCCTCCGTCGTGACCCCCGCTACCCCCTGCTACCCCCCGGCCTCCTTCGCCGCTACCCCAGCCCCGGCATCCTCCGCCACGCCGCGACCCCCGCTACCCCACGAACCGGGCCTCCTCAGTCGCGCCGCGACCCCCGCTACCCCCCGGCCCCAGCCTCCTCCGCCGCTACCCCCCCCATCCCCGACCTCCCCCGTCGCGAGTCGCGACCCCCGCTACCCCCCCGCCCCAGCATCCTCCGCCGCTACCCCCGGCCCCGGCGTTCTCTGCCGCTACCCCCGACCTCCACCACCGTTGCTACCCCGGGCCCCGACCTCCTTCGCCGTGACCCCCCGACCCTCGCCCCACCTTCACGCCTCCTCGGCGGCGACGACGACCCACTCTACCCCTGCCGCCCGGCCCCAGCCCCTCTCGCGCGCCTCCTCTGCGGACCGCCACCCCCGCCCGACCCCGACGACCCCTTCCCCGCCTCCTTCGCCGTGCACGACCCCTACCTCTGACGACTCCTTCCAAACCCCTGGCTTTGCCACCTCCTTCCCCACCCCAGCCTCCGCAACCGCGACCCCCCTCTCAGGCAACTCCTCCCCGACCCCCGACATCCCCGGCTCCTCCGGGATCGATTCCCCTCTCCGGCGGCTCCTTCGCCGCGCGCGACCCCCACCTTCGCCGCGCGCGACCCCCACCTTCGTCGGCTGGGCGGCTCCTCCTCTCCGCTCTCGGGTACTGCAGAAAGAGGTATGTTTTTTTTATTTATGTTATTTCATAAAAGTATTTTATTTTTTAGTTTAATTTTTAATATTTTCCACATTTTTATTGTGTTTCTCATAATAATTTAATGTAAGTTTAAAAAATAACATATAATAACATCAATAAATATTATATCACATAAATCACACCCTTATTTTTTAATTTAAAATATAATTATTTTTTAATTTAAAATATAATTATTTTTTAATGCGGGTTGCCCGCGGGCTTGCCCGCATCCGCTGCGGGGCGGGGCGGGCTTGATAAATCCACCCGTTTTTTATGCGGGCTTTTGCGGGTCTGGCCCTCATGGGCTCAAGCCCGCGCGGGTTTGGCCCGCCCCGCCCCGCCCCGCCCGTTTCGCATTGCTATAGAAAATAAACCCATGTAAATCTAGTGTAATCATCAACTAAAACAAACACATAGTATTTGCCTCCAATACTTCCAGTTTGTGTTGGACCAAAACTATCCATGTGCACCAACTGTAATGCATCAGTTGTTGAGACTTCACTGATTGATTTAAAACTAGATTTATGTTGCTTTCCATATTGACAAGGATCACAAACTTTAGAATAATCGAATCTAAGTTCCGGTAGATCCTTAACTAATTTCTTCTTAGAGAGTTTACATAAGTTTCTTAGGTTACAGTGACCTATCCTTCTATGTCATAACCAAGAATGATCTTCCATTGCACTTAGGCAAGGTAAGTCTTGGCTCCTAAGGTCTTCTAAGTTCAAAGTGTAAACATTATCTTGCCTATGGGCAGAAAGAATAAATTCTTCCTTGGAATTGTGTACTAAGCACTTATCATTCCTAAAATTCACAAGGTATCCTTCATCACATAATTGACTTATGCTAATGAGGTTGTTCTTAAGACCCTTAACAAACAAAACATTTGAAATCAAAGTTTCTCCAAGAAGAACAATATTAATTTCTCCCTGAGCATTATCTCTGAAAGTTACTTTCCCTCTTTTTTTCTTGATAATCTTTTCAAAATAGCTTTTGTTACCAGTCATGTGCCGGGAACATCCACTATCCATGTACCAAGTATTATTGTTGGTACTTCCTTTGTTTTTCTGAAAATAAGAAAAGAGTTAGAATTTCGGAATCCAAACTTGTTTGGATCGGAGATTTTCAAATAACAAAATTTTAGGTGCCCACATCTTCTTAGAGAAATAAGGCTTATGAAAACCTAAAGATTGGGTTTTGTTTAAAGAACAGTTCTTTGCCCAGTGACCACCACATTGACACTTGGTACAAAATGGGGCACTTTGTGGAACAAAGTAATTGTTACTAAAAGTTGGTTTTGCATGGGTATAACCAAATCCAGATTTGTTTCTTAAAGGTCGTATTTGTGAATAAATTTTATCAAAATTTTCTTTACCATGGGTAAAGTTTGACAAAAACTTCTTTAAAGAAAACATTTCGGACTTGAGTTTCATAACCAAGTTTTTATCTTCAAAATCGTTAGATTTGGAACTAGAGCTAGGCTCGAAAACACTTTTCTTAGAAATTACTTTTTCTAGATCTTTAGAAAGTTTATTCTTCTCAGAATTTACTTCCTCAAGATTTTTTGAAATTCTTTCAAAATCAGCATTTTTCTTATTAAGATCTTTAGAAATATCTGATATCTCTTTAGTAAAAATAATATTCCTAGAGTTTTCCTTATCAAGTTTTTTATTGAGTTTTGAATTCTCAATCTCAAGAAGTTCAGCAAACCTAGAAACTTCTTCATAGGTAGGTAAAGTATTTTCTTCATCAGAAGAGGATTCTTCATCCGAAGAGTTATAATATTTACTATCATTAGAATTTAGAGAAACATTGGTCAATGATTCGGCATTATGTATCTTATCCATAAAACAATGATTGTCAATAGGTAGCCTGGCTATAAGACCAAGATTCTTCTGTCCAGAAGATTCATAATCAGAAGATTCATCTGAAGAATCACCACCACTGGCACTCCAGGTATCATTAGCTTTCATAACATTCTTAGCTTTAGCTTTATAATACTTCTTCCTATTCCTTTCAGAATGTCTCTATTTTCTTTCTTTCTTTTTGAGCAAAGGACAATCAGGTCTAATGTGTCCACTTCTCTTGCACTCATAGAATGTGACTTCTCCATCTTTCCTATCTTTCCATTCCTTCTTCTTATACTTGGATTGGAAATTTCTCTGACTAGCTATCTTATTCATCCTTCGAGCAAGATTAACTAACTCATTCTTTGAGACTTCACTCTCACTAGATTCGGATTGGATAACAACCTTCTTAGACTTGGATCTAGTTACTCTCTCAGGAGTCTTAGCTTTCATATGATTTGACATTGTAGTAAAAGCAACAGTACCATTCCCATTCTTCTTCTTGATGTTGTCAGCATCTCTCTTCATCCTTGTTTCATGTTGAATAAGAGTTCCAAATAGCTCATCTAACAAAATTTGAGTGACCTTCCTATTCTCATCAATAGTTATTCTCTTATATTCCCACTCATTGGGCATAATATCTATAATCTTATCAACCAGAGCTTCATCATCTAGACCTTTCTCTCCCATAGATTGTAAGCTGTTTTCTATAGTCATAAACCTCTGTTGAACTTTTCTTATAGGTTCTCCATAAGGAAAATTGAAACCATGATACTCAGCTCTAAGCATAGCTCTTCTAGTCTCAATCACTTTAGATGTACCAAAATGAGTAACTTTAAGTTTCTTCCATATACAATTATTTGTTTCACAAGAAGATATTTGTCTATATATATTCCTAGTCATTGAACGTAGTAGAGTATTGTGTACCTTATAGTTTAATTGGTAATCATGCTTCTCTTGGTTTGTGAAAGCACTCACTTCCTTATCAGGAATTCTATAACCTCCAGTAAGCATAACAAAGTTGTCTACTCCAGTATTGATTACGAAAGTCTTCATTCGATCTCTCCAATACTCATAGTCATTGCCATCAAAAATTGGCGGTCTTGTAGGATTTAAATTGTCAATAGAACCAACGTTCATTCCTTTCATCTTTAAGCAAATCTTCTACACAAAAACTTGTTAAACACAAAAGTTCGAATTCAAGGAAAAATATTCCTAAGCAAGGAAAATATAGAACAATAAAAAAAACTGAGCACAAAAAACTTATATGTAAGTATAAGTGTTCCTGAACCTTGGCTCTGATACCAAATGTAAGATTGGTATAGAGTATGAGGTTTCCAACCTCTAATACCAATTGTAGGATCAAAATAATGATGTAGATGCTCAATATACAAGAGGAGGGGTGAATTGTACACTTTTAAAAATTTCCTTAGACAGGAAAGATCTAAGTTTAACAAAGTTAAACTAAGCAAATTCACAACACCTCTAACACCAATTGAAGAATTGGAACAAGGTATGAAGTTAAAAACTTCTAGTTCTATGCACTTTCTTGAATCTGGAAAGAGATTCCAAAAATGGGTTCTGGAAATATGGATCCAGAAATTGAAACTTAACCAAAGTTTACAAAGTGAGATTCTACCTTAAAGCGTATAGAATCTAAATGAATCAGAGTACAAGTGTAAGGAAATATACGAAGGTTATACTTTCCTTACAATACACAAAGCAGCGGAAAAACATGTAGTAAAACTACGAGTAACAAGATATAAATCTTTTAACCCAAAGAGAAGGGTATCCAACAACCTTGGATAAAGGTACCTTGATTTATACTTTCAAGAAAGTCTTTCTTACCCACACCAGGGTAAGCCCTCAATACAAAGATCGGATTCTCTGCCTTGCTATCCCCGCAAGCCCTCAACTTCAAGGTAGTTGAAACCTCTGTCTTCCTCAGCAAGGAAGCCCTCGAACTTCAAGGAAGTCGACACCTCTGTCTTCCTATCCCCGGAATCCCTCGAATGTAATCACCACCATTCGGATTCGCACGAAGGAATCTGCACAAGGCAAAGTTTGAACAAGTAGTTCAAACTTTCTGCACGAAGCTTGAGAGTTAATAAGAGCATCTCTCTCTAGAAATCACTTCAACAGTGTGTAAGCACAAGTTATCAGGTTGTCAAAGATCAGTATTGAGCTCGTTCAAATTAGCTCCTATTTATAGGAAAATTTTCAACGGTCGGCACCCTCCTCCAACGGTCATATTTTCCTTAAATTTCAGAGGGACATGTACACGTGTAACTCAACCAATGGTTAGTTTGAAACAGAATGGACGACATCGTTTTGTAACAAAACATGTATAACTGAATTCACGACATCGTTTTGTAATGGAGCATATGTAAGCATAAGCAAAACTAAAGTTCGGAGTGTAAGCAAAAATGGAATTCGGAGTCTATAATAAAAAGGATATTCAGATTCTGTTTTATAGGAATTCAGAACCTGAATTCTGTAGGAATCCGGAGTCTGAATTTATAAGGAAATTCGAATTCTAGTTTCACTAGAATTCAGAATCTGAACTTACAAGGTTCGGAGTCAAACTAGTAAAAGTTCGGAGTTGAACTAGTAAAATTTCGGAGTCGAACTCACAGAAGTTCGGAGTCGAACTAATAAAAGTTCGGAGTCGAACTCACAGAAGTTCGGAGTCGAACTAATAAAAGTTCGGAGTCGAACTCACAGAAGTTCGGAGTTGAACTAATAAAAGTTCGGAGTCGAACTCACAGAAGTTCGGAGTTGAACTAATAAAAGTTCGGAGTCGAACTCACAGAAGTTCAGAGTTGAACTAATAAAAGTTCGAAGTCCAGAATTCGGAGTTTGAACTTTGTTAGAGTTTGTATCCAGAATTCGGAATGAAACTATATGAGAGTTCGTATCCAGAATTCGGAATGGAACTATATGAGAGTTCGTATCCAGAATTCGGAATGGAACTATATTACAGTTTCACATCCAGAATTCGGAGTGGAACTTTATTATAGTTCATATCCAGAATTCGGAGTGGATCTTCATTACAGTTCATATCCAGAATTTGGATCCTAAAATAGAATACTTCATATCTTAGCATTATATGATTCCGAGGTTTTAGGTATGAATCCGATTTTTACACTTAAGAAAAATATTGATATGTATAAGGAAATATTAGTTAGGGTAAATTTCCTTAAGAAAAATTTTCCTTATAGAAGTAAAATATAGATTTGCTTAAGTATAAGGTGTTTTTGATTTTCAAAACAAGAAGGAATGGAAAAGTCATAAGGAAAATTTTATTGACTCAATAGTAGAGATCCATTTATGGATTGAAGCAAGCATCTAAATCATGGATCATTCAATTTGATGAATCCGTAAAAGAATTTGGTTTCATTAAAAATGAATTTGAGTCGTGTGTTTGAAAAAGTTTTAGTGGGAATGCGGTCATTATCCTAGTATATGTTGATGACATATTACTTATTGGAAATGATATACCAATCTTACAATATGTTAAGAACTGGTTGAATAAGTGTTTCTCCATAAAGGACTTAGGTAAAGTAGCCTACATTCTAGGGATCAAGATCATTCGTGATAGATCCAAGAGGCTGTTTGGACTGACCCAAAGTACATATATTGACCAGATACTAAAGAGATTTAGTATGGAACAATCCAAGAGGGGATTGGTTCCAGTGTCACATGGTTTACATATTTATAAGAAAATGTGTCCCCAAACACAACAGGAGAAAGATAGAATGAGTAATATCGCATACGCTTCGACGATAAGATCAATCATGTATGTCATGTTATATACTATAATTGATGTTGCCTATGCATTGAGCATGGTAGGAAGATATCAAGAAGATCTATGAGAACAGCATTGGACTGTTGTTAAGACTATCCATAAGTATTTGAGAAGAACTAAGGATATGTTCCTGGTGTATGGAGAATATGAGGATCTTGTCATCAGAGGGTATGTTGATACTGGTTTCAGACAGATCTGAATGATCTGAAGTTGCAATCAGGATATGTTTTTTGTCTCAACAGAGGAGCTGTGAGTTGGAAGAGTTCAAAGCAACCAGTTGTAGCTGATTCTACAGTGAATTCTGAGTACATAGCAGCTTCTGATGCAGCCAAGGAAGCCATATGGATTAGGAACTTTGTCCCAGAGCTTGATGTGTTACCTAGTAGTAAAGACCCTATCACATTGTATTGTGATAATACTACAGTGGTGGCTCTTGCAAAAGAGACAAGGTCACATCAACAGACAAAGCATATACTCTGCAAGTATAACCTCTTAATGGATTTTTATCAAAGGGGTGAAGTTACAGTGGGTAGAGTATCCACGAAAGAGAACTTGGTGGATCCCTTGACTAAAAGTTTATCTCAGCAGAAGCATGAGTATCATGTGAGAGCTAGTGGACTAAAGGTCATTAGCAGTTAGCTCTAGTGTAAATGAGAGTCTGTTGGAGTTAGTGCCCTAGAACCAACTTCTTTTGTACTTAATGATAACTTATATTCATGGTTTTGAATATTAATAAATTTCTTATCACATCATGATTATTCTTCTGCGTAACATTGTATGTGATAATATCCTAAGAGTAACTATCGCACTAAAAGGTCATAGCAGATCTCTGTTATGATAAGAACTCAGAAGTGTTATGACACTATTCTTGAATATATATTCTATAGTCGGATGATATCATTTGAGGGACACAAATGATATAGGCTATCAAGGGTGGAAACTCATAGGACTTTGAGACAGCTTCTCATGGTGTACGCCCTTGGTGATATCTAGTAGGATATTATGAGAATGAGACCCAACAGTAGGAAATCCACATTTATAAGTGTCATTGTATGTTCCTATGTGTATTGGTCCTTAAAATTTAAGATTATTATTAATGGATATTATGAGTCGCCCGCTTAGATGTATTGACAAAAATTGTGACGACGTATGTTCGCGGCGAGGTAGGATATGTTAGGTGCGTCGTGAGTAATATTGCATTAATGAATAATTTGAGAAATGATTTTTCCCTTCTGTTCTTTAAAGGAATATAATATCTTAGGCCCTTTGATGGAAATGATATAACCTAAATAAATCCATTCTATAGGCAAGTTCTATTTTCAGAAAGTCAAAGAAAAAGATATTGAGCATATAGGTTGATGGCACTGGCATACAACCTGCTTGATTAAAGATATTGTGATAAAGAGATTATATTACACGGTAAACATTCGTATGAGATGACATGTCGTTGCGGCATTAACTTCTTTTTCTATGGATGTCTTAGCGTGTTGTTAGCCGCTAACCTTGGACTTTAGGCAAGTTCGTCTAATGCCACTGAGAAAGAGACCTAGAGAATCACACACTAAGTGTATCCAGTATCTCAGTTAAATAATTTATTATTTAACAAGTTGAATAAATATTATTCTCTGTCATGATTTAATAATTATTCATGTATGTATGGTCGCATTTATTCTATCACTAATTATTTGAGAGAATATATTGTGAGCAGAATAATTAATAAATATTGAGGCGGATTGGCGGAACGAGTTTAATGGTCCAGTGAGAAATAATAATATTGAATATTATTTGATTAAATAATATTTAATTATAACTCGCAAGTTAAGCGCATGTCAGGAAATAATAATGTTGTTATTATTTGACATGGGAGTTTCACTAGGATTAATGAAATAATTAGAGGCACTTGTGCAAATTATTTATTATTACCCTAGTGAAATAAATGTTCGGTTATATTATTTTCTCATTAGCTAAGGACAAGCTAAAGCGATGTCTATTGTGTTGTGCACAACAAATTGAAGAAAAACTCTCAATCCTAGAGAGTTCATCCCTTTCCAAGAACGCTCTCAAGAACGAGAGAGATCCTCCTCCACTGGATCAATGAGAACGCTTTTGAAGTGGTTCTCAAGGCAATAGAAGGCGGACATCGCAAGTGCAAGGATCTTTTGTGCTAGCACCTGGAGACTCTTTCGGTGACGTCTGGAGATACGTGGAACACGTGTGGATCACTGCTAGAGGAGATCTACCCTTGATCTCTACAACACAACAACGGTACATCGGCAAATATGTGGTTGAACGCATCAATGAAGAAAGAATCGTCTTGGAGGTAATTCTTATTAAATTAAATTAATTATAAACAAAATATGTTGATCCTCTCTCTTGGTTCTGGGTTTCTATTCCTTTGTCATGTTTCCTTGATTCAATTCTATGGATCATGGCGTTCATCGTCGCATAGATCTCATATTGTTCATTGAATATGGCAAAAATTAAAGTTGGGCATCGTCTCTCATGCGCTTCTACTGCACCCGGAACCTACACAGTTTTCCTCCATGAGTTAATAAACCATTTAATTTACAAATATCAAAATGTATTAATTCTAATATATCGAAATTTATTTCAACGCTTTGAAAAGGTTTCTTAACGATTTTAGATTCTATAAATGTTTCACATTTATTAAATTCATTTCCAAAGTTAATTAAGTTTAACTTCTTCATTTCTTTTAATGAATTATAATTAACATGTGCTAAACGATCATGCCATAAATTAGAGGACTCGATCAAGTAAGAAAAAGATTCAATCAAATTATTAATGTATAGTTGATACATGTCACCATTTGAATACCCCTTCCCCGCAAATATGCCTCCCTTTGACAAGATGTCCTTGTTTGATTTGAATGAAACTAGAAATCCCTTCATACAAAGAAGATCAACATAAACTAAATTCTTTCAAATTCTGGGTACTTTTATCTCATTTAAAAGAGCCAACTTCTTCTCAAAAGTAAAGTCTAGTTTCATGCTTCCTTGTTTGGTGATGTTGATGCGTGCATTATTTCCAAGGTGTACTTCCTTCGTGACAGTACTATCGTCAAATGTTTTGAAAACATCGAATCGCCCTTACACACATACATCATTGCGCTCTAGAATCAAGCCATCATTCTATCTCCGTCAAAGTCATATTAAATTCGAATATCATTGCAACTAGATTCTTTTCGGTCATCATATTTTCTACGGATTTGTCAACTTTCTTTCAATGGTGACATTTCCTTAAAGAATGCTTGGATTTTCCACTGAAAAGGCATTCTCCTTTCTTCGTGAAAGGATTGTCTTTATTCTTGAATTGTTTACTTTTCTTCTTGACATGTAAGGAAGAGTTTGTTTGTGTCTTTTCCACAACGATATCATCCTCGGTATCAAATTGTGAAGGCATACCCATGTCTCTCAACATAGATTCTTTCTTTAATGCAAAAAAAACTTTTGCAATGGTTCCAAGAAAATACTCTCACTCTTTTTAATGAGTGATTTACCGAAGTATTTCCACATTGGTGGCAATTTAGTAATAATTGCACCAACTTGGAAAGTTTATAATATATTAATTTTGAGGGAAAGAAGTTTGTTTGTAATAACTTAGTTCATAAACTTACTCCAACACTGACTTTTTATCAATCATCTTAAAGTTAAGATACTAAGCAATAAGAAATTCATTGTTACCTCTTCCTCGACTTTGTATTTGAATTCGAGTGCATCACATATCTCTCGAGCGGACATTATTTGGCGAAAATAACCATAAATACAATTTGATAATGTGTTGAAAATATGTACTCAACACGAAACCTGGTCATCTTCACGTTTCTTTTTCATTGCCCAAATGTGCTCAACTTGAGTCATGTCGACAGGTGTGTTGTTGGGATTTGGAGCAGACTCGTTGGGAATGAGAGGAAGGTTTGGTTCTAAAATGTAAAAAAACTTTAACACCATAAAAGGAAATTTCATCTTATCCTGCTATCGGGAGAAGTTGTGGTCATCGAAACGGTTAAGTTTGATCATGTCTTGATTTATCGTTTCAAGGGATTCAGAATCCATCTTCTAGGTTTTGTCTTGGTCGTCAGATCCTTTTGATTGTTGGAAAAATAAGTAGAAAGGTGAAGAAGACATATTGAATCTCAATGCATGAATTTAATTAATTGTCCAAAAGGATTTGATTCACCCCTACTTGTTGGTTTAGGGTTCTCCGGTAAAGTTTCTCTCGATGATTTCATCAAGATTTAGGGAATGTTGAATATCAATTTCCAACAACTCCATAACACCGATGTTAAGAAAAATTATTTGGAGATTTTTTGGATTGAAGAAAAATTATTTATTTGAATTTGTCATCCATTTATTTATAGATCAAAACCGATGCAATTCACACTGATTTAATCTCACCATTTCAGTCAAAGAACACCTTGGTTCAACCCAAATGAGACAACTCTTAGTGAGGGTACCTGTTTGGATTTCGAAAATTCAAAATCCAACTGTTACGACTAATCACATTATTAGCCGTTTTTATATTATATTATATTATATATATATATATATATATATATATATATAACAAAACATTTTGCTAAATATATATATATTTAAAACAAATTTATTTTTTTTAGCATATATATATTTTTTATGAAAAAACTCAATTCTCAAATCCCCAAGTAGGGTTAGGAATTCTACCCAACCTCATTCATCCAATCAAAAATTCTTTATCCAATCAAAGTACCTTATTAATTATTATTTTAGGAATAAAATTATAACATTACTAATAATGAGGTTAGGCAGTGAAATAGGTGGGTTCATTTAAATAATTAATTAAATAACCGACTGGACCTTTTTAATGAATACCATAACATTGCATAATGAGGTTAGGCAGTGAATAATATCATTATATAATTAAAAATAAAAATAAAAAATACGAGGGAAGGCGGGGCACAGGATACCATTATTGGGGCGTGACGAGCACGCCGGGTCGATCTCAGGAGCGAGCCTGCTACCCACTCCTTTCGTCCTTTTCCCACCCATCCATTCGGTTCCTACTGCCTCAATATATATAAATATAGTTTTTAAAGGACATCATTATTAATCAACAATGATGACGAGGGAGCCACCCTTTTATATTATCTTCGACCATTCAAATTACTATTAACACGTGTCATTCTCTCCGTCGCAGACTATGTGTCGGCTGGGGGGCCGTTTGATTTATCCCCCTCATCAAATTAAATAATAAATATTGTATATAATAATTAAATTATTAAAATAATCATTTACAATTCGACCGGTAAATTATTGGATCGAGTTAATAAACTAAATGAAATACACATTAAAACTAAATACAATAAATGTGAGCAAATAAAGAAAGATAATAACATAATTGAGAATGAGAGAGTATGCACAATCAGAAATCAAAAGGCATGGTATATTAGAGGAGATGTGCAGCTACTGTTGGGAATGAATGAGGCCTTCAGCCCTGTTGAAATATAAAATAAAATCATAATAACAGTGGATATAATCACATTAATACACCCAAATCAGCATAATGATAGTGAATGGAAACACTTTTTAAGCATTCTTATACCATATTAACTATTCTCTAACAACACGGTTACATGTATAGAGCATGGTAACGACATATACGATAATTTGAATACATCGTACCAACATTGAATTTATACATATTATCATGATGTAATGATAATTAAAGGATGATAAAAGTAAACGGTTGTATTAATGTTTGTATTTATTGTTAAAAGTATGATAACAATGAATATAGCATTCTAACGCTTCGTATGTGTATAGCTCTGGTTTTTAGTTTGTAAGACTTTGAAATATTTATATTTTTTTTTTAAAGGCTGATGGTGAGACGACATACGATCTCGAGACCCGGTGTAACCAAAATTAATTTTATAAAAATATTAAATATATTTTATATTACGCGCGCACAGTTCTTAAAGAAAATGAGATAACACTTAAACGGAAATTCGAGTCAAAAATTCAAGACCACAGTTGAATTCAGAACGCGTTATTTACCCTAAGCGTGACCTAAAATAAGTCATCATGGGGCGTTCGGACATCTCACTCGTTGACGACACGTTTAATGAATGAATTAATTCATTCATTCATTTTAACCTAAATAGAATTTTTATAAGAATACCATCATGACAAATTCTTCAGGGTTAGCCGCATAAAGCTTGAGAGAATTTCAAAACATTCATTCCCCCTCCCATTGGCGAATCACCCCGGGCGACGACAAAACACCATATCAGAGTAGATCGAACGCAACGAACGCAACGACTTCGATTGTTGGCAAGCGCGTTCTTCGACAGCGAACAATCCAATCTCCAAGTAAGAATCGTAAATTTGTTGATTACGCCCATTTTGATTAAATTGATTGAGCATATCAATCCTTTCTATTGATCTGCACCAATCATGGATCCTTGACATGTTCATACGTTCCAGATTAAATTGTTTTTCATTTGTTTTGTAACCCCAGATCTCCGTTCTTGTTCGTTGGCCATTAACGCTTGACAACGATCAATTAAACTTTTGTTCTTATGCCTTTCCTCATCGATTTCTTCACGTTCTTCTCCGGTTGGACCCCGCGGTCCGGTTTTGACATTACCGGGCTATACAGAGCCCGATCAGACCCCCAAAGTCGCGGCATAATCTCGTGCGAGGAGCGGTTAAGCTAATCAAGCACATATCTGGGATGTTTTGCGGGACATGGATGATCGTTTCAACGATCGATGATCAAATCAACAACACTCGAAGAGCCCGAGGCGTGCGAAATGAACAATGCATCACTGAGGAACGCCAAAATCCGATTTCTGATGAATGACAGTTGGAATCTATGATCCTCGGCCAGATCCACTATTTTCGAGCAGATTCGAAACTAGATTCGAAGTGAAACGGACAAACTCAACACATGAGAACCAAATCTGAGTTTCTGCGAAAAAACCCGACTACATGCCGTTTACCATGATGAACATATGACATGTAGCCCCCTGGATGCAGCGGTTAGGGTTTTGGAAATCTATAAAGATGGCACGACGTGTAGCCCTCCTACATTTCGTGTACCTCGTCCCTGGATGGACAAGTCATGCGGCAAAACACACAGGCAACACCCTATGTGGGAGTACACGACCAAGCACATGGTCGTGTACCAATGTACATGGACACGAGGTCATGTATATGGACACGACCGGAAGGACACAACTCGATCCCGGTTAACTAGGACACACCGTGTAGTCCACTTGCACGACGTGTACTCCTACATGGACTGGAAATCATGTGCTAGTCAGGGACACGTCCAGGTGGTGGAGCAGGACCACACGTCGTGTGGGTCCCCTCAAGCATCGTATACCCCTTGGTTCCTTTTTAAGAAATTTCAAGGTTCCGTATCTCATTCGTTTGAACTCATATTTTGGCCTGTGAATAGCCTATCTTGAGTGTTTTTCTATATAGAACGTGACGGTATCCTTGTTTCACTACTAGAAATACAGGTATTTGCGACGGTATCCCGTCGCAAATGGCCTTTTGCGACGGGGCCCCGTCTCAAATGACCAGTTGCGGAAAACGGCGTCGCAACTAATTTTTGCGACGGGCCCGTCGCAACAAAGTATTTGCAACGAGCCCTTTTCCCGTCGCAAATAGTTTCTTCGAAGATCCTATTTGCGACGGGTCCGTCGCAAATAATAATAAAAAAATAAAAAAAGTATTTATTAATATTTAAATATATTAATCTATTTATATTGATATAAATATAATATTTATTTTATAAATATGTTTTTGAAATGATCTATGGAAATATAATATTAATTTATAAGATATTTAATAAAAGAGGATTATAAAATAAAATAAAAAATATTTTTAATTAGTAATTATGTAATTTTTATCAATTAATAGTCATTTAATAACTCTTTGAATATAAAAAAAATAAAAAAATTAATGAAAGATAAAAAATAAGTTGAAAATGAAACCCAAACTTCAAACGCCCATAACTTTTGATTCGGGACTCCGTTTGAGCTCTACAGCATATCAAATCGAAGCCTGCGACAAGATCTACATCCTTTTGGATTAAAAAAACCCGTCCAAGGTTTTTTTGAGGCCAAAAAAGGCCCAGAAGGCCTCCAAAACTGAGTTTTTAGTCGGGGTACCCCGATTTTTTACCATTCAAACAACTATAACTTCTGATCCTGATGTACGATAAACCTGTACCATATATCATATCAAATATCGTTTCATGTTCTTCGATTTGACTAATTGTAAAGCTGAAACAGACTCTTGGATTAGAAGTTATGGTCGTTTTAACATTCAAATGGCTATAACTTCCGATCCGGATGTTCGTTTGGCCTGTACCGCATATCATATCAAAGATCATTTCATGTTTTTCGATTTGACTGGTTGTGGAGTTGAAACGGATTTACGGATTAGAAGTTATAGCTGTTTTAACATTCTCGATGGATTTTCACCCCCTCATTTCTATGTATTCATTCATAACTATACATATATATATATATATGTGTGTGTGTGTGTGTGTGTGTATTGTATATATGTATGTATGAATTTATTTATTTATTTATAAATACACATAAAAAAACATATTTTATAAATTTATTTAAAACTAAGTTTATAAATATATATTAATATACAAATAAATATACAAATAAAAAGTTATAACTATATATATATATATATATAAATAGATATAAATATATATTAATATACGAATAAATATAACTATAAATATATAGATAGATCATTAAATGTATAAAAAAATGAAATGTCTTAGTTGTAAAGGTTAATGCGCGCATGGAAGAGGTTTATAAATAATTATTAGTAATTATTAGTAATTATTAGTAATTATTGGTAATTATTCGTATTTTTTCTTATTTTTCATAATTGTTCCTAATTATTTCCTAATTATCTAAATTATTCTAAATTATTCTAAATTATTACTAATTATTACTAATTATTACTAATTATTACTATTTATTCCTAATTATTAGTATTTATTACTAATTATTAGTATTTATTCTTAATTATGACTAATTATTAATAATTATTCCTAATTATGACTAATTATTATTAATTATTCCTATTTATTATTAATTATTTCTAATTATTATTAATTATTCCTAATTACCACTAACTATGAACAATGAATACTAATAATTTAAATTTATTAAATAACAAAACAATCTAAACATAATTAAATTACAACTAATTAAGAATAATTAAAACTAATAAAAAATTTAAAATAATTATTAAATTAAAATGAACATAAATACCTTTAAAATTGATCTGAGGTTGATCTATGATAGTTGTTGAAGACTTCAATATCAACTCCGGAAATAAAAATTAAACTTAAAAACTGTGAACTCTAAAAATAGAGTTTTGAGAGAAGTAGAAGATAGAGTTTGAGAATGAATGAAAAAAAACGGATGGGGGTATTTATAGGTTAGCTTATTTGCGACGGGTATCCCGTCGCAAATAGTATTATTTGCGGCGGTACCCGTCGCAAATACTTTAGCCCGCATTTATCACGGTCAATAGTTAAATAGTTTTTTGCGACGGGACCCATCGCAAATAATAACATGCCGACATACTATTTGCGACGAGGGTATATTCCCGTCGCAAATATTTTTTACCGCCGCCGGTTATTTGCGACGGGTGGTAACCCTCCGTCGCAAATAACATTCCCGCGGTTTGGCGCGCATTGCGCGCCAAATCTTTTGCGATGGGTGAGCTTTCCTCGTCGCAAATAACTACTTATTTGCGACGGGAAAATGCTCCCGTCGCAAATAAGTTTCTAACGGGACTATTTGCGACGAGATTCATCCCCGTCGCAAATAACCCGTCGCAAAAACCCCTTTTTCCCGTAGTGTTTGTTCCTTTTGGGATACGATGTGGAATGTTCCGGGCACTATGCTTGGTTAGGCAATGCTTGACGACAGTAGTGATCGCGTAGGATCACTAGAGGTATCCCGAGTGGAACCCTTCAGTAGAACTGGACAGTGGGTCCTCGATAACTTTTAGAGTGGAATCCTCCATCTGAGCTGGGCATGAGTCCTCTACCAACTTCTGAGTGGAACCCTCCAGTAGAGTTGAGTAGTGGCTCCTCGACGACTTCTAGAGTGAAACCCCCCAGTTGGGCTGGGCATGGGTCCTCTACCGACTCCCAAGTGAAACCCTCCAGTAGATCTGGACAGTGGGTCCTCGATGACTTCTAGAGTGGAACCGTCAAGCTAGGATGGACATGAGTCCTCTACCACCAGAGTGGAACCCTCTTGTTGGGTAGGGCATGAGTCCCCCATCAGAGTGGAACCCTCCGCTTGTACTATAGCATGAGTCCTCTACCTAGAGACTATGACCCATTGACTGTGCGATACAATGACGAGGCGAGGCTTGACTTGGATGATTACTTCTGAGCAGACGCGTGAGATGCTAGGTATCATTGACGAACTTTTGGAACTATTGACGACACTTCTTCTTGGGCTGAGCTATGAGATGAATATCCTATCTCTTTCTCGTTTGAGTTTCTTTTGACTGAGAAAATATATTCATTTGTATCCATACCTTTGGATTTGGTTACTTTCTTTCCATGAGAGGTGAAGACGTGTGAGGTATGTCATGTGCTTTCCGTATTCAGCTTCTCGTGGTTGGATGAGTCTACTCTCATACTATAGGTGGAAAAGACTCGACGTGTAGTTCATTTACTCACCGTATTGAGCCCCTTGTGTTTGGATGAGGTTACTTCCACTCTTTGATTTGGGTTGAGTTATTCTCTTTCACTGTATCTTACATCCTGTGTATTATATACTGTCTTTTTATTCCTTTTGTATCTCTTACTGGTCCCTCATCATCTTTCGGGGTGTCCTATTGGTTATGTATATACTCATCCCTACATAGGTTTTTCCCGCACGTACGTATCATGTCTTATATAGACGACAAACAGGTCGGTTGTGACTTCAGAGGAGCTTAGGGATACCTGATACTTTAGACCGAGTACGATGATCCCAATTTGGAGACCAGGAGATGGGCTATCTCAACAGTTTATTTTTCCAGTTTTGTTAGGTTGAGACATATTTTTGGTTGGGTGTGTATTTTTCTCTTTTACTTTTCAGTTTGCACTGTCGTACTCTTGCACACCCTAGAGGTTTTGCATACTTACTTTACTTTTTAGCCGTTACATCTTTTTATTATTATTACCTTACACTTTAACATTAAGATGGTTAGGTGTGTGCATATAGGTACCTAGGAAAAGATCTCACATTTAGGATATGCCTTTCGGCGCTTGTTGCAACCCCTGGCCTATAGAGGTGGGCTTGGGGTTGTTGCGGCTCGAGCCCCGACTTGAGTTGGGTCGTGACAGATTGGTATCAGAGTAGTTCATTCCTTGGGACGCAGTTCGGACTATGTTGTAATAGTGGGTGCCCTAAACCTAACTATGTAGTACTTTTGATTACCATATCATGCATATAGTTAGATATACATGATGTATACTTACCATTATAGTGTAGACATTTCTGCATCCACTATTAAATGGTAATGTCCAAAGATTAATTTTCATATCAAAATGTTATAGCAGATCCTAGACTATAATGAGAACCTTGAGATACTAGGACATTAATCTTAAACAAAGGTCCTTTGTTCTAGATACACCGTACTGACTAGACACATTAGATGTTTGACTATCAGGTGTTGGGGGTTCATAAGCATTGAGACTTCTTCTCACGCAGTTCGCACTTGGTGATCTATAGTAATGAGATCATGAAGACATACCCGCCAATAAGAACACCACATGTTTAGGGTTTCATTGAATGTTCCTATCTACGAACATGTGTAATGGTCACCGGGCTTGAGATCATTACCAAAGTGTTCCATTTGATCACATACTTTAATACAAGAAAAAAAAAACCATGATAATGAAATCGTGGTGAGGTAGCTTGTGTTGGGTGTGTCATTGGTTGTATGACATTGGTTGAATGATCAAGAAATGATTTTTCGCTTCTAGGTTAATTAATATATCTTGGGTTATGTTGATCAGGATGGTAGTACCTTCATAAGACCATGACCGTGATAGTTGAGGGTAATCCATCCAGTTAGATCAACAAATAATGAAGCAAGAAAATGGCAATGACGTGGGTGTGCGTCCTATTTTATGAGATATTTAAAGACAAAGAGATTATATTACATAGTGCATGTTCGTAGGTTGATATTCATTAATATGATTATCCTTATATCTTTAGGGGTCATGACGGGTTGCATGATCCCGCTCTTAGTCTATGAATAGTATTCACACTACAACATAAATCGCCTTTAGCGACTTTTTTTAATAAACCGCCGCTAAACCCCCCTTTTTTTTATAGTGGGGAAACTTCCCCCCAACGCCCGACCCCGACCCCCTTCTCCCCCCGACCCCCGTGACCCCACCTTCTCCCCCCGACCCCTGCGAGCCTTGAACCCTAGATCGGCTCCCCACCCATGCCATCGATGACAGTTCTCGCTGCCCATCAGCGCACCTCACCACCCATCACCGCCGACCCTCAAAAGCCCTAGCTCTCCTCCCCGCTGTCGGTCCTGAACTGTGCCTCCGCTGGATGCTTCTTGCCGCCCCTCAGTGCGCCTCACCGCCCATCGCTGCTGTTGACTACGTTTACCGCCCCTCCATGCAGGTATGTATACCATTATAGTGCAGTTGTGGTATGATTTTGGGTTGGTTTCCTTAAAGTTGGTTGAATCTTATTTATTTTCAATCTTGACTGTTGCGGTATGTTCTTCCATTTATAGGTTCCTATTGTGTTGTAGATTCATGTGGTTTCAATAATGGTCATCTATGATCAAGATCTTAATTTACCTCCCAATTGTAGAAGATTTTGCAGCATACTTTTTTTCATTATTTTTTCTAAGCAGTGCTTTTCATCCTCGGATGGAAGGTTAGATAGAGAGAATGATCCAAATTCTAATGGATGTATTGAATATGTTTATTCTTAATTTTATAGGTTCTTGGGTGAATCATTTTCCGTTGGTTGAGTTTTACTATGATAATAACTATTGATTAACCATTGGTAAAACTCCATTTAAAGAATCGTATGAGTGTTCTTACATATCTCTATTGTGTTGGAATGAGGTTAGAGAGTTAATTAATCTTAGACCAAATTTGGTGAAGAGGATGATAAAGAAGGTGTAGCTGTTCTATGAGCGAATAAAATATGCTCAAGACCATCATGTGATGGACCCGGGTATAGAGTTGTTTAAGTGAGATGGGTTTGAACCAGTAAACAGTAATTCATTTCTCTTTTTATGATTTCTTGCAAAATAAACCTAATTTACCTATTTGAGTGAGAAAACTTACTGCTTAACTCACACACACTATGGAAACAAAATAGAAAAAGACACTTGATATACAAGTTTCACCACCCAAATTGATAATTTAACCCTTGGCATGATCCAGAATCACCTAAGCCTATGTGATCCACTAGAATCACCATGATAGATACAATGAGAAGAGTGTATCTTTAACTTGTATTATAACTTTAACAACAATTTCATCACCCAAAATATATCATTATTGTCTTGATATTTAATAAAATATGAATTATCCTTTTCCTCTATTTAAATTATCTCCTAATATTTATATAGTACTCTCACTCTTAAATGTTAATGCATACTCCGCACTCTTAAATGCCTAATTTATGATCAATGGATCATATTTATTATATTATGTTTGTAACACCCTGAGATTTCATGAAAAATATTCTATCAATTTCATTGATTTCTTGTGTTGTACGCTACACCAAGATTACCTTGCGCTATACGCAACACCGTATTAGCTTGCAGTATACACAACACTATTCTTGGATCATGTTACACACAATTTTGATAGTAGTTATTCTATGCAACATTGAGTGTGTATATACATACATATATATATATATATTCAATGTATAAATGAAATATGGTTGGATTCTATTATACGAAACAACGAAGGAGTCTGGCATCACACGCAACCCTGACTTGGCTTGCATTACACGCAATCGTGACTTTCCTCGATAGCGTGTGTTGTATGCAATATCAGGTTTCACTAAACAATGATATATGGTTATAATATTATTATGAACTAGCCGTTATGAATAGTATTAAATAAATTTTGAATGTTATAACATTATTATTTCATCTTACACATTTTCTAGAACATGGTATGTGAACAAAATAAATTTTTTCGGGTAAAATAAGTATTTTTCAAAAAATGCAGTTTTGTCGCCTTTTGATGGCGCACCCACTTTAAATCTAGTTTTTGAAATGTTTATAAGTTCAATTTTACAAAATAAAATTATTCTTTGGAATCAGGATATAAAATTTTACCTTGGATAAAATTTTCATATTATTCTGATAACTTTCATATTTTAATGAATAGTAAAAACACGCTATATTTTAATTAAAAACAACTTTTTTTCATCGTAATAAATTATGTGGTTAAATTATAATATTGAATGGTTTTAAAGTATAAATAGAATATATTTTTACTATTTAATATAATGTATGTCATTAACATTGATTTTACCTTGAATTCGTTGGTTAAATCAATTCAATCTTTTGCAATGTTTTAAAGAAAAACCCGTTTTCTTTCGACAATGGGATTAATTTTAATTTAATTTCTGCAACTTTTGTGTATTGAATTTGGAAAAATGGATTCCATATTTGGAATAATTGGGTCCAAATTATGTTAATAAGCTACTTTTTATTTTTGGGCATTATGAATAGTAACTACGTTAAATTTTATTTACCATAGTTAAAGGTAAATCGGGTAATTAAAGGTAAATATAATATTATAATATTACCCTAACACATGCCAAAATTCTATTGGATGGCTAAAAGTAGACCCATATCACCTAAGGGTCAGATTAGATTCATTTTATGGACTTTTGACCATGAAAATAATTTAATTATTATTAAAACCAAAGAAAGTGAGAACATGTCACTCTCTTAAATCTTATAAGTATATTAATTTTAATCTTATAAACTTCATGAAACTTTGAACATGAATAGTCTACAGAAAGATAATAAAATTATCTACATCATATTAATTTATTTATAATTTTTAGGGATTAAATAATTATCATTAATTGTGACACAATAGCGATGCAGAAATTGTTTATCTAGTGAAAAATCAATAATATAGTTTTTATTAAACTAATAGTGACCAGAAAAGGCACAAAATCCTAAACAAACTTATTGGTCATGTAAATTTAAACCATAATCATCCAATGGTCGAATATTTGACCATTTGGAGCCTTATAAAAGCGATTATGACACTTATATTATTTTATTTTAAATGATGTCAAAGATGTCACCTTCACAATTTAATAAATATAAAAATTTAAATATTGTGATTTTAAGATGATAAATTCGAGTAAAAGTATTATTGTGTAAGGTAATAGATTTATCTTAATCATAGGATTTTATTTTTAATTTTTATGCAACAAATAAGTATATTAAATAATTATATAAAAATGTTGTAGTAATTATTTCATTAAGAGATAAACCAAATAAATGGTTTTAAAAATAATAAAATAAATATTATATCAACTATTTAATGTGATCCACTAATTTTCTAGATATATATGAACTTTTATGAATCTATTAAAGATTTTAGTTTGAATATATATTCTGTATATATTTTATTTAAATTCAAATAAATGAATAGTGTCAAAATTGACACTATTGTTATTTTATAAAAATAACATATTATAAAATTGTTTAAAAATCAAAAAAATATTTAAAAATTATAAATTTAAATTTATATGGTCTAGAATGTTATAAAGTAACCAATTATAGACAATTCACAACAAATAAGTAATTATTTGTTATAATTTTAAATTTAGAATGTTATTACCACAAATAAAATTAAATTGATTAAATAAGGATAAATCAAGTTGATAATGTTTAAAATAAATTCCCTACATGTCTAAATTTTATTGGTTAATGAGATTAAAACACTATCTCATCTAATCTTAGAATATGAGTAATTTTTGGAGGTTTTTAAGTGGGGTTAGATTTATTATAAATCAATATTTTTAAGATTTCCAAAGGTGCCCCTCTCCTCCCTTATAAAAGGGCACCTGCTCCCTCTCATCTTTACACAACTTTGAGTCTTCAATATCGGCCAACCCCTACCCATTTCCCTTCTCAACTTCCCTAGAAACATCCTAGAGGTCCTGTTCTTCTTCAAAGACCAATTTCAGTACCCTAAGAGGAGGTTTCAAAGAGGCGTGTCAAAGAAGAGGTAATATCCGTTACCGATTCTTTCAATTTTCTTTCTTCTTCAACTTCTTCTTCTTTAGTTGTTTCATTATGAAGTAATAACATCAGTATCACTCATATAATGATTTGTTATTATAAGTATGAAACAACCCTATTTAACCATCTATCCATCCTATGGAAAACGAAATCACCGCGCGTGTGTACGTACGGAATACCGTCTCCACACCGTGGTGTAATCTGTTTTCAACCACCACCTTACTTGGATGGGTATAATGGTGTAAATAAATAACTATATATTATTATTTAAAAGTGATATTTATTCTGAAATATTATACATACACTTCAATACAATTCCACGATCATGGGAATTATATCATCGCTCGTGCGTACGTACGGACTACCGTCTCCACGACGCGATGAGATTCATTCTCCATGTTAACCATTTAAGAATGATTATAAAGTATATATAAGCAATAATAATGAAATATATGACATTATAAAGCTACTGGATTTATGTATATATATATATATGTATGTCATCTACTTAATTCCATTCAACTCAATAAGGAAATGACTACAACGTTCATGCGTACGTACGACCTATCGTCTCCATGAACGGTGTATTTCTTTCCATTTATCGATATATTATATATATGTATATTCTGAATATATATTATATATAAATCATGTTTTATATTCTGGAATTAAGTAATCATGATCTAAGTAATCATATGAATAATTACAATTCAAAACACGGACGACAAATGAAATGATTTTACCAAAAACACCCTTTAACATGGAATTTACAAAAGAACGGGTAATATAAAGTCACAAGTGAACCATATATGTTATCATAACAATGAATATGATTCTGTAATAAGTCAATGACATTGTTTAAATCATTATACGGGAGGTTCGGATACATATGAAGCATATCAGACATAAGGTAAGGGATAATTTTTCAAATCTCATTTTTATCCGAGATTTTTTATTTGTAATTATTTACTGGGGTTATTTATATCATCCATGTCCATGTTTTATAAAAGTGTTTTCATGTATGTTTAAAGTCCTTTTTACCCATTTTTGACTTTTAATACATGGTATGTAAGGAATCTTTCTTTTGTTTACGTTACGAGGTACTTTTTTGACTTTTCTGGCAAAAGTACGAGAAGAATGTTTTTTTAACTTATACGACATGAAAGGATTTTTACGGTTTTATAAAGCCTTATTTTGATGAAGCTTCCTACAAAATATTTCATGACTATTTTCAACAAAATCTATTTCTTTTAAAATTGCATGACGTTTTGTGAAAAGAAATTGATTTTGAAGAAGAAAGGATATTTTCCTCAAGAATTCATTTCAAGTGTTTTATCAAAACCATTTTTCCATCTAAGATGACATTATTTCATATGTGTATGTTTCAAGTATAATGTCCATATGATTTACATGGTTTCACTTTTCTTATTATGAAATGATATCCATTTCTTTTATATGGATTATGTGATGATGAGATGATGTTTATGAAACCCATTTTATTCTTTGGGTTATGATGAATGTTTTAAGTTTATTTTGTGGCACAAGTAAGAATGATTTCATTATGAGATGGGTGGGACCTATATATCCCTCCAATTCATTGGGTAAAGATTTATATCTCATGAGATAGACATGGCTGGAACGATAAGTTAATCCGGTTCAGTGTTACAGGACTGAAACGAGGAGTGAACTCGATTCAGAAAGGGACTTTGTCCACTAAAATGGTCTTGGAAGTAATGCCTTGGCTAATATGGAAATCATAACAAGTGGTGAATGGTTGCCACAATTACATGTTTTATTCCCATGCTATTTTATCGTGATTTATGTTCCTTTATGATATATGCCTTACGTACTTCCAAGATTTATGTCTTTGCTCAAGGTTTCAATGTTTAGATTTCATGTTCAAGTTTTTGCTTTCAAATTTTTATGGATTGTTTTATATTCTCTATGTTTTCCCTTACTGAGCATTTGAGCTCACCCCTTTTATGTTTTCTTTTCCCCAGGATATAAAGAAAGGTTTTAGGTAAGAAAAAAAGGGAATATCTTTATGGGAGATGTTGAAGATCTTTCACCATGATTAGAAGATTATATTACGAGTTTCCAAAGACACTAAACTATTACGGTCCTTGTGTGTTTGTTTTTGTTATGTACTAATTATTCTGCAAAAGTAATGTAATTTCCATGTACGTCAGTTTTCGGGTCTCTACAGTTGATATCAGAGGAAAGGTTTAGTCAACCTTTGGAAACTAGGATGTGAAAACGTTAGTGAGATCCCTAGAGATATTTCTAAGGTATGTCTAGGGATGTCCCTAAGGATAAGTATACGTATAGGATATAGTCCTAGAACTAAGGTAACGATATTAGAATTTAATCTAAGATGTTAGATATTGAGGGTGCTCCCCATTTACTATGTTGTTTTCCCTAGCATTATTTTTGCCTCTCATAGAATTCTTTTTATGTTTTAGTCAATGGAGGGAACCAGAAGGAATTCGGTTAACATTGAATCTAATAGAAAAATTGGTGACTATGAGCAACAAAATTGTGTAATGCCTAGAGAGAAAGATATTGTGATTATGCCGAATCAGTCATCGCGATATATGATTAACAAGGTGAAATCTAGTGGTATGCCTAATTCATCAAATAAGAGGAAGATATACTTTTATTCATGTTCACATGTTGAGGAGCATAAAGAAAGGAAGATTGAGATTTCTAAAGAAGGGAAGAAGAACCTTGAGGAATACCTCAAATGGAGGGACAAATGTTATCTGTGTGGAGAAAAGGGTAATAGAGTGACATACTGTTATGAAGTTCAATGTCTTATTTGTGGAGAACATGGGCATTACCCAACTCAATGCCCTGACCTAAAAAGTTACTTCTAAATCAAGGAAGGACTTATTCCAGGACAATCATTAAAGAGGATGGATTGAAGTGTTTATGTAGTGGTATTCAAGAATAATGTTGTTGAGGTACTTTTATGGTGTATTAGAATATTTTTGTATTAGTATATTGTGGTTTTCAATAATTTTATGGTATCGGTAACCATGAAAAGTGATTCAAATATTCTTGAAAAGCAGATGAAATGTGCATATGGAAGGGATAAGGAGAAAATAACATGATAGTAATCATGAGCTCATGACTAAAATAAGGACAAAGTGATATCATGGTTTGAGTATATAGAAATTTTGGGATTTTGGTATGTGGAAAGAGTTAACTTTTGACATCATTCATGTTTTCACTAAGGTTAAATTAGTATTCATTTTTCAACAGAATACATGATTAAGGTATTCACATGTTTTTAATTTGACCAACAAGATATATCTTATGATATATGGGGGATAAATGATGGCATTCACGTGATTGTTATGTGACATTTCAAGTAATCATTTTCTTTATACTATGATCTTGGATCGAAGTATTTTAGATAAGCCTAAAGATTGGAATGGATTATGTTGGACATAAGTTATTATTGTTTAAGGATAGAAATTTTTTCAATATTATTGATGGGATGTTATAGTAATGTAGTTTTAGAAAAAGGACAACCTGCAGGACGGGCGACAACCCATCGCGTCGGACAAGGCTGTGGGAATCGAACCCACAACCGAAGTGCAACTGGCCTTTATCGCCTACCACTGGCCTACATGAAGTCCTTGGTTAGTAGAAACTAGTTTTATTTTATTAAGCGGTATGATATATGAAGTATAAGTTCATTTTTGGAATCGTATATGATTAACCTCACCATAGATGGACTTATGTATATTTGATAACTTTTGCTAACCTTTTGTTTGAAATAGATGGAATGACCCATCATTCTATCATAGGATCTGTTAACACTTAACGAATAACAAATTCAACTTTATTTCTTTAAGAGATGAAGTGGAAATTGTTCAATTCACAAACAACAATGAGATTGTACCAAAACCATGTAAGTATTTATTTTAATTCATCAACTTTAGGGAAATGATCTTGAAAACCAAAAATGTTGTCCTAGTGCCCTTATATCCGATGAATCAGATGGTACCCTAGATCATCACAAATTTATGGCTTTGTGATTGTTGGCTTTTTCATAGCCATGTTCTTTACCACTCTCCATCAGGACTTGATGGTTAGATTTTTCTTCCATATCCATATTTTCACCTATGTTCTCCTATATGGAAACCCAATGATGAGTTAATTTGGTTAATCATTACGTTTCATACTTTAGTTTTTAAAATCAAGTTTTAATATTCCTTTTTACGATGTGGGTTTTTATGAATAGTAAACGGTTTATAACCCCGACGAATTTCGAGGGCGAAATTCATTTTAAGGGGGGTAGAATGTAACACCCTGAGATTTTATGAAAAATATTCTATCAATTTCATTGATTTCTTGTGTTGTACGCTACACCAAGATTATCTTGGCTATACGCAACACCGTATTAGCTTTCACTATACACAACACTATTCTTGGATCATGTTACACATAATTTTGATAGTAGTTATTCTACGCAACATTGAGTGTGTATATACATATATATATATATATATTCAATGTATAAATGAAATATGATTGGATTCTGTTATACGAAACAATGAAGGAGTATGGCATCACACGCAACCCTGACTTGGCTTGCATTACACGCAATCACGACTTTCCTCAATAGCGTGTGTTGTACGCAATATCAGGTTTCACTAAACAATGATATATGGTTATAATATTATTATGAACTAGCAATTATAAATAGTATTAACTAAATTTTGAATGTTATAACATTATTATTTCATCTTACACATTTTCTAGAACATGGTATGTGAACAAAATAAAATTTTTCGGGTAAAATAAGTATTTTTCAAAAAATGCAGTTTTGCCGCCTTTTGATGGCGCACCCACTTTAAATCTAGTTTTTGAAATGTTTATAAGTTAAATTTTACAAAATAAAATTATTCTTTGGAATTAGGATATAAAATTTTACCTTGGATAAAATTTTCATATTATTCTGATAACTTTCATATTTTAATGAATAGTAAAAACACACTATATTTTAATTAAAAACAACTTTTTTTCATCGTAATAACTTATGTGGTTAAATTATAATATTGAATGGTTTTAAAGTATAAATAGAATATATTTTTACCATTTAATATAATGTATGTCATTAGCATTGATTTTACCTTGAATTCGTAGGTTAAATCAATTCAATCTTTTGCAATGTTTTAAAGAAAAACCTGTTTTCTTTCGACAACGGGATTAATTTTAATTTAATTTCTGCAACTTTTGTATATTGACTCTGAAAAAATGGATTCCATATTTGGAATCAGTGGGTCCAAATTATGTTAATAAGCTACTTTTTATTTTTGGGCATTATGAATAGTAACTACGATAAATTTTATTTACCATAATTAAAGGTAAATCGGGTAATTAAGGGTAAATATAATATTATAATATTACCATAACACATGCCAAAATTATATGGGATGGCTAAAAGTAGACCCATATCACCTAAGGGTCGGATTAGATTCATTTTATGGACTTTTGACCATGAAAATAATTTAATTATTATTAAAACCAAAGAAAGTGAGAACATGTCACTCTCTTAAATCTTATAAGTATATTAATTTTAATTTAGTGATAAACTTCATGAAACTTTGAACATGAATAGTATACAGAAATATAATAAAATTATATACATCATATTAATTTATTTATAATTTTTAGGGATTAAATGATTATCATTAATTGTGACACAATAGTGATGCAGAAATTGTTTATCTGGTGAAAAATCAATAATATAGTTTTTATTAAACTAATAGTGACCACAAAAGGCACAAAACCCTAACCAAAACTTATTGGTCATGTAAATTTAAACCATAATCATCCAATGGTAGAATATTTGACCATTTGGAGCCTTATAAAAGCAATTATGACACTTATATATTTTTTATTTTAAATGATGCCAAAGATGTCACCTTTATAATTTAATAAATATAACAATTTAAATATTGTGATTTTAAGATGATAAATTAGAGTAAAATTATTATTGTGAAAGTTAATATATTTATATTCATCATAGGATTTCATTTTTAATTTTTATGCAACAAATAAGTATATTAAATAATTATACAAAAATGTTGTAGTAATTATTTTATTAAGAGATAAACCAAATAAATGGTTTTAAAAATAATAAAATAAATATTATATGAACTATTTAATGTGATCCACTAATTTTCTAGATACATATGAACTTTTATGAATCTATTAAATCTTTTAGTTCGAACATATCTTCTGTATATATGTTATTTAAATTCAAATAAATCAATAGTGTCAAAATTGACACTATTGTTATTTTATAAAAATAACATATTATAAAATTGTTTAAAAATCACAAAAATATTTAAAAATTATAAATTTAAATTTATATGGTCTATAATGTTATAAAGTAACCAATTATGGAAAATTCACAACAAATAAGTAATTATTTGTTATAATTTTAAATTTAGAATGTTATTACCACAAATAAAATAAAATTGATCAAATAAGGATAAATCAAGTTGATAATGTCTAAAAAAAATTCCCTACATGTCTAAATTTTATTGGTTTATGAGATTACAACCATATCTCATCTAATCTTCAAATATGAGTCATTTTTTGAGGTTTTTAAGTGGGTTTAGATTTATTATAAATCAATATTTTTAAGATTTCCAAAGGTGCCCCTCTCCTCCCTTATAAAAGGGCACCTCCTACCTCTCATCTTTACACAACTTTGAGTCTTAAATCTCGGCCAAACCCTGACCATTTCCCTTCTCAACTTTCCTAGAAACATCTTAGAGGTCCTGTTCTTCTTCAAAGACTAATCGTAGTACCCTAAGAGGAGGTTTCAAAGAGGCGTGTCAAAGAAGAGGTAATATCCGTTACCGATTCTTTCAATTTTCTTTCTTCTTAAACTTCTTCTTCTTTAGTTGTTTAATTATGAGGTAATAAAATCAGTATCAATCATATAATTATATGTTATTATAAGTATGAAACAACCCTATTTCACCATCTATCCATCCTACGGAAAAAGAAATCACCGCGCATGCGTACGTACGGAATACCATCTCCACGCCGTGGTGTAATCTGTTTTCGACCACCACCTTACTTGGATAGGTATAATGATGTAAATAAATAACTATATATGATCATTTCAAAGTGATATTTATTCTGAAATATTATACATACACTTCAATACAATTCCATGATCATGGGAATGATATCATCGCTCGTGCGTACGTACGGACTACCGTCTCCACGACGCGATGAGATTCATTCTCCATGTTAACCGTTTAAGAATGATTATAAAGTATATATAAGCAATAATAATGAAATATATGACATTATAAAGCTACTGGATTTATGTATATATATATATATTTATATGTATGTCATCTACTTAATTCCATTCAACTCAATAAGGAAACGAAAACAACATTCATGTGTACGTACGACCTACCGTCTCCATGAACGATGTATTTATTTCCATTTATCGATCTATTATATATATGTATATTATGAATATATATTATATATAAATCATGTTTTATATTCTGGAATTAAGTAATCATGATCTAAGTAATCATATGAATAATTACAAGTCAAAACACGAACGACAAATGAAACGATTTTACCCAAAACACTCTTTAACATGGAATTTACAAAAGAATGGGTAATATAAAGTCATAAGTGAACCATATATGATATCATAACAATGAATATGATTCTATAATAAGTCAATGACATTATTTAAATCATTATACAGGAGGTTCGGATACATACGAAGCATATCAGACATAAGGTAAGAGATAATTTTGCAAATCTCATTTTTATCCGAGATTGCTTGTTCGTAAGTATTTACTGGGGTTATTTCTATCATCCATGTACATGTTTTATAAAAGTGTTTTCATGTATGTTTAAATTCATTTTTACCCATTTTTGACTTTTACTACATGGTATGTAAGGAATCTTTCTTTTGTTTACGTTACGAGGTACTTTTTTGACTTTTCCGGCAAAAGTATGAGAATAATGTTTTTTTGACTTATACGATATGAAAGGATTTTTACGGTTTTATAAAGCCTTATTTTCATGAAGCTTCCTCCAAAAGATTTCATGAATATTTTCAACAAAATCTGTTTCTTTTAAAATTTCATGACGTTTTGTGAAAAGAAATTGATTTTGAAGAAGAAAAGATATTTTCCTCAAGAATTCATTTCAAGTGTTTTATCAAAACCATTTTTCCATCTAAGATGACATTATTTCATATGTGTATGTTTCATGTATAATGTCACTATGATTTAAATGGTTTCAATTTTATTATTATTAAATGATATCCATTTCTTTTATATGGATTATGTGATGATGGGATGATGTTTATGAAACCCATTTTATTCTTTGGGTTATGATGAATGTTTTAAGTTTATTTTGTGGCACAAGTAAGAATGATTTCATTATGAGATGGGTGGGACCTATATATCCCTCCAATGCATTGGGTAAAGATTTATATCACATGATATAGACATGGCTGGAACGGTAAGTTAATCCGGTTCAGTGTTACAGGACTGAAACGAGGAGTGAACTCGATTTAGAAAGGGACTTTGTCCACTAAGATGGTCTTGGCAGTAATGCCTTGGCTACTATGGAAATCATAACAAGTTATGAATGGTTGCCACAATTACATGTTTTATTCCCATGCTATTTTATCGTGATTGATGTTCCTTTATGATATATGCCTTACGTACTTCCAAGATTTATGTCTCTGCTCAAGGTTTTAATGTTTATATTTCATGTTCAAGTTTTTGCTTTCAAATGTTTATGGATTGTTTTATGTTCTCTATGTTTGCCCTTACTGAGCATTTGAGCTCACCCCTTTTATGTTTTCTTTTCCCCAGGATATAAAGAAAGGTTTTAGGTAAGAAAAAAAGGGAAGATCTTTATGGGAGATGTTGAATATCTTTCACCATGATTAGAAGATTATATTCTGAGTTTCCAAATACACTAAACTATTACGGTCCTTGTGTGTCTGTTTTTGTTATGTACTAATTATTCCGAAAATGTAATGTAATGTCCATGTACGTCAAGCTTCGAGTCTCTACAATGTTTTCGTAATCTTACACTATCGTATATGTTTGGTCATTTTAGATTACATCTACTTATATCATGACATGTGATCAACTCTCATGAATCCATCAAGGTCAATTTCTAATTCACATGGTCCACATTCTCTCTTACAAGTAACACCCTTAAAAGAGTTTACAAATGGATGCTTCAACTTTACCTTTCTACATTACAAAATAACATCCAATTCAAACCATGTATTCTAATAAATTTCCATTGCCATAGTAAGAATTCACTACTATGCCAAGACAGTCCTTAAATATGATTTAATAAAATATGAATTATCCTTTTCCTCTATTTATATTATCTCCAAATAATTATATAGTACTATCACTCTTAAATGTTAATGCACAATCCACACTCTTAAATGCCTACTTTATGATCAATAGATAATCTTTATTATATTAGGTTTTAGTAATCTTACACTGTCGTATATGTTTGGTCATTTTAGATTATATGCACTTCTATCATGACATGTGATCAACTCTCATGAATCCATCAAGGTCAATTTCTAATTCACATGGGCCACATTCTCTCTTATTAGTAACACCCTAAAAAGAGTTTACAAATGGATGCTTCAACTTTCCCTTTCTACATTTCACAATAACATCCAATTCAAACCATGTATTCTAATAAATTTCTATTTCCATAGTTAGGGGTGTCCATGGGTCGGGTTGGGCCGGGTCAAGGATGTTTCGGGACCTGACTGAACCAAAAAATCTCGAGTCGGGTCGGGTCGGGTCATATGCTTCATGAGCAGCTGACCCGACCCAACCCCACCCGTTGGGGTCGGGTTACCCAACACATGGCCGAAGGACCCAACCCAACCCAACCAGTTGTGGGTTGGGTCCGTTCAGGTCGGGTTCTATGTGTAAACCCGACCCAACCCGACCCCGACCCCGACCCAACCCGACTTAACCCGATGGACCCAGACCCAACCCCCCAGACCTAGCTCCCCACCCACCCAGACCACACCTCCCCCTCCCCCCTGCACCAGCCCCCTGCCCCTGGACTAGGATCCCCCCACCAGCCCCCTACCCTTTGCACCAGCCCCCCTGCACTGCACCCCCACCAACCCCCTATCCCCCTACTACACTAGCCCCACCACCAGCCCCCTCCCCCCTGCACTGCACCCCCACCAGCCCCTTATCCCCCCTGCCACACCAGCCCCACCACCATCCCCCCTGTACTACACCCCCACCAACCCCCTACCCCCCTGCTGCACCAGCCCCACCACCAGTCCCTCCCCTCCCCCCTATACAGCACCCCCACCAGTCCCTCCCCCCTATACCCCTGCCCTGCTGCACCCCCCCTACCCTGCACAACCCCTCCCCCTCCCCCCTACTGCACCAGCCCATCCCCCTCCCCCTTCCCTTTCACCAACCCCTCCCCTAACCCCCTGCTGCACCAGCCCCTCCCCCTCCCTCCTACTACACCATCCCCTCCCCTTCCCCCACCAACCCCTCCCCCCTACTCCACCAGCCCCCCCTGCCCTGCACCAGCCCATCCCCCTCCCCCACCACCCCCTACTGCACCAGCCCCACCACCAGCCCCGACCCACTTGTTTCACTAACCCCTCCCCCTCCCCCCTGCACTACACCAGCCCCTCCCCCTACCCCCTACCCTACACTACACCAGACAAACCCTCCCCCTCCCCCCTTACCTTGCACCATCCCCTCCCCCTCCCCCTCCCCTTGCACCATTCCCTCCCCCTCTCCCTTACCTTAGGAAGGATCATCCTGGTAGAGTGCACATGATGAGTTTGGGACCCGTACCATTTGAGGTCTTTGGAAGGCCACCGGGGATTACAACTGCATCTACTCCTGGTTATAGTCAGTCCATACCTGGAGATTCTCAGAGAGAGATTTCTTCTCTACAAAACACAGTTCAAGACCAGGGGGCTCAAATATTCGCTTTTCAGAAAGTGTTGACTGGTATATATCAGAAGATGATCAGATATGCCCTCGGTGGTATTGCATCGACTGGTGGTGAGCAGGTAAATCAAAAAAATTCAAAATCATTTAGTTTGAAAACTTTTATTGGTTTTAAGTTTAAATATAAATATGAAACACTATTTAATTTTCAATATAATGTTCTTACAGGTGGTAGAAGTAAGTGGATATGGAGGTGGAGAGGGTGATGATATGTGTTCATCATCGGACCGTGATTAGTTGTATTGTTGATATGTTGGACAAATATGGTAACAGTCGGTTTGTATATGTATCATGTGTGGCACATAGTTGCCACCAAAAATTTTCATGACCTAACATTTTCTTGATTTCTCATGTTTCTTTTTATGTATTTTATTGATTTCCGATGTTTCCTTTTATGTCTTGATTTCTCGAGTGTGGTATGCACTATATATGTCGATTATTTATTGTGATGATTAATTTTTTATGATTCATTTTTCCTAAATTTATTAGGGTTTTCAGCCCTGGGTGATCATCCCACTTTAAAGCATTATAGGATCTCATAAACTCACCTCTCATGGAATATGTGACCATTACCATGCTATGAACTATAAACATTCCATGTATATCAAAATTCAATCCTGAAATAGTTTCATATTCTTCCAACCTATCACACATCATGATACATTTCATAATAATATTCTAACTCATCTTTACTTGTTTAACCAAAGAAGACATTATCTCTAAGGATACCCACATTGATTCCCCTAAACCCTCAATTACACCCACCAACTAGTCTTAAGTGAAGATAAGATATTCTATTTAACTAATGAAATTAGTTCTCCCATATCCTATATTTTCTATCCCAATGCATTTACCACTACATTTCCATTTCTAACATTTAAAAATATTGAACATAAAAATTTTCTACTTTCCCTGGTATTCATGATACTGTTGGTCTTTTATACTTTACTTGAGAATTATTTCTCTCCATTCTTACTTATTTGAATATGAGATTCTATCACATCGCCAATGAATGAATATTCTCATTTGGTAAATTGTGTGCTAACAATTATTTTTTCCTCTATTTTGAGACACATATATTTCAAGGTAAATGATTCATGATCATCTTTAACTGTGTTCCAACCATGCCCCACCTAGTATCCTTCTTCAACCAAGCTACATGATTTTCTGGGGAGAACCACATGGTTTCCCATGACCATGTTCCTATCATGCAACCATTTAGAGGCCTCTATAAAGCTTAAAACCCAAAAACAAACAACCTAAGAATTCACCCAATAAAATAATATCTTAGAAACAATTAAAGAAGGGTAGAATGTAAGGCTTAAGGCCCCTGGAAAACTTCAAGTCATTATAATCTCCCCCTCTGAGGATTTATCATCCTTGAGTAGTGCCTCTATATTTCACACCCAAAAAACTAGGGATATTGAGCTCACGCATCATATTATAACTTGTAAGACTCTTCATGCATATGTCCATGATCCCATATGACTCTAACAAGTGACATCGACTTTCTTCTAAACATTTTATCACTACAGTACATGATTCACACCAAGCACTCCACAAATGTTGGGTAGGGCTCCAACTAAAATTATTTATAGATGATCACATAATTTTGATCGAGAATGTACAACTAAATATAAGAGACATATAAAAAATCACACATTCCTTGATATTGTGGAGGAAATTACAAATAGAATTCCACTATCATTACACTCTTGATAATCCCGAACAACCCCATAAACTTCAGTTCCAACATCCTTTGCTTCTGTAATCATTGATTCCCTAATTGGGGAGTCTCCCATAATAAAACCCAGACACCCATAATGAATTCCATGTGTTTCCTCCTACCATTGTCATATGATCTCTATTTTAAATGAGAAGTGATTAAATGCTTCTTGATATATTAAAATCTCACAAATGCCTCTAAAATCACGAACGACCCACAATTACTACCTCCCATCCTAATGCTAACATATTAGTGAGTGAAACATCCAACCATAAAGAGCATCAAAATGTGTCATTTGAATTGAATTCTAGTTTTATTTGTATGTGAACTCAACCAAGGATTGGATATCAACCCAAGTTCCCCTAAAGTATAATATGATGAAAATCATTGTACAATGTAATTTTGGTTAGAATTGGTTTCCAAAATAATAAAATCTAGATTTTTTACTACTATATTCTTAATTAGAATTTGATGAAAATAAATTGATTCCTAATGCATGTTTATATAAATTTTTCATCAATATGTAAATGGAATTGGATAAAGAGAATGAAGTTGAAAATTCATGCTGTTTTTAATATTAGAGGCATATTATTGTGAATTTATTCTTTAAATTTTATTTAAACAACAATATTTGATGTTGGAAATTCTAGTTAATTTTAATTTTCAATATTATTAACACATCATAAATAAATTGATTAATCCAATAATTTAATTGAACAATTAGTTTGATAAAGATAAATTTATGGTGTCGAGTAAGCCCATTTTCTTATGATGGATGGATTGTTATTTTAGGGACTAGATTCTATATTGAATCTATTTGATGTTTTTTGTCTTTTTATTTATCTGGATGTAGGCCTTTATATATGATGTTATGTGATCTTGGGATGGCTATTGGTTGATGAGGTATGGGTAGGGAGGCTTGAGTTTTTGGAGTAGTTATCACCAATGATAGTGGGATGTATGTCGATATAAATGGTTATGTCAGGGTTGGAACTGGTATATATGGGATAGGTTGAACCTAGGCTTGGCATTATTTTCATGAAATATGACATACATGCTTGTTTATAATTTTGTTTAAAGGTCTAATGGTCATGTGATATGTTTATCTGCATTCCTTTACGCACTGAATGATGCATTTGGTTGTACTTAGTTCAACATCTCTTTTCATATTGACTGTAGTATGTATTCTATTGGTCTTTTGGTATTCTTATAATGGTTTTTTTTCAGGGCACTGGTACAGGGGCTGCAGAAACTGCTTTTTTTTATAAATCTGTATTTAGAAGCGGTTTTAACCACCTCTAACTGTAACAGGTATATTTAGCGGCGGTTTTAACCGCTGCTACAATGTCCCATCTTCCGTGCGCATTTCGTAGGGATTTTAACCTCTGCTAAAAAAAGTAATCCCCTGACCACAAAAACCACCACTAAAAACATTATAACCACTGTGAAATGATCCAACTGTGATGATTCCCATAAACTGCCGCTAAACTGATTTAACTGCCACCAATAGTTTCCCAACACACAATTTAGCGGTGGTTTTCGAAAACCACTGCAAAAGCATATAGCGACGGTTTAAACCGCCGCCATATCCAAAAATAACCACCGCGAAATTATAATTTTTCTGTAGTGTCATTAATATCGAGATAATGGACTAGAGGGTCACACATTATAGTGCATTCAAGAATCCATCCTATTCAGTTGAATAAGTATATTGGACATGGTGGGCCCTACCACCGGGGTCTGGGTTTTTTCCAATGGTATACAATCACCAAAAGAATAAATAAATTTATATTATTCAAGTTAATAATAATTGACAATTAATTTATTTATTAAATGTTTTTACAAGTTTTAAAGTAAATACATGAAAATATTATTTGAATGAATATTAGTTAAAAACATTCAAGTTTTATTTAATATTTGCAGGAACGATGGGTCGAGTTAATGACTCAGGTATTATCAAATAATATATTTATTATATCATAAGAATTTGATAATAATATAAATGGTTTTTATGACTCAGTTCAGTAGTCAAAATATACCATTTATTTAGTGACAAATAAATATTCGGGCAACATATCTTTATTTTGGATACTTATTGTTTCACTATATATAGAAGAAGAGAGGCATTTACAATTCACTATTCATTGTCTCTCTCTCTCTTATTCTCTCTCCCTCATTCTAGAGAGAGGATCTGGTTCCAGGAATTCAGATTGAGTTCTCTCTCATGCATCATAAGCAAGATGATACAGTGATTGTCATAGCATCGAAGGCGTCGTCAGATCTTTATACTGGCACATGAAATTCAACGATTGACGCTCCTGTAGTTTCTTAAATCACATGTGGATGATCTAGAGGAATTTAAATTCACATTCTACGAGCAATGATCTTCGACAATGAGTAGACGTCAAGCGCGACTTCAGATATAACCAGATATTTATGGTTTTATTTTTTGTGCTTAAAATTCCTCATGCGGTATCCTCAGATGGTAATCAGGATATGTTTCATCGACGACGATGAGCTCATGTCGATCGTTGGTGGAAAAAATTTAAAATCCCATTTTGGGGAATCTACTACATACCCGATACCTTCAATTGATATCAGAGTGATGGATGATGTTTTTAAGAAAAACAAAAACTAAATTTGCATTAAACTGTGAATAGAGTGTCGTTCTGGTCCCAATGTCGTAGACAATGTGTAAATCTGACATCGGATGACCAAGTAACGATCGTCCGAAGTTGTAAATATGGATTGAAAAACCATTTCACTGGTTATTATGAAGAAAAATATATTTTTAATATATATATATATATATATATATATATATATATCTGTGTGTCTATGTTATTTAACCTGGAAGCAGTTTATGGTGGAGATGGTTTCTAATAAACAATGTTTTTTGCTGAACACCCGCCATCCATAATAGTTTTTTCTGGGAACACCTATATTCCCGACAACACCTCTAACCACCATCTCCTCTGGCTGAACCTAGATTGCGACCAACCCCAGCCCGTCACCTTCCCTGGTGGTCTCCAGCACCGCTGACCTACTGCTGAACTAAGTGGTCCACATCCCTTCCTCCGGGCGCATCCCTCATTCGACAACCTCAATCGACGACCGCATCACCCCACCACAGCACGTCAGCCTCTTTCCTGGACTGCCTCTGGCCGCCCACTCCTCCCCGTTAGGCTGCCTCCACCGCGGGCCTCCCCACTGCCCTAGCCGCTCCGCTCGGCCACCCGCTGCGGTACATAGCCCCTCCACCATGCCCCATCTACTTAGAGACGCCCAGTTCCTCTACCGCCTCGTCTCGACCTCGACAGGCCTCTCCATGAGAAGATCCATCCCGCGCCACACCTCCATGTATTCGGACCACCAGCGTCGTTTATCCTTACTAGACCTACGCAATGGCACACCTCCCATCTCCAAGATCTAGATAGATCCAGCTGGATCCCATCTATGTGGGTTTCCCTGAGGTCACCGCCTTTATCCGACCTCCTCCACCACTTTCTTGACGCGCCACCATAGTTCCTCACCAGTAGACAAATCTAATCGTTGGAGGGATTTCGTGCCTAGCCACCCTAGCTACAGGATCCTTCCCACCTTCGTGGTTTCTAGTGTTGGACGACACTCCCCAGACTACTGTCGCACAACCACTATAGATTATCCCAATCTACTGGATCCAAATTTGGGCCACAACACCGGTTCAGAGACACCCTTGCATTGTATAGGTAACCTCTGCCTTGGTCTGATTTGTCTTGAAATGTGCCTAGGGAGGGGGGGGGGTCAGCTTATCCCAGAACGGGTGTGGCCGGACCTACCTGACCCAGAATGTCCTTGTATGGGGTCTGCAAGGCCCAGAGTGGGCCTGCACGAGTTCAGCCCAACCCGCACAGGCCTTGATTGGGATTTTCAGGGATCTACTATTTTTTATAATAAAAAATTAATTTAAGTAATTAATTTAATATTGGTTTTAAATTAAATTAATTAAATATTAATTTTTGGTTTAAAATTAGTACTCGAGATTAATTTAATTTAATTTTTCATGTTAAAATTAAATTAATTAATTACTTTATTTTTTGGTTTTAAAATTAAATTAATTAACGAGACCGAACAACATAAATATTGAATTAAAATAAGAGTGAATTTTAATTCAATATAAATTCCCCCGAGTACAATTTAATGCGAATTTAATTTTAATTCTATATTTAATTTTAAATACATGAGTTTAATGTTTATAAGACTGATCATGAGCCCAAGACTGACCAATACATGTTTAGTGTTTATTGTTTTATTTATTTAATTATTGAAATGCATGGTTTGTAATAATTAGTTAATAAAAGATGATCTGTGTATCGTTTAAGTGTCATTATATGTATAAGGGATTGTGTGTCCATTTTCAGAGTTGTATTTTATACTCCCCAATTCCCCTCTCCTGGGAACGAGTATTATTGTATAATGATGAGACAAGTAGAAACACACTTCGCGCTGAGATTTGGCGACACACGAGATAGGAAATGGATGCATTGGATGAGTAAATATTTCATTTCGAGTCGCAAGCGACGCGACTCAAGGTATTACCCCTAGGGTATAGGTTGATCCATTATTCACTCAATGGATAAACCATTAGTATCAATTCATAATCACATTGATATTTAATTTTTTTCATAGTTTATTATTTTGTGAATGTGTAGTTTACGTGTGATCACATAGAATAATAAACAAGCATGCACAGATAAAATGAACATGCGACGCGATGAATATTTTTCTATTTCTTACACGGTCAATTGTGAGTGAAATCACATAGTACATGCTTAGAAGATAAAAAATTATTTCCTTCTCCATTTAAAAATAATAAAACACTCAAATAAATATTAATTCGTAAACAACTTTCATCATTCAAATTTGGACAAAACCAGGTCTTTGGGGTGCTTAGTCAGCCATAACTGAGGGTGCCTCTTACTACCGGGGAGTTCTTATGAGAGTGATGATTTGACTCAACTAAAGTTTTAGTAAGGATTATCCATAGATAAATTTTTATCATTTTAGATGAAAACATTGAGTAAATCAAGTAATGATTTTAAAAGCTGGGGATTCACTCAACAAATTAAGGAATCGTGAGTTAATGCGGTTGGAAAATCAAACACCTACCTTGAAACCTCAGAGTAGTTTCATAGCCATAGTTTGTAGACTATGAGGGGAGGTTCAAGGATCCTTACCACTAGAATACTCAAGCGACATAGTATTCCGATTCTTGCATATAGGGTTCCTAGAATTCGATAAAATAATGGGAGACATTTAATGATTTAATTAATTAATAAAAAGTTCTAAATCGGTAATCAAGATAAAAAGTACTAATATGCCAGAATTTTATTTTTTATAGAAAATGGAAATTCATGCCATAATAAATACTACAATAAACGATGGATAAAGTAAATTTCCACATTGGCACGAGTTTCTAAGCATAGTACATACACTTTCACATGATACTATGATATAAGAAATTCAAAGTATTGGTGCCCCTAATACCTATTAAGACACCCCTAGAAGTAAGGGTGTAAAATTGCTTATATGAGAATCATGTATAGAGAATATAATGGTCATTTAATTATTCTATAATCAACATACGATACTAGTTATGGTCTCTACATCGGGACATGGGTGATATAACATGTAGTATCATCTTTGAGAAGTCTGTGAGGAGAAAGTGAATCAAGATATGAATAAGGTGATGATTGCACTAGTCATGTGTAAAATGAAAGATATGATATTACAATGGATCCCTTTCTCATATCATTTTGACCCATTTACTCAAGTCTCGTTTTAGGTTATAAAACAAACTTTTATTGAGTAAACATTTCATTACCTATTTAGGAAAGGTTCACCTAGTAAATAAGAATATAGAAGACAATTTAACCTTAATTCTTATGGCGAACAAATTGAAAGGCAAGGAAAAAAGGCCAATGAAAAGTAATGCTAAAGGTGAATTTACAATTTCCTTTAATGCAATGAGGTTTATTAATAAACAGGTGGTTATTTTCTTTGCATATCATTACATAATTATATGGAAGTTTAAATTCAATGGACTGGATTAAAGAATCAAGTACCTACTTCTTTTTCAGGTATATTCATCAATATAAAATCAATGTTTAAATATTAATTCTTGGGTATTAAATATAATACGCCTTTCACATATATGTATTCATACACAATCACCAATTAAGTATAGAAAAATTACTATAAGCAAGGTATATTCTCCAAGCAGTTGATAAAGGGTGATTCCTAAGTCAGCGGTGAGAAGTATACGAATTCTATATTGCCAAATAAATGATTCATGTAGAAATTTTATTGAGTATGACCAAAAAAAATTATCCCACATTCCCTTTGGACATAAGAAGACATTATTCCAGGTTAAATAATGAATTTTTTTTGTGGTGTAAAATAATCAAGTAATATTTTAGTGATACTTGAATCATAGGCAATATCTGATGAATATAAAATGTAATACTTATTTACCCAGTTGTGGAAAGATAAATCTTTGTCAAGAAAAAATAAAGTGGATTTCAAGGATATACCTAGTATGGAATTTATACTAAGTTTATATAAGCACCTTAGGTATTGTTGATGTATATACTTAGTTTTAGACAAAGGAACCTTTAGAAATAAAGGTAACCCACAAAGCTTTTTGGAATTAGTTCAACAAGAGAGCGTGGACTATTCCAAAGGTAAGATAGTGGTAAATATAATTCATCAGATTACTTTAAGTAATTAAGGAATATTAATGTGAAGTATGATATATTCATGGTTAAAAGATATGAGTTGCTTTGGGCCGACATGCCGAAGAATATCTTGACCAAACATTCATTGATCAATTAAATGCAGCGTGGAGCAATTTCTAAACACACATTACCTTATCTACATCACGAAATTGATGTTAATGAGGAGAATATATGATTAAGTCTTGAATGTTAACATTGATCAACAAAATATAGCGTGAATAAATTCCTAAATGCACATTTTATATATCAGAGTAATGATGTAACGAGAATCGATGTTGCAACTTTCAGAAACTTCCATTATATTTCATGACGTGCTTCACAAATAATGACGATATCCTATAACCACATTAAAACTATAATGAATAATGGATATCATAATAATTGTATTATTATATACATCCATTATGTCATAAGGACATGTTTTTGGATGTAAAGAGTTTTCTAGGATATAAAAAAATTGACATCAAGCTAAACACATTATGCATCAAAGTAATTATCTTAACAGTTGCTTAGGATATTTTATAAATTCCTAAAATATAAAAGTGGTAGTCAAGTTATAGACTAAATTTCTATATAAGGGTGAATATCTCTACTTGATATAGTGGGAGAAAAATTTACTTGGGTTTAGTCAATTCTTGAGATGCACATATAGTTGGCATAGGAACTAGTGCCACAAGTGCACATGGAACAAGAATATTCCAGATACACATACTGTATAGGAAGGATAAAACCATGGTGATAGTTTTGAATTCACCGTGGTTGGTGGTATATTATTCATTGCATATAATAATTCATATAAGTAAGCAATATATGGAAATCAACTAAGATTGAAAAGACCAATTAAAATTCAATAATGAATTTAATATATCAAAATGAAAAGGGGATTATTATTTTGAATACTGTGGTGGGTATTCAAATGTGATTCTACATGGATGGTACAAGAGTAGTACTAATAAGGCTCGGTTGGTTATACCAAGTCATTCTACCTAAATCCATTAGAATTTTACTTATCATAGGTAAAATCTATGATCATTTTATTGAGCATTGGATGTCATGACCACCATTCATGGAAGGTGTCTATATGATGCAACCAAAAATGGATGGTCACATCACATAATGATAATAAAGGTTGCAAGTTACCGAAATCTAAATAAGGATTGAAGTAATCAATAAGATTATAGAATATTCATTTGGAATGGATGTTTTCTATGTGTCAACCAAAGGTTAGTGGGAGATCCATTGTTTTCCAGGTAAAATATGTTTGACAAAATATGGAAAATAGATTTTGGTCTTTGAGTTAGTTAAGACCAGGTTGAAAGTTATTCTCCAGTGATTGACTTAAAGTTGAAACCTAATTTATAGGGAACTAGATCTTCTGAGGTCGATATAACAGTTTCTTGGACCTAGTCAATCATACATATAGTGACATGGTATTGAAAAATACAATTTGGAACAATTTGAGTTAGAATTGTTACTAATGTCACATGGAATAATCTATCCAGGTTGACATGTCAGTGACATTGGAGGAAATTAATGTGGTGAGTTGAAATACATACACTTTAGCATGGATTAATCATGTATGCCATGATATGTACAAAATTTATATTACCAGGATATAATTTATAGTAGGTAAATATTAATTATATCTAGGAGCACTGCAAGTGAAGTAGTTAGAACTATCTGATTATACTTCGGCAAGTATAGAAGATATGTACCTGGTAAGTGGAGAAGAAATGATAGTAGTTTTCAGGGGACACAAACCAGTCTTCCTTAGATCCATGTAATTTGATATCGGAGTCAGGCTAAGGTATTGAGAGAGACAAGCTCATTAATCCAATGATAGACATACATACAGACACTGAGTACATTATAGATTTTGAGGCAGCTAAGAAGCAGTTAAACACAATGTTTTGTTCCAGTTCTTGGAATCAAACCTAGTAAGTAAAGCATTATCATAATGTAAATTATGATATTATTAATAGGTAAGATGTCAAGTTATGATAGTGGATAAAAGGAATATACTCAAAGATACCATCTCTTGAGAATTTTCACTCAAGGAGATAAGGTCATTATAGCATAATAGCCATGTGGCAAAAACGCGGAAGACCCAACAACTAAATCCATGACTCAACAAAAACATGATCTTAATCATGTGAGAGTTAGATTTTTTTTAGAAAGTTGGATCAAGTTCAAGTAGGATTTTTGAAATAGTGGGTTCCCTAGACCCAACTATGCAATAATTTTGATTACCATATCATGCATACAATTATACATACATGATGTATACTTACCATTATAGTGTAGAAATTTCTGCATCCACTATTAAATGGTAATTTCCATAGATTAATTATTGTATTAAAAGGTTATAGAAGATCTTAGATGTAACACCCCAGGTAAATAAAGAATATGACATTTTCACATTTATCCATATTTTTGAATAAAATATTAATATTACTTTAAAGGGGACACTATGCGTGATGGCGTACCCAATACACAACAACGAGTTTCTTGGGAATCTTACGTTGCACTCTAATAATAAAATAATATTATTTTAAATGGTAGTTAACGCCTAGCCATTGTAATGGCAGGAATGAACAGAACTAACTAAAAAATGATTATATATGTTTGTCAAATATTTTTACTCTTTACAATAAATTTTAGATGATTAAAAATGTGAATGAATCCAATTTTAAGCGTAAACATTCTAATATTCTTTAAAAGGTCGATTAACCGCCTTTTTATGGAGAACCTCTTTTAAATCCACTTTTTGACAATTTTATGTGTTATATTTGACAAAATAAAATTCTTCTTTGGAATCGGGACATCAAAATTTACTTTGTGTAAATTTTTGGTATTTTTCCGATAAAGTTCATTTTTTAATGAATAGTGAAAAATGTTGTATTTTAATTCAAAACCACCTTTTAATCTAATTTATTTATATGATTATATTATCTTTTTAATTGGTTTTAAAGTGAAATTAGAATATATTTTTACCATTTAATCCAATAGTGGTTTTTGGAATTAATTTTACTTTGAAATTGGACTTAAACTAGTGTCAATCTTTTGATATATATTGTTTCATAAAAACACGCTATTTATCATGACAATGAGAATTAATTATTAAACTAATTAATGTAACTTATACGATTTGAATTTTGTAAAATAGACATCATTTTTGAATTCATAATATCAAATATAGCTTAGGGTGAAGTTTTGGTATTATTATGAAAAACTTCAATTTTTGATGAATAGTGAAACCACTAAGTGGTACTTAAAAAACTGATTTTTCGTTTAAATGAAACTTTACCACTTCTGTGTTTTGAATTTCAAAAATCCGACATACATGGTTGTCATTAGGAAGTAAAATGTGGTTCAATGGGATTAAAATAATTTTTTGGTGAATAGTAATTTTTATGTTTTTAATGCGATTAGAGGTAATTAGTGTAATTTAAGGTAAAAATAAAGTTTTAATAATATGAAATGAACTTGAAACATGTCCTACCCTCATTGGATGTGTCATGGACGACCAAGAAAATCCATGGGTCAACTTGGGGACCCCATGGAGCCACTTTGGTTGGAAAATGACATAAATACCTTTTTATTTAAAGTTAAAATTAAAATGTCACAAACATGAGATGTTTTACTAAAACAATTTTTAAATGGGGTTATACAAGTCATATTTTTGACTATAAATATTAATTAGAAATATAAAAAGATTTCATACATAATTATTATTTTTTTATAATTTTTAAGCATTAAATAAATTAAATTATTTATGACATCATGATGATGCAACAATTACCTCATTAATAAGGGATTTAAATAAAATGAAAATATAATGTTAAAAATATAACTTAAACTTGTCACAAACCTATTGGATGGGTTGATTTAGAAACCTTATCACCTTATCCTAGAAATATATCCTTTTGGGACCTTTTAAATCCGAAAATCATTTTATAATAAAGTAATATTTTATATCTTTCCAAGAGTGCCCTCCTCTCCTCTTATAAAAGGCCCCCACCTATACCACATTACACACACCTCTAAAGCCTTTGTATTGGAAAAAAACTGCCCATTTAATCTCTACACATCCATATATTCATCATTGAATCCTCACTTTGGGCAGAATCCTTTCCAAGTAAGCCTTTGAGCTCAAATCAAAGGAAGTTACCCGATTTAAAGGTAATGTCTTCCCTTGTGTTCTTTTGTTTTATTTTGCTTATCCAGCCCCATAAAATCTTTTTATTATTTTCTTTTGTAACAAAACCAGTATCTTAAATATAATATGATGTTGTTATGTGAAGGATTCTAGCTACACTTACACACACCTTCGTCTAATGGTTAAAGAACATACTGTTTCTGTGGATGGCGAATTACTGCCTCACGAAACGATGATTGTTCAATATTCTTTTGACACCTTAAAAGGTGGCCATTAAGATGTCACTATATTTATATATGATATATAATATGTTTATGTTTTCCTTAAGCTTATATATTTTTCATTTATGGAATACCTTTATGGTTTCCATTATGGGTAAACGCGATATCTTCATTTTAGGAAGTGCGGGCTACCGCCCCCTCAAAGTGATTTGATTCGTTAATGCCATATGTGGGACGTATAAATGATGGAATTAATGGTATTACATATGTTATACTACTGGAATTATAATATACCTTTATATCATTATTATTTCATTCCATTAAATACAAAAAAAAAAAAAGAAATGAAAGTAGCGTTCATGCGTACGTACGACTTACCGTCTCCATGAACGGTAAATTTCATTTCTTATCTCCAAATGTTATGAACTATTATAAGTACATATATATAATGGATATATATTTAATATATTACATCTAAATTATGGATATCATTCTGGAATTATAATATATATATCTCTCATTTTATTTTAATTCCATTAATATGACAAAAAATGAAAGTAGCGTTCATGCGTACGTATGACCTACCGTCTCCATGAACGATGCTTTTAATTTTTTATCTCCAAATGATATGGAATAGTATAAAATGAATATATACTGGATATATATGATATTTAAAACAGAAATACTATTCTGGAGATGATTTACCTATAACTACATGGAAAATTCTTTTCCAACAAGTTCAATTTTTACTCATGTACTGAACATCGACAAAAACCTCTGATATGAACTCACTTTATTAACCAATTATTATAACATTATAATATGTGATATTAACTGAATAATAATATTTAAATTATGTCCTTAAGAAATTTTAAATTGACCAAATTTTATTATTCATGAGATTAAAGAACGACCGAGTCATGTCAAACACGAGGTAAGGGATCCGACCCATCTCTTTCTTTTAAAGTACACTCTTTTATGTCATTCCTTTTAAGATCATATTTATTATGATTGGGATGTTATTTTATATTAATATTACTTTAAATTTTATGTTCATATGATGAGAGACCCTATTTTCTCTCATCAATCCATTTTGGAAGTTTTGATTGGCGCCGTTAGGCTGCCGAATTTTCATAAGAGATCCAACCTCTTTCTTTCTTTTTAAGTACTCTCCTTTATATCACTTATTTTAAGCTCCTATTTGTTATGTTGGGAGATGTTATTTTATATTCCTCTTTCTGTACATTTTATGTTAATATGGTGAGATACCCTATTTGATCTCATCAATCCATTTTTGGAAGTTTTAAGTGGCGCCGTTAGGCTGCCGAGTTTTTGTAAGGGATTTTTCATCTCACTTTTATTCCCATGAGATTCATGCTACATTTGCCAATATTTCCTTTTGAGTGGTGTATGTACTCTCCATTATTATACTCTTTGTGTAACATACTTTCTTTTATGAGTATTTACATCAATGTTGTATAGTCCTTCTTTCATGGGGTGTACGTTTCGAAAGTTACCCAAATCGGTAAGGGATCCTTTCACCCTCCTCTTTTTAAAAGACTTCTTTTGTTATGTCTTTTAATTTTTATCTTATTATGTGGGGATATGTTATTATATATCCTTATTTCCGTAAATTTTATGTCCAAGTGATGAGATACCCTTTATCTCTCTCATCAACTCTTTTTCTAAAATTTGATGTGACGCCGTTAGGCTGTCAAGGGAACTTCTTAACCCAATTTAGATTCTTTGGGTTCAACATGTAGTTATTGAATATGTCATCCTTTGAATATGTGTTAATTAACTTTGATTGTTTTACACTTAATATCCACTTATATTGGGTGTATTTATATTTTTCACACATAATTATGAGATTGATTTATCCTTAATTTAAGGATACCTTCTTTACAGGGGATTTCATCTCATTTTACATTTCTATTGAGACTTCATTGTTGTTATGCACCAATTCCCTCTTATATGGTGTATATACTGTCCTTTGGAATATTTTATCATGAATTCCTTTATTCTCATGATATTATAATGTTCTGATTAAATGTTATTCCTCAATTATTGTATTCAAGTGTCTCTCATTTTGATAAAAACCCTTTAACTAAAATATCATTTTAAATTTTTTAATGATTTATTATTATAAATATTTCTCATTAATATCCATGTTTTCAAAATGGTTTCAAGGATTTATTTATGTGGATATTAATGGTTTAAAATTTTAAAAGCTTCAAAGTGGTATGGGACACTTTGATTCAAAAATATCTTTATTAAATGTTTTAAATGGTTTTGAAAATGGTTTTTAGAATGGATTCATTATTTCAATATCTTAAAATGTTATATTGTTATTGCAATGTGGGAATGTTATCTTTCCTTTATGCTTAAGCTATTTTCTATGATTATGTTATGGTTCTTGGGCATTGTTATGAATACGGGTGGTTCTGTGATAAACTAAGGGCGGGTGAGCCCGATATAGCTCTCCAATGCATTGGGTAACACGAAGGGGTTAAACATTAAGGTTTCTCTGAAGAGATTTAGGGAATATACTGTGATGGGTATTCCAAACTTAACCAAGAGGGTTACTCCCTATGTAAGAATGTTATGAATGCCTCAAGTTACCTTTATGTATTATGATTTCTATGATTTATTCATGATTTTATGAGGTATGTTAAAGTGCTTATGCTTTATGGGTAAAGTATGATTTCATTCTTATGTATATATGTACTCATGTTTCCTTTCCATACTTTTTATAACCCTTACTGAGCTTTTTATGCTCATCCCAAGTTTTTGAAATGTTTTTCACAGGTCAAGGGAAAGGTACATGATGTGATGATAGTGTCAAGGAAGTGTCAAGAAAGAATCCATGTTTTATTTTAAATATGTTTCTGTTGATGGGAAAAAATGAATACTGTCTTTTATGTAACCACTTTGTTTAAATGTGGAATGTAATGCAAGTTTCATGATCTAATTCTCTAAAACTCTAAACCTGAAAAGATACTCAATGTGTAATCTTGTAATAACTCAAGATTAAGTAAGGTTTAAGGCTGGGGCCTTATATTAGACTACAATGAGAACCTCAAGATACTATGACATTAATCTTAAACAAATTTACTATGGTCTAGATACATCATATTGATTGGACACAGTCGATGTTTGACTGTCAGGTGCCAGGATCTCATAAGCATTGATATGTCTTCTTATGAAGTTTGCACTTGGTGATATCTAATAGTGAGATCATGAGGAGAGATTTTCCAATAGGAATACCGTATGTTTTGGGTGTCATTGGATGTTCCTATCCATGGACACGTGTAATGGTCTCCAGACTTGAGAACATTACCAATGTGTGCAATTTTATTATGTACTTTGATGCAAGGAAAAAACCATGATAATGAAATCATGGCAAGGTAGCTCGTGTTGGGTGCATCATTGGTGGTATGACATTGGTTGAATGGTCAAGAAAGGATTTGTCGCTTCCAGGTTAAGGAAGTAATATATCTTGGTCCATATTGATTAGGATGGTAGTAACTTCATAAGACCATGGTCATAGAGGCCGAGGGTAAATCCATCCAGTCAGACCAAAAAATAATAAATTAAGAAAAGGGTGATGACATGGGTGTGCATCCTACTTTATGAGACATTTGAAGACAAATAGATTATATTACACCGTACATGTTTTTAGGTTGGTAGTCGTTTCTATGACCATCCTTATCTCTTTAAGGGTCATGATGAGTTTCTAGATCCCACTCTTGGTTTGTAAATAATATTCACAAGTATCAAGATAAGGTCCTAGAGGGTCACACACAATAGCGTATTCAAGAATCTTCCATATCTAGTTGAATAGGTATATTGGACATGGTGGGACCCACCACTGGGGTCCAGGTTTTGTCCAATGGTATATGATCACCAAAAAAATTAATAAATTCAAATTATTAAAGTTAATAATAACTGGCATTGAATTTATTTATTAAATATATTTATAAGTTTTAACGTAAATACATGAAAATAGTTTTTGAATGAATATTAGTTTACAATATTCAAGGTTAATTTAATATCTGCAGGAACAAAGATTTGAGTTAATGGATTGGGTATTATCATGTAATATATTTATTATATTAAAAAAATGTGATAATAATATAAATGGTTTTTATAACTCAGTTTAGTAATCATAATATACAATTTATTTAGTGAGAAATAAATATTCAGGCAACGAGAGTTTATTTTAGATATTTATTATTACACTATATATAAAAGAAGAGATATATTTTCCATTCACTATTCACTATCTCTATATATTATTCTCTCTCCTACATTATAGAGATAGAGGATCTGGTTCCAAGAGTTGGGATTTATCTCTCTCTCGCGCATTGCAAGCAAGCCGATGCAGTGATTTTCAGAGCATTGAAGACATCATCGGATCTCCATGCTAGCACTCAAAAATTGATGATCAGTTCTCTTATAGTTTCTTTAAGCATGTGTGGATGATATATATAAATTCATCTTCATATTCTTCAAGAAGTGATTGCCGACAACGAGTAGACATCGAGCTTAGCTTCAAATATAACTAGGTATTTATGGATTTATTTTTGTGCTTAAAATTCCTCATGCGAGACCCTCAAATGGTAATAGGGAAGCGTTTCACTGATGAAGATGAGTTCATGTTGATCGTCAAAGGAAAATTTTTAAAATCCTATTTTTGTGGTTTTTTATGCATGCCCAGTACCTTCAGATCAGCCCCCTTACAAGGATTTGGTTGGGTTTTGGGAAACAATGTCAAAGTGTTCCTAGTGCATCTCTTATGCCAGGGAATCCAGTGATGGTATGGGTGGCCGATGTAACCATTCACCAGGACCTTGACTACCTACTCATCTGACCATGGTATATCTTAATAACTTTCAGGATGCCTTTGCGACATCAGCCAACTAGGATAACAATTTCAGATCGTGATGATGATCCAATGAGTAATGAGGCTTCAGTTCAGGGTCCATCTCGCGACCTTTCCCCTCTAGGTGGGTAGGTAGAAGGACCTTCACCTGTCAAGAAACAGATCATTCCAACATATCATACTGAGGATGCGCACATGCTCAACATGCTCCATGAGTTCTAGTGCTAGAGGACATTGAGGTTCCATGACAATCCATATCCTTTGGTAATAGAGGATTGGCTAGATTTAGTGGTCCATATCTCCAGGATTGTTCGAACTCCAACTGATCAGGTGGTTGCAATGCCATCTAGAATTTTTTTACAAAGCATATGAGAGCTAATGGATTCTTGTTACACAGATTCATGATGAGTCGAAACTCTCATGGCCCAAATTTCAGTAGCTGTTTCGTGAGAAGTACTACCCCTCCTGATCGCACTCAGTTCAGATTCAAGAGATTCTAGAGATGCGCTAGGGAGGTATGATGGTGTATGAGTATGCAATGAGGTTCATAGAACTTACTCGGTAATCCCTTGACATGATCTGTGATGGATACTTCTGAGTATAGAATTTTCAGCAAATAAACTATACATATATCTTCACTAGCATGGTTACCTTGTGCATCCCCTCCCATGTCAGAGTGTTAGAGAAGGCACTGATGATATAGTGTTTTCTGTTAGAGGGATACTAGAAAACTGGAGCTGGAAGTGGGAATCATAGAATTGAGTCTTTTGTAGTATCTAGTAGGTTCCAGCCGACGGGATCTCAGTGAAGAAGAGCCTTTCGTGATCGGGCTTAGATGCGTGGTCATGTAGTGCAGGGACAACATAGAGAACCATGGTATCATAGAGAGGTTTTGTGCTATGTTTGTGATGGGTGTGGTCACATAACACAAGACTGCCCGACCATACGTGTCGAGCAGAACATGTATATAGCTGATGAACCACCACGAAAGAGGCAGTGTCATGATTAGGGATCGACTAGGTGAGGATAGGGTGGTCCCCATAGAGGAGTATTTGGTAGAGGAGAAGGGGGAGCTATGGGTGGTAGATGATGCTATGAGATCCTTCCACCACCACCACCACCACCACCAGGTGGACCACGTCAAGCTCAAGGAGCTGACAATCAGGGTTGCAGACAACTACAGGCTTTGGAGTCTTATGATCCCAAAATGCACAAGATTATTAGAGGTATGATATGTGTGTTTTCTACTCTTGATTCAGTATTATTAGAAAAAAATTATAATCATTCCTTCATCTCTATAATCCTAGCGTGAGATCTGGAGCTGCTAACCCAACATCTTTTTCTTGAGGTTCCTACAAAGAATGCTTCTTCTGTATCTTTTATTTTCCAGTAGTGTGAGCTATCTCTTAGTAGAGAGAGGTTTACATGGGACATTTTGGTTATCATGATGGAACCCTATGATGTCATCTTGGGTATGAAATAGTTTTCCATGGGTCGACCCCATATTGATTGTCACCATAGACAAGCTAGATGCCTATGTACTTATGGGATGAGATTCTCCTTTTTTGGTGATAAAGATCTCATGGTAGGGAAAACAGGTTTTGAGAGTAAGAGGATGCAACCCATCACCTATCAGTTAATGATTATATACCTTGGTGCAGTAGACTCTTTAGGCATCTGGATTCCTACAGTTTTGGAGTATTATATGGGTGTTTCCCCTAAGGATATTCCAGGACTACCTCCTAGGTAGGAGATAGATTTTTTCATTGACTTGGATCGCAGGATCACTTTGATATATTCTGTGGTATATCAGATAGACCCTACCAATCTCCAGGAGCTACAGTTGTAGTTGTAGAAGCTTGAAGATAATTGTTTCATTAGACCCATTGTGTCCCCCTAGGTAGTTGTAGCGTTTTTCATGAAAAAGGTATATGGGATCTTGTGACTCTATGTGGATCATCATCACCTAAAATAGTCCACAATAAAGAACAAGTACCACTTTCTAAGGATTGATGGACTCTTTGACCAGTTGGGAGGCATGAGATGGTTCTAGAAGATTGATCTCTAGTCTGGCTACCACCAATTAAGGGTTTACAAGGATGATATTTCAAAGCTGAAATTCCAATGTCGCTACAGACATTATGAGTTCCTAGTGATTCCCTTGGGTGTAATGAATTCCCCTATCGTGTTTATGACTTTGATAAACTAGATATTCCATATGTACTTGGACCAGTTTGTGGTTGTCTTAATTGATAAAATACTCATTTACTCTACATCATAGAAGGAGCATGTAGAGCACTTGAGAATGGTTCTAGATTTTCTTTGAGAGAACCAGATTTATATAAAACTCTTGAAGTTCCAGTAATGGATTCATGAGGTTCTCTTTATAGGGAATGTCATTTCTAAGCATGGTTTAGTCGTGGACCCAGTGAAGATCGATGTAGTGATTTCTTGGGATCCACCCAAGAGCATGACAAAGGTGTATATATTTCTTGGATTGGAAGGATACTACTATATTTTTATAGCAGAATTCTACAGAATTTCAGCCCCTTTGACTGCCCTGACATAGAAAGGGTATCCATTTACCTAGAATGAGTAGTTCCAGAGGGCCTTTTATGAGTTGAGACAGAGTTTGACGAGTTATCAGGTGCTGAGACTACCAAAAGAGGGTGTGGTGTACGTAGTGTATTGTGATGCCCTAGGAGATGGGATTCACTGCATGTTGATGCAGCAACAAGAAATTATCACATACGGGTCGAGGTAGTTGAGACCCCATGAGTAGAACTACATGAATAATGACCTAGATCTGACAGTAGTAGTATTCTCCCTAAGGTTGTAAAGGCACTACTTTCTAGGAGAGAACTTTGTGGTTTACTCAGACCATCAGAGTCTTAGGTACGTATTCATGTAGAGGGAATTGAACCTAAGACAATGGTTCTAGTTGGAGTTCCTATAGGCCTATAACTTCAAGATAGGATATACTATAGGGAAGTAAAAAATATTAGTAGATTCACTTAGTAAGAAGTAATAGGCTCACTTAGTGAAGGAGGATTCATATTAGTTGGCCTCCTTGAAGCTGACCCTGGTAGAGAAAGTGGGTATAAATTTTCTACAGTCGATGGTATTAACTCCTCTGCTTCTCGAGCCTATGAGAGAGTTCCAACTGAGAGACATCAACTATGAGGTCTTTCAGGACTAGATATCTAAAGATGATTCATTAGATGGATGTTATGAAGGAGGGAATTATGTTATCCTTTTCCAGGGATGAACACTGGTCTTAGTCACAATCTGGGAGGAGGTGATATAAAAGTTCCACACTTATCCCCTAGTTGTACATCCTGGTATAGAGAAGATGTACAAAGACCTTCAGTGGTAGTTTTGGTGGTCTGACATGAGATGATGTGTAGCTAAGTTAGTCTCTCGATGCCTCATATTTCAGGAGGTGATGGATGAGCACCAAGTTCTGGAAGGTTTGTTTCAGCCTCTTGAGATACCTGAGTAGAAATGGGACGACATGTCTATAGACTTTGTGATAGGACTTCCATGCATACTGATGGTCCCTAACACCATCTGGGTGATAGTTGACTGACTCATGAAGTTGATACACTTCCTTTCTATCAGGGAGCAGAGTTTGGTGGAGAGTTTGGGTAGTTGTACGTACGAGAGATCATTTACCTTCATGGAGTGCTCTTGACGATTGTCTCCAATCGTGACATGTAGTTTACATCATGATTGTAGAGAGGCCTTTATGAGTCATTCGAGACCCAAATAAGGATGAGTATAGCCTTTCACCCCAGACTAATGGGTAGACTGAGTGTACTATCCATGTATTAGAGGATATGTTGGGAACTTGCCTGTTAGACTTCATTCGGAGCTAGGAGGATCACTTACCCTTGATAGAGTCTACATACAACAATAGATACCACTCTAACATCGGTATGAAACCTTTTGAGGCTTTGTACGGGAGACACTATAGGTCACCTTTGTGTTGGACAGATATTAGTAAGACATCCCTTATGAGCCCTGAGATGGTGCGAGTGATGATGGGGAAGGTATAGGTCATTCATGAGTGGATGAGAATGAAACAAAGTAGGCATAAATCTTATTCAGATATACATCGTAGGCCCTTGGAGTTTTAGCAAGGATACCATGTTTTCCTAAGAGTCTTCCTACAAAGAGGATTGTAGAGGTTCATCTAGGGAGGTAAGAAATCCCAGAGGTTCATCGATTCATTCTAGATCATTGAAAGAGCTCTGTCATGGGAACCCTCAAATGATTAATGTGATTTTGGGGTACTTAGGTGCAACAGAGTGGCTGACCAAGGTCGTCTCTCAAAGAAGGAAGTAGATTTAAAACAACTTTTTAAAGGTATTCTAAAAATAAAATAAAGGAGAATAAAAAAACTACTTGAAAGAATGGGGGTTGGTTATAGTTATTAATCTAGAAGATGTTTTCTGGAAGAAGATTTTATTTTTCTTTGTTTTTAGTTTTGAAATGAAGTTCGATTAAAATGACACAACAAAAAGATGTTTTTTTAGAAAACATTTAAAAGACGTAATCGATATAACTCTACCTCTTCAATCATTTATTAATCATTATCATTTAAATTAATATTCACTTAATTATGACTCCTTAATTTTTTAACCCCTGAACCCTACGAGAATTAACCTTACCACAAAGATGAAATTAATTAAACCCTAGGCTAGCTTCGGAACATGCTATCGTAGCACCCTGCTTTGATTGATGTTCTAAGGCTAGATTATGGTCAGTGGTAAATTAAGGCACATAACCACTCTGGAAATGAGGATTAATTTAGTTTAGGGATTGTATTTGAACTCTACAAATTGATCCTGTGTGGTCTTGTATTACCGATTAAGATCGCGCTCTCACAATTCACACAAATCCCGACCTCGCGCGTTTGTGTTAATTGTTCAATTGCTCACTTAGTTTCTTATAATTTAAAAAATTAATTAATGGATCATTTTTAGTGAATTAAATTATATCATTTATTCAAAATAAATTAATTAAGAAGGTGAGAGGTAGATCGATTACTAAAAATAACTACTCTTCCATGGGTGGCGTAATCATCGTAGAAGCGTTTTGCATGTGAAAAGGTTTATAATGGGTATAACCCAATAACGATTCTACTCAAGAATTCCAGATCAAATAGTAAGATTAAGAGAATAAAAAATTTAAACAAAACAGAATAAAAGATAATAAATAAAATAAGAATAAAGAAGTTTATTAAGAAAACACAAACATTACAACATGAGGAAGAAGAATAGGGCTTCGATGAAGGGATCCTTGCTTCAAGAGATACCCTTATTTAATTGCTTATAGAATTGGAGTGGAACCTCTTCTCCTCTTCCCTAAACTTCCTAATTCACGTCCCAACACCATCAAATGAGAAAACCACCAATTTATAGAGTGGTGGGGAGGATAGGTTCAAAGTGGTTTCAAATGTGAATGGGGAATCTCGGCCAAATATTTTATTCCAACTTGCACCGCCAATTTGACCACCAAAACGCGTTAATTGGCCGGCCTTCCAGAAGGATCATATGTGAGGATATGGGCACTCTATCTCTAATAAAAATTTGGTCTCAATCCAAGCTCAGATGAATGAGTTATGGTTGAAATATAGAAGCTTCTCCATTCTGGAGAGTCCAGCCCAACTTTGACTTTATGGTCCATTTTCAACAACCAAATGCACTATTTAGCTCTAGTGTCCTGAATAAAAGTTTTATAAAATTAATTTAGGAACATTGTTAAAAAATTTAAAATTCAAATATTAAATATAAAAATATTTATCTTCGAAATACTACAGTGCACTATAAAGGGTAAAACTGGAATTTTCACCAAATTTTCAAATGAATGATCAAATCCCAAATATTTTATAAATAAACATATTTAACACAATGTGAGGAAATTATATCATTTATTATCAATAAAATATTCAACAAAATAGTATTTTATCAATCATGCATAGGGTTGATGATGTTGCTTACCACCTCACCCTACCCCCATAACTAGAGCGGGTAAATGATGTCTTCCATGTGTCACAACTGAGGAGATATGTGCATGAACCAATGCACATCATCGACTGAGGTGATGTGGACATAAAGGATGAATCCACCTTTATGGAGTATCCGGTGGTGATCGAGGATCAACAAGAGAGAAACCTGCGTGGACAGACCATCCCCTTAGTTCACATGTTGTGGTATCACAAGAATGTGTAGGAGAGATCCTAGGAGTGGGAGAGCTAGATGCGGGCTCTATATCCTGAGTTGTTTGTTTAGTTTTACTTTTTGGGGATGAAAATATTGAAGGGGAGAATGATGTAAATACCTAGTGTTTTCTTATAAGGATTTTAAATATATATATATATATATATATATATTTCTAGAGCTAGATTTTGAGACGATGTGTGATTATGTGGCTCGATGTGCTTGAAATTAATTTTATAAAAATATTAAATATATTTTATATTACGCACAAATAGTTCCTAAAGAAAATTTGATAACTCTTAAATGAAATCTTGGATTAGAAACTTGAGACTACATTTGAGTTTGGTATGTGTTGTTTACTATATATATAACCTCAAATAGGTCGACATGGGGTGTTAAGACATCTCTCTTGTTGGAGGTATGCTTAGTGGATTAATTAATTAATTAATTAATTAATTATAACCTAAATAGAACTTCTATAAGAACACCACCATGAAAAATTCTCTAGGATTAGCCGCATAAACCTTGGGAGAATTCCAGAGCTTCCTTTCCTCCTTCGATTGGTGAATCACTTTGGGTGATGATAAAATGCCGGATCAGAGCAAATCAGGATGCAATGAACACAACAACTTCCTCCAATTGTTAGTGAGTATGTTCTTTGATAGAGAATGATCCAATATCCAGGTATAACTTTTCAATTTGTGTATTACACCCATTTTGATTAAATCGATTGAGAAGATAAATTATTTCTATTGATATGCGCCAATTGCGGATCCTTGGTATGTTCATATGTACCAGATTAAATTTTTTTTCAATTATTTTCTAACCCTGAATCCCTATTATTGTTAATTGGCCAAGAACTCTTGGCAGAAATTGATTAAAATTCCGTTCTTGTGTCTTATCCATTGATTTCTTCACATTCTTCATTGGTTGGACCATGTGATCCTAGTTTGTAATTGTTGGGTGGTACAGAGCCTAATCGGACCCCCATACTTGTGACAAAATCATGTGCAATAAGCGGTTCAGAAAATCAGGCACAGATCTAGGATGTTTGTGGGATGTGAATGATTGTTTCAATGATCAGTGATCAAATCATCAACACCTAAAGATCTTGAGGTGTGTATGATGAACAATGCATCACTGAGGAATGCTGGAATCTGATTTCTAACGAACGACAGCCAAAATCTACGATCCTCAAGAAAATCCACTATTTTCAAGTGAATTCAAAGAAGGATTCAAAGAGAAATAGAAATATTCAATGTGTGGGAAGTGTATCTGAGTTTCTATGAAAATAATGACTACACACCATGTACTATGATAAAAACATGGCATGTAGTCCCATGATTGTGGCGGCTAGGGTTCTGGAAATCTATAAAGATGGAATGACTTGTATCCCTCCTACACACTGTGTACCTCATCCACGGATGGACAAGTCATGTGGTGGAGCACATAGGAATCACCTCGTGTGAGAGTACATGGATAGGTACATGGTAATGTACCTAAGTAAATAGACACAAGGTCATGTACAAATATACAGCTAGAAGGACATGGCCCAGTCCTGATTATCTTGGACACGCTGTGTAGTCTACCTGTACATCATGTACTCCTGCATGGACTGGGATCTGTGTACTAGCTAGGTACATGGACATGTGGTGGAGAGGGACCACACATCATGTGGTCCTCTCACACACCATGAACCCCTTGGTTCCTTTTTAAGAAACTTCAAGGTTCTGTATTTCCTTTGTTTGAACTCAGATTCTGGCCCACGAGTAGCCTATCCTAAGTTTTTTTTCCACATAGAATATGATGGTGCCCTTGGTTGTACATTTTGGTATATGATGTGGAATTTTCCAAGAACAATTCTTGGTCAGGTGATGCTCGATGGTGTAAATGATTGAGCAATATTACTAGAGGCATCCCAAGTGGAACCCTCTAGTAGAGCTAGGCAGTGATTCCTCAATGACTTTTAGAGTGGAACCCTCCAGCTAGTATGGGCATGGGTACTCTACTGAATCCTAAGTGGAACCCTCTAGTAGAGTTGTGCAGTGGGTCCTTAATAACTTTTATAGTGGAACCCTCCAACTGGGCTGGGTATGGGCCCTCTACTAACTCCTGAGTGAAACCCTCTAGTAGAGTTGGGCAGTGGGTCCTCGACAACTTCTAGAATATAACCCTATAGCTGGGTTGGACATGGGTCCTCTACCAACTCTCAAGTGGAACCCTATAGTAGATATGGGCAGTGGGCCCTCAATTACTTTTAGAGTGGAACCCTCCAACTGGTATGGGCATGGGTCCTCTACCACTAGAGTGGAACCCTCCTATTGGGCAGGGTATGGGTCCTACATCGAATATCAGAGTGGAACAATCCTGTTATACCATGGAATGGGTCCTATACCCAGATATTATGCCCCCTGGACTATGTGAGACAGTGATGATGCAAGGCTTTATTTGGATGGTTACTTTTGAGAAGATGTGTGAGATACTGGACATCATCGATGAACTTTTGGAAATGTTTTCCACACTTCTTCTTGGGTTGATTTGTGAGATGTAGATCCCCCTTCTCCCTTGTTTGGGATTATTTTAACTGAGCATATATATTTATCTATATCCTTACCTTTGTATTTGGTTACTCTCTTTCCATGAGAGACAAAGATGCATGGGGTATTCCACGTTCTTTCCATGTTTAGCTTCTTGTGGATGGACAAGTCTACGCTCCTACTATAGGTAGAGAATACTTGATGTTTAGTTCATCTATTCATCGTGTTGTGCCTCTTGTGTTTGGACAAGGTTACTTCCACTCTTGGTATGGGATGATCTATTCTCTTTCACTGCATATTGCATCATATTTACTATCTACTATCTTTTTATTCCTGTTTTATCTATTACTTATACCCCTTTAGCTTTCAGGGCGTCCTATTGGGTATGTATATACTCACCCCCACATGGGATTTGTATACATGTGTCCTATATTATGAAGAAAAAAAAACTGGTCGATGGTGACTTCAAAAGAGCATAGGGATACATTGTACTTTGGACCACATACGGTGGTCTTAGTTTGAATACCAGGAGTTGGGATCTCTCAGTAGTTTATTTTTCCTGTTTTTTTTTTCAGGTTGAGACATATTTCTAGTTGGGCATATATTTTCCCCTTTAATTTTTAGTTTTCACTATCGTACTCTTGTACACCCTAGAGGTTTTTAATGTTTGGTTTAATTTCAAGCTATTTCATATTTTTATTATTATTCCACTGCACTTGTGAATTGAGATAGCCAGGTGTGTGCGTACAGGTACTTATGCAATGGCCTCCCATTTAGGACATTCCTTTTGGAGCTTGTCACCACCCCTAGCCCGTGGAGACAGGCTTGGGGTAGTTGTGGATCGAGCCCTGGCTTGGGTCATGTCATGATAGTATGGGATGTTAATAATGAATCTAAACCCATTTATATCGTACTAAATGCTCTAATCACTTATATAAAATGATAGTAGTGAATATAAAATGTTATAATCACATGACATAGTCATAATGAAATCGAAATATCTACAACATACCCCTAACATGTTCATAATTTTGATTCTTGAAGTGAACAAAATGAATTAAATAAATAAAATATCAGTCAACTATTTTGAATTACCAAAATGACCAATGTGTAGGGAAGCATGGGTAGGCAAGGAATAAATCCTTCCATAAACTCATCAATAGTGAAACTTTTATGTAATTGTTTAAAAATGAACACAAAAGTATGCAATAAGAGAAAAAAACTTGGAAAATTAAGAACAAAAAGTTTTTATAAAAGATTAAAATTATAATATATTAGGAACACAAAAACCTATTAATTCCACTAAAACCAAAATGGTTTCCTTAGCACGAGAGTTTCAATTTTGTTTGTTCCCCATTATCCAAAATCTGTGATAATTACACATGGAAAAGAAAGTATGAATTTATAACCATAAATATCCAAAATGAAATAATAAATTACAAATTATAGAATTCATAAAATTTCTAAACAATTTTAAATAATAAAAATAGACATGTAAAAACATCTAGACCAGGATTGTATCTATCAAATATTTTCTTAGTTGATCCAAGATTGAGCCCAACCATGTATTGTGGCATTAACAAATTTATTTTATTAGTTGACTCAAGATTGAACCCAACAATGTACTGTTGAATTACCAAATTATCATGTGGAAAATTTCAAGGTATTTCATGATTTTTTACTTCACCCAAGAGTGGAGATCACTAACTCGTTAGAGATAAAATTTATTCCAAAAAACTAAAATTAAAATTGAATATTAAATAAAAAATAAACTATTTAAATATTTGATAATACTTGATATACATGTGAATGATTCCTATTATAAGAAAGATAAAGTACCATGGTTAAATAATGATTCTATAATAGTGTTGCGTATACATGAAACTAGAAGGGGATCTAGATTCAAGCTGTTCATTTTCTTCAACTAAAATAGAAAAAATGTTGTTAGGAGCATTTGTATTTTTGAAGAATAAGAATACAACAAATAGGAATTAAACAACCTATATCTTTAGAAAAATTATTCAATATTATAATAGTTCCCATTTTTAATTATTATTACAAAATCTTGAAAAAACATAATTTTTTAGGATTTATTTATTTTTAGTATTTTTATAGAAAAAATGAAAAAAATTTAACACACAGATTAACAAATATGGGGGTATGGTACATAATATCATATTTCATCATTTAAAGGAGGAATTTAATGTTAAATATAGATTCAAGATGTTTATTATACTTATATGCACCTAGATTTAAACTTTACATAGCAATGAAAAATAATAATTGTATTTTAATCCTCTTTTTTTACAATGCATCCAAAATTCACCCAAAGGAAAATTCAAGAATATGGACTCTTTAGTTTCAATGTAATTAGACAATAAAGTATTTTTAGTAATCATAAAACAAAATATAAATAAAATATATTATACAGGAATTCCAATAAGTAAACTTACCCATTTCTCATATAGTATCTTTTATTTTTATAACAGTCATTGTATTTGTTAGTGATGACCCAATTGTATGAACCATAATAACATACATAAAATTATATGATAGTATGTGTTTAAAACCATTCATAATATTGGTATATGGGTTCAAGGACCTTAAAAAACATGGGATAAAATATAGTAAGAGAAAGATAAGTTGCATTTCAATACATGAAAGTAAATAACACGAAACATTAGATATACATGGAATAATTATAATGGAAGTAATTTAATATTAAATATATTTAAAGTATATAATTGAATCAGTAATAAAAAACTTGTATCTTCAATAGACTAAATAAATTCCATATGTAAATATACCTACAGATCATTCCACTACTTGTATACATATCTTCGTATGGGGAATTATCTCCCTTATTGTATGCTAACATTTCAGAAACCATAAAATGAAAAAGGAACCCTTTAGTTAATGGAAAAAATAAAACATGTTGTTGGATGTCCATATAAATCAATAACCAAAAATACCTTTCATTGAGGTACTTATGAAAGCATGTCAAGCAATCATAAATTATAGAAAAACCTAATATGTTCAAGGTAATTAAAACAATATATAATTACCTTATAAGAACACCTCACATCTCTTTCAATCAGATGCTCAACAAAATCATGACCAGGTGATGCACCTGCAACTACAATGAGCATAAAAACATGGGTTTGAAAACATATAAAATATAACACTCTTAACAGGTTCAAGAAGTTTCTATATAAAATGTTAAAATAAAAAATGACCACCCAAGTAATGAATCTATCATTATAAACAAAAAAATATGGGTTAAAAAATGTTGAAATTATTACATGATTAACATGTGTAGACAATGGATATGGATAATATCAAAATAAAAAATAATAATATTAAAATAAAATCCATATGTGTATCAATAATCACAGGTTCTTCATTATACCATATTTTCTTATAGCCTGTAGGACAAAAAAACACATGTTGTACAAAATTAATATTTTTTGGAAAAGAAAGGAAATTGATAAAGAAACAAATTACTATTTTTGAAATACCATATACATTTTGAAGTAAAAATATTATAATGGGTATTGGAATATAGAGATAAGAATATAGTATTTCTTAATTAACCCCATAAAAAATTCCCACATTAAAACATTAGTAAACACCTGAAATATTAAACATAACAATCCATTTTTCATTATATATTAAAAAACATTATAATAGATTTTATATGATATAAATGTTAATAATGAAAGAACATTTTCAAGTTTTATTCAAAATAGATTCAATGTAAAGGAACCAAACTTTTGAAATAAAAGAATAATGTAAAACACACCAAGATAATTTTTTCTATGGTTTGGTGAGAGGGGCTATAGTGAAGATAGTGCAATAATGGACATCAATGATTTTGGAATGTATAGTAAAAAGAAACACAGAATGAATAAAAATTTACAATACATAAAAAAATATGAGTAGTAATTTGAATAAAAGAAATATAGTGTAGAGTTTAAGTAAAGTACCATTAGTATTCCACTTGGGGAAGATGTATCATTTAGTCAATTTGTTTGAACATTCTACTTGAAGTTTCACCATATAGATACTTCCTAGAGGTAGTACACAAAAAGAAAACACCCCTTAATGATAAAAAATCCTACCTTAGAATAAAATGATTTATTAAACACATTGGGTACAACATTCTTAAGGAAAATTATAATATCCTGGATTTATATTAAGCAATCAATGGTGCAAAAACATGTTTTAACATCAATTTTTTTAATTTTAATGTCAGTTTTTACCGATGTTTATAAAGGAGATGTTATAATTAAGGGTTTCAGTGTCATTTTTTTTAAAACCAATGTCGAAACCTGATTTTTTGAAATTTAGGTAATGTTTTTGGTGTCGATTTATAGTAAAAACTGATGCCAAAAAAAGGAGCTTTGTTGTCGGTTTATAGTAGAAAATGACGCCATAGGTCTTGTTTTTTTTAATTTTTAGTTTTGGTTTTGCTTAAATCCGACACTGATAATTTATACGATCTTATTTTTAGAATCAGTTTATAGAACAAAATGACACCAAAAACCTATTATATTTTTTTTAAAATGTTTTGGGGTAGGTTTTTTAAAAAACTAACGCTGAAAGATAATTTTTTTACAGAAAAATCATGAATATCACACCCAAAAAAATATCATAATTACTTTAATAGAAAACATAATATACAGTAATCATACAACATGTATCATAGAATAAAATTTATAAAAACAAAAATAATTTAACAACTTAATAAAAAAACACTATCTATGTAATTATATTTTAAACTAAAATTAAAAAACACATGCATGCTAATTTATAACATAATAATTAGAGGTTTTTGAATCATTATTTTGAGATCATTAGGTTCAAACACCAATTATAACAAAAGAATTAGTTTTTGAACACTTTTTATTAGGAAAATGTAATATTAATCATAAACATTAAAATATACATACCTTAAACCATAATCATACTTAAGAAATAGTTCACAAACAAAGGTCGAAGATGAGTAAGTTCATCTTTCCCATACAACTTGATATCATTGAATGTATACAATAATAATGAATGATATAAGATTGAAAAATAGAATAATATTACAAAAAATATAAAATAATTAATATAACTAAGCTTATCAAAAGCAGTCACTACCTTAGTTGTGATTATCTCATACATGAATAGTAAAACATAATAACCACATTAAAATTTCCTTGTTGATGATGAAACTGCGGTTATAAAACATTAACTTCATAATAAAAACTAAAACACACACACACACACAAATATATATATATATATATATATCAAAAATAAAAATATTATCTAATATAAAAAATATTTACCTTTACTTCCACGCATTGGATTTGATTTGTATTGTTTCTTGATAAGTGATCTTTGTTAAACTTTTTCCATGACCTTCATTTTAATATGTATCTACTAACAAAACATGTATAAACAATAAGAATTAAATATAATGAACTTATAAAAAAGAAGAAAACTTACTTGTCTAATAAGGCGATAAATTGTTTATGAATAACACCTAATAAAGATCAAAGCCAATATAATGTGTATTCACTTGGAAAAAATACACCTAACATCCAATGTCCTCTACAATACAAAAAGCTCACCATTAATGAAATTATAATAAATATTAGTTCATAATTATCTTAGTGTGTTACCCATCAAGAAAAGGAAAAAACCAACAACCAATCCATGTCTTTGACAATCCCTTACATATATAAGTAACTCTATCAGCAATCTTCAAATATTTTACACCCATTGAAATGAATTATGGATATATAAAACCATAAATGTCAGTAATCTAATTTTGAATAATAAGTGTGTGTAGATAACCAATTAAATAAGTAATATAGTAAGTCACTTAAAATCATCTTTAATTAATGAAATAAAATACTGAAATGTAAATTTACTTCCATGGGAAAAAACTACAACGCAGACACACTGATCTTTTCAAAATCAATCAGATCCCTGATATATTTTTTGAATATTCTCAATGGATATTATCTTCTACATATATCAAATGTCATCTAAAACTCATATAAATTATCCAAGGAAGAAAAAGACTGGGATAATATTTATATCCCATTAGAAATATCAGAAGTATCTAAAGTTGTTTGTTCCTGAACTTTTTATTTCATTTGTTCCAATTATTTTGATTTTAGATACTCTTATATAAATTAAATGTCAAAAAACATTATATTTAATTTTAAATAAAATGTAATTAATATTTTTAAAAAATGCATACATGATATGAAAGAAAAAAAAGAAGGATATTGGGAAAAAGTAAAAAATAACCCATACAATCCTCCACTATGGTAACCTCCTCATTATAAAATGATAGTAGAGCATTAGGATCAATAATATCATGTACTTATACTCAGACCAGACCCATCTTTATATAATGGTGATGTAAAGAATCCAAAAAAATATGTACGAATACATATGCTACAATACGTACATGAGGATATCTATTATAAAACTTACAGTATATGGTAGGGTCGGAGCGAGGATGTGGATGATCTGAGTAGGCATATTGGACAGGCTGGTCGAGCTGGGTGGGTTATACAGGTCATAGAGCTGACTGAGAAGGTTGGGCAGGATGGGAAGGCTATGTAGACTGTGACTACCTTTTCAATTATTATAACATATCCCACACAAGTGATTGAATTTAATTTCCCATATACTATTTAATATTGTTCAACTCAGCTTTTAAGGATTCAATTTTTGGGTCTCTTGATTTCTTACTTTGATGACCAAAACTTTTCCAAATACTAAAACCCATCTCATATCCTTTTATGGGGCGATGATGTTCTAGATTTTTTAAAACATTGGCTAGGATGTCCATACCACCCTCAAGGATAAAAGTGACATGTGTTTATTTCTTCTAATGTCTATACTGAAATGAAAATGAAAATATTATATTAGTATTGTTAATTTATAAAATACAAAATTCATGAAAAATAAAAATTATTTACTTATAATTCTTTCAGCTACTTCCTTTGATTTCTCTGTAAGATACTTTTCATTTTTTATTATTCTCCCACTTTTCAATTTTTCATGGTGTGTGGGGGATATGGAGTGTAACACCTCAGACTTCCACAATACGCTTCTTCTTAATAATTTAATAGCTTGCGCTACACGTAACACCGAGTTTGAGCGCACCATGACCTATCAAACTAGCAATTTGAAAAGAGGTTATGAATAATATTAACCAAATTTTGAATTATATATATATGATACATAATTTTAACATTTATCTTAGGTGTTTCTTAGACATAATATAAGGAAAAATTCAAATTTTAAGATAAAAGAAGCATTTTAAAAAAAATAGAGTTTTCCACCTTTTAATGGAAAACCCTTTTAAATCCAATATTTGACACTTTTATATATTAAATTTTAAAAAATGAAATTATTATTTATAATAGGGACATAAAAATTTAGTTTGGATAATTTTTTGGTATTTTTTTGATAAAATCCAAATTTTAATGAATAGTGGGAAATACTGCATTTTAATTCAAAATTGTATTTTCATATAATTTATCCATATAGTTAGATTGTATTTTTAATTGTTTTTAAAGTGTAATTGGATTATTTTTTATCATTTAATCCAATTTCATTCATTGGAATTAATTTTTCATTGAAATTGGATATAAGCACATGTCAATCTTTTGATAGTTTTTACTTCTTAAAACCCGCTTTCTAGTTTCAATAATGAGAATTAATTTTAAATTAATTTTTTCCAATTCTGTGTTTTGAATTTGGAAAAATGGATTCCATATTTAGAATAATAAGGTCCAAATTATGTAAATAGTCACCTTTTATTTTTGGACATTATGAATAGTAACTTCAAAAATTATTTTTATTTACCATGGTTAAAGGGTAAATCAGGTAAATAAGGGTAAATAAGTAATATTATAATAATATAAACTACCCTAAAATGAGTTATAATACTATTGGATGATATATGAATTAACATGAACATCATTAGGTCAATTTAAGGACCCCATGGATCCACTTGGGTGTGATAATGACCTTTTATAATTTTTAATTTAAAGAAAAGGGAAATATAAGAGAAACATGTATCTCCTAACTAAAACAATTTTAATTTGGTTTATATAAATTATCTCTTCAACTATAAGTATTAATTGGAAATATAAAAATATTTTCTACATTATGGTATTTTATTTATAATTTTTATACATTAAATAAATAAATTTATTTATGACGCAATAATGATGCAGTGATTACCTTATAAATGAATGATTAAAATAAATGATATTATAATTATTAAAATAAATGTAATTTGAGATTTTTTATGTCATCCAAGAATGTTTTGGATAACATTTACATGTTATGGATGAGTTAATTCTTTTTTTGAAGTAATAAAGTTGTTATGACTTTAAAAAAATCAATTACTAAATAGTGTCAAAATTGACATAAATGATTTTTTTAAAGACACTATTTTATTAAATGATATAATACTAATAAAAATATATGATTCATAAAAATGACTTATATAGTATTAAAAATTTCATTAATTATCCACTTGAGGTTATCTTGACATTTTATAGTAACTATATTAACCATATATTATAAAAATACAAGAAGACATGGTAAGAGTTAACTATTTAACTAAGGGTTAAAGCCAAAAGATAAGGTTAAATTCATGACCTAAAATTTTCTAAAACCTATTAGTTGAGAGGATTTAGAACCATACTCATATTATACTCTAAATAGATTACTTTTTAGCCATTAGAAATTGAAAATCAATTTACAATAAATTAATATTTCAAGACTTTCCTAAAGTGTCCCTCACCTCTCCTATAAAAGGGAACTTCTCCTTCTCTTTTATTCACACCTCAAAAGCCCTTTGTCTCATCCAAACCATACCCAAAACTCATCCAAAATTACCTCACATAATCCTAGAGGCTAACCTTTTGGAAGAAAACCAACTTAAAGATTCCTTTTGTGCAAATCAAAAGGAGATACCCAAAGAAGAGGTAATCATTTTATCCCTTCTTTAAAAGTTATTTTCTTTCACTACTTCTTCTTCCTAAGTTGTTACCATAATAAAATAATAACCCAAAAATCTACTATATTCTAAGATTTTGTTATGATTATGAGACAACTATATTCCTCATTTTACCCATCATATGAAAAACAATATCACCATGCATGCGTACGTACGACTTACCGTCTCCACGCCGTGGTGTAAACTATTTTTCATCTATACTTTATTTAGACGGGTATAATGATAAATATAAATGAATTAAATAATAAATATAACATGATATTATTTTTTTACAATTTATATTCCATCCAATTACATACCATTTAACCATTAAGGAAATGATACCGCCGCTCGTGTGTACGTATGACTTACCATCTCCATGATGCAATGAGACTCATCTTCTACATTCACCATCCAAGATCGATTATAAAAAAAATATTATGAGTAATTATAAAATGTATGAAATAATAAGGCTACTTAAATAATATATATATATATATATATATATGTACATATATTTCATTCACTTACTTCCATTCAATAAAATAAGAAAATAGAAACTACGTTCATGCGTACATATGACCTACCATCTCCATGAATGGTGTATTCCATTTAATATATCTATCTATTATATATATTTATATTATAAATATATATTATATATAAATCATATTATACATTTTGGAAGTAATTAAATCATGATCTAAGTAATATGATCAATAATAACAAGTCAAAACATGTACAATAAACAGAGCGATTATTACTCGAAATGTTGCATTAATTTGGAATTGTTAATAAACAGGTAATATAAAGTCATAAAAAAATCATATATGATATCATAAATATTATTTTTATTCTGATATAAGTTAATAATATGTTTAAAAACATTATACAAGAGTTTCAAACACATACAGAGAGTATCAGAACTAAGGTATGGGTTAATTTCATAATTTCATTATTATTTGAGGTTGCTAATACATAAGAATCTATTGGGAAATATTTAACATTCATGTCCATGTTTCTTAAAAATATATTCAAAAGGAATAATTTTAAGGTTTTATGTAAGGGAATCATTATCTAAAACATCATTTTAAATGTCTTAAAGATTTATTCTTCTGAACCTTTCTCATTAATGTCCATGTTTTGAAAATGGTTTTAAGGATTTATTTATATGGAAATGAATGTTTTAAAATGTTAATTCCTTTAAAAAGTTTCAAATTTGTATGGGAAACTTTGATTAAAAAATATCTTTTAAATGTATTCTTTTATAAATTACACAACATTTATTTTTTTAAAAGTAAAAAGGGATATTTCTCTCAAAGAGTTTAATGATTTTATTAGATTATTTTCATCCATGTCAACATCCTTTGTTGGATTTTATGCTTAATTGAGATTGATTTATTATAATAAAATATTTCACATTATATTGAATGTTTTATTATATGTTTGAACTTGGATGTGCTATTTTTATATAATTCATGGTTTATGGTTAAAATATTAGCATTTTGTATGCTAGTTTTAATAAGAATGTTTATGTTATGTTTCAACCTTTTTATATGAGGAATGCATTGGAATTAGTTTCTGATAGGCATAGCCTGCTATAGCCCCTTGATGCATCGATAGGTCTCATGAGACAAACTAGTGTATTGGCACAAGGCCTTGATAGAATATTTGTGTATAGTATTTTCACGAGGCCTTGACGTAGAGGTTAAGATGTCTGACATTATGCATTTCCTCATTATGAGATTAGTTATTGACTTTACATGTGATTATTTGACTAGTAGAATATCCATGATAATGTTTAAATGGAATTATTTGATTTATTATTTCTATATTATGCTGAAGATAATGTTTTAAAAGGCTTGTGTTTTAGTTTTGTACCTTTAATTAAAAGTTTATGATAATTTTTGATAGCTTCCACTATATTGTTTATCCTTACTGAGCATCTGATCTCACCCCTTTATTATGTTTTATTTTCCTAGGATTTCAAGAAGTGTTTTATTATTGATATTAAGGGTTAATCTAGGGGAATAATGGTGTTCTCAAAAGATTACCTACGCTCTGTTTTATGTTAGAAATTGTAATGTAAAGTTCATGTATGTAATATATTTTACAAGACTGCTAAATTGATAGGTCCTTTAGGATTTGATTCCTTGTAATCCTACCAATGTATTAAAATAATGAATTGGATCTGGGTTTCTGGGGTTGGGGCATTACATGGAGGACCTAATTGCACCTCATCTGAACCACTTCTAGACTTAGCTAAAAATGATTCAAACTTTCCTTTAATAATTTTTTTATCCAAGAAATAATACCCTCCACATGATAAATTATGAGGGTATACATTTTTCAATTGGATCTATTGATGATATTTCCAAGAGGTCTATTACATAAAAATTAGCTACAAAGTAATTAGGCAAATATATACTAATTTTTACAATATAAAATAATTATCATATCATAAACGATTAATCATGTCGACTAGAAAAAAATTTATTCTATGAATTTTTTATATAAAAAATCATACTTGAGGCATGGGTTTTAATTTTATTTCTTTTCAAAAACATAATTTTTTGTCAATTTTATTTTGAAAACCCTCCATCGCCATTAAGAAAAATTAATATTTTCTTAATTGGTTTCGTTTCTTCAAAATTGAATTTCATATGTAATTGAATAAATTAAATATTAATCATTTAAAATATATATTATCTGAAAAATGAGATAAAATAAATTAATTGATATTTTACCATTACAGCCTCCCAAAGATGATCTATCACTATCTTGTCAACAGACTTCCAATCGGGATATAAAATTCTAGTCCTACAACGACTCTACATGGTGATATAGCTGATAAATTACATTTCATTTAGGCCAATGACATTATTATTATCATCAAAACTAATATGCAACCGCTCATCTCCATGAACAAGTGACAATTTTCATAAATGTGTAATGCCACATTTACCAACTCAAGAAATCAATTTCTGAATAGTAAAAGGAGAAAACTCCACCGGTGTCATCATCAGTCCTACAATTATTGTTTTTAAATTAAAAGTTTTTTTTCATTAAATAATTATATTACTGAATATTTAATAATATGAAAAATGAAATATACCTTAGTACATCTTCCTCTATCTTTGTATATGTATCTATTATTGAAATAGGAAAATGTAATGAAATTTTTGTGTTCCTATATATTATTAGACAAAATAATAATTAGGATATAGGAAAACAGAAATATGTAAGTAAAAAAAGTGGCACACATGTGTAAGTTATAAAAAAATAATTATGTTATGATTATTAAAAAAAAATATGCAAGGTAAATTATTAAATATAAGCATTACTTATAAAATGATTGAAACATTTATAAATTTAATTATAAAATTTCAAAAAACTATTTTCATATGCATAAATTAAAACAAAATATAATAATGTATGTCAGGTATTTCAATGAAAAAATGTTTAACCATAATCGTGGAATATAAAATTTAACACAAAAAATCATATAAGTAGTCAAATATATATAATTAAACATCCAATAGTTATTAAAAAATACTATTTTTATACATGTAAATTTCAAAAAATAAATATAATGTAAATATTTACCAGGTTAATTAGGAGAGTAATTTATTATTTTTCTATACCCCTTCTGCATGATCATTTTATACTTCATGTACTATATCTATGTTGTAGTCATTTTTATCATGAAATCGCGTAATAGATGAATAAGCCTCATATAAATCAATGACATCATCATCATCCTCATCACCCAAATAGATTATTTTCCCATGAAAAACAACAGACCATTAATCATTTGATGTATTAATTACATAAAATATATTTTTTGCATGCATCACCATGATAAATGGTTCCTCATTGTAGAAAAATCTTTTCAATTCAACTAGTTTAAACCCATATTCGTCATGTTTCACACTACTATTACTAGAAACCCAATTAAAATTAAAAACAATGACTCAAAATTTAAGACAATAAATTTCCCATATGTATTCAAGAACTCCAAAATATGTCATTAAATTAGAATTTTATCTTTTTCACTCGAAAAATGAAGTGCTTTAGTGATGACCATTACACCATTATTTTGAACGGTACTCTTGTCATCCAGTTTTTTATGTAAAATGTATACCCATTAATATCAAAACCATATCATGTGTTCAGATTAATAGATGACCCCCCTTCTAACCATTTCAATGCTTTTTATGTAGATATATCTATGATGAATTTCTATTTAAACCATGAAACAAATTCCTTTGTATGCTCAATCATCATCCAATTTTTATTTCTTTTCAAATATCGTACCTTTAATACAGAAATATGTGATGATATATATGATTGAACCTTATCTGTGTTGTTTAAAATGTATAAATGTGCCTGCATCACTCCATCACATGGAATTAACTTCACCTTTAAGTCTCAAATCCCTCTACCTTCACTATTAACTATCATGTTAAGATATAGGGAGACTAATATGCTTCAATTTAGACAAATAATCAGTATATAACTCAATTACCTCTTCTGATACATATTTCTGAACACTACAGGCCTCCGTTCGATAAGTATTTTTAGCATATCCTTTCAAAATTTTCATATATCTTTCAAAAGGATACATCCGTCGTAAATAAATAGGCCCACATATTCTTATCTCATAAACCAAATTAATCACCAGATGAACCATTATATCAAAAAATATTGGTGGTAAATACATTTTTAGTTGAAAAATTATAAGATAAACTTCATTCTAAAACACATCTAAAAAAATTGGATCAACGAATTTACTGCAAAATGATTTGAAAAAATTACATAACCTGATGATAAAATTTTTGACAGCTGTCGGCAATATACCATGTAGTGCAGCTGGTAGAAGTTATTGCATCAATACATAAAAATCATGAGATTTCATACCTATTAATTTACAATCCTTTAATGAAACAAATTTTTTCACATTTGAAGAATATTCACTGGGTACTTTAATACCATAAGGACACTGACAAAAATTTTTCTTCTCAATCTTGCATAATGTGTAAGAAGTTGGTGGTAAATATGTTCTATTTCCTTTTATAATTGGAGCTAACTCCAAATGAATTCCCATTCATATCAAGTCCAATCTAGAATGAAATCCATCTTTTTTTTCTTTCCTTTTATGTTTAACAAAGTTCTAATTAAACCGTCACATCTGTTTTTCTCATCATGCATAAAATTAATGTTATTTTTTATCTCTATGAATCTTGAAAAAAGGTAGTTTTAAAAAGATAGACTGTTTCTTCTAGATATTTTTTTGAAGACTAGAACTCATTTTCTTTCCAAACTTTGAATCAATATTTTTCACCCTGTCATAATACTCTTCAACTGAAAATCTTTTTTGGGGAAGATTTTATTCCTGTAAACCGTTAAATTAATTTTTCAATCTATGATATGGATGATCAATTTTTAAAAATATTCGATGTCCCATGTACACTATCTTTATTCCATTTTTCAATTGATAATATGAAGTATATTATTCACAAATTGGACATGCTTTATGTCCCTTAACACTATAACCATATAATTTTTTATATGTAGGAAATACTTTTATACTAAACATTATCATAACACGCAAAATAAAATACTCTTTATTTTATGAATCTAAAACTTTAACATTCATCTCCTATAGAAGTTTCAAATCATCAATCAATGGTGAAAGACACACATCAATAACATTTCTTGACCATTTTAGTCTAAAAATCATTAATCTCATCATAATAATTATTTTATTCATACATATCTTTGGGGAAAAGTTTTAAACTACCAATAAAATAGGCCATGGACTATGTTGGATACTTAGGCTCCGATATGGATTCATTCCATCAGTACAGAATCCCATTATGAGATTTCTAAATTCACTTCCAAAATTAGTAAATTGTTTATCAAATCTCTTAAAATGTGGTGAATTAGCTGGGTGATGTAAGTTACTATTAGAGATACACACATTTGAATTCTATCTTAACCTTTTTGCATTAATTGAATTTGAAAATAGATGCTTCAAATGAGGAATTATTGTAAGGTACCAAATTGCTTTAGTAGAAGCTTTGATTCTGTTACCTAAGAATGAATCAGAGTTGAATTATTCTAATTATATTAAGTAATTATTGGATGGAATTATTAGAAAAGTACAAAATTGATTTAGCATGAGGTTAGATACCAGTACATGGGAATGAATATGGGTTGGATTTTTTATCCATTTTATACCGTGATGTCCAACATATAGGAAATTTTGATAAATATTAACATTCCTTCCTATACAATACAAAATCATTATGGAAATAATGTATCATTTTATATTCCATTCCCATTGGGCATAATATTTTATTCACCAAATAATTGGAATCTATAAGTTTATTGTGTTCTGGAAGTAGCTCTTTTAAAATCTCAAGCAAGTTAGAGAAACTTTTATCACTCCACCCATTTCGAGCTTCTAATTTAACTAATCTCAAAACTATTGATAACATAGAATATTTAGTGAAACTAGGGAATAATGGGTTCTCAGAATCTCCATACATTCATTCAACATTTTTTGTTTTTTTTATGGTTTCAACTCCTAAATCATGAATTAATTCTTCAATATGATACTTTGTCTCATTATGAATATTTTCATCAACATTAGATGTTGAATTATTAGTTCTTTAACCATACCAAATCCAACATGTACAATTAAGGCTAAAAACATAGAAAATGAGATGATTTGCGATTTCTCTATAATTTAACTTTATCATATTCAAACACTTCACACATGGATATAAAATCAAATCTATGTTTTGAATATTTCATTTAGAAAATTCCAAGAAATCATCAACTCCTTTTTCATATTTACCAGTGGGTTTTTATAAATTTATCCAATTATGATCCATTCAATACCTAAGATCGCAATATAAAAGGTGAATATATTAAAACATATAAATATTTATAAATATATATATAAATAGATAAGTTTTAAACATAAATACATACAATCAAAATGATTGGTGATCAGGTGGGAAATATAAACGATTATTAGAAATAAAATCAAAAATAAATTACTATAGATATATATATTTTTTAAATAAATAAATAAAAACTATGTTTGATGATATTAGTAAAGGAATAAGGATACTTTAATCAAGTTTAGATAGTTTTTTTAAACTTTTTTTAAAAACAATATGTATTAAGACAACAACTTTTACTAATATTATAACATATATGACTCTATATTTTCTTGATGTTTGTCATGATGATCCAAAATTATATAATTTGGTTAGAATCAAAAATTAAAAATATCATAACTACTAATTTTAACTAATATATATAAAATTAACAATCAAATTCATACAAACAAATTTATAATTGACAAACATACTTTAACAATGAAATTAAACAAAATTTAACAATCAAATTAAACAAATTTATAATTTACAATCAAATTAAATTTTTTTAACAAACTTTAATAATAAAATTAAACAAAATTTAACAATCAATTTAAAAAATAATGAATTTAAAAAAATTATAATTAACAATCAAATTAATTTTTTTTATTATTAACAATAAAATTTAAAAAAATTATAATTAATAATCCAATTAAACTTATTTATAATTAATAACCAAATTAATAAAAATTATAATATTAAACATATTTAAAAGTAAAAGAATTTATAATTAACAATTAAATTAAACCAATTTGTAATTAAAAAACTTAAATAATCAAATTAAGAAAAATCTAACAATCAATTTAAAAAAACTTTAACAATCAAATTAAATAAATTTATAATTAAAAATAAAATGCATACACGCAAATTTATAAATAACAACAAAACTAAACAAACTTTAACAAAAAATTTTATAATTAACAATCAAACGAATACAAATAAATGAAGCGATGACTCAAAATTACAACCAAATCATAAAGAATTTATCTTCAAAATTAAAAAAAATAACTTATAAAATTCAAAGTTCAACATTGGAAAATTGATCTGCAATTTCTCCCTCAAATTAGTTGGTTGGATCAACACAACAAGATCAAACAAAAACATTTTTAGAAACAAATAATCAAAAAGGACATACAGACAAAATCAAACCGCGATTGATCCTTGGCCAAAATAGGGTTTCTAGAGACCAAATACCTCCATATATTGTAAAAAGAAATAGATGGTGAAAGAATAAGGACTATTAATCCTAAAATATTGATTAAAATCAACAAAAAACAACTTAAATCATCACCAAGGTTTCTCATACAATAGTCAATGGCATCGTTTGTGGAGAGAAAAAGAGTTTCAAATACCCTAAATGAGGGTTTTGGGTATTGGGGTTATTTTTTAAAAGGTTTATGGTGTTAGTTTTTGTAAAAAACGACACCATTTTTTTATTTTTGGTGTCAGTTTTAGTAAAAAACGATGACAAAATTTAATGTTTTTGCATCATTTTTTTCAAAAATGACACAAAAACTAAAAAAAAAAAAATCAATTTTGGCATCGGTTTTGGACAAAACTAATGTGAAAAACTCTATGTAGACCTTTTTTTGCATCAGTTTGTAATAAAATGATGTTGTATATCTGAAATTGACGCCCCTATATCTACTAGTTAATATTAATATGAATTTAATGGATTTAGAAACTGAAATAAAATATAATGGTACGTTATAAGGAAGAAAGGGAACACACCTATTAATTGAAAGTATCTAAGGGAATGTTAATAGATTTATAAAAATAAATATGAACAAAGAGCCACATAATATTAGAAAGTAGTTTGATTTATACATATAGAAAAAAAGAAAAAAAGATAGTGTAATGTTATTAGATTAATGCAGAATAATATATAATGTGATAAATGATTTTTGAAAAAAATGATGTAGAATAATAGAATATTCGAGACCTAAAAAAATAATAAAGATAGAATCAAAATACCATGATTATAGAATATAATACACACAAAAATTGAAACAATTATTTTGCTGATTATGAAATTATGAATCAAATATTGTAATATATAGAATAAAAAGGTTCCAAATTATAAAATAAAAAAAATAATGTTGGGATTAATTATATAATGAAACGTGTATTGTATATAATACATACTATGTAGTAATTAAATAAATATTCTATATATTATAATTCAGATATTATAATTAGATTAATACATAGATTAATATACACATAGATAATAAATTACAAAAATTGAAATGAAAAATGTAGAGATTATAGAATGTAATACCCATAGAAATAATAGATGATAATTGAATTATTATAATACATTGATTATAATTCCGAATTTATCTCATTGTTATTATAGTTTTTGAGCAAGCATATAAAAAAAGATAATGTAGATTAATATACACCAAAAAAACATATTAAAAAAATAAAAAAATAATGATTATGATAGAAAAAAAACAATGTAGATTAATATTAAAAATTTTAAACAAATGTGAAAAAATATTTGGAATATGGATAGAACCATATAACAAAGAATCATAGAGATAAGAAAAATAAATTTATCTTTATAGGGATCTTGAGAGAACCTATCATGTAGAAGGAAGCCTGGGTTTGTAATAATTAGGGTCTCAAAATTATAATGGCATAATGGGATGTGTAAGGGAAGAGAAGCAGAACATAAATTGATGAACGAAGGAGGAGGGACTATAGAATGAATAACCATTCTTTTTTGCATGAGTGGTTTGTATATAACCTATTATGAAGGAGGAATTATAGATGCTAGAAATATGTGTGTCGGTCGACTGCAATCAGTGGGAAGGAAGATTCTAGGGTGGGTATATTTGGGGGAGCATGGGAATGAGGACCACAAGAATATGGAGAAGTGGAGCGGGGGGGAGAAGAGAGGGATTTAGGGATGGCGAGATGGGGAGGGAGATGGGGGAGCAGGGGGGAAAAATAGGGAGATAGGGATAGAGAATGTAGGGTTAGTGGAGAAAGGGAAAAAGCGAGGGGGAGAAGTGCAGTGAAGGAGTTGGCTTGTGGACCAGATCCACACACAATAAAATGAATAAAAAATGTTAGGGTAAAAATTAATTGTATAGACTTAATAAAAAACAAAAATTAACAAATATTCACTTATATTAAAGTAAGTATTTTATTTCTAAAAGATCCTTTGAGGTTATAATAATTTCAATTACAAATAAAGAAGAGAAGTCATTATTTAAGATGATTGCATAATTAAAAATAGAAACCAAAAATTAATAATATTAAAAAGGATTCAAGAAATACATTTTTAGCTCGAGCCAATAAACAAATCACACATAAGAAAAAACACAAGATTTAACATGTTTAGGTACCTTTGGGGGCTATATGCAAGACAAAAACACCACCCCACACACATTTTATTAAGCTCAAAGAAAGAAACACGTACAAGATAAGCAGTCTAGAATGAATAACATAAATTCAAAGGAATTTACAATGCTAGATAGGTTTAATATCCAATAGCCTGTATTACTTCTTACAAGAATATTTGAAGCATTCTTCTTTTTCTCAAACTCCATGGTGTTCACTAAGAGACTTCAAGACCAAGAATAGGTGGAAACACTTATTTTATGTGAAGGGAAGATGATGTTGTCCACAAAAAATAGAGCATTAACAACTTTGGCAGACAAAGAAAATACATAAATCTAATATTCTTTAAAAAACTGGATAAAGAAACACTAGGTATTTTCCACACTGAGAACCAGAGTAGAAACCAAGAAGTGAGAATCATTCCAATCTTCTAAGGACATGTCCATAAGGGGCATTAAATCTTATGAAAACTATGAAAACTATCACAATGGCCAAGCCAATCAGATTGTGCCACGAATCCCTGCAAAACAAAAAAGGAAAATCATGAAACAATATTTTAAAGGTAACATAAGGGTTAAAGAACACCCACATAAGGTAAAATCAGCATAAGGGTAAAACTAATGTGGTGTAAGAGTGCTAAACCCATTGCATAAAGGTACCAAGCCGGATCCTCAATATATAAGGGAAAACACATAAGAGTAACACTTGTGTAAAGGTAATGTCATGAACCAATCTAAGTACCCTGGTAACCCGATAACTGAGCTAGCCTAGACATAGCCCGAAGGGTGTTCTCAATCCTTACAGGTCGACAACTAGTACCTAGCATTATACAAAATGCAAGTGGGAATGAATTTTCCACAAAACTTAGCAGAAGAAAGACAAGCAAGTCAATATACATACAACGAAAACTCCACTGGGAGTAATATACCAGAAGTCAACAAGAAATTAAAGCCAAAAGTACTACAACCTAATTCCCAAAATAGGACAAAACAACCCAAGTCTCTAAGGAAAAAACTCACCACATCCAAGGTTCAATAGCTGTATCTACCTCTAAAAGATCATTCCCCCCTTCTCGAACCTCGAAGGAGATAATCTAAAAACATCTGAAGGTACAAGTAGGGTGTGATCTAAAAATCCTAGTAGGGTATCATAAAGGATTCCATATTAGATGAAAACAATATATTAACCAAAGGAATACTTTCAATTTTATAATAAATGGGTTTTACATTTTAAATCATATTTAAAAAAATCATGCTATACAATTAAAATGATGGAAAAATACTTTAAGAAAAGGATTTAAAAGTGATGGAATATTTCTAAAACAATATCTTAAATAAAAATTTTATATAAGATAGTTTATATAAATCTAGAAGGCATGTAAATAAATTCAACAACATTGGTATATATTTATATCTCAAATATAAAACAAGAGAGCAACATGGTCATATACCAAATAGGTAATAAAGTTCCCAACAATTGGACATCACACTCTCTAAGTGTTCACAACAATATGTGTATACACATGCACCTATGACACTGGATAAAGGAAACTCATCACCATCCAGTCAGGGATGTGACCCGCTGCATTTAGAGTGTGTGAAAATAACTCACAAACTACCTAAGTCTTGCATGCACTCTTACAAAATCAATGATGATAAATTAATTTTATGACTAATTAAAATAAAATTAAATACCATTCCCCTATTTCAAATTCTAATTTTCCATTTAAAACCAAAATAGGTTTTAATAAAAAATATGCATCTTTAACAAGATAAAACCATTCGGTTTCTATCAAAACCTTTTAATCCATTCTCACAAGTTTGAAATCAATTCAAAACCAATTCCATCAATTTCAAAATCCATTTAAAAAATTAAATTAAATAATTTAATTGAAATTTCTTCCATCAAATTTACAATTTAAATTAAAAAATTTTAAACAACCATTTTCCACACATGCTCCCCAATTCAAAGGAATTGGGGTTTTTTCCAATTTTCATGCCAAAACCATTTCAAATATTTGAATTAATAGGAATTAGGTTTTACCAAATAAATTGAAAGCAAGATTGAGAAATTTAATTTAAATTAACAATTGAAATAAATCAATCTATTCAAGGTTAATAATTTTGGCCAAACAGAACAAAACCACTTACCTTTCTTCTGAAAACCAACACTCGCATCAAAACCTGTCAACAAGAACAAAGTTGTAGAAGACCTCGAAACTCAACCTAGAAATGAGATACAATATTAAAAATCATATATCCATCAATTTCAATATTATACATTAAAATCCTAAAGGAGGAGAAAGAAAGAAAGATAAGAATGAAGAGAACGCTTACTCAGGAATCCTCACCGCAAGTGAAATGATGATTGAATGCTGAATGAAGAAACCCGAAAGGGTTGGAGGGATCCAATATCACCTGGGGAAGGTTTTTGGTCGATATAAACAAAACTAGAGAGGAGTGTAAAAGAATATCTCATCCATTCTTCCCGTTTAAAAATCACAGTCAGGGTATTACATGACGTGTAACTCCACTACACGTCATGAGATAGTTAAGTTTCATAACCTCTGAAAAACACATTGCTTTAAATTGAAAACCATTCATTAAATAACTCATGACATGTAAAGTCTATTCACAACATGTAACTCTTCATGGTGTGAATATTCTAATGACATGAACCTTCTCACGATATGTAGCTAGTGACTATTAAATGTTGTGTAACTTAGTTACATGACATATAACCCTTTGGTAGTCTATAAAAAAAGTTGGTTAAAGCTAAAGTCCAAAAAATCTCTAACTTCACCATTATAGGTATCCTCCCAATTTATTCTCATCCCTACCTAGTCAAAGAAAAATGAAAAACCATACAAAGTTTAAGGATGTACCTATCATATCGGTAATGGGATGTTACAACCTACCTATCATAAAAACTTTCTATCCCTAGAAAGCCTATAAAGAAGCTTCCATACCAAAAATTTGAGTCCACTACTCTCTTAAAAGTTCCTCATGTTCCTAAGTCTCATGATTATCAAATACATGCCGCCATAGCACATGAACCAAAGGTATCATCCTACCACAAAGTACCTTGGTCTCAGAATCAACCATCCTGACTATCTTCTTAGTCAAAGATAAGTTAGTTTCAATCTAAAGATCACTCTAACTCAAAATATGAGAAGGATCAGATAAATAATTTCTCGACTGTAATACATGGAATGCATTATGTATTGATGTCAACTATGGTGGAAGTGATAAATGGTATGAAACTTTCCCCACCTACTCAACAACCTCAAAAGTTCCCACAAAATGGGAAGCAAGCTTCCCTTACTTCCCAAGCCATTGATGACCCAACTGGGATGAAGCTTTCAAGAACACATGGTCACCAACTAATAATTACAAAGGTTTATAGTGATGATCGACATAAGAATTATATTGGATATATGCTGTCAACATTCTCTGATGAATTAACTGAATCTTTTCTGTCATCTCATGGAATAAACTTGGTCCAACCAAGGAACTTTCACCAATATCCAACCAACACAGTAGATATTTACAAGGTCATATTTATAAGGCCTCAAAAGGATCCATTATGATCATTGATTGGTAACTATTGTTATAAGAACACTCAATCAGCCCCAAATGATCATCCCTTTCCCCACTAAAGTTGATAAAACATGTATGGAGCATATCCTCTAGAATATATATAGATCTATCTATTTGTCCATCTAACTGTGAATGGTAGGCTGTGCTCAAATAGACCTGATATCTTAGTGCCTATTGAAGGCCTCTATAAAAGTAAGAAGTAAACCAATGATCCCTATCAAAGACTATTTCATATGGAACTTCCTGAAAATGGACAATATATTTACCAACTCCTCAAATTTGGCTATATCATGAATGGGTATGAAGTGAGCCGACTTGGTCAACCTGTCAATCACAACCCATATCACATTCTTCTTTCTCTAGGTACATGGAAACCAAACCAAAAAGTTCATAGATATTTCATTCCACTTCCAAGTAGGGACTGGGAGTGGATGAAGTAAACCTAAAGGTTTCTGATGTTCGACCTTAAACTACTGGAATGTATAACAATGAGAAACAAACTCAGAATTTCCCCATTCCATACATGGACACCAAAACTATTGATGCATTTCACAGAACATCTTAGTGCTTCCTAGGTGTACAACCCATTTTGAATTATGATAGTCCCCCATCATAGCCTTACTTGCTACTAACGACATAAAAAATTGATTTTGATAACATAGAACACCCTTTTGGAGAATGACCACTGGAAAAATATCTCCCCACCATAAATAGAGTCTATAATGCTACAAAATTCATCATCAAACTGTTGATCCTGAAGAATCATTTTAAGAAGATAGAAAGTCAACTGAATGCTAGCTAAAGAAACTTTAGGCCCTTTATCCTGGGATCCAATATATATCTGTACAAAGAGAGCCATCAAATTACACTCTTCCTAAGATTATTTCACTTCCTGGGTTGGAAGTTTCCTACTAAACGCATCTGTAATGTCATCCCCTTTATTTAGGGTGAATACGATTTCAAAGTCAAAATATTATAGGTACTCCACCCAACACTCCCAGTGAAGGTTAAAATATTTTTGAGAGAAGATATAACTCAGGATTTTGTGGTCTAAATACACAGTAAAATTTTCTCCATAAAGTTAATGCCACCAACTCTTAAGTGCATGAATCACAGTTCCAAGTTCATGGTCATGGGTAGGATAATTCTTCTCATGTGGCCTAAGTTGAAGAGATCAATAAGCAACTACATGATCTCCCTACCTAAGAATGAAACCCAATACTGAACCCAATGCATCATATAAGATCACATAGCCCTACCCAGCCTATGGAAGAGTTAAAACTGATGCAATAGTCAAAAGAAAATTTATCTCAACAAAATAATTATGACATTTATCATTCCAAGAAATACTCAACCCCTTCAGAGTTAGAGTATTAATTAGAGAATCCAACATTGATAATTCCTTCATGAACCAATGATAATATTCAGCTAAGCCTCAAAATCTTATAATCTCAAAGGCATTACATGGTTGATACCAAGTCATAACAACCTTCACATTCTTAGGATCAAATGATATAACTTGTTCATACACCACATTTCCCAAGAATTTCACTTCCTAAATCCCAAAATCAGACCTTGAAAGCTTTGAATAAATTCGGTGATTTCTCAATAGATCAAAACTATTCATAGATGATGCATATGATCCTCTTTAGACTTGGATTAAATGAGAATGTAATCAAAAAAGACTACCACAAAGGTATCTAGATACTCGTGGAAAATCATGTTCATCAAGGCCATGAAAGCTATAGGATAATTTGTTAGACCAAAGGGCATAAAAGGGAACTCATAATGGTCATACCTACTTTGAAAGTTAATTTTCTGAATGTTAGATTCTTTTATCCTCAACTGATGCTAACCAGATTGAAGGTCAATCTTTGAAAACCACTTAGCACCTTTAAACTGATCAAATAGATCATCAATCCATGAAAAAAATTACTTGTTATTTACCATAACTCTATTGAGATTTTTTTAGTAAACACACAAGTGAAGAGAACCATTAACATTCTTAGAGATGAGAATCAATGTCACCCAAGGTGACACACTCGGGTGTATAAATCCTTTCTAAAGAAGATCTTCCAACTTAATCTATTTAATTTCTGTTAGATCTATATAGTAAGATGGAATAGAAACTATTTGAGTACCAAGCATTAATTCAATGGAAAACTCAACCTCCTTTACTGGTCAAAAAACCAGAGAAATCAAAAGGGAACACATTGAGAAATTCGACAACAACTGGAGGGAGATCACCGCTCAAAGATTCCCACTCCAAATTAAAAGCAAAGAATGATATTACCCTCTCTAACTCCAAATAATAAGGTACGAACCTTCTTGACCTTGGGTCCCATTCCCCTTAAAATAAAAGAGACACCCCGATGGGTGTAGTAAGGTAGACCTATCACAGATAACAATCAATTTGGGATTTATTAGAAATGATCCAATCCATTCTGAAAGTGATGTCAAGAGGTTTCATGTCAAGGGAAAAAAATTCCAAGCTAGCTCGACATATGATAGAGAAAAGATACTGTAACACCCCAAGCTTCCACGGTACACTTCTCTTTGAATAATACAGTAGCGTGTGTTGTACGCAACTTCGAGTTCTAACACACACCACAACCAATCAAACTAGTCGTTATGAATAGTAATACCTACTTTTTGAAATTATATATATTTTATATTTCAAAATGGACTTCATTTTTGGATTCGGAATATCGAATTTAGCCTAGGGTGAAATTTTGGAACTTTTCGGATAACACTTATATTTTGATGAATAGTGAAAATTACTAAATTTTAATTAAAAACAACTTTTTTAATCGAAATAATTTATATTAATAAATTATTAATTTGAGTGGTTTTAAAGTATATTTAGAATATATTTTTACCATTTAATATAATTTTGGTCATTGTACATAATTTTACAATTAAACTGGACATAAACAAGTGTCAATCTTTTGGTAGTTATTATCTCTTAAAAACACGCTTTTTATTTTAACAACGGGAATTAATTTTAAATTAATTTCTGCCACTTCTGTGTTTTGAATTTGGAAAAATGGATTCCATATTTGGAATCAGGATTTTCATATTGTGTAAATAGGTAACTTTTATTTTTATACATTTTGAATAATTAATGTGGTAAATATTTTATTTACCATGGTTAAGGGTAAATCCGGTAAATAAGGGTTAAAAAATAATATTATAATAATACTAAATTACCCTAAAACGTGTTCTAACATTATTGGTGGATACATGTCCGACCATGGGCATCTTTGGGTCGATTTTGGGACCCCATGGAGCTACTTGTAGGTGATAGGGACACTTTATTTTAATTAAGTTAAAATAAGTACAAAAATGACATAAGCATATATCTTTTAGAAAAACAATTTTTACATAGGGTCATATATGTTGTATTTTCGACTATAAATATTCACTAGAAATCTAAAAATATTTCCAACATAAGGATATTTTATTTATAATTTTTATACATTAAATAATTTAGATTATTTATGACACAATGATGATGTAGTAATTACCATAATAGTGAAAAATTAAAATAATTGATATTATAAATACCCAAATAAATATAATTTGAGACTTTTATTGAATTAAACTAATTTTATAGGTTAATATGACATATTGGTATTTATTTAATTGACTTTGTTAGAAGTAATCATTCTTTTATGAGTTTCACAAAAATCAATTATTGAATAGTGTCAAAATTGACATAAAAGAGTTTTCAAAACAAATATTATATTATTAATTGATATTAAATTCCTAAAAATCAAAGGTTCGGCCAAGAGACTTATATCATGATAGGTGTATCATTAATGGACCACTTGGGGGTCGCTTGGATGTATATAGTAAGTTTATTAACCATATAATATAAAAATACAAAGAGACATTGTAAAAGTGAAACTAATTAACTTAGAGTTAATACTTAAAGATAAGGTTAATATAGTAACCCAAAACTGTCTAAATTCTATTGGTTGAATGGTTTTCGACCCATAACCACCTTAACATTTAAATAATCAACTTTGGAGCCATTATAAACCGAATATGAATTTATTATAAATTAATATTTCTAGCTTTTCCAAAGGTGCCCCTCACCACTCTTATAAAAGGGCACTCCCCCTTCTCATTACTTCACACCTTCAAAGACTTTTGGTTCGGCCAAACCCTGACTAAATACTCTCTAAACTTCCCTCAATACAACCTAGAGGTATTATTTTGATCAGAAAGCCAACCTAAGGATCCCTTTTGATCAAATCAAAAGGAAGAACCCGAAGAAGAGGTAATGATTTCACCACCCCTTTTCAAGTTCCTTTCTTCTTCCACTTCCTCTTCCTTTGTTGTTACCATTATAAAATAATAACTCCAATATAATATATATACTGTGATGTTATTATAAATATGGTACAACCATATTCAGTATTCTATCCATCCTTTAAATAACATGTCACCATACGTGCGTACGTACGACTTACCGTCTCCACGTCGTGGTGTAATTGTTATTCAATAAACTATTATTTGGATGGGTATAATAATGATGTGTAAATCATGTAAATAATAAATATAACATGATAATTATTATGTATATATGATATAACATCCAATTATATATTATTTTAATATCAAAAGAATGATATTTTCGCTCGTGCATACGTACGGATTACCGTCTCCACGACGCGGTGAGATTCATTTCCAAGTTCACCATTCATCGACGATTATAAAAATATATATTACTAATAAGTATGTAATATATGACATAGTAATTCTACTGGATATATATATATATATATATAAGGATTTATGTACTTACATATATCTTATTAACTTACTTCCGTTTAATGCTATATGAAAATGGAAACAGCGTTTATGCGTACGTACGGACTACCGTCTCCATAAACGGTGTTTTCCATTTCATATATATGTCTATTATACATATTTATATTATTAATATATATGATATATTTATCATGTTTTATATTCTGGAAGTATTTAAATCATGATCTAAGTGATACAACCAAGAGTGACAAGTTAAAACACGTACGATAAAGAAAGTGATTATTACCCGAAATGTTAACTTAACATGGAAATTATTATTAAATGGGTAATATAAAGTCATAAATGAATCATGTATGATATCATAAATATTAATATGGTTCTGGTATAATTTAATAACATACTACGATCTTCGTACAGGAGGTTAAACGTACCCTCGACTAAAGGAAAGTGCAAGGTAAGGGGTTTTCATCTCACTCCTAATTCCCGTGAGATTCATGCCATATTGCCACTATTACCTTTTGTGTGGTGTATGTACTGCCCATAATTATATTATTTGTGTAATACACTTTAATTTATGTGTATTTACATATTCATTGTATGATACCTCTTTCATGGGTGGTATATTTCTTAAGTTACCAAACTGGTAAGGGTTAATTTAACAATCTCTTTATTATCCGAGGTTGTTTTTAAATAAGTATCTACTAGGACATATTTATTATCCATGTACATGTTTTATGAAAGAGTTTTCAAAGGGATTATTTTAAGTAACTTTTTACTAAAACATCATTTCAAATGTTTTAAATATTTATTCTTCTAAATCTTTGTTATTAATGTCCATGTCTTCAAAATGGTTTTTAAGGATTTATTTATATGGACATGAATGTTTTTTTTAAAATGTTAATTCATTTAAAAAGTTTCAAAGTGGTATGGGACACTTTGATTCAAAAATGTCTTTAAATTAATTCTTTTCTAAATTGTGTGACTTTTAAATGTTTTCATGAAAAAGGGGTATTTCTCTCAAAGATTTTTACAAATCAATCTCTTCTATGTCAAAATCCTTTAATGGATTTTAAACTTGTTTTGAAGTTGATTTATCATGATACAAATCTTCCATATTGTGTTGAAGGTTTTGTGATATATTTGACTGTGGACATGTTATTTTTATACCATTCATGGTTTATGGGTAAAGTATTGACATTTCTCATGCTAGTTTTAATACAAATTTTTATGTTATATTTCATCCTCTTCTTAAGATGAATGTGTTGGACTAGTATGTTCCGGGTTGGGGACCGGTAAAAGTAAGCCCTCCGGGTTGGTGTCCGGTTATTAGAGGCACTCTGGGTTGGTGTATGGTTATTAGAGGCACTCCGGGTTGGTGTCTGGTTATTAGAGGCACTCTGGGATGGAGTCCGATTACAGAGGCTCTCCAGGTTGGGTTCCGGTTACAGTTATCCCTTAGGTGTTGGCACGAGGCCTTGACACAGAAATTAAAGTTCGACATCATGCATTCCATCATTATAAAAGTGGTTAGTGATATTGCATGTGATTATTCGATTAGTAGAATATCCATGTGAATAAATAAATGTCATTATTTCATTTTATTTCTGCCATATTATGCTGAAGTTCACTTTTAAAAGGATTTTTTTAGTTTTATACATTGCCTTAAATATTTATGCTTATTTATGAAAGTTACTGCTGTATTGCTTACCCTTACTGAGCATTTTATCTTACCCCTTTCTATGTTTTATTTTTCCCAGGATTCCAAGAAGTGTAATGTGATTGATATGCAGGGTTAAGCCAAGGGAATAATGGCGTTCATAAAGATTATTTATGTTGTTTTGTACATCATAAAGTGAAAATGTAACATTCATGTATGCGATCTATTTTTCCAAGACTACTAAACTGATCGGTCCTTCGGGACTTGATTCCTTGTAATCATGTCAATGTATTAAAATAATGCACCGACTCTGGGTAACTGGGGTTGGGGCGTTACAGTTGGTATCAGAGGAAGTTTATCAATAACCTTGGAAACTAGATTTAGATAAACTCTGATTAGAGCACATATCCCTAAGATAGACTTTGAGGATTAGTATAGAAGAACTTCCTAGAATTTTGGTATTGTAGAGATTTTGTGAGTTTTCTGAGCAATACATCCCTGTCAGGATACGAGCAGGTAGAGGCGGCTCTGGCACAGATGTACCTAGGGGTAAAACCCGAAAACACCGCTTTGAGCTAGACTCGAACGGGAACTGGTGCACGACAACGAGCCTTGCTGCACTCTTGGTTACGACAATCCTGGGGGATATGCTTAGGATAATTCTCATTTTCATTACAAACCATTATTAAGGGCTTATGAGTATATACTTACTCAAAGAAAACATTTTTATGATTATGGATTATATCTATAAACTGTTCAATTTATGTTATGTATTTTAAAAGTTTGGTAATTATTCATTGCAATTCATAAACTGAACTAGTTTATGCTATTGTATAGAAATGGCGCCCAGTAGAAGGAATGTGAACTCCCGTAATACGTATGATCCAAAGAGTAAGAAGGATCATATCTTTCATGGTCCTATGCTAGAATTTATAAGGGAAATAGTTTCCCACGTATTATCATCATATGAAGAAATAATATCATGTGTTGATAAGATAAGTAGAGAATTCTCGGAGTCCTATGTCTTTGAAGGGAAGCAAGAGAAGAAAAGGATGGAAGAGAGAAATATGGGTAAAAGGAAGAGGGAAAATAAGAATTTTCCCATATGTGATAACTGTGGGAAGAAACACCCTGGAACTTGCCTGAAAGGAATGAGAGTTTGTTATATGTGTGGAGGAAAAGGGCACAAAGTACGTGACTGCAAGGTTAAGAAAATGGTTTCAAATGTACAATGCTTCATTTTCAAGGATTTTGGACACTACGCGAACTAATGTCCCAGTCATCAGACTATGCCACAAATGATGCTATTGGATAATAATCAAGTTATGATACTACCACAGACGAAGAGGAATGACTAGTGTTCTTATGTTGTCATTTTAGAATTATTTCATTTAAGTGTTGTATCAATGATGTTCTGGAAATAAATAAGGATTTTACTGCAGTACTATTTAATTAAGGATTTGAGATTTTATGGTACTAAGAAAAGTGACTCCACAACGAGTTATTTTTTTTTGGAAATTACATGGTTGAAGGAAAGATAAACCTTAATATGGTCCTAATATTGAGGTAGTGATTTTGGAATAAGAGATGGTTGATTTTGGTAATTCAAGATGTTGCGGTGTTTTAAAAGAATATATGAGGAAGGCATTCACATGTTATTACCTGGAAAAAAGGATCCTCATTATGTTTAACTTCCTTGTAAATTTTGGACTGTGAGTTTGGATAATATTATTTTGGATAAGTCTAATGGTTGGAATGGATTAAGTTTGAAAGGTTAGTTTTTTGGATATTTATAAAAGGACAACACGCAGACCGTGTGACGACTCGTCGTGTTAGACAAAGCTATGGGAATCGAATCCACAACCATAGTGAAATTGGGATTTATCACCTACCATTGTGCTACATGATGTTCCTGGATGGTATAATGTAGTTTCTTTACATAAAGGGTCTGATATGTGAAATATAAATTCATTATATTTGGAACCCTATACGATTAGGATAAATAGAGTATTTTTTAGTTGTTTTATGTTTTGGGGTGAAAGATGAGTTTTTGGAAGAAATTTATTAATGGATAAAACTCTAATTATAAAGTAAGTATATATCTTTATGATCTTAGCCAATATCATAAATAAATTCCTCAACATTAAGAAAAGGAACTTAGAACAAAAATGTTGTCCTAGATGGTACCTTAGATCATCACTAATTTATGGCTTTGGTATTGTTGGCCTTTTCATAGCCATGTTCTCTACCACTCTCCATCAGATAATTGATGGTTAGATTTCTCTTCCATATCCATATTTCCCTACATGGAACCCTAGTATGTGTTATTTTCGGTAATCTTTATACTTTAAACTCTTTATTTTAAATAGAGGCCTCATTAATACATTTTTTGATGTGGGATTTAAACTAAGATATTTTTAAATGTCAAAAATGTGTTATCCTAATACCTTATGTTTTGTTGAACCGATGGTATTTTAAATCATCATAGATTGATGAATTTAAGGACCTCAATTTTAAACTTGTTTGTGATTGATGACCTCAATCACTACCTATAAATATTTACATTTTTCCTCCAGTTATATGTCTATAATTTCCACCAATGTCCTCCTAATCGAGATCATAATTTTTTGGTGAACCTTTCATTTCTCTTTTCATCTTGTTAAGACTAAAATTTTATTAACCAAATTTCCGATGTGGGTTTTTTCCACAAATATATTTTCTATTTTCAACCTTTATTTTCAAAGAACAATATCAAATTGCGAGGACGCAATTTTTTGAAGGAGGGGAGAATGTAACACCCCGAGCTTCCATGGTACGATTCTCTTTGAATAATACAATAGCGTGTGTTGTACGCAACGTCGAGTTCTAACACACACCACAACCAATCAAACTAGCCGTTATGAATAGTAATACCTATTTTTTAAAATTATATATATTTTATATTTCAAAATGGACTTCATTTTTGGATTCAGAATATTGAATTTATCCTAGGGTGAAATTTTGGAACTTTTCGGATAACACTTATATTTTGATGAATAGTGAAAATTACTAAATTTTAATTAAAAACAACTTTTTTAATCGAAATAATTTATATTAATAAATTATTAATTTGAGTGGTTTTAAAGTATATTTAGAATATATTTTTACCATTTAATATAATTTTGGTCATTGTACATAATTTTACAATTAAACTGGACATAAACAAGTGTCAATCTTTTGATAGTTATTATCTCTTAAAAACACGCTCTTTGTTTTAACAACGAGAATTAATTTTAAATTAATTTCTGCCACTTCTGTGTTTTGAATTTGGAAAAATAGATTCCATATTTGGAATCAGGATGTTCATATTGTGTAAATAGGTAACTTTTATTTTTAGACATTTTGAATAATTACTGTGGTAAATATTTTATTTACCATGGTTAAGGGTAAATCTGGTAAACAAGGGTTAAAAAATAATATTATAATAATACTAAATTATGCTAAAACGTGTCCTAACCATATTGGTGGATACATGTCCGACCATGGATATCTTTGGGTCAATTTTGGGACCCCATGGAGCCACTTGTAGGTGACAGGGACACTTTATTTTAATTAAGTTAAAATAAGTACAAAAATGACATAAAAATATATCTTTTAGAAAAACAATTTTTACATAGGGTTATATATGTTGGATTTTCGACTATAAATATTAATTATAAATCTAAAAAGATTTACAACATAAGGATATTTTATTTATAATTTTTAGACATTAAATAATTTAGTTTATTTATGACACAATGATGATGTAGTAATTACCATAATAGTAAAAAATTAAAATAATTGATATTATAAATATCCAAATAAATATAATTTGAGACTTTTATTGAATTAAACTAATTTTATAGGTTAATATGACATATTAGGATTTATTTAATTGACTTTTTTAGGAGTAATCATTCTGTTATGAGTTTTACAAAAATCAATTATTGAATAGTGTCAAAATTGACATAAAAGAGTTTTTAAAACAAATATTATATTATTAATTGATATTAAATTCCTAAAAATCTAATGTTATGCCAAGAGACTTATATCATGATAGGTGTATCATTAATGGACCACTTGAGTGTCTCTTGGATGTATATAGTAAGTTTATTAACCATATAATATAAAAATACAAAGAGACATTGTAAAAGTGAAACTAATTAACTTAGAGTTAATACTTAAAGATAAGGTTAATATAGTAACCCAAACCTGTCTAAATTCTATTGGTTGAATGGTTTTCGACCCATACCCACCTTAAAATTTAAATAATCAACTTTGGAGCCATTAGAAACCGAATATGAATTTATTATAAATTAATATTTCTACCTTTTCCAAAGGTGCCCCTCACCCCTCTTATAAAAGGGCACTCCCCCTTCTCATTACTTCACACCTTCAAAGCCTTTTGGTTCGGACAACCCCTACCCAAATACTCTCTAAACTTCCCTCCCTACAACCTAGAGGTATTATTTTGATCAGAAAGCCAACCTAAGGATCCATTTTGATCAAATCAAAAGGAAGAACCCGAAGAAGAGGTAATGATTTCACCACCCTTTTTCAAGTTCCTTTCTTCTTCCACTTCCTCTTCCTTTGTTGTTACCATTCTAAAATAATAACTCCAGTATAATATATATACTGTGATGTTATTATAAATATGGTACAACCATATTCAGTATTCTATCCATCCTTTGAATAACATGTCACCATACGTGCGTACGTACGGCTTACCGTCTCCACGTCGTGGTGCAATTGTTATTCAATAAACTATTATTTGGATGGGTATAATAATGATGTGTAAATCATGTAAATAATAAATATAACATGATAATGATTCTGTATATATGATATACCATCCAATTATATATTATTTTAATATCAAAATAATGATATTTTCGCTCGTGCATACGTACGGATTACCGTCTCCACGACGCGATGAGATTCATTTCCAAGTTCACCATTCATCGACGATTATAAAAATATATATTACTAATAAGTATGTAATATATGAAATAGTAATTCTACTGGATATGTATATATATATATATATATATATATAAGGATTTATGTACTTACATATATCTTATTCACTTACTTCCGTTCAATACTATATGAAAACAGAAACAACGTTTATGCGTACGTACGGACTACCGTCTCCATAAACGGTGTTTTCCATTTCATATATATGTCTATTATAAATATTTATATTCTTAATATACATGATATATTTATCATGTTTTATATTCTGGAAGTATTTAAATCATGATCTAAGTGATACAACCAAGAGTGACAAGTTAAAACACGTATGATAAAGAAAGTGATTATTACCCGAAATGTTAACTTAACATGGAAATTATTATTAAATGGGTAATATAAAGTCATAAATGAATCATGTATGATATCATAAATATTAATATGGTTCTGGTATAATTTAATAACATACTACGATCTTCTTACAAGAGGTTAAACGTACCCTCGACTAAAGGAAAGTGCAAGGTAAGGGGTTTTCATCTCACTCCTAATTCCCGTGAGATTCATGCCATATTGCCACTATTAACTTTTGTGTGGTGTATGTACTGCCCATAATTATATTCTTTGTGTAATACACTTTAATTTATGTGTATTTACAAATTCATTGTACGATACCTCTTTAATGGGTTGTATGTTTCGTAAGTTACCAAACTGGTAAGGGTTAATTTAACAATCTCTTTATTATCTGAGGTTGTTTTTACATAAGTATCTACTAGGACATATTTATTATCCATGTACATGTTTTATGAAAGAGTTTTCAAAGGGATTATTTTAAGGTACTTTTTACTAAAACATCATTTCAAATGTTTTAAATATTTATTCTTCTAAATCTTTCTTATTAATGTCCATGTCTTCAAAATGGTTTTTAAGGATTTATTTATATGGACATGAATGTTTTTTTTAAAATGTTAATTATTTTCAAAAGTTTCAAAGTGGTATGGGACACTTTGATTCAAAAATGTATTTAAATGACTTCTTTTCTAAATTGTGTGACTTTTAAATGTTTTCATGAAAAAGGGGTATTTCTCTCAAAGAGTTTTACAAATCAATCTCTTCTATGTAAAAATCCTTTAATGGATTTTAAACTTGTTTTGAAGTTGATTTATCATGATACAAATCTCTCATATTGTGTTGAAGGTTTTGTGATATATTTGACTGTGGACATGTTATTTTTATACCATTCATGGTTTATGGTTAAAGTATTGACATTTCTCATGCTAGTTTTAATACAAATTTTTATGTTATATTGCATCCTCTTCCTAAGATGAATGTGTTGGACTAGTATGTTCCGGGTTGGGGACCGGTAAAAGTAAGCCCTCCGGGTTGGTGTCCGGTTATTAGAGGCACTCCGGGTTGGTGTCCGGTTATTAGAGGCACTCTGGGTTGGTGTCCGGTTATTAGAGGCACTCTGGGATGGAGTCCGGTTACAGAGGCTCTCCGGGTTTGGTTCCGGTTACAGTTATCCCTTAGGTCTTGGAACGAGGCCTCGACATAGAAATTAAAGTTCGGCATCATGCATTCCATCATTATAAAAGTGGTTAGTGATATTGCATGTGATTATTCGATTAGTATAATGTCCATGTGAATAAGTAAATGGCATTATTTCATTTTATTTCTGCCATATTATGCTGAAGTTCAATTTTAAAAGGCTTTTGTTTTAGTTTTATACATTTCCTTAAATGTTTATGCTTATTTATGAAAGTTACCGCTGTATTGCTTACCCTTACTGAGCATTTGAGCTCACCCCTTTCTATGTTTTATTTTTCCCAGGATTCCAGGAAGTGTAATGTGATTGATATGCAGGGTTAAGCGAAGGGAATAATGGCGTTCATAAAGATTATTTATGTTGTTTTGTATGTTATAAAGTGAAAATGTAACATTCATGTATGCGATCTATTTTTCCAAGACTACTAAACTGATCGGTCCTTCAGGACTTGATTCCTTGTAATCATGCCAATTTATTAAAATAATGCACCGACTCTGGGTAACTGGGGTCAGAGCGTTACAGATACAAGCAGGACTACAAAGACCCTGCTCTCTCTTCGTTTCAAGGGGTTTAGTAATATACATTACACAAGATAAAAGTTCCATAATAAGATTTAGTAGATTAAAAATATGGGTTGAAATAAATGAATGAGATGCACTGGTATCAAATAGAGCAATCCTTAATGATGAAGCTATAGTAATGGTACCTCTCATAGTAGTTGGACCCATATCCGCTTCCTCTAGATACTCTTACACTGTATAAAGTAGCTTCATTCTAGATACTTATGGATATAATCCTTTTATACATAAATCATATGATTTATCTACAATTTTATGATCATTTTATGATCCTGTTCCACTATGCAAAGTATAAAAGATATGGAAGAATCTCTATAAGTGTCTTGAATGCCCACATGAGCTATAGTCCTTGGGTGTCACAGAGAAAAATCTCTTAGAATGTCTTGGATTTACACAATAATAGTAAGTCAAAGGACTTCCTCCTAGAATTTTAGGAGGTTTGAAAAAAACATTTCATCGAGAACTACCATGAGAATCATCATTCTTCCAATTTCCCTTGAAGGAACTGACACTGCTAATGGGAGAAAAAGAAACTCCTGTCAACCTTGACTTTCTATCTAGGTCCATCTCAACCATCATCTCCCTATATAATACATCAGTATAAGTGGAGAAATTCAAAAAAAAAACCTGATAATGGATATCTAATCAAATTCCCAACTCAAATCATCAAGCCTTCATCCTCTCATTATATTCAATCTCAAGTTAAAACTGCACAAGATCAAAAAAGTGATTTGAATACTCATCCATGGTTCTGTCGGCCTTCTTAAGCTAGAAAAACTTCACATCCTTGGCCAACACCATTGACTCTAGATAGAACTGGTTGATGAAAATAACCTTTAAGTCTTTCCATGCTAAGTCCTCATGTTTATTTTCCATCACCATCATATCCCACCATCTCCTACTCGGTCCTTCCAGCATGAAGGTGGAACATTTCACCTTGATATCTTCCTGTATCTCTAAGAACTCAAATAGACATTATACCCTTCCTGACCATTCCTCAGCATGTTTAGGATCAATGAATCCTTAAAAAACTAGTTGATTTTATTGAAGGAACTCTTGATAATGATTTTGAAGAACACACCCTTGAGGTTCCACAGCTAGATCCTAAACAAGGACTGGAGGTGGTGCCTGTCCCAGAGCTTGGAAAGTGCACACAATCACCTCAACTAGATTCAGGTCCACTAGAGGATTCACTTGCTATAGTTCAGTAGAAGATTCCTGCTGAATCTGATTCTCACATATTCTCGAAGGCATGATGCTACACAACATAATCATACAAAAAAAAAAAAGAAATCAAATTAACACTCAAATTGAGAAACAAGGGAAACAAGATCCTGACTGATAGAACAAATAAGATTTGGAATTCACTCTATCCAAATCAAAATTGGGAAAATTCTAGAACTAATCCACAAGATGTATTTCTCTAACTACCCCTGATGACTTAAGGTTCATTTAGGTGAGATATGTCCAAGCACTCAATCAAAACTACCTCATAAGTCTCTTTAATAAATCAAAAATTCATACTGACTTTAATACAAAATATGAATAGTCTCCTCTGATACCATTTTGTCACGAACCAACCTGGGCACCCTGGTAACCCAATAAAATATCTAGGCCACACATATCCCAAATGATGTTCTCAATCCCCATGGGTTAGTTACCAGCATCTGACATCATACAACATGTAAGTGGGAACAAATTTTCCACAAAACATAGTGGAAATAAGACAATTAGGTCAATATGCATACAAAAGAAACTCCACTGGGAGTAATGTACCAGAATTCAACAAGGAATTAAAACCCAAAGTACTAAAACCCATGTCTCAAAATAGGGGAAAACAATCCAAGTCCCTGAGGACACAACTCACCACATCAAAGGATCAACAACTGGATCCACCTCTAAAAGAGCCTTTCCCCTTTCTCGAACCTAGATGGATATAATCTACAAACACCTGAAGGCAAAAGTAGGGCATGAACTAAAAATTCTAGTAGGGTATCACCAAGGATTTGATATTATATGAAAAAAATAGATTAAACCAAACAATTATTTCAATTTTAGAATAAATAGGTTTTTCATTTTAAATCTTTTTTAAACAAATCATGCTATACATTTCAAATGATGGAAAAATAAATTAAGCAATAACTTTACAAGTTATGTAATATTTCTAAAACAGTGGATTAAATAAAAAATTTATATAAAATAGTTTATATAAATACATAAGGCATGTAAATCAGTTAAACAATATTAACATATATTTGTATCCCAAATATAAAACAATCAAACAACATGGTCATCTGCCAAATAGGTATGAACGTTTTAGGATATAGGACTCCACACTCTCTAAGTGATCAAGTAAATATGTGTATACACACATCTCTCTAACACTAGAAAAAGAAGACTCATCACCATCCCATAAGGGATGTGACCTGCTATATTTATGTTTTAGAACATTGTATAAGCATAGAGTGTATCCAAATAACTCACAAACTACCCAAGGCTTGAATGTGATCTTACACAACCATTGATTGGAAATTTATTTTAATACTGCTTAAAATAAAATTAAATCCCATTCCCCTATTTCAAATTCCAATTTTCCATTTAAAACCAAAACACGTTTTAATAAAAAACACACCTCTTTAACAAGATAAAACCACTGAGTTTCTATAAAAACTTTTTAAACCACTCTCACAAGTTTGAAATCAATTCAAAACTAATTCCATAAATTTTAAAATCCATTTATATAATTAAATTCAACAATTTAATTAAAATTTCTACTATCAAATTTTCAATTTAAACTAAACAATTTAAATCAACCAATTTTCGAAAACGCTCCCCAATTCAAATGAATTGGGGTTTTTCTCAATTTTCATGCCAAAACCATTTCAAATATCCAAATTTATTGGAATTGGGTTTTATCAAATCAATTGAAATAAAGTTTGAGAAATTGAATTTAAATCAACAATTGAAATAAATCAAGCAATTCAAGGTTAATAAATTTGTCCAAATGGAATGGAACCGCCTACCTTTATCCCAAAAACCAACACTCACAACAGAACCTGTTAATGTGAACGAAGGTGTAGAAGACCTCAAAACTCAACCTAGAAAGGAGATACAACCATAAAGATCATAGATACATCAATTTCAAGATGATCCATCAAAAACCAAGGAGGATAAATTGAGAAAGATGAAGAATGAAGAGAATGCTTACCCAGGAATCCACACCGCAAGTGCAATGATGATCGAATGCCGAAAAAAGTAACAAAGAAGGGTTGGAGGGATCAAAGATCACTTGTAAAAGGATTTGGGTCAAGAGAAATGAAAATGGTGAGGAGGGAAAAATAAGATCTCAGCCGTGCTGCCCAATTAAAAACCATAATAAGGGTATTACATGACGTGTAATCCCACTACACATCGCGAAATAGTTAATTTTCATAACCAATGAAAAACATGCCGCTTTAAATTTTAAAACTTTCATTAAATAACTCATGATGTGTAAAGTCTAGTCATGACATGTAACCTTTCATGGCATGAATATTCTCATAACATGAACCTTCTCATGGTATGAACCTAGTGACCATTACACATATTCTAACCTAGTTTAAAATATTATAACCCTCTAGAAACCTATAGAAAAATTCGGTTAAAGATGAGAGTCCAAAAAAGATATGACTCCACAAATATAGATATCCTCCCAATTCATTCTCAACCCTACCCAATCAATGAAAAAGGAAAAACCATGAAAAGGTTAAAGATGTACCTTTAATATCAGTAATGAGATGTTACAAGTAAACCTGTAAGGGTAACAACCACATAAGGGTACTAACCTACATAAGGGTACACATGTAAGGGTAGAATCATGCATAAGGACACTGATGTAAAGGTATCACCCCATGTAAGGGTAATTATGTAATGGTCAGACTTGCATAAGGTAAGTTACATTAAAGTTTCATCTGTATGTCAGGGTAACCACGTAAGGGTAGCACCCCACACAAAGGAAACCACGTAATGGTAAACCTTACGTAAGGGTACTTATGTAAGGGTAACTAAAATCCACATAAAGGTAAGGTATATCCACATAAGGGTACCCAAACCTACTTAAATGTAAAGAAAATGTTACATAATGGTAAACCTTAAAATCTAGAAATATAGATTGAGTATAAAAATAAAATGTATGTTAAAATTCACAATTGAATGCATTTAGAAACAAAATTTAAATGAAAGAAACAATTAAGAAGAAAAATTCAAAATAAAAACACCATAAATTCACAAATCTCTAGCATTATCATTTGAAATTGGTGATGTTCTTTTACTCATTTTAATTGAATAGTAAATAAATTCATTTTATCTAAAAAAACTTGAATTTTGATAAAACAACAACTTTAATCAAAATATCAACAATGTTATTATCAGTATGTGTCTTTGTGAGACATACAGTTCCAAAATCAATGAAATATATAATAAAATTCATCTTAATGTATGTGTGTTTGGATTTACCATGAAAAACTAAAATTTTGAATAAATGAAAATCTGATTAACTATCACAATAATATGAAATTACAAGATTTTGTAAATCAAGTTCAGAAACAAAATCCTTCAAGCATAAAGACTCCTTGAAAGCCTCATTCAAGGAAATATACTCATCTTTTCTGGCTTAAAGAGCATCCATATATTGAATGTTTCATTTACAAGATATGGGTCCTCCATAAGTAGCGAAGACATATCTGGTGAGTAAATTTCTGTTATCCACATTACCTACATAATCAACATCCAGATATCTAACAATTAGTTCATCATTATTTATATTTCTACCAAAACACAAAGACATGATAAAAATATATGAAACATAACTAAGTAACCATTTTAGGGCCTACCAATGAGTTTTTCCTGGATTGGCCATGAATATATTGGGAGTGAAAACTAAAAAAGATATTTTAGGCCTAGTGAAATCATAGAGAACATTATCTACCAACAATGTTGGTATAAGTTATTTTTTTACATATATTCAATATCTACAGAAGAAGTAGGGGATATTGGATTTGGGGACCTAGAACTGAATTTCTTAGTACTTGATTACATATTTTCAATATTAATTAATTTTCTTATCACATCATGATCATTCCTTTTCATGAATCTTGTATGTGATAATGTTCTAAGAATGTATGTCCCACTGAAAGATTATACTAGTTCCCTATTATGATGAGAACCTATAAGTTCCACAAAATCATTCTTGAATATATGTTCTATGGCTGGATGATATTGTATAATGGAATATAATAAATATAATCTATCGAGGGTAAGAGGCTCATAAGATATCGAGACACATTTTCATAGTGTTTTCCTTTGGTAATCTCTAAGACAAGAGATTATGAGAATAGATCCATCAATAGGAAATCCATATTTCCATGCATCATTGGATTTTCCTTTATATAGACGTGTGCATTGATCCTTATACTTTAACATAATCATTAATGGATATCATGACTCTCATAATTTGATGTATTGATGAAAAATGTGATGAAATATGATAACAGTGAGTTAGAATATGTTGGGTGTATCACGAGTGATATTAAATTAATGGATAATGAAATAAAGGATTTATCCCTTCCATCTCTTTTTGAAAGTTGATTCTCAAGACCTTTAATGAGAATTTAATTTCCTACATAAATCCATGTCCATGGTGTTTGGTGGTAAATTACATTTCTAGAAAGGAAAATAAATAGACACTAAGCATATAGGTTGATGGAACCGACATGCAACCTTCTTGATTTGAGATATGGAGTTAAGTAAATTATATTACATGGTAAGCATTCATAAGAGGTTGGATGTTTTTGTGACATTAACTTCTTTCTCTATGGGTACATTGACATGTTGATAGATACTAACATTGGAATTTAGCTGGTTATTTAAAATGTCGCAGAAAGAGGCCTAGAGAGTCACATACTTAGTGTATCTATAATCTTAATTAAATTCAAGCAAGGAATTTAACAATTTAGAATAAATAAGATTTATTTGGTTTGTCTGATTTCTATAGTTTAATCACAATTTATTCAAAATAATAAGTGAGTTAAATAATAATAATAAATATTTATTTGCATGTTTGATGAATATAATATTTATTATATTTATCATCGAATAATGAAGTGACATTTATTTATTAAATAATCATTATTCAAGGATTGGTAAATGTCAATGAAGGAAATCAGACCAAGATTAATGGTCCAATTAGAAATGGTATAAATGATATTTATTTATATTCTTAATATGTTTCACGTTTCAATCAATTAATAACAATAATTATATTATTATCAGACATGTGGTTAACTAAGAATTGTTAAGTATGTAAAGGTCTTGTTTGTGACTTTCCAACCCTAAACCTACCATAATAAATATATAATTATAACTCTTTTCTAACTTACTTTTGGTGTGTAAAATAGATAGAGAGAGAATATCTCAATCCCTAGAGATAAATATAGAGATCTATAATGTAGTCTCGCTTCCTCCTCTATTAAGCCTATGAGAGTGAATCAAGAGTTATTTCCCCTTTAAGAAGAAATTATCTATGATCAACCTTGAACAACACAAGCAATCAAGATCAGTCGTACTTTAACTTAAAAATTCTACAATAACATTCAAAGATTGTGGTGTATGTGTGGATAAATACTAGTGGGATTATGCGCTTGTATCCTATAGTGTAATGATGATACGATAAGATCTAGTTAACTAGGTCTTAAAAAAAGTGGAATTACAAGTTGAGGTAATTTTATATCTTCTTATAAATTAATTATAAATTACATGTGAAGATACTCCTCTTCTAGTTCTAAAATTTTAATCTATTCAAGTAAACATTTTTTATTGGACATGCCATTTCAATCATGCGTAACAATGATTACATGTAAATTAATACTAAAAGGTAAGTTTGTGCCATTAAAGGATGCTTCCGCTGTGCCCAAAATCTATAAGTGGTATCAGAGGGGTCACTTGTTTAATTTATAATTATTTATTATTCCTCGATTGGTTGCATGAGTTTGTATTTTATTTTACTTTCTTAGATTAATTTTAATATATGAACATCATTGCATCTTCCCTTTCACCATCCTCGATAACATAACCAGTAATCAATTAATGATTAAAAATGAAGAAGTATTCTATTCATACCATTTGTAGGTGCTAAAATCTCAACCTGGACAAAAAGGATCACATGACACGTGTTTCCTACATATACACTGTGTATTTTTATTCTCATGTATGGATATCTTGATAAAGTTGCATAAATATGAGGTAATCGGATTGAAGATTCAACAAAAAATGGATCGACATCTATATCCATACATACTGACACACATCTTGAAGATCTGCACACCTTGTAACCACTGTATATGAATTTTAGTCCATTTTTTCTCATGGATGAGAACATGGGGTGTCCCAAAATTCCATGTATCAGATACACGAAACATATAATAATGAGAAGTAAAATTACAAGGACACACTCTGTGTACCTTGAACTCATCTATGGTAGGAAACATGCCCAGTCCCAAGGCATGTGCTGTAGACACTGGTAGAGGATAGTACACACCATGTACTATTTTACTCAACACGTAGTCTTTTATAGAGAGTGTGCCCAATTTTTCATGGATAAAAATTAAGTATATAATATAACCTATTTACATGTGTTATGTGTGTAATTTATTTGAAAATTTACATTTCATATCATATGATTTATAATTTTATGCTAAATCTATCCCATGTTAAAATTTTGGATAAGTACACGAAGTTGCATCAAAGTAAACTTTTTCACTTCATTAATTTTAAATGAAATTAGCTTTTCTTAAAATTATACATGATAGAGAGTTAAGAATGATTATATGGAATTAAGAAAAATTTAATTAATTTTATTAATTCATGGAGAATTATCTTAATTAAATAACTAATCAAAGTAATTGATAACAAGATAGCAAATTCATTCTCATTGTAAGTTGTGTGGATGATCACAAGATTAGACTATCCCTTTGTATGTGATTGGTTTCTTTTTAATTTATTTTAATTAAATTAAAAATGGATTTCATGTCATCCCATCCCCCTTATTATGGAAGTACCCACATTCCCATGGTTTATTTTATGTAAACCCCTTTATCCAATCCATTAGAACCCCTCACCTATTTGTGAGAAAAATATTATGTAAGTATAGAGATCCCAATTGAGAAGAGGTATCCCAAGTCAAGGAGCCGAGGTAAAACCAATCAAGGAAATACATTGAAGAAAAGGTGGAACAATGCAACACAAACCAAGATATGGTTCAAGGTGTGTCTTCCCCTAGGGTTGAGGCTTAGTTTATTATTCGATATATAAAAAAACCGTTAAAAAATCTCATGATCACATCACTTATATTTTATTTTTTTAGTTGGATGGTTAATTATTTATGTTTGTGAATATTGCATGATCAACTAATAAAAGAATTAACAAGAATTCAAGATGAAATTATATATAACTAGATTATATGTAAATGTTTTTTCAGGCATGGATAATCACTTAAGTAAAATACACTTAATATTAACATGAAACGTGAAATGATAAAATGATATTTTATTCATAAAGAAAAAAATCCCTCAAACTAAAATATTAAGTTGGCATATACTTCCACTACTTATGTTAGAAATGAACCTATGGTTTATAGTTCTTGACCAACCCAAGTTGGGGTTCTTTCAATTATCGTGGACCTTTTAACTTTAAGTTTTAAGTTGACTTAACTTAGTTCAAATCGAGGGTTGATTTCCTAAGAAGGACTTGGTCTAACTAAGAGGTAAAGGTTGAGAAAATATTAAAATTGTATTTCAGGATTGGGGAGTACACCTAACAGATCAAGGAACTATGACTTAATGTAATAGGAGAGTTATGCCTACCGAAAACCCTTCAAATAAAATTTATGGGCCAAGTCTTTTTTATGAGAAGGGGAATATAGATCTTTGACAGTAGAATATCTAAGTGACAAGATATTCTGAAACCGATGGTGAGGGAAATTGGGTTTCAAAAAATAGTGAGAGATTAATGTAATTTAATTAAATCTAAATTTGTTATTTTAATCAAAAAAAGTACTAATTATCTGTTCTTAATTTATATGAATGGAAAATCAAATGAATTCAATAATATCTTTGCGATCTATACTTAAGAAGGATAAACTTCTCACTGGTGTGAATTTCCAAAAATGGTATAGGCGCTTACACATTATACTGTGACACAAATGGATGTTGTACATGTTAGAAACCACAATTCTTGAGTTCATTAACAAAGAGACTAGTCGGGAATAAGTTTCTATCTATTTGAGGTATGTTTATAATGCATTGTATGTATAATGTTTCATGATATCCTCTATGTACAATGATATTCTAAAGAAATATAAAGATATGGATGGGTAAATCATCATTTATCACCTTAAGAATCTATATAAAGAGAAGGTGAGATCAGAGAGATATGAGATCTCTAATTCACTATTCACATAAAAGATTATAGAGTCAGTTCCAGTTGGGGAACATGTAATCATGATGATTGGCTACATTAAGTGCTTGAAAATATTGGGTTTTAAGATCCCTGATGAGATACACACAGATCTCATTCTATTCTCACTAACCAAGAACTTCTCTGGTTTTATTGTGAATTATAATATGAGTGATAGTGATAATACACTTTTAGAAATTCTTACACCTTTTAACCAAGTTGATAAAGACATAGATCATGCCAAATCCATCGTTCTTATGGTAAATAACAACAGAAAGAATAAGGAAAAGTCCTTGAAGACTTATTTAAAGTCTAAGGATCCGAAGCATTATACTTCCAATAAGAATAAGATCTAAAGGAAAGGAAAAGAAAAGTATGTGGTATGTTTTTCATGTGGAAAGTGGGGCCATAGGAAGAGGAATTGAATCTAACCAAAGAAGAAAGGTGATGCTCTAGGTGTATTCATTATTGAGTGTAATATTTCCATATTTACAATTTGGGTATTAGATACTTACTATGGTGATCACAATTGTATCAAAATACAAGAACCAAGAAGATTTAAAAATATTACTATAGATGAGTAGGATTTATAGGATGCCAATAGAGTGAGGCCAGTTTCCCTATCCATTAAAGACTACCATCTCACATTACTAAAAATATTGATTTTGGTTTTAAATAATTTTAATTATGTTCCTTGTGTTACCAATAAGATTATTTCCATTTCTTATTTAGATATGGATGGAATTATATTCATCTTTGGAAATAAGGGTTGTTACTTTTATAAATATATCATATGTTTTAATATCCCAAACTTCTTTTGATTTACTTCGTTTTTAAATTTTGGTTTAAATTATTTTATGTTGGTTAATGAATATTTACTGAGTTTATGAGGAGGCTCTAGGGTGTCTTTGGGGTTCAAGAAATGAAGTAATGGGAAAAGGGTCCATATAATACTTATTGCACCGTTGGTGTAGGATTAGTAGTAACCATACGCCTTAACTATGCTTTCTTGGAGGAAGTGGTACATGGTTGGTGAAACCGTGCAAGGGGGTTGGTGAAATTGTGTGGGCTTGGATAGATCCATTCCACACAATTAACACTTGTTTTTTCAAACATATAGGCTCCCCAAGAGACCTTAAAACCTAACCCCCTCTTGGAAAGATGGTGGAACACAGTTGGCGCATGGTTTGTCCGACCATGCAGTGAAACCGTGCACCTCATTAAATATGAGAACATTTACTATTTCCCCCTAGGTATTTAAGTTTTCTCACCCAAATTTCCCCCCCATTATTCCTACATTAGCCAAGGGTGATGAACCCTTCCTCTTAAACTTTCCAAGGATCAATCTCTCTCATTTATAAGAAGTTTGTAGCACTGTTGTGTTTGGATCGAAGCTCCAAGTGAGTTTAACACACCTTAGTGATCCTTTTTTCTAGATTAGGGCTTCTGTTGTTGTTATTATCCTTTTTAATCCCTAAAAATCTATTTTTCTAGTATAATTATAGTTTGGGGTTTTGAAGGTGTTTTGAGTTTGAATCAAAGGTCAAGGTTGAGTGAGCGTTCATCTACGAAATTGAGGTAGGTGGTTTACAAATTATATCCCATAGTATCGTGGTAAAATTTATGTGTATGTTGTTGTGAACTTGTGCCATTATGCTGTATGTTTGGCATGACATGGTAGAAATGACAAATTTGTTGGTTAAAAGATGAATTGAACCCCTAGTTATCCCCTTGGGATTCATTAAGGTTGATTAGACCAGGTTAAGGGCCACCCTTGGGATGTTCCTCTCTCTTGAAACATGGAATTGAGTTGTTAAGTGTAGAATTGAATTGTATAAGATAGGAATCATGATAATTATTATAACATATTTACATGAGTTATGAAATGAATCTAATGATATTTTTGTCAAGTTTTGATATGGAATAAGGGGTAATTGGTATAATGTGATTAAGTTAAATAGGTTAAGAGTTATAAGTGGTAAATATGTTATTGGGTTAAGGCATGTAAATGGAAAATGTGTTAATGGGTTAAGGCCTGAAGATGGTATATGTGTTTAATGAAATATGGGTTGTAAATGGTAAATGTGTTCAATAAGTTATGGTTTGTAAATGGTATATGCGTTAAATGGTTAATAAATCATATACATATGTATTAGTGGTATGTGTGGGGTATTATACTTGAGGAGATATGCCCATGGGTTAGGTTAGACTAAGGCTCTAATCCCCACCCCTCAATGTATATGTTAAAGAGTTGGACTGAGGCTCTATGCCCCTAACGAATACATGGGACATGAATACCTAGACCGAGGCTCCGAGGTAAGTTCTATGTATTGTTTGTGTAACATTTTTCCTAATAATGTAGGAAACTTGATTCTTTTACCTTATGCATAGTTTATATGACCATAATAAGATGAAGTATATTTGATGAAAATGGATACCCCATGGAATAAATTATGGAAGTGGCTAAAGTGAACCTCATTAATTAATGGTACCCATATTATCTTTTGTTTATATTATTATTAATTATGTAACTTTATACACTATCTATTTAGAATGGATATTTGTAGACACCTTTGGTGATGGCCTACTGAGTTGTACTCACACCCTGCTTAGGCCGACATTGGGTACCTGAGCAGACTTCATGGTTACATGTTAAGACAAGGGAAAACGACCTATGTTAGAGGGTTGATTTGGGGCTCAGGGATGTGCATGTATGAGGTATCTATACATGGAGTCATGACCCAATTTTGGGATTCTTAAATTATCTTTATTTTGGGTTTCCCTTACACTTGGAACTTTATGACATGACATAAAATATTTACTATTTTGTTGTGGGCTTGTACCCAATTTTGGTAAATGGATTTGTGATGCATGTTTATGGTTTAAATTGTTTCCTTTATTTCCTATTTTATATGCTGTTGATTACTCTAATAATGAGGGTATAATCTACCCACATGTTTTACTATACCCTCGATGCTAGTCGGTAGCCTCTGGTATATGGGGAGGCGCGCCTAAGGTCATGTGGTGAACTGGATCATGGCACCGAATAAGTAGTATCCGGGTTAGGAAATTAAAAAGTGGTATCTGAGGGTTTTTTATTTTTTGTTTAATTACTATTTTGGAATGATAGATGAGAGACTAGGATGTGTCAGGCCTTGGAAATGAGCTTATGCACGAGAGTAGCTAAACCATGTATGAGGGATAACCCAAGTACCCATGGCATGATTATTGTTCTTGATATTTGTGGTTATAGTTAGATGATATTTTAACTTGGGTGATGCACTTGTTGTGTGATGTGACTATTTTATGGTATTTTTATTATAGACTAAATGGAATGAGGTTGTGCATACATACATCATTTTGGGAACCTAGGGATATATGTGACATGCATCATGATATGAACACATGGGAAATACTTGTGGGATGTGAGGGATAAAATGATTTTAATTTTCTTTAGAAATTAAAAGAAGTGGAATCTAATAAAGATGATGTAAATAGGTGAATATAAATAATGTGAAAGAATGGTTAAATAATAGTTCTTAATGAAGAGTTGTAAAGGGTTTGAATTTTTTTTGAGATAAGTTGGAAAGATAGAAAAATGACTAAATGATAAAGATTTTTGTTGTGAAGGTACAATGTTTAAAAGGACTATCTAATGAGATACTTGTGATAATTTAAGTTGGTTTACCCCATTTTGACCATAACCCATGGTTGGGATGGCTAAGGGTAGTTAAATAGGTGTGACTATATCAATTGGGATAGTGTATGCAGAATGAGTTGTTTATGGATAATAAACATCCTTCCTTTGTACAAACTATGGAAGTTTTATGTTATGTGTTTTCAAGATGTGTGTTTGTAATTATATAGAGATACCACCATGAAGACATGTGATGATTGGGTGACATTAGGATATCACCAAGAAATATCCTCTAATAGTGGATTAGGAAACCCCATTGATCCAGGTAATAGAGGAAAAGAGTAGTTCCATGATAACTTTACTCATTTTATATAGATGATGGAGTGGGACCCAAGGTGGGTTATATTGAGTATTCTTGACTTGAATAGAGAGTTTTAGTTGAATCAATCTTTGAAGTTTTCTATAGAGAGTGGACCTGAGGTAGATGAGTTCTATTTAGAGTCCATCCAGATGATTCTGGATCACTTGGAGACTCTTCCTGAGAAGAGATTCAAGTTGGTGGCATATATTCTACGAGGACCAGCAAAGCAATTGTGGGATATTATAGTTCTGACTGAGAATATAGAGGGTATGTTGTATAAATACTTCCAGGAAAAATTTCTAGAATATTTATATCCAGAGACCTTGTGATAGAAGAATACTACAGAGTTTATGAGGTTGACCTAGGGGACCATGATAGTGATGGATTATACTGGTTGTTTCACTGACTTGAAACACTAACGAGGTAGCTACAATGAGACTTTTTTAGGATGGAATTAGACATGAGATCAAGTACAAAGTGAATATATTACATTTAAAGGGTTTTGTTGAGATGATGGATCATGCCCTTATTTTAGAAGGGAACCTCAAGGAGTCTTCTAGTGGTAGACATGCAATTCCAGTTGGGTGATCCAATAGTGCGACTTCTGATGGTATGAAGTTCCATTTTGAGAATTTTCACTAGGGAAGTGGTAGATAGAGTTTCGAGGGAGGAGGTTTTACCTCTCAGGGTGGTAACTAGGTGTTTTTTTATGAGTGCGGAAGGCCGAGACACATGCGTGGTCCATGGAGTTGAACACCGGTTGAGTGTCAAGCATGAGGAATGATGGGACATGTGTAGAGGTTATATAGGAATCATTTACAGATGGGAAGTCATGGAGGATAAAGGCTGATGTTGAGTGATTCCAGGGGACCAACTACCCCATACCAGGTGGGTATTTGGGGATTTAATGACCGTACTAGTCTAAGGTAGTGGAAATAGTGATCTAGGATAAGGGGATCCTTATCAGTAGGGTAGTGAAGCTCTAGGGGATCATAACAGAGCCCAAGGTGGATGGATAGGTCAACTCCATGTATTCCAGCATGCACCTGGAGGTGGAGAGGCTAGACCCTCGATATTTCTAGGTATGATTCTTATATATTCCATGTTTATAGTGATTTATTTAATATAGGTGCCTCAAATTTCTTTATATCTACTTATTTTGTGAATGTGTTGGGTTTAGCGGTGGAACAAATATGTGGGGTTTTTTCAATTAATTCACCATTAGGAGTATGAGGAGAAAATATCTGGCAATGTAAGAAGAGCACCCTCAAGATTGGAAAGTATCATTTAATATGGGACTTGTTTGTTCTCAAGATGTCAGGTTTTGATCTGATAGTGGGTATTGATTGGATGGTATTGTATCAGGACCATATTGACTATTACCACTATAGGGTAACCCTAAAGGGGGAAACTTATATTCACTATGGGGAATGAGATATCCAGGAAAGTTGTGCATGCCCCATTTGTCTTTCGTTGGGTGAGCTCACAACCTAAGCGGCATGTCTTGTGCTTATTTATAGGGGAGTAGAGTATCTTGTCTTCCCTCTTGTGGTGGACCAGTTTTAGGATGTATTTACCAATGACTTATCTGGGCTGCTGCCTGAGAGATATGTTGAGTTAATGATTGAGTTGCTGCCTAGAGAAGAACATGTTTCTATTATACTTTATAGAATGGTACAGACAGAGCTTTAGGAACTTAAAACTTATATGGAGGAATATGAGAGTAAATATTTTATTCTTCTGAGTACATCACCTTGGGGATCTCTAGTGTTGTTTTACAATAAGGTTGATGGGATGTTGTGGCTATGTGTTTATTATCATATATTGAATTGGATAACAATTAAGAACTAATACCTTATCCTATGAATGAATGATCTTTTTTACTAGACGATAGGTGCTTCTATATTCTCCAAAATTAACTTGTGATCATGGTATCAACATTTTTGGGTGATACCTTCTGATATACCGTATACCTCTTTTAGGAGAAGGTATGGTTTATATAAGTTTTTTTGTGATACCATTCGGGTTGACCAATGCACCAGTAGTGTTTATATCCCCAATGAACCAGATATTTCACCTATACTTGGATTATTTTGTGATAGTATTTGTGGTTGACATCATGGTGTACCCCAAGACTCATTATGATCATGCCAAAAATATTGACATTTTCCTGAGTACACTAATAGATCATAGTCTATACACCAAGATATTTAAGTTTCAATTATGGATTGAGAAGGTACATTTCTTGGGCCACATTATCTCTGAGTAATGTGTGTCAATGGACCTAGAGAAAGTGAAAGAAGTTGTATCTTGGGAGTAGACCAATATTTTTTTTATATGAAAATATTTTTGGGTTCGGAGGGATATTATATGAGGTTCATAAAATAATTTTCCCACTTGGTAGAACCACTGTTGGGCTTTAACAAGAAGGGAATAAAGTTTAAATGGTCTAGGTAATGTGATAACTCTTTCTAGGATTTAAAGAATTAGTTTACTACTGCACCTATTTTGATCCTACCTGATATGGGTAAGGAGTATACCATGTTTTTTGATGTGTCTTTTTTTGGGATTAGGGAAGTTTTGATGGAGGATGATTGGGTTGTGGCTTATGGGTCATGATAGTTGAGGCCTCATGAATGAATTTACACTATGCACGATCTTGAGTTGGCTATGGTAGTTTATGTTTTTAAGTTTTGGAAGCATTATCTATTGGGTGAAAGGTTTACTGTGCATATAGATCATAAAATCCTTAATTACATCTTATCCTAGGGTGATTTTAATCTTTGGTAGTGAATATAGGTTGAGTACATACAATCACTCAATGTTGGGCTAGTCTACAAGTTAGGAAAGGGAAACAATGTTGTAGATGATTTGAGTCAGAAGACTCAAAATTAGGTGGTCCAGGAATCTAGTTCCAAGTGGAGGATGATGAAGTTATTTGCTGAGATGAATCTAGAGGTTCATGATAGAAAAGGGAAGATTAACCTGACATTCTTGGTAGTTGAGTCTATGCTTATGATTCAGATCAAGGAGAATTTGTACAAGGAATCAGAGTGTTTTTCCTTGAGGTAAATTCTTGAAGGTGTGGAGTCACCTTCCGATTGGACTATTGATGATGATGATATCATTTATGTTCGTGGTCATGTTGTCATTACCACTTGTATTCTATAAGAGTTAATGTCTAAGTTTCATGCTTTCAAGTTGGTGGTGAATCTAGGTTTAACCAAATTGTATCATGATATTTATAGAATTTTTTGGTGGATAGGGATTAAAAAAAATGTTGTTGGTTTTGTGACATGATGCTACACCCATTAGTAGATTTTGGAAAATAATTAGTGACTAAGTGGTTTGTTTTATCCATTTTCCATTTTGAAATAGAAGTGAGATGACATCATGATGAATTTTTTAGTGGGTATTCCGAGGACGCCTTGGAAGAATGATGCGATATGGGTAGTTGGGGATCAGTTGAACAAGGTGGAACATTTGTTACCAATATGAGAGACCTTCACTATAGACAATTTGGGTGATTTATATGTTCAGGATATAGTGTAGTTGTACGAGGTTCCACAAACTATAATTTTGGATCGTGATCTATATTTTAAATTGTGCTTCTAGAAGGGGTTACAAAAGGTACTTGGTACCTAGGTGTTTTTGAGTATAGATTTCCACCCATATACATATGGGTTGTCAGAGCATACTATTTAGGTGCTAGAGGACATGTTGAGGGAACATGTCCTAGACTTTGGTGGATATTGGGAGAGGCACTTGGTGTTTGTTGAGTTCACCTATAAAAATAGTTATCAGGAAACTATTCATATGGAACCTTTTGAGGATCTCTATGTTAGACCATGTAGATATCTGTTATATTGGATGGAGGCTGTGGAATCATAGTTTTTAGGATCGAGTCTCGTATAGGAGACGTCAAAGCAGGTTCAGTTGATTTGGAAAAGTATGGATATGGATCAGTGTATGTAGATTTCATATTCTGATAAACATATTCAACCTATTGAGTTTATGGTGGGTGATCATGTGTTCCTTTGGGTGTCTCTATGGTTAGGTTACCATTATATTTAGAAATAGGGTAAGTTGGCTCTTAGGTATGTTGGACCGTTTGAGATTGTGTAGAGGATCAGACTAGTGTCATACTGATTGGCTCTTTCATAGTGGTATAGTGGCATGTATGATGTTTTTAATGTGTCACATCTTAAATAGAATCACCCCAACACTTACCATGTGATATATGTTGATGATTTTGAGTTTGAGGCTAATGTGTCCTTTAAGAAGAATCTAATTTTTATTGTAGATCGTAGTAAGAAAATTTTTCAAGGTAAGGTTGCACCATTGGTCTGAGTGTTATGACAACCTGGAAACGTTCAGGAGGAAGCTTGGGAAAGGAATGAAAATATACAATCCTAGTGTCCTGATCATTTTAACTTGGATACTCAGTGATGCTTGGGAGTGTGGTTTGAGAATGATCCATTATAAGGTGTGGAGGTTGTAAGATCCTAAACTTCTTTTGAGGGATTTACTTATTGAATTTTGGTTTAAATTTCTTTACATTGGTTATTTAAATGTTTCCTGGGTTTATTAGGAGTCTCAGGGGCTTCCTGAGGGTTCAAGACATGAAATAAGGGGAAAAGGGGGGCATCCAATGCATGCTGCACGATTGGAGCATGGTTAGTAGTAACCATGCGCCTTAACCATGCTTACCTGGAGGAGGTGGTTCAAGGTTGGTGAAACCATACAAGGGGGTAGATGAAATTGTGTGGGCTTGTAAAGAGCCGTTTAACATGATTACCACATGGTTTTTCAAACCATGTGGGCTTCTTAGGAGACCATGTGACTTTCCCCCCTCTTGGACAGAGGGTGGCACACGGTTGGCGCATAGTTTGGCCAACTATGTTGAAAAACCATGAACCTCATTAAATATAGAAAAGTTCACCATTACCCCCTAGATCTTTACGTTTTATCACCTAAATTTCCTCCCCATTCTTCCTGAAATATCCAAGTGTGTTTAAACCTTCCTTCCAAACTTCTTAAGGATTTATCTCCCTCATTTCTAAGACATTTGGAGCACTGTTGGGTGAATATCGAATCTCCAAGTGTGTTTAAAAATCCTCCTTGATCATTTTTTTGGATTAGTGATTGTGTATTTTTTATTCTCATTATAAATCCCTAAAAACATATTTTTCTAGTAGAATTACAGGTTGGGGATTTGAAGGTGGTTTGAGTTCAAATCAAAGGCCTCTGTTGAGTGAGCATTCATCTATGAAATTGAGGTAGGTAGAATACAAGTTATATCCCATAGCCTCATGGTTAAATTTATGTGTACGTGGTTGTGAACTTGTGCCGTTGTCCAATATATTTGATATTACATGGTAGAAATGATTAATTGGTTGGTTAAATGATGAATTGAACCCCTTATAATCCCCACGGGATGCATTGAGGTTTATTCGACTGAGTTAAGAACCACCCTTAGGGCATGCCTCTCTCTTGAAAAATGGAATTGAGTTGTTAAATGAAGAATTAAATTGTATGAGATAAAGACCATGATAATTACATTATCATGTTGAAATGAGTTATGAAATTAATCTAATGATATTTTCATCTAGTTGTTGACATGTCATAAGGGGGTATTGGTATAATGTGGTTGGGTTAAATGGGTTAAGGCTTATAAGTGGTAAAAATGTTAATGGGTCATGGAATGTAAATAGTAAATGTGTTAATGGTTCAAGGAATGAAAATTCTATATGTATTGAATGAAATATGGTTTTTAAATGGTAAACGTGGTCAATAAGTTATGGTTTGTAAATTGTATATGGGTTAAATGGGTAAAGAATCATGTGAACATGGATTAGTGGAATGTGTGGGTATATTGGACTTGCATATCTATGCCCATAGGTCATGTTAGACCGAGGATCTAAGACCCAAGCCTCAATTCATGGTCCTGGGAGTTGGACTGAATCTTTATGCCCCTAATGAATGCATGGGATATGAATACATGGACTGAGGTTCTAAGGTTAGTGCTATGTATTTTTTGTGTAAAATTTTCCCTAGTGATGTAGGGAACTTGGTTCTTTCCCCTTATACTAAATATGACCGATATAGGATGACGTACATTTTATAAAAATGGATACCCCATAGAAAAAATGATGGACATGTATAAATTTAACCTTATTAATTAATGGTAACCAAATTGTATTTTTTTATCTTTCTATTCATTATGTACATGCATAAAATATCTATTTAGAGTATATATTTTTTTGATTTCATTGGTGGTAGCCTAATGAGTTATACTCACACCCTTCTCAGGCCTCCATTGGGTACCCAAGCAGACTTAATGGTTGTAGGTCAGGATAAGGGAAAATGCCCTATGCTAGAGTGTTGATCTGGGGCTTAGGGATGTTCATGGATGAGGGATCCAAAATTGGAGTCAGGACCCATTTTAGTTATTCTTAAATTGTCTTTATTTTGAGTTTCCCTTATACTTGACACTATATGACATGAAATACCATATTTAATATTTGGTTATGGGCTTGTAACCAATTTTGGGAAATGGATTTTTGATTCATATTTATGATTTAATTGTTTCATTTATTTTTTATTTTATCTGGTGTGACTTACTCTGATAAAGAGGGCATAGTCATCCCATGTGTTTTACTAGACCCTCGCTAATAGTTGGTAACCTCTGGAGTATGGGGAGGTGCACCTGAAGTCATGTGGGGAACCAGATTGGAGCATCAGATAATTGGAACCTAGGTCAATACATTAGACATTTTATGGTAAGACACATTTGAATAAAGGTATTTATGTATAAATTACAAAAAACAAAATATTGGATATTGATAATGAAACAAACACACACAACTCATATAACACCCAACTATGGAATCAGTGCCTTGGTTATGTAAACGAGAAGAGTTTGAAAAATTTATATCAATATGGTTACTTATACTCTTTTGAGCTTAATACACTTTGAAGATGTCACACTTTTTTACATGGTATTATGACTAAACCACCTTTTTGTGGTCAAGGTGAAAGGGAAAGAGAGATTCCATATTTGGTTGACACTGTTGTGTATGGACCTTTCCAAGTAGAGGCTAGAGGTGGATTCTCATACTTTATTACTTTTACTGATGACTTGAGAAGGTATGGTTATATCTAATTAATTAGGTATACGTCTGAGTCCTTTGATAATTTCAATGATTTGAAGAATAATGTTTAGAATCAAATTGGTAATAAGATAAAGAAAAATTGATCAGATTAATGGGGAGAATATCTTAACTAAGAATTTATTGACTTTCTATAGTAGTACGAGATTTTATCTCAACTCACTCCACCTTATATACCTCATTTTAATAGTGTTAGTGAAAGGAGTAATTGTACCTTGTAGGACATGGTAAGGTTTATGATGATTCAAACACACCTTCCATTATCCTTTTGGGGATATCTATTACAGGTGACATCATACTTACTAAACCAAGTACAAAATAAAGTGAAAGATGGTATTTCCCTTGAGTTATAGAGTAGAAAGAAACATGTTTTGTCACATGTTCATGCATGGGGTTGTGAGGCATTAGTTAAGGCTATCTCAAGAAAAAAATTATCCCCATGAGGCATGGAGTGTATCTTTATAGGGTATTACAAATAAATAAAGAGATACTATCTATACAACCCATTATAAAATAAAGTGACTATCAAATGATAGGCTCTTTTCTTGGGATGGAGCACATCCTCAAGAAGGATAGTGGGATAAAGATTGACTTTGATGAAGTTGATGCTCAATATACACAAGTATTGGTACAAGAACCAATTGCATAGGTCCCCATGGAAGAATTTTTTCTTGAAACACAAGTACTACATATGTGTTCTAAAGAGGTAAGATAACTAGATAAATATATATTTCTATTCATCGATGATGGTGAATCATTGTTGGTTGATAATGATGATCCTATCTCCCAAAAAGAGGTAGTATAGGGCTAATAAACTATAAGGTGGAAAGAATCCATGAATTCTGATATAGATTCAATGTATCAAAACCAAGTTTGGGTTCTGATTTATCCGTCTATTGATGTAAATCCTATTGGGTGTAAATGGGTATTTGAGAGAAATATGGACATGGAAGGTAAAGTAAAGACCTATGAAGCACAACTAGTGTTTAAAGGGTTTAGAAATCATTAAGGAATTGACTATGAAAAAACCTTTTTTTTCCAGTTTCCATTTTTATATCCATAAGAATTTTGTTTTCCATAGTATCTTACCACGTCTAAGAGATTTGGAAAATGGATATCAAAACTACTATCTTTAATAATAACCTTTAAGAGGATGTGTATATAACATAACTAGAAGGGTTTGTGACTCCATAAAATTCCAAAAAGGAATGCATTGTGTAGAGATATATCTATGGATTAAATCAAGAATCTAGGACATGGAAAATTTGATTTTATGAATCCATATTGAGAATGAATGTGGCCACATGTTTACAAACAATTTACTAGGAGTATAACTTTTTTAATAGTAGTATATGTTGATGATATATTGCTAATTGGAAATGATATAACAACCTTATAAGAGGTTAATAAATGGTTGATAAAGTGATTATACTTGAATTAATTAAGTGAAACAACCTAAATTATTAGGATCAATATCATGTGTTATAGATACAAGAGGCTACTTGAACTAAGTCATGGTACATACATTGACCATACACTGAATAGGTTAGTATGGAACAATCCAATAGGGGATTGGTTTTAGTGTCACATGTTATACATATTTTAAGAAAATGTGTCCTAATACACAATAGGAAAGAGAGAGAATGAGTAATATTCTATATGCTTCAGTGACAGGGTCTATCATGTATTCTATGTTATGTATGAGGCTTGGTGTCACTTATGCTTTGATCATGGTAGGAAAATATCAAGTAGATCCTAATGAACAATATTGGACTACTATTAAGGATATCCTTAAGTATATGAGGTGAAATAAGAATATATTCATAGTGTATGGAGGATATAAAGAGATAGTAATAGGGGGTTATATAGATTCTAGCTTTCAGAAAAATCATAATGATATAAATTCATAGTCTGGATATATATTTTTTCACAATGGAGGAGCTATGAGCTAAAAGAGTTCAAAGTATCCAGTTTTTGAAAATTCTACAATGAAGTCTGAGTATATTTTGGATTCCTATGTAGATAAGGAAGAACTATGGATTCATAACTTTTTCCAAGATCTTGATATGGTTTCTAGTAGTAAATATCCTATCACATATTACTATGACAACATTATAGTGGTGGATCTCTCCAAAGAGATGAGGTCATACCAAATGACAAAGAACATACTTCGAAAGTTTTATCTCTTGAGGTATTTTTATAAATGATGTAAAGTGAATATGTTTAAAGTATCCATAGAGGAAAACATGGTGTACCCTTTGATAAAAGCTTTATCTTAGTAGAGGTATGAGTATCATGTGAGAGATAGAAGACTGAAAGTTGTTTTCAGTTGGATCTAGTGAAAGTGAGAGTCTGTTGGAGTTGGTGCCCTATAAATGAATTTATTAGTACTTGATTACATGTTTTAATTATTAATGAATTTTCTTATCACATAATTATTTATCCTTTTCATGAATCTTGTATGTGATAATTTCCTAAGAATGTATGTCACACTGAAAGGTTATAACAGTTCCACGCTATGATGAGAACCTAGAGGTACCATGAAATAATTCTTGAATATATGTTTTATGGATAGATGATATTTTTTAAGGGACATATATAATATAGGATTTCAGGGGTAGGAGGATCATAAGACATTGAGACACCTTCACATGGTGTTCACCTTTGGTAATATCCAAGACATGAGGTTATAAGAACAAACCCGTCAATAGGAAATCCACATTTCCACATGTCATTGGATATTGTTACATACATACATGTGCATTGATCCTTAGACTTTAAGATTATCATTAATGGATATCACGACTCACACATTTTGATGTATTTATGAAAACTGTAAATACATATTCTCACAGTAAGGTAGGATAGATTGTGTGTGTCATGAGTGATATTGCATTAATGGATAATGCTGGAAAGGATTTATCAATTCTGTCCCTTGATGGAAATTGAAATCTCATAACATTTGATGAGAATGGAACTTCCTGCATAATTCCATGGGAATGATGTTTAGTGGGAGAGTTCATTTTTAGATATTCAAAGAAAGATACATCAAGAATATAGTTTGATAGAACTAACATGAAACGAACTTGATTTAAGATATTAAGATAAATGGATTATATTACACGGTAAACATTCATAGGATGTTGGATGTCATTACGACATTAAATTATTTCTCTATGGGTTTCTTGGAATGTTTCTAGATGATAACCTTTGAATTTAGATAGTTATTCCTAATTCTATTGAGAAATATTCCTAGTGGAACACACAATTAGTGTATCCACAATCTTAGTTAAATTCAAGTAATAGATTTAACAAGTTAGAATAAATAAATTTTATTCTCTTTGATTGATCACTATAATTTAATCACAAGTTATTCAAAATAATAAGAGAGGTATATAATAATAATAAATATTTATTTTCATGTTTTGATAATATAATATTTATTATATTTATCATAGAATAATGTAGTGACATTTTTTTATTAAATATTAATTATTCAGGGATCAGTAAATATCGATGAAGGAAAGCGGACTGAGCTTAATGGTCTAATCAGAAATAGTATAAATGATATTTATTTGTATTTTTAATGAATTTCACATGTCAAATGATTAATAATAATATTATTATTATTGGACATGTGGTCGACTGAGAATTGTTAAGTATATAAAGGGATTTTGTGTGATTTTACAACCCTAAACCTTCCATAATAAATATCTAATTATAACACTTTTCTAACTTACTTTTGGTGTGAACTATGGATAGAGAGAGACTATATAATGACATAGAGAGAGATCTATATATATAGAGTGCACTCTATATTTATCCTCTCTCAAGCCTATGAGATATCATCAAAAGTTCTTTTTCATTCAAGAATAAAGTAGTTGTGATCAAACACAAACAACACAAGCGATCGAGACCAGTAGTGCTAGTACTTGATGATTCTATGGATATGTTCATAGATTTTGGTTCATGTGTGGATCATTTATAAAGTTTTTATACACTTGTATTATATAGTGTAATGATGGAATGATGTGATCTATTTAACCAGATCATCAATTAAAGAGGAATTACAAGTTGATTTAATTCTATATTTGATCATAAGTTAATTATAAATTACATGTGAAGATCCTCATCTTCCGGTTTCTTCATTTTAATCTCGTCAAGTAATCTACATTTTTTATTAGAAATGACATTTTAATTAAGCACAACAATGATTACATGTAAATTAAGACTAAAATCCAAGTTTTTCATACCATTAAAGGATACTTCCTTTATGCCAAAAACCTATAGGGTATTAGTTAAAAGATAGTTTAAAATGATGAACATAGGGAAAATTAACTGTAATCAATGTCTCAAACAAGTATCTTTTTAGTATTTCAAAGATAAAATCATTTTGGGACAAATACAATAGTTTATTTGCTCTATCCCTTATAATTTCTATGCCTAATATCTTTTTTACTGCTCCTAAATATTTCATCTAAAAAACAATCAATAATTGTGGATTAATGGAATTAATGAGCTTCATATTATTTCATATTACCAATATATCATCCACATAAAATAGTAGGAAAAAAATGAAGTTTTTAACACACATAAAGTAAACACATGAATCATGTTGGATTCTATAAAATTGGTTATCCAACATAAAAAAGTCAAATTTACTATAACATTATCTAGAGGTCTGTTTTAAACCCACATAGATATATTTAAAAGATAAACTTTAATGGATTTGAAATCTTTCTGATAACCATTAGGGGCTTCATGTACAATTTCTCATTAAGGTTACCATACAAGAAATAAGTTTTTACATCCAACTATTCTATGAGAATTTCATTAAAAGTTGAAAAAGAAATAAACATCTAAATAGAAGAATGTTTAAAAACTAGTGGAAAAAAATCAACATAATCAATGACCTCTCTTTGAAGGTAACCCCTTTTCACCAATATAGCCTTAAAATTTATTTTGTTTTCATTAGTGTTGTTCACATTTCTTTTGTAAATCTATTTACTTCCAATGACTGTGGAATCAAGAGCTCTATCTACAATAGACTAAGTATAGATTTTTCTCAAGGATTTCATTTATTCATGCATGGTAGATATCCATTATTTTTAATCTCTATCATTCAAGTATCTCTTATAGGTTTTGTGATCATCATCAATTTGATCCTAAGAAACATGAAAGGAAAAAATTATATATCATATTGGTCAAACTAATTAGGAGGTCTAATGGCCCTCCTAGATCTATATTAAGTCATCTGGTAATCACTATTAGCATTAAGATTCTATGAATCTAAATCACAACTGGACTCACTTTGGATCTCTCTATGAGGAATAGGTATAGGAGGATCATCAAAAACCTCAAGTCGAGTAGAAGGATAAGTATTAGAAGAATCATTATGGGTTTTATCGTCTTTTTCATTCCTGAAATATTTGGATTTAGGAGATCTAGAATCATTAAAGACTACATCCCTAATGATTATACACCTTTGGTATTTGGGTTTTTCAACCCAAAATTTTTATCCTTTGACACCATCATGGTATACCACAAAAATACACTTAATAGATATTGGTTTTAAATTATGAGTTTTAATTTGGGCATTGGTAATACACCCAAATACTCTCAAGAGATTATAATAAGGTTATTTTTCATGCCGTAGTTCTTCTAGGGGTCTAAAATGGTTAGTAGTAGATGTGATCCTGTTAATGAGGTAGAATACTATAGTGGAAACTTATTCCCAAAATAATTTAATCATCCCTGAGCATACAATCATGCTTTGGACTCACTCAATAATTATTCTATTCATTATCTCAATAATACCATTCTTTTGGGGGGGATACCTAATAGTTCAGTGCCTTTCTATACCCTCAGATTGATATAAATGGATAAAATCAGTAGATAAGTACTCTAGACCATTTTTTGTCCTCATGACTTTAATACTATTCCCAAACCTGTTTTCAAAAATTATTTTCCAAGTTTTAAAGGTTTTAAAAAAATCATATTTTTTTTCTAAGAATGTAAATTCAAACATTCCTAGAATAATAATTTATGAAGGTAACCAAATAGGAACCTCCACCATGGGATATGGTTCTAGTATGGTCCCATAAATTAGAATTCATATACTCCAATGGTTGAGAAGACTTAAAGGAATACCGACCAAAACTAACCCTATTATACTTATCTAAGATAAAATATTTACAAAATTGGATATTTATTGGTGTAAAAATTTATAAATACCCTTGTTTACTCAATTCGTCTAAGCCCTTGGTGCTTACATTCCCAAATATCATATTCTAAAATATGGTGTTCGTAGCATTACTCACATAAACACTACCTAGCTTCCTTGAATGGGTTTTCCCATTCTACATATAAATCCCATTCACTATGGATCCTTTGATTGTTGTTTTAGAGACCTTAGATATTTTAAGGAATTATAATTTATACCTATAGACATATCCTTTTTGGTTTAAAACACCAAGGGAAATTTGGTTTACATAAAGGTCAGAGATGCACCTAACATCTAGGAAGGTGATGAAAAAATAGTCATCTAATTTTATAAAAATAGAACCTATTCTCTTTAAATTCCTATTATTAGCTAACATTACATCTCCCTATACTCACTAAACTGACTCAAGGAAAGAATTTTTAGGACACATTTGAAAAGAACATCCTGAATCTAGAACCCACTCATCAGTGATTGTATGTCCAGATACATTTAAAACATTCATAGTATCATAAATAGAATCCACCAAGTGGGACTATCCAACAGGTTATTTATCCTTAGGATTTTTTTGGGTTTTCTTCACTTGGGTCTTATATGAATGGGATTAAAATATTTTTAACACACAACTTTATTATCCCTATAACTTGAGCTTGGTTTGGGTTGGTTATTGTTATCATTAGGAAAAAATCCTTCAAGGTAACATTGCATCATTTTTAGGTTGATTGTATTTGTTGAAATAGTGGGTTTCCATGGTATGTTATGGAGTCTAGTGATATTATTGAAAAAATATTTTGAAAAATATCCATGAAAAAGGAATGGATGCTCTAGAGGAAGTAAAAAAAGATTATATACAAGGTGGTACTGTTTCTAAGTGTTTTCTAAATTTTTGGGTCAAAAAACCAGAGAATGGAGAAAAGTGTTTTTGGAAATGGAAGTTGTGAGAAAGTGTTAAGGAGGTTTGGATATTTTCATGCCAAGAATTTTTCTATATCAGTACATAAAAATATGTAAAAGTAAAGAAGGATATGAAAGTTATGTATTTTCTACACAAGGTGACTTTCTATGAAAAAGACTTGTACGAATGGACTTGCACACTTGGGGAAAAGTTGTGTGAGTTGCACGTAGGGTTGAAAAAATGCCTATAAATAGGCGAATACCCCTCTCATTTGAGTAATATTAATACTTAGATGGAATTTGAGCTTTGGAATGTGAAATTAGTGAGTTACACGCAAGTTGGGAGTTGTCGTTCAAGTAGGGAGTTGCGTTTAAGATGGAAGTTGAGTACAAGCAGTGAGTTACACACAAGAAGTGAGTTGCACACAAGTGTTAAGTTATGCATAAGAGTCACGCAGAAGTAGAAAGTGGCATGCAATATTTTTTTCCATGAAAAAGAAACATGTTGCACAAAATGCATTAAGGAAGCACGCAAGACACCCAAGAGTTGCATGGAAGTTTGAAGTTTCCCAATACACCTGCAGTAAAGTAGTAGTCATCAATTAAATGAAAGTGAAACTTCAACAAAGAATATATCTAAAATTGAGGATTCATGATTCAATTGAAATTAATAGACCTACAATTCTATAAACTATGTGTGAATCCCTTCCAAGATTAGTGAGAAAAGGAATTGGAAGACGATGATCCTTTCCACCAACAATGATTCAGAGAAAGAGACATAGGGAGTGACCCATAAGAATACAGTAAGCAGACCCTAAATCTTGTAAAGTCAGTGATCCTAGTCATAAAAGTGATATAGCCAAACATCATTATTGGTAGTGATCCTTAGTGAATTTGGTATAATCAACACATTGCAGTTGTATGCTCCTTAGATGTACCCCATTGAGGGAGAACTAAGTAAAAATCTATGTGTCCTTGTGATTTTTATTGCTTTAATTTTAGTGCATTATAATCAGATAAAATTAGAAAGTACACAATCAGAATTAACATTAATGATTATAATAAGCGACCCTTGTAATAAAGTGGTCATTATCCAGTGGGGTAAGAAGAAGTTTTGAAGGAACATCTATACCCTGATTCACCCCACTCTCAGGGTATCTAGGCCCCTTTTGGACCTAAAAGTTCTTGCCTTTATCTTTACCTTTTTATTTATTTTTACCCTTATAACATGGAATCTCTCTATTAAAAAGACTCTCAGCCACACCTTTACTTTAGATTTATAATGAAACACCTTATAAATCAGTTCAAATTTTATGTCTTCAAGGGTTAGAAATTCATGAACATACATCATATTCTATACTAATGTGTTATAATAACTTTAAATAGAAATAAAAATAATCATATATTGATACTCATCATCAATAGTAACATTAATATTGGATAAATCAAGCATGATTTATTAAATTCATACAAATGGGACTTGATAGAAACTCCAAAAAACATTTTAAAGGTAAACATGTGATGTTTCTTATAAATTATACCAACAAGTGAAGATTTTATATAAAGTTTCTCTAGTTTAAACTGTATTCTAGTAGCATTACATTAATAATAAATTTCTCTAACCACTTTATCACCTATATAAAGTAGTAAATAACTATAGTCCTTAACATGAATGTCAACATGGACATATTGATATGAATTATTGGTTCTACCATCATCAAAATGGGTAATAATTGGTTTATTTGGTCCATGCATGGAATATATGAGGAAATATTGAACTAACATACCCTTCATCTTAATTATCCATAAATTAATATCATTATCATTATAATTTTTTTTGATTTCATACTTAGTTGAATTCATGTTTAACCAATGGTTCTGATACCACTTTTTTTTGGTACAATGTTAAGTGTATGCCCCAAAAAAAATCCAAGATCAATGATTATACACTTATGCTCAATTAGGTATTTGAGTTTGAAAAGATACTTTGATTTTATAATAATTTCAATTAAAAAAAGACAGGATAAGTGACTATTTAAGAGGAATGTAGAATTAAAAATAGAAACAAGAAATTGAATAATATTTAAAAGGATACAAATAATATAGATTTATCTCGAATAAATAAAGAAAGAAGATAAAAATAACAACACAATATTTAATATGCTTCAGTCCCTTTGGGGCCTACATTCATGGAAAGAACACCACCCACCCACCCACACATTTTATTAAAGTCAAAGAAAGAAACACATACAAGATAAACAGTCCAAAAAAATTCATAAAAATTAAAAATAACTTACAACACTGGATAATTTTATTATACAACAGACTGTATCACCTATCTCACAACTCTTTGAAGCCTTATAATTATTCTCAAACTCCCTGATGCTCTCTCGGTGGCTCTAAGATTGGGAACATATGGACACACTTCTTCTCTATGAAAGGACTCTAATGATCTCCACAAAAAATAGAGTATTAAAAACTCCGGTGGATGGTGACAGGCTGGAAACCTGATATCTTCAAAGTAATGGATGAAGAAACACTAGGGTTTTTCAATACTAATAACCAAAGTAGAAACTAGGAAGAGAGAATTAGTTTAATCTTTGAAGTATGTGGCCGCATAGGGAATAACATATTCTTAAAACTACCCAAGCTATTAATAGCCTAGACAATCACACCATGCGATGAATCCCTATGAAACCAAAAATAAAATCCATAAAAATATATTTTTAAGGCTATGTAAGAGTCAAGTGACACCCATGTGTGGGTAAATCGACATAAGGGTAAAACTACTACGATGTAAGGGTATTAAACACACAACATAAAGGTACCAATATGGATCCTCAATATTTTAGGTTAAAAACATATGAGTAACTCCCACATAAAGTTAAACCCTTAAGGGTAATAACTATGTAAGGGTATCCATGTAAAAGTACCACCCTGTATAAGGGTACATGCATAAGGGTAGTGCTCTACATAAGGGAACCCGCGTAAAGGTACCACCATGCATAAGGGTACTTACGTAAAGGTCGGATCTGTGTAAGGTTACTTATGTAAAGGCACCATCAGTGCATAAGGGTAACCATTTAAGGGTAGTTCCCAACATATGGGTAACTACATAATAGTAAGGGAACTTATATAAGGCTGACCCCACATGTAAGGGTACTTAAATAATGGTAACTGAAACCCACATAAAGGTAAGGGAAAACCACATAAGGGTACCAAAACCTATGTAAAGGAAAGGAAAACCTTACATAAGGGTGAACCATAAGATCTATAAATAGAGATTGATCATAAAAATAAAAGGAAAATTAAACTTCAAAATTGCATGCATGTAGAAATAAAGTATAAATGGCATAAAAAATTATGAAGGAAAATTTAAAATGAAAATACCTTAAATTCACAAGAAATAAATTTCTTTAAGATATCGTAAATGTTAACTTAATAAGTAGAAAATAAATCAATTTTTGACAGTAAATCACAACAATATTCCAATCAAAACTTAATTATATAGTAAAAAACAATTGGATTCAATCACTCATAATCCACATAGTTGTTTCCATAACCCCAAAAATTACTATATTAGAGACTTGTGATGTGTTTAAAATGATAATTTTATTCCATAAAAGAAACAAAAACAAAATTTATTACAACTTTAAAATGAAATAAATTTAAATAGATTGATTATGGAAAATTGAAGAAGTTGGCCTCCTAAAGTTATAGAAATATCTCCCAAACACTTGTAAGATCATAGTGATTTCTCTCCTCCATTCCAATACCTTAAGAAATTATAGACTCTCTCTTGTGAAAAATAAATTTCTAATGGATAATAAAAGAGCATTATTATATTATTCATTATTTTTATACCTCAACCTACAACATACCATCAACCAAGTATTTTTTTTTAAATTTTCTATAAGGATTTTTAGTATTAAAGTAATATTCTTTAGTTTTCATAAAAAATGGAATCAACCAATTCTAATATGTGGAGTTAAAGTTATTATTATTATTATTTAAGGTAGATAGGATACAACATAGAAAGAAATCACACACAATAACAATCCTAGTTGGTCAAGTCTAATACTTCCCCACAAGGAATGAAAATCAACCACTAAACCCATTTTATTAAATTACATAGCCCATAAGCCTAATGTCCTAAGGTCAATACATGGTCCAAATAGTCCCTAAAATGATTTTTGGAGTTAGTTTACTAGGAATAACTATTTTTATTTTGATTTAATGTATATAAAATGAATTTAATATTAATAAAATATATTATTATATATTATTCATTTTTTTTCATGAATTTAATGTAATAATTTATTAGAGTATATTTAACATTGATAAGGTCATAGTAGTTCCCTAATATGATGATAACCTTGAAATTCCATGATGATATTGTTAAATATAGTTCTATGGTTGGTTAGAGGTCTATGATGGGACACATGGAAAATTACTGTCAGGTGAAAGTACTGGTAAGTACATGAGACTAATTATCACGAAATTCACACTTGGTAATCTAAAAATATGGGAGATTATGAGAATAGAATCACCAATAGGAATTTCACATGTTTTGGTGTCAATAGATATTCTTATCTGTGAGAATGTGTAATGGACCTTAGACTTTATGATTATCAATGATGTATTTCATGACTCAAACAATTATATTTACTGAAAAAACCACCACTCCATATGTTGGAGGGAACTAGGGTACATTGGGTACGTCAAAAATGATATGTTTTTAATGGATAAGTTGAGGAAGGATATTTACATTCCATATTAATGGAAGTTTATATCTTATCCATTTTATTAGAATATAACTTTCACATTAAATTCCATGGTCATGGTGTAATAACGTGTTTATTTAAAATAGTTAAAGAAAGATGTATCGAGCATATAGGTTGATGATATGGATGTGAAACCTTCTTGATGAGATATTATAACAAAGGGATTATATTACATAGTGAGCATTCATATGTGGTTTTCGAAGTTGCGAAATTAAGATCTTTCTCTTGGGTGTCTTGACCCAATAATAGATAGTAATCTTGGACTTTAGGTAATCCCACCTAATGATAATGAGAAAGAATCCTAAAGGGGCACACACTAATGGTTTATGTTGATCTATATTAAATTATATTTGAATTTAATTGTTTGAAAAAATATTTTTATCAAGACTAAGGAATAATTTTACTCAATTTTTTTCAACTGAAAAAATTAATTGATGAATGAAATATTTAATGAAATATTTATTCAGCTATTCAATAAATTTTGAGGAGAATGAATGGACCAAGACCATATATGCTGATAAATATTATTTTTTCATCCTGTATAAATAATAGTTTCATGAGTTATCATATTACACAAAATAATAATAATAATAATAATAATAATAATAATAATAATATTATTATTTTTCATGGGGTTTGTTAAGAATTATTATATTATTTATGGTCTGGTATAAAATTAAATAATATTTCAACATAAACCCTAGCTGTATAAATAGATGGTTATGTCTATTGTGTAGGGTTAATCTAAAATTGAGAACAGGGAATCATTGTACACAAAAATCCTCTCTCTCTCTCTCTAACTCCTCCTCTCTTCCTTTAAAGAATGAGGAGAACTCCTTCAAGCTTGAAGGATATTTGAGTGATAAAGATGAATAGAGAAAGATAATTGATTCACCACACTATCTCCTAGAAATCAATTTTCATTGCACATAGATTAATGGAGCACATGTGGATCAGTATTAGAGGGATTATACACTTGCATCCTTAAAACACAATGAAGGTAATCTGAAAGGTTTTTCAGAATATTAATAACTTCATTGAAGAAATTTCCCTAATATGAGGTAATAATTTAATCTAATCATAAATAAATTAGTTATAAATTTATCATGAAAGATTCTATCTTGGGTTTTTAGGAAAATATATATTAAAATAACTTTTAATATATCACTTACCAAAGGTGCTTTTACAATGCCCATAACCTACATGTGGTATTTGAGCAGTCATGTTTCAAATATATAACTATTTATTTGTTTTTTTAATCTTTATGTGAAATAATGGCTAGTTTTTCATTTCATGAATTATTCGTTCTTTAATCCATTTTAATTAACATGTTATCAAAATTTTAATCATCACTAAGGACTAAGAACAAATAAATAATGATCAGAGATTTCATCAGGAATTACTGAGGATTCTGGATATATATCATGGGATTACATGACATGTAGTCAAAATACACACCATGTACCCAAGTGCACTGCACTCGTCCATGTCATAGGACGCACAATGCACCGAGAAGTAACTACAAATGGTGCATTTATTGCACACCACATGCATAACGGGATAACCCAAAACACGACTTGTTAGATTATATGGTGTGTAGATCGCGTAAACTTCTTGTAGTATACATGGTTTAGTGATGAAATTCATGCAAACTGGGTGGTAAAATACACAATAAAATTTCATGAAACTAAAATTTGAGAGTAATAATGACATACATGGTATTTATTTGGATTTTACACCACATGTAGATCATTATTTCCCACATCTGTAGTACATGATGAACCACTCACTGAGACAAGCAGACACATGTAATGCATGATACATGATAGGTAGATGGATTGTACATGTCGTGTTGTACTACATTTCATGAATAGACCGAGTCCTTTAGTGGATTGTGCAGATACATGGAAAGAGCGATACATGGCATGTAAATGGCTTGTACATGAAATTTAGTTTGATCAAGGAACCTACTAAATCCCTAGACATGTATCATGGGTACATGAAAACTGAGATACATGACATGTATCTTGAAAGTACATGCTGTGTAGTCTCCCAATAAAGGAAATAATTAAATTATATCAAATTGACAATTGTTTCATTAAAAAATTATTTTATTTATTGACACATGATGTGTTTTATAATTTAATAATGATTTTAAAGAATTATAAAATTCTTAATTAATTTATTTTAATATGTAAATATTAGTTCTTCCATTTATTTTCCATGAATTCATTTATGATGGGTATATAAAATAGAGTTTGGATGGTCATTAAGATAAAAAGAAATTAATTAATTAATTAATTATTTCAAGCATGATTATCTTAATAATAAATAAATAATAAGAAATGAATGTTAGCTGGTTTTAATTTTTCACATTCATTTCACATGCATGATTGTTCATGAGCTTGACTAAGACTTGTGTATGTGTTGTATTTATTTAATTTAATTTTTTTCATGGGTTTTCAATTATTAACTATTAAATTAAAACAATGGCCCATGTGTCATCCCTCCCTCCATTATTATGTAGGAATTTCATGTCCAAGGTTATTTATATAATCCCCTTAACCAATCCTTTTGGTCTCCCTCACATGCACGTGAGTTATAAATACTTATAATAAATAGAGTATCCCAAAGGTGTGTGGAGGCTATTCTGGAAGGAACCAATACGATACCAATCCTGGTGATACACTGGTGGATATGTGAAATGCTAAGACTCATGCCAAGATCAACACAAGGAGTTATTCTCTTAATTTATAGGTTGATTTATTGTCTACTCTATAAATCAAACACTAGATAAGATCATGATCAATTTATTTATTTATTTATATCTATGCATTATTTATTTTTTGGATGTAAGACCGTGATCACATAAATAAATGAATTAATATGCAAATAAATAATTTAAATATTTAGATTATGAGTAAATATATTATTAAACATGGTTAATTAATTAAGTAAAATCAACATAATATTTACAAGTCATGTAATGGATAAAAATTAGATAAAATTTATGCATAATAAATTAAAATCCCTAAAATATATATAAATTCATACTTAACCTTGCATTAATTGATTATGAATGAAACCAATAGAACTAAGTTCTTTACCAACCTTGTTGGGACACTTAATTTTATAAGGGGAGTTCTTATGAAGTTTTCTGGTTGAATTAATTATTTTACACCAAGAGGAAAAACCCTTTCTAGTCTTTTTTTTTAATTTGGAAGCAAATTTTGAGGAAAACTAAGTCATGATCTCAGTATTGGGGAGTTGAATCAATGGATTAAGGAGCTGCAAGCCTGTAGTTTGAAAATACTTTCCTACCTAAATACCATCAAGTAGCTTGACTAACCTTTTTGGGGTCATTCTTATTAGCTTCATTGAGCACATAGAGGTTATATGGTTTAAAATCCTTGATTAACTATACACCAATATCATTATTGTGTCACTCCCTTAGAGATTTTCTATCTTTTTTTGTAAATATTAATATAAAAAAATATTGAGAAGTCCCTCCCACATCTGCTCACTCTTCTTTACCAAGTAGATAAGGATATGAAGTGTGAAAATATTTCTATCATTATGGTGAACAAATAGCCCGAATGGACCGAAGGACTTATTTTTGTTTTATTATAGATAATCCCCCTTTTAAGGGTTTAAGGGGAACCCGTACATGACCCGTAGGCCCAAGGCACAAGGCCCGACATGACCCACAATACATGATCTGAAGGCCCAGAGGCATACCATTCCCATTACATGACCCGTAGGCCCATCCCACTAGAACTTCCCCTCCCCGTCATCTTGAATCATTGATCTCCTTAGCTCCCCACCTTGCATTGCTGATCGACTAGCATTGCCCCGTACAAAGCTGCATGGTGCCTGGTCCTGATGGCGGCTGCCATACCCTCTCATTCTTCCAATCCGGTTATCTCTACATCTAGTGGCTACTACTCCTGTTTCTCTGATCCTCTTCTGGGGCCTGTTCTGTGTGAACTGGGCTACTCCATGGTCAATGTGACCCCAAGGCCATGTGGCCTGAAGGCCTTTGATGACCCGAAGGCCCTGGGGACCTGTAGGCCCAAACTGGTGGCCCGAAGGCCCAAATCAGGTGAATAGTTCTGGCTGCTACAATACCGAACATTAACTGCTATAGTGACTGCTACAATACTTCTACAGTACCCAAAAATCCTCCTCCACCCGATTTTGAACCCGGGTCTCTTGGATGGCAAGCAGGAGCCCTTACCACTCGGGTACGGGCTCATTGGCTATGGTGAACAAATAGAAAGGGAAAGAAAAGATATATAAGACCAAATCTTCTTCATGACCTTATAATAAGATAAATATCAAGGGGAAACAAGGGTAAAATGTGATATTTTTTTCACATGTGGCAAGAATGTCCACTGGAAGAAAAACTAAACCCACCCTAAGAAGCATGGGGAAGATTTGTGTTCATTTTTTATCGATTACAATTTATATGTTTATAAAAATTGGGCATTAGATAAAAATTTTGGCGCTCACATATATATTCAGATATTGGAACCAAGTAGATTTTGAAATATTGATCGAGGGAAGGGATATTTACAAGAAAACCACATAGATAAACTTTATGTTTTAGCTATCAAAGACTACCACATCACATTACCAACTAGAATGATATTGGTTTTGAAATAATTATCATAATGTGCCATCCATTACCAAAAACATTATATCTATATCCAAACTTTATAAAGATGGATTTATTTTCGAATTTGTGAATAAATGCTGCTTCTTTTATAAGGATAACATTTTTTATTATAAGACACATTTAAATAACGAACTTTATGTATTAGAATACACAAACCAAGCAATGAAAATCGATAATGAAACTCTTTCTCATGAATCATACCACACACAAATTTAGAATCACTGGCTAGGTCATGTAATGAAAAATGCTTGACTAAACCGCAATGAGATGAATATTTAGATTCTTTTGAACCAATTCCACTTGGTGTATGTCATACATGTTTACAAGGTAAAATGAACGAATCCCCATTTGGTAGGAAATGTGAAAGGACTAAAGAGACAATTGAATTAGTTCATAACAATGTGTGTAGACCATTTCTTATTGATGAAAGGGGTGGGTAATCATACTTCATAAATTTTAATAATGATCTTAGTAGATATAGATATGTATACTTAATGTGGTATAAGTCATATTACTTTGAAAAATTAAAGGAATACAAGAATGAAGTTGAGAACCATCTTGGTAATAATATTAAGAAACCATGCTCAGACTATGATTAAGAATATCTTAATCAAAATGTTATTAATTATTTATAGGGGCTTAGGATTTTATCTCAACTCAATCCTCATTATAAACCTCAATGTAATGGTGTAAATTAAATTAGGAACTGTAACTTTTTAGACATGGTGAGATCAATGATTAGTGATGTGAATCTTTTACTGTCCTTTTGGGGATATGCATTACAAACAATAACACACATACTAAAACAAGTACCAACTAAATTGATAAATGGTATTCTATAGGAACTATGGAGTGGAAGAAAATCCATTTTGTTGAATCCTATTGTGTGGGGTAGAAAATAATTTTTTAATGCCTCTTCAAGTAACAAAGTTTCACCCTGAGGCACAAAGTGTACCTTTATTGGACAATGTTAGGTCCACTAGGTCAAATACTTTGAGGGGGGGGGGGGGTGAATCAGGGTATGACAAATTAAAACTTTCTCTAATTTGGATCTTGTTTCTTTGTTAGAAAAAACTCAATTATCTCTTCCTCCTGTAGAAATATATGAACAGATATGAAATCATGCACAGGATACAATGTTTTTTACTTGGTTAAACCTCACTGGGCTATGTCCAAAGAGTATACAATGATAATGTGCCGATGTACCAAATTCACTAAGGCTCACTGCCAATAATGAGTACAATGTTTGGGTTAGATCTTCTATACCCTGGATCACTACCTTTATAAGGTTTAGGGTCTGCTCACTGCATTCCCAAGGGTCACTCTCTATGACTCTTTCTCTGGATCACTTCCGGTGGAAAGGGTCACCATCTTCCCCTTCCTACGCTCACTACTCTGGAAGGGAATCCGCACACAGTTTATAGACATGTATGTCAAACACAGTTTATGGAAATTTAGGTCCCTTAATTTTCATGAATTCTTGCATCCTCAACTATTGGTATATGTTCTCTTGAAGTCCATTTTCACCCATAGTTAAATTCCACCTTCCTGAGTACTTCTAGGTACTGAAAAATAATTTTGCAAACTGATTTGAAGCTTTCACAAGCTTTCTTGTGCAAGTCACGAACCACCTTATCTCCCATGCACCGAGTACCAGGTTTGGTATGCGTATCACCCCTTCCGCGTACTGCTTCCACTTATGCAAACTGCTGTCGCCTCCACATACCGCTGCCTTCATTTCACCTATGAAAAATACCCTCTGTCTAAAAACTGTTCTCTGTTTATATAATATCTTTGTTTCCGCATACCAGAGCTCCCCCTCCATGTACCACTTTCAGAACTCTTCCTATCACGTACCGGATATTCCTCTTCTGTGCACCGAGTCAACTCCTTCCGCATACCATACCTCCTCCTTTGCGTACCAAACTTCCTTTACAGGTTAAGAATTCCCGCAAATAGATTCGGAAGAATTAATTTTGCACAAACCACTTTTGGACTTTACCGATTTCCCAGAACAAAAATATGTTCTCTAATTATCTTTGGTCTCAACAATAATTGGTGGGATTAACAATTCTTATATAGGAAAACATACCCACAAAATCCGATAATCTAAGTTTTACCAAATCTTTAATCCAGCCTTTACCGCATACCGATCCTTCTGCTGCCGCAAACTGTAAGCCACCCACGAACCATTTTTCATACGTGGTCTGCATACTTCCTTTTCTCTTATGCGGTTGATCTCCTCCACCAACATCAACCCATCAGCGTACTGCACGTCCTTCCCCTGTGAACTATTTTTTGATTTCACAAACTTCTACGACGTACCGTTCCCGCAGATCAGCGTACCTTTCCTATAATATGGTACACGTTCCATGAATTATGGTATGCAGTTCTCATAATTTGGGAATTTTCTTCAAAATTATTCATACAGTTAACTCCTATGAAGAAATCCATCCTTTTACAACATCAAACTCTCAATTTTGAGGCCCAAAAATTTTTACAAACACTAGGAAACTGCACCACCTTAAGAACCTTTCTCTAGGAAACACCAACCATACTCAATTGTGGTTATCTAGCTTTGTCAACAAACACAACCACACCCAAAACATACCGAGAGGACACCTTGAGGTATTTTTTCCCAACAATATCCCCCTTTGGGGTTGTTGACAACTCTTCTCATAACAATGCTGTACATTTTGATACCTCATTAATATTCCTTCCAATTTCAACCACCATTCACTTCACACTATAAAGATAACGATCAAGGATTTACTCAACACATACTCTAAGCCCACATGATCCATGCCCGATGTGAGAAACAAGAGTAGTATGAAAAGTTCATCAATAAATCACTTCATTACTGATAACCAATTTTTGATACCATACTGACACCAATAAATTGCTTTCATCACGAACCACAACCATCGTGATATCTAATAATTGACCGATCACTTCAAGAATCGTCATATTTATTGCTCCCCCTATATGATAGCTCTTCCAAATAGCCTCATCTCAGCTTCAACTTCCCCTATCTAACTACTCCACTTTATAGATTCTCCCAATTACTTTTCTTTACCATGGAATAGTCACACTTTCCCCCCTTTGTCAACGAACCAGTAGAGAACTTCAGGGTTTTTTGCAGTAGGGTAAAGAACACATATTAGCACATTAGAGAAAGACACATCATACCTCAGGGAGAGGGGGACCCACATATAAACTTTTTCAAATGTGGGGATTCGACTGGACTCCCAGATCCATTCGATGCCTTTCAAACGGTTCTTTGGGTAAGACCTTTATAAGAATATCTGCAACTTGTTGTTCTGTAGGCACACACTCCAACTTCACAAGACCTTACTCCACCTTCTCCTTGATAAAATGATATTTTATTTCAATGTTCTTTGTTTTTGAGTGATGAAATGCATTTTTTCTAAGATTTATAGTACTTGAATTAGCACAATAGATTCCAATTGGAGATTTCACTTCAATTCCCATATCTTCAAGATGCTGCTTCATCCACAATAGCTGCATGCAGGCTTGAGTAGCTGCAATATATTCAGCTTCTACATTGCTCAATGAAATGCAATATTGTTTCTTGATTAACTAAGAAATACACAACCCTGAAGGATAAAAGGAACCTCTTGATGTTGATTTCCTATCATCTGCTGAACCATCCCAATCTACATTTGTATACCCCAATAACCGTGGTTGTGATTTGTCATTATACATTAGGCAAAAATCCACTATTCCCTTGATATACCGAAGAATTATTTTTACTATAATCATGTGGATATCCTTGGGATTTCTTTGATACCTCACTGCTTGGCATGTGGAAAATACAATATCAGGACTTATCATTGTCAGGTACAACATAATTCCAATGATTTTCCTATATTTCTTGATATTAACTGCCTTGCCTTCATCATCTCGTGAAAGTTTCAGTCGGGTAGAAACCAAAGTCTTCATCTCTTTGGAAGTATCCATTCCAAATTTTTTCAAAAACTCCTTGGAATATTTATTTTGAGAAATAAAAGTGCCATTACTTCCTTGCATCACCTATAAGCCAAGGAAAAATTTCCGCTCACCAATCATCGACATTTCAAACTCACTTTTCATGAATTCCAAAAACTGTCTACATTGTGCTTCATCTGATCCACCAAAGATTATGTCATCAACATAAACCAACACCATCATCCTTTGAATATTGCCATTTTTGAAATACAAATTGTAATCAACTCCACCACACTGAAAACTGAACATCTTTATAAACTGATCAAGCCTTGAATACCATGATCTTGGTGCTTGATTCAAACCATATAATGCCTTCTTCAGCTGACAAACCCTATTCTCATCTTCATGGATTATAAAACCATCATGTTTCTAAATGTAAAATTCTTCTTCTTCTAAAACTAAATTCATAAATGCTTACTTGACATCCATCTGAAATACCTTAAACTTTCTTTGCACTACTATAGACAAGAATAATCTAATTGTCCCTAGTCTTTCAATAGGTGAGAATGTTTCATCGACATCTATACCCTCTATCTAAGAGTACCCTCTGCACACAAGTCGTTATTTGTTTCGAATAAAAACACCATCTTCATTCATTTTGTTGAAAAAAAACCATTTTTTCCCGATGACATTTCTATCTACTGGTCTTGAAACAATCTCCCATGTTAGATTCTTTTCAATTTGGTCAAGCTCTTCATTCATGTCTTGAACCAAATTCTCATCTCTAGATGATTCATAAAAAATTTAGGTTCCACCTATGATAATTATGATTCTTGTTGTAAAGTATTCATCCTCTTTGTCTGTAATAGTGCTATCAAATCACCAATTATGTTTTTCCTATCAATTTCAGATCTTTTTGTTGGTCTCTGGATAAACACTGACTTATTCTCATAATCTTAATCTTCTTATGAATCATCCTCTGGAGATGGAGCATCTCCTGATCTTCTCATATCTTCATCACTATCCTCCTGTGTCTGATCAAGTATTTGGTGAATATTATGTTCATTTTATACTATAGTCACATAATGACTTTCAACTATCTTTCCCATCCTCTTATTGAAGCATTTATATGCTTTTCTTTTCTTTGAGTAGCCAAGAAATATCCCTTCTTCCCCATAGGATTCAAATTTCCTGTGTTTCTCTATATTGAGAATGAAACATTTACTTCCAAATATTCAAAAGTACTTCAATGATGGATCATTTCTATACCATAACTCATATGGAGTCTTCTCCTATTTTGGATAAAGTGAAGATCTATTTGAAGTGTATACTACTGTCATTATTGCTTCTTTCCAAAATTTCTCCAGAAGGTCTTTCTCAGTGAGAATTGTTCTTTCCATGTTGTTGACAATCCGATTCCTTCTCTCAAATACTCCATTCTGCTGTGGAGTTCTTATTGCTGAATCTTTTTGCCTTATCCCTTGTATCTAGAGATATCCATCCACTTAGCTATTTTTAAACTCTATTCCATTATCTATTCGAATCTTCTAGATTTTCTGACCAATCATCTTTTCACATTCTTTTCGATATCTTGTAATTTAATTGAATACTTTATATTTGTGGGTAATTATTGAAACCCATGCCATTATGCTATAATCATCAATTAATATGACATAATATCTCATCCCAGTAATAGACCATGCTGAAATTGTCCCACACACATCAATATGAATCAACTCAAGCAGTGTCATTGATTTTTCTCCTTCTGCTTATATGACTTTCGAATGATCTTCCCATGTTAGCATGAATCACACGTATGGGTAAAATCACATGATAATATAGGGATATTTAGAGTTGCATCATGTTTCAACAGATCTTCCAAGGAACTTTGGCTTATGTGGCCGTGATGCTTATGCTATAACTTTTTTTCTTCATCCTTGGATAGAAAGCACATATCTTCTTCTCCACTCATGAGGTAGAGATTCCCTTTCACACGCTTTACTTGCAAAACAATAGCACCATCCTTTTCCTTGATGATACATAATTTATTCAAAAAACTCATGGCATGTCTAAGCCCCTAAATAACCAATACATCTTCTCATCTCATGTCTTTTCCTTCAAAATTGGTTTTTCCTGAACCAATAATTTTCAGGCCTTCATCATTATCGAATCATACAATACCTTATTTATCATACATGGTTTTGGTCACTAGATTATTATTTCCCATCATATCGGAAGTGCATCCATTTTCAATTATCCATATCCCCATGCAATCTAATGCATTGAATGCTATTTCTACAACCATGGCCTGCTCAACCCTTTTCTTTTTTTACCCAATTCTTTGAATTCATACCTGAAATGGAATGATAATCTTGATATTCCTCAGTATATGACGTACCAGCTTCAACCTGTAGATATTAAAATCAATTTTGAATTTTTATCTCATTTGAAGAATCATTTGGACTATTTTTAGGAATAAATTCTGTCTTCCTCAGAACATTCTTCTACATTATTGATGTGCAATATCTTTCCATATGTCCAAGTCCTTTACACCTGAAAAAATGACCATCAAATGATGAACTATAATTTTGAGCTCTGTATGACCACCTCTATTGGTATTATTACATTTGGTACCTATTTTCTATGGAACATACATTTTGAGAGTGTCCCATATTACCACAATAATAGCATATTATGTGAGATACATTCCTATGTTGCAATGATGATCGATTAGTTGTGTATTGTTTTCTCTAAGTATTCTGATTCTGCCTCATACCCAAATCAATATTCAATCTTGGAGTGGGTTCTTATGGTCTGACTTGAACCATAACTGCTTTCTATTTTAGATAAATCCCAATACCAACCTTATCATTCAGAGTGGATTTGTTCTTCTATTATGATGGACCAATATACTCAAATCTCATATTCTCTGTTGCATGTATGATCTTCTTTCTTAGTAGTTTCTTCTGATATTCAATTGTTCATCGTAGAATGATAACTTCCTCTTCCATTTGTTCGATACGTTTGATTTGATCTTTTCTAGTTTTAGTCAAACTATCAATTCTAATTTTCTGTTCTTCAATTTTAAGTTTGTACTCAACCACCTTTTCAGAGCTTTCTAGAATTGAAGACCTCATGTTTTCAATTTCTGCATTCAGCTCAGAATTATCTTCTTCCTGCTACTGCATAAATAGTTTGGCATCACGAACAACTTTGTTAGATTTCTTCGTTTTGGCTCTCAAAATATCTACCTCTTCAAGGAAAGATTCTAATTCAGCCTAAAGATCAACTCTTACTTTAATTTCTCCTTCTTCATTTTCAATTTCTTCTCCTGTTAATGTGTTTCTGAAAACTGCCACCAAATCATCTATTTTATGATCCTTGTAGTCCTCTAACTCTTCTGCCTCACATTCTTCTGACCATTAATCCTCGTTTAAAAGAAGATTCTTCTTTTTGAAGAAATTTCTCCTAGTACTTCTCCTCTCTTTCTCATTTGATAAATACTTATTATAGGGAATTTCATCATTTTCTTTATTTTCATCATCAAAATTTATAGGAAACTTTGCTGAAAGATGACCAATCTTTCCACATTCAAAACATGAAAATGAAAGTTTACTTTTGAACTTCCCTTTTCCTATTTGAATATTAGAGGAGAGAAATGATAGGACATCATCCATATTATCCTCCTCATGACTATCTTCAATAGAGAGATTCTTCATGGCCTTGAATGCCACTTCCTTAGAATTCCCCTTTTCCACTGCGTCATTATCATCATTTCTCATTTCATACACTACAATGGTATTGTGTAGGTTTTCTAATGTCAACTATTTCAGGTCTTTGTTTTCCAATACTAAAACTTTCGGATTGAATCGCAGTGGAAGTTTCCTTAAGATACGCTTCACAATCTTTATATCTTCAATGACTTCTCCAAGACCCCTCATGTATTGCACAATAATTTTTATCCTATTGAATAATGCATCAACATTCTCATTTGGATTCATTCTGAGATCCTCATACTTGTTCAATAGAACCTACAGCTTTGCTTCTCGGACTTTTGATTCACCCTCATTAACATTCAACAAATTTTCCCACATTGCATGTGATGTTTTATAGGACACCACCTTCGTATAAATTGAATTTGATAGGTATCCCCCTAAAGCATTGATCCCTTTAGCATCAAAATACAATTATCTTCTTTCAGCTTCTGATAAAGCACCACTATTAATGTCAGTTGATATTCCATGCATAGCTAATGTGAAAACATCCATCCATACTGATCATAAGTAGTTCTGCATTTGATTCTTCTATAGTTGAAAATTATTTCTATCAAAGATCGGAATTCTTTTATGATTGACCACCTTCATTTATTTTTCTTGAGAGAGAACTGCTGACTTTCAACCTTTCACTATGATACTAATTGTTAGGTCCACTTGGTTGAATACCCTGGGGGGGGGGGTGAATCAGGGTATGGCAGATTAAAAATTTCTCATCTTTGGATATTGTTTCATTATTATAAAAAACTCAATTCTCTCTTTCCCCTATAGAAATATAAGAACAGATACAAAATCATGCACAAGACACAATGATTTTTACTTGGTTCACCCTCATTGGGATACGTCTAAGGAGCATACAATGGCAGTGTTCCGCTGTACCAAATTCACTAAGGCTCACTACCAATAATGAGTAGAATATTTGGGCTAGATCTTCTATACCCTGGCTCACTGAATTTATAAGGTTTAGGTTCTGCTCACTGCATTCCCAAGGGTCAATTCCTATGCCTCTTTCTCTGGATCACTACCGGTGGAAAGGGTCACCGTCTTCCTCTTCTTGCGCTCACCGATCTGGAAAGGAATCCACACATAGTTTATAGACTTGTAGGTCAAATACAATTTATGGACATGTAGGTCTCTTCATTTTCATGATTTTTTTCATCCTCAACTATTGGTATATGCTCTGTTGAAGTCCCCTTTTCACCCATAGATGAATTCTACCTTCTTGAGTACTATTAGGTACTGAAAAATACTTTTGAAAAATGATTTGAATATTTCACAAGATTCCTTGTGAAAATCACAAACCACCTGCTCTCCCACATATTGAGTATTGGGTTTGGTACACGGATCACCCCTTCTGTGTACTGTTGCCACTTCTGTGAATTTCTACCGCCTCCACGTACCACTTCCTTCGTTTTGCCTCTACGAACTACCCTCTATCCATGAAATGTTCTCTATTTGTAGACTATGTTTGCTGCCGCATACCAGAGCTCCCCCTCTGTGTACCACTTGCAGAACTCTTCCTCTTGCATACTAGAGATTCCTCCTCCACGTACTGAGTTGACTCCTTCCACATACCAGACTTCATCCTCCGCGTACCAGACTTCCTTTGCAGGTTATAAATTCCCACAAACACCTTCAGTATAATTACTTCTGCACGAACCACTTTCAGAATTTACCAAATTCCCAGACCAAAAATACGTTCTCTAATGATATTCAGTCTCAGCAGTAATAAGTGGGATTAGTGATTCTTATATAGGCAAATATACCCACAAAATATGCTAATATGAGATTTACCAAATCTTAAATCCTGCCTTTACCGCTTACCGACCCTTTTGCTACTGCGAACCACAAGCTACCCGCAAACTATTTTTTATACGCGGTCACCATAATAACTTTACTCTTACGCAATTGATCTCCTACTTCAACATCAACCCATCCGCGTACCGCACTTCCTTCCACCGCGAAACGTTTTTTGATTTCGCAAACCGCTACGGCGTACCGTTCTCGCAGCTCCACATACCGTTCTCGGAACATGGTACACGATCCATGATTTTGGTACACGGTTCTCGTACTTTGGAAATCTTATTCAACATTATTCATAAATTTCACTCCTATAAATAAATCCTTCCTTTTCTAACATCAAACTCTCAATTTTGAGGCCCAAAAATTTGGGAAACACTGGGAGACTGCACAAAATTAAGAACCTATCTTTGGAAAACACCAACCATTCTCAATTGTGGTCATCTAGCTTTGTCAAAAAACAAAACCACACTCAAAACTTACCAAGAGGACACCTTGATGGATTTTTGCACAATAGATACCCTAAGGAAACAAGAGGATATGACCTATATGTACCCTCAGAAAAAAAATAATAGTGGTAATAGATTTCATATTCTTTGAGAGGGAGAACATCTATAAAAGAGATAGTGGGTGAAAGATATACTTCAATGAAGTCCAGGCTCAAGATACATAAGAGTTGGTATAAGAACATATTCCTTAAATCCCTATAGAAGAAGAAACAGTTCCATAGAAACAAGTGATGCATAGGAGTACAAGAGTAGTTAGAGAACAATAATGATATGGTTTTTTATTAACCAAGGATGGTGACTCATTATTATTTAATAATAATGATCCTATAACCTAAGAGGACATAGTAAGTGGAACAGATGTTGCAAAGTGAAAATAATCCATGAATTCTAAAATGGATTCCATGTACCAAAACTAAGTCTAGATTTTGGTAGATCCTCTATTGGATGTAAAGCCTATTGGTTGTAAATGGGTATTCAATAAGAAACTAGTCATGGATGGGAAATTACTTACCTATACGACACAAATGGTTGGAAAATACTTTAAATAGCGTCACATAATTCAATATGATGAATCCTTTTCACTAGTTGCAATGCTAAAATCCATCAAAATTATACTTTCCATTATGACCATACATGATTATGAGATATAGAAAATGGATTTCAAAAGAACCTTACTTAATGGGATCATTTTGAAAGATGTATATATGACACAACCTGAAAGGTTTATGACTTCATAAAATTCCAATAATATTTTTAAATTGAAAAAAATATATTTATGGATTAAACCAAAATTCCAGACCATAGAACATTTGGATTGATGAGTCCATAATAGAATTTGGTTTTATAAGGAACAAATGTGATCCTTTTATCTATAAATAGTTTAGTGGGAGTGAGGTCATTTTCTTAATAATGACATAGTACTTATTGGAAATGAAATAGTAGTCTCACAGTCTGTTAAGTTATGGTTGAATAAATTATTATCCATGAAGGACCTTGGAAGAGTAGTATATATTTTTTGGATATAGATCCACTGTGACAGATCCTAGAGGATACTTGGCCTAAGTTAAGGTATATATATTGACAAGATACAGAAAAGATTTAGTATAGAAAAATCCAAGAGGGGATTATTACCCATGTTACATGACATTCATCTTTATAGGTAAATATTTCCTTAGAAACATGAGGAAAGAAAAGTATGGAAAGGATTCCATACACATCGGTGATTATGAAATTGGTTTATGCTACGATATATACTAGGATAGATGTTTCCAATGCATTAAGTTCAATAGTAAGATATCATGTTGACCTAGGCGACTTCTATTGGATGGAAGTCAAGACTATCTTGAAGTATCTGAGACGTACTAAGGATATATTCTTGGTCTATGGAGGAGATGATGAACTAGTAATTAGAGGATATGCAGATTCTAGTTTCCAAACTGGTAAAAATAATATGAAATTGTAAATAAGACATGTCTTCACTTTAAATAGAGGTACTATGAGTTAGAAGAGAATAAAGTAGGATATGGTCACAAATTCTGCAACCAATTCTGAGTATATTGAATATTTTAAGGCATTTAAAGAAGATGTATAGATATGAAACTTTTTCCAAGAGATTGATGTGGTGACTATAAGTAAAAATTATACCACACTCTATTTTGATAATACTATATTGTCGGCTCTTGTAAAATATTCAAAGTCAAATTAGTATATGAAACACATACTTTGGAAGTATCATATCTTTAGGGATTTTTCTTAGAGAGGTGAGGTTGTAGTGAGAAATATTTCCATAGAAGACAATGTGGTGGAACCCTTTACTAAATCCTTCATATAGAAAAAACATGATTATCATGTGAGGTCTAGCAGACTGAAAGTCGTAGAAAATTGGATCTAGTTATAGTGAGAGTTTATTGGAGTTGGTCTCTTAGGACCAACTATTTTTTTACTTTGATTACATATATATATGATTAATTTAATATTAATAAAATATATTATTTCATGTTGTTCATTATTCTGCATGATCTTAATGTAATAATTTCCTAGAGTACATGTCACATTGATAAGGTCATGGAAGTCCCCCACTATGATGAGAAACTTGACATGACATGAGGATATTCTTAAATATAGTTATATGGTCAGATAATGTTCTATTATGGGACACATAAAACATGTATATCTGGTGCTAGTACTCGTATGAAGATGAGACTTCTTCCAATGAAGTTCACACTTAGTAATCTCTAAGATAAGAAATTATGATAACAAACCCACCAATAAGAATTCCACATGTTTTGGTGTCATCAAATATTCCTATATCTGAGCATGTGTGATGATAATTAGACATTAATATTATCATTTATGCATTTAATGACTTGAAAAATTAGATTTACTGACCAAAACCATCATTCCATGTGTTGGTGGGAAGTAGGGTACGTTGGGTGAGTCATGAATGACATGTTATTAATGGATAAGTCAAAGAAGGATTTTCTATTCCATATTTATGGAAGTTGATATATCATCCTTTGATTGGAATAAAACCACAAAATTAAATTTCATGTCCATGGTGTAACATCGTTTTTATTTCATATAGTGAAAGAAATATGTATCAAGCATATAGGTTGGTGAAATAGATGTGAAACCTACTTGATGAGATATTATGATAGAGGGATAATATTACATAGTGAGCATTCATATGTGGTTTTTGATGTTGTGAAATTAAGTTCTTTCTCTTGGGTGATTTTACCTATTGCTAGATAGTAATATTGGACTTTATGCAATCCCACCTAATGTTAATGAGAAAGAATCATAAAGAGCCACAGATTAAGTGTTTTTGTTGATCTCGATTTAATTCAATCTGATTTTAAATATTAGAATAAATACTATTCTAAATATTGAAGAATAATTTTATTCAAGTTTTATTATACTCTAATATTTATTGATGAATGAAATATTTAATTAAATATTTATTCGGGTATTCAATAAATGACAAGGAGGATGAACATACCAAGACCAAATTTGTTGACAAATATTATTTTTACAGTCGGTATAAATAATAGTTTCAAAAGTTAGTTCAAGAAACAAAATAATAATAATAATAATAATAATAATAATAATAATAATATTATTATTTATAATGGGGTTTGTTAAGAATTATTATATTCTTTAGGGGATAGTGTACAATTAAATAACTTTTTAACCTAAACCGTAGCTCTATAGATAGATGGTTATGTATATTTCATAGGGTTAATTGAAAATTGAGAATAGAGAATCGCTGTGAACAACATGATCCTCTCTATATCTCTCTCAAAATCATCCTCTATTTCTATCAAGAATAAGAAGAAATCCTTCAAGATTGAAGGATATTGGATCAATCAATATGATTAATGAAAGAAAATTGATTCACTATGTTTTCACCCAAAAATCAATTATCATTTCTCAAAGATTAAAGGATCACATGTGGATTACTGCTAAAGGCATTCTACACTTGCATACTTATAGTAAAACAAAGGTAATCCAAAAGGTTTTTTCATAATATCAAAATTTTTATCGAATAAAGGATCCTAAGATGAGTTAATCATTTCTTCCAATCATAAATAAATTAATTATAAATTTAACATGAAATATCCTCTCTCAAGGTTGTTTTAAACTATATGTTAAAATAAATTTTAATATTTTACCTTATAAAGGTGATTCCATTATTACCAGAACCAATAATGATCCAATTGTTTTGTGGAAAATAACTCTATGAAAAACCATACTTCTGGGTTTACCCCAAAAATTGACATTATGCACTTCCACCCCAAGATCCCACCTATCGATCATGATTGTGCATTGCCACCTCGAGATCCCCCTTGCCGACCAACTGCGTTTCCTATATCAAGGATTCCATCACCCACCCCCACCATTGATCAAGGGAAGCGTCATTGTTTGAGCACCATGGATCGAAGCCGTGACCAGTCTCGCCCGCCCCACCATCACGCGAGTCTCTAGTCACCAACCATGCAAAGAACGACCCTCAACCATATCCATCCCGGGATAGATCTTGTCACCGACCATTAAAATCACAACCTCATCTATTTATAACCCCGCTGCCAAGTGGGAAACACCAGTTACCACCCACACAAAGTGAGGGGTCCAACCATCCTATAATGCACGAGAATAAACACTGTGCTTAGAAATTTATAAATAAACCTGTCTTCCACAAATTAAATGGGGGAATCTCTGAGCTATTAGTGGTTGAAACCATGACGGTATGCCATACAGGTGATGTCCATTCCACTTGAATGGTCACTGAGATGAACATGTGGAGTTGAAGTTATGACTATATCATTAGAATTATTTTATAATTATAATTATTTTTTATGCATCCACTTTTTTTTGGAAATGTTTAAAATGAAAATAAATGAATAATTAATTATCCTTAAGAAGAGATATGGAAAATCATATCATACTTACAAAAATTCCATAATAATTTTTTTGGAGTTGTGTGGTGAAAGTTGTGTCTCAATTTTATAAGGGATAAATTTTACTTAATAAACAAAAATAATCCCTTTTAGGTAGTGTCTTATATTTTTTAGCTTTAATATTTAATTTTACACCAATAAATTGATATTATTTATGAATTTGAAATAGATTTATATTCAATATATATTCACACAAATCCAATATGTATTTCCCATGATATCACCCAAACAGTACTTCTTGGTCAAGCCAACATCGTACAACAAAGCTTCATGCATGCTAAAAATAGGCCTCCCAATGGTATGACCAACATAAGATTTATATATGTAGGAGAAATAAAGGTCCTCAACAACGACATTGAGCGATCTTGCTTGCTCTGGTAACCCTATAAGCCTCAATCATTTTTTCCTATGTTCCGATTCACAAAATCGTGAATTAGGATTAAAAATAGAGCACCCTAGGTTTTTATCAAAGTTTACATAATGACATATTTAAAGGTATTTCGTTCTTGGAGGCTCTTCAAGGTTTATATCCATTTAACCTTTCATTTCTGAAGGCTCTCATTAAAAGGGTGGATGATAGAGGTTTCTTAGTGACTGTAGATCCATAAACGTTACATAAAATGTTAGAATTGTGCAAATTTTCATTACTTGAATAGATTATATACTAAAAAGGTCAAAAACCATGGTCCTTTGCTAATCTAAAATCATAAATCTCTCATCTATGGTGTTTTACGACCTAGAAATTAATCCTTATTAGAAAAGGTTATTTTCAAATCATCCTTGAAAGAAAATATGAATTAGATGTTGCTTGGAGATTTGGAAACCTACATTTGAAGCCTGGAATCCTAAGAATCTTAGAATGGGATATCAATTTTAATTCCTTCTCTCAAAATAACTTTTCATCTTAGATCAACATCAGACTCCATGGGTTGAACTAAGTTTACTAGAACCCAAATATTCTGAATGACATCACCTCAAGCATTGGAATTCCTCTAAAATTGGATCAGCGCACATTAAATGGTGAGTTGGGTCTATATTCTAGGATCCAAGTAGAGGATAATTTGTATTTTAAACTTCTAGAAGTTATCAATTTCTTTGAAAATGATCAAAAAATTGAGGTTGAGGATGAGTATGAGTATAAGGCCCATTATGTGATATTTGTAAAGTTTCTGGACATTCCTTTTCTAATTGAAGGGTCATACAAATGTAGATGAAACCAACTCCTACTCCTAATCCACATTCTTAGAAAGAAGTGGATAAAAATAAGAAGGGTAATTCCAAGGATACTGAAAATAGGGGACTATAAAAAAAGATAGAGGAACCTAAATGGGTGAAAAAAAGTCCCTACTATAAATCATGGTCTTAGGAATTCCTGGGCCATTTTGGTGGAAGAAGAAGAGAAAGGGAATTAGAAGGATAATATGGTATCTAAGATTTCTGAAGATATTCTAAATATTATCTCCTCTATTGCATTAACTACTATTGAAATACCAGTTATTGGATATACTGACTCCCCTACTACTGTTTCTTCATACAACATAATCTCAAACACTACTGCATCTGTGAATTCTTATTGCAAGGAGAAGCTTGTTTTTGGCCCTTTTTATTTGCATGAAACCATCATTCAAGACAGGTTAGTGAATAATTATTAGAATCATGAGTTTTTGGCTATCATTGGTGGTACTATGCTCATTTATCCAACATAGGTTCTTCCTGATCACTGTAAAAACTTCACAACTTCTCATCACACCCACTACAGTGATGATACACCTACTATCAACTCCTATAACACTATCAACCTGGAGATCATAGATACCTATGTAAATTCTCTGACTCCCTATAGTGATTATACTCCTTCCAGGATCATTAAAGACAATGAAGTCTCTCCTGAGAAACACAATGTGACTCTTAGAAATTTAGAGACCATTGGCATTGCACTAGCCACCTGATCTACTGAATAAGGGCACCTCACTGCTGCTATTCAAAACAACAAAGAACCTATAATACCCCCTGATTCCTACAAGCTAGTTAGACACCTATGGGAAGGGAATTACATAGAATCCTTCACTCATAAAATCAATCAGAAATAAAAAATCACGTGGAAAGAAAAAAGGGGGCTCCCCCACAAAATTAAGATATAAATGAATCAATTCTTATGGAATTGTTAGGGAGTTTAAAAAAATGACACTACCACCCCCCTTCACAGATTCATTATTGTTCATAAACCCAAATTCCTGGTCATTTGTGAAACCAAAAAATTCTACTCACCTGGTTTTTATGGCCTTGAAAGCATAGGTTACAATCAACTTAGAAGCAATAGTTATTTTGGTAACATTGGCACCTTATGGGTCATTGCTCATAACTCTATCATTGAGGCATCAATATAAAATATAGATGATCAAATGATAACATGTGAAGCATTCAATAATATAATTCATTTCTACTGCTCTTTTTTCTATGCTAAGAACAATTATCAGGTAAGAATAAAGCTTTGGAAGAGCATTGAACTCTATAAATAAGGAATTAAAGACTCATGGACTAATATTTGTGACTTCAACGACATATTGTCCCTATTGGAAGATTGAGATATGTTTTTCCTAATATCTCCTCAAATTAATTCAATGATTTTATAGAAAGATGTAACCTTCTATAAATTAATCTTGTTGGATAAAAATACACCTAGTATATTAGGAACAACTCTCAAATGGTTTCTAGAAAACTTGATTGTGATTTCTCTAATGATGAAGCCCTCAAGAATTAGGATACTCTTTAAATAATTACCATACCTAAGATTAAATATTACTATCATATTATTTCAATCATCCTTATTAATTGAACCTACAAGCCAAGATTGCCTTTCCTTTTCAATAATTCTTGTTATTCTCACCCTAATTTTTGCAAGCTGGCGACTAATTTCTTGTCATCTAATAATTGTGGAAATGAATCTTATTATTGCATCATGGGTCTAAAGAATTAAAATTACAATATTAATAGGCGGTGCAAAGACAAATACAACAAGATAGATTAATATATTGTTTCTATAGAGACACATCTCAACCAGATCTATTATGAGGCCACTTTCTCTGATTTTGAGGTGATTATTCAGTAAGAAATTGACCTGACTGCTAGGCTAAATTTGCTGCTCTCCATTAAAGAAAAACTTCAAAAGGAGACATTCAAAGTTAAATGGTTTAAGTATGTGGATAAAAACACAAAATTTTACAATGCCCTCCAAATAACCAGGAAAGATTGCATACCTATCACCCTCATGAGAGACGGGGATAGAATTCTTAACAAGGAAGAGTCTCTTGTTGATCATATTGTATATTACTTTGAGAATATTTTTAATGGTCCAAATATAAATGAAGAACTTCAAGAAGGAATCATTCCAAACATGGTTAGTGATGAGGATAATACCCGACTCACTAGTATTCCACTTGACTTTGAGATTCGTGAAGCAACTTTCAGCCTTAAACCTTATAGTTCTCTGGGATCAGATGGTTTCACTGATGCCTTCTTTCAAACTTACAGGGATGTCATTAACTTGGATGTTTTAAGTCTTATTAAATACTTCTTCTTTACAGGTATCTTACCACATGGCCTTAATGCACAATTCCTCACCCTCATTCCCAAGGTTGAAAATGATTATGAGATTCATATATTAAGATCTATTTCTCTCATCAACAATAGCTATAAAATTATTACTGAAGTCATTTCCAACAAACTCACCATAATTACTAGTAAAATTGTCTCTTGGAACTAGTTTGGTTTTGTGGAAGGAAAGACCATCCAGGATTGTATAAGAACAACATTAGAATGTGTCAACCTCCTTAATAAATCAATTAGTGGTGGATATATTTCACTTAATATGGATATTAGAAAAGATTTTGACACTATTGATTGAGGATTTATCTTTAAGGTGCTTCAAAATTTTAGCTTCAATTAATTCTTTATGAATTTGGTTAAAGATCTTTTTGAGTCTTCTCATATTTATGTGCTCATTAATGGTTCTTTGTAGGATTTTTTCACCTACTCAAAGGGTGTCAGGAATGGTAACCCCATCTTTACCATCATCTTTTTCATAGTTGAAGATTATTTGAGTAGACTTCTCATACATATGACGGATCAGGGATTTCTCAAACCTATTCAGGAATCAAGACATTTAGAATCTCCTAATCATCTGATGTACGCTGATGACATGATCATTTTTTTTGCAAGGTACTAAAAAAAATTTGAAAAATTTGAAGAGGGAGCTCACTCACTATGAAGTGGTTTCAGGGTAGGATATTAATTAGAATAAATCTTATATTTAATTTTGAAAAATAATCCCAATAGCTAGGCGATCTCACTTCTTGATGGACTTGGGAATTAGAGAAGTATATATGCCTATGAAATACCTTGATGTTCCTATCTTATGGGGGTGACCTAAGTCCATACACTTTCTAAACATCGTGGATAATATTAAAAATAATATTTATTCATGGAAAGGGTAATATATCTCCATGGATGAAAGAATTTTTCTAGTTAAGTACACTATTTTTTCCAAACTGGTCCATTCATTTATGATTTATAAATGGGATACATCTTTGTTCACTCAACTCAATGTCTGCATCAATAATTTTGTGTGGAGTGAAAGTATTCTTGAAATTTAATTAGTCAGTATTTCTTATAGAAAATTTTGAAAACCCCTTGACAAAGGTGGGATGGTCATTAAAAATATCAATTTTTTTAATGAGAATCTTCATGCTACGTTCAGTTGGAACCTTCTTTGTAGTGACTCAATGGTTCTCATCTTTCTTAAAGGAAGATTCATTAATAAATTAAAAAGGGGCCACAATTCTTTTATGGGTTATTATATTTGGTTATCCATAAAATCCCCTTATGTTAATATTATGTCACATTCATGATAGATTTCTTACAGGGAGTCATCTATGAATTTATAGATTGATAATTGGACGGTATCTCCTCTTATTTATTCTGTTGATCTGCAGAATATCCATATGGATATAGATGTTTTTATTCAGGAATTCTTGGATCTTTCCAACATAGAGATGTTTGGGAAATATATAAAACTCCTCAACAACTATACTCTTTTTCCTACCAAAGATAATTTAATTAGGGAGCTTGATCATAATGGCATTCTTGATTCCAAAGCTTTTTATCATTCTAATTTTGAACCTGACAATGAGTTTTCCTAGCTCAAATTTTATAATAATTCTTGGATCAGGCCTTCCAGGATGACCCTGATTAGGAGACTTGCACACCATAAAGTTTCTACTGATGATTAATTACAAGATCATGAGATTGTCTTATGTTCCAGATGTTGGTTCTGCAATCAACATAGGGAGGAAATCACTCATCTATTCCTGTCATGTTCACTACTTCAGCCCTATGGAATGCATCGAAGGACATATTTGAAGTGTATCTCCATAAAAGTCTCAATTTTGCATCCCAACTTCAGTTTTTTACAATGATACAGTTCGCACCTCAACTCAAGAAGCTTCTGCGGGTCACTACAGCAGAACTCGTGCATCTTCTTTAGTCTAGTCGCAATGAAATCATGAATGGGAAGACTCACTTCCACTTCCAGACGGCTCTCACTCACCTCATGTCTTCAACCATAGAGGCCAAAATTCTTCAGTAGGGTCACTGCTAAAACACAGTGCATGACTTCATGATTATCCATAAAATGAAAGTGTCTAGGAAATCAAAAAATAGATGGGTCACTTTGAAGTATTCTAAAAGGTAACTATATATGGTTGGATTAAAATCAATGTGGATGGAGCATAAAATGGTAACTTGGGACCTGTATTATGAGGATCTATTTATTGAGATCACACTCATAAATTCCTCGATTATTTCTTTGGTATATGTGGTAATTATTCCTCTCTTGAGGCTGAAATGATCAATGTTATCCATGTCTTCCACTTTTCTCACCTTAGAGGAATGGATAACCTCTGGTTTGAAACTGAATCCACCACCGTGGTGTAGGCTATTCGTAATTTAGTGATACATTTGTCTTGGAATCTCACTAATACATGGATGAAATGTCTCACCTCCCTCTTGATTTGGAACTACATCATTACTCATGTTTACTGATATGTTAACTCTATGGAAGATGGAATCACTAACAAAGGAAACAACATAGATCTCACTTTGGTTAATGATCTTCTTTCTGACCTAATCCCTCCCTATAGGAAATATTTTAATAAAATTATTTCTATTAGACTCATGTAATATCCCTTTGTTTTTAATAAATTTATCTTGTCCATTGGACCAAAACACCCCTCTAAAAAAAGTATATGATTTAGCTGGATAAAATATATCCCCATGTCTCAGGAACCTTCAATGTAACAACCCAATCTTTTTGAGTAGTATATTAACTTACTCTTAATGATTTAATAAGATGTTAATGGTTAATGCAGAAAGAGGAGTCGATGGCTTCATCCAGTAGACTCGACCCTTATGAAGCCCACTTATCAGAGCTTGGGAAGGAGGTAGCATCTGTGGGCTTTGCTTTGGACCAAGCCCAAGCCGAAGTCCAGCGTGTCAAGCTTGAACGGAAATGCCTACGGGAGAATTTCAAGTTAGTAGAGATTACTACTAGGGCAATGTTATCTGAGGCTCCCTCAGATTCTCTCACCATAGCACACCTTACACTTAGGTCTTATGCCGGTGTTATAAGGGGCTATGTGACTATACCCTAGCTTCCTTGTGTAATCCTTTCGGGTGAATAAATTGAGATTTCTTCCTTTAGTGATGTTTGTGAAATTCCAAATGTCTAGATAATTTTAGAATGTATTTTATTGATGAATTTTGAAAAAGGGACATTTTAAAATATTTATGTAAACCCTAAATAACTAATGATGTGTAATGATTTTCAAAAAATGGTCTTCTACAAAAGTGTTCAGTAAGGAATTTGGAGTCTAATAAGATCAACTTAATTTTTGATGAATAGTAAATTATGAATAGTGATTTTACGCTTAGGATTAGTAATGTGACCAAATGGATTAGTAATTTCACTCAAAGAAAGTTTTAATATAATTCAGACACCTAGATTAAGTAATATGATTCAATAAAATGGGTAAATAACGGTTTCATAAATTATTAGTCAAGTATTAGTTTTTTCGGATGAATAGTTTTTTTTAATTAAAAATTTAATTAAAAATAATTAGAAAATTATTTTTATAAAAATGACTTTATTTTTGAACTCAGAGCATCGATATTATGTTATGGTAATTTTTGGGGATTTTTCTGAAAAAAACGAATTTTTGATGAATAGTGTTTTATTTAAAAATTAAATTAAAATTATTTAGAAAATTATTTTTATAAAATGGATTTCATAAATGTATTTAGAGAATCGATATTTGGTTAAGGTGAAATTTTGGGATTATTCTGAGAAAGTTGAATTTTCGATGAATAGTGAAAATATAGTTTTTAAGTTACGGGTGTTTAATGACATCATTAAATGATGTATTAAGTATATATTCAATTTGGTCGAATTATGAATAGTAATATAAGGTGTGAGGTGTCACAAGTGGCCAATACCATGGGAAAATACCATGGTCAAGCCCATGGTTTTGCCAAAACCACTAGTGAGGTGTCCCTTGGCCATTAATGCCTTGTCCCCTCACTTTCCCTATAAATACCCACCCTTTCCTCCTTTAGTTTTCACTCCCAACTCTCCCCCAACGAAGTTCTGGTCTTCTTACCTTCCAAGGAGTCCTCCCAAGGTGCCCCCAAGCCCTCAAGGTCCAAAACTTTGAGTTTCAAGAGTCACGTTTTAAGGTAAGGGATCCGACCCCTCTCTTTCTTTTCATGTAATCTCTTTTATGTCATTCCTTTTATGCTCCATGTTATTATGTGAGAGGATGTTCTTTTATATTACTCTTACTTCCCATTTCATGTTTATATGATGATAGATCCCCTCTTACTCTCATCATTTCGTTTTATGAAAGTTTAAGTGACGCCGTTAGGCTGCCGAATGTTTAAGTGATTCTTTCACCCTTCTCATTTTTCAAGTTCGATTTTCATGTCAAATATTTCAAGTTCCTTTTTATTATGTTGGGGTATGATCTCTATATCTATCATACTGATCTATTATGATCATATAATTAGATACCCTATTTTATTTGTTCAATTCATTTTTGTTGAAGTTTAAGTGACGCCGTTAGGCTGCCGAATTTTCATAAGAGAAATCAAATTTTTGTCTTCCTTCCATGTTTTTCATTTCAAATGGTATGTCCTTAAAATTGCATCACCATGTCCATATATCCTTCTAATTTTGTCCCTCTACTGTTTTATGGGTCAATTATTATTGTTCGACCCATGTTCCCTCTCTTTTCAAAGTTTTCTAAAACCTTGTAACATAGCCGTTATGCTGCAGAATTTTCGTCTCAAAATGCCTCTCTTTTCTCAAAATTATTTTATGTTATAAAGTGAATACTCAAAGATCCTATTTCTATAGGGGTATTCACATATATATGAAAATGTTCTATTTTAAATTCTTGGATTTACATACATGATACCCGCTTTCCCTTTCCGTGGGTTTAAAGTAATGTAAAGATCATGTCTTTAAAGTAGTTTTTAAAACGTTTTGATTATGAAATGAAACCCATTTATTTTATGCTATATGGGTTATTTATGAAATTTTTGATGATGATATATGTGGCTCACATGATAATAAAGGCAAATTTAAGGGTGCACCCTGATAGCGCTCCAATGCATTGGGTAATGCCTTAATCTCTAGAGATGACCATTTTAACGACGCCTTGGTGAATAACCTTGGTAATTTTTAACGACACCTTGGGGATGGACCTTGGTGAAACGAAACGATTGTAAATATTAAATTTTTCAGCCACATCTTCAAGTTATGAAAATGTTATTTTTATTATGATGTATCTCATTATTTCTTTCTCATGCCTTAAATTTCTTTTCATGTCCTTATTGAAGTATCTCAAGTTCACATGTAAAATGTTTCTCTTGTTTCCCTTACTGGGCCTTCTGCTCACCCTTTCTTTTGATGTATGTCCCCAGGTTATGAGATGCATAATGAACATAGGATGAACTAAAGGAGAAGCCTTTCAAGTGTTTAAGAAGAATGTTTTATGTTTTTTTATGTATTATGATCCTTGTTTCCAAGACACTAAACCTTAATGATCCTCAGTTCCGTGTAATGGAATGAAAGTTATGTTATAAAAAGACAGGATGTTATATTCAAGATATACTTTATTAAAACTAGAGCTATATAAATTTACTAAAAAAGGTGTAATATTAAATTTCACCCTTTATTCACACTAAAAAATGTTGATAAAAGTGCCCCTTTATTGTCGCTAATAAATGTCACTTTTACATGTGTTTTTAGCACAGATATAGTGTATATTTCATAATTTTTTTATATATTATTAAAAAATAGATATTAATATAATAATATATTTATATTGATATAAATATAATATATTTTATTAAATCTGATTTATATAATACTAAATATGTAATTACACTTAATATATAATATATATAGTGAAAAATAGTTTATAAAATAATTAAAAATTTATATTAACTAATATTTTTATAATTATTATTAATTAATAGTAATTTAATAACAATTTAATGATAGAAAAATTAAATAAATTAATGAATGGTATAAAATAAGTTGAAATTCATGGGGTGGTTTGGGTTTAAGGGGTGAGGGGTATGCCGTGAGGCCATGTCCCTAGGCCTGCATGTTTACTAAAGCTTTTTTTCTTGCATTGTGTTTCATAGTGGAAAATGCAATCAAATTTATATAAAATAAGTTGAAAACATGAATTGAACTTCAAAAAATCATAGATTTTGATTTGAGTGTCTGTTTGGGTTCTACCATATATCAAATTTAAGCTTATGAAATTATATATGATGTGGTGACCTAGGGAGAACCCTAGTTAGTTATTTTTTGGGTGTCAAGAAGGACCCAACGACCTCTAAAGATGAGTTTTTTCAGGGTAATCTGATTTTTTGACATTTTACGGAATTTAAATCTCATTTAAGGGTAGTTTTTTTTCATTTTTTTGGTGGAGTCTAAATTTATTATAAGATATTAGTTCCATGTGGATATTATGTTGTTATTTTTTTTCATATTGTAGTGTTATTTATAATTATATATATATATTTTCATATATGTACATATAATAAATTAATTATATAAATAAATATTTAAACATATTTGCATAAAAATGTATTTTTAAAAATATAAATGATATAGAAATAAATAATTATTTGTTATTTTTTTTAAAATAAAAAAGTATTCATTTTATTTACCTTATAAAAATGCATTAATACAAACAAATATATACACACACACCTATTGAAATATACATATAATATTTTGATTTATATAAATATGTGTACATCAATAGCAAAAATATATTTATGTGTATAATCTTATATATGTAAATAAATAAACACACATAAAGGGTATCTTGCATATATATTTTATATATACGTATTTATATATTCTTAAATATGATTTATATAATAATAAATATATATTTATATAAATATAATATATATTTATTTTTAATACTCGTTTATAATTATTTATAATTATATATATAATTTTAATTACATTTATATATTATAAAATATAGTGATATGAATTATATAGATAAATATATAAATATATGTCTCTCTATGTAGTGTATATATGCACGTGTGTGTGTGTGTTTGTATGTGTGTGAAATATAAATATAAATATAAATATACGTGAATGTATGTGGAAAATATAAATATGCACATGTGTGTGTAAATATGTGCATGTATACGTGTGCATGTGAGTGTCAATATTTTGTAAATACATTATAGAAATGAATTTTTATAAATATCTCATTGTCATAAAATATCTAATATAAATGTACATAAGATAAATTTATTTAAAAATGTTATTGAAATATATTATATAAACCTATTTACAATAAATATTTATAAACAATTTATGAATAAATCATATCTAAATATTTTTAAAAATATTTTAAAAATGTATTTAGAAAAATTATATAAATGTATATAACTATATGAATAAATATATAAATAAAAAAATTATGTATATATATGTATATAATTTTAAACAAATAGATATACCACATCAGTGGTGGTGTGGTGGTAAAGGAGAGTGGTATAACAATGCTGTTCTTTGGGAGGTTCAGGGTTTGAATCCTAGGAGTCCACTTTCGGGGTGAGCCTCTCCCACAGGATCCACCCGTCTTGTCGTGTCGCTTGGTCTCAACTGGGCGGAGAAAATGAGGCACGACCTAATGTTCTGATGGATTTCTATGACGAACCATCACCGATCGGGTTGTCACCCTCTGGGACGCTCTGCCATCTCGGCTGGCAACAGCTCCTTCCCCGACTGGGGATCTACCTCAGGGCAGTGACCTCTTCATGGGGGAAGGGGGTTACCATGTGTAGAGGGTTTGAAAAGACCACACATGGTAATTCACTTTTTATGATAAAAGAAGAAATTATAAACAAATAGATATATTATAAAATATTAAATAAATCTGGATGGAGTAGTGGTAAAGGCATTGGGAAATGAAGGCAGAGGTTCTAAGTTCGAATCCAGTCATGATCAGGAGTGAAGATGACATAAAAGCACTAATATACGGTGAAGAAATTACTAATAAAGAGGGGGGACATTTCAATAAAAAATATTGTGTGAGAGCACTGATGAAATGGGATTTTGAGGCCCCTTGATAAACAAATAATTTTAAAAAATGTTTTTTGACCGTTATCAGCACTTTAAAAAAATGATGGTAAATACACCCCTTATCAGTGCTAGAAAAAGCACTAATAGAGGTGACTTTTATCAGTGCTTTTATTTTATAACTGATAAAGGTGGAATTTAGCCTCGCTTTTTTAAAGAACTGATAGTCTGCAGGTTTTTTAAGGTGCTTTTCCTATGAGCACTTTTTAGCACTGAAAATGACCATTTTTAGCGCTACCATGACCAAATTTAGAGTAGTTTAATGAATTTTGGTAAGAAAAATTCCATGATATTATCAATTTATAAAAAATTAACAACGTGACCTATTTTTTTTCAATATCTTAAAATATATTTCTCACAAAAGTATTTCAATATAAGCTTATATTATGTCCAAAATGGAATTTATATACAATAAAACATATATATAAACATGTTGGCTGCCATTGACTGTGAAAAATGTCAATTTTGATAGGTAATCCTCAATCTATGGGTAAATTGATAAAAAATTTAAAAATAAAAGTACAAACCCATATCTTAATGTTTCACACAAAGTAAATAAACTATAATATAGAGAAGATATAAAATATAACATAGGAATTTAATTGTGAAAACATATTAACTTAAAACAATGTGAATGTAAATAATAAATAAGTAGATAAGTAAATCTCTTGAAGATCACCATATAGATACTTATGATGAATATTACTAATTATATAAAGTACCATTAAAGTGAAATCCTTAACAAATTATCTAAATAATGTTATGTGAAGAACATTTAGATAATGAAAATATATAAACTAATCTAGTAGATATAAGATAAACTAATCAAACATATTAATAATTATAAAATGATAACGTTAAGTGAAATATAAATATAAACACACACACATATATATATATATAAATGATACATTCAAAATATTGTATTATCTAGAAAATAAATTAAGGGATTAATGTTTGGAAAGTAAACTAAGGTTAAAGCATAAATCTTTTTAAAGGCATTCAATGTAAGCAATCTACACCCCCTTGTTGATATATTAATAAACATGTTCATATCCCTAAAAATTATTAATTCTTAACCCTAAATAATATGAGGATCTTATAACTAGATTTCCCATAAATGATATTGAGTTCAAATTATTTCCATTTATCCATGAATGGAGGGTTGAGTATATATCATAATAACTTTATTCCTAATGAATTGTAGACTATTAAGGCCTTATTCCTAGGTCTTCATAATTATACATATAATAGAAAGTGAAAAGGTAAAATGAAAGATTACAACCAATGTAAGCTTTAGTTGTGTCTTGTTGATGATATCAGTGAAACATATCAAAAGATCAATTATAGGAGGTTATTAAATATATAAAGTGAATTATAATAAAACATGCATTTTTTTACTTATTTACTCTTGAGTTCATCATGATTGATTGATATTGGTTAGTACTTGGAATGAACTCCCAGTATGTATTTAAATATATAATGACCTAAGTGATATAATTTTTATTAAATGATTTTAAATACAAAAATCTATAAAATATAATCCAAAAATATAGAGGTCTAGTGTCTTTGGGAGATGAGATACATAATACACCTACTTAAAGATAAACTATATTATCTTTATTTTGATCTCCATAATATTCTCCATATAGGCCAGATCAGGAAAAAATAGAAAGGGGGGGTATTTACCTTTTAAAAAATAAATATAATAATAAGAGAATCAAAGTTGAGCACACAACGATATAAATATAAATATTGTAAAATTAGAAGAATAAAATAAAACATTATTTGAAGAATAAATGATTAAGAGAATGTTGGATTAAACAAATTATTAATTTAAAAGTGAAAAATAAATAAAAAATAAGAAAGTAAATAAGACATAATTTCTTAAGGAATTTTTTGCAATAGAGTAAGAATATCCCCTACATCTGCCACCATAATTGCTTTAGGATTTAATGTATTAGTCCCTTGGCTTTAGAGGTAGCCAAGACACCAAAAATCCCTTGATTTTTATATTGTAGCAAGAAACCATAAATAAAATAGAAACTAAATTTTTAATGGGTATATCTAGATACCACAAATATAATAGTTCCTTATCTTTTAGCAGTTATGGAAATAAAACTTGAATCCATCACTTTAAAGGTTATGAAAACCAATATGAAAATAATGAAAAAAATATTGTATTTCTTATGAGAAACCGTATTTTAGTATAATATCATTTATATATAAAGAATATCAATAATAAGTAGAAGATAATGATAAAAAGGATGTGATTTATAATATTTTTTAATCAGCACACACTTTAGATTTGATAAAAGAGGATTTAGAAAATGAGAGCAACTGAGAGATAATTTTAGATCCTAGCATGTAGGAATTTGAGATTGGATGACAAGGTTTAATGTTGGTTACCAAGGCACCTAATAAGTCTATTTATATCCTAATAGGTTTATTTTTTTTGTTTAAATGATTTTTAAAACTTCTGGAATTTATACATATTCATTGAAGTTGTAGGAGATTGGATAAATGAATATTTGACCACCGTGAATGAAATTGTTGTCTTCCTAATTGATTGGTTTCTTGGAATGAAATATTATTCATGGAATGAATAAATTTATTCCAAAATATCTAATAACTTCTTCAATTTATTCTTGGATTGAAATTATATTCATTATGTGAAAAGCATCTACCCAGAAAATTTTCAAGGTGTGAAAGTAGATTCATGAAAGAATAAATGTTATGAAATAAAAACACCATCACCACTCTGTATGAAATCCATTTTTAACATGAAAATAAATTTATGGTGAAAATCCATGAAATGAATAAGATTCATTCTTTGAGAGAGTTAATCATGATGTAAATAACACACAAAGATTTCAGAATGAACTTTCAAACTCCTTCAACCTCCTTTAACTGATTCAACATACTCTTAACATACTAACTGAAATAAACTCAAACAATGGTTAGAAAGAACCTTAGTGACTGTGATCATAAAAACATATGATAGTTTCAGCACTCTTAAATACATTTTAATTTTAATTACTTTTATACATACATAAAGGAAAAGAGTGTGATATAAAGCTACATAAGGGAATAAATATGATAATGAAGTATATCTTATGAGACAAGAGGCATAACATGATTTCATAAAATTATAAGATCATATATAATCACATATATTAATGAAATAAATAATATTATACCATAAGATCATGATATCATATGAATTTGGAAAAAACATAAAACACGACATTATAATCATAAGTCAAGGCTTACTGTCAAGTAAACATAACATAGTGTGCATGGATTATTACTTGTGCATCATACATGGAATATAATGAGATTAAAACTATCACACCTCTACCCTTATTTCTTAATTTTATTTATTTATTTATTTTCATTTTTTTGAGGCTTGGGTCTTCTCAATTTGTATTTTTTTGAAATTTTAAGGAAATATTTATAGCGCACAGTTAGTGATAACCTTGAATAAGTCATGTAAATGGAGTTTTTAACTTAGAAAACACATTTTTAATTGATTTAATATGGTTTTACCAATTATTAGTAAAATCATGTGGGTGAATTGGTGTTCCCTATAGAGGGAACATAATTTATGTATGATTTGGTAAACCATTAAATTTACCGAACTCTTTAAAAATTTGTTTTTCTAAAAATAAAACTTATGATTTAATACCCAGAATTGGGTATCTCTCCCCTAAAACTCCTCAATAACTTTATTCCCAACTAGTGAGGATCCTCGTACATAACCCCCTTGCCTCCTCCACTAATTTATGGCATTTATCTTGAGATTTCATAGAAAATCTATTCCAGGTTTGGGTTTCCTCCACTCCTCTTCATTACTCCAATCCTTTATCATTCCTTCTTATACTCCCTATCATTTCATGTGATATCAATTGAACCCTAGGTAACCATTATTGGCTTATTTTTTTGTTACATTTATCTAGGGTTGGTAGCTTTTCAGAATTTCTTCTTCCTTATTTGAGGGGTTTTTTTCTGTTACTATATCTGTTGGAGGTAGGTGCTTCCATGCCTTCACTTTTCCTTAACACACCATTTGTGATTGAGTATTTCAAACTTTTTTTTATTTAAAATAGAGATTATATTATGTTTAAATGGATTTATAAATATATATTAATCAAGTTTTTTATGAAATTATGGTTTGTTTCTAAATGTATTTTAATGTATTTTCCCTCTATTATGTGTTTTAACCTAAAGAATGATTATAATTTTGAGAAATAAAATATTTATATTAGTTTTTATATATAAGATGAGTATTTTAGTGTTTTTTGATATTTTGTATATAGTTTTATATGTTATCGTATCTGTTTAAGCCATTAAATTGGTTGATATTTCCTAGTTTGGGAAATTTTATTAAGTTTACTTGTTCTATCCTTATGCCATTCCCTTATGATTGATGTGAGAATTTCCAGTGTTGTTTTTTGTGTTTATACACATATTCATGGGTGTATATATATATATATACATATTCACATGAGAATGTGAATATTTTCATTTAGGGTTTTGAATATATATATATATATAGAAAGTTATATGTGTATAACTATAAAGGGAATATTTGAAATTTAAATTTGATCTTAAAATACTATTTTCAAATGAATTTAAAAGGGGTTTCAAAAAGTTTATTACTAGTTTAAAATACAAGAACCATTTGGTATTTTATAAATGAAATTATGGATGTTATAACTAATATTAATATTATTATCAGTATTATGATTATTTCGTGTATTATTACTCTTTTAAACATATCTAGTGGAGTTTAAAAAAATGCGTTAATCTTGACTTAAAAGATATTTTATATGAGATATATGTTATTTTTATTAGTCTCTATGATATGAGAGGTGACAATTTCTTTTAAATCATGTTTTATATTGAAATCCATAATTGTTTATTAATTGTTTGATGGAATGGTGTAAGAAATACCAGTTATTTGATTTAGTTAAATTACATAAAAAACCCCTAGGTGCTTGGGTAGGTGATCCTAGATGGAATGAGGTTCCCCCACCACTAGTGATGCTAGTGAAGTATATGTGGTTTCTCCTTTGTCAAGAGATATAGTAGAAAACCAAAATCAACTTCTTGGGTGATGTAGAATTACTAGGTGAACCTATCCATAATAACCTTGGGGATTTTCTCCCATGATGAATATTTTAAATTATTGATTGCTTGGTTATTATTTTAATATTTATTTACTTTTTAATACTGATGATTATATATACCTTAACTTTGTGATTTTTAGTACTTATATGATCTTTCTTATAACCGCTTGGGTTTTATTTTATTAGTTTTTTGTTTACTTTATTTAATGCATAGTGATATTTATGTGTTTATTTACCTATTTGGGTGTGTTGACTTCCCTTTAAATCCTTTTAATTAATAAATCATTGCATGGATTATAAACATTTTTTTTCAATTAAATTGTGCGTTCAATCTATTTGGGTTATGAAAAGGAGTTTTAGAAAGAACACCATGGATTTTTTTCTAAATTATAAGAAAACCCTATTCTTGAATTTATGTATTTAAAAATATAATTTATGGTGTTTTTTAAAATATTTATGCATGAACTTGTTAGTAAAACCCTACTAAGATTTTATCTCACACCATAATTGCATTAATTGGTGTTTATAGACTGAGTTGTTCTTCCATGTACAGGTTCTGATTATGAAGAGTGCAATTTCTTGTGTTCTTATACAAGTATACTCTTGGAGTGGCTTCCCAAGATGTTGGATGGAGAGTGACCTTGGGTCCCATGGAAATATTGGTCTAGGTTTGTCATCATTTATCTTTAATGCCTTAGTAGTTTTATCCAAATTAGCCATTCTAGGTTTTTAATTTTTTTATTTAATTGTTAATTGTTTCCTTTATGGGTGGTTTTTATACTTGTGGAGTTATGGATGTTAAATAAAAGGGGTTGTTATGTGTGAAAGAGTTGGAGGTGAGCTATGGGATTAAATTTATATAATGCTATTTCATTTTATTCTACTTATCTAATTTGGAATGGGCATCAAATGTGTGGACACATCATACGAGAATTTCACTAGATTTATATTTCTATTAAAATATCATTTATTCAGAAAAAATCTTTATCACTAAGTATAATATTATTCATTGTCACTTTTTTCTAGACCATAGGGAATGGGAATTACCCCATGCCCTATCATGGGAAAAATTGGGTGTTCTATGTATGGGTGAACTTGGTTGGTTTATGAAAAAATGGTATCAAATCCTAAGTTCTTAAGATGTCATATGTTATTGAAGCACCCTTGTTATTTAGTAAGTCCGATAGATAGGATATATGATCATCTAATCATGATAGGTAGGTCATGGGTGAGTTTCTGATTATTAATTATCATGAAGAAAACTTAGTTACCATTGTATTTTAGAATTTGAGTTTTAATTTCTAGATTATTATTGTTTATTCTTAATGTATTTCAATTTTAATTGATGTCATTTTGAGTTTTGTGGGTAATTTATGGGTTTCTTTGTGGTATTTTCAAGATTTTGGGTGAAAAGGGAGTGGAATCAGAGGCACCAACAGCTCATAAATATTGAAAAAACATGTGAAACCCATATGTATGTTTCTAAGAAGCTCTTAGTTGTAGTGGTGTGGTTAGAACATGGTCCTTCAAACGGTGTGGCATAATAATGAATAACCACAAACTATTTTTTTTAAATTCTTGTTCTTGAATCCTTATTTATTCAAATTTCTTTGGGACTTGTATTACTGTTATTTGATATGGGTTTGAGAAAGTTTGGTGATGTTTTCATTTAATTTTATTGGATTTTTCTTGACATTTTTAAATGACTAATTTTTTTATGGGTGGGGGGATAGTTTTTTAAACCAATAAGGAATTTTTCACAAGGAAATTTAAATAATTGGATTGGATATTTTTATTTATAAAATGAATTTAACAATAAATGGGTGGTGTAAAAATTTGTTTTAAATATAAATTCATTATTTAGAAAAATTATTTAAAATTATATTTTTATTTTTAATGGGATTTCAAAATGAATTTTATTTAGTTTTTGAAATGAGATGAAATTTCTTCATGGTTTGATTGTTTTTTCAAATAAAGTTTTGGACTTTAAATTTGATATTGGAAATATTAATGAAAATGGATGAGTTTAGAGAGAGTATTTTATTCTACTTAGTTGTTTTTATGGATTTATTCCTTGGACCAAGTTGGGTCTATTTGATTTGAATTTTGGAAACATGAATGGATGGATTCATGTTTTTTTATTTCAAGTATTTCACAAAAGAGTCTCAATGAAGCGTGGATAGTCAGTCTCTAGCATTTACAATTATATTTCCTAGGTGTGTTTCTATTTTAGAATTTATGATGATTGTATTTGTTTGAGGTTTTTGTGTGTCGAGTTAGTGAAATTTAATTTCTCGATGAAATTTCATAGTTGATCTATTCCATGGGTGTATCCTTGGTTACCTCCTTAGGAGTGATGATTATTTTTTTGATGTGCATGCCTCAGTACTTGCTACATTTATTTATTGTGGGATGGGGGTATTGGGTGTGTTATTGGGGTGACTAGTATGTGTGTTATGTATTCAAATCAGTAAGTTCACTGAGAGTTAGTTTTCTAATAGAAGGTCCTATGTTATCCTCCCTTGACCCAAGAATAGGGCCCATATTGATTATATTGAGCCTTGGTTTTTCTTGAGTCATTATATGTGGTGTATTTTAATTTCAATATAGTTTTTATTCATATGTGGGATTATAAATAACAATATTTTGATATTTGATAGAAATTTTGAGGTTCATTATGGGAGTAGTACCCTATTTGGATAAATTCTTGAGTCCTTGGAGAGAACTTTTGTGGATTATTCAGTGTTGGTGAATCCTATTAGGAACTGTCTATCCCATTACCCTTTCTTATCCCTTTTATAGTTTCTAGATTCATGATTAATGCGTTTTTATTTGGGTTATTTATCTATTCTTCCATTTTGTGGATAATTATTCCATATCGGTGGAATTATGAATGGGAAGTCACTTATAGTGATCTATTCCAATTTTTCTTGGTTAAGAGCAAGGAAAAACTTATAGAACATTATCTAGAAGAATTATCTAACCACTATGATAATAGAAAATATTATATAGTAGGGACCCCCCTTTGAGATTATTGGTTTTCAGATTCTTCCCTTTTGATTTTTTTTAATTTTCTATCCTCCTAGAACCTTTAGGCCCAGGGTTTTGGATTATATTATGTCTATTTCCTTTGGGTGTTATTCTAATCTGGAATAATGTTGGGTTTAATCCTTTTTTTAGTCATGCATCATCCACTGTGACTTAAGTGAATTTAATGAGGTATAAAGGGTCATTGTGATGATAATTTTCACACACCCACCCTTATTTATCAATTATTCTATTTATTTATTTATTTCTATTTTTGTTTTGGGGGCTTGGGTCCTTTTAGTATGATATTTTAAAAAAATTACTATATCTTCATGTCATATGGTTAACACATAGTCAGTGATTACTACATGAAAACCATGAATATGGGGTATTAAAATTAGAAAATCCTTTCTTCATGGTTGGAACATGTTTTCCCAATAATGTGGCCAACCCATGCGGCTGTGTTTGTGTTCCAACTGAAGGGCACACAATTAGCACATAGTTCATTAAACCATGTGGTAACCATGGTATTTAACTATCTCTTTAAATATTTATTTTCTTGAAAACACCCCTTATGATTTAATACCCAAAATTATTTATGTCTCCCTTACCACTGATCACTTTCTCAATGAACATCCATAGAGGACCCCTACACATATTCCCATTTCCTCCTCATTTGATTTTGGGATTTTATCTTGTGATTTCAAAGTAAATATATTTCAAGTTATGGTTTACTCCACTCCTATTCACTACTGTGAAATAAGCCTTTACCAATGGTTTCAAACCGTTGGTAAAGGCCTCAAAACCGTTGGGATAATTTATCCCAACAATTTTATGATCCTTTCTTGTGTGAGGCATGGGGACATACCTATACTAGTGGTTCAACTGAAACCATTGGGATAGGTTTCCTAGATTTTTAGAATACCAATGGTTTAGGTTTCATTTTGAACCGTTGGGATAGGGTTTGGTATTCACCATAGTTTCCAATGTTTATCAAACCATTGGTAAATACCCCCTCCCTACTATAACATTAACCAGAAGCCTACCCACTACACACAAAACACAGAACCTACAAGAAACAAGAATCAACATGCCCAATGCAGAAAAAACATCCAACAAACAATATACAGAATTCACACACCAAATGATAATCATGTTATAGAATATATTTTTCAACAAATATATCCTATGAAATTAGATTCACATAGTGAATCTAATGGTAGTTTAATGATAACCACAACAAAGAAAACATGGATAATTTTACTCATGTTTTCCTCTTCCTCTTGTTGTAATATCATAGTAGTTTAATGGTAACCACAAAAAAGTTAACATGGAAATACATCTCCATAATTTTGTAGGGATTTTAAACTATGTGGTTTTTATGAAAAGATATGTATTTTTGGTGGGAGAAACCATTAATAATGGATTGAGGTACCATTGTGGGATCAATCCATGATTTTGTGTGTGTAAAAGTTATGGTTTGGTATTGTTACTCACATTAGGGTAAAAGTCCTGTGTCAGTATGAATTCATAACCCATGCTTAGGATACTGGGAAACATTATAACCAAAAATAATGGATCATTGGATATAGTTAATTTCATTCTGGTTATTATTGGTTTTTATAATTCTTAGTGTTGTGGTTGACAATTGGTTATGAATAGATGGTCACACTTAGTCATTTCATCACCTAGACAATGGGGTGGTAAGAAGACTTGCTACCCAACAAAGATCATTGGCTAACCAATGGGGTAGGAAGAATTCTTACTATCAAGAAGGACTCACCATCCAATCGATGGACCCCAATTGGATAACAAGCGAGGTGTGCTGGGTTGTAGTTTATTGAGGGTTTTTCTGGTCTTTTGGCCAATGATTCCCCTTACTACCCCCCTCCCACTATACAACCCCCTACATCCCCCTCCCACTACACAACCCCCCCCACAACCACCCTCTCACTGCACACCCCCTCCCACTACACATCCTCCCTCTCACTACACCCCCTCTACATCCCCCTATAGCCAAACCCCCTCCCATTGCATAGCCCCACCCTCCCACTACATCCCACCCACCCCCCTGGACAGCCCCCAAACATCCCCCCCTACAACCCCCACCCCCCTGGATAACCCCCACCCCCTGCAGACCCCCACCCCTTGGACAGCCCCCACCTCCCCTGGACAACCCCCCTATAGACCCCCCTCGTACACCCCCACACATGGACAGACCCCCACCCCCTCCACACGCCCACCCCCTGGATAGCCCCCACCCCTTGGACAGGCCCTGACCCCCCTACACACCCCCACCCCACCTGGAAATCCCACACCCCCTCTCCCTGGACAACCCACCCCCTACCAAACTACACACACCTCCCCACCTGCACAACCCACAGACCCCTCCCCACATGCACCACCCCCCGAACAACCCCCCCTGCAGAACCCCACCCCTAGATATCCCCACCCCCTGTAGACCCCCACCCCCCTGGACAGGCCCCACCCCTTGCAGACCCCACCCCCTGTACAACCCCCCACTTTACTCGGGTCATATAGTGGATCAATTTCAACATATATATATATATATATATATATCCTAATTTAAGTTTGTTGGATTGTCCAAATCCTATAAGAAATGGGTAGACCACTATTAATCCTATCTGATGTGATGATTTGACTCATTCGAAACATGGACTGGTTTCATAACTCTCCCATGGAAGTGAGATATAAAATTATGTTGTTATGAAAGATTCTAGGAAGGATGGTGCTAATGAGGATTGATCTGTGAGTATCATTTATATCTATTCTTTTCCTAAGAATATAGACAGTGTCATATATACTACTGAGATTCTTGTATCTAGTGATGCAATGAATCATTCAAGACCTGGTTTGGTCTTTGTTTCTACTCATGATTGGGAACTAAATCCTGTTACTATTAAACCAATCACCCCAAGGATGAACATTGCTGAAAGGGATGGAGCTCCAATTAGTGACATGAAGATTACATCATCTCAAACCATTAGTGATTCAAATTTTCTACTAGGATTTGTTTTGGTGGTACTTCCCACCTAGTGCAGGAAGAAAAATTCTATTTCTTCCTTTCCCTTAGCCTCATGATTAAATAGTGTTAAAGGGAATGTGGATACAATTTTGTCCTGTCTTGGAATGGAAAATTATGGTGTAACATATGGTTTTAACAGGGTTTATCCTAGGGATTCACATTTGTAGAATTCTAAAAAGGGACCAAAGCTAGACTTTTCCAGTATGAGATTAAATATTCTTTAACCTATGGTGTAAAATATAGTTTTAACAAGGTTTATCCTACACACTCCCCTCCCAACCTACATAACCCACACCCCCTCCCCACCCACACCACCCCGGACAACCCCCCCTATAGACCCCTACCCCCTGGACAACCCCCACCCCCTAGACAGCCCCCACCTCCCCTAGATATCCCACCTTGCAAACACCCCACCCCCTACAGACCCCCACCCCACTGGACAACCCCCCACCACTGAACAACCCCCACCCCACTAGACAGACCCCCACCCCCCTATCCACACCCCAACCCCCTGGACAGGCCCCACCCCCCTGCACACCCCCACCCCACCTGGACAACCCACACCCCCTCTCCCTAGATAGCATACCCCCCTCTCAACCTGCACACCCCCTCCCCACCTGCACAACCCACACCCCTCCATAAAAAATGAAATCAAATCAGTTGATAGTTTTCACTCCATAAAAAATGAAATGAAATAAAAATATATCACACAACATTAAATCCATTTCAAAAGGTCTCAATGGTATTTAATAAATTCTTAAAGACAAATACATTCAATTTCAAACATGAAAACTTGAATTTCAAAATAGAAACCCTTTCTTCTAATCTCAAAACACATTTAAATATGTCTCTATCTCCATGATTGAATCCTATATATGCGAACCATGTGGTTACTCCTAACTGTATGGGTAAACCATTAATCACTAAAAAAAACTCCAAAAATATAATATTCTAATCCAAATATCTATAGTTCTTTGAATGACCCAACATATGATAAAATAAAATAAGACAATCACTAAAATGATGCTAACCAAAGGAGAGACTTGAATCAAAGGAGAGTCTTGAATCAAGATTCTAGAGAAACCGAATGAAAAAATCCAAAATAAATGGAAATATATATATAATGGATATTCAGTCATAGAAAATCATCAAACAACAAATCATAGTAATATCAGTCACAACAAATCATAAAACATCAAATCTCAGTAATATCAATAAAAAATGTAACAGATCAATCTATCCCTCATCACCATAACTATCACCACCACCATCATTATCGTAATCCTTTTCCTCATCTCTGTCCCCATCATCATCCCCACCCTCATCCCCACCCTTATCCCCGCCCTCATCTTCGACCTCCTCCTCACCCACCTCCTCACCCTTGTCCTCAGCATCATACTCGCCCTCAACCTCTTCTTCACCATCACCATCACCATCGCTAGGAACCACATTGTCTCAACCCCCCAAGAACTGCCACTTGGTGCACTATATAATGAACTCATCGATGAAACATATGCATCACAAGATGCACTGGCCTCTAGTGGAAGTGCTGGACATAAAACTTGCATCAATTTCACGAATTCAACATTTTCCCTGTCAGTTCGTTCTTCCACCTGTGTGGCCCCTTTTTCAGCCTGTTCTGCCCGTGCCTTATCCTTTTCCAACTCAGTGTAAGTATAACCAATACCTCAAGAGGGCCAATACCTCATTGAGACTATACACTTCCCAGGTTAGCAGCGTACTCTTCCAGAGTTCTCATCTCCCAACACCTGATGTAAATGATCATTTGTCCCAAAATTGTTAGGTTCCTAGGAATAAAGAGCCTCCAAAGCAGTCTGTTACAAATTAAAATATATTATTAAGTAAAAAAATAGATATTAAAATTTGAAACCATCAAATTAAAACTTAAAATCTGCTATTGTGTCACTTCGTTAACATCACTTTCATCTTTTTTCTTTCCACTTGAGAAATTTTTTTTTTACCGAGGCACACATCCTTCAATATTTAATTCCCGCCTCTACAATGACATTGAATGTAGGAAAGCATAATTGAAAAAGAAATCACCAATAATTAATTTCATAACTAAATTTATATCAAAACTATAGGAATTGAATAAATTATGGAGGAATAAATAGAAAGTGCAAGTACTAAAATAAATTATAAACTGTCGTACCTGCTTCCTCTCATGATCTGACATCATTATACGCTCCAAGGTGTGAAGGTATTTTTTAGCATCAATGTTTTTTTATTTTTTATGAATTATTCCTAAATAAAATTCAGTTATACAAAATATAGTATTAATGAAAATCTTGAAAATTTTCATTTACAAAGCTTAAATTTGAGTAATACCTTAAACTTGGTAGTCATCCAATGAGTAATAATTTTCCGATACTATTCTATCAGGAAATCATCCATGAAAGGTACTTCCTCCAACTCTGAGCCAAATCTAGCACGCTTTCCAATATACACCTCATGTTTGTAGCCTCTATAAAGATAACTTAATTATTATAGACGTGCTGACCATGCACCCTCACCATCGAAGAAATTAAACTGAAGCTAACACAAAAATATTAATTTATATAAATACAAAAAAAATATATTACAATAAATCCAAATTTTTTTTTACCAATATTTGTGACCAAGCATTATCCTTTAATTCATTTGGAAACTGTCTCCATGAGAGTGGGTTTATGGGAATGATGTCGGAGTATTTGGAAAGAGTTGCAAAAAAACTCTGACATTTCTACTATGTTTTTTCTACCATTTTATTATCTTCATTGTAATCCACCATCAACTGCGTGCAGTGGTTCCACACCTCACGCATGAGTGTACGCCCCCACCCATGCCTCCTATTAGTAGATGTATCAGTTATGAAAGAAAATCAAAAATTATATCAATACATGTTATAATGAAAATAAATTATAATATAATTTTTTTAGGGTTCTATAAATATACCTACAATAGTCTAATCAGTGGGCACTGCTATATTTGTAGAAACTGAAGGAAAACCCTGTACAAGTGGAGTGGGTCCCAGTGTATGCTCCTTAGGCACATATTTTGGCAGAGAAGGAGTAAAAGAAGATGGAATATAGAATCTCATAGAGAAGGAAGTAGAATTTAAAGAATAAGGCATGGGTGGTTGGCTAAATGCCTGATATGGATGGGGAGTGGGAATCATCACCAAACATGGTAAAGATGGGTGATGAGGCTCAGATGAAAAGGGTGGTGAAAACATGGGAGAACTAAATATCCCATGTCTCCCTAATGAAAAACTAGGATCCGAATGTATGATAGATGGTATGTTAGTGGGAGGGTAAGGGTCTAATCAGGTACACCGACTAGATCGTCTAGCTCTCGTACCATCCTCATGTGTACCACCAGCCTGAGCATTGCGACCACTACTAGGCTCCTCAATAAATAACTATCATCTGAGTGGTGGATCCTACAAAAAAATTTAAAACAAAATTAATAATAGGACATTATATGTGATTAAAATATATATATTTGAAATAAAATACTCACAATATGAACTAGTAGAGGAATTCCCATCTCAGCTATGCGATGATTGTTGTCTGTCATTGTTTCTCATTGCATATATTCAATCTGTTTCATTTTCTGCATTTGAAAACAAATATGGAAGTAATTAGAAAATGATAAATAACATGTATCAAAAAAAAAAATATAAGAGAGGTAATTGGGGGATTTATGGGTTCTGGGGTCAAGCATCCATGTTTAATAAAATATTGAAATGTTCACCAAGTTAGAAATGTTGGTTTCGTAGGTTTGAATATAGTTCAATTCCAAATTAGAAAATGCAATTCAAATAAAACTAAAACCAAATATTGAAATTTCACATTAAGGTCAAGTCAGATACAACATATTTGTAATCAATATTAAATAAATTTGAATAGTACCAACCTTAACAACCGAAGTCAAGCTAAACCAAAATAACTGAGAACATGGATGGATGATTCTATATATTTCCCAGCCCAACTTCAGGTTCATAGTAAACTATGAAAATTGAGCTATTGGATTCATAAAAAGTAAAAAATGGATCAATTCCAATGGAAGTAGGGATGGTGTCAATTACATCATCACCATCATAAAAAATATGTCTTGGAATTACTTTAATAATGACACCAAATTCAGGTCGAAGATGGTCTTTGACATAAAAAACTGGTTTCACCATTGGTGCTAATACACATGGTTCATCAATTGTAAGAGTGCGAGTTATATCAATTAATAAAAATCCACAATCATCAATAAATGTTCCCTAACTCATCATCGAATCAAACCACTAGAATTTCATCATAGCGACTCATCCATGAGTGTAATAATCCAATATTTTTTTCAATGACTCCATAATAACCTAAATTTTCAAATCATGGTCTACTATCTGAGGCATTGGCATAACAGTCTATTGTGGTAGTAACCATAACACCATCATGTTGTGTTCTCATATTGTTTGCTCATTCAGTGATAATAAATCTGTACCCATTGATAACAATTGATTTACAGTCGCAAACCACTGTATTAGGACCAAAATCCAAAGCTCTTATTTCCTCAGATATGGAGTCAGCAGGAAAACTCAATACCTAAAATATAAATGAATATTAAACTTAATTAAATATTAATTTAATTATTTTAAATAGTAATATTTTTACCTTCAATTTTAACCAAGTAGAAAACTCTTTTCTATGAAAAGTGTCTCTCTTTCTCGAAGATAAAGATTGATTATTTCTATTTATAATTACTTTATGTTCCCTATATATAAAAATAGGAATAGTTTAACAGATATGTAAGATATACATATTCAATTTACTTACCTGTTGTAGTCATTGAACAAATCATAGTTGAAAAAAACTATGCGATGTGCCATATCCCGCTCTTCAAGGCTTAATGCCATCAATGTGTATGATCTCGAAATTCCTCCTATTTAAGGAAGTGATGGAAACCTAGGTTCAATTTTTATTCTTTATTTCTCATTGGTATGTTCATTCTTGTAGTATGATCAGAAAAATACGTAGAGAAAAAATCGATATATTCCTGAGTCAAGTAACCACTCACGATATAACCTTCAGGATGATTCCTGTTTCAGACATAAGACTTTAATGTGTACATATTTCTTTCAGTTGGATACATCCAACGAAAATAAATAGGTCCTATAAGAAGTATTTAGTTGGAATATGGGCAGTCAGATGTAACATGCATGTGAAAAATTATGGAGGAATTTTTTTCTCTAACTCACATAAAATTAATGGGGAATATACCAACATTGTTTGAAAGAAATAATTAGAAAACTTCTTAGCATAAAGATCTCTAAAGAAATGGAAAAACTGAATAACAACCACCCTTACATTATTGGAAGAAAGATGGTGATCTTCTATTGGAATCAACTCATGCATAAGGATGTTATAATCATGAGTCTTAAAATATTTTAACTTCAACACTCTATTGTTGACCTATTTATATATGTTGATTGAATAGCCATCAGAAACTTTAATAGTCTCTAATACTTATATAATTTTTTTCTATAGGTTTCATCACATAAGAAGCACATAGTACTTGCCATTTATTTTCACTAATACACACATGATGCAATTCTGGACTGATTCCCCAATCCACCAAGTTACATCGAGATTGTAAATCATCTTTTGTCTTTCCATTAACATTTAGAAGAATCTAAAGAAACATTTCACATATATTCTTTTCAATGTGCATTACATATAAGAAATGAAATAACAAATTGGTTGAATAATAAGGAAAATCAAATAAGATACTCCTCTTCATCCAATTGTAACAAGTTTCATTGGAAACATTCTTTCTCTTTCCAGATTTCATTTTCCCCTTCCCGAATGAAAAATGGAAATATTAAAATTCATTAAGTACATCAGTTCCAGACATACATTGAGGTGGATAATTTGTCTCCATGGTCTTGTCAAATCTTCAATGATTATTTCTATATGGATGGTCCATTGGTAAGAATTGTCAATGTCCCATAAAACTGAAACTATAATGATATTTCAGTCTTCTGGATCATGTATTCTTCATAAAAATAGGACATGATAGTTTTTCCTTCATGCTCTATCAAGACATCATTGCATAATCATGAAAATCATTGATCATCCACATAAGCGCAACACACATCTGAAATATTTCTTTCGAACATGCATCGTATGTGCGCACACCCACATCCGAAAGAAGTTTCATCTCTTTTATTAAAGGTTGCATGAATATTTATATATCATTACCAGGATCAAAAGGGCTAGATATTAGTATACTCATGAAAGTGAAAGGTTTCTTCATACACAACCATAGGGGAAGGTTATAAATGTGTATAAAAACCATCCATGTGCTGTGAAAAGTAATAATCTACCCAAATGGATTAGAACTATCACATTAAAGACCCAACCTCACATTACGCATGTCAGCTACAAAATCAGGATATTGAGTATCAAATCTTTTCCATGTAAATCAATCTATAGGGTGAACCAACTCATCATTAGTCTTCTTTCTCTCAGTATCATTCCATCACATTTTTATTGATATTTTATCAAACATAAAAAGATTATGGTGTCTGGGGATCAATGTAAAGTGACACATTACTTTTTGTGGCACACAGGATAGTGTTCCATCATCTTTTATCTTCTAGTGGGATGTTCCACATTTTATACAATCAATTCGTTCAGCAGTTTCCTCCCAGAATAAACTGCAATCTTTTAGACAAGCATGAATAGTATTTCTTGAAAATCTAGGTTCCTCAACTAACTTCCATTCCATATAGTTGTTTAAGATAATATTTTCATTATCTAGAATTAATTCCATAAAGAAGGTAAGAATGTAATTGATGGTAGTATTAGAAATCCCATACATAGTTTTCCCAAGAAACAATTAGATTGAAAATTATAGTTTTTTCATTTTACTGTATTGTTGTTATACTGGAGTCATGGCAGCATTATTCAATTTTTTCACACTGAAAACATCATCATTTTCATTAGATGCATCATGTGTGATCATATACAAGTCTTACTAGGTTGAAATCCTTTATTTTTCATGATGAAGAATAAAATGAAATTGGCCATATAAAAAATTCTCCAATCCAGTCCTCTCATTCGGATCATCAGCATTTTGAGATTTCATTTTCTCCCCATTGTGATACCACACATAGTAGTTTACTTGAAAACTATATTTGGTTATGTGGTAGATGACTTATTTATGGATCAACCAAGTTATTCTAATAACATTGTAACATGGGAAGTGTATGTGACCACTATCTAAAGCATTGTGAAATGAAAAATTTAAAAATATCTCCAAATTGTTTTAAAAACCGCTTGAGATCCAATCAGTTTCATACATCCAACTTCTATCCATTCTATAGAAAAAATTGTTATAAGTCTTTTCATAAAAAGAAATTGAATAATATTGATGTTTAATTGAAAATATATTTAAGTAAATAAGAATTTTTCAGTTTATATGAAACCATAACTGACACACTACTCTACGAGAATCACAATATAAAAGACAAAAAAATACTATATTTATAAAAAATAATATAACTTAATAAAAATACATGACATTTACTTCGATTATAAATATAATACCATGATAGTTTTTCATATTGAGAGAACATATATAATCTATGGTATAATTTTGAGAGTCCTATACATCTTGTGTCAAAGGGAAGGAGATATTTCGAATCTATGAGCCTTTGAAGGAGAAGAATCCCATTATTCTCAAGTATTTAATGAACTAAGTAATAACTTGATCACCTAAGATATGGAGAGTGTCTTGATACCAAAAAATGTTCAAGGATGGTTTTGAATATCTTTGAAGAACTATACATGAGTTCACAATATCATTTACACTTGTGGAGGAGAGTTATTCAGGAGTTGAGTAAATTTTAGATTGAAGAAAATTTATATTTTAGCAGATTATTTGAGTGATATTCATAATATCTATTCTGAATAAATGGGAAATATAATCTGAAAATGATGGTAAAAAGTTCTTCAAGGATTGAAACATCATGGTCATACATGTGGATCATGATCCAAGAAATATTAAATGGAACTAAGAAGAGTTTGATGTCATAATATGAAGGTTCCATGAGGAAAAGAAGCATGATTCCATGTACATAGAGATTTTGAATGAGTTTAAAGAAGTGTATTTTTGAGGATTAAAATAAGGAAACACCTTATTCTTTGGGTGAATTTAATGAGAATACAAAACCAGGACTCAAGGAAGAATAAATCAAGAATATTTTTTGATGATTTAAAATAGAAAATAATACCTACTACCTAAGATCATAGAGAATCCATATTTTGAATATGGAATATTTTACTCAAATGATATTTTGTTTCAATTTATTCTGAAATTTGAAAAATATGAATGTAGTGGATTTTGAAAGAACTTTCATAAACTATGTCATAATTCTGAGAGATCAATACATCATATATTAAAGAAAGAGTGATATTTTAAAGTTGGGAGACATTTATGGATAAGAAGCATGTTATTCTCGAGTATTCATAGATTTGAGGAAGAACTATACCACTTGAGATATTTTATGTATAGTATATTCAATTCAAAATTCAATACATACAGAATTGAATTCTGTATAACACATACAAAATTGAATTCAGAATTTAGAAGTTAATTTGATATAAATATTGACTAATACTCCTCCAATGATTATGGGATCTATCTCCTCCATCCGAATCCTCTATATGATATCTATACATGGGACTTGAACTAACTAGTATTTTGTATAAACCTAAATGATGTAGTTTGTAAATGCATCGAACTCAACCCATCAAGTATGACTAAGTTGTGTAATAATAATACATTTCCTTTCAAGGAAGTTCATCTTATTCAAGTTTCATTTATTGGTAGTGATTCATTAGTTCAGCTCAAAACCAAGAATGAGGTTTGGGTATTGAAAATTCACCTGTGTATTTCATTGATAATGTTTTATGTAACTGAATAGCACTAGGAATTCCATTGGAGTTATAGAATCTTGTCCTATATATTGATTCCTATGGTGGGGAGATTTATGATTCTTCAGGAGGAATCAGTTTAGGACACTATGGTGTGTTTAGTTGGATAATTTCAGTGATTTTGGTATCGAATTTGGGTTATAGTGAGATTTTAGCTCATCTTATGGTATTCATGATTGGAATCATCTTATGGTGTTTTTCAGGTGCACCTCCACAGATCTCAAATACTACCAACTAGCAATGATATACTAAATCATACATTGGGTATACCGTGCCATCATCATTATAAACATTAATAACAACTTATTAAACCACATAATTAGTGATAGATAATCAAAGAACACTAATTAAGTTTACAGAAAAAATAAAAAACAAATCAATGTGCCCTTATTGAGTATACCATGCCACAAACCGCACAAACCTCTCATTTAGGCCAAATAAAAACAAAAAACAAAATAAATAGATGCAGAAAATTAAAACTAAGGTATCAATTACAGATTTGAAGTGTAGAACTAAAAATATCTTGATTTAAAATGGTTCTATCAGGTGGAAGTAGTTTTTCAGCCTAGGGTAAAGAGAGAACTTCGGGAGAGCTTTGGTTTTGTGCTGTAATCGCACGGACGGGGAACTGAATCTATTCTGGATTTGGGGGAAAACATTCCCAATGGTTTTAAAAAACAACTGGGAAATATAATCTTTTCCAATAGTTTTTTTAAACCATTGGTACATATTATAAATATGGAGGCTTTCCTAATAGTTTAGTCAAGCCGTTGGGATAGGTTGTCTTAGTCCTCCTATACCAACGATTTTATAAAACCGTTGGTATAAAAGTGTTGGTATAGCCTCTTTTTCCACCAGTGCTTCCTTCTTCCCCCCCCTTTATTATTTATTCTCACCTTAACCTCACTACCACTACTATAAAATATTCCTTTAACAGTGCTAGAATAGGCCTTTATCAGTGCTAGAAAAGTACTCACAACCTTAGTGCGGTTAAAAGTCCAAGGCTTTTATCAGCGCAAATAAAAGCACTGTTAAAAGACACAATTTATCAGTGATTTTATTTAGATATAATAAAGATACCCTTTATCAATGATTCTACAATCTTGGATAAAGGATATATTTATCAGCATATTTAGCAGCACTAATAAAGCTACAAACTGCAGTGTCATGTTACAACACACTATAGCTCTAGAAGTAGGTACAATGTGCTATAACAACACACTTTATCCCTAGAAATAGAAAAAAAATTACCAAAATAAGATAAAAACACTTAATTTAAATTAAATACAATTTATAACACAAATACAATAAAAAAACACTATTATAGAGAATGTTAGTTGTTTTTTAATAAATTAATGTAAATTTTGAATAAAAAGGTGCATTTGGAGTCATTCTGGTCACACTGTGAGTCAAATTGAGGTGTGAATAATTACTACATGTCAAAAATGACTTATGGATCATTTTATTAAAGTAAAAAACAATCCCAATTCATTTTATCGGTTTTGAGTATGTGAGTTGTTTTTTTGTTTAAAATTAATGTCAGTTTTGAGCACTTGGAGTCATACCGGTCACACCCTAGGTCTAATTGAGATGTTTCTACTTCCTACACATTAAAAATGACTTATGGATCATTTTACTAAAGTACCAAAACAATCCAAACATGTTTTCTTAGTTTTGAGTATGTCAGTTGTTTTTTTCACTGAAATTAATGTCAATTTTGAATAAAAAGACGCACTTGGAGTCATACTGGTCACACCGTGCATCAAATTGAGGTGAGATTGATTTATACACATCCCAAATGACTCATTGATCATTTTACTAAAGTATCAAAACAATCAGAATTCATTGCCTCATTTTTGAGTACACCACTTGTGTTTTTTTACTAAAATGTCATTTTAAATTGGAAAAATGCACTTTGATCCATACAGGTGGAATTGTGTATGGGTTTGACATGAAAATGATTCATACACATCAAAAATTAATTGAGAATTATTGTACCTAATTATCAAGACAATCTGAGTTCGTTTTATCAGTTTTCAGTGAGTGACAACTTTTTGTATTAAAATGTCAATTTTAAAGTGATGACATACACTTGGAGTCATACTGGTCACACTATTCATCCTATTAAGGTGCGTCTAATTCCTACATGTAAAAAATTACTTATAGATCATTTTCCTAAAGTAAAAAAATAATTTGAATGTGTTTTCTATGTTTTGAGTATGTTAGTTGTTTTTTTCACTAAAATTAATGCGTTTGCGGATCTTTTCTCCACCATTGGTCCTCTTCGATAATTTCTTATACATTGGTCTACCAAAAAATATTGAAAAATAATATCTTGAAGTGAGTCTATTTGTTTCTACAATTATCTCATCATATTATATGTATCTTAATGTGGTTTTATCTTCTCGAAATATGTTCTAGGAGAGACTCCAAAAACTAATCCTCTAATGCGATCATATTGTTTAGACCACTTCAAAGTTACTAAAAGTAGATTTTATTATGGTATGGGAATTTCCAAATCTTGTGTATAAACTATATAAAATAATATGAACATATAATGGTTATTTTAATTTAATATTGTTATAAATCATAATGAATTAAAATTATGTCGTACTTACACATGCTTCCCATAATTCTTTTGTGTTTTCATCAATTAATTCACCATATTTATTCACATGAGCCTCCTTCCACAACACATGATGTGGGATGGAAGTGGCTTCAGATTTTGATTCATCAATCAGAATATAAACAAAGGAATATATGTTGTTTCATATCACATAATTAAAATTTTATTATTGATTTAAAATACATACCAATTTCTTCTCTAATGAAGTGTACCCCTTCCTTACTTTGTGATAAGGGTACGTTGGTTTTGTTGTACGTTATTTATTTTCTGCACTCTTTTTATGTTTCATAAAATAATTTTTTTGAATCATGTTGGATAAAATAAATAATTTAAAATAATATTTTATAGACTAGAATGTACCTAAAATGATTTCTCATTGTGATGATTGATGAAAGTAGTCCTTGTTTCCTACATTATAATGTGTTCATAACTAAGTGGTTGGTGGGGATTTATTTTCCAATCATCATCCCTAAGATGTAACTTTTTAAGAAGATTCTAGAAGCCTATATGGGATTTTCCAATGACCATTAAGACAAATTTCTTATAGAAATCTTATAAAATAAATGAAGTCTGTAAGGAATAATGAAAATTAAATCAATGTTTCATTGTATAATTTTTCATTAAAATAGAGAAAGTATATTGTAACATTACAGTTATATCTTTCCAAATGATTTCATTCATTATAGGTTGGTCACAGTGCCATGAATCAATATCAATCAGCACATTCATCCTCATTGTGACCCCAAGATTACTAATGAACATTGAGTTTTTGGGATCAATAGGTTGGTCGTGTTGATTCTAGACAAACTCAAATTTTATACCCTGAAATCTTTCCTTGATAATTGTTCATCATTTTGATGCTGTGTCATTATTGTTTTTTTTTCATCAACATTTTGTTGATCCCCAAATAATTCTACAGTTTCATCATCAATAGTCAATTCTTCCTCGATATTGGTTGAATCATCATGTGTAGAAGATATTGTCTACATGAGTAGTTAAACATTTTATTTTTCTTGAATAACAACAGTACAATACACTGCATTCATAAAAGTCCACAATTTCATGCATCTTGCATGAAAATTTTTGTTATCTTGATGAGAGATATAATACTTCAATACTGTAATACAACTAACCTTCAATAAATTTATTTAATCTGTCCTTAGAGGTTGATTGTATTACATCTCTTGGTGATGGATTGGACTCCCTCTTTCAACCTAGCCTTCCTACCATCATTATGGTTCCAAGTTTCCTTGATGAATTTCCTCCTGAATAGTTATTATTGAATTTTATTATTTGATATTTATCTCCCATAGTTTTTTGACATACACCTATATTGATTGAACTAATCTAACCAAAAGTCACCCCATGATCATTTTGGATGACTACTATTCATATTAGTTAAATAAAAATAAAAGAGATGGGAGATGAGTCTCAAGCAACAAAATTCAATAATTATTCGGGATATTAAAGTAGAGTTTCCACTATGGTTAAAAAATAACTTAAATGAGATTTTATCTATGAATTCTAACATATTACATTTCAAAAATAAAGGAATGAACATTCAAATAAACATGACTTCCACTCGCAGTCATTTACTCCCACTCACATAAATTTATTATTTTCAACTTCCTCTGAAATGTTTCTTTTTTTGGTAGGGATTAGAGGAGACACAAACTTGTGGTGGTATTGACGTGAGGAATATGGGATAGATTAAAAGCCATACATTTCTCTAAGCTTCCAAGAGAAATTATCCTAAATATGAATATGAAAACAGGGTTGGAGAGATCTTCTCATTGTGGGAGTGATTCCTTCAGGATTCAGATTAGATGACTCATCGTAGTAGTGTTCTCATCCAAGTATGCCTAACTAAGGAGCTATAATAGGATCCAATGTGAACACACTCAAAATAAAAGTAATTTTTGATGAAGTGTTGTCAAAAATAACTAAGAGAGTCATATAATAAATTGAATATCAAGAAACCAAACAAATTCATTCATTATGTTTTGATTAATTTTTTGGTGTCATTTTTTGTTTTTCCAGGAAGTAGTAAATGAGGAGGATTAAAGGATGAAAGAGTTGAATAATGAGTTGGGAGATGTGGTATTAAAATCCATGGTAGTAACATTTATGAAGATTAATGAAAAAATTCCAAGTGGGAGGTCTATAATCAAGGAACTTTGGAACTAGAATGATGAGAGGAATGCTATTTTGGAAGAGGGAGTCCAATCTATGATCAATATATGGAATATAATCAGCATCTTAGGATGGATTAAATAAATTTAGTGAAGTTTATTTGTACTATAGTATTGAAGTATTATATCTCTGTTCAATACAGTAACAATTTTCATGAAAGATGCATGAAATTGTGGAATTTTATGCATGGATTGTATTTTATTGTATATCTATCTTACCAAAATGAATCCTTATTTACACAACCTTATTTGTGAAACCCATGGTACTTTTTTATGAAAATTTATTTATGTTTCCCATGCCTATTATGTGTTGTACACCTCTTTCACAATAGCAGATGGAGATGCAGTTCGCAGTGGTCTCATTTGAAGCTGGAATAAGTTTACAGAGTAGGGGTGGCATTGTGTAGGTTTAGGTAAGGGAGAGAGAGAGATAAGATACTCATAAATAAAATTGACACTGATTATTATTTTTCCATATGTTTACTCATATCGAATATTGATGATAATAACAATATTAATAAGTTCAAATATCAATCATAGATGAAATATAAGATACTAATAAATAAAGAATAATAATATTCTATGTCCTAAGACCATCAAAAAGAGTATAATATACTAGGATTGTACCTGTCACTATAGAAGAACCCTATATAGCATCATCCATAGACTACTCATCCATAAAAAATCTTCCAACAATATTTAATGACCCTTCCAAGAAGGAATAACTAAAAAAGAGCATTGGAGGTTTCCAAACTAACCACATCGATATAAATGTTTCACATCAAGGAGGTAATAAGGATTAAAGTGTCCTAGGAACCTACACTGATGGAATCAATAAAAAATTATCCTCAATTTGATAGGAATTGGAATAAATCCAATATAATGGTCTTAAAGAAATGAATCTCACCCCACCTACATTCAACATCACTTCTGTATGCTCAAGGATTCATCACCTTCCAATTTCAGATATTTTTTTAATCCACCATAGTTCCAACAATCAATACCAATAATTCTTTTGTGCCTGCATTGACATCCTAATACCCTTTAAAGTGATTTTCAACACCATCTGAAGAAATAAAACTAAATTTTTGGGTATAATAATTGATGCACATTTTGAAACATGTAAACCAATGCATTCCCAAAATCCGATTAAAGATATCCATCTCAAGAATAGAGAAATCATAGAAAAATTTAGCCTCAATGAAAATTGTAGAACTTATTTCATAGTTAAATGATATAAATTCACTTTGTTCAAGAGGTGTTCAAAGATTCAACACATTAGGTTTAATTTCAACGTGAAATCCCATATGATCCATAACACAATAAGAAATAAAATAGTGAGATGTTTTAGAATCAAAAAAAGATTATATGAAAGTAGAATTTAAGAGAATCATATCACGCACTATTGAAGGACCATATTTATCCTCTGTGAGAACTGAATCAACACTATACAGTTGTTTACTACCTATACAACACAATTATATATTAGTTTATTATGGATGAAATGACTGATGGGGTATCGATGTTACACGAGAGTAACCTTGGGTCACTCATTGTGTTTCTGTGGTGAGGAAATGAGATGTAGGGTTCGTCATGGTTAAGAACAGTGCAAAAACACAAAACAAGGAGATGGAGGATCCTTGACTCAAATATGGTCTTACAACACAGGACTATATGAGGAAAGTAATGACCCCCTCTACAAACTCAAAATTTTCTATGGTTTATGACATATTGAAGAGAGATCTGGGGTTGTGCAGCCCAGGGGAAATGGTGTGCAAAGGAACTTCATACGACGTGGGTGCTAAGTTGGTACTCCAGGATAAAGAAGTTTCAGGTTGTAGTAATGAGGTAGGGAAAGACTTGCGCTTTCTTTTGGAAGGTGGCTCAATTGGAGGTAACAATAAAGGAGTGAAGGAGGCCCACATAGAGGTAACAACAATCCAGATGGTTCCAGCAAATGCAGCCAATGTTACAGAGGTGATTGAGGGCCTTTCTGAGGACCATGAATCTGGCGGGCATTCCTAGTGTTTGGCTCTGAAGGACACCTCAATGAAATTTAAATATATGGGTCGAGGATACCAACCAGAAGGAGCCTCTGAGGCGCCAAGGCAGGCCATGCAGGCCCCCCTTTCTTATGCGGAGAAGGTTGTAGCCGGGATACCAAACATGGACCTTCAAAACATGTATGTAGTGTTGGGTGATGATTACTATCAAGCTAGTGGGGATCAAAACAGGAATAAGGATACACATTGAGAGGACCAATTGGTAGATATGGGTGAGTCCTAAGAAGAGACAGATGATTCTCTGGATGCCTCTGCTGATCCCAAGGAAGTGACCATTGTGGAGGAATACCTTAGATCATCCTCACAGAAGGGAAAGTTCACTACTACTGATTCTGATGGCTTTATCAAGAACAATCAGAAGGGGCGACGTAGGAAGGAGTATTTTAACCTACCCAGTCCTCCTATAACGAGGTCTGCAAGTAAGGTGAAGCAACTACCAAAGGATCCTATTACTATGAGAAATTCATATATAGTGGTCAACATATATAGCGACCTGGTGTCTGTAGGTGGTGAGGTTGGAGTCCCTGCCACTCCCTCGATGAAGACGAGGGATCCTGGATAGAAACGTGAGACAAGCTCCACTAGAGACCCTCAACGACATATATCATTGATGCTGGAACATATGAATATACTTTTTCACTCTGATGAAGAAATGGGAGAGGAATATATGGATATGAAAGCATTGAAGAATACATGAAGAATGATTCGTGTGATCAATATTAAGGAAAAAGGTGAGTGAATTGATAAGCAGACCCGCATTCTGCTCAGAGGCTTCAATTTGGGGAAGATTAACATGGATGAATTCACAAAATATTGGGACAACATGGCACAACATTATGAAGAGATCTTGAATGGCTACCCTGACTCCCAAGTAAATTCTATTCCCTAGATATTGTTTAGGGAAATTGATTCCAATCGGCTCAAACTGTTTTTCAACAAATCTGTTGTTTATTTTGGTGTTTAATGCTGTGAGGGTTCTCACTATCCCCTTAAAATTGTTTGGAAAATAAAAAAGTAACATTGATGAGAAAAGAGATATTTATCAACAGTTTTGTAGCGTTGATAAAAAACATCATTATCAATGCTAACATTTTAGCACTGATAAAAATGTATTTTATAATATTTTTTTAGTGCTGATAAAGATTGATCTCTATTCATACTAAAAAAGAACTGATAAATATTTCTTTTATTAGTGTTAAAATTTTAGAACTGATAAATGATTTATAATTATAATTATTTAAATAAATTTGTTATAATTTTATAATTATTTAAACATCTATAATTATTTATATATAATAATTATAAATATATAAATATATATATATTTATAGTAAATATAAATTTATAAATATATTTATTTATAAATATTTATTTACAAACATATTTTTAACATTATTAGTCGATATATAATCTTAAATACATGAATTTAAAAAATGAGTGAAATTGAATAATTCAAAATGAGTACACTTTTAAAATATTGAAAAAATAGATAAGTTTTATTAATTAAATATAAATTATTAAAAAAATATGGATATATATATATATTTAAAATACAAAAACATAGTAAATAAATAAATAAATAAATAAATATAAATAATATAAAATAATCAAATTCAAAAATAAAAAAATAGTGAAAATTAATACCCTAACTGTAATAGTATTAAAAATAAATATATAAAATTGACCGATTAAAAATATAATATATCATGTTATAATAAAATTTATAAAATATACTAAAATTTGAATCAATTACATAAATATTATGTGTATGTGTTTCTATACATTGCATTAATATATTTGTGTTTGTGTTTATATATAAAAATGAATGAATTATATATATATATATATATATCTACGTGTGTGCATGTGTGTGTGTGTGTGTGTGTGCATGTGTGTGTGTGTATGTGAAATCAATATAACACATGACATTTGATATATGTTAAATTGAAAAATCAAACAACATTAAAAATGAATAAGCCATTAATATGTTGTTAATTAAAATTTTATTCACTATATATTTATATTTAATATATTATATTTATTACTATTTATAATTAATATATATTTATTATACTTATTCATTTTTACTAATAATTATTCCATTAAAAAATTTGTAATTTTTTTTGTAATTTATTCATTTTTAATTTTTATGTTTAATTATTACAATCTATTCATTTTATATATCTATATTTAATACATTATATTTATTAATATTTATAATATATAGATATGTATATTAAATTCATTCCTTTTTATCAATAGTTATTTAATTAATAAAACATTTAACATATTTCTTAATTTACTCTTTTTAAATTTTTATTCGTTCAATTATTTCGTTTTATTAATTATATATATATATATAAATATATATATTTAATATATAATGTTTAATAATTTTCAAAATTTATATATATGAATATTGAATTTATTCATTTTTAATAATATTTATTTAATTAATCAATTTTTTTTATTTTTTTATTTTCATTTGTTTAGTTATTTTATTTTATTGTGGACCTTTATCAGTGCTTCATTAGCACTGATAAATATTCCATTTTATTAGTGCTAAAAAAGGCACGGATAAATATTTCTCTTTATCAGTGCTAAAATAAGTGCTGATAAATATTGACTTTATCAGCACATTTTTCTAGTGCTCCTAAATTCCAGTGCTGTTTAAGGCATGTTTTATAGTAGTGTATGTGTGTTACCAACCTAATCCTAGGACATAAAAAAAGAATTATTTTTGTAGTTACTTGCAACTAGGTTCAAAACTTTATCCTTGGATCCTCTTGTTCTTTATTAGAGAGGTTTTTACTTCTTCCACATTCATTTGAGGTAGGTTCTTCTGTACCTTTGCTTTTCCTTGATAAACCATGCATGCTTGAGTATTTCAAACCAGTTTTTATACAAATTATAAATTTTATTGAGGTCAATTGGATTTATAAATATATAGTAATAAAGGTTTTTAATAAATTATAGTTGACTTCTAAATAGTTTTTATGTATTTTCCCTCTATTATATATTTTCACCTAAAAAATGGTAATACTTTTGACTGATAAAATATTTACAGATTTTTTTATATAAGATGAGTATTTAGTGTTCTTTGAGGTTGTTTATATAGTTTTATTTGTTGGAAGACAGTTTTAAGAGGTTAAATTGGTTTAGATTTACTTATTTGGGTAATTTTATTAAGTTTACTTGTTTCTTTCTTATGCTATTCACTTATGATTTATGTGACATTGTGTTGTGTTGTGTTTGGTGTTTATAAACATATGCAAGGGTGTGTATATATATATGTATATATTAATATTATAATATGTAAATATATGAATATGTACACTGAGATATGTATATATATAGATATATTAATGTGTATAATGATAAAGGGAAGATTTAAAATTTAAATATGATGTTTAAATTCGGTTTTCAAATGAATTTCAAAGGGGTTTTAAAAATGGTATTACTACTTTCAAATACATATTAGTTTGGTATTTTATAAAGGAAGATATGGATGTTATTATTATTATTAGTGTCATTATCATTATTATTGTTATTTCTCACATTATTTTTACTATTTGAATAATTTATAATGGATTTTATAGAAAATGTATTAAGCTAGACTTAAAAAACCATTTTACATGAGATATGTGTTGTTTTTATTATTATCTTTGATATGGGTGGTGGAAACTTCTTTTAAATCATGTTTTTATATGGAACTTTGGAATTGTTTATTAAACAATTGGTGGATTTATTTAATAAATACTAGTTGTTTGAACCTGTTAAACCACATGGGAAATCCCTAGGTGCTTGGGTAGGAGATCCTAGACTAGATGAAGTTTCCTTGCCACTATTGATTCTAGTGAAGTAGATATAACCGCCTCTATACATAGATGTGGTAGAAATACAAAATCTTCCACTAGGGTGATGTAAAATTACTAGGTGAAACCAGATTTAGTGACCTTAAGGTGTTTATCCCATGATTCCTATTTTAAGTTATTGATTTTTTGGTTCTTATTTTAATATTACTTTACTTTATACTACCCATGATTACATAGCCTTTTAGTTTGATGTTTTTAGTACTTACATGATATTTCTTATGACCTCTAGGGTTTTATTTTATTAGATACTATTTACTTCATTTTTTACTTAATGGGATTTATGTGTTCAGTGATTTATTTGGACGTGTTGAGTTTCCTTTAAATATTTTTCAAGATTAAATCATTCTATGATTTAGAAATGGATTTTTCAAAGAAACTACATTTTTAAACTATTTGGGTTATGAAATATTTTTAGAAAAAACATTGTGGATTTGTTTTTAAAATTTTTAAAAATATTATTTTTAAATTATTGTATTTAAAACTAGTATTTATAGAGTTTTTTTGTAAAAGATAATTCATGGAACCATTGGTGAAACCTAACTGGTATTTTGGATTACACACTACTCACACCACTCAGTATCTGTATATTGAATGGCTCTTGAAGTTGTCAATTTCTGATTATGAAGAGTACCATTTCTTAGTATTTTATTCAAAAAAGCTCTTGGAGTGGATTCCTATGTTGTTGGATAGAGGGTGACCTTTAGTAACATGGATATATTAATATAGTTATATCAGTATTTATCTTTACTAGCTTAGTAGTTTTGACCAAATTGAAAATTATAGATTTTTGTTTTCTTTGTTTAATTTTTCCCTTTTCCTTTTTGGGATGTTTTTATTCATATAGAGTAATTTATGTTAAATAAAAGGTGATATTGTGTGTTTTGGAGTTGAAGGTGAGCTATAATATTTCTTTTATATTACATTGCTTTATTTTATTCTACTTATTTGATTTAGCATGGGTATCCAACGTATTAATGTGCCATACCAGAATTTCAATATAATTACACTATATGTTAAATATAATTTATTCATGAGATATTATTCCCACTAAGTATATTCTAATGCCTTGGTGTTTTTTACCAGCCCACAGGGATCTAGAATTCCCCTTGTGCCTTTTCACGGGCTGACTTAGTTGTCTGATGGATGGGTTACCTGGGTTGGTTTATAACAAAAAAATTACTAAATGTATTAGGGGGATGTATAATTATGTTCCCACCCATTACCTAATAATATATACATGTATATATGTTATACATAATGAAATCATACATAAATCATAATCTTAAGAAAAATTAATGAGAAGGAAATGAGTTACTTAATCATTTCTTAAAGAATTATAAAAAGATATATCATAATGATTACTAATATTATAAGGGATTAAGGATTTTAAGACTTTCGTATCTAAATAAATAAATATTTCTCATGATGATAATGATTAATTGGAGAAAATATAATGAGAAAGGTTTTAAAAAGTAGGTATGGTAATGAACCCCTTAAATGGATTTTTAAGAATTGAGTGAAAAACCATTGAAGGAAATAAGTGCATATGGTTTTATTTATAACTGAAAATAGAATAAAATAAATTTACTTAAAAAAATGTTTCTTTTTTTAAAATAATATAATATTAAATCTTTTAAAAGAGTAGTACATTTAAAGGAACAATAATTATAATAGTTCCTTTTAATCAAGTTATCCTTAAAGAATAGATTGGGAATGAAACTTGAAAAACACGCATACCCCTAAAAAAGAAAGGTAAAATAAACTAGATATATTTTTGAGAAAAATATATATAGAATATATATAATTTAAATTTTAATAAGAGATATATAATGAGAGTTAAATAGAGAGAATTAATAATTTAAAATAAAATAGGGTGGTTTGGGATTTCCCTTACCTCCGGTCCTAACTCGCTTGGTATGTGTCTCAATATGCTTGTTTTGGGAGGTTAAGATTACCATGACCAATTATTATTAATATGATTAATATAATAACCAATTTATCTTTATATAATCTTAACCATGTACTAAATATTATATTTATTCATTAAATATATTTTTAAAGCAATCCATGTAAGGCAGTAATAAATGATTCATAACATCATTTATTCATTTATAGTTGAAACTGATCATGATGGAATGAATGTTATAAAAAATCATAAAATGGATTTTATGATTATATAATTCATATTTAAGTAGAATTATATTCTTAATATCATGATGGAACACTAGTTTATTAAATTTATAAAGAGTAGAAAGATAATAATGAATGAATAAATTAAAAAATCTTAGATCGGTGACTTACTTTCCTCCTTGAGATGACCACCTTAGGATTTCACATTAAGGATTTAAGGAATGATATTTTGATAATCCTAAGACCTTGAAAACATGGAAAAGATAATTAAGAGTTATTTTTTTCAAATATTTTTCTAGGTAAGAAGTTATAAGTGATGAGAAATCAGGTGCTAGAGGATGGTATTTATAAGGGCAGAGGGGTGTTTTGGAATAATATATTACATCTTAAAAAATTGACTAAATATGTGATTTAATATTAAGTTTATTGTGATATAATAGTAAATGAGATATTAAAACATCCATTTAACTTATAGAAACATAAATTTTGTTTCATCTAAACTATTAAAAAATACATTAATTATAAGGTATTTAACAATTCGCCTCTATATTTTATTATTTATTAAAAATACAAAATCTTCACCCTAACAAAATTTTAAAAAGATGATTCCAAAAATTACATCCATTTTATCAAAATAATTTTCTATGTATGATAAATTTAATTTTTTTAAATAGTTACTAATTTATTGAAAAATAACAATTTTATGGTATTATCAAATTTTTTCCCTTAGAAAAATTACTTATGATTACTTCAAGTTATTTTATTATTTATATAAAAACAAATATTGTTGGTTAAATCCATTTTATGAAAATTAAATTTTATTTCAAAATTTTAAATTTATTAAAATATGCATTTTAATGAAAATAAATCATATTTTTTCCAAAAATAATTTTTTTTAAAATATTTATTTTATAATATCTAACAATTTTGTTATATTTTATTATGCTATAAATTTATTATAATTTTATTTCCTAAGATGACCATGTATTATTTTATTATTACAATGGTCAAGTTATTCTTCTAATGGCCAGGTTACTATTCCAATGACCAAATTGCTGTTTTAATAGTCATATTCCCAAGGGTCATATACACTTTACACAACCTATAAATTATTATTATATTAATCATTCATCATTAAATACAATTTCTATAAAGATTATATATTCTTCATTTTTAAAATGATGATTATATAACTAATGTTTTTTTCCTTTTTATAGTGTTGGTTGTGGGTGTGATAATTCTTAGAGACCAAAATAATATAATTTTTTATTTTATAGTTGTTATATCTATTTTTTTATTTACTTATTATACTATTTTTAATTTTATATAGTATATTTATACTTTATATGTAATGTAATATATTGTTGAAATAAAACATTTTTTGTTTTTGTTATGGGATGTATTATACCTAATATCTAAATAACAAACTAAAATTTATTGAGAAGGAAATTTCATATAGAAAAATTTGGGTTATTATATTATTCCCCCATTATAAATTTATTCCTTGAAATTTTATTCCACACTCTAAGATGAAAAATGATAAGAGAAATTTTATTCCATTTCCTCCTCAGGTTCCTATGTTTCCTCTTCATACTTATGGTTTCTCTAAAATAATTTGACAAGTTTGGTTTTCTTATTATGTGGAACATTTTGATTTTCACTAGATTCTCCTAATAAGAGATATCATTCTCCAACTCTATCACCATTTTATTTCATATACATGAGGTATATAGTATATAATTACTCATTATGGTTACATGGAACTTGTTATGCACTTGAGATTGGTTTGGTGGGAGTTCTAGTCGATAGTATAAAACTTTGATGTGATTAAGAATATAAAAGGGGACAATATATATAATAATTAACTTTCCTTTCTTCCCAAACCTCATTAATTTATTCCTTAAAGATATACAAAGAAAATTTTTATATCCAACCTCAAACTCTAAGTCTCATTGATTATCATCATTACCCTTATTTCGAATCTATACCACTTTAATGTGTCGTTGAATAAATTTTCACTTCTCTATACTTTATTCAAATAGTTTGGGTCCCAATATCTTATGTTATTTAGCTTCATATCAACATCTTTGAGTTCTACATTTACTAAAATATATGTATTTTTAAGGATCCATTTGGATTCTTGGGTAGAAGATATTTTTGTATGAGAACTTGACCAAAAGGATATGTTCATCACAACCTCCTTTGAAGTCCATAAAGGAATCATTCAGTAAATCCTCAATTTTTTAGATATTACTTTCTAATTTTCCTTCATTCTAGAGGCGATATGACCTAATGAAGTTCAAGTATGTGTTTATTTCATGTTAAAGTATTTTCCAAAACTTTTAGGTAAACCTCAAATCTTTATTAGATACAATCGATAATGGTGTATCATACATCCCTATCACTTCTCGAATGTATATCTCTACAGGTTGATCGAGTGAGAAGTCCTATTGAATGGAGATGAAGTGAATATTACTTATAAGGTAGTCTATTGCAACATATATGGTATTATTTCGTTCGGATGTCTTCAGAAGACCTGTGAAGTAATCCATACTTATTTTCTATCATTTCCATATAGGTATTGTAGAACCCTAGAAAATTGATACTTAAAATACTAAATTTTACTACCCATGTAAATATGGCGAACCTTTCTTTTAGGGATCCTACCTAATTATATTTCCATAGTTAAGCATGTTATGCCTAAAGTATTGTCAATATGGGTGACCTCCTTGGATGTTTCCCAAGGACTGTGTGAGTGAGGACAAATTACTCTAAAATAATATGTGTTAGCCTATGTGGATATTGATTAGTCTTATAAGTTAACCCATTGGGTAATATCCTATGGTGTTTTGGGAAGGAAACTGAGGTATTACAGGAGACTCATCAGGTTAGATGCGAGGTTCATGGTCTTGGGAGGTTGGGTCATAACAAAAATGGTATTAGAGCTAATACCCAACTGAAATTGTAGATAAACATCCTAGGTTTGAGGTTTTAGATCTATAATAATGGTGTTTCACTTTAAATATAGATAATTTAATACTCATAGAAAAGTATAACCTAAAAGACTAAATGTGACCACCCATGTGAACAAGGTGTACCTTTATTTTCAAGTTACTTCCTAATTATAACTCTATAGTTAAGTATGATTTTCGTGGAGTAGTCTCAGTATGGGTAACCTCTTGTGAATTTTGCCAAGGTATGTGTAAGTGAGGACAAAGCACATTGAAATAAAATGTGATGTCCTCTGAGGATAATTATTAGTATTTTAAGTAACCATGGTAGGTAATATCATGTGGTGTGATGGGAAGGAAACCAATGTATTACAAGAGACCCATGGGGTTATATGGCCTGGTTTATGACCTATGGAGGTTGGGTTATGATAGCTATGAGTAATGGTTGCAGCATCTCATTCAATATTTTCCATTCTTCTTACACTTTTTGGAATACTAACAAATTTTATGTACATTCAAAAATCTATTTATTTATTGTCCCATTGGTAGTTCTATTATGTATATCTAAGCATATTTATACTCCTCGAGTGTATAAATAATGCGGAAATATGAGAATCATTTGATAAATCCTTCTTTATCTCAGGCTTCGATGGTACAAATAATAATTTCAAAAATCTAACAACCCTTTCTTTATAAATGTCAAACTTTTAGATTTTTTCATTCCTTATTACATCCACATTCTTTTTTATATCTATATCTTCCTTATGATATTTCTTAATATTATTCTATATGGATGGTTGGATGATGATTTAGGAAAGGTGGGAAGTTATTATTTCCTTTATGATTCCCATATCCATACTTTCCATGTATAATATGAATAAATACTTCTCAATCCTCACCATGGATAAGGTTTTTAGATCTTTTTTACTTAGATCATCTTACTGTAACGTCTCGGATCCAGGTTCCACACAACGGGTGCTCTGAACCTGGTTGGTCACATGACCTCAAGCGCATTTCCCCAAACGCCAGAGGCTGCCGACTAGCAGCGAGGGCCTAGGTCTGATAGTGGGGAATATATTCCCTCATTTGTCAAAGTGAAACGTAGTAGAATTAGATATAAATATAAAAATGTGGAAGCAGTAAACAATACCCAAAAGAAATGGATAACAGTACATAAGTATAAGATAACAACAGTCATATATATACTTGATGATGCATTATGTCTCTAAGTCTAGGAAAGCAGCCAAAACAGGATACACCACAATCTAGAATAATCCAATACAAAGTACAAGTATAGTAAAGGAAAACAAAGCAGCACAACATGAACTCAGCAACATCGTAATCCTAAGCTCGGTCCCATGCTCTCCTACTTCTCTACAAAAATCAAGTACCTGTATAGGGACTCTTTCCCTTATCTACACCTACAACAATATAATCTGTTTGGGCCCAAGACATGACCCAAATAAGGTGTTTGAAATAAATCCTAGTAGGAAACCACCAAAGGCTCATGCCCAACTATCAATAAAAATTTGCAACGTCAGTGTTGTAGTAATAAAATGCAGTAAACTAGGAAGTACTCAAAATTAACTATCTCTACCAATTACATTGCCATTTTATTAATTATTTATCAATCCCAAGCTTGTGCTTTAGCTTGGCAGGTACAACATAGTAAATCACCATAGTGAATAATACAAAGTAAATGTTTTACGCAAACATAGAAATCCTTACCCTCAGGTAAATAAAATCAAAACCCCCAGGTGACTGCCCATAGGCATAACAGATATTGCCTACATGCGTATGAGGTGTCGCTCATAGGCACAGAAACTACTTCCCACAGGCATGAGAAAGGTTGCCCATAGGCTAAACAAAATACTGCCCTTAGGATAATCAAGTAACCGGGCCAAGTCCAACACATAAGGAATCAATTTATATACAATTACTCTCAAGGAAATTCAAGCATGCTAAAAACACGGTATACCCACGGGTATTCTGGCCAAACAGCTAAACAGGGAAACACACCCACGGGGTGGCCCTGGATCCAAGAAATGATCCCAAAAATTAGTTTATACATGTTCATGAAATTACCTATGCAATTATAGGTATTTAATTAGTCAAGGCCTCAGCCATACGACACCTCAAACATGGGTACGTAGCACAATGGTACACAAAAACCACATGACAGTTGGAATTAAATATCAGGCCACCTACCTTGATCTCCTCTGATCAATATACGTGAATGACACCACCCAAATCAATTGATAATGGCGTAGATCTGGGATAAAAGATTTCTCGTTCAAATATAAATAACTTCCCCTCGGGAAAGAATTGGTAAGAATGGATCAAGGATAAGGGAGGTCTTACCCGCACGGTTCAAAAAAGATCGACGACAGAAGAAATAGATTCCCAACATGCGATTGGGAGCTCCTCCAAGCTCCAACCTCACCTTCTGAGCTCCAAACATGTCCACCACCTCCTCTGCCGAATGAGGAGTCTGCTGCCCGTTTTAATTGAAAAAAACAAACTACACTATGTGTACTCTCAAGTACATGGCGTGTACTTTTCATCATTTAACTGTTCTTCTGGCGGCTACTTTTCACCGCAATACTGTTCATCTATCAATATGATTACACGATGTGTATTTTTGAATACACAACGTGTATTTTCGCTCCCCTGGTGGCTACTCCCACCACCTTACTATTCACCTGCCGATTGATTACACGACGTGTAAATACCAAGTACACGACATGTAGTCAGTCTTTACACCCTTCATCACCGACAGGCCTACACGCCCTGTGTACTCATCCCAAATGGCCAAAGTACATGGCTTGTGGAAAAGTACATGACATGTACCCACAAAATTTGGGATTTCCCCCATTTTCCCTATTTTCTCCAAAAAACTTAAAGGAAAAAAGGAAAGGAAGAGACTCGTACCTCAAGAATAAAAACCAGGTTCTTACAAACTTCCCCCCTTAAAGCAATTCGTCCCCAAATTTCCCTTCCAAGGGTGGTGAAGATAAATATATGAAAAAATCTGGCCACTGAGCACATACGTCAGTCTCCCACTCTGAAGTTTCATCTTATACTCGTCCATGCTGACATAACAACCATTTGAGTGGAACTGACCGACCTCGGAGAACCTTCATGCTCCTAGAAACAATACGAATCAGATGCATCTCAAAGGACACATCAGCCTAAAGTTATACCTCCTCGGGATGAAAGATGTGAGATGTGTCTGAGTGATAATGACATAGCTGAGATACATGGAAGATGTCATTCATGGCCCAATACCTCTGTGGTAACTGAAACCAATAGGCAACCAGCCCGACTCTCTCCAGAATCTCAAATGGACCCACATACCTCTGTGAAATTTTGCCCTATCTCATGATCTTCATATACCCCATCCTCGGTGAAACATGCAAGAAAACCTGATCCCGAACCACGAACTCCAAGGGTCGTCTACAACAATAAGCATAAGATTTATGATGAGACTGTGTGATAGCCATCTGCTTTTGAATCAACTGGACCTATTCTAAAGTCTCCTGCACGAGATGTGGTCCTAGTAAAGCTATCTCACCTGCCTCCAACCAGCACAAAGGTGATCGACCTGGCCTACCATATAAATCCTTGTAAGGTGCCATCTAAATAGTTTCCTAAAAACTATTATTATTGGAAAACTCGACCAAGGGTATGTGCTTCTCCCAAGATCCCCCAAAGTCCAAGAATCATACACACAACATGTCCTCTATCACCTATATTGTATGCTCTGACTGGCCATCGGTATGAGGGTGGTAAGCTGTGCTCAGAAGCACCTATGTACCTAGTGCCCTATGAAACTATTCTAGAAATGAGATGTAAAACGGGAATCCCTATCTGAAATGATAGAATGAGAGACCCCATGAAGGCGTACTACCCCTCAAATATACAAATTTCTGAGCTCATCAACACCGAAGGTCTCCTTGATCATAAAAAGGTGAGCTACCTTCGTAAGTCTGTCCACGAAAACCCACACGGAATAACTGCCTTGAGGTGACCTCAAAAACTCAGTCACGAAGTCCATATCAAGATCATACCATTTCCACTCTAGAATGGGTAACTGCTGTAATAGTACGACTAGCCTCTGATGCTCCGCCTTCACCTACTGACAGGTGGAACATCTCGTAACAAAACCATCTACCTCTCGTTTCATACTCGGCCACCAATATTGACGTCTCAAGTTAGGGAACATTTTGGTATCCCCAGGATGCACTGCCCAAGCTGAATCATGAAATTCCCGCATCAACTCCTCGTGTATATCCCCTGTAACCCACACTCATCCATGGATACATAGTACCTCGTCATCACCTATCCTCCAACTAAGAGGAGGGTCCTCACTTGCCACCAAATCCCATAGAACTAGGCCTTTAGAACCCGATAGTTGTGTCATCCTTACTCTGTCTAGGAGGGTAGAAGTCACAGCTAAGAAAGAAAGATAGGTTTTCCCCTGATTATCGTGAACCTCCAAATTCATCTTAGAGAACAAATCCCTGAGTTGTCACCCACCACTGGCCTTCCGCACCGCCAGTATCTAAGTCCTCCTACTCAGTGCATCAGTAACTACGTTACCCTTACTAGGTGTATAGGCATGCTCAAAGTAGAAGGACTGAAGGTATTCAACCCACCTTCTCTATCTCAGATTTAGGTCACGCTGGGTAAAGATATATTTTAGACTTTAGTGGTTAGTGAACACCACAAAATGTTCTCCCAAGAGATAATGTCTCCAACAACATAATTAATGATCAATTGTAGCGAACTCAATATCATGTGTTGTGTAATTCCTCTCATGTGGCCTCAACTACCGAGACCCATACACAACTACTCAATTTCCCTGCATCAAAACTGCTCCTAGCCCAATACCTGATGCATCATAGTAAAATGTATAGCTCTTCCATTTATCTGGAAGTATCAGGACTGGTGCTAATATCAACCTTACCTTCAGCTCTTGAAAGGATGTCTCACAAGCTTTTGACCAAACGATCTTCACACCCTTCTTAGTCACACTCATCAACAGTGCTTCTAAGTGGGAGAAATCCTATATAAAGTGCCTGTAGTAACCAGACATCCCCAAGAAGCTCTGTATTTCAAACACATTGTTAGGATAATCCCAGAAAACTACTGCTCTCACTTTCTCTGGGTCTGCTGCAACTCTTGCCTCTGAGATAATATGACCCAGGAAGTGAATCTGGTCCATCCAAAAGTGTAACTTTGAGAGCTTAGAATATAACCGATGATCTCTTAGTGCACTCATTACGATCTTAAGATGGGTGGAATGGTCGTGTCGTGTATGAGAGTACACCAAGATGTCTTCCACAAAGACTACCAAAAAAGAATCCAGATAGGGGTGGAATATATGATTCATCAACGCTATGAAAACTACTGGAACATTTGTGAGTCCGAATGGCATAAACAAATACTCATATTGACCATATCTACTCCAAAAGGCTGTAAGCAATATGTACGATGGTCTAACATGTAACTGATGGTATCCAGATCTCAAGTCAATCTTCAATAAAACTCATGCTCCTTGAAGCTGATCAAAAATATCATCAATCCTTGGTTAGGGATATCGGTTCTTAACCGTCGACTGGTTAAGCTTCTGATAATATACACAAAGTCTGAGGGTACTTTCCGCCTTCTTAGAAAACTGGATAGGTGAACCCCAAAGAGAAGTAATGGTTTGGATGAAACCCTTAGTTTGTAACTCCGCTAACTACTTCTTGAGCTCCTGCAACTCTGGTGTAGCCATACTATAAGGAGGAATGAACATCGGTTCCACTCCTGGCACAAGATGAATAGAGAAATACACCTCTCACTATGGAGGAAGACATGAAAAGTTGTCTAGGAAGACATCCCTGAAACGATCATATACTGGAGGAAATCCTTCTAAAATGTTCCCTGGTCATCCAGATATAAACTTGAAATCTTGGCTGTCACACCACCTCGCCCACGATGCTCGGGTCCAACTTGGCTCACGTGGACATCCCATTGACCTTTGTATAGAAACTCTCCGCCCTCTCGTGATGTGAAACTCACCCTGCGACGATAGCTATCTACAATGGCTCGAAAGGGTACCAACTAGTTCATCTTGATAATGACGTCATAAAATGTCATCTCTAAGACAAAGAGGTCCCATAGAAAGTGACACCCACCAATCTCTAGGGGGTACTCCCTGCACTAATGCACACCAGCTGTTCTAGTCCCCAACGGGGTGTCTAGAATCATAATATAAGAAGAAAAAACATAGAGCCCATGGATCTCCACAACAGGAACAAATATAAAGCTATGTGTAACACCTATATCAAAAATTACAGAAGATAAAACAGAAGCTACTAGGATAGTACCGCTGACAGTGGAAGGTCCAGGATCCTGCTCCTGTTGGATCTGTTACACTGCATATGCCTGTCCATTGCTGCGGCCCTGCAACACAGCCTGACTACCTTGAGCTAACCTGCCCTGCTATCTCTGAGATCCTGGTGTCTGGATACCATGGCCATGACCACCACATCGGCCTGAACATCCCAACGTATCCTAATTCCCTGACTGGTAAGAAGCTTCTGGCCCTGCCCCCGCACACAGAGTCTGCACAGAACCCCTCTCACTAGCCATTAGTGGAAGTGCCCTGCAAAAATACTGGAGATGACCCATCCTACCGCAATCTTGACACTCCTCTGGGTCACGTGGACACTGAGGTCTTTTGTGCCCCTCTCTACCACACTGGTAGAACAGGACCTCGCCACCTAAAGAAATCTTCTGGCTAGTACTGCCACCATGAGAGAAATCTATTTGTCTCTTCCTCTTACTGGTATAAATAGTACTAGAAACTGGTGTCGAACGGCCCTGACCTGCACCACTAGCTTCCCACAGGTTTTGCTCAGTAATAAGTGCCTGGTTCACAATAGCATGCACTGTAGACAACCTGAAAACATTCACCATCACATGAATGTCATATCAAAGACCATCCTAAAAGCGTCTCTCCCTCAACGTCTCGTCACCCACCAATATAGGTGCAAAACGCTATAGCTGTGTAAAACAGGCAGAATAGTCCATCACTGACATGGCGCCCTGCTGCAGATTCATGAACTCTTGAGCTCTATCTACCTTCAATGTCTCTGGAAATAAAAAATCATATAAAATATCCTGAAAATCTTCCCACACCATGTCCTAGTGATGCTCGGTATGTGTGGTGACATCCCACCACCTCTTGGCATCATCACACAATATGTATGTAGCGACCTTGACCCTCCTCCCAGGAGGAATCTCCAGATGCTCAAAAATAGTCTGCATAGAACCCATACAAGACTCCACAACATGTAGTCCTCTATCCCCTGAAAACGTAAGAGGATGCTGCTGCTGGAATATACGCGTCAGCTCGACTATAGATGTGGCATCCGGCGGTGCTCCCTTGAAGGTCTGCATAAACCATATGAAGCCTTCAAAGAACTACGCCTACGAGCCTATATCTGGTAGAATGGATGGCACCACATCTGGATCTACTAAAGGATCCATCGGTAGCACGTGGACTACCATCTCGGGAGTATACTCATTGCCGCTCTCCTAGGGAACAACGCATGGTCGTCTCGGAGGCACGACTCTACAAGGTCAACACACACCTTAGATTAAGATCATCAAGGACTTTGACCTGAAAGCATAAGAAGGAAACAATGAAAAGACAACTTTCAAGTTAAAAAAAAGACTACATGGTGTGTTTCTTCAAGTCTTTCACATGGGTGTGTACTCTGCCAAAACTGGTCGTGTAACACCCAAAACACACGGCGTGTTTTCCACACACATGTCATGTACTTGAATTTTCTTCCCTTGACTGAGTCCTTGTACACAACTCAGCCACACAAATCTCCTTTACATGAGACTACACAGCATGTATAAAATCTACACGGCGTGTACTACTTCGATTCCAACTGCCTGTGTTGTTAGAGACCCGACCGACTACCCGATTGACACTACACGACATGTTATACCCGCACATGGTGTGTACACTACCTCGTTTCCCCAGCCACACGGCCATGTCTACACAGTCTCTCACATGTCAAGACTACACGACATGTCCCACAGGTACACAACGTGTCCTTAAACAGATAACACAACCCGTGTTTGTTAGTTACACAGCCGGATTCTCCGGTTACACTACACGGCGTGTACGTCATTCACACGACGTGTATCAGGTCAGATTCCTCTTCCCGTGTTGTTAGTTACACGGCAGACACAGGGTCAACACAACATGACGTGTGATTTCAAAGTTCCATTACCCCATGTTTCTGCCTACACGACCTATGACACTGGTAATAACTACATGACGTGTACTTAAATTTTTTTGTTTCTTCCTGAACAGAAGAGTACATGGAATGTAGTCAAAACTACACAACGTGTATTTTGGATTTTTACAGATAGTAAGATTTATAAACTACTCCAGATCCCAGAAAAACACTAAAACCAACACCTAGGTGCCAAATTCCGATACTTGAGGGCCCATACTCCCCGCGAATCAAATCTTGACATCTTGTATATGTTATAAACAAGGTAAACAGTCAATGATCCACCAAATTATGGTCAATGAGGGCCCATACTCCCCAGGAACCAAAGTTTGGAATTCATTATACAACACCTTACATAACAATACCCTATCAAATAGCTGGTATTTTATCAAGGCATCTATCACAAAAGCATACTTTTACTATCACAACATTTATCACAACAACATGCAATTTCTAATGAACCTACATAACATATAAACTATGCATGACATGTGATTCCAACTTGTTCCTAAATGATGCATGAGATGGAATAACCTCATCTCATCGGGTTTCAATTAAATATAAACCAGTATAAAAATATATCAGCACACCACAAGTGCGTCACCCTATGGTGAAAATCAAATCAACTGTAAAATTGAAAAATAAGAAAAATTGCAACACGAGGTAAATTGGATTTTCCCTGTACATGGGTTAGCTACTCCTGGGTACAACTTATTAAAAAGTACCTATTCTATCCTATCCCTGAATATAGGTTCCAAATAGTAAGTCAAGAGAAAATAAACCCTCTGATACCACTTTGTAACGTCCCGAATCTGGGTGCCACACAACGGGTGCCCTGAACCCAGTTGGTCACATGACCTCAAGCGCATTTACCCAAATTCTAGAGGCTATCGACTAGCAGGGAGGGCCTAGGTCTGATAGTGGGGAAACTATTCCCTCATTTTTCAAAGTGAAACATAGAATAATTAGATATAAACATACAAATGTGGAATTAGTAAACAATACCCAACTGAAATTGATAAGAGTACAGAAGTAAAAGATAACAACAATCATATATATACTTGATGATGCATTATGTATCTAAGTCTAGGAAAGAAGCCAAAATATGATACACCATGATCTAGAATAATCCAATACAAAGTACAAGTATAGAAAAGGAAAACAAAGAAGCAAAGGAGGAACTTAGTAGCACTGCAAGCCTAAGCTTGGTACCATGCTCTCCTACTCATCTGCAATAATCAAGTACCTGTATAGGGACTCTTGCCCTTATCTACACCTGTAACAATATAATCTGTTTGAGACCAAGACATGACCCAAACAGGGTGTGAGAAATATATTTCAGTAGGTAACCACCAAAGGCCCGTGCCCAACAATCAGTGAAAATGTGCAATGACAGTGTGCAGTAATAAAATGTAGTGAACTAGGAAGTACTCAAAAGTAACTATCTCTACCAATTACATTTCCATTTCATTAATTATTTACCAATCCCAAGCTTGTGATTTATATTGGAAGGTACAACATAGTAAATCACCATAGTGAATAATACAAAGTAAACATTGTCTGAAGACATGAAAATCCTTACCGTAAGGTAATTAGGATCGAAACCCGCATGTGACTGCCCACAGGCATAACAAATATTTCCTGCAGGTGTACGATGTGTCACCCAGAGGCACATAAACTACTTCCCACTAGCATGAGAAAGGTTTCTCGCAGGCTAAATGAAACACTGCCCTCAGGCTAAGCAAGTAACCGGGACAAGGACAACAAATAAGCAAGCAATTTATATACAATTCATTTAAAGGTAATTCAAGAATGCTAAAAACAAGGTATACACACAGGTATCCTGGCTAAACGACTAAACAAGGGAAAAGAACCCACGGGTGGACTTGGATCCAAGCAATGATCCCAAAAAGTAGTTTATACATGTTCATCAAATTACCTATGAAATTATAGGTATTTAATTAGTCAAGGCCTTAGCCATACGACACCCCAAACATGGTTGCATAACACAACGGTACGCAAAAACCACATGACAGTTGGAATTGAACATCAGACCACCTACCTTGATCTCCTCTGATCAATATATGTGAATGATGCTTCCCGAATCAACTAAGAATGACATAGATCCAGGATAAAATATTTCCCGTTCAAATGTAAATAACTTCTCCTCAGGAAATAATTGGTAGAAATGGCTCAAGGATAAGGAAGGTATTACCCACACGGTTCAAATAAGATCAATGACCCGAAGAAACGGATTCCCGACGTGCGATTGTGAGCTCCTACAAGCTCCAGCCTCACCTTTCATGCTTCAAATGCATCCACCGCCTCCTCTACCGAATAAGGAGGCTAATTCCCATTTTAAGAGGAAAAAAAACTACACGGTGTGTACTCTCAAGTACACAACGTGTACTTTTCATCATTTAACTGTTCCTCTGGTGGCTACTTTTCACCACCATACTATTCATCTGTCGACATGATTACACAACGTGTATTTTTAAATACATGGTGTGTATTTTCGCTCCACTGGTGGCTACTCCCACCACCTTACTATTCACCTGTGGACTGATTACATGACGTGTAAATACCAAGTACACGACCTGTAGTCAGTCTTTACACCCTTCATCACCGACAGGCCTACACACCCTGTGTACTCATCCCATGCGGCCAAAGTACATGGTGTGTGGAAAATTACTTGGCATGTACCCACAAAATTTGGGATTTTCCCCATTTTTCATATTTTCTCCAAAAACCTTAAAGGAAAAATGAAAGGAAGAGACCCGTACCTCAAGAATAAGAACCGGGTTCTTACACTTACACTTTAACTTCCTTCCCAAGATAGTAATGGATTGATAATTCATATACCTTGAACAACTATAACCATATCCATTGGGACATGTTGAGATTCTTCTATGTGATTATATACTCCAAGATCTTATAATCTATATATATATGTCACATATATTTCCATAGATACAATTCTTCCAAATATTCACTGTGAAGATTACTACAGATAACTCTATATCAAACATCAAATAATTTTTATTATGATCCTTCAACTATCTTGATAAATATGCTATTACTTTATAATCTTACATGGGTACACAAAGCAAGACAATATTTAATGCATCATTGTATAAAAAAATGATTCTCTTCTTGAGGGTAGTGTGATTACAATATAAATTGTTATACTATTCTTTAACTCCTTGAATATCTATTCACATTCATATTTACAAACAAAATTTACTCCCTTCCAAGTTAACTTGGTTAGTGGGTTATAACATCTTGAGAAGTTCCTCAAAAATCATTAGAAAAACCTAGCTAATATGAGGAAACTATGAATAAATTTTACAGATGTTTTCTCCTATTATTACTCAATCACATTTTTCATTGAATAATACAAAAATATCCATTTTCTTATGATAACATGCCCCAATAATGTCACTTTATCCATCCAAAAGTCACATTTAGTGTACTTTTCATATACCATATCCTTTTTCAAAGTCTTTAGCATTATACTTAAATGATCCTCATGTCCATTTCTATTTTTGGAGTATATGAGAATATAATTTATAAAGGCCACCAAAAATTTGTTGAGGTATCTCTAAAGACTCCATTTATCAAGTATATAAAAAATTTTAAAGAATTTATTAGTCCAAAATTCATTTTTATGAGCTTATAGTGTTTTTATCTTGTATGAAGTAAGTCTTGGAAAGATAATCTTTCCTCAACTTCAATTGATGATATCCCGATTGAAAATACACCTTAGAAAAGTATGGATACCCTTATCGATGATTAAACAAGTCACCAATTAATGACATGGGATACTTTTTCTTTATTATGGTCTTATAGATTTCATAATAACCATTGTAGAGATGTATTGACCCATCATTTTTCTTGAAAAATAAGATTGTCTCACCCCATGGTGAAGAACATGATCGAATGAAACCCTTATTCAGATTATATTGTAGTTTCTTCTTCAATTATTACAGTTTAATGGGGGAAATTATATGAGGACTCTTTGATATGGGTATATATCTTGGTATATGTTCAATTGATAAATCAACCACTTTCTCTATAAAAAGATCAATAAACTCTTAAAATAACACATCAACATACTCTCATTCCAATATAGTGGGAATTTCTTCAAGGATTACCCTCTCCTTTGTCTCAATCACTTGACATATTTTATCTTTCTCCAAATAAAATAATATCCATGATTGAGAATGATTTTCAAAAAGAGATTAATCATTATCCTTACACTTATATAGAATCATAATATGATTTTGGATACGGAAAGTGATTTCCCTCAACTAATTGTTGATGTTGGATCTATATGAATACAACCAATCCATGCCTAGTATAGCATCAAATTCTACTAAAGGGATTATAATTAGGTTTGTTGGGAGATTATTCCCACCAATTTTAATTTGGGAAGATATATATAATTGAGATAAAACAATTTCACTACTTAGTGATTTCATTTATACCTCAACCTCCATGTCTTGAAGCATTGTTTTAACATTTCTTCTAAAATTTAATGATATAAAAGAATGTGTGGAACTAGAATGAAATAGGAAATTTTATACTCTTGAATGAATATAAATTTAACCCATCACTACTTATTTTTCATGATTTTCTTCACTAGTAATGATAATGTAACATCATCATTTCTCTCTTATCCTTGGTAGTTATTTTCCGAGGTTATCTTCAATGATCGTTGGATTAGTAGACTGACCTTCATAGTTCCCATGTTCCTTATAGTTGAAATATTGGACTATATGTGAAGAATTGATCATAATATTCCTTTATCCAATCATATTAGTTGTATTCTTCATCTCCCTTTGAAATTCATTATCATGATTCACCTTCTTTATACAATTAAAATATCTCTATATTCCCTTGAGGTAGTTTACCAAATTATTCTTCCCATACTCATTACATGTGGTAAATTAGATTTTCCCCTTTGGGAGATTTATATGTTGGCCCTCTATAATTAAACTCTACTATCCTATTTTTGTCTCTAGTCTATTGAGACTATTGAGAATCACTAATATCTATCTCAAATATTAAGGCACATTATATTATTCCCTTATAGCTTTCAATGTCTCAATTTTATAAATTATTTTAAAGGATTGACTTTAGTCCCCCAAAGTAGTTGACAACCTTAATTTTGGGGTAATGAAAAATACAATGGTGTACCTTTCAATCCATGTGAAGTTTTATTCATTTGAATCAAATTATTCATTTTCTTCATATGACTCGATTGATTAATCCTTACTTGATTTCAGTCTAATAAACTCCCTCTCTTTTTTAAGGTGGAGAGTGAGAGGAAATTATTTATTAAAAAAATATTTTCTTGAATTCATCCCACTTCATTAATTCAATGCCTTCCATGGGTTTCATATTTTTTATTAGTATCCACCAGTGACTAAAATCTACCTCTAAGTGATAAAGGACCAATACAACTTTCTCGTTCTCTAATAATTGGAGGATATAGAATATCTTCTCAAAATAATTGATCCATTTTTCAATGATAAGGGGATCAAATGATATTCTAAATGTATCACCCTGAGATTTTATGAGAAATATTATTTTTAATTTATTTGATGTATTGTGTTGTACGCTACACCAAGATTATCTTGCACTATACACAACAAAGTATTATCTTGTAGTATATGCAACACTATTCTTGGCTTGCTTTACACGCAAGAGCAACCTTCCTCGATAGCTTGCGTTGTACGCAATACCGAGTTTCACTAAACAACGATATGTTATTAAAATATTATATAAACTAGCCATTATGAATAGAAATACCCACTTTCTGAAATTTTATAAATTTTATCTTTCAAAATGAACTTTATTTTTGGATTAAAAAATATTGAAATTAGATTAGGGTGAATTTTTGATATTTTTTTTGAAAACTTTCAATTTTTGATGAATAGTGAAAAACCCTGAGTTATAGTTTAAAACCAAATTTTTTTAAATAATTATTTGTTTTATTTAAATTTATTTTAGGTCAAAATAGATACATAATACCTATATAAGTTCAATTTAATTCATTGGAGTCATTTTATAATAATTTTAGATATATAAAAATTTATTGAACATTTTACCGTCTCCACGATGCGATGTGATTCGTTCTACATGATATTCAATAAACCATGATTATATAAATGAATTGAATGCATTGAATGAATAAATATGATATATATTATAATAATACCATTCTGTAAATTATGTATCTATAACCGAAAAAGAGGAATAAGAATTTCTTCAACAAAACACGCATAAGAACATAAAGCAATGAACACCCGAATAACAAGTAGCAATGAAATATTACTAATAAGAAGCTAAGAATATGACCATATATGATATCATAAAAATGATTATGATTCCAGAATAAGTCAATGACATTATTTAAATAATTATACATGAGGTTTGGACACGTACAAAACATATTGGACCTAAGGTAAGGGAAAATCTCAAAATCTCATTTTTATCCAAGATTGTTTACACTTCAGAATTTACTGGTGCATATTTATCATCCACATGCATGTTTCCTTAATATGTAATATTATTTATATTCTACTACAATTTTTTAAATCCAATTTTACCTATTTGTGAGTTTTTAGTAAAATATATGAAAGGAATCTTTTGTCATTTTCAATACGAGATACTTTTTGACTTTTCCAACCAAATTACGAGAAGAATGTTTTTTTAACTTATACGGTCTGAATGGATTTTTATGGTTTGATAACAACTTATTTTCATAAATATTACTGTACAATATTTCATTATTATTTTCAACAAAATACTTTTCTTTTAAAATTTCATGGCATTTTGAGAAAAGAAAATGATTTTTAAGAAGAAAGGATATTTTTCTCAAGTATTTGTTTCAAGTGTTTTATCAAAACTATTTTTGATATTTGATGAAATTATTTATCATGTTTATGTTTCAAGTATAATGTCTCTATTATTTAAATGGTTTGATTCTTCTTATGATGAAATTATATCCATTTGTTTTATATAAATTATGTTATAATGGGATGATGTTTATGAAACCCATTTTATTCTTTGGGTTATGATGAACGATTTATGTTTATTTTGTGGAACAAGTAAGAATTATTTCATTATGAGATGGGTGAGACCTATATCTCCCTCCAATGAATTGGGTAAAGATTTATATCTCATGATATAGACGTGGCTGTAACGACAAGTAAATCCGGTACAGTAATACAGGACTGGAATGGCAGGTAAACCCGATTCAGTAATGGACTTTGTCCACTATGATGGTCTTGGAAGCAATGAATTGGCTACAATGGAAATCATATCTTGTGCTTAATGTTTTTCCACAGTTTCATTTTTTATTCCCATGATATTTTATCATTATTTATGTTCCATTATGATCTATTCCTTATGTACTACCAAGATTTATTTCCCAACTCAAGATTTTGATGTTTAAACTTTATGTTCATGTTTTTAAGTTCAAATGTATATGGTTTGTTTTATTTTCTCCATGCTTACCCTTACCGAGCATTTGATCTCACCCTTTATATGTTTTATTTTCCCTAGGATATAAAGAAAGGTTTTAGGTAAGAAATCAAAGGGGGAATATCTTTATAGGTGATGTTGAGGATCTTTCACCATGATTAGAAGATTATGCTCCAAGTTTCCAAAGACACTAAACTATTACGGTCCTTGGATGTCAGTTTTTATTATGTATTAAGTATTCCACAAAAGTAATGTAAAAGTAATATAATGTCCATGTACGTCATGTTTGGGTCTCTACACTAAAAGTGGGAGGCCTTTGAAATATGAACTACTCAATCACAAATTTTCTATCTTGGGAGAAAGAGGGAATTCCACGTGATTCAATTTATTATTTATAACTTTAGTTAATTTATAAAGTACTATTATAAGGTTCTTAACTCCTACTCCTATCATATTATAAATCTCATTTGGGAAATCATTACATGCACTATCACATTGGTTATTAACATGATTCCTCCTATTTCCATCCATGTACTAAAATAAAGGAGCTTTTGGGTTGAGAATACTTTAATTAATAATCATATAAAATGGAAAACTAAGAACTTATAAAGAATAATTCATATATTACATGTATATAATAACTTGTTAATTTATAAATTTTAATCATGGTTATTCATGATGTATTTATTATTATGTTTCCCTAAACTAATCCCCCCAAAAACTAGAACTTTATATGATACTAATTATAATGACTCGAGTCTTATACACATTATTACATTGTTTTTAACATAAAAATTCATAAAAAATAACCCATAAATTAATATTTTAGTGTCTTTGTGAGATTAGATATATAACACAAAAAATTAAATATAAAATACATATTCTTTATTTTGATCTCCATAATTTTCTCCTAAATCTCTTTGAAAATCTATTACTACATAAAATACCATGGGGACATACATAAAATAAAAATGTGAGCTATAAATCCAAGTAATAGAACAAGCATGATAAAGAAGTATATCAAATGAGAAAAGTTGTAATAACACGGTATCATAGTAGAGTAGGATCATATATAATCACATGAAATTATAATGAAAATAATATTATATCATAAGATCATGGAATCATAAGTAAAATGACCTTGAACCTACAAAACATGATGAAAGTTGGTTTTCCAAATAAATATATTATTTATTATAAAGGTTTAAAAAAATCAAAGCATAAAATTTATTCAAATGTCATTAATTGTATTATTAATAGTATAAATGAACTAATATTAATTTTAAACCATTTATAAAAAAATGGAACTTTTAAAATTATTGAAACTAATAGATTTTGTTTTAATAAAAGTTAGTTTGTTTTCACCATTCACTAAAAAATTAATTTTTTAAGAAAAAACCAAAAATCACATCCTATGATAATTTTGATATGATGATTTAAAAAATGATATATTTTTCATCAAATAATATTTCTAAAATTGGAAAAAATTATTTATAATATTCTCTCATAGAAAGTAGTAAAATTCATTTTTCAAGTATAAATTGACTTTATTAAAAATGAGTGATTATTTACTAAGAATTCATCAATTAATTTTTATTTACTATGAACATTATATATATCTATTTAACAATTAGGTTACTTATATTCATATCCTCTAATTAAAAAAATCGGTTATACAAATCATATTTAAATAATAGTATTTTTTTGGTTCGTTTAAGCTTGATTTTTCATGAATTATATTCTATAAAAAGTAGTGTTATTTTAAAATATTGTGGTGTTACATTCTACCCCACTTTAATAAATTTAATCCTCACAATTTTAGCTCGATCACAATAATTAAGGATTTGACAATCGAAAATACCTTTGTTGAAAACCAACATTATAAAAATGGTTAATAAAAATTCTTATTCAAAAGAGGGAGAGGGAAATACGAAAGAGATACGGAATTACATATTACTAGGTTTATAAATAGGAGAAAATTAGTGGAAATTTAAAATATGGAAATGGAGGAAAAAAGTAATGTCTAAATAATGATAGAGAGTTTTAGAGAACATTTATCAGAAGAAAGTGATCATAATAAAGTCAAATGAACATAGAACCATATACCAACAAAGTGTGAAAAATACCATTGATTCATCATAAATGAAGGTAATAGGTTAAATTTTTTATTTCAAGATCCATATCTAAGTGTTGATGAATTAATTTACCATCTAGGATAAGAACAAAAGGAAATATAATTACTTGATTTTCTTTAAATACATAAATGAAATTTCATCCTTTGGTTACATGCTTCAATTAGTTTCCACCTTTATCTCATCTTTTAAACCAAATGATGAGTGTGAATCTTTAATGTTTGAGGAACTATAATAAACTTCTAATTGACCATGAGGCATATAAAAGGATGAAAATATTTTATTATGGTATTTATTAAAATCAAAATGGTTTGAAAAAGGTAATATAACACCAAAAAATGAATAAAAATTCATATGAAGAAATAATACATTAATCTCAAAAATCCAACAATAATACCCAAAGTTTAAATTAAACTATTCGATGAATAAATAAACTTAAAATTCTTTAAAATATCCCTGACCAAGTTCAAAACCCAAAAACTAAAAATATTTATTTTCACATAATCTTTCAACATAATCTTAACATTTATTCACAAAATATACCAATCATTTCCATAAATAACTTGGATTACTATAAATCCAAAATAAAATCATATATTCTTTCACAAGATATTTCAAACTTTATTCCTCACATAAAACCTGGTATTAGAAAAAAGTAATTCTATTTACCTTAATCAAATAATGTTCCCAAAATAGAGAACCTATCCAAAAAAATTTAATCACTTAGTTTCCAAATCAACTTTAAATCCCTTGGTTATATACATGATAAATCATATGTTCCCAATGTGAAATAACCCTTTATCCTAATTAACCATAATTAAATCAACTTAAAGATCATATTAATCCTTAAGGTTATCGATAAATTTAAAATTATTTACATAAAATATAAACAATTATTTCTCAAATAACCTTTTTACTAAACCAATCACTCAATCTAGGGGTTGTGTTACCGTAAATATCTCCCAAAATACTCTAAATCATCTAGAAACCCAATCACTTTAAACCTCAAAATGGGTGTCCATGACTTAGAAATTATGATAAAATTTAAAATTTTAAACACAATATAGAATACAGAAATATTAAGTTTACCTTATACAAAAACATACTAATATCCAAATTTATCTAAACCCTACTCCGTTACCAACTATAATGACCCCAAACATACAAAATGTTTCTAGAAAAAATGTCTTCTTAAGTATAAATGTTTTTTAACCAGAATAAATCATATAATTGATTCTAATGAACTTAATTGAATTATACATAATATAAATTAGTTAATTTTATTTTTAAACCATTTTTAAACTAAATGTAACTTTGTATTTTTTTGATTAAAATATATATTTTTCAATAAAAATAATTATTTATCACTATTCACTAAAAAATCAATATTTTCAGAAAAATCCTAAAATATCAACCCAAGATAATTTTGATTTGTTGATATAAAAAATTTTATCCTTTTTATAAAATAATATTTCAAAAATTATCAAAAATTAATTTTAATATCCACTTAGAGAAAGCAATAAAAACTATTTAAAAAACATATTTTTGAAGAATAAAATTACTTTACTAAATATTGAGTGGTTATTTACTAAAAATTTATCAATATATTTTTCTATTTAATTATATTATATTTATATATATTTCATAATTCATTTAATCCTATTTATATCTTTAAATTCAATGGCTAGGTTATAAAGGTCACATTTAAATAATAATATTTTTTGGTTTGTTTAAGCTTATTGTTGCATATTGTATATGTTATCAGAAATAGTGTTATTTTAAAATATAATGGTGTTTAAATAAGAACATAGAAACAAAAAAAATATGACATTATAATTATGAGTAAAATATCATTTCCAAGATAACATAACATATTATTCCAGGCTTATTTCAAGTGCACTATACATGGTGTCCTATGAGATGAAAACATTACCTAAAGAATTGAGGGATTTATAATTCCCATACCAACTATCAAATCAAAATATTTACATGAACATGTATTTAAAATAAATAAAATAATACATAAATTATAAGTTCAAGAAAGATCCATGAGATGGAAATGGGTCATTTGATGGTGTATTAAAAAAACCAAAAAATATATTATAATGATTTCTAAGAAAAAAATAGATTAATCCTTTTTATATGTTTATATTTTAATAAATAATATAATTAATAATGATATATCTCAATTTAATAAAATATTATGATAAATGGGTGAATAAGTTGGGGAGGTAATTGACCCATTAAAAAATGTAGTAAGAATTGAGGAGCCTTCAAGGAAATAAGTGCATAGAGTTTTGATTAAAATAAAAAAATTAACAAGAATAAATTTCCTTAAAATAATAGGTCCCATTATAAATTATATAATATTAAAACTTTTGAAATATTTTTCTATAAAATGAGATAATAAATTTAAATTTTCACCTTAATTGGATTCACTTTAATGAAAGGATTGGGAAGGGAACTTGAAAAATTTTCACATCCCCAATAAATAAAGGGAAAATAAACTGGGTATATATTTAAAGAACATATATATAGAATATAAATGAAGTAAATTTTTGGAAGAAATATAGTGGGAGTGGTAAATATAGAAATGGTATAATATAAAATAAAAGAGTGTAATTTTTGGGTTCCCTTACCTCAGGTCGCAACTCACATGGTACATGTTTCTAGACTGAAAATAATTAAATTAAATTTGTTAATTACTAAATTCAGATCATTTTTCATGTATATTTAATTTAATATTACTCTAATGATCATATGTAGTTATATTTTTAAGTCATTATGTTTATGTTCATTGTCTCAAGGATGTTTGTCCCCCACTTCCATGGTAGCATCAGTTTATTGATAATGTCAAAAATTGTCATCGAATAATTCCATATATACAAAAGTGTATGGTTATGGATTATTTATCCTTATAAAAGCATAAAAATTCAGTAGTTAAATAGATGATCCAAAATTGATTCAAATTATGAAAGGTGTCTCAATATGCTCATTTTGGGAGGTGAAAATTACTACGAACATTTATTTATTTTTATCATTAATATAATGCCCAATTTATCTTTAAAAATATTAATAATGTCATAAATGTTATATTTATTCACTAAATACAATTTTAAAAACATAAATATAATGTGATAATATATGATTTATAACATCATCTATATTTTTGATTGAGACTGTTTATAATGGAATTAATGTTATAGACCACAATATAATAGATTTTTTGAATTATATTATGATATAATTCATATTTCAATAGAAACATATTATTAATTTAATTATGGAACATTATTTTATTAAAATTTTAAAGTGGAGTAGAAAAATAATGAATGAAGAAATTGAAAGATCTTAGGATCATTAACCCACTTTTATCCTTAAGAAGGCCTCCTTTGGATTACACCTTGAGGAGTTTTTGAATCATCTTTTAATAAGGCCAGACCTACTAAAACATATATAAGATACCATAGAGTAGTGTTTTGGTAGACATTTGGATAGGTAAGAAGTTTTAAGTGTGGGAAAATTGGGTTATAGAGGGTAGTATTTATAAGGGAAGGAGATGGGTGTTTTAGAATAAAATATTAGAATAAAATAATATATATTCAAACAGTAACCAAAATTGTGATTAAATAGTATGGGGATTAAGATATAATAGTAAATGGGACATTAAAATATTTATCTAACTTCTATAAACAAAAAAAAATTCATTCATATAAACTATTACAAAATATAATACTTAGACTATTTTACTATTCACCTTAGTATTTTATTATTTTTAAAAAATAAAAAAAACATCATCCTAACCAAATTTCAACATGATTAATATAAAAATGAAATCCATTTTATAAAAATAATTTTCTAAATATGAGAAACTTAATTTTTAAATAATAATATTATTGATTGAAAAATAACATTTCTTATGACATGATCAAATTTCCAACCCTTATAAAAATTACTTATGATTTCATAAAATTATTTTATTATTTTTATAAAAATAACTAGTTCTTTAAAATCATTTTATGAAAATAAAATTTTGTTTCAATTTTTAAATTTATCAGAAAAATTTATTTAAATAAAAAAACATATATGTTTTTCAAAAATACAATAATGGTTTATTTGTGTCAGATATGTATTTAATCTTATTTAACATTATTATTTTGTTCTCTTATGAAATAGTTTTTTTATTTTTATTTTATAAGATATCTAAATATTATTTTACTATTTCAATGGCTAGGTTACCATTCTAACTGTTGGGTTACTATTCCAATGATCAATTTAGTTTTTTAATGGTTATATTTCCAATGGTCATATATCATTTACACATCCTATAAATATACCTCATATTAGTCATTATTAGTTTACAATAATTTCTTTAGGGTTCTATATTATTCATTTTGAAAATACTGATTACATCACTAAAGTTTTATTTCTTTTTTTACAGTGTTTTTTCTAGAGTGATAATTCTTGGGGACCAAAACTATCCAAATTTTTCTGTTATAGTTTCATATTTTTTTATTTTCTTAATGTACTATTTTCAATTTTATGAAGAATATTTATAATTTTTATATAATGTTCTATGTTTCTATAATAAAATAGTGTTCATTTATTATGGGATTCATTATACCGATTATCCAAATAATACACTTATATATATTTTGAAGGAATGTTCATATATAAAAGTCTATGTAGTTTTAAAATTAGAGTAAGAATATGATTTATGGATCATTTCACTCAAAGAATTTTTTTGTTAGATTAATATGAATGTTGGTGATAATATTCCTTACATTTCCTTCAAGTAATAAATTTTAAAGTTAAACATTAACTCTTTTTTCTAAAATATTTAGAATCAAAACTGTTTAATTATAAGTATTAAAGAAATATGTGGTGGGTTTCCTGGGTCATCTCTATTGCTATTAGTAGGAGAAGAATACATGAAATCCTTTCCAATATCTTCTAAGATTGGAATTGATAAGATAAAACACAAAAAACTATGAAAATCACATACCTAACTTTATATTATTTTGATCTTCACTGGTAGTGAGATCACGCACCCTCAACAATAACCAACATGTTATTCACTTTGATGATAGCCACTAACCACTCAAATTATTGAAATATTTGGTTGGAATGCGTCTATCCAATGGTGTGTTAGAACCTCCTCCTCAAAGGAAAATAGAGAGAAAAAAATTGAGAGATATTTTAGGCCAATAGAGAATGATCTTTTGTGTACCAATAAAGTGATCATACTCTTTTATATAGGATTCACGAATCAAATAAAAAATAATTCTAGTGTTCATAATGTTATAAATGTTAAAAAATTACCAAAATATTTTCCTCCCACTTCATTTATTATGATGAAAATTATTTTTTTGAGCATTCAAATTTGGTTTATACATCATATCATGAGGTCTATCAAGACAAAGATGAATGATAATCCCTATGAGAGAGTTTATCAGATAATATCATATACTATCCTTTTATGTCCTTTAAATTGGTCCCAATCACCAAATAAGTTATACTGACCCTTAAATAATGAATTTAACAATACCATGGTGTATGATTTAGTGAATAATTTTTAAAAATATGATTACTAGAGTATATATTGAAATGGATAAAATAAAGCCATAATATTTTAGATACTCAAGTTAATCACCACATTATAAATCCTCATATTAACTTCTAATTCTATATAAACTAGTAGAAAATATATTTATATACTTCAATGTTTATCATTCCATGAAGTTCCCTATGGAAATTTAGAATTCATTGATGATTTTTGGGAGTTTATGAGTGAAAGATTTCAAAGAAGCCACTCATGAAGCAAATTGATAAGAGGGATCTATGAGTCCATCTTAATTGATACATGGTCAGCATGAAATTGATCTTAGAACTATAGTTGGAGTACTCTCAATAAAACCATTCTATCTTATGGTGTGGTTTATAGATAACCTTCACATTAGAGGCATGCTATGAATATACTATTGAGGAAATTCATTACTGAGTTGAAAAAGTATTTTTGTTTTGTATTTATTGACAACATACTCATGGATGAGTTTGATTTTCTTTGGAGTTGAGTGAATATACAAATAAATTATTATTTGATGAGTCTGAGTGGTATCATGATGTGAATGTTAGGGTTTTACTATGATGGGGATATCATAGAAAAATATTTTACTCTTATTTATCACTCTTATTACATAGTGGGATTGATTGTACCAAGGATTCAAGGGAGATGATATTTTTATTCTTATGTATCAAGAATCATGACACATAGATGGTGGTTATGCTATGATGGATTTTACTGAAGTATCATAGAAATAATATTACAACATAAGTCATATCCCATGAAAAATTAATTTCATTCTAGTTTGGGAACCAAGTTTTCTCACAATATAATAAAATAGTTCATACCCCATTGGGTTAGATCATGTTATAACACCTTTATTATAACATTTCCATGTCACTGGAATGAGGAGTTGAATTTCTCACACCACAAGAACTATTTTCATATTTCATGATTTATTTTATAGATAAATATAGATATGAGAAGATATAGATTCACACCATTAGTTAAAATTCCATACCATTATGGTTCTTGAGGATATTTGGGATTCATATTCCATATATACTAGATTTGGGTATCATGATGCGAGGAAGGAGGCCACACCAAAATTATTATCTTGTTTATAAATTGAAGGGAGTGATGCTAGAACCATGTAAAGAGTGATTATAAAAAAACTATATGTCACACTACTATTCATTCTAGGATATTTTCTTGGAGGGTTTGGAAGATATTTGTGGAGAAGAAGAAGGGAGAACTTTTGATCTAAATTTTGGCGGCACCTGAGGCAAAGGGAAGATGTTATTGACTAAATCGTTTATTCTTATCATTATTTCTTATACTTTGGAGTCATATGAATTATCCTTACTCTTTTAATATTTATTATTTATAATAAAATATGAATATGGGTATTATGATTGTTATTATTTCATACCATTTATTAGCCACTAGATAAAAAGAGTAGGTGAATCTTATATTCACCCTTATACCATGTGTGTTATCTCTCCATCTCATCATCATATTATCATATTTGAGATTAATACGCACTAAATAGTGATGGGAAACATTTAATAAGAGTTTATGTTTCAGTTCAACTAATGATTCACCCCACCTCTCAGTGGTAGTTTACTCACTCCTGTTCCTTTTAATTTGTATTATAGCACAATGCTTATAAGGATTATTCTTACTTATTGTTTGGTAAAATTCACTTGGTATAAAGGAAATATATGTCTATATTAATTTGAAATATTTGAAATAGTTTTTTATATTTTTTAACTCAATTGGACCAAGAACTTTCCCATGGATCTATGTTTTCTTTTCACTACTTATATCTTTGATCAATGTGATCTATGGTTTCAAGGAATAATATCAACAAAAAAGGAGTTCCCATGTGTGATGTAAATGAATTCTATCTATATAGAGTGAATATGGTAATATATCTTCTAACCCCCATCATGGACATTTTTTATATCAAAAGTAATGGTGTAACACTTTTATATATTAAGAAAACCTATTCACTATTAGATAAGAAGAATATTAAAACTGATTGGAGAGTGTGTAATATATCACTTTTTGACTTATCAAGTAAGGAGTTAACATGAGTTATGGGAAAAAATAATGAATGTAATGTGGAGGATATCCAAATGGGAGATGATAATTTTTTTTGATGAATTATCTTTTTAAGAAAAGAAAATTGTGTGTTTTATTATAATCTATAGAGAAGTTTTTGAATATTTCATCATGGTGAAGAAGTTTGTGAGAATCCACCTAGATAAATACGATTCAAATATTTATTCCTTATAATATCAAGACTTGGATGAATATACCATTGTAAAACTTCAAAATATATTGGTTTATTATGATATAAGAATATTTATGACCTTAATAATAAAAGTAAGGTTTGAAAAAGATCTAACTTATAAAGTTACAAATGTATTGAAACAATTTGAACCAAATAAGTATCATAAAGTGGAAACTAACGTATAATATGATTTTTTGGAGTTTATTGAAATTATATCTCTATTTTAATAAGGTGTACATTGATATAAAGGAAAATATAAGGGAAAAATACCATTTAAGTGTTTTAATTATGTAAATATTTTAATTTTTTTTGAAGATTTACCTAATAAAGAATAATATGATATAGGTGTCGAATAATATAAAAGGAGAAACAAAGTGGAAAGTAGATTATTTGGGAGAAAGTTATTCCAAATAAAATTAAAGGGAAATATAATGAAAATTAATAATTTTTTGTCAAACCATTATGAAACATATTGTGATGAGGAAAGTGTAATAGATAAATATTTCTTAGGGGATAGAGGGATGAAAAAATTCATAGATAAATCAAATCATCCTAAAGATCTCTTATGTTAAAAAAACAAGGGAATACCTAAGTAGAAGAAATAAATGATTAGGAAGAACTTATTGAGTTCCAATTAAGGATTAATCTCTTGGTATGTTTGAAGGAAAACAAAATCTTAATAGAGAAAAGAAACCACTAAAATCGATGGATGATTCATTGAGGAAATCTCATGATGAATCAAAAGTTAAATACATTTAAGTGATGTAAGTAGAATTCAAATGAAATATGAAAGGTAACCTTAAAATACTTGAATATGTGGATAATATATTGATATTACCATAAAAAATATCATTCACAAGAATGAATAAGTAAAATCTATTGAGGTAATATTTTTTTATGCTGAAAATTCCTTGAGAATCACTCACCATTTCAAAAATCTTGCAATGAAACAGATGAAAGATCCAAAACAGCTAAGAAAGTTGATAATACTACCAATAAACTTAGATATTTTCCTATGGTTCCTATAACTTTTGTTTTGGATAACCAATCATGCAATAAAAATACTGAAAGTAGTAATAAAGGAAAGAAGAATATTTTTATATCACCTAAGAAAGAAAGTCACCCGTTTTTAAAATCAATTGTGGTTCTGAAAGTTTAAAAATCAATGTGTTGTGGGATAAGAATAATACCTTGTATACGTAAAAGGAAAATTTCAAGGTGAAATATAAATAATTTAATCATATAGAGATTGAAAATAATAAAATAACTTCAAATTAGATAGAATCCTGACAAGTATATTTTGAACAAACTATCTATTACCTGAGGAGTGTTTAATTTGAAGGAATATGTTTATATTGTGGAGTAAGTGGACACAAATCTTAATTATGATGGTAAAATATATCGCTCCCTCAATGTAGGAGTATCTATTAATAAATGGGTAGTCAACCTGAGGCTAGATGAGACAAAATCCTAAAGAAAAGTTACAATTTTATAAAACTTATAATTCTCTTAATGTGAATTATTATAAGTGTGATCCAACCAGAAAAAAATCCAAAACTTTCCTTATAATGATACTATAAAATATAATTAAAAAAAATAATTCCATTCATACTGATTGGAGTAATAATAAAGAGAAAAAAATGGGGGTTATGGTTTCATAAAAATCGATAAAATGAGAATATCCTTAGATACTCAAAAAAGTTTCTCATCACAAAAGATTGAAAATAATAATCTCTTGAAATATATCTAATGTTATGATTGAAGATTTGTTAATTTTTGAAATAAGGGACACTTAATATTAAAGGAGTTGGATTCACTAAAATTGTTAGAAAGAAATCCAGTGATGTTCTCTTTATTAATGGGATGAAATATAATATCTTTAATTTTTCTCATCTTTGTAAAAATGGGAATAAGGTGATATTTCACAAATATATATGTTTTATATGTAAATTAAAGGATGAAACAATAATGATAAATAGTTACTATTGTTACAGTAAGAATATTATGAAAATAATTCATAACTTTAATGTAATTGTTTAGAAAAGTCAATACTTTTCAAATATCATTGCTGATTAATGGGGAAATTGACGAATCTATTTGAGAAAATTTTAGACCACATTAAAATATTGCATATGAATGTGTATATTTATAATACTCTAATGATGATTTTGATGTATCCAATATTGAAAAATCACCCAGACAAGATGAAACTAAGTTTTCATGATTTAGGATGCATGTAAAATCTAAAAACATCCTTAGAGATAACATTAAAAGTGTTCAAATCTAGAGGATCTTGAGGAACTCCAATCATAAAATTTTTATTTCATTGGTTGAGAATAAAAGTATTGAATAATGTTTATAACATGATGATTGGATAATATTAATGAAAGAGGATATGAATAAAATTGAGACATATGAATCCTGGAAATTGGTTTCCCATACCTAAAATAAGAATGTGATTGGGGTGAAGTGGGATTTAAAAAAAACTAAATGAAAAAGGAGAAGTAGAACATAAAAAAGAGATACTCTAAAATTAAGGGTATTTATTTTTATGAGATATTTTCTTCAGTCAAAATTATTTAAATGATTTGAATCTTTCTTTTTATATATTCTCAAAGAAATTATAAAATTTTCCAAATGGATGTGAATTCAGTATTTCTAAATGGAAATATTGAGGAAGAGGTATACCTTGAATAATTGTAAGGGTTTATGCTTGATAATTATAGTACTTAAGTTTTAAAGTTTAATAGTTCATTATATGGACCAAAAAAACATCTTGAGTATGGTATTAAAATCTTGAAAACACCTTAAAGAGAATGAAATTCAAGAAAGGAAAGATAGATTATAATATCTATATCAAGGGAGATGAAATAAGTTTTATTATTGAGACTTTGTATGTTGATGACATAATTGTTTCTATGAAAAAAGAATAAATATGTGAGTAATTTTCTATATAAATGAAGAGACACTTTGATATGTCCATGGTATGAGAGATGTTATTCTTAATAGGTTTTAAATTCACAAATATATTAGATTATATATATCTCCCACAAGAGTAGTACGATCATGAGTTATTGAAGAAAATTAGCATAGAATAATTGAGAGTCTCTAAACCTATAGCATCTAGGAAAAAGTTATCCATTTATTAAAAAGGATGGAGTATGGATCAAATAAAGTCCTAGAGGCATATAAATAGCTAAAATTATTTGATGGAATCTGGACCTGAAATCATATTTTTGGTAATAAATTTTTCCTGATTCCAAATAAATCCAAAGAAGTCACATATTTAAATGGTGAAATAGATATTATAATATATCAAAGTTACTCTTGATTTTGGTTTGATATACAATAATAACACATTAATTTAACTTTATTTTTATTCCAATATTGATTGTGCATGAGATATGGGATATCTAACGTCTAATTCCATAGGGGAACTCTTTAATAGAGGATTTTTTTTGTTATATGGAACTCTAAGAAGAAAAATTATATCACATGAGTATAATGAAATATGGATATAATTTGACTACATAGTTCATGAAACAAATGATGTGCATAAATCCATAGTTAAATGAAATCAGGGTGAATGTATCATATCCAATGATGATTGGGTGTGAAAATAAAATTGAAATCACATTTTAAAATAATCTAATTAAATAATCATGTTTTAATAATAATTATATTAAGCGTCAATTCATCAAGTAGAAGGTGAATCATAGTGAGATTTCATTGGAGTATCTTTTAACCAAGTTTCAAGTCAAAGATATCTTGAAATAATCCTTATTGAAATTCTCTACCCAAACCCCTATTTGTTTTTTGGTTGATTAAACTCTTTAATTACTTTTCATTTTTAAAAAAAAAGGGAGGATATAAAAGGATCTATTATTGATAGAGACTCTACTTTATTTTAATAGATGATGATCAAAGTTGATGTTTGAGCTGTTTCTAGCTAAATAATCTTGGATAAGTCTTTTATTTAATTTATTCACATGTTTCAAAAAAAATTAGAAGGGATTATTGAAGGCACCTTAATAAATTTAAGAGTCTTTAATGATTGATGGAGTTGATGAGTGTCAGAATTTAGAGAAACCACTAATGAAGTGAATTGATAAATGGGAGCTATGGGTTGATCTCAATTAAGACAGGGTTAAAATGGAATTGATCTTATATTGAGAGTTATAGTACTCTAACTAACACCATTCTATTAAATAGTGTCCTGTATAGATAATCATCACATAAAATTTTTGCCAAGAAAGACTCTTGAGGAAATTTATTCATGATTTTTTGATGTGTTTTAATGTTTTATTTTTTGACAACTTTCTCATGGATGAGTTTGTAGATCTTTCCAGTTGAGGGAGGATAAAATTATATTTTTATAAGTCTGAGTGTATCACAACATGAAGTTTGGGGATGATCCATTATGAGGATTCTATAACGGAAGAGTTTACTCTTATATATTTCTCTCATACCATAGTGGCATTGAATACACCATGAATGAGTTGAGGTAGATTAGAGTTTTGTTATTACATGTCAATAATCACATCACATGGATAATGGTTGCACTATGATATATTTTCTTGAAGTTTTATATAAATTAGATAGTTCCATGATGAGTATTTAGTGAAATATTAGTATCATCCTAGTTTGGGGTCCAAGTGGTCCCATGCCATAACACAATGGTTCACACACAAAGTGTTGGATCATGTCCCAATTCCTATTCCATGAGACTTCTATGGCTTACTTGAATGATGATTCACTGTGCCCATGATTCAAACACTGATGTAGCATCATAAGATGTCTTCTTATGATAAAGGTAGATATGAGGAGATATGGGATTCATTCTATGAGTAAGTGTGCTATACCATGATGGTGTAAGTGGATCTTCATGATTTATATTCCATACTATTAGATCTATATATAATGTATTAAGGAAAGAGGTCCGATCATAATGATTATTTTCTCTATAAGTAGAAGGGTTCAATGATCAAACCAAGTAGCAAGAGATTATGGTAATATTATGATTTATCTTACTATTCATTCAAGGAGAGTTCCTTAGAGGGTTTGGCTGAAATTTTAGGCAAGGAACAAGGGTGAAAATGAGATCCAAACTCTGGAGGAACTTGAGTCAAAGGGAAGTGAAAACTTGTTTAATTGTTGAGACATGTCATTCTTTCTTGTACTTAGGAATATAGGGTCATCCCCCTAATCATTTCCTTATTTGTATTGATTGTGAAGTAATAATGTGGGTGTTGGGATCACAACTATTTCACACCATGGATTAACCACTTGATAACACGAGGGGTGGACCATTTATTTTCCCATATATTTAATGTGTCCTTATTCACTCTCTCTATCATCATCTTATTATTATCTTTGAGATCCATACACACTAGTCAGTGGTGGGAAACATTGATAGGGATTTTAATTTTTAGTTTAACCACTAATTCACCTTTCTCAGTAGCAATTTACTCTCTCCCAGGCATATCATTACAACTATTATACTCTAAATATAATATAATTCAATCCTTAATATAATTTTTATGACTTTGGATACTATTATCTTGGACATATAATTCTAAATATTCATAGATTTTTTATCTTTAATTTTACAAAGATTATCTATGATTATTTTAACATTAAAATATAAAGACCTTTATTTGTTATAATACATGTTCATTATTCAGATATTATCATTCAAGTATGGAGAGAATGAAAGTACTTGAAACTTCTTCACTTGTAAAACTTATCATGAATGGTACAAAGTACTCAATTTTACTTTATAGAAAATATCATTTAATTACCATAAACATAATCTTTCCATATTCAAGACTTTAGAGAATGATGAATCACTAAATTTGATTATCTTGATCATTGATACTTGATGATTGGATCACGTATAAGGTAATTATATGTGATTTTCAATTATGTAGTTCTATATTTGGATAATATTTGTTTCTTTGTTCTCTATCCTCAACTTTGGATAGTCTTCGGACTATATTTTGATATATGTAGGATTATGAAGTATTCAATGGTTTTAGTTTCACCTTTATTTTCCTATACTCATATTTTAGATATACATTCAATGCTTTTTAATAGTATAAATAATAATATTTTATTTTTAAATATTTTTTAGTGATGGTATGTTAATGTTTCATTTCTGAATTATTTGTAGCTCATTTTTATTTTCACATTTCAATGTTCTAGAATATCGAACCTCTTTACATGAAATCATGTTTCAGAAAAATTTTTAGTTTATAAATATATTTTTATTCTTATGATATTTAACTAAAACACTTCCTAAATATGTTAAAATAAATGATTAGTATATTGTGATCAATTAAGCTAGTTAATATAGGGAATGGGATATATGGGATCCAACGGATTAACCCAAATAAATATGGATATCACATATATATAAGATAATCATGAATTTTATTCCTCCGAACAAGCATTCATTACCTTATAAAATCATCAAACGTGTTTCGGATGAACAAAATTATAATTTGTTAAATAAATTTAAAATATAATTTGATCACATTGTTGATTCATTCACCATAAATGAATGTTGAAATAATAATATAAGGGTTTTGTATTAAGAACTCAAAATAATGTATGCTAGTAATTAATAATAAATAAATGTTTCAAAAATCATATAATAATCATATGACTCAATCCATAAACATATGCTCATAAACACCACAACATAACCATTTATTATGATGCAAGGAGATGTAAAAGTGATACAAGTGGACTCTAAAATATATAATATTCAAATAAATATCAAATGAAGCTTTCATAACATCCTTTTATATAGTTAATCATATAGGAAAATGATTTTAGTTTTTTAGTCTTCAACCATCTTTAACATAAATGAATTCAATGTGAGATAGTAAATGTTCTCATCATAACTCAAAAAATAATTGAAAAATTATATTTATCATAATAATAGAAAAATTTAAAGGGTCAAATTAAATAATTTTAAAAATAATTCAACACAAATAGATTAATGTTACCCTTAGAAAATAGTTATCTAGCTGTAATTTCTAATTTATCATAAATATCCCTGTACAAGAATGGTTTTCAAAGTTTATAAGTAAACATGACAAGAAAATAAATTATTAGTGAAGAAAACAATCCATCGATAAAATGGAAAAATCCATCACAATATATTAATCATGAAAATAATCCATGATAATTTATTCTATTTCAAAAATCATTTTAGAAATGAGAATATTTTGTAACGACCCATCAAAATGGGTATCAGTTGGTCACTTCTTAACAAGATTTATCATAGTTTTTAATTAATAGTGATGTATTATCCAAAAATATTAAGTAATAAAAATAAAATATTTTTCTTTATAATGGGTTTAAATCTATTATTTATGATGATACTTATTTTGTTGTTATAAGTTAATAAAAAAAATAAAATAAAAAATAAAATAAAATAAACACAAAATATTGCACAAAAAATTAAACCATTAAAAGTGAAGGAAAACATATTTATTAAATTAAAAAATTTTCATAAAAAAATTATACACATTAATATTCATCAGGGATGGATTATTGAAATGATTCCATAATGAGGTGAAAAATTGGGATGCAGATGTTGGGGAGGTACATGAGAAAAGAACTATAGCCTTACTGTATGGTTAAAACACTACATGAACTACATTTATCCATAATTTTCTTATGTAACCTATATACACCATTTATAATCCTCTACATGATATCTATTGATATCTCATATGTCACTACTAAGATTTTATTTTGAGATATCATGAAATCCTTTGTGATACTTAACCTCTGATCATGGTGTTAACATGAATGATTATAACAAGAGGATGTGTGAGATTTCCCTACCATATTTGATGATGTAATAAATTTGATTCAATAAAAATTTAATGGATTGTATCACACTGATGACATAAAATTTACTCACTCAAGTCACTAGAATCCTTATATCATCATGAATATGAGGGTTGTGGGATGAATCACTACCCTGAACATGATCTATAGGCTTCTTGACTTGAATCACCCTCCTTTGAGATATTTTCTCCTCATATATCTACAATTTTTTTATATAATACATAAAATAATAATAAATATTTAAAAAGATTTAAATTTTTAAAATTAAAAATAGGTATGAACCATAACTCTATTTAGTCGATCCGCACTCAACTATCCAAACTAGAAATTAGTGAGAATCTTCTTGTTCACCCAAAAAATTGTAATAAATTCAAATAATTTTTTATTATTTATATATGAATAGAAAATTAGATTAAAAATTTAACACCCTATAATTTATAGTAATAAATAAATAAATATTTATTTATTAAATAATAATTTTATTCAAATTAAAGTTACATGAAGTTACCAGTGGATAATGCAGTTACATGGGGGGGGGGGGTGAAATCAGTATAGACCTATTTTATTGAATTATTCTAAATTAAACTTTTACCCCATTTTTTAATGTTCAAACCTCTATCTTGGAAAATATGAACACTCCACCTATGATTCTTTGGACCTACATGACAAGATCCGGTGCTAAAAAACATTCTTTATATATAGGATTTGATATAAACTATAACACACCATACATGATTAACCCATAAATACATGTTATATAGAAATTATTTTTAATTTTATATATTACCATGATATTTTAGTCTTATAGTTTTATATAATTAGTAAATTCCATACATTATATATGGAACAATATCATATAGTGTAAGTTTTTTTTCTTCTGAAAAACAATATTTTATGTTTAAAATCATTTTTCACTCATGACACTTTTGGTTCATTCAATACAAGTCACTAAAACAAAATAGTTTACATTTCTATAGTTCCTATACATATTTTGGTGTTGTAAAATATATTTGAAAAAATGGGATGGTCAAATAATGACGAGTAAGTGATATAAGTAGAAAGGAAACCTATTAGTCCATTGAAAACCAGAAGAACCCTTAAGAAAATTTTCATTTTTATATACTAAACATTGAGTAAAAATAATCACATACTCATTCTTAAAATAAAACTCATTACCCAAATTTTTTTATATTTTTTTTGTAATAAAGCGTAAAGTAAAAAATCATAATCATGAAAGTTTCTTCAAAAAACATGAGAACTCATGAAAAATATTTTACTTGAAAACATACCCTTTTCACATTTAAAAGACCATAAAATTTCCTTCAAACATAAAATAATTTCCTTACCTCATGAAATAGAAACATTTACAATAAAACTCATAAAAATCATAGAAGAAACTAGAGGTATCTTGGGACATTATTGTCATATCACCCTTATAATAACCCTTAAAATGGAATACCTGCCTAGTCAACTCCAACATATAACCTCCGGAGAACATATCATTACCCAATGCATTTGAGAGTTATGTCAGACCCGGTCATTATAACTTATAATGTACAAGAACCATAACATTAATAAAACACATATATTCTTTCTTTTTCATCATAAAACACCAAAAAATTGGCATTTGAGCCCATGTCCAAAATTACTTTCAATTATCACATAAAAATAAGGAGAACTAATCTTTTCTTTTTAAAAATGGTTAAAAACAAAAAAAATTATAGAAAAATGGGAATAAAATATTCTTTGAAAAAATAAAGAAAAGTATAGAGGAATATTAAGAATGAATAATGGTGATACTTTCATAAAAAATTGAAGTGGCAGTAAATGTTAAAAAACATTATTTTCCTACTTTCATATGAAAGTTAAAAGTGACTCATATGGGAAACGTTAAAAATTTTCCTTCTTAAAACTTTTTAATTAAAGTCAAAGGTATTTTAAAATTAAAATAAAAAATCCTTCAAGTATAAATAACATCATTCTTGGAACAATTTGAAGAAAATATATATGAAAGTGGAAAATTTTACAACATTTAAAATAAGGTTTAAGGAAAAATATCTAAGCTTGAGCCCTGACTCTCTATGTATGTAATTTAATTTATTGAATAATAATATTATATTAATTATTTAATTTATTAATAAACTTTTTTATTTTCATTCCAATTTCATTATTCCTTTTGTTTTATTTATTATCAAGTTATATTTAGTAACTAAATCAGTTAATTTCATGTCTGAATTTTTTTTTGTTCGGTCTAAAATATCTTTAGTGTGCTGAACAAAGTAAAATTGGTAATAAAATGATCCCATAATATTTATAGGATCTAAATAATTACATAAAAATAATATCTATTCTTTAAATAAACTTTTAAAATACACTATGTAAGCCGATGATGAAAAATAAAACACACCATTTATAGAGGTGGTAGTCTGCACGTACACACAAGTGATGTTTTCACTTTCAAAAAGAAGGAAGGGGAATAAGGTAGATAATGATTGATATTTAAAAAATAATAATTTTATAAAAACAATAATTTTTCATTCAATACATATTTATAACCATCCATGTGATATGTTGATGAAAAATGAAATATGTCGTTCATGGGGGTGGTAGTCCACACACATGCACACGAGGGATGTATTCATTTTCTAATGGATAAAAATTGAAGTTGACAATTGATTTTAAATTAAAATAATAAAATTTTAGTAAAATAATTATACTTACATAATTATGTTAATATTTTTATAAAATATCAAGAATATGTTTAAGAAAAAAGAAACTTGAAAGAACTCGGTCAAGGCAATTACCTCCTCCCTAGATGTCCTCCTTTGAATTACACCTTAATCCTTATTAGATTTGTATTTTAGTGAGATAAATAAATATAATAAATTTAAATTTTTTTTAATTTATTTAGGAATATATTGGTTGATATAAATTTCTCAAAGTTTGTGGAGAAATGAGGATTGGAGTGGTCCTTTTATAAGTGAGAGGAGTGGCAGTTTTTTAAATATTCATAACTTTTAAATAATATAAAGTCACCTTCAATGGAAAGCTGAAAAAATGGAAAATTTTTAGAATATAGTATAATTTAGGTTCTAAATCAATTCATTAAATCAAATTTAGAAAATATTTAGTGATATCTATGGCCTTATCTCTTAGTTTAATCATTTTCCACATTTAACATTTACTAAATTGAATAAATTTTTACCTAGTTGACTTATTTTTTTTAATAAAAATAAATGGAACTAATTAACTTATTTTAACCTTAATATAAATCATATTAAAACCATTTTACATGATTTAATATATATAGGTGGTAATTATTAATTTTAATATAAATATGCAATACACAATGAATTGTTTTATAGAAAAAATGACTTTTTAAACATAATAATGAATTTACACTAAAATAAATTAAAATACTAATTAATATAACATTTATAAATTTATTAATAAAAATATTAAAGTTATTTTACATTTAGATCAATAAAAAATATAATGTAATCTTCCAAACACTCAATTAAATGTAAATAACCAAAAATAATTTTTTAAGAATAAAATATCACTTAGGTTCCAAAATTTCATACATAGGTTTTTAAATTCAAAATAATATTTAATACCTTAATATATTTTTGTTCTAGATAAAGTTTTTATAAAATTTAAATTTATTCTTATATCATGATGATTACATAAAGTTATAATATTTTTAGTAAACGTATTATTCACTATTCACCTAAATATCAAGCTTTTCAGAAAAATCCTAAAAATTTACCCTAAGATAATTTAGGCATTATGAATTCAAAATTAATTTCATTTAATAAAATAAAAAAAAATATAAAATTAAGAAATTTATCTTTAAAATGAAAATACAAAAAATAAATAGAAGCAACTTTTAAAGAAAAATACCTTTTAAAAATAAATTAATTACTATCATTTTATATACTAAAGGTTTTATTATTTTAATAATAATATTAATAATGTTCATATAATATATCATGACTCATTATATGTCTATGTTGAATGTAAAATAAGATATTTAACACAATATTTATTTAAATGATAATTACATATTAAAATCTGAATGTATCACATTATCCCCCTTAAAGAAATTGCATCCTCACAATTTTAATTTGTTTCTTACCAAAATGAGTATATCATGACATGGTAATAATATCAGATATATATTATATAATGATAAGTAATTTCAAAGTGATTATTAGGAAACTAAATATTTATTAATTAAATATTTCTAAAACCATGTATGTATTAATATAATACCTATACTTGTGAATGGGTTTTCAAAGGCGTACCTTGGTAGCCATGTGATGTTTCCCACATAAGCCTCAACAAGTTTTTTCTTCCTTTTTTCATGAGTTTGAGGAATAATTTTACCATAGGGATATAGAATATTAAAAATTATAATTCATTTCTTTATAGTCTATAAGTGAAATTTGAACCTTTGATTTTTTTGATCAGATTGCCCCATTGATTCACTTCATATGACAAATAGTTAAATCCTAAGATGGATTTCCATGCTTGATGAAAAAAATAAACTATTAGTATTTCATGATATTCACTAAAGGATTATGTTTTTCATTGTACTTTTTCATGATGATTTTTTCCTAATGTTTCAAGAAATTTATGAAAAACCAAAAAGGTTAGTGTGAGTATATTAAATAAAATCATAATAAACCATTTTATGAGTATACTTAATACTAATATGTACTTAACTATTCATATTTCTATTCAAATATTCAATTAAACCTCTAATCCCAAAAGTATCCATAATTATTCTTAATATACTAACCCTCAAAGTTATAGAATACTTATAACTTATGAACCCAAGCCAACATATTAATACCAAAAATTTTCTAAATATTTTATATTATGATCATATAAAAAATTACGAACCTCTAAATTTATATAAAAAGTTTTTTGATTCCAATTATGATTCTTAAAACCCAAATTCGGTGCTAAAAACAAATTCTTTACATACTGGATTTGATACCAACTATAATAACTTGTACATAACCAACCCATAATTACATGTTTTGTAACATGGTTATTTTATTTGACACATTAAAATTATATTTTAGGTTTAGTTTTTTAGAGAATATATAATACCCATACATCACATAAGGTACAATATCACACATTGTGCAATTTTCCTATAAAATAGGTTTTTATGTCTAAACACCTATTTCATTCATGAAACTTTTTCTTCATTCAAGGAAAGTCACCAGAACTAAATTAATTACCATGATATTGTTCCTACACATCCTTAAACCCTATGAAAAACATTTGAAAATATGGGATGATCAAATAATTCCTAGTAAGGGATATAAAAATAATGGAAACTTGTTAGTACATTGAATATCATAAAACCCATGAGAATGGTTTCATTTTTTACATAATAAATTTTTAGTTCAAATAATCATATAATTACTTTTTAAATAAAATACATTCCTAAAAAACTTTCATAATTTTTTATAAAAAAGAATAAAGGAAAAATCATAATCATGAAATTTACTTGGGATAATATGATAACTCGTGAAAAATATTTTACTTGAAACAAACCCTTTTCATAATTAAAAGATCGTATAATTTATTATAAATATAAAATAATTTCCTTACCTCATGAAATCAAAAGATAATAAAGTAATAAAATATCATGAATAGAAACCCATATAGTTATCGGGGGCATTATGCTCATATCACCCTTATAATCACCCTTAAAAGAACCCTTACAATGGAATAACAAACCCTGTTAACTCCGACATATCTCCTCTGAATAATGTGTCATAAACTAATACATTAAAAGGTTATATTATGACCACCCATTATAGTTCAAAATTTAAAATAACCATAACATTAATAAAATACATATTCACTCCCTCTTTCATCATTAAACTCGTAAAAATTGGCATTTGATCCCATAAGAAAAACCACTTTCTCTTATCTCATATAAATAAAGAGAAATATCATTTTCTTTTGAAAACAATATAAAAAATAAAAATTCCCATATCAATGGTAATAATATCTTATTTGATAAACCATATAATATTTTGTATTAAATTTAATAAAAAACAATTCTAATAGCTTTATGAAAAATAGAACAAGCGATTAACATTAAAAAAGCATTATTTTTTTCACTTTTATAAGAAAATAAAAAATGACACAAATAGAAAATGTTAAAAAGATTTATTCTTAAAATTTATTATAGAAAGTAAAATATAGATTAAAAATACCTTAAAATTTTTTAAGTTTAAATAATAACATCATTGACATAATAAAATAACATGGATATGGAAGAAACAAATTTTAAAACCGTTTAAACAAGTTTTTAATGAAAAATATATTTCCTCGAGTCCCAAATTGTCACATAAGTATTATACTATTATAAATAATAAAATTCTGTTAATTATTTCATTTATTAATAACCTTTTTCATGTTCATTCAGTTTTCATTATTCCTTTTATTTTATTTATTATCATGTTTATCTTAGTTACTAAATTAGTTAAGTTCATATAGGATGTTTTACAATCATTTGGTCCAAAACAACTTAAGTGTGTCGAACATGGTAAAATGGTTATGTAATATTTAGATAATTTAAATTATGTTTTAAAAATAAGTATTATTCACTAAATATATTTTTAGAGCCATCTATTTATGGTGGGGATGAAAAATGAAACACATATTTCATGTAGGCGGTTGTCGAGACGTACACACAAGTGATTTTTTCAATTTAAAATGGATGGAAGAGAAAGAAGGTAGATAATGATTTATATTTATATAAAAATAATTATGTTATAAATATCCTAATTATTCATTTAATTCTTTTTTACAACCATCTATGTGATAATAAGATGAAAAATGAAATACATCATTCATGGAGATGGTAGTCTGTATGAACGCACGAGCGACGTTTTGATTTTCTAACAGATGGAAAGGGAGGTAAAAAATTGTTGTTATATAAAAATAATAAATTTAATTAAACCAATTATTCTTATTTAATTATGTTAATATGGTTATATAAAATTTTGAAGATGTTTAAGAAAGAAGAAACTTCAAGAACTCGGTTGTGTCAATTATCTTCTCCTTAGATATCTTACTTTGAATTACACCTTAGGCCTTATTAGAATGATATTTTCATGATACCAGAACCTATTAGGTGTGTAAAATGGTTTTAATAAGTTAATTAGGAAGATATTTTTCTAGATAAAGTACTCAAAATTTGTGGACAAGTGAGGAGATGTGTGGTCATTTTATAGTTGAGATGAGTGGCACTTTTGTAATTATTCTAAAAATTAAAATAATATTAAGTCATTTTTAAAGGAAAGTGGAACCAAATTGAAATATATTAAAATTTATAATAATTTAGTCTCTAAATCCACTCATACAATCAATTATAGGCAATTTTTAGGGATATTTGTGGCCTAATCTCTTTTTTTAACCATTTTCCACATTTAACCTTAACCACATTGACTAAATGTTTACCTATGTAACTTATATTTATGACTAAAAATAAAATGGAACTAGTTACCTAATTTCCACCTTATTTTAAAAAATATGAAAAACATTTTATAAGATTAAAAATTTATAGGTGTTAAATATTAATTTTAATATCATTGTGCAAAAGCAATGAAAAACATTTTTTTATAAAAAAAATACTTTATGAGAATAAGAATGAATTTCACTAAATATAGGTACAATATTGATAATTATAACATTTATTGGTTTATTATTAATAAAATAAGAGTTATTTGATTTTTATATCAATATGAAACCTAATTTACCCTTTCAAACAGTCAATTAAATGTAAAGAACCAATAATAGTTTTTTGTTAGAATAAAATTTAATAAAGTTCCAAAATAAAAAACATAGGTTTATATATTCAACATGATATTTTTAAATGATTTATTTTAATCCTTAAATAAATATTTAGTTAATACAAAGGTTTTATAATCTCTTAATTAATTCTTTTATCATGATTATTTCATAAAAGTTACGATATTTGTAAAAACTGTATTTTTCACTATTCACTCAAAAATCAAATATTTTAGAAAAATATCGAAAATTAAACCCCATATAAATTTGATATTTAAATTAAATAATTATTTTTAATTAATCAAATTAAAATTATGAAATTTTAAAATCTATATTTTAAATGAAAATAAAAAATATAATGAAAATCTATATTTATAGAAAAATGTTCTTATAAACATTATGTGTTCTTAATATTATTTCATATTAAATAATAAATAAATTAATGTTAATATATTAGTTTTCAAATTTAAAAATCACATTTTATCATAATACTATTTTAAAATTTATCAATTTAATTTGTTAGGATAAAATACACAACATTTTAAAAATAATTCTTTAAACAGAAACCCTTTTTAACATTAAATCATATTAATTATTTATCCTATAAATGTAAGAATTTTTAATTGATTACGATCAATTTATTTAATAAAGGTTTATTATACATATAACTTTCCTTATAATTTTCATCTTATATATCATTACTCTCTTTAGTTTGATGTTTCATGTGAAACAAGCTATTTAACATTTTATTTATTTAAAGGATAATTACATACTGAAATATTAGGGTATTGCACGACCACATTAAATGTAGTCAATAAAAAAGAGGAAAAAACCCATAGGTTTTATATATGCATATAACCCAATGTATGAATCTACTCATTATTTTGTTTGTTTCCCATCAAAATTCTAGATTTCACTATTATTGTAAGTGATTACAATAAGTGGGAATCAACCTAAAACCTAGTGTTACCCACAAGAAAGGATTGGTAAGAATCACCATAGATATAAGGGTTGGAATCACCATTCACACAAGTCCATCTCCCAACAAACCTTTAGTATCTTGGTAGGTATGTATATTATTATATTGGATTACTCTAGTCTCTAACAATCCTTCTTAAAATCTTGAACAAAATATAATTTTAGCTATGGTATATATCCATATCAATTGTATGATCTTTTTACTCAACCAAAGTCTTTAATTACTAGTAATTAATAAACTCTATCTACATTCATGTTGGACTCACAGTTCAAATTTTAAATACTCTATTTTCAGAACGTATTCTTTATTAAGTACTTAAACACTCATTAATTTTCTATTGAACATTAGTCCTTAATAAATCGTAGTTTCCTAATTTCTAGAAACCTCTCACTTCCTTAGAAACTTCAAACCTCATATCCTTAATGTAATTACCCAGATGTTTCTTGAATTATGCTTAGATCAATTTTTTTGTTTTACTGTCCAAGGACCTCCGTAGGTGTAAAATGTAAATTTTACCTTTGTAAATGACCATATTTTTTTTGATGGTTCTATTAATCTTCTAATGTGGGTTTTCTCTTCAGATGAGTTTTGAGGAATTTATGAGCATGTTGAGTTTTATGGGATTTTTAATATTTATTATTTATATAAATATTACTCTTTAGATCTTGGATGGTGAATTGGTAACCCGTCTTTTTGGTGTTTAAACTTTGGTATATTCATATGATATATTTTGGAGAAAAGTTGAGCCATGGATGAATTGCAGGAATGATGAGACCTTGATATTAGTATTTTAAGTATAAAAAAAAATAATTTTAATTCTTATATGTGTAATCCTAGTAATTACACTTTTTTCCTTCCAAAAAATCCTCATATGGAAAATTCACAACATTGTTCAAATCATTAATGGTGGGTTTACTTTATAAGTGATATAATTTGAGATATATTTTGTATTTCTCAGGACTGAACCTAATAGTGGGTGTCTTGATTAAATTCTAAAAAATATAGGGTTTGTGGTGTTTAAGAATCTCTAACTCCCATACTACTGGGTTTATCCATAAGGAAACCCCAAATATAATTAAAGTAATATGTGGGGATCATCGAGAATATCAAGTTCTTTGATGATGATATTTATAAAGAGAACCTAGAATTTGAAAGAAATGAAGAAATAATGATTCAGCATCCAGGAAGGACATATTATTCCATATTTGACTTCTTTCATTGTGTAAATTCTATTATGAATTTGTGATTATAAATAATTATTTATTTTTTGATCCTAAACATATATAATTATGGTAGAAATTTTATCCCTTAATTTTTTCTTGATTTTTGGTTTTTTTTCCTCATGGGGTAGCTAGATGGAGGTCCAATCGTATGATTTTATCCCTCCTACATGGTCAATTCATGTCCCTACTTAGTAAGTTACTGAGGATTTTAGGGAATGTGAGGGGAGGAAATGGTATATGTGTGGTGATATTAATGATAGAGGATGATGATGGTGATGACAAGTTGAGGGGAGGAGGCTTGGGTACAGGCTCAAGGGTGATCACGACCCGTGTGACCACTATAGGTCCAAAGGAAATGGTGATGGGGAAATAGGGTTACACCCCCAGGAATTTGATATAGAGGGATAAAAAATTTCCCCAATGACTAATTTGAGGGAAGGTATGGACCAGTCCTAGACCCTTCCTGGATAGGGCAGTGTGTGTTGTCCCAACAAAAGCCTAAGAGCGTGCAACCCATTGAGTTCTGGTGGGGTTGGTGGTTAGGTTAAGTCCCAACCCAACCTTGCACTAGAGGTGGAACAACATTGGATATTTTTTGTTCATGGTAACCATGTTCCCTTGAGATATTCCATACATGGGACCCACTATCTCATAGCCTACCATGCGGCACGCTCAGAGGCTACCATGTGTCCTGCTGACTCTGTTGTGGGGTATTTTTTGAAACTATTGCATTGGGTATCAGATCAAGAAAAATAAATAGTCTAACTACAACATGTTTCAATATAAATCACAAATTCGTGGTCCTTTTATCCATAAAAGTATATTTGTGAGGTGATATAGGTATATTTTAAATTTATATCCATAAGGCCAATAATGGGGATTGTGCATGAAAATCATCGCCTACTCAGGATCAGTACTCCCATAGTGAAATATTATGATAGGTAGTGGGTCCATCATTTTATATTTATCCTATAGTTTAATAATAATCTGAAAACATTAGTTTCAAGTACCCAAAATTTTCTTGGGATCTTTACTCCCTTGGTGATATTGAAGAAAAGTATTCTTACATAATATAGATAAGGTGCGATACTCCATAGAATGAGCTATCTTCTAGTGAGGAACATGTCATTTATATATAGGGTCAAAACTCCCTCAGTAAATGTTTCTTCTAGTGTGGTGTGTGTCCCTAAATATAGTTTTGGAGAAGTTCCATTGGGTTGATAGGTTTGGAAAGTTTTGATTATTAGAGATGTGTTCTATTTTCACATATGACTGAGCTATTGAGAGAAGTAATCTCTCCCATATTATAGGTTATTTCCCTTAAAAATACCTAAATTGTTATGATGGTTGGGTATGATACTCCCTTGAAAAAATTCTCTCCTTGGGAAAGGTGTGGCTTCAACAATCAGTTCAAGAACGATGACATGTTAATGGTGGGAAGTCCCTCAACTGATGAAATTACCTTCAAGAGGAATGATATACCCTTTATGGGTTTCAATGGTGATTTATAAGTTGAATAGGTTGAGTAGATTGATTAATTCAAGGCTTTTTCCCTTAATAATCCATCTGTTTCCTTCAAGATGTGACGTATAGCTGTGAAACAACTATATACTTTGTAGGATTTTTAGTTATCATAGAATCTATAGTTTTTTATAAGGTAAATAACTTCATATATTGGATATATAATGATTGATACTTTTATATTTCCCTGAGACATCTTGTGGATGTTCATATCTGGCTCCTTTATTATCTTCCTCTCGACTACACTCATGTACCATGGGTTTTGAGATGATTGTTTGATATGGGTTTCCTTTGGGGTTTTATGGTTTCCTAATGAGTATATTTACACTAAACACTACACAATGCTTGGTACCACATATTTTCTATCTATGTAGATAGTTCACAAGTTGAAGAAGCTCTTGTGGATGTGGAGTTGGTGTGATGTGTTCAGATCTAATTCCTGGAGACTATTGGGGATGCATAGTTGGTGAAGCTTTATGGTACCTGGAGGTGATAGTAGTAGGAAAATCTCATGTTCTAAGATAGAATATTATGGTTCCATATTTATCATAGCTGCTTATGTCATTTTTAATTTTTGGCCACTGGGTATATATCTTTACCATTTTCCATTATGGTTTATGTGCTGGTTATATTTATATGAATATTAGTGGTTGTTTTGTGCATGTATTGTATACATTTTAGTGTTCATATAAATATTATTGGTTGTTTTTACACATCAAAGATATGTATCCATTATAGGTTCATATATTTTAAGGCCTCCCATATTGTGATTTTTTCCTACTTAGTGCTAGTCACTATCCCCTTGAAGGTGGGTTTAGGGTGGAACACTCATCTTACCATTGGCCCAGGTGGGGTCCCAGTGTGTTGGGTCATGTTAGAGTGCTATTAATGTGGGTTTTTCATAGGGATGGTGTTTGGATTTAATAGTCATGTGGGAATTGTTTTTGGTATTTATAGAAATTATGTTAAGGGGCCTTGAGTTTAGTAATTAGACTAGGGAGACTTGTGTAGGTGCATGAAGGTTTTAGGACATAGTTTAAGTTGTAGTACCTATTCCCATGAATGATTTTTTGTTGGTTTCTTCAGGATTTATCCTTAAAACCTGAAAAATATAAAGCCCAAAATCCTCAAAGATTATTACTTTCACATATAATTTTTAATTAATCCCTACATCTACATGTAATTCTTTCTTCACTGTCGATTTAGTTGACCTATTCTCATTGTACCATCATTATATTTAAGGGTTCAAGTATATAATACCACTATCAGTATCCACATGTGATCCATGAACCTTGGATCATTTCCATAGAATCCATGGGTTCTAGCATAGACCATTCTCACCACTTCCGTTGTTCATCATTGTTCAAAACTAGAATCTCTTTCGATCTAGATAGATTATTCTTATTATATCACAGACTTGGGAGGGAAGAGGAGGATTAAATCCATTTGTTCTTGAGAGTGTTCTGGATATATATCTCTTTATGGTTGAGGGAATTCTCTATAGAGTATTTTTTGGGAACCAAGTCTCCAAAATCTTCCCTATAAATGATATGACAAGGTTTATATAGGTATGTTAGAGAATTGGTAATTTCACATAGGCCCTTATCCAATCTATTAATTCTTACCAAACCCCACATAACATAATAATAATAATAATAATAATAATAATAATAATAATATTATTATTATTATTATTTCTTTTCTGCTTTCATGTATCATGGATAATTTAAATATCATTTTTTTAAATAAATAAATAAATATTTATTTAAATGATATTTAATATATAATTACCTTAATACCCTTAAAAAAGTCTATCTTTCCTCCTTGATATTTATCAAACTGTGAAAAATTACTATTTATTTTAATAAATAAGTATCATTATATTATTCATTCAATAAATAAATTAATATTATATTCACTAAAACAATGAATAAACATTCATTAAATTTTCAACTCACATAGTTATTCTCTTAAATAACTGGTAACTTGATATATGTGATCAACATAACCTAAATAATTATTATTTCTCAAAACTTGTGAATAATATTTATTATAATATTAAATTCAAATAAAATTTAATTGAGGTTCTAGATACACTTAGTTCGTGATCCTCTTGGATTCTTTCTCAATTGAATTTGGATAACTCACCCCAAGTCCTAGATTAATTTCTATAAATACATATAGTTACTCATAGATAAATAATTAAAATGTCAAAATAAAAAACTTTCTATGAGTTGGCACTCTATAATATAATCCCTTTGTATTGATATCACATTAAGCAGGCCGCATCACATGTGTAATCAATATGTATTCTTAATATATTATATTTGACTTTCCTAAAATGAAATCCTTGATAAAAAATCCATGTCCATGGGCTTAATTAGCAAATTCCACTCCAACTAAAGAGAAAAATACATCTTCTTCTTTTAACTCGAAAGTGGAAATCTTTTCTTAACTTATTCATTAATTCCATATCACTCATGACAAACCCGATGTATCCTACCCATAATTGAAGATATTTAATCATGTTTTTCATAAATACATCAAAGTATGTCACTCATGATATATATTTATAATAATCTCAAGTATAAATACCAATAACCATATTCCTAGATATAAATATCCACTAACACATAAAACATATGGAATTTCTAGAATAGGGTTTGTCCTTATAACCTCTTCTATTGGATATTACAAGGGAGAAATTTATTAGAAATCTCAGTGTCTTATGAGCCTCCTACCCCTAATTGTCTATATCATATGTTCCTAGTCAGATGATTTCATCTTACCATAGAACATTAATTTAAGAATATAATCAAAGGAATTTAATGTTCTTATCATAACAAGGAACTAATATGGCATTTCAATGTGATAGATACTCCAAGGAAATTATCACATTTAATGTTATACATATGAACAATAACAATGTGATAAGATACTTATTAAAATTCAAAACCGTGAATATAAATGTTTTCAAAAGTACAAAGTTGTTGGTTCTAGGGTACTAACTGCAACAGACTCTCACTTGAAATAGAGGTGACTATTAATGAATTTTTTTCCACTAGCTCTCACATGATATTAATGAATATGCTAAGATATAAAATTATTCAATAGGTCTACCATTTTTTCCTCCATAGATATTATTCTTACTGTGAGCCCAACCATTTTAGATAAATTTCACAAAAGATGATACTTCTAAAGTATATTCTTCATCTGTTGATGTGACCTTAGATCCTTGGTTAGAGCCACCACTAAAATATTATCTCTATAATTTGATAAGGTATTTTCTTCCACTCACCACTTCAAGATCTCATTAAAATTTTAATATCCATAATAATTCATTAGCTACATCAGAAGAAATAATAATTCAAATCTACTATATAATTTATGACCACTGTCTTCTTGGAGATCTTACATCTCATGATCCCTCTATTAAGGGTGAGAAAATATCATGACTGTAATTTCATATCATTCTAATCTATCTAGAAACTAGAATCTTTATACCCCCTAATTAATATATCCTCATATCCTCCATAATCTAGGAACATATACTTAGAAAATCTTAGGTACTTACAGATATCAGTTACATCAATCCAATATTGATCTCCAGGATGACCTTAATATCATCATACCATGATCAATAGGAAACATCAATCTTAGTACATAACCTGAAATACAAAATATAAAATATCACATAAGTGTATGAGATTTTAATATTCCCCATCCCCCTTGCTCTGTTTAGTGACACATTTTCTTGGAGATATGTATACCATGTGACACTTGAAACAATACCCTCTTGGATTGTTCCATACCAAATCTCTTCAAAATCTAGTCAATATATATTCGATGACTTAGTCCACGTAGTCTCTTAGATATATAATAAATTATATTAATCCCTAAAATTTTGGATTCTTTATATTAGTATTTCATGAATATGAACTTTCTTAACCACATATGAGCTAACAATAAGTGTAGTGTCTTATTTACAACAAGTAATATTTCATCAATATATTCTAATAGGAAAATGACTGCATTCCCACAAAAATACATATAGATATAGGGATCACATTCATTCTCTATGGAAGAAAATTACCTTATGGATTCATCAAAGTGAATGTTCCATGGTCTAGATACTTGATTTAATCTATTAATAGATCTATATAACTTTCATATCATATTGGAATCTTGTAGAGTCATATATCCTTCTGGTTGTGATGTCTAAACATCTTATATAAGGTTCCTGTTGGGGAAAGTTTTCTTGAAATCTATCTTCCAAATCTCATAGTCATATTACGATACTATGGAAAGTGAAATTCTATTGGATTTTAGTAAGGAAACGAGTGAGAAAGATTCAGCAAAGTCTATGCCTTGACTTTTCTTAACCCTTTAGACACTAGTCATGCCTTATAGGTACCAACTTTAACTTCCACATCCAATTTCTTCTTGAATACCGATTTACATACAACATGAATTACATCTACTGATAGATATTCTAGAACAAAAACTTAGTTCTAGTAGATTGAATCCATCTAAGAATTCATGAATTTCCATCTTGTAACTTTTAAGATCCTTACTACCCCTTTAAAGGACATTTGTTTATTATTTTAAACCAATAATGAGTAAAAATACTTAGTTATTAGAAGACCTTATCTCTTTGGTTCAATAACCTGTATGGTTATCTTATGTAGAACTTATGTATTTAAAACAATATATTCTGTGGCACCATATGGAATTTTTTCATATGCCAAATCCTTTCTATCTTGAGCATCAACTTCATCAGATTCAATATTTCTCACACTATATATTTAAGAGATGTACTCTCTCTCAAGGAATATGACAAGTACTTACACAATTATCTTATGAAATGTGGGTTCATATAGATAATATCTCCTTGATTCCTTGGAATATTCTATAAAGATACACTTCATGCTACAAGGTGATAGTTTATTTCTATAAGTGACCATAAAAATGACTTACAACCCTATACATGAGTATGTGACAACATATACTTCCCCCCATACATTAAATCATATGTAATTCCTTTTTTGGATTTAGTTGGAACTAATATTAGTTAGTTTGTTGTATCCTATAATGAAAATCCATTGGAAGGATACTGAATGATCTGTATGACTCATCATTGATCTCACCATGTCCAACATAGTGTAGTTCCTCCTTTCACTAACACCATTCCAACATGTTTTATAAGGAGGAGTGAGTTGATATATGATCCCAATCTCTTCAATATTGTTAATGAACTATTAATTAAGATATTATCCACCTTAATCTAATTAAACATTCTTTATCTTCTTACCAAGATGATTCTGTACTTCATTATTGAACTTATTAAATTTCTTGAAATATTCTAACTTATACCTCATTAAGTAGGAACAACCATGTCTACTAAATTTATTGATGAAAGTAATGAAGTTTGAGTATCTGCCTATACCTTTATCTAGAAAAGTCCCCCACACATCAATTTGTACCAATTCTATAATCACTTTGGCCCTTTCATCCTTTCCAAAAAGGGGGTTGGTCATCTTTCTTTGTAAATAACAAAGACATATCTCAAGTGGTTTTAGTTTGGATGAATATCAATGCCCATATTGATAGATATTTCTCAAGTGCTTCTCATTTACATGACATAGTCAATGATTCCATAACTAGTTGTGATATGATTCATGTGAAATTGATTCTTTAGCAATTTCCAACACTTAGTTATCATATTCTAGTATATAAAGATTGTTACTAAGGTGCTTTATACCATAAAAATGTTATATGTATAAAATTAAAATATTTTATTACCATACCGTCCTTGTCTACAATTGAAATAAATATAATATTTTTGGTAACAATGGGAACTTAATAAAAATTATTCAATACTAGAATCACTCATGTTGTCAATGTAAGGTGGTAGTCTCCTATAACCATGGTTTCAAGTCTTACTCTGTTGGAATCTGAAATATCCATATCACCTCTGTAAACCTTCCTAAATATAATTGATTCCTATATTTAGATACAAATGTGAGAACCATAATCTGTATCTAATACCTATCTTACAGATATAAAAATAATAAACTTGATAATTAATGGACATGAATCTTCCCATTTCTTCCCTACTGTGGTGAAATTATTCTTCCAATGGACCTTTTTTACACATGAAAAAAATTCTAAATCTCACTCCCTTTATTACCTTGGTATCTTCCTATTCTTATAAGGACGATGATAAGAATCCTTAGACTTGGAGTGATACTTGGGGACCTTTTCCTCAATCTTCCTTTGGTTTACCATAAGGACTCTAGGTTTTCACACTTCATATATTTATCTGGTTTGAAAATCAGAGTGAGTAGTTTCGAGTGAGACTTCCTAATATTTTTCATATTATAATTAAAAATAAATATTAGGAATATATGAGGTAGTGAGTTAAGAATGATTTTAGTGCACAAATAAACTGGGAGCTTAAAGCCGAATATTTATAAACACACAATATAATGAATAATACTAACTACATGAGGTCTAGCTGGAAAAATTTCTCTGAGATTTCTTGAGAAAAGAACCTTATAGATTGTGAACTACTCATGTCTATCCTTATCCCAATAGATATCATGAAGATGAGATAACAAGTTATACACATCCATTTTCTCATGCAAATTCTAGAGATAATTGTAAATGAAATATAACATGAGATGATGAAAATATATTATATCATCTAAGTGTTTTATGTAGAGAGAGATCTCTTCCTCAATATCATACTTAGACGACACACCAAGAAAAAGGGACTTGATCATGAAAGGTTTATACACTTGGAATTATATAATGAAAAATTTACTGCATCACTCTTATAAGTTACTATGGGTGAGATGTAAAAAAAAAATAAAAGCACATTTTAGTACTTCATCTTAATTAAAAAAACAAGTGAGATGTAATAATTTTATTAATTTTCATCCCACTATTTTATCAAATCCTTGTATCCCTCACCATTGGATTCAAATATACTATAATATGTATATTTTAGTGGTAAGGATTCATATTTTCCTTCTCATAACCCACATGGTGTCTTGATAATTTATTCAAAGTTATTTCTATAGGTGATTCTTTCCAACTGTATTAACTCATATCACTTTCATCTATTTAGGAGACTCCCCAACACAAAAATTATAGACTCATTTCCTCAACACATCCCTACTAGTTGGACCAAGTATCACAAAGTCAATCAACCCTTGATAAAAACAAGTTTAATTCAACCCAAAACATTTTTTTAAAACTCCATGATAATTTAAATCACCTTGATAGAGTATAGACAATAAATTTGAACTATTTTTGAATTTTAAGTCAAGTAATGAAAGAAAATACTGACTTAATATTTTCTTTGAGGGATTTTATCATCGTGTATAAGTATTATTCATTTTATCCTTTTATACCCTTATTAAAATTATATAGATTTTATATAAGTTATTAAACATGTCTTGAAAAAACAATTTATGAATAATTAACTTATTATTTTTCATTATACATGAATGTTAATTAATTTATTTTATGTGATTGTAAGAAATCATATAATATACATAAATAATTAAACATGCACTTGAAGAAAATAAAATAAATTTATGGGGCATAATTAATATTTATTTTTCATAACAAATTCATGTAGTGTATAGATTAGATGAACATGTAGTCATTGTGAATAGGTATGGGTTACACAACTTTTACATCTTTCTACACACCATGTATTAAATTCTATGTACATAAATGAAATATGTTTAGGGACTCAATGTATATACCTTTATAACATTTATGAGTTACATGAAAAGTACACCAACTACACGATATGTAATATCATTTGGCCTATGTTGGTTAGATAACTATCAACATGAATCCTGTGATTAATACCTTCAACATCCATTAACCACACATATTCCTTATTTCCCATAGGTTAAAGCTGTGTGAATTACATGGCGTGTATTCTATTTATACTCTTTGTAATCCACCAAGATATGTTCCATCAATCTCGACTAATACATGAAATGTAGTGACACCATGTACTATTTTCTCACATGGTGCGTTGAGATTTACACAAGGGTTCCCTGGTGCAGTGAGCATGGGTACATAACATGTATGTTTATGTTATACTCTATGTATCTATGTTATCTATCAAAAATATTTGAAACCTATTGATGAAATATTTAGTTTCTCTTCACTTGTTCTTGGATTGTTCATGGTCATATGAATGTGAATGAACATTTCATAAAGAATTTCATATTTATGAATGAATTATTCTGTAAATGATAAACTAACACCAAATGAATAAATAAATCAATGTTTACAAAATAATTAAAAATTAATTTTTGACTACTCTTATGACACTTGAAGGTTATGGGGCACAGTAGAAGTTACTGGTGTCATGAACCCACCCACTAAGTCCTCTTCTAGGATGATAGTAAGCTGGGAGTAACACCCCAAGCCCACCTACAATAGGCTAGGGGATAGAAAAAAGCACCGAGTAAGCATATCACTTAAATGGGAGGTCTTATCCTAAAGTACCTACCCACACACATAGATCCATGAAATAATGAAAATATATAGTGAAACTAAAACATCAAGAGTAATCAATGAAAGTTATAACCTCTATAAAATAAACTAAAGTGAAGAAAGGTAATACATAGTGAAAGGGAAAAATAAATTCCCAACCATAAAGGATATCCCCACTTGAAAAAAACTGAGGAAAGGGAATATTGAAGAGTGACTAACTTAGAATATGTAAGACAAACCACTGAATATCATTAGTGTTTCCATGTACTGGTATATTCCATGGATACTAGGTCCACCAAATTCACTATCAATCTACCTGTTGTCTTCATAAGGCATGACCCATGTGAAAAAATCCCATGAAGGGGTGAGTTTAAAAATACTTATTAGGATGCCTCAAAAACCAAAAGGTAACTATAGAATAAAATAGCCATCTCAACACATAGTCCTAAAGTGAAAATAAACCCAATAACAGCCATGATCATACTGAAACCCCATTAAAAATGATAGGAAAATCAATATCTACAATTGTATAGGAATGTTGAGTCTGGTTGAAGGTCCGAAGGCCCCATCTCTGAAACCAAGAACCAAGAATAACGTCTCAATAATAAGAATATTGTATTCATAACTTTCCACTATATAGCGTAATCGAGGGAAAATAACTCCAATGGAGGTACCTCTTACTGCCAGAGCTTAATGAAAGTGAGTACCACTCTGAAGATTGGGGAACCACACCACCTATAATCTGGGAGAGCATAGACTATACTTGTATATATGATTTATGGGACCCATTCCCTAGAAATTTAGGAGAGTACTGACCTTGGTATCACTCATAGGAGCACACCCAAATGCTACCATCAGCTAAGAATTGGTTGGATAAGTATCCCACATACACCACCTAGTGTCATATCTATGATTCCAATGAAAAGGAAATCATTGTGTCTAACATAGAATTATAATCAGGATAGACTAATTGTGGACCCAAATTTGAGTCTTGAAGATGGAGATATGAAAGGTATAAGATTATATGGGGAGTTCATGACTTGATCATCTGGGGTAGATGTATTGTACTTTGAAGCTAAAGCTTCGCTATGTCCTATTACCACACTCAATGTAAAATAGTGTATGTACATGGAATTTCATTGGGGTGACCTAGCATGTTGGACTTCCATGGGTCCAAGACATGTTCCACAGTGAACATGATTTCACTGGTTGAGTAGGGGTACATGGGGTGTGGACAAGATACATGACATGTAGTCTACACATACTGCCTGAGTGTAAACATGCAGAACATGGGTTGGATTTCCAGACAAGGTAATAATATGTGTTGGTCTATCACTTGGCGTGTCCTATTTATAGATGGAAAAAACCCTAGATTATTCATGAAACTAAGAAACATGATGTGTGTTCCTTTATATTGCACAACGTATAATATAGATTTTTACATAAAATCCATATTGCTCTCAAATCTTTTCCATGTTTTCCAATTTCACCAAATATTCTAATAATATCATCAATAAATCACCCAATCCATTGGAATAAAATAGAAACACTTCCGATCATCAAATTTTTCCTCTATTATTTAGAAATCAGGATTTACATCACCTGATTAGAATCCATCACACCTCCCATCCCTGAGTAGGGTTATGATTCTCAGAACCTTCACCCACTATCTCTTAATCTAAATTAATACATCTAGAATCCATCAATCCTTAGGATGTTAATCAAATGATTAGAAATTAGAAAGTATGATTTTTCTTGAACCTATCAGGTAATGTCAAATCATTAACCCACATTAAAACAATAAAGAACATAAATAAAGGAGGTGGGAGAGACATGAAATCAAAGTGGTATTATCATTGGCCATTGTGGACTTAACCAATGATTATAATTGTAGAAACAAAAAGTGTAGAGACCCGAAGCTTGACGTACATGTACATTACATTACTTTTGAAGAATACTTAATACATAACAAAAACACACACACAAGGACCGTAATAGTTTAGTGTCTTTGGAAACTCAGAATATAATCTTCTAATAGTGGTGAAAGATCTTCAACATCTCCCATAAAGATCTTCCTTTTTTTTCTACCTAAAACCTTTCTTTATATCTTGGGGAAAAGAAAACATAAAAGGGTGAGCTCAAATGCTCAGTAAGGGTAAACAAAATAAATATCAATCACATCATATTCATAAGAACATAACATTTTGGAAATCTTAACCTGCAAAAGGGATCATAATATCATAACATGGGATAAATCATAGTGTTGAAATGTAATCCCAATAATCATAACTTAAAACATACTTTGTGGCGTACACACATAATCATAGATAATCATTTCTTATTAGTCAAGACTCATTTCCAAGACTATCTTACTGGACAAAGTCCATTTCGGAACCGAGTTCATTCCTCGTTTCAGTCCTGTTTCACTGAACTGGTTTAACCAGTCGTTCCAGCCATGTCTATCTCATGAGATATAAAATCTTTACCCAATGCATTGGAGGAAGATATAGGTCCCACCCATCTCATAATTATACCATTCTTATGTGTGCCACAAAATCAAAAATCATACATCATTGCATAACCCATGTAATAAAAATGGGAATCTTAAACATCATGCCATCATAACATAATCCATATAAGATTAAAGGACATCATAAAAATAATTCCATCATAACATAATCAAATAAATGTAAAAAAATAGGGATAGAAACAGAACCCTTTATTATCTTAGATGGAAAATAATTTTGACAAAACACTTGAACTCCATTTTTGAGGAAAATATCCTTTCTACCTCAAAAACATTTTTTTCCTTTCTTAACATGTCATACAATTTTAAAATAAAATAAGTTGATTAAAAATAAACTTGAAAACTTGTAAAGGAAGCTTCTTGGAAATAATGTTTTAAAAATCCATTCATGTCGTATAAGTTTAAAAAATACATTATTCTCGTACTTTTTTCGGAAAAGTCAAAAATTACCTCGTATGAAAAACGACAAAAGATTCCTTTCATATATTTTACTAAAAACTCACCGAAGGGTAAAATTGGATTTAAAAAATTGTATGTGGATGGAAATAATATTACATATTGAGGAAACATGGATGTGGATGATAAAATACACCCCAGTAAATACCAAAGTATAAACAATCTCGGACAAAATGAGATTGTGATATTTTCCCTTACCTTAGGTCCGATTTGCTTCATAAGTGTCCGAACCCCCTGTATAATGATTTAAATAATGTCATTGACTTATTCCAGAATAATACGCATTGTTATGATATCATATATGGTTCACTTATTACTTTATATTACCCGTTCTTTTGTAAATTCCATGTTAAAGAGCGTTTTGAGTAAAATCATTTCATTTTTCGTCCGTGTTTTGACTTGTAATTATTCATATGATTACTTAGATCATGATTACTTAATTACAGAATATAAAACATTATTTATATATAATATATATTCATAATATACATATATATAATAAATCAGTAAATGGAAAGAAATACACCGTTCATGGAGACGGTAGGCCGTACGTACGCATGAACGCTGTTTTCATTTCCTTATTGAGTTGAATGGAATTAAGTAGATGACATACATACATATACACATAAATCCAGTATCATTATTATGTCATATATTTCATGATTACTTATTATATATACTTTATAATCATTCATGAATGGTTAACATGGAGAATGAATCTCATCACGTCGTGGAGACGGTAGTCCGGACGTACGCACGAGCAATGATATCGTTCTCATGATCGTGGAATTGTATCGGAGTGTTTGTATACTATTTCAGAATCAATATCACTTTACAATAATCATATATAGTCATTATTTACACCATTATACCCATCCAAGTAATGTGGTGGTGGAAAATAGATTACACCACGGTGTGGAGACGGTATTCCGTACGTACGCACGCGTGGTGATTTCGTTTTACGTAGGTTGGATAGATGGTGAAATAGGGTTGTTTCATACTTATAATAACATATCAGTACATGAGTGATACTGATGTTATTACTTCATAATGAAACAACCTAAGAAGAAGACGTGGAAGAAGAAATAAAGTTGAAAGAATCGGTAACGGACATTACCTCTTCTTTGAAGCGCCTTTTTGAGTCCTCCTATTAGGGCACTAAAATTGGTATTTGAAAAAGACCAGTACCTCTAGGATGTTTCTAGGGAACTGGATAAGAGAATTTGGAAGGGTTTGACCGATCTTGAAGGCTCAAAGTGGTGTGAGGAAGAGAGGGAGGAGGTTCCCTTTCATAAGGGATGAGAGGGGCACCTTTAGAATAACTAAAAATATTATTTTATTATAAAGTCATATTCAGTTTTTAATAGCTCCAAATTGAGTTATTTTGAATCTAAGATGGGGATGGGTCGAAATAATCTCATCCAATAGAATTTGTAAAAGTTTATTTGAATATTTTAACCTTATCATTTAGTTTTAACTTTAAGTTAGATAATTTTACTTTTACCGTGTCTTTTTCTGTTCTTACACTATAAGGTTAATAAACTTACTATAACAAGATAAACGAACCCCAAGTTGTTTATTATTAATATATATAACCTTATCTAAGTCATTTTTCTGAACTTTAGATTTTTTGGAATAAAATAACAATTAATAATATAATATTTGTTTTAAGAACTATTTTATGTCAATTGTGACACTATTTAGTAATTAATTTTTGTGAAAATCATAAAAGAATGATTAGTTCTAAAAAAGTTACTTAAATCAATACTAATATGTCATATTAACCTAGAAAATTAGTTGAATTCATAAAAAGTCTCAAATTACATTTATTTGGGTATTTATAACATCAATTATGTCAATATTTCATTAATAAGATAATTACTACATCATCGTTGTGTCATAAAGAAATTAAATTATTTAATGTCTAAAAATTAAAAATAAAATACCATTGTGTAGGAAATAATTTTATATTTCTAATTAATATTTATAGTCGAATTTATCTTATTTATAACCCTATATTAAAAATTATCTACTTATTAAACTTTGATTTTAACTATTTTAACCCTTCTTTAAATAAATTAATAATAAATGTCCTAATCTAATCCAAGTGGGCCTAAATGGTCATATTTTATTCCTAAGGTTATTTTTTGTCGAATTACACTTATCCAATAGAATTAGGACATGTTTTAGGGTAATAATAATATCATTTTTACCCTTAATTACCCTATTTACTTTTAACTGTGGTAAAAAAGGTAAAAAGTTACTATTCACCAAAAATTATTTTCATCTCATTGAACCACATTTTACTTACTGACATCAACTGTGTCTCTCAGATTTTTGAAAATCCACTCACAGAAGCGGTAAAATTAAGTTTTATGAAAAATTCATTTTTTTTAACTACCACTTAGTGGTTTCACTATTTATCAAAAAATGAAAGTTTCCAGAAAAATACCAAAAATTAGGCCTAAGCTACATTTGATATTATGAACTCAAAAATTATGTCTATTTTACCAAATTTAAAACATATCAGTTTCATTAATTAATTTAAAAATTAATTCCTGTCGTCAAAACAAATAGTGTGTTCTTAAGAGATAATGACTATCAAAAGATTGACACTTGTTTATGTCTGGTTTAAATGTGAAATTACATCCAATGAACAAAATTGTATTAAATTGTAAAAATATATTCTAAATATACTTTAAAACCACTCAATTTAATAATTTATCACTCTTAATTATTTCGATTAAAAAGGTTGTTTTTAATTAAAATTTAGTAATTTTCACTATTCATCCGAAAATGAAAGTTATCCGAAAAGTACCAAAATTTTACCCTAAGCTAATTTCGATATTCTGAATCCAAAAATGAAGTCCATTTTGAAAAATAAAATTTACAAAATTTCAAAAATTGGTTATTTCTATTCATAACGGCTGGTTTTAATAATATTTTAATAGCATATCGTTGTTTTGTGAAACTCGGTATTGCGTACTACACACGCTATCAAGGAAGGTCGCGATTGCATGTAATGCAAGGCAAGTCAAGGATGCATGTTGTGAAAGCTCCTTTTGGTGTAGACTACAACACAATACATTAATGAAATTAAAAAGAATATTTTTCATAAAATCTCAGGGTGTTACAAAAAGTGTGATATTCATGGGTATAAAGAGAAATGATAATCAAGATCAAGATAAATTATTAAATTTCTAGATCATATGAAGAATGAAAATTCGTAGAATTTATCATATAATAAATTCAATCTAAAAAATAAAAAAAATCATAAGTGTGGAAATCGATAAAATAACAAGACCTACCTTGAGAATAGATCAATCATTGGTGAAGAAGATGTTCACTAGTGATGTTGTTAAATATTTAACCATGTTTGTAATTCATCCCATGAATTTGATTGATTTATTTTTCATTCATCCCTGACCATATGCTCATCATCACTAATGGTGGATGTCCTCCTCCACTCCTCTAATCTCCCCGGGTTATGTGGATAACCTTAGATATTTTTCATAATGACATATAAATGGAGGAGAGACTTGGTTTTGTGAATTAAAATAGATTAAATAGATAAATTATTTAATCTATTTATTTTAGTTGAAAATGAATTCCTTTGTGGGAATTTACTATTCTTCACAACCATATTTCATGGATATGGTAAAACTAAATATAAATAAATAACCAAAGTCTCATATTTTCCATCATAGATTCCAAACAATAGAAAATCCATTTATTTTGAAAAGATAAACATGCATACTTTAATATATTTAATATTTTTAATAATTAATTTTAGAATCTTGATATTACCAAAACACAATTCCAACTATGAGGATAACTATATATATACTTAAATAAATATTTAGAAAATAAAACTATGAAAAATGGAGCTGTTACAATTTTCCATCCTTCAAGGAATTTCACCCAAAAAAGCACCATATATAAAAAAAATGAGGTTACTAAGCCTACATCTAAATATCACGCTCCCATAAACTTTATTGCAAGTTCTTGTTCTACCAAGCACTGAAACTATTTGAATGATACACCCACACAAGATCCTCTCTTGTCAATCCCTAATTGCCACTAGGTATTCCGATACTGTGGAACCTTCCTTAGTGTCCAACTCTCCCTAGTCAATAATGTGTGATGGGTTGTGTACATATATACTTAGCTACTAGAACTGGAATATGTCACACACTTAGTCTAACTATGGGGGTAATTTCAAGTGTTATATAACCTTTCTTACCATAAGTAGAATCTAGAATGACCCGGTAAACCATGGGGATTACTTGCTACCCTAACCAAAACTTAGCAATCCTCTTTATAAGGAGTCATATGAAAACAGGGTCTCCATGATGAAACTCTAAATGAATAGAATTATTATTTTTATAAGATTTATTTCAACTCTTATATGTATTCAAATGCTCATGGATCACCCAAACCTTTTTGGTCATTTCCTAAACCAGTCTTGGCCCAACAAGAAATGTCTATCCTATCTCAGTCTGGTATAAGGGTGACCTACGGGTCTTCTATCCAATACCTTAAATGCTGCTATTCCGATAGTGAAATAAAAACTATTATTAAAAGTAATCTCTACCAATGGAATGTTATCCACAAATATCTAGCAAAAAGTCAACATACAAGATCTCAACACATCTTCAAAAACCTGCATGGTTTGCTTATCCTGACCATCGTTATGGGGGTGAAACTCTATGATCATTCATTACTAGGTACCAAAATACTCCTGTATACCATTACAAAACTATTAAATGAACCAAGTATCATGGACAATTACGTTCATTGTGGGTACCCCATGAAGTGGTATATCTCTCGCACACACAACTTCCCCAAATTCTCAACCAAACTCTACTCCTATATTTTAAGGAAAAGTGATGTGTTGGTAAATTTATCAATAAACCCTAGGATAATTTTGTTGTCTATCTCTTTCCACATAATCCTAGACACAAAAAACATTGGTATTCTATCCCATGTATATTTTGGGATCTCACAAGGTTGACTCAAAGCATCAAGAACATGAAGTTTAACATTTATTTACTGACATGTGAGGTATTGAGAAAAAAACTCTAAAACACTTCACCTCATTCCAACTCACCTAAATTGTAACATTTAGTCCCATTACATCTTTTACACTCCCATGTGTACCACCAATAGAGAGATATGAAACTTTCTCAACACCTCCTCCCATAACGTGATCTGAATAACTATCCATACCTAGAAATGGTTGTTGTACTCCAAAAATTTAAGAAATTAATATGGTGAATCTATTGAGGATTTATGGTCATGTAGAGATTCATAGATGATGTCACCCAACTGGGATTTGTCACATGATGAAGAAGCGGTGGAATCACCACCATCAACTGAAGAAGAGGTGCACCTATATCCTATACTAGGGGTAGCTGTAATGAGTATAAATAATCTGATTCCTCATCCATAAAGAAATAATGGGATTTCTTACTAATGAAATATTACAACACACTACTTTTCCATAGATAATAGACATTATTGAAGTTATATTTCTGTATGAACTTAATAAAATGCCTCTATCTCAATTTTAGGTCTCTCTAGTAGAAGAGGTACCTGAGACTCTAGTGGTACAAGTGAATAACAAAATCCTATAGAAGAAGATAATGTCAAAACATATTCAAGGTGAAGACCAACACTGAAGACTCCAAGTTTCAAGTCACATAGTTCTACATATGTCATCTCAACTACCAAAACCCTTAAGAAAATATTGATTGCCTATTTACCGACATGAATCTGAGCACATCTTCAGAGGAATCTAAAAACACGACATACTCGATACCTTCCTCTGGTATTCCCAACACATTAGCATGGGTAAACATATACCATAACTCCTTGAAGGCTCTTAGACCGAACTAATTCCCAGAAAATGGATTTCCTTTCTTCATTAAGGCAGTTAAATTTATTTAAATCCTAGAAAAGTTTGCCAAAAACCTTTTATAGTACCCTTCAAAACCATGGAAAATCCACACTGAAGATACATTCTTGGGAGGATCCTGATCATAAACTACACCAATATTTTCTAGATCCTTAGCTATAACATGACCAGATATAACATTGCCTAGAAAATGAACCTCTCCAGTCCTAAAATGAATCTTTGTGAGTTTACTATATAATTGGTTCTCCTAGAGTAATTCTAGTATCATTTTAAAATTATATGTATTATCATATTTATACACATATTAGATGATAATTTCATTGATAAATAAAACTATTAAGTGAACCAAGAAAGGATAGAAGATCTGGTTCATAAGGTAGATGTACACTATATGGGAATTCATCATACCAAATGAAACCATGGGGAACTTATAATTCCTATAGAAATATTATAATATAGTATTTGGAATTTCATCCTTGGGATACCCCAACTAGGTGTATCCAAACATGAGATCAAACTTTTATAACCATCCCATTCCTTTTAACTAGTTGAAGAGATTATCAAACCTAGACATGGGGTACTTGTTCTTGATCATCACTTAGTTCATGCGATGGTAATCAATGAAAATCTTTAAGCACCCATCCAACTTTTTCATGAAAAAAACTAAAGACTCTCCTATGGAGGCATATAGGGTTTAATAAAATTTTTTTCTCAAAAAGTTCTTCTAACTAGACCCTCAACTCCTGAATTTCAGATGGGGCTATCCAATATGCCTAAAAAGACACCAGAGTAGTCCAAGGGTGTATTTCAACGAAGAAGTTGATCCCAAGATTGGGAGGTAAACATGGAACATCCTCTAGGAAGACTTCATCATACTCCTCCACTACTACAAGGATCTAATGTATCATGAAGTCTACTACAATATGGTTTATACTATCCATCTAATGAGAAATCAGTTGTATCCTTATATATACATGCCCAACCTACTCTTCCTGAGATTACCTCTCGACCATGAGGGAAAAAATCAACTTGATCACTCAGAAAATCTAAAAACCTCACTGTTAAGAGTTGAGTTTGGTATTAATAGTAGAAAAATAATCCATACTTATAAACACATTATTGGGTATCATAATCACTATGAAGAGATATCACTTGATGATCTCTCATTAAAGATATGAATCACCCTACTAAAAGATAAGTGAGGTCATAAAAACATACTTAGTAGGAGTCTCTAATCACAAGGGATGAGAAAAATGGTTCTAATAGAAACTTATGGTCTTAGTAAAGGGATGAAACATGGTAAAAGTGGCTTATTCCTATGTCTACCAAAACTACTGCTAAAGTAGAGGGGACACAAGTTATACCTCAAATCACACTCGAAGCCTCTAGGTCACAAAACTCTACTGTTTAAATCTATCTTTCCTATTTCACACCTGTTATCTTCAACCAATGTTTTCTAAAACACCTTATAACATTAAAAGTGGATTAAAACATATAAATTAAAGCAACTCATCCACCAAACCTTGACACTATTCACTTTGGGCAACAATTACTCAACCAAAAAACATTAAATCACAACACCAGAGAACATATATTAGTGGGGGAAATTTATCAATTTATTTCATGATCAAAACCTCATTATACATTACTAACATATATATCCACTAATGTCATGTGTTTACTTGTATAAGACTAGTTGTTAGGACCACCATCCAACCACGATGGGTCCTCTATAAGGTGAAAACCCAAGACATAACCTCTAACTAGTTTAAGACTACTCACGGGGTCACCAAAAAGTACTCCTCTATAAATATATGCTCAAATTTTTCTATGAGTGGTTCACCTCATCATGAATCTAGATGACCTGACTCCACCAATAACTAGCTACTTTAAGAAGAAGATTGGTTCTGAGCATAACTCTCTGAATGGACAAGGCTAAGAACAAGTTGGAAAACCCACAACTCTACCTCAATCCAAACCTCTATTTCATAATGGTATGGATCCATGAGAAACCTAAGTATTATATATTTCTAGAAATCATGCAACATGATAATCCTTTTCACATTATCACCCTGGTCTACTGGAGCTATCAACTGCTCAACATATAGACGATCATCTTACCGAAACACTCGAGGGGTGTCCGTATGTTTATAATCAAGTGGATGTAATGATATATGATCAAATGAAGGGAAAAACTCAATAATAGGTCCCCAAACTAAGTCCTCATCACTAAATTGGTATTAATCATGACCCTGTATCAGTATCTAAGTTTTCTTTTATCACAAAGAAATATTGAAAATTAACAAGATGTACCACAGTTAAAGGATCATATCTAGTGAGATGACTCAAGAATGACATGAAATTCAGAAGAATGAATCCTTGTTGATTAATTTACCATTGGTTTACCTATGATTTGTTTCTTTGTATTCCATGTTAAAATCAGGTAGTCATAGTCCTAGTGTATCAATACATCATCCACTACACTATCACTATTTTCCATTGATTGAGAGACAAACTCATGAAACTTCAACATTGTTGACCTATGTTCCCAAAAAATACTCATGACATGTTTAATTACAAACATAATCTCTATTATATAACCACCTTTGATACTACATTTTAATGACCCAAACCACCACAACCCCTCTTGGTTCGACAATAAGATGAGGGTGACAGTCCAAGCCCACCTCAAATAGTCCATTAGATGGTGATAAGTGTCAAGTAGGCATATCACTGAAATGGAAGGCCTTATCTTAAAGTGAATGTACCCAAACACACACATATGAATCAATGTAATAGTGTAAATATATAGTAAAATTGATACTTCTAGAGTAATAAATTCATGTGACAACCTTTAGGAAATACATCATAGTGCATAAAGGTAATACATAAGTCCAAGGAAAAAATTTATACCCAACTAGAAAGGAGGTCCCCACCTAATAATTACCAAAAAAAGGAAATACTAAAGAGACCCTAGAAAAAAATATTTGAGACTGACCACTAAACATGGACAACTTATTGAAGCACCACTACGATCCACCAATATCATGTCCACTAAAGTCACCATTTATTTTCCTATCATCTGCAAAGGACTCAAAAAATATGTTAAAATTCCATGGATGATTATGGACATACTTAGTAATATTACCGAAAAACAAAAATAAAGAATTATAGTAATATAGTCAACTCATCCCATAGTCATATAGGTAAAGTAAACCCAATATTAGACATGCTCATACTAATTTTATAGTAAGAAAGGAGAGGATTATCAATCTCTACATCCAGCTAAGAATGATGAGTTTACCTAAATCTTAAAGGGTAAAATATCTTAATCCAAGAACCCTATGAAACCTCTCAATAATAAGAATATAGAACCCACAACTCACCATTGCGTGGCCTAGCTGAGGTACTACTAACTCTAATGGAGGACCCGCTTGCCACTATAGTTCAATGATGTGGAGTACCACTCATCAAATAGAGGACCCACACCCTTTTCATTGTGGCAGAGTACTGACTATACCTATATATAGGATATGGGGGACCTTTAAATTATATATTCAGGGGAGTATTGACCCCTAAATCACTTTGATGATTACACATGAACACTACCATAATCTATACATCACTGTAAGAAGAATCACACTTAGAATACCTCACATCAAATCTCTAATTCGCAAAAAAAATCCCACAATCTACTACTAAAAATAATTATACTCAGGATAGACTACAAAATATCCCAAATATGACTTCCAAATAAAGAGATAAGCACAATAGATGACTCTAAGGAGAGTAAATGACATATTCATCTAGGGTACACAGAGTGTACTCTAAAGTCGTAGCCTATCCATGTCTCACTACTACACTTGACATGTAAAAGTCTAAGTACAAGACATGAAATAATGGTGACATGACATGTGGGACCACTAAATGTCTAAATCATGTTCCTCACTAAACATAATTTCATTGTCTAAGTTGGGGTATATGGGGTTCGTCCAAGACACACAATGTCTTGGCCACACAGACTGTTTAAGAATATCCCTCTGATACATGTCTTGGCTAACCAACCAAAAAAACATGAAATGTGGATCTACCATATCGTGTGTCATATTTATAGCATCCCCAAACCCTAGACGCTATAAAAAATTGAGAAATATAGTGTGTGATCCTCTGGATTACAAATAGTGCAATTGAGATTAGTACAGAAAATACAACTTCCTCCCAAAGATTCATTGCGTTTCATGATTCTATAAAATACACCACTAGCCTCACCATTGACACTCTAAATCCATAGAAATCAAATGGAAACATTTTTGATTATCGATTTCCTTCCTCCAGTGGCTAGAAATTTTGATTCCCATCACCCGAGCATGATCAATCATGCCTCCCATCACAAAAAAATGGTTCCAACTCTCCGTGCCTTCACTATTAATTTATTTATCTTTTTTGATCCATCTACAATATATCAATACCGATTCCATTAATAAATTTTTCATGAATTCGGAGGTTTGATCACATCTGATCTGGTTGGAAAATGTCAAATCACTAGTCCCATGGGCTAAAAATGATGAATGTGAAGATTAGAGGTGGGAGAGGAATATAATAAAAGTGTGATTATCATTTCTCGATGTGAACTTGGATAAAAATCAAAACTTTGGAAACAAAAAATGGTGATATTCATGGGTGAAACAAAAACAGATAATCAAGATCAATAACACTGATTAAATTTATATATTATACAATGATTAAAAATTAATAGAATTAAATAGATAATAAATCCATGTTTAAAAATAAAAAATCATTAGGGAAAAAATCCCCAAAATAATGATCCCTAAATTGATAATGAATTAATCATTAGCAAAGAACACATTCTATAGAGACATCATTGAATATTGAACTACATTAATCATTCTCCCCACAAATCTCCTTGATTTTTTCATCATCGATCGATAGTCTCAAGCTCATATTCACCAATGGTGGATTTACTCCAACACTCTTCTAATATCCCTTTTTTATATGGATCACTTAGTAGATTTTACATTATGATATCTAAATGGAGGAGATACTAGGTTTTAATCACATAAAATAATTAAATAAATTAATTATTTAATCTATTTAATGCACCTTCTAATGATTTCCTTCCATGGAATATCTGATATCAACCAACCGAATGTCATACTTGGGGTTATCCCTATGTTCATAAGACAACTGTGGTATCTGATTTTTCATATTAGGTTCCAAAAAATAGGATAAACCATTTATTTTTAAAATATGAATGTGTGTGATTTAATATATTTAATATATGAATTCTGGGGTCCCATGATGTCCAATAAATAGATACAACTGTAAGGAAAAATATAGTGATTTTTAATGAAATATTTAGAGGATCAAAGTATAAAAAAAAGAGTTATTATGAATGGGTCAATGACTAATAATTGGTTTTCATCAGTTTCCTCAGAATTTATCCTTTGAACATGATAAATAGAAACCTCATAATCCTCAATGACATAATATTTTTTTTGTATAATTTATAATTACCTTGGATGGTAATTCTTTTTCTATTATCTATTTAGTTGACCTCTTTTTTCGTACCATTATTGCATCACAAGATTCATGTATAGAATCCCTCTAGTGATATCTACACATGATCGATAAACCTTGGAGTGTCAACATCGAATCTCTAGGTGGTTTCATGGGTTATTTTCACCACTTTTGATGTTCAACATTTTTCACAACTAAAATATCTTATAGTATTGAAGGATTCTTATTTTTCTCTTGAGGACTTGAGATGGAGGAGGAGGATTGAAGCTCTTTGTTCTCGAGGGAGTTATAGAGAAAGTTCACTCTAGTGTTGAGATAATTCTATGGAGGGGATTTTTTCCCAAAAACATCTCTAACATCTTCCCGATAAATGATATAACTAGGTTTAAATGTCTAGGTTAGATAATTGGTAATATCAAATAGGCCCTTATCCAATATCTGAATTCTTAGTGAACCTCATGTTGAAAAATAATAATATAATATTAGTATATCCTAAATTCACATACCATAGATAATATAAATATTACTTCTTAAATAAATATTTTATCATTTACTTAAATTATATTTAATATATCATTCCCATTGGACCCTTAACTTTGTCTTTATTTCCACCTTGGTATTTATTAGAACTTATAAAAATAATATATATTTAAATAAATAAATATCACTACACTATAAATTCTATAAATAAAAAAATATTATATTAATTAAACACATGAATAAATATTTATTTAACATCTAAATCAAATATTTATTCCCTATAATAGTTGGTGAATAAATAAATGAGATCAATATAACTTGAATAATTATTATTCCTTAAAACATGAGAATAATATTTATTTTAATATTAAATTCAAATATAATTTAACTATGTTTCCTGATACACTTAGTGTGTGACCATCTTGGTTTATTTCTCATTGGAATTAGGTTAACATGACTAAAGTCCTATATTAGCATATAATAAAACATATTGGGACCCATAAAGTAAGAAGTTAAATTTATCAATGATAATAAACTCTTATGAACAGTCACTATGTAATATAATCTCTTTCTTTTGATATCTCATCAACTAGGCTGTATCTATTATGCCATCAAGCTATATGCTTGACATATTCTCTTCGAATTTTTTAAAATGAATTCATTGATAAAACTACCATGGAAAAGGACTTAATCAGATAATTATATTCTAATAAAAGTGCCATAGATATCTACTTCCATTAACTTGGAATGGAAAAATCTTTTATTTTGTTATTCATTAATTTCATTTACTCATGAAACACCCAACATATCTGACCTCTAAACAAGAATATTTCACCATATTTTTCATCAATACATAAAAGTACATGACTCATGATATGTATTAAAAATAATAGAAAGTTTAAGGACCAATAACCATGTCTGTAGATAAGAGTATCCAATGACACATAAAACATGTGGAATTCCTAGATATAGGAATATTCTCATAACATCATATCTTGGAGGTTACTTAAGGAGAACTTTATAAGAATATTTCTTAGTGTCTTATGAGGATTCTATTTCTTATATCCTCTATCATCTATGTCCATTCAGATGATATATTCTAGCCATAAAACATGTATTTAAGAATATCATAATATCACTTTAAGGTTCCCATTATAGTGGGGAACTACTATGTATTTTTTACGAGACAAATATTCTATGAACATTATAACATTAAATGTTATATAGAAAAAAACATCACCTGAAAAGATATTTGTTAATATTGAAAGACATGAATGTAATGGTAATCAAAAATAAAAAATTGTAGGTTATAGGGAACCAACTACAACAATGTGGTGGTTGACATATCCTCTCACTAGGACTCTGATAACCCAATAATCGACATAGATCTATATAAAATTTATTTTGGGGTATATTTAAATCGGTACATATATAATATATTATAAAATTATGATTTTTCATGTCTCTTCTGTTTCAACTCATCTAGATATTCTCTAATACTTATGGGTTTATCCCATCAATTAAATAATGTAACACACTGATAACCAAATTTTGTGAGAAGGTAAGATCATTACGAGATAGTGAATCTAGTTGGGCCTCTCACCACTAATAATTGTGTGGTTTATAATTTTATTCCAATTATTGATTGATAGATGTAAATTCCCTATGATCTGATGTAGTTTTATCTTTCCTTCACAATTAGTAAAAAAAATTCTCATAGAGTGGATGAAAGTTACTAAAAAGTTTTAAGATACAACCTTTAGGATGGATTTGAGGCATGTGTTTGATGATATAGGCCTCATAGGATAACAAGGTGAGTATTATCCTATAATGATTTGGGATTACTTAGAGTTTGAGAATTATGTTTCAATATGCATCAAACTTTTACCAACCTGTTTTCAATTCTTATATTGTGATTCCTATACGACACAATGAGTTGTTAGTCGATGATATGTTTCTAAAAATCATTATGGGTCTTCCATACCATTTTTTGGGTTTTATACCTTATTAAATATGGATTTTTATTAGTTTTTAGGGATTCAAAGTGTAGAATGACCATTTTTGAGTATGCATCAAGGCCCATGGGCCTCATGGAGTGTACTGTAGAATTTTTTCATTGTTTAATTTTTCAAGATCATTGGTTTGGGTAGAGATTAGAGGGTGGAGGGGTTACAAGTTGTGATCATGTTTTTATACATCACCATATAACATGGATTCCCCCCTATGGGAGCATTGATTAATTAAGTATTATTGGATTGATTCACATTATACCTGGGAATAAGCTAGTGTTTTTCCTAATGACATTGAGATTAGTGTTGTGGATGGATCTCCACATGGGCGATAGAGTTGATATCAGATACCTCCAACTCATTGACTCAATTTCCTATTGAAATTATTTTGGGTGGAAGTTCTTGTCGTGAATGGGTAGTTAAAGGTGGATGATGCATAAAAAAACTATAAACACCACCATTGTCTAGCCCTGTTAGGCTTGTAGTGGAGATAATCAATGCTACAAGAATATGAACAAGATTGATGGTTATAGTAAGGTATCTGTAGGTGTAGTTTAGAGTATGAATTGTGTAATTTCTTCATGGTTCCTTATACTGGATGGAATATGGATAGTTGATTATTCCCATATTAGGTACTTGAGAATTAGAAATTTCATTGGAATCTTAGGCCAGGATTTCGTTAGCTAGAGAGTTTTAATTGATGGTGACCATATTTCACGCAACCTTTTTAGTTGACTGAGTTTATCCTTAGTGTATAAATAGGTATTTCAAGGAACTCCTTCTAGGAAGAGATGTGATACATTGATTCATAACTCAGTATAGATTATATACTTGTACTAGTACAATACAAGGATGTGTAGTTGTGTAGTAGATGTGATTTCCACACTTATCATTGAGTGGGATTCCCTTAGGTGGGGTGATCAGAGACCACCCTTTTGTAGTTGCAGTTATATACCCATATGACGGTAAGATCATCTTTATACACTTTGTTCATGGGAGATATTTCACTTTATATTAGTGTGACAGAATGAAAAAAGGATTACAAAGGGAAAGTCATGGTTTTCCCTTGACGAGAGACCAATGTATGCAAAAATTATGATTTGGGTGATGGATTTTGAATATTTTTAAGAGTAATAACGAAAACCCTTGTGGTGTTTCTATATAATTGGTTGAATCCTTCCCTATATAGGTTCAATGAGGAGCTTGTTTGGAATTTAAAAAATAATATAGACTTACCTTGAGAGTGTTACATGTGTAATTAAAATTCAAAGTGTGAGTTCCAGATTCATGGAGTAGGGTTGGCCACATGAAATTATGACCATAGTGGTTGATGAGATCAAAGTGGGACAACGAAAGTTTAGAAGTTTCCACTTCTAGAAGAATCATATTTATCTGGACATTATAAGAGGCACATGAGTAGATATTTTTAGAGTAGTTAGTTCTTGTGTAGAGTGATAAAGATATTTTTATCATCTTTGATCAATAGAGGTAGCCCCAAACTCTTCCCTTAAGTGAGTGAGACCCATGGTGTCAATGTTAACTTAGTGTTCCCATGTGACATAAAATTTTTCAGTATTGGATTTAAAGATTTCTTTTTTGGATTGTGGATAGGACACCAACCTTTTTCCCTATACAATTAGTTTTTTTTCTTTTTATATTCTTATTGAGTGTCACGATAGATATCTAAAATGTAGATATCACTTGCAGAGTGTAGAACTTAGTGTGTTATGGATAGTAGATCTTTTTGGGTGTACTCATTTCATAGAAATACCTTCTATATTTTGGTGGAGGTGGAGGATTTATCTAGAAATTTTGGAATTTTGTTACTTATTAAGGTGTTATCCTTGGTTCTAGATTAGATAGAGAAGGGACATATGAATATTTAGGACCATCTACTTTTGTTTGTGGTGGATTGGGCCACTCGATGGGTAGTGGTGTGGTGATGGGCAGTTAGATGAGGTTTCTATAGTTCCCAATGTTATCATCAATGGATTTAATATAGGGGAAACTCAATGCAACCAGACAGTCTTTGATAGTGGGTGTGGGACCAATAGAGATAGGTATGTGGATAGAGTATTCTTGTAGATATTCAATATTGGATAAGAAGGCCCATGATTCCTTTATGGAATCTTCTTGAAATATTGGTGTCCATGCTATGATGGTAAGAGATGATGGAGGAACTAACATGGACTTGGAGGTGAATGATAATTTGTAACTATTTTGTTGTTAGTGTGGTGTCTTTGTAAACTGGTAAGTGGAAAAATTTACTATATATGGGTTGTTCTCATATAAAAACCATCTAGATTAATCCTTAAATGTGGGAAGAAAATTTCTCACACTAGATATAACCATGGAAATAAACAATTACAAGATTCATGTTAATGGTTTATAGTTTTATTTAATCTTATGTGGGAATAAAACCTTCACATGAGGTTTGGTTTTAGGTGTAGAGGATTAGAAACACTTTCCCCAAGTGGAGTATTTTTCTACTCATTTCTTTATTTGAGATAGGATGGAGTTAATATCCTTATAGATGGAAGAGGATGTTCTTATAATGATCCAATGTTTTATCAATGGAAATTCCATTATTATAATCATATCATATAATCACATGAAATCACAACATAATGAACTACTAAGTGCTATGTGACCTTTAAACATAAGTTTTTCACTTATGTTATTTGAATTTTGAAAATCTGACATACACGGTTGCGATCAGTAAGTTATTTGGAGTCCAATAAGAAAAACTTAATTTTTTTTGAATAGTAACCTACCCATATGAATAGTAACATACCCGTATGAATAGTGATATACCCTAATGAATAGTAACCTTGCCTATGATACTATATAAATAATATTCAAGTAAAAGTACTATATACCTATATCTTGGAATAATAAAAATAAATGTTTTAAAATTGTTATTTTTCAAGTAAATTGTGATTTCAAATAAATATTAAATTAATAATAATTATAAAATTAGTTTTTAAAAATGGACTTCATTTTTGGATTCTACATGTCGAAAAATGGGTGGGGTGATTTTTTGGTATTTTTCTAAAATACTTTAATTTTTGATGAATAGTAAAATCTGACAATTCACAATAAATGAAAAATCCAGAATTTATACATCATTCTTGAGTCATGGATGATGTAAATGACCATTGGTTCAAACTCACATGCACATATTACTTTTTTTGTCACAAAAATCATCACTATTTCTTGTCTTATGGAAAAATAATAATCTAACGATTATAATATTATGAAAACCCTCCTCTCCTCCACTATAAATACCACCCATCCTCACCTCTTCTCTTCACTCCTCTAAATACTTGTGACTTACTTATATTCTGCCCATATTTCTCCCCAAAATCCCACCCCCACATCCTAGATCATCTAGTCTCATCAAAAGACCAATCCAAGGTGCCTTAAGTAGGATTCAAGAGGTACTTACTCTCTCTCTCTCTCTCTCTCTCTTTTCCTTTAATTTCCTTTCAATTTCAAGTTCTTTTCTTAACTATCTACCCACATATACTCGTCCACATGGTATGTTAACTCTAGTATATGAAACATAATATAATTTTATGATAATAATGGGAGATTATTTCAACCAACCCCCATCTCCTCTTTTTTTTATAAAGTAAAACATTGTTCGTGACGTGTTAATTTATCACCTTCAAGAATGACATGTTTTCATTTTCCTTTACCACATTCAGATCTGGTCATGAAACCATTTTTATGTTTGAAACAGGATATGTTATATTTATTATATCCTATTTAATTTTTCTTAACTAACTTATGTACATATTACTAAATGATTAAACAAAACAAGTTTGCTGTGGTCGAAAAACCGCCCGAATTAACCAAACGATCATTATTAAATTCTTATCTAATAGTACACTATCATGGTATATAAAAAAATTATTTATAAGATCATTTCATGCTCTTTAACATCATAAATAACATATAATTACAATTATTTAATTTTATCCACGTTTTAAATGGACTTCCATTCATGAATATAAGTGAACCGTTCAAGGAAACCATAAAAACGAATGTTCCCGAATAATGAAATTGAACCACTTAACCCATTAAAAAAGGCCATGAATGAAGTTAAAAGGGTATAATAAATCAATTATAAATATAATATTTTCTGTAATTATTAATCAATAGACCTAATTTTTTCTTCAGGTCATTAATAACAAGGGAAGAACACCTTCATACAAAAGGTAAGGGATTATCTCCATTTCACTTTTATTAATGACTGGTCTCTATGTTATGCCCTTTTATATGTAATTTATAGTGATGGGGTATGATTAAAAACCTCTTCCATACTATCCTCATGATTTATAAGGGATTATAAATACATTTATCTCTCATTAATTCCTCGTAAGTACACTCGATATCATGCCGATAATTCATAAGGAATTCTACCTAGAGAACGTTTATTCATTCAGGTTTCTCGATCTTTCTTTTTACTAAAATTAAGTTGTATTTTATCTTTATTTAAAACTTATATATTCTATTTATATGCTCCAAAATTATTTTTCAATAATCATCCCTCATTATATTTTAGGGATATACATGCTTTTAGGTTATTCCCTCCTCGATACTTCCGAGCAAGCAAACTCATTTTAAGAAAACTTCCCCATTTTTTACCCAATTTCAAGTGCACTCTATCCTCTGTTTTAAGCCAAAATTGTCTTTATAAAATCAGTTTTTTTATTATGAAAACCTTCTTGGCTCACTTATGGTTTTATATAAATGATTTTTCCAATTTTATTTTAAAATATCTTTAGTTTTTTCTTTAAAACTGCACTAAAAGGTTTTAATGCTAAGAATTTTCTAAATACCCTTCTTTCATGTTATCACTTATGTTTTATATAACTTACCAAGATATATTCCTATTTTACCTTATCATTTTCCATTTATATTTTAATTCCATTCTCTCATGGACACTTTCATGATATGCCCATTCATTATGCTTTATGTCATGAATGTGATACCCATTTCTCTCCATGGGTTCCCTTACATTTATGTATGATTAATCATGTATGATTATTTATGTGGAAAGAATATTCATGAACATATTAAGATGGGTATGCCCCAATATCTCTCCAATGAGTTGGGTAAATTTAATTCTCATGAGATGTTATGTGTGACGCTCTTGGCGGTTAGCCTTGTCTTGTGAAACTATGGGAAATGATCTTGGCGGTAGGCCTTAATTCGTACTAAAGTCATGTTTAAAGTTACTGACACATTTATATGATTCCATGTTTATATGAATCCATGTTTATATGTTATGATCCCTTATTTTACATTCCTTTTTGTTTCTTTATGTCATGTTTTCTAACCTATGTGCTAAGGATTTATTCTTATTCTTATTCTCTTATTGGGATTTTAGTTCATCCCTTTGTTCATGTTATCCCCAGGTTATCCCATAAATATGTATGAGCACAATTGAAGTTAGGGGCTCTTTATGAAGACTAAATAAAGAAATGTTTTATTTAGATCCATTTTTTTAATATTATGTGCCTAGTCTTCCAAGAAACTAGACTTCATGATCCTTGGATTGTACTCGGATGTATAATTATGCTTAAAATCATGTAAATTTATATTTAAAAGGATAGGGTTTCTATAGTTGGTATCAGAGGATGGTCTAGTTATTTTTGGAGATTAGGAATAGAGCACTTTAATAATAACCTTATGAATGAGATGAAGTATAATAAAAAATCATTAAATTTTGGTAAGTATAGAGAAAGTGGTTTATCAAACAAATACGTCCCTCTCTGGATACAAAAAGGTAGAGGCGACTCTAGCACGGATTTTACTAGGAGTGAAAACTCCGATAAGGAGTTTCAGGATTGACCTAGGGTATCCTGGTACATGAAAATGGGCCTCGATATACTCTTTGTATTGACACTCCTAGGGGATATGATTTGGTAGATTCATGATATTAGTACAAACCATCATTAAGGATACAAAAGAAAGACTATAAGAATATAAGTTAAGAAATTGATCAAGGTTAACCTAGATTTAAACCTTAGGAATCACAAGTTAGGATATACTTCTCCTTTACAAGTTTATCCTCTTATGTTCAAAGTTTCCATTTTATTCTCTATAGCTACGTATTGAAGTCCTCTAATTATATGTTATTTTTCTTAGTTAATGGTGGGAAATAGAAGAACACATTCCCAAAAACAATTTGATAGGCAATGTGAAGATTTCCCAAATGATATTCCTGATATGATGGGAATGGGTGCTCAAAACTTCAGGACAATACTTGCTCAGATGGTTCAAGTTATGAATAATAACTTGAATCATGTGCAACACCCTCCTCCAAGGAAAGGGAAAGTTGCCGTAGAATCCTTTAGGCAGAAAAGGCCTCCCATGTTTAGTGGATCTTTTGATCCCCTCCTTGTGGAATAGTGGTTTAACTCCATTGAAAAGATATTCTCCATCCTCCAGTTCTCGGAAGAAGGGAAAGTTTTACTGGTGGTATATCGTTTTTAGGGGGAAGCTGATCAATGGCGGACATTGATCACGAATATGAAGCCCTTGGATGAAATTGATTTAATGGATTGGGAATAATTCAAGAGGATGTTTTTCAATAAATATTTTCCTTAAACCCATTACCTTAAGATGGAAAGAGAGTTCCTCAGTCTCAAGCAGAAGGAAGATGATTCCATTGGGGCATATGAAGAAAACTTCACAAGGATTGTAACTTAAGCCTCTAGCTTTGTCATGAACACCAAAAGAAAGCGGGGTCACTTCTTTAGCAGGCTAAATCCAAGTATACGGAAGGTGTTGGAAATCCAAGACTTTGACTGTTATGAGGAGATTTTCTGTTGTGCCCTCATGGTTGAAATGAAGATTGGAGACTGTTAGGGGTCTTCTGGTCCTGGTGAAAATAAATAGAAAATGGAGAACAACATGGATGGTTCAACAAAAAAATCCTATGATGGAAAGAAGCCTGAATATCTCGCTTGTAAAAGTTATAGGAAAAAGAATCATAGGAGTTGTCTAAAGGGAACCCAAAATTTCTTCAAATGTGGAAATATGGGACATCTGGCCATCAACTATTGAAGGGATATGAAAAATCCCACTAATGTGGAAGAAGAAAGGAAGGATATGATAAACACTCATCTAGTGGTGCAGTGTTACAACTGCAAGGAGCATAGGAATTATGTGAAAAATTTCCCTAAGCCAAAAGTTGTCGAAGGAAATCAACAAAAACCTCCAAGGCAACACAGAAGGGCTTATGATACCACTACTTATGTGGTGGATCCATACAACAATGTGGTGACACATTCGCTAGTTATTCATTCAAGAATAGAGAATGTACTATTTTATTCTGGTTCTACGCATTCCTTCACATCTTGCAAGTTTAGTATAACTATTCAAACACCTCCTCAAAATTTTGAGGACAAGTTATCCATGAGAACAATGAATGGGGAAATTATTCCATCCATTGTTTATAACTCCTCCCTGGTTAACGTTTTTGGATTGATCCTCCCAAAAAATATTGTCCTACTTCCTTTAGTGGAGTTCGATGCTATCTTGAGATTGGATTGGCTATCTTTATGAAAAGACAACATCAACTGTCAGGAAATGGAGATCACTCTTCACATCCCGAAGTATCCTCTGATTCTTTGCAAGTGTAAGGAAGAGGATTAATCTCCTTTAAAATAATCATATCAAGTGTGGATATTGCTGCCTTATGAGAAAGAATATCTAGCTCAAATGATTGAAACAAAAGAGAAAATCATGCTTGAATACATGCCTATCATGAAGGATTACACTGATGTATTCCCTGAAGAGTTTTATGGTCTTCCTTCTTGTTGGTCAGAGTAGATTACTCTGGATGGGGGGAGGGGGGGTAAATTGAGTAACTATAAAAATTTCTGTTCAAAATGGTGTTCTTAAAAATATTTCCCCTTCAAGTTAAATACAACCCAGTTAATAAAAGTAATATGGTTATAAAGGTTTGACTATTTATATAACTTCTTAAAAGATTGATTATTTCTCAGTAATAATAATAGTTATTAATGTTACTTTTGAAACTATTTTACTAATACAGAGAAATTATATCTTCTTTCCCAGATTAACTATGAAATTAAGTTTAGTGATTTCTGAATTATATAGTAGAGTAGTAAAGAAGAGAAAACTAAAGTAGGCATCACAACGGATATGAAATAAGCGGTTCAGTCTCAAGCCGAGACCTAATCCACTCCACTTGGTGATCACCTTCCACTAAGTAGTTTATATCAATAAACTTGATCCACACCCTGGATCAGGGTTAAAAAACAGTACACAAGACAATGCAGGTTGCACAAGGACCTCTTCCACAGTTCTTTGTGGGTACAAACTACCAGTCCACACATGGACCTCTTACACACTTATCCGTGGATATACACCAGAGTAAATGAGTGTTTGAGTAAGGATATCTTGTATCCTTCTATTTGATGTAGGATACATAGTGCGTTATTATATAGAAACATAAACTGCTCAAAAGTTAATAAAAAGATACACAACAGAGCAGAAATATTGAGATAGGTTTAAAAGTACTCTGAGTGTTAGTCTTTGCTGATCTGGATTTCTGAGATGAAGTAGATGCAGAACTAGAGTCCTCGTCTGGAAAACAGAGTGTCGTAAGTCAGAAAGATCCAGCTTGTGTTCTTCGTGATGTTTGACAGTGTGAAGATGTTCTTGAGATTCCGGTATGCTTTGTGTGTTCTTAAGCAGAATCGAGTTGCATGAGACAATTATCTAAAATGTATATATTGATCTCACGTTCATTCCCACCAGCTTGTTCTTTATGTCATGCTTTTTCTACAAGCTTTTCACTACTTGTTTTTGGGCCGCACTACTCTTTTATCTTGGAGTGCATGTGTTGGGGCTGACAGGTTGCATGTATTATGCACCTCGTACTTGGTACTGTCCGATGATATGTCTAAAAAGAAACATTAATTATCTCAGTGCATTAAAGTCTTCAAATATTACCATTAGAGATTAAACTGAAAGACGAAAAAATATATTAGGAAACGATGTCACAGTATGTCATGGAAATGGTGTCTCCTTCACACGGTGTCTAGATTGGTCACAGTGTCTCGTAGTTACCGTGTCTCACGGTCATGGTGTCTTATGGTCACGATGTCTAATGGTCATGGTGTCTCATGGTCACGGTTTCTGATGGTCATAGTGTTTGGATGTCACAGTCTCTTGTTCACGGTGTTTGATGGTCACAATGTGAGAATGTCACGGTGTCTTGTTCACTGTGTCTGATAGTCACAGTGTCTAGATGTCACAATGTCTTGTTCACGGTGTTTGATGGTCATGGTGTCTGGATGTCATGGTGTCTTGTTCATGGTGTCTGATGGTCACAGTGTATGGATTTCATGGTGTCTTGTTTAATTTTCCAGAAAGACATAACCAATGGTAGAATCATAGTGTCTTGGAATTTTCAACATAACAATATTTGGACTTAAGCAATGATGATCATAGAATGGATTAGACTTAATCTTTTGTCAAAGAAGGTATTATAAAAGTAAATCAAGTATAGTATAAAGTAATTAAAATGAATGTAGAGCAATTAAGATCTTGAATGGATCTTCTTAAATCATGAGAATAATTAAACAATAATTCAGGTGATTTGATATAATTTACAGCATTTAACCTTGTTGAATAGGATTTGTGATCATTAAAAAATGATTAGTACATGAGGTGTCCAACAATCTCCCCCTTTTTGATGATCAAAAATCATGTAGATTTAAAGTGTATATTTGATTCAACTATAGATATAGATATACATGGCTAACATATAGATATTTCCACCCGTTATGGGATTATAAAAAATAAGGAATAAGAGAAGTCATTAAAAGTGTACATTTCATTAAATAAAATAAAATCCAGTACAAACATAAAGAAGCAAAAAACAGAAACATCATTCCTATCAAGAAGGTGTAATCACTGTTCTTCTTCAGGATCTGGCCATCTCTTTTCCTTTAGAAACAGTAGTAGAATAAGAAGCCATAGGAGCAGAGGTTGAGGTAGAAGAAGGGAGTGAGGTGGTTGATAGAGAAGGTAAAAGAAGGCCTTCAAAGGCTGATGAAGCCAGAGTAGGAGTAGTAGAAGACCGAGGTAGTTGTTGATCAAAGATCACAGGCCTAATCTGACTCAGTGCCTGACTAATATACATGGAAGTGGAGGCTAGAGTAGAGGTGAAGGTAGGAAAGCCAGGTCTTAGAGGTGCAGCCATAGGAGCAACAATGGCTATACCATGTACATGAAGGCAAGGCCTCATAATCCTAGTGAAATCCGCAATGATCTCTCTACCATACTACATGGCTTTCTCAAAATCATCCTTGTTCTCCATAAACGTGTCTAGAAACCGAGTGAACTCTGTGAGCTTTTGGACTTGAGTCTTGAAAGCTTAATTAACAGGTGGAATCCACAGATTTTCTACAAGATACTGGAAATGATTATTCATGTCAGTCTTGGAGAAGATTATTTTGAAGTATAAATCCAATTTCTTAGCAATCTCTTACTGAGCATCATTAACAATTTTAGAATGGATTTGTACTAGATCAAGAACTCTGTCACTATTCTTGATAACTTCTTGGAGAGAATCTTTATTAAATCCACTAAGCATAGTCTGAATCTCTTATTTGACCACTGTTCTGAGAAGATCACTATCTAAAGTGGGTTGAGAGGATTTACCAGAGGCTTTAGAAGCATTGAAAGTGGTGGTGAGAGATTTCAGTTGATTTAGAACTTTCTGAAGACACCCCGTATACTCATCAGTGAGTTTTTTAGATTAACCACAAGCTCTTTCATTTCCATCACAAGCGGTTTGTTCCTTTAAGTGACATTTTCTGCTAAGGAAGCTAAATGCGGTTGAATCTGAGACACAACATCCTGTGGGATTTGAGGAACAACATGTTCTATAGGATAAGATGAAAGCCCTGATCTCGAATGCATCTCTTTATGAATTTCTTCAATCATACCTCTTAGGGTCTTCACTTCATCACTAAGAAGTCTGTTCTCAACTCTTACTTCCTAAATCTCATGAATCGTTTTGGGTTGTATTTTCCAAATAACTTTCTCCAACAATAATGAGGAATCTTTCTCACTTAGATGTGTCATAAGAGCAGGTTGGGAATTCATAAATTTTTCAACACTAGACAAAAGGGTAGCACCAAATTCCTTTAGATCATACTTACTCAAAAGGATGGTTATTCTAGTGAAGGTTCAGAAATAGGGACAGATATGGTTTTAGGTTCCTTTGTAGGGGTGATATTAGAGACCAATTTCAACAGGAATAAAGAGTAAAGGTCAAGTACTTTTGCTAAGACTTAATGAGGGTCATCTACATCATAGAAACTAGGGAACTTATATTGAGTGGATATAGGGCTCGAATCAACCAGATTTGGTACTTTTATAGATTCTAGATTTGGGGGTTGCTCCCCCACAACAGTTGCATCCATATCAGGATTGAGAGTACTAGGATATTGATCCATTTTCACAAATTTATCTTGTAGTTCTTCACCCATTTCCTTCCTATCCAGTGGAAAATCCATCTCCAACCTTTCCACAGCTAAAGGAATGACTTCAGGAACAAATTGTTCCACTGGGAGTTCCTCAAGGTTAGCCTCTTGCATAACAGGTATATCTTCCACTATAGGTTCTTCCATGAAATTATTTTCAGTTTTTTTAGAAATAGATTCGGTTTCAACCTCAGGTTGATCTTCCAGATTAACAACATCTTTAGGAGCAGGGACCTATTCTTCAAGAACTTCATGAAGAACATGTGTACTATCTTCCTCAACAGAAACAGTTTCCCTGGGAGGCACAACAACCTCTTCTTCTTCTTCAGAAGAGTATTAAACAACATCATCTATTTCCAAACCAGGATCAGAAATATCTCTTGGTCTTGATGGATGTTCCATAGGATACATGTGTTGAATGATATACTCGAAAAGGTTGATCTTAAGCCCATTTTTCAAAAGGTGGATCAGAAACACATCCTGATATTTCAAAACATAAAAATCACCTTTTCTTGGGCTAACCAGATTCTGAATAAACTTAAACAAAAGCCTTGATTATCTGTCTAATTCAGAAGAAATGGCTCTTATCTTGGTGCCATTATCATTCAAGCTTTTCAGAGCATCTTCTAATACAAATAATTCACTAGAGGGTGGAGGTCCTCTCTAATTGTCCTTACAGATGACTTAATGAGGCATCCTAAGGCATTAATCCCATAAACTCGATGATAATGAGCATTTCTGCACATTGATCCAGCTTCTCACAACATATCCATATTCAGACTCAAAGAAGAACTGAACATATTGATAAAACTGAGCCACTAACTTAGGATAGGTAGGTCTATCTTTCTTTGAAAACCACTCTTGCAAGCCTTGCTATTTTAAAACTTTTAGAACTAAAGACTTACTTGACAGAAGCTATTTGGGGAAAACCTCTTTCTCAGTTATGACAACTTGGTTTACCATATTTGGGTTTAGAGGACCATAGGGTGCTAGATTAGGTGAAATTTTATTCTTCTTTTCACTATGTTTCTCAGGAGTCGACGATGAAGGGCAATTCATCCTGGGCATCCATTGAAGATTTGAGAGAGAGAGAAGGGTTGTAGGTTTGAAGAGAGGTTATGAATGAGTGAATAAAAGAAATCTCGCATGAATTACAAATGATACTTCCTTAATTTTATCATTTAGGAATACCAAAATTCGCAAAAGTAAATGTGCGGGAAAACAAAAAAGTGAAAATGATAATTACCACGATATGCTTTTTAATTCAAATATAAAAATCATAAAGAATCTTTATGATGAGATCATATCGGGTCTTTACAGTGGGATAGAGAATGAATCTTATAGTGAGATAGTGACTGAGCATTACAGTGAGACAATAAACATGAACTTTACGGTGAGACAGTAACTGAGCATTACAGTGAGACAATAAACATGAACTTTATGGTGAGACAGTAACTGTCAGATAGTAGTCATGAAGCACCAACTGTGAGACTGTAATAATGAAACAATAAGACATTTACTTAATATTTATCATTCCTAATTCATGTATGATTTAGTCTATTCTTTCAGAATTTACTGATTTGGTAAATATATCAGCAAGATGATACTCAATACCAATGAATTCCAAAGTGATATCACATTTTTGATAACAATATCCCAAAAAGTGATGTCTTACATCAATATGATTTGTCCTAGAATGTGAAATATGATTTTTCAAGATGTTAATAGCACTTGTGTTGTCACAATTTATAGGTACATGCCTGAATTGATGTACATAATCTAGTAATGTATGTTTCATCCAAAAAATTTGTGCACAACAACTGCCAGTAGCTATGTATTCAGCCTCTACAGAAGACAATGCAACAAAGTTTTGTTTCTTACTACACCATGATACTAGTGACTTTCCTAAAAAGTGACATGTTCCATAGGTTCTTTTTCTATCTAACTTATAGTCATCGAAGTCAGCATCAGAATAACTAACTAATTCAAATTATTGTCCTCTATGATAGAACAGTCTTAAATTGGGTGTATACTTGAGATATTTGAAAATTCTATTTACATCATTTAAAGGAGATTCTTTATGATTTGCTTGAAAACAAGCACACATACACTCACTAAACATAATTTCAAGTCGACTAGCAGTCAAGTAGAGTAAAATTCCAATCATTCATCTATAAGTGGTTTGATAAATAGATTTTACATCTTCATGAAGATCTAACTTACAAGTGGTACTCATGTGAGTGTTACTACTTTTAGTGATATCCATTCCAAAATGTTTTAGAATATATTTAGTATATTTAGTTTGAGTTAAAGTAATTCCATCATTATTTTGAAATATTTGAAATCCAAGAAAGAATTTTAGTTCACCCATTAAACTCATTTCAAATTTGTTTTGCATCATTTTAGAAAAATCAACACATAAAGAATTTTTTGAAGATCCAAAAATAATGTCATCTACATAGATTTGAACAACTAAAACATCATTATAATTTTGTTTTATAAAAAGGGTAGGATCATCTATTACTTTTGTAAAACCTTTGGAAATAAGAAAATTACTTAATATATCATACCAGGCTCTTGGATCTTGTTTTAAACCATTTAAAGATTTTTATAATTTAAAAATATGACTTGGAAAATGGGTGTTTTTAAAACAAGGAGGTTTTTCAACAAAAACAACCTCATCTATATACCCATTTCATAATGCACTCTTAACATCCATTTGATATAGTTTTAAATTCAGATGTGGAGCATAAGCAAGAAGGATTCTGATGGCTTCAAGTCTAGCTACTGGTGCAAAAGTCTCCTCATATTAAATTCTTTCTTCTTGACTATATCATTGTGTAACCAGTAAAGACCAAAAGCTTGATGTACATGGACATTACATTACTTTTTCAGAATAATTAATACATAATAAAAAACAAACACTCAAGGACCGTAATAGTTTAGTGTCTTTGGAAACATGGAATATAAACTTCTAATCATGTTGAAAGATCTTCAACATCTCCCATAACGATATTACCCTTTTTGTTTCCTTACCAAAAACCATTCTTTTAATCCTGGGCGGAAAAACATAAAAAGGGTGAGCTCAAATTCTTAGTAAGGGTAAGCATGGAAAAAATAAAACAAACCATATACATTTGAATATAAAAACATGAACATAATTTTTAAACATCGAAATCTTGAGCAATGACATAAAACAAGGCAGTACGTAAGGCATAAATCATAATGGGACATAAATCATGATAAAATAGCTTAGAAATAAAACTTGTAATTGTGGAAAAACATTAAGCACATGATATGATTTCCATAGTTGCCAAGGCAATGCTTCCAAGACCATCTTTGTGGACAAAGTCCCTTACTGAACCGGGTTTACTTGTCGTTCCAGCCCTGTATTACTGAATCAGATTTACTTTTCGTTTTAGTCATGTTTATCTCATGAGATATAAATATTTACCCAATGCATTGGAGGGAGATATAGGTCCCACCCATCTCATAATGAAATCATTCTTACTTGTGCAACAACATAAACATAAACCATTCATCATAACCCAAAGAATAAAAATGGGTTTCATAAACATCATCCCATCATAACATAATCCATATAAAAAAATGGATATCATTTCATCATAATAAAAGTAGAACCATGTAAATCATATATAAATTATACTTGAAACATACACATATGAAATAATGTCATCTTAGATGGAAAATGGTTTTGATAAAACACATGAAATGAAGTCTTGATGAAAATATCATTTCTTCTTCAAAATCATTTTCTTTTCACAAAATTCCATGGAATTTTAAATGAAAAGAATTTTATTGAAAATAGTAAATAAATATTATAGAGAAAGCTTCATGAAAATAAGGTGTTATAAAACTGTAAAAATCCTTTCATGCCGTATAAGTTAAAAAATAACATTCTCCTCGTACTTTGGTCAAAAAAGTCAAAAAGTGCCTCATATGGTAAAAAAAGAAAGATTCCTTACATACCATGTAGTAAAAGTAAAAAATGGTTAAAAAGGACTTTAAACATAAATTAAAGAATTTTTATAAAATAGGGACATGGATGATAAATATAACCCTAGTAAATACTCACAAATAAACAATCTCGGATAAGAATGTGATTGGAATAATTATCCCTGACCTTAGATCCGATATGCTTCGTACGTATCTGAACCTCCTGTATAATGATTTAAATAATGTCATTGACTTATTACAGAATCATATTCATTGTTATGATATCATATATGGTTCACTTATGACTTTATATTACCCGTTTTGTTTTAAATTCCATGCTAAAGAGCGTTTTTGGTAAAATCGTTTCATTTGTCGTCCGTGTTTTGACTTGTAATAATTAATATGATTACTTAGATCATTATTAATTAATTCCAGAATATAAAACATGATTTATATATAATATATATTCATAATATACATATATATAATAGATCTATAAATGGAATGCAATACACCGTTCATGGAGACGGTAGGTCGTACGTACACATGAACACTGTTTTCGTTTCCTTATTGAATTGAATGAAATTAGGTAGATGACATAGATATATATATATACAAAAATCCAGTAGAATTATTATGTCATATATTTCATGATTACTTATTATATATACTTTATAATCATTCTTGAATTATTAACATGGAAAATGAATCTCATCGCGTCGTGGAGACGGTAATCCGTACGTACGCACGAGCGATGATATCGTTCCCATATTTATTGAATGGAATTGGATTGAAAGATATAATATTTTATAATCAGTATGATGTTATAATAATAATATGTAGTTATTCTTTACACCATTATACCCATCCAAGTAAGGTGGTGGTGGAAAAATAGATTACACCACAGCGTGGAGACAGTATTCCGTACGTACGCACGCGCGGTGATTTCGTTTTCCTTAGGATGGATAGAAGGTGAAATGGGGTTGTTTCATATTTATAATAACATATCAGTATATAAGTGATACTGATGTTATAAATTCATAATTAAACAACTAAATAAGAATAAGTCTAAGAAGAAATAAATTTGAAAGAATCGGCAACGGATATTACCTCTTCTTCAACACGCCACTTTGAATCCTCCTCTTAGGGCACTATGATTGGTCTTTGAAGAATACCAAGACCTATAGAATATTTATAGGAAATTTGATAAGAGATATGGTCAGGGTTTGTTAGAGCTTGAAGGCTCCAAGTTGTGTAAAGATGAGAGGGAGGAGGTGCCCTTTTATAAGGGAGGAGAGGGGCACCTTTGGAATTATAAGAAATATTAATTTTTAATAAATTCCAACCCCACATAAAAACCTCCAAAATGACTCAAATCCGAATATTAGATGAGTTATAGTTTTAATATAATCAACCAATCAAATTTATACATGTTTTAATCTTATTTGAAACCTTATCATTTTGATTTATCATTATTTAATCTCTTTAATTTTATTTGTGGTAATATAATTCTAAATTTTAAATGGTTATAAATAATCACTTATGTGTTGTTAATTTTACATAATTGGATACTTTATAAAATTTTATACTATATAAATTTCAATTTATAATTTTTAAATATTTTTGTGATTTTTAATCAATTTAATAATATGTTATTTTTATAAAATAACAATAGTGTCAATTTTGACACTATTAATTTATTTGAATTTAAATAAAATCTACACAGAGGATATATTCTAAATAAAATATTTAATAGGTTAGTAACATGTCATATTCATCTATGAAATTAGTTGATCACATTAAATAGTTCATATAATATTTATTTTACTATTTCTAAAACTATTTATTTGATACTTCTCTTAATAAAATAATTTCTACAACTTTTTTGTATAATTATTAAATATACTTATTTGTTGCATAAAAATTAAAAATAAAATAATAAGATTAAGATAAATCTTATATATTTCATAATAATAAATGTAGTCAGATTTATATTCTAAAACACACATCATTTAAAATGTTATATTTATTAAATTATGAAGGTGAAAACTTTGACATCATTTGAAATAAAATAATATAAGTGTCATAATCACTTTTATAAGACTCCAAAAGGTCATATATTAGGTCATTGTATGATTATGGTGTATTTATACACTTCCAATAAGTTTTTTTTCAGGTTTTTGAGCCTTTTAATGGGTATTATTATTTCAATAAAAACTATATTACTTATTTTTCACTGAATAAATAATTTATGCATCATTAATGTATAAGCTATTCAGGTAATTAAATATATCTTAAAAATTATAACAAAATTAACATGATAAATAAAAACAATTTATCTTTCAAATTATTATTTATAACTGAATTTATATTATTTATAAACTTATATTAAAAATACTTTAATTATTAAAGTTGAGTGAGACATATTTCACTTTCCATTAAATAAAATAAACTAAAGGTCTTAATCACCTTCAAGTGGATTCCAATGGATTTCATTTCGACACAAATAAGCCTTAGGATGAAATATAAGAATCCAATTATATTAAGACAAGTGTTGGGGTAATTTTATAATATTATATTTACCCTTAATTAACGGATTTACCTTTTACCATGGTAAATAAAATTTACCGTAGTTACTATTCATAATGCCCAAAAATAAAAAGTAGTCTATTAAAATAATTTGGACCCACTGGTTCCAAATATGGAATCAATTTTTCAAAATTAAATACACAAAAGTTGCAGAAATTAATTTAAAATTAATCCCGTTTTTAAGAAAATGAGTTTTAAAAGTTAAAACATTGCAAAAGATTGAAATGATTTTACCTATGAATTCAATGTAAAATCAATGATAATGATATAAATTATATTAAATGGTAAAAATATATTCTATTTACACTTTAAAACCATTAAATATTATAATTTAACCATATAAATTATTACGATGAAAAAAGTTGTTTTTAATTAAAATATAGTATGATTTTACTATTCATTAAAATATGAAAGTTATCAGAAAAATATCAAAACATTTTTCAATGTAAATTTTTATATCCTGATTCAAAAAAAGAATTTTATTTTGTAAAATTTAACTTATAAACTTGTCAAAAATTATATTTAAAATGGGTGCACCAACAAAAGGCGGAAAAACTGTATTTTTTGAAAAATACTTATTTTACCCGAAAAAGTTATTTTGTTCTAATACCATGTTCTATAAAATATGTAAGATGAATTATAATGCCATAAAATTCAAAATGTATTTACTACTATTCATAATGGCTAGTTTATAATAATATTATAACCATATATCGTTGTTTAGTGAAACCGGGTATTGCGTACAACACACGCTATCGAGGAAGGTTGCGATTGCGTGTAATGCAAGCCAAGTCAGGATTATGTGTAGTGTAAGACTCCTTTGTTGTTCCGTATAACAAATTGCAACCATATTTCATTTATACATTGAATATATATATATATATACACTCAATGTTGCGTAGAATAACAACTATCAAACAAACTTGAAATTGGGTGTAACACGATCCAAGATTAGTGTTGCGTATACTGCAAGCTAATATGGTATTGCGTATAGCGCAAGATAATATTGGTGTAGCATTCAACAGAAGATATGAAAGAATATGTCTTATAAAATCTCGAGTGGTAGAGAACATGGCTATGAAAAATCCAACAATCACAAAGCCATAAATTTGTGATGTTCTAAGGTAACATCTAATTCATCATATATGAGGGAACTAAGACAACATTTTTGGTTTTCAAGATCATTTCCCTAAAGTTAATTAATTAAAAGAAATACTTACATGATTTTTGGTACAATCTCACTGTTTTTCGTGCCTTGAACAATTTCAATTTCATATCTTAAAGAAATGAATTTGAATTTGTTATTTGTTAAGTGTGAGAAGATCGTGCGATAGAATGATAGTTCATTCATCTGTCTCAAACAAAAGGTTAGAAAAATTTATCAAATTTACATATGTCCATCTATGGTGAGTTTAATTGTATATGATTCCAAAAATGAACTTATACTTCATCTATCATACCGCTTAATAAAATAAAACTACTTTTCACTAACCCGAGACTTCCTGTAGTCCAGTGGTAGGCAATAAAGGCCTGTCACACTTCGGTTGTGGGTTCGATTCACGCAACCTTGTCTGATGCGACGAGTTTTCACCCGTTTTGCAGGTTGTCCCTTTTCTTAAAACTATACTATTATAACATTCTAGAAAAAGTCCTGGACTTAATAAATACTATCTTATGTCTACTTAATCCATTCCAACCTTAAGACTTCTTTCTAAACTCATAGTATAAAGAATATGATTACTATAAAGGTATTATAACAAGCATGTGAATACCTTTATTTATCCTAGATATATCTTTTTAATCGTATGTGAATACCTTAGAAATGTATTCTCTTAAAACATGAATTACCATAGAACCATATGCTGTCAAAAGTTAACTCCTTCCACATCCCAAAATTCCAATATACTCAAACCATGATATAACTTTGTCCTTATATCAGTCATGGGCTCATTAATACTATCATACATATTATTTTCTTCTTATCCCTTCATTATGTGCATATCAACTACTTTCTAAAAATATATCAATCACTTTTCATGGTTATCGGTACCATAAAATGTTTGAAAACCAGTACATAGATATTCCAAAATTCCACAATACTATAAATGAGATTCCATGATACTATTTTGAAATCCCATTACATAAACACTTAATCATTCCACAACATCAATTTCATATTCAACATCACAAATAATGATCGCATGTGACTTCCCTTTGTCCTTTGCCTTAATAGGTGTCTCACGTCGATCGTCATTAATCCTTGTATTAGGGCATTGATTAGCATAATGCCCCATTTCCTTGCACTTGAAGCATTGAAGTGTTGGTGGATCGTTCTCTGAAGTCTTTTCTCTATTCATTTCATTTGAAACCTTTTCCCCATTAAGTCGGCACTCAACTGCTCGATGACCTTCTTTTCCACACTTGAAACATTATCTAGTACCTTTTAGACAATCTCCACCATGCTTCTTTCAACACTTTGAGCATAAAGAAACATTCACCTTCTTTTCACCATTGTTCTGAGATTTTTCCTTGAACTCCATCTTTCATTTCTTGTCAAAACCATGAGATGGATGCATAACACCAACTTCCAGTTCTACCTTGAGAGCACAACACACAATTTCTTCATAGCTGCTGACATCTCTTATCACTAATTACCTTCGAAGACTTGGTTTTAAGCCACTAAATAATCGATCAACTTTTCTTTCATGTTGAATGATAAATCCAGATGCATACCTTGGAAGCCTTGTTAAATTTGCCTCATATATACCAACAGATTCATCATCATTTTGCTTAAGTTCAAGAAACTCCTTCTCCATATTTGTTCGAAGAATACAAGGGAAGTACTTATTGAAAAATAAGTTCTTGAACTCTTCCCATTCCATGAAATCAATTTCATCTCTTTACCTCGTATTCTTGATAAGATTCTACCATTGATCAGCATCACCTTCCAAACGATATACTGCTTAGATGAATTTATCATGCTTAGAACATTTTAGAACTGAAAATATCTTTTCAGTGGTACTGATCCATTGTTCAGCCACTAATGGATCAGAAGACCCACAGAATGAAGGTAGACGCTGCCTCATGAAGGATTCAACAGAATGTTGCTCCTTTCTCTGCTCATTTGGAAGTCCAGAATGATTCATAGCTTGTCTAAGTATAGAAATAAGATTGTGCACTCCATCTACCATAACATTGGTTTGTTCAGGAGAACAATCATTGCATCGTCCATTAAATTGATCAACACAGTTCCTTCAGGTTTAAACCATCGTCTAAAACCCAAAAAGAGTATCATGAGGCAAACATCATGATAGGGACAACAACATAATAAAGGGGGAGTACCTTCCATATCTAACATCCTAGTATTAATTCTAATATTGTTACCATAACTCTAGGACTATAACCTATACTTATACTTAACCTTAGGGACATCCCTAGACATACCTTAGAAATATATCTAGGGATCTCACTAAAGTTCTCGCATCCTAGTTTCCAAAGGTTGACTAAATATTTCCTCTGATACCAACTGTAAAGACCCAAAGCTTGACGTACATGGACATTACATTACTTTTTCGGAATACTTAATACATAACAAAAACCAACACTCAAGGACCGAAATAGTTTAGTATCTTTGGAAACTTGGAATATAAACTTCTAATCATATTGAAATATCTTTAACATCTCCCATAACGATCTTCCCTTTTTTGTTTCCTTACCTAAAACATTTCTTTTAATCCTGGGGGGAAAAATATAAAAAGGGAGAGCTCAAATGCTCAGTAAGGGTAAGCATGGAGAAAATAAAACAAACCATATAAATTTGAGCATAAAAACATGAACATAATTTTTAAACATCAAAATCTTGAGCAACGACATAAAAAAAGGTAGTACGTAAGGCATAGATCATAATGGAACATAAATCATGATAAAATATCTTGGAAATAAAACTTGTAATTGTGGAAAAACATTAAGAAGATGATATGATTTCCATAGTAGCCAAGGCATTGCTGCCAAGACCATCTTAGTGGACAAAGTTCCTTACTGAACGAGGTTTACTTGCCGTTCTAGCCCTGTATTACTAAACCAGGTTTACTTCCCATTTCATCCATGTCTATCTTATGAGATATAAATCTTTACCCAATGCATTGGAGGGAGATATAGGTCCCAACCATCTCATAATGAAATCATTCTTACTTGTGCCATAACATAAACATAACACTACTGAAAAAATGACCTATACCCACGGTTCAAAACCGTGGGTATAGCCCCCAAAACCGTGGGTATAGCTTATACCCACGGTTTTGGGAACCATGGGCTGGAGAGGCATCGGTATAGGGGTCTCAGCCTATACCCACGATTTTGGAGAACTGTGGGTATAGGTGAGTCAAATGTGGCACACCACGCGTTCCACCGTGGCACACAACATACCCCACGGTTTGAAAACCGTGGATTATTGAAATTCAAAAAATATGCAGCCAGCAGGTTTTGAAACCGCACCTCCCACTGCGGGTCGCGCCTATGCCACACCACCGCACCAACCAAGCTGCAGTTTTTATTTATTATATATTGATATATCTGATCATATATATTAATATAATCAAAGTCGCATATTCCAAAAAACACTTCCACCGGGTTTCGAACTCGCACTGCCGGCTGCGCTACGCGCCCGCACCCCAGGATGGACCAACCAATCTGTGATTTTAAACTGTTATAAAAACATATATCTTCTTATATATATATATATTAATATAAGGGCTATTTAAATTAAAATTCGCGGGCAAGGGGAATCGAACTGCGGTCTCACAGTGCAACTCATCGCCTCTACTCACTGAGGAACCAACCGAGCTAAATTTTTTAATTTATATATAGACATTCAGCTGCATATATATATTAATATTATCCGTGAAAAAATGTATTCCCACAAAATTTTTTCATTGTCCCACGTAATTTTTCCCCCGCCTTATGGCGGGAAAGCTATACCCGTGGTTCTTTAAAACCGTGGGTATTGGTCTTCAAAAAAAATACCCCTATACCCACGGTTTTGAACAACCGTGGGTATAGGTCATCTGAAAAAAATCTATGCCCACGGTTTGGACAAAACTGTGGGTATTGGTCTTTGAAATTAAACTATACCCACGGTTTTGACAAAATCGTGGGTATAGGTCCCCATATTGTCCCTATACCCACGGTTTTCAAGAACTGTGGGTATAGGCATGTTTTCCAGTAGTGTAAACCATTCATCATAACCCAAAGAATAAAAATGGTTTTCATAAACATCATCCCATCATAACATAATCCATATTAAAAAATGGATATCATTTCATCATAATAAAAGTGGAACCATGTAAATCATAGAGACATTATACTTGAAACATACACATATGAAATAATGTCATCTTAGATGGAAAATGGTTTTGATAAAACACATGAAACGAATTCTTGAGGAAAATACCCTTTCTTCTTCAAAATCATTTTTTTTCACAAAATTCCATGGAATTTTAAAAGAAAAGGATTTTTTGAAAATATTCAATAAATATTATAGAGAAAGCTTCATGAAAACAAGGCTTTATAAAACTGTAAAAATCCTTTCATGCCGTATAAGTTAAAAAATAACATTCTCCTCGTACTTTTGTTGGAAAAGTCAAAACGTGTCTCGTATGGTAAAAAAAGAAAGATTCCTTACATACCATGTAATAAAATTCAAAAATGGGTAAAAATGACTTTAAACATACATGAAACCATTTTTATAAAATAGGGACATGGATGATAAATATAATCCCTGTAAATACTTACAAATAAACAATCTTGGATAAGAATGAGATTGGAATAATTATCCCTTACATTAGGTCTGATATGCTTTGTACATATCTAAACCTCCTGTATAATGATTTAAATAATGTCATTGACTTATTACAGAATCATATTCATTGTTATGATATCATATATGGCTCACTTATGACTTTATATTACCCGTTCTTTTGTAAATTCCATGTTAAAGAGTGTTTTGGGTAAAATCGTTTCATTTGTCGTCCGTGTTTTGACTTGTAATTATTCATATGATTACTTAGATCATGATTAATTAATTATAGAATATAAAACATGATTTATATATAATATATATTCAGAATATACATATATATAATAGATCGATAAATGGAATGAAATACATCGTTCATGGAGATGGTAGGCCGTACATACGCATGAACACTGTTTTTGTTTCTTTATTGAATTAAATGGAATTAGGTAGATGAAATACATATATATATACATAAATACAGTAGCATTATTATGTCATATATTTCATGATTACTTATTATATATACTTTATAATCATTCTTGAATTATTAACATGGAAAATGAATCTCATCGCGTCGTGGAGACGGTAATCCGTACGTACGCACGAGCGATGATATCGTTCCCATATTTATTGAATGGAATTGGAGTGAATGATATAATATCTTAGAATCAGTATGATTTTATAATAATCATATGTAGTTATTATTTACATCATTATACCCATCCAAGTAAGGTGGTTGTGGAAAAACAGATTACACCACGACGTGGAGACGGTATTCCGTACGTAAGCACGCGCGGTGATTTCATTTTGCTTAGGATGGATAGAAGGTGAAATGGAGTTGTTTCATATTTGTAATAACATATCAGTATATGAGTGATACTGATGTTATAAATTCATAATGAAACAACTAAATAAGAATAAGTAGAAGAAGAAATAAATTTGAAAGAATCGGTAACAAATATTAACTCTTCTTCGACACGCCTCTTTGAAACCTCCTCTTAGGGCACTAATATTGGTCTTTGAAAAAGACAAGGACCTCTATAATATTTCTAGTAAAGTTTAGAAGGGATATGGGCTGGGGTTGTCTGAGCTTGAAGGTTCAAAGTTTTGTAAAGATGAGAGGGAGGAGGTGCCCTTTTATAAGGGAGGAGAGGGGCACCTTTGGAATTATAAGAAATATTAATTTATAATAAATTTAAACCCCACATAAAAACCTCCAAAATGACTCAAATCCAAATATTAGATGAGATATAGTTTTAATATCATAAACCAATTAAATTTAGACATGTTTTGATCTTATTTTAAACCTTATCATTTTGATTTATCCTTATTTAATCTCTTTAATTTTATTTGCGGTAATATAATTCTAAATTTTAAATTGTTATAAATAATCACTTATGTTTTGTTAATTTTCCATAATTATATAATTAATGAAATTTTAGACTATATAAATTTCAATTTATAATTTTTAAATATTTATTTTATTGTTAAACAATTTAATAAAATGTTATTTTTATTAAATAACAATAGTGTCAATTTTGACACTATTAATTTATTTGAATTTAAATAAAATCCAAACAGAGGATATATTCGATATAAAATATTTAATAGGTTCCTAACATGTCATATTAATCTATAAAATTAGTGTATCAAATTAAATAGTTCATATAATATTTATTTTACTATTTGTAGAACCATTTATTTGATACTTCTCTTAATAAAATAATCTCTACAACATTTTGTATAATTATTAAATATACTTATTTTTTGCATAAAAAATAAAAATAAAAAACTATGATGAATATAAATCTTATAGATTTTATAATAATACTTTTATTTGGATTTATATTCTAAAAAAACCAACTTTTAAAATGTTATATTTATTAAATTATGAAGGTGACAACTTTGACATCATTTAAAATAAAATAATATAAGTGTCATAATCACTTTTATAAGACTCACAAAAGTCATATATTCGGTCATTGTATGATTATGGTGTATATATACACTACCAATAAGTTTTGGTCAGGTTTGTGATCCTTTTAACGGGTATTATTATTTCAATAATAACTATATTACTTATTTTTCACTAAATAAATAATTTCCGCATCATTAATGTATAGGCTATTAAGGTAATTAAATATCTTTTAAAAATTATAAATAAATTAACATGATAAATAAAAACATTTTATCTTTAAAATGAGTCTTTAAAACCGAATTTATATTCTGTATAAACTTATATTAAAAATACTTTAATTATTAAAGTTGAGTGAGACATATTTCACTTTCCTTTAAATAAAATAAACTAAAGGTCTTAATCACCTCCAAGTGGGTTCCAATGGATTCCATTTCAACCCAAATATTCCTTAGGATGAAATATAAGCATCCAATTATATTAAGACAAGTGTTAGGGTAATTTTATAATATTATATTTACCCTTAATTACCAGATTTACCTTTTACTATGGTAAATAAAATTTACCGTAGTTACTATTCATAATTCCCAAAAATAAAAATTAGTCTATTAAGATAATTTGGACCCACTGATTCAAAATATTGAATCCATTTTTATAAATTCAATTCACAAAAGTTGCAGAAATTAATTTAAAATTAATCCTGTTATTAAGAAAACGAGTTTTAAAAGTTAAAACATTGCAAAAGATTGAAGTGATTTTACCTATGAATTCAATGTAAAATCAATGATAATGGCATAAATTATATTAGATGGTAAAAATATATTCTATTTATACTTTAAAACCATTCAATATTATAATTTAACCATATAAATTATTACGATGAAAAAAGTTGTTTTTAATTAAAATATATCGTGTTTTTACTATTCATTAAAATATGAAAGTTATCAGAAAAATATAAAAACTTTATTCAATATAAATTTTTATATCCAGATTCAAAAGAAGAAGTTTATTTTGTAAAATTTAACTCATAAAATCGTCAAAAATTATATTTAAAATGGGTGCACCATCAAAAGGTGGAAAAACTGTATTTTTAGAAAAATACTTATTTTACCCGAAAAATGTATTTTGTTCGCATACCATTTTCTATAAAATATGTAAGATGAATTATAATGACATAAAATTAAAAATGTATTTACTAATATTCATAACGAGTAGTTTATAATAATATTATAACCATATATTGTTGTTTAGTGAAACCCGGTATTGCGTACAACACACGCTATCAAGGAAGGTTGCGATTGCGTGTAATGCAATCCAAGTTAGGATTTCATGTAGTGCATGACTCCTTTGTTGTTACGTATAAAAAAATCCAACCATATTTCATTTATACATTGAATATATATATATACACCCAATGTTGCGTAGAATAACAACTATCAAACAAACTTGAAATTGTGTGTAACACAATCCAAGATTAGTGTTGCATATACTGCAAGCTAATACAGTATTACGTATAGCGCAAGATAATCTTGGTGTAGCATTCAACAGAATATATGAAAGAATATATCTTATAAAATCTCGGGTTGTTACACAACCAATCTAGCATTGTTTCTAAATATATTACCAGCTTCATCTACCTTATTTCTAAACAACCATTTATTTACTATGGTGAATGTATCCTTAGGTGTTTCGACAAGTTTCCAAACTTTGTTTCTTTCAAATTGATTAAGTTTTTATTGCATATCCATCACCCAAAATTCATCATTGATAGCATCATTAATGTTTTTGGGTTCAAGTTGTGATAAGAAGACTTGATGTTCAACCTGATTTCTAAGAGAAGATCTAGTTTGTGTTCCTTTGTCTAGGTATCCTACAACAACATCTATGAGATGGTTCTTAAGAGTTCTAACAGCTCTAGTAAAGGAGGGACTAGTGATTTTAGGTTCATTTACAGGTTCAGGTTCTAAGGAATTTTTATAACAAGAATTTTTCACAGATTATTTCACAGAAGTGTTTGAGGATTTTGAATTGATGATCAGATTTGATAGACCACCCTCCAGGTTATATAGAATGGTTTTATGCATATGTGGATATGTTTCATCAAATTTGACATGGACAGATTCTTCCACACATTTAGTTCTTTTACTGAACACTCTATAGGCTTTACTATATATGGAATATCCTAAAAATACACCTTCATCACTTTTGGATGCAAATTTGTCAAGATTGTCCTTATTATTAAGGATATAGACTTTATAGCCAAAAAATTTGAAGTAGTTAACTATGGGTTTTCTATAGTTACATAACTCATAAGGATTCCTCTTAAGAATGGGTCTGATCAACACTCTATTGATTATATGGCATGCTGTATTGACAACATCAGCTCAAAAATAAATAGGTAGGTTATATTCACTAAGCATTGTTCTAATCATTGTTTTAGCTATCTCTTACTGGGTTCTATTTATTCTTTCTACAACTCCATTTTGTTGATGTGTTATAGGGGCAGAGAAATTGTGACTATAACCATTTTTGTGAGCAAAAGGATTCAAACTATTGATTTTTAAACTCACGGCCATGATCACTTCTTTAGGATTTGATTCTAGGTCCACTAATATTTTCCACGGGCTTGGAATATTTAGTAAAATAAGAGAAGACTTCACTTTTGTGAGCCAGAAAGAAGGTCCAAGTATATCTAGAAAATTAATCTAAAAGAACATAAAGATAATGCTTCCCATTTAAGCTATAAACTCTAGATGGTCCAAATAAATCCATGTGAACCAGTTCGAGAGGTTGAGAATTTGACACTTATTTCTTTGGTTTGAAGGAAATTTTATGTTGTTTTCCATTTTGACAGGGATTACACACTTTGTCATTTGGAAACTCAAGTTTGGGTAAGTATTTAACTAGGATTTTTCTAGTTAACTTTCCAAGGGAGTTAATATTATAGTGTCCTAATATCCTATGCCAGATCCAAGACTCTTTATGAAATACACTTTAACATGAATCATTTTGAGAAGCTAAGGAATCTAAGTTAACAGATTTAAAATTTTTATTTCTTAAAGCAGAAAACACTAATTCATCTTTAGAATTAAAGATATTGCAAGCATCATTTTGAAATCTAACATGAAATCCATCATCACATAATTGTGAGATACTAAGCAAATTATATTTTAATCCATCAACAAATAGTACTTTAGAAATTAAAACTGAGTTAGAGTTACCGATTTGGTCGAGACCAATTATCTTTCCTTTGGCATTGTTACCAAATGTGACATATAATCCTTCTATTTTTATTAGATTCTTGAAGCGTGAGTAGTCTCCTATCATGTGTCTTGAATATCCACTGTCCAAGTACCATACACTTTTACAGGAACTCTTTAAGCAACTTTCCTATGAAAAGATTAAGCAAAAACAGCTTTTGGTTCCCATACTTGTTTGGGTCCAGTAATATTAGTAATATGTGCTTTGGTAACCCATATTTTCCTCATAGGTTTCCTATAAGCATTAAGAATAGTATTTGAAAAATAAACTCTATTTGGTCTGGAAAAACTTGGAACAGTAGACAGTTTATCATAACTTGAATTAGATGATTTGTATCCCAATTTGGAAGTAGAACTGTATGTCCTAGATTAAGAAACCAACTTTGTTCTACCAAGGTTTCTTTTTCTAGGTTGATAATCAATGTCAGTGTTGTAATTAGGGGAAATTTGTTTTCCTAGCATTTGGGTAAGGCTTTTCTTCCCATTGGTAAACTTTTCAAGGTAATTATTCAATTGCTCATTAGACATTTTTAATTCATTGTTTTCTTTGAGCAGTTGATCATTTTTCTCTTTTTTAGTTGTGAGTTTAGATTTAACAGTCACATTGAGAGTATGTTGTTTCTTCAATGATTTATATTTTTCTTTTAGTTCATTCCATGTTTCTTCAATCATGTTACAATATTAAAACATTTATTCATTATTCATGTTCTTAGAGTCACTCTCATCTCTAGAATAGTATAAATCATGTATAGAGGAGTCTGGTGTTACCTCAGATATGTTTTTCATAAAACACATATTGGATTTATTTTCCTGTTCATAATGTGATGTTTCTGAGTCGCTTGAACTATCCTTAGAAGCACTCCAGGTTTCTTTCATTTCCTTTTTATACTTCTTATCCTTGTCCTCATATTTCTTTGTGTACTTGAGATTTGGATAGTCATCCTTGATGTGTCCTTTGTGATTACATTCATAGCAGAAAATTTCACTAGTCTTGTCACTTATTTTCCAGTCCTTCCTCCAATTTCCTTTTTGGTCATATTTTCCCTTGAAGTTAGGTTTTGTGAAAAATTTATTCTTCTTGTAAAATCTTTTGAATATTCTAGCTAGTTGATCCATGTCCTCATCACTATCAGGTGATGATTGTTCAATGGAGGAGCTTTCTATAGAAGCTTCCAGTTTCCCATTGTGTTTGTGTTTAGAGGTAGTGGTCTTGAATGCAACAAATTTCCTTTTTGGTTCATCCTCCTCCACCTTGTTGACTTTCAGTTCTTCTTCATACATAATCAGTTTTCCAATGAGTTCTTTTATAGGTAGATTGATGATGTCTCATGATTCTCTAATAGAGATAGAGGTTCCCCTCCATCTTTTGGGTTGACATTTAAGAATTCTCATTATTTGTTCTTTGGCAGTGACTTCTCTTCCAAGAGATATCATTATGTTGAAAATCTCATTGAGCCTAAGATACATGTCAGAAATAGGCTCACCAGGTTTTATTTTAAAGTTATCATATTTGATAGTATAACTATTGAGTCTCATTTCTTTTACACTAGATGTTCCTTAATGTGAAAAAATTAGGTATCCCAAATTTCATGGGAAATTTTACAAGCAGAGATTCTATTGAATTCCTCTTCTCCTAAGGAGCAGTATTAAGAATTCATAGATTTGCGATTGTTATTGTAGGTAATTTTGGTAGGTTCATCACATGTGATTCTATCAGTAGCTGGAATCTTATATTCATCTATAATGGAAGACCAAATTTCAAAACTCATACTCTCTAAATGCATTTTCATTTTAATTTTCCATTGAGCATAGGTGGTTTCATTAAAGAATGATGGTCTATTGGTTGCAGCACCTTACAATCTATTGTCTATAATAAAGTATTACTTTAAAAGAGCTTGAAATTTTGAATTAATAGAAATTTACATATCTTTAAAGTAGAACTAAAATCACAGTTGAATAAGATTAAACAAAGTCTTAATAAAAGAACCTCTGATACCAAATGTTGGTCGGGTAGATTACTCAAGAGGGGGAGGGGGGTGAATTGAGTAACTATAAAAATTTCTTTTAAAAAAGGTGTTCTTAAAAGTATTTCCCCTTCAAGTTAAATAAAGCACAATTAATCAAAGTAATATGGTTATAAAGGTTTGACTGTTTAAATAACTTCTTAGAAGATTGATTATTTCTCAGTAATAATAATAGTTATTAATATTACTTTTGAAATTATTTTACTCAAACAAAGAAATTATAACTTCTTTACATGATTAACTATGAAATTAAGTTTAGTGATTTATAGATTATATAATAGAAAAGTAAAACAGAGGAAAATAAAGTAAGAAGCAGAGAAAATTAGAAACAAGTGGTTCAGTCTCAAGCCAAGACCTAATCCAATCCACTTGGTGATCACTTTCCACCAAGAAGTTTATATAAATAAGCTTGATCCACACCCTAGATCGGGGTTAGACAACAGTACATAGGACTGTCCAGGTCACACAAGGACCTTTTCCATAGTTCTTCATGGGTAAAAACTACCAGGCCACATATGGACCTCTTCCACACTTATCCATGCGTATACATAAGAGTAAATGAGTGTTTGAGTAAGGATATATTTTATCGTTCAGTTTGATGCAGGAGATAGAGTGTGTTATTATACAGAAACACACACTGATCGAAAGTTAATAAAAAGATACACAACAGAGTAGAAATATTGAGATACGTTTAGAAGTTCTCTGAGTGTTAGTCTTTGCAGCTCTGGACTTCTGAGATGAAGCAGATGTAGAACTTCAGTCCTCTTCTAGAAAACAGAGTGTCGTAAGTCAGACAGATCCGAATTGTGTTCTTCATGATATTTGACAGTGCGAATATGTTCTCGAGATTCTAGTATGATTTGTGTGTTCTTCAATAGAATCGAGTTTCATGAGACAATTCTCTAAAATGCATATATTGTTCTCACATTCACACCCACCAACTTGTTTTTTGTTTCAGGATTTTTCTGCATTCTTTTCATTACTTGTTTCTAGGCCTCACTACTCTTTTATCTTGGAGTGCATGTGTTGGGGCCGACAGGTTGCATGTATTCTGCACCTCATACCTCATACCGTCTGATGATATGTCTATAATGAAATATTAATTATGTTAGTGCATTAAAGTATTCAAATATTACCATTAGAGATTAAACTGAAAGATGAAAAAATATATTAGGAAACAATGTCACAATATGTCATGGAAACAGTGTCTCCTTCACACGATGTCTAGATTGGTCATGGTTTCTTGTAGTCATAGTGTCTCACAGTCACAGTGTCTCACAGTCACAGTGTCTCATGGTCACAATGTCTAATGGTTACGGTGTCTCATGGTCATGATGTCTGATGCTCACAGTGTCTGGATGTCATGGTGTCTTGTTCACGATGTCTGATGGTCACAGTGTCTGGATGTCACAGTGTCTTGTTCACGGTGTTTGATGGTCACAGTGTCCGGATGTCACAGTGTCTTGTTCACGATGTCTGATGGTCACTGTGTCTGGATGTCACGGTGTCTTGTTCACAGTGTTTGATGGTCACAGTGTCTAGATGTCACAGTGTCTTGTTTACTTTTCCAGAAAGACATAACCAGTGGCAAACTCACTGTGTCTCACACTTTTCAACATAACTATATTTAGACTTAAGAAATGATGATCATAGAATGGATTAGACTTAATCATTTGTCAAAGAAGGTATTATAAAAGTAAATCATGGATAGTATAATTTAATTAAACTAAATGTATAGGAATTATGATCTTTAATGGCTCTTCTTAAAGCATGAGAATACTTTAAAAAATAATACACATGACTTGATATAATTTACAGGATTTAACCGGGTTGAACAAGATTTGTGATAATTAAAACATGATTAGTACATGAGGATTCCAACACTTCTAACTAAGAGTTTGAGTTCTCAATTGAACTTATTCCTATATCTTTGACTATATCAATGATACCTTACAGAATGGCCACTGTAGATCGGGAAGAGATGAAGAAGTAGTTACGAGAGAATTTGGAGAAGGGTTTTATACGCCTGAGTTCTTCACCATGGGGTGTGCCAGTCCTCTTCATCAAGAAGAAGGATGGATCAATGACCCTATGCATTTATTATCATGAGCTTAATAAAATAATGATAAATAACAAACATCCCTTGCCTTGGATAGATGACTTGTTCGATCAGCTTCATAGCTCCTGTTATTTCTCTAAGGTGTACCTTTGGTCAGGATACCACCAATGAAAGGTGAGGAAGGAAGATATTCCCAAGAATACCTTTCGAACAAGGTATGGACAATATGAGTTCATAGTGATACCTTTTGGACTCACTAATACTCCCTTAATTTTCATGGATTTAATGAATATATTCTTTAAATATTACCTCGAAAAATTTATGGTAGTCTTTATTAATGATATTTTGATATACTTCAAGAGAAAGGAGGAACATGAGGAGTATTTTAATTCTCTGTTAAAGACTTTTTGAAGTGATAAGATGTATGCGAAGTACAATAAATGTGAGTTCTGGATGGAGGAAGTATCATTCTTGGGATATTTTATCACCAGCAGAGGGATATCTGTGGAACCTTCCAAGATAAAGGAAATTAAAGAGTGGACTAGGCCAACATCTGTAATGGAGATCCAAAACTTTTTGGGTCTATCTGGGTATTATCGATGATTTGTGAAGAACTTCGCACAATTTTCGAACCCAATGACCAAGATGACATAAAACGGAGTAAATTTTGACTGGACTTTGGAATGTGAAGACTGTTTCAAGGAGTTGAAAAAGAGGCTTATCACTGCGCAAATACTCACTCTCCCAATAAGTGGAGAACTCTTTGTGGTGTACAGTGATTATTCAAATAAGGTCTTAGGTTGCGTGATGATGAAATATGATAAAGTGATATCCTACTCCTCAAGGCAGTTGAAAATACATGAGAAACAATATCCCACACATGATCTAGAATTGGAGGATGTGATCTTTACGTTAAAAACATAGCGGCATTATCTCGATGGGGAGAAGTGTGAGTTATATACTGACGACAGGAGTCTCAAATATATATTCACACAAAAAGAGCTTAATATGCACCGATGAAGATGGATAGAGATCACCAATGATTATGAATTCTAAATCCACTACTATCTCGATAAGGAGAACAAGGTGGAAGATACTTTAAGTAGAAAGGATCGTACATCTTTATCAATGATGAGAATTGAAAAAGTTCCAATATTCATAGATTTTATGAGGATGGAAATGGGAATCATTAAGTGAGGAAAATCATCAATCCTTTATCAAATGATTTATCAACCATCTCTCTTGGATAAAATAAAGGATGATCAAAGAAAAAATGTGGAAATTATTAAAAGGGTGGAAGCTATAAAAAATTGGAAATACTCAGAGTTAATGATTGATGAGGAAGGAGGTATAAGATTTGGATCACGATTATGTGTACCATCCGATCTAGAGGTAAAGAAGGTTCTTTCGGATGAGGCACATAGCTCAACCATATCTATCCACCCAGGGAGCACAAAGACATATCGAGATCACCAAGAAAACTTTTGGTGGGACAATATGAAAAGGGATATTGCTGAATATACATCAAACTGCCTGTAATGTTAGCAAGTGAAGGCTGAGAGGAAAAAGTCTAAGGGGATGATGCAAACACTACCCATACCAGCATGGAAGTGGGAGAACATTACCATTGACTTTTTCACTATACTTCCATGGATATATGGAGGAAAAAATGCTATATGGGTCGTTGTGGATCATCTTACAAAGACACCTCACTTTATCACAATTCGAGAGAACTTATCATTAGATCAACTTACACAGATTTACATTAAAGAAGTGGTAAGGATGCATGGAGTACCACTATCTATTAAATATGATCATGATTTGATATTCACCTCAAAGTTCTAAAAAAGTATCCAACATACTCTAAGAACTGAATTGAACTTCAGTGCGGCTTATCATCCTCAAACTGATGGCTAATCTAAGTGAGCTATTCAAACACTGGAAGATATGTTGAGAGCATGTTCTATGGACTTCAAAGGAGAATGGGACCAAAATCATCCCCTGGTTTAATTCCATTACATCAATAGTTTCTACTCAATCATCTGAATGGAACCATATAAAGCCCTTTATGGGAAAAGGTGTAGAACACCATCATGTTGGGATGAAGTCGGTGAGCTTAAGCTGGTAGGACCTAAAATGGTCGATGAAATGATAGATAAGGTTAAAACCATTCAACAACATATCAAGGTATCCCAAAGTAAATAGAAGAGTTATGCATATAATCTTCAATGATAACTTGAGTTTAAAGTTAGAGACATGGTATTTCTAAGCATGTCTCTATGGAAGAAGGTCATGAGGTTTGGGAAGGAAGGGAAGCTAAGTCCCAATTAAATCGGCCCCTTAGAGATTCTTGATCGTATCAGGGCTGTGGAATATCGACTGTCACTTCCACCTACCATGGACAATGAATATGATGTCTTTCATGTATCCCTATTAAGGAAGAACATACTAGACCCTTCACATGTACTCTCTTCAAAGGCAGTATAGTTGGAGGATGATTTTTCTTACGAGGAGCAGCCAATGAAGACCTTGGATCGTAGAGATAAAGTTCTACGTAACAAGACTACTCACCTGGTCAAGGTACTATAGAGGAACTATAAGTACAAAGAAGAAACATGGGAACTGGATGATGCAATGAAGGAAAAGTCCCCACACCTGTTTATGGCCTAAAATGTAAAACAAAATTTTGAGGATGAAATTTCATAAGGGGGAAGAATGTAATGACCTAATGTTGTATCAACAGAAATACCTTTCTTATAAGTGTGTCATATAATCACATGAAATAAAAATTTAATGTACTACTAAGTTCTATGAGACCTTTAAACATAATTTTGTCAGTTCTTTGATTTTAATTTCGAAAATTAGACATACACAATTACGATCAGTAAGTTATTTATAGTCCAATAAGAAAAATATAATTTTTGGTGAATAATAACCCACCCTTATGAATAGTAGAATACCCTTATGAATTATGATATACCTTAATGAATATTAACCTTACTTATTATTGTATATAAATAACATTCAAGTAAAATAATGATATACCCATATATTGGAATAAGAAAAATATATATTTTAATATAGTTATTTTTCAAGTAAATTGTGATTTTAATTATATATTAAATTAATCATATTTAGAAAATTATTTTTGAAAAATGGACTACATTTTTGGATTCTACAGGTAAAAAAATGGTTAGGGTGAATTTTTGATATTTTTCTAAAATACATGAATTTTTTATGAATAACAAAATCCGATAATTCACAATAAATGTTAAAACCTAAATTTTTTGCATCATGATTGAGTCATGGATGACGTAAATGGTCATTGGTTTGAACTAGAATTAACATATTACTATTTTTGGTCACAAGAATCATCACTACTTATTTTCTTATGTAAAATAATAATCTAATGATTATAATATTATGAAAACCCTACTCTCCTCCACTATAAATACCACCCATCCTTACTTCTTCTCTTTACTCCTGCCAATCCTTGTGCCTTCCCTAAATTCTGCCATAATATCTCCTCAATATCCCTCCCCCAACGTCCTAGAGCTTATGGTCTCATCAAAAGACCAATCCAAGGTGCCTTAAGGAGGATTCAAGAGGTAATTCCCCCCCTCTCTCTTTTCCTTTAATTTCATTTCAATTTCATATTATTTTCTTAAATATCTACCCACTCATCCTCATCCAAATGGTATGGTAAATCTAGTATATTAAAAATAATGGTATTTTATGATACTAATGGTATAATATATCATCCAACCCCCATCTCATCTTTCTTTTTATTTTATTAATGAAGACGTTGTTCGTGAGGTGATAATTTATCACCTTCAAGAACGACATGTTTTCATTTTCATTTACGGACTTTAGATCTGGTCATGAAATCATTTTTATGGTTGAACCAAGATATTTTATATTTATTATATCCTATTTAATGTTCTGTATCTATCTTATGTTCATATTAATAAATTATTAAACAAAACAAGTTCATTGTGGTCAAAAAACCGCCTAAATTAACCGAAACAATCATCATTAAATTCTTATCTAATGATCCATTATCATGGTATATAAAAAAATTATTTAAAATATAATTTCAGGTTCTATAACATCATCAATAACATATATTTATAATTCTGGATGTTTATCCATGTTTTAAATGAACTTCCATTCATGAATACAAGTGAACCGTTCAAGAAAACTATAAAAATGAACATTCACAAACAATGAAATTAAACCACTTAACCCATTAAAAAGGCCATTAATGAAATTAAAAAGGGTATAATAAATCAATTAAATCTAGAATATTTTATGGACTTGTTAATTAATAAACCTAATTTTTTATTCATTTCATTAATAACAAGGGAATAACACCTTCAGACAAATGGTAAGAGATCCTCTCCATTTCACTTTTATTCAAGATTGTCTTCTATGTTATGCCCTTTTATGTGTAATTCCTAGTGATGGGTTATGATTATGAACCTTCTAAATACTATCCTAATCATGTATAAAAGATGATAACTCCCTTTCTACCTCATTAATCCCTTTTAAGTACACCTGATATCATGCTGATAATCCTTAAGGAATTTTACCCGAACCACCTTTATTCCTTCGGGTTGCTCTATCTTTATTTTTACCAAAATAAAGTTGTCTTTTCTTTTTTATGTAAAACTTCTAAATGATATTTATATTCTCAAAACTCATGTTTCAAGATCCATCCCTCATTCTCTTTCAGGTATATACATGTTTTTTGGTGATTCCCTCCTCGATACTTCCCAATAAGCAAACTCCTTTTATTGGAACTTCCCAAATTTTTACCCAATTTAAAGTGCACTATATACTATGTTTTTAGACACAATTATCTTTATCAAATAAGTATTTTTATTATTAAAACTTTCTTGGTTAACTTTTGGTTTTATATAAAAGATTTTTCACTTTTCTATTTTAAAGGCACTTTAGTGTTTTCCTTAAAACCACACTAAAAGGTTTTAATGCTAAGAATTTCTTAAATACTCTTATTACATGTTGTAACTTATAATTTACATCACTTACCATTCTATATGCCTATTTTAACTTATTAATGTCCATGTATATTTTAATTCCATTCTCTCATGGACACTTTCATGATACACCCATTCATTATGCTTTATGCCAGGAATGGGATACCCCTTTCTCTCCATGGGATCCCTTAAATTTATGTATGATTGATCATGTATGATTATTTATGTGGAATTAATATTCATTTACTGGTTAAGATGGGTGGGCCCAGATATATCTTTAATACATTGGGTAAAGTTAATTCTCATAAAATGTTATGTGCGATAGTCTTGCCGGTTAGCCTTGGCTTGTGCTACTATGGGAAGCAATCTTAGAGGTTAGCCATGAATCGTACTAAAGTCATATTTTAAGTTGATACAAAATTTATATGATTAAATGTTTAAATGAATCCCTATTTATATTTTATGATCCCTTATGTTTCATGCCATTTTATTTCTTTATGTCATGTTTTCTAACCCATGTGCTAAAGATTTATTCTAATTCTTATTCCCTTTTGGGGATTTTAGCTCATCACTTTGTTCATGTTATACCCAGGTTATCCCATGAAGATATATGATCATAATGGATTTTAAGTGATATTTATGTATACTAAATAAAGAAATATTTTATTTTGTTCCATGTTTTGAGTTTTGTGTGCCTAGTCTCCCATGACACTAGAATTCACAATCCTTGGCTTGTACTCTGATGTATATTTATGCTTAAAATCATGTAATGTTATATGTAAAAGGAAATGGATTCTATAGTTCCCTTCATAGATGATTATGTAACAAGTTTTTTGGATTTCAGAACATTAAATGTGAAGTAATGTTTTGTGATGGTGGGTTTTATTTTGTATAAGGTTGTTTAATGAGCTTATTTTTTTATAAGCTTCAGATGTTTCCTTTTTGAGTATGAAAAGGGGTTTAATGTGGGGAGGATGTAGTGACCTAGGTTTTTCTCTAATGGTTCATAACTCATTCTTGAGTTTCAAAGTCATTAGACTACCCTAAGAGTAATAAATTAATTTTACCTTAGTATAAAACTTTAGAAAAACTTTTCAATGATTCCATTTATCTCAAAATGCACTTTTTACCATAAGGTTTAATTTTGGTTAATTTATGAGAATTTTTGATTTTTATGGGATTTTTAATATTTATTGTTTAAATAAATATTACTCATGAATCCCAAAAGGTGATGTGGATACCATAGTTTTTAGTGTTTGAACTTTGGAATATTTTTATAATATGTTTTGAAAGAAATTTCGAGTTGATGTGGAATTATGGGTCTGGAAGTGCCTTGATAATAATATTTTAAGTATAAAAATGTTATTTTTATCTCACCCACACATATTAATCGGAATTTTGTTTTTACCTCAAAACAAAATCCATAGATGGAAAATCCAGGACTATGGTTATATTCATAATATTAGGTTTAGCCTAGGAGTGCTATAATTTGAGTTCTATATGGTAGTCTCCTAGATTAACCATGATGATGAGTGACGTGATTAAAAAAAAAATTGGTTTATTTGTGTTTAATAGTCTTTAAACCCCCTCCTTCTTGGGTTGGCTATAATGAAACCCTAGATGGAGGGAGAAGAAGAGAAGAAGATCATTTGGAAGATTGAGTTCTTTGATGATGCCATTGATGAATGGAACCCTGAATTCAATGTGAATGAATTGATGGAGATTCTACATCAAAGTAGGATCTATTATTTCTTTTTGGATTAATTATTTTTGAAAATTATATTTTGAATTTTTTCTTGTTAAATTTTCTTGAGTTTCTGATCCTGAAAACAGGAATTAGGGTAGAAATTTTACTCCCAAAATTTTATTGTTTTTTTTGTTTCATCTCATTGAGGGGAGGTTGTATGGAGGTTATAACATAATATTTTCTCACTCACCCATGTCCAAAACACACCCATCATAGCTGTAAGATTTAGTCTAGTGGTGGCGGTTAGAGTATGCAGTAGTGTGTGCAGTGATGATAAGGGTAGAGTATGGAAAAAGTATAAAATAGTAGATCAAGATGAGGAGGATACAGTTTGGTATGAAGTTAGGTGATGGTGATAACATGTTAAAATGTTTTATAATGGTGATATTAGGTGTCTTTGTTCTTAATAGGCACACAAAAAATTGAGGTAGTGAATCATGTGGACATCACAATGCTAGAGGAAGAGGCAGAAGAGGGGACTAGGGTTTCCATTCATCCATTTGATCCCAAGGGATCATATGGTGTGTTTTTCCCCAGGGTGGGTGTGAATGGACTGGGATCAACCCCATTTTAGATCATTAATTGTGGGTCGACCCATCTAGAACCCAGACATGCTCTAGGTGGGGTAGGTAGTTGGGTTGAGTCTTGATAGGACTCAACCCAGGAGGGGGTGTAGCATCCAGTGAATGAAACACAAGGGTTCCAAACACCCACAAACTTTGTCACATGTGGAATCCTTTCAATCTTTCTAGGAATTAATCCCCCGTCTTAGCATTCCACAAAGATTCTCGGAGGCCACTATATGGCCCAATGAATCCTTTATGGGGAATTTTTTAGAACTGGTTCACAGGGTGTCTAATTTGGTTAAATTAATATCATATATTGGATATTTTTCTATATATATTGCAATGGTCTAGTCTATCCATCCATTTTTAGAAATTTTCAAGGTGGGATAAGAATAGTTTGAATTTAGATCTGTAGAGATGAAAGTAGGGACCAAGCATGAAGATTAGAGCATACTGGAGGTTGGTACTCTCCCAATAGAATACTTTAAGAGGGAATAAATCCCCATTTTTTTTATAATGGAGTTTGGTACTCCCCAACATACTTGTGGAATTAATCCTCCATATAATCACGAGGTTGGTAATCCCTCAATGATGATGAGGTGAATACCCCCCACCTAATATGTAAAAGGTTTTGTACTCCCTTGAATAAGGTTTATTCCAATGATGCCGGAGTCCTATATAAATGAGTTTGGAAATATTTTAACTTAGGTTTATTTTAAAAAGGTGAGGGTCCTCTACTATAGTTTTAGAGAGGTTTTGTTGGGTTTTTGGGTCCAGATAGTTTAAATTCTTGAAGTCGTGTGTTTTTTTCATATGGTTCGGATGTGTGGAGATGAAATCTTCTATATTTATGGATCTCTCCCTTATAATATACCTAATTGGTTCTGATGGTAGGGGTTAATAATCCCTTTAATAACTTTTATCCCTATTGAAGGTGTGGATTATCCACCTGATTAAATATTGGTGGCACAATAATGGTGGATAGTTAGATGTGGAACTCTGTTGATGGATGCCTGTACCTCAGTGGAGAGTGGGCCCCCTTATGGTTTCTAGTGGTGACAAAGAAGTTGGATAGGTTAATAATATTGATTAATTAGAGGAATTTTATTCCTTAGGTACAATTACATTTCCATCTAAATGTAATTTAAAGCTTAATATAAACTAAATACATTGTGTACTTTTTGGTTCTTTGAGTATTCATAATTGCTTGTGTGGTACGAATCTTCATGGGTCAGAGTTGGGATGATGGATACATCTCTATATCCCTGAGAATTATAGTAGTCAAATATATCTATATTCCTTTTTTATTTTTTTCTTGTACCCTATTATGCACTAGGGGTTTTGAGCTTCCAATTTTATTTTGTTTTCCTTTGTGGTTTTTGTTCATCATACTAACTATGTTAATACACACCCCTATATAGGTATTTGGAATACACATGCTGTGTCTATGTAGACGACTCACATGAAATATGTAACACTATAATATTTAAATATATTATAACCTTTAAATGAGTTAATGTGTTTGATATCATTCTCTTTATACAACACTAAATTTAAATGAAACGACAATAAATTTATATATAATAGAAATATTTAAGTATGATTGTTAATACCTATCCATTATATTAGAGAGAATGAATTATAGTAACTTATTTATGAAATATATATATATATATATATATATAATAAATGATTATTTTGAAATGAATGAAATTAAATTATCTTACCTAAAATAACTAATAAGATCATTTACTATTTAGAAATATATTTTTATAAAAATTTCATTTTTGTAACACACCAAAATTCTAAAGTTAAAATTTGAATTCAATAGTGTTTTTGACATGAAACACCTAGTGTAAAAATGGAATATATTAACCTGATACATTAAAATATTAAATAAATATAATATATTATATTGCTTGTAATGCACGCAACAATAAGTTAGCTTGCATCACACATAAGAGCGACCTTCCTCGATAGCTTGTGTTACACGCAAGACTGAGTTTCACAAAATAAAAATGTATTATTAAAATATTATTATTCAATATAATATGATATAAATTATCCATTACGTCAGCAGTTATTAATAGTATTAACTAACCTATAAAAATTTATGATTTATATAAATATAAAATGAATTCATTAGTAACCAAATACCGAGAAACTAAAATAAGAACCAATTGGATATAAAAAGAAATATTATTAATTCTATGCTCCAAAAAGAGTTTTTTTCTTAATAAAAATAATTAATTAAAATTAATGAATTATTTTAATGAAATATATATGTTATATATTCAATAAAATATTTTTGATATTTATCCATTAGGTTTGATAAGCATAAGATAAGAACAAACCCGATTTTACACATAAAAAACTATATTTTTATAAAGGAAAATTTATCACCTTTTAATGGAGAACCCATTTTAAATTTTAATTTTGATAATTTAGTTAATTTAATATGTCAAAATAAAATTAATTTTTGAAATATAAACATACAAATTAGGTAAGGGTGATTTTTTGATTTTTTTGGATACATATCATTTTTCATCAAATTTATTTATATGGTTAAATTATACTTATAATTGATTTTAAAGTTTAATTAGGTCATATTTTTATCAATTAATTCATTATATATCGTTTTAATCAATTTAAATTTGAAATTTATTATAAAAACATAACAAACTTTCCAACATTTTTACGTCAAAAACCAGCATTGTCCTCCCACCCGTAGGTTTAATTTTAAATCGATTTCTACAACTTATATGATTGGAATTTATAAAAATAGACTTATTATTTTTAATCAGAAAAATTTATAACGTCTAACAATACCAAGTTTTTTGATCAAAACTATTAGTGAAAGAGATTAAAATTAATTACAACGATTATGGTTAAATTAAGATTAATAAGGGACTAAACCTTAACCTTAAGGCCCAAAAAGACCTATAAACTTGTCCAAGTGATATTTTATGGGAATATATTGAAACTATAATCTCTTTTAACTATTTTTTTCTATCATTGGATCTACTTGAAAATTAAAAATGTGGTAGGAATTACTTCATCAAATTACTACAAGAGTGTCACTCCTTCTCCACTATAAAAGGTCACCAATTTTCCTCATTCCTTACACATATCAAAGCATTTAGGTTTAGAAAATATATTCCCAAATAGCTTCCAAAAATACCTCCCATATAACTTGAAATCTCACTTTGGGTATAAATCCTTCCAAGGAAGTCCTTTTGGTACAAAGAAAAGTAATTTACCTGATTAAGAGGTAACACCTTTCCTTAATCTATTTAGTTTTATTTCTGTTTCTTAACCCCTAAAATATTCTAATTATAATATTTTATAAAAAAATATCATCAATAGAGTATGTTTTTTTTATTATAAGTATTATACCTAAACTTATACACACTTCCATCTAATGGGTAATGAACATACTATTTCTGTGTATGACGAACTACTGCCTCACAAAACGATGATTGTTCATTTTTTTCCTTTAACACATCTCATGGTGGCCATTATGATATACACTCTATTTGTATATTTTATATATGATATTTATAATTTATTTATGCACATTTAATTATTTTATAATACACACCCTTATACTTTCCATTTTGTATAATTATGATAACATCGTTTGTGGAAATGTGGACTACCACCTCCTCAATGCAATGAAATTCATCCACACTATATATGGAACATATAAAAGATGATTTTAATTAAAAATATGTGACATACACAACATATATATGATATTAATGTCATAATTACCTTTATTAAAATAATATATATATATATATATATATCATTTTCTTTATTACTTTTCACACATAGTTAAAAAGTGCTAACGACATTCATGGATGTGTGGACTACTTCTTCCTTAACATGATGTGATTCATTTTAAATCACAAGAATTATATTTATATTTATATATTATTAAATAATATGGTATTTATGATATAATTATTATTAAAGAAAGATATTATTCTACTCAACTTCTTTCCATAATGATCATTGAAAAATAAAAACGCTACTCATGCGTACGTACGACCTACCGTCTCCATGATTGTAACATTGATTCATTTTTCATAGCCATATTTAATTATTGGTTTAAAAGTATAATTTATGTATAAATATAATAATTATTTCATGATTATTATTCTGTATATGTTATATAATGAACTATTTGACCATAGTTGACCGACCAAATTTGTTTTGACCCACAAACTGAATTTGGACAAAACAACCGACGTAAACATAATTGTTTAAGTAATTGTATAAAAAATGGTAATAAGTGAAATAAAATTAATAATAAACATGAAATTTTTTCTTATTTTGGTAAATAATTTACTTAAATTTATTATACATGAATTTAAAGGAGGTTCACTTGAAAAAAACACAAGGTAATGGATATCGTCTCAATTTATTTTCTATTGAGTGTTATTTGTTGTTATAAACCTTGTTTCTTTTATATGGTGTGTATACTACCATTTTACATGATATATTGTGAATATAGTTACTCTCCTGATAATATAAATTTCACTTAATTTTATTCCTTTATAAGGTTTATGATTTAAAATGTTTGAAAGTGGCATGTGACACTTTGGAACATTTATAGATTATTTTTATCTAGAATAATTTTATTGATCATTAATTTACATTTGAGAAATTATATAACCATTATTCAATAAATAATTTCATTTTACTCTTTTAGATTTAATAATTACTCTTTTCATGTTTTAGTTCCATTTTTCACTTTTTGGTACTCAAGGTGTTTTAGAAAATGTTTTTAAGAAAAACCGACTTCATTTCTCTCTTTAGTCGGGGAACCTATTTTCTTCTAAAAACCATGTTTTATTAATTTTTTTTCAAAGATAATTTTAAAATGATTTGGTAAAGAAATGTTTAACCCATTTTTTTTTCTTTTACCAATGTTTTCAATGTAATCTTCTTGTCTCTTTGTGAACAATTCATTTTTCTAACCTTTTACTGTGAAAAAGGAAAGTTATTTTTACCTTGTACAAAATATATAGATTTACCTATCATCATTCCTTTGATGATTCATTTTCATGTTTAAACGGTTAATTTTTAAAGAAAATGTTTTTAAAATTTATTTTCAAATAATTTTTTTTGAAAATAAAAATGCATTTTCCTCAATAATATTTTTAAAAGAACTTTTTATAATATTTTCATTCATCAATGAAAACAACCACTTATTTTACTCCATTTAGGGTATGTAGTATTGATACCATCCTTAATATTCCTCTGGATGGGTTATGTTTTATTTCTCCAAGGATAGTATTCACATTCACTCCCTTGATTCCTTTTTCTCCCCTGAAATATTGATTTTTCTATGATCATCAAACATTTAATTTCCCCTATTTTACCATATCATTTATCATGTATATGTTCATTTCCTAAACCGTATGTGCTGTTTTATATAAAGTTCAGTTTGAATGTTATTTTATTATTGGGTTAAATTTTTATAAATTCATATCTCTTATTCTATACAGATATTTGATAAGGCACATTGTTTAATTGATTATTCAATATATGAGGAATGTTTTGGACTGATAAAATATAGGTGGGGCTCAGTTATTAATAGCACCTCTATGAATTAATCGTCTCATGGGAAGAGTCATTTGGATATCCACCTTAGATGAGTTTTTACCGGATATGTAGTAAACCTTCATGTGAAGGGTATTGAAAGTAATGGTTCCATGTACCTAGGAAATATGACATTCAATAATAGGGAATTTACTTCTTTTAGTTTCAGTTATTATTCATCCATGATATTTTGTATCAAAAAATCTATGGATATATTTAATTTTAATTTCACTGATTAAATGGAATGTGTTTTAGTTTCATACCTTTCTATATTGATTTTTCATTATCTATTTATTTGAAGGACATGTGTTCCTAGTTATTACATTTCCATATTCTCTATTCACTTCCTTCTGTGTTTGTTGATTACAGGGTATGTGTGTTTTAGTTATTTAACATGATATAATTATTATTATCATTGATTCATTATTGCTTTCGATATACTTTAAACTTACTAAACATTTGATCTCACACTTAGTATTTTTCCTCTCCCCAGAAATCCAAGAAGCATACTCTGAAGGATATGTGAGGATATACTAGTTAAAATAATGTTACCCTCAAAGTTATTATCCTTGAATTTAATCATTTAGTTATAAAAAATTATTTTTTAATTAGTGTATTAATTTTTAATAAAAGACTCATGTATGTATGCAGTTTCCCGAGACTACTAAACTCTTTGGTCCTTCAGGATATGATTCCATATAATCATGCCAATTTAATTGACAACAGACACTGGATATGTGCCATCTGGGTCTGGGTTTCTATAGATGGTTTTAAAGGAAGTTTATTAGAAACCTTGGGAACTAGATTTAGTAAAACATAGATTAGAGAAAATAGACCTAAGGTAGAATTTGAGGATAAAAGTATATAAGAACATCCTAATGTTTCGTTTAGATATATATTGTGTAGTGTTCTTAGAAATAAATCCCCATATGGATACTATAAGTGGATGTGATTCTTACATAGATGTACCTAGGAGTAACAACTCCAACATTGTGTGTCGATCCGAACTCTATGTAACCTAGTACATGACAAAAAGTATTACTGTGGACCTAGTTTGACACTCCCAAGGGATATTCTTAGGGAAAGACATATTTTCTTTACAAACCACTACAACTAATTTTTATCGTGAATAACCTTTGATAAAACTAAAGCGTTTTAGATTTAATGTGAGGTATCATGGTTTAAAAATAATAGAAATGATATTATGGATAAAAATTATACCAATAAAGGACCTATGTAAAATAAAATGGATGAAGAATTTATATATTGTGGTTGTATTGAAAATCGTAGATAATAGGATATTTAGTTATTAACCTAATTTCAAGGATTTACAACATAGTTATTTTGGAAATTATACTAATATGGTTTCAGAAAGTGACAACCTATAAGTCGGTTGACAACCAATAAAATCTGGAAAGTATGCATGTCTTGAAATGATGAACGAAGGAAGATAAGGGTTTCACACAAACCACTGACCTATACAATTCCCTGGTTAAATTTTCATTGTTTTTAGTTAAATAATTTGATTAATAAATGTTAACGATGAACCAATAATATCACTTTTTAGGATTAGAGATTAATCAGTTAACCATATTGGGTTTAGAAGATATTTTGGGATATATATTTATATTTTTTTCTCTTTTATAGGCCTTATGATCCTTTACAAGTTTCTTTTAGTGCTTCAGGGATAAAAATATTCTTTATTTGTAATTAATTTCTCAGATTAAAGGGATGAATTAGAATTTGATAGAAGAAAAACCAAAAGTTAGGATTGCTCATATGAAATTGAAACCTATCAAGTAAGAATATTTATTTATATTCTTAGTTAGTAAAATAATTACCCAACATTAGGAAAATGACTTTGAAATAAAATGTTGTCCTAATACCTTAATTTTTATTAATCTGATTGTCTCGTAAATAATCAAATATTTTTGTCTTTGAGGCCCTAAAATTTCTATTGATAACTCACTTTTTTGTGATTTATGACCTCATTCACTCCCTATAAATAATTATTCTTTTCCTCCAAGTACGTATTTTCATTTTCAACTAATGTTATACTACATAGAGACCTATTTTCATGGTATTCAATGTGACATTTGTACTTACCATTCTATCTTTTCCAGATGATGTTTTATGAACCCTTCTCATGATGTAGGATTTTAATTTTGGAAATATTAAAAAATCTATTTCCAAGACCGAGTTTAAATTGTGAGGATGCAATTTAATTAAGGTGGGAAGAATTTAACACCCTCATATTCTAATGTACAACTTTGTATTCAATAGTGTTTATAACACAAAACGCAATGTATAAAAATGGAATATATTGACCCAATACATTAAAATATTAAATAAATATAATATATTATATAACTTTTTATGAACACAACAATAAGTTGGCTTTCATCATATGCAATATCAACCTTCCTTGATAGCATGCATTACACGCAAAACCGAGTTTCACCAAAAAACAATGTATTATTAAAATATTACTATTCAATATAATATGATATAAACTTTCCATTATGTTAGCGGTTATGAATAATATGAACTAAATTATGATTTTTTTATTTATATAAATATAAAAGGAATTCATTGGTTACTAATTAATGAGAAATGAAAATAATAAGCAATTGGTTATTAAAAGAAATATTATTATTTTTATGATTGCAAAGGATTTTGTTTCTTTATAAAAATTATTAATTAAAATTAATGAATGATTTTAATGAAATATATATGTTATATATTCAATAAAATATATTTTCTATGCATCTATTAGTTTTTATAGGCATAAGATAAGAACAAAAACCAATTTCACACATAAAAACCAATATTTTTATAAAGGAAATTGTAACACCCCAACCCCAGTTACCTAGAATCAATGCATTATTACGTAACGTTGGCATGACCACAAGGAATCAAGTCCCGAAGGACTAATCAGTTTAGTATGTTGGTCGGAGAAAGAAAGGAATGATGGCAAGAGGGGGGGTGAATTGCCTTTTAAAAAATGATAAACAAATTAAAATCAAAGTTAAAGGTGCAGCGGAAATAAAGAGGCAAGACACAAGAATTGATAACGGAGTTCGGCCAAAAACCCGGCCTACGTCTCCTCTCCCAACTCAACCGTTGAGAGATTCTACCGCTTGCTTTTCAATGGTTTTAGCAAGAAACCCACTAGCCTTTTTACAGGTGAAGGCTAGCTCACCTATTACAGCTTGCTTTTAATGGTTATGCAAGAACCCACTTGATTTCAATGGTTGAGCAAGAACCCACTAGCCTTTTTACGGGTGAAGGCTAGCTCACCTTTGATTCAAGCCTTTTAAAAGGAAAGGCTTGACTAACATCTTCACACCTTAAAGGTGATGTGAAAACCCAAAAGAAAGTATGAGAGAAAGAGTTGGGGTTTGTAGGCACAAACCCAAATTTAAGCTCAAAATGAATAAACAATAAAAACCGTATTTGGAGAAGCCTTGGGAGCCAATGGATGATTGGAGTTGAATACGTGCACTCCCAAGCTTCTTTGGTGATGCTCCTTGGATGTGGAATTGTGTTGGAGCAATTGGGGTTCCCTTGGAACAATCCGCCGGAGGTTTGCCAAATGATCAAAAATATGTCCGTTGGCTTCTGTATGGCTTGGTTAAGTTTCCGAGGCTTCAAGGTCCTTTATTTATAGAGGGGGAACCCTCATATGGCCTTTAGAGGTCTTCGGAGCCGTTGGAAAAGGCTTCGGAGCCATTTGGAGGCAAGTGGACCAGCCTGGTCAAAGGCCCAACGGCTAGTTTGACTGGCTCCACCGGCTGACCGGTACAGAGCCACCGGTTGGACGGTGTGTGCAAAATGGAGGAGGGTTCGGGCTCAGGCTCCACCAGATGGCCGGTGCTGAGGCCACCGGTTGTCCGGTGCTGAGGCAGTAGCTTCCTCTTCTGTGCAGGTGCCACCGGCTGACCAGTGCTGAGGCCACCGGTTGGCCGGTGATGAGGCAGTAGCTTCCACTGTTTGGGATGGGTGCCACCGGCTGGCCGCTGGTGTGACACCGGTTGGCCGGTGGTCTGGATTTCAGTCCACTTTGCCTTGTTTCTTCCTTGGCCACCTGAAATCATGCCTATCATCCAAAAACACATAAAACAAGATTAGTAAAATAAGAGGGTGATTGTGATCATGAAAATTAAACCGCGATGGGTTCGAGAGGTACAACAATCTCCCCCTATTTTGATGATCATAATCACCAAAACAAACAATGTAGAAAGTGAAATGAAAAACATGCTTTAAAGAATTTTTCCCCCAATAAATCAAGAATTTCTCCCCCTTTGTGATTATCAAAATAGCACGGGGCATAAAAACTTGATTGAGGGAAACAGTTTGAAAAACAAGATAGAGATTTTAAACCAAATGAAATTTTTGAAATTTGAATTGAAAGTTTTGAATCAAGAAATTGAATAACAAATTGAAATTAAAAAATTTGAAACCAAGTGTTGAAATTGAAAGTTTGAATCGAAAATTTTGAATTGAAATCAAAAGGGCTTAAACGATCCTAACTCCCCCTAAATAAAAACAACAAATCACTGGGGAGAGGTTTTTGAAACCGAGACAAATTTTTGGCCCGGAGAGACTCGCTAAGAGGGATTTTTCAATCCATACTTGTCTAGTGGTGGGTCTTCTCCTATAAAATTCATCATTTAAAAAAATAGTTTTGGGCCTACCATACCGGGCATTTTTACAATTGCACTCATAAATTAAGTGCCCGGGTGTTTTACAATAATTGCAAAATTTAAATTGGGAGCTCCCCCTTACAAAAATAGTAGGTGCATGGGAAGAGGAAGCTTGCTTGGAATAGCCAAGCCCTTCGGTGGTTCTAGATATGCGTTGGGAACCAAGAAAATTGTTCAAATTTTGTTCACCTTGGGTGAACTTAGCAAGGGATTCCCTTAAATCTTTGATAGTTGATTCCATGGAATCAATATCGGGAAGGTTTTGGATTTTGAGGGTCAACTCTTCCTTCTCTTTGAGAAGTTGTTCTTTTTCGGAAGAGAGTTTTTTGAAATTCTTTTTTAAAGAAACAAATTTGGAAGAAAGTTCGTGAAAACCTTCCTCCAATTGATCTCTCACATGTTGGAGATCCTCATAGGATAAATGATTTAAAGAATTTGAATTTGAAGAACAAGAGGAAGAGGAGTCGGAAGATGTTACCTCATGAAATGCCATTAGGCATTTGTTACCATTGTCGCTTGAGGAGGAGGAGGAAGATGTGGAGCTATCACTCCATGTGGCCTTGAATGCCTTCTTCTTCTCCTTTTGCTTGGCCTTTTTCTTTTTGAGTGGGAAATCGGGCTTGTAATGGCCTTTCTCGCCACACCCGTAACATTTTACCTTGGGCTCGGATTTTTCATTGGGTTGAGCCTTGCGGGATTTCTTCTTTTTGTGCTTCTTCATGAACTTGTGCATCTTGCGGGCAAGGTTCTCCATTTCGGAATCGCCGCTTGAAGAGGAAGAAGATGATGAGGAGGATGAGCTTTCTTCTTGTTGAACTTTGAAGGAGATGTTCTTTGGAATTTTGATCGGTTTGACTTCCTTTTCAGCTTGCCTCCTCATGGTGATCTCATATGTCATGAGGGATCTGATGAGCTCTTCGACCGGCATGTTTTTAATATATTTCTCTTCTTGGATTGCCGTCACTTTTGGAGCCCATGAGCTTGGAAGGATCCAAAGGATCTTCTTGACCATTGTCTCTGCAGAAATATTATCTCCAAGAGATTTTCTACCATTGCAAACATCAGTAAAACGAGTAAACATTTCAGAAATAGACTCGGATGGATGCATGGAAAAAGTCTCAAAATCTTGACGAAACATGTCCAATCGAGTGTCCTTGAATTTGTTGGTCCCCTCATGGGTAACCTCCAAAAGTTTCCAGATTTCATGTGAGGAGGTGCATGTGGAAACTCGATTGAATTCATTACGATCAAGGCCGCAATGAAGAGCGTTCATGGCTTTTCCATCAAGCTCGAAATTTTTAATATCGGCTTGAGTCCATTTGGATTCATCGGGGGAAGAGAGAGTGTAACCTTGCACGACAATTTTATAAATGGGATATCCAATGCTTCTAAGAAAAGTGGTCATGTGGGTTTTCCAATAGTTATAGTCGGTTCCATCAAAAAATGGAGCACGACCCAAAGAAAAGCCTTCGGGGGCGAAAGAGGTTGAAGCCATCAAAAAAAGATCTTGAAATTGAAACCGGTGAAGGTATTACTCAAATTTTGCCTCTGATACCAATTGTTGGTCGGAGAAAGAAAGGAATGATGGCAAGAGGGGGGGTGAATTGCCTTTTAAAAAATGATTAACAAATTAAAATCAAAGTTAAAGGTGCAGCAGAAATAAAGAGGCAAGACACAAGAATTGATAACGGAGTTCGGCCAAAAACCCGACCTACGTCTCCGCTCCCAACTCAACCGTTGAGAGATTCTACCGCTTGCTTTTCAATGGTTTTAGCAAGAAACCCACTAGCCTTTTTACAGGTGAAGTCTAGCTCACCTATTACAGCTTGCTTTTAATGGTTATACAAGAACCCACTTGCTTTCAATGGTTGAGCAAGAACCCACTAGCCTTTTTACGGGTGAAGGCTAGCTCACCTTTGATTCAAGCCTTTTAAAAGTAAAGGCTTGACTAACCTCTTCACACCTTAAAGGTGATGTGAAAACCCAAAAGAAAGGATGAGAGAAAGAGTTGGGGTTTGTAGGCACAAACCCAAATTTAAGCTCAAAATGAATAAACAATAAAAACCGTATTTGGAGAAGCCTTGGGCGCCAATGGATGATTGGAGTTGAATACGTGCACTCCCAAGCTTCTTTGGTGATGCTCCTTGGATGTGGAATTGTGTTGGAGCAATTGGGGTTCCCTTGGAACAATCCGCCGGAGGTTCGCCAAATGATCAAAAATATGTCCGTTGGCTTCCGTATGGCTTGGTTAAGTTTCCAGGGCTTCAAGGTCCTTTATTTATAGAGGGGGAACCCTCATATGGCCTTTGGAGGTCTTCAGAGCCGTTGGAAAAGACTTCGGAGCCGTTGGGAGGCAAGTGGACCAGCCTGGTCAAAGGCCCAACGGCTAGTTTGACTGGCTCCACCGGCTGACCGGTACAGAGCCACCGGTTGGCCGGTGTGTGCAAAATGGAGGAGGGTTCGGGCTCAGGCTCCACCGGCTGGCCGGTGCTGAGGCCACCGGTTGGCCAGTGATGAGGCAGTAGCTTCCACTATTTGGGCTGGGTGCCACCGGCTGGCCGCTGGTGTGACACCGGTTGGCCGGTGGTCTGGATTTCAGTCCACTTTGCCTTGTTGCTTCCTTGGCCACCTGAAATCATGCCTATCATCCAAAAACACTTAAAACAAGATTAGTAAAATAATAGGGTGATTGTGATCATGAAAATTAAACCGCGAGGGGTTCGAGAGGTACAACATAGTATTCTTGGAAAATAGATTAAATGCATTAATGTTACATTACATTATAAAATAAAAAACATCAACAATGTATTTTCCCATTTTCAACACACTTATATCCTTAGCCTATCCCTACAGGTTAACCATAAAATACTTCTTCACATCCTGGAAAAAATAAAACATGGAAAGTGGTGAGCTCAGATGCTCAATAAGGATAACAATATAGCAAAAACTTTCATAAATAAGAATAAACATTTACGACATTGTATTAGAATAAAAAAAGCCTTTTAAAGTTAAACTTCCGCATAATATGGAAAATATAAGATCAAATAATTCCATTTACTTATTTACATGGATATTCTACTAGTCGAATAATCACATGCAATATCAATAGCCAATTTCATAATGAGGGAATGCATAATGCCAGACTTCATAACCACATAGTCATGGCCTTGTTCCAAGACTACAAATAATATTTTGTCAAGGACTTGTCAAGAAACTAGTTTGTCTCATGAGACCTACCGATGCATCAAGAAGCTATAGAGGACTCCACCCGTCACATACTATGTCCAATGCATTCCTCATATGAAAAGGTTTAAACATAACATTAACATTGGTATTAAAACTAGTATACGAAATGTCAATAATTTTTCTATAAACCATGAATGATATAAAAATAACACATTCACAGTAAAAAATATCACAAATCCTTCAATAAAATATGGAAGATTTTTATAATAAGTCAATTTTGATCATGAATAATATCCCGTAATGGATGTTGACATAGTTGAAAATGATTAGTAAAAATATTTGAAAGAAATATCCCTTTTTCATGAAATCATTTAAAAGTCACATAATTTATAAAGGAATTCATTTAAAAGATAGTTTTGAATCAGAGTTTCCTATTCCACTTTGAAAATTTTGAAAGGAATCAACATTTTAAAACATTCATGTCCATATAAATAAATCCTTAAAACCATTTTAAAAACATGGACATTAATGAGAATGGTTTAGAAGAATAAATATTTAAAACATTTAAAATGATGTTTTATTAAAGGATTACCCTAAAAAAACCCACTTGAATAATCTTTTATGAAACATGGACATGGATATTAAATATTTCCTAGTAGATACATATTTAAAAACAACCTCGGATAATAATGAGATTGTGAAATTAACCCACACAATGCACTTTCCTTTGGTTGAGGGTACATTTAACCTCCTGTATAATGACCATAATATGTTATTAAATTATACCAGAACCATATTCAAATTTATTATATCATACATGATTCATTTATGACTTTATACTATCCATTTAATAATGATTTCCATGTTAACTCAACATTTTGGGTAATACTCGCTTTCTTTCTCGTACGTTCTTTAGCTTGTTATTCTTGATAATATCATTTAGATCATGATTTAAATAATTCCAGAATATAAACCTTTATTTATATATCATATATATTTAGAATATAAATATTTATAATAGATAGATATATGAAATGGAAGGCACCGTTTATGGAGACGAAAGGTCGTACGTATGCATAAACGGTGTTTCCGTTTTCATATCGTATTGAACGGAAGTAAGTGAATAAGTTATTTGTAAGTACAAACATACGAATATATATATATATATATCCATTATCATTATTATTTCATATATTACATACCTATTAATAATATATATTTTTATAATCATCGTTGAATGGTGAACATGGGAATGAATCTCATCACGTCATGGAGACGGTAATCCGTACGTACGCACGATCGAAAATATCATTATATTGATGGTGAAATCGTATGTAACTAGATGGTATATCATTTATAAAAAACCATTAACATGTTATATTTATTATTTACATTAGTTATACTCATTATTATACCCATCCAAATAATGAAGTGTTTGAATAAAAAACTACACCACAACGTGGAGATGGTAAGCCGTACGTACACACGTATGGTGACTTTGTCATTCATATGATGGATAGAATAATGAATATGGTTGTACCATTTTTATAATAACATAAAATAATATATAATATACTGGATTTATTATTTTATAATGGAAACAACGAATAAATAGGAAGTGGAAAAAGAAAAGAACTTGAAAGAGGTGATGAAATATTTACCTCTTCTTCGGGTTCTTCCTTTTGATTTGATCAAAGGGAACCTTAGGTTGGATTTATGATCTAAGTAAGGACTCTATATTGATTTGAGGTAATTTAGGAGGATATATGGGTAGGGGTTTTCCCTGCGAAATGGCTTTGGAGGTGTGAAATTAAGAGTAGGGGAAGTTCCCTTTTATTAGAGAGGTGAGGGTCACTTTAGGAAAAGCTTGAAATATTATTTTGTAATAAAACAAATTTCAGTTTCTAATAGATCCAAAATGAATTATTTCGAGGATAAGGTGGGTATGGGCCAAACATATCCCAAAAAATAAGTTTTATACAGGTTTAGGTCATCATATTAACCTTATCTTTTAGATTTAACTCTTAGTTAAATAGTTTGACATTCGCCATGTCTCTTTGTGTTTTTATATTATATGGTTAATAAACTTAATATAACAAGACAATTGAACCCCATGTGGTTCATTATTAATATATATAACCTTATCTAAGTCCTTTTTCTGAACCATATATTTTTAGAAATATTATATCAATTAATAATATAGTATTTTTTTTTAAAAACTCAATTATGTCAATTTTGACACTATTTAGTAATTGATTTTTTTGAAATCCATAAAAATATTATCACATCGAATAAAATTTATTTAACCAATCATAACATGTCATATTAACCTATAAAATTAGTGTAATTCATCAAAAGGCTCAATTTAAATTTATATTGATATTTATAATATTAATTATACTAATATTTCATTAATAAGGTAATTACTAAATCATCATCGTGTCATAAATAAATTAAGTTATTTAATGTCTAAAAATTATAAATAAAATTCCATTATGTAGAATTTTTTTTGTCTTTCTAAATTATATTTATAGTCTAATTTATATTCTGTGTACCCTATATTCAAAATGGTATAGTTATTATACTTTGAATTTAACTCTTTTAACTTTTCTTTAAATAAAATAATAATAAATGTCCTAATCTAACCCAAGTGGACCAAAGAGGGTCATATTTTATTCCTAAGGTTGTTTTTGGTCTAATTATACTTATCCAATAGAATTAGGACATGTGTTTGGGAAATTATGATATCATTTTTACCTTTAATTACCGTATTTATTTTTAACAGTGGTAAATAAAAGACAAAAGGTACTATTCACTAAAAATTATTTTCATCTTATTAAATCAAATTTTACTTACTGATGTAAATTGTGTTTCTCATGTTTTTGAAATTAAAATCACAGAATCAGTAAAATTATGTTTTATGCAAATTTTCCAACGTGCCTAAAAGGTGGGTAAAAGAGGTTAAAAGTTCAATAAAAATTTATACATCTAATTTTATTATAAAATGACTCCAATTAATTAAATTGAACTTATATAGATATTATATATATATATTTAAATTAGAATAAATTTAAATAAAAAAAATAATTATTTAAATAAAAAGTCGGTCTAAAATAATAACACAATGTTTTTCACTATTCATAAAAAATTGAATGTTTTCAGAAAAATACCAAAAACTAACCCTAAGCTAATTTTGTTATTCAAAATTAAAAAATGAAGTCTATTTTAAGAAATTAAAAACATAGAAGTTTCATTTATTAATTTAAAATTAATTCCCATTGTCAAAACCAAAAAGTGATTTTTAAAAAAAAGGAAAATCTATCCAAAGATTAACATGTGTTTATGTCAAATTTAAATGTGAAATTACTTATAGTGATCTAAATTATATTCAATTAAAAAATGTAATCTAATTATACTTAAAAACATTTCAAATTCATAATTTAACACTATAAATTATTTCGATAAAAAATGTTTTTTTCAATTAAATCATAGTATTTTTCACTGTTCGTCAAAATATGAAACTTATAAGAAAAGTACCAAAAATTTATCCAAACTAAATTTTTATTTCTCGATTCTAAAGAAGAATTTAATTTCATTAAATTGAATATATAAAAGTTTCAAATATTGTTTTTAAAAAAAGGTTCGCCATTAAAATGCTGTAAAATTTCATTTTTTGAAAAATACTTCTTTTATCTGAAAAAAAGAATTTGTTCTTATATTATATCTAAAAAATACATAATATGGATGTTAAAATTATATAGAGTATATGTGATTTAAAATTTAGTTAATACTATTCATAACTTCTTTTTGAAAGGTTAGTTTGGTAACTTGTGGTGCGCTAGAACTCGGTATTGTGTGTAGCGCAAGCTATTGAATTAGTTTAATGAGACAACGTAGCATGAAATATTGGGGTGTTACAACAATTTTACCACCTTTTAATAGAGAACCCATTTTAAATATGAATTTTGAAACTTTAATTGATTTAATATTTGAAAATAAACTTAATTTTTAAATATAAACATAAAAATTTGGTTAGGGTGAATTTTTGATATTTTTTGAAAACATATCAAATTTTAATGAATAGTTAAAAATATTGAATTTTAGTTGAAAATTTCCTTTTAATCTAATTTATTTATAAGTTCAAATTATAATTTCAATTGGTTTTAATTTTAATTGGATATTATTTTTATAGATTAATATAATTTATATTATTAGAATCAATTTCAATTTGGAATTGTTTATAAAAAAAGAGGAATCTTTCAGATATTTTTACTTTAAAAACCTGCATTATTGTCCCACCTACAAGATTAAATTTAAATTAATTTTTCCACTTATATTCTTGGAATTTAGAAATATGGATTCCAAATTTGTAATATTAAGAATTTATAATAATTCTTGTCACAACCCCCTCCCCACAAAGTGAACCCCTCCACTACTAGAAATCTGAACTTTCCCAACGCTTCTATACCAACGGTTTGGCTAAACCGTTGGGAAATCCCACTTTGAGGCCACCTTTCCCAACAGTTTGGCCAAACTGTTGGGAAAGCCGACATTGTGGTCACTTTTCCCAACAGTTTTGGAAAACCGTTGGGAAATCCCACATTGTGGCCACCTTTTCCAACGGTTTTGGAAAACCGTTGGGAAATCCCACATTGTGGCCACCTTTCCCAACAGTTTTGGAAAACCATTGGGATAGGTATACCCTTTCCCAACGGTTTTTCCAAACCGTTGGGAAAAGTCCACTTTGTGGACATCTTTCCCAACGGTTTGGCCAAAACCTTTGGGAAAGGGTATACCTATCCCAACGGTTTTCCAAAACCGTTTGGAAAGGTCCCCCACAAATAAACCTTTCCACAAAATCAAAATCCCGAATCAAAATCTATACCAACGGTTGTCAAAACCGTTGGTATAGGCCTATACCAACGGTTTTGACAACCGTTGGTATATATCCTTTGATTTTTTATCATTTATGCTTACCCAGAACATTATATAAATCAAAATTTAAAATCATTATGAGAATACATATATATATTTATGTAATTATATTCACAAAAGTCATGTTAGGTTAGTGGTTATGTTGTTGAATAATAAACTAGGGGTCCTAGGATCAAATCCCAACGAATGTTTTTTTTGAAATACATATACCAATGGTTCCATAACTGTTGGAATATATTTTCATATTAATTATACCAACGGTTTCCAAAACCGTTAGGATAGGTCTATACCAACGGTTTTGGGAAAACCGTTGGTATAGAACTATCCCAACGGATTACTTGGCAACGGTTCTCCAAACCGTTGGTATAGACTATACCAACGGTTTGGAGGCCTATACCAACAGTTCCAAACCGTTGGTATAGGTTAGTTTTCCAGTAGTGCTCTTAGGTCGACAATGTGAGAAGGGAGATAATGACCCCCCGAGTCCCACATCCAGTAGGCATCGGGTTGGAGACTAGCACCAAGGGTATAGTAAACACACAGATGGGATACATTAGCCACTAAGAGAACACATGAGAAAGAGAGAGATAATGCAGACACCAACCAACTCCAACTCAGACAACAATATAAATGAAATCACAAGTACACAGATGTAATGTCATGCAAAAATACTACAACTGAAAAATAGTTTATATATACATTGGGTGTGTATAACAATATACTCAGTAGGATCCTCCCCATAGCCTCTTGTGCAAAAGTAAAGAAAGCATGTTAAATCACAATGAACAACAAGTGAAACTAACATGTCACCTAAACAGGTATACTAAGTTCCCAGTTTCACCATGGCTACTCTCACCAAGTATCGCAAACAAGAGTATATAATATAATAAGGAATATCAAGGGTACCCCACTACTACTTCCCCACCAGTTTGCCGCTTTTCCCCAACGTTGCACGTCCTAAGCATATCTCTCCAAAAATACTTGCCTGAAGACACTTGGGAAAAGCACCACAACATGCACCTCATGCAACAAAATCACCACATCCACATAATAAAGTAACCAGGTAGTTTCTAGGAGCCTCCACATCTCGTTTAACATGTATTATACACCAGGTATTATACCTCAATCCATTACAACCCATACACTGAGTAAGGATCCTCAAACCATCATAGCCTATACATGTTACACCTATAGTAGTCCATAGGAAACTATATCAAAAATATATGTCTGTGAATAACCACAAGCCATTGCATCCCTCTACACACATATATTGGGAAAACTAACCATTGTTCCAATAATCACAAGTAACTACCAAGAGAAGAGAGTGGGGCTAAAGGGGGTAGTCATCCATCCATCCCCCCACCAGAATGTTGGGGAAAACACCCCCTTGGGCTCAGAATCCCTGGGGTGTCAGTTTCCCTAACCGATGGAGTAGAGTAGCATATAGAAACACAAAAAGTACAGAATATACTATAGCTCACAACCACACTATGAGCATAAACTAGTCTTAGACACAACTGTAGATAACGTCTCTCTGACTTGCGACTGCCACTTGTAAGACTAGGTAACCTATAAGCACACAACCATTAAATAGCTTAATTACCTTTCTTAATTCCCTTTTTATCAGTTGTATTTTACATTAATTAATTTTTTAAACATTAAATAACCATTAACAATTCCACATTAATTTTCTTTAGCATCACACCGAAAGTCCATTATACCTTTAAATTATAACCTCAGAATTTCATCCCAGCAAGCTTCACATCATTTATTCAATCATTTATTAACAACATTATTACTTTCCCATATTACCATGCATTCTAGAAAAACATTCTATGCTACTAAACACAAGGGGGATCAACATGGTGGGTAGATTAAGTACCCGTCGAGTCTTTTCCACCTATAGAAAGAGCAAAGACCCATCCTCCTTTGAGAAGCTAAACAGAAAAATCACATGGTATACCCCACACGTCTTCACCCATTTCAGAAGAAGGGTAAGAAATACTAGCTACCTTGAGCAGTGGGTAATTTAAAGAAGATAAACCACCAAAGATTCAGAAAGCATCCAAACATTCACATCCAACCCGTTTCATCATCCCCAATGTCCTCCCGGACACCCACATGCATAAAATGATTCATCTCTTCACTCTAGGAGTCAACTACTGCCATAAAAAATAGGCCTCCCTGGCACCACATATCACAACATCCATCCAGGATCACATCAAAACACAAGTAGAAAGAAAACAAACATCATATCAATTTGGATCTTGTCCCTTAAACAAGCAAGAGGGTAACTTAGAACACTACACGGGATTTTCTTTTATCAAACAACTGGTTCTTTAATCCATCTTGAATTAACCGATTTATTATTCATAGGTTCCAACTTTGGGAAACCTAAATAGTAAGCTATCACAAATTGATTAAACATGCTTACTACATCAATTTGATTAACATCAAATTACAAAAACAACAATCAGATTCATTCACATGCCTCTTTATCTTTATCCAAATAATTATCAATTAATTCCATCTTTATTTTCTTTACCAATTTCCATCAAGAATGAAAATCTAAACAAGAAAGCATAAATATCACACTATCTAGAAAAACAAGAGGCAATAACATACGATCGATATCAATTTATTTATCTGGTCAAAATATTTATTACGCCAATTCCATTGTGATCCAGTGGGATAAAACATGATAACTCTATAGTTGCACGTAAAAGAAAAGAAAATAAACGAATCCCATACCTCAAATGGCTCTTGACGTTCTTTATACAAGAATGAGCCACACAATGGGTTATGATCTGCTTCCCCCGTGACAACTATATCCACCCGAGGATGCAGAGACACCACCAAACCAGTAATAACCCAAGAAAATCCTATTAGGAACATGGTGATAATATTCCATATAAGGTAATGGAGAAACAGAAGGAGATAAACCCAAAATAATGACAATATATTATACCTTATATCGAAGATTGATTGATATTTCTTGGTTGGATCATAACAGAGGGGAACCAATCCAAGGAGTAAAGACTGATTACACAAATCCTACAGGATGGAATGGAAGGTTTGAAAATTTCACACTCGATAATAAGGAGGAAGAACTAGGGAGGAAGATATCTCATCCCTTTAGAAGATTTATTGGAGTAGTGGTTTAAGATACACTAAATTTTCCTTTAAAAGAGGACCACATTAAACCACAAGGTTTGACCAAGTAAAAGCATCCTGAGCCTAGAAAAAATTAATACAGGGGTTATGGCCTTTGAATTGGCCTTAGAGTCCTTAAAACAAGGCATTAAATTCCTTTTACGTCAAAGGAAACGTCAAATGGGTGAAACTGTAGGAACCTAGAAACACTGTTCATGAACTCGAAATTTGGCAAAGGAAAAAGGCTACTGTTGGAACCTCACCATTTTGGAAACACTATTCATGAACTCAAAATTTGGAAAAGGAAAGAGGATACTGTTGGAACCTCACCATTCTGGAAACACTGTTCGTGAACTAAAAATTTGGCAAAGGAAAGAGGCTACTATTGGAACCTCACCATTTTGAACCACTATTCATGAACGTGAAATTTGGAAAAGGAAAGAGGCTACCGTTGGAAGCTCACTGTTCTGGAAACACTATTCATGAACTTGAAATTAGTCAATGGAAAGAAGCTACTATTGGAACCTCACCATTGCACTATTCACATAAGGCTACCGATGACACTGTTCACATAAGGTTACCGTTGCACTGTTCACATAAGGCCACCTACGACATTGTTCACATAAGGTTACCGTTGCACTGTTCACATAAGGCTACTAATGACAATGTTCACATAAGCTTACTGGTGCACTGTTAATATTAGGCTACCGATGACACTGTTCACATAAGGTTACCATTTCAATATTCACATAATGCTACCGATGACACTGTTCACATAAGGCTATCATTGCACTATTCACAGAACTGGAAACACTATTCACAGAACTGAAAATTTGGCAAAGTGTTGGGAATAAGTCTCCTTAACATCCTAAAACAACTTAGACACTAGATTATAGCAAAGTAATGGACCAGAGAGGTCTGGGCCATTACATCAGATACCTCTCAAAACATTCTCAACCTCAAGAATTCAAAACCAACCTAAAAAGAAACAAAAAAGAATTCTGAATAACCACCCATTGAGATACCTCTCAAAATAGAGAAAGCTACAAGAAGAAACCAAAAGGAATCCATCTCATAAACACAAAAGGTCTATTACCACAAAGCGAACATTGTTAAATGAAAAGAGTTAAACATCAAACAACTCTACATACTGAGCACGTATCTGCGACTCACGTTCCCAAGTAGTCTCTTAAACACCACCATGTCACCACAAGGCATGAACCAAGGAAATAAAATGCCCACACAACACCTTATCTCTGCAGTCTTGGATCACTACCGACCGCTCCTAAAAGGTCTCATCATCATCAACATCAATCTCACTCCAATTGATGACATTTGAGTCATCATGAAGATAACGACAGAGCTGTGTTACATGGAAAACATCATGTATCTGACTCATCTATTGGGGAAGTGCAATCTAGTATTCCATGGCTCCAACACTAGACAAAATCTCTAAAGGAAAAACAAATCAGGGATAAAGCTTACTCCCATGACCAAACCATCACTGTCCACGATGGGGAGTCACCTTCAAAAACACATGATCCCCAAAATCAAACTCTAAGGGTCTCCTCCTTTGATCGACATATGATTTCTAACGATCCTGCACTGCTTTCATCCTCTCACAAATCACCTGAACTGTCTCTATTGTATTCTGCACTAGTTCTGGTCTGAGAATTTCTGACTCTCCGACCCCAGTTTAACATAACTGAGAATAGAAAGTTCAGACATACAAGGCTTTAAATGGTGCCATACCGATGGTGGAGTGAAAAATATTGTTGTAAGATAACTCCACCAAGGGTAAGTTTCTTATCCATGAACCTTAAAAATCATAGACACAAGAGCGTAACATGTCTTCAAGAGTATGGATGGTCTACTTTGTTTGACCATCCATCTGAGGATGAAAAACAGTGCTAAGGCATAGATAAGAACCAAAATCATGCTGGAGACCTCTCCACACCCTATAAGTAAAAAGAGGATCTCGATCAGAAATGATCGTCCTTGGGAATCCATGAAGTCTCACCACCTCCTCCAGATACTTCTACGACCAAAATTCCACTGAGGTTGACTCCTTGATTACAATGAGGTGGGATGATTTTGTTAAACGATCCACTACCACCCAAATAGAATCATGTCCTCCTGGAGCTCGAGGTAAACTAGTAAAAAAGTCCCTTGAGATTTCCTCACACTTCCACATAGGAACATTTAACGGCTAGTGAAGACCACCAGGAACACGGTGTCCGGCATTCCCCTTCTGGCAGACTAAACATCGAGACACAAACTCAGCAACTCCATGCTTTAGCCCTGGCCACCAAAAATGACTCCTCAAGGATCGATATATATTTTTTACACTAGGATGAACCACTAAAGGAGAACTATGGAAATATCTAAGAACCATCTTGTGCATTGTCAAAGGAAAAAATATCCTCCCATGATACAACACTTTGTGTTGTTCATCCTTAGACCAACCATCAGGGGACTCGCCACAAAAAAGTCATTCTCTCGAGACCTCCACCTCTAGATCCACCAACTGGGACACTTACATCTGCTGCACCAGAGATGATTGCACTGTCATTTGAAAAAGATAACCTCTGCCCCCAACTTCTCCCATAATAATATGTAATGCGGGCAGTTCTTCCATTACTCTCTAAGAGCCACCATATTCACACACTACATCACTACATGACTTCCGACTCAGCGCATCAGCTACAACATTCCCTTATGCAGGTTTATACGATATTTCAAAGTCATATTACTGTAATAACTCCATCCACCGACGCTATCGTAAGTTCAAGTCACACTGGGAGAAAACATACCTCAAACTCTTATGATTTATGAAAACCATAAAGCACTCAACAATGAGGTAGTGTCTCCACAACTTTAGAGAAAACACCACGGCTTCCAACTCATGATCATGGGTGGCATAGTTATGTACATGGGGAAACAACTATTGAGACCCATAAGAAACAACTGATCTCTACTGAATCATAACACAACCAAACCCTAGATGTGAATCATCATAAAAAACATTAAACTGAACTCCCTTTGCTGGAAGACAAAGAACTGGAGCACTTACTAACTTCTCCTTTAGATACTCGAAAGCTTCCTGACACTAATCAGTCTATATGAATGCCTGATCCTTCTTGGTCAAAGCTATCAGAGGAGTCATAAATTGAGAGAAACCGACTACGATCCTACTGTAGTATCCTCTAAGATCAATGAAACTTCACAACTCTGACACTGTCTTGGGGGCTTCCCAAGACACAACTGCTTCTATCTTCTATGGATCCATAGCTACTCCCTACCAGGACACAATATTCCCCAAGAAACAGACTTCTTGATCCCAAAACACACAATTCGACAACTTCCCAAATAGATGATGTTGACAAAGAACTCCCAAAATGGTATGTAGATGATTTGCATACTCCTCCTCAGACGTGGAATACATAAGGATTTCATCAATAAAAACCACCATGAACTTGTCCAGGAAATCTCGGAACACAACATTCATCAATCCCATGAACACTTCTGGAGCATTTTTCACTCCGAACGACATTAGAATGAACTCATAATGCCCATTATGACAACAGAAAGCAGTCTTCGGGATATCCTCATCCTTCACATACATCTGATGATATCCTGACCGCAAGTCAATCTTTGAGAACCAATGTGAACCCTTCAGTTGATCGAATAAATCATAAATTCATGGAAGAGGATATTGATTTTTTACTATCACTTTGTTTAAGAGACGATAATCGATACACAACTGCAAATTGTCGTCAACCTTCTCCACGAAGAAAATTGGTGCAACCCTCGATGACACACTCATCCAAACAAAACCGCACTGTAAAAGACCATCAAGATGTATATGTAAATCTCGTAACTCAGAATGTTCCATCCTATATGAAGACATAGAGATAGGAGACAATCCTCGTTTTAGCTTGACACCAAAGTCGATCTCTCATCGTGGGGGTAATGATACAACTTATTCTGGAAAGACATTAGGGTACTCTTCTATGACCCCAGGAAACGAAAATTTATGAACCTTTGAATAACTCAGAATCAGCTCATACGTCATGGACGATAAGGACAAAACACACCTCTGACCCATTCGAGGGTCTCACTCAACAACAAACAACACTGGATCTCTATCCGCATCAAAGAACACAACCTTCCTCCTGAAGTAATCTATGATATCCTGCACTGAATAAAACCAATCAATACTGAGGATGACATCATAAGGTTTTATTCGTAAACATAGGAAATCTCCCCAAGAGAATTTCTTCCCCAACACTAGCTCACAATCCCTACATACTTCAAACAAGTCAGCTCAGCCTCCAACTGGCATTGTCAACGCCAAGGGCACTGGAAGCCTCTCTACCTCAAGTCCTAAAGCATGGAAAAGGGTAGGTGATATGAAGGAGTGTGTTGCTCCTGAATCAAACAAGGCATACCCCAAGGTAGAAAACAAGCAAAGGGTACCTTGAACAACGTTTAGCTCACCTGGGGCTGGCAACACTAAAGCATGAAGCTGTCCACAACCTCCTCCATGACCTCTCTGACCCTGATGATGACCAAAACCCTGACATTACTATCTTCTATAAGGATGGGGAGCATTACAGGGATGTCCTATGCTTTCCCCATCTACCCTCTGTAGATCTAAAGCTGGTGCAACTTTATACTGTTGCCTCATATGGAACTACCTCAATGGAGGATCCTGAAGTCGAAAACCTATTTCATGATGACTACTTTGAAAGTTAGGTCACTCTCACTACTGATGACCTCGACCACCATGAGAAAAATATGAACATGATCCCTTGGCATAGGCCTGAGAGCTTCCACCCCTGGAGAAATGAGATGCTAAGGGTTTGGACCAACCCCTGGCCAAACGGAAACTCTTCTGCCTTGAAAACAAAGAACCCCGGACCACAGATATGCTTCATGGGGAATCATGATGACTCCCCTCTCATGATGATCCAGTTCTGGACAATGTCCTATCAACGAACTCTATTGTTGCTAGCACCTCAAGATATGTCTTCATCATAAATAGGGGGACCTGGTGATGGATCGCTGGATGAAAATTCCCATAAAAATTCCTTGAGCTGGCCTCCTCATCTAGAAATAGGTCCGAATAATATTGTAAAAGGTTCCTAAAATAGATTCCAAACTTTCACACTGGAGCTCCCCTATCGAAGGGTAAGGAGCTCCTGGTGACTGGATTCCTTCGAAGTCATGGAAATGAACTCAAATTTAAACTTTTCTGAAAACTCCTCCCATGAGATTACTGACTCCTCGCGATCTCCAAGGAATAATAAACACCACTGGCTCGGTACTCCATGTAGCATCATCACAACCAAGGACACCCAATTCTCCTTTTGAGCATGGATCGAACAGAATCCTATCTCGACCTCCTCCAACCAGTCTTCTATGATTGCATCTGAAACGAATCCCTCATACTTCTGTAGACTTTGGTACTGAAACTCTCGAAGTGTCCTCATCCAAGTGTCATCGTTGTCAACCTCTACCTTGCGGCAATCTGCTGGCACAACCTTGTAGACATCTTCTCTGCGATCTTAATGAGGATGTCGACCTAGATCCATACCTATGAAATAACAAATAGTCATATCTCTTAAACTTGGAATATGGAAGACTCGACATTAATTAATTAATTTTTTTATTTTATTCATTTTAGGTTAACATATCCCAAGTTCTACCCATTCAAAAACATGCACAAAAAATAATGATGCATGATGCTTTCCTAGGTCTCTACCCTATAACTAGTATCACATTATTTAGTAGCCATTATAAACTTAATGGTCTGTAACTCAGATCATATGGGGCCCTAAATGCCTATGTGTTATTCAGTCTCCAGTGTTTACATAAATAACTAAAATTTACTGACACTGTTACCCTACCAACCCATGAAACCTCACCTATTCCTAACACCAAACTCCATCCTATCTATAAACTAGACCTCTGATTCCACTTTGTCATGACCCCCTCCCCACAATGTGAACCCCTCCTAGGTCGACAATGTGATAAGGGAGATAATGACCCCTAAGTCCCACCTCCAGTAGGCCCCAGGTTGGAGACTAGCACTGAGGGTATAGTAAACACATAGATGGGAGGCATTACCCTCTAAGAGAACACATGGGAAAGAGAGAGATAAGATAATCACCGACCAAATTCAACTCAGACAACAATATAAATGAAATCCCATGTACACAGATGTAATGTCATGAAAAACCACTACAACTGAAAGGGGAAACTACAAGTACCCAAAAGAAAGTAAAAACAATAGTAACCATGAAGCCCAGACAGCTCCAGCAACCCCAAGCTAGTAGAAACCATCCTGATCTCCAACCTACTCCAAGTGACCTGAAAAACAGTTTATATATACATAGGGTGAGTATAAAAGTATACTCAGTAGGATCCTCCTAAAATACTCTCGTGAAAAAGTAACAAAATCATGCTAAATCATAGTGAACAACAAGTGAAACTAAACCATCACTTAAACAGGTATACTAAGTTCCCAAACTCACCATGGATACTCTCACCAATTATCGCACACAAGATTATATAATATAATAAATAATTTCAAAGGTACCTCTATACTAATCCCCCACTGGTTTTCTGCTTTCCCCCAATATCGCACTTCCTTAGTATCTCCCTCCAAAAAGCCTTTCCAAGAAATACTTGGTCAAAGAACCAAAACTTGCACCTTGTGCAACAAAACCACCACATCCACTAATACAAGTAACCAGGTAATTTTTGGGATCCACCACAGCTCATATAACGTGTATCATACACTGGGTATTATACCTCAAGCCATTATAACCCATACAATGATTAAGGATCCTCAAGTCATCACAACCTATACATGTCACACCTATAGTAGTCTATAAGAAACTATATCTAGAATATATGTGTGATAATAAATACAAGCCATTACAACCCTCTACACACATATATGAGGAAAACTAACTATTGTGCCAGCCCGCACAGGTAACTACCAATAGAAGAGAGAATGGCCAAAGGGGGTAGTCAACCATCCATCCTCCCACATGAATGTTGGGGAGAACACCCCCAGGGCTTAGAATCGCTGGGGTGTCAGTTTCCATAACTGATGATGTGGATTAGCGTATAGAAACATAAAAATTATAGAATATACTATAGCTCACAACCATACTATGGGCATAACCTAGTCCTAGACACAACTGCAGCTAACGTCTCTCAGACTCCTTGCTTCCACTTATAAGACTAGGTATGCTATAAGTACTCAACCATTAAAGGGATTAATTACATTACTTCATTCCCTTTTTTACCAGTTTCACTTTACGTTAATTAATTCTTCAAACATTAAATAACCATTAAAAATTCCACATTAAATTTCATTAGCATCACACCCAATGTCCACTGTACCTTTAAATTGTAACCTCAACATTGCGTCCTAGCAAGCTCCTACCCCTTGGGTTAACATCATTTATTCAATAATTTATTAACAAAATTATTACTTTCCCATATTCCTAGGCATTCAAGAAAAACATTTTATGCTAATAAACACAAGGGGGAGAAACACGGTGGGAAGATGAACAACCCATCGAGTATTTTTCACATATAACAAGAGCGTAGACCTATCCTCTCTTAAAAATCTAAACACGGAAATCACGTGGCATACCCCACATGTCTTCACCCCTTTTGGTAGAAGGGTAAGCAAGACCAGATGACTTGATCAGTGGGGAATGTAAATAAGATAAACAACCAAAGAATCAGAAAGCATCCAAACATTCACATCCAACCGATGTCATCATCCCTGGTGTCCTCCCCGACACCCACATGCATAAACCGATGCATTTCGCCACTCTAGGCGTCAACTACTGCCATAAAAAATAGGCCTCCCTGCCCCCACATATCACAATAGCCATCCAGTCTCACATCAGAACACAAGCAACAAGAAAACAAACATCATATCAATTGGGATCTTGGACATTAAACAAGCAACATGGTAACTTATAACACTACAAGGGATTTTATTTTATCAAACAACCAGTTCTTTAATCCATCTTGAATTAAACGATTTATTATTTATAAGTTCCAACTTTGCGAAACCTAAATAGTATGCTATCAAAAATTGATTAAACATGCTTACTGCATCAATTTGATTAACATAAAATTACAACAACAACAATGAGATTCTTTCACATGCCTCTTTATATTTAGACAAACAATTATCAATTAATTACGGATTTACGTTCTTTACCAATTTCTATCAATAATGAAAATCTAAACAAGAAAGAATAGATATCACACTATCTAGAAAAATAAGAAGCAATAACATACAATCAATATCAATTTATTTATTCAGTTCAAATATTTATTTTGCCAATTCCTTTGTGATCCAATAAGATAAAAATGCTAACTCTACAGTTTCACAAAAAAAAAGAGAAGCTATGAATCCTCTACCTAAAATAGTTCTTGACGTTCTTTATATAAGAATGAGCCACATAACGGGTTACAATCTGCTCCCCTCGTGACAACTGTATCCACCCGAGGATGAAGAGACACCACCACACTAGTCAACACCCAAGAAAATCCCATTAGGAACATGGAGATAGCATTTTATAAAAGGGGAAGGAGAAAAAGAAAATGATGAACCCAAAATAATGATGATAAATCATTCCTTATATCAAAGATTTATCTATACTGATTGGTTGGATCAAAACAGAGGGGAACCAATCCAAGGAAGAAATTTTGATTACACAACTCATACGAGATGGAATGGAAGGTTCGAGCGTCTCACACCCGAGAAAAAGGAGGAAGAAATAGGGATGAAGATATCTTGTCCCTTTAAAATATTTAATTGAGCAACAGTTTAAGATTTTCTAGATTTTCCATTAAAAGAGGATCATATTAAACCATGTGGTTTGACCATGTAAAAGCATCCCGAGGCTTTGGAAAAATTAATATAGGAGTTATGGCCTTTGAATTGGCCTCTGAGTGCTTAAAACAATGCTTTAAATTCATTTTACTTCAAAGGAAACATCAAAGGTGTGAAACTGTAGGAAGCTCGATACACTGCTCATGAACTTGTAATTTGGCAAAGGAAAGAGGCTACCGTTGGAACCTCACCATTCTAGAAACATTGTTCATGAACTCGAAATTTGGAAAAGGGAAGGGGATACTGTTGGAACCTCACCGTTTTGGAACCTCTGTTCATGAGTTTGAAGTTTGGAAAAGGAGAGAGGCTACTGTTGGAACCTCACTTTTCTGGAAACACTATTCATGAACTTGAAATTTGGGCAAGGAAAGTGGCTACCGCTGTAGCCTCACCATTGAACTGTTCACATAAGGCTACCGCTGACACTGTTAACATAAGTCTATTGATGAAACTGTTCACATAAGGTTACCATTGCAGTGTTCACATAAGGCTATCAATGACACTGTTCACATAAAGTTACCTTTCACTGTTCACATAAGGCTACCAATGACACTGTTCACATAAGGCTACCGTTGCACTGTTCACATAAGGCTACTGATGAAACTGTTTACATAAGGTTGTCATTGTACTATTCACATAAGGCTACCAATTACACTGTTCACATAAGGTTACCATTGTAGTGTTCACATAAGGCTACCGATGACAGTGTTCATAGAACTGGAAACACTGTCCACAGAACTGGAAATTTGAAAAAGTGTTAGGGATAAGACACCTTGACATCCCAAAACACCATAGACACTAGATTCAAGAAAATTAATGGACCAGAGAGGCCCACGCCATTACAATTCCAATTTTTTTAATGAAAATATTAGTGAAATTGATTAAAATTAATTACAATGAATAAGGTTAAATTAATATTTATAAGGGACTAAACCTTAACCTCAAGGCCCAAAAAAACTATAAAATTATCAAAGAGATATTGGATGGATATATATATAGACCCTATACTATATTGAATATAATTAGGTCCATAATTGGATCCAATTTCAACATGAAAAATGTGGATGAAATTCCTTTTTCTAAATAATACAAGAGTGCGACTCCTCCTCCACTATAAAAGGACACCACTTCTCCTCATTACTAAAAAATCTCAAAATACTTAAGTTTATCAATGATCTACAAAAATAGATTCCCAAAATCCCCCCCTATACCTTTAATCCTCCCTTTGGGCATAAATACTTCCATGGAATCCTTTTTGGTACAAACCAAAAGAAGTTATCTGATTAAGAGGTAACATCTTTCCTTAAGCTGTTTAGTTTTATTTACACTATCCAACCCTTAAACTCTTAATATTATATTATTGTAAAAAAACCATTATCATAAATATACTAGTATGTTTTTATGATAAGGTTTTGACCTACTCTTACACATACTTACATCTAATGGGTGACAGACATATTGTTTCTGTGTATGGTGAACTACGATCTCACGAAAAAATGATTGTTCATTTTTCATTTACCACCCCTCATGGTGGAAATTATGATAAAAACTCTATTTATATATGTTATATACTATATTTTTTTTGTGTATTTATGCTTATTTAATTTTTTTTACAATACATACCCTTATACTTTTCATTTTTTATAAATACGATAACATTGTTTGTTGAAGTATAGACTACTGCCTCCCCAAAGCGATGCGATTCATTCACACAATACATGAAACATATATAGGATATTTTTCAATAAAAATATTTAAAATACAAAAAATATATATGATATTCATGAAATAATTACCTTTATAAAAATAATATATATATATATATATATCATTTTCTTTACTAATTTTTCACACACACTTAGAAAGTGATAACGTCGTTTGTGGTCGTGTGGACAACCGCCTCCTCGACATAATGTGATTAGTTTTACATTAAAATAATTACATATATAAGTTTATATGATTAAATAATATTTTATTTATGATATAATTATCATTCTGGAATGATATTATTCTACTTATCATCTTTCCACAACGATCATTGAAAAATGATAATGTTACTCATGCGTACGTACAACCTACAATATCTCTGATTCTAACATTGATTCATTTTTCATAACCACATTTAATTATTTGTTTTAAAAGTATAATTTATGTAAAAATATAATAATTATGTCATTATTATTTTTCTGGAGATGTTATATAATGCCCCCTTTGACTATAGTTGACCTACCAAAGTTGTTTTGACACATAAACCGAATTTGGTCAAAACAACCGACACAAACATAAATGTTTAAGTAGTTGTATACCAGATAGAAATAAGTGAAATAAAATTAATGATAAACCTGAAAAATTTTCTCAATAAAGTAAAGAATTTACATAAGTTTATTATACATAAATTTAAAGTACATTCACCCAAAAGGAAATGAAAGGTAAGAGATATCATCTCAATTTATGTTCCATTGAGTCTTATTTGTTGTTATGCACCTAGTTTATTTTATATGGTGTATATATGACCATTTTACATGATATATAAATAATAGAGTTACTATAATGATAATATAACTTTTATTTAATTTTATTCCTTCATGAGGCTTATGATTTAAAATATTTCAAAGTGGTACTAGACACTTTGGATTTTTAAAGTTTATTTTAATCAAGAATAATTTTACTAATAATTCATTTCCATTTGAGGAAATTATATGAAACGTTTTGAATAAAAACATTCATTTTAATATTATATGCTAAATCATGACCTCTTTCAAGTATTAGTACCATTTCCACTCATTGGTACTCAAGGTGTTTTAGAAAATGATTTTATGATAACCCGACTTCATTTATCTCTTTATTTGAAGAACATATTTTCTTTTAAAAATGATGTATTATTAAAATATTTTCAAAAATGTTTTTAAAATGATTTGGAAAATAAATTTTTACCTCATTTTTTTCTTTTACCAAATTTTTCAATGGAATATTATTTTATCTTTCCCAATAAGGCCTTTTTAACCTTTTACCATAAAAATCAATGTTATTTTAACCTTATATGACATTTACATATTTACCTACCATAATTATTTCAAAGCATCCTTTGCATGTTTAAAAGGTAAATTTTTAAATAAAATTATTTTAAAATTTATTTAAAAAAAAAATTCAAAAAAAATTCAAAACAAAAAGGATTTTTTCCTCATGATTTTTTTAAAAGTTATTTTTATCACATTTCCATTAATTAATGACAACAACCATTTATTTTTCATTAGCTGGGGAATATTATATTGATACCATCCTTAGTATTTCTAAGGATGGTTTATGATTTATTTTTCCAAGGATAGTATTCATATGAACTTACTTAATTCCTTTTGTACCCTTGAAATATTCAATTTCCTATGATCATTGAACATTGAATTTACCCTATTTTACTATATCATTTATCATGGATATGTTCATTGACTAAACTGTATATAATTTTTATATGGTGTTTAATTTAAATGTTATTTTATTATTTGGGTAAATATTAATAAATCCATATCTCTTACTCCATATAGATATATGATAAGGCACATTGTTAAATCGATTATTCGATATACAAGGAATGCTTTGGAATGGTACGACACGGGTGGGGCATGGTTATAGATAGCCCCTTGATGAATCAGTAGCCTCATGGGACGATTTATTTAGCTATCTAGGTTAGATGTATTTTTACCTGATATGTTGTAAACCATCTTGTGAAATTTCTTGATGTAAAGGTACCATGTACATAGGAAATATGGTGTCCAATAATCAAAATTTTCCCTCATTTAGTTTTATTTATTATTCATCCATGAGATTTTGCATCGACATATCTATGGATATATTTCATTTTCTATTCATTTATTAAAGGTTATGTGTTTTAGTTTCATACCTTTCCATATTTATTTTTCCATATCTAGTTATTTGAATGGAATATATTCCTAGTTATTACCTTTCCACATTGTCTATGCACTTCTCAGTTTGTTGATTACATGGTATGTGTGTTTCAATTATTTACGATTCCCCAATTATTATTATCATTGATTAATTATTTCTTCCTTTATACATTAACCTCACTAAGGAATCGATCTCACCATTATTATGGTTCCTTTCCTTAAGAATCCAAGAAGCATACTATGAAAGTTATGCATGGATATACATGATGGAATATAGATACCCTTGAAGTTATTATTCTCAAAGTTATTTTTTAGTTAGAAAAAAATTATGTTGTAATTAGTGTATTAATTTTTAATTCAAGACTCACTTATGTTTCTAGTTTTCCAAGACTACTAAACACTTCAATCCTTTAGGATTTTATTCCTTCTAATCATGTCAATGTAATTGATAGCAGACACCGGCTCTGGGTGATCTGAGGTGGGGTTGCTATAATTTTTATACGATATGAGTATCCATTTAATTAATTGTATGATTAATGAAGATAAATTATATTTTATATTAATAATTAATTTAAACCAATTTAGTTGGTAATTGATATGAAATAATATTAACAACAATTAATATTTGAAAATGTCATTTTCTCATAAAAATGAGTTTTCCCTATATTTTATGATTATTTTCAAAAATTTAATTTATGAATTTTTGAATATGAATTTGAAAAAATGAACATAATTTTTGGATTAATAATAAAAACTTTATACTGAGATTATTTTCTTAATTTTTTGAAAATAATCTATTTTTAAGTGAATAGTGAAAAAATAACGATTTTTTTGTAAACATAATCACTTTTTAGATACTATCATTATACAAGAATGAATTAATTTTTTTAAAACTTTTTATATAATATATATATATATATATATTGGTAAATTAAATCATTAAAATTACTATGGTCTTTTTATAAAATCCTCATATATCATTTTAGAAACATATGTACTATTTTATTCTAAAAACTATTTTTATTCACTTGTAGTAAAAATTAATTTTCATCACTTATAGAAATAAAATATATAAAAATGGATTAAATATTTCAAATAAAATTTATCATATTATGTATAATATTCAATTACAATTTTGGTCATAAAATTATGTTTAATAAGATTAAATTTACTGACCATGATAATGGTAAAACTATTATTTCCAAATAAATGTTTTATTAATATTCTGTATTTTTTATATAATCAATTAAAATTTTAAGTTATAAATGATTAATATATTATTATTTTTAAACACAAATATAATTATACCAAAATATTTTTAAATGGTAGACAATGAAAAATAATATTAAGAACCCATAATAGTTTAAGCATCATTTTTCTATAAAAACCTATTTTCCTATATATAAAATGTTTTAAATTAAAAGTTAATTTCATTTTATCTATAAATTGAATTAGATTAAATGTATATTAAATTTATTTTCACCACACCTAATTTGGTAATATGGGTTATTTTATAATTTTAGAAAAATATATATTTCTTAGTTAAAAACTAGTTACCAAGTTAAAAATAAAAAAGATGGTAAAAGTAGAAAGACTTGGAATAAATTACTTATAAACTAATTAAAACATGTGTAGAAATATATTTTTTTATGATTTATTGACCAAATATAACTGCACACTCTATAATTTTTAACTTTTGGAGTCTTTGACCATTGAATAGTGTAATTATATAATCGAAAATTAATGGACGTTCTCAAAAGTTCCATTTTATTCACTTATAAAAGGGTATACATCAAAACATTAATTCCAAACCCATTCCTTAGAGTTTATTTCTTAAAATATTAAAATTTTCCCCTCTTAGATGTATCTATAAATTTCAATATCCCCTATCCACCATAAGTTATATTAATCCCTTCATTTCAAGGAGAATTTCAAGAGAAAGTCCAAAGTTCCAAAGTGAGTATTACTTAATACATCACATTTTATTCCCAATAAATCTCTAGAAAACATATCCGTACCATATTAATAAGATAACATAAATACCATTTTTATATTGAAGTGTTTTTATATTAATTTATAAACCATTATTTATTCATTTCTAGTCACTTGAAAAAAATAAAAGAACATTAACTTTGTGTTATGTAGACTACAACCGACACAAAGTAATGTTCTTTCATTCTTTTATATTTATTTTCATTAATTATAAAAAACACTTATATTATGATTAAAAAACTTAAAATATCTTAATAAAATCACAATTATTTTTTCCATGATATTATACACTTCCTTCACCTTACTCACCCACACTACTACAAAAACGGGCAATAACAGCGCTAAAATCGGGCTTTAACAGCGCTAGAAAAGTGCTGTAAAGCTCAGCGCTGATAAAGGGGGGGGGGGGTCCTTTAACAGCGCTTTTTTAGCGCTGTTAAATGTCACCTTTAACAGCGCTAAAAAAGCGCTGTTAAATGTCACCTTTAATGGCGCTAAAAAATCGCTGTTAATGGATACCTTTAACAGCGCTAAAAAGCGCTGTTAAAGGAAACCTTTAACAGCGCTAAAAAAGCGCTGTTATATGTTTCCTTTAACAGCGCTTTTTTAGAGCTCTTAAATATCTCCTTTAACAGTGCTTTTTTAGCGCTGTTAAATGTCGCCTTTAACAGCGCTAAAAAAGCGCTGTTAAATCCCTGCCTGCTGCTAATAAAAAACCTGCACTAGTAAAGCCAGCCGAGCAGACCTGCACAAAAACCAGCATATCAACCACAGACTTGCACAAAAACCAGTATATCAACCACAAGCATTTCATCAACCGATCACAACCCAACCAAACAGTGTTCTTACAATGAGTTAGATACCATCTACCCAGAAACCAAAACTACCTCATTACATAGTATCACAAAATATTCCTACACAACTCAGAAGATAAATACTAGAACATTCCACTATGCATTGTTTCTCCTTGGATTGCCACTTGGTTTTGACAAATCGTGCAGAGCCCGTGCTCCTTGAATCATTCTGCAATACATAAAAAGGATATCCTAACTCTCCCAACAATCACCCTTAGTAATTATGTATATTAATAAAAAAAAGGTAACATATCATAAATTGGGGGACTATAATGAGACATCAAGATTAACATTCTATATATAGGATCGATGTCTGGTAGGATTGGTTGCGTTGATACATGACTCTACCTGGACCTAAAAAATAGATATATGATCTCACTCCAGGACTTTCAGAGAGACTCCAACTATGTCTAGGACGTCCTGCTGAAGCGATCGTACTACCGTAAGTCGGAAAAGATACCAAAACCATCCTAGGAAGGATCATGGGAGCCAACCCTAATGAAATATGTCCTTGATATATTGTTCAAAGAGATCAATCATGGTACATAAAATTATGTGTCATTTAAAGGGTCACATGCCTTGTCGCTTTACCCTGGGTAACTCCAATGTTCAGCTGCCTGTGTGAATATACATGTCATATCAATAGGAAATTACATGGCATGTTAAAAAACATATACATGTTACCCTTTGATCTTGTGTCCACTTATGCACCCTTGCCCTATGTTAGTACATGACGTCGATCTCGTGTGATTCTTCCTGTGTATCTGTACAAGGGATAAACTGCGTAGCTGGCTCATTAATGACGTGTAGTGGGATATATTCCATGTAGGAAAGCCATGTAATCCACCCCAGGTTTGACTCGTACACGTCACATATGACCCATGGATCATTGTACTAAAGTGTTAACACAATCCTAAGGCGTTTGGTCGGTTTCCCGTATGTCAGTTGTTGATTTCACTTAAAAATAAATCCATTTTGAACAAAATAGAGGCACTTTGAGTGGTGTCGGCCACACCGGGCCACGGATTGAGTCGGGGTTGACTCTTACACGTCAAATTTGACCCATGGATCATTGCCCATAAGTTTCAACAGAATCCAAATGCGTTTGGTCGGTTTGCCGCATGTCAGTTGTTGATTTCACTTAAAAATAAGTCCATTTTGAACAAAAGAGAGGCACTGTGAGTGGTGTCGGCCACACCGGGCCTCGGATTGATGCGGTGTTACGTTACACATGAGTCATTGATCATTGTGAAAAAGTATCAATGCAATTAGAAGCCGTTAGATCGATTTGGCGTATGTACGTAAAATATTGTCCATTTTAAACTAAATACATACACTTGGAGTGATACCGGTCACACCACGCCTCTGATTGAGGCGGGGTTGACTCGTACACGTCACATTTGACCCATGGATCATTGTACTTAAGTTTCAATAGAATCCCAATGCGTTTGGTCGGTTTGTCGTATGTCAGTTGTTGATTTCACTTAAAATTAAGTCCATTTTTAACAAAACAGTGACACTGTGAGTGGTGTCGGCCACACCGGGCCTCAGATTGATGCAGTGTTGAATCGTACACGTCACACATGAGTCATTGATTGTTGTGAAAAAGTATCAACGCAATCAGAATCCGTTAGATCGGTTTGGAGTATGTACGTAAAATATTGTCCATTTTAAACTAAATACATACACTTGGAGTGATACCGGTCACACCGCGCCTCTGATTGAGGCGGGGTTGAATCTTACACGTCACATTTGACCCATGGATAGTTTTCCTTAAGTTTCAATAGAATCCCAATGTGTTTGGTCGGTTTGCCGTATGTCAGTTGTTGATTTCACTTAAAAATAAGTCCATTTTTAACAAAACAGTGACACTGTGAGTGGTGTCAGCCACACCGGGCCTCGGATTGATGCGGTGTTGAATCGTACACGTCACACATGAGTCATTGATCATTGTGAAAAAGTATCAATGCAATCATAAGCCGTTAGATCAGTTTGGCGTATGTACGTAAAATATTGTCCATTTTAAACTAAATACATACACTTGGAGTGATACCGGTCACACCACGTCTCGGATTGAGGCGGGGTTGAGTCGTACACGCCACATATAACCCATGAATCGTTGTCCTAAAGTGTCAACACAATCCGAAGGCGTTTGGTCGGTTTCCCGTATGTCAGTTGTTGATTTCTCAGTTAAAAATAAGTCCATTTTGAACAAAGTAGAGGCACTTGGAGTTGTGTCAGCCACAACAGGCCTCAGATTGAGGCGGGGTTGACTCGTACACGTCACATTTGAAGGTGAGTATGCATACACGATAGTTGACCTTCTTAGAGAAGGGTTTCTGGAAGAGTATAAAAGATATGAATCAATGAATATCATTAGAGTGTTGGAGCAAATGTGGTTGCTACAAACAATGTGGAAATCGGCTTGTGCAAAGCGACCTAAGTTACAACTTGCAGGTATTGTACTCTATTTTTTTCTGGAAGGTTTCAGTTTAAATGCATTTTGGAATGATCATTGCTAGCCATTGTCTTTTAGGTTTTTTTGACAGCCGAGGGGAAAGGGTGGGGTCTGAAGACATTGTAGGATATGTCGAAGGGTGATTTTGTGTGTGAATATGTTGGAGAAATGTTAACTCCTGCAGTTCTGAAAAGAGTCACTATTTGAAAGAAAGTCACAAGTTTAGATACATCTCAAGATGGTCAGTTTAAAGACATTTTGAGGGACACTACTAAAGACATTGTAGGATATGTCGAAGGGTGATTTTGTGTGTGAATATGTTGGAGAAATGTTAACTCCCGCAGTTCTGAAAAGAGTCACTAAGAAATGGGGGATGTGTGCATATCTGAGCATGTCTTTAATAGTGTCCCTCAAAATGTCTTTAAACTGACCATCTTGAGATGTATCTAAACTTGTGACTTTCTTTCAAATAGTGACTCTTTTCAGAACTGCGGGAGTTAACATTTCTCCAACATATTCACACACAAAATCACCCTTCGACATATCCTACAATGTCTTCAGACCCCACCCTTTCCCCTCGGCTGTCAAAAAAACCTAAAAGACAATGGCTAGCAATGATCATTCCAAAATGCATTTAAACTGAAACCTTACAGAAAAAAATAGAGTACAATACCTGCAAGTTGTAACTTAGGTCGCTTTGCACAAGACGATTTCCACATTGTTTGTAGCAACCACATTTGCTCCAACACTCTAATGATCTTCATTGCATCATATCTTTTATACTCTTCCAGAAACCCTTCTCTAAGAAGGTCAACTATCGTGTATGCATACTCACCTTCAAATGTGACGTGTACGAGTCAACCCCGCCTCAATCTGAGGCCTGTTGTGGCTGACACAACTCCAAGTGCCTCTGTTTTGTTCAAAATGTACTTATTTTTAAGTGAGAAATCAACAACTGACATACGGGAAACCGACCAAACGCCTTCGGATTGTGTTGAAACTTTAGGACAACGATTCATGGGTTATATGTGACGTGTAAGACTCAACCCCACCTCAATCCGAGACGCGGTGTGATCGGTATCACTCCAAGTGTATGTATTTAGTTTAAAATGGACAATATTTTACGTACATACGCCAAACTGATCTAATGGATTCTGATTGCATTGATACTTTTTCACAATGATCAATGACTCATGTGTGACGTGTACGATTCAACACCGCATCAATCCGAGGCCCGGTGTGGCCGACACCACTCACAGTGTCACTGTTTTGTTAAAAATGGACTTATTTTTAAGTGAAATCAACAACTGACATACGGCAAACCGACCAAACACATTGGGATTCTATTGAAACTTAAGGAAAACTATGCATGGGTCAAATGTGACGTGTAAGATTCAACCCCGCCTCAATCAGAGGCGCGGTGTGACCAGTATCACTCCAAGTGTATGCATTTAGTTTAAAATGGACAATATTTTACGTACATACGCCAAACCGATCTAACGGCTTCTGATTGCGTTGATACTTTTTCACAACAATCAATGACTCATGTGTGAAGTGTACGATTCAACACCGCATCAATCTGAGGCCCGGTGTGTCCGACACCACTCACAGTGTCACTGTTTTGTTAAAAATGGACTTATTTTTAAGTGAAATCAACAACTGACATACGGCAAACCGACCAAACACATTGGGATTCTATTGAAACTTAAGGAAAACTATCCATGGGTCAAATGTGACGTGTAAGATTCAACCCCGCCTCAATCAGAGGCGCGGTGTGACCGGTATCACTCCAAGTGTATGTATTTAGTTTAAAATGGACAATATTTTACGTACATACGCCAAACCGATCTAACGGCTTCTGATTGCATTGATACTTTTTCACAACAATCAATGACTCATGTGTGACGTGTATGATTCAACACCGCATCAATCTGAGGCCCGGTGTGGCCGACACCACTCACAGTGTCACTGTTTTGTTAAAAATGGACTTAATTTTAAGTGAAATCAACAACTGACCATCTCGAGATGTATCTAAATTTGTGACTTTCTTTTAAATAGTGACTCTTTTCAGAACTGCGTGATATGAAGGTATTTTGGAGATTTTACTGGTTCATGCATGATATGAAGGTATTTTGGAGATTTTACTGGTTTTTTTGTCCAAAGGCCAAAGAAATGTGGTCCATCATTCTTGCATGTTACTCGTACACGTCACCAAGGACCCGTGGATCCTTCTCCTAAAGGATGAAGGCAATCCGGATGCGTCTGGTCAGATTTACGTAGGTCAGTTGTTGTTTCCAATTAAAGTGGTGTCCATTTTAAACAAGAGAGCGACCCTTTGGGTGGTAGCGATCACACCGTGCCTCGGATTGAGGCGGGGTTGACTCGTACACGTCACCAAGGACCCGTGGATCCTTATCCTAAAGGATGAAGGCAATCCGGATGCGTCTGGTCCAATTTACGTAGGTCAGTTGTTGTTTCCAATTAAAGTGGTGTCCATTTTAAACAAGAGAGTGACTCTTTGGGTGGTAGCGGTCACACCGTGCCTCAGATTGAGGCAGGGTTGACTCGTACACGTCACCAAGGACCTGTGGATCGTTCTCCTAAAGAATGAAGGCAATCCGGATGCGTCCGGTCGGATTTTCGTAGGTCAGTTGTTGTTTCCAATTAAAGTGGTGTCCATTTTAAACAAGAGAGCGACCCTTTGGGTGGTAGCGGTCACACCGTGCCTCGGATTGAGGCGGAGTTGACTCGTACACATCACCAAGGACCCGTGGATCGTTCTCCTAAAGGATGAAGGCAATCCAGATGCGTCTGGTCGGATTTCCGTAGGTCAGTTGTTGTTTTCAATTAAAGTGGTGTCCATTTTAAACAAGAGAGCGACCATTTTAGTGGTTCAACATTCTTGCATGTTGCTGGTGCATATCATCTGTTAAAATGGAAAAATGACTCATTGGAGAAAGAATGTTTTATTTAATAACAATTACAATTTTGCTACGAACATTTACATACAACAATATTTCATCTTTTGATCCCCTTAACCCCTCTCAAAAATGACCACCAATTGTACATGTCCCCAAGTCAGATCATCATTGTATTTGTGTACAATCTGTCATCAGGTATGCGGCCCACTCGTTTCTGAACACATCTATATCGTCTTGTGAGTATGAGGCTTTTCGGCAGTCATAGTAGTACTGCAAAATAAAAAAATAAAGAATTAATAAATAACTTAAATGAACTAGTAATTGTTTTTGAAAATACCTCTTTAGGGATGCTAGTTTGCTGATGAAAAACGATCTCTTTCATAAATTTACAAACATAATAACCGCAATCATTATCGTTTGTTTGTTTTGGACACTGCAAAATAATTGATCATTAGGAGAATAAATAACTTGTGTTGAGGTGTGTTTGGATAGTGAAATTTTATTATATATACCCTGATATTTGTCCAGACGTAGTACTTGCTCGGCTCCTTATGCTTAGCCCCTGTCCTCATACCATGATTTAGACGATATTGGTACACCGCCCTATCATAACAGAATCCTCAGTAAAAGATAATATATATTATATAAATTGATGTTTAGACCTAAAACGTAAGATTTAGTGTCTTACAGATTCACAAACTCCATCATGTATGGTCGGTTTGATGGATATCCTAGCTTTGAATCCAGAAAATAAATCTTCGGAGTATCCAAGTTCACCGCAATTAGCAACCAATGTTGCCTAAAAACACAAAAAGGAATAAGTAATAAAAAAAGTGAAAATATAATTGATATGCTTTAATCGTAGAGTATTACCCCTGCATGGTTGGTATTAGGAAAAGTCTGTCATCTGTAATCTTGCGTTCAAATGTTTTCAGCAAGTCCTTCACTATTGCATCCCTTTTTGATGACTCTATTTTTGTTTGGTGTGTTGATGTGATATGAGGACTAACCAGTCCAAATCTTGGCTCATGGGAAAATCCCTTCAACTGTTTTTCATAAATGCGTCTGTCAACAATATAAAATGCATATAGTCATAATTTGCACATTAGATTAGCTTTTAGAAAATCAATTCAAGGAAACATACCTCATATATACATTTACAACAGTGACGCCTAACCAACCGTTTTCAAGGATTTCATTTACATTTTCAGCAGCAACAAAATCTTGACTTTCCTCTCCGTATATATTTTCTTCGAAAATCACTATATGACTATTACCATCTTTTAGCTTCGTATCCACATGAGTCTTCAATGCTAGTAAATGTGGAAAGAGAACAGGTGGTGTTATTGTGCTTTCAGTAGCTCCTTGGGATCGATTGGTCGATCCTTTAGATGGTTTCGAGCCGATGTTAGTCACCCCCTTTCCTTTCTCCGTCTATAACAACAATCATTGATTCAGACACTCTTTTCTTTAATTGTTAAGGGTTTAGCTTGAAAATAAAAGGAAATAAATACCTCTTTGTCTGCATGTACTTTTACAAGTTGTGCCGGCCATGCAATGAATGTCCCAATAGCCTTTTAAACCGTATGAATATCATCGTCATCAAGTGGAATAGGTAGCATTGCATTTGGCTCATGAGCTACAGTAATCATCACTTTCAGATGATCTTTTGAAAGTGGTCTATTATGCAGTGTGGAATCTGGGATATTGAACACTGTAGCCATCACTACAAGGTGATAGGTGGGTGTTGACAGATATAAATCACAATCATTATCACCCTGTAGAAGATCAGTACAGATAAATTATCAGTGTTTTTCTGATTCATATTTCATGGGAACCGTTATTAGAATATTGATTACCACGGCTAAGACATTTTTTTAGGTGAATGGCTCGCCTCAAAGCTGGTGGGGGGTGGGGCAGGATGTTCATGCGGTGGTTGTTCCTGAGTTGTGTCCTCCCTTTGCTTCCCACCCATAAAAGTTGCTAGCAACTCTCCCTGCCATTGCAATTGTTCTTCAAGGGTTGCTATTTTTTCGCTCATTTGTTCCAATTTTTTCTCTGTATCATCTATTTTTTTCTTCTTCTCAAAATATACTCGGGGTGTCACCCCAAACCCTGCACCTCTGACACGACCGTATTTTTCTGGCTGCTTCAAAGCCGTCGATAATAGGTCTGTTTCAGCTACAGGAGTAGCTGATTCCTGTGACTGTCTGATATAGGAAAAAAACTAATTATTTTTATGTAATAGCAATTTTAAACAAATCTTTTTATCATCGTGTCATACTTACACATATTTCCCACACTTTTTGTGTGTTCTCATCTATTAACTTCCCTTCTTTGTTCACACGTGCCTCCTTCCATAGCACATGACATGGGATAGAAGTGAATTTGGTTTTAGATTCATCAATCTACATATAAACATAGAAACATAATTATGATGTTGTTTATTGGCACCTAACAATATTACTGTAAATTTACAATACGTACCATTTTCTTTTCTAATGAAGCGTACCCCATCCTTGCTTTACGATAGGGGTATGTTGGATTTGATGCACGTTCCTTATTTTCAGTACAGAGTTTCTGTTTCATAAATGAAATATTGACAATCAAAGTGATGAATACAGGTATCCTCAAACAACGTATTATCACTCACAATGTACCTGAAACTTCTCATCCCCACGACGGCCAATAAATGCATCCCATGCTTCTTGGGATATCAGGTGCGCATAGACAATGGGTGGGTGCGGGTTTATTTTACCTTTAGAATCTTTCAGGTGACATCTTGTTAAAATAGTACGAAAACCTCGATGAATCTTTCCTGCAAGCCTTAGTACATAATCCTTGTGTGAGTCGTCTACTATAAATGTACTCTGCAAGATATTGAGAAGAGTAAGACACTGTTTCATCATTTTATTTGCTAGTTAATTAAAGAAATAAATTCATAATGTTACCGTAATTTCTTCCCAGATCACAGCCTTCAACCCGGACACAACATGGTGCCATGAATCTATGTCAATCGGCACGCGTTGCCGAGTGACAACTCCAATGTAACTGCTAAACATAGCCTTGTTGGGATTCACATGTTGGCCTCGTGCATTCCATCCGACTTCAAATTTGATGCCTTTGCTTTTCGCCTTAAGAATTTTGGCTAACACTGTCAAACTACGACGCACCTGTGATTTCTGCGACGTCGGTCCTTCATTCCCGACCATTTCATCGATATCAACATCATCTATATGTTCATCTACTATGATATCAACGGCATGTGCTGATGGTTGTTGGACCTCAACACTAAGAGAAGGAGCCGCAACAGCAAGAGCAGCAGGAGGAGCAGTAGGAGCACCAGGAGCCGCAGCAGTAAGAGCAGCAGCAGGAGCAGTAGGAGCACCAGGAGCCACAACAGGAGGAGGAGTAGGAGCCACAGCAGTAGGAGCAGCAGGAGCCGCATCAGGAGCAACAGTAGCAGCAGCATGAGCTGCAGGAGCAGCAGGAGCAGCAGCAGCCGCAGCAGCAGCTGCTTGAGAGACTTGTTCAGTCTCAAGGTTAGGAGCACCAGAATGTGCAGAAGTCATTATCTGCAAAAGTGGTTGAACAGTTCATTCAAATTACATAAATTCTGTAATGATAAGATAATAACATGAGATAACAAGATCTATATTACAAACAAAATATAACCTGTTTACTGAACTCTCTTTCTTTTTTTCAAAGGTTGAAGAGATTTGACACCTCTATCGACAATCCAAATCCCTTCATTGTGGTCTCCTCTAACATACAAAACATCATCTGCATTGGGACCGCTCCGAATTGATTGTGACGTACCACTAAAAGGATCGTCCTCAACTGAATTTTCATCGGAACCCTCAATAGTTTTGGACGATAACAGAACAATCGACCACTTTCGATTTGCGGGATCTGGAACATAAAAAACTTGTACCGCTTGTGATGCCATTATAAACTGTTCGTCTTTGTACCCTTCTTTACTAAAATCAACTTTCAAAAATCCCCATTCATCTATTTTAACACCACTATTGTTATCAATCCATTTGCATTGAAAAATCGGCAATTGAAATGTCGTATAATCCAACTCCCATATTAGTTTGATAATGCCAAAGTATGACATATTTGCATAAATTGGATTTCTATCCTTACTACTAGAAACATGCATCGCTTCAGCCACTAGTGTAACTCCACTATTTTGCATGGTACTCTCTTCATCATGTTCATCCGTATAGAATGTATAACCATTAATTACATACCCACTGTAAGATAATACATACACACTTGGTCCAGCGGCTAGCCATCGAAGTCGTTCTGAAATTGAATTCGGATTTTCATCCAACTGCTTAAAAATATGGTCCTGAAACCATCCTATAAACTGGTGATTATGTGTATCTGCTAACCATTTTTCAGCCCTCGATGGATTCAACTGCCTAAGAATTTCTTTGTGAGTTTCAATATATGGAGCAACCTCCCAACTGTTATGCAAAACATAAAGATGAGCCTGCTCCCGATCTGTAATACTGATTGTTACAACTTCTCTTCCAGAAATTCCCTCACCCTCAATGCGTCCAGTGTGACGAGATTTCGGGAGACCAATGCTTTCCACATCAGATAGGTAGTCAATACAAAATTCAATGGCTTCCTCAACAATATATCGCTCCACTATACAACCCTCTGGCCGACTTCGATTTTTGACATATCCTTTCAAAATCTTCATATACCATTCAACATGATACATCCATCTATAGTGCACAAGACCACAAAGTCGAATCTCTCTCACCAAGTGAATCATCAAATGAACCATCATATCAAAGAATGTTGGCGGGAAGAATATTTCTAATTCACATAATATGATGACAATTTCTTTTTCCATAGCTGGCAATTTCCCCGGGTCTAAAACTTTGCTACATATAGCTTTGAAAAAGAAACAAAGTTTGGTTAACGTATGACGAACATTCTTGGGTAAAATGCAACGTAAAGCTATAGGAATTAGATCTTGCATCAAAACATGGCAATCATGTGATTTCAAACCTTTTAACTTCAAATCATTCATTGACACAATGTTCTTGATATTTGATGAGTACCCCTCTGGAACCTTTACATCATTAAAGAAGTTGCAAAACTGATATCTCTCTGCCCTAGAAAGAGTATAAGCACCAGGAGGAAGAAACATTCGATTTTCACCTTTCACGGGAGCCAACTCTTCTCGTATTCCCATGTCAACCATGTCCAACCTTGCCTTAATTCCATCTTTTGTTTTGAAAGGGGCATTTAGCAACGTTCCAATAACACTATCACATACATTTTTTTCCACATGCATCACATCAAGAAAATGTCTGACGTACAAACAATTCCAGTATGGTAATTCAAAAAAAACTGATCTCTTTTTCCAACCGATTTTCGTAAGGTTTTTCGAAAATGGTTTACCAAAAACAGTGTTCATATCTTTTACTTTCTCAAACAGCTGATCACCTGTTAGTGGAGACGGTGTTGTGCGTTTCTCTGAACTTCCATTGAATGATGTCGTCCAAGATCAGTACTTATGCCGACGAGGTAGAAATCTACGATGTCCTAGAAACACAGATTTCGATGAATGTTTCAACCTAATTGATTCTGTATCTTCTTCGCACACGGGACACCCTTGAGTTCCTTTAATTCTATAGCCTGACAAATTTCTATAAGCAGGGAAATCATTTATTGTCCCATACAACATCGCTCTCAACGTGAAGTATTCACTTTTATAAGCATCATACAACATTACACCTGAGTCCCACAATAACTTCAAATCCTCGATCAAAGGAGTCAGATAAACATCAATATCATTACCTGGTTGTTTTGGTCCTGATATAAGCATAGATAACATGATGAATTTTCGCTTCATGCATAACCAGGGTGGCAAGTTATAATTTAGCAACATAACAGGCCATGTACTATGAGTGCTGGTTTGAAAACCAAAAGGATTCACTCCATCTGTAGATAACGCAAGACGAAGGTTTCTCGGATCTTTTCCAAATTCAGGATACTCATGATCAATTTTCTTCCATTGAGGAGAGTCGGCCGGATGACGTAATAACCCATCTTTATTTCTTTTATCTGCATGCCACGACAATTGTCTTGCAGTTTCTTTACTTCCATATAAACGCCTAAACCTTGGAATGATTGGAAAGTACCATACAACTTTCGTAGGATTGGATTTATCTTTCTTGTATCGAGAAGCACCACACTTTGGTCATTCTGTAAGTGATTTGTTCTCCTTTCGAAACAATATACAGTCTTTCGGGCAGGCATGTATTCTTTCAGAAATCATTCCCATCGAGCGTAGCATTCTTCTAGCTTCATATGTCCGGCTTGGGAGCTCATTATCTTCCGGGAGCATGTCATTCAAGAGAGCAAGTAGTTCCGTAAAACTGACATCACTCCATCCATTGCCTGCTTTCAATTTATACAACTTCAGTACAGCTGACAATGTTGTATACTTAGTGCAAGCAGCATACAATGGCGTCTTTGCACAACTCTTTAACTTCTCAAACAATTTTGGGCAATCACGGGGTTCATCTTGAATTGCCTTTGTCATTTCCTCAATACGATCTTCATCATCATTGACATCTGTAATCACATCCTCCATACGGTCTTCTTCATTATCTATATTTGTATTCATATCTGACGATCCATAAAACATAGTTTTATCCCAGCCAGTAGCTACATTCGCTTTTTCTCCGTGTTTATTCCAACATTTATAACTCCTATCTATTCCGTGACATATCAAATGTTCTTCCAACTCCTCTGGAGTAAGTAGTCTAGAATAACAACAACGTAAACACGGACAAAGGATTTGAGAAGGATCCTTTGTGTGATCCTTTGCAAACTTGATGAACTCTTTCACTCCGTTCTCGTACTCTATTGTTAAACGATTAGAATCCATCCAATCTTTATTCATCTTCACCCTATTTGAATCTCAAATATTAGTATTTATGGTTCAAGTACACAAAAGAAGACTTCCAAATACAGTAGAAGGGAACCACTTCCTTGGAAGGAGATCAAGTAGTCTAACCTATAATCAAGATTCATAAAAAAGAATATTAGATTCACTAAAAAGATGATTATCTATCACTCTATAAGGAGGATATAACAGGAGATAGAGGATTTCCAATCGATGAGAGATACCTTTATCAGAGAGAAACCAAACGCATCCACTAGAGCTTCTATCTGATTTGTATAGGCACTCAGGATACAAAAACTATATTTAAAATGCATGTGAGATAAAGAACGAATAATTAAAATAAATAATCCATTATACAATTTAAAATTAATTATCATCTCTATTATGATTTGTATAGGCACTCAGGATTCATTCTAGTAGTGGTACAGGTTCCCCCATTAATCATGAGTGATAGAGGGAATAGTAGTTTTTGGATTACCTTTCTTGTTTTATACAATTTATGAAGAAATGACAAGGGTTGGAAGTGCCGAGTGTGTTTGACTTGAAAATATAGGTTCAGTTGCAACACCCTCTGATGTTTTCTGGAGAGGGTGGACCCAAGGTAGATAGGATCTAAATTTAGTTCATCTAGAATATTCTAGATAACTTTTCTACTCCTTAGTAGAATAGGGTAGAGTTGGTAGCGTATATGTTATGGGGGCCAACAATGATCTACTGTGATATTTAGTCTTGGGATGAGCATATGGAGGGAATGACTTGGAAGAAAATCTAGGATATGTTCATGGAGCACTTTTAACCTATGACATTGAGGGAATGACTTGGAAGAAAATCTAGGATTGTTACCTTAAGGCGGCGGCCGAGGGCGTTGCGGGTTGCGGAAGGCGGCCGCGGAGGGCGACCGAGGGCGGCCGAGTGAGGCGGAGGGCGGCGGAGGCGGCGGAGAGCGGCCGAGGGCAGCGGAGGGCGGCAGAGAATGGCGGCCGAGGGCGTTGCGGGCAGCCGAGGGCGGCAGGCGGTGGAGGTCGGCCGAGGGTGTTGCGGGCAGCGGAGGATGGCGAGTATACCGAGGGCGGAAAGCTCCGGCGAAGCGAACACAGCAGCGGTATTCGGGAGAAGAGTAGCAGGGTTACGGTTCCGCGAGAGCTTTAGCTGCGATAAAACGAGGGCACTGTGCGACCGAATTTATAAAAAAGTCGACTAAGGTTTTATCAGCGCTAAAAAAGCGCTGATAGAGGCTACCTTTATCAGCGCAAAACTTATAGCGCTGATACAGGGTCTCTTTATCAGCGCTTTTTTAGCGCTGATAAAGATAATTTTTATCAGCGCTTTTTGAGCGCTGATAAAGGATACTCTATATCAGTGCTGAAATTTGAGCGCTGATAGAGGTGTTCTGTATCAGCGCTTTTTTAGCGCTTATATAGGCGAACCTTTATTAGCGCTTTTTGAGCGCTGATAAAGACCACCTGTATCAGCGCTTTTCTAGCACTGATAAATATTACTATTATCAGCGCTAAGAAAGCGCTGATAAAAATTAGCTTTTTCAGCGCTGTAATTTTAGCGCTGATATAGGGTATCCTTTATCAGTGGTTTTGCTTAGCGCTGTTATAAGGGCGCGCTTCCCTTGCCCGTTTTTGTAGTAGTGCCATCAAGATATAGTGTGTTCATGTTTGGGTTAATTTAACCACCTATTAGAATAATGCTATAAAACTCTATCATGGATGAATATGAGAAATTAAATAATAATTTTATTAAAAGATAATAAGAATTTAAATATTTTTTTAGTTACATAATGGTTATATAAATAATTTAAATTATTATTAAAATAACATCTTCAATCTTTAGAATTATCAGAATAAGTCAACACTGATTCAATTTCATTTAAAAGTAAGAAAGATATATATAATAAATAATTATAATATGATAATTAATGATATATATTAAATTAAATATATAATAAGTAGTTTCCTAAAAATTAATCTAATAAACATAATTTTATTACTTAGGAAGTTAGGTGCATGCACAGAATGAATCTAGAAAAAGGTAATGGTTTTCATCTCAAATTCCTTTCTTTGAGACATGTTAGGTATTATAAAAAAAATTTCATTTAGTTGGGGTATATAGTTAGTATTTGATATATAATATCATGAATTATATTTTAATCATGTTATTTTATGATCAATTATAATTTCTCTATTTCAATGAGTTTTGATTAAAATGTTACTCAAGCCGCAAAGGTTCTTTGTCTCAAACTCTAATTAGTTGAGATGTATTTATGTTATGAACCATGTTTTACTTATAATGGTGTATTCAATATATATGAATTTATCTTAATAATATTTATTTTTTATTTATGTAAATTCTAATCCTATTGATTTATTTTAATCTAATATATTTTGACTCATTTTTACCCTAGTTGTAAGGATTTTGGTAAATCAATTTTCATTCATTTATATGTGATCATTATCTTGAAATAATTTCATATATATATATATTGGGTTTATTATTACCTTTTATTGATTTATGTTGTATTATGTCATTTTTATAGGTTTATAAATTCATTTAACATAAATTGTTTGAAAAATATTTCTCACTTATTGGGATATGTTGTTTATAAAGGTTATTGGTAACTCATATCTCATTCTTTTAGTCATAATGTTTTATCTTAGAATTTATTATTCAATGCTAGATTTCTCCAAATATAATATTTTATTTAATAATAAATTATATACCTCTATGTGGAAAATATATTTTTTATACAAAATAAAGTTTTGTTACTCTTTTTACAATGTATGTTTTAAACAAATGTATTTTTAAAATAATAAAAAGTGTTTTTTCCTTTCACTTTTTTATGTTTTTTCTTTATACCTTAATTTTATAAGATAAAATATTTTTTTTAAAGGATCAATTATTGGATATTATTTTTAAAATAAAAGGTTTTAAAAATATTTTGATTCACCATTTTAAAAGTTATCTTTGAAAGTGGCATGCAAATCAATATTTTATGTCAGTTTTAAAAATGTTTTCTGAAAACTCTTTGAAGTTTTTTCTTCTAATTAACTTTATTTTTAAAAATTATTTACACTTATAGGGTTTATTTTTCATGATTTATCCTCATATATATATATACAATTTGGGGGATTGAACTCATGGTATCAATCAATTTGATTCTTGACCCCTTCTTGTTTGATATTGTTCAAAGCATTCTTTTTCAAGGTTTTTTTTATCTATATCAGTATCCTTTTGAGTTTCCTTTATTTCACCTGGATATATTATTTTGAAACAATCCTAATTATTTCTATATATTTATTATGATCATGTTATTATCATATTGAATTATCCATACACTCATTTCTCTATAAAGTTTAAAGAACACATTTTATATAATTAAGATTGGATGATATTTTCCTAAAAAGAATGTTATTCTATTAATATGGTGTAAATTATTATCATTTTTATGTTTTTATTCCAATATATAATTTTATTGGAAAGTTTATTTTGTACTTTTTGAATATATAAATTCTTTATTAGATGGGTTGTGATCATGTTATCCCTTTTATTGACTTGGGGAAAACTATTGGTGTTCTATTTGTTATTATCACAATACAGATTATTAATAGTGCATTGAGTATGTATTTTTTTACCATCCAAATCATTTTTCTAGATGGGTTAGGATCATGTTATCCCTTTAATTTACATGGGGAATTTTTTTTTTATTCTATATGTTTTTATTCCAATTTGGATGATTATTGTAAAAGTTTATTATGCATTGTTTATTTAATATATCATTCCATAAATTCATTGGAATAAACTAGTTATGGTTGGGGATAACCATTATATTTCCCCTCAATGTATTGGTAAGTCCTCTGAGACAAACGTTTTAGGGTATTTTGGTGTATGCCTACCCAAAATATGATAGTTCTTTGACGGTAAAATCATGATGTCTAAGATCATGATGTATTGGCTTATGGTAGGGAATTATCTTTTCAAAAGTATAAATTTCATAATGAATGAACCATGTATTATTATACATTTGATATATTAATTTTAATTTCAATAAATGGATATATTTTTCTCTCAGTTTTAGTCAATTATGGAATTTTTGTGATTACTTTTCCTTCCCTAATATTTATTCCATATTGCCTCAATTATATGTTTTCTCTTTTTGAGTATTTATGACCACCCTTTATTATGCTTCCATTTCCCCATGTTACGAATAAAACTAATACACATTATATGTTTAACAAGATATCTTGTAGAAGATTTTAAATATTTGTTAATGATTAAGTAGTTTCTTATAGTGTAAACACATGTCCTTCAGTTGAGAAAGACATGCGTGTTATTAGTTTATGTTTTTTCCTAATTATCGAAATCTATAATCCTAAAAGGTATTAGGAATATATATAATTAAATATTTTATTTAAGTAATATAATTATGGGATATTAATGTCCAAGAATCTATAGTTAGTATGAAATATATTATGTGAAGTTGGTATATGTATATGTAATGGCGGCACAAGGAGGGGAGAAGGGAAAAAACCATAGTTCGCATGACTTGATTTCTTGCTCCGTAATCAAAAATTATGGGGAGAAAGTAATAGAGGATGTGGTCATTGATGAGAAGATAGCGCATAAGGAGTTGTTTATCCTCTGTGCGAAACATAATTCTTGCAATTCAGGCCCTATTCCAGAAGGCTCAGGTTTTAGGAAAAGCTTTGCAGATGTGGCCAAACATGCTGGTAATATATCTTTCTTGGACTGTGAACCGGCTCCCTTGGGAAGGATCATCAGAAAAGGTCAGGTTGCACATGTATCAGTAAATCAAGATACTATTGAAGAGAGGGTGAAGCTTTGTATGTTCTCAATCATCGCTCGCATTGTGATTCCAAAGGGGGCGAGACCCAAGAGGTTCAATGATCTAACCAACAGGATTACTGAGATATAGGGCTTCACTGATTGGAAGATGACTACTATGGGGCATAGTTTTTATCACATTGTTTTTCCTTCGAATTAATGTAAGAGATGTGATTGGAGCTTGGGTTCAGTTCCTATGCAACCTAGGTTTCTCCGCATTCATGAATGGGATAGGAATTTTGATCCCAGTACTGTTAAGAACATATTTTCTCAAGTATGGATACCAGTTTTCAAGTTGAGTTGGTTATACTGGAACCCAAAAATCCAATTGTATATTGCCTCATCCGTAGGTAATCCTATAAGGTTTGTTAGGCAGGTGAACAATCCAAGCTTTGAGAACTATTCCATGATACTCATTGAAGTAGATATGTCCACAACATTAGTGGAAGAGGTTGTTTTCAGCACTCGGGATGACAAAATTAATCTTGAGATTATTTATGAAAGGAAACCAAAGTTTTTCTTGAATTGTCACATCTTTGGTAATATGATTACTAAATTCAATAGGAACAAGATGTGTACCTTCTGCAACATCAGGGTTCATGAGATTGGAAACTATAGGAGGAAGCTTGGAAAAGCAATGGAGAATCCCTATGGGTTGGGTCCTTCCAATATGGAAGTGACTGTGATTAGAGATGGTTCAATTTATGCTCATATTGATGCTGATTGGGATAAAGTTGTCAGTGCGGGGGATGATATTACTGCTCCTATGGAGGACAATAATGCTGATACAAGCTGTGATCTTTATACTACCCCTATGATTGTTGAGAAGGATGCAAATGATAGGATACCTTCTAACATTACAGATTCTCCTCATGATGCTAAGATTGAACATGCTCAGAGTGCTGATATAAATGATTCTCCTAATATGGATCATTTTATAGATGATGGTTAAGTTAGGGTTGATCTAGTCTCTGACACACCAATGAAGGATGAAGGTTTGAGAAATATTCAGGATATATCAGAATCAGTGTAAGCAAATGTTCCTCATTAACTGGTTGTACAGAAATCCCCTAAGGTGATCTCTTGTATATGGGTTTCCAAGAAGGCCCTTTAATAAGGGATAACCAAGTCATACATGTAGATGATCAGTAGGTCTCAGGTTTTTTCTCCCAGGTCCCACCATCTAAGGCTGCTAGGAGGAGGTTACCTGCTACCTTGCTGCTAATTCCCACTATTTTAGAAAATAGGTTCAACTCTCTTAACATTGAACCCCATTCCGGGGAGGAAGTTGGTAAAGACATGCCTAAAACATCCTCTGATGACACTTTTCCAGATGAATCTAGAGAACCAAAAAAATAATAACAAAAAGTTATGTTGATCCTTGCACTAGGCTTTGGTCTTCCAATCAATGAAGGTCCTGTTTTTTAATATCCAAGGGTTAGGGAACTCTACCATGGTCAAAACCCTTAGGAATATTATTATGACCCATAATACTATGTTACTTGGCATCAAAGAACCGATAATGATGTTTTAGAGATGGATGGCTTTCCAATTGAGCACTTTGGGGTATTCCTTTGTTGCGAATAATCAATTCGAGAATGTCACAAAATACTTGTGGGTCTTAAATCACAACAGTGTTGCGATTGATTATCTATCTAATGATCATCAGTTGGTGACTCTTTCTTATTGCTTCCAGTATATTTCTATTTCTAGGAAATTTGTGTATTCTTTCAATTTATACACCAGACAAAGAGCTCAACAGAGAAATCTGGTCTCCACCACTGAGAACATGACTACTAGTTGTATTTTTATTGGTGATTTTAATGCTATCTTGAGGCCAGAGGAAAAAACTGGGAATAATTTCTGTAGAGCCTCTTTAAATTAATTCTCTTCATTTATTGATCAATGTGTATTGGTTGAAGTTCCCATTGATGGTGCTTATTTCACTTGGAGTAGGTATACCCTAAACAGAAGGTAGGCTAGTAAGCTAGATAGGTGGTTGGTGCAATTTGCTGAGAATGGTGATGCGGTGGATGTTTCTGGTTGGACTCTTCCCAGGCATCACTCTAATCATTACCCTTTGCTGTTTGATATCAGTTTCAATATATTGAGGCCAAAACCACTTTATTTTAAATTCAATAATTCATGGTTGGTTGTTACAGGCTGTAGAGAAATAATTATTAATGCCTAGAAAGTTATTTGTTTTGGAATCCCTCTGCACATCTTAGATTGTAAACTGAAGATAGTGAAGGCCAGATTGAAAGATTGGAAAAAAAAGTAATTTTCTTCTCTTTATGGTGACATTAAAGAGGATAAATCTCATCTTACTAACTACCAGTAAGGTAATATCTCTCAGTATGCTCCCTCTCAAGATGAGATATAAGCTTCTAAAAGTCTAGATAATCTCTTGACCCTCAAGGAGAATCTTACTCGTAATCAATTTAATATTAGGTGGCCACAGAAAGGAGATAGAAACTCACATTTATTCCAATGCATGCATTTGGAGAAAAAGGTCAAGAAGAATATCAATGCTCTAATGATTTATGGATGTGTGTTCAATTATAAACCTGATATATCAAATGTTGTGACCTTATACTTTGAAAAGTAAAATTCAGATTCTGGGTGGGAGTGTTCAGACAAACTGATGAAGTGCATTGAGCCAAGTGTTGATGATTTTCAAAATAAAAGGTCAACTGAGATCCCTAGCTCAAAGTAAATTCATACGACCCTCTTCTCATTAAGCAGTGATAGTGTTTCTGGCCCTAATGGATTCACTAACAATCTTTTTTATGTTCTACTAGGAAATTGCTCATCTTGAGGTGATAAATGCTGTAAGGGGATTCTTTCATCACTGCTAAATTCTATTTTGGATGAATTCCAATTTCATTGCACTCATTACAAAGAATGAAAATTCCTTGGATATTAGGTATTTTAGGCTTTTGGATATTGGTAATTCTATTTAAAAGTTTATTAGAAAAATCATGGCTCGAAGGCTGGGTTAGGTGCCCAAGGAACTTATATCGGTCAATCAGTTTGGGTTTGTCTATGGAAGAAACAATCAGAATTGCCTTTTCACTACTTCTGAATGTGTAAAAATCATGTAGAGAAAGGTAAAAGATGGTAATATGGAATTGAAGGATAACATTTTGAAATCCTTCGACATAATGAAGTGGGACTTCGTCTTTACAATCCTTAAAATGCGTGGTTTCTCATCAAGGGTTATTGGTATGATTTGATCCATTCTAGAAAGTGACAGACTTTTTATTCTGGTTAATGGATCCCCAAAGGGTTTCTTCTAGTGTTCAAGAGGAGTCAGATAGGGTGACCCTTTATCTGGATTGTTATTTTCCATTTATGAGGATTATCTGAGTTGGTGCCTTTATGATCTTGTCAATTCTAGTTTGTATGAAAAAATGCAGACTGGAGGGAACTTCTTTTCACCCTCACACTTACTCTATGCAGATAATATCTTGTTATCTTGCAAGGATGATAGACAACCCATATCTTGCATTGAGAACATTTTCTCACACTACGAATAGGTTTTCATTCAAGTAATTAGTTGGGATAAGTCCTTTGTTGTCTTTGGAGAAGTAATTCATATTTCGAAGTAGAACAAGGATGCACAGAGACTTGGTGTGAAGAGGGGATCTTTTCCCTTTACTTATCTTGGACTTCCTTTATTTTGGGGTAGGTTAAAATGCTTACACTTGGCAAGAACTTATTTGAAAATCACCAATCAACTGCCAAGTTGGAAAAGGAAGACTATGTATCAAGAAGGTATAATTTGTCTTTTCAATTCTGTCATTACCTCAATGTTTGTGTACTTTGTATCATTGTACAGATGACCTAGTCCCCTTGTAAAAGAATTGAGTGACCGGATATTGAACTTTATTTGTACTGGTTCGATCTATGAAAGGAATATATTCATGTTCTCCTAGAAGGAGTGTATTAAATTAGTTGGTTTGGGTGGAATGAAAATTAAATACATTGGGATTTTTAATGATGCTTTGCTCCCGAATTTTACATGGAGGATTCTATCCATTTTGATTTCTCAGTGGTGTTTCTAGTGGCCAGATTTATTGAAAGGCTGCATAGAGGCATGCTATGTACTTACAATCCTCCATTTGGCCATCGATCAAGAATAATTATACAAAGATCATAGAACACACTAAATAGATTTTCTGTACGGACACTCACTTAAACTTTTGGATGACCCATTAGCTATCTTGTCCCATTAAGGACAATATTTACATCCCCCCACACGTGAAGAAACTCTCCATATGAGACTTGGAGCATAACCTGAACACTCATGGTTTTTTCCTCATTATCTTCACTTGGAGATTTTAAAAATATGATTATGCAGACTGTGACATATTGGTATGGATGCCTGCTCTTGATGGAAAGTTTTCCAGCCGTGAATGGTAAAAGTTCAAATGTGGTACCTCATATGGGATCCCTTCATGGTTGGTTGGATTTTACAAGACTTTCATCACTCTTAAGGATTCTCTACTAGTCTGGAAAATTTGCAAACAATGACTACCTATTTAGTTCCTCCTCCAACGGACTGGGATGCATCTTGCCCGGGTTTTCCATTTATGCTTGGGTGCTAAGGATTCTGTTCTCCATCTGTTTGTTTCTTGGGGGTTTACTAGCAGTTTTTGGTGCTATGTGTAGGATATCTTTCAGTTCTGCCTCAGCCTTGTGTCTATTTAGATGCTTCTAATATCAGTTTTCTAGGAAGGCTACAGTGACCAGGTGCAATCCCTCTTTCTTTCAGCAGCTATCACTGTTTTATCTTATACATGGAAGGCACAAAATAATCTGATTTTTAACAATTGAAAACCCTCCTTCCATGACAGTGTCCTGACCATTCATCATAGCATCAGACTCGCTTCTAAAATTCATACTGGATCAATACATAATGATGTCTCTAACCTTATTATTTTGAGGACTCTTGGTGTTAGTGGAAGGGCGAGAAAACCACGTATGGTGAATTACATCCGATGGATTCCACTGATCTCATATTGGATTAGTGTTATTGTTGATGGGGAGGCCTCTGGTGAATTGGGTTTTTCTGGCTGCAATGGTGTTTTTCACACCCATCAAGGCTTCGTGAAGGGCTATTTTTTTCACTTTATTGGAAATGGATTTACCGTTGAAGCAGAGCTGTGGGCGATGATAAAGGTGAAAAGGTATGCAGTCTATTATGATTGGTAGAGATTATGGCTTGAATTAGATTCTTTTGTTGCTATGAAAATTCTCAAAGATCGGTCTAGGAATGTTCCATGGAGTATGATGTCTCAATGGATTGCTTGACTTCGTCTGGCAGAGTCCATATCTCTTGTTTTCTACCACGTTTATAGACAGGCCAACCAGGTTGCTGATGCTTTTTCTAAAAGAGAAATTATGGAGGTTAGATCATGTTGGTCTTTTGTTTGTCCATGTTACTGTTCTAGTCTGGAATAGATGGACTGCAGTGGCGAGGTGTACACTCGAATTTTTAATTCCCCTTTGTTCTGATATGCTTTGTACTCTTTATTTTTTATAATAATTTTTTAGGAGCAGGAATGCCTGTCTCCTGAACCTTCTGGATATAGTATGTGAAGTATGTGCTTATGAGAACCAGATCCGAGAGTGTAGTACTGGGGCACTATAGATGGTATCATAATTAGGTTTAGATAACTTTGGAGACTATGATGTTTATTGAGTATAATTTAATGGTTGATAAGTATTGTTTTATCATAATTACAAGGTTATTGGTAGCCATTTGGGATTTCATATGAATTTATATTTGGGTAATACCGATCATTTTCATTGGATATTAGGATAAGTTAACTTTTGTTAAAAACCTAGGAGTAAGTCTTAGATAGAATTCTATATATAGGATAACATCCTGAAGTTTTATCAAAGAAGATATTTTTTAGTTCTCCTAGAAATTAAATCCGTGTCTAGATATTAAAATTGGATATAGGCTACAGTATAAATGTACCTAGGGATAATAACCCTTGAACATGAAGATTAAGCATTAACTCAATCACCCCCTAGTGACAACAAAGAGGCAAAACTACCCACCCGGTTAGACACTCCTAGTGGATTTTATTTGGTTAAACACATTTTTTACTATGCATTATGAAGTATTTATGATGTTGAGGTATTAGGTTATGAATTATAAAAGAACCAAACTTAAGGAAAAGTAGATTGATCTTGAAGTATTAAAGGATAAAATGAAGGTCTCATTTGAGAATAAATATTAAGGTTTTTTTCATATTCACATGATCTTTTTCTATGATTTCATTTAATACTATTTGGGTTTTTAGTATTTTCTTGGAATAAGATCATGTAAAATAAGTAGATAGAGGTATTTATCCAGAAACCACAATGTGTTATAACTAAATATTGGAATATAAATAAATGGTTGAGAATATTATTATATGTCTGTTATTATGGAAATATGTGTGTTTATTAGTCTTACCTGAGGTAGTTAGGTTGATATCTGAATAGAAATTATATATTGATACTATTTCTCTTTTCATTAGTTATTGATATTTATTATTGATATTCTAGTATATTTTAAAATTTATGTAGGTTATGTGAGACATCCATGTATTTTTCTTTAGTAGTTTAACTTTAAAGGTTTGGAAAAATTTATTAAATAGAATAAATAACATTGAAAAGTAATTTTATAAAAATGGTATATTTTTGTAGATAACTATTCAAGAACACACGATTGAGGTTTCAGAAACACTTATGATTAATATGAACTTGATGTTGAGGTAATGAAGTGTTAATTTATTTTGTGAAAAGTGAGTTAGATAGTATTGGAATTGATTTTTTATATAAGGAAAAAGTCATCCATTATATATTTGGTAAGGATTATCAGGTTTTTGTAATTATGATATATATTAACTAGTCTGTGACCTTATGAACTCGTGGTTATTATATTTTGAGGGTTAAATATGGTGTTAATTTATAGAGGAATATATAGTTTCACGTTGGTTTAATGTCTTAGAGATTTAGATGGGATTGAGAGGGTTTTATTTTAGATAATGTATGATTAGGGAATATATTTACTGGATTATATTATTGTATGAAAGATTAATGTTGTTTAGGGAAATATAATTAACTTATTCCCACCTTGGAGAGTAAGGTAGATGTAATATTAGAAGTTATATCCCAAATGATAAATATGTTAATAAAAATCTCACATTTTTTTATTAGTGAGTGATAATTAAAACTGTGAGGACATATTTTTTTAAGGGTGGAGAATGTAACACCCCAAGATTTTATCATTTGATTACCTTTAAATAAGTTAATGTGTTTGACAGCTTTCTCCACAAAAAACACCTAACTAAAATGAAACCATGATATATTTATATAAAATATAAATATTTAAGTATGACTATTAAAACATAGCCACTGAAATAGAAGGATCAAATTGGATTAACATCTTTATGAAATTTATTAATAAAAAATATAACAACTACCTATAATATTAATTAAATTTAATTAGTTTACCTAAAATGACTAATAAGATCATTTATTATGTCGGAAAGAATTTTTCTAAAAAATGACTTTTTGTGGGATATGAATTTCCATTTCAAGACACATATGATTATGGATGTTAAATTATATTTGTTATTAATATTTGGAAAACACTAATTTAGTTGGTAAATGATATGAAATAACAATAATAACAGTGAATATTTCAAAATGTCATTTTCTAATAAAAATGGGGTTTCACTATATTTTATGATTTTAATCAAAAATTGTGTTTACAAAATTTATAAATTAAAAAAAAACCATTTTTTATTTAAAATGAAAATATTATCCTAATATGAATTTTTGGATTTTTTTTGAAAATAATTATTTTATAGATGAATAGTGAAAATTTCCATCTTTTCTAAAAACTGTCACTTTTATGACATTATCAAAATAAAATAATGACTTAAATTTTTTTGAAACAAATTTTTATAATATATATATTCATAATTAAAATAAATCATTTAAAATTAATGTGTTTTTTATAAAACCCATGTATATCATTTCGGAAACACAAGTAATATTTTATTCAAAATATTCTATTTATTCGCTTATATTAAAAATTTATTTTCATCAATTGTATAAATTAAATTTATAAAATAGGATATTATTTTTTAGTTCAAAATTAGCATATTATGTAAGATGGTTAATTCAATTTTGGGTATACAATATTGATTACTAATATTAATGTTAATGACTCTAAAAATGGTAAAACAGTTATTTTCAATGAATTATTTTGTTAGTATTGTTTAATTTTTATCAATTAAATTGAATTAAGATACTTTAAAATATTACTATATTATTTTTTTTAAATAAATATATAATTACATCAACATAAATTTAAATGGTTGTCAACTCTAAATAATATTAAGAACACATAATGGTTAAACACCATTTTCTATAAAAAATTGTTATCTATATAAAAAATATTTTAATATAATAGTTAGTATTAAAATATTTAGAAATTAAATAATATTAAATGGATATTAAATTTATGTCAATAAAACCCAAATTTTTTAATAGGTGTTATTGTATATTTTTAGTAAAAAAAAATTACTTAGTTAAAAACTAGTTACCAAGGTATAACCAAAAAATGTAAAATTAAAAAACCTAAGAAGAAATGACTTTGAACATGTTTAAAACATGTTTAGAAATAATTGTGTGATTCATATTAAAGCCAATATCACACCAAAATCCATTATTTATATTTTTCTGGAGTCTTTGACCCTTGAATAATGTTATGATATCCTTGAAAATTAAAGGGTATTATCAAAAGTTCCATTTTCTTAGCATATAAAAGATGAAATTTACACCCATTCATTCCACACCCATTATGTTAAATTTATTGATAAAAAAAATTCTGTTTTTATCCTACTAGAATCAAATCTAAATTTCATAATATTCTGTTCACCATAAGATATATTAATTCCTTCATTTCCAAGGATACTTTTAATAGAGTTTTCAATGTCCCAAATCAAGTTTACTTAATACTTATCATTTTCGTCTTAATATTTATCTTAAAAACCTATCCATACCATATTAATATTAAAAAATAAGTATTATTATAATTATGAAGTTTTATTATATCATTTTAACAACCTTTATTTATTCAATTCCATCCACATAGAAATATAAAAGAATACAAACTGGGTGTTGTGTGGATCACCACTTCTACGAATTAATGTTTTTCATACTGATTTTATTTTATTATAAAAAAATTAAAACTCGATTAAAAACTTAAAAACATATTAATAGAAAAATTATTCTTCTATTATAATTATATTATATATTTCCTTAACCATACTCACCCATCGAGATATAGCGTGTTCATGTTTGGGTTGGTTTAACCACCTATAAGAATAATGATATAAAACTCTACCATGGATGACTATAGGAACTTAAATACAGATTTTATTATAAGTTAATAAATTATAATATATATATTTTTTGTTTTGTGATGGTTATATTAGGTATTTTTCTTGTTATTAAAATACCATCTTCAATCACTAAAATTACTAAAATAAGCCAACACTAATTTAAATTTTATACAAAAATTATAAGGAAATATATAATAAATAAATAACATATGATAATTAATGGTCCATATTAAATTAAGTATATAAGAATAAGTTTCTTAATAAGGTATCTAATTATATAATTCCATTATTCATGAAGTTAGGCATATACACAAAATGATCCGGAAAAAGGTTAGGGTTTTTGTGACAAGTTTTATATTGAGAACCTAATTTTATTTATGTAATGAATATACTAAATATTTGATATATCATATTATGAATTATATTTTTTTATCATGGTAGTTAAATTTTAATTTCTTGACCTCTCTTTTAAGGGATATTTATTAAAATTTTACTAAATCCTCCAAAATTCTTCTCTCAAAAATTAATTCCTTGAGACATGTTTATGCTATGAACCATGATTTTCTTTGAATGGTGCATTCACTAACCATGGATGTATCAAAATAATATATTTTTTTATTCATGGAAATAATAATCCAAAACATTTAATTTATGTCAAATTGAGTTTGACTCAGTTGTTACCCCAATCAAAAGGCTTTTGGTATGTCAATTTTCATTCCTTAATATATGGTCATTAAATTAAAATTATTTCATATAAGTTGGGTACATTATGACCTTTGATTGTTTTATGTGTTATTATATACTCATTTTATAAGGATATTCATTCCAACCACATAAACACTTTGAATAATATTTCCCACTTCTTAGGATATTTTCCCATAAGGGTTATTAATAACTCAAATCTCATTCTTTGAGTTATAGTTTTTTATCTTGCAATTTGTTCTTCCATGCTTGGTTTTCCCCACCATAATATTTTATTGAATGTTAATTCTATAAAACTATAGGGTAAAGTATATTTTTATACAAAATAATTTCTTTACTCTTCTTATAATGTATGTTTTGGACAAATGTAGTTTGAAAATAATAAAAGGGTGTTTTATTTTACTTTTAAAATTTATGACTTCCTCTAATCATTTCTCCAGGATAGACATTATGTTTTTTCAAGGCTTGATTAATAGATTTTTTTTTAATAAAAATAAATATTTTTAAATTATTTTATGGCACATTTTTTAATGTTTCCTTTGAAAGAGACATGTAAATTTTTATTTTACATCAATGTTAAATAATTTTATAATTTTTTTTTAATTTTTTTACTTCCATATCCCATATCATTTTCAAAAGTATTTACCCTAAAGGGGTTTATGTTTCTTTATTTTTCTTATAACACACACACACACATAGATGCATATATATATTTTTATAATTTAGGGTTTTTAACTCAAGATATCAATCAATTCGATTCTTGACCCTTTCTTGTTTGATATCATTTGAATAATTTTTTATAATGATGTTTTTCATCCTTGTAAACATATATATGAGTTTCATTTATTACACTGGGGTTATGTTATTTTGAAACCATCCACCTTATCTATCTATTTTTTCTATGATATTGTAATTCTAGTATTGACTTAGTTGTATACTCATTGTTTTATATGACCTAAACATCAAATTTTACATAATTTAGATTAGTTGATGTTCACCTAGAAACAATGTTATTCTATTGACACTAGTAAGAGTATTGGCATACCTTATGTTTTTATTCCAATATGTATCATTATTGGAAATTTAATTATGTGTTTTTTGATTTTACACCTTCTTTATCTGGATGGTTTATGATCATGTTAACCCTATTATAAATATAGGAAAATATATTAAAATTACATATATTGTTATTATAATATAGATAATTATTTTCATGTTGAATTTTTATTTTTTTACCACCCACCCTCTTGATATGTATGTTTTATGATCATGTTATCCCTTTTATTAATACGTGTTAAAGTATTTGTGTTTTTTATGTTGCTAAACCATTAGGAATGGTTATTGAGAAAGTTTATTATGTATTGTTTACTAAATATCTCATTTTATGAATGCATTGGACTTAAAGATGTGGTGGGTGGGGAAAACAATTTTATGGCCCCTCAATACATCAGTAGCTCTCATGAGGTAGACATGTTAGGGTATTTTGGTGGCTGCCTACCCAGAATAAGATATTACATTGGCATTGTGATTATGATGTCTCATATCATAATGTCTTGTCTTATGGTGCATAATTATCTATCTTTCATTATAAATTTCATCTCTAAGGAACTAGTTATTGTTATCTATGTGATCTATTTATTTTCATTTGTATCCATTGATTTATTTTTCTCATAGTTTAAGTTAATCATGGAATTATGATGATTAATTTTCTTACCTTAATATTTATTCCATGTTTATACCATGATTTCCTCAATTTTATATTTTCCCCTACTAATCATTTGAGCTCACCCCTTCTTATGTCTTCATTTCCTCGTAGTATTAAGAAAATTATTACACATGATATGTCTAACATGATTTATTTTAGGATATATTGAAGAGTTTTTATGGATTAATTAGTTTTTTATAAAGGATAAATATTTCTTTTTTGATAAGGACATGGGCCTGATTAGATTTTGTTTTTTCCGAATTCAATATATAAATAAACCTAAAAGGTCTTGGTAATGTATGTAATGGAATATTATATTTATTTAATGTAATTATGGGATATTTATGTTTGAGAATCTATAATTAGTATCAAAGACAATATGTAAAGTTTATGATTATAAGTAATAGTTCTGAGAGTGTAGGTCCATCGTGATACATTATAGATGGTTGTATATATATGAAGTTGTTGTGGCTTGTTTGGAGGTGATGCTTGGTGACCTTAGTGGACATAAAGTTGGAAGATCTTGGTGGTGATATAAGGTTATAGTAAGAGGCGATGTTTATTATTGGATCCATACTACTGTAAGGACCTCTTCATCTCAGATGATTAGTTCTATTTCCCTTTTTGTCTATTGGGTGTGTATCTTTCCCATTTTCATTATAGTTTATGTATTGGTTATCTAGGTAGATCTCAATGGTTTTCTCATGCATGTGTTTTATATAGTACAGTATTCATAGATATACTACTTATTTTTTTTATACAATGGAGATATGTACTTGTTTATGGTTAATATAGGCTAAGGTCTCCCATGTTTTGATTTATGACTACCCAATGATAGTCACAGATCCCTAGACTATTATAAGTGGGATTGAGGTGGTACACTCGGATTACCATTGACCCAGGTGGGGACCTAGTGTGTTAGCTTTTGTCACTCAAACTCTTAGACCCTAATGGTCTTTAAAACCTATTGTTTCCTTCTCCCCCACTTATATATTATCAAATTCCTAGAATCAGTGAGATTTGGATGAAATATCTCTTTATATAGTCAATATTCAAATAATAAATATGTTCTCTAAACTATATATCTATATCCAATATCAATTCCGGCAAATGAAATTTAATTTCTTCAATAATATCATTATCTAACTTCATAAAAGGCTCTCTTAAATATAGGAATCAAAAATTCTCAAGGATTCTATAAATATTGGTAATAATCATGACAACATATTCATCAATTTTTTATCTTTAATTTATAACTTAGAATCATCATAATTAATTTTACTTCATATAAATATTATTTGAAATCTCACAACTTCTGATGCCTTTTCTTCCATATAATTCATATTACCTTTGATTTTGGTTCTTCCATCACCTTATAACTTAGTATTACACAAACTTAAGAACTTATTACTAATATAAAATTAAACCTTAGATTCCGGTGTTATTATTCCATTACTAGAACACATCATTAAAAATCTATCTAATGGCATATCACCTTCCAATTCATCTTCAAATCATTATAGTTTCTGATCAACTCAACTTTCGATCATCTCAAATTCTGATCTTATCTTCTTCAAATCAGGTTATATTTCAACTATGTAAACTTTTGATCTTAAAAAATTCATCTAGTAATTATTTTTTAATATTCTTAGATTCTGATCATCTAGAATAAGACAAATATTCAGACTGAAATACCCCATAGGCTATGATAAAAATCAATCTTCCATAACATGAAATTATCTATAGTTATTCAATGACATTAGTGAATTATATGGACAAATATTATGCTCCTAAATTTCATTATCAATTGGATTAGTCAATCAATATTTTATGAAACTAATAATTTTGATTTACATTAACTAAATTTATCATCATAATTTAATACTCCTACTTGCAATCCTCAACATTATCCATTTTAATTTTCATTTCTCTAGCTTCTGAAATTATCATCTACACACCCTCAATATATATTTCTTCTAAATTTTATAATTTTTTAATTCATTTACAATTGATAAAATTTAAATAAGAATTTTTTACCCTTATGTATCATACCGAGGGTCTTGGATTTTTTAAATTTCATATGGAAATTTATATTCTTATGCATTAAAAAATATTTTCCATATATTTGTACTCCCATAATGTTTATTGATAACTATATTCTATATGAATTAAAATATCTTACATACCAACATAAGATTTTCTCCTTTTCTAATTACACCATACACTTATAACTTCATTCAAATATTTTGGTTTTATGAAACATCCCAAACATGATTCACCTTTGGTTATGAAATCAATTCTTCTAACTTTAGGATGTTCATCCACCTCCATTTATTATCTTATGGAGTGTCTCTCAATAAACATAAATGATTAATTATTCATCAATAAATTGATCATTTTTCTCATTCATAATTTATATTATATGAATTAATCTTCTAGAAAAATTATTTTTTGAGAGTACATATTATTAATTTAAAATATCGTACATCCATATTTCTTCTTAGATATGTATAAATTCAGAGTTCTTGCTTCATACATAAGTTTTAGGTATTTTAACTTCAATATTTTGAAACCTAGTACTTTACTAAATCAACATAATTTAAGTGTGGTTTATCTTTACTTTGTAATAAAAATTATAAATTCTCATAACCTTCATAAAGAGAATGTATTCCATAATGCTTTTATCAACCTTCAACCCTTATCATAGATTTACACTTTTGTTCATATCAAAATTCCTAAGATTTATTAAGTTTTAAAATATATATCTTCATATGGTAGTATAATTAATATCTTTTTCTTCAATATCCACCTTTCCACACTCATTGAATTTACACAACCATTTAATACTTATAATCATCCATTAGGTTCTTTAATCCCCACTTTGTATTTTTTTAATACTCAATAAAAACTAAAGTCGGTGACCTCACATAATGTTTATATCTATGACTACACAAGTTTCTATCATGTTTCCTTATTTACCTTATTAACAATAAATTCAATGGTTCAAGAGTGAGGGAAATTCAAAATCATCTTTTCCTCCATTCAAAAATATCATTTCATCTTCTCCTCTTATCATTATTTATTGTAAAAAATGTTTTACATGAGAGAAGTATTGAATAAATTTCCTTAAAAAAATGATCCATAGATTAATCATTTATAAGTATTCATGACTAATTATTATTATAGAAAATAAGTGTGAGTTAGTTTGACCCCAAAATTTTCCATAATTGATTCAATAATTGACACCAACTCAAAAGTCTTCCTTTAGGGATTCTTCAATGATTTATTTCAAGTAATATCCTACACCCATATAAACTAATAAATTGAAATCCTTAAAATATTGTGGAGGTATCTACCCATTAAAATTACATTTTTCTCATTTAAAATAAATCACTCCCATTTAGTTTCATAATTGATTTTTCATATAAGGGTAAGAGAATATATTCATATACCACATTAATTATAGAATTTTTAATTACTAGAATTTTACTATAAAAAATATAATCAAAATATATAACATTTGTATCTAGAATCTATAACATCTAGAACTATAATAAAAAAATCAATTTTTTTGTTGTTGTCTATAATTTAGAATATTTCACCTCAACACATTAATTCTCCAAAATCACTGGTTCTAGCACTTTCTAGAATTTTATACTATTATAAGATGTAGATATTGGTAAGCTATTTAATATTAAGTCTCCCACACAGGGTAAGATTCATCCATATTCTTCAACTTGTTTGATACTAATTGATAAAAAAGATACCATTAAAAGAAAATTACTCCGTGATGGATTTATCTTGTAATAATAAAGTGTCCATATGTCATGAACCAAGATGTAATGTCATCGAACCCAAAAACCAAGCTAGTTTGTGGCATGCCCTGAAGGGTGTTATTGATCCCCATGGATTGGAAACTAGTACCTAGGTATCAACAACATATTTTGGGAATGATTTTACTCATTTATATAACAATAAGAATCACAAAAAGTAAATAAACATGTAACCAATAACCATAACCAAATGTGGTTCAACAATTTTCAGAATTAATGTTATACAATTTAAACCAAAATACAAAGTGAAATAATGGAAAGGGAACCTCTAAACATCCCAAAAACCTCTGTGAAACATAAGGGGAATCACCCTCATGCCTCCACCACCAACACCTACAACAAGTGGAAGAATAACAATCGAATACACTAGAACACAACACATATTGAATTTACCTAGATCATACATAAAAAAGTCAACATACACCCAAAGGTGTATATTGGATGTGATCCAAAGACCAGTAAAAGTCCACACAAGAAGAAAATATTCCATGCTACAACATTATAATAAAAATTAACACACAAATTTATAAAAAATCCATGGAAATATTTTTAAGATACTTTTTAAGAAAAATCATTCTCAAGGAAACACTTTCAAGGAAAGACATGTAAGAACCCAGTTCTTATTTGAGGTACAAATATTGTGTTTTACATAAATTATTAGTTAAATTTATTAAATATGGACTAATATGAATGCTTGTTGGTGTAATAGAGGTTTTGGGGTGTGTTTGTGGCTTGTTTGGAGCCTAGGACCCAACTTTGGGGTATTTTTGGCTTGGCACATGGTTAGTATAAACCACACTGTGTAGGCTAAATGATTTTAATAAACCATGTAAGGATGGAAACGAGAGGTGTACATGCTGCATAGTTTGGGTAAACTGTGTAAGTGGAGTTGCATGGTCGTGTGAAAGTTATGTAGTTTTTAGCAATTTTTGACAGAAGGTTCAAGCATGGTTTGTGCACAGTTTATAAAACTTGTGGTGTAGCCATACACTATTCCCCAAACTTACAAGAAACTATGCATGGTTTCTTCATAGTTTAAAAAACCACACATATAAATCATGTGGCTTTATAATTTTGATAATTTTAATAGATTTTAATTAAATTAAAATTCAATCTAAACAAAATGAGGTTTCTTCTCATCATACTGCAGCCTCACCCTCATTGTGGAAATGCTCTCCTCTTGGCTTATTCTTGGATTTTAGATCTTATTGCCCTATAACCTTTGATTCAAATTTAGTTCTTCTCCTTAGATCCATAATAGTAATTCATAAATTCCTTTTTATCCTTTCTCAATTCTTATGGATATCGAATACGCTATTTGGATTTAGACTCATATGCCCTAATTTTTCAGACTTCATCCGTTCTTTAGATTTCTTCCAAACTAGGATGAATCAGAGCTTGATACTAGATGAGTTATAAAGAACAAGACTAAGGCATGCAGTTATGTTCTTTTCATTTAATGTTGGATGGTTTATATGCGTCAGTATGCCACACACCAATTTTCGGGGTGTCACCTTAAATAGAATTGAACCCTATTATTTCCTATCATGTTTGTGGTAATTTAATAGGTGTGATTATGCATGTTATTGGTTGTGTACCTTGAATAAGGACAACCACATGGATGAGTTTCCTTGAATAACCCTTAATAAACTTTTTTGTTGGATGCCTATGAGGAATTCCTTTATCCCCATGTCATGGGATATCAAAATGTGAATTGGACTATAAATTAAATCGAAATTTTTATTGATTGTAATTGATTTAATTAAGGATATGGGATGTATGACTTTAACCTTAACCCATGTATTCCATTACTTGTTTAATAATGTTTGCTTTGTAATGCCTTTCCCATGTGAGTAAAGTAAAGGCTATGAATTGAATTGATGCAATTGGATTGAATTTCCATAAATTTTGGTTTTACCATGTGAGATAGGTGAAAAATAAACCCTTTGGTAGCTTGTTAATCTTGTTAGGATTATTATACTATAAATGAACATTTGATTTTTTGAAGGCAATCCCATGAGCTTGGACTTATTTTGGAACTGTCTTAAAAGGGAGGTATTTCATCTTTTAATGATTCTCCTATGTGAGTTATAGGATAACCAAGCTATGTAGTAGATTTTTATTCCATTTAATCATGTTATAAAAAATATATCCATGTGATTAAATGAAAAACCAAACCCTTTGAGGGTTTCCAATGCTTAGTACACCTTTTGAGGTGAGCTTGTAAAAATATTCTCTTGGTTTTGAACTTGGAATGTTAAATGGATCATTTCAATGGAATTTAAATGGATAAATGATGAATATACTTGGCTGATACATGGATTAAAATTAGAATTCCATAGATTTAATCATGTTATTTTTGACCTTTACACCTTGGGTGACACATTGATCCAACTTAGGATGCCATGGATGGGCTCAATGGTTAATATGATATTGTGATAAGTGATTCATGGATCCAAATGAGAGATTCCATAGATGGAATCATTGACGCTAGACTAGTTTTATGATTGTTACATGGATTATTATGATTATTATATTTAAATACTCAAGGGGAGTTTGAATACTATTCCAAGGGTGATACGTGCGATTATGTTGAGGAGGCCTAAGGAAAAACTCAAATGTATGGGAAGTTATACCTCACATAGAGTGATATCTGGTTCTTAAAAGGTTTTATAGGGAAATTATTGTTGGTTATTGGTTCATATTGAACCTAGAGTGATACTTGAATTCCAACTTTGGAATTTCAAGGACCTAATTGGCTAGTTTTGTCATGATATGTTCCATGGGTCAACATGTGAAGGAAGAACACCAGTGACTAGCTTGACTTTTACTATAGCTGCCCTTTCTTGAGTGGAAATGGAATGATGTCAGGATGGATTTGTTGACATGTTTACCAAGGTAAAATTTAGGTAATTATGATATATGGGTTGTTGTTTATTGGCTTACTATGGTTTCTCACTTCCTACCTATGAAGGAGACCTTTTCAGTTGATGAGTTTGGGAGGATGTACATCTGTGAGATTGTACGACTACATGAGGTCCCACATTCTATCGTTTCAGATAGGGAAACATGGTTTAATTATCATTTCTTTAAAGGGATATTGAGGGTTTTGGGTACAATGTTATTTTGAGCAGGACATACTACCCCCAGGAAGATGGCTAGTCAGAGCGCATGATTTAGGTGCACGAGGACATGTTGAGGGCATGAGTCTAGGTTTCTAGGGGTTCTTGGGAGAGACATATTCCACTAGTTGAGTTAATTTATAGTAATAGTTTTCAAGATACTACAAATATGGATCCATATGAGTATTTTTTACAACATTCCATGCTGATCACCCTTGTGTTGGATAAAGGCTGGAGAGACAGCTATGCTGGGACCTTGTATTGTCCAGGAGACCACAAAACTGGTTCAATTGATTTGGTAGAAGATTACTACTACGTAGTCACATAAAAAATCTTAATCTAATCACCATATATGACTTCTATAGTTCGAGGTTGGGGATTGAGTTTTTCTACAAGTTTCATCAAGGCTGGGACATAAGAGGATTAGGAGACAGGGTTAGCTTTCACCTAGATACGTCGGGCTGTTCGAGATTCTGGAGAGATTCAGGCCGATAAGCTATCAATTGTAGTTACCTCAGAGGTACCGAGCAATGTATGATTTCTTGTTTCTTAGCTTCTATGATACTATTTAGACTGGTCTCATGTATATCATCCTAAATAGATTGAGTTATAAGAATATGAATCCTTTAAGAAGAATCCTATTTAAATTGTGGATCATAGAATAAAGGTTCTCTAAGGACAGTCCATTCCTTTAGTATGGGTACTATGGAAGCACAGTCGAGTGCAGGATGAGACCTAGGAGAGGGAGGCTGATATATGACCACAATGACCATTGTTGTTCTCATATATTACTTCTCCACCCATGGAAGGTAAATTAAGTGATGAATTGCTTTAAGGGGGAAGTTTGTAAGAACACAGTTCTTCTTTGAGGTGTATATCTTGTGTTTTCTTTCAATTATTAGTTTAATTAATTAAATATGGCCTAATATGAATGTCGGTTGGGGTCACAAAAGTTTTGGGAGTGTTCAAGCCCTTTTTAGAGCCTAAGAACCAACTTTGGGTTTTTTTCCAGACACACATTTAGTATAAACCATGTGGGTTAGACTGCATAATTTGAATAATCAATGCGAGGATGGATATGTGTGGTTAATTGAATGTATGGTTTGGGTAAATCTTGTGAGAGTATCCATATATCCGTGAAAAATTTTTGTAGTTTTCTGTAGTTTTTGATATAGGGTTTAAGCTGGGTTTGTTCTTGATTTATAAGCCATGTAGGGTAACCGTGTTCTATGCCCCATACCTACAGAAAACTATAAAAATAAACCACGTGACCCTGTAATTTTAAGAATTTTAATAAATTTTAATTAAATTAAAATTCAATTTAAACATAATGGGGTTTCTACTCATCACAAAACATCCTCATACTCACCATGGAAATGCTCTCCTCTTGGCACATTCATGGATTTCAGATATAATCACCATCCGACCTTTGATTGAAACGCAATTCGTATCCTTGGATTTGTATTGGTAAGGCAATAATTCCTTTTTATCCTTAACTGACTATTTTAGATATCAACTGTGCTATTTGGATTTAGGTTCATATTCCCTAATTTATTATTCTTCATCCGTTATTCATATTTCTTCCAATCCACGACAAATCATAGATTGATATTGGATGAGATATCAAGCATGAGCCTAAGGTAGGTGGTCATGTCCTTTTCATTGAACGTAGGATCATTTATATGTGTCGTTATCGTACTTGAACATTTTTAGGGTATCGCCTTAAATGAAATTGAACCCTACTATATCCTATCATGTTTTAGGTAATTGAATAGTTGTGATTATTCATGTTATAGGTTTTATTCCATGAATAAGGACCACCCATGGGGGAGTTTCCTTAAATGACCCTTTATGGACTTTAGCCTTGGATGCCTATTAGGAATGCCTTCATCCCCATGTCATGGGATGTCAAAATATGAATTGGCATGTGAATTAAATTGAAATGTTAGTAGATTGGAATTTATTTAATTAAGGTAATGGGATGGATGAATTTCCACTTGACCAATGTAAGCCATTTCTTGTTTAATCATGTTTTCTTTGTAATGACTTTCCCATATGAGTAAAGTAAAGTCTATGACTTGAATTGATGCATTTGGATTGAATTTACATAAATTATGGTTTTCCCATTTGAGATATGCGTAAACTAAGACCTTTGGTATCTTGTTAATCTTGTTAGTTATGTTATGCTAGAAACACCCAAGTGAGTATTTGAAGGAAAGCCCCTGAGCTTGGCCTTGTTTTGTAACTGCCTTAATAGGTAGGGATTGCACCTTTTAATGCTTCACCCATGTGAGTTATAGGATAACAAAGCCATGTTGTGTCTTTTTATTCCCTTGAACCATGTTATAAAATATATAACCACATGGGTAAATAAAAGGACAATACATTTGAGTTTGTCCAAGACTTGATACACCTTTTGAGGTGATCTTGTTAGATGATGCAATTGGTTTTGACCTTGGAATTTCAGGTGGATTGTTTCAATAAAATTTAAATGGATAAATGATGAATAACCTTTGGAGATACATGGTTTCAAATAAAAATGTCATGGATGGACTGGAATGACTATTGACATTTAAACCATGTGTGAAACATGGATCCAACTTAAGATTCCATGGACATACTCAATGGTTAATATGATGTTGTCACGAGTGATGCATGGATCCAAATGAGAGATTCCCTGGAAAGAGTCATTGAGGATAGAATTATATGCTTAGTTATTCATGGATTCTTATAATAATTCCCTGAATAGACTCAAGTGGAATTTGAATACTATGCCAAGGGTGGTACTCGAGCTTATGTTGAGGAGTGCCATGGACGGGCTCAAATGGATGGGATGTTATACCTCACCTAGAGCAATAATGGGTTCCTAAAAGGTTTTCTAGGGATGGGCTTGTAGGGTGTTTCTTAATATTTTACCTGGAGTCATACTTGAATTTTAACTTATGAATATCAAGTATAGTCTCAGGTTCTGAATTGAATTGTAAATGAAACGAATTATGATGCGTCTGCTAAGCCAAAAGAAAATCTTGGATTCAGTCTTTAGTTGTGCCTATTATATGGAATTATAAGGAATTATTTGTGATACCAATTACACTAGGTATTACAAGTTTGAGTAGGATCTCGAGACTTATAAATTAAAAGTAATCTAATTAATAAATAAAATGAATATGAATGAAAACCAGTGCATGGAGGTTGTTTACTTTTGAGTTCTTTCTTACTTACTTATTTTCCTATTGCACACTGCATTCTATATATATTCACTGACCAATTGGTACATAACTTGGTTGGTTTCCTACTAGGATTTAGTCTCACACCCTATTTTGGTCATGATTTTGGTCCCAAAAAGAATATTTAATTGCTTTTAATGATAAGGCAAAGCACCCTCATATAGGTACTTGATTTTCTTCTTAGGAGTAGGATAACACGAGACAAAGATGAGGCTTGCAATGCTACTGGGATTATTTTTCCCTTTTTGTAATTTTTTTATATAGATTTTATATTTTCCATGGTATTCATGTTTTGGAAATTTTATTAGAAATAAGTGACACATATCACATCTTGTATATGATATGATTTTTGGATTATTTATACTTTCAGTCTTTTTTTGTTTACTACTTCTTCTATTTGTATCTATTATTGATATTTTGCTATACTACACTCTGATAATGAGGGCATAGTCTACCCACAAACTCACCCTAGACCTCAATGCTAGTTGGAATCCTCTAGAATTTGGGGAGATGCGCTTGAGGCCATGTGACCCACTAGGCTCGGGTACCTTTTAGTGGCATATGGGTCTAGGATGTTACAAACCATTTCTTGAAAAAATTGATTTAAAATGAAAAATACACATGGTATACTGTATACCAAAGAATAGAACCACGTAACATAATAATCATGTCATAGTAGATCACCAAGGGTAAATCCCTAAGGATATCTAGCACACATGAGCCACTAATAAACTCATACATCAGTGATTAATATCATCCAACTCAACTACCAAAAACTTTCCCATGCATGAGACACTAGGAGGGATCCATCCAAAGGGCCTAGTGGTCTCTAAAAAATAAGCCAATGCCAACAAATACTCATGCACAAGCCTCTATGAGGGGTTATATCAAAGGACTAGTGATATTCGATCATATCACATGTTTATTTACTATTCCAAGTGTGAATCCTACTAAGTGAATCTGGACCTTGCCACTTCCAAGTGAACTAGTGTAAATCCTCTAGAATAATTTGAAACTTTACTCTTCCAAAACACTAGCGTACTAGTTCTAGTTTACCCAACTTGATAATATGATTACCTTTTCCCTAAAATTACCATTTACACAATCATAACTTTCATGAACACATTCCATGCCATATATTCAAACAAGGAAATCACTACTTAAAAAAACATGTAAACCACCACCTTCTATAAATAAAACCACTATCTAGTTTACACACACCAAAAAAATTTCAAAACAAAATTTCCAACACTTTGATAATTCATGAAACCAATTTGGAAACATGATAATAAAATCACAAATTAATCCAACCTTTTTCTATGGTCCAAGACCATTTTTAATCCACACATAAACCAAGTTAATTTACAATTTTCTTCACATAATTTCATAATTCAAAATCAAATTTATAAATGCACCATAAAATTCCACATTTCATAATAATCCATTTCTTTTAACACATTCACACCTCAAGTGACTTTGAAAACACATTTCACACCTTTCAAAAAAATGAATTAAACGCTTCCACAGAACACCCCAATAAGTAACACACAAAAACATAACCATTTTACTTTTAAAAAACAATTTTTATTACATATGAATTTCAAACCCTTTAAATAACATGTTTTCACCACACAAAAAATTTATAGAACACATTAATAAATCCAAGAATGTAATCTAAAACCATCAAATAATTTTAAATCATTGAACCACCTACCTCAAGCTTATAAACTTCTGGAAATTACTACGAAACCAAAAATTCACCACCACAAGACCCTAAAAAGGAAATATTAATAACAAACATCAAGATCCTACTCAGAAACACAAGATCAAACCCTCCCATGGTCAAATAACCTGCTCGAAAAGAAGAATCCAAAAAGGGAGGAGGATAAACACTAAAAGAAGGAAGAAACCATGGGAAAAAAACTTAATTGAGTATTAATTGATGAATCCACACCAAAAACCGAAAAATAAGGGATCCTAGTGAGATAATAGGGAGATATGGAGGCTCCCAGGGCTGGAGAGATTGAATGGGTCGATTAAGGGAGGATTTTGTGTTAAATCCCTTGAGGACACAAAGATTATTTCCAAAATTTTAACGACCTAGACATGGCATGTAATTTTCCTATATAGTTTTTTAAACCATGGGGAAATTATATATCCCTCTCTATCCAAGAGGAACAAGCCACATGGTTACCCCACATGGTTTCCCACTATCCAAAAATGACACATGACCAATTGGTATCCTAGGAAAGGGCACACAGTTTGAAAAATCACGCACCAACCATGGGCCACCTACTATCAACCCAAAAATACAATTTTAGCTAAAAATATGGGGAAAAATCAAGGAAAACATATGATTAAGAGTAAACAAAATATCACCTCAAAATTTAAACCCATCACACACAGAACTTGAGAGAAAAAATGAGATCCACAAATGACTCAGATTAGAGAGTTAAAATAAAGAACAGGGTGTGATGTTATAGATATTCATTGAACCTTATATTATCCCCTTGAATTTAATCATATCAAATTCCTTTAATAATGAAAATAAACACTCCATATATGGTAATAATGTGGTATCAATTTTTCTCCATATTTATAGAAACAATATTGATAGATATTTATAAACTTGAAAACTTTTTTAAATTCAGATCTCTATTTATTAAAAATTTTCATGCTTAAATACATTTTAGTTTTATAAACTTGAACTTCCATGTGAATCCTTTAATTCCCGTTACTTTAAACTTTGATTTCACATGGAACCTTTATTTTGACAACTTTAAGAAAGGTACATGTAGTATTTTGTGTTTACTATTTATTCATTTCTACATCCAATTGATCAGGCCAAAAAATCTTGAAAAGTTTTGGTTTGTGTTCAACTTTATCCTTGTGTAAATATTTCTTATTCACAAGCACTTTGGTTTCATATGAATCCTTTGATGAAATATTTCTTTTATTCAACAACTTACCCCGTCACAGTAGAAATTACAAGAATTTTTTTGGAGTGGGGATAAACTATTTTGTTCTTCCACATAGAATCTTATCTTACTTTAAGTTAACTTTATTTATAAAACTCTCAAAAAGTTTTACTTCTTCTTTAGATTTTTATTCCACTAAACTAATCCATTTGTTTTTTCTTGGATCAACTCACTTGTTTATTACAATTATCTATTTAACTTTAATATTCATGGATAATTTATTACTTTTCATAATGCTTACTTCTTCTTTCCACAATACATGAACCACTTATACACTGAAACATCTTCCGTTAGTTTCTCATTGGGTGAGTTTTGTTAAAAATTTTCCAGTTTTGTATAGTCTATGGTAATGTCAACATTTTTCTTGTTATAAATTTTCTTCATCTTTTGTGGAATTATTCCTTTTGTACAAACTGAGTCATGCTTGGTATATATAGGCTATAACTCATCATCTTAATGTACAACTTCATTATTAATTTCATTATAGTTGTCCAGATATAAAAATATTTTTTGATTTAAGGAGATTTAAATTCTTCTATGTAAATTGGATCATTTTGGTAATATTTTTCCTAACTTACAGATTTATTCAACTTAATATAATCTATATATGGATTTTAGTAATTGACATTTTTTAAAGTAATTACTAGGATTATTTTCAAACATATATCAACACAAAAAAATCTAAAAAATCGTTATTTCTTTCATTATGACACATTCAGTGAAAATTTATCTTATTGCAACTTACATGTAAGGAAACCATCATTTAAATCTATTCCTGGGGTAATAGAGTCATTTATCATTATTTTAACTTAGTTTGTTAAACGGTGGGTTTCTCAGCATTCTTATTTACCCACTTTAGTTTGGAATTTAATTTTTATTCTACACTATTTAGAGAATCATTATTGGTATATACAAAATTTTCAGCACTTAAGGATGCCTTTTTCGATGAGATTATATTGTATTTAACTTCTAATAACTTGAATACATTTATAATAATAGGATTATTATATTCATAATTAAGACTATTTTTGGAAACATTCTTGTATGATATTCTTCTTTCACCTTATTAGTAAGTTTCACATTGAACTTAATCAGATTTATTAGTTTGAATTTAAGTTCAAAACATTTTTAGTTGAGGGTGTTATTATCAACCTCATTAGAACTTATTCCATATTACATATCTTTACTCATCTTTTAAATATTATTATCAAGAAAATTATGCCTCTATTTTATGGATTTTTGAATCTCCTTCACCCTTTTAGCATTGGTTTCAAATTGTGAATTATTGAAATCAATAGTAACTTTATTTATTTTTCTAGTGTATACATATGTTCATCAAAATATTTTTTTATTTCATATTTCTTATCAATGATATTTTGTTTTAATTATTCATCCATATAGAATTTTTATTTATATATCATTTAGTATTATTTAGTCTCTTACTTCTCTTTGATGAGAGTGTTATACTTAATCATATTTTTAGAAAACTACTTTTCCATTTCAATTTCTTCCCTCTACAACTGTGTATTATCACCATTCAAGACCTTGACAAACAAAAATATACAAATGACAAATTTAGCAACAAATTTCTTCAAGTAATCCTCAACCTCAGAGTAGATGTATTAAATAGATTTGATAAATCCATTTCCCTCAAGATCCTCACAAATTGATCTTGATTTCTCTATAGGATCTTATTAAAAAAAATTCTAAACAATTACCACCCCAATTACCTTTAAATATTGTAAAATTTCCTTTATTTTTTTATATGAAGTTAAGTTCCTTAACTTATTATCCTCTATTTTCTTCCTATTTCTTATAGTTTTAATCAAATACTCCATACTAGCATTAACTTGAATAACATCTATTTTCTCTATCTGAGGAATATCAATAACTTCCTCAAATATGAACATTATATAAATTTACTAAATCAACCCATACAAAGTATACAGATCAAATTAATAAAAACATATATTTTTCATGATACTAATTGATGTTCACATTGTATTATATAGTCACATTGGGGGAGGGAGAATTAATTTAGGAAACTTTTATTGAATTATTTCATACTTAAAAAAATTATACTCTTTTAGTATTTGAATCCCTATCCTAATTAAGATTTATGGATTTTTTTATTAATACCAAACACAAACTATATCATGTAATGTAATAAACAAACAAGAGAAAAAATCACAATGAATTTTTACAATGTTCAACCCCTATGTAAGAATACACACCATGCTATATTCAATTCCACCAAGTAATATATTTTCACTATTATCCTAAGAAATTATAATGCTGAAGTAATAACCCTAAACCCTAGTGTTTCCCACTGTCAAGTGTGTGTAGGAATAACCTCAGATCCATAGGGAGGCATTTCCCATCACCTAAGAATATCCCATGATAGAACTTTAATGTCCATATTGGTATATATATTATTATAGTGGATCAATTTATTATTTAATGATCCTTGTTAAACAATTAAATAAGATATTTATATATCTCTAGGATGTATATACATTAGCGATAAGTCCCTCACCAACAAAGGTCTTCCACTACTAGTAAAAAATCAGATCGGATTGTATTCATGTTATCCTTATACATTTAATTTTGAAAAATCTATTTCCTTAATATTATTTTTTTAACATTCTGGAAAACTCCAAAAGTTTAATGGTTTCCACTAAACATTGTAATTTCTCAGTAACTCTGAGTTTCTTAACTTCAAAAATCCCATCACTTCCTTCAGAAATTAAAGTTCTTAATAACCGACCTCTTCAACCCAACTAATCTTAAAAAATTTCAGGTATGTATTATAAATTTGTTAGCATCAGTGATATTTGAATGAACTAAGTCTTTAAATATCCAAATACTCTTTGATAAATTTAGTATCCAAGTTATATATATTATGACCTTTTCAATTTTAGTTAACCAAATTAATTTTTCTTAGAATAGTTTTATCTGAATTTTTCAAAGTCTCTTACAAATATGAATGTCAATAATATTTAGAAATTCCATAAATACTAATACGAATAATGAATTCAGATTCATGAATTATATATATATATTGAAATTTATCTAAACAACATCATAATTACTTCGAATTTCCATAAATATTATAAGAAATATCATGAATACATCCAATGATTTAACTTTCACATCCTTCATCTTACATTTTCTTCCGGGTTTTCCTTCACCTAATTAATCAATATTACAAAGCCTTGGTAATTTTGAACTAAATATATAAATTCTATTGAGATTATAGTGGTATTATTCCATTTTTGTAACACATAATCCCAACTCTATATAATTAGATCTATCCTTCCAGTTTACGTTATAATGTCCATACTTTCTGATTGATTCAACTTCTAGTGATCTTAGCTTCCGATTATCTTAGCTTCTGATTAACTCATATTTTGAGTATCTCATCATCTAATCTTTGTAAATTTCACTATAAATATAATTTTGATTGAATTATATGGTAATTATTTTTATTTTTACAAATAATCGTATTGAAACACCTCCTAGTCTAATCTAAAAATAAATCTTCCTTACCTCTAAATTCTTTGGAGTTATTATTTCACAACAATAAATTCCTTAGAGTTTACTTATGCTCCTAAATCTATTGATTTTTTTATTTAATTATTATTTTAATAAATTAATACCTTGGATTTATATAAAAAAATTCTTCAACATTATTTACTACTCCTACTTCCGGTCCTCAACATCAACATTCTTAATTTCCATTTCTATAGATTTTGAATTTATCTTCTAGACACCTACAAGATCTATTTAATTTTCATTTTATTATTTTTATTTTCACTTAAAATTGAAAAAATTTATTTAATAATTTTTTAATATTATATATCATAGTAAGGGTGTGGGAAATTTTGAAATTTATTTTTGGAAATTTTTATTCTTACATTTTATATATGGTTTTCCATTAGTCATATTACCTCAATTTTTATTGGCAACTATCTTTCACATGTTGTAAAATATCTCTTGTACTAGTATTTGATATTTTCATATTATAATTACCACATACACTTATTAATTCATTAGAATATTATTTATTTATGAAACATCTAGAACATGAGTAACCTATTGTTATGAAATTATGTATTACAACTTCCAAATGTTCATCTACCTCCATTTGTTATCTTCCAAGTTCTCTACCTCTCAACATCTATGAATCACTAGGAAACTTCTAGAAACTAACTATTCTCATTCATAGTTAATCTTATTTGAGTGTATCATATGAAAAACTTATCTTTTGGGAGTTTATCTTGTAACCTTCATATATGGTACTTCTAGAATTCTTTCCAAACATGCCCACATACTTAGTTATTTCTTCATAAGTAACTTCAAGGTATTGTAACTTCTGAATGAAACAACATATAACTTAACTAGTTTAATTTCATAAAAGTGTGATTAATCGTTAATTTATAAACACAAGGTTCGATTCTCATAGAATTTTGAAAAAAAATATATTCAACAGTTCTTTCATAAACATTTAAAACCTATCATAGATTTACACTTAAGATCAGTTAAAAACATTTCAGATATGTTTCTTATAAAAATATATAACTACATATATAAGTAGAATTATCTTCATCATCAATATCTATCTTTCCTTACTCAATATATTTACTCAAACATGTATGAATTATCATCATCAACTACGTTATATGAATATTGAAAAAATAAAACTCTCAACATTCTCTATTTGGTTCTTCATTGTAGTTTTTCTAAGTCTATTATCGCTAATAGTGGATGGTATGAAAATTTAAATAGTGAAATTATATTGTAAAACTCTCTTGGATGAGATTATACCAATCAAATCATGACTATAATATATATGGTAAAAATAAAAATAACACAGGACATATAATAGAAATTGTTAGAAAAATTAGATTTAGAATTAACATTTCTACTTGAGATATTTTTTTTGAACTCATTATATGACTGAATATCATTATAACTATTGGGAATTATAACTTTTGGAAAAATAGACCTTATAATGTTACTTTTGGATTGTTATGAGTGTAATTGAGTAAAATAAGTTTATTAGAAAGTAAAATCCTTGTCTTAGATTAGTAGAAACGTATTTTATAAATAATATTTATTTAATTTTAGGAATAAGGTTGCATTAATAAGTTTTTCCTTAGACTTGGCTCAAGGAAAACATAAATAATTGAAATTTGATCGAAATTGTCTATGATAGAGGTATAAGCTAGTGTAAATCACTAAAAAATAATATTGGTTAAACCACCCAATTAAATTACCACTATTACATGCGTTAAACGTAAATCTTATGGTACTGTAATTAGAGGTTATGTATCTAGAGTTTAAGGACATATTTATGTTTAATTATTTAAAAAAATGGAGTTCACAAAGATAAATCATTTTTATTAAATATAAGAAACTAAATTAAAAGTTTAATTTCAAATTATTATAATATTAATTTCTTAGAATGAAATTAATATGTAGAATCTAGAATTCAAAATTAAGTAGGGGGAATTTTTTTTTTAAATTTTTGGTAAAAAAGTGAATTGCAGTAAAAAATAGAGAAATAAAGTACATATGAAATCATATATATATACATGAAAGTAAGAAAAAATATACCCATTTTAGTTCTCTTGTAATTTTTTTTAAAATAATAATAATATTTTATTTTCAAGGATGGTAATGAATTTCAATGGGGTGTTGTAGAACACTTTAAATGGTGCAAAATTAAAATATCTTGTTATTTATTCCGTGAGATTCCAATCAACACAATTATAAATAGATACAATTTACTCTCAGTTATATAATTTTTTTTTTCAATTTATCTTTTCATGTATCCATAAAAGAGTATATCCCATAGCTATCTCTCTATTTAGGTATAGTTTAGGCATTCTAAGGGCCAGTTCTATGTAAGAAAACATAATTGTGGTAAATATTTACTATTACTCTCTCTTTTATTGTCTAATGTGATTACATTATTATATACACTTTAATATTATGTTTTATACACTATTGTGAATTTATTTTCATTTTATTATCATTCCATTTATCTATTATCAATGATATATTTTTTTAATACCTCTTATTACACTTTTTTATAACATGTTACTATGCTAAAATAAACATTTTATTCATGCCCCATTATCCAAATCTCTATGAATCAATGATACCATAAAAAGAAAATATTCACGAGAATATTGATCTATCACTATCAATATCTTAACTTATAATTAACCATTCATAATTGTAACTTTTCTACCAAAACATTACCACATAATTAGTTCATAAGAAAAACCCGTTCAATCACAAATTTTATCTCTCAATGGTGTTATATCATAAATATATAGGTTGGAGGGGTAATTTTAGATAAGTATGGGTCACTTGACCATTGTGTCTTTCCTTATCAAGATAAAAAATCCAATTTAGTATGCAATAGAACCTCAAAAGAATATTTTCCATGTATTCTACTTTTTTAGTGATACATTTGATTATCATATGGAAAATAAATTATTATAACCGTTTTTAACTCCACATTTTTCTATTTTGGGGTATATTTTAATGTAATATTTTTTTGGAATACAAATGGTGATATTTTCAAAATTTTAATAAATTCTATGTGATGTGTATTCTTTTCACGGTTCTTGTGACCATGAAATATCAATTTAGAGAGATAATGAGTTTTATATATCCAATGCATGATTTTATAGATCATTCATGACTACCATGTATTTCTCTATGTCGACCAAAAAATTCATTTTTCATGTGCAAACTTCCCAATACCCTTTATAATTGATCTGTGGATTAATATTATAATTTTATTAAATATCTATTATGGGTATATGATTTATAAAATGGTTTTTAAAGAAGTTAGTTATAATTTTATATAAAAATATATCTATAAATGATGTTTCTAATATATTTTATATTATTATTATTATTGATTTTATTATTTTGTTGCGATTTTATAAGATTTTTATTTAAAGAGAAATTTTATTATTATTATATTATTATTATTAGCAATGGATTAGGAATATATATATTTTTTATTATTATAATTGGATTCCTAAAAGGTATAATCCTTTAATTACAGTTATACTATATTCTTATTATGAGAATTAATTTTCTAAATGTGAGTTTTCCCCAAATTTTTTCACATGGTTGTCCAACCCATGAATGAGAGAGGGGAAATCCTCTTTTTGTTTTATTTTTATGTCCTCTTTCTTCCATAAATGATCTTCAAGGGATGCTTGGTATTTATTTTATGGTATTTATATTTCTCCAATTTTCTCCAACTCTTTATTCCTCTCATGTTTCTCCTCAACCTAGGGTTCATGGATTTTTTTTCTTTGTAATGGAAAACCCGTTGATATTCATTTATATTTTGATTTAAAAATAATAAAAACCTTTCATATAGTTATTTTACACACTTGATTGTCAAAGTTGTAAATATTTTATCTTGATTTGAGTAAGTTATCCCACAATTTCCCATTTATTTGGTAAACCCATGGCTGTGTAAGATTTATAATTTTTTTCACATAAAAAACTCCTCTATATATTTTTTGGGATAGATTTATGAGTGAATAACATGATTTATTTTGTTAATGTGTAATTATATCCAAGATGTTTTATGAATTTTGTGTATAAAATTATTTTTACCAAGTTTTCTTATTCATAAGGAGTTTGTTTAAATGATGATTATGTTTTATTGGGGGATGACTAATGTGATTTTTATGAAATATCTTCCTTTGAATTATAAAGGGTGAATAATTTTTTTATGGTGTTTCCAAATGATACAACTGTACTTTTATTTATTAAAGTTGGTTTATTACTTGAAGTATTGTCAAGTGATTCATTCCCCAGTTTTTATTAAAATCATTTAAGGATTTATGAAATTATTTCATGGAATTATTGGATATAAATTATCAAGACTTTTTGTCATTATTATACAACTTTTTAAATAATATAGAGTTCTTTTGAATTGTTTTAAAGAGTCTCATAAAAAGTATTCATTTGATTATTATTTCCTTAACATGAGTTTTATTTTTTATTATGAAATTTATTTATATAATCTTACTCTCTTATTGTGTTATGGATAGTGATAAAAGGGTGGATCCTGGCATTATTATTTAAACCACATTAATTAGCAATGCTTTATGGAAAAAACATTGTTTACATAGGAAGGTTCCAGTGATAAGCACTAAGATAATTTTTGAAAAATATTCTTATCTTGTTCCATCATCGGTAAAATGAGACTATGAATTGGGTGGATAGTTAGGATGAAACTCTATGTATCCCCTTAGGAGATTCCTTATTTTTTAATATGGAACTATACTTTGAGTTCTGAAAATAGTTGGATATAAATTAGGATATAATGACAATCATGTTTGTGATGGTGGATTTGGATAGTTAAAGGATCCTTGGTTTCCTTACATTATATCCTTAGGTACCTTACAAATATGAATAAATTATATAAATTTATTCTTAAAATTATTTTCAATTATATTGTGATTTAATTATTGTTTTATATTTACATGACCAGCTATCAAACATTGAAATAAAAAATCAAATGTTATTTCTTATGTTATTTTCATTAATTAAAATATAAAATTATTATTTTATTATTTGTAGATCAATATATAATGTATGAATTCTAAATTAAATGGAATATATTCAATATTTTTTGGTATTCTATAGGACCTTTCTCACACCCTACATACACACCCTAGTGTATATGTAGAATGGTATTCTATTGTCATATCTTAAAGGCACGATCATAGATTCCATTCATTATAGTGGAAAATTATAATGTTTGTAGTTATATAGGTTCATATTTTTTTTTATTATAGTTCTATATGTATCATGATTATAGTTCTACAGGAATCATATTGATTATAGATGGATATTTGTTTTTGGTAGTTGATTTTGGTTTTATCTAATTAATTATTTATATTTAAAATAAATGGTAAAACATTACCATTATTTTAAAATGGTATTCTTATGACTAGTTTCCTACTTATGGTGATCAAGAGGACACATTTAGATTTATGGCATGCCCTTTCAGATATAGTGTCTAGATATCCAAACTAGTATGCTATAAAATGGAATCTGAGCATGAATGGGTATTTGATTTATAAGTGCTGATAGAATCATAAAAAATTTGTAGGTAATCCATGAATTGAATTCATACACCTAATTATTTCAATTACTGAAGATATTAGGAAAGTCTATGATTGAGTGGGTTTGTCAACCCTTTAATAGTTTCTCTATTATATTCTTTCCTTTTACCATGGTGGGGTGTTTTGAACATCATTATTATAGAGGGAAAACATAATTTTTATATTTAATGAATCATTAATTTTTTTAAATCAAATTTCACCCTTTTTTATATATCTTGTTTTTTTACAAATGGTTATTATTTACGATTAAACCAATTGAAAAATCTTTAATGTTTATTATTATTATTTTAATTATTATGATATTTTTAATTTAATAGTTGACTAATTGAGTGACATATATGTGAACATATATGATGATTTATATTATGATATGTGGTTGTTTCGTTAAAGTTTAAATCCAACATTTTATATAAAGATATTTTTTATAATATTCCAATGGCAGGGTATTTCTCTAATAATAAATGAGATTTATTGATATTTTAAAATAAAGTGAGGTTTTATAAGTGGTTGTTTAAAATTTCATGGGATGAAGGATTTCATTTTTACTTTCTTATAATAATTTTAAAAATGGGTCCATAATTTTAGAATTAAATTGAAGTTATGGTTTATGTTATGGTATTTTAAAATGAGATAGTATGAAAGTATTGAATTGGTAATGTGAAATTATTTTGTAAAAAAAACTTTTTATAATTATTATTGATATTTTTGAAAATTTAGGAAGTTTATATCCAGCTTTTCTTTTATGAAATGGATTTAATTTATTACTTATATAGTTTTGGTGTTCTAGATTTGAGTTTAGTTTTATTGGGTGTTATGTGGTTTGTGTCTTGTAATAATCTTAGTAAGGTATCTTACTTGTTTTAGGAAGTTGTAATTTGGGACACAAGATTATATTAATATAAAATACACTAAATAAGTCATATAGAATATGCTAAATGAATTATTTTAGTGGAGACCTAATTGGAAATGGATTACTAGTTTAGTTTATGGATTAATGTGTTTTGATTATATTTGGTATATATAGTTAAATATGTATTTTCTATAGATAATTAAGAAAAGATTCCTGAATGTTTTGTTTTTTATTCTTATAGTATATTTTATATTCATGAAAGAGTATTTTCATTTGGATAAATATATATAAATATATATGTTTTTTTGTAAAATGAGTCTTGTAGAAAGGTATTTTTCCCCCAAAAAATTAAGTCGTTTGGATTGGATTGAATTATATGAGTTAATGGGATTATAATTTAGTCATAATGATAGGTATTTATAGATAATTACTTTTCAAGATCTCCCCATCTCATCACATGTTAAGGGTCCAAATTATATTTTCTCTTGTACGATGCATGAAAAATATTATGGATTGAAATCATCTATGAAGGAATAATGTGTGTTTTATTATAGTGGTAATTTTTATTTTGGAATCATGTCTTAGAAATGGTTTTATAAAATCGGTAGAAATGTTTTATTTCAAAATTAAGAGATCAAAAAAATTTAAAAATAGTAATTTTTTGGGTAACATAAATATCTAAAATATTAATCTTCACAAGAAATATTTTTAATTTTTATATTTTTATTTGATAATATTGTGTATTGGATTTATTTTATCATGAAATGGATAGGTTGTTTTGTTAATTATTCTAAAACTTATTAAAATGGAAGTGTTGTGGTAATTCAAATGATGTGGATATTTATTTTATGAAGGTTCCAGATGCAGTGGAAATGATTGGTGGTTGAGTAACCATTATGGGTTTTTTCATATTTGATGGATAATTTATAGTGAACCATACTTTTCATACAAAGATATCACATCTTACTAGATAAATATTCAATACATAACATTTCGATCAATGCGACGATCCTTTAGATCTAGTATCTTTGTAAACATGTAATTGTAAACAAATAATTCATAAAATTTATAAATCACCACTAACTTATTTATTTATAATCATAACCTTTATTAGATATATCATACTTAATACCATTCTCCATAACCTGGGAAAATGAACATAAGAAATGGGTGAGCTCAGATGCTCAATATGGGTAAATAAGGTTGATATCAATGATCACATATGCATAACATGAGAACAAGGGTATAATAATATGATAATAATATTTTAAAACAATAAATTGTGTATCAGAGATCATACTATTAAGTAATAGAATAAATCTTATTAGTTCATAAGTAATAAATCATATGAGAATAAAAGAACATGAACCATGAAATCTTAACATAGGCATAGAACATTGATTTTTGGTATATATATAATCATAGAAAATTATTTTCTTAGTAGCCAAGGTTTATTTACAAAGATCATTAACAAGGCAATCATAGTGGAATGAGTTCAATTCCCAAACTGTCATAGTAGTGAAGGTTCACTTGCATGACCATCATAGTGAAAAGTCCCTTACTCAACAAGGTATACTCCCCATTCTAGTCTAATTTATATAATGAGATATCAATATTTACCCAATGAATTTGAGGGAGATATATGTCCCACACATTAAAAAAATGAAAATATAACATATATATGGAAAAATATCATAAAATCTTCATAATATTAGAACCCATTAAAATAAATGGGTTTTATAAACATTTCATCATATCCTAACCAACAGAAACATAATGTTTAAAAAGACATTCCTTCCATACTTTTGTTAGAAAAGTCAAAAAGTATGTCATTTGTAAATCCACAAGGCGATTCCATTCATTTTTTTTTGTAAAAATTAAAATTTGGGTAAAAATAAAATTAATCATTTGTATTAGAATATTAGAAATGTTCTCTAAAACATTTTTTATATAACATGGATATTTAAGAAAAAAGGTTTATCATCTAGAGAGTTAAATGAATTCAATTTTACTTAAAAGATATTTTCTGTATCTTGAGTACATTAAATGATTAAAATGAATAGAAAATATTTATTTTAAATAAATAAAAATATAATAATAAAATTAATTATTTTTTTGAGACATATATCTTAATATTTTATTGATATGAGCTTAATCATAAACAATCTTGATAAAAATGAAGTTGTAACGTAAAACCCTTACATCGAGTTCTACTTACTTCAAAAGAAATATAAAATCCTATATAATCTGTTATAATTTATTATAACTCTCTAGAAGAGTAATATTTATTCTTATAATATCATATATTATCGCATTATAACATTTAAACACACCCTTTTATCTATCTTTCCATATAAAAATAATCTTTTCCTGGTGTTACCTGTTTCATTTATCATGAGTATTGAAGTTGAGTTGTTTCAGTCATTTTAAATTTATATTTATTCCATAATATCAAGAATTTTATATATTTAATTATATATATATTTATAGTTATTCATAAAATTTTGAGATAGAAAAATGAATTGCACCATTTATTGAGACGGCAAGTCGTACGTACACATGAACAATGTTTGAATTTTTCAATAGATAGAATAAAAGAAAGGTAAATGTTATTTAAACTTTAAAATATTATTATTATATTATGTATTTAATATATATTTATAAAATTCATCTCCATTACCATGAAATTAAAAGATAAATGAACAATTAATCACATTGATTTGTGGAGGTGGTGGTCTAAATGTACACACATGCGCCATTATCGTTTCCCATAGAATTGGATGGAACGAAGGTAGACATGATATTATCACTCCAAAAATTATAATTGTTCTATAAATTTAATATATAAAATTTAAACCAATGATAATAACCATATATAATATATGTCCATGAAAAATGAATTGTTTCTCTATGTGGAGATGGTAAGTCATACGTAAGGATGTACAATAATGTCACTTATAAATTTTTAGGAAAAAAGGGTTTATAATGGTGATTAAATAATAATAATAATATTTCATAATATTTAGGATAACTAATTTATTATTTTATTATAAAATACTATATATTTAGAAAAAGTAAAGGATACTAGAAAAGAAAGTGATCAGATAAGGCGATTACATCTTCTTTGAAATGATTCCTTTATATATTCTCTAAAGGGATCTAGGGTTTGTATTATGGAATGAAAATAACCTCTAGTATGTGTCTATTTATGATGAGAATATAAATTTAATAGTTTTCTTGAGATAAAAGGCACAAATTGGTGTAAATAATTGAGGGTGTAGGTTCCTTTTTTAATTGAGTTGAGGGGAAGTTTTTGATTTTTTTCAAAAGATTAATTTATAATAAATTAATTCTCAAGAAAAATTCCTAAAAATGTATAAATATTTAAATATACAGTATTTTTGGGTTTTTATAACATTAACTAATATAATTTATATTTTTTTTTTGTAATTTTATACCTTATAATTTTGATTAAATCTTAGTTAACCAATTTTAATTTTAACCGTGGTTACAAATTTTTCAATATTAAAGGGTTTTAATTTTTTACTTATAAAGTTAAAATTGGGCTATAAATGAAAAATATATTAGATTATTGACCTTATAATATGTACTTTGTATTTTTTAAGGATTTTTTTTTGATTTTTAAATATTTTAATAATATAGTTTTTTGATAAAATATCATTATTGTCAATTTTGACACTATTTATTTAGTTTGAATTAAGAGACATAAAAAAATATGCAATTAAAATGTATAATTTTAAAGAAAAAAATTATTTTATATTCACCCCCTAAAATTTATTGTATACTGTTACTTACTCAAATTATATCACTTTTTAATATTTTCAAAATCATTTACTTTATTTTTTTCATTAATTGAATAAATTCTCTTTTGGAATTGTGTAAGAATTTATGGTAATTATATAATACCTAAAAACTATAAATTAATTACCATAATGAATATAATTTCATTTTTCACAATATTAATATTAATATTCTTTTATAACAAGTTTTTTTTCTTATTTGAACACATAAAGGATATTTAAAACTAAGAGAGTGGCTTTTTTTTTTAAATTTCATTGATTTTAATAATATATAAATAATTTTCATGGAAAAGTTTACATTAAACCAATAATTTTATAGAATAATGATATAATGGTAGATTTAACTTGATATAATAATAATAATAATGAAACATTATGACCTCGTCACTGATTTTTTATATAGATTAACATGATTAACCCATTATCTAGGTCATAAATTTTACCAAGGTTACTATTCATATTGATAAAAAATAAAAGGGTCCTACATACCATATTTGAACCTCTTGATTGTACATATGTGATTTATTTTATCTAATTCAATATGTATAAATAGAAGAAATTAGTTTTAATGTATGTTTCCAAATGTGACAAAACTAATTTTTAGAAAAAATTTATTTTTAAGCATAAAACTGGATTAGTTGTTATGAATTTCCCAACAAGATATTTTTTAAATGTTTAAAAAATTTTATCAATTAAAAAATATATAAATCTCAATAAAATAATTCCCCCTTAGTGAATAATTTTATTTGTTAATATAAAAATGCATTTAAGCCATAATTTTTTTTTCAGAAAAAAACATCACTTTTATTTCCAAATGATTTTTGTTTTTAATTATATTCCTTCGATATCAAATGAATTATTTTTATAAATTTGTAGAATGTATATTTTTCACATTTTAGTTATTACTATTCATACCCAAAAATTCAGTATCTAAGCGATAATAGACACATAATATTTTAATATTGTTATGTGGTCCGTTTAAACTTAGTATTTCATGTTACCCAAGATATTAAATAAATAATATTGTTTAAAGAGAAATATCTCATTAAAATATCAGTGTTTTACATTCTATCCATCCTAAAATAATTTTCAACCTCAAAATTTATCACTTTGATATAAATAGATGAGGTTACTTCTGTCTCACAACATCCTTAATTTCCCACATAACTTTTCCAAATTGGTGGTTTCAACATAAAACTTTGACCAGACGAGTGTCCTTATTCTTTAGGACTTTCTCTCTATGATATATAATATTTAACTATTTTTCCTCATAATAAATATCTTGATCTATTGTAAAAATCATTGAATTTAGTACATGTGAAGGATTTGGTATGTACTTCCTCAAGAGAGATACATCAAACGTATCATGAACTTGAGAGATATTTGGTGAAAGTGCCAATTGATAAACTATAATCCGAATACGATTAAGAATTTAAAAATGAATGATATAACTAGGGATTATATTTTCCTTATTTATTGATCTCATCAACCACTTCTAGGGAAATATTCATAGGAATACCTTGTCACCAACTTCAAAATCTAGATATTTTAATTGATTTTCAGCATAAATTTTTGTCAACTATGAGTTAATCTTATTCACTGTTAAATAGATCTTACCTTCTCTACCATTTCCATAGATAGATCTGGTCCTAATAGATTTCATTCTATAATTTCAATCCATTATGTCGTATTTATGAACTTTGTACCATAGTGGGCTTTATAAGGAGTTATCTAAATACTAGAGTGAAAGCTATTGTTGTAAGAAAATTACACTAAAGGAAGGTGTTCATCACAACCAAATTTAAAATCCATAGATAAATTTCACAACAAGATTTTTAGAGTTTCAATGACCCTTTAGTTAAAACCATCTATATGAGGATGATAGGAAGTCTTGAGACCGAACTCTATATCTGGAGCCTGCTAAAGACTTCTCCAATACTTCATGGTAAACATCAGATCCGGATCAGAGAGAATTATTAATAGTAAATCATATAATATTACCACTAAATTAATGTATAATCTAATAATTTGAACAAGATAAATATACTATCTAATGGAAATTAAGTGTGATGAATTCATAAGGTGATAAAAAACAACCCAAATGGCATTATTTCCTTTATATATTTTGGGGTGTCCAATAAAAAAATACATGGTGATGTTTTCCCATTTCTATTTTAGTATGGGTAATGGTTGTAAAAACCCATTAGAATTATATCTATCAACCTTAAATTTTTTGATATACCAATCCCTAAGAAGAATACTCTTCAATATATTTCTTCATAAAATCCCACAAAAAACACACTTTCAAATCACTATACATCATCATACTTCTTGGATAAATTAAGAATGAATAAATCTGAGCATGATCTATCATCTCCTTCTTCAAATATAGTACCTAAGGGAAACATACAAGGTTCTTAAACCTTATTATTCCATAAAATCATGGTTAAATTTAGGAACATTTATCACCTTCTTTTATAGCTCAACATGTTCCTTCAATGCCTCTTTAATCTTCACTTTTATAGATTGTTGAACACTCATTTGAGGAAAATAAGATTTCTCCCATTCTTTTAAAATTTATAGCTTCATCCTTTGAAAATCCAAAAATATTAGATCTTTTGTGATCCTCATTATAGATAATCTAGAATGATAATTTCAAATTAGAGGATCTACCACCTTGTCTGCTTCCCTTGGGTGGTAATGTATTGAGAATTCATAATATTTAATAAGTTTAGACCATATTCTTTGGAACTTGTACAACTCTTTTTGAGTGAATATATACTTTAAAATTTAGTGACCAGTAGTTATGTATCACCTTTCTCTATAGAGGTAATTCTGACATAGATTTTATAAAAAAATTACCACACCTAACTCAAAATAATGAGGTGGGTAATTTTTCATTTGGAACTTCAATTATATTGAGGCATAAGCTATAACCATATAATTCTTCACAAGGATGCGTTCCCATCCCTTATTTTATACATTAATAAATATTAAAAAACCTTCTCTACTCCATGGTAGTGTAAGCATAAAAGTGATGAATAACCTTCTTTTCATTTTCTTAAAACATTATTCATATTCATCCATACAAAGGAACATACTTCCATACCAATTTTAGTTGATCAGTAGATTTGATAACTTAGAAAAATTCTATATAAAGTGCTGATAATAACAACAAAAAATTAGAAAACTACATATCTCAAACAGAATGGTTGTTCTAGTCCAATGATCAATAACTTTTGTCTTTTAAGGGTCTAATGATATACCCTCACATGATACTTTATGACCTAATATTGAAAATTTCCAAATCCAAAATTTCTACTTGGTAAAATTTTCATAAAGATTATCCTTCATCAAGATCTTCAGAAAAATTTGAAAATGATCTTAATGTTCTTCCTTTCCCTTTGAATAAATTATAATATTTTCTATAAAGACGATCATAAACTACTCAAGGTAATCTATAAATACTCTATTCATTAAATATATGAAGATAACATGATAATTAGTATAACCAAATGATACCACTATAAATTCATAGTGTCAATACCTTTTATGGAATTTTGTCTTAGGTGTATCCTATTTCTTGACCATCAATTAACAAAATCCAGAATAAAGATCAATCTAGAAAACAATATTGAGATCCATGTAGTTGATAAAAAAATTCATCAATATGGGGTAGATAATACTTATTATTGATAGCCATCTTATTAAGTTCTCAATAATTAAAGAAGAGTCTCATTGATCCATATTTATTGTTGGAAAATAGAATAGATTAATCCCAAGGTGATGCACATGGCTGAAGAAATTCATTTCCAAGACTCTCATAAAGTTTTTTATTCAATTATTGTAACTCAATTAGGGTCATTCTATATGGAGTCTTGGAAATCGGTGTAGTAATAAGTATGAGTTCTATTGAGAACTTAACTTCAAGATTCAGTAGAATATAAAAACAATCTTACACAAATACATTAATAAGCACCGAAAAAATATTCATTTCTTCAACAATGATTTTCTCCCTAACCATCAGAGATAAATTCACCTTTTTAATTGGAATCACAACCCATACAATGGATGTTACTTCCATTGAAAGTTCATTTTTCTCATCATGTTGATAGAAGATCATAGATTGTTTTGGAATACAAAATGTAAATTCCCTTACTTGATAGATGATGGGGGATTTATGTAACTAAATCCATTCCATTCCCAAAATAACAGCTAATTCAACTAGAGAAATAATAACAAGCTTTTATGAAAACAAATTCCCACAAAAATCAAGTGGAGATGAATCATAGACGTTCGATGTGATCATTATAGATTTAAGGGTTTTTACTACTAATTAAATATCTATTTTTTGTTGTGGTACTATGATTCCCATATAAAATTCAATAGATATAAAAGAGTTGGTAGATGCATTATCAAATAAGACATTAGTAACTATTGAGTGGATGGTAAATATACCTTTCACTCTATGTTATCATACCCCTCATCAGAAGTAGTGATTGCATGAGATTTACCTTTTTCTCTAGGATTAATATGTTTTTAATGTCGATCATCACCATTAATATTTGTATTTGGGTAATGGTTATCATAATTTCAATACTCCTTTCATTTAAAATACTAGAGTGTATTTGGTGCATTTTGTGGATATTTCTCTCTATTCACATCCTCAGCTAACTTCTTCCCATAACTTAGGAATTTAATTACCTGATTAACTTCCTTTACACACTTGAAATATTTATTAGTTACCTTAATATAATTTCCCCTATTTTCCTTACAAAATCTGAGCATAAAGAGAAGATCATGTTTTTCTCTCTATTCTTTTTAGAATTAACTTTGAATTATATTTTTCTTTTTTTATCAAAACCATGAGATTTATTGGTAACTCAAATCTCTATCTCCACCTTTAGAGGATATAAAACATTTTTTTCATTACCACTAAATTCCCTAATGGATAACACCCTTTAGAGACTTGGTTTTAATCCATTGAATAATCGATCAACCATTCATTCAGTTTGATTTATTTTACAAGAAGAAAACCTCACAAGTATTTTGAAATTTTCATTATAAGTGGAATCATATTCACCATAATTTTTCTTTAAATTTAGGAATTATTTATCCATTTTTGTATGAAGAATATAAAAAAATTATTTATTGAAAAAAAGATCTTAAAATCATCCAACACTGTAGATTCAATTTATTCTTATTCTCTTATGTTCCTGATAAGATTCTACAATTGATCTGTTTCACCTTATAAACAATAAACAATAAGAATGAATTTCTCATGTTTCAAATACTAAGAATAGAAAATATCCTTTCAATGGTGTCGATCAATTTATTAATGAATAGTGAATCATTGGAATGAATAAAATAAGGTGTACATTTCCTCCTGAAGGAATCAACATAATGTTGTTACCTTGTTTTCTCATTTGGAAGCTCAATATGATTTATATATTAAGAAATTTTTGTTTTCATAGAAATGATAATTTTTAATCTAGCACCCATAACATTATACTTCTCATGAGGATAATCATTTCATTGTCCATCGTATTTAGTATTCACATAATTCCTTTTGGTTCCAATGTTTGGATAAAACAAAATAATAGTGTTAGAAACAATAATCATAGTAGAAAACTAGAAAATCATGAAAAATAATTCATAGGATGTCTGAATCATGACATATTATTCTATGAATCCTTTGGTTTAACCTTGGTGATTCATGATCATTACCAAAACTTTTGGATTTTATCATATTGTTAGACTTATCCTTAGGGTTCTTACTAATGTTTTCTCATTGTAGTTTTCTATAGATAACTAAACCTTGAGTGATACCAACTATTAAAACCCATAATTTTTATACATAAATATTACATCTTAATAGATGAATAATTTTTATATAAAATATTGATCAATTGCATAATATTTTAGGTATAGTATCATTGGAAACACGTAAAAATAAATAACTGGTTCATGAAATGTATAAATCATATCTCAATTATTTCTTCATAACTATCAAATTTTTTAGACATATCATACTTAATACCTTTCTTCATAAACCAATGAAAGGAAAAAAATAAGAAAATTGTGATGTTAAATGCTCAGTAAGGATAAAAAGAGAGATATCAATGATCATATAAGTATAAAATGAGAATAAGGGTATACTGAAATTATATTAACTTTTGAAAACCATAACCTACTTATCAATTATCATAATATTAATTTATTTCATAAATTATTCTAGTTTATAAGAAATGAATCACATAGGAATCAAAGAGAATGAACCAAGAAATCTCAACATAGTCATGGGATATTGTTTTTTGTATACACATAAACGTAGAGAAAAATTTCCTTATTAGTCAAGGGAAATTGTTAAGGATCTTTTCCAATACTATCATATTGGAATGGGTTCACTCCACAAACCATCATAGTAGTCAAGGTTCACTTCCAAAACTGTCACAGTAGACAAAGTCCATTCCTGAACCGGTTTTACTACCCATTATAGTCTTTTCTTTCTCATGGGATATCACTATTTAACCAATTCATTGGCTGGAGATATAGTTCCCACCCATTAAATAATTAAAATTATATATATATGGTCCACTTGATCATAAAATATTAATTATATCAGAACCCATGAAAGGAAATGAGATTCATAAACATTTCATTATAGAAAAACACATGGAAAAGGATTGGGTTTCCTAAACATCATTCATCATAACTATAAACCATCTATATAAAGTATAAGGATGGTATCCTTGGATCAAATTACAAGTAAATCATAAGAAACATTTTAGGTTGTTGTAATTGATGAATAAAAATACCATTAAAATACATTGAAACGTTCGTATAGAAAATAACCCTTTAAATTTGTAATCTATTTTTTAAAAATCATTGTGTAAATATAAAGGAAAACATTTTCTATAAAAATAACCATGAAAAATTTTATAGTAATCTTCATAGAAAAAATTAGTCATGTTTTTGAGAAAATATGTTTATTTTGTATAATGTTAAAAACATTAGTTCCATACATTTGATGGAAAAGTTAAAAAGTAATTCACTTTGAAAATGAAAAGAAGGTTCTTTTCAACCCATTTTTGAAAAATTGAATTGTGAGTAAAAATTATTTTGAAAAATTATATGGTAATAGTAAAAAATTTCTTCAAACATTTTTATAAAATATTTACATAGAAGGAGAAAGGTTTTTCAAGCGAAAAGAGTAATGGAGACACTTTTCTTTTAAAAAATATTTTCAGTATCTTAAGTACATAAAATGAGGAAAATTAATATAAAACATGTATTTTAAATAAATAAATATTTTAGAAGAAAATTAAATAGTTTTTTGAGATATATATCATAATATTTCATCATTGGAAACTTAATCATAAATAATCTAGATAATCCATGAGATTGTAACATAAAACCCTTTCCTCAAGTTCTCATTTCTTCAAAAAATTAATAACCTCCTGTATAATTTTTTGAAATTTATTATTATTTTGTAAAATAGACATTTTTTTACATATAATATCATATATGATACCTTTATAACATTTAAACACCGCTTGTCAAAAATTCCTCATTAAAATCGTTATTTTTGGGTGTTATTTGTTTCATTTATCATGACTATTTTAGACTAGTAGTTTTGGTCCTTGTACATTTATCTTTTTTATATCATATCCATAGTATCATATATTTTCATTATATATATATATATATTTATTTATATTCATCCCTATAAGTTAGGGATAGAAAAATGAATTACAACATTCATGGAGATGATAAGATGTACGTTCGTGTGATTGTTGTTTTCATTTTCAATGTATAGAAAAAAAGTAAAGTAAATATTATTACACCTTTACAAGATTATTATTATATCATATATATAATATATATTCTTAAAATTAATCCTCATTACCATCCAATTAAAATATAATTTAAAAATGTATCACATCACTTCGTGGAGGTGGTAGTCCACATGTATACTTGTGCGACATTATCATTTCCCAAAGAATTGGATGGTAAGAAGGTAGAAATGATATTATAATTATATAAGTATAATTTTTTCATAAAGATAATATTTAAAAAATAATCCCATTATAATACCCATCCATAAAATATGGGGATGACTAATGATTTGTATCTCTATGCAGAGATATAAGTCACACATGAGGGATACTTTTACTTCTCATTTTTTTAGAAAAGAGGATTTATAATGGTGTTTTGATAATCATAAAATAATTTCATCATATTTATAATACTTAATTCACTATTTTATGATAAATAACATTGATTTTGAGTAGGTAAATAATATTATAAAAGAATGTGGCTGGTTAAGGTGATAAGCTATTTTTTAAACAGATCCTTTAGAACTCATCTAAAGGGAACTAGGGTTGGTATTTTGGGAATAAAAGAACATATAGAATGTGTATATATAATTTAATAAGATAATTTTATAGATTTTTCTTGAGATAAAAGGATAAAATTGGTGTAAAAAAGTGAGGGAGCAGGTGTTCTTTTATAATTGTAGTGAGGGGCACTTTTGGAGTTTCTCAAATGATTAAATTATAATAAATTCATTATCTTGAACAATTTATCAAAATGGATTATTATTATAAGATAAGGTATGTTAGGGATTTAATAACATCAATTAATAGAATTTATACAAGTTTTTGTGTCATTTTAGACCATTTCATTGTGATTAACCATTAGTTAACTAATTTTTATTTTCACTAGAGTAACAACTTTTTCAATACTAGAGGGTTGTTATTTTTACTTATTAGGTGAAAATTGGACCATAAATGTATATGTTATTAAATTTAAAATAATATAATATCCACCTTGTATTATTTTAATATTTTTATTATTTTTAAATAATTTTAAAATATATTATTTTTATAAAATATAATTATTATCAATTTTTTCACTGTTCATTTAATTTGACTTTAATACATAAACCCAAAGTTTGAACTCAAATAAAATATTTTTAAAAAACCACAATATGTCATATTAACATATAAAAGTTTTGGAACACTATATATTACTCAAAGTATATCAATTTTAATATTTTCAAAATCATTTGTTTTATTTTTTTGTTAATAGAATAAATACTATTCTGAAATTGTGTAAGTATTTAAGGTAATAATATAATTCCTAAAAGTTAAAAAATTTCTATAATTAATATAATTTCATTATTAAAAAATATTCAATAAATATTCATTCATAAGAAATGTTTTTCATATGTAAACACTTAAAGTATATTTAAAACCAAGAGAGATACATTTTGATACTTTCATTGATTTAAATAATAGACAAATCATTTTCATGGAAAATTGTCCATTAAACTATTCAATTTCAAGACTAAGTTGATAAGGTACTAATTTACTTCATCCAATAATAATTAGGATGAAAAAGTATGGCCTTGTCACTTATTTTTAATCTAGATTAACCCAATTTACTCTTTACTAAGGTGATAAATTTTACCACGGTTACTATTAATATTGAAAAAAATTAAAAGGAGATGATTTAAAAAAATTTAACCTAATGATTATAAATGTGTAATATATTTTATCAAATTAAATTTATATAAGTGGTATAAATTAATTTTAAAGTGCACAAAATGACCTAAAATTTATTTTGAGTAAAAATATATTTTTAAGAATAAAATTGTATATATTTTTATATTATGAATATAAAGATATTTATCGACTATTTAAAATATTTTATCAAGTAAATAATAAAATAAATATCATTAAAATCATACTAGAACAATGATCAATTTAATTCATTAATATTAAAATACACTGCGTGCATAAAATCAATTTGTTTGAAAAAACATCACTTTTACTTTCAAATAATTTTTGTTTTTAATTATAATCATTCAATAAATAATGAATTATTTTTATAAATGTGTACACCGTATAATTTTAATAGTTTATTTATTTGTATTCATAACAAACAATCCAATGGCTAGGTGATACATAACACAAAACATTTGAATAATGTTTCCTAATTCATTTAAACTTGGTGTTGCATGTAACACAAACTATTGAATAAATAAAATTATTTAAAGAGAAATTTTTCATAGAAATATCCAGGTGTTACATCATTCTAAAATTGTGAATGATATAAACTTCACGACCAATGAAACTTTTCCATCAAATATTTACATCAAAATTCCATAACCCTGATAGGATCTTATACACATTAAATTTATAATTAATTTAATTAGATATAAATAAATAATACACCATCTTATGATCCTTTTTTGTTGTTGTGAATTTATTGATTAATTTTTTGTATTACGATAATTTTATAGGTAGAAACCATAGTTTATCCCAACTAGAGTTGATCCACACATGGTCCTTTGATCTCTGAACCACACTGATGGAATTCTGGGTGCTAGTGTGGTTGAATGATTGTATTATGTTGTTTGTATTTCTTGCTTAATTTTATTTTAGTATTAATGGATTATCTCTTATTCTTCTCATTCTTGAGAGGATTAGAGAAGGAGTAATCTAAATAGAAATTTATTGTTCACAACAATTCTTAATTCTTGATTAACCTTACACAACAAACATATTTAAATATTTATAGAGTTAGGGTTAAGGTTAGAATATTATTTAATTACAAAATGAACATTAAATAATATGATAAACTATATTTGAACCCATTAAATATAGTAATAATTGTAATAATAATATCTTATGGCATGCACTAACTGGTGAAATGATAACTATTATTTTACCATCTTACAAATAAATATTTATCACCATGCACAATTTTGGTATGCTCATCATCCTCTTTATTTATTGAATACCCAATTAAATATTTATTTAAATATTTATTAATTATTTATGTAATTAAATAAATTATTTTTTAATGAATAAAAAATTATTCATCACCTTGAAAATATCTGTGATCTAAAAATCCGGCATGAAATTATTAGTTAATTTTGAGAAAAATATTTATTCCAATTAATAAATTTAAATAGAATTTAATTGAGATTAATGGAACCACTTATTTTTGGAACCTATAAGATTCTTTCTCATTATAATCCGGAAGGATTTCATAATTTGAAAGATTAATGTCTATCAATGGGTCAAGGAACCCAAGATAAAGAAGCTAATTTCACAATTTCAATAACCACACATGAATGCTTATTGTGTAGTATAATATATTTGTCATAAAATCTCATCATGAAAGTCACACACATGTATGATCAACCTATGTACTTGAAAAATATTTGTTTTACTATCTGAAATAAACACATCATTATTCTATGGTAATGGAATTTAATGTGACAGTTATATTTCAATCAAAGGGCTGGGATATAAACCTCTATAAATTTGGAAGGGACATATCCTTCCTTAACTTATAAATTAATAACACATCACTCATAATGAAAAAAACATCACCAACCTCATAATGAATTGAATCATCATGGTTTATGAAATAAATTAAAGTGTGAAAGTTATGATATGCATTAATGATATCCTTAAAGTTTACAAGCCCCTACACATGTTCACAAATAGAAATACATGATGACACATAAACATATGGAATTCCTACAGGTGGGGATATTATTATAATCCATCATCTCGGGGATTACCAACTGAAAACTTCATGAGAAGAAGTGTCAACTAATTTTGAGTACTCCCATATAGAAATAAATATTCTTTGTGTCCCATTAGATCTTGTTATGAGACCTTAGAACTATATTTAATAATATCATCATGGAATTTCAAGGTTCTCATTATAGTGGGGAAATTCAATGACCTTATTAATGCAAAAAACAATCTAGGACATTACTATATTAAAGACATGCATAACAATGAATATTATTTAAAAATATTTTTTTAATATTTAAATAATTGAATATACATGTAATCCAAAGTTGAAACTATTGGTTTTAGAACACCAACTCAATCTGACTCCCACTTCAACTAGAGCCAACTACATATAACTTTCAGTCCAATAGACCATACATGATGGTCATGTTTTTTATGAGTTAAGACTTTAGTCAAGGGGTCCTCAAAATTTTCTTATATAGATATTATTCTCATAGTGATGTCCAATTATTTAGAAAAATACCTCCATAATTTTCATATCCTCTAATTATTATTTCTTAACATCCTCTATATAATTTAAACTTATCCTTAGTATGCCAAAGAAACTTAGGGATGATAGATACAACCATCCAATGATGCTATCCAAGGTAATATTGATATATATTTACCACACTTAAGGTGTTGGAAACATATCACTTAGTAAATAGCATAATATATATTGACGACCCAAAGTTTTATGGGTATGATGTCCTTTACATCCTCTCTATTCTTTCATGTGTTAAATGAATCATTTTCTTGGATTGATGAATGCAATGTGATTATGGAAACAATATCCTCTTGGATTATTATATACCAAATATCTTTAGTATCTTGTAAATATATTTAGTTTGACATATTAGATGCCTATTTTTTCTATAAAATTGGATATTTACCCCAAGAATATATAATACTTTAACTAAGTTATTATTAGACAAAAATTTATTTAACGGGGCTTTAATAGACTCCAAGAAAGATATCTTGTTTCTAATAACTAGTATGTCATCGACATAAATAATTAAGTAAATGTGCACCCTCGTACTAAACCACATATTGACATAAGGCTCATATTCATTATTTATAAAGAAAAATTATACCAGAGATTCATCAAATATAATGTTCCATGACCTGGATTCTTATTTTAAACCATAAATGGATATTTGCAATTTTCATTCCTTTTTGACAACCTTTGGAGTCACAAACGCTACTGGTTATTTCATAAAGACATATTACTGAAGCTTCCTATTAATACAACTATTTTGGTATCCATTTTTCAAGTCTCATAGTAATGATATGTTGTAATGGAATGTAAAATTTTGATGTATTTCAACATAGAATCTGATGAAAAGGTTTCATCGCAGTCTATGGCTTAATGCTATTTTAGCCCTTTGAAACCAATCATCTCTTATAAGTACCTAATTATGCATCCATGTATTTTTTATTATTAAATTACAATTTAAAACCAATGATATTTACATCCAATAGAGGATCTATCAAAATACAGACTTAGTTTTGGTAAATAGAATAAATTTAATAATTTATATCTTATTTCCCCATGAAAGCTTCTATGCCACTGGTTACTTCTTTATAGGTTAAAGTATCATTATTTTCAACTAATAATGATTAAATATCCTTAGTGACTAGAAAACTATACCGTTTAAGTTATCTGGCCTCTGTTGTACATCTATGCAACAATTGTGTCTCTGTAACTTCTTCCACGGGGCTTTGTGAAAACTGTTCTTACAATAACTATTTTTTATCTTTATATTAGACTTCTTTAATGTCTATATTACTCCCTATATCTATTTTGGAGATTTTATCCCCTTATAGAAAGGTGGTATGTCTGGTAATCACCACTTTCTCATATGTATGGAAATATAGGTAATGTTCTTCAGTTTCCTTAAGATATCCTATAAAGTTAAACTTAGTGCCTCAATGTGAAATTTTGTTGCTAGAAATAAACATTAAAATTGTTTTACAACCCCACACTTGTATATGAAACAAAATATGTTTATTTATATACAAAAGATGATTTATAATACCAGTTTCTGCTTTAGTTTCCACCTGATTTAATATTTTTAATGTTGTTTATAAATAACATCTCTAAAGTGATAATGGAAGAATCACATGACTCATTATTTATCTCACCATGTTAGACAAGGTTTAGTTCCTCCTTTATCTTACACCATTCCACTGAGGTGTATAAGGAGGTGTGAGTTGGGATAGGATCCCAAACTCCTATAAATATTTAATGATTTATCAATTAAGATATTATCCACTATGGACTGACTAGAGTTTCTTAATGTTCTCACCATGATTATTCTCAACTTCATTTTTTTATTTTTTTAAATTTTCAAAATAATCAGACTTATACTTCATCAAGTAGGACTACTCATAACTACTAAAATCATTAGTAAAAGTTATGAATTATGATTACCTACCCCTTACTTCAACTGGAAGTGGTATACACACATCTATATGAACTAATTCAAGAATATCATTATCCCATTCACCTTTTACAGTAAATGGGGATTTGTTCGTTTTTACTTGTAAACTGTCATGATATACACTAATTGGATTTAGTACAAAGAATCCAAATACCGATCTTGGTATAATTTAGTCAAACAATTTTCATTTACAAAACTTATCTGGTGATGCTATAATTGGGTGTGGTATTAATCATCTGAACTATTTTCATTATCAATTTCCATTTCTTGGTTCATTTAATCTAATACAAAAGACCTTTATTTAAATGTCCCTTTCCATGAAAAATCTAATCTTTATAAAAGTGGAAACATTTATTTCCAAATTTGAAAATAAACCCATATGTATTAAGTATGAATTTAGAAATAATTTTTTTAATAGTAGATGACACATAATAACTACCTTTTTAAATAAATATCATTTCCTTTGGAAATGTTAGGTATTATTCCCAAATATCTTGTATATCAAGTTTAGATCTATTGGCTTATCATAAGTCTATCTCAGCCTAGGTAATCTTCCAGAATTTATTTGGTTCCCATTTTTGAATATATATATATATAAGAATCACATGATATATATAATATCGAACTTATAGAAAAGATAAATTGAACTTGATAAAAAAAATGAACCAAAATATTCCCCTTGCTTCTATGCCAAGGTGGAGTTTTTCTTCCAGTGTCCATTCTTTCCATATGTGAAAAAAACTTTATCCTATTTCTTTAAATATCCCTTGATCCTTCTCTTATTATAAGTGTTTTGTAAAGCGGATTTAGATTTAGAGTTCTTCACATTAATTTTCCTTTTTTCCACCATAAATTTTAAAGGATTTTTAGGCTTCGTATACTTATAAACGTGTAGAAGAAGTGTGAGAATATATAGAAGATATTTCTCTATGTTTCTTATTTTTAAATTAACAACAAATATAGAGAATATATGATGGTGTGATGAAATAATGTGATCAGTGTAATGTTCATTAAGTAGCTTAAAAACCTATAGGCTATAAGCACTCAATATAATCAACGAGTTTGACTATAGAGGAACAGCTAGTGCACCTTTCCTGAGTTTACTTTGAAAAAGTTTGTTGGATATCTCTAAACACTCTGGTATAACTCTCTCTTAATATAGACCTTGAAGATGATGGATGATGCTATAATCATCTATGTTTTAATGCGACTTCAATAGTTTAATAGGTATGGATGAAATCATTAAACACTTAAAGTCAACTATGTTAGTCATGTGTTTATCATAGAGAGTTGACTACTCATAACTCTCTACATTTATAGGTGGATCACGTAATTTGGATTCAATCATGTAATATTTCCATTAATGGATCAACACAAACTATTGGTGTATGGACTATTTTTAGAAGTTAGTTCTAGTATGAAGATGGAATTCATCCAAAATTGACCATTTGGATAATATGGTTTATGATATTTCCATTATTATACAATATTAAAAGAGAATATTAGTAGCACATAACTTCATTTTAAATTATGTGAGACATAATAATTATTTTAATTTTATTATACCTCCTGTTGTTTTATCAAATATCAATGAATCTCAACATTGAACCTAAAATGTGCTATAACTCAAGAAATTATTGTGTCTATGATCCATATTTCCCTTACTTAGGATATATAATTTTTCCATTAAAACCATAATAATGTTAATACATATGTGGTCTTGATAATTGTGAACTGAAAGATCCTTGAACAATTGAGTGGACTCCCCAATCCAAAAATAGTTACTCATGTTTCCTTAACACTCACCCCAAAATTTGTATTTAATAGACTATGGGTATTAAATTCAATAAATGTTAATTTAAGTTGACCCATCATCTTTGTTAAGACCCCCTAATAATTAAAAGTTCCCCCAACTATGGCCTGAAATAACACTTTAACTACGGTTTTATCTTAATTTAGATGATGGATAGTGTATTGAATTAATATTTACTTGATGAATTTTTTTTATTATGCATAAATGTTTCTTTTTTTATCCATTTTATGTATTGTTAATATTAATTGGATTTTACTTTATATATGAACCTTGTTTTGATAAAGCTTTTTACACATAATACATTTGTTTAAAATCCATTGTTATATATTCTTCCTTTTATTTTTGGGATCATGGACTTGAATCCATAAAAAATCAGGCATAAGATAGAAATAAATAAATAAATAAATGAACCAATAAATATTTTTTCTAATGGTTTATTTATTGAGAAGATAACAATTTAACCCCGGATCCTAGGGGAAAACACCTTATGACAGTCTTAACACAAGTTTCAACAATCTATCTATGTATCTCCTGGGTTTGTTTCATCTTAGTTTTTTCTTGAACTACCTCCATGTTACATGGGACACTCCATTTATTATATATGTTTATAACTCACACATAGGTGAATGGAATGAAAGGTTTGATTAATGGGAATTACAGAAACAGCAATGGATACACATTTCATATATAATAAAAGAGAGAGGGATAAATGGTATTCCATTATCTTTAATTTAATAAAAAATAATAGAATAACCCATTGAATAAATAAATTTAAATAAAACCAACACATATACATGTTTTCTCAAAGATCTTAAATCATTATACACATGAAACAAATAGAAAAAAGTACATTGGATAAAATTTGCTTCAATTTATTCTTTATAATTATGAAAACACATTTTTATTAATTAATTAATCAATTCCATTAATCTTAATGACCATCTAAAGTCTCTTGGAGATACCCATTATAGATGTATTCTTAGAAAATGGAACGGTATAATCAATAGTTATAGATAGTTACAATAAATTAATCGAGAAATTATAAATTCATCAGAACCTAAATTACATATTAAAACACACCTTGTTTCAATTGTGTAATTAAGTTTTAATGCTACAATTAATTATTTTAAATATAATTTAATTCTTTCCTTTATTGGGATACTACATGACATGTAATTACAAATTTCACATCATGTTCCCCATTTTCCTTGAATCCGGGATAAACACATTAGGATTCGACTTGTATCTTGAACATAATACATAGAATATACTAAATAACTACCTAATGTGTGTTTTACTTTCCATGTGTCTACATAAAATTCTTATTGACTCAACATATTCTTTGTATGTGAAAACAATTTATGTGTACTCCAACTATACACCAAGTATTCCTCTGTTCACATGTTCGTGTAACCCACTAAATGAAACAACGTGTTCTTCAGAGTGGGACACTAATGAGTTACATGACATTTATGCCAGATACATGTTATCAGTTTCATTATTTATATAGCATATCAGTCTCACACGGTTAAAAGCTAAGTATTTAACTACATAGTAAACATGAATTTTACTACTAAATCATGTATAGTACACAATATGTACACCAACTACACCCTGTGTAATCAGATAAACTATGTGATATATTGGACCAGTTTAGATGCAATTTGTAATAAATGCATAATGTGTAATTAATATTTTTTGTGTCATGTATCCCACAACACATCCACGTACATTGAACTTGTGTACATGGTGTGTTCTTCAACTTCACGCCGTCTAACTCAATCTACCATCCAGAAACTTTGTCACCTTTTGATGAAATCCTCAATACTTCTTCATCTATTCTTGGGCCTTAAAAAATATGAATATATAATAAAGAATATAATTTTTTTAAAGATTATTAATTAAACTTTATATTAAATAATGAAGAAACTAGAAATGAAATATCTAACCTCTATCATGAACAATTCATCAATAATAAGATAAATAATTATAAATTTAAAAATGACTCCTCTGATACCACTTTAAAGTTCTTAATGCAAGGGAAGCACCTTGTGGGAAAAAATTAATATTTTTATCAGATTTGATGGATCATTCACTAATTGCACAAGGTGAAAATTTCATGAACAACAAAATATTTCCAAAATATATTAATATTGAAATCCAAAATTCTAGAGTGGATCTTATATATGTTAAATTTATAATTAATTTAATTATATCTGAAGCAATAATACATCATACTTGGATCATTCTTCATTGCTGTCGATTGTCTTTAACTATTTTTAGAACTTTTTCACTATATAGGGAGGAAAAAAAGTAGTGCCCCTTTAGTGGTGATCCATAATTAGTCATTCGATCTCTAAAGAACACCGATGAAATATTTGGTGCTACCACGGTAGATCAATTGACTCCTTTTGTTTATATTTATTACTTCATGTTCCACCAAGCTTGAAGGGTTCACTTTTTCTATTCTTGTTCTTTATATGATAAGTGAAGGGGGAATCTTGAAAGAAAATCATTATAAACAACTATTCTCAAATCTCAATTAACCCTACATGAAAGAAATATTTATCTATTTATATAGTTTAGGTTAAGGTTAAAATATTATTTAATAAAAAAATGACCCTCAAATAATATAATAAACCTCATATGATCCCATGATATATAATAATAATAGTAATATTTTATTGTTTGTTCTAAATGGAACAATAATAAATATTATTTTACTATCTTAAAAATAAATATTTATCATTGGAAACAATCTTGGTCTACACATCCTCCTTAACATTTTTCAAATACCAGAATAAATATTTAATAAAATATTAAATAAATAAAATTAAAATTCTTTTCATAGTCTGGTGAATATATATTTTTTAACTATTTAAATAATTAAATAAATTACTTATTAATTAATAAATAATTATTTATTACCTTGTGAATATTTTCATTAGTAAACCTTGAAAAAAATTTTCCTGACCCCCTCTCTATAAGGTGTACCCATCCTAGACAGGCTATAGGAGAAGAGAGATAGTTACATCTGATTCCCACCTCCAGTTGGCTTGGGTTGGCGACTAGCAATGAGGGCATAATAAATACGCATATGGGAGGATTTAAACTCTAAGAGAACACATACAAAAGAGAGATATAAGACATACATGAACCAAAATATTCTTAGAATACAATATATAAGAAGATACAAAATTCAGATTTGTTATGTCATGAAAGAACTACTACAACTGAAAGAAAATCTGCAAGTACCAAAAGAAAAATAAAGACGAAAACAAACATGAATCCCAAATATCTCATGCTAAAACCAAGATAATATTAAAAACCAACTCAAACTGCCCTTAAAATAGTTTATATATATGTAGGGTGAGTATAATAATATATTCAGTAAGATCCTCCCAAGAGCCTCTCATGAAAAAGGTAAATAAAGCATACTAAAGCACTTTGAACAATAAGTGAAACTAACCCGAAACCTAAACCGGTATACTAGGTTACCAACCTCACCATGGAATCTCTCACAAATTATCTCATATAAGAGAATATAATATAATAAATAATATCAAGGGTACCCCGCTACAGCTTCCCCATGTGTTTTCTGATGTACCCCAACATCGCACGTCCTGAGCATCTCTCTCCAAAAAAGTGTAGCTCGTTGACATGTAGTTGAAGCACCACAACATGCACCTCATGCAACACACCACCACATCCACATAACCAAAAGTAACTAGATTGTTTCTAGGATCCACCACAACCCATATAACATGTATCATTGATGAGGTATTATTCCTCTAGGCATCATAACCCATACACCGAGTAAGGATCCTCAAGCCATCATAACCTATACATGTTATACCTATAATAGTCATTAGAAAATTATGTCCAAAATAAATGTTTGTAACATAATAAAAATCCATTACATCCCACTCACACATATATCGGGAAAACTAACTACCATGAATACCAGCACAAGTAACATCCAAGAGAAGGGAGTGGGGCCAAATGGGGGAGTAACGTCTAGAAACAAAAAATTACATGATATAATATATCTTACAACAACATTATGGGCATAACCTAGTATCATACGCGACTACAACTAACATCACTCAGACTCCCAGCTGCCTTTGCAAAGCCCAGATATTCTATAAGTACAAAACCATTTAAAGAGCAATATTAAATTAATTTATTCATTTTCATTAGTTCCAAATTATGTTAGTTAATTATTTAACCATTAAAATCTCTAAATTACATTACATTAGAATAAAAACAAAGTTCCATTCCCTCTAGGTATAAGAAAACTGAGTCCATAGCTTCTTAGAGTTATAACCTCAGTATTGCATCCCATCAAGCTACAACCCCATTGTTTAAACATTTATTCATTAATTAACAAAATTACTTTCCACATTAATAGGTACTCTAGGAAAAAATCATAAACTACCAAACAAGTAAAGAAACTAAGCACATCCATCTACCTCAACCAGCGGGGAACAGAAAGTAGAAAAACAAACAGCCTGGTCGTCATCCAAACAATAGATTCAAACACGAATCTATGTTTAAAATCAATTGGTAAGCCCATCTTCAACCCATTCTGTCATCTCTAGTGTCCTCCCCGACACCCATATGCATATACCGATGCATCTCGTCACTCTAAGCATCAACTTCTATCACAAAAACTAGCCCTCCCCACCCCTCATACTATACCATCCCTCCAAGATATTCCATCCATGGCTCACATCACATCTGGTCATCCTCAGCCTTCATACCACTACAAAACATCTAAGCCCAACCATCCCAAACTCACATCACATCATAAGAAGTAGGAATCGAGTCATAGTAATATGGATCTTTGACCTAAAAAAGGCATCCAAACTTCACACATGATGAGATCTGATGGATCCAAAACATAAGGCACTTGGACTTTTCAAGAAATAGGAAAACTTTGGTCCAATGATGGAATTATCTTTTATCACAAAACTAGTTTTTGTTTCATATTGAATTAAATGATTAATTAATCACAAGTTCCAACTATGGGAAACCTAAGCCACAATCTATATCAAGATATAAAAAATTAATTAAAAAAATTAATTTAACATTAATTTATTTATTTTATCAATAAGGATCATCTTGCTTTGGTTTTATTAAACAATTCAATTAAACATGCATACTTTCATCAAATTGATTATCATCAAATTAAAACAACAACAACTACAACCAAATTCATTGACCATGACTCTTTAATATTTAATACAATTACTTTGAAATTAATTATGACTTTACGTTCTTTACCAATTTAACATGATAAAGTAAGAAAAATAAGAAAAACATAGATATTAGACTATATAGAAAATCAAGAGGTAACCCATTATCATAGTACAGAAAACAACATCACCATACTATTGATACTAATTCTTTAATCACATTCATTTAATTTTTAGGTTATTTTCACTATGATCCAAGGGGATAAATCATAATAACTATGAGATTTAGTGTAAATAAATAGAGCAGCAACAAATCCCCTTTCTCAAAAGGGTTCCAACATTCTTCGCACGATAACTGACCAACATTTTGGATCCTAATCGCCACTCATGCAAGAAGTGCTGCACCTGAGGATGTCACACCACAACTGCACCAACAAAAAACCAACAAAGCTCATTTAAAAACACAAAGATCAAGATCCACCACATAGAAAAGAGGAAAGAGAGGTAATGTATTTAAGAAACAACAAAAATTAAGGTAAAACATACCTTGGAACAAATATGGATCTAAGGAGGGAAGCTGACGATCGATCATTGACAAAGGAATATGTAAAATGTTGAAGAGGGGATTGCTAGGTCACCAGGAATTGAGAGTGAGGCACTACAACCATATTTTTTGACTAACCTGAGTGTCTAAAAACATTTAAAACTTAAAAAATCAAGTATTTACATAATGTTTGATACCCTTTCGCATTGTGAAGTCCTCACAATTTAGTTTCATCAAAAAACATGTCACCTTCTTATTTATTTAACCCCGAAAACTTACACATCATGATCTTGAGTTACAAGATGTTTAATTCTTACAAGATGTTTAATTCTTACAAGATGTTTAATTCTTCCCATTTCCCATAATTGGTATCCAAACACCTCAAGACTTCATCCAAGCCTCCTCTGAGCACCTCAGTCTTAGAAAATACACAAAGGGTTGATCCATGTGGATTCGGTCCCTTACAAAAAATAATTCCTCAGTATTTTGATTAATATTTTTTTGAATAATTAAATTCAAATTGAAATTAATCATGATCATTGGAAACCCTTAGTGTGTGGCCGTCTATGATTATTTATTATTAGCATTAGGCAGGGTTTCCTAAAGTCCAAGATTACTATTTAGAAACTAATCAAATAACCTAAGAGAAAGAAGTTAATGTTTCAAGATAGATAACCACACATGAATGATTATTGTGTAATATAATCCCTTTGTCACAATATTTTATCAATTAGGTAACAAACATGTCACCAACCTATGCGATTGATATGTATTTATAAGACTCTATGAAATAAACTCATTGTTACACTATGTACATGGAATTTAATGTGATAGTTCCATTTAAATCAAATTGTTAAAAAACCAACCTCCCTAAATATAGGAGTGTAAAATATTTTCTTGACTTATTAATTAATAAAAAATTACTCTAGATGCACCCAACATATCTAGATTCACCCTGAAATAATTCTTTATAGTTTATGAAATAAATAAATATGTATGATTCATGAAATGCATTAATAACATCCTTAAAGTCCAAAGAGTGTTAAACATGGTTGTAGAGGGGAATATATGATGACACATAAAAATTTAGAATTTATATATGTGAGTTTATTCTCATAATATTTTTTTTGACATTAAAAAGTGTGAAGTTAATGAGAAGAGGTCTCATTTTCTTACAAGTAATCGAATCAGACAATCAATATTCTTTGTGCCCCTTCATTGTTTGTTATCCGACCATAGAACTATATTTAAGAACATCATTATAGAATTTCAAGGTTCTCATTATTTCAAGGAACTTCTATGATATTATAAGTGGAATAGACTATAGGAAATTATTACATTAAATTCATGCAGATCAATAATAAATACATAATATGATGTTTTCATTAATATTTAAATCTTTGAATATACATGTAATCCAAATTATCAAAAGTTGGTTCTAGAACACCAACTATAAAATTTTAATGTTTCTCAGTGTTTTGATATGCATATGTATGTTAGGATAAAAATTGAATTAATAATATTATATGCTTTAAAATTTAATATCATATTGATTGACCTCCTTTTGAATGTTTATAAGTGATTTTAAATTTGTAAGTTTGAAGGTTATCTTGTATACATCTATTTTTTTTGTTTTTTAATTTTTTTTGTTTAAAAGAACTAATACTTTGTAGATTTTATAATCATTAACATTATGAATATAAAGAATTTTTATCTTATAATTACCTTTTTTATATTATCATTGATTAATACTTTAGAAAAAACTCCAAGATAATTTCTAAAAGTAATGTGAAATAAATTTTTGGGATAATTATTTATTTTTATAATGTTTTAAATTTATTTCTGTGATTAATGTGGGATCTATTCATGATTGTAATATGTTTTGACAATTTAGAACTTATTATAGATAGATTATAATTTGATGTGTGAAAATGAAAAGTATTTATAATTTTTTTCTTTAATTTTGAATATTTATATAAACCTACTAGATTGTTATTTTCTCTAACATGATTAATTGAAATGTGTTTTTCAAACAAAACCGTTTCCATGGATTTGAAAAAAATTTATTTTTATTATTCTTTGGATGACATTTTGAAGTGAGATTTATTTTTAAATTATAATTATTCAAAATGTTTCTTTCATTTTTTTAGAAAAGTTGTAGCATTTAATATATAAAAATCAATATCCCTTTTAAGATGTAAAGACTTGTTTAGGGGAGTTATATTTTATAAAATAGTGCTTTATGGATTTCTATTTTTATTAATTTAAAATAGGTATATAATATTGTGATTATTTGGTCTTATGGAAAATTTTTAAGATGAAATCTATCAATAATGGTGTTGTATTTAGTGAAGGCTTGTTTACTTGGTGTATTTTATTAAAATTTATTATTAATATGGTTTTATGATTTTTGAGTGATGTAGGTTAGTTTGATTATCATATGAATTCAAACATTTTAATTCATGTTTGAAACCTATTTTATATTCCTAAATACTTTTATTTAAAGTTGGTTTGACTTTTTTATTTGTAAACTATGAATTTGACATATGGAGTCCTTATATATTCATAAAATAGATGATATTTTTGGAATATATAAGTGAGGGAATGGGTTAAGCCCAACGAAATTTGTTTTTGGAGAATGAAACACATCTCTAATAAATTTATTTTGGAAACTCAAAATCCATGGAGAATATTGGGGTAAAAATTATGAGAAATAGGCTCAAACTGTTCATTTTCAGTAGTTTTAGGAGTTATTGGCTAAAAAAACTTGTTCAGTGAACTTTCATGGGGATCATGAAATGAAATTTTTTGGAGAAAGTTGTTTTTCATGGATTTATGCATGGTTGTGTTTGGTTACAATTAATGTGTTATAGTTTTCTCTAAATGTGTAGCATGATTCATAAATGGTTTAGTGATCATTCACAATAATTGTGTAATGAGGAAAATGGATAAAAATAATGTTTTTAGTCTTACATTGTCCCTAGGAACTATAATAAACTTTTTTATGGTACTTATACATATTTAATGTTATATGGGAAGTTTAAAATAGATTCTCAAATTCAAATGGCTTTAAATTTTGATCTAGGCATATGTTTGTGCTCCAAGAGCTATAAAATCAAAGCTTACAAAGAGATATATGATATATAATTATAGTGTAATTCCATAAATAGTTTTTAAATAGTTAAAAGAGGCTTGTAAGGACTTTAAAATTGATTATTATGTTGAGATAACAAAATTTACATGTTTACTGTATATTTTAGAGAATTGAAAAGTGGAACTTTGTTTTAGTTTGGATTATTTTTTTCAATAAAACATGACTTTTTATAATTCAATTCGAATATATAATTAAAAATATGTTTTCTAAAGAAGTTTTAACTGATAAATGAAATTATTTTATTAATGTAAAATCACGTTTTTGAAAAAAAGTGAATTTTGAGAATCAATGTTTGGGTGTGTTAAGTAAATATGAGTAAGATCGTGGATTTTTATTATTGAATCAATGGATTATATCGAAACACAATAAAGTAGAGAATAGCCACATGGATAGATTTTTTTCTTCAAAATATAAAATTTCTTCTTTTTGTAATTTCATAATATGTTTATTAATTTAAATTATTTTTATAATGTAGTAGATAATGTAGTTATATAATACCATTTTTAAATAGGAAATTCATTCTAATTTTAATTTGAAATAGGATTTAAAAAGTAACACTTAATGGGACATCTAAGGATTAAATAAATATAACGAAGAGAATTGTAACACCTAATTTTCAGTTTTTTCTTAGGTATAGTTTATTATAATAAAAATTGGGGAATGAAAAAATTGATATTTTTTAAATTTTTATAAATTTTGGGTGATGTACTATTGGTTCATGAATTCTGTGACTGTGCCTTATAACCATAAAGTTTAAATTTAGGGAGAGATTGAGTTTGTCATTATTAGTGCATGGGATTACACAAGACAAATGGAGATAAATTATTTCTCTCTGTTTACCCAAAACATTTTTTTTCATGTCTCGACATCCCGAGACCCTTTATCAATGATCTATGTATTATTATTTTGATTTAAGAAGATATATATTATGGTTATATGTTAGATAAAAAGTGTTTTTAATATATTTTTTATGTTTTTATAGAAATATATTATTTTTAAATGATGCTGTCTTTTCATTATTATTATTTTTATTACTAGTATTATTATTTAGTGAATGTGATTTTATAATTTTTTACATTGAAATGAAAATATTTTTTCATCATTATTACTTTTAGTGATGTATTAGGAATTTATGTTTGTATATTTGTTACAATAGGATTACAGAATGATTTAATCCATCTCCTATAGTTATTATATATTACGATTAATATAATAACGTGTAAATAATTGGGGTTTACCCTCATTTTCTACCATGGAGGTAGAACCCATGTATTAGAGAGGGGATGCCCTTGATTTTATTCACTTTTATTCTTTTTTTATATGAAGTATATTTAATAGATTCTAGGAATGTATTCCCTTCTCTTCTTCCACCATTTCTTGTCCTCTATATCATTTTACTCCTATCATGTTTCCCAAAATATATGGTTTATGAAAATTTGGGGGCTTTCATGTTAAGGAAAACCCCTAATTTTCATGGGAATTTTGGTTCTAAAAGGATGAAAACCATTCATATAGTTCCCCTAACCTTGTTTTTTTAAAAATTATCAAGGTTTTGTCATCATATGTTTATAATTATATCCTTTTCTATTTATTTAGATAATACAAGGATGCTTGAGCATTACAAATTAGTTTTTACAACTATAAAACACTGTTATATATTTTATATGATATATTTATAAATGATTTAAATAGTTCATTTTAAACATGGTATTATTTCAATTGTGGTTTATCAATTTTATATATACAATGTTTCATAGTAATTTTTTTCACATAAAATGATCAATGAAATTACCATTTTGTTTTAGTAGGAAATAAATATTGTGGTTTTTATAAAATATGTTCCTATGAATTAAAAAGGGTGAATACCTTGTTTTTGGTGATGTTTTAAAATTATAAATGTGTGGTTTTATTTAATAAATTTGGTTTATTTAAAGAAGAATTTTCATGTTATTCTTTTACAATTTTTTATTGAATTCATATATGTTTTTATGAAATGATTTAATACAGGGATTTATTTTTTATAATAATATATTATTATATCCTTTCTATAATTTTTTTAAATGAAATAGAGTTGTTTGTATTATCTCAAAGAGTCTTATAAAAAATATAAATTTCATGATTTAACCCTTGACATTAGTATTTATTTTTATTGTAAAATTTACTTCTTTTATCATGGTCTCCTATTGAGTAATGAATAATGATAAAGGGGTGGATTCATGTATAATTATATTAATCTTATGGATTTGTAAAACATCATGTGAAAAACCATAGATATATTGAAGGGTTACTAGTATATGCACAAATATTGGGGAAACTCTACCTACCTTTTTCCTTCCTAGTCAAGATAAGACTTTGATTAGGGGGGTTAGTAATGATAAAAATTTCACTGGTCCATTATTAATTTATCAATCATTTTAGATGACACTTTGGATAAAGGCATGTGCATAGTTGTATATGCATTTTCCTATGATGAGTATTGTAGAAATGATGATAGATTTGGGTAGTATGATGATATAAATAGTACATCTCTAAACTATTGACAATTCACATCCTGTTATTTTATCATTACAGTAGAAATTGTTCATAGTTGTTTTTAAAAGTAAAATTTCAAAAATTTGGGGTTTTAATTTCATAAAATGGATTTATTTTTTTATTTTTTAATGTCAAATTTATCTTAGGCCTAAATGGTTTTGATTTTTTCTAAAATAATTTAATTTTTGGTGAATAGTGAAAAAATACTACTTTTACAAATACTATCACTTTTATGACATCATTATTCGATAATAATAACTCAAAAGTTTTAAAAATATTTTTTTATAGAAAAAATATATATTTATGATGTAAAATAAATCAATTAAAAATATTATTTTCGATCTTGAAACCTATTTTTGAAATTTTAAAACCTAAGTGAAGTTTTTTTCTAATAAAAAAACTATTTTTGATACTTTTTTTATTTATTTAATTAAAATGATAAATTATATATTTTTTGGTTTTAAAGTCACGTAACTATAATATATTTATTAATAAACCTATAATATTCATGAAAATAAATTATACACATGATTTTGTTGTAAAATAATTTTTATACCTAAAAATACATTTTAAAAGAACATTTTCTTTCATTTCATTTTGCGTACTTATATTAGATTTAAATTTCAAACCCACTTGAAATTTAATATTGTAAAATGGATTCCCTATTTGGAATTATAATAATAAATATTAGATTATAATATGAACATATGTTTTTTTCATAATGAATAGTTCCATGATAAAAATTTATCACTACGGTAGGGGTTAAAAGGGTTTAGGGTGGGGAGGGGGGTGAGTGGGTTAAACAAAGTGATAAGACTAAAAATAACTATAAAATTTATCTAAATTTTATTAGTTATGTATATTTAGACCTTTTCATATCATTTAATTTAAAATTTTACTAAATTGTGTCTAATTTCCATGAGAAGTATATTTATTATATTTAAATGTTCTTAATATTTATAAGAGTGCCACTCCTCTCACTTATAAAAGGGAACCTAATATCCTCTATTATCGACATAATTTTAGCCACTAATATCGACCAAGATCTTCCCAAATATATTACCAATACCCTTATCCATATATTATAGGTTCTAGTATTACTAATATACCCATTCATGAAGCCATAAGATTTTTTAAATGGAGATTATCTAAGGAAGAGGTATATGTTCTTACTAAGCCCTATCAAGTTTATTTCTTCTTAAACCTACAAAAATATTCTAAAACCATATTAAAATAATTAAATTAGTGTATTTATTTTATTTCATTTTTTTATTTTAATGTTAAAAATATTTTATTTTTATTTTCCCTCTAATAGAATATGAAAACACCACCCATGATTACAGGAAGACTAACGCCTCTATGAAGTGATGAATTTCATTTTTTTATAACCGCCCCTAATATCTAGTAATATAGATGGATTTAGTAAATATATATATATATATATATATATATATATTATATTTATAACATAATTAATATTATTTAATTATAAAATATTGTCTAATTTCTTTCTATTACATCTATTGGAATATGGTAACATCACTTGTGTGTATGTACGGACTACCACCTTCATAGAGCAATGCAATTAATTTTTCAAAACTACCTTACATGGATAGATATAAAGGTTTAATTTATGCATAAATATGATATATATATATATATATATGAAATTATTTACATACAATATGTGACTAAAATATGAACACAGTTCAAGGACTAGAACCACTGAATTGAAATAATCATAAGAAACAAATACAATTAACACAAAATAGTAGGTTTTAACAAATATTTTTGAGAAAATTGGTGATAAATAAATAAATAAATGATATATAAAAATATATTTATAAATATTGATCTAATATATATTTATAATAAATATTATGTTTATTTTATAGAAGGCTATAATCTATCTAACCAAGTAACGATTCAGAGTAAGGGTTTATGTTACAATATCACTTTTTATTGAGATTATTCATGTTTTAGTTTCCGATAGAGGAATTTGTTTTTTATTTACATGATAAACCCAATTTATTTTATCCCACTTTTGTTTTTTCTATTTTTCCATAATTATTTCTTATTTACCTCTTTTTGGAACTCAAAACCACAGAAATAAGTTTTATAAGAAAATCCTACCATGTTTCTCATTTTTGGTCAGGAATATTTCTCTTACTTATTTATATTTATTATTATTATTCAGATATGTTATTTTATATAATTAAATTATTTCATAAAGTCTATTTTATTTAACTTTGACTTTATATTTAATTTTTTAAAAGAAAAATTTAAAAATTTTCTGCATAATTAATTTTTCAATTTTTTTTATGAAAGTGGGAAAAGAATGTTTTTTTAATGTTCAGCCCATGAACACATTTTAAAACTTCAATATATGTTGTTTTTTTATCAATATTACTCGAGAATATTAATTTTTTTTCAAATAATATCATATAATCATTATTCTAGGAATATTTATTCATAATATTTTTTCAAAAGAGAAAGATAGTTTTGTTTGTTTCCAAAGTGACTTTATAATGTGTTTATCAAGGTTTTTTACTGATAAAAAATACATAAAAAGTTTCTTATACATAGTTATGGATATTATATAATCATTAAAACCAAATTATTTTGATGTATGTTTAATGCTCATGTTGTTGTATTTCTTTATGGGGGATAATATTGACAATCTGTATGCTGGTTTTCAAATAAGAATATTTATTACTAAGGAATGGTGATTTCTTTTTTTATAGGTTATTCAATTATTTCATTTTATTAATAAATTATACATATTAAGTGATGTTTGGGTCCAGATATTAGATATCCCCTCGATCATTGATAGGTCACATGAGGAAAACTATCTTGGGTATTTGGTATATTCCATACCCAATCATGTATTATATCTTTGCACAAGATATTTACAATATGATTTTGATTTATGTTATTATAAATTATATCACTATTAAATAAGGTATTTCTATACATGTGATCATTTATATTTTTATTTCAAAAATGTATAGATTTCCCTTTCCTAATATTAGTTTTATGGAATATTTGATTGTTGTTTATGTTTTCCATATTGTTTATGACATATTTATTCTAGGATATATTACTCTGTATGATTTTCCATTTTCAGAATGCAATCTCACCCCTTTATTTTTTTTGTTCTCTCAAGGGTACCCATAAATGAAATTTTAATGATTTCTTGTGATACATTGGAATAAGTAATAAATTTTTCATTTTAATTTTGGTTCTATTTTATGTTTACAAAATTAATGTGAGAATCAAACACACACGCACACCCACATATATATTTAATTTATAAAGACTAATAAACAATTAAATTACATGGGATAAAATCTATTTTATCTTATGTCAATGTAATATAGTAAGACCATTCTCTGGTTTACTAAATTGAGGGTTATTGTTGAGGATCCTTGGGTTTCCTACATTATTTCTTTAAGAACCTTCCCATGATTCCAAAATTATGTAAAAATTATACTTTCACTTATCTATATATACATTTTTATTTAATATTTTGTTTCTTATTTACATACCATGCTATTGAAATTTGAAATAAATATTCCTATATTATTTATTGTATAATTTATTTCATTAAAATATTATTGGTATTTTATGAATTATAGTTTAAACTAGCATGTATGGGTGTTAAAGGAAAGGTAATATATAATATATTTTTGGTATCTTGATGTGATTTTCCTCACAGACTAGATACACACCCTAGTGTGTATCTATTTTGGTGTTATCATGACCTGTCTTGTCTTTGTAATCACAGATTCCATTCTTAGGATTGGTCCATTAGCCCAATTATGATTCTTTGGAGGGGATGGAATAATGATCATCCATGTGAAACAAATATATAGACACTTCTTTCATTAATATTATTTATATTGTCCCTGTAGTTCTTTTTGTATTTGTGAGTGAATATTAAAATTATTACAGATGTTTATTTTTTTAGGAGATGATTTAATTTTTTTATCATTTATTATTTGCATTTATAAATAAGGTTAAATCATTATCATCCCTTTATAATGATATCCTAGTAACTTGTTATCAGCCCTTGGTTACTCTTTTGGATCTATAGAATACATGTTTGGATATAGTGGCCAAAAATATAAATTGGTTTGTTACACCCTATGATTTTTTTGTAGAGGTTACCTTTAGAAAATATTATATACTATTAATACCATGTACTTATATATTCTAATTTTTGGGTACTTACCTAAATACTATTATCATCCTTTGACTTGAGATTTATGAAATTAACACCCACATTTCTTACTTGGGGGTTAACCTTGAATATGGCTATAAATTATTAGTGATTTATGTTTATACTCTCATTAATATATGAATTTCTGGTTATTAATTGATTATATACATGTATTTGATGGTTGGTTTTAGTTATATATCCCTCTAATACATTGGGTAATGTTTTGACTTAGGAGATATTATGTTTTTGACACGATTTTGATACTATTATATTAGTTAGTAGTGTTTCTATAAGAAACATTATGATACCTTAACTTTGGTGGTGAGAATTTTCATTATATATCATTAATAACAAGTTTGTGATGTTATATTTATCATTAATTAATTATTTATATGTAAAAAATATGATTAAATGGTATTAGTGGGTAATATTTCTATAGAAACCATTATGATACCATGAATTCAGTGGGTAGCCTTGTCACCATAAGTCACTGACCTTATTTTTATGATGTTCTAGTTATAATGTGTAGCACCCTTGGAATTTTGGAGTAACTTTTCTTTATTATAAGCCATGATATGAGAGGTTTGGTTTTTTTAAGATTTGATTAATTTTTTTTGATGTGTTTAGAGACGACCTAAAGTGAATAGAAGAAGTTCTAAAATTTCAGTGAAATATGGAATTATATAAAATGGATAAGTACCACATAATAAGAGTAAATGGTTCTTGTGTATGAGTCATTTGGAGGAATATATTATTCAATTTAAATACTTCATGTTAGTTAATGGTAGAAATATATAAGTCAATCAAGAATTCGTATGAGTGATTTTATCCTATGAATGTGTCATTTTGATGACTTCATTTGAGTGTTCTTCATGTTGAAAGATGAGTCAGTGGTATTCATATGAGTCACTATAGGGATTTTGTATAAAATAACTAGTCATAATATGAATGGTATATTTCATATTATAACACATTTTATAAGATACTAGGAATTTCATAAGATATAAGAATCACATAAGAAACAGACCCTCATAATAAGTCTTCAAGATACGAAGTGAATTTTTATATCATTGTCGTGTAAGTTGATATTGTATAACACCCCTAGAAAAGTGATAATTAATATAGAAAATTTTAAAACCCATTTTAACAAAATTAACCTTTCATTTTAGGATCCTACCAGATTAGAACTCCATATATTAGCGTTCTCGGACTAGACTAGCATTAGGATGGGTGACCAGTTGGGACGTTTCCCAGGGAGAGCATGAATGATGAAAAAGAAGAATAAAAGAACTTGTGTTGTCCTTTGGGGATAATAATTAGACTTATATGTGACACAGGTGGATAATAACATGTGGTTTTCTAGGAAGACGACTAAGGTTTTAAAGCATACCAATGGGGTTAAATGACTCAGTTAATTGTCCTGGGAGGTTAGGTCAAGAAAAATTGTATCAAAACCAATACTCAGCCTGAAGTGAAGAGGTACTACCTGGGTTTGAGGTGTGGGATCCATGGGTGGAGGGTGAAACACCCATATAAAAGTGAGATAAAATATTTTAGTGTGCACGGTGTATAGTAGTGTCATGATGGGTGACCTCGTAGGAAGTTTCCTAGGGTGTGTGTGAGTGAGGAAAAAAACTAAAGTAATATAAGAACTCAATTTTTTCTATGAGGAATAAACCCTTTAATTTTAAATTTAACTAGTTGTTTTGAAACAAATATGAATAACTTGTGAGGCTATAGATGTAACAAGGGTGTATGGGGATTGTTTGAATCCCAGAACCCCGTCTAGTGAAAGAAACTAATAGGATGCACAATTTATAGAAATTGTGATGCCCATCCCATATAGTTTTTTATAACCATGTGTTGATTTTTATTGAGGAGAATAGGGTTCATAGTTTCCCCTTACCATGTTCCTAGGGCTACATTCCCATGTATAAGCTCTATAGTTTTAATAGAGGCATATAACATGGTTTGCACATAGTTTTCTAGACCATGGACTTTAAACGTGTGACATCCCTCCATGGATAGTGGCCAAAGCACGATTGGAATAGGTTTTGGAAAACCAAATAACCAAATCATCTGACCCAATTTTTAAAGGTAGAAAATTATATTTTTCCCTTAAAAAACATATAACAGTTTTCTTGTTCCCTCCTTCCTCTAGTGAATAGAACCCACCAACCTCTTTCATGTTTAAGCTCCCAAGATTCTATCACCTAGGTTATTGGGTTTCCTCTCCATTAGATCAAAATCAAGATCCCATTGTCTCTTTATATTCCTCATGGTAAGTTCTTCATTTATTAGGCTCAGTTCATTGTTTATCTTCCTTTAAAAACACTATTTTTAATGCAGGATCATATGCCTTGTTTTCGGGGCATTGATCCATTCTTTAGTTTTCTTCCAATACAAACCTAATCAAGGGTCAATAATTAATGAGGAGAGTACTATAGTTATAATTTGGGTAGTCTATAACCATTCCCGTATATTATAGTCATTTATAAATTTTTTTCATTGTGTGCATGCCAGTTTCATTGGCAAATTCTTTTAAAATTCATCTGCTATAATTTTAAATGTAAGATTGTGTTCAAAAGCATTAACTATATATGTTCTCCATTCCATTGGAGGTTTCCACTTGAAAATAATCCACTCAATTAGGTTTCATTTCTTATATTATTCCTTATTTCCATTTGGAGATTATTTGATACACCATCCGGGTGTTATTTAACATGACTTTGTAAAGGTAAGTGTTCCATCAGAATTAAATGAATATATAAATTGTAAAATTGAAAGTGTACGTATAGATATCACTTGTCCTTGTTAATTATAACGTAATTACCTGTTTTGTCATGTCATTTACCCCTTGTGATGCTTAATGAAATTCATGGAGTAAACCTATTAAATGTTTATAAATGAAAATAATAAATGGATGCATTTCTTTTATTAACCTTGTCATGTTGATGAAAGGTATTGGAATGAACCTAATGACTTATTAAATGGAATGAGAATTAAGTGGATTAAATTGAATAATGATATATTCATAAGGTTCCTATTTCATATGGAATTTTTTATCTTTATTGTAGTGGTCAGAGTTGATCCAACCTTGGATTCTCGAGGGAATGCGTTGAGCAATTAGAGGCCACCCTTTCAATTCATGGAGTTAGACACGTAGGGAGATGCCCGCATTGGAACATGTTCCTTGTCTATTAGAATATTCTTGGTGTGATACCATAGGATCCCTTCAATATATATATATATATTATAATTCCTTGGATGCACTCCTTGGATTCACCTTGATGTCTATGGACAAGGAGTGCCATGGATTCACCTCATTAGTCCCAGTTGTGATTAGCCCAAGATTACCATGGACAAGATCAATGGACTCAGTTAGAATCATTTATGGTTGAATGTATTGTGAAGGCCTCTTGGATTACACTATAACCCCTTAAATCTAGATTTTCTGAGTTATTACTATGGTTTGGATAACGCCTAAGGTCAAGGATGCCTTGGTTTCACCTTAAATCCTATTTCAGTATTATTATGATCTATTTTAGTAACATTGAAATATTTACATGATTTATCTATATAAATTGAATCAAAAATAATTAAATTATTACATGTTCAAAGATACTACCAAATGAGGCTGAAGTAGGTATGAGTTGTATATTCAAGCATTTCTTTACCTTTATATACATGCACACTGTACAATTTATATTCATAGACTTTATTGTAGAGACACCATTTTTCATGAAATACTATGATTTATCTGACACCCTATTCAATTCTCAATTGGAACCTAGACATATTTTATGATCATAGTTATGGACAAGGGGAAGCATCCCACCTTTGACACCTGACTTGACTTCTTACTATAGGATGGATCCTAGTAGTAAATGACTCAGCAAGATCTTGTGATTCATCGATAGTTTTTTTCCTTTTTACAACTCTTGTACAACATGTATTTGAATGATTTACTACTACTATGTATGAATGATTTTCCTTTTTATAGATACAAGACATTACATTATCATATTTTTTATCTAATATAGTCTCTTGCTGTTCGGATATTTATTTATTAAATATTTAATTATTATTACTTCCACCACCAATCTTTTTATTACTATACTACTTCCTTTGTTGTTTATCCATATGTTATTATATCTGATGTGCTATACTTTGACATGAAGGAATAGTCTTCCCACGATCACACTCTATTCCCACATTTCTAGTCGACAACCTCTAGTGTATAGGGTTACGTGCTTGAGACCATGTGGCTAACCAGTTCTAGGGAACCTTTGGATGGAACCTAGGTTGGGACATCACAAATAACATATGTTAGATGATGGGGATAATCACTAGTCTGATATGTGATGCTAGTGGGTGATAACATGTGGTGTATTGGGAAGAAAAAAAGGCATTGTAGAAGTCCCATGGGGTGAGATGACTAGGTTAATTACTCCAGATCTAGCCTTTAAGAATGATAAAAAAGGGCTTTACTAGCACTTAAAAAATGTTGATATTGTGAGAGATGTTAAAAGTAGACCTTTATCAGTGCTGAAAAAATGATGATAAATGTGGATTTATCGACACTAAAAAAGTTATGATAAAGGATTTCTTTATTAGTTTTTCATCATTGATAAAGGGATCCATTATAAGCTCTTTTTTTAGTGCTGATAAAAATTTTGCAAAAAAATTATTTTTTCCCACACTATAACACCCCCTTTCTCAGCCCTCATGGTTCCATTTCTCAACAATTTCCACTCCCTAAGCCGCCATAATTCACCCCCAACCACAACTTAACATTCAAAAACAACCCCCACCCTTCCTTAGTGCTAGAACAGCTCCACTAAATACCTTCTTGCACTGGGACTTGATCCTGTGACCACCCTTTAGCATTTCAATGCCCTTTACTGCTCTGAAGATCACGTTTTGTTTTATATTTTATAATATTTTTTATTTATTAACATATATTTATAAGTGTGGGATATGTATACACAAACACTTATATTAATTTAGATATATTATATATTAATATTAATATATATTTATATGATAATATAAATATAAATATATAGATTTATTAATACACACATATATTTATATATTAAAATTATATATACATTTGTATAATTATATATATATATATTTATATTTTTATAATGTATAAAAAATGGTTAGATAAGGTTTTAAATAAAATGGATAATAATTAATTTAATATGATTTATATAAATATTTTTAAATGAATTTTTAAATTATGTCTATGTATTGAGATATAAATTTTATACATGACATATATATTTTTATGTCTATATATTTACATATGTATATATAAAAATTTACTTGTAATTTTGTGTTAAGATATATATTTTTTAAAAGGTATTTATAAATATTTCTATAAATACATTTATATACTAGATTTAATGACAATGATATATCTATAGAAAGAAATTTATATATGATATTTGTTCACAATATTGATACTTGTACAAAAACACACATATTTACACACACACATACACATTTATATTTATCACATATACATTCAAATATTTACATTTATATATATTTATTTTCATATATTAAAATATGCATATAAGTAAATATTTGTTTATTGATACACACATGTGTATATATATACATTAATTGTATTGATATATATATATATATACATATTAATTCATTTTTCTTAGGTAAATAAAATGTAAAATTTTTCACTTTATATAAAAAAAATATTCAATATTTATTTCAAATTGGTTTATTTATTTAAAAATAAATTTTTATTTAAATATGTTTAGATATGTATTTATACAATTGGAATTTTATAAATAAATAGAAGAAAATATAAATATGTTTCATTATAAAAAAACTACATTATAAAAAAGTTAAATTTAAATACCATAATAACAATATAAATGTTACCCCTAGGAATAGAAAATTGTATCCACTAAAAAATGTTATAAATAATCTCTTAAATGATGTGAAAATACTATTGAATATTTAAAAATAAAGGTATCCCTACTAGAAACTCAGTTTTGGAGGCCCTTTAATCCTTTTTTACTTAAAAAATAGTGATCAGGTCCCCCTTGTCAATACTATGTATATATTTTCATAGGATTTGATATTATATATGGTATATCTCAAATAGAAACCCAAATGAAAATTTATGTCCCTTTGATGTTCAAGTAATGTTTTCTACTTTTCTTAGTTTTTTAATTAGTTTATTGAATTTTTATGTCATCCAATTATAATTACATGACTACTACTCAAAAATAATTAAAAAATCAATAATTAATATTTTTTAAAATTATTTTATAATCCATATTTTACTAAATATATATATTAGGTGATTTGGGGTACAATTACATTAAAAACACAAAAACCACACACATAGGCCAGAAAGGAAGGCCATAACACTCAAGGGATACCCATCCATCAATCCTTATTTATTTATTATATGTTACAAATGACTAGTGGGCATGAATCCCATTATATGACCCAAAGTACCACAATCTGAATCGAAGGCCTAGTGCAGCGTCATGCCTACGTCACTGTATTCCTGCGTCACCACCTGCCTATGTCATGCCTGCATGACTACCTACCTACATTATGCCTGTGTCACCGCCTACCATCATAAATTTTCTTCCACCTAGATTTGAACTCAGTTCTAATGTAGAATCATGAGGCACCTCTACCATTGAGGGACACCTTAACTGCCCATCTATCCCTAAATATCATATATCTTGAGCGTAAATGTGTATTTACCCTTATATAAATAATATTTATTAAAATACATTATATTTATATAATAATATAATATATTTAGTGACATATAATTTTCTTTATGAAATATACACTTTATTAGTGCTAGAAAAAAGGGTCAATAATGGGGGGTCTTTATCAGCGCTAACAAAAAACACTGATAAAGGCTCCGTTTAGTAGTGTTTTTCTTCTAGTGATGATAAAGGAACCCCCTTATCTGTTATTTTTTAGTATCAATGATAAAGGTTCCCCCTTTATTAGTGATTTTTTATTATTAATGATAATGTACCCCCTTTATTAGTTCTTTTTTATCACTAATAAAGACCCCCCTTTATGGGCACTTTTTTTAGCATCGATAAAGGTCTCCATTTATTAGTGCTTTTTTCTAGTACTAATAAAGGGGGACTATATCAATTCTTTTGGTTTTCAATGATATAGGATAGCTCTGGAAAAACCCAATTTTTTAATAGTGGTTCTTGGACCGAGCATGTTAGGTCATCAAAAATTTATAAAGACCCATGGATTTTAATACCGTTAATTTGTGAAAAAAATTTGAATTTTCATCAGGTGGATAGTTATTATTGAGAATAGGGAATTGAAATTATTTTAAGAGAGTTTTGAACTCTCAAGTAGGTGTTTTTAGATGGGTTTCAGGCTTGAGTTGAGTGTCGGAGTAGCTGTGAGGTGGCCCTACTGCTGAATCTCAGTTACAATTTTCCACCAGCTTCCTAGTGGTGATATTATGGTGTGTTTTTAATTGGGACATATTGGTATATTAATGTTTTGGGAGATTTAGGATATTTGGGGGTTTTATGCTTAGTATGAGTCCATTTCAACTAGAACTCGCTCCCTTCTACCACTTTTCAAATCCCCAAGATTGGTGAATGATTTTGGAGCATCAAAACGATTAGTGAAAGGTATAGTGTCCATTTCCTCATTCATTATTTCTTCTCTTGTTAACCTTATGATTTTTTTGCGTTTATAGTTAGGTATTTAGTTTTTATTCCACTAGATAATTTTTAAATAGACTTCTAATTGTGGATATTTTATGAATCCAAGCTATGAGATGTCCCAAAACAACGTCTTCATGCCGCTACATGCTATTTTGATGAGGAATCTCACAGTTGAGAATTTTAAAATAATTTTGACTTAAAATAAATTTATTTGGTGAATGAATTTGTACTGTTGGTCAGTGATTATACCATGGTTGGTGTTGGGTATGTTTTTCAAACCCTCTGGGAGTGGTTGTTCGATGTTTCAGTGGTTTAGTGGTTCTCAATGAGTTGTTTGAAGATTATGAACCATTGGTTGAATTTAAATAATTAATTATCCTGAAATGATACGAGAGCATGAGTGGTTGTATAAGATTATAATAGGAATAGAAAGAATTGGATGAGGTGCTGTAGTGGTTTGTTTGGGAGGAAATTCTTGTACATAGGTAGGTGGTCCCATTAATATAAATCCATAGGTTTTTTATGTATGAGTTACTTTCCGACATGTATTTCATGGGTTTGGGTAGAATAGCTTGAGACCAAAAATTTCTTGGGTATGAGAGATATAATGAAGTATAATCTCATATTATTGGGATAATTTCTCCTTAGAAATCAGATGAATTGGAACCACTCATTAATTTTTATTCTAAGGGGTGAGAGTGATGCTAAAGAGGATGTGAGGCCTTCAAACGTCTTAGGGTTTGAAACATGACATGAGTATCCTAATATGGGTTCCTCCTTCGTCTAGTGAGTAAAAAAGAGATAGATTTAATCCTATAACAATGAATGAATTGGTGATATGTGTTTTGTGAGTTGGGGACACACTCTTGATGGTGGAGTAGGTTCTTGATGAGTGTTTTAAGAAATCTAACCCCTTTGGGAAATCAAAAGTTGTGGCATGAGGTGTTTTCTTTGGAAAGTGGTTTGATTGATCTCCCTTAGGATACGTGATATGGGAACCTGGTTTGGATCATGAAAATTATATAATACTTGGTAATGATATCACAAGGGGCATATAAAGTAGCAACTTAGTGGGGTCCTTGGGTAGTGGGATCATGATTTTTTGGGAATCGATGATGATGTGGATGAGGCATTGGGGTTTGTTTTAGAGGATTATTCAATATGTGATATCAATAATGGGTGATAAGCCTAAGATAGTACCAATAGCTAGATACCTTGGTGGTTTTGGAGATCCTAGTGGAAACCTTATCAGGTTAGTTAAGACGTGACGTGATAATGCACTTGGTCTTTCATGACTAACACCATTAGACCAGTCAGTGAGCTATATGATGGGCTATGAACCTATATTAATATGATTATGGGATCTTTCTAATAGGTTGTTTGGGTTGGAATTCTATAGGTTACCACTACAGAGTCTATAGGATGGGTTTATGTGATGACCATTCCCTAACACTTTAGGTATTGGGTTGAGGACCTTTCCAAAGATAGCTTGGACTGGTGTGCTAGTTAGGCCCTACCTTGAGTGATAGGGAAGTGGTTGCAAAGGGGTATTTCCCTTGAGTGAGAAGGCCTTGTTGACCAAATTCAATGTGATAGGGAATCAGTTGACATATGCTGATAAACCTTTTTGATAGGCTTGGGTTGAGGACCACCCAATGGGCTAGGTCATGGGATGACATGGTGAGACTGATGTACCCTAGCTTAAGTGATAAGGAAGTTGGTTGAGATATAAATGTATAATCATTCCTAAAATCTATGGGTAGTGGGTTGAGGTTTTGGAAACTGCCCTTATGAGAGTCCTCGAGTGTTAGATGGGAGTTAATGTGATGGAATGAGACATCAAGATAATGAGATGCCTTTTTCCATGGCACTGAAGTAGGTATGATCAAGTTCCTTGGTTTCCTGGTTATCACACAGTGACGAGATGCATAGGGAGTTGGGGTTTCCTGGTTATCACCTAACATGAAATGTGATTGTGTGGAATGATTATTTTCTTCTAAAATACACATATATGACAGTGTATACTTGGATAAATTAGTGAGACCCCGTTGAGAGGTATTTATCACACCCTTTATGAGCACGTCAGTGCACCTACAAACCACATGTTTGCATTTAAGTTGAGAAAAAGAAGTGTAGTGGATTGAATTGGAAGAGGTAAAGTGTATGTGGAGATGAGGTGTGTGAGGTCTTGGGATGGTTTTATGGTGAGTGTGTGTGTTATATTTTTGGTTTATTTTGAATCTTGCATTGTCTCAGATTTCAGTCAAGGTTGTATGCTTTTATGAACTTCAAATGGTACATTTTGTTATAGAATTTTGTTTATTTGAAATTATGTATTGTGATGTTTCTATGATGGGATTCATGGTTATTGTTCATTACTTTTTGAATCTAATTTGAGGGAATATTCTCCCCATTTTATGGAATATTATCTCACCATTCGTTGATAACCTTTGGCGTATGGGGAGGTGTGCTTGAGGTTCTATGGTACTCCATTTTGGGAACTGCTTAGTTTACCGAAATGGGGAATTACAAGGTGGTATTAAAGAATATTTTTGATTTATGTTTTGGGGTGTTAATTGATTAGCAATCTAGAAATGTGTTATAGGGTGTGATAGACCATTAACTGGCAAGCCATGAACACTTTTCCAATGCAAAGTATTGGTTACTTGGGGTATGGGATGGTTGTTCTTACTTTTCACTATTATGGATGATATGTTTATATAATATTATGGACTCACTAGAGATTTTATTTATGGTTTTGTATCTTAGATTGTTGGAAGGTGTCCCATGAACATACATCGTGATTAGGTATGTAGGAATCACTTGACATATTCCTGATTTTGTGTGATTGGATTTTCTAATGAGGGTCTATTTTTTAAAATTGTTGACATCAGATTATATGGTATGTTCCTATATATATTTTTTATGTAATTAAAATCATATAAACCAAGGAATTTTTATTATTTATCAGATAGTAAGATCCTAGTACAAGATGATCTCTAGGGATGTAATGCAATCCCTTTATAGAGGGACCCTTTATTTGGTAATTGTATGAATTTAATGGATCAATGATTGAACCTTGATGGGTTTATTATAAGAATTTGATGTCTGAAGAATGACCTAAGGATAAAAACGAGTATCCCTATTGATGTGTAAAACCTGAGAGTGTTGGGGAAATAGATGAGTAATATTCTTTGGGATTTTTTGATGCAAATCACTTATATCATTTTGGAATAAATGTTGAGTTTCAATGGAGTGATAAATTGGATGTGTAGCCTAATAGTTCAGTATAAATGATTTCATTCAGTATGATGAGAGCATGGGTAGACACTCATGGGCTTGGAATGAAACCTTGGTGGAGGGAGGTTTTGTGACATATGTTAGCATGAGTGATATTCTTGATTTTGAGGAGGAATATCATGGATGCTCCAGTTTCACGTGAATCACATATGTGTAGGTAGTGGTTATTTGGTTAGGTAACTCTTATTGGGTTCTTGGAAGACCACTCTTCCCAAGGAGGAGAGTGATCATTGGTGATTATTTTCAACAAAAGTGTCATGGTGTGATGGCATATGTTCCTGGGTATGTGAGGTTCTAGTTTGGGTTACAAATAGGTGAATGGGATTTGTATTAGTACATTGATATTTTTTCATGTTGTTGAAAAACTAGAGATATGTAGTGGTGGTGGAACTACCCTGGTTTCATTTTGTGGTCACTCTTGGAGTGAGGTGACCAGGGTGTTTGGTTAGATACTTTCGGGCTTGGTAGCCCAGATTTTGGTGTATGTTATATATCTCTTGATGGAAGGAGGTATAACGAGTGAAGGATTGGGGTACCATGGTGTGGTTAATATGGGGTATTGGTCCCCAATAGGTGTTTTCAATGATGAGTGAACATGGATAGGGAAGTTAGACATGCATGTGGGGGTGGATCTACTGAGGTCAAAACCCAGATAGCTGTATAAGGAAGGCCATATGGTGGCAAATGAAAGATTATCTATTTTATGATGTGATCCATTATAAAAGTGGATTATTGAATATTGAGAACAATATTACTAGTAATCTAGGAGAAGGTGATGAAAATGTTTGATGTTATCACTCAGGTGGTAGTGGGATGACCACATTTAGTTATCATGCACGATAATAGATAGAGGATGAACGATGTGGAATATTGTTTGTATTTGGTGGGAAATGGAAATGATACTATTATATAGGGATGAATCTGTTTAGTCATGGGTGAATGAACCACATGTTGGATGTCCAATGTTTGGTGAGACCATTTAGTGGTAGGTTGAGACAACATTGGAATTCTATAGCATGATAAGATTTGATGTGATTTGGTTCCTTAGTAAATTCCATAATTAGTATTCAAATGAATTTTTGGGTGGTGTAGATAAGTTGACATTGGGCTCTGGGTAGTTTGGTTTTGTATGATGGTGATTCAAATCAGAGGTGATTCAGATCTTAGGTGATAGAATGACAGTTGGAGGAGGTCGTTGGTGATCAAACCATGGAATAACACCCGAAATCTGGTTTAGAATTTAGTATTGTAGTTTGGTGAGTAATGAGAAGCCTTCTGGTATTAAGAAATATTTTTTGGGTGATTTGGTGATGAGTTATTGGGTAAATCTGAGAAATCTAGATGGATTTGTCTAGAAGAGGTTTTACTGGAACTTTGGTGTGATTTTGGATGTAGTGATATGAGAATCACTTTATGAATGTTGTTTTTACCATGGTTGGCAAGTTGGTGAACCACATGAAGATTTTTTAGTATGAGATACCTATTGTATGAAGAACCATAATTTTTAATTGAGGCTGGGGACTGTAGACTTATCTTGTGGAGGGCCATGAGTCCTAGGTTGGTGTGGTTGAAGACACAGAGGTGTGTTAGGATAGATGGGTGTTGTAAAAAATCCTAGTTTTTATGAATTTATTTATTTTTGATTAAATTAATTTTATTTGATGACTTTAGTTACATGGAACAGAAATTTAATATTTAATTATATTTAACACTTGATAAATCTAGTTCTATACACAACACTTCCCTATCTTTCATTATACGCAACTCTGAGACTTAACATAACCACAATATATTATTAATATAGTTTTTTAAATATGACCGTGATAAATTAGTCGTTAAACATAGTGATATTAATAGTAATAAATAATTTTTAAATATTAATTATAATGTTTATATATAAATAAAACACACATATAATAAAATACATAATTTTTGATAATGTCTTTATTTGTTTGAAAAATATTATTTTCTCAAAAAAATAATGACTTTTTGTGAAAAATAATGAAATTATTTTTAGATACATTTAGAAAAATAATTTGATAAAATAAACTTAATATTTGAATTCATAGTTTCAAAATTATATTTGGGTTAAATTTTAGTATTTTTCTGAAATATTTGATTTTTTAATGAATAGTAAAAAATACTGAATTTTAATTGAAAACATCCATTTCACTTATTTTAATTATAAAGGTAAATTATATTTTAAATTTATTTTAAAGTAAAATTATTTAAATTATACATCTATTAATCTAATTTATTCTTTTTTAATAAATTTCATATTAATGTTTGATATAAAAAATTTGTGAACTTTTGAATATTTTCTCTTTAAAAACCCTCTTTCTCATCTCATAAGTGGGATTAATGTTAATTTAAATTTTTTCAAATTATATGATTACAATTTAGACAAATGGATTTCATATTTTTAATTATCATAATTTATAATTTATATTAAGAATAACTTAATCTTCGATCAAAATTGATAGTTAATGCAGTAAAAACTAATTATCATGGTTAAGGTAAAAATGGGTTTACCAGGGGTTAAACTAAAATAGAATGAGTAAAAATAACCTATAAACCTATATAAAAACTATATTATGGAAATAGTTATACTGCAAAACCTATAAATAATAATAATGGAATAATGTTTACCCTAATTTATTCAAAAATTATAGGGGAATTTATTTATTTTCAAAAATACCAAGTATATCCTCTCCCCCAGTTATAAAAGGCCACCCCTTTACTCTCTTCTTTACACCATAAAACCATTTTTTCTAGGAAAATACCTACTAATATTATTTTAAAACTTCCTTCACCTCATTTAATGTAACACCCCAAGCTTCCTCGGTATGTTTCCTTTCGAATAATGCAATGACGTGCATTGTACGCAACTTCGAGATTTTAACACACCACAACCAATCAAACTAGCCGTTATGAATAGTAATACATACTTTTAGAAATTATATATATTTTATATTTCAAAATGGACTTCATTTTTGGATTCGGAATATCGAATTTAGCCTAAGGTGAAATTTTGGAACTTTTCGGATAACTTTCATATTTTGATGAATAGTGAAAATTACTTACAAACAACTTTTTTAATCAAAATAATTAATAGTGATAAATTGTGAATTTGAGTGGTTTTAAAGTATATTTAGAATATATTTTTACCATTTAATATAATATTGGTCATTGGACATAATTTTACAATTAAACCGAACATAAACAAGTGTCAATCTTTTGATAGTTATTATCTCTTAAAAACACGCTTTTTGTTTTGACAGCGGGAATTAATTTTAAATTAATTTCTGCCACTTCTGTGTTTTGAATATAGAAAAATGGATTCCATATTTGGAATCAGGATGTCCAAATTGTGTAAATAGGTAACTTTTATTTTTAGACATTTTGAATAATTACTGCGGTAAATATTTTATTTACCATGGTTAAGGGTAAATCCGGTAAATAAGGGTTAAAAAAATAATATTATAATAATACTAAATTACCCTAAAATGTGTCTTAACCCTATTGGTTGATACATGGTCGACCATGGGCATCTTTGGGTCAATTTTGGGACCCCATGGATCCACTTGTAAGTGATAATGACACTTTATATTAATTAAGTTAAAATGAATACAAAATGACACAAGCATATATCTTTTAGCAAAACAATTGTTACATAGGGTTATATATGCTGGATTTTAGATTATAAATATTCATTAGAAAGATAAAACGATTTCCTACATAATTATATTTTATTTATAATTTTTTGACATTAAATAATTTATTTTATTTATGACACAATGATGATGCAGTAATTACTAAAATAGTAAAAAATTAACATAATTGATATTATAAATACCCAAATAATTATAATATGAAACTTTTAATGAATTAAACAAATTTTCTAGGATAATATGATATATTAGGATTGATTTATATGACTTTGTTCGAAGTAATCAATCTGTTATGAGTTTCACAAAAATCAACTAGTGAATAGTGTCAAAATTGACATAAAAGAGTTCTTAAAACAAATATTATATTATTAATTGATATTAAATTCCTAAAAATCTAAGGTTCGGCCAAGAGACTTATATTATGATATTTTAATCATTAATGGACCACTTGGGGGTCTTTTGGATGTATATAGTAAGTTTATTAACCATATTATATAAAAATACAAAGAGACATTGTAAAAGTGAAACTAATTAACTTAGAGTTAATACTTAAAGATAAGGTTAATATAAGTACCCAAACCTGTCTAAATTCTATTGGATGAGTTGTTTTAGACCTATCCCCACCTCAACCTTTGAATAGTCAACTTTGGAGCCATTGGAAACCGAATATGAATTTATTATAAATTAATATTTCTAGCTTTTCCAAAGGTGCCCCTCACCCCTCTTATAAAAGGGCACTCCTCCTTCTCATTTCCTCACACCTCTCAAGCCACTTGGCTCGTCCAAACTCTGCCCAACTAAGCTCCCCACATCCCTCTCCTCCTCCTTGAAGCTTCCCCTTAGGCAGAAAGCATTTCAACAAATCCTTTGGTTCCAACCAAAGTGAGTTACCTAAATTAAAGGTAACGATTTCTCTTAAATTATTTTCATTTATTTTGCTTCTTCAACCCCCAAACTCTTTTTATTTCCCTTCTTTTGTAACAACACCAGTATCCTCAATATACTAGGATGTTGTTATAAGAAGTATTCAAACTACACATACACACAACTCCATCTAATGGATGATGAACATAATGTTTCTGTGGATGGCAAACTAACGCCTCACGAAACGATGATTGTTCAAAAACATCTTACCGCCTCTCATGGTGGCCATTATGATGGCACTGTAATTAAATATGATATTAATGATATATATTTTATATATAAGCTTCTGTAATTCCATTTTATTTCATACCATTATTCGTTTCATGTCATATATACATACGATAATTTCATTTGAGGAAGTGCGGACTACCGCCCCCTTAAAATGATATGACTCGTTCATACCACATATGGAACGTATAAAGGATGGTGTTAATGAACTTAAGTAACATATATAAAATATTATATTATACTGGAATAGTAATATACCTATGTATCATTTGGATTCGATTCTTTTAAAATAAAAAATTAAAAAATTAAATGGAAGTAGCGTTCGTGCGTACGTACAGACTACCGTCTCCACGAACGTGATGAGATTCATTATCCATCGTATCCATTCAAGTATAATTATCATTTAATGATTTAAAAATTATGTTTAAGGACTTGATATCATTCTGGATATGAATAAGATACAACAAACATGACTTATGTAACAAAACATATAAAAGAAAATGAATAAGTTAACACCCGAAACGGCGTTAATACTAAGATATTATTAACAAATCAATGTTAAAAGATCATATATGATATCATATTAAAGTAAATGATTCTTGTATTATTCAATAACAATTATTTCACCATTATACAGGAGGTAAACCTACCATCGACCAAGGAAAAAGTACAAAGTAAGGGTTTTCTTATCTCACTTTTAATTCCGTGAGAATTCCATTGATCACCACTTAATTATTGCATGTGGTATATGTGTACTGCCCATGATTGTATTCATTGTGTTATATAATTTTATTTATGGGTATTTACATCATCATGGTATGATAATTCTTTCATGGGTGTATGTTTCGTATGTTACCTAATCGATAAGGGAATTTGAGATTTCAATTCCCACTCATTTGGCTTTACGCATATTTCATTGATTATATTACTCCATGATTATGTGTGGAATCACTATTCATTTGATTATGTCATAATTTCCACTCCCCTTCCTGTGGATATAAGTTTGATACACATAATCACTCCATTGGTAATTCTCAAGTCATTGATATGAATTTGATAAGAGTAATTTTAACTCATTCTCCATTTGTTGAGTTAAACATCCAATTCGTTGGTATTGTTTTTACAAGAATATGTGTGAATGTCCTTTGATTGTTTTACACTGAATATCCAATCATATTTAGTGTATTTATATTTGTCACACATAATTATGTCATTGATTTATCCTTAACCTAAGGATACAACCTTTATGAGAGATTTCATCTCAATTTACATTCCATTGAGACTTCTTTGATGATATACACCAAATCACTTTTATGTGGTGTATATATAATGTACTTTGACATAGTATATCATGCTTCCCTTTATTCTCATGATATTACAAAGTTTTGATCACCTCAATTATTTGTATTCAAGTGTCTCTTTTGGTAAGAATCTCTAACTAAAATACCATTTTTAAATGTTTTAAAGACTTATTCATCTAAACCTTTCTCATTAATGTCCATGTTTTAAAAATGGTTTAAAGGATTTATTTATATGGACATTAAAGTTTAGAAATCAAAACTCCTTTTAAAAAGTTTCAAAGTGGTATGGGACACTTTGATTCAAAAATCTACTTTTAAATGGCTTCTTGACAAATAGTGTGACTTTTAAATGTTTTCAAGAAAAGGGGGATATTTCTATCAAATAGTTTTGATGATTATTTTCATCTATGTCAACATCCTTCATTATTCTTGATTGAGGTTAATGTGATACAATACAATCTTCCATATTGTATCGAATGAGTTATGTTTGACTGTGGATGTGCTGTTTTTATACCATTCATAGTTTATGGTGAAATTATTGACATTTCGTATGCTATTTTTAATACGAATGTTTATGTTATGTTTAAACCTTTTCATATGGGAATGCATTGGACTTAATAAGTGACGGGTGGAGCCCGCTATAGCTCCTCGATGCATCGGTAGGTCTCATGAGACAAACTAGTGTCTTGGCACAAGGCCTTGGCAAAATCTTATTTGTAGTCTTGGCACGAGGCCTTGGCTATGTGGTTATGATAGTCTGGCATTATGCATTCCATCATTATGAAAGTGGTTATTGATATTGCATGTGATCATTCGACTAGTAGAATATCCATGTGAGTAAGTAAATGGCATTATTTCATTTTACTTTTGCCATACTATGTTGAAGTTCAATTTTAAAAGGCTTTTGTTTTAGTTATAAATTGCCTTAAGTGTTTATGCTTATTTATGAAAGCTTCTGCTATAATGTTATCCTTACTGAGCATCCGAGCTCACCCCTTTCAATGTTTTATTTTTCCCAGGATTATGAAGAAGTAATTTATGAATGACCTGCAGGGATAGTATGAGGGGATATGAAGACAAGATGTTTTTTTTGATGTAATGTAAAAATTTATGGATGTATCTAGTTATTCCAAGGCTACTAAACTAATCGGTCTTTCGAGACTTGATCTTTATCATGATCATGCCAATGTTATGTAATTAATGCACCGACTCTGGGTAGCTGGGGTCGGGGCGTTACAGTTGGTATCAGAGGAAGTTTAGTACAAACCTTGGTAGCTAGATTTAGATAAACTCTGATTAGAGCACGTAGACCTAAGATGAACTTTGAGGATTAGTATAAAAGAACTTCCTAGAATTTTGGTATTGTAGAGATTTTGTGAGTTTTCCGAGCAATACATCCCTGTCTGGATACGAGCAGGTAGAGGCGGCTCTGGCACAGATGTACCTAGGGGTAAAACCCGAAAACACCGCTTTGAGCTAGACTCGAACGGGAACTGGTGCACGACAACGGGCCTTGCTGCACTCTTGGTTACGACACTCCCGGGGGATATGCTTAGGATAATTTACATTTTCTTTACAAACCAATTTAAGTAATATATATATAATATGAGAGTAAATGACCTTGGTTAATCCTAATATGTTTCAAATTGAGAATATGGTGACATTTTAATCTCTAAATGATTTTACGACTACTATTACTCACACAATGCTTTATGGTTTTAGTCAATGGCTGGATTCCAAGGAACTCATAGTGACTTTGAGAATGATGTACAAGATGGGAATGGTGGTGGCAATGAGAAACAAAATGGAATGTTGATAGGCGTAAAAGATATCGTCTTTATGCCAAATCAGTTTTCGAAAAATATGATCAACAACATATATATTAACCAACTCCCAGACTCAACAAGGAAGAGAAAGGTGATAAATGATAAGAGCTCCAGCAATGGAGACCATGGAGAAAAGAACCCTCAATTTTCATCATGCAGGAATTGTGGAAAGAGACACCCAGGAAAGTGTCTCAATGGGACAACGAAATGTTTTACGTGCGGGAAGGAAGGACATAAAGTAAAGAATTGCCGAAGAAAAATGAAGAGTACTATGGAAGAAGATAAAAATGGTCCCAAGAGTCCATTTACAGTCATTTGCCGTAAATGTAGGGGACCTGGCCATTACCCGAGTGAATGTCCTATTCTATAGGATATTTTCTTGGTCAAAGAAGAAGCTATGTGAGAATAAATGGTTGGAGAAATGTTTAAAAAGTATTAGCACTCCTTGTTGATGGGTTTACTATGGAATAATTATCTCTTGTATTTTTAACCCCGCAGTTTGCCATGTGAGAATGATATTTGAGGAAGAATTGTCTCTTCTCTTGTGGATATGGGTATAAATAACCATTTGGATTTATATGATCATTGGGGTTTGAGAAAATTATAAGTTATTCTAATTTGGGATGAAGATTCAAGGTATGATATAACATTTGTGGTTAAATTTATGATATAGTATTTTGAGGAATTTATCTCATTTTGGAAATATTATAAAATATAGTTTTTGAAAAAGGACAACACGTAGACCGTGTGACAACCCGTCACGTCGGACAAAGCTATGGGAATCGAACCCACAACCAAAGTGCGATTGGGATTTATCGCCTACCACTGGACTACGTGAAGTCCCTGGTTAGTGTGACTATTTTTTTTTGTAAAATGATTTTATTGATCAATAATAAGTTGATTTGGGTTCTTATTTCATATCAAAAGAATACCCTTGGTATAGGAAAATGATTTGGTGATTAAGTGATAAATGTTATTTTGGAAGATGTTCGCTTTGTTGGGAAAACTATATGCCCAAGGAAAATAGAATACTATGGGGTTTCATTTGTGGAGTAATGATAGATTTTTATCTACGTTTTTATTGTGGATTTATAGTGATTTGGGTTATTTATGGAAATGATTAACCTATAATAGAGAATATGTGATTAGGTTAGTTACTTTTGAGTATGTGACTTTAAGAGTATCTGATGTCATTTGGAGATACAATTTAACATGGGAGACTACATAATCAAATTCTTCTATGTTTTGGGTTTCAATATTAGTTTGGATTATATTAAAGGATTTTAAGGACAATTGGTTATTGAATGGTATCTATTTAACTTTGGGGTATTGTTGGTTTAATTTTAGAAATTAAGATTAGTGCATATTTATCTCAATGAATATCCTTTTGGGGGATCATTAGATCATTCACTGACCATTTTGGTTTTGATTAATCTTCAAAGACAATGTAAATATATGGTTTATCCTTCATGGATCATGTGATTCTATAGAAGTTTATTCTATCTCTTCCAGTGTGACCAAGTCTTCTTGAATACTAATCGTTTAAAAAAAAATGAGTTAGTGGTGGAAATTTATTAAAGAATGAAAATCTACTTAAAATGTAAGTATATCTCATAATGTTCTTAGTCAATATCATAAATGAATTACTCTTCCTTATGTAATGTAACTTAAAAAAAAATGTTGTCCGTTTACTTTCCTACTAGGAGACTAATGGTCGTTTGTCCCAACACAAGTTTGTGGTTTTCTCATTATTAACTTTCTCCTGATCATGATTTCTATCCCTCTCCATCAGAACTTGACACTTAGTTTATCATCCATATCCATGTTTTCTTACATGGAATCCTAGTATGGGTTATCTTGGATGACCCTTATACCTCTCTTTCTTTCTTTTAAAGTGATAGTTTTATTGACTCTTTTTCCGATGTGGGACCTTCCATTATATTCCCAAGAAAAATTTTAAAAATTGCGAGGACGCAATTTATTGAAGTAGGGGAGAATGTAACACCCCAAGCTTCCTCGGTATGTTTCCTTTCTAATAATGCAATGACGTGCATTGTACGCAACTTCGAGATTTTAACACACCACAACCAATCAAACTAGCCGTTATGAATAGTAATACCTACTTTTAGAAATTATATATATTTTATATTTCAAAATGGACTTCATTTTTGGATTCGGAATATCTAATTTAGCCTAAGGTGAAATTTTGGAACTTTTCGGATAACTTTCATATTTTGATGAATAGTGAAAATTACTTAAAAACAACTTTTTTAATCAAAATAATTAATAGTGATAAATTGTGAATTTGAGTGGTTTTAAAGTATATTTAGAATATATTTTTACCATTTAATATAATATTGGTCATTGGACATAATTTTACAATTAAACCGAACATAAACAAGTGTCAATCTTTTGATAGTTATTATCTCTTAAAAACACGCTTTTTGTTTTGACAGCGGGAATTAATTTTAAATTAATTTCTGCCACTTCTGTGTTTTGAATTTAGAAAAATGGATTCCATATTTGGAATCAGGATGTCCAAATTGTGTAAATAGGTAACTTTTATTTTTAGACATTTTGAATAATTACTGCGGTAAATATTTTATTTACCATGGTTAAGGGTAAATCCGGTAAATAAGGGTTAAAAAAATAATATTATAATAATACTAAATTACCCTAAAATGTGTCTTAACCCTATTGGTTGATACATGGTCGACCATTGGCATCTTTGGGTCAATTTTGGGACCCCATGGATCCACTTGTAAGTGATAATGACACTTTATATTAATTAAGTTAAAATGAATACAAAATGACACAAGCATATATCTTTTAGCAAAACAATTGTTACATAGGGTTATATATGCTGGATTTTAGATTATAAATATTCATTAGAAAGCTAAAAAGATTTCCTACATAATTATATTTTATTTATAATTTTTTGACATTAAATAATTTATTTTATTTATGACACAATGATGATGCAGTAATTACTAAAATAGTAAAAAATTAACATAATTTATATTATAAATACCCAAATAATTATAATATGAAACTTTTAATGAATTAAACAAATTTTATAGGATAATATGATATATTAGGATTGATTTATTTGACTTTGTTCGAAGTAATCAATCTGTTATGAGTTTCACAAAAATCAACTAGTGAATAGTGTCAAAATTGACATAAAAGAGTTCTTAAAACAAATATTATATTATTAATTGATATTAAATTCCTAAAAATCTATGGTTCGGCCAAGAGACTTATATTATGATAGGTTAATCATTAATGGACCACTTTGGGGTCTTTTGGATGTATATAGTAAGTTTATTAACCATATTATATAAAAATACAAAGAGACATTGTAAAAGTGAAACTAATTAACTTAGAGTTAATACTTAAAGATAAGGTTAATATAAGTACCCAAACCTGTCTAAATTCTATTGGATGAGTTGTTTTAGACCTATCCCCACCTCAACCTTTGAATAGTAAACTTTGGAGCCATTGGAAACCGAATATGAATTTATTATAAATTAATATTTATAGCTTTTCCAAAGGTGCCCCTCACCCCTCTTATAAAAGGGCACTCCTCCTTCTCATTTCCTCACACCTCTCAAGCCACTTGGCTCGTCAAAACTCTGCCCAACTAAGCTCCCCACATCCCTCTCCTCCTCCTTGAAGCTTCCCCTTAGGCAGAAAGCATTTCAACAAATCCTTTGGTTCCAACCAAAGTGAGTTACCTAAATTAAAGGTAACGATTTCTCTTAAATTATTTTCATTTATTTTGCTTCTTCAACCCCCAAACTCTTTTTATTTCCCTTCTTTTGTAACAACACCAGTATCCTCAATATACTAGGATGTTGTTATAAGAAGTATTCAAACTACACATACACACAACTCCATCTAATGGATGATGAACATAATGTTTCTGTGGATGGCAAACTAACGCCTCACGAAACGATGATTGTTCAAAAACATCTTACCGCCTCTCATGGTGGCCATTATGATGGAACTGTAATTAAATATGATATTAATGATATATATTTTATATATAAGCTTCTGTAATTCCATTTTATTTCATACCATTATTCGTTTCATGTCATATATACATACGATAATTTCATTTGAGGAAGTGCGGACTACCGCCCCCTTAAAATGATATGACTCGTTCATACCACATATGGAACGTATAAAGGATGGTGTTAATGAAATTAAGTAACATATATAAAATATTATATTATACTGGAATAGTAATATACTTATGTATCATTTGGATTCGATTCTTTTAAAATAAAAAATTAAAAAATTAAATGGAAGTAGCGTTCGTGCGTACGTACGGACTACCGTCTCCACGAACGCGATGAGATTCATTATCCATCGTATCCATTCAAGTATAATTATCATTTAATGATTTAAAAATGATGTTTAAGGACTTGATATCATTCTGGATATGAATAAGATACAACAAACATGACTTATGTAACAAAACATATAAAAGAAAATGAATAAGTTAACACCCGAAACGACGTTAATACTAAGATATTATTAACAAATCAATGTTAAAAGATCATATATGATATCATATTAAAGTAAATGATTCTTGTATTATTCAATAACAATTATTTCACCATTATACAGGAGGTAAACCTACCATCGACCAAGGAAAAAGTACAAAGTAAGGGTTTTCTTATCTAACTTTTAATTCCGTGAGAATTCCATTGATCACCACTTAATTATTGCATGTGGTGTATGTGTACTGCCCATGATTGTATTCATTGTGTTATATACTTTTATTTATGGGTATTTACATCATCATGGTATGATAATTCTTTCATGGGTGTATGTTTCGTATGTTACCTAATCGATAAGGGAATTTGAGATTTCAATTCCCACTCATTTGGCTTTACGCATATTTCATTGATTATATTACTCCATGATTATGTGTGGAATCACTATTCATTTGATTATGTCATAATTTCCACTCCCCTTCCTGTGGATATAAGTTTGATACACATAATCACTCCATTGGTAATTCTCAAGTCATTGATATGAATTTGATAAGAGTAATTTTAACTCATTCTCCATTTGTTGAGTTAAACATCCAATTCGTTGGTATTGTTTTTACAAGAATATGTGTGAATGTCCTTTGATTGTTTTACACTGAATATCCAATCATATTTAGTGTATTTATATTTGTCACACATAATTATGTCATTGATTTATCCTTAACCTAAGGATACAACCTTTATGAGAGATTTCATCTCAATTTACATTCCATTGAGACTTCTTTGATGATATACACCAAATCACTTTTATGTGGTGTATATATAATGTAATTTGACATAGTATATCATGCTTCCCTTTATTCTCATGATATTACAAAGTTTTGATCACCTCAATTATTTGTATTCAAGTGTCTCTTTTGGTAAGAATCTCTAACTAAAATACCATTTTTAAATGTTTTAAAGACTTATTCATCTAAACCTTTCTCATTAATGTCCATGTTTTAAAAATGGTTTAAAGGATTTATTTATATGGACATTAAAGTTTAGAAATCAAAACTCCTTTTAAAAAGTTTCAAAGTGGTATGGGACACTTTGATTCAAAAATCTACTTTTAAATGGCTTCTTGACAAATAGTGTGACTTTTAAATGTTTTCAAGAAAAGGGGGATATTTCTCTCAAATAGTTTTGATGATTATTTTCATCTATGTCAACATCCTTCATTATTCTTGATTGAGGTTAATGTGATACAATACAATCTTCCATATTGTATCGAATGAGTTATGTTTGACTGTGGATGTGCTGTTTTTATACCATTCATAGTTTATGGTGAAATTATTGACATTTCGTATGCTATTTTTAATAAGAATGTTTATGTTATGTTTAAACCTTTTCATATGGGAATGCATTGGACTTAATAAGTGACGGGTGGAGCCCGCTATAGCTCCTCGATGCATCGGTAGGTCTCATGAGACAAACTAGTGTCTTGGCACAAGGCCTTGGCAAAATCTTATTTGTAGTCTTGGCACGAGGCCTTGGCTATGTGGTTATGATAGTCTGGCATTATACATTCCATCATTATGAAAGTGGTTATTGATATTGCATGTGATCATTCGACTAGTAGAATATCCATGTGAGTAAGTAAATGGCATTATTTCATTTTACTTTTGCCATACTATGTTGAAGTTCAATTTTAAAAGGCTTTTGTTTTAGTTATAAATTGCCTTAAGTGTTTATGCTTATTTATGAAAGCTTCTGCTATAATGTTATCCTTACTGAGCATCCGAGCTCACCCCTTTCAATGTTTTATTTTTCCCAGTATTATGAAGAAGTAATTTATGAATGACCTGCAGGGATAGTATGAGGGGATATGAAGACAAGATGTTTTTTTTGATGTAATGTAAAAATTTATGGATGTATCTAGTTATTCCAAGGCTACTAAACTAATCGGTCTTTCGAGACTTGATCTTTCTCATGATCATGCCAATGTTATGTAATTAATGCACTGACTCTGGGTAGCTGGGGTCGGGGCGTTACATTTAATAATCCTTATTTTTGGATTAAATCCATCCTTTGTTGGATTTTATTGAAAATCAAAGGATGATACCCAATGAAGAGGTAACGTTCTTCAACAAATGATTTTATTTTATTTCTTCAGGAAACCACTTAAATTATTCTTATATAATTATTATATAATAATAGAAATATATAACATATACTAATATGATTTTATGTGAATTTAATGACCTAAAAAAATATTTACTTCTATAAAATGGGTTATTAAATCATCATTCGTGTGTACGACAGACTATCGCCTCACGAACCAATGTCGTTCATTTTTCCAGTACCACCAATAAAGGATGGTAATAATTATGGATTTATTTTTTATATACTATATATATGATATTTATAATGCTATTATGATTCTTAAATTTTTATATCACAAATAATTTCATGCTTTCCATTTTTACGGGAATACGATAACGTTGTCTGCGTGTACAACAGAGTATTGCCTCACAAAGTGATGCAATACATTCATGATTTACATAGAATGTATTAAATATGGGTTTAATAATTTTTTATGATAAATATGAAAAAAAATTTATTCTATAATTATAATATATATATATATATATAATTTAATTTGTTTTCTTCCAACCTAATTTGAAAATGAAAAAATAGCATTCATGTGTATGTACGACCTATCATCTCTATGAACGGTGTATAAAATTTCATATCAATAAATTTTATAGATTAATATAAATGAATATAAATAATTTTTATATCATTTTTATAAATATAAACTTCATTTAACTGTGTTGAAGTTAAGTGGACAAAAATTATGACAAATAAAGACATATATGAAAAACAAAGCTGTTATTACTCGAAACGTAACTTTAACCTTAAATTTGTAATAAACGAGTTATAAATGGTCAGAATAAAATAATATTTGGTATTAAATATATTAATATAGTTATATAATATTTTTATAATAGACTTATATTTATTATACAGGTGGTTTAAACAAGTGCTACGGATGTTAAAAGTTTAAGGTAAGATATTTTTGTCTCAACTTGCCTTATTAGAGACGTATATTATACAATACACCTATATACATTGAAGAGGTGGATATATAGTCCATTATAAAGTTAACATCATGAATTTATTAATAATCGTGTTATTTGATGTTTATTTTTTTTATTCCTTCACGGATCTTATGAATCAATGTTGACAAATCGGTAAAGATTTTATGTTACAATCTCTTCATTTATGAGGAATGTTTATGATTAAGTCTCCAATATTGAAATATCATGAATTAACTAACAAGAATGATCTTGAATTTTATTATCCAATTATTACTCATGATATATTTATTTAATGGTACCATTTTACCACTATTTGGTTCATTAAATATTTAAGAAAATGTTCTAAAGATAATCTGACTTTATTTCTCTCTTTAGTCGGGAATCTGTTTTCTTCCAGAACCAAGGTTTCTAAAAATATTTTCAAATTTTTTTGTTACTCACTAATTTTTAAAAGTAAATTTTTATTGATGTTTTAATTTTTAATTTTTTATGGTAATATTCATGTTGTTTTCCAAAACAATGACAATTAGGATTTTACTAAAAATATGAAAGGAATATTCATTTTATCCTGTACAATATGAATTTTTTTTCAATATCATGAACAATAATTTATTCAAATATTCCATTATATTTTTTCAAGGATATTTTTAAAGAAAAATTTATTAAAAATATTTTCTGTTTTAAAAATAATTTTTCTAAAGATGAAAGGATATTTTCCCCAAGAAATGTTTTACATGAACTTTAAAATTTATTTTCCATCTAAGTTCGCATCCATTGTAGTTATTTATGCCATACAGAGGATATGACCCAAGGATACCATTCATATAATTTCTATTAATGGTTAATGTTTTTATGGAATGATTTTTATGATACTCATTTCTCTTCTACAGGTTATACCATAAGGAAATGATTATGAAACATGATTTTTTGATGGAATTATTTTTATTAAGATCATTTTTCATAAATATCACATATTTATTATCTAAATGATTTAATATTAAATAAAATATAAATTAGGAATATTAAATAGTTGATATTATAACATATTATAAATTTCTATAGTTTTTTATGTTTCTGAATGTCAATAAAAAATTCCCAAGTGATAAATTATTTATAATTGTTTATTTTATTTATTGTTTTAAAACAATTATATCATGCCAAAATTTATGAATTTTTTATTTATTTAGTATTATTCCTTCATATATATATATATATATTATATTATTATTGGATATATTATTTATTATAAAGTGTCAGAACTCTTTTTTAAACTATCATACATGCATTTAAGAAGTTATATGCTAGTTATGATAGTTGATTTAGTATTTTTAAACCTATTATTTAGTTGGTACATGGGTTATGAGCATGAATTTAGTGGTTATTTATAGTTTTTTCATATTATGTGTTTAAATTATGATATAATTTAGGTCTATCTTCTGTAATGAACTATTGATAGTGTAAATTTTTATTAGATTTATCACTAGCCTAAGATCTTAAGCTATATCTAGAAAAGTAGGGGCTGAATATCTATTACTCTATGTCATCTCTTGCAGGGATTATTGATTTCATATGATATAAAGAACTTTCATGGAATGATTTTATATAACTTATACCTATTATTTATTTGGATATGAGTAACTAAAATTGGATTTTATTTTGGGTTAGTAACATAAGCTATGTGTTGTTTAAATACTTTTATATTATATGGTTTGAACATATTGATTTGGTGGAAGGAATAATAATTCAAAAACTAAGTAATTATAATAACTTATACATGTAAAGGAAATATGTGAGATAATAAGCTGGGATATTTAAATCACCACATAATATTGACTTTTAGATTCCTTCTAATGAGAATTTTTTAAAGACCTCGATCATGAACCAGGTAGGTTTATACTAAGGTTTCCCCATTGATTATCTTGTGTAAGGAAATAAAGTTAAGGGTGATATTAAGAGTATGGTTCCCGTTATTATAATATATTTTATTTTATATTTATCTAGTAAACTCTATGATTTAGGATACTATACTAATAGAGTATTTTTTTCTATAAGTTGGATTTGGGTAAAGAGTTGTCCACTCAACTACCCAACACCCATATATGATATTATGGAAATGATTTATACCTAAAAAGATAAGTTGTGGGAGGAATGAAAATGTAAAATAATTACTTAGTGAAATATTGATCTTATCTCACCAATTGATATGATGTTATTCAAAAGGGATCGTAATTTCAGTGTGATAAAAATTAATTAAAGTCCTTATTAAATAAATGTAAAATATGATGCACATATAATAAAATCTTCTGTTATAGATGAATGACATCATTATCATAAAATTTTAATTTGCGATAAATATTAGAAAATGATATTCTTAATGGAAGAAACATTTTTTTTGCTACAGTCACTTGAAAATAGTTCTCATGCAATAAATAATGTTCTATGTGTTTGAGAAAAAACTTATAGATAAACCTATTGTTGTTGGAGCTAGTCAAGTTAATAAATATTCTTATGGTAATAATAGTAAATATTCTATTTAATTCTCAACATTGATTATTATTTATATAGATTCAAAGCTATAAAATAAACATGAAAATATAGATTTCATTGAGATTTTGGAAAAATTTAAAATTATCTCTCAAGAATAGGCTAGATAAGAAACATATTATGTTTTCAAAATAATTATCTCAATATAATATGATTAAGGGTACTTCTATCAAAACTCTTTAACATTATATGATTGGGTATGAAAATGAAATAGAGAGACTAGGGTTAGGGACCAGGCTTGATCCAACAACGAAATTCATTCTAAATTTATATTATAATGTTTTTTACAGTTTATTATGAATAACAATATAAATGAGTTCAAAAAAAAGGTTACCCAATCTCTAAAAGATTTTTTTAAGATTGCTGAGTAGGAAAAGGGAGGTCTAACGTCAAGTACCTTAATAATGGAATAAAAAGGAATGGGTAAATATTTTGGATATAAGGATAATAAAATATTCCACATATAATCTAAACCACATTATAAATCTATTAAAGGAGTATAGAAGGAGGATTAGTGATTCTATTATAGTGAACTTGGTCCCTGGAGGAATAATTTCGTAAAATAACCAGAGGGGTTTATGAAACACCATTTAAAGTACAGATTAGTTATTAGTGATAACGAAATAAATTCTCATATTTTTTTGTTGTATGATATAAAAAAAGAATTTTAAAATCATTTTAAATATAAATCATTGTAAGAATTTATGAAGCTTGTTATATACATTTAACTAAAGTCAAAGAGTGGTCTAATATTTTTTTAATGAAAAGGTGTATTTCAAGATCAGGTGGAGATTAAGAATGGTTATGTATTTTACTAATTATGATATTTATATACATTTGGTTCATGGTTTATTACATTCTTTAAGATTTTTTAAAATTATATAAGTATAGAAAATGTTTTATTCGAGATAAAATCTTTTTTCCAATATATTTTTTAAAATTTGAGGGATATGATCCCAAAACCCAATAGTGACATTTTTTATAGAAAAAATATTATCTCTAGAATATTGATTAAAAAATATATAATAATATATAAGATACTGATGTTAAAATTTTTTCTTCATATATTCACATTAGTGGAAATAAATGTTATTTTTTTAATAGAAAAGTGTTTGTTTTTCTTATCCTCATATTCTGAAGAGAATATAGTTTTTAGGAGGATAGTGGGAGTATGTTTGTACATGGAGAAGTATAAAAGTATGACAAATAAAATATCTAACCAATCAAATTCTCTGTGAAAGATAATTTATATCTTAAAAATTTTACAAAGTGCCACTAAAGAAAAATAATGCAAGGAGTTACATTTTATTACCAAATGATTTGAATTAAAGTTTATATTTAATTGTTTCATTATTATGATGATAAACCTAAAAATATTTATAGGTAGAAAAAATAATTTATTAACATCTAAATACTTTATATTGTTAAGGAAATATTTTTTGATACTATGTTCAAGGAGTTTAACTTCATAAATATGTTTAATAAGTCTCAATATTATTCAGAAAAACATTATACATAAATGTTACTAAAAATAAGCATTTATTGGTAGGTTTTATCATATAGTAACCTGATATGGAAGGGATTACAAAGAGATGTAATGACTTTAATAAAACCCTAAAAATTATGTAAATATAAGGCCTATATTGTAGGCTATTATATAGGATATGATTAGAAGTGTTATTATGTATGATTTTGTTGGTATTATTATAAAAGGTTAAGAATATATTTTTATCATGTTACTGAAAATAAAATAGACACTTTAAAATTATTTCACTTTGGAAACATATATTTCATGATGTTAAATGATAATTTACTTTTAAAATAAGGATTTTAATTTTTGTTAACTAATGTTCATCATGGTGTATTATATGTTGTAATGAAATATTGAAGTTAACATGGGTATGATTTTGTAAAGAGATATGTAATATGATAATGAGATATATGATGAGTTTTGTGTTCTATATAACCTATCAAGTGTACTACATAGAGTGGAATACATTACGTATTTGGTGTAAGGGTGTATGTTTTATATCTAATAATTATACCCAAGGTTGATAAGATACATAGTATCCAAACTTTCATACTTTGATACCTTTATTATGTAATCCTTAAGTATAATATAATTAGGGTCTTTCTTGGTGTGTTTGTTATCATTTTTTCTGTTGACACTTTACCAAGAAGGTATTTTTCCTCTTATATAACAAATAATACATTTGGGCCCTCGATTAAGATAAACTAAGTGTATATCTATACCTATGCAGGGTTCACATGATGAGATTATCTGTTTATATGAGAGACTTGTGATGTTCTTATCCACATGGGTGAATGACATGAGATCAGTTTATTTATTTGGTCAACATATACTTAGGGAATCAAGAATGTATGTGTTATAACTAGTGGATGAAAATATAGTGATACATATGTTTAACACGGATCACAATAGATCCATTTGTATCTTGAGTAGTATTGATGTTTTTATAAAGTCCAATATTTTCTTACAATTTTGGATTAGGTAATTCATGATTTTTAACAATGCTATAAATTCCCATTAGGTCTTAAATAGTGGTCATGAGAATAAGGATTTTTTTGTTACAAAGTCTTTGAAAAAAAATTGATAGATAACACAAATTTTTCTGGTGAATATAAAAATGAACTTTTGGATATATTTTTAAAATTTTTTATGTGTGACATCACATGTAGTTAAAATGGATAATAGATTTTGTAAAAGTAGTTTTAAAATACATCCAAAAAGTGTTTTGGATATGGTTTCAAAAGTTTTTACATTTAATGTAAGATAAGGTGAAAGTTTTATAATATAATAATGAATTTAGTGCCACTATAAAAGTGATATAACTATGCACTAAAATATAGACCATGATGTGATGGTTTAGTCCATGCCATGGTTTTTCTAGGATAGACCATGTCATAATAAATTTCATGATTCCATTGTTTGGTGCATGGAAATGAATGAGTTTTGTGATAATACTAATATTTGAGTGATACTTCCACACTAACATTCATACATTTATTTAATTATTATATTTTGATCATATGAAAATTTTAAATATTTATATGAACTGTTTATTCCTAAAAAATTACATGAAAAAGAAGATCCTTGAATTAAAAATGTTGTAACTTATTATATATTTGTGTAAAATTTATCTTTAATATGATTGAATGTATGAGTTCCTTAGAGTATCCTTGGATTACTTATATAAGGAGGAATATCATTTATAATGACCATGGAATTACAAAGTGTCTACAAACACTATGAAACACCTAAAAACAAAACTCTATCAATATTTATATATCTTTCTCTTTGAACATGGTTGTAGAAAACCATTAATAAGATGTAATATAGAAGGTTATAAGCATAGTGGAAGAACTTATTGGTGTGGATCCTGAATCAACAAAGGTCAGATACAATGGATCATTCGCATATTGTAAAAGATATGAACTTCATCACTAATGAAAATTTTCTAAATTGAATATTGAGATTATAGGTCATCGGAACTATGGTCATATCTTCTCACATTAAATCTATAATTAAATTAATCAATTCAAAAGAAAGGTTTCCTCATTTTTTAGGTATTTATTCATTGTATATGATGATCATATGAAACCAGTTTTGGTAATATATCGGTGTTCTTTTAGGATCCATGTGTGGAATTCCTCTAGTGGCGATCTACACATGATCCTTTGATCTTCGAATGACACCATTGAATCTTTATATTCTAGTATGATCGATTAATCATCTTGTGATGTTCATCTGGATCCCTTCACCATTATTTGTTCATGAAGATGTTCTTTGGATATTCTCATTATTGAGAGAATGTGACATGGAAGAGGATAATTCTTTGAGATAAATATGATGTGCATTATGATTCTCTATTAGTCTATCATAGAAATTGTAAGAGAACTATATATTAACATAGTGTAAGGGTTTTCATTTTAATTAATTGTAAGGGTGACCTCAATAAAATTTCCAACCCATTTATATCCCCATGCCATGTATTAAAATAATAATATTATTTTTATTACACCACATGTGCTAACTGGATCAATGATAAATATTATTTTAACGGCTTGGAAATTAATATTTATCACTAAATGTGACCTCTGTCCACTTTTCCATCTCATGATTTATTAAATACCCATATAAACTTGTAGTTACTAATTTATTTATAAAATTTATATTTCATTCTTAGTATGGTGAATAAATATTTATTGAAATTTAAATAAAATAAACATTTTTCCTCAATAAATCCTGAATAAATATTTTTATCAGTATTGAGAATAAAATTTATTCTAATAATTAAATTAAAATATAATTTAATTGATATCAACAAAAACACTTTATGTGTGACTCTCTAGGATTCATTGTCATTGACATTAGGTAGTCTTACTTAAATTATAATATATTTTTCTATCAATAGTTAATGGAACCCAAGACAAATAAATTAATTTTGTAACATAGACAAAAACAAATGAGTGCCCACTCTGAAACATAATCTCTTTGTCACAATATCTCCTAAAGTAGTTTTCACACCCATGTCCTCAAAATATTTTATTGATACATCTTTATTTGACTATCTGAAATAAACTCATCATTACATTGTGAACATGGAATTTAATGTGATGATTCTATTTCAATCAAAGTTTAAAGATATCTACTTCCATTAAAATGGAAGGGAAACATGCTTCCTAAACTTATTCATTAATTACAAATCATTCATGATGCACCCAAGATACCTAACTTTTACATGAACATTTATCATCATTGTTTATGGAAGTACATCTAAGTGTGTGAGTTATGACATGAATTATTAATAATAATAATGTCTAAGCTCCATTACACATGATTTCCGGTAGGAATATCCAATGACACTTAAATTTTTGGAATTCATACTTTGAGGTCTATTTTTATGAGTACTCACACCTTCCAATTAACATTTTATGTTCCCTATCTTAAACTCCAAAAAAATTGGAATTTAGCAACATTTTATAATTTTTTTTAAAAAGGTCTCTCTCTCAATATATAAATATTTATAGATCTTGTTTTCTAACATCATTGTAAATATATATTTTAATATATATATTTATATATTAATATATATAAAGACAGACACATATTTATAAACACATATATATATAAACATGAAAAAACACACATATATAAATATATAAATATTTATAATCAAACATATATTTTAAATTCAGTCATGTTTATAGGGTATTGTGGCAATCTTAGTGACAATTTTACCAGTGTTAAAAAATGAGGCTAATTATATATATAAATATAATTATATATATGTATACATACTCATATATATTTATAGACACATACACATATATATAAACATATATATATATATATATATTAATATAAAAATTTGATATATATAAAATATAAACATATATATATATATATATAATATTAACATAAAATATAAATATATATTTATATAATATAAAATATAAACATATATACAATTTAAAATATAAACATATATATATGTAAACAAATATAAATTATATAAAAATATACATATTTATTTAATATAAAGTATAAACATATATTTAAAATATAAACATATATATAATAAAATATAATAAAAATTTATATGTGTATAAACATAAAATATAAAATGTAAAATATACATATATATATGTATATATATAAACATATATTTAATATAATCATATATATAATATTAACATATATACAATATAAACATATATATAATTTAAACATATATATAATATAAACATAAAATATAAAATAAACATATATATCATATAGAAATATGCGTAAACCTAAAATATAAACATATATATATTTATATATAAACATAAAACATAAACTTGTATATATATAATATAAAATATAAGCATATAGATAAATAGACATGTATATAATATAAAATATAAACTTACACTACAAAAAAACTAGAAACTAGCGACGTCTTTAAGAATTTTTTTTTTATTTTAGTGACATTTCAAAAAAAAATATCATTAAATGAGGTTTTGATAATTATAGAAATTTATAAACGTTTCTAATTTGGCAATGTTTATAAACCAAAAATAATTTTTTGATAAATTATGATTTAAAAAAATACTGAATTTGTTTAGAAACGTTAGGAATTGAGGTGTCATTTACTAATGATTTTTAAAAATGTCAATAAATGAATTAGTGATGTTTATAAACATCTGTAATGAAATAAATGTTGCTAATTTATGTTTTTTTGGTGGTGTTATAATTTTATCATACTATAGAATTGATCTTTAAGAACATTGTGATAGAATTTTGAGCTTCTCATCATAGTGTAGAACTGCTATGTACTTTTAGTGTGATCAATAAGCAAGGAAATTATTACATTAATGTTACACATAACTATGAGTAATGAGTGAGTTTATATTTAAAATAATATTTAATTATTTTTTTATACATGTAATCCAAAATACAAATAGTTGGTTAAATAATATCAACTCCAATAGACTCCCACTTGGAATAGAGCCAACTGCATATGATTAAGTCTATAAGACCTCACATGATGATCATGTTTCTATTAAGTTAAGGCTTTAGTCAAGGGTTACACTACATATTATTTTGTGGAGAAACAATTCACTGTGAGTCCATGCCTCTATGAAATACCAAGCGCATATGAGAATATAATTAGTGTAACACACTGAAATTATTGTGTAAGAATATTATATTGGATAGCGTGTATGACATGCAATATGAAGCATGTAAGAGAATATAATATCCAAAATTTATAAAATATCTATTATTTTAATAATTTCACTATATTTTATAGCTTTAAAATAATGCAACACTGATTACGGTATATTGGACATAACAATGAGTTTCGTCAATGGATTTCGTTACACACAAGACCGATTTTTATATTTGAAAAAAATAAACTTATTCTTGGAAATAGGGGTATAAAAAATTACTTTTTTTTTATTTTTTTGAAAAGTTTCAATTTTTGATGAATAGTGAAAAACAATGCGTTTTAGTTCAAAAATTCTTTTTCATCTTATTTATTTATATAGTTAAATTATATTATAAATTAGTTTTAAAATATAATTATTTCAATTATAAATCAATAAAAACAATTTAGGTCATTTTAATTAATTTCACATTGAAATTAGATATAAAAACATTTCAAAACTTTGAAACTTTCACTTTAAAAACCTGCTTTTTCATTTTGTCTGTGGGATTAATTTTAAATATAATTCTTCAAATTCTATGAATTGAATTAGGTAAAATAGATTCAATATTTTTAATCATAAGGTAAAAATTAAGTTATTTGGTCAATTTCATTTTTAGTTATAAAAATATTTTCCATGCAATAAAAATTATTCACCGCGGTATAGGTAAAAAATGAAACATGTTAAAGTTAAAAAGGGTAAATGCTTAAGATTGAAAAGAAATACATAATTTAAAGGTTGGTTGAGGTGTGGATTGAACCTATATAGTCTCAAAAATATTAATTTCCAACAAAATTTGTTGAAATTAATGCCACCCCAAAATGGTTGGCTTTGAATATAGAATATTTATTATTTAATCACTTAAACCCACCTCTCATCAAGTATAAATACTACCTCTCACCACCCCATTTCGAACTAGAAACACTTGTAGCTCTTAAAATATACACTCAAACCTATAATACTCAATATATCGACATACAAGTGAATCTAGTCTCACCAAAAGACCTAATCCAAGGCCCTCGAGGGTCTCTTAAGGAGGTGATATTCTAGTGGTAATTTTCCCAAAGTACCAATTTTAATTTCTTTTCTTTTTCTATTTTCTCATTAGATACTTATTCCATCAATGCATGATAGATCCATAATAATGTATATAATGCAGTATTATGTTTATAATTGAATATCTCATATCCATTATATTTATCATCTCCTCTTATTCAAGAAATAAAATTATTGTACAAGTTATGTCGGTTAGTCCTCTCCGTGAATAATGTTTTTGTTATTTTTCCATTACTAAATTAATGGATGGTCTTAATTCATTTTTTCTAGGTAGATAATATTTTAATAGGTATATTATAACCCATTAAAAATTTTGGAATTGTTATACTAAACATACCTGCATGCTTTCCATTTTATGGATATACGATAACTTCATTTGTGGATGTGTGCACTACTGCCTCATCAAAGCAACGCGATTCGTTCACACTATACATAGAATATATAAAGGATGGTTTTAATTAAAATATGGGATATATATGACATATATTTGACACATATATTATAATATACTTATATTTAATTTAATTTACTATGTTTTAATATGATAATGAAATGAAAGTACCGTGCATGTGTACGTACAGTCTACTGTCTTCATGAGTGGTGCATTTCCATTTCTTATCTCCAAATTTTATGAATTATTCAAAAATAAATAATATATATATATATATAATATTAAAATAATGGTGTAAATTCTGGAGATAATTAAACCATGATCTAATTAATAAGAACAATAAATAATAAGTCAAAACATACTTGAGAAACTAGGAAATGGACACCCTAAATAGTGAAAATAATGAAATAATATTAACAAACAGATAATAAGATATTATAAGAGGGTCATATATGATATAATAAATATTAATATGATTATTTAATAATTTATTAACATTCTTAAAACCATTATATAAGAGGTTAAAGTATTATCACACAAAAGCAAATACAAGGTAAGGGATTTTGTCTCAATTTACATTTCATTGAGACTTAATTTATGTGATGCAATATTTCACTTTTATATGGTGTATATACTACCCTTAGAAATATTATATCTGGAATATCTTTATTCTCATTATATTATAAGTTTCATTTAATGTTATTATTTCATTATGATTAAATGTTTTCAAAGTGTTATGAGACACTTTAGAAGGTTTAAATATTATTTTCATCAAAATTGATTTAGTGATATTTTAATTAAATTTAAAATCTTTAAAAATCAAAAACCATTATTGTTACTTTTTTTCCAATGGGGAATTATTGATCCTTTATTCAATATGGATATTTTATAAGGCATGTTTATTTTATTTGAATCTATTATTTAATATAAGGAATTCTTTGGATAGGTATGACATGGGTGGGACCTTTATAGATAGCACCTTGATGCATAAGTAGTCTCATGAAATAAAATAGTTGGCCAAAATAGATGGGTTTTTAACCTATTTTCTAAAACATATTGAGAGTGTTCTCAACGGTAAAAGTTCCTTGTACCTAGGAAACATGGCATCCAATAATTAAGTATCTCCCACATTTACAATCAGTTATTATTTATCCATGAGATTTTGTGTATACATTACTATGGTTGTATTTCATCATCAATTTATTCATTAATTGGAATATTTTTTCATTTATATACCTTTCCATATTGAGTATTCCATATCTAGTTGTTTAAATGGAAAGTGTGTTTAGTTATTTACCTTTCCATATTAATTTATTAACAATTTCTTCCATTGTACTTACCCTTATTGATCATTTGAGATTAGCCTTATTATGTTTCTTTTCCCTAGGTTACGAAGAATAAATATTTGAATAAGTTTTCAACGATGCAGTTTGCTTTATTCTATTTTGTATGATGTTTTATTTTTTTTCCCAATTTATTATGGGGATCAAGTATGTAATATAGTTTTTATTGTTCTTCTATATTTGTTTCCTTGTAATCATTAAAATGTCATAAAATAATGCATTGACTCCAAACTTCTTGGGTAGAGGCATTACAGTTGGTATTAGAGAAAGTTTAGCAGCAACTTTGGAAACTAGATTTAAAAAACATAGATTAGGGAATATGTTGGAATACTCTAGTTTTAAGGCTCACAAATCATGCTTAAATATGCTAATTATAATTTATTAAGATAAATTGTGTTTAATAATGTTTAATAATAATTTTAACCTCTACTGTTAGTGTTTACATCATAAGAAAAAATTACAATTTTTTGTTATGTATAAGTCACTGAAATGTGTAATCCATCGATAAGTTTGAGCTATTGATACTTGTACTACCGATAGATAAGTCACCAATATAGGAGATACTAATGAAATAAACTACTGATGACCTGAGTCACTAATAAAGAGACACGTAAATTTCACTAAGCATTAGTTACCAACAGCCTGACCCACCAACATTCTGATCTACAGACTCCTGACCTACCTATGTCTGAACTATCGATAGTGTGAATGATTGACACTCAGAATTTCTTGATGCATCACATATTGATAGAAAATCTACCGATGCATCAGCTACTGATAACTGAGATATTAACACATCATCTACTGAAAGAAATAATCTACCTAAATCATGAGACACTAATAATCTAAGCTACCAATAAACCGAGTTACCGATGATCTATCTATTAAATTGAAACTTACCTATAACGGTCATATACATGAAATTTAGTATTGATTATTATATTAATGAGCGTATTTATCTTTTTTAGAAAACATTTAATGATTTCAGAGATCAATATGAGGTACGAGGTACCAGATATCATGCTGCTTTTCATCATAAAAGGGATATCTCGATCAATAAGATAAATAGTGAGAAAGAAGAGACATAGAAGAAACACAAATATTTTTTCATTCACTTTAGAGAAAAATATAAGTGCTACCACCTATTAATACATTAATACAATTCTAAAAACCAAAATTCCAACAATATATAAAGTGAAAACATAGAGGACAAGAACACTATATGGAATCTTTTACCTCACTGGGAACAGATCACAGAAGTAACCCCGACTATCTGTTTTGTGGTTTGTTTTTGGAAGGCAACTTCAAATGATCTTTTACCATCTTGAAGAAGTTTAAGAGGATCATAAAAAACCACATAGATAATTCCAAACCCTTCTTTTATTTTTCTTTGCATGTGTACTTTATTTGACATTTTAAGAAGTGAGCTTCTTTGTTTTTAAACACACACTGACTTGTATTCTAAAATGAAAGATACAAAGATATCATCAACAACTCATTGTTTTATACATTAAATTTGAATATATAAGACTGGAAGAGGTACCTATGCATCCTGTCTATTTTTTTAACACTCCCACAAAAACTATGGAAGATGTCTAGTGACCTGGAAAGTTTATATTATAACGACCCAAATTTTTTTTAATGAAAATTCATATTGGTCTATTTAGATATCTTCTTATGGTTATGAAAAATGAATGCACTTATTTGGTTCTATGTTTTGGATTTTAAAATACCATTAATAATTGTGACCATTGCTTATATAGCCATTGAATAGTGATAACATGATTAGTATAAATATAGGGATTTAACAAATCCAATTTAATCAGAAAAAGGAAGTGATTGCCTCATCCAGTAGACTTTCGCCATGAAAATCTCATTTGTTGGAGCTTGAAAAAGAGTTAGCGCCATTGGTATTCACTCTTGACCAATCCCAAGACGATCTTAAATACATTAAGTTCGAGAAGAACTACCTATGAGAGAAGTGGAAGCTGATAGAGATTACCACTTGATCAATGTTATCTGATCCACCCCAAGAGTCTGCCACCATCACCCACCTTACCCTAAAGACTTATGGGGGGGTTTTAAGGGGTTATGTAACAATACCCTAGTACTATTATTATGTACATTATTCTTGTATAGAGAATATACATTCTTTTTATTATGGTGACTTTGTAAATAGTTTTTAAAGCACAAATAGTATTTTTAGTTAATATTCAACTGAGAAATATATTTTGACAAATTAATGATTTTTTGAATTAAATAATATTTTAATAAAATATGATAATTTTTATTAAATTATTATTTATTAAATATAAATTATTGTATAATTTTATGAATGCAATTGTAATTTTTATTAATGTTTGAAAGCTGTTTTTGTCAAAACCCATGAACTTTTGATAAATGTAGGATTTTATTTAAAAATTAAAAATTAAAATATCTATAAAATTATTTAGATAAAATGAATATTATTTTTGGAATCATGGAATCAAAATTATCCAAATGTGAATTTTTCATAATTTTCTGTGGCAGTCAAATTTTTGGGTAAAAATTAAATACCGTTTAAATATATAATGTGTTTTATGACATCATAATGACCCAATAGTGATGTAATAAAATAATATAAACATTATGTTCCGACAATATATGTTTTCCCATTAAAATAATGTGATTTTGAGTTTTTTTGATTTATTTTACAAAGCTTTAGTGGACCCTTCAAGGCTTATAAAACATTTTGCCTTTTTAAATTTTTTTCCTTGAGAGTGTGACTCACGTCCATAGAAGAAACCCTATTATTTTAAGAATTTAGGACATTGGCCTTATAAAATATATTTTTCCACTCCCCTTTTGAAAAAACCATGGGCAAAAACCATGTTCTGGTTTTTGGTTTTGATTAGTTTAATGTGAGGTGTCCCAAACCTAAATAATAAAGAATTTCCTCTAATTTCCTATATAAACCCACCCAAGATCCCACTTCCTCTTCACTCAAATCCTTTTGAGTTCGACCAAACCCTACCCTAATCTCTGTAGAATCCTCCCAAGGTGCCCAAAGCTCCCAATAATCCTCTCTCTATCCTCTCCCATGCTTTTGGGATCGCACTTCCATGTAATGAATTTATTTCTTTATCATTTTTTCCCAATTTTCTTTAAGTTGTTATGCCTTTTTTTAAATTAAAAACATTGGGGTATGATTTAAAACCTCCACCATACTACCCTTTTCATGTTGGGATGATGGTATACCCCTTTCTCTCTCATTAATTCCTCCCATGTACACCTGTTACCATGCCGAAATTCTGTGAGGGATTTATCTCTCCTCTTTTACACCCAAGTAATTATTTTGTATTATGCATCTAATATACATTACATTTTTAGGACATGTATCTATATGACCCCATTATAGTAAATTTCATGTACATATTATGAGACACCCATTTCTCTCTTATCAACCATTTTCATTAATCCTTATGTCATGCCGTTATGCTGTAGAAATTGCACCACATTTTTTCCAATCCAAGATCATTTTACAGTGAATACCATACCCATGTATTTATCAAGGGTATTCACCATTATAAACATATACATATTGAATGGTCCACATTACTTAATTGTGGAATCACTTATTATGTTGATTGATTCCATGTTATATGATCCATGTGGCACACTCATGCATGATATGAAATGTTTAAGAAGGGCGTGCCCTGATAGCGCTCCAATGCATTGGGTAAAGTATTGTATCATGATACACCGTGTGCAATTAGTGTTTACTCATGATAATTAAAGTGCAATGAGGTTTTACTCATGCTTTATATGCAATGAGGGTTTACTCATGAATCATGTGAAATGAGCCTTGACTCATGCTAATTCCATGTTAAGTGTTGTTACCACATTTCCATGCCATGATTGTCATGCTTTATCCTGCATTTATGTTCATGTTTCTGTTATGCTACATTGATACGCTTATTTTCTAACACGTACTGTTTTCCTCATGTTATTCCATGTTTATTCCCTTACTAGGCTTTATAGCTCACCCTTTTCTTATGCCTGTCCTCAGGTTATCCCATGCAATGCTAAGTACAAGGGAATGTAGTTGTAATATAAAGGAAATTTTCAATAAAGATGATGCAATTCATGTTTTAAGTTGTTATGCAATGATGTTAATCCCTAGAGACACTGGACCTCTTGATCTTCTATTCTGTATCTAGTGAAGTTTATGTAATAAATCATGTTTTAGTGTGTAATAAATAATAGTGTTGTCATAGTTGGTATCAGAGGATAGGTTTAGTTATTTTTGGGATTAGGATTAAAAAACCATAGTAAATTCCCAAATAAAATACTAAGTATAATAAAAAAATCCCTAAGTTTTGGTGGGTATTGAGTAAGTGGTTTATTAAGAAAATACATCCCTGTCTGGATACAAGTTGGTAGAGGTGGCTTTGGCACAGATATACCTAGGGGTGAAAACCCCGAAAAAGAGTTTCGGTCTTGACTTGGGGTATCTTGGTACATGACAATAGGCCTTGATTCACTCATGTTTATGACACTCTCGAGTGATATTCATTGATAAATTCAGAAGATTAGTATGAACCATTATTAAGGGAATTAAAATAACCCCTAAGAATATATGTGTGATAACATAGATTGAAGCCTATAGATTCATAAGTTAAGGAAATAAAATCTATTTATAAGTCATTTGTTTTGTCCTTGGATTGCCCTTTGTGTGTTACCCATAAATTTCCTTTTATTCCAATCAATGGCTGGTAATAGGATGACATGGGCTAACAATCGATGTAAAGATCAATGTGATGACTACGCTAATGAGATGCCCAATCCGATGGGAGAGGGAATAACAAACTTTGTTATGATTCTATCTTATTTAACTTAAGATTTGAATAGAAACATGTTTCAAGAGGAATTTTGAAACCCCCCTAAGAAAGAAAAAGTCACTATCTTGAGCTTCATGAGACAAAGGCCTCCTACTTTTAATGGGTCATCCAATCCCTCAATCACCGAACAATGGATCAAATCCATTGAAAAGATCTTCTCTATCCTTCAACATTACGAAGAAGATAAGGTTCTTATTGCTGCTTATCATATGGATGGTGAAGCTGATCAATGGTGGACATTGATAAAAAATACAAATCCTGAGGAGGATATCAAGGCATTGGAATAGAAGGATTTTCAGAAAATCTTTTTTGAAAAATATTTTCTGTGCACCCTCCGGCTTAAGATGAAAATTTTATTACATGAACTCATGAAAAATTTTGAAAAATCTATCAAAGTGTATAAGGGAAACTTCACAAGCCTTTCACAATACACCTCCAGCTTTGTCATTACCCTGGAATGCAAGGCTGACCGCTTCTTTGGTGGGATAAAACCTAGCCTGCGGAAAGCCCTGACAATCCGTGACTTTGAGAGCTATGAGGAAATTGTCCAATGTTCCCTCAAGGTCTAAATAGAGATATGAGAATCTTAGGGGTATCATGGGGATAAGATGCGTAAGGTGGACATAAATTTAGGTGATCCGATGGATAAATCCAACGGTTCTAAGAAAATCCAAAATCCCACTTTCCAATGGTGTGGAAAAAAGCACCTTGGAAATTGCCTTAAGGGGTTGAGTAAATGCTTTTGGTGTGAAAGAGAAGGGAACCTAGCTGTTAAATAATGACAGTAAAAAACCACTGCTACAATAGAGGATAGGAACACTCCATTCATCTCTCAACATTTTGTTCATTGCTTTAACTATAATGAACCAAGGAATCATGCAAATCAGTGCCCTAATCCAGGGGTTTTTAGAGGCAACCAACAACCTCCAAGGCATCAATGGAGAGCTTTTTCCATCACTACCCCAGAAGTGAACCCCAACAATGAAGTGGTGATAGGTACGCAAGTTATTAATTCAAGAATAGAAAACATACTTTTTGATTCAGGTTATACACATTCTTTTATATCCTGAAAGTTTATTAGAACAATCCCAACACCACCACAAATCATTGAAGTAATGATGTCGGTGAGTATGAAAATGGGGAAATCATTTCAACCCATGAATATAACTCCTCCCCTGTCATAATCGGTGGATTGAACTTCCCAGAAAACCTCATAATACTCCCTTTGGTAAAATTTGATGAAATTCTTGGCATGTATTGGCTTTCCCTATAAACAACCAACATAAATTTCCATGAGAGGGAAACCACTCTCTATGTGGAGAATCGACCCCCGATTCTATACAAGTGTAAGGATGAAGATGAATATTCTTTAACTCCATCATCTCAAAAGTGGATATTATTGAACTATGAGCTTGCATATATGGCTAAGATGAATGAGTCTAAGGAGTCTACCATCCTTGAAGACATGCCTATTGTGAAGGAATTTGCGGAAGTGTTTCCAGAGGAATTTTCTCATCTTCCTCCTAGAAGAGATGTTGAATTCTCAATTGACCTTATACCTGGAGAGATTCCTATATCATATACTCCATATAGAATGGAAATTGTGGAGCTTGAGGAGTTGAAGAAACAACTACATGAGAATTTGGATAAAGGGTTTATATGTCCAAGTTCTTCACCATGGGGTGCACCATTTCTCTTCATCAAGAAGAAGGATGGGTCAATGCACCTTTGAATCGATTATCATGAGCTTAAAAAAATCACGATAAAGAACATGTATCCTCTCCCACGAATTGATGACTTATTCGATTAGCTACGTGGAGCACAATACCTTTCCAAGGTAGATTTTTAGTCGGGATATTATCAATTAAGGGTGAAGAAAGAAGATATTCCCAAGACTTCTTTTCATACACGGTACATGCACTATGAATTCCTAGTAATGCCTTTAGGACTCAATAATGATCCAACAATATTCATGGACATGATGAATAGAGTCTTTAGATATTAACTCAACAAATTTTTTGTAGTCTTTATATATGATATTATAATATACTTTAAAACTAAGGAGGATCATGAGAAGAATCGAAGAACTGTACTAGAGACCTTGAGAAAGGAGAAGCTCTAAGAAAATTACAACAAGTGTGAGTTCTAGTTAAAGGAGGTCTCATTCTTGGGCCATATCATCACAAGTAATAAGATATATGTGGATCCCTACAAGACAACTGCAATAGAGGGATGGCCCAGGCCAACAATTGTAAGGAATATCCATAGACTCTTGGGTTAGCTGGATATTATTGATGATTTGTGAGAAATTTCTCCTAATTGTCCAACCCTTTTACCGATCTAACTCCGAGGGGAGTAAAGTTTTCTTGGATTGATGAATATGGAGAAAGGTTCAAGGAGTGGAAAAGGAGGATTATCACTACACCTGTGCTCAAATTACCCACAAGTGACGAACTTTTTGTGGTATTCAGTGATGCTTTGAAGAAGGGTCTGGGATGTGTGTTGAAGAAAAATGTCAAAGTCATTGACTATGATTCTAGTAATTAAAAGCTCATGAGAATAATTATCCAACACATGATCTGGATTTGGATGCGATGATATTCGCTTTTAAAATTTGGTAGAATTATCTCTTTGGGTAGAAGTTTGAAATATATAAAGACCACAAAATCCTGAAGTATATATTCACACAGAAAGAGTTGAATATGCACCAACGAAGATGGTTTGAGATAATCAAAGACTATGACTGCTCAATCCATTACCACCCTGGGAAAGTGAACAAGGTGGCAGATGCTCTATGTAGAAAGGACCTAGTGATTCTATCATTGATGGGAATTTAAAAGGATCCAATATTCTTGGATTTGAGGAATATGGACATGGGAATCATAAAAAAGGTAACGTCATCAATCCTTTCACAAATGATTGCTCAACCATCTTTTCTGGAAAGGTTAAAGGATGTTCAAAAGGATGATATGGGAATCAAAAGAAAGTGGGTTTGTATCAAGTGAATTTTATGTAATAAATGATATTTTAGTGTGTAATAAAGAACAAGGTTTCCATATGTATACTATTATCACCCTAATCCAGCGTGTGGATCAATTTTATTTAATATAAACTACTTGGTTTAAGGTGATCACCAAGTAGAGAGGATTAAGTCTCATCTTGATAATGAACCACTTGATTACTTCTACTGTGTGTTTTTCAAGTTTGGTTTTCTTTGTTTTTAATTATTTCAAAAAACACAACTTTAATTTGATAGAAAATATTAGAAAGTGTTTATATTAGAATTTGTTTTAGTATACAGATTTAAAAAGTTATAATAATAACATACATTATTTTAATAGAGAATTAATCAGACTTCGATAAATATTTGGTACAAATAAAACTTTTATAAATCTACTACTTTGGTTAACTGGACTGTATTTGTTTTTAAATTGAGGTATTTTTAAACAAGATTTTTTAGACAGAAAATTTTATAGGTACTCAATTCACCCACCCTCTTGATTGTCCTACTAGAACCAACATTTGGTATCAAAGGATTATTATAATCTTGTTCAAAAATATTTTTCAACTGTGATTTTAGTTGGGTTTTAGAGATATCTAAATTTATTTAGTTCTAAATTTTCAGTTCTTGAAAAACTTGTCTCTACTATTTTAATAAATAAAATAGATAGGAAGGTTATGCTACCAATAAAAATCCCTATTTTAATGTCACAAATTATTTACAGTGGGAAATTAAAATGAAAATTCTTTTTAAAAAGTCTATTTTTGAAATATTTTCTTTAATTGTACATGATTATAAGATTCTTGAAACTTCTAGGGACACTTGGGATGATGCCACTAATAAATCCTACAATAATAACTTTAAATTTGTGAATACCTTTTACTACTCTTTAGGGGATGAATAATTTAATATTATTTCTACATGTAAAACATCATATGAAATTTGAAATACATTGGCTGTTTGACACGAAGGAACCACTAATGTTAAAAAAATGAGGCTTAATAAATATACAATTAAATGTGATAAATTTAAGATAAATCCCAATGAAACTATTTATGACATGTATCTCAGGTTCAATTAGATAGTAAATATAATGATCTATCTAGTAAAGACAATCACATCTAAAGAACAAGTAATTTGAATTATTAGATGCTTTCTAAAATGGTGGAGAGGAACTTTAGTGTCAATTTTAGAATCTTGTGATATCAAAACTCTACCTGTAAAGGATTTGATAGGTAAATGTATGATGTATGAGAAAGATATGAAGTTCAATAGAGAAGAAGATGGTAAACCAAAGATAAAGTCAATGTCCTTCAAAACCACTACCTTCAAACTAAAAGAGAGAGTGCAATATCATGTTGAAAGTTCCACTGATAAAGAATCACCAATTGACAGTGATGAGGAGATGGATTAGTTTCCCATGAGATTTAAGAAGTTCTACAAAATAAATATGTTCTTTAGGAATCCCAGTTACGAAGGAAAATGTGACAAGGGAAATATGAAAAAGTTATGGAAGAAAAAGGAAAATACTAATGAAATAGTCTGTTATGAATGTAATAGAAGAGGACATGTAAGGGATGATTATACCAAATTAATGTTCAAAAAGAAATATAAATACATTGATAGAAAGTTCAAAAAGGCAATGAAGGCTAGCTTGAGTGCTTCTGAGGACAACTCTAGTGAATCTGGATTTTTTACATGATGATATGGTTGACAAATCAAATATGTGTTTCATGAAAAACACATATGAGGTAACCCTGGAGTCTTTCTTATAGAAAACTTATTATTCTAGAGATTAATATGATTATAAAAACATGAAAAATGAAGAAATTTTTGAATACTATAAAATGCTTGTGGATAAATGCAATGAACTGAAAGATAAGTATAAATCTCTAAAGATGCAACATTCTCTTACTATTTGCATTGAATCTGAACTTACTATTGAAAATAAAAATAATGATCAACTACTTCCTGAGAATAAGGAACTTAAATTGCTTAATGAGAAATTAATGAAAGATTTAGTGATGTTAAAAAATGGTAAAGATACCTCAGTTCAAATTATTGGAGATTAGGTTGCTTCTAAATGTACTCCTATTGACTATTGACTAGAAAAAAGAAATTTTGTATCAAAATCTAGAAAATTAGGTTTTGTTCGAAAAATTGAAAATTCTACTACAAGTTTTAGCACTGGAAATACCTTTTCTACTTCAAGTTTTTCTGGACCAAATAGAGTTTTTTTTCAAAACTCTATAATTTTATTATAGGAAAACGATAATGAAAATTTGTGTTCCCAAAGAATTAATTACTAATGTTACTGGACCTTAGTATGTCTGGGTACCAAAATATTCCCTTGTATGATCTATTCTTGTTGAAAATCTATTTGAACAGCTCCTATAAAAGCCAATAGTACTTGGACAGTCGGTGTTCAAGGCATATGAAAGGGGAATATTCAAGCCTCAATAATATTATCAAAATTTATGGTGAAAATTTCACCTTTGGTGAAAATGGAAAATATAAAATAATTGGCCTTGACTAAATTGGTAACACTAACTCAATTTTAATTTCTAAATTTATTTTTATTGATGGTCTTAGGTGTAATATTTTTTTCATTTCACAATTATGTGATGATGTATTTCATGTAAAATTTAAAAATTATTTTTGTAATGTTTTTAATTCTAAATAATATTTAGTATTTATTACTTTTATAAATGAAAATGTTTATAATTTGAGTTTATATTATTTATTTTCTCAAAATGTTTCTTATTTGAGTGAAATTCACAAAGAATCTTGGCTCTAGAATAAGAGACAAGGACACTGCAATATTCAATCCCTTAGAAAGCTGACTAGGAAAGGACAAGTCAAAGATCTACCTAAATTGAGTTTCCAAATGACAAATTCTATAATCTCTTTCACAAGGGAAGACAACATAAAATATATTTCAAACCAAAGAAAGAAGTTTTAACTTCTCATCCTCTTGGTTTGGTTCACATGGATTTGTTTAGACCTTATAGAGTTTCTAGTTTAAATGGGAAGTATTATGTATATGTTTTAGTAGATGATTTTTTTTGGTATGCTTGACCTTTCATTTTAGCTTAAAAAAGTGAAGTACTTCACTGAGTATGCTATAAATTTATAGAACTTAAGTGGTCTTTGAATTAAATCCTTAAGAACTGACCATGACTGTGAGTATGAAATCCAATAGTTTGAATATTTTTTCTCACAAAATGGTTATAGTCATAACTTCTCTACTCTTAGGACACCCCAACAGAATGGAGTTGTAGAAATAATGAATATAACCTTTTAAGAAATTTCCCAAACCATACTCAATGATTATGACTTACATATATACTTTTGGAAAAAATCTTTGAATACATCTTGTTATATTACTAATAGAGTTTTAATTAGACTTATAATTTAGAAAACTCCCTATGGGGTGTGAAATAATAGGATACCTAAGGTTAATTAAATTAATTTTTTTGGGTGAAAAGTATTTATCCTTAATAAAAATGATAATCTTGACAAGTTTGCCTCAAAAAATAACGAAGGAACTTTCCAAGGTTATTCAACCTCTAGAAAATATTACAGGGTATTTAATAAAATAACTAGGTGCGTGGAGGAATCTGTGCGTATCAAATTTGATGAAATAGAACCATATGAACCTAAAACCTCCCAAGAAAATATTGAAGATGATCTATCCTATATGAACATAAATGGTAAACCTTATGAATCTACTATTAATAAGGAAATAAAATATTTTAGTTCTAGAAATCTCAAGACACTATTCATAATGAACCCAAGCATATAGAAGAACTTGAAATAACTATACCTTATTTTTATTGATCTATTTGAACTCTTAAAAACCACCCCTTAGATGTTGTAGTTAGAGAGTTAGATTAGGGAACAAAGACTATAGCTTCTCTTAGGAAACATGTTGAACATAAATCCTTTTTGTCATCACTTGAAATTAAAAATATAAATGAAACTATCTATGATGAATTTTGGGTAATGGATATTCAATAATAATTGAATCAGTTTGAAAGAAATAAATTATGGAAACCTTTTCATAGATCTAAAGATATATTGACTATATTCACTAAATGGGTGTTTCGAAATAAAGAATATGAATACAGTACCATATTAAGAATCAAGATTAGACTAGTTTCATAAGGATATAGTCAAGAAGAAGGAATCAACTATGGAGAAACTTTTTCTCCAGTTGTTAGACTTGATTGCATTATAATTCTTCTAGCATATGCATCACATATCAATTTCAAACTATATAAAATGGATGTTAAAAGTGAATTCCTAAATGGGTATATAGTTGAAGATGTTTTTTGAACAATCCTATGATTTTAGAAACCCTAATTTTCCAAATCATGTTTTCAAATTATCAAAAGCTTTTCAGGGTTTAAAATAGGCTCCTAGATCTTAGTATGATAGGCTCAACACTTTTATAATTTCAAAAGGGTTTTCAAAAGGCATAGATGATGATACTCTTTTTATAATTTTTTATAAAGATGTTTTAATTGTTCAAATATAACTTGATGACATTATTTTTAGATCTTCTTAACATTTTTAGGTGTTATTTTTTAAAAAATGATGCAAATTAAATTTGAGATGAGTTTAATGGGTGAACTCAAATTCATTCTTGGATTTCCAAATTTTCAAATAAATATGGTATAATTTTGAAAAAAAAATGAAGCACACTAAAGATATTTTTAAATAGTTTGTATTTTATAGTAAAAAAGTAGCGATACTCCAATGAGTACCACCTATAAATTGAATCTTGATAATATTGAAAAATATGTTGATCAAACCAATTACAAAGGGATGTTTGGAAGTCTATTCTGCTTGACTACTAGCTGGCTTGATATTATGTTCAGTGTGTGTATGTGTGAACTTTTTTAAGAAAACCCTAAGGAATCTCATTTAACTACTGCTAAATAAATTTTCAAATATCTTAGGTATACTACCATCTTAGTATTTTTATATCCTAGAAAATAAACTTTTAATTTATTTAATTATTATGATGCTGATTTTTTTGGTTGAATGTTAGATAGAAAAATTACATCTAGAACATGTCACTTTTTAGGAACGTCTCTAGTATCATGGTGTAGTAAAAAGAATAATTATACTTTATTTTCTACTACAGAATATGAATACATGGATTCTAGTAATTATTGTGCTCAGATTTTGTGGATGAAATAGACATTACTATATTATGTATATCAGTTTAGAAATTTACCTATAAACTGTGACAGTACAAGTGCTATCAGCATTTCTAAGAATCTAGTTTCTCACTCTTGAACAAAACATATTGATGTAATACATCACTTCTTTAGAGATCATTATCAAAATGGTGATATAACTCTTGAATTCATTGGAACAGAACATGAGCTTACTGATATTTTTACTAAGCCTTTAAATTGTGAGAGGATGAGTTATATCATACATGAGTAAGTAATGATCAAATTTTGAGGACTCACCGATGATGTCTCACTTACTTGACTCACAGATGATGTCTCACTAACGTGACTCATTGATAATGTCTCACCGATGTGAGTCACTGGTGATGTATCACTGGACGATATTTAATTATTTTATTTTCTCTATCTGGAATTTGAAACATCATTGTTTTATTTGTTTTATTTTATTTTAACCTAAATTTAGTATTTTATGTTTCAAATTCCTAAGTGGTAAAATTAAGGGTTGACCCAAATACTTTTTAACCTCACTCTCTTACTCCCATACTTTTACCCTCGAACCATTCTCTCCCAAGATGCTACCTTTCTCTTTCTCAAACCAATCCCTTCAAACCACACTCTACAGCTCATCTAAATCATGTTTTTAAAAGATCTAAGAAATAGTTACATCCATCCATGAATTAAAGAGGAGAACCTAGTCAGTATAAGACTAAGCCTAAACCTTTTCATCCCAAACTCATAAACCATATCATAACCCCTAATAAGTACGTTCATTCGGAATGGTTGTTTTCCAATAAGTCTCTTTTGTTGAATGTGTTGCTAACCCAAGTGTGGTTGGTGTGGTTATCTAATAATGAGAGGTTGTAGTATTCTAGGCTGGTGAACAAGGTCTTCTTGAATGCTATGTTTCTACTGGAAGGATCTGAAGTGTTCTAGATAAATTCAATAGTGTATGGAAAGAGAGTCTCTTTTTATCTTAAGCATTGGGAAGAATGATTGAATGTAACTCATGATGGTGTTTGTGATGACCATCAAGGAAGTGCTCCTCCAACTATTGACCTTTTCAGTTATGAGGTAGAATTGGATATATTGACTAGAAATGGAGAGGATATGAGTACTATTGATATAGAGATCGATGGTGAATATAGGATTTTGTTTAAATTCATCCAACATCAGTTATTTCCTAAGAAATGGGACTTTTCTTCTCTTATGTTTCAGGCTGTTTATTTGTTGTATCTGTTGAAGAAATGTTATAAGGTAAATCTATGAAAAAATATGGTAGTTCAAATTTTTGAAATGATCAATCCTTATTGCAATGAAAATTCTTTATTTTATCCTAGAATTATCTCTACCATGTTGACAGATAAAATATTTGTAAAAGGATATGGGTAGACAATAACTTCTTAAGGTAGTTTTATCACAACAAAGCTATTTATAAGAGGATGAAAATAAATTGGAATCCCTGGAAGAAGATATGGGTTTAGTATAATGACAAGTTGTATGAAGATTTCAATCCAGTTGAGAATCCCTCAAGGATGAGGAACATGGTTGATACTGGTCTAGGATCAGATGAAGCTGATGAGTATTCTAATGAGGATATGGCTGAGGATGATCAAGGAAATGAGTCTCATATAGATGATAGGAGTGATCCTAACATTACTGAAAATGCATCAAGAATTTCTTATCGTCTTGTAAGTCCCTCAAGAGATTTACCTTTCAAGGAACCTCTTCTAACTGAAATTATAGTGATGAGAATAAAGAATTTTAGAATACTGAGTTTGAGAGAGAATATGGTAGTGATGAGGAAGAATCTGGTGAAGAAGAAAATGGAAGTGTAGCTAAGGAAGATGATGGAGAATCATAGGAGGATGATGGATAATATGGAAGTGAAAGAAAAGATGTAGAATGCGATGATTCAGATAATGGATAAGACGAAGGATATGAGGACCAATGTCTTAGTGGAGATATTATGGATCTAACTCTAGATCATATTGAACTTGAGATTCCTATTAGTGATCATATATTAGAATAAGAATAATAACGTGTTATATAATTTCATGAGGCTACTGAACAAGTTGTAATTAAGGATAGTTCTCCTAATGATCATGTTGAACCATATGTGGTTGGAGAATGAGCTCCTACTATTTATGTTTAGGATAAAATTCAGGTTTTAAGGGATTTATATGTGACTCCAGTGAAAGAGTTGGTTTATTAAAGAAAAAGGCCATCAACTGAGGGGGAGAGACAAGATAAAAGAGCTAAAGTTGATGTTTTTGATCCCTTGGATGATATTATTGTACCTATCTGGAGGAAGGAACCAGGGTATGTGACTCTTAGTTTGTACTACCTTGATACAGACGATAGGGCTCCTACTCCTACTCGGATTGTTGGTTCAGGATTTGGTGAGTATACCACTAATGCTTATTTTAATGCCTTCAAGGAATAACTGATGGTGGTTGTTCGATCAAACCCTTTCTCAGATACATGTTCCAGTTTCTAAAATCAGAAAAATAGATGCTGAGTTAATTACTAACAGGTTTTTATCTCAGGTTGAGCCAAGATTGATCACTATTGCTGAAGTGGTTTTGATAGACAATAATAAAATTAGAAATGAAGTAGTTTATATGGTCTCGACCATTAACAAGTTGACAAATGAATATAAAGAATATTTTTAAAGAGATATAAAATCAGTGGAAACCACATTTCTAAGTCTTCTAAGGAAGCTTCTCCTTCTAAGACTCCCACTCTTGATATAACATAGTTGAGATCAGATATTTGATACATATTAAAAGGTTACTCCGACATAGATGCTTCTATTTCTTACTCTCTAGATGTTGAGATGTTTAGAAATGGGATTAGAGAAGAACTTCATACTATGATGGCTTTCACTGACCATGAGATTATTTCCAAAATTAGGTATAATTTTGATCATATTTATGATATGGTTAAGTTTTATTCCACTAGTTTTATAAAGGCTCAAGAATAAATAAACACGAAAATAGATTTCTATTTCAAAATCATTTACAACAAAAACCAGTTGACTAGTCACTTCAAGTGTTTGGTGGAGAATTTGAGGTTGCATCTAGTGACTTATGCTTTCAAAGAAAAAGTTAGTACGTTTAAAGAGATTACTCCTACCCTTGATAAGTTCATGGAAAATAAGGATGAATTTGAGAAGGCAATGACATATGGTGGTGAGGTCAAAAGGGACTTCATCAACTTGCTCAAAATGTACGTACACCATCACAACACAACTATTGTTGCTCCCCATGCTACTCCTATCAGACTAGTATTACCTATTTCAACCTCTTTTTCTGCACGCTTGGATCCTTTGATGATGAATCCCGCACAAACAATTTTCCATATTAGACTTGTCATCTAACAACACCTCCTATTACATGCTTTATCAACTTTACCCAAACTTGATCCTTCTGTTTTCACAGGAGTTCCTCTTCCTTTCATCTCCTTCCACACTGATCCTCTACCCACTACTATTGCTGACCCTCATGCTCCTCCCTCCTCTAATTTTGATAAAGGCTAGGAAGTGATGGAATCTGTTGTTCCCAAGAAGTAGTTGGATCACTTTTTTATAGGTCTTTGATGTACTCTATTTTTTTATTGTACTATGTGTGTTCTCCATTGTATTACTTGATTAATGAACCAATCTCTTAGATTTCCTCTCACTGTTATTTACTTATATATTATTTATTTTTTATTTGATGTTTCCTTTTTAATAATAAAAAAAGGGAAAATAATGTGGAATCTCTCTTAGGGGGAGCTTAAGATAAATCTTGAATGTTAAAAGGGACCATATAATTGAAAAAGTACATTTAACAAGTAATATGTGCAATATGTTAAGCAGATTTATACATCAATCATCATAAATCATATCAATTCTTGTTTTATATAATTCCATGATTTGTGATCATAAAAAAGGGGGAGATTGTTGGACTCCTCTAGTATTAATGCTTAAAAATCATGATTAACTATTCTAATTCTGATTTATTTAGATACATGGTGTTTAATCATGTTTAACTATAATTTTAACCTATAGTGTTAATGTTTACATCATAAGATAGAATTGTAGATTTTGGTTAAGTATAAGTCACCAAGAAGTATAAGACACTGATAAGTATGAGTTGCTGATACTTGTCCTACCGATAGACAAATCACTGATACATGTGCTACCAAATACATAATCTATTGATGAGCTGAGTCAATGACAGAGCGACTCAAGAATTTATATAAGTATGAGTTAATGACAACATGACCTATTGATAGTCTGATATACCTAGGATTGACCTACAAATGTCTAACCTACCAATAAAGTGACTAAACTACACTCATAATTTTATGATGTGTCAACTACAGACAACCGAGATACTAACACTTCACCTGCTGACAATCGAGCTAAAGACACATCATCTTCTGACAGAAATGATCTACTGACAGCATGAGACACTGATAGTCTGAGCTACTAAAAGACTGAGTTATCAATGATCTCTCTCTTAAATTTGAAGTTACCTCTAATAGTGATATTCATGAAATTTAGTACAACTTATTATATTAATGATACTGTTTATCTTTTCTAGACAACATTTAATGATGTTAGAGATCAATACGAGGTAAGAGGTACCAGATAACATGTTTCTTATTTGTATAAAAGGGATATCTCAATCAAAAAGAGATATAGTGAGAAATTGGTGACCTGGAAGAAACACACAATACTTTTTGTGCACCTTAGAGAAAAATATAACATACCTACTATACATACATGAAGAAACTACAATGAACCAAAAGTCCACAATATCTTCAGTAAAAAAATCAAAGGACAAGATAACGTTGAGGAAATATTTACCTCACTGAGAACAAAACACATAAGCATCCATTACTCTCTATTTTTATTTCTTTTTATAAAATGTTTCTTCAACCTATCTTCTACCATCTTTAAGAAGTACAAGAGCCTCATAGAACATCACATAAATCATTCTAAACCCTTTTTATCATTTGATATTCATGTTTAATTTAATAGACATTTAGAGTAGTGTGTGTCTCTATTTTTAAACACACACTAACTCCTATGCTAAATTGGAAGATACAAAGATATCTTCACCAACTCATTGTCTTATAAATTGAATTCCCATGGATAATAGTAGAATAGGTCCCTACATGGACTGTCTATTTGTTTTAACACTCCCACAAAACATTGTAAGAGGTCTAGTGACCTAAACTATTTTTATATTGTTGTTACCTCGATCCAAGGTGTGGATCATATTTATTTAATATAAACTACTTGGTGTTAGGTAATCACTAATTGGATAGTATTCGGTCTCATATTGAGACTAAACATCTTGATTACTTCTAATGTTTGTTTTTCAAGTTTTTTTTCCATGTCTTTGTAATTATTTTAGAAAAATTTACTTTACTTTGATAGTTAATATTAGATATTATTTATATTAGAATTTGTTTTAGTAGACCGGTTTCAAAAGTTGTAATAATAAAATATAATATTTTAACTAAGAATTAATCAATTTTTGAGAAATATTTGGAACAAAAAAAAACTTTTATAAATCTACCACTTTGGTTTACTGGCCTGTATTTGTTTTTGAAATTGGGTAATTTTTAAACAAACATTTTTAGACAAAAATATTTATAGGAACTAAATTCACCCTCACCTCTTTATTATCCTACTCTGACCAATAGAACATAACCCTAAGATAGAAATTTAAGATTAGTATATAAAAACATCCTAGAATATTGTTAAGGTAGATGTTATGTGGGTTTTACTAGTAATACATCTACTTCTAGATACTAAAAGTGGCAATGGTTTCAGCACATATGTACCTAGGAATAAAAACTCTCAGAAGGTGTGTTTGGCTTGACTTGGTGTATTGTGGTATGCAACAATGGGTCTTACCGCATACTTGTTTTTACACTCTCAGGGGATATTCTTGGATAATTCATGTTTTCTTTTCAAACCATTATAAAGGATTTAAATATATCCCCAATGAAATATTTTTTTCAATGATGGGATTAGTTATGCATAAGTTTCTCACTTTATGTTAAGTGAATTATATAAAGTTCCTAATTTTATGAGATAATTTAGTATATGGATATTGTTAATAAATTTAACCTAGAATGAAAAAGTGTGTCAACACTCATGGAAAATGTAGAGGTTTCCCTACTAAGAAAGTAAATGTACCTCGTATTGGAATTGAGCATGTTATGAATATATTAGGGTAGATTAATCAGGTTATGACACATATCCTTGCCTGGATGGAGTAACCTATTCCATAGAGAGAGTCTCTAATGTTGTATAACTTTATGTGAATAAATACACCACCATTTATTTGGACTACTAATCCAATTTTGACTAAGTAATATATGTAGTCTATAGAAGAGAAATTTATAGACTTGGGATGTAGTGAAAAGGAAAAGGTTACAGCTGTGGTGTATTGTCTCCAAGGTGATGATGATCAATGGTGGTTTTTATATTGAATACTTATCAGGAATTAGAAATAGAACTCATAGAATGGATAAAATTTAAGGATACATTATTTGATAAATACTTCCATATTTATCAGAAAATTGAGATGAAGAGAAAGTTTCATAGCTTAAAGAAAAATTAAGAAGTGGGTGTTTTGGATTTTGGATCTAGCTTTACAGGGTTATCTAGGTATGCTACAGATTATATATGAAACATAGAGTGCAATATTGACCACTTATTTAAAGGACTTAAGACAAATCTACAAAGGTTACTTTTTTCTCAGACTTTCTCATTATATGAAGAGATAGTTTTTTATACCATAAAAATATAGAAGGAATTCTTAAGATCATACATATTCAATGGAAACCAGCACAAGAAGTGGCCATCTGAACACCATGAAAAAGTTAATGAGTCAAAAAAGATAAAGGGAAAGTAGTATTTTAATACATGTCATAAATCTAGAATGAATCACCTTGGTAAACGTTTGAATGGATTGGGAGTATGTTATAAGTTTGTAGAAAATGGTAACTAGGAAAAATAATGAAAAGGGAAGAAGGAAGAAACTAATATTTAGTGTTACAATTGCAAGGATATGGGTCACTATGCAAAAACAATAACTGAGCATCATTTAAATATACCTATAAAGAACATAAGGGATCAAGGTCAAGCATATGTTATTGACACAACTAAAGTAGAATGATTAATTTTATTTTGTATTTGGACATAATAATATGTTTTAGAAGTCTCTTATTTATTATGTTTTAATTATAATTATAATGGAATATATGAGGATTTTACTGCAATAATTTTTCATTATGGATTTTAGATCATATGATGAATGGTACCAAGAAAAATTATTCAGTAGAAAGTAAAACTATTTTTTTGGAAAATACATGGTTGAGTAAGAGAAAAGCCTTGATATGTTCATAATGATTATAAAATGTTGTTGGGATAGAGAAATGATTGATTTGTACATGTACTAAATACCTTGGACCTAATTAATGACTTTTTGACTAAGTGGATATGCTATTATTGAGGAATTTTACAATAATTTTGGATTTATAAAATATATCCAATGACATGTTCTTTTACTTGGAGAATTTGGAATAATTAATTTTCTCAATAAATTATTATGGTAATTCAATTTATTACCATATTTCAAGAGGAAACACGATGAAGGTGTTCACATATTCAATATGTGGTGATTAAAGAGATACTTCATGATGATTGAAGGATAATGATAAGTTCATTTTGGAAATTCATTGAGCTTCCTTACAAAGTGTTGGATTATAATATTTTGTAAATTAAACTATTTATGAAATGGTTTAAGTTGATCATTGGATGAGATATTAGAGGTTAATTTATTAAGTCACCATATGATGCATCATGTGCTAAGAGATGAAATAGAAATATTTCAAGGCATAATCAAAGGAAAAAATAATGTTTATAGAAACATATATTTACTTATATTATTATATAGTGAATTAATTCCTCAATTTTTTGAAAAACGGTTTTGAAACAAAATTTCTGTCCTAATACCTTAATTTTTTTGAACTTGTGGTCTGCTAAATCATTACAAATTTATGACTATAAGTCTCTCAACTTTCCATTGATAATTTTATTGTTTTTTATGGATGACTTCAATAACCCTAATAAATATTTAATCTTTTTCTATATGTATGTATATCTACTTTCCCCTAATTTTCTCATATTTATAGACCTAGTTATATGTTAGTCCATGTGTAATTTTCACTTTTCATTCTATATTTTCTGGAGGATACTTTACAAACACTTCTTATGCTGTTGGATCTCTACATAGGAAATATAAAACAATATACTACCAAGATAAAGTTTAAATTGTGAGGATGAAATTTAATTATTATGGGGAGAATATAAAATCATGAAATTCTAGATTAAGAATATTGTATTCGATAGCGTGTTTGGCATGCAACATCAACTATATAGCGGAATATAATATCCCAAAAATTTATAATATATTTAGTATTTTAAAAAATTTAATATATTTTGTATCTCACAATGTAAGAAACACTATGTTAGAATATGTCACGTGCAATAATGATTTTCTTAAATGGCTTGCATTACATGCAAGACTGAGTTTTACCATACATTAATATATTATTAAAATATTATTATTTAATATAACTAAAATTGACCTAGATGTTAAATTAGTGGCTATTAATAGTATTAACTAACTTATGAAAACCTATGGTTTAAAAATATATAAAATCAAATAATTTATTGCTAATTAATTAGAAATTATTATAAGAACCAATCGAATATAAAATGAATATTTTTATTGAAAATTATTTTCATTCCCACAAATATATTTTATCATAATACGTTAATTATAATTAGTGTTTTATATTAAAGTAATATATACATATATATATATTATTCGATCAAATCATTTTGATATTCATCTAATAGATTTGATAAACACAAGATAAAAACAAACCCAATAATACACAGAAAATGCTATTTTTTATAATGGCTCTTTTACCGCCTTTTAGTAGAGAACTTATTTTAAATCCAATTTTTAACACTTTTATAAGTTATATTCGAAAAGGTAAACTTTTTTTTTTCAAAAAAGGTTATAAAAATTTTCTTTGTTTAATTTTTGGAATTTTTTTGAGATGTTTCAATTTTTGATGAATTGTAAAAAATACAGCATTTTAGTTCACAAATGATTTTCCTCTAATTTATTTAAATAGTTAAATTATATTTTAGATTGTTTTTAATGTATAATTAGTTCAATTATATATAAATTAAACAAATTTTTTCCATTTTAATCAATTTCAACTTGATATTATATATAAAAAAATTTAAACCTTTGAACGTTTCACTTTAAAACCTCACTTTTTTTATTTTGACTGTGAGATTGTTTATATATATAATTATTATAATTATGTGAATTTAATTAGGTAAAATATATTCCATATTTGGTATCAAAATGTAAAAATTAGGTTATATGATAAATTTCATTTTTATGTATTAAATAATTTACCATGGTAAAAAAATATTTACCACAGTATAGGTAAAAAGTGAAACTTGTCAACATTAAAAAAGGTAAAATCTTAAAATACATAAAAAATACAACATTAAAATGTTTTTTGTTGTGTTTATCAGCCTAATTTAGCCCACATTATATTAATTTCCAACCAAAGTCATTTAATTTAATTCGAATTCAAAATGGTTGGACTTAAATATAAAATATTCATTCTATAATCACTTAATCCCATCTCTTCTTGCATATAAATACTATCCTCACCACCCAATTTTGAAAAACAAAATCCTTGTAGATACTCACATATCTTTCCAAACTGATCCTCCTCACTGCCCTAACGTCCAAGTGTTGTTTTTCACACCAAAATACCAAATCCTAGGTCCTCAAGTGTCTCTCATGAAGGTGATATTTAAGAGGTAATTTTCTAAAAGTACCTCTCTTAATTTCATTTTTTTCTACTTTCTACTCACCTTCTTCATCCATAAATGCATGATAACTCCAAAATCATGAATATTATTGGGTATTATGTTTGTAATTTAATATATCATATTCATTTCATTTCTCATCTCCTCTTATTCATGGAAAACAGTTATTATCCTAGTCATGCCGGTTAATCGCCTCTGGGAATAATTTTTTTGTTATTTTTCCATTACGACCTTCATGGATGGTATTAATACAATTTTTATGGTTAAATAATATTTTAATATTTATATTATAACCTATTTGTTATTTTTTAATTATTATATTAAACATACACTGATACTTTCCATATTGTGGATATACGATAACTTCGTTTGTGGACGTGTGGACTACCGTTTTCTTGAAGCGACATGATTCATTCAAACAATACATGGAACATATAAAGAATGGTTATAATAAAAATATGTGATATATATGACATATATATGATACTGAAATTATAATATATATATAAATCCTTAACTTTTCTTTCTTTTAATATGAAAAATAAATGAAAGTAGTGTTCATGGATACGTGTAACCAACCATCTCCATGAATAGTGCATTTCATTTCTTTTCTACAAATTTTATAGATTACTCAAAATACATATATACTGAATATATGTACTTGTAAAATTTTATTTTACATTCAATAGATTATGAAACCGTGATATAATTAATAGGAACAGTAAATAACAAGTTAAAACTTACATGAGAAACTAGGAAATTAACACCCAAAATAGTGAAAATAACAAAAGAAAATTTACAAATGGATAATAAGATATTATAATATGATTATATATGATATCATAAATATAAATTTTATTATTTAATAAGTTATTAATACTCTTAAAACTATTATAAATGAGGATAAAGAATGATCACTCAAGATTAAACATAAGGTAAGAGATTTTGTCTTAATTTACATTCCATTGAGAATTAATTGTTGTGATACACCATTTATCTTTTATATGGTGTATATACTACCCTTTGATAAATTTTATTTAGAATCTACTTATTATCCTGATATTATAGGTTTCATTTAATATTATTTCTTCTTTTAGACTATTAGTCAAAGGTTTCAAAGTGTTATGTGACACTTTGGAATGTTTAAAGATTATTTTCCTCAAAAATGATTTAATGGTCTTTCAATGGAATTTCTAATTTTCACACATCAACAACCATTGTTTTTACTTAGCCTCCACTAGGTAATTATTGATACCTAATTCAATACATATATTTGATAAGGCATATTGATTATTATTTGAACTGATTATTCAATATTGAGAATGATTTGGATAGGTACGACACAGATGGGGTCCAGTTATAGATAGCCCCTCGATGCATCAGTAGTCTCATGAGATGAAATATTTGGCAAAGATAAATGGGTTTTTACCCGATATGCTAAACTGTCTTTTGAGAGGTCTCGATAGAAATGTTTTCATGTAATTAGGAAACATGACAACCAATAATTAACAATATCTCTCATTTAGACTCGGTTATTATTTATCAAATAAATTTTGTGTCGACATATCTATGGATGTATTTCATTATCAGTTTATTGGCTAATTTCCACGTGCTTCAGTTATATACCTTTCTATTTTGATTATGAATTATCTAGTTTTTTAAATTGAAAGTGTGTTCAATTATTTACCTTTACATATTAATTTATTTATTATTTCTTCCATTGTACTTACCTTTTCCAAGCATTTGATCTTACCTTTATTATGTTTCTTTTCCCCAGGTAATGAAAAAGATATATTTGAATTAGATTTCAAGGATTTAGTTTCTTTCATTTTATTATGTCTAATTTTTTATTTTATTTTACCAATATATTATGGGTATTAAGTATGTAATTTGGCTTTCCAAAAATTCTAAACGATACATTCTTTTGGGATATTTTCCTTGTAAAAATTACAATCTAATTAAATAATTAATCAGCCCTGGACTTCTGGATTTGGGGAATTACAATTAAGGCTAGTCTTAAGTACCATCCAATGGAGGTCACCTAGGTCATATTTATATCTTCCCACCACACTCAATATATTGGTTAAATCTAGCCTACTACAAAACAAAACATACATGACAAAACCAATAACTGAAGTATATGGAATCTTTATTCTCCTTTTTCATTCCTCATGTGTCCAATGACACATTTTCTTGGAAAGATGAATTCCAATTTACACTAGAAACAATACCTTATTTTATGTGTCCATACCAAATCTATTCAGTATATTTTCAATATATATACCGTGACATAAAATGAGAAGCATCTAAGATCTATGAAGATAGATCTTGATCCCAAGGATATACACTGCTTCCCCTAATTCCTTCACATTGAAGCATGTATTTAACCCAATTTTAACAAACTATTTTACCTGTATCTCATTTCCAGTATGTTGTACGTCATTGAAGTAAAATATTAATAAAATTAATGAACTTCACTAAACCTCTTATAGACACAAGGCTCACATTAATTCTTTATGAAATTTTTTTTCATATTGATTCATCAAACTGAATTCTCCATAATATGAATTATGGTTTTAATCTATAAATGGATCTTTTCAATTTAAAAACCTTATGGGAATTCATTGTAATCAAAAACCCATGTGGTTGTTTCATATTTACATATTCCTTATGTTGATTATTATGGAAGTATGTTTTGAAATCATTTTTCCAAATTTCATAGTCCTGGTAAGTCTCTATAACAAGTAGAATTCTGACGGATTTCGACATTTCAACTGGTGAATAGGTTTCATTTTAGTCTATTCCTTAACTCTATTTGAACCATTTTGATACCAAATGTTCTTTATAAGTAATACATTTTCTATCCATATCCATTTTCTTATTGAATACCCATTTAAAATCAATGTTATATACATCCAATTGAGCGTCTACCAAAATTCAGACTTGGTTTTAGTACATTTAATCCATTTTAGAATTTATAGCTTCTTTCCATTTGGATATATATTTTACACCTAATTTTTCTTTTTAGATTAGAGGATCATTATTATAAACTAATAATGAGTCACTAAATTTGATGACTAGAAAAATATATCATTCAGGTTCTCTAACCACTCTTATACTCCTACATAGTACTTCTATCTCTAAAAATTCTTATTCAATGGGTCTTTATGGAATATTTTACTATACTAACTCCTATGTATATTGATATTATTATTTATCATAGTCTATCTCACTCCCACTACCTATTTTAGATATATGATAATTATTAGGGAATTTGGAATGTCTTTCAACCACAATTTTTTTATTAGAAGGTTTATATTAGTTGTATCCACTTGTCACCTTGGGATATCCTATAAAGATACACTTCATGCCTCAAGGTTAAAGTTTTTTTCCAGAGGTAGTCTTAATAAACACTTCTTATCCCCACACTTGTACATGGGAAAATATATCTTTATTTATATAACAATGTTCATATTGAATAGTATTATCTACTCTAGTTGGCACTTGTTTTAGAATGTGTGTTTTTGTTTATAATGTTTATCCCCAAAGGATAACAGATTTCTTACTTGAATAAGATATTCTATAAAATGGAATGAGCTATGTTTATTAATATTATTACCATGATGGTTTGTAGCTTCATTTTAATATTATTTGAGTTTATCAATGGAATCTAACTTACACCTAATTATTTTGACATATCTATATCTAATAAAATAACCAGTTAAAGTTATAAAGTATGAGTACCCACCCCTTGATTAATATAATAATGGTCCACACATATCTGTATAAAAAAACTCAAGAACTCAGTGTCTCTTTCAACTATTCCACTAAATTGAGATATGGTCATTTTTTATTATAAACATGCTTGACATACACTAAGTCGTTTTAGTTCAAAATCTTCTAAATATCCATATTGGGGTAATATGGTCAAAAACATCACATACATGACCCTAAAAATGATCTTTAGTTGGGTTTGGTATGAGTCATGTGAATAAGGTTTTTATTTATTTCCATTACTTAGTTTGTGTAATCTAATATATAAATACCAATATTTAAAAATCCATTACCCAAACATATTTTCTATTTAAAAAATAAACAACCTAAATCTGAATAAAATTATATATGTATCAATTATAGATATAGATATAATTTTTTTACTAAATGAAGTCAAACAATAACAATATTTTAAAACCAATATCATTCCCATTGGTAATGTGAGGTGGTAGTCCGTAATAGCGATGAAAGTTAGTCTGACACCATTGGATGCTCATAGATCGACCTATCCATAAGAAGTATTCTATAACATACATAGTTACTGTATTTGAATAAATATATAAGCTCCAAATGTGGCATCTAATTCCGAATTTTTATAAAAAAAAGTTAAATTGAACTTGTTAACAAACACACCTAAAGAATCCCCTTGCTTCTTTTTCTGGGAGTATTTTTTTATTCCATTGGCCTATCATGCTACATATAAATTAGATAACATAATTTTCCCCTTGATATTTCTCTTTTTGGAAGGATATTGTGATGAATATTTATAATTAGATCTATTCACCAATCCTAACATTTTTTCACCATATGGACAGAAATATTTTTATACTTTATATCCTTGTCAATTAGGAGAAGAAAAGTAATAAGATCTTGGATATAATTTTTTGTGGTGATCCTATTGAAATCAATAACAAACGTAGATAATCTCTTTGGGAGTGATAAGAAAATGATATTTTTGTATAGTTTATTAGGTAGTTTAAACCCTAGAACCCATAGTCTCCTAATGTGTCCAATGAGTTTGACTACATGTGTCCCATCTAGAACACTTTCTCTAAGTTAATTATGAAAGTGCATATTTTATATTTCTAACTGTTCTCATCTATATATTTCTTCATATAGTATATAGTGATTCATGAGAATGATACAAGTATCCATTTCTTTATGTGACTTCGTGAGTTCACTTTACATGGATAAAAGTATTAAAAATTGAATTTCAAATGCATCACTCAAGTGTTTATCATTAGGAGTGAACTAATCATCACTTCCCTCCATGGCAGTCATATTACACATTGAGGATTCTAGCACATAATATTTCCATTCATGAAACGACACTAGTCTTAGGTTTCTAAACCATTCCTTGAAGTTAATACTAGTAAAGAGACGGTATTTATACAAAATTTATCATATGTATAAGGTGCTTGATTAACATTCCATTATTCTAATATTAGAGAAAAACATATTATCAATACTTCACATGATTTCAAATTATGTGAGATAAAATAAATTTAATTTTTTTAAGTCACCCACTAATTTGTTAGGTCTCAACACCCCCAACTATTGAACTCATAATGTCTCATAAATTTAAAATTTATAATTGAAAGGATCCATATTTCATTTATTATAAACTAGAAAAAGGACATGAAAATTACAAGAAAGTATTTAGGTAGGAAATATTTCTAACTACAATCTTCTTGTTCTCTAATCCAATGAGTGGAATCCTTAATGATTGAATTTTTTCTCAAGAATTATATTAATCTATCTTGGGGATGTGAATGAATCACCCCAAACCCACACTCTAAGATCAAAATATAAGGATAAAAACTTTTCACACATATTCTAATACTAATTGAGATTTACAAAAAAATAATAATTATTTTACATGATTATACATCTCATCTCAATAATGAAACCCACTTTAAGGAATAAAAGTGTAAGTGTCATTTAAAATAAGATATATAATCATCTTATTACACATTGCTTCTTAAAGTTTTCCTAGATAATTCTATACACATGAGTTCCTATGAAACATATTGCTACAAATATTTTATTTTGTAAATTATAAATATAATGAGTTAGCTCAAATTCTCAGTAAGGTAAAAATATATCTTATATTCATAGAGGATTATATCATAATCTTGTGAGAAAATTTGAATATGGGAGAAATACCAGACTAAAAAGAATGTGAAACCATAAGATTTCAACATAAGGCATAACAAAATAACATATATCATCGAATAATAACATTTAAACTCAAAAGGGATCATCATGAAAGAATATTATATACCATGAAAAAATAATGTGAAAAAATTATAAAATAATGATGTTCTATGGAGTGTAACATAGTAATGTGCAATTTAAAAACATGAACCATAGTAATAAAATTTAGGAAAGTGGCACAAGCATAAACATATTAATTCATATCATTTTCAAGGTTGACTACGAATAAATTCATATCACAAGGGAATAGGATAACCACCTTCCCTTAACATAAAATACTTGGGTCAACCATCGATATCCCATAACATAATCATTTAATGTGATATAAAGATTTAACCAATGCCTTGGAGGTATATACCAAACCCACATATCATGTAATGATAAACCATACATATGTGTTCCAAACGAATTCAACCATACATAGTAAATTAATTTTCCCATGAAAAAAATTGGTTAAATATAACTTTTTATGAGGTTTAAAAACTATACAATGATTGAAATAGGTTATCTCTTTAGATAAACATCAATTAGAGTAAATAAATAGTGGGTATTTACACTAAATAGTATTAAAGGATATAAATTCTTGTTAATTACTTCCCCCGTAGTCAATTAAAAGGTTAATATCTTTGATAATACACTTAAATACAAAGATATAAGTGTAGGGTACTCATAATGGAGACAAATTGAAAAAAAAGTTACTTGTACACATCAATGTCAATAAGGAAACACAAAGGTAGGGATGGATTATTCCTCTCATAGTGATTTAATTTACCTATTGGTAATGGTATATGGAATTATTGATAATGAATGAAAATATTATTACAAAATAGAAGGTTATTGAAAAAAAGTATAATGAGAGTAAATATATCATAAGAGAAACTCAGAATTGTGTATACATAGGTTAAAATTTTTTAAGAGGAAGATGAAGAAATGTAAAAGAGTTTAAGAAGCATATCCTTATAATTTAAGAAGTATTTAAATATTCATAAATATAGAAAAGTATATATTTATATATAATTTTATTAAATCCATGAATATTTCTTTTAAAATATTTTTTAAATCTGTTATAGTATATAATAATTTCATTGATAATGAACCATGATAAGAAATAAAGGAAAATGGAAGAGAAAAAATGAAAATATATTTCTTATCATTTTAGACGTTTTCATAAAAAAGTTTTAAGGTCACTTTTAAAATACTTTTTAGAAGGTGTAAAAATACATTTAAAATATCACTTTAAGAGTACATGTCCCAATAATAGAACCTTAAAATGAAATAAATCTTATTGTAGAAACCAACATCGATAAAATAGCTTAAAAATATCATTTGAATAGTGATAAAGATAAATATAAAGTGTGAAAAAGAGATTAAATCTTTATCTATAAAAATATAAAATTTAAACTTTTTTGGTATGAAATAATATGGGTATAGAGTAAAAATACCCAATATAAAAAGTGAAATTTTTTCCTTTATAATGAAAAATTTATGAAGTAAGAAAAAATAAAAAAGTATATTTTGGAAATGATATGTATTCTTCCTAGAAATAAATATAAAATACCATATAGGACAAATAAATGGTATAATATAACAAACATATAATAAAAATGTTAAAGAAGAGAGGGGATTGATCATTGAAAATAATATAGATTCAAGAAATTCATTACCAACATAAAAATGGGTAAATATGAATAAATAAAACGATAAAAATAAAATTACTGTAAAATATTATAGATGACTTCAAGGGGAGGAAATGTGATATTTTTAAAGGATGTAAATAAAAATTCTATAAATAACTATGAATCATTGGTAATCTCAAATCAGAATAAAGATCAATAAAAATTATCTTACAACATCAAATCTTATGAAGTAAGAATTAATTAATAAGGATTTTATGAAGAATAAATTTAAATTCTCTAAAAATAATGTATAAATATAATATCATAAAAACTAAGGGATAATATATAGGTACTGGGGCTCGCATCATATGCTGGTGGGCCAAGTATTTTAAAATTTTTTATCGATGGGATGACAGAACTTGTCTTCTTCAACGATCTAAGCCTCGGTAAAGTTTAAGGATCTCTTTTAAATTAAAAGAGAATGTAAAATAAAACTGAAAACATTCCACTTTGGATCTAAAGTTGTGCTCAACTATAACTTGTCGATGATGATCGTTGCTCGAAGGATCCGAAGCAGGGACCCTTCAAATTGTCCACAAACACTTCAAAAATCCACTAGAATGTCGACCGTCAAATTTTGGGTACTAGCATGGATATTCAATGACACCTTTGATGTCCCGAAGATCACCACATCGATATACCTTCAATGTTTGAGGAAGAAATCAATCCAAACACTTGAATTGACTTCTTCTCCCTCTAGGACGTGGGAGGAGAGAGTGGGTCTAGAAAAAATGCTATGAATAGTCATTGGTGAGAGGGGCTCTTCCCCTATTTATAGTAGAGTTTATAAATACTCGGTTGGGTCCCCAAACCCTTGTTTTTTTCAACGTCCACTAAATAAATAATTATGATGAACTAAACTACATCATTGTTATTTATTATTTTATCACATACTTTTAATATATAAAATATATTACGTGATAATCCTGAGTCATTTAATTGAACTCTCCAATCCCACTTAAATTTAAACGACCCATGAATATTAAAATAATATTCGTTCAAATAATATTTTCTCTTATTTACTTAACTTAAAAATACATTAAATAAATTCAATCCCAGTTATTCATAACATTAATAATATTTAATTTATTTATATAGTTGGTGATCGATACAATGGACAACACTCGAACCCCATGGTGGGGCCCACCTTTCCAAATATACTTATTCAACTGAATGTGGTGGATTCTTGAATAAAATGTTGTGTGTCTCCATCTAGGCCCTTATCTTGATAGTAATGAATAAAATAGACCGACCAAGAGTAGAGTCTCGAAACTCATCAAGGACCATAAGGAGATAAGGATAGGCATAGAAATGACTACCAACCAACGAACATTGATTATGTACTATAATCTCTTTATCTTTAAATATCTTATAAAGGTAGATGCACACTTGTTCCATCACCCATTTATTACATTATCATTTTTTATCTAACTGGATGGATTTACCTTTCGACTACTTTATCCAAAGACTTATGAAGGCAACGACATCCTAATCAACCATGCCAGAGATATACAACTTCCTTAACATGGAAGTGAAAAATCTTTTCTTGACCATTTAACCAATATCATACCACCAATGGCACACCCAACACAAGATACCAGACCAAAATTTAATTACCATGGTTTTTTTCCTTTCATAAAATTATGCAATCAAATGATACAAAATGGTAATGGTCTCAAGTCAGGATACTAATACACATGATCATAGATAGGAACAACCAATGTCACCAAAATCATGTGGTGTTCCTATTAGCGGTTATGTCCTCATGATCTCACTACTAGAGATCACAAAGTTAGAAATTTGTAAGAAGAAGTCTCAATACTTATGAGCCCCCAACACCTGATAGTCAACCATCAACTGTGACTAATCAGTATGATCAATCAAGACCATAATAACTTTCTTTAAGATTAATGTAATTGTATCTCAAGGTTCTCATCATAGCATGGGATCTCTTATAACATTTTGATGTGACAATTAATATAGGACATGACCATTAGATAGTGAATGTAGAAAATCTACACTATAATGGTAAGATAACATCATGTATAGCTTACTGTATACACAATATAGTAATAAAAATTACTACATTATTTAGTTTAGGGATCCCACTATTTCAAAATAATAAGCAAGACATGAGCTTACATAAATAAAGAATAAGGTTCATGATATAATTAAAAGAGACCAATTCATCAATAAACCATATGAATTTTGTGATAAATGAATCAAAATATGATGAACAAGAAGAGATGAAATGGTATTGTACATCCCATATATAAAAAGTGTTTTTTATTTAAAGTAATACATAGGAGAGTAATTGTGTTGACCCTAGAAGAAAATAAATAAATAATTGCCCTTTTTTATGAATAATCAAAATATCTCCCAATAATACATGATTGATAACTGTAAATGTTTTGTTTATTTAGATATTAAGTACATAAAAAAATATTTATGAAAAATATTCAATATTTCCCCCTAAATTATTTTTATATAGTACCCTTCTTTTATATTTCCTACTTAATACCTTTCTTCACAACCTCTACAAATGGAAACGTTATAAGGAACGAGCTTAGATGCTCTATAAGGTTAAATATGGGTGACATCAACTGTTTATAATTAGTGTTCATAATATAAGAATGAGTTTTTGAGAGTATGGTTATAATTTTTGAACACAAATACAATAATTCATAGACCATATATCATTATTCATGGAATAAGTATTTTTCATGAAAAAGTAAATGGGTAATAAGATTGATGAATCATCAATAATAAATCATGATATATGAGAACATATCATAGGGATAATACATAACTTTTTAGAATAAAAACAAGTATATAACATCATTTAATTAGATTAGGATAACTTATAATACAATTATAACAATGTGGATAGAGTTCCATAGTGTATTGGGTTCACTCCCCGTTCTTATAAACATAGTGGATATAGTCCCCTAGTGGATTTGGTTCACTCCCCGTTACATTTCATATTTTGTCATTAGATATCAAGATTTACCCAATTAACTAAAGGGTTATATAGTTTTGGTCTCACCTGTTACATTATAAAAACCATACATATGTGTACCACATGATCACATAAAAATTTATCATTTTATCATAGTTTAGTTAACCTTAGACACAATGATATTTCTTTTATTATCATAAAGATAACAAGTCACTAGAAATATGTATAAAGGCTGGGAGAAAACATAAAAAAAGTGATTAATGGGGTATAAAATAATGAAATCCAAAGGATTACACCCAAACAAGATCCAAAAATTCTAGGAGAAGGATTCACATGCTAGAGAAAACAATCTGAGGCTGCTCTTGGGTATCCCTTGAGGCTATGAAATCTGCCACATTTTTACCCTACCGCCATGTGTGGAGAAAGAAAATACCATTAGGAAAATTAATTTAAACCTATAGATGTGATAAATAATAGACTAAGGAGTGGATACCTTTCCTTGGATAGAGTTTTGAAAAAATGATGAGTCATTTTAAATAATAGAGATTGGTAGATAGTAAGAAAATAATTCCTCCACCGCATTAAGAAGTGCATTGGTCTCCGCCATGATAGATATCCCTTGACCATATAAGTTTCTATAGGTAATTATAACATATCACGTGTGATATTGAAAAAATAAATATCCACACATCAAACCAAGACTAAATGAACTACCCCCCTTGATCTTCAGACCACTTTTATGGAGATTACAATAATTCTATCTCATTTCTCTTGGAACTTCCTAGGCTTACTAGGTTGGATGGAGATTACCTGTAAAATGAAAGTGCATCTTAAAAGGCAAGGTACTATCCCAATTTTTAAACAAACAACCTAAATACCCTACCAAAAATATAGATTAAACTTGAAGCTCTTGAGAATAACTATGAATATATTCAATACACATTAAATTTCTAGCATTATAAATATTCTATCTTCCCACATCTATAACCAAAGCCCTCACCCTTTGCTCATGATCATTACCATAAGTACCTTTCATACCAATCTGTTGTAAAACAAAACCAATGATAGGTTTCATGTCAAGACCCATGATATTACCAATATAACACCACATCACTAAATCCCACTCACTATCAAAGAATAGGTTCTTTGTTTATTCCATATTAGCATTCAGAAAACACCATCCCCTCAAGGTAATTGAAAAACCCTGATTAAAGATCTCTTCATACATGGGGATATACATAATAAAAACATGCCAAATCAGAAAATTATATTTTATAGGTATATATTTTCACCCGTATAATTCCACACCACTATCTTTACTAGTATCATATAGGAGCACAAACTTATAGGGTTTCATCGGGAACACCTCTGATGGAAATTCAGGGAAAATCAAATGATCTATTTTTTAGGATATCTCAATCCTATAAAAAAATTCACGTTTCTATTGGTTAATTATGGATTAAATATATGAGAGGAATTTAAATTCCCTGATGAAACAATTGGTGATATTTGGATAGCCTAGGATAGAAATTACTGAAATGACCTAATTTTGAAAAAAAATTGATATTCCCACTTTCCACAATTCACTAGGAGTGATGTTGGAGGATAGGAATGTGCTCAAAAAGTGGATAATATATCCATGAAACATTTCCCTCAGAGACTAAAGAATTGAACTATACTTACCTTTACAAAAAATTTCCAAGGTGAGAGAAAATTTATAACCTCCCATACCAATTTAGCCTGTAAAAATTTAATCAAAACTTCCACACTATTTAAATTAATTCCCCCGTCTTGAACAGGTTTGGACATCCTTCTTCAGAATGACCAACGGTACCTTCCCTCACCATGTGAGTCACATATAAAAGATGTTAGGATATTATAAATATTTATAACCAACCCATTATGAACTTCGAGAACAGATACAACATGCATAAGTATAGAAGTAAGAATGCAATTCACTGTAGAAATAAATGAGTTTCTTAAAAAATTCCTTCAAAAATAATCATCATAACCTATACAGAGAAATAAATTAGATATTATAATTATTAAATATCACCACTAAAGTATAATATTCCTTAATGGGTGTTTAAAATGATGAAAAATACTTTTATAAAAGTGATATAAATATGCTTCAAATAATAAGAGAAAACATCGTTTTCTTTTGGTAAATTATAAAAAATAAAAATTACCAATATAATGAAAATATGATTTTATTTAAAAAAAATGGAAAATTATAAAGGAATATTATTTAATGATAAATTAAATGATTATAGTAAAATAGAATTTGGTCATAAACATTTTAAAAAAATATTATTTATTGACTTTTGTAATGAACCTCAAAAAATGACCCATTCAAAAAATGATAAGAATATTACTTTCAAAGGGTGAGATTGTAATATAAACCCTTACCTCAAGTCCTGAATTGTTTCATGCATGATCTAACCACATTCATAATAAATTTATATTTATTAAAAAATATATACAATAAATATATCCAAACTTATCTTACAATATATAATTCCTTTATAATTTTCAATTACAAATTTATTAACAATTGTTCATTAAAATCAGTATTAGAGCATCAACTGTTTTTTGTCCATACATGTTTTAGTTTGATAGTTCTTGTCCTTGAACCTTGGTCATTGTTACAGAATACTAATTATATCATATTATGATTTTAATTTATTATATACAATTTAAAACTCATCCATGTAAAGTGGTGATGAAAAATGGGATACATCACTTCGTAGATGTGGTAGACCGCACACACACATGGGATACATTTCCATTTTACAATGAATGGGAGAGAAGGAAATTATATATTATTTTTTATTTATAGATTCATAATTATTTTATAACTATCTTATATATTATTTAAATATATCTATTTAAATATCCACGATATGCAGTGTTGAGAAATGAAATACATAACTTAATTGATATGGAAGTCCAAACATACTTTTGATCTTTCTTATTTCATTAGATGTAAGGGTGGTAGATAATTATTATTAAATAAAAAATTTAAATTTATTAATTATAATTACTTAATAATATTCGGATTAATATAGTTTATTTTTATGAAGTTGGATTATAAATAGACATGAAATAACTCAATTGAGAAATTATATCTTCTTTGGGTATCCTCCTTTGGATTACACCATAAGTCTCATTATGATTGTCTTTTAGTGAGGGAAAAAATACGTGACATGGATTTGATATTTGGGAGTTTATTTGGGTAGATCTTTTTTTTATCCAAGGTGATCAAAGTGTGTGATTATGTGATTAGAATAGGTTCCATTTTGTAAGTGAGGGGATTGACACCCTTGTAAATACCCTAAACTAAAAAAGTCATTTTCAAGGGAAATTGGTAGAAAATAATCCCAGTTTATAATATAATTTTATATAAATATGAAATACACTAAACTAATCAAATAAGGAATTTTTTTTGTGATATTTGAAACATTTTCCCTGAGTTTAACCCCTTATAACCATTATAACTTTTATCGTGAGGGCTTAAACTTTTATAATGGAAAATATTATTTATGAATAAAAATAAAATTAACCTCATAAATAAATATAAAAATGGTAATTAAGAATATGGAATATTTATTATCATATTCAATTTCCAAATAGAGAATACATTAATTCTAATATCCATGTACAAAGTCCATAAAAACCCATTTTTAGAAAAAACATGTATCTTTAAGAATAAAAATAAATTTATTCTCTTTACTTTCCTAGTAAAAATAATTAGATGAATGTTAATTTACTTTATTGAAATTATTATATAAATATTTCATTAACTTCATTCATCCATAGTGATTAATTTTATTTATTTAGATAAAAAAATAGTGCACATAAAAATCATTTAACGAAAAATATCTCTTTCTTACCTCAAAATGAATATGTCTTCATTTATAACTTTTTGAATATAAATTGACGAATTATTATTAATTTTTATACATATATAAAAAATACCAAATTTTAAAACTTTTAATATGTAGAACTACCTTTTAAATAAATATATATATAATATAGTGATTTATAGCCAAGAATTTTTAGACTGATATTTATTATCATTAATTAACCATTATATGTATTTATTTAATTTATTTTATTATTTATTACATAAACTTTATCAATAAATATTATTTATATCATTTAAAAAATAATTAAATTTAATAAAAAATCATAAATCAACATAACGGTTCAAAAAAGTCTCCTTAAAATCAATTGTATTTTATTTAGTGAATTTGAAACCCTTTATTTTATAGTCATTTATTCAAAAAATTTATTTTATAATGTAGTAATTTATTCCATTTTTAGTTGTAAAAAATCATTATTTACTTATGTTCAATGTTGTGTTCATCAAAATATATCAAATGCATTGAATTTATTTTAAAGGAAAATATATTATAAAATCATGCGGTGTAACATTATTGCCCCTTTAAAGAATTTCACCCTCAAAATTAAATTACTCTAATGGAAAAAATAAGTGGATAATTCTAAGTGATTGAATCCTTAGGTTCCCAAATTGATTTCTGAAACTATACTTTCACCGTAAACCATTTTCTAGGTGGTTTATATTATTATGACGCACTTTATCTCTTGGATCTTGAATCTCCCCCAATTTTTCATCATAACAAAGTGCATATTATATATATAAAACCTCTAGGATAATTACTTATGAAGTATCAATTATGTAATTACTTAGAATAAATACATAAAACAAATTATTACCATGGTAAAGTTTTATTGGATACACTAAGTGATGATTTTGCATTCCGATATGATCAAGAATATCATAGTGACTAATATATCTAGGGCTTAGTTTTAGCTTCCCAAATCTCATAACTTTTATCCAAGGATATATTTATTGGAATAAATTGTCACAAAATTTGAATTCTATGAATCATTGAGGTTTTTTAGAAAATCATTTCTATTGAATTTGAACTGCACTAATGTTCCTCTGAAAGGATCTGACTTTATTTTCCATTTCGTCAGGTTAAATTATAATAGATTCCATTATCCAACTTTATCCCAACATTTCAGAGTCATACACTTCTTCCCACACTCAGGTTTATAAGGATCCATATTAATGCTCAAACGAAAGATATTACTAAACCCAAATTCCTTTTAAGTCCACAGAGTAATCTCTCAATATATCCTAAGGTTTATAGATAATTCTTTTAAATTGGACATGTATTTTGGCATGATATACTTTACTAGAATTCATCACTATATGAAAATAATATTGAAGATTGTTTTATAACATTGTCGTAAACATCATATCTTCATCAAATATAGTTGAGAGTGGTCCAAAATAAAACTATACCACTTCTTTAATGTATATCTTATTAAGTTTATCAAGTGATAAATATTCAATATTATTAATGAAATGTGCTGACTTCATAAGGTGATCAATTACAACCCAATTGAATTCATGTTGTAGAGACCATAAGCTTGATTTACATGGACATTGCATTACTTTTGAGGAATACTTAGTACAGAACAAAAACACACACACAAGGACCGTAATAGTTTAGTGTCTTTGGAAACTCGGAATATAATTTTCTAATCGTGGTGAAAGATCTTCAACATCTCCCATAGAGATATTCCCTTTTTTTACCTAAAACCTTTATTTATATCTTGGGGAAAATAAAACATAAAAGGGTGAGCTCAAATGCTCAGTATGGGTAAACAAAAGAAATATCAATCACATCATATTCATAAGAACATAACATTTTAGAAATCTTAACCTTCAAAAGAGATCATAATATCATAACATGGGATAAATCATAGTAGTTAAATGTAATCCCAATAATCATAACATAAAACATGAAACTTTGTGGCATACACACATAATCATTGAGAATCATTTCTTATTAGTCAAGACTCATTGCCAAGACTATCTTAGTGGACAAAGTCCATTTCTGAACCGAGTTCACTCCTCGTTTCAGTCCTGTTTCACTGAACCGGTATAACCTGCCGTTCCATCCATGTCTATATCATGAGATATAAAATCTTTACCCAATTCATTGGAGGGAGATATAGGTCCCACCCATCTCATAGTGATACCATTCTTATATGTGGCACAAAATCAAAAATCATACATCATTTCATAACCCATGTAATAAAAATGGGATTCTTAAACATCATGGCATCATAAAACATTTCATATAAGATAAAGGAATTCATAAAAATAATTCCATCACAACATAATCAAAGAAATGTAATAATAGGGATATAAATAGAACCCTATATTATCTTAGATGGAAAATTAATTTGATAAAACACTTAAACTCCATTCTTGAGGAAAATATCCTTTCCACTTCAAAAACATTTTTCCTTTCTTAACATGTCATAAAATTTTAATCTAAAAGAAGTTGATTAAAAATAAACTTGAAAACTTGTAAAGGAAGATTCTTGTAAATAATGGTTTAAAAATCCATTCATTCCGTATAAGTTAAAAAAACATTCTTCTCGTACTTTTGTCCGAAAAGTCAAAAAGTACCTTGTACGAAAAACGACAAAATATTCCTTTCATATCTTTTACTAAAAACTCACTGAAGGGTAAAATTGGATATAAAATATTGTATAAGGATATAAATATTACATATTGAGGAAACATATATGTGGATGATAAAATACACCCCATTAAATTCCAAAGTATAAACAATCTTGGATAATAATGAGATTGTGATATTTCCCTTTCCTTGGGTCCGATTTGCTTCGTAAGTGTCCGAACCTCCTGTATAATGATTTAGATAATGTCATTTACTTATTCCAGAATCATACTCATTGTTATGATATCATATATGGTTCACTTATGACTTTATATTACCCGTTCTTTTGTAAATTCCATGTTAAATAGAGTTTTGGGTAAAATTGTTTCATTTGTCGTCCGTGTTTTGACTGGTAATTATTCATATGATTACTTAGATCATGATTACTTAATTACATAATATAAAACATGATTTATATATAATATATATTCAGAATATACATATATATAATAAATCAGTAAATGGAAAGAAATACACCGTTCATGGAGACGGTAGGCCGTACGTACGCATGAACGCTGTTTTGGTTTCCTTATTGAGTTGAATGGAATTAAGTAGATGACATAAATATATATAAACATAAATCCAGTATCATTATTATGTCATATAGTTCATGATTACTTAATATATATACTTTATTATCATTCATGAATGGTTAAAGTGGAGAATGAATCTCATCGCGTCGTGGAGACGGTAGTCCGTACGTACGCACGAGCGATGATATCATTCTCATGATCGTGGGACTGTATTGGAGTGTATGTATACTATTTCAGAATCAATATCACTTTAAAATAATAATATATAGTTATTATTTAAACCATTATACCCATCCAAGTAAGGTGGTGGTGGAAAATAGATTTCACCACGGCGTGGAGACGGTATTCCGTACGTACGCACGCGCGGTGATTTCATTTTCCATAGGATGGATAGATGGTGAAATAGGGTTGTTTCATACATATAATAACATATAAGTATATGAGTGATACTGATGTTATTAGTTCATAATGAAACAACCTAATAATAATAAGTGGAGGAAGAAATAAAGTTGAAAGAATCAGTAACAGACATTACCTCTTCTTTGTAGCGCCTCTTTGAGATCTCCTTTTAGGACACTAAAATTGGTCTTTGAAGAATACCAGAACCTATAGGATGTTTCTAAGTAAGTATAGAAGAGAATTTGGTAGGGTTTGGCCGAGATTTAAGGCTCAAAGTGGTGTGAGGAAGAGGGGGAGGAGGTGCCCTTTTATAAGGGAGGAGAGGGGCTCCTTTCGAAAACTAAAAATATTATTTTATTATAAAGTCATATTCGGTTTTAAATAGCTCAAAATTGATTTATTTCGAATATAAGGTGGGGATGGATTGAAATAATCTCATCCAATATAATTTAGACAAGTTTAGGTTACTATTTTAACCATATCATTTAGATTTAACATTAAGTTAAATAATTTTACTTTTACCGTGTCTTCTTGTGTTCTTACACTATAAGGTTAATAAACTTACTATAACAAGAAACAAGAACCCCAATTTGTTTATTATTAATATATATAACCTTATCTAAGTCATTTGGCCGAACCTTATATTTTTAGGAATAAAATAAAAATTAATAATATAATATTTGTTTTAAAAACTATTTTATGTCAATTTAACACTATTTAGTAATTTATTTTTGTGAAAATCATAACATAATGATTATTTCCAAAAAAGTTAATTAAATCAATACTAACATGTCATAATAACCTATAAAATTAGTGTAATTCATAAAAAGTCTCAAATTATATTTATTTTGGTATTTATAATATCAATTATTATAATTTTCCACTATTATGGTAATTACTGCATCATCATTGTGTCATAAATAAATTACTTTATTTAATGTATAAAAATTAAAAATAAAATATCATTATGTATTAAATTTTATTATATTTCTAATTAATATTTACAATAGAATTTATCCTATGTATAACCCTATATTAAAAATATTTTAGTAAATAAACTTTGATTTTAACTCTTTTAACTCTTCTTTGAATTAAATAATAATAAATGTCCTAATCTAATCCAAGTGGGCCTAAATGGTCATATTTTATTCCTAAGGTTGTTTTTGGTCGAATTACACTTATCCAATAGAATTAGGAAATGTGTTAGGGTAATAATAATATCATTTTTACCCTTAATTACCCTATTTACTTTTAACCGTGGAAAAAAAAGTAAAAAGTTACTATTCACCAAAAATTATTTTCATCAAATTGAACCATATTTTACTTACTGACATCAACCGTGTCTCTTGGATTTTTGGAATTCCACTCACATAAGTAGTAAAATGATGTTTTATGAAAAATTCATTTTTTTACTACCACTTAGTGGTTTCACTATTCATCAAAAATTGAAAGTTTCTAGAAAAATACCAAAAATTAGGCCTAAGATATATTTGATATTATGAACTAAAAAATGATGTCTATTTTACCAAATTAAAAACATATTAGTTACATTAACTAATTTAAAAATTAATTCTCGTCGTCAAAACAAATAGCGTGTTTTTAAGAGATAATAACTATCAAAAGATTGACACTTGGTTATAACTGGTTTAAATGTGAAATTACATCCAATGACCAACATTGTATTAAATTTTAAAAATATATTCTAAATATACTTTAAAACCACTCAAATTAATAATTTATCACTATTAATTATTTCAATTAAAAAAGTTGTTTTTAATTAAAATTTAGTAATTTTCACTATTCATCAGAATATGAAAGTTATTCGAAAAGTACCAAAATTTCACCATAAGCTAATTTTGATATTCAGAATCCAAAAATGAAGTCCATTTTGAAAAATAAAATTTACGAAATTTCAAAAAGTGGTTATTACTATTCATAATGGCTAGTTTTAATAATAGCATATCGTTGTTTAGTGAAACTCGGTATTGCGTACTACACACGCTATCGAGGAAGGTCACGATTGCGTGTAATGCAAGGAAAGTAAAGGATGCGTGTTGTGCAAACTCCTTTTGGTGTAGCGTACAACACAAGAAATTAATGAAATTAAAAAGAATATTTTTCATAAAATCTCAGGGTGTTACACATGTCCTTTAGATGTCTTGGGTTGTCCTATGATGAAATCCATAGTGATATTTTCCACTTCCATACAGTTATGGGAATTTTTTGCATCATACCCTTAGAATTTTAATGTCCATACTTAACTTTTTTATATATCAGATATCTAGATATATACTCCTCAATGTCCCTCTCCATGTTATACCACCAAAAATGAACCTTGATATCTCTCTACATTTTCTTCTTCTTGGTTGAATAGATAATGATGATCTATGTGATTCATCTAGTAGTTTGATCTTAAATTATGAAACTAAAGGGACACATATCTAATTCCTATATCTTATCACTCCATCGTGTTCAAGGTTTAAATCTTGAAGAATCCTTACCTTTTTATAAATTTACAAATCCACCTTCTATGGCCCTTTAATATTTACATGAATGGACGGTTGAACAATCATCTGTGAAAGGTTGGATTTATCCCCTCCCTTCATCATTTAAAGGTATATCCTCTAAAAATCACTAAGTATTAAATCTTTTTGAATCCTTATCTTGAACAATATCACATGATTCTTTAAACTCATAGCATCAAAACCCCTTTTCACCATCCTAGGGTGGTAATGTATTGAGCAATCATAATCTTTTATCAACTCCAACCATCTCCATTTTCTCATATTAAAATATTTTGTGCGAATTTAGACATTAAGATTTTATGATTGGAATATATATATTACACCACTCACCACAAAGATAATGAATCTATATTTTTAAATAAAAAATTACCACCTCTAGCTACAAATCATGAGTTGGATAATTTTTCACATGAACCTTCAATTGGTGTGAGGAATACACTACTACCATGTGATTATACATAAGATCACACCCCAATACCTTCTTTTATGCATCAATATATATGAAAAAACCCTTCTAAATTCTAGGGTAGTGTGAGCGTAGGTTCACTAAACAATATTCTCTTTAGGTACTTCATGTTTTCTCCACATTCATTTTATTATTGTAACTTAGCTCCCTTAAAATCCAACTAGGTTAGTGGATATGATATCCTTAAGAAATTTCTCAAAAAACATTAATAGTATATAACTAATCCAAGAAAACTATGGACCTCAGTCACCCTGTTTGGTCGGGTCCATTGTTGAATATCTTCCTCCTCTTAAGGATCGAAAGATATACCATAAATTATACTTACATGACCCAAGAATGATAATTTTTATAACCATAATTCACACTTGAAAATTTTTTCTTACAACTTATCCTTTATCAAGGTCTTGAACATATTTCACAAATTTTCTTCATTTATGATCTTCATTTCCCTTGGAATATAAGAAAATACCATCTATAATGATTACCAAAAACTGATCAAGGTAATTTCTAAATACACAATTAATTAGATATAAGATTATATTTGGGGAATTGGTAAGTAAAAATAGAATCACTAAAAATTTATAGTGTCCTATAATATCCTAAACTAGCTCACTGTGGACAGTAATTGGACCTGTAGCAATACATGGCCTTAGGCACTCCTCCTTATATGCGAGTGACTTTTGAGTAGTAGTGGGGGTCATGATTAGTATAGTGAGGAGACTATAACCCCAATATCAGAGTATAATTAGTAGAAAAAATAAAAATATTTCATGCACATATAACACATTAGAGTATTCTAGGTAGTAGAAGCATAAAAATGTTATAATTTAAGGGGTGTTGTCATATAATATTACAATACCGATCAACCATTGGGTCAATCACATATATGAAATAAACAATGGAAATAAACTTAAAATGGGGCCATACTCCCAATAACTAGTGTCACTTTACCACACTCTCCAAACTCTAACATGTCCTTGAAGATCAGATCCCATGCCTCAACGCAACCTAATCCTAAAAATAGAGAGAGATACTCACGTACCCAAGTGCAATTTCTACTCGAGCAGGGTGTGAGTACATAACTTGGTATGGAAGCACAAACATGGTCTCATATATAAACGATAAGGCATTGATTTGAACATGTGAAACTCTTAGCTAAAGTAAATAAACAAACTATTGAAAATAATAAATAAATAACCAATCCCTGTGGATTCTTAATCTGAATTGTGACACATGAGGAGGAAAATACTTGCTTCGTCTAGTTCTATAATGTCTCTAAGCACATTATAGTGACTGTGGTGACCAGTATAAAAACCCATGGGTCTAATCTACTCTGGTAAATAGTGATAATGACTGGGGGATAAACTCACCACATAATACATAACCTTCCATGCCTCAATGTATAAAAGGCCCCTGATAGTTAGTAGTCCATGACCCCCCACTATGAGACCATCACCGAGATAACACATGAAAGGAATTGTCCGATACCCAATATATAGAAGGATAATCCATAAATTGGTAGATAGAGGGCCACTAATAGATAATAATCTATGAGACCCCACTATAAACCCCCCACCAAGATAACGCATGAATTTAACCACTACTGAGTGCCACAATATTTACCCATCTCCAAAATCTGTGGTAGCCCCACCAGTATCATAATCTTGACCCTTGGACCATGTACAAGGTATCCCAAATAAATATTATAATAACGAACCATTGGAGTGAGTCCAAGAGGTCCCAACCAAAAAAATCACTAAAACCCTATCTCGATCAAAAACTAGAGTTGAGTTCTATGGTGAATCCTATAGTAATCTCTATCAGTCAAAACACACACCCTCCTTAGGCCATTTGATCTTCAAGGAACCTCCTGCAGGTCCCCTAGGTCACATCATAATGCAGTCACCCAATATTGGCCCTTGGTCTCAATATGGTCCTTTGGAACATCACTTGAAGCTTATAGGATGTCATTCTCCTCATTGATATAATAAAACATCATATTTACTAATTTAACTCAAGGGTATACCTCATAGGATATGTTCTAGGGAGACATATCAGGTATCATCTTAATATCTAGGGTTACTCTATGAATATCTAGTAACCCAGAGTTTACCATCATAGTCAAGGTCTGAACACCTAAGAAAGTCACATCTAATAGGGGAGGACCACTCTCCCGAACAAATTCACCATGCCTAATATCCTCAACTTTTTACAAGGGATATTCCATGAATGTGCGGGGCCAAATGAAATCAATACACCACCTACTTCTTTAAGGAAGGTCCAAGGGAACCTATAGGGATATCCACCGAGACCCATTAGGTCCTAACTCCTCCATGTAAACTCACCTCTTCTATGGGGTGTAAAAGGATCGTAATACATGGTCATTATATTGGCCCTATTTTATATTATTTAAGAACTCCCATCAATGGGGTCCACATATCATGGGAATTCCTGATCCTCCCACAGCCTGACCATCTACAGTTGATGCAATCAAGGAAGTGCACAAGGTATTATGTGACCTTGGATATATTTTCTTGTCATATTTAAGGAATTTCATTTTAAAATAAAAAATATTATTTTAAATTAAACATTTCAATAATTTAATTGAGTTTTTCTTAAAGGTTAAATCCTCAATGTTAATACCACACATCCATGCATCATAAATAATCATGAATAAAACCATAGAGAGAGTGTCAAGTACTAAAGTACTCTTTAGGGAACCAAAACCATGAATTTCATGACTCAACACCTCCAATTTGGTTCTTCAAGGTCTGACCAAGTAAAAATAAACTAGTATAATATCATTCGACCACTACCAACCCACATGAGGACCTAACTCACACTGAACTATCATGATAATTAATTATAGTATTAATTATTAAATAATAAATTGATTCAGTAATTTTAATATTATTCAAAAACTAATCAGGAAACCTTTTTGGGCTAAAACTGTGACCACCAACGCACTATAGGTCTACAGTAGACCCCCATATCATCCCGTGTAGAAGGTCTAAAAATAGTGTTGATTCTATAATTAATTTTAATTTAATTTAAACTAGAAACCTATTGATTTCCCAAATGGTGATATAACTTCATCAAATCATTAGGAAATTACATGCAGTTTGCATTATGGGATTTTATAAATTTAGCTTGCATGAAATCCCCATTATATTAGGATTATTTCACCATGATCTAATGGAATCATCTTTGAACCCTAGCTTTAATGAATCCAAAATTAGGAAATAACGAATAGAATAAAAGAAGCTAGTGAAGGAAGAGACTCACAATAAATCTTCATAAAAAACCTTTAAATCACTTTAAATCGATGGGGGTTAAAGGACATGGAGTTTGTTTCAGAGGGATGGTCAGAAAAAATGAGAGGGAAGGTTGGGGATTCTCTCATTAATAGTTTGAGGGGGTAAATGGTTCTCTTTCCCATTAAATCTAATAAGCTATCCTTCTCTTAGATAGTGGTTGGAGGTTGCACCCAACCCTATCCCATCCACCCCTACATCATATTGGTACTCTGAAACCCATATATTAGACTCTAAGATCCATTAAATGCAAAAATACACCCATTCATTGGGTTCTTTCCATCTAAATTGGATACTAAATCTCAAATATGATTGCAACCATTTAACAAAATCAAACAAAATTTTAAATAATTTAGAATTTGCATTCTTGTATGGACCTAGGATATCATAACCTCCATATTATAAAATTTATCATCCTAAATAAGACTCAATGGTCACATATATATATATATAAATACCGACCTGCTTTTATTATTAATTTATACTCAAAACTTTGTGTTCTCTCCTGAAAATCTTAATGCATCCTCAAGGTGAAATGATAAATTAATGTGTTGTATTTTCAATCACAATCCACCAAATCAATTAAACTTTTAGATAGTTCCCATGAATACCCATTTAACCTAAGACATTATAGTTCCATCATCGAAATACTCATTTAGACTATGTCACTTTCTACTATATGGGTCAACTCAAAAGGTCCAATTAATAATATTAGTGCCTCCCATAATAAATATTTCCTGCCAAAACAAAGATCTAAAATTCTAATGAAACTCTTAGTGAGGTTTCTATCATACCACACCTAAACATATATGAAAACCCTCATCAACTATGGTTCTACTCCTCATTCTATAAATACAATACAAATAGTCGTGTGCCATCCCCCCATGAAACAATATAGGATACATCGACTTCTCCTTGAGAAATCCTAGTTAATCCTTAAAACACCACTATTGTACCCAATAAATAATTCATTATGTGGATTATAACCCACCACAATTAATTTCCCAACAAAATTCATGTCAAACATCCTCTAACCGACCAGTCTCAAAGGTTCCCTGTTTAGTCATCGATGCGTTTCCAAAACAATTGATCACAATGTATTTAATTTCAAAGGAATACTATGATCATCTAAAAATTATCCCTAATGACTAACTCCACAATTTATTGAAAATCCACATTTGAGTCCTAAATAGACTAGAACTCACCATTGTTCTATAATATAAGCACCAATACATTTTGGATCTGAATCACTCTCAAATAACCTCAATTCATCCATAGCCTGAATCTGATGCTTAGAATCCATACAATATTATACCTGTGGTTATATCTATCATACTCTAAGTAATCTAGATAAACCCTTATCCATTTACTCACTCAATACTAAAAGCCAACATGATCATTTAACGAATCACATTAGCCACCCATGATCCCTCTCTTATGAGGGTCGTATCACCATGATTGATATCTTACTCCCAAAATTAGGATTGTCCCTATTTTGAATCACTAGTTCAAATTAAAAATCATTATAGACCACTCCCCATGACTCAAAAAAAAAATGACTATACATGGACACATTTCTCATACTGATTACCACTCATGAAACATAAAATAAATCACATGTTCTTGGATCATGGTATTTAATTCTAAAACATCTACTAAAATTCCACTAATAATGAGGTTCATTTCTCACCAATGACCTATGGTTTTCTCCTCACCACCTAGATCACTGTATATCACTCCTTGAGCATAAATTCAAAAAACTCCATCATAAACATGTTGCTCACCCTCGATCCATTCTCTTCTTTGGCACCATCATCATCAAAGAAGCACACATTCATCCAGATTGAATTATTTTGTTACTAATACCAGAAGAATCCCATCAAGTAAAATGATAGTTGACCCTCTAATGGATTACACTAATTCGTAAATCCATTGTTGTCACATAGAACAAGTGCATCACATTGATTTCATTAAAATTATATTTTTGTATCCTCTCCTGCAACCATTAAAGAAACATGACCAATAACTACATGAGTCACACATAATAAAATTATAGCTGACCATGCTCCATGGAATTTCAAACTCTTTAATCTCAAGGAATCCCCAATGATTCCTCTATAAATTCAATATATAACATATTTTTCTAATCTCACAACCTAAAACCTTTGACAATACTCCAACTATATGTCAGCTCTGACCAGCTAAGATAAATCTAAGAAATCCTATTCAAAATTAGGCACTTTTCTTATTCAATGATATGTCACATGAAATCTATTCAATGAGTTAATTTCATAACAATGGGAATCTATACATACTCACACTAAGTAAAAAAAATATGTGGTTGATCGGGTTAGGTATCTGACTAGTTCTTCCATTCAATACTAGCTTTAATACCTAGGACTTAGCTCTCAATAAATCTGTATCAATTTTTTTAGATCACTCTTCAATTGTATAATACACCTATTATTCTTACAAAAAATTCACTAATAAGTCTGGGATAACCCCTCCTATGGTCTACCCTCACTCAAAAAAAATCATCAACTCTCTATAACCTAATTTTTAAGTCAAAAATCACTAGACAATGAATCACTAAACACAGAGTCAAATCTATGTTTCAATACCGTCTCTCCACTAGACCCAATGTTAGATATTGCATGAAGGTCATAAGTCACTATATATCATACATAATCTCATCTTAAATAATAACATGGAATCATATGAGCCAAATCACTTCCCACTACTAGAGAAACCACCCCCTCTACGAATCTGTACTAAAAGACTACTACCTAAAGGATAAGACCATATATAAAGGCATAATGATATAAAGGTATCCCCATAGGGTAACCGAAATCAATCCAATATTGGTCTCAAGTTTTTTTAGGTATAATATAATTCAAATATATATGGGAAACCACCATATAAGTTGTTACTAACGCTATAAATAACTAATCCTATATAATAGTTTCCCACCAGGTTTTTAATACCAAGTCATCAAATTCATGTGTCGACCTATATGGATCATCATAGAGGCATCAAGTTACTCTCTTGACCTACTTGGGTCTCTAAACCATTTTTCACATGGTAGTGAATCATCATCCTCATAATCATGCTCCTTGTAATAGATCCACATAACCTACCATTAGAAATAAATATATGTATATCAGTCCATATGAGTTCAATTCCTCCAAAACATTATACTATAAAAAAATAGTGTGAGTTATTATGACACTTTAAATAGTATAACCTTACCATATATGATAATAATCACACTCATAGGGATATAAATTTCAAGTGAATCCAACATTCATGATCAAGGTATATGAGCCACCTCTTTCCTCTGCAGGGAAAAAAATCAAAAATAAATCATAACCCTCAAATTCCATGTGCATCACATAATGTAAAATCAAATAATAATAACATTATATACCCAGAATATCAATCCTATCCTTGGTAACCTTAATTCCCAATCCAAAATGGTGTAAATGATGCACTAGTTTGTGGTACATCATAAGCCCCGACACAATCCTATGTATCTGATCTAACATATTCCAAGTGGTAAGACAAATAAAATAAAACCATTGATACCAATTTGTAATTTTACAAAATATATAATTATGGATATTAACTGGAACAGTGTCTCTACATGTCCTCAAGTATGTATCCTCATATTCCATAGGCAGTCGACTTATAGTGGGGGTCTAAGGTGGAATATTAAGGAAACTATAACCCATTTCTAAAAGTATCTGTAATAGTGGAAATAAAAAAATATCATGAACATAAAACACTAATATGTATAGTTAAATATGGAAACATGTGATAATGTAATTGTATGCACACATATAATAATACATGATATATTTCTCATAGGACTTATCAAATTTACAGAATAAAGAAAATAAATAAAACAAAAATGAGTCCCCACTAGCCACACCAGGGCCTAACTCGCCACAATCACCAAAACCTTAGCTATAATTCTTGGCGATGAGATTTAACTTCTAGACCCAACCTATACCTAAAAAAAGTGAGATCCCCTTGGTACCCAAGTTCAATGGCCACCCAAGAGTGATTTTCATACATAACTCAATAGGTAACCTCCAACATGGTCCTATAAATTACCGAAAATGTATTGATATTTTCATGTGAAATGATTAGCTAAAATCAATAAATAAACTATAGAAAATAATAAATAAATAAATAAACCTTCTTTATTCTTAGGCTTTAACAAGGCATTTGGGGTTGACAATACCTACTATATCTAGTTCTGGCATATCACTAAGCACATCCCAGTGATTGTGCTGACCAGTATAAAAGCAAGGGGGTATGATCCACCTTGGTATACAATGATGAAAACATGGGGGGATAAACTTACCAAGATATACATGACTATCCATGCCTCACCAAATATCAGGCCCTAAACAATTAGAATACTATTATCCCCCTCCATGATAACCCCACCTAGATAACATGTGATGAGAACTATCCTATATCTAAAATATAGTAGGACCAAAATGCCTTATAAGATAATATGGTTCTATTAAATAGATTTATATAAGACCTAACCATAAGAATCCAATAAGGATACCACATAACACTCTCTACTGCCTAATATAATTATAATGTTCAAGCTCTAAATCCATTGAATCTCCGTTAACATCATCATCTGGAGCCTTGGAGATTATCCATTTCATCCCAAATATATATATCATTATACCATACTAGTATATTATATCAAAGAGTTCCCAAACAATAACATAACTACATCTATATGAAGACCATAAACTAGATTTTGGTTCAAAGGTGACACCCATATTCATCTCTAATAGTCAAAATATGCACCCAACTAGGGTTGGTCAGTAATTGGGGCGCATTTTGTGGGTCCCATAGGTTACATTGTAATTTAGGAACCCTACATGAGGTCCTCTTTATTAGTCTTGTCACTTAAGTTATCACCCAAAACTTGAAGGGAATAATGCTTCTCAATAGTATCTTAAAACATGATATTGACTAATTGGACTTTAGGTTGTGCCTCACAGGCTATAGTCTAAGTAATAACACTCATAGATCATATAAATTTCTAGGGTCACTCTTGGTTATTACTCTAACCCAACAAATAACATCCTGCTCAAGGTTTAACCGTCTAGGAAAGTCACATTTAAGAGAGGAGAAGCGCTTTCTCCCAACTCAATTCACCAATCCTAACAACCCTGAGGGTTTACAAGGTATTTTCACAACCTATTGGGGCCAACTAAAAACAATACACCACCTTCTTCCATGAGGAATGTCTAAGGGCAGGTATAGTAATGTCCACCACAGCCCACTAGGGCCAGACTCCTTTGAGTCATCTCACCTCTGGAAATTATTGTCAAAGGATCCTAAGTGAGGTCCAATAAATTATACATATTTCAATTTAGTGAGGAAAATCCCTTAATTTATTCCATATGTTAAGGGAAAACCAACACAACTCATTTCCTCAATCATCAATGGTTGAGGCGGTAAAGGCATAAAAAATGCCAATATGGCCTTGGATCTTTATTCCATTCATTTTTAAGGCTTTTACTTTAAAATTAAATGATTTGATAATTTAATTAATTTTAATTATTAAATTTCAATGACCCCTTTTGATACCACACATCTATTCATCATAAATAAAAATGTATAAAATCATAGGCTGAGTAGAAAGGAACACCTACAAATTTAAGGATCCAAAGAAATGAATTTCATACCCTATTATATATGTCTATGATAAAAAAAGATTTATCAATTATATCCAAGATCACTCTAGATCATCTGGCTACTAATAACCCACATAAGTCCCTAACTCATGCCAAACAATCATAAAAACTAATTATAGAATTTATACTTAATTAATAAATTAAATTTTAACTAGGAAAATTTTCCTAAAACTCACAAATAATACTAATCATGTTTCAAACACTAATTCCAACCCATGAGAGTTCCACAACAGACCCCAAAGTCATCCTCGAAAAAATACTTACCAGAAACCACTGATTCAAAAATTAATTTAAATTTAATTTTAATCGTAAAATTATAAAAATTTAAAATAGTGAAAAACATTCATGAAATCATTCAGAGATCGCATGTAGATAGTGTTAAATGATGTTATTAAATTGGTCTGTATGTAATCCCTTTCATATCTTCATGATTGCAACATGATATGGTTGAATCAGTAATAAACCCTAACCCAAGTGAAACCAAAATTAGAAAATAATTAGGATTAGAATCAATGAATCTTTCAAAGGAATTGGCTCACCACCAATCTCTGTAAAAGTATAATAAAATACACCAAATTAATTGGATTTTGATAGGAATATAGGGGGTGTGGGAGGCCTGGTCATTCTCCAAAATGATAGTGAAGGAAAGGGAAACCCCTTGAGTGTTTTAGGGGTGAAATTATCATTTTTTATTTAAATTCCTACGGAAAGCTAGTGGAACCAGTAGGATAGCCAATGTCTACAGGTTTTATCCACCTATTGTGAATCCATCTTGGCCTTCTCTCTACGCTCCCCAAACACCTAACCTATACTCCGAGATCTATTCCATACCCAAATATAGTATTCATCAGGTTACGACCCTTAGAATTAGAGTATGAATCTCAATTTTGAGTTTGAATTTCTAATAGATAGGAAAAATATCCCAATTGATTCAGAATTTTCATTCCTATATAGACGTTGGATATCACATGTTCATATCTAATATGAAAGGATATCATGGTTATATCCCCCCATTTGACCCTTAAATAATGTTATTCAGATCAAAGGTATATATTTGAGAAGTATTGATCTCCATTTAGATAATAAACCAATTCATTAATGCAGGGTAGAGGATACTTGTTCTTGATTGTGTTCTTATTGAGAAAAGAATAATCAATAAAAAGATGAATTGAACTATATTTATTCTTAAAAAAAAGTATAGGTTCACCCCATGGTGATTCATTAGGAAATATGAATCTTTTACCTATATTCTCTTTGAGTTTCTTATTTAATTTATATAACTCAATCGAGTCTATTATATATGGAATATTTTAAATAAGTTGTAGCACCATATATGATTTATATTGAAAACTCAACTTCATGATTAAATGGAAGACTAGATAACTATTCAGAAAATAAATTGACATATTTCTAAATACTTGTAATATCTTCAATTTTTCGTTTCTCCCTAACCATTTGTGATAAGTACCCCTCACGAAGGGGTAGTAAGACACGTATAATATAAGTAATTTCCATTGGAATTTTATGTTCATACTCACATAGGAAGATGATAATAGTTTGATTCATAATAGAAATGTAACATCCCTTCCTAAAAAATTGATATGGGATCTATATAGTGATAGACAATCCATGAAAAAAAATCACATAAAAATCAACTAGAGGGAGAATAATAAGATTTTCCAGAATCAAATTCCCACAAACTTTTAACAAAGAGGAGTTATAGAAATGAGATGAAATCATCATAACATTTATATTTTTCACCAATAATTTAATATATAATAATTGATATGCTGATGTGATACTTTTATTAAATTATATAGATATAAAAGAGTTGGCAGAACCTAAATAAAATGATAAATTTATCGCACAAGAGTAGATAATAAGTGTAGCTTTTACTTATCCATTCTTGTGACACAATATAATAGATTTGATAGTACATGAATTCATATTTTTATTTTTTTAGGATTTTATTGATGTCAATTGTTGTGATTAAAACTTAGATTCATTTATTAGTTGGAATATTTCCATACTCATTGCAATTATAGCATTGGATTTTTGGTGGTGTATTCGATTGAGATTTATATCTATTCATTTCTTGGAAATACCACTTCACATCACTTTAACATTCATTTTATATATGAAATTATTTTCCACACATAAACAATTTACCAACCCCCATAAGGAAATTTACTTCACGACTATTTCTATATTGTTTGTATAAATGAAATTAATTTTCATTCCACTATGGGTTTTATTATTATAATCTCCAAAAAATATATTTTTCTATTCTTTTCCCAAAATCAATTAGAGAAATTAGAGTCTTCACTCTCCATTTCTATCTTGACTCCACATCATATGATTTATTTATATCTATCTAAATACCCTATATCCAATGGATTTTGGAAACTTGATTTTAATCTGCTAAAGGATTGATAAATTTTTATTTCAGAGTCAATGGTAAAACAAAAAAGCTTACTTTGGAAGTATGGTGAAATTTTCCTCTCAGGTACCAATGTATTCATCATTCTCCTACTTCAATTCTAGGAATTACCTTTTAAATTTAGTGAAAAGAGTCCAAAAAAATACTTATTAAAATACCATTTTAAAATCTTCCATTTTTTTGAGTCAATTTATAACTCTTTAAACACATTATTGATAATATTACACTATTGATGAAATTCACCTTACAAATGATACACAACCAAAAAGAAACACCTCAGAGTCAAATAAATCAAGAATTTAAAATATATTTCCGATATAATTTTTCTATAATTCAATAAAAAGTGAATAAAAGGACCTTCTAAATGAAGGAATGTGTTTCCAGATAAAATTATCAACGGTGATTTGTTTCTTTATTTATTGGTTTGTATGTTTAGTATAATTCAGGTTACCCTTTATATTTTTAGAGTGTTGGTTAGCATATCTAGAATTTTTTTTTCTCAAACTCCCATTCCATTCATTTTCCCATTATGATATTCATTTCATTGTCCACCACATTAATTGTTATCATTATTTCTCCTAGATCCATCTATTGAATAAAACCAAAAAACTTAGTGTGAGTAGAAATCATCAATAATTAGAGTTAGAAATCATATCATAATAAAAATAATTAAAAATTTTCCCTAAATTTTGACACCTTATTATCAAATTAGAAAACTTTTGAGTAATCATTTATTAATTTAGTTTATCATAGGTTGTCATAGGTTTTTATTCTCTAATTCTTTATAACATAATCTCTAAAAATAACTAAATCATGCTTTGATACAAACTTAGTTGACCTAAGAAAATAATGCATACATAATCCATATTTTTAGATGAATAGTCAATATATCTTCTAATAATACATGTTTTACAACCATCAATGATCTGTGTCTTGGGAGAATAAATTAATTTACAAAACATTTTTATGAATAATATTAAACATATCCCATCAATTTCTTATCACACAATATTCTTCTTAGATATATCCTACATAATACCCTTCTTTTTATCATGGGAAATAATCTTTAATGGTAATCATAGGAGGCATATATCAATGATCATAAGTGATCATAATATAGGAATAAGGTTATTAGAACATGATCATAACTTATGAAAACATACTCTATAAGTCATATACCATAAATCATGATTCATGGAAAAAGGATTTTTCCTAAAAAAAGCCATGATTCATAAGAGAAAAGAATCTTCAATAATCAATTGTGATCCATGAGAGAAAATCATTATCATCATACATATATTATTGTAATACGTGTAGGTATAAAGAATAATTTTCTTAGTTAATGCTAACTACCAAGACTATTAGCGCATAGTGGAAATGCCCGATAATGGATTAGGTTCACTCACCATTCCCATAAAAAATGTAGATATATTCCCATAGTGGATTGTGATCACACCCCATTCAATTTATTATTATCTCATGTGATATATAGTATTACACAATGCATTAGAAAACTATATAATTTTGGTCTAAACCATTACATAATGAAAACCATACATATGTGTACCATAAAATAAAGAAACATTCAACATTTCATTATACCCTAATTAAACCTTGTGAAAAATATATGTTTCATAAAAAAAATCCTTAGAAAATCATCATCACAATATATCAATAAAAATAAAGTTGATGGTATCATTAGGGAATATCCATAATTAATTATAATATTCCATAAAGTATTTTTACATATATGAAAAATAATTTTATAAAAGTGATAAAAATATGCTTTACAAGACAATATAAAACTTCATTTTCTTTTTGTAACTTTTTTTGAGCGGATCCTTTTCCTTTTCATTCTGATCTTGGTTTTGATAATTAATTCAACCTAATATATTTTTTAACTAATAAGTATGTTTTACTGATTTTAAATTTACTATGTCTCTATGGTTAATTTATATATGAAGCTATAGGGATCAAATTATTATAAATTTTATTACATAGGGAATAAAATAATATTATATTCATTTTATCTATTAATTTTTAATGATCAATTAGTTGTTTATATGGGGGGAAATTATCTGAATCTGTTTTAGGTGTTCAATAACATTTAATTTTTTTTTTCAGTTTATGGTCACTTGTGTATTTAGATGATGTCTCAAGCTAAAGTTCTCAAATTTTCTTGAAATATTTCATGTTGGATAGACAATAAATTTATCAAAATTTAATTAAACTAAGAGTAAGTCTGAAAATTATCTCTTGGGTTCTCTAAAACATCACCAAATTTTCTACATCATTTCAATGATTATGTAGCCTATATTTTTTTATGGATATAATTTTTCAATGATTACATGAGTGAAAAATATCTAAATCATGTGAAACATGGGGATATAGATAACCAAGAATATTTTGATTCTCAATAAATTATATGATGTTTTGAATGTTTTTTACCTTGTTTTAGATTTTTAGTTTCTATTTTTTTTCCATTTCTCAGTAATATTAGGATATATGGAATTTATATTTAAGTCATTAATAATCCATTTAATGTTATCAAAATTATCTCAATATAATCATTCTATGGTGTAGGTAGAATCTATTGTTAAATGCCTCTAAAAATCATAGAATTTTTTTATTATGGGTAGTATATATTTTCAAAACAGTTTCATCCCTATATTGATCTCTATTTTAGATTTAATCCCTATATTGGTATTGGATGTCCCTTAATTTTAAGTTGAAATTAAGGTTCATGATCATAACATTTATTATGTTGATCCCTTTGTTTCTTATGTTGATCTTTACGTATCTTTCCAAGATGAGCATCAATTTGATGCTTCCAAAGTGGATCTCAACTTGATATATGTTTCTGAAAATAACCATGATTAAAATTAAAAAGTAAACATGGTTTTCTATTAATATAACTCATAAAATATCTTTCTAAGAAAATGATATCATAAAAAGATGATGAGAACATAGATATGATTGAATACTAGTTTTCATGATGAACCAAGAATATTAACTATAGTGTTTCAAACTAGAAAATACCATTATTGTACACTATTTTAAACTCAAAATAAAATATAGGTGTCTTCTATGCATGGAATAAATCTTGAATGGTGAAAATAGGAGGTGTTGGGATCTGCTGAATCTCATATGATAATACATTGTGAATAATCTATTTGGATCACAACCTTTATGTGGAGCTCACTAGGATTCTTGAAGTGATCTATAGAAAACCATATGCATACAAGAATTGAACATATTGATCAATAGTAATCTGTTGGAACTCAAATATTAGTTGTCACAGTTGAACCAACATACACATATATCTTAATAGATTCCCTCAAACAAAATGTCAAATTAGAGTTCCTCGCAACTATATGTAGAAAAGTATCATCTTCATTACACCATGGATGTGTCATGAATATGTTATTAAAGAAGATTATGACATATATTTTAATTGGGAAATCATTCATAGGAATTAATCCACACCTCTTCACTACATCAAAATAGAGTCACAAACATTTATTCAGTTTGAATCATGCATTCACTATAGTGACATTTACTAGAGGCTTTTTCATTTCTTTACAAATGTGAGTTGGAGGTATTGCAATTATTTCTATGTAGTATAAGGGATGGTCTCTTTACAACTCTACATAATGGATAAATAGAAGTGATTTTTTTTCCACAAAATACCTTTCTTGCAAACACAATAACTGGAGATTACATGTAGTGTGTATTATGAAGAATGTGACATGATTATAGATTATTGGAAAACATGTTAATATTTAATATTAATATGTTTTCATAGATGTAGAAATTTAGAGACCTCTGAAGCTATTTCGATCAATATTTTACAAATAAAGGAACATTTATTTATTGTAAATTATCAAGTAATGGTAGGTTATGTTTTGAATATTTTGGGTATTTCAGAAGAAAATTCATCATTTTATTTTTGATATTTTTAACTACTATATTTTTATCTTGATAATTGTTTTTTTCTTAACTAGATAATTTATTATACATTCTAAGGATTTTGATCGATGTTATTGTGATGATTTCAGGATAGAATTTAATGAGAAAAATGATCAAATTATTTTAATGTAATTTCCTATAGAATTTAGTGGACACCAAGTTATCTAAATTCAGTAATTTGAATTTTCTTATGGATATTGTTGCAATATTTTAGGAATTATTTCTATGAATTTAAAGGATGATTTAGATGGGTATTTCAAACTATTTCCTAGGATCATTCAATTATGATGCTATAATTTTTGAATAAATTAAATTCACTTCACAAAGTTTATTTAGAATATTATTTTCAAAAAAAATAATAATGAAAATGTGTTGTGATATTCTTGGATATATTTACATATACTAATGACTAAATTTATTTTGAAATAATGGAGGATAATGAGACACTTCAAATACTGGATATTTTTATTCTATATAAATATTCCTCGTGGAGGTAAAAAAGAAAGTTCATCAAAACTCTTACTCTATTAAAAATAAAAAGTACTTCATTCTTTATTACTATTTTACATTTGAAGAAGTAGGAAAATTATTGTTTTTATATCATAGTTCTCTCAAGCGTAATGGTGAATAAGGCTGGCATGAATCTATTTATTTTACTATTATTTCTTAAAGGATAAGAGGATTGTTTAAAATTGATGAATTTATTGTTGTATTGTTTTTATGATCATCTATTTATACTAAAGTATCAATTTCTTATAATTAGTAATGGTAGAGTGTCACCTTATCATACTAATCTATGTTAATTGAGGTTACCTATAAAATAACTTTACTTTTTGAAAGTATTTTACTTCCTACACTCACTTATCAAGGAATCCAAACGAAAGGACTAACTTAGTTAAAATCACCAAGCTCACAGATATAGAATTGTTAATGTAGAATAGGGGATCTCTATGACCAAAGAAACTATACATCACCATTTAATTTTATTTTATTTATTAATTATATATTCCTTAATCCTTTTTAAAAGATAAGTGCATGATCGATTTAATTCAAGAGGCTCTATTTTAATTTTTTAGGATCTTTAAAAAGATACAATTCACCCCGCCTGTTTAATATCATCACTATCATTTTAAACCAACATGTGGTATCAATGGTCAGGATCTTATAGAGAACTATAAAGATATATTTTCTCTCTAATTGGCTAGAGTTAATGATCTATATAATGTCTAATTTCAATGGTATATCTCTGATAAGGTATGTCAATGATTCATGATCATTATTTGAAGGCGGATAATTATAGTTTCTAGAAATATAATATCATTATTTGATTAAATAATATTAGAATAATTGTTAATTAAAAAGTTTTCAATCCTTATGAAATTATAGAAAGATATTCAGATAAGTTGAATGATGCTCAAGATACTGATTTTGATCATAATTCAAGGGTTGTAAATGTAATTATTTTTGGATTAGTAAATAATTAATTTATTCAAGTTTATTAGTGTTATATAGCTTAAAAAACGTGTTAACCATTATTTTTTCCTATGAAGAAACCTATAATTCAAAAAAACTAAGGTACAATACTACTAAACTTAAATTTGAATCATTCAGGATGCATGTAGAATAAAATATCATTCACATAAATGGGATACTAACATAAGTTGTCAATGACATTGCATCCTTAGGAGCTCAAATTCGAAAAATATATCATGTGTTAAAGGTACTTAGATTATTACCTTCTAATTGGAATGGAATATCTGGAACTATTTATCAATCTAAATCAGTTAATGACTTAGAGATGAATGAATTCATTGACCTACTCTAAAATTAGTTCATTATTTTAAAGGAAATATCCACATGGGTGGAACTATTAAAATCCAGGATGTATTTAATTTTTATATTAATTTCAAATACACTAATTATTTTATATAGGGGGAAATGGATTTTAATTTTTTTTATTCCTCTATAATTTTTTATTACTTTTTTTGAACTGATAATTTTTTTCACCCTATTATTTTATATGATTCTTTAAATTATTTTATTAATTTATAACCATCATGTATTACCAATAAAATATTATGTTGGCATGTGTTAATCTATTAAAATTTAATTTTATTATAAGAATGTTTTTTTAATTTCTTACTATTTAAATTACTTGAATGTACTGAAATAATCTATTTATATGTGACAACCTACTATATTATTAAATAAAAACTCTGTGGTTAGGCATGGAATTTGAAAAAGTATTTATATTGAAATTCACTAAAAAAAATTATTCAAAGACCTCAAATACATAATATTTATACATTTTCTAAGGGGAAAGTATTTTATATTTTTATCATGTGTTCAAATATTTTATTTTTATAGCCTGAATTAAATTATTCTATAAATTTTTTAATTCCTTGAAAAATATTTTTTATTTATTGAATAATATTTTACATGATTTTGTGGCTCCTTGAGTATAACTTTTTATCCTTTTATAGGAATCATGAATTAAGTGGTAATTTATTTCACTGTATGTATTGAGAATTTATTTTTCATGACTTAATCATTAAATCAAAAATTTTATCCTTAGAAAAGGGGGAGAGAGAGTTTGGGTGTTGAAATTATGAAAAAGGTGGAGATTTTTATTGAATCTGTTTACATTCTATTCTCATCTTGGTTTTGATAATTACTTCTACCCAACCCATTTTGTTTTTACCAATAATATTGTTTTAATGATTATATATTTACTATGTCACTATGTTTAATTTATATCTGAAGCTATAGAAATCAGATTCTTATGTCATTTATTCCATCAGAATGATAAGAATATTATATTCATTTTATCTGTTAATATCAAATGAAAAATCAGTTTTATAGATGGAGGAATAATTATGAAAATATTTAATAAGTGTTCATTAATATTTTAGTTTTTGCAGTTTAAGGTCACCTCTACATTTTGATGATATATTAAGCTACAATTCTTATATTTATGATCAAATTTTCACATTGGATATCGAAGAGAAATTTATAAATTGCATTAATCTTTGAAAAAGTCAAAAACAATCTATTGGGTGATCTAAAAAATCACCAAATTTGCTACAACATTTTTGGGGTTCTATATTCTACAATTTTTTATGGCTACAATTTTTAAATGATTATATAAAATAAACATATTCTAATCATTTAAAATGTGTTGTCGGGGATATTGAAGATATTTATATTGATTTATTTTATTTTCATGAATGGATAATGTGGTTTTTTATGCTCAACAAATTACCCGGAGTTTTGTGAATTTTATGCCAAGATATAGTTTTTCAGATTTAAATTTTCTTCAATTTTTCTATGATATTGGGATATATGGATGTTGGATTAGGGTTATTATTGATATATTAAGATTTTATCAAAATTATATAAATATAATTCTTCTATGTTTAATGTTGAATAATTTTCTAATATCTTCTAAAAATAAGTGATATTTGTAATTGTGGGTTGTACAGGTTTTCAGAAGGTTTCATCCATATATTGATCTCCATGTTAGGTTTCATACATACATTTTAATTTGATGAAGTGTACATTTAATTTAAGATGAAGCTTCATTCACCTAATTTTGTGTGTTATGATCCCTAAATTTCACGTGTTCATCTCTATGTTGTCATCAAAGATGAACCTCACGTTGCTACTACCAGAGTGGAGCACAACCTACTGTATGTTGCTCAAAATTACCATGGTTATAATTCTAACTAAAACATGGGTTTTCATTGTTGTAACACATAGAATTTCATTTCATGTGTATGTGATCAGAATAATATGTTAGTCATATGGATATGGTTGATAACTGGTTTTCACAATGAACCAAAAATACGTGCTTCAATATTTTGAACTGGAAAACACAATTCTTGTACACTACTTCAAACTAGAAAATAAAATTTGGGTTTCCACTATGCATGTATGATGTATTTAATGATGAATAGAGGAACTTCCATGATCAGTTGAAGCTTGTATACATGTATGTTGTAAAGAATTTGTTTATATCAATATGTTTATATAGATCTTACAATGATACTTGAATAGAGATGGAGAAAACATACATCATAAATTAACTATACATCTTCATCAAAACATGAATGGTGGCACTCACACAAGTATAAATACATGGTTTAACATCAAAGTAATAACGTCGGTTTTTTATAAACTAAAACCAATGGTATGTGTGAGAAATTTTTGGCATCAGTTTTTAGTAATAATGATGCCAAAAATTATTATTAATGGTTTTTGGAATCAGTTTTACTAAAAACTAACACCAAAAATCAGAATATGATGATTTTTTTGCATCAGTTTATGTGAAAAACAATGCCTAAATTAAAAAAATATCTTCGGCTTCATTTTTGGAGAAAACTGACATCATATGTATAACTCTTAGCATCAGTTTTCCAAAAAGACAAAGCCAAAAATAAAAAAAAAATTATATTATGGGCATCAGTTTTGATAAAAACCCATGCCGATTTTTTTTTTAATTTTTGGCATGGGTTTTGGTAAAAATTGACTCCAAAAGTTGTTTAAAAAATGTTGCGATTGAGAAACCCTCATGTTCTTGGATCATTGAAATCAAAACATACGGTGGATCCTCTCAATTTGCAATGACCATAAAGCCTTATTTGTGATCTCCAATTTCCATTTTTGATTATTTTCTTACATTTTCACAATCTTCGGTCTGTGTTATTCATTATCATCTCTTTTTTTGTTGCCTACGGTTTATTTGTTCTTCTGAAACCTATTTTGGTTGACTTTCAACCATGGTTTGATTTTATATTGTTGTTTATATTTATTTTTCATTTCTAAAATCAATTTTTGTATAGACATTACGTTGCTTACATTTCCAAAACATTATATGGAGAAAATTTTGTATTGGGGATATATTTTCGTGTTAAACTCCAAATTTTGTTAGTTTTTTTTAAATTCTGAAGATAAATTATTTATCATTTAATTTTTATTTTTATTTTCTTCAATTATTAGTTTATATTTTATTTTAAATTTTTTGGAACGTGGTTAATAGTCATCCCTAAGAGTGATTAGTCAATGTTCTTAATAAGGATTGGATTTGTGTGATTTTTGGTTATGAATTTTTATGTGAAATTATGTGTAAATATATTAGTCAATGTTTTTGATATGGATTGGATTTGTGGGATTTCAGTTTTTTATGTAATGATGACTTAATCTGAGTCCTCATATTACTGAGAAAATACACCTGATAGGGGTGTGGTGGGGGCTTTAATTAGGTCTACCTAAATTATACCAAAAACCAATTGAATTATTCTTTATCCAATTCAACTCCCATTGAGACATATATTATCTGTTATAATATATTGATCATTTATAATGGGTGTCCAAGGATTATCTTAACTCTGTATTTTCCATAATTCCAAAGAAGATACATAATATTACCCATGAAAACTAACAACTACATCCCACAACACCATTGTATTGGAATCATACTAGTTATTTTTCAAACTAAATCTTATTGAAGTTACTAACCACTAATATAGAGGTTGTCACTAAATCCAAATAATAGACCTTATTTCTCGCCACAACGTCTTTGAGTGACTATAAATCACCAAGAAATAAAAATATTTAAATTTAACTCTAATATTTTGATTAGTTCCCAATTCTTATGAATCAATTTATGGAATTATCCACTAATTTCATTAGTAGTGATCCTAACCAATAGAACATAGATTGCCTTCCTTGTAAATTTCTTCATTTCATTCCTTGTGAGTTCACCACTCAACTCAATCACACCAACTCTTTATTCTTCCTCACAACTAATAAATCTCTTTTATTGCACATTTTCTCCAAATAATCTATGTATATACTCATTAGAACATGAAATGGATCAACAACCACTTATTATTCCTCAAATGATTCTATTGTTCTCTCACCCAAATGTGTTGTAAGATATACCAATTTCATTATGTACTTAAGTTCATCTGTTTTAATTTTGTGAGTATTATGATTTATTTCACTTATAATATAAACATTTACTCAAATTATTATTTCATATTACTAATAATAACTAATTTTTTCCCTTTAAATTAATTCAATTTTCAATGATTTTGACACATAAAACATTGAGATAATTCAAAAACTATGTAAAATGAACTAATAAATTTTAGAACATTGATATTATAATTAAATTATAATATCCTTATAACACATTTATATTATATGAAAATAAAATATTTACTATTTGTATGTGTGTTTTATATCTGAATTTTTTAATCTGGTTATCAATAGTTTTTATTAAATATGTTTGTGTTTACAATTTATCTTTATATATATATATGTATAATTATATGTTTTAATATATTCACCAATTTTTTTTGGGATATCTGATATTGAATGGATTGTAATTGGACACATTTATGAAGAAGCACTAGTGAATATGAAAAAAGAGTTGATGAATTCTTGGAATTTTCTAAATGATATCTTCATAACATTGATTTGATTTTCTGTCTATGTGTGAAGTGTTTAAATAAGAGAATGTTAAACTCTAGGGAAATTAAGTATCATCTCATTTGTTAGGTTTTTAGCCTTAATTACAAATTTTGGATATGGCATGGTGAAAGAACTAAAAATTCAACATCCAATGTTGATGAAAATATTTATAATGAGGCAGAGGATCATATTGAAGAATTAATTCATAATTTAGGTGTTGAAACCACTGAAAAACAACAACTGTTGAACGATTTCATAGAGATTTTTAGAAACCATTATTCCCAGATTAAATTAAATATATAGTGTTATTAGCAGTTTTGAGATTAGTAAACTTAAAAGAAAAAATGGTTGGAGTGATAAAACTTTCTCCAACTTACTTGAGATTTTAAAAGAAAAACTTACAGAATGAAATGGGCTTCTAGTTTCCAATTATGAGGTGAAGAAAATATTATGCACAATGGGATTGGGGTATAAAAAGATACATGATTTCCCCAATGAATGTGTATTTTATAGGAAAGAAAATGAATATTTATCAACTTGTCTTACATGTAGGACATCATGCTCTAAGACAGATCAGAATGTCAACTCAGATTCATTCTCAAGTGATGTCATCTAACATCATGAAAAATCAATTTTGTACTTTCCAATGATATCATCCAATATTTTTTCATAAAATTATGATAATTCAATTGTGATTCATTTTTAGGTACCAGAATCAAAACTCCTACTAAAGTAATTTGGTACCTTCCAATAATTCCTCATTTCAAGAATTTATTTACAAATTCAATTGACACAAAATGGTTAAGATGGAATTCAGATAAGAGCATATCAAATGGTAACTTACATCACCCTATTGATTCTCCATAGTGGAAGAGTTTTGATAAAAAAAATTCATGATTTTGTAAGTGAAGTTAGAAATATCAAAATGGGATTATATACTGATGGAATGAATCCACATCAGAGCCTCCGTAGCCAACATAGTTCACGTCTAATTTTGCTGGTTGTTTACAACTTTTCCCCACATCTATGTTCGAATAAAAAATATTTTATAATGAGCGTGATGATTTATAGACCAAAAAAACCTAGAAATGATATTGATGTGTATCTTTCACCATTGATTAATGATTTGGAACTTCTATGGGAGGTAGGTGTTAAAATTTTCAATGCTTACAGGAAAGAGTATTTTCTTTTGCTTGCTATGATAATTTTCACTATAAACGACTTTCCTGCATATGGAAACTTATCTGGATATAGTGTCAAAGGACATAAATCATGTCTAATTTGTGAAGAATAGAGTTCATCTTGTTAACAGAAGAACAGAAGAATGATAGTTTGTAGGGGATATCAAATATTTTTGCTAATTGATCATCCTTATCGTAGATTGAAAAAATAATTTAACAGATTACCAGAATAAAACCCTCCCCCTCAACCATTGTCAGATGAAGAATATTATGACAGGGTGAAAGACATTGATTCGACATTTGGAATGAAAATAATTTCTAGTGTTCAATGAAATATCTAGAAGAAGAAATCTTTTTTTTCGAACTACCTTATTAGAGATTTTTAGAGATAAAACATACCATCGATGTTATGCATATTGAGAAAAACATAAGTGACAATTTGATTAAAATTTTTTTAGACATAAATGGAAAGAAAAAAAATATGAAATTCATTCTATATTGAACTTGATATTAATGAGAATACATTTGGGGTTTTCTCCCATGGTGAAAGGAAACTAAACATATTTAACTCCCTCTTATCACACATTAATCAAGATTGGAAAGATGAATTTTTTTCAGTATCTTAATGGTATTATAATACCCATTGGTTTTTCTTAAAATGTGAGTAATTTTGTGTCATTGAAGGAATGTAAATTAATAGGTATGAAATATCATGATTTCCATGTGTTGATGCAACAACTTCTACTAGTAGAAGTGTATGCTCTATTTCTGGAAACTATCATAAATACTATCAGTAGGTTATGTAATTTTTTCAAATCCTTTTGTAGAAACCAAATTTGTTATATGTGCTGGAGAATGAAGAAAATATTATTCTTTTTCAACTTTAAATATATTTCCCACCCACATTTTTTGATATAATGGTTCATCTTTTGATTCATTTGGTGCGTGGGATAAGAATATGTGAGCCTGTTTATTTAAGATAGATGTATCCTTTTGAAAGATTTATAAATTTTTTTAAGGGATATGTTAAAAATCCCTATCGACCAAAGGCATCTATTATTCAAAAATATATATCAGAAGAGGTGATTGAGTTCTGTACTATTTATTTGTAAAAGGTGGAGCATATTGGTCTCCGTATATCTCGACATATGAGAGTTAATATCCAAGGTAGTGGGGTTCGAGGATTAAAGGTAAAGTTCATTTCACATGATGAAGTGATGCAGGCACATTTATACATTTTGAAAAACAAAAATGGGGTTCAATCATATATATCCTCACATATTGCAGAATTAAAGTTATGATATCAGAAAAGAAATGAAAATTGGTTTATGATTGAGAATGAGAAGACATTTGTTTCATGGTTTAAAGAGAATGTCACCCAAGATATATCTGCATCAGAAACATTGAAGTTGTTAGAATGGGGTCCATCTCTTAATGTGATCACATGGTCTAGTTTTGATATTAATGGCTACACATTTTACACAAAAAATCTGGATGACAAGAGTACCATTTAGAATAGTGGTGTGATTTTTTTTGCTGAAGCAGTGCATTTTTTAAGTCCCAAAGATAAAAACCCAATTTCTTTGTCAATACTATATTTTGGAGTTCTTGAAGGCATATGGGAAATTGATTATATTAAATTTAAAGTAACTATTTTTAAGTGTAATTGGGTTGATAGTAATAGTGGTGTGAAACATGATGAATACGAGTTTATTTTGGTTGATTTGAAAAGATTTAATTACAATGAGGAACCATTTATACTGGAGACACATGAAAAAAAGTATTTTATTTCATTGATCCCTTGAATGATTAGTGGTCAGTTGTTTTTCATGTAAAAAGATACAATTTTGGTGATGAGGATGATGTTGATGATGTTAGTAATTTACATAAGTCTTTTTTACCTATTACGCAATTTCCAAATTATTACAATGAGTATAAGATAAATATAGTACATGAAGTACGCAATGATCATGATAAAGGCATGTGGGATAACACTAAATTAGTCACCTAATTTTTCTGATAAATATTTATATTTTGTTTCTTTTTTTGAAACATACAAATATGTGACTCTTTTTTTTATTACATATTTTTGTATTCTTTGTTTATAAATATTCAATTTTATAATGATATATAGGTTCACAAAATTTCATTACACTTTCTAGAAGCAATGTTAGATACAAATAGAGAAGAGTAGTTACTGAGGTATATCTATTTTTTCATATTATTAAATATTCAGTAATATACTTATATAATGAAATAAAATTGTTAATTTAAAAAAACAATTTTCGGAATACTTATACATCATCGGCGGAGGTGACTTCTCCTTTTACTACTTAAAAATCAAGTTCTCAAGTTAGTAAACATGCTATTACACGTTTACCAAAACTGTCACTTGCTCGTGATGATGACAGAGTACACATCCGTTTTGATGATGAAAATAATAAAACTAGCCCAAATGTAGTTCAGTTTGTCAGTTATATAATAATGTAGAGCCATTATAATATTAGTATTTTATATCCTAATTAGAATTTAGTGGACAGGATGGTGAAGTGATAGCTTTGAGAGGCTGTGATGATAAAATATCTTAATTTATTTCTTTTATATCTTTTTTTTGAATATTATATATTTTAAATGACATATTTAATTTATTCAATTATAGATGACATTCATTTTTTATGAAACCAAAGAAATTGAGAAAATACATCTTTCTTTAGCGGTGGTTTGATGGAGAGATTTTAAAACAAAACTAACAAAAAATTATGTTTTGTAAAGAGAAGGGTTGAAAACCCATGCCTCAAGTATTCATTTATATATGAAGATACATGGAAGATATTTCTTCACATTCGTAATGAAGAAAAAAATTTAGGTATGATAATTATTTTATATTGTAGAATTTATTGTATATTTTTCTTCTTACTCAGAAGTTTATTTTTATATAACAGGTCTCCAGTATATCTCATCAAGAAATCCAATTGAGAAATGTATAACCTCATACTTTATCACATGGAGGGTATTCGTATTTTGAGTAGAAAATAACTGAAGAAAAATTTTAAGCATTAAGAGATCGATCTAGTAGTAGTTCAGAAGATTTCCAGTTTGATCCTCCATCTCCTCCCACTAGTCACCAAAAATAGAAATGAGCAAGAAGAGGGAAAAATGAATAGTATCTTACAGAGGAAGGTGAGAAAGTAGCTGATAAAATTGTAAGTAAATATTATTTGTTTGTTATCAATTTTTCTTTTTTATAAATTATAAACACTAAGATAACTTTTGTATTTTTCATTTTAGGATGAACTACATGAGTAGGAGACAAAGAGATCTTTTATCATTGAGGGTAGGATGGACATCCTAGCCATGACTTTAAGAAAGACAGAACCCATCGGTCGTGTTAGAGGATATCAGGAGGGTGTCATTATTCGTAAGTTTTTTGGTAAGAGTAAGTATTCAAGAGACCTGGAAATAGAATACTTAAAATTAGAGTTGAAAGATATGAAATATTATATGGGTGATAAAATTCAATCAACAGTGCAGGAGGCTTTATTAGAACACGTGTAAATACATATACAGTCTATGCAGAATTCCTAGGTATATTATTTATTTATCATCAATTATTCTATTTAATAAATTATAGACACTAATATAACAATTTCATTTTTTAGCCTTTACAGCCTGCTCACCCGGACTACCCTGCCCCATCTGCGTACCCTACCCCATATGAGAAACCTTCCCAATAATATTATTTATTTGTCATCAATTTTTCTATTTTAAAAATTATAAACACTATTATTACTTTTTCATTTTTCAGATTTCCCATCCTGCCCACCTGGACTACCCTACCCCATCCTCCTACCTTACCTCGTATGATCAGCCTTCCCAGGTATATTATTTATTTGTCACAAATTTTTCTATTTTATAAATTTTAAAAACTAATATAACTTTTTCATTTTTCAGCCTTCCCAGAATGCTCACCCGGACTACCCTGCCCGATCTGCTTACTTTGATTCTCCACCACCTCTCTAAGACCAAAACATATGTTGTGAGTTGTTTTCTAGAGATCCTCACAAACATATTGTTGCATTTGGACTCATGCATTTTTATTGGATTTTTTACATCACTAGACTATGAATATGGGTTAGTTTATAATATCAATACTTGATATTATAGATCCTAATGCTCTACTACCATTTCCTACCAAGAGATCACTATAGTTGGGGATGGTCTGGGTCCTTTTTTTTACTTTGGCCAACTGGTTTGATTTGTTATATTTCATATGAGGTATGTGTTTTTTTAAATATTAATTAAAAATAATTCAAAATTAATTATAATGTTTTCTAAGATTTAACTTATATTGGATTATCTAAAAACAAAAGAATCTGCACAAATGAAAAGAATGTTCTGGAACAATCGACTATAGATACTTTAGATATTTCTTCTGGGAAACAAAGATTATCTCAAGTATATTATTCATTAAATTATATCTTTGAGTTTTGGATGATGTGGGATATATGCGGAAGAGAATATCAATTGATATTACTCAAAGAATATATCAAGCATCTATTTTATTTTAAAGAGATTGGTCTGAATGTGGAGTAGTTGTTTTCTCATCTAAGTAAATTGACATTTGAATTTATATTTCTTTAATAAAAGTTGGTTTTAAATTGAATAACTATATTTTATTTTAAAATTAGGTATCTACACACGCTTCTTCTATAAAAATCAATGTACATACATTTATGGTTTTATAGATCTAGAATTAATTTCCATAGAAGTGCAACATGTGAAAAATTCTAATAGAGTTGCATATATGTGTGAGAGATTATAATATAAAAAGATTTGGTGCTGGTTTCTTCAATTTTTTGATAAGTAAGAAAAAAACATAATTATGAACTAATGATAATTATAATCTAATTAATTTTGAAATTTTTGTATTGTAGGGGGTATTGGATGTTAGGCATATTGTGCCCAAGTAAATGCACCTTATATTGGTTTTTCTCTTTATTACGGAATGTTCATATGATATTTACCACCTTATTAGAAAGGTTTTTTAGTTTGTTTTTTATAAGATCATTATATTTTATTCTCATTGTTTAGATATATATTATTAGTTCATACATATGAATATGCAGTTTATGGAAAAAAATTAACAATGAATAAAAGTCGATAAAGACACTGAATAAAATCAAATATGTGGAATTACATGTAATTAGTTTTTATATTAGAATTTGTTTTGATTTTTTATAACATATTAATTTTTTCTAATAGTTTAATGTTTTATAACTGTAGTTTCATCATCAAAAAGGACATGTTGAATGTGGTTATTATATTCTATTATTCATGTATGAGATAATCACAACTGGGGAAAGTAATGAATTTGATAAGGTTAAATGTATTATTTTTTTTTATATTTTCTACCATATTATTCTATTTTTTATCTCATATCATTAAATTTTATTGTAGGCATTCAATGATTCACATTATTTTTCCCAATCTAATATGACCCATATTCAATCGACTTTTTTGAACTATTTGTTAAGTCAGATTAGGATTTGAGTTATGTATATTCTAATATTTATTAATAATATTACATATGTGTTCAAAAAACTAACTCTTTTGATATATTAGGTGTTTGAACCTACTACTAGTCAAATGAATGCTTAAACAATAACAAAAAACAAGAATTCCATAAATTTTAGGTATGTGTACTTTAATTATTCTTTATTTTTAAATTGTATTATTCTGAATTTTCTAAAAAAAAATAACTTTTGGTGTTAGTTTTTTTGTTTGTGCTTGGTATATGAAAGAATAAATAATCAATCAACCATGTGATGAGAGGTTATGTACTATCCAAGATGACATGAACCCAGGTTTTACCAATATAACTCCATACCAAAAGGATAAAAAAGACATTATAAGTGACCAAGAATAATCCAAAAGTGCATTAAACATATTACATGGTATCCTTAAGGCATTGAGCATTGAGTCAGACTATAATGATGACGAATGAACATGTAAATGATATCCACATGGAATCAATTTCTTGTATAGTACTTGGTATCCATAATGAATTGAATTTTAGGTCTTTTCATAGGACTATCATAGGTATGTCGTAATCATTGTCTTATGTCTGGTCAACTGCCCTGGTATAATTATATCATGATGGTCCACTTGTTCCAACTACCAAATAATTATTCCTTAGGTATGGTAATAAATTCAACAAGAAATATCATAAAAGGAATCACAATACATGTCATTATGATATATCTGTAGAAACATACATAAACATGTGATAATTATCTTACATAGTAACAATTGACATAAGAGTTTTTAGGGAATCAAACAATAAATAAGGTCTCATGGGCTACCCATGCACATTTTTTACCATAGCAAAAAACATCTCTTAAGGCCACACTCACACACACACCAATGTTCATAACATAAAAATCATAGACACACTAGAAACACATATATTTCAATATATTCCAAATACACTAGAGGTCACAAAGAAAATAACATTCATGGAATGCACGTCATTCCCAACAGTGTATATGATCACCCCAAGTGGTAAAAGATTTTTGAGGTATCCTATTAAACTAGTTTTTCATATTATCACTCAAATAGAAAGGAAATAGAAGATTTTTATCTACTTCTTCCCTGATTATTTTTAACATATCTCACATTTATATGAAATAGTAAACAGGGAAATTTGGATATTCTATCCTAAAACCCCTAAACATATATCCTATTATACATCTATTATTATAAATTTACATACTTCTTATCTAATTATTTTTAACATATCTCATATTTATATGAAACAAGAAACATGGTAATTTGGGAATTCTATTACAAAACCCCTAATAATACATCCTATTATACATCTATTATATGAAATTTACATACATTTAGCCATCATGGGATATCAACACACACATAAAAGAAAAAAAATCACTAATTTGAAATGAGAAATGAAGTTCTTCCAATGGGTATATAAGTTATCCATCTCATTCTCAACCTACTTTCTCTGATCAACCATTATATCATAGATTACCATCAAACCATACCATTCAACCTTAACCATAGATACATCATTGCCTACATCGGCATATTCTTCCAACATTCGACACTAGAATTCATTGATTTTTCCCAAGTGCCTCTAAAATGTATTTGACTAATTTTATATAATATTTATTAATGAATTGATCTTTAATTATATTCAATATAATTTTTTTAGTGACCTAAATGTAATGTATTTGGTATCAAAGAATAGTTGTGTGCTGTGAGAACTATAAATGCTAGAGTCATGGGACTTGCAATGGCCACAAAACTTCTTGAAGAAGTCATTGATTGTAGGTACGTGTATTTTAATTCTAATTTATAATTCAAATGTGTAGATGATTTTTTTATTAACTATATAAAATAATGTAAGTTATAGATTTTTATTGAATGATAATTACTCTTTGATTGTTGTATATTGTGTTTTTATAGGTGTTTCAATTTTATTGTAAGTGTAATTTTTTGATTTTTATAAAAAAATTAACTTAAGGTATCGTTTATTTTAAAAACTGATACTGATATTTAAAAAAAACATATTTACAGCCTCAGTTTTATCTAAAAACGATGTCAATACCGTTAACAAAATTGATTTTCAGGGTCATTTTTTGGATAACTAATGCTGAAAATCCATTTTCAGCATCCGTTTGTTTCATAAAACGACGCCTAAAACCTTAATGAAAATGATTTTTGGAATTGTTTTTTTGAAAACTGATGTCAAAAATAATATTATTTACATCTCGTTTATAAACCTCAGTTAAAAACCGACATAAAAAATATAAAAAATGACATTAAATCATGATTTTTCACTAGTGTCAAATAGTATTTTTTGCATTTAAACCATCATAAATGAATATATTGGAATATTTCATCAAATAAAACTTCAAATTAGAATTCCTATAAACTATATGCAGAAAAGTATCATCTTTTTTCACCATGTATGCATCATGAATAAATTCTTGAAGAAGATGGTAAAATTAACATTTATTGGGAAACAATAGAGGAATAAGACCACCCCACATCACTACATCTAAATTGAGTTAGAAATATTTATTGATTTCACTTCATGAATTCACTGTAGTGACTCAAAATAAGGGTGTGTTCATTTATTTACATACATGATTTGGAGGTTCTATAATGAGAACAATGTAATATAGGACCATGTATCATTACAAATCTATATAAAGGATAAATAGAAGTGCACTGTTTTTAGCTAGAGAACTTTTTTATAAATATAGTTAGTGGATATTTTATGCTCATATCTCATGAATAAGGAAATGAGATTATATATTATTGGAAAATGTGACAATATCAAATATTTAGATATTTATATAGGTATTATAATTTTTTAACTTATAGTGTTATTTCAATTTGTATTTTCAAAATAATGGGATATTGATTTACTAGAAATTATAAATTAATATAAAACCATATTTTTGTATTTTTTCAGTATTTCATAAGTGAATATGGTACTCTTTTTTTGATACTTTTATCTTTTTACATGGATTATTATTTTTGGTTTAAGATATGGAAATTTCTCATAAAATCTAAATATTTTGACTGAAGTAATTGAAATTATTGTGGAACATAACTGAAAGAGTAAAATGATCGTATTATTTTAGATTTATTTTCATTATAAGTTTTTGGACATTAGGATATTTAAATTAAAATATTTTACCTTTATTATGGAAGATGTTGCAAGATTTAAAAAATAATTTTAGATAATTTAAAGGAATAATTGAATGGGTATTTTCATATATTTTTTAGGATATTTCATTGGTGATGAATGAATATCAGAAGAATTTAAATTATTTTTAAAGATTTTATTTAAAGGATAAATTTTAAGAGAAAATTGTGCAACGATGTTGTGATATTCTTGGATATATTTATGAAATCTATTAACTCAATTTATTTAGAAGTTAAAGAGTTATCAGATCTAATAAAACTAATGTATATTTTATTCTCTATAAATGTTTCTATGGAAGGTTAAAAGGAAGTGCTTGTAAAATCTTTCTCTATTGAAAATAAAAAGTTTTAAAAAATTTCTTATTATCCTTTTGCATTTGAATAAGTGATAAAAAATTATCTCTACATATTTTGTATCTCATGGTACAAAGGAAAAGATGTATTTTGAGACACTATTTATTTTTCTATTATTATTTAATGTATAAGAAGTTTGTGTGTCATTGATTAATATTTTTTTTGTACTTTATTAATTATCATCTATATATTTCAGTTGTGGCTGTAACTATGCACTGAATCTATTTCAACATTCTATATTTTACCTCTTTCTATTGAAGTGTTGACTACTTGTACTTAGTCATTTTAGAGTGTAATATTTTCATCGTAGGTTGTGGTTATCTATGTTACCTATAAAAGAGCATAACTTGTTATAATGTGTCTATTATCAGTTTTTAGTAGTTGAGGTCCCTAGATAAAAGTATCTAATTAGTAAAATATCCAACGTCATGGAGGGAGTGTCAGTGTAGTGTAATAGTTGATTTTTGTGCCCCAAAGCACTATAAATTGTAATGACCTACTATTTAATTTATTTATTTTTCATTTCTTACTCATCTTTAAGAGATCAGAACAAGATCACTTTAATTCAAGAGGGTTGATTGTAATTTTTCAAGATCATTAAAATGACATAATTAATCCCCACCCCTCTTATACTTCCATCATCGTCATTCCAAACTGAAATTTTTTAAAAATAATAAATAATAAATATTGGAAATTGAATTTTCATTGCGAAGAAATTAAAACTTTTAAAGTAATATTCATTATGAATAAAATATCAGATAGTTGGGAAATCAATTCATGTTGTAAAAATTTAAAAACAATCTTTTCTATTTTTTATAAAGAGTGTCCAAAATAACCTTGTTAGAAAATGAAAATATGATTCCATTGAATTTTTTTGTAATGAAATTAAATTATTTTATAGAATACCATTATAAATAATTTGAAATTATATAATAAATTTCAAAAAATAATTTTGAAGAACATTGATATAGAAGAGAAATATTCCCTATCAAAAAAATAAAAATAAAGTAAGGTTTTCATAAAACATTCTTTTAGTATTTTTCTGTACCAAAAGGGTGAAATATAAAGAATACTTGAAAACTCTATAAATAACTATATGATAAGATTTTTTTTAATTTTAAATTATAATTTCTCCAATACAAATTGTAACATAAACAAACCTGATAAAAAGTGAGATTATATCAGATACCCTTACCTCAAGTCCCAACTTCTTTTGTATGCACCCTAACAACCAACATAAAAAATTTAGATTTATTATAAATTAATAATAGAACTATATTCAAACTTATTATAATATTAATAATTCCCTTATAATTTTTAATTACCCATTTATTAATAATTTTCTATTAAAATAAATATTTAAGTGTCAACTCTTCCATTTTCCTTGCATGTTTCAGTTCAATAGTTTCAATCATTTCACTTTATTCATAATTATATAATATTAATAATTTTGTTAATTTAATTTTTTTTATATACTCATTTAAAACTAGACATGTGATATGATGATGAAAAATGGGATACATCGCTTCGTGGGGGCGGTAGTCAGTACAAACATAGGGAATACGTTTTAATTTTCCAATAGATGGGTGGGAAGGAAATTGAATAATGTTTTATCTTCTAAAAATAATATTTATTCCAAAAATATCATATATGTTATTTAAAAAAATCTATATAACTATTCATGAATGGTGGTGATGAAGAATGAAATATATCACTTCATATAGGTGGTTGTCCACATGTATGCATGAACATCATTTTCATTTTCCATTAGATGGAAAGGAGGTATATAATGATTATTAAATCCATATAATAACAATGAATTATATTTATCTTAACAATTTCATAATATTAGGATGGATATAACATATTTAGAGGATGTGTAAGAATAAATAAATATGAAATAACTGTGTTAATACAAGTACAAATTCTTAGTGTATCGTTTTTTTCTTACTCCTTAAGCTTTGATAGGTTGGTCTTTTTGTGATACCAGTCCCTCTAGAACATGTGGAAGAGATATACGAAGTTATTTTAGTATATATTTTTTTTATTTCAGTTTATCTAAGCTTGTGAATACATTGTAAGATGTGGTACTCTTTTATAAGTGAGTTGAGTGGAACCCCTATAAATACACTTAACTTTAAAATAATATAAAGTCTTTTTCATGGGAAAGTAGAACCAAATTTTCCCAATTTCGAATATAATAGGAGTTTATTTATAAATATGCTCAAATAATCAAATATAGATACTTTTTTTGTTAAATATGAAACATTATCCCTTAGTTTAACCCCCCTTAACTATTTTTGACATTTACCATGATGGACTAGCATTTTACCACGATGACTATTATTTAGGAATAAAAAATTTTAACTTTTAAAAAAATTTTACATTTTTATTCCAAATATATAATACATTTTATTTTATTATATTTATTAATTAGAAGTAAATTAATTATAATATGTGTTCACAAAATGTGTAATAACCATTTTTTGAAAAAAACCTTTAAAAATAAAAATGATTTTATTCTCATTCTTTTCCTAGTAAAAACCCTTAAATGAATGATTATTTATTTGAATGAATATTTTATCTAAAAAAATTATAATTATTCACAATTAATGATTAATTTAATTAATTATGATAAATATATGATTCATATGTAAAAACAGTAATATGAAAAATATCTTTTTTTACCTTCAATTGAATTTATCTTTATTTTTTTAACCTTTTGATAATTAATGCTTGAATGATTATTAATTTTTCTACATGTATAAAGAATTTTTTCCATATTTTTAATACCATAAATAATTTAAATGACCTTTTAAATAAAAACATATATAATAAAATAATGTCTATAAACAAAACAATTTTGTTTAACAAAAGAATATTTGACTGGAATTCCTTATGATTGCTTAACCATTATATGGATGTCATTAATTGATGTTATTATTTATTAATTCAAATATATAAATAAATTGTATAGATATAATTCCTCAAAAGTATTAAATTTAACCAAAACATATATTTAATTATAATAGTTCAAAAGAGTCTCTTTAGAATCAATTATAGTTTCTTAAGTGAATTTGACACCTTTTATTTTAAAATGTCATTTATTTTTCAATTTCATTTATCTATATCTTAATTTTTTTTATATTTTTAAGTAATAAATCATAATTAACTTAAGTTTGGTATTACGTACATGAAGTTCTATTAATATTATCAGATTTATTTTACAGGATAATATATTCTAAAATTATGGTGTGTTATAATAAGTACACCATAAAAAAGTAAATTTATTCATAATATGAAACACATCTCAAGGATTAGAAACTTAAACAAATAGCCCTTATGATATTTTTAATGCATGAATCAAAATTTATTTAGGGAGGGAATAACATATGAGTTTATAAATCCCATTAATTACCTGAAAATTTAGATAAATGCATCCATGAATTAGTATATGCACCATATAAAGTAAAATACATGGTGAATATGAACGTAACTCAACAAAATGAAAAAAATATAGAAACCCCTACCTTGGCTTCCATCATGGATGAACATACTCTATATCCTTATATAATATATTTAAGTTTATTTCTTATCTATATCATTACTTTATTTACATTTATATTACTTAATACTATTCATTTTTAATGAACTACTACCCATTCATTTGCTATTCATTGTTAAAATGAATCATTATATTCTAATTATTCAAGTTGTTCCGCATAAGATTCGATATTGTTGAGATTCATTTATTTATTATTTATCATATTTTTATCACCTTAAATATTTTAAAAATTATGATATATATATGATTTTTATATTTATAGATTACCGTATCCACTTCATGTAAGATATGATGACTATTAATAAAGAGTCGTTAAAAATATCTTTTTTGTGAATCTTGGTTCAATAAAAATAATTGATTGTTATTGATAAATATACTTATATATATTACTATTTAAGAATTTTTAGAAAAATAATAAATTCATAATTACTACAACATCTTACCATTCTTTAAATTTTATTAATAATTCATGATGTAGATGTTATAACATCATTCATGTATATGGAAAAATAATCCCAAACAAGAATGCGTTATGATGATTGTATGGGTAAGAAAATTTTATTTTATTGATATTATAGGAAATTTATAAAAATTAAATGATTTTATAAAAATTTATTAAATTAATAAATTATTTTTAAGAAGAGGTGGTTGAATAAGATAAATAAAATATTTTAGGGAGTGGATACCACATATTTCATAGACTTGAATCATCTCTTAGAGAGAATCATGGAATTGAAGGGTTTGGGAAAAATTATTGTGAATTGAGGTTTCCAAAAATGGTAGTGTTGTTAATGGGATAATTTTTCCATGGAATCAACAAAAAAGTTAAGTAATTTTGTGCTTTTAAGTTTGATAGGGGAGGGGTCCTTTTATAGGTGAGTTTGACTGAAAATAGTGCATAACCCATTCATTAATGTGTGAGGCATAGAATTGTTCATGAAAATTAAATCCAAGTAGGAATATAATGGATATAGGTGTTGAATAATTTTACAAACCCTATTTAGAGATATTTTTAGAGACATTTTAGGACAATAACCCTTAATTTAAAAATTTTACCTCATTTTACCTTTACCATGGTAACTTAATTTTTTCCTATGTAACTTTTTTTTGGATAAAATTGGAATTTACCTTTTTAATTAAATTGGGAATGATGATTCCAAATATAAAATCATTTTATTGGATTCAATTTATAGAAGTGAAAAAAATTAATATTAGAACACATGACACATATTCTTTTTAAAAAAATGTATTTTTAAGTATCAAAATAAATTTATTCTAATTTACTAAAAATTAATAATAATTAGATAAATTTAACTTTATTTGGTTGTATTTAGAAAAAATAAATTTTATTTGGTTAATTATTTTATAGTTAAAAATTTAGTTTTTAAATCCAAAAATGCACAACATATAATTTTTTTTGAAATAAATACCTTTTTAATATAAAAATGATTTTATATTTATTTATAAAAAATTAATCATCAGGATATGATTATTAATTTATTTTATTATATATATAAATAAACATTTCCTTAGAATTCATAATCCAAATATGTGAAATTTAACTTTTAAATTTAATTAGCTAATATATAATAAAATATAATGTTTTTCAATAAAACATATTTATTTTAACATGATTCGTTATATTTTATTTATTATAATTATTAAAAAAATTCTAGTGTGTTTTTTAGTTATTTAAATAATAATTGCTTGATATTAGTAAATCCATTTTATAAATATCAAGAATTTAATGAAATACATTTAATAAGTATTCAGAAAACCAATTTGTTTAGAATAATATTTATTTTCCAAATTGGATTAATATATTTTAATTTTATTTCAAAATAATTTATTTTATTTATTATAAATTATTTTTAATGAAATTTTTTACCTTTAATGTTTAAAATAAAGTTTAATTAAACTATCTATATACTGAAAATTTTAAACTGGTAACATTTTTATAGGTATTATTCCTAACCACTATATACCATTTTATAGAGATAAAATAATGGCTATATTACCCATTAATATCTATAAATTCATTCCATTGTATATTCTCAATTCATACTTCTCATTCCTTTTATATTTTGTAAAATTATTTCTCAATTCATGCTATTTTTTCCTCAATGTTGGTTTAATTCTACTAATAATAATTCTAAAGGGGGATAATGATCTAGGGGATTTATTATGTATTAAAATATTATTCTTTTATATTTAGTGTTCCTTTTTCTTTTATAAATTTTTGATGGATATAATCATACATATAGTGTAATAATCTATTGTATGCATTTCATAGTTAGATGTTGTTTTGTTATAATGTTCTATTGTGAGTGAATAATGAGGGGAAAATTTGATTCATATATTATATGATTTATTTTCAACTTAATTTAAAAATAATAAAACAAGTAACTTTGAGAAAAAAAAAAATTAATACTTAAATCTTGGACGTTGTAATTAAGATTGGTGATAGAGAGTTTCAAATGGACCTTAATCTATATGTTAGGTTTTTACCTTAATTTTTTCCATTTAATTTATTAAATGATAGAATTTAAATATTGGGAGACATTATAATCAATGTGGATAGGATTTAGTCGAATAGTTTGGATAAAGTAAGAATAATACATAGAGCAATAAAGGAATCGAAACTCCAATGATTAAGTAATAGAAGTCTCATAAGAATTTTGTAACCACCAAATTTTTGTGGTATCCCACAAATGTTATGGTGGGTTTTATGCTAATTTTTTAAGAGTATCATAATTTTTACTTTGAACTATTAATATTATCCCCTATACTAAGTATTTTTCACTTCTTAAACATACAACCACATCCCTTGGTTCTCTCCCTTATCTCTTCTAAAACCATGATTGGTCCTTATCCTAAGTGTCTTGGAATATTCTCTAAGTTATGATGTAATTAATCTAGTTTAAAACTTAATGTATGAATCTTTTCTAATTTAGTTTTATTACTAATATTATATATGTTTCATAAATCCATAGATCCATCTTGATTCTTGGTTTCTAGTTTAGTCTTTCTCCTTCAATCGATCCTCCTCTAAACTATTAGAGGATCATGTATTACAAGATTCCAATTTAAGGGACCCTTTTCTCTATATTATTTTTCTATAAACTTGGATTGGTGGTGGAAATTCTTCAATTTCACATAATAGGTTTGTAATAATTTTTGTTTGGTGGAATATTTATCTTTTATAGGTTTTAGGATTTTGTTCAATAAAAACTTAGGTAGGTAAAATCCCCCTTTCCCCCATTATTTTTCATTGTGAGGTAAATTAGTGGTATGTAGATCAGTGTTATTTATTTAAAGTAAATATTTTACCTAATAATGTTTTTATTAATTTTTTTATAAAATAAAAAACATGATTTGGAAAAATTGATTAGTTTTTTCTACGAGGAACATCTTTGGTTAGCTTATATGCTTTACTTTAGGGGCATTTATTTTTTATACATTCTTGACATGTTTTACATAATTTCATATATAATTGATATAATGGTGATGATTCACTCTTTTCCACATGGATCCTATTCATATATTTTTTTATTATATAATAAACTATCTTTTTACTATGTTGATAGGTAACCCTTACATGACCAAGAGGTTTAGAGACATAAATTTTAAACTATATATATCGGAGACCTAGGGGAACAATACCATTCAAATTTTAACACCTAAATATAGTAGAAAAATACCTCCCTAAAAACTCTTTAATTCTACATATATCTCACAACCTGAAATTTCTCACATATTATAGTTCCCTTAAGTAGATCTATATAAGTTGATGGATGGCACCATATTCATCCTTCAATACATGGCTTGATTTTCTCCACCTAGTGACTTCGTCTTATCTAATTCATTAACCTTTGGTTTCTCTAGTAAGTTGAACATGGTATAGTTATTGTCTCAAAGTCCTTTTGGTGCAAAGGCCTAAATGTTTTTTGCCTGCAAACATTATATCTTGGTGGCTTATGCATAGCCCGATGGACCTATAGTACAAAGGTCAAAATGAATGGCCTAAAGGCCCATTTTTAGGTATAGTGTCACTGATATAATATTTCTATAGTGCTTTATATAATACTAAAATAAAAAATTAGAAATTATCCCCTACTCATATTTGAACTATGTTCTTTCTTGTAGGTTTATGGGGAATTTTACCTGTATTCCAAACCCCAACTGCCCTATTGTTCACATGGATTTATATATTTACATTTTTATGTTAGAGTTCACCTACAAGATTAAGTAATTGAAGTTTTCATTGAAATTTTATGATTAGTATTTCTTATGGGATAAACTTATTTTGTTCCAACTTAACTTAGTTGTTTATGTGATTTGATGATTCAAAAAAATCTCTATTTATCTACTAACATGTCTATTTTAAGTGTTTTAGAACTTTATATTTAGTTTTTCTTAACATTTATAATTTTTTTGAAGTATAAATACTAAATTAATTTATCATACGTGATTGAAGAGATATTTATAATACTATAATTTATATATTAATTAAATAAAGTTATCTTTTACTAAAAATTTATCTTTTACATTATGTAATTAATATAAAGAGTAAGCTTAATATCAATTCTAAAATCTTAATCTTCACCAAAGTAATTTATCTTATGGAATCCTAGTTTGGAAACATTATCTTACTACATATTAATATTATCATAGATAAAAAGTAAAATTATATGTTCCATGATCAAAGTAAGAAATCTTAGTCAAAAGGAAACTATGAGAAGTCTTATCTTATGAAAAATAAATTCCTGAAAGGATTATCTTTTGGACATCAGAATAATATGTGGAAGTCGATTATCATATGCCAAAAAGATAATTATCTTAGGAAGAAGAATTTTTCTATGTAATAGTACAATCATTTTATCTTACACAACATAGAATTAAAATATATTTTTTAACTTATGAAGCTTCTCTATAAATCATCTCATGAGAATAATTTTATCACACAGTTATCTTACAAAAAAATCCATCTTATAGAACATCATGATTATACTTGTAATGTTGGTATAATATATATTTAATTAAATTATATATTTCTAATTGCATCATGAAATTAGTTTTCTAAATAAGGAAATATATTTTTAGACAAATTGTATTTTTTGAATAACGGAATGATCTGAAGAAGAATATTTTTTCCATCTCTTCAATTATGGTTTATTTAATATATGGAAAAGAAGGAAACATGCCATTATGAACATATCTCATTAACTTTTCAAAATAATTATTCACTTGATCATTATGATTATTTTGTTTTCTTAAGTTCAAATTCAAAATAGAAGATATAAATAGAAGATTTTTCCACTGTATGAAGTGAATGATATAGGTTTGTCAAAAAGAGGACACCTAAAGTTGGTTATATAAGAATTATATGAAATGATACATGCTTTGAATCTCTCTAGAATGCATCACTTGAAGTTATTCTATAATACATTTTCTTACAAGTTCATCTTTTTCAATCAAATAACTTATAGAGATAATCTTATAGGAATCTAATATCCTCTAGATATATATTCAACTGTTATTGGATGCTAATTGTAACTGTGCATTGCACATTTACTTTAGACTGTGTCCATAACTTATACTTTCTTTACTAATTATGATCGAGTGTGTTAAGGTTATGGATATGTATTTTAAATTGAGTTTCTAGTTGAAATATCTTGGACCTTTATAACAAATAATAATTTATTTTACTCAACTGGGATCTCTGAGAAAATGGGATGATATAGTGAAAATCACCAAACTTGTGGTATAGAGTGTTGGTGGAGCAGACTAGGGAATTTATATTCCCAAAGCACTATAAATCTCTTGTATTAGATATTTTACCTTTTTTATTATATTTTACCCTATTGTATTTCTTCAAAGAAAATATTTGAAGTCACATACCTAGAAGAGGGTGTTTCTATGGAAAATAAAACTTTCTAGAAATTAATTCACCCATACTTGAATCTTTTTATAGCCATTCCATGGAATAAATTTGGTATCAGAGATTGTGACTCTTGAGTTCCCAGTTGTTAATGTTTGAAGTCCATATAAATTTTTTCAAATGGCTAATCTGACTAATAATAGTGAAGGTATGTCAATGAATAGATATCCCTATTTTAATGGTAACAAATATAGTTTTTGGATGGCATTAATGAACATATATTTGAATAACCTTGGTATAAATCATTATTATATATGTAATATGTTAAAATGAGTTTAACTAAGTATCTAAATGTCAAAAACCATGAATTTTTAACTACTATATTGGTTACCTATGAACTCACATACAATGAGAGAAATATTTGTTATGATACTTTCAAACATAAGTTAGACACCTTCAAAATGGATAAAGAATAAATTATTAATTAATTGAATGGAAGACACACTAATATTGTAACTAATTTTTCTTCTCTCGGAGAACCAATTATTATGTTCAAGAATTATATGAATGTTCTAAGAATTTTACCACCTAAGTGAAGTGGCATCTCAGTACCATCAGGAAATTTATAGAAGTCAATAATTTCAAACTAAAAGAACTCATTAGGACTCTTATCATGTTTGATGTAGAAATGGAAGATAAATTTTGAGAAAATTAAATTATTTAAAGGAAAAATAATTATTTTAAAGTCTCAACTTCTAAGGATAATGGGATGTATAAATATAATCATGTAATTGAGTCATCTGAGGAAGGTACATCAAAAAGTTCATCTTAAGATAATAAACATGTTCAAATCACAAGAAAATTCATAAAGTTATATAAAAAGAGAATATGTTTCATTAGGGAATTCAATAAGTAAAAATATATGAAGGAAATATAAATAAGTGAGATTCTACGAATGAAAAAATCTTCAACACATCAAGCAAGACTAACATTAACTTCAAGGAAACACATGGTCTGAGAAAAATATTTTAAGAAGTTTGGTAAAAAGAATAAATACAGAACTTACATGAAATTCATGTGGAGAACTTATAAATAATCCAGTTATAATAAATATTTATAAAAAAAATCTGAATTACATAAACAAAAGGCCAACATTTATTTTATGGCACATTATGATGAGGTACAGTTTTATTATTCATCTGAGCATGAGTTTGAGTCTAAAAATTAAAATTTATCACATAAAGAATTAAATGGATATTGTACCATGTTATAAAGTAAGTTTTAAATCCAAAAATTACAAAAAACCCTTCATAAATTCATAAAAAATAAAAATAAAAAGTAAGGCTTAAATAATCAGATTTTTTATTTGAAAAACCAGTTTGAAAACTAAACTGATCATGTATTGAACATGGTGAATGTGTTTTAAGTTCACAAAAAGAATTTTATATCCTTAAATATATTGTAAGGGTTTTCACTAAAGGGGGGACTACCTAAATTAAATCCATTTCAAAAAGAAACCCAAAATATAAAAATATGGTATTGGAATCAAGGGTGAAAAACCAAGCTTTATAAAAAATATTTTATACCATGTTCAAAAAATAAAACCATATATAGTATTACTTGATTTCATTATAGAATAAATGAATATTTTTAAATGATTATAATCTAAAAAATCTAAAAACTTGTGGAATAAAAAAAGCAATTATTTTTGAAAAGCATTCCAATTCAAGTTTTAATTTTAAAGATTGAAAATAAATTTGTGTTTCTAAATCTTTTGTAGCTAATGTTTATAGACACAATAGTGTTTAGGTGGAAAAAATCCATTTTATTTGATATTTAATTATAGAGGACATGCCACTTGAATATCAATCAAAAACAAATTATAGAAATTGGGTGTACAAGTAACATGATGGGGTATTTATACAACTTTCGCTTATTATATAAGGTTGATAGAGGCTATGTCATATTTGGGGATAATGAAAAAGGTAAGATAATGGGGATTGAATTTGTTTGAAATATAAAATCTATCTTAATCAAGAAATTACTATATATTGAAGGATTAAAGTTAAACAAGATAATTATTTCTCAACTTTGTGATGATTGTTATCTGGTTGATGTTTCATACAATTCTTACATGTTATTTAAAGAAAAATCTCTTAAATTTAGTGCAAGAAGAACTAATATTGTCTATAATCTAGATCTTAATTCTTTGTTTAGAAAAAATTTAAATTATTTAATTTTGAAGTAAATTTATCTTAGATTTGGAATATAAGGATTGAAAATTTTAAATTTTACTCCTTAATAATTTTATCAAAAAGAAATTTTATTTCTAATTTTTCAAACCTTAAATTGGATAAAAAGAACCTATGTGATGCATGTCAAATGGAAATGAAAAACAAGTCATATTTTAGACCATTTAAAGAGGCTATCACTTATAGATCCCTAGAACTTATCTATATGGATCTATTGAGACATTAAATACAAGTAATCCTTATAGGAATTATATTTTTTCAGTTGATATTTTTTCTAGATTTACATGGGTATAATTTTTAAGACTTAAAAGTGAAGAATGTTCTATTTTAATTAATTTATTTAAACTTATGAAAAATAAAAAAAATATGACTAAATTTTTGTTTTTAATAAGTGATCATGAAGTATAATTTGATAATAATAAATTTAATTCATTATAATCAAATAATGGTGTTAAACATTCTTTTTCCCCCAGAACACCTCAATAGAATAGTGTAGTTGAAAGGAGGAATAGGGATTTTCAAGAAATTTTTAGAAAACTGTTATTTGAATATAACATGCCTAATTAATTTTGGGTTAAAGCTATTAATACAACATGATATGTCATTAATAGAAGAAATTTTAGAAACTATGTAGAGATCTTTACTTTTTTATATTAGTTAGAACCTATAATTGTATAAGAATATTTAGATGATAATTATTGGGTTTTATGAATAAAAGAAGTGTTAAACTAGTTAAAAAGGAACAAGGTATAGTATTATGTGAATATACCCTATGAATATCCTATTATTGGAACTAAATTGGTATTTAGGAACAAACATAATGATCAAGGAGTGATAATCAGATATAAAGTTGGATTAGTTGTAAAAGGTTGTAATTAATAATTAGGAATATATTATAAAGACACATTTACTTCTATAGATATATTATAAGAAATTTGGATCCTACTAGAATGTGAATCTCATATATATTTCAAATTATATCTTATGGATGTTAAATATATATTTATAAATGGATATTTGGTGGAGGAAGTTTTTACTGAACAACCACCCTGTTTTGAAGACCCCACTCTTTTTAAGAAAACATCATCAAAAGTTACCATTCTTATGAAAATATATGTTTATGATGTTATTTTTGGGTCAAAAAATCAAAATTTTGTAATTATTTCTCAAAAATAATGAAAAAAGAATTTGAAATGAGCATTATGGATTAGTTAAACTCTTTCCTTGGATTTATAATCTATACAAAATATTTTGGAAATTTTGTAAATCAAAGAAAATAAATACTCTATTTTCATAAAATTTTGTACATTAAAATAGTAAAACCTATTCAACTACTATGAATTAAAAAATTAAACTTGACTTGAATAACAATGTAAAATCAATTGACAACAAATTATATAAAGGAATCATTATAATTTTTCTTCATCTTACTACAAGTAGGATACACAATTGTTTTTTTTATTACATTATGATATATTTTAATCTAATCTGAAATAATATCCTTTAAATGATGTTAAAATTATTTTAAGGTATATAAAAGGAACTATTTCACTTTCTATTATTTTTGAAAAATCCTTTGATTTTAATTTAATTTAAAATTCTACTTCTATTTTTCGTCGGTGTAGATTTTATAGGAAAAGCACCTCATGAACCTATCAATTTCTAGAAAGATATTTAGTGTCATGTTCTAGTAAGAAAAAAAATCTATTGCATTATCAATAATCGAATCTAGATATATTGCAACAGAATGTTTCTATGTATAGGTTCTATGGTTGAAACACACCCTAATGTATTTTGTATTCAATTTTAATCACATTCTAATCAAATGTGATAACACAAGTTCTATAAACATTACAAAAAATATAATTAACAATTCTAGAACAAAGAACCTTGATTCAAGACATCATTGATTAAGATATCATGAAAAACAAGTGATATATCATTAAAAGTTTTGTTTCATAGAAAACCAATAAGTAGATATTTTTACAAAACCCTTACCTCCTCATAGATTTTTTTATTTAATACAATTTTGGTTTGTGTAATTTTAATAAATTCTATTTTATTTATTTTATATTCTAATAATGTGCGAATTTACATCTAGTACATTTTTGTTTAATTTATTTTATTAGAGATTTATCGCCACTATTTTGAGTATTAGTCACTTTATAATATGACACGTAGGCTAGTTTTGTTATGATTTTCCTATACATCACAATGTGTGAATCTTCGGTTATCGAAAACCAAAAGAAATAAAATAAGCATTATTGATGAAACCTTTGTGAACCTTAGAGCCATCATCTCCTTTCCTCTCAACCCTCATAGAGATAATCCTTCAATCCTTTATACCTTATTCAGAAATGAAAAAAACTAAGAGGATAAATTTTTCTACTTATATTAGATCCAATAGATCAAGGTCCATAAGAAAACTGTTGAGCATAAGAGATTTTTATATTAGGTGGTTTGAAGAAATTAACTTGTTTATTAAAAATGTTATCAATCATCAAAGATGAGATTACATGTTTGATGAGAAACAAATATATTTATTCTAAGAGATAGAAGTTCTAGATTTTTATGAAACCGATATCTTCCATTTTTTATATTTTTATGTCCTCATAATTAGGACTATAAATTAAAATTACTTTAATATATATTTAATAGTGATGGATAAAGAGTTTTAAATCCTTAACAAAGGTTATTTTAATTTCAATACCCCTTTATAACCAATTTATAGTGTGATACCTCTAGATAAAATGAAATCCCTTTTTTGAATGAATGATATAGAGAAGATTCCCTTGATGTACTTGGAACCAGAGAGAAAGGTTCTTGTGAAGTTTATACAATCATAAATCACTCAATTCTGTGGTGAGTTTGAAAAAATATTATTCCAAGATGTTACATTGTTATATCTATTCATTATAAGAAATTTTGTGAAGTTGGAAAGATATATAATGAGGTATATGTTCCATTTTGAGAATAAATTGGTAAATTGTTATCCCTTTATAAGGTTGTTAGCCTTGATTTTAATTAAATACAATGTTCATATAGTTGTGGCAACAACCACTAGTTTTCATGGTCTGGAAAATTTATGTTCCAGTACGTTAAATCACAGTGGTATATAATGGAGTTTTTTTATGAGGAAGTTGTTTCAAGTTTGTTCAAAAGATGAGATATAAGTAGACCCTACTGTTGTTCAGGGGGAGTCTTATTATAATGTTGATACTACCAAAGTACCCAGTCAATATACTTCTTATTTACGTACACATGTATAAGAATGTGTTGAGAGTATATATTTAATATTCCTTTTGGACTATGAAGATCTTGTTGAAAAATATATAAGAGTTCAAGTTTGTATTTCAAAAGAAAATCAAACTGAGTAAGGGATCATTCATGATTTTCATTTATAACACCATCATGTGATTACCACCCAGAAACACACAAATATTCAACCATATATTTCACAAATGGATACTCCTAGAGAAATTATTGTTGATGATCTTACTAAGATGGTAATAATCAGTCACGAAGAAAACTATATCTACTACATTGTTATAAATACCTCTTTTTGAAATATCTTCTTTTTGGGAGACTTGTTGAAAACTGAGAAGATAATATATTATTTTTATCAATCGAAATGATATTGGTTATGATGATAAAGTGTTGGATGAAAAAGATGAATCCACTCTTATTGTTGCAATAAGAATATTTATATTAGAATCTGGTGAGACCTCTCATACGAAAGGGGAACTTCCAGTTGATTAATATAATTATCTAAATAAATATCACAGTTTCAAATTGCACAAATATTTGTTTTTTCCTATTTGTTTGTATCAAAAAAGTTATGAAATTTTTATATTTGATCTTGAGGATATAGATAAACTAGCTATATCAAGATATTATGAGTTAATGAATGATATAAATTGGTTGAAAATCATTTATTGAGTCTATATTAGAAGTAAGGACTCTTCATGAAAAAGCAGTCTCCGAATATAATTTTTATGAATTAAAGGTATTTATTTGGTTGATCATGGAGAATGTTTAGAAAAGATAATATTGGGGCCAGAAATATTTGGATTGGGACACCAAAGAATAAAAAAGGAATGTATTTATAAAAAATTATACACATTGATAACTATCATAGAATCAATGAAACTTTAACTCCTCTTCACATATATACTACAATATCTTAAACATAACTTGATATCTGAAATTATAATTATTCCAGATACTCTAAGGGGAAAAATATTAGACCTTGATCAATCTCAGAAGGATAAAAGTTCTTTTCTTAAGGATAGAGTAACTTTAATTCAATATTACTTAGATAAATCATAAAATACACATGGTTTACTATTACTTGAATGAGAAAAATTGTTGGATCTTGGGTTGATAATTTTTTGGTCTTTAAAGAAAAGTTATTAATTTGAATTGGTTGGTTGGTCACAACTTAATGTCAGGATATTATTCTTTATAATAAAAAGATACTTTTGATAGACCTTAATAATAAAAGGATTATATTTTAAAGGTAAATAAATTATAGTCATACCATCAATTTCAAATCCTAAAATTAGTTTGTTTGGTCTATAAAATAATCAATTTAAAGGTTTAAATAAGTTAGTTATCAACTGTACCAAAAAGGGGGATATGCAGATTTTTTTCTAATTTTTCTTAGTTGATGTGGAATGAATTTTAAAACCTCTTAGATTATTACAAAACTGACATGGTCAGGAAAATTTACATGTGTGTGAATGTACTGTGCCATCTTTGACGTAGATGTTCCCTTGGACATGCCATCACTGATCACCATTATACCATGTCTCGAATATTCAAAGAGATCATTGATCCCACAAACATATACTCTATGAAGAATATCAGTTTTTTATAAGAAGTTTCATTACCTTTACCTTCCCCTTAATCTATGATATCCTTCATTGTTGTATATCTCTTTGATTTGTCCTAAGCTCAAAAATCATGTCTTTAAATCCAATCCAGATTTGTAAGGATCACTCAAGGATATAGAGCTAGAATTATGGGATCTTTTCATACCATGGGAGATGGAATTTTAAAAAGTGATGATGCTCCTTTAACAACACCTTATTTTTCTTTCGACCAACCCCAATCCTTTAAAATTTCTTATCCAAAACATTGGCATGCACAACAGGACTAATATTTCATCATAACTAAGATATTTGACTAATTGGGTTTTATTAAAAAATAATTTAATGTATGTTGATTTATATTTTTAATGAATTATTTTAATTCCACTATTTTAGTATTAAGTTTTTATTTATATTTAATTATTTTAACATTAATCATCAGGTTCTCAAATTTATTATTTTCATTGGTTTATGTCTATATTTTATTGATGATTTTATTACCTTTATGTATATTCTAGATTCAGTTAATACTTTTATTATAATTAATTACATATCTTCTTGTGATATAATAAATGTGTTATACTTTTGTCATTCATTTTTATATCAAAAAAATGGGGAGAAGTGAGCCTAAAATTTGTCCTAAAATTGTTTGTGGAAGAAAGAAATACAACATTTCACAATTTTTTCAAATAAAAAAATTTATTTGGTTTTTTGATTATGGGTTTGGTGATCATCAAAAAATGGTGATATGGTTGGATAGACTTGTGTTGTTCAAACATATGTCGATTTTTTATTTGTTTTATGATTCAAAAAATCCATGTTTATATACTGAGATGTTTTCCTTTAGTGTTTTAGAAGTTTATGTCTATACATTATTAAAATTTATAAGTTTTTTTATGTATAAATCTTAAAGTAATTTATAATATTTGGGAAAAAAGACATTTATTTTTATATGTTTAATTTATTTATTAAAGAAATTTATCTTATGCTAAAAGTTTTTCTTAAACATAACATAATTTACTTACAGAGTAAGATCGGTATCTACACTAGAATTTCATTATACACCAATGTAATTTATCTTATGGAATCCTTGTTTAGAAACATTATCATAATACCTAGTAAGATTATATTATGGATAAATTAAAATTATCTCCAGCATGTTTAAAGTGATAAATCACAATCAGAAGGAAATTATCAGAAGTCTTACCTTTGGAAAAGAAATTTTATTAAAGGATTTTCTCTTGAACATCAGATGAAGTTGTGGACATTTATTGTCATATTTCATTAAACTAATTATCTTATAAAGAATAATTATCCTATACAATAGTTAAATCAGTTTATCTTATGCAATGAAGAAGATAAATATCTGTCTTATCATAAGAACATTATTGTTTAATTATCATATAAGAATAGTTTTATCGTATGTTTATCTACAAAAAATAATTTATATTTAATATTTTTATGATTAAACTTTTACCATTGGAATAATCTCTAGTTAATTCAATTTGTCCTTTTAAGTGATTCATAAAAAGAGTTGTCAAAATAAGGAATGATCGACATAAAAAAATGTCTTTTTTCCAGAATGGAAAGATATAAAGAAGAAAATTTCTAACATATATAACATAAAATCTTATTATATATTTGGAAAAGAAGGAACCATTCCATTAACAATTTTTCATATCATGTTTTTTAAAGGATTATTCACTTGACGACCATTATTATCAAGTGTTTTTAAGTTAAAATTAAAAAATAAGACATAAATAGACGATTTTATCACTACATAAAGTGAATAATGTATTCATGTGGAAAAGAGAACACCTAAATCTATATATTTATATAATTGATATAAAAACTAATAAATGCTTCAAATTTATTGAGAATACCTCAATTGAAGTTATTCTACAATTTTGGTTCTTACAAGATCATCATTTTCAATCAATGAACATCAATATCTAAAATTATAGGAATATTATCTTATCTAGATGAATCCTTAACAACCCTTAGGTACTGATTGTAAATGTGTGTTTCACATCTCCTTCTATCCTTGTTCATCACACAAAAAGGGTCCCCAAAAAAATCTGATATAATGAAAATCATCAAATTCATCGAGTAGAGTGTTGGTAGAGTCTACTAGGGTATTTTTTTCCCCAGACCATTATAAAACCCTTGTTTTTAATCTTTTAACCTTGTTCTTTTTTTGGAACCCACTTTTATTAACAAAAATATTGGAACTCATATTCCTTGAAGAGAGTTATTTTAAAGTAAAGATAATTTTCCAAAACTCAATGCATGCCCCTCTTGTGTATTTGTATAACCATTGTCCAGGAAAACATTTCCTATATTTATCTATGATTATTATGGATATTGTTATAAATGTTATATATACCTAGAAAAATTTTCTTTTAGTCATGTGAAAACCATTTTATGGTTAATTAATTGGACCTTATAAATGGGGTGATTTTTTAAATCAGTTGGAGGTGCTAGAGAAACATGACTAATGGTTGAATGTTTTGAAGTAATAAAAACAAAATTAGCAAGATATAAGAAACTAAATAGAATCCAAAAACATAAAGCATACACTAGAATGATGGTTTAAGTTAATATATATAATGGAATTATATAAATTTTTACTCTATGAATTTATAAAGGACACTTTTTATGTTTCATATGGTTTATCAACAATAATAGGGGATATTTAAGGGTAATTCAAAAGGGTATGAGAGATCAAACTCATGGAGTTTCTGGAAATGAAAACAGTTTACTAGAAATAGGATTTAATTTGGTTTATGTCATTGAACAAGTGAAGGTATACCCATGAAGATTAGATATATGTTAATATACTCTCGATAGACACTTGAAGATGGTGGCACTAGTTTCACTAATTGAGATCTAATATATTTTTATAGTGGAGTCATTTCATCTATAATAACTGAGATATATGTTGTACTCATCTTCCATTCCAATATTTTTTTATTCCCCTTTTAGATTGGGATATAGTCCAAACCACATAAAATACATTCATTGTTATTTAACATTGTTTATTTTAATAATTTTATTTTGAAATTTCTCATTTATTTTAGTATCTATGTGTGCATTTTGGGATGGTGACTAATGAGTGGTTTGTCTTTTACATTCTAGTAAATTTATGGGTTAATTTTTTATGGTTAATTGTTCCCATTGTGTAAATCTAGTGATTTATTTGGTTTATGGGCCATATAAGTGGTATCAAAGTTCAGTTGGAGAGTTTTTGTTTGACCAGACCTTACCTAAAGTGTTTTCATAGATTATTTCAGTATTATTATTCTTCCCTCAGCATCATAAGAGAATTAATATAAACTTTTATTAATCCCTCTTATGTGTTTTGGAATTTTTTTAGAGATCACTAATTCTAGATATAATGTAACTAGATGTTGGTATGTTCTAGGTTGAGAATTTATCTAAGATGGATTTTGGATTATGGAAGATTTTGATGGAGGATTTTATATTGCAAAGGGATATTCATCTTCTATATATGGGGAATAATATAGAATTGATTAAGAATTTATAATGGGATAGGCTTGATGGGACATCATTATAAATGATCCAGATGTCATTCGCCAATAATATGGCTTATAACATTGGTGATTTGAAGATGAATTAGGAATTTATGTTGTCCCTTACTGATTTTTATGAGAATACAACATGAATAAACAGTTTTTCCCTATTTTGTATGTTCTTTGATATGATAATGTTATAAGGAAATATGGATCCTGATCATTACAATGAATTCAATAAGATTTGAAGTTAGCATGAATCAGTGAAGTTATTTTTTGGAGATTCAAAGTGGGCACTACTATTATTTTTTCACTCCCATAATCAAAGAATATGATGGTTACCATGGTGAGTAACTTAAGAAGTAAGATTGACCTAACATTGAAAGATGTTAAGTCTAATCCATAGTGGCTCTGCTAGATGTGTCACTCCCATTTGTTGGAATTGTTGTAATGCAGGCCACATGAAGAATGATTTTAGAGAGTGGAATCAATTTCAGAATATATAGTTCAAAAATGTCGTCTACAAATCCTATTTCAGAATATATATGTGTTCTTCAATTTAGTGTAACCATTTCACTCGAGTATTGGATTCTGATCTCTATATTAACACTAAACTCTACATCTAAGATAATAAGTGTAAAGAATTATATAGCAAGAATATATGGAATGTTACTTCTTAAATTTTTTGAAACACTCAAGATGGTAGGGAAAGATGGTATTTCTCATCTGGATAATGAATATAATATTTATATAATTGCAAAGCATGTAGAACATACCAAGATTAAAAATAACATAGTTTTTTTGGAATTTATATGATGCCATTCTCTATATAAATTTGGTATATGAGGATGGAAAGTTACACATGAGTCACTGGTGGTAGCCAATTGAGGTAAAGATGATACATTGTTCTTAACATGAGTTTTATAAGGTGAAATGTGTGAAAGAAAAATAACTTCTTCAATGTAATGGGATGAACATATTGGACACTTATGTTATAAAGGGATGAAAATCCTAGATTCCAAAGGAATACTAAATATTGAATGCATAGAGTATAGAACATGTGAAGAATGCATCCTTGTAAAGAAGAAGAATGTATATTCTAAATGATAATTAAGTTGACCAAAGAACTGAATTTTAAACTAGTTCATATATATGTATCTGGGATAACAGTTGTCCATTCTCATTGAGGTCTACTATAGTATGTTACACTCATTGATAATAAAACACATAAGATGTGGCTGTTATTACTCAAGTATATGTTTCAAGTATTTGGAATCATCATTTGATGGACTTACATGGTTGAAAAGGAGACCCAAAGTAAACTAAAGTTTTTGTGGTTTGACAGTGATGGGAAATATATAAATATATAAATTATAAAGGTTTTGTTGGAAAAAAGGGAATATGGTTTTAGAATACTATAGTAGGTACTCTAGAACTAAATTAAGTTACAGAGGGGATAAATTAAACAATAGTTTAAAAGGAAATAAAAATAATGATTCACATAGGTTTTCCAAATGAGTTATTGGTAGAAGCTATGAATTATGATACCTACTTAGTAAAGATGATTCCTTTTTCTCTATTAGGTTAAGAAAATATGAAATATTTTTGGTATAGAGGAACATTTTAAATTTACCATCTCAAATTCTTTGGTTTACTTGCCTACATCCACATTGATTACAAGGAAAAGGGAAAGTAAGAGGTTAAGTACTAAGCATGATACATTTTTGTGTGTGGTGATAAAGATTTTAATTTTTAGATCCAGGATAAAAACTTATAGAAGGTTATTATAATACAAAATGTTTTCTTCAATGATGATATCTTATTTAAAGATCAAATTTATTGGAAATTCCAAGATGAGATTAAAGTATTATCACAAGATAATATTCAAATGGATAAAAGCCTAGATATTAATGATGATAGGAAATATTTAAGGAATATAATAGTTCTAGAAACACTATGTTGTAAAATATGATTCTAGTATTTCAGTCAAGTTCTGGTGGCATTTCAATGGCTAGAAATACCAAAAAGCTTGATGACTACGAATGTTTAGGGAGAGCTTCAGAAGGTGGAGTTCCATAAGTAGTAATTTTATTAAGATTCCACATTAAAATTATATTGTGTTGGTCAATCATGATTTAGAACCAAGTATAGAGATACAAAAGTTGATTTCATTACATGATTCTCATGGATATTGGATAAATCAAGAGTCCAAAATAGGCTACACTTCTAAAAGACTCGATTCAATGGAAGTTATCCCTAATTTAGATGGATTATTTACATTTTTTTGGGAAATTATACCTAATATAAAGACTTACTATGGGATATTACTTAATAATAAATGTGCGCATTCAATAAAGAAATAATTGGATGGTTGAAGGTGGCATGATGTGGGTATTTTCATGATGGGTTTTCGAAAATAAAAGATATATATTTTCCCATGATCCTTCTTCTGGTGTCATATCACATGAATATTCCAATTTTGCGAATTATGGTTGATATGGGAGGTTTATATCTAGATCATTTATCCTTGAAAAAATCATTTCTCCATGGATAATTTTATGTATATATTTATGTAGAATAGATGGAAGGTTTTTGGGATAAACTGAACAATTATCTTATGTTCAAGATAATTTGGAGCCTTTATGGGTTGAAGAAAACATTAAGGTTGTTTAACTATAAGTTCAATTAGTTTTTGGTGTAACAAAAGTTAATTTGGAGGAATGATGATCATTTTTATTATCAAAAGGTGTATGATGATCTTAGATTAATCATCTTAATTCTCTATATGGATTACAAGATTATTTCCAGATTAGTAATGGAATGGATTGATGAGTTGAAATATAAACTATCCAAAAGTTTTGAGATGAAGGATCTTGATTTAAAAATTTTGATTTCTGGTATGTAGATTACAAGGGACATAAAATGAAACCCATTTGTCTAAGATCAGTCAAATCACCTCTTATAGGTGTCCTAGTTTTTTGGAAAGGATAAGGAAAAAAATTTCTACTTAATTGGATTGATTCTTCATGTTGGGAAAATAGAATACACTTAGAATGTAATTAGAGACTGAGTACATAGAAAAAGGTCTTTTTTAATTTGAATTTGGAATCATGGTGTATATCAATGCTTTTATGTAGCTAGAAATTTCACATGCAGTAGGAGTAGTGAATAGGTTCATGGATAATCTTGGTAGAGATCACTATGAAGTAATCAAATGGATTATGGGGCATTTGATTATAGGGAAATTGATAGGTTTTAAAAGTTTTGTTTCTTTTTTTATAATAGAAGAATCATTTTATGGGTATACTGATACAAACTTTAGAGTAGATACAAACACTTGGAGGATCACCACTAGTTATGTGTTCAGTTACAAAAAACAAAAGTGAGTTGGATATTGAAGATTTAACTAGTATTTTCACTTTAAAAAATAGAAGTAGAGTTAGTTGGATTAATGGTATTTGGGAAGGATTTGATGTGGTTGAAAAATATTTTAGAGGATTTAATATTAAGGATGAAGAATGTATTTCTATCTTATTATTCAATAAGGAAGATTTTCCAATAAAATAATTTGATGTTTCATTATAGTAAAAATAATTTTTAATTGAAATATCAATGCATCTCGAATTTATTTGAGGATAAAGTGATAGATCTAAGAAAGGTCGATTGAATTCAAAATCAATAATATATGGTGACCAAGTTTCTAGTCTAGGATATGTTGGGGTGGTGCTTCACCTCAGTCAAACTTGGATGACTAAAATAATGTTGGGGGATCCAGGAAGCTACAGAGGATGATTGACAGTGAAATTGATTTATAGTTTCTTATGCATAACTTAGTGGTGATGTCTAAAAATGAATTTCAAGTGGTACATTTTTAGGTTTCATTATGAAAAATGTAATTTCCAATCAGGTAATTGGATCTTATTGAAAGATTATTCTAAAAGTATAACTTCTGAAATTAGTTGGAGGTAGTGTAGTAGTGTGACTATTATCCCGAATTCCAAAAGTATATAAAGGCTAGCATGAAATATGGAAGCAACTAAACAGAAAAGGTTAACTAAAACCATAAATATAAAGGATGCTGGAAGTTTGGGGAAATAAAGGACTTGTATAATGGTCAGAATTTGGGAACACATAAATTTCAATTCAAAAATTATGTAAGGTTTTCTCAATAAACATTATTGATACATATGGGTTCTTATAAATGATTCATATGAGTAAACTCATGGAGTTCCCCTAATTTCACACTATTCAATATAATGTGGAGTTTTATTGGTTGATTTATTTGTCCAAGTGAAGGGATACTTGTGAAGATTGGATTGATGTGAATATACTTTCAATAGATATGTAAAGAAGGTGGCACTAGATAAAATTGGTATAGTCTGCCTTATTTAAATAGTGTAATGTTTTTTTATATGGGACTCAGATCTTGATAGTATAATCATCTTCCCGTCCTAATAACATTATTACAGAATTCCCCTTATGGTGTGGTTCTTATCTATAAAAATATAAAATATTTCTGTTTTTGTTCCTTTTGTTGCTCTAAATCATTGTCCTTTAAAAGTTATTTTATAGTTTATTATTGAATTATGTGGTTTGGTGAATAAATTAGTCATATTTTTTCATCCATGTTTCAATATATCATTATCATAGACTCATTTTGGTTCTTTGTTTCCCCCACATAACTTTCAAAGGATAAATTCAGGCGATCTAGAGGTATTGAGGACCAAATAAATATAATTCATAAATTTATTTATGGAACTTACATCTTAATACATCTATTTGTAAGAATTATTAATTGATTTGTGACATATGGTCATAGTTCCAACACATGTTAAGGATTCACATCCACTGTTTATTTTTATTAAGCATATAGAAAGGGGTATTTTCTACTATATATTTTTTATGATCCTTGAAACTTTATATCGATGTGTAGGTTAATGAAAATGGGGTAGGATCTCACTGACCTGATTTTATTTATACCCCATTCCCCTTTATAGTATTATAAAGAGAAATTGTTATCTATTTTTTAGATTATTCACCTACGCTATATTTATATTGTAGTCACATAGATTTATAATAGGTTGGTATGGTTTGGGTGTTGACCACCTACTAGGTATGATATTCTCATGCCCTATATGTTCTCGTATGGGATGTGTGATGACCCTTTGGCACATAATCCAAGTAAAGGTAATTATCTAGAGTATAGGAGTTTATAGATGATGATTTTTTGAGTTGGGATGAATTTATTTTAAGTTTTTGGTAGATAATATGGGTGAGGATATAGATCTGGTCCTTAGGAATCCTATGTAGGATATCTTACACATGGGACCTCTCATTTTTCTCTTTAGAGTCTTTGGTTTTATAGAACCTTTATGTATTTTTTAATTAGTTACGCTTATATAGATCTTTTTATAGATGTTTGTATACATATCATTGGATGAAATTTCATTTTATATTGATTCAATTTTATTGAAATATTTAGGGGTCTCTAGTGTATAGGTACCCTAAATGGTGGATAAGTTTAGGTCTGAATTCTTCCTACATGTTTAAAAATAATGCTGACATTTTGGCATGAATTTTTTAAACTTTTAATTTATTATTAAATTAGGTAAACCGTCTCTCATATTATTATCATTGATACACCGAACTTTATACTATAATTTGTGTATCAGGAAGTGCATTGTTGGTGTTTTGAGGATATAGCCTGGTATCTTATAGGCATCGAGATAATGGATGTTAGAACAAGAACTCTTAGACAAGGGGTTTATCTGTATGAGTGTGTCACCTTTGGGTGATCCTATTTTTTTAAAAGGATAGATCTATGCTATTATATTTCAATTAGTGAAAATTTAATAGTATTTTGATATGGAATAAATACATATTTCCAGAATCGATGGCCAATTTGATCAACTTCATGGTACTTCATATAGTTACAATATTGATCTACGTTCTATATATTATTAATTGAATATAATAAATGAGGATATCTCAGATATTACCATAATAAATAGGTGTGAATTCTACAAATATTTGGAAATGTGTGTTTGTTTAATACACCTATGGTGTTTATAGGTTCATTAAATTGAGTTTTTAAGGATTACATTAATAGGTTTTTGGAGGTATTTACTAATGATATTTTTATTTATTCTAAAATATTAAAGGAGTATAAATATAATCTAAAGATTGTATTTCAAACCATATATAGGAATAAGTAAGTGTGAATTAATGTTGAAATAACTATCATTGTTGTGGAATGTAGTCACTAGTAAATTTATTTTAGTTGATCCTTCAATGACTTAGTTCATATAATAATGCATCAGGACCATAAATTTGAATGATATATATAAAATTATTAGTTTAACTTTATATTATCAGTGCATTATTAATATTTTTTTATAAATATCCAACCCACTAACCATGTTAACATAAAAGGGTTTTAAGTGTACTTCCACAATTGATGTAAATAAAGATTATAAGAGTTAAATATATGGTTTTTAATGTATGGAAACTAGCCTTAACTATAACACCCCAAGATCTTAGGGAATTCCCCTTTTATAATTTAGCATCCTTGATAGTTTATTCTTAATGTGACACCGAGCTTAAAACCGTATTGTACTATTAAATATGATGGTAAGAATATTAATGTTACCATTAAGAATATTAATACTCCCAATAGGATAATAAACTCACTCATTAAATTATAAATATGTATTTAATATATAGTTCATTTTATTTAAAAATTAAATTTCTCATATTAATAAAATATAGTTTATTTTAAAATTATACACATTAAAAAATGGTTGGGGTGAATATTTGGGATTTTCCTAAAACAGTTGAATTTGGGGTGAATAGTGAAATATAGTAATTTATGATATTTAACAAAATACAGGAATCATGGGGTCATATGTGATGTATGGATGATTTAATCCTATAAAATAAAAATAAGTTTCATTATTTTTATATATTTTGTGATAATTCTTAAACAATTTGTAGTCATGTTACAAAATATTAAACAAATAAATAAAATATTCAAAAATCACCCCTCTCCTCCACTATAAATACCACCGTCACCACCACTTCCCATCACACCTTCCATAATTTTTTTCCATTTCCAATTTCTACCTAATACCATTCCCAAATACCTCCCCCACGTCCATTCTCATTTTTCTCAATAAAATACCAAAACCAATCCATTTAAGGAGGTTCTCAAGGAGGAGAAATTCAAGAGCTGAAATCCCCTTTAATTTCTTTTATTTTCTTTTCAATTCGATTACTTTTCTTATCCTCTCCTCCCCTCCACCTATCCAAGATTAATGATAACTAAAATAAATTTTTTATACTATAATTTTATTATGTTAATGTAACAATTAATCTTCTATTATCTTCCCTCTCCCTTTTATTCTAAAAATCAAAATGTTGTATGTGGTGTGTCGATTTACCAGCACTATAAACATTTCTTTTTTCATTTTTCCCTAAACAAATTATATCTAGTCATAAAAAAATAATTATGGTTAAATATGATTATATTATACAAATTATAATTCATTTTTTTACTATAAACAGTATATATATGATATTAATTAATGAAATAAAACAAATTTGTGATGATTGAAGAACTGCAAAAATTATCTAAACGAATTATCATAAATGTTATACCTAATAAATTATCCCCATTTCTAAAAAAATTATATATATGAAAATTATATCTTATTTATATTTATTAATAACATTTAGTTTCAATTATAGATAATTATTTCTATTTTTCATGATCTTCCATATATGTGTAAAAGTAAACCGATAATAAAAATCAAGGAAAAGAACACTCCTGAATGATTAAATGGAATCTCATAACACATCAAAAAGAGCATAAATGAAAATAAAAAAATTATAATAAATTAAATACATGTTTTTGATGTTATTAATTAATTTATTAATAAATTTAATTTCATTATCTTGGAAATTAAGTACAATTGTTGAACACTTTCAGACATAATGTAAGAGTTTCTTTTCGAACCTCCATTTTCATTCGGGTTGTGTTTTATACCACTTTAAACCTATGTAATTCTTCATTATTTTTATATAATTATTATAAATTATATTTATATTTTCCAAAATTATGTATCTATATCAATTCATATTTATTTTATGGGGAAATACATATTTTATAAGTTCTCCTTTTCAATTCCTCCCGATACGCAAGCCTGATTAAAATGAATTTTTGGATTTCTTACCCATTTCCAAGCACCATACATAATATATTTTAAGACATGAATATTTTTATAAGATAAATAATTTTTTCAGGAAAAACTATATGTGTTAATTTCTGTTTTTATACAATCAATTATGAAAATAAAAGTGGTTTTCCAGAAGAACTCTTCTTTACAAGGAAAAAAGGTAGTTCTCTCAAAATATCCTCAATGATTTTATTAGAGTATTTTCATCTTTTTAATAACCTATGTTTAATGATTTTATTTATTTATATTTATCTCTAATAATTATCATATTCCATATTTTATTAAATGTTTTATGATTATTTTGATTGAGGATGCACTATCTTGATACCGTTCACCATACTACTTAGAATGTTTAGTGATTATGTTTACTAGTTGGGAAACTTTATTTACATTTCATATGTATATGGTGTCTATGTTTAACCACATTCATACGAGGAATTAATTCAACTTAGTAATTGATGGTTGGGGCCCCCTATGTCCCCTCGATACATCAGTATGTCGCATGAGACAAAAGAGAAATGGATTTGGCCAGCGACTTAATCATTTGCTTTCAACTGTCTTAGTTGAAACCTTGAAGGTATGTTTATGATTCTTGGAATTATTCATTCCATCATAATGATATTAGTAATTGATAATTCATTTGATTTTTTTATTTTTATAATATCCATGTTTAAGATTAATTCTCATGGGATTATTTATCTAACATTTTTAATTTAACTTTTTTCCATGCCATATTACACTCAAGATTATGTTTTAATGGAATGTGTTTTTAGTCATTCGCCATGACTTATTTGTTTATATTATATTACACTGTATTAATCACCATTACTGAGAATCCGAGATCACCCCTTTCTTATGTTTTATTTTTTCCCAATATGCGAAGATGTATATTATGAATTACTAGAATAGATAATATAGGAGTTATTTATGTTTCCGATGGAGTTGCTATGTTTTTTTCCTTTCAATTAGTAATGTCAAACTTATGTTTGTAACTATTTTTTTCAAAAATACAAAACTATTATGTCCATCAAGATGTGACTTCCTTTTTTATTATACCAATTCAATAAAGTAAGGCATTGGCTCTGGAAAATTGGGGTCAAGGTCTTTACAGTTGGTATCAAAGGAAGTTTAGTAGAAACATTGTAAACTAGATTTGGAAAACATTGATTAGGGAACAAAACCCTAAGATATAATTTGAGGATTAACATAGAAGAACATATATGAATTTGGGTATGGTAGATATTTTGTGGGTATTTTTAGCAACACATCTCTATCTAGATACTATAAATGGATGCCGTTCTATTATATATGTACATAGGGATAATAACTCTAACAAGGTGTCCTAGGACTGACTTGAGGTAACTTGGTACAAGAAAATGAGTCTTACTGTGCAACTAGTTTGACATTCCTATGGTATATTCTTAGGGTTAATTCACATTTTCTATAAAAGGCATTATGAAGGACTTAAACGTAAAAATGTACCCAAAGAAACTATGTTTATGATTATAATATTATCTATGCATGAATTTCCAATTTATCTTAAGTGTTTGTATAGTCATAAAATTATACATTATGGTTCATAACCTAATTTAGTGTATTACGTAATTTATAAATTTCTACTTGTTAAAGTAATGGAAACTATATCAATGCGTGTATCCCATATAGGTATTTACCTCCTATTTAAGAAAATGATGTTGGTACTAGATTTGTGATTAGATTTGATCAACTTATAACTATACTGGGACAGATGACTCAGGTTATGAAAAATAAATATACCCATTAGAGAAACTTGATCCACAATATGGAGGATAAATGTTAGACTACTTTATGTTATGACAACAAAAACCATCATTGAAAGATATTAAAACCCATTTGTAGTGGAGAAATGGATAAGTTCCTTAGAGAAGATATTTCTCACTTTGGTAAGTAATGAAAGGGATAAGGTTATCATAGAACTTTATCATATAAGGATATACTGATTGATGGTGGTTATTGATTACAAACACATTGGCAGAGGAAGAAAATAAAAATAAATAATGGAAAGATCTTAAGGAAATTTTCCAAGAAAAATATTTCTCCCGCAAACAATGATTATATATGGAGAGGAAATTCTTGAGTCTGAAACAAAAGAAGGATGAAAATGTTAATAAGAATGAATCCAACTTTATAAGGTTAGTAAGGAATGTCATAGACTAAATATGTAATCCACGGAAAAATTTTGATTAATTAATTTATGTTTTCAAACCATTCCTCTAAATGGAAGTGGTCTCTCAATATTTTTCATCATATGAAGATATAGTCTCATGTACTATCAATACAAAGAAATAATTCTCAAAGTTTTATGACTTTAAGGGAATTCAAGAGAAGAATAGGGTGGAAGAGAAAATAATGGATAATGGGAAGAATAAACAATTGAATTTTCTAATGTGAAATACTTGTGGAAGGAAACACCCTAGTGCCTACTAAAAAGGAAAAAGAGTCTATTACATGTGTGGAGAAAAAGGACACCATGATCGTGATTGTAAGGGAAAGAAAGAAGCTTCCAATTTTCAATGCTATAATTGTAAGAAGATGGTATACTATTCAAATTATCTTCCTATGAAAAAATGAAACATTCCCTATAAATTGGATTAGGGGAAAGGCCAAGCTTATGTGATCAAAACTACAGAGGTTGACATTTCTAATGATGTGGTTCTAATTACTTTAATAATTTCCTAAAAAATAGACTATGATTTATTTGATTATATATCATCGCATTCTTTATATCTTTCCATTTTTTAGGGAAATTATACATTTACCTTTTATTTAATAAATAAGTTTTTAGGAAAAACTTCTAAGGTATGTATCATTACAATAAAGATGTGTTAGTCAGTCCTCTTTATAACACATAAAATTTGGTTAGTTTAGAACCTTATCATTATAACTATGGATTATTTTGATATAATCCTAGGTATGGAATAGGTTTCAAAACATGACAAAAATATATATTTCAAGAAGTAGTAAGATATAATTTTTGAGGAAGATGTATAATCCGTTATCTTTAGGGAAAAAAATTCATTAATTGGTTCTCATCCAGATCCACTTCTAGTAGCTCTTCTAAATAAAATTCTTATATAGGAAGAGAGTACTTCATCTGTGGATATTAAAATTAAATACGTAACTATTATGAAATAATAAATTGACGTATTTCGAAAGGATTTACCTAGACATCTTTCATATCTGGAAGTTGAGTTCTCTATTGATTTAATTCCCGATGCAATACCTATATCAAAGACTCTTTATAGAATGGAAACTGTGAAATTAGTAGAGATAAAGAAAAACTAGAGGAATTTAATGATAAAATGTTTATTCACCCTTGTGTTTCTCCATTGGAATACCATGTTCTCTTTGTCAATAAAAAAAGATGGATCCATGAGGTTTTGCATTTACTATAAAGAAATAAATTCTCTTATAATATATAACAATTACATCTACGTCGATTCATGATTTATTTCATCAGATTCTTAGAGATCAATATTTTTTGAAGATTGAACTACTATTTGGATATCATAAATTATGTGTAAGGAACGAAGATATTCAAAATATAGATTTCAAAATAGGTATGGATATTTTGAGTTTATTGTAATTCCACTTGGATTGACTAATGCACCATGTGTTTTTATGGGTATAATGATCAAATTTTTCAAGTAATATCTTGACATTTTTTTTGGTATTTATTGATGGTACCTTTATATATTAAAAAATATATGAGACTCATGAGAAAAAATTTCAGTTTGTTCTCTAGACTCTTAGATGAAAAGAGTTATATGGGAATTTTAGAAAGTGTGAATTCTAGAATCAAACCATTTCTTTTCTGAGAAATGTAGTCTCTATGGGTGGTATCTATTTTGGTCCTACAATGAAAATGGAAATTTGGAAATTTCCTACACCAAAAAACATAACTGAGGTATATAGTTTCATTTTATTAGCAGGTTACTATCGGCGTTTTGTTCACAATTTTTCCTAACTAACTAACTAGTTTACCAAGATTACTCGTAAAGTGGTTATGTTCATATGTAAAAAGTATGTGAATAATTTTTTGAATAATTAAAGATAATATCATTGAATTATATGATCTTGAATATACCATTAGGAAATGGTAAATTTTTTATTTATAATGATGAATCAAATAAAGAACTTAGTTGTGTCCTTATAAAGAATGATAGAGTTATTACCAATGAATTAAGGTAATTAAGAACTCATGAATAGAACTATATAACTCATGATCTTGAGTTATTGGCTGTAATACCTTATCTAAAAATATGGATACACTGTCTCTATGGTGAAATATGTGAGGCATATACATATCACAAGAGTTTGAAATATATCTTCTCATAGAAATAACTCACCATGAGGCAAAAGGTGATGGATATATCTACTCAAGTATTATTATTTTTCAATTAACATCCATCTAGGGAAGGAAAATAAGTTAGCATATGTATTGAGAAGGATGTATCTTGGGGTTCTGAACAAGATTGGTATTGATAAGGACATTACGTATATGGATTTAGAAAATATGGATTTGGTAATCTTAAAGGAAGGTGAAACATTATTATTTTTTAAATTGGTTTTTCAACCATATTTATTGGGAAGTATTAAAAGTTCACAGGCTAATGATGAGAATTCTTAATGAAAAATTAAAGCAGTGAATGATGGGATGTTGAAAAACCTCATGTATGAGGATGTAATTCTGAAATTTGGGAAGATAACTGGTGTTCCCTTTATATCTTAGCTAAAAAGGGAATTATTGGATGATTCCCATAGATCTAATTTCTCTATAAACTCTAGAATATCTAATATGTACAGATATTTGAAGGAACATTTTTGGTTGGATAATTCGAAACCGTAAATTTCTAATTATGTATCAAGATTTTTAGTCTTTCAACAGGTAATTACTGAAATTATACATCTTAGAGGAATCATGCAAACTCTTCCTATTCCTAAAACAAAATGGGATAATATTTCTATGGAATTTTTCCTTAGAATACCCAAAACTCTAATAAAGAATGATGAAATATGGGTAATTGGGGATCAACTTAAAAAAATCTATAGATTTACTCACTATAGGGTAGGTATTTTCACTATAGAGCCTTGCACATATCTATATTGATTAAGTTTTAAGATTCATGGAGCATCTCTTTCTTTTGTGTCTAACCATGATCTATGATTTACATTAAAATTCTAGAAATGTATTTAGAAATCTTTGGATGCTTAGCTTCATTTGAGTACTGCTTATCACCCTCAAACTAACATGTAGTCAAAAAGGACGATCCAAACTTTAGAAGACACGTTGATATCATTCTCACGTCAATTTCAAGGTATATAGGATCATTATTTACCTTTGTTATAGTTTTACAACAATAATAGTTTCCATTAATGTTTTAAAATGGCACCATAAAAATCATTTTAGAGAAATATATTTTGTACACCAACTTGTTCATATAATGTTTTTGGAAGGGATTTTATAGGCCCATAACTTCTAAAGGAAACAATGTAAAAGGTAAAGAAAATTCAAACACATCTCAAAGAATCCCAAAGTAGGAAAAAGATCTATGTCGATAATAAGATGAAAGATTTGGAGTTTTAATTTGAAGATCATGTTTTTATAAAACTATCACTATGGAAGGGTGTTATAAGGTGTGGTAAGAAAGGGAAAATTATCCCTATGTATATCGAACCATTTGAAATTCTAGAGAGAATTGGATTTATGGCTTATCATTTGGAAATTCCACCATGCCTTTCTAATGCTCATAATGTTTTCTACGTCTCTTTATTAAGGAAGTACAAGAAAAATCCATGCATGTACTCACTTCTAAAGGAATAGAATTGGAACCTGATTTTTCATACTATGAAGAGTCTATCAAGATTCTAGAAACTAGAGAGCAGGTGTTGAGGAATCAGACAACTTGGAAATTAAAGGTACTTTGGAAAAATTATTGGATGATTCCCTTTTAAAATTTAGCATCCCTGATAGTTTATGATTCACACAACATTGAGTTTAAAACCATAATATACTATTAAATATGACCTTTAGAATAGTAATGTGAACATTAGGAATAATAATATAAAAAATAGAATAGTAAACTCACCAATTAAGGTATAAATAAAATTTAGGTTTCTTAGAAATGAATTTATGATATATTTAAATCAAGGAATAATTAAATAAATGTTATCAAAAGAATAAATTAAGTGTTTGTATTTCTATAAGTCATAAATATTTAATTACAATTTTATAGTTAGTATAATGATTTAATAGAAAATATATTTTCATAAAATAGACTCACAAATTAATATTTTTTTCTCTTATGATTATAATATAATTTTATGAGAACTTAATTAATTTTTTAAAGTGTCATAAAAACAATTATAATATTAAAATCATTATTTTTTGAATAATGATGATTTTATTTAAAAAATAAATTTCGCATATTTGAAAAAAAATTCATAAAATGGAGTTTATATTTTAATTCTAAAAATTAAAAAATGGTTAGGGTGAATTTTTGATATTTTTCTAAAATAGTTGACTTTTTATGGATAGTGAAATATAGTAATTTACAATATTTAACAAAATAAATGAATTATAGAGTCATAGGTGATGTATGGGTGATGTGAGACCATAATATGAAACAATAATTCATTATTTTAATATATTTGTTGATAATTTTTAACTATTCATAGTCTTCATCAAAATAATAAACAAATTAATAAAATATTCAAAAATCACCCATATCCTCTATTTTATATACCACCCCTCATCGCCTTTTCTAATCACATCTTCTAACCATTGATCCTTGTCCAATTTCTACCCAATCCTTTATAAAACCCATCCCCCACATTAAAGAGCCTTTGGTGTCAAAAAAGATAGCAAAACCAATCCCCTTGAAGAGGTTCTCAGGGAGGATAAATTCAAGAGCTAAAATCCTCTATATTTTTTTTTCCATTACAATTTCATTTATTTTCTTATCCTATTCTCACCTCCACCCACACAAGAGGAATTATAACTAAAGTATATTTTATATAATATAATTTTATTATTTTTATGGAATAATTAATTTTTTAATCTCTTCCCTCTATATTTTTCTATAAAAAGGAAAATAATATCTGTGTGGTGTCGATTTACCACTATTGTGGATGATGATTTTTCATTTTTCACTAACGCCTTAATGTTTGTTCATAAAACCAAAATTATGGTTAAATAATATTTTATTATACATATTATAATTCATTTATTGTTGTGTAACTAGTATATATACATGATATTAATTAATGAAACAAAACTAGTTTGTGATGATCGAAGAACCACCAAAATGATATGAACGATTATTATTATTATTAAAGTTCTATCTAATAAATCATCCTCATATCATAAAAAAATAATATTTAAGACCATTGAATATTTTTTTTATGTTCATTAATAACATAAAACTTCAATTTTATATAATTATTTCCATTTTACATGATCTTTCATATATGTATAAAAGAAAACTGATCTTGAAAACCAAGGAAAAGAACACTCCAAAATAACGAAATTGAATCTCATAACTCATAAAAAATACCCTAAATTAACATGATATAATTATAATAAATCAAATAAATGTTTAATAGGTTCTGAATTAATTTATTAATCAATCTAATTTCATTATCCAGAACATTAATTACATGTGAAGAACACTTTTGTACATAAGGTTAGGGTTTCTTCACGAACCTACATTTTAATGAGGGTTTCATTTTCTACCTCTTTAAACCAATGAAAGTATTAATTATTTTTATATAATTATTATAAATTCTTTTTATATGTTCCAAAATCTTGTATTCAGAATATTTCATCTTTTTTTTTATGGGGAAATTCATATTTTATAAGTTTTCCTTTTTAATTACTCCTAATATGCAACCCTATTAAAGGTAACTTCTTGATTTCTTACCCATTTTCTAGTACAATCTATAATAAGTTTTAAGAAACTATTATTTTTATAAAGTTACTAATTTTTTCATGAAAAATAGTATTTTTCAATTTCTGGTTTTATACAAACAATTATGACAAATATAAATGATTTTTCCAAAAGAACTCTTCACTATAAAATAAAATGGTTTTTTCTCTCAAGAATTTCTCGATGATTTTATTAGAGTGTTTTTATCTATTTTAACACCTAAATTGAATCTTATAATTTATTTGGATTTATATTTTATTATTATCATATAACATTTTTATTAAATGGTTTAGGATTAGTTTGATTGTGGATGTTCTATCTTGATAACATTCATTATACTACTCAAAATGGTTAGTGTTTATGTTTACAAATTTGGGAAAGTTGTTTACATTTTATAAGTATATGTTGTTTATGTTTAAAACCATTCATATTTTTAATTCATTGTAATTAGTAAATGATGGTTGGGGACCTCTATATCCCCTTGATACATCTATAGGTCTCATGATACAAAATAAAAATGGATTTGGATGAGGTCGTAACCATTTATTTTTAGATGTGTTTTCCAAGGCCTCAAAGGTATATTTATATTTTCCGGAATTATTCATTCCCTAATTATGATATTAGTAATTGATAAATCATGTGATTATTAGAATTGTATTATTTCCATGCTTAGGTTTCATTCTCATGTGATTATTTTTATGAAATTATTTATTCATCTTTTATTCATTCCATTTTATACTCAAGCCTATGTTTTAATGGCATGTGTTTTTATTAACTCATCATGACTTATTTTTTATATTATCTTACAATTTATCACTTACCCTTACTGATCATCTAATATCACCCCTTTTTTATTTTATTTTTCCCCAGTACATAGAGATTTATATTATGAATGACTTTTAGGTATAATATAAGGGTTATGGATATTTCAAATGGAGATTATATGTTGTTTTTCCTTTAAAGTTGTAATATAAAACTTATGTTTGTATCTAGATTTCCAAAACATCTAAACTATTTATTCCTTTGGGTTTTAACTTCCTTTCTCATTATACTAATGTAATAAAGTAAGGCATCGGCTCCGAGAAACTCAGGTCAGGGACTCTACATTAACTTCTTAAAGTAAATGGGTTTTCATATATAGTAATTATTTATGGATGGTTATTAGTTGATTCATGATATATATTGAGAAGGTTATAGTAAAAAAACTTGATATTTTTAGATTCATGAGAACAATTATATTACTCATGATTTTTAATTTGAAGTAGTGATATTTTAATTGATGATTTGGGATCGATATATATTTTAGGAAAGGTGGGATTTATATATAGTATATAAAATTTTGAAATATATATTCACAAATAAGTAGTTAAACATAAGTTATAGAATATGGTTGTATTTGTTGAAGGATTATAATTTCACTATTCATTATCATCCAAAAAGGTCAACATAGTTTTTGATGCCTTGAGTTGGAAGGGTTATGGAATTGTCTCTACTATGATGGTAAAACACAATCCAATGATAAATGATCTAGAAATAATTTATTTGAAAATCATAAAAAATAATAACCACATATATTTACCATATAATAGATCAACCATCATTTCTATACATATAAAATGGAGTCAACAAGATGGTGTTGGGTTAATGAATAGAATTGAAGTTTCTCAGTATGGAATGTTTCTTGAGTTCAATATTAATAAGGATGGAGTCCTATGATTTTGGAATAAATTATATATTCCATTAATACCAAGTTTGAATATGGAATTCCATAATTATGTTCATAGCTTGGTTTTATCATTATATAATGGGAGTACCAATATGTTTAGGAATTTGTGAGAGAACTACTGATGGGATAGCATGATACAGAAAATTGATGCCTATACTTCAAGGTGTCTTCTGTGTTAAGAAGTAATAGATGAGTAGATGTTAAGAAAATGTATTATGCTACCATTTTAAGTACTGGTATGGAATTTGTACAATATCATCATGCATCTTATCATTGTTCATCAAAGGGAATCAATGGGGAATAATTCTATTTGTGTTGTGCTTGATTCCTTGATAATGTGAATAAATTTTATAGTAATAAGGGAAGATAATTACCTTTCCATATCACTAAGATCTGTATAAGAGAATTAATATGGATTTTTGATGGACCTATCTCTATTATCTCTGATTATGATCAAAGGTTCACCTAGAAAATTTATATGTGTCTTAAATAAGTTTGGAGTAAATTCTTATATCTTTGGACTGCTTACTATCCTCATACTAATAGAAATTTTAAAAGGACTATCTTGATATTAGAAGACATAATATGTTCTTGTTCAGTCAATTCCCATAGAAATTTTGATCAACATCATTTATTTATGGAATTTTCTTATAAAAATATATATCATTCATTCATTAAGATGACATCTTATGAGGTTCTCTATGTGATGAAATATTGAACTACTTCATATTGGGATGGTGTTAAAGAGAATAAATTTCATTGTATAGAGTTGATTGAAGAGACCAAAGAGAACATAAAAGATTTATAATAACACATGAAAGTGTCTCAATGTTGGTAGAAGATATATGCAGATAATAATAATTTATATTTAGTGTTTTAAGTGAATGATCAATTATTCTTAAAGATATTATCTTGGGATGGAAACATGAGATTTGGAAAAAACTGAAAGCTAGGACCAAGATATATTAGTCCCTTTGAAATAATGGAGTAAATAAAATTGGTAGATTATTAATTGAACTTCCCACCAAATCATTTCCAATTACCTGATTTATTTTATATATATTTAATGTAAAAGAATATACCAGACCCATCAAATAAACTTCAAGTTAAACCGATATAACTAGAAACTGATTTTTCATATAAGGATAAACAAGTTATGGTTCCTGACTAGAGAGAGAATGATAAGCATTCTGAACATTGAGAATTGTGACAGACAATGTATATTATAAGGAAAATAAAGTAAATATTTTATTTGATTTATATTATAAAGGTAATGAAAAGGTTAATTTTTATAAAAATGAGAAGACATGGATTTAACTTGCTGGAACATCCCATATGAGGCACACTTACTTGATATTTGAAAGGAGGTTACATCACTCGGTTTTTCAAGACCACACTTCATCGAAACATCATTAATTGAGATTTGAGCCCAATCATATATGAGATAGGTTCAATCAAATAGAAATAAACATAAGTTTAATGTTATAAAAAATCAATAAAAATATCACCATTTCCACCTAACCCTTATGGATTATTTTTATATAATAAGGGGTAAGGTATCTTGGGAATAAGGGAATATTCTTATGCAATTATTTTATTAATAAAATGTAATTTACCCTGTTGCTAAATTTTTATTAAATTAATTTTATTTATATAATTTCACATTTTAAATAGTTAGATAATTAATTTAATAAATCATCTATTTGTAAATAGGGTGTCAAAATTAGGTAATGGGTGAAATTTGGTATTTTTTATAAAAAAAATTAAATATGATGAAAATGGTAAAATCTGTTAAATATCACATCATATATGAGGAATCATGGCTAAATACTTAAATTTTAGTTATATTTTCATAATTTAATCCCTAATAATTATAGTGAAGTGTTAATGGAAGTAATAGATCATGATGGGGTGTGGTGGATCAATTAAGATGGTGGAAAAACAAGATACTCAATTCATTATTCCCTAATATTCCATTCAGGATACCTATAAATACCCACCCTATACTCTCATTTTGAAACAAAAAATATTTATTTCACTCTTAATATAACCCTCTAGGTGACTATCAAATTGATCCCTCTACATTTGGTAGAATTTTAGTTATTCTAAGGGTTGGTTCTAAGTAAGAAATCATAAACTAGGTAGAGGGTTCCAATTCATTTTTCTTTCATTTCTAATCATGATTATTTTATTGTTGTGAAATTTAAAATTCTATTTAATACATTATATTTATTTTATTTTCATTTTATTATCATTTATTTGATATATTACCGGTGATATATTATTTAATCCCTCTTATTTTATTATTTTTGTAATCCATTACTATGGAAAAATAATCTTTTGATTCATTCACCATTATCTAATTATCTAGGAATTTTTTATTCTGTGAAAATAATATTTTTATATATAAGGGTATTGATCCATAATTTTTTTGTATTTATTTAATATTAATTTTTATAATTATAATGTTTTAATACATTCCTTACCATATACTTTGTTCATAAGAAAAATCCATGTCATCACAATTTTTATATCTCTTATGGACTATGAGTGTGTATGATTAAATTAATCAACTTATACTTATAGAACCAAACCTCCTCAAACCAATTAAATTTGGATTAAATAAATTAATTGGTTTAAATATATTAATGAATACTGCATATTTTTTCCTTAGATTACTTTTAGTTACCTTAACCTCTCTTAAATAAAAATAAATTTTTTATTACATATATAAATATCATTTATGAAATTGCTAGATATGATTAAAATTATATAATCAATTTTGAATTAAAAAAATTAGTGCCCTATCAAGGATAATACCCTGAGAGGGGGTGGGTGAATTTGGGTAATATAAATTTAAAATTTTATACCTTGATTTTAATCATTTTCTCTCAATGTGATGAATACTTATTTATCTCCATTAGTTTATCATTATGAGTGGTAAAAGGATTAAAGAACCCAACATATTTTTCTTGGATCATCCAAACTGGGCTTGTCCACTGATAATTCAAAGGAAATGTGCCTATGCACCTGAAACACTAAAGAATTATACCTTTATTTAGTTCAAAAAATAGTATAGTCACACTGAACCTATTAAATAATTACTCAAACAAATGATAAAATCTTACTACCCTTCATCACATGTGGAAAACATTTCTCATTTTATGAAAGACTACTTCTTTATAAGATAAAAATGTGAAAATAAATTTATATTGGAGTGTCTCTTCTCCATAGCCTAATGGTGGTATAATGTGATAAAGATCATATAAATCCTTCTACTTAATCACTTTTAAAATTACAAAAATCCTATAACTCCCTTCTCAATATTGGTTTTAAAAAGGAGCCCTAGTTTTCTCTCCTCTTTCAGATCTGTTTCACACACCCATTTTTCAATCAATATGATATATAAAGTTGTTTAAAATTCAATTAATTCTTCCTCCCACTTCTTAAGATCATTACATGTGTCACCCACACTTAAATTTGATGATTACAGAATAATAAAGTTACTTTAAAACCCTTAAATTTTAATCTAGAATATCCTATGAAAATTTCATATTTTTCAGAAACTACATGGGCATGGCGTGGTTACATACACTATAGTGTTGAAACCATTTTACAAAGCCTTAACCACGTAATAGGGTCTTTCAATACAATATATAGGAGGTATCAATCAAACACTATGGTCTCGCTCTTCTTCTTTGTGGTGTGGTTTCCTATTGAAAAAATCCATAATTATCATGAAACATTATCCTCCATGACCTACCCACAATCATAAAAGGATCTATTCTAACTTCTTGACTCACTAAACTAGTTGTAGAATGGCCATTTCACTACATCGTAAGCGCTTATAATATTAGAAACAATAGTTCCAATGAAATTCCTAATTACACTATAGGAAAATTGAAATTTCGCAGCGGTTTAAACTGCCACCATATGCTTCTGTGGCAGTTTCTGAAAACTGCCGCTAAATTGCATGTTTGGAAACTATTTTCAGTGGTTAAAGCGGTTTTTAGGCAGTTTATAGGAACCGTCATTGTTGGCGCATTTTAGTGGAGGTTATATTGTTTCTCGTGGCGGTTTCTCCGGGTAGGGGATTACTTTTTTTAGCAGCGGTTAAAACCACCGCTAAAAAATGTAATCTAGTGCCGGGAAAAACTGAACCGACAAACAATATGACCACCATGAAAATTCATGGAAGATGGGGGGAATAAAGAGATGGTGGAAACCGCAGCGCTTCAGGTACGGGATAATACAGGCATGGGCGATCGTGAGGAGGTTATCGGGGATTTTTTAAAGAAAGTGGAATCAGTTATGCATCAAGACTGTACACGAGTGGAGCCTATGTCCCGGGTGGATCAGATTTCTTTGGTTCCCTCGGTGGCAGAAAAATGTGTGAATTTGAAGATGGCAGAACCGACGGTAGAAGATGTTTTTTCCCGTCTCAAAGCAGATTTAAGAATTACTCTAGCATAGGAGGGCGGTAAGGAGGTTGTGCAGGGAGGTGGAATACCTACGAAGGAAGTGGATACAATGGATTCAAATGAAGTGAGGGAATGGACTGTAGAGGATGCTTAGGTAACTGGTGGCACCGGTGGTCAGGGATGGCAAGACACTAGAAAGCATCTATAGTTCATGGGCCGAGGATATGATCTGAATTCTGGTTTAGACATGGTGCAGGAGACCGATTTTTTGGTTGAAATAGGAACTCAAAGAGGACAAAATAGGCCGAATGGAGTGAATACATTGGGTACGTTAGACCCTAATATTCTCGGTGATACCCCTGCTCCTCAGTTAAAGGTAGGGAATGGGGGGAAGAAGAATGGAAGGGAGAACAATGTAGGAAAGGGGGAGTCTCCAGGCAGGCAAATGGGCATCAATTCAGGGTTGGGGATCAAGATAGGGAATCGATTTGAGGGCTTGGAGGTTCATGAATTCCTCTTGTCTCAAAAGGAAGCATCTTCAAGAGATGAATGATACAGTCAACTCTCGGTGGACAACATGGAATGCGTTCAAGGGAAGGGGCCTCATAGCCCCTGAAGGAAGAAGGGGAAAAGGAGCTTGAGATTCTAGGAAATGTATAGTGGTCCAAGGGAAAAAACCCAAGGGACGCAAGGATTACTCACATTTTCTAAAGCCTATGGGGACAAGGTTGGACAAGAAGGACAAGAAACACGGAAGAAAATCACTATCGAAAGGGGAAAGTGAAGAGGCCATGGTGTGTTTGAATTTGATTCTGCACTCCATGGAAGAAATTTTAGACAAAGATGTCTATCCCAATGTCTCAGAAGAGGAGATCAAAAGAATTTATAAAAGAAGGTTTCAATTTGATGCCAACTAGGGGAAAGATATGTGGATAGACAAACAAGACCGAATTCTGGCCCGGGGCTTCAATCAGGGAAAAATCAACTCAGAGGAATTCATCCAGACAATGGAGAGGATGATTACCCACTTTGAAGAGCTTATTAGAGCGGACCCAGAAACATAGGTTATTCCTTTGAAATGGTAGCTTTATAGGGTAGCTATCATGGGTAATCTAAGTCTCGTGTTAATAACTTTGTGGTCTCTTTAAGCACATAAAGGTCTTGTATGTGTATTTGTTTTCCCATTTTTCCTCAAAATGGCTTAATAAAAAATTTAAATTTGGAGAAGAAAAAAAGAACTAGTATTTGGATCCCCTGTACCAGTTCCCTAAAAAAAAATCATTCCAACAATACCAAAACTCCAACAGAATATATTCTATAGTCAATATGAAAAGATATGCTTAACTAAACACAACCAAATGCATCATTCAGTGAGTAAAGGAATGAAAATAAACATATAAAATGGCATAATCCTCGTATTCAATAAAATGTAGTGGTGAATTTAAATATTTAAAATTGACCATTTCAGGCTCATATGTACTAGTTGATCCTTGTTTGGATTTTCACATGTTCTGTGCAACTTATATGGTCACCCATTGGGTGATCAAGGTGAAATGGGACAATATGATTTTTTTTCAAATGTTGGTACTCCCACATATCTTCTTGAATTGTTCAAGAATGTAATATCCCTTTATATATGATTAATTGATAGAACCCATGGAATCCCTTTGGTGTTTGGACCACTTATAGTTGGAATTTCTAAAGTGGAAAATTTCTTATATTAACATGTCACCATCTAAGTGACTCCATTGAGATTATATATGGGGCTCCCATGTTTTAATGAATTGACTGAGTTAAATATAACTGATAATGTGAAATGGATAATTAATTATGGGTTTCCTTTCTTAAAATAAATCAATTAGTTTCAAATGGAATGACCCCATGTAATTCTAATGTCATGCTCACGATTTATGCTTTATAAAATGCTTCACACGAACTGTAATATTGTAAATGGGAATTAAACATGGACAAAGACATGAATAAGAGGTTATTCCAAATCTATTATGACACAAATGATTATGCCTTTATTATATATATGGTGTACATAGAATAGATGGATTTTAGGTTATTCCCACATCTAGTTATATTTAATATATGCCTTTATAGAGGTTGTGGTATGATGGTATGAGATTATTGATCAAGGAGATATCACAATTCCTTACATTTTGTGTTGAGCATGGTGTATCACAAAAATGTTACTATATAAGTATTGTGATTTACTCACCACATTCCATGACTATAGTTTTGACCTGATGGCACACTCGACATCCCATGTGTTCTTTCATGGTGTCTCTCACTCTATTGGGATATAGGGCATGTACCTGATTATATGAGCACATAGGCTCGTTAGACTGGTTAGGAATGTCTGAGTTATGACATGGTCTATTCATCCGTATTATTATAAGTATATGTCTACATACATCTTCACATACCTTGACAATTTAGGTGGATCAAATATATATAAACTATATATATTTCTACTATATATATAGTAACTATTTATATTTCTATTCCATCTCTGTGTCAATAAATTTAAACCCTCCTATAGTTCTTTAGGAACATGATTGGGGGGTTATTTATTTATTCATTAGTTACTCAAAATATGTGGGGTGTAGTATGTTGGTGGTAGTCCCTTTATCATGGGAATAATTATTTGGTAATATTTTCTTGGGATTAATTTATGTTGGTGTTCCGTGTAGAATTATTATAAATTAAACAAAATATAAGAATTAAGTAAAATCATCTCTCGCTTGGGTTTTTCCATATGGAATTGTTATACTTGACACTAAAGATAGAAAAAGGGTAAAATCCTCTCTACCATGGATAAGGGTTCCTAATTTTATAAGATTGATGGATTAGGGTTAAGTATCATATTTGTTTCACTCATGTGATTTCTTTGGAAAAGGAGTCTTTAGTGAGGTTTCATTAGAAGGAATGGAATATGGTTACTAATATATTATAACTCCCATTATGAATCCTAGTTATTTTGATGTGCGGAATATAATAGAAGTGATTAGGAACATTACTTCAAAGGGAAGAGTGTCTTGTGAATGGGGTTGATATATTCTATCTAGGAATATGGATGCTTATAATAAATTATTTGTGAGAGGGTAGTTGATGTTATGAATGGTAAGTAACTGATCATGTAGTCTATTTAACATTTGTCTAGGACAGGGGGTTCTACATAATCTACTAGGAGTTTTCCATTGGCATGTCATGCCTACTGAGATAATGGAAACTGTCATTCACACTACCTGACTGTTCTTGGAGGCCACTTTGGAAATGGTGGGAAAACCCCATTTCAGATAGTGTAGAAAAATTTCCCCTAATCTCATATCAGTATCTATGGATAACAACTATTTTTTGAAATTTTTAATACCAGTATTATGTCACACTAAAGGGCGATCTATCGTAAACATGTTAGAAAAAAACATTCTCATACCTAGGCATTGATACAAGAGCATAACATAGAATAACTTCTTAGAAATGGAAATGTAGTGGTAAATGCATTGGTCTAGAAAATGTAGGATAAGTTATTATAATGAAAAAATGAATTTAGGAAAAATGAATCATAAAAAATGAATCATCATAATAAATATTTGATATATATGGTGTATGTCACACTCGAGAAATCAATACATAAAAGGAAACATCATAAATGAATAAAATATAAAATAAAACGTGAGAAATCAAGAAAATGTTAGGTCCTGAAAATGTTTGGAGGAAACTATGTGCACACACGATACATATACAAACCAACTATTGATATTTGTCAACATATCCAAAATACTACTAATCACTGTCCGATGATGAACAGGTATCATCACCCTCTCCACCTCCATCTCTACTTCCTACTACCATATGTAAGAACATTAGATTGAAAATTAAATAGTGTTTCATATTTATATTTAAACTTAAAACCAATAAAAGTTTGAAAACTAAATGATTTTGAATTTTTTTGATTTTCTTGCTCATCACCAGTTGATGCAATACCACTGGGGGGATATCTGCTCATCTACTGACATATATTAGTCAATGCTTTCTGCAAAGCGGATATCTGAGCCCCCTAGTCTTGAAATGTGCTTCATAGGGAAACAATATCTCTCTGCGAATCTCCAGTTATGGACTTACTAAAACCAAGAGTAGATGAAGCTGCAATCCCCGATGGCCTTCCAAAGACCTTAGAAGGTACCGGTCCCAAACCCATCCCACACACTCTACCAGGATGCTCCTTCCTAAGGACTTGAGCAACCGGGTCATCCTGGGAGACTGAGTAGGACTTCCTAGGATTGACATCCCATATTTCTTTAATTTTTTACCTATAAATTAAATATCAATATATATTAACATAGTTTAAACTGATAATAAGTTATTATAATGAAAAAATTAGTTCATACCCCAACTTCCTTGGCAGACTCATTAACAAAACTTCCATCATATTCTTTGTAAACATCCGAACACACTTCAATTCGGGATGTTTCATTCCCTAAAATCTGTGACTACATAAAACAATGATAAATAAACATTTTAATATTTTAAATAGATAATATTTTCTTATAAATATTTAAACTAATGAAAAGATTACCAGATTCGATCGGCTTCTAGAAAAGCCTTTTGACCCCGTAGTGTGAGGGATGACTTGATTATCCCAGATTGATGCATTCTTTCTTGAGAGATCCTGAAATAAATAAAATTAAATTTAATAGTAATGTAGTCAATGTCATCTCATTTTTATATACATGTATAAATTTAAAATGAAGTTAATATAATAAAAAAAATTTGAATTCCATCTGCTTCTCATCACAATGTTTGTCAATAAAAACTTTCCACTTTTCTTTGGGTACCCTATTGGGTATCTTATCAAACATTTGTTGGATGGTCAATGAAGTATCATTGAAATCTCTCCACTATCACCATTTAAATTATTTCCATTTCTTACCAATATTTTTCAACGTCCACTTTTGTGCAATCACATCAGTAACTGTAAAGTGGAAAAACATCGGTATACATAAATTCATTTTGAACATATTAATAACATCACATTCAATTAAACTATAATGTATTAAAATTAACTTTATTTGGGAATCAAAAACTTCATTTTTCCAACTTAGAGGCATATGCCTCCAATAATCATAATAAATTAAAAGGGAAATGGGCTCTGCTGCCAGCTGGCCTATAATTTGGCCAAGTAATCCCGCAACATCATCTGTAGGGACCCTATATGAATAAAATGGGACAAATATCTTCTCTCCATTCATATTCCACACATGTTCACTTTTTATTTTTTTCTCCATAGTTGAATTTTTTCATCTTTAATGAAAAAACAATTACTATAAAAAAAGTGAAATAACTTTATTTATATTAAAATTTGTACCCATAACAGTAACCCTCTAGTATGCCTTTGATGAACTAGAAGCTGTGTGCCGCTACCCCGCAGCTGAGGCTACATAAGGGGGAGTATGTGACTCAGCTTTTAAAGAGACACTCATAGAGGTTGTGAGAGATGGTGCAGGGGGAGATGGTGTAGGGGGACAAGAAGCGGGTGGCTCAAATGATGTAGGGAGGGAGACAGATGGATCGTCATCTATCATAGTAGTGGATGAAATAGTGTATTGCTTCCTTCTTGGAATTCCTACCATTTAATCAAATAAGATTAAGTTCAGAACATATATTTCAAAAAAATATGAAAAATATTTTTAAAAAAATGATAATACATAACCATTACTAACAAACAAAATATACATAACAATGATAATGATTGACTACACAAATGAAATAAGTGGTTGCTAAATGAATAAATAACTGTACATAAAATCATTTTCTCCTTCAAAAATTTCAGTTTCGTACTCCATTACTTCATCCACTTCATTTATCCTTACTAGAATAATATTTTCAATATCATGATGGAGAAATAATTCAGCTTCTTGTTGTTGATGAGATTAAATTTCAGAGGTCAAATATTCCACTTCATCACACATATCATACAAATCTCCTTGTATTATGTGAGAAACTACACTCCACCCTTCATCCACAACATCATTCACATAATATATCATTCTTTCTTATGATAATAAGATATATGGATCATACAGTTCATGATCACCAACAACCATCAAGCGATAGAAGTTCATAGAGGTAAATTTCGAGGAATCTCTTTTAACACCTCTGATAATATTGACCAAATGTAATTTGAATAAAACAACTAAAAAATTCCCATGGTAGTTTAATTCAATAATATCAGTCAACTTTACATAGTATCCCTCTTCAGAAAATGTAAATATACCACTATTCTGTGTTTTCAAACCCCTTTCTCGACCGACTGTACGAAATCTAAATCCATTCATGTTGTAAGCGTCAAACTTTCTAACTTGTTTTAGAGGACATTGAGTAAGAAACTTCAAATATTATAAAAACTCTACTTGAGTATCATTATGCATGATTTAAAAAAGAAATATACTTTATTAGATTTAAAAAATATATGTGTCGAACTAATATTCGTATTAATTACAATATTTATGAAACTACACGTCGTGAAAACCATTCTAAAAGATATTTATTAAGAGATTTCGTTATATATTTCTCATTTTGTGTTCGACCTCTCATTCGTCTATTTTTTTGTCTCCTAAACTCTTCAATAAATGGATCTACAATTTCACTATTCAGTAGCACATATCTATGTTCCTGTAATAATTCTAATTCTGTTAGTGTCACATTTGAGGTCCTCCCAACTGATCGGCCAATATAAAAAAATATTTCTGATTTATGATGTATTTGAAATTGAGTTAATGTTTCATAAAAATGTAAAACTTGATTAAATCTTGTCTCAATATCATCCAACTATCTAGAAAAAAGGTAAGACACTTATCATCCAAATAGCCTTCAGCATTAGAGCGTTCTTATTGAGCTTTATTTCCCATGTATTATTTCAAATGACCAAGATATCTGTGAAATAAAATAAACTTAATTATGCATTTAATTAAGTGCCAAAAATTGTTTAGTTAACTAAAAAACATATAAATAAATTTCCACTCAATTGGATATATCCATCGATAATGAACAGGGCCTCCTAATTTAGCTTCATCAACCAAATGCACAGTTAAATGCATCTTGACAGTAAAAACGATAGAGGAAAGATAATCTCTATTGAACAAAGGGTCAATAAAAAACTCTCCTGGAGGTTGTCAAGCTGAAATGGATGTAGTGATTTCTCACATAGTTGTATGAAAAATGTGCAGAATTGGAGTACAATAACAGTATGTTTTTCAGGTAATAATGTACGCAATTCCAATGGTAGTAACTGTTGTAAAAAATGTGAATCGTGACTTTTCAATCCATGCAACATACGATTATTCAAGTCAAAACACCTCAAGATGTTACTTGAATACCCATAAAATACCTTCACATTCTTTAAAAATTTAAAGAATGTATCTTTATCCCTATTTTTCATTGCCAAAATTGTCGAAGAATACTTTTCATCCTCATCTTTCCAGAGATCACATTTTATGTTCATTACTTGTAAGTCTTTGCAAGCATTGAGATGATCCTTTGAATTTACATGATAATTAAGCAATATGAAAATTCAATTGTCATAAAAATTCTTCTCAATATACATCACATCAAGATTATTCCGCAACAAATTAAATTCCCAATACAAGAGTTTGAAAAATATAATTTTTTTCATCCATTGTTGTGTTATGATTTCACTTGATGATGCACTTCGAACTCGTTTCCCGCTATCATTCAAATGATGAACATTACCAAATTCTGTTTCAACATTTTTATGTTTTTTCAATATTTCAGAATGAAGTGCATTGTGTTTCATTTGTTGTCAATGAGGCATGAAGTTGTCTTGGAATGAATTGAAGTCAGGGAATGTCAAGATGTGAATGACAAAGGTTGTGATGGTGTAGGTAAAGAATGGAGAATGGCCATGGTACTTAGAGACAGGTCACTTAGGAGATTCACTAAGTGGCATTGGAGAATATGGTTGAAACATTCTCCATGTATATCTGACGATTGTTGAGCTGCTCTTTAAGTTCAAAGAACTTGTATCAAGATGATACAAAGTCACAACATGATTAGAAGACCATGCATTGTAGTGACAATGCATGAGGAGTTGAAGAAGCAAGATGATCCATTCACTACTTCTAAGTGGATGAAGTGGTTTAATGAAGTCCATGTACTAACTCTTGGTGCATGTGAATCAGAAGAAGATCCAATTGATCTCTGATTAGATCAATGAAGAATATTCAAGAACATGTGTGATTTATGAGATTTAGTTGAAGAAGTCCCTCCTAAGTATTGAACACATATGGAAGAGGAGATGAAGAACCTTCGGGAATTCCATTCCTAAGTGATAAATAAGTGTTGAAGAATTGGAGGAATTCTTAAGAAGAAGAAGAATAGAGATGGGAAGAAGAATGGCTTGGAGTGGCACTTGGCATGTTACACTTGGTCACTTTGCTTAACAAAGGACTTAGTGTTTTTGTTGCAAAAAATAGGCCACCAAGGAGGCCAGCCGAGGGTCATCACCCAAGGCACATGTGGGACTCAAGGTCACCACGCCCATGGGGAACCCTCAAGGCCAGGGCAGCAACCTTGAGGTAGGGGGCGCACCCAAGGACACCGCATGGGCGCCTGGGGCACGCCCGGAGGAGCGCAGAGGGGCCGTGTATAAGCCCCCGGAGGGCACGCGGTGGTGAAACCCGCGCACCCGGAGAGCGTAGTGGGCGCTAGGAGCGCGCCCGCAGGAGCAAGAGTGGGCGCAGAGCGCGCCCGCAGGGAGAACACGGTGCGGGGCGGCACCGTGGAGGGGGAAGTTCAATTGAGCGGTGGAAGGGAGCGCTTATTTGATAAAGCGCGGAAAAACCGCTGGAGAATTCGATGTGGGACGCGCATTTTTCACCGGGATTGAATCTGAGCCGCTCGATTGATCGCGCGGACGATCCGAGCCGCTCATCTAATCCCGCGGCGAGGCGATCTGATCCAGGCCGTTGAAGATCTGATCCGACGGCCGTGGCTCGTCTTCCACCTCGAGCTCGAGCCGAAGCCACCCGCGAGCAGCCGCTGAACCAGAGCCCTCCGAGCACCAGTTTTCGAGTTCCCGGCCACCTTTGAAGGATCTGAAGGCTCCATTGAGCTCGTCTCTCCATACCGAACCTAACCATGCAATAAAATAAGCATGCATGCAATGTTTGTGAGATTTCGAACAAGGCCGAGGCAAAACGAAGTTGCCGAGGCCATGAGGATTATTGCTGTGCATGGTTTGTGCTTTAAAGAAGGTCATGCATGCGTTCTAAGTCGCATGCACGTAGAGGAAAATAAGGAAAGAACCCGCGGTGGAAACTGAGGAGAAAAACGAGATTTCACCGAATCTTGAAAACCCGAAAACTTCGGGAATTCGGATTTATCTCACGCGGAAGATATGAGGCACCTCTGCCTATATAAAGAGAGGCCGAGACCTCTGAATCGCTTGCTGATCCTTTCTTGAAAATCAGAAGACCCGTGAGTGCCTCTGCCTCGCGAAGAAAGAAGCCACCGCGCAAAACATTGCGCGGCTGTTGTCTCGAAGCCACCCGAGGCTTTGAAGTGTTCCCTGCGCGCCTACTCCCTTGCGCGACAGGAAGAACCCGAGGCCGCATCCTTGCACGCCCGAGGTTGCATCCCTCTCTGCCCGAGGACGTGCGTGGCAGGAGGTGTTTGCGCGGTCGTTTGTGCTCTTGCACCTGCGCGCCCGAGGTGTTGCACTTTGCACACCCGAGGTCTTGCGCGGCCTTTGTGCACCCAAGTGCTTGCGCGGCCAGTGGCACCAAGTGTGCCTTGTGATTTGAAGAAGAAGAGAGGCCGTGGCTCATACCTTGTGCTCTTGCGCGGCCAGTGGCACCCAAGTGTAGCTTGCGCGGATATTGAAGAAGAGATTGGCAGGGGTTCGGGTTGTGTGTGCAAGACAAGAGGAAGACCACACATTTGTGTGTGTGCAAAGGAGGAAGGCCATTACATACCTACGGCTTGTGTGTGCAAGTGGAGGCCGAGACTACACATTGTATGTGTTTTAGAATTGGAGAAGGCCGTAACCATGTGTGTGCAAGAAAAGTGAACAAGAAGCCTAGCCTTGTGTGTGTGCCAAATTGAAGAACACACTTTGTGTGTGATAAGTACCCTACGGGCAGTGGGTGTGAGCAAGACAAGGCCAAGCTATTGTGTGTGCAAATTGTTCGTGCATACTTGAACTAAACAAGAAGAGGCCGTAGCCTTGTGGTTGTGCACACTTGAAGATTAAAAGAGAAAAACAAAGTGTGTGTGCAAAGTGGAAGAGTGCAAGAAGGGAAGAAGGCCATAGGCATTTGTGTGTGAAAAAGAACTAAAAGGCCGAACCTTAGTGTGTGTGTGAAAACCAAAGTGTGTACACACTAAGAAGAAGAGAAGACATCCACACAAAGAAGAACACACATTTATGTGTGTAGAAAAATTGCATAAAGTGTGTGAAGTCTGAGAAGAAGGTGTGTGCTTAAAGTGACTACACCCTCTGAGGGTTTACTGCACCAAGAAGAGAAGAAGGGGAGTGCATGCATGCATGCGTGCATGTGCACACGTGAACAGTGCTAAATCAGTGGTGTGCATCTGAGGAGTCCAATACCAGTGGTTCTTGAAGAATTGAGAAGGCCATGCACTCAGTGCATGATGTTGATGTGAATTGAGACTGGACCAGACCAAAGTTAATGATATCAGTTGTCTGAGTATTCAGTAGTTGGAGAGAGAAGCCAGGTCATCCTGAAGAAGGAGATAAAGCCTGAGCTAGACGAGAAGCCCTGATCAACCACAAGTGATCAGAAAAGAAGAGCAAGGCCAGCAGTCTTTATCCCAGACTGCTGAAGTTACTTGAAGAGATGAACAAGAAGAAGAGCTACTCGTGTGACTCGAGGAGCCAAGAGAAGACCCTGTGGGACTCAGGGAGAAGAAGTCTTCAGTGGGATTCTGGAGCAGGCCAATGGGACTCTGGTAACACTGTGTGAAGCAGTATAAAGACCCTCCTATGGGACTCAGGAGAGATACAGTGGGACTCTGTATCGACCATTGTAATACTAACCGATTGTAATGGGAGAATCCATGCTGGGAGAGCATGGCAAGGATGTAGGCCTTTAGTGCCGAACCTTGTAAATCCTTGTGTCCTGTGCCTTTTCATTACTGCATTATCCGGGAAAGGTTTAGAGATACAAGAAGAGTGGATCGAGGCTTTAACCAGCCATAGAGGTTTAATTGATAAAGAATCAATTAGTAAAAAGTTTTAAGGGATCACTGATTCACCCCCTCCCCCTCTCAGTGATTCACACTGATCTGGGAACTTCAATTGGTATCAGAGGGAGGTTACCTCTAAAAGATCCAAGAGAGTCTATATGGAGTGCAGATTTGAGGAAATGAAAGAACAGCCTCAAATGGAGATATCTGCCAAGACTCTGAAAAACAGAATGAAGAAACAGGCAAAGAAGATGAAGAAGAAGGTTGTTGCAATCAGAGAAACTCCTTCTATGGAAAGAAATGTGAAAGTCACATCAGATGACAATTCCTTTTATCATTCTTCTGATGAAGCCTGCTCTAGCTGTGATGAAGATGGAAGGAACAATGATCTTCTAAATGCAATCAAATATCTTCAGAAGACAGTCCCCAAGGAAGTGGCAATGTGTATAGCTACAGGCCTCCTTGATCTTCAGGAAGAAAAATTACAGCTAGAAGATGAAGCCAATTCTCTGGAAGTCCAATTGGCAAAAAGGGTTGGCATAACCAACACTCTCAGAAAGCTGGTGAAGGCTAAAGATGAAACCGTTTCTCTTTGCAATGAAAGATATGAAGACACTGCTGAAGAATTGCAAAGAAGCCTTTCTGAGAAAGAAATCTTTATGATAATGATCAAAGAAGTTTTCCATGCACTGGAGAAGTTGCACAAAGTGTCAATGAATGTCAGAGATGTTCAACTTGAAGACAAAGTCAAAATTGTGAAGGAGCTTGACAACTCATTGCATGAAATAAAGAAGGTGCATGAAGACCAGATAAAGCAGCTGGAAGAGAAATGGGAAGGAAGGCTAAGAACTATTGAGGATGAGAAGAACTCCCTCAATATGAAATGCTTAGAACTGGAGGTGATATTGAAAAATCTGCAATCACCCAAAGCCAAAGCCTCCCAGTCAGCTGAAAGGAGAAATGTTGCTACTCAAGTATGCTTTGAGAAGGATGATTCTATAAGAAAGACATCCTCAAATGAATGGGCAACATCTTCTAAAAAGAAGGTACCATCCATACCATCTTGTACTAATGCTTCTAATTGTTTTTCCACAAAAAGTGTAGGATGGAAGAATAATTCCAAACAAGTATGGATGAAGACAATGAAGAAAGAAAGCTCTCCTGAAGCAGCACAACAATTCAAGAAAAGTACCCAACAATTAGAAGGACTAAAGAGGTCAAGATTTGTGGGTCAGTGTTGGTGTTGTAATAAGTATGGGCACTGTGCAAAGGATTGTTGGTACAATCCACTAAATATCAAAGCACAAAGGAAGCCCATGCCTAGGGGGAGCAAGCCAGAAGGAAAGAAGCAACATCCACAGGTCCAAAGACATCTGTTTACTGCAAATAGATTTGGATTACTTGACAACATCTGGGATGATTGCAAAAGTGGTCAAAAAGATACATGTCAGTCTCCAACTGTATCCAGAGCTCAAAAGAAGAAAAGATCACAGAACCTGGCTCAAAAAGATTCCTTGGGAAGCAAGAAGAAAGTAGAAAATGCTCCCAAGAAGTGTTTGAGAAATGAAGAGAAGTCCTTAGAGTCTGAGTCCAAGAAGGGTGATGCATCCGGAAGGACCACCAAGAAGTGCTTCTACTGTGGAAAGAAAGGTCATACCATGGATCTTTGCAAACAAGCCATGGAAATCAATAGAAGCCAACTGATCTCAAACAGACAATCAATCCAGAAGAAGCAGAAGGGATTGATTGAAAACAAGTTGCCTAAGAGAGGTAGCTTGACAGCATCAAAAGAACCATGTGGAATTTCCAAAACTGAGGCCACTCTTCCAAATGATTTACTTGTCATATGGCCACATCAGTTGCAACTTGCCAGAGAACTACAAAGAGTTGAAGATGAAGCTCTGGCAATTGCTAAAGCAAAAGGGAAGAAGAAGGTTTCACATGAAGATGTTTTGAGAACCACACCAGCACAATCATCAATGAAGATCAAATGTGCAAGTGTGAAGACTGGAGAAAATGGGACATCTCGGTTGAGAGAATCTTCTCAACCTTGTTGTTCACATTGATGAACCAAGGAGGTTCCATCTTATTCCCTTATATTTCTGGTATTTACATGTGCTGACATTGCAGGGAATTGAAGATGATGATCATTCTCAGCTGGAGGATGGTTTGAACAGAATGGAGTGCACCCCTTGAGGGGGAGCCAATCTGGAGAAGATGGGATTCTGAGATTAATTCTATCTTAAGAAGACTGAAAGGGGGAGCTTTATCTTTGCACCTGAACTTTCTAATGAGTTTTGTGAAGTTGTGCAGGATTTAGCAATTCATTGAATATCTGAAAAATTTCAACCCCTAAGCATGATCTCACATGTGTAGATAATTGTGGACAGCTTTGAATTCCTTGGTCATATCACTCTTGTTTTCTACACCGGGTTAGCCCAAGTAGACTTAGAGCTGATTTACTAAAGGTTATTTGCTAAAGAGAACATGTGACATCATCCCTCTCCTAGTGTTTTTCAAGAAGATACTTTTCAATGGGAGGAAGATATTTTTGGAAAAGAACCACACCACACCTTTGCATTTGATTGCCAATAAGGGGGAGAAAATATTGGCACACATATTGACCCATTCATATGTGCTGAAGTTGTGTATTGACAACAAATACAAAGGGGGAGATTGAAGTGCATTGTGTTGCATTTGTTGTCAATGAGGCATGAAGTTGTCTTAGAATGAATGGAAGTCAGGGAATGTCAAGATGTGAATGACAAAGGTTGTGATGGTGTAGGTAAAGAATGGAGAATGGCCATGGTACTTAGAGACATGTCACTTAGGAGATTCACTAAGTGGCATTGGAGAATATGGTTGAAACATTCTCCATGTATATCTGACGATTGTTGAGCTGCTCTTTAAGTTCAAAGAACTTGTATCAAGATGATACAAAGTCACAACATGATTAGAAGACCATGCATTGTAGTGACAATGCATGAGGAGTTGAAAAAGCAAGATGATCCATTCACTACTTCTAAGTGGATGAAGTGGTTTAATGAATTCCATGTACTAACTCTTGGTGCATGTGAATCAGAAGAAGATCCAATTGATCTCTGATTAGATCAATGAAGAATATTGAAGAACATGTGTGATTTATGAGATTTAGTTGAAGAAGTCCCTCCTAAGTATTGAACACATATGGAAGAGGAGATGAAGAACCTTCGGGAATTCCATTCCTAAGTGATAAATAAGTGTTGAAGAATTGGAGGAATTCTTAAGAAGAAGAAGAATAGAGATGGGAAGAAGAATGGCTTGGAGTGGCACTTGGCATGTTACACTTGGTCACTTTGCTTAACAAAGGACTTAGTGTTTTTGTTGCAAAAAATAGGCCACCAAGGAGGCCAGCCGAGGGTCATCACCCAAGGCACATGTGGGACTCAAGGTCACCACGCCCATGGGGAACCCTCAAGGCCAGGGCAGCAACCTTGAGGCAGGGGGCGCACCCAAGGACACCGCATGGGCGCCTGGGGCACGCCCGGAGGAGCGCAGAGGGGCCGTGTATAAGCCCCCGGAGGGCACGCGGTGGTGAAACCCGCGCACCCGGAGAGCGTAGTGGGCGCTAGGAGCGCGCCCGCAGGAGCAAGAGTGGGCGCAGAGCGCGCCCGCAGGGAGAACACGGTGCGGGGCAACACCGTGGAGGGGGAAGTTCAATTGAGCGGTGGAAGGGAGCGCTTATTTGATAAAGCGCGGAAAAACCGCTGGAGAATTCGATGTGGGACGCGCATTTTTCACCGGGATTGAATCTGAGCCGCTCGATTGATCGCGCGGACGATCCGAGCCGCTCATCTAATCCCGCGGCGAGGCGATCTGATCCAGGCCGTTGAAGATCTGATCCGACGGCCGTGGCTCGTCTTCCACCTCGAGCTCGAGCCGAAGCCACCCGCGAGCAGCCGCTGAACCAGAGCCCTCCGAGCACCAGTTTTCGAGTTCCCGGCCACCTTTGAAGGATCTGAAGGCTCCATTGAGCTCGTCTCTCCACACCGAACCTAACCATGCAATAAAATAAGCATGCATGCAATGTTTGTGAGATTTCGAACAAGGCTGAGGCAAAACGAAGTTGCCGAGGCCATGAGGATTATTGCTGTGCATGGTCTGTGCTTTAAAGAAGGCCGTGCATGCGTTCTAAGTCGCATGCATGTAGAGGAAAATAAGGAAAGAACCCGCGGTTGAAACTGAGGAGAAAAACGAGATTTTACCGAATCTTGAAAACCCGAAAACTTCGGGAATTCGGATTTATCTCACGCGGAAGATATGAGGCACCTCTGCCTATATAAAGAGAGGCCGAGACCTCTGAATCGCTTGCTGATCCTTTCTTGAAAATCAGAAGACCCGTGAGTGCCTCTGCCTCGCGAAGAAAGAAGCCACCGCGCAAAACATTGCGCGGCTGTTGTCCCGAAGCCACCCGAGGCTTTGAAGTGTTCCCTGCGCACCTACTCCCTTGCGCGACAGGAAGAACCCGAGGCCGCATCCTTGCACGCCCGAGGTTGCATCCCTCTCTGCCCGCGGACGTGCGTGGCAGGAGGTGTTTGCGCGGCCGTTTGTGCTCTTGCACCTGCGCGCCCGAGGTGTTGAACTTTGCACACCTGAGGTCTTGAGCGGCCTTTGTGCACCCAAGTGCTTGCGCGGCCAGTGGCACTAAGTGTGCCTTGTGCTTTGAAGAAGAAGAGAGGCCGTGGCTCATACCTTGTGCTCTTGCGCGGCCAGTGGCACCCAAGTGTAGCTTGCGCGGATATTGAAGAAGAGATTGGCAGGGGTTCGGGTTGTGTGTGCAAGACAAGAGGAAGACCACACATTTGTGTGTGTGCAAAGGAGGAAGGCCATTACATACCTACGGCTTGTGTGTGCAAGTGGAGGCCAAGACTACACATTGTATGTGTTTTAGAATTGGAGAAGGCCGTAACCATGTGTGTGCAAGAAAAGAGAACAAGAAGCCTAGCCTTGTGTGTGTGCCAAATTGAAGAACACACTTTGTGTGTGCTAAGTACCCTACGGGCAGTGGGTGTGAGCAAGACAAGGCCAAGCTATTGTGTGTGCAAATTGTTCGTGCATACTTGAACTAAACAAGAAGAGGTCGTAGCCTTGTGGTTGTGCACACTTGAAGATTAAAATAGAAAAACAAAGTGTGTGTGCAAAGTGGAAGAGTGCAAGAAGGGAAGAAGGCCATAGGCATTTGTGTGTGCAAAAGAACTAAAAGGCCGAACCTTAGTGTGTGTGTGCAAACCAAAGTGTGTATACACTAAGAAGAAGAGAAGACATCCACACAAAGAAGAACACACATTTATGTGTGTAGACAAATTGCATAAAGTGTGTGAAGTCTGAGAAGAAGGTGTGTGCTTAAAGTGACTACACCCTCTGAGGGTTTACTGCACCAAGAAGAGAAGAAGGGGAGTGCATGCATGCATGCGTGCACGTGCACACGTGAACAGTGCTAAATCAGTGGTGTGCATCTGAGGAGTCCAAGACCAGTGGTTCTTGAAGAATTGAGAAGGCCATGCACTCAGTGCATGATGTTGATGTGAACTGAGACTGGACCAGACCAAAGTTAAAGATATCAGTTGTCTGAGTATTCAGTAGTTGGAGAGAGAAGCCAGGTCATCCTGAAGAAGGAGATAAAGCCTGAGCTAGACGAGAAGCCCTGATCAACCACAAGTGATCAGAAAAGAAGAGCAAGGCCAGCAGTCTTTATCCCAGACTGCTGAAGTTACTTGAAGAGCTGAACAAGAAGAAGAGCTACTCGTGTGACTCGAGGAGCCAAGAGAAGACCCTGTGGGACTCAGGGAGAAGAAGTCTTCAGTGGGATTCTGGAGCAGGCCAGTGGGACTCTGGTAACACTGTGTGAAGCAGTATAAAGACCCTCCTGTGGGACTCAGGAGAGATACAGTGGGACTCTGTATCGACCATTGTAATACTAACCGATTGTAATGGGAGAATCCATGCTGGGAGAGCATGGCAAGGATGTAGGCCTTTAGTGCCGAACCTTGTAAATCCTTGTGTCCTGTGCCTTTTCATTACTGCATTATCCGGGAAAGGTTGAGAGATACAAGAAGAGTGGATCGAGGCTTTAACCAGCCATAGAGGTTTAATTGACAAAGAATCAATTAGTAAAAAGTTTTAAGGGATCACTGATTCACCCCCTCCCCCTCTCAGTGATTCACACTGATCTGGGCACTTCACAGAACAAGTTAACAACTTTGGAGGTGGTTTACGATCAATGAAACCATTAAATTTTGATTTTTTCAGCCGAAATCTATGAGATACATCGAGAAATATTCGATGGCACAACAAGCACCATTTTCTACTTTAAGGTAGTCTTTTGGGCTCAAAATCAAAGTTATAAACATGACCATCCAAACCCATGTAAATGTTCCAAACAGATAAATTCTTAAGCCCAGGGAAGTCATTAATGGTCCACATTAAAGTAACATGTATTTTGAACATTGTTTTAGAAGAACCACCAAATGTATCAACATCGTTGCTCCATAACTCCTGTAATTTTTCAATGAAAGGTTGCAAGTATACATAAATATTATTTCCAGGCATTAGTTTTCTAGGAAGAATCATCGAAATGATAAAAGATGTTTGTTTTATACACATCCACAAAGGCAGATTTTAAGGGATCAAAACAACTGGCCAAATGCTATAACTGGTACTCAAAGTCCCTAATGGGTTGAATCTATAGGCAGCCAATCCCAACTGAACGTTCCTAGGATAAATTGATAAATATGGACGTAATTAATCAAATTTCTTCCACTATTGTGAATCTCATGGATTTACCATTAACCCATCATTGTTATTATCTACAGAATTACACTTCATGTGTTCGGCGGTTTTCGATGACATGAATAATATTTGCAATCGAGTCTTTAAATAAAAGTAACTCAAAACCTTTGTAGGTGTGTTCTATTTCTTATTCTTCACGAAAGTATGTTGATTAAAACTTCCAACATCACCCATAAACTTCCATCTAGAAGAAGAACATTTTTTCAATTCTGTCTACCTGAATCCTCTCGCCAATAAAGCATACAATCATTGGGACACACATGTATTTTTGTATAATTCAGACCAAGCATATTATCAACTTTTTTCATATCATAAAAAGACTCAGGGATTTTTTCTTCATGAAATACATCATGAAACAATTCCAATAACATGGACATTTCCTTACTTGTAATTCCATATAGACATTTGATATGGTACAACTTCAATAGAAAAGAATGATTTGAATATTACAAACATCCACTATAAAAATCTAGATTTCCATCATCAACTAAATCATGAAACATTTTTTCCCCAGTGAAGTTTTCTCTTAAATGTTTCTCCAAATAATCAAGAGGAGGATCCAATGATATGTTACTATCTGGATCTGGTTTTGTTACAGTCTCAAAAACATAACTTGTCACGTTACAATTTGTAGCACCCTCGTCTGGTTGTTATGTTATGTTTTTATGTTGATAGTGGTGTCTCATAGGGCCAAATGCATCATTTATGAGTTTTTTCATTTCATTTTACATTGTCTAAGAAGTTGGGATCTCATTTTGTGGATTAACATCAGTGCTCAACCTTTCTGTAATGTTCGATTCTCTAGGTCAAATCCAACCCAAATATTGACCAGGGATTTGCTTTAGTATTAAATTTTCATAAACTTTATCTCTCTACAACCATCTTCTAAATTTACATTTTGGACATAGACATATTATTCTCCCTTCAATGGATCAATTGGAAATCGCCAAATCTAAAAACTCCTTCAAACCCTAAACATACTAAGGCGTGTTCCTAGGTAATGTGATCTAGCTTTTATCCATGTATATCACAATGTTCCTACAGAATATTAAAAAAAATCAAAACACATAGTTACTACTAAATAAGGAATGTTATTCATATATACTAGTTGAAAAAATATATAAATATATTACATAAGGGTTTCCTATATAAATACATATGGTAAATCACCCACTATAAAACCAAATCATGAAAATTAAAAAATCTATAAAAGAAGACAAGAACAAGGATACCATCATTTTATTTTTTTGTATGTCATGATCCACCAAAACAGATTGACAAACTAAGGTAAGGACTTGAAAAATCATATAATAATTGAATAAAAGTTAGGAATATGAAAAGGAAACAAACTCATACCTTAAATTGGAACTTTATTTAAGTATATGGGTAAGTATACAATGTTTATTTGACCCATTGGTGGATAGGTATAAGTGGAATAACAAGGATATGAAAAATCCATGTCTTCTTTGAAATATAGAGGTTGGATTGTCTTCTTTGTTTCTCTTGGTCCAAGTGTGGACTATCTTGGCATGGTAGTGAAGACAATAATGAGATATTTTGGGTGATGAAATTGTTGTTAATGTTATAATACAAGTTAAAGGTATACCCTTTTCATTTCATCCATCATGGTGATTATAGTGGATCGTATAGGCTTAGGTGATTCTGGATCCTGTGAAGGGTAAAATTATCAATTTGAGTGGTGAAACTTATATATCAAGTTTTTTTTCTATTTTGTTTATATAGAGTGTGTGATTTATGTAATGAGTTTTCTCACTCTAATAGGTAAATTGGGTTTATTTGGGAAGAAATCATAAAAAGAGAAATGAATTACTATTCACTGGTTCAAACCCATCTCACTTAAACAACTCTATACTTGGGTCCATCACATGATGGTATTGAGCATATTTTATTCGCTAATAGAATAACTACACTTCTTTATCATTATCTTCACCAAATTTTGTCTAAGATTAATTAACTCTCTAACCTCATTCCAAAACAATAGAGATTTGTAAGAACTCTCATACAATTCTTTAAATGGAGTTTTACCAATGGTTAATCAATATTTATTATTATAGTAAAACTCAAAAAAAGGGAAATGATTCACCCAAGAACCTATAAAATCAAAAATAAACATATTTTATACATCCATTATAATTTGGATCATTCTCTCTATCTAACCTTCCATCCATGGATGAAAAGTACTGCTTAGAAAAAATAATGAAAAAAACATGCTACAAAATCTTCTACAATTGGGAGGTAAATTAAGATCTTGATTATAGATGTCCATTACTGAAACCACATGAATCCTCACCACAATGGGAACCTATTAATGGAAGAACATACCAAAACAATCAAGATTGAAAATAAAGAATTAATATTTAACCAACTTTAAAGTTTTATAATGAGGTGTTTGAGGACAAAGTTTTATTGTTTATGGAGTTACATTGATTAATCTAGTTGATTGTGATTAAAATAGATCATAATAAGATAATTATGTTGATAGAATTATTCTTTATATGGAGTTTTATATTGTTGTTGTTTTCATTATGTGTAGTTGAATTAATCGACTTTCTCATCAAGAATATGATATCATCTATCCATGAAGATGAACTGCACAAAAACATCGAGATCAACACCACATAAGACCTGAGATTAAATAAGTAAAAAAATAGCTTTCTATACTAATATGGAAGAGAAATACAATTGTATAAACCAATTTTTTCCTTGATGTAGTGTGTGTAGAATTAAGAAAAGTTAGTTTCACTTGGGTGACCATTGATCAAAAACCAAATAATTATAAAGAAATTGTTCCTAGGAATATAGTGGCCACAGCTAAAATATTTATATCTAATAGAAAAAAATTTTGATAGGAAATTTTTTTATATTGAAACTTCATCATGTGTGTTCCATTTAGATGAAACCTTGTGCATGTTAAAAAAGTAAATAAAACCTTATGTTTTTTTGCATTAAGGTCCATATATGTTTTTGAAATTCAATTTCAATGACAAATAAGTGCTAGATTAATCATGATCTAGCCCACACAAGAATAATATTTGATGACTGGTGAGGGTTAAATATTTAAAGTAATGAAATTTTTTTTTGGAAAGGGCCTTGATTCCTCACCCCATCTTAAAAACAATCACACAGGGTTCCAAACACTCTTTTGAAAACTGACTAGTCCAAACTACTTTTCACACACTATTTTATGGTCATCAACTACTATATTAGTCATCCATGCTTATTTTCACATACCAATATTTAGAATATTATATGATTTTTATGTTCACATTTTTATACCTTGTTAAAAACAATTTTTAAGTTCATGAGGGATTCTATTGTGTTTATAATAACCATTTATTATCATAAAATAGTAAAATGTGTACGATTATATACTTTTTCATTATCATATATCCTATGATACATGAATGTTTTAAGTTTAACAATCACCATTATAATTACACTTAAAATTATTTTAATAGAATAGATAATATGTTTTATAATTTCCTTATATAATACATGTATCATTTGTAGTGGTGGAATAAACAATCCCTCTATTCTATGTAGCAGAATACTTGTATGTACCAGGTCATCTCCATTAGAATGGTATAAAATTAAAAGTGTAATTTATTAAGAGTTAAAACAAATATTATAGGGTGGAAAAGTGATAATGTTTGAATGTGTAATAGATAGTCAATTATGATTATAGATCACCTGATCTAAGTTGAAAAATAAGATTTTAGCTCCACTGGAAGTGGTAAAAACATATAGTGAATGAGACCGCTTCAAACAAACATAAATCATATCATTTTTTAAACTATTTTGATTGACCATCCACCACTAGTTATTTGGAATTCTCACTCAATATAGTCCGTGGCCATTTTTTTTAAGTGCATAGCCACCATAGGGATGCCTATCAAGACACTACTAGAAGCATTATTTTTACCACTCATTGATGTAAAATTTTACCACTTCCTTTCTCATATTTTGTGCCCATATAAGGTATCTCAAGCATTATTGGTGTGGTTTTCCATGTTATTTTTGGGTTTCAATCCATACACAACCCTATCAAAGTTATAAATTATCTCTCTAAAAAGAAAAATGTTTTCTCAACTCTTGATCATTCCGTACACTACTTGATCAAAAAACAACTATAGAAATTATAAAAAAAATTCTAAAATGAAATTTATCTCTCCATTGTTGAATATCACACACAAACATCCACTTACTCTTATAAAATAATCTTTAATATGAGGGGTTGGATTTAATTTTAAAAGTAAATTAAAGTAGGAGGAAAATGACTAAAATATTTTGAAATTTTATACTTTATAAACATCCTAATATACTAAATCATAAAATTTTAAATTAAAATCATGGGTTAAATCTAATTCACAATCCAAATTATTATTTTCATGAATCAACACATATGTCTTGTTTGATGAGTACTGGTGATGATTATGATATGAAGTTGTTAAAATAATTTTCAAATTATTTTCATGTATAATTGGAACTTTTGAAACCACACCTGGGAGGCGAGCTAGGGATTCATCAGGTTGGTGGCGACGGGAGGTAAGGAGCACTTATGGGAGGCGGGGCATGCTTAGGGGGTGCGAGGTCACCAGTGGCATGTGGGGAGCCGATCTAGGGTTCAGGTTGGGGGTAGAAATGGCATCGCGGGGGTCCAGGGGAGAAGGGAGGTTGAGGTCGAGTGGGGTGGGAAGCGTCACCGCTATAAAAAAAAGGGGTGTTTAGGGGTTGTTTTTAATAAACCATCACTAAACCCTTTTAAAAAATGGTTTAGTGGCAGTTTACAAAACCACTGCTAAAAGACAGCCACTGAAGGCAATTTATGTTGTAGTGTTAACACTCTTAATTATATAAAGATTTTCTATGATAGAAACTCCTCTATTTCAACATGACTATGATATAGGTTTCCCTCTATGGTTTAGACACCGTTGAAACTCCAGTGAAATTTATGATTGGATGATCACCTCCTATAGTGTGGTCTTTTGAAAAGTGTAAAATTTAGTAAAAAAATAAGCCATATTTTGTGGGATATTATATGTTATTTGATGTATAAACTTTACACAACCTTCCATTATGGTGTTTTATATTTATATACATCATTGAATTTTTATCTCAAATATATTTCTCTTTTAAAAACTACAAAACTTTTGGATTTAATGAATCTAAAAAATCGTCCAAGAATCACCTCTTCTCTATAAACTTCTTCAACTATGATACTCAAATATAATTAATCACAAACCGAATCAAGGAAAAATACCAAATGCATTTTTGACAACAATATACCCCTTTGGGTTTGTTGACAATTACAAAGAAAATGTAACATTCATTTATTTTCATGGGAACCACTTTCAGTTGATGAAATTGACTTCATGGATTGAATCAATGATTTATCAATCAAAAACTTTATTCTCATGTGAGATGAATATCAGTGCTAAAATAAAGAGTTAGACGATAGAATCCTTATAATTACTACATGTTAAACTTCATGATACCAAAGTTTAATACCAAACTCCACCACAAAATATTCACTCAAACACTCTCCCCCTGAGTGTTTCTCCTATTTTATCAATTGGGAAAATACACCATGTTATTTACAACAACCTTTCTCACTAATATTTTTACTTTATCCCCCTTTCTCACTGAACATAATTGATAATTCTTTGATGGTTCACAAAATAGTGTTAAAAATACAAGAAATTAATAGTGGAAAGAAATTATAACTTGCATAGTAATAAATTCCCATGAGGGAGTGAGGATCTTCATCTCTATAAACATTTTGATAAAAGGGATTGGTTGGACTCCTAGAGATAATTGATTGCATTCAATATCTACCTTAGGTGGTTACTTGGTCATAATACCATCCACTCTATTTTTAGTGGGAATGTACACTAATTTCACAACTTTATACTCAAATTTATCCTTAAAGAAATGATATTTTATCTCACTGGACATTGTATTTGAGTGGTGAATGACATTTTTTTTAAAATGTATAGCAATTTAGTTGTCACACAAAATTAAAATAGAAGATTCCATATCAATGTAAGTTTCTTTCAGCTATTTTCGCATCTATATCAATTGAGTAATAGCTTGAGTCACCTAAATATAATACACATATATAGAGTTTAATGATATACAATATTTCTTTTTATTTTCCAAGAAATGAATGATCCACCAAGAAAAAGCACCCCCTAGAAGTAGAATTTTAGTTATCTGCCAAACTTCTGCAATCTGCATTAGTAAAACCCAATAGTTATTGTTATTAATTTATATAAAACAATATACCATAATACAGTATTTGGTTTATATATCTATGAATTAATCTCACATATTTTTTATGAATTTATTTTGGAAAAATTTCATTGAAGGATATTTGACATGTGTAAAACACAATTCCTAGTCAAGTGGCTATAAAGTAAAGGGAACTACCAATAATTTTTCTATAGAGAGTCACATCAACCTCATCACCTTCAATTTATTTTGAAATTTTCATCCCAATAACTTTTAGAATATCCTTTTATTAATATTAATCACTTTGAAACTATTTTATCACTTCTTAGGAATGTTGTTTCTGTGATGATGGCCCCATCCTTTCTTTAAATCAACTAAAACCCAACTAAAAATAACAGTTTACCAATTTGTGACATTTCAAATTATGACCCCATTACGTCCAAACAAAATTATTGAGTACTATATGAGCCTCAAAAATATTTTTCATTGATATATATGAGTACTAATATTTTATTGTACACACTCATTCTTGATTTTGAAGTTATGATCTACCCCTCCCCCATAAAACCCATGATTTTTCAAACATTGGTCAAGTCAAGAGGACCATGACGTTAGTATTTTATTCAGTATAGTTAGTTATTTTATCCTCTAAAACACTATGATTTTATATTTATGATTTATAAATCAATCTAGTTTCTCTCCACTTCAAGGAATCCATCTAATAATTCTTATTTTAAGTCCAATTTATACACTTTAAACCTATTTTTCACACCCATGAACAAGAATAATAGAATATTATTAAAAAGATCCATGGGTGAAAATTAGTCATCTTAGTAAAATAATTAAATCTAATAATACACATGACATTACAGTTGTAACTTATTCATTATCACATGTCTATCTTCCATATGTTTGTTTTAGAAAACACATTTTTCTCCAATCACATTTTTATTTTTCAGCTTCAAAACAATTTCCCAATTGTTATTCATTTTAATTTATTCAATCTCTTTATGAAAAAACTTTAAATAAATTTAATACCTATAATATTTACTAATATAATTTGGTTCCACTTGATATAGAAATGATTTTTCTTCTAAACATTCATCCTTCTATTTTGAACTGGGGTTTTTTTCTCACAAATAATATTTTTTCCATTTATTTATACCCTATTTGATCATATTATTAATCAAGATGATCCTCACATGTTTCCCTAACACCCCCCCTAATGGCCCTAATTCCTTCATTTTTATTGATTTTTGATAACCCCCCTATTTTAAGGGATGAGGGGGAACCCTTACAAGGCTTGTAGGATCAAAGATTACATGGCATGTAGGCTTAGGAGATTACATGACCCGAAGGTTTTATGGAATTAAACCAAACTATCTACAAGTAACTACCCCTCCCCAGTATCTGCATCATGATAGTAGTTCTCCACCTTCGCATGGTCGTCTGGATAGGCTTCCCATGAAAGCACATGCTGGTCCCGATGGCATAGTCATACCATCTCATTCTGACAATTCCATTTGGCTCTGCTCTAGTGATACACCTGCTCTGAATCCTCTTCTGGGGCTGCTCCTTTTTTGTAGTGTGTCTGGGGAAACTGTATGTGGTCAAAAGGCCTTAAAGGTGGCCTAAAATCCCTACTAACCTAAAGGTCTAGGTGGCCCAAAATCCTTAAGGACTCCAAGACCAAACCGGTGGCCCAAGGTGAATAGTTCCAGAGGCTACAGTACCAAACAGTACCTACTACAGTTACTGCAACAGTGCGCACAATGTACAGTTCTTCTATAGTATATATATATTGTACATTTCTACTATAGTACTGCATAGTGTACAGTACTGCTACAGTACCCGCTACAGTGCTCCGAAAATATGCCTCTACCTAGTTTTGAACCTGGATCTTGTGGATACACTTAAGGATACCTCACCAACTAGGCTGAGGCTCATGTGCCATCAAATGTTTCCCTAGAAATCATATATTTTATTATATTTCACTTTATCCCATTTAAATCTCACTTATCAATACACAACTTCATCAATTTCTAACTCAAAAATTAGGTTTATTCTATGTGAATTCTACTCATCTAGAACTGGAATATGCGCATCAATTTTTGATTTTTTTCACTTTTTGTTACAAAAATATCATCGAATTATAAGATTTTGTCCATAAATATTATATAATAAATGTATGACATTATCTTGGTTGAATATTGAATAAAAATACCTTTATAACTCCATGCTTCAAATTTCTAATATTTTTCTTTATAAATAATAATTCTTTTACTTCAAAACACACGCAAATACTGAATGTTTTCTTATTTTCATAACAAATTTCATACGAGCCTTGTCTATATCTAGAAATTATATTTACCACTTTGAGATATAAATATATATAATAATTTATTCTTTCTGAAATTTATTTGGTAGATATTTTTCAATGAGCATAGTCTGAGTGATGTTGCCGATTATGTGATTCCTCCTTTCAAAAACTTTATTATGATGAAGAGTTATCACATACAATAATTGATGTTGAATTTTTACACAAATAATATTTTCAAATTACCTTTAGTATCGAGTGATACATTTAAATACCTATGTTCTCTAAGTAATCATCATCAATAATTCCATCCAATAGAAATCATCAAAAATGAAAACATAATATCACTTTACATATTAAGCTTTAGGATTCATTGGCCACCAAAACTCTATATCAATGAGTACAACTATCCTTGATTATTTTCCCTTATTTATCTTATAATTCTTTCAAAAGGGATTCCCTCTTTGACAATAGTCATATATATGAGTATTTTCACATGAATGTTTGTGGAAATCTTGAGCTCCATAATTATTCAACATCTTTCCAATGAATTTTTCCTCAAGGGGAATAGTTTCTTGTCCCATAATTTATTTTATTTCTCCATGGAATGAATTAACCATTTTTCATCATCAATAAGGTTAATGCTTCCCATTTCTATCTTCTTGTAAGATCTACTAAACCATCTCATGACATAATAGTACAATAATTCTTTCCAAATTCTACAACATGTCCTGAGAAAAAAAAATGAATCACAGTAAGGATATTGTGCCTAAGGCCTTGAATTAAGATCAACTATTTTTATAATACCCTTTACATTAAACTTGTATTTTTCAAAGTCAAATTTTTTTTGTCCATTATTTCCAAATTAAACCGCTCCATTTTTATCGTACTTGGTACTGGTAATAAGTTTTCATTTCTGGTCATGTGTGAGGTACATTCACTATCCAAAAACCTTAATCTCATCATATATTTTTCTCTTAGGGAAATATCAATAACATTTTCCTTATAATTTATTCTTTACTCCACACATGATCACTTGGTTGGTATCTTGTGTTGGTGGAAAATCTTATTTCACCTAAGGATTTTTGTTTTCATCCTCATTTTCAAAAGCTAAAAATATATTATAATATTATAACCTATTTGAGTTAATTTATGAGTGTTGTTTTTAACTTCTACATATGTACAGAGGCACCTTATTTTTTACCCTTAAATAAAAATTAGATACTTAACGCTAATATCCTTCACACTAAAAACAATAACCCTAAAAATCATAAGAAAAATATGGAAAACTATTTTTCTATTCTTGATGTAGTTACTCTTTGAAAAATATATTTGAAATAGAGAACATATATTTAATGTGTCCCAATTTTCCAAAAATATATCATCTAATTTTTGGTGATTTTAGCCATTTTTTATTGGATCATAGGTAAGTTGAACTAGTTGAATGTTTGATTTCCTTCAAGGAATTAACACCAGTAGCCTAGAATCAATCATGGATTTCATCTTATTGTGATCATGATCCACTAATTTTCTGCCATTATTTTTGAATTGATTCACTTTTGATTAATTAATATGTTATTTAGTAGTAACCTTGTGAGTTTTCTTTGTTTCTAAAGTGCTTCTATTTACCAATGTCATACCGGGAGTGGGGATAAGTTCATTATCTTCACAATTCTGAATCCCTTTTAGGTATTCTACTCCAATATCTTCAATTATTTTCACTATATCCTTTTCATATTTATATAGGCCATCAATTTTCTAGGTTTGTACTTCAATTTTGATCTTAATCTCGACTACTTTTTTCAGATTTCTAGAAATTATAGGCTTGATTTATTCAATTTACATTTTCATTTTTGACTTATACTCTTCCAAATATTGTATATAAGGTTTCAAGTCATAGAATACTATATTCTATTTATCATTTTTGGCCCTCTACACAACAATTTATTTGATTTATTATTCAATATCTTCTCAAATATTGACTCTACCCTCATCTTCATCATTTTTTGCAGCAATATCAATAGTTTGATGACTCTTTATGATAGATACCAAAGAAAATGTACCAAGATCTATGTAGTGTTTGTTCTATTTTACTTCAAACTCATATAAACAATCAACTTCATGATATAATAGGATCTTCCACTTTCAAAACTTCCTCTATGGTTTTCTCTATCTTTGGTTACCTTTGAATTGTTTATTCACAAATTATTCCTCTTCTTCAATTTGGAAAATATTAAAGCACTTGGTTGTAATATTCCTTACTTTAATAAATTAGAAAAAATCAAGTTAAAGTTTTCCTTTGAACTTTACTATCCCCTTTTAAGGTTATAGGATAGAAAATACATCACATCACCAATATAATAATGACTAAAAATTAAAATTTTTATTGAGGAATAAAACACTTTTATGGGTTAAGAAAGAATCGAAACTTTGAACAACCAAAGGGAGTTGAGCTCCATGATACATCACTAAATTTTCATGAGAAATTAAAAAAAATACCCACACCCTGAAATGTACTCAATGTTACCTTTTTTTGAGCCACAAAGCATGACACATTAATGGGAAGTATAAAATTGATTACTTGGATGAACCCCTTATTTGACTCCTTGTGGAAACAAAGTTACCTAAGTTTACTTAAACCATATTCCCCACCTATCACTTGGAAGGAGATTTAGAGATATCTAGATTAAGGTTACATAAAAGGGGTCATACCTCGATCCTATAACTAGATTTCTTGGAAGTAAAAAAACACCCGTGACTAAAGTATATTTAATAGTTTTCATCCTAAGACCTACCGAAGGCTATCAAACTGAAATAGAAAATCACCCTTTCCCCGATTTTCTAATGTCATCTTTGATAAAGATAATATTTCAATTCATGCCCTACCTTCCTAGATCTAGGGATTATAGGTTAGCTTCCCAACTCTATGATCAATGAATCCAGCCATCTATGATGAGGAATCATCCTTGGGAATCTTTTCCTATCTTCCTTGATAGAGAGTAAAACCAACATCATAAATTATCATTTGTTTACCCTTATTCATTGGATAGATATGGGGAACCTTAGTAGTTGAAACAGTCCCCACATAATCCAGTTAGGGGAAAATAGGACCAACCCCCAACTAGACACATACCCTTCAGATGCCTTAGGGAGGGGAGTACCACACTGCTATTGTGAGGAGGAACCTCTGGCCAAACCCCAAACAAGGTTCATTCCACATCCCCTAAGAGTAAATACATAACATCAAGAAAGAGTGGGAATAATTTACCCCCCAACAATAACTTTTACCTTCTTAGACATCATGTAGTGATGAAGGATTTCTTAGTGTAGAACCCAGGGGGTTAGGGGTCATCGAGAGTGGGGCTTGGAAAGAGGATAAAGCTGACACCTAAATGGAAGCTCAAGCTTGAACATGACCGTTCTCCACATAATGAGACACATCTATATTATCATCTTAATCTGGGGACACATATATATTATCATCTTAATTTGGATTTTATCATAGTAGACCCATTGCCATAATTCATCCTCACCATCCACTGACAGCTAGGTGCGATGAGGAATAACCCTTGAAATATCCATTTTAATGCATACTAAATCATACTAGGGAAGTAACATTTGATAAATAAAGTCATCAGTGTATAAGAAACACCTGAGATGGTCATTGATCCCCCTTAAGATTCCATGCTTCTGAAAATGAAGTGTACGACCAGGAAGACCAGTCTACAGGGTCGAGCGCTTACTATCTCAAAGCCTGAGGAAATCCACAGTCCAATGGAACAAGAGAAAAGGAGTATTGTCACACCTTCCTAACTCACACAACTAGGCATGTGGAAAATCCTCATTAGAATGAACATGAATACTGAAATAGAAATGATTAAGGGACCTAATTATGGCTTCTATCTATAACCCTCAAGAATAATTCACATATATTTCGAAGATACCCAATGGTGTCTGATCTAAACCAAACTTTTACACCAGTTCAGAGGAGTGAATCATGGTAGCTTCATTGAATTCAGAAGATGATAAGAAGAATGTCACTGACCCCTTGAGTGATTATTATGCCTTTAGTAATATCCAGATGGTAGAAACCTCTAGGGGATGTTTGATCAAGAAGGAAGGAGGTTATGAGGCCCTTAAAACCATTAATAAATATTAATATGAGGGAACCACCATCCCCACCTTATAATGGAGCTAGACCACCGGTATAGGGATCGACGATGTTACAGGTGATGATAGGTTTTTCTCCCACCTAAGAGGGATCTCCCTCCCCATCATCACATTCCTAAATAGAAATGTCTCACCAACCTCATATACCTCTCAGTCAACTTTTATATAATTTTTTTCATTTCTATGAAAGATACTTGCTTTTATTTCTTCTTTTAACTATTTCCATTATCATCATTTCCCATTTCATATGACACAAGATTTATATATAAGATCTCAAGAGAAAAATCCTTCATATCCTTTTTTTAATCATTCATGGATACCTTTACATTGTAACATACAAGTGGACTCTTAAATATTATTTTTTTAAAATTGTATTTTCAATATTTTCACCAAGGCCTCACATATCTCCACAAGATCATTTAGATGATCAAAATATGTATAAACTATTTTGGTTGATCACATTCTCAAATCATCATACATATTTTACAACACCTATAGGTTTTCCTCTCTATTTTCATAATGATCTTCAATTATATTCACAAGTTTTACCTACATAGAAAGAGAGGTTATTCAAGACACTAGCATTATGTATATAGGGTATTCGAAATCACCCACTAAATCATTTATTTCCTTATAATATGTATCTAATTCACTGGGATCTCATTCATATAAGGCTTCACATTCCATATTAGCAGAAATAACATGAATGGATATTGTGAAAACATCTATATCCAAAGATTTAGAGTAGTGATTCATTATATTCTTCCATAATAGGAAAATTTCTATTAAAAAATATATATGTTTTTATGATTAATAATGACTAATAAATCCATTAATTTTATAGATAGAGATAAAGATATTATGTCACTCTAAAACCTTTTATCTCATACCAATTTCTGGTCCCTTATCAATGAGAATACCCCAAGTAGATATAGGTTAATCAGGGTAATACAAATTTAAGAATTATCCCATGATTTTGATCTTATTCTCTTGATGTGAGGAACACTTCTGTATATCCCTTAATTATTATTTATAAGTGATGAAATCAATAAATATCAAAAATATTTTTACTTTGTTTACCAAAACTAGGACAGTTCAAGTATAATGAAAAGTAAATGTTCTTATTAACCTAAAATAGTTGATCACATTACATCTATTCAGTTAACAAAATAGTGTGGTCACATTAAACCTCTAAAATCACTATTCACACAAATGAGAAGAGATCACTACCTATCGTCACAAGGGAAAAAAATTTCTACTTCCATAAAATCCTTCTTCTTCAAAAGATAATTATTTGGAAATTTAACTAGATTAGTGAATATCTTCCATTTATGGTCTTGGTTATAAAATATATTCTTTATTTTCTATCCTCTTTAGGATATCTTTCACAAAACCCTTTTTCAATCAAACTACTATATGTAGTTTACGATAATTCAACCACCTTAATTTGATCCATGTTTTAGGATAAATTTGTTATTCCTGTCTATTATAATAATCATTTCATGTTTTAACCACACATTAATGTGAAAATTAAGGTATGATATATTAACTTTAAACCCCTTAATGTCAAAGAAAAAATATTTTGTATGAATTTCTAGGTTTCCTAAAACTACCTAAAGGTAGTGTTGTCACATATACTATGGTATAGAAACCTTCTTCCAAGGAATTCACATTGACATAACCTCTTTCACTATGATATAAAAAAGGGATTAATAAAATATTGTATTGACGGTATTATTATCTACAGTAGGGATTACTATTGACTATATCCACAATTCTTTCTCAAAAATATCATTCATGACCTACCCATTTTTAGGGAATTATTTCCTCAAACATATTAACTCATCGAACTAGCATCGACATGGATATTCTCTAATGGCTTGATTCCCTATGTGATTAGAAATAATAATTCAACTGAAGTAATGAATTCACACACTCCCCGATGAAAATAGTTTCAATGAACAGAAATCCTTTTTTGACATGATTATGGCATAGGATTCCCCCATTAAAAAGACATTCCTAAAACTCTAAATAAATTCATTTTAGGAGGATCACCTCCAAAGGTGTAGTTATTTCGCAATGATGAAGTGGCTAAACAAATGATGCATATTTATTCGTGTAATGTATGATCTATAGACTAAAAACATTACACAACCTTAATTATGTCATAGATTTTTGAAATATTGTGTAGAATATGTCTCTCAATTATATTTCTCCTCAAGAAACTATGAACCATATAAATTTAATGAATCTATAAAAATCCTTCAAGAAACACCACTTCTCTATAACCTTCTTCTACTTTTATGCTCAAATTTATTTGTCAACACACATAATAAATGAAAAATACCAAAGTGATTTGTGTTAATATAAATTATTATTGATTTTTCAAAATAATTAATGTAATGGAAAATTATGATGATTATGTAAACATGATTCATTAAACCTCATTGAAATTTTCCCATTATGTTATTAAATATTTTCTTTATTGGTGGATTTGTTGTTTATAAAACTATTTATTTTGTTTTAATATCAAAGTAACTAATTTTTTAGTGATAGTAGCCCTCTAATATTTTTAATCATGATCTAGAAATTATCTTAAAATCCTTAGTTATGAAATTTTGTGGGTTTATCCTTATTTTTTATGAATCACTTTTTTGTTAATTAATTTTTCCCATGTTTACATAGCTAATATAAACCAGTTTAAAGAGATATAGAATGATCAATTCAATTTATGTTTGTTCATGAATAGTTAATTGTTGGTATTAGTTTATTACTTAAGGTAATTTTTTTCAACTGGTCAGTTGAAATAGTGTCCTTAATTGATTTTAACTGAACATTTTCACCACTACTATAGAGTGATTTTGAGGATGTGTAGTTGAAAAGGGTAATTCGGGGTATGATGGGGTTACTCAAACATTGTAATAAACCATCACAAGATCACTTATCTCATGCATTCTCCAAGAAAGAAGCATTAAATCATATCAATTTCTACTTTTTCTATAGCATTACTTTAGTTTATTATATTTAAAATACATTTTTTATGAACCTCTAAAAAATAATTTTATAAAGGTTGCATTTAACATATACACTACACCACGAATACCATGTACTATCATGACCTAGTTGAATGTTATTAACTAGAAGACTGTTTTCATTCTTTGACTGAGTATTTATGAGATTTAAATCCATGTCCCTTGCTCATAGGTTAACTATGAATGGTGTTATAAATTCTTAATAATTTATGTCGTACTCTCGTAAATATTTTTTTTAATGTATGTATTGATATTAGACATGTTATCAAATGGGTGGGCCCCATTATATATCTCTATAGTCTCTTAGGTAACGATTCATCTCTCGATATACTAGGTATTTGGAATGATTATGTTACCATGGTATTGGTAGGAAAAATTTATATATAAAACAATATGATACTATGAAATTAGTGGGTAGCCTCATCATTAGAGGTATTTGAACTCATGTTTATGATGTTTTTACTTTTATTCATTAGTTATGTTTATGGAACGTCTATGATACTTGGTATTGGTAAGTCGTGTTGTCCTATGAACCATTATGATACCATTACTATGGAAAATATCCTTTTTATTAGAGGACTTTGACCACATTTTTTGATGTTCTAGTTAACACACATTGTTTATGTATATGTAATTCCCATGATACTGTGGTATTAATGGGTAGAATTTCCATAAGAACCATTATGATACCACAACATTGGTAGGTATCCTTCTAGTTGAAGGTATTTGACAATATGTTTATATTGTTTTAGTTACCACAAATTGATTTTGTATCATGTATTTCATATGTATAACTCTATCTACTATGTTTATGATCTTTTCACTCCCTATATAATGCTATATAGAGTTTTCTTCCTTGATACACTAATATGATTATTTTTTAATAGTTTTTGATATATTATTTCCTTTGTATCATTTCCTATTTCCCAAATATGAAAAACTAAATTATTCTTGGGATTGATTTTTATATAATAAATTTTGTGTTATGAAATGATTACTTTAATATTTTAGCCCTAATCTTAAAGATAATTTCTGGTGTATATAAAATAAATATTAAGAAAATATAAATTTAATAAAAAAAATGAGATATATTATCCTTCTTTAGTGTTCACCAAGTCTCATGTCATGTGATCAGTGTGTGAAATCCTAGTAAGATCAACTTTTCTTCCCTATAATAAAATTCTTCATACAAGTCACTATTATCTAAAACACATGAAAAACCAACATCACCATAGATTTTATATTCTTAAGATGGTATAAAAATTAGGTATCATTAAATACTCACCATTTAATCCATGTGTCCCTATGGGACTTTCTCCATGAGACCCATAACATGTGAAAATATTCCCATTGTATGGGAGAATCTGGAAAAAAAATTGGTGATATAAAATAAAATAATAATTTAAAACATTATATATTTTTTTACAGTTAGGGGGAAGAACCCCCTTTTTATTAAGGAAGTAAATCCCAATATTTTAATTGGGTTAAGAGGTAACCCTTTACATGGACCAAAGGAAGAATATAATTTTTTATGGCATAAAGGAAAAAAGGATTGAAATCTTATACATGGACCTTTAAGGCCTTGAGTAATCAGTCTACATTATGCTATGTCGTCAGTCACACTGAATCCCCCACCCCTTATGGTATTCATCACAACTTGATCCATGTCTGAAAGTTTCATTCTCCCACTGACATGAATCATTACATAATATAGGACTATGAATCATGTAAGGGAACCCATCCTTCCATGGTGTGGGAGGAATTTTGTATGATAGGTGGAAACATGCATATCAGTCTTTCGACCCACCCACCTAGTGATGCATGTGTTCCCTCACTTGTATCACCTTCTTGTTGCTTTTCAAACTCGGATAGGTCCCGATCATAGATTTTTATGTGGAATAACACCCCTATATGCCACATTTATTCTGTGGGGATGTAATTATATATGATAAGAAACAACACACCTATCCCTCTTATCAATGTCTCCCACCCGGTAGTTCTTTTCCACACTACCTTCCTATTGCACGTTACCATTTGCATGGATCTTATCAATACACCTTATACCCACTAGTTCCCATATGAAGGTCTCTCTATATCTTAGTGGCTCTATGGATCTAAAACCTTGGATAACTCAAAGGATTTGTGGGTTGTGGACCCCAATAAGTAGCCCAAAATCCCAAATCAGGTGAATAGTTCTACTACTAAAAAACCGTTACAAAACCTACTAAAATAATTCTTTAACAACTTCATAAATTCTCCCCTTACAATATTTTATCATGGGTTACATGAGGAATTATGATCATTGTTAACCACTCAAAACCTATCTCGACTGCAAACAAATTATATTTTATTAAGGGAGCAATCCTAAAAAATAAAAATTTATATTAATAATAAAATCATAATTTACCTCTTTGTGTAAGAGTTCTATAGAACTAGCGACATCATTGTGGATATCTATTGGGTATTATCAATCATGTTTCACCTCAAATTTTCGTCTAGATGAAGCAATTTCATTCTTTTTTTAAAATTCACAACTACTTTAACTAATGGTGGTAGTTCCTTCTCATCAATAAAAAAATTAATTTTCAAAGGTCAACATCACAGTCATCTTTAGGCCATGGAATATATATACTAAAATAAAATGGTTATAACATAAAATCTATATTTATGATAATTTAAATTTTAATAATAAATATATTTTAGAGGTGATATAAAAAATAATTATTATTTATTATATATTATACATGATATATTTCATATGGTTTTATAATACTCATCATCTTCATCTTAATCGACCATCATGTCATCTTCAATTTCATCATTTTTTATAAGGATGTATTCATTTGTGAATTTTTTTCCCTTACTACATCATACCCATATAATTTTAATTAAAAACTATCATTAAAAGTGTTTGTATCGCTTTATGAAAAATAATAATTTTTTATAGTAATTTTTATAATTTTATAATTTTAAAGTTCTATAGAAGAAAGTGTATACTTATTTAAAGAGTAATATATTCAATATTCATTTTTTATGACACTCCACCAATCAACTATATTTATTTTTGAAACACAATACCTAGAACAATAAAATTGATGCACTTATCCCGCTAACATTAAGGTTTTATTTAACATGATACAAGATATATATTTTTCATCAACAATTTCATGATGTTGACGAATATGTAAGCCTCTATTAGTGTAAACAATTACATTTAATAATTATTACATAATTTTTTATTAGTTAAAGAAACTCATCAATTTCATACACCTTTTCACACCCCACTTTTTTTTTTATTTTGAATATATTTTCTCAATTTTTTATTTTTTATGAAAACAAAAAAACTAGTAATGAATGATATGTTTTAGGGATGTTAGTGATGCATGAACTGATGCATGGTTTAGAAACATTTCATATAAATCACGATTCTCCTAAAAATGACCAAAATATTTTATTTTATTTTCCATACTCCTTAATAAAATTAATTATTGATTTATATAAATATTTAATGATATTATTGTGTGTTTAATATTTTTATATAATTTATGAATTTTTTTTGAAATGTTTTTTTATAAAATTTATATAAACTGAAAATTGTATATATTATGTATTTTTATTAGTCCATTATTATTATAATTATTATTATATGATTATTATTGGTGATTTGGTGTTTAAAATCAATATGGGTGTTGAGTAATGGGGTTGAATGCATTATATATTTCTAGAAAATGTGGTTTTGTTATGATAATAATAACAATCATGTTTTTAGTAGACATTGATATAATATGGGAAATGTAACATCCCAAGCTTCCATGGTACATTTCCCTTTGAATAATGCAATGACATGCATTGTACGCAACTTCGAGATTCTAACACACCACAACCAATCTAACTAGCCGTTATGAATAGTAATACCTATTTTTTTGAAATTTTATAAATTTTATCTTTCGAAATGGACTTCAGTTTTGGATTATTAATATCGAAATTAGCTTAGGGTGAAATTTTGGTACTTTTCGAATAACTTTCATATTTTGATGAATAGTAAAAATTATTAAATTTTAATTAAAAACAAAATTTTTAATCGAAATAATTAATTGTGATAAATTATAAATTTGAGTGGTTTTAAATTATATTTAGAATATAGTTTTACCATTTAATACAATTGTGGCCATTGGATGAGATTTCACATTTAAACCAGACATAAACAAGTGTCAATCTTTTGATATTTATTATCTCTTAAAAACACGCTATTTATTTTGATGACGGGAATTAATTTTTAAATTAATTAATGCAACTGATTTTTTTGAATTTGGTAAAATAGACTTCATTTTTGAATTCATAATATCAAATATATCTTAGGCCTAATTTTTTTTATTTTTCTAGAAACTTTCATTTTTTGATGAATAGTAAAACCACTAAGTGGTAGTTAAAAAACTGAATTTTTCATAAAACTTAATTTTACCACTTCTGTGAGTGGAATTTTGAAAATCCGAGAGACACAGTTAATATAAAGTAGTAAAATGTGGTTCATTGAGATGAAAATAATTTTTGGTGAATAGTAACTTTTTACTTTTATTTACCACGGTTAAAAGTAAATAGGGTAATTAAGGATAAAAATGATATTAATATTACCCTAACACATGTCCTAATTCTATTGGACAAGTGTATCTCGACCAAAAACAACCTTAGGAATAAAATATTATCATTTAGGTCCACTTGGATTAGATTAGGACATTTATTATTATTTAATTCAAAGAAGAGTTAAAAGAGTTAAAATCAAAGTTTATTTACTAAAAAATTTTTAATATAGGGTTAAACATAAGATAAATTCAATTATAAATATTAATTAGAAATATAAAAAGATCTCCAACATAAAAATATTTTATTTATAATTTTTACACATTAAATAATTTAATTTATTTATGACACAATGATGATGCAGTAATTACAATATTAGTAAAAAATTAAAATAATTGATATTATAAATACCCAAATAAATATAATTGGAGACTTTTATTGAATTACACTAATTTTCTAGGTTAATATGACATATTAGGATTGATGTAATTGAATTTTTTCGAATTAAAAATTCTGTTATGAGTTTCAAAAAAATAAATTATTGAATAGTGTCAAAATTGACATAAAAGAGTTTTTAAAACAAATATTATATTATTAATTTATATTAAATTCCTAAAAATCTAAGGGTCAGCCAAGAGACTTATATAATGATAGGTGTATCATTAATGGACCAATTGGGGGTCTCTTGGATGTATATAGTAATTTTATTAACCATATAATATAAAAATACAAAGAGACATTGTAAAAGTGAAACTAATTAACTAAGAGTTAATACTTAATGATAAGGTCAATATAATGATCCAAACCTGTCTAAATTATATTGGTTGAGTGTTTTGTGACCTATCCCCACCTTAAACTTTAAATAATCCACTTTTGAGCCATTAAAAACCGAATATGAATTTATTATAAAATAATATTTCTAGCTTTTCCAAAGGTGCCCCTCACCCCTCTTATAAAAGGGCACTCCCCCTTCTCATTACTTAACCCCTTAAAAGCCTTTTGGTTCGGACAACCCCTGACCAAATACTCTCTCAACTTCCCTAAATACAACCTAGAGGCATTATTGTGATCAAAAAGTCAACCTAAGGATCCCTTTTGATCAAATCAAAAGGAAGAACCCGAAGAAGAGGAAATGTTTTTACCACCCTTTTTCAAATTGTTTTCTTCTTCAACTTCTTATTTCTTTGTTATTCCCATTCTAAAATAATGAATCCAGTATATCTTATATAATATAACATTATTATAAATATGGTAAAACCATATTCAGTATTCTATCCATCCTTTGAATGACATGTCACCATAGGTGCGTACGTATGGCTTACCGTCTCCACGTCGTGGTGTAATTGTCATTCAGTAAATTATTATTTGGATGGGTATAATAATGATGTGTAATACATGTAAATAATAAATATAACATGATAATTATTCTTTCTATATGATATAACATCCAATTATATATTATTGTAGCATCAAAAGAATGATATTGTCGCTCGTGCATACGTACGAACTACCGTCTCCACGAAAGCGATGAGATTCATTCTCCATCGTATCCATTAAAGTATAATTATCATTTGATGATTTAAAAATAATGTTTAAGGACTTGATATAATTCTGGATATGAATAAGATACAACCTATCCATAACAAACACGGCTTACGTAATAGAAAATATAAAGGAAAACGAGTAAGTTAACACCTGAAATGACGATAATACTAAGATATTATTAACAAATCAATGTTAAAAGATCAAATATGATATCATATTAATGTAAATGATTCTTGTATAATTCAATAACAATTATTTCACCATTATACAAGAGGTTAACCTACCATCGACCAAGGAAAAAGTACAAAGTAAGGGGTTTCTTATCTCACTTTTAATTCCGTGAGAATTCCATTGTTCACCACTTATTTATTACATGTGGTGTGTGTACTGCACATGTTTGTATTCATTATGTAATATAATTTAATTCATGGATATTTACATCATCATTGTATGATACTTCTTTCAGGGGTGTATGTTTCGTAAGTTACCAAATTGATAAGGGAATTTGAAATTTCAATTTCCACTCATTCGGCTTTATGAAAACTTCATTGATTATTTTACACCAAGATTATGTGTGGAATCACTATTCATTTTCTTATGTCATAATTTCCACTCCCCTTTCTGTGGATATACTTTTTATACACATAATCACTCCATTGATAAATTCTCATGTCATTGGTATGAAATTGATACGAGTAATTTTTACTCAATCTCGATTTGTTGAGATAAACATCCAATTCATTGGTGTTGTTTTTACTAGAATATGTGTGAATGTCATTTGATTGTTTTACACTAAATATCCAATAATATTTAGTGTATTTATATTTTTCACACATAATTATGTCATTTATTTATCCTTAACCTAAGGATACAACCATTATGAGAGATTTCATCTCAATTTACATTCCCTTGAGACTTCTTTGTTGTTATACACCAAATCACTTTTATGTGGTGTATATAATGTACTTTGACGTAGTATATCATGAATCCATTTACTCTCATTATATTAAAAAGTTTTTATTACCTCAATTATTTGTATTCATGTGTCTCTCTTTTGGTTATAAACTCTAACTAAAATATCATTTTTAAATGTTTTAAAGATTTATTATTCTAAATCTTTCTCATTAATGTCCATGTTTTAAAAATTGTTTCAAGGATTTATTTATATGGAAATTAAAGTTTTAAAATTAAAATTCCTTTTAAAAGTTTCAAAGTGGTATGGGACACTTTGATTCAAAAATCTATTTTAAAATGGATTCTTGACAAATAGTGTGACTTTTAAATGATTTCAAAAAAAGGGGATATTTCTCTCAAATAGTTTTGATGATTATTTTCATCTATGTCAATATCCTTTATTATTCTCGATTGAGGTTAATCTGTTACAACACAATCTTTCATATTGTGTTGAATGAGTTATATTTGACTGTGGATGTGTTAATTTTATACCATTCATGGTTTGTGGATAATGTATTGACATTTCATATGCTAGTTTCAATACGAATGTTTATGTTATGTTTAAAGCTTTTCATGTGGGAATGCATTGGACTTAGTAAGTGACAGGTGGAGCCCTCTATAGCTCCTCGATGCATCGGTAGGTCTCATGAGACAAACTAGTGTCTTGGCACAAGGCTTTGGAAAAATATTATTTGTAGTCTTGGCATGATACCTTGGCTATATGGTTACGATAGTCTGGCATTATATATTCCATCATTATGAAAGTGGTTATTGATATTGCATGTGATTGTTCAACAAGTAGAATATCCATGTGAATAAGTAAATGGAATTATTTCATTTTATCTTTGCCATATTATGCTGAAGTTCAGGTTTAAAAGGCTTTTGTTTTAGTTATAAATTGCTTTAAGTGTTTATGATTATCTATGAAACCTTCTGTTATATTGTTATCCTTACTGAGCATCTGAGCTCACCCCTTTCAATGTTTTATTTTTCCCAGGATTTGAAGAAGTAATTTATGAATGACCTGCAGGGATAGTATGAGGGGATATGAAGACAAGATGTTGTTGTAGTTTTTTTACCTTATGATGTAATGTAAGACTTATGAATATATCTAGTGTTTCTAAGACTACTAAACTAATCGGTATTTTGAGACTTGATCTTTTGTGATCATGCCAATGTTATGTAATAAGGAACCGACTCTGGGTATCTAGGGTCGGGGCATTACAGGAAAAAATGTATTTATTCTCACTATTTAACCAAGACATGTTGGTCTTGAGAGGATAGAGGCATTTTGTATTCTTCGAGTCTCATACTATTATTCCTGTAGATGAAAACATGAAAATTTAAGGTATGTATCTCTATTATTTATATTACCATCTTATCTTCTTCTTCTTCCACCCTTATTTTGGTTTTCTATTTTTAGTCATTTAAGGTATTGTTTTTTTCCAAATCATATAAAAACCATCAAGAATCAAAGTACTTTTTTTCTCAAGGGTTTCAAATCCCTTCAGGAGTCTTATTCACTTCATTAGAGGTTGCACCATCATCATATAGCTCATTGGTGAGCATGATCACATACTATGATTTGGTAGGTTATATATATTTAATATTTTGAATTTTATAATTAGTTTTTAATGATTATTTTGGTTTTATAGGATAATATAATTATAATAATACCTAGGTAATCTCTTTAATTTTATAAAGGCTGGTGATTCTATACTCTCCCCATTATATTATCAAACCTTGGTTTCTTAAGGATTAAAAATTGACTTATTATTCATTTAAATATTATTTATGATATATATGACAGATTTATAAAATACTTACATGGTTGAATTGAAATATATTAGTGATTCTAGAGGCTTTTCCATAGAATATATATAACTTCTACTCTATGTATGTTTTAAATCACTCCAAGGGTTTGATGAATTTATGAGTGGATTTTTGTGTAGAAATAATTGATTTGATCTTGATGGAAAGATTAATTATGGATTTTTCTTTAAAGTCCATCATGGTTTTATTAGTATTTTTAAAGGATAGAGGATTATTTTGATTAATATATAAATACACGATATTGTCTTATGTGAACCTTTTTTTGTTAAACTCTTATTAATATGGAATATATGAATATGAGATCTATTATGTTGAATGATGATTTTTGATCTAGATCCATATGTTTCTATATAGGTTGAAAAATGGAGAGATTTATAATTTTATAAAGGTTTTACTTAACTAGACTGTTGTATTGTTGGTCTATTATCATAGATTTATTATTAAAATTTTTATAAACATGATAATAGTACGTTGTTTTTATGATTTTTAAAAACCATAACTATATATGATATATGAAAATATATTTTATATTTTACTAAAAATATAATAATATATTATTTATTATTATTGTTTTCAAAAAATCATAACTATTGACTAGTTATTAATATGATTTTAAAAAATATATACCAACAATGTTAAAAAAACAGGAATGAATCTCACCCCATTATTAATTCTTACTTGAACATACCCCCAAGAATGCTTATGCTCCCATTAATTATAACGACATACCCTCTATGATCTATTCCCATTTTATCACCCTAATATTTTTATTTCATTGAGCATCATTCTATTCATCACCCTATGATTCGACCAATGCCTCTCCTTTCAAAAATTGACATCATTGACATCACAATTTATCCTTTTAATTTAGAATCAAAAGTGTATGATTATTGATATATTTAATTTTTTGAAATTTTATTTCTAGTATATTGAGTTTAAATTAGGATTTTATAATTTTTTATAATTTTTTATAATTTTTTCTTATTATTCATAGTTTTAAAATGCATTATTTCTTACAATAGGTTTCATTTGGGATTTCAGTTAGGGTTTTCATTTGTTTTTATTAATATTAATCATAATTCTTATAAATTAATAAATTATAATTAACATAAATTTTTAATTTCCTAAGTATAATTTTTTATGTTTATACCTATACATATATATTTATACACACACATATATGTGTGTGTGTGTGTGCGTGTGTGTGTGTGTGTATTTAAATTATATAATATATTTTATTAGGCTGATATAATTTATATATTAACAAATATTAAATATTTAAACATTTATAGTTTTATTTGTTTATAAATTTATATAGTTATATAAATTTCATACTATATTTATTATACTTATATAATTATTATATACAATTTTATTAATTATTTGTAATTTTAGTTTTTATACTTTTATGAACTTATAAGTTTTATAATATATCATATTCTACTTATTTAATTTATATATAATATTTTATTTATTATTATTACTTTTATAGTTTTATATGTTTATAAATTTATATACATTTATAGTTTTATACATTAAAAATTATTATACTTTTATACTTTCATAAAATTTACATTTATATATTATAATTTTTTACTTTAATAGTTTTTTAAAACTATATAATTTTATAAATATTTTTTATTTTATAAAATATATATACTTTAATAGATTTATATAGTTTCATATATTTATATGTGCATATAAATTATGCATACAGTTTTAAACTATATGTTATTTTATAAAAAATTTATACATATATACTTTTATATAAGTTTATAATTTTATATACAAGTATAAATACACATACATTTATAATTAATAATTTTAAACATGTATACTTTTATTAATTTATCAGTAGTTTTTTACTTATATACTTTTATAAATTTTACTTTAATAAATTATACATTTATATTTTTATAATTTTGTTGTATATTGATTTTTTTTTCGAAAAAATAATTTAGGAAATTAAAAGTTTTCATATTATGTCCAGTATTTTATTTTCGAAATCATAATTTATAAAAGTTGGATATATTCTCTTAATCGAGTATTGAATGAGTTTTAGAATTAGACTAATTTTTTTGTACTTCAATTTCAACAATGTGTTGGAGTGGGATCTTTTTTAATACCGTTGTTAAAATTTTGTCACCCAAACATTATTTACTTGTGATGCAGTATGTTATTTTACCCTAGAGTTAGATTTTAAACAAACTATGAGTTGTGGAACCATAATGGAGAGACATTTCAAAAACCAAAAAACATTGAAAAACATAATAGGAATCGTGTATAAGATATAATATTTGGACAGTTTCCATTAATTTTTTAGTCTAATCATGCTACCGTGATATAATGAGAATTAATGGCTAGAAATCAATGTCAAGTTCTATCAAACCTATTAAGAATTATGACATTGATAAATTGAAAAAGGTGATGGAGGATTCTAAGACACTGGTGTATCCTTGTTGTGTCAATATGAACAAAATTGAATTTATGGTTTGTGTATTTAATTGGAAAAAGATGTTATGATTTTTTAATAGTGGGAATTATTAAATTCTTGAAGTTATGAAATAGTTTCTTCCTAATGGTTCAAAAATACTAAAAAAATTATTATGAGATATTAAACTTAATTTTTAAACAGGGATTTTCTTTTATTAAAATATATATTGTCCCCATTTGTTTTATGCTATATTAGAATGAAAATGTATATTTAAATAACTGTAAGCAGTGTGGTGCATGTATGTGGTGTCCAAATAAATATGTAATTATATATCCAATTCTCAATAATGTTATGTGACACTTTCCTTTGACACAAAATTTATAGCGAATGGTTATATTAAAAAAATAGATAAAGATATGAGATGACATATAGAAATAAATAGCCTGATATCCCAAATTCCATATTTTTTAATAATTTTTGGATAATACCCTTTTAAATTGCGTTGACCGGTACATTACATGGCTCGTAATCCCCTAAGAACAAGGCTTAGTACATGGAATTTAATGGCCCAGGGACGAAAACCGTAGTAGAAACCCCTCCCTTAATGATGCTTCAAATAATACTTTTATGTGCCTGACTTACATGGATAATAAGCTTGCAATACCCCATGCAATGCCTCATAAGGATTTGTACTGGTTGTGAATCCATACCCTCTAAATACATATAATGAGAATTTAATGCATCCAATAGTTGGATTAACATGGAATAATTTTACAAAACACAATCTTAATTTTTCATATGAGATATGAAATAGATATAAAGAGCCCTACCCAAGTAGCCTAGAGATGGTGGTTACTTTATTACATTGGAATAAGATTAAAGCAATTATTCCCCCTAAATATCAAATAGTTTAGTAGTCTTGGTAAAATATAAAAAAATTAATCTCCCATCACATTTGAAAACATTAAATATGAAACAAAATGAAAGTAAATAGTATGAATCCTTGAACTCATTCAAATATTTTATCTTCATATCCTAGGTAAAGGGAAAAAAATAAGTGTGAGATAATATTCTCAGTAAAGGTCATATACAATGGAAGCTATCATGAGTAAATTTTGTATAATCAATATGGAAATGTAAATAACTAAAAACACATTTCATTTAATCAATAACTTTTTCATGAAGAATAATATGCTAGGAGTAAATAATGATTAATTGATGCTATATAAATAAAAAATGATCCTGAAACTTATCCATGGATATTATTAAAGATAATAACATAGAAATTAATAACTAATTTCATAATTATAGAATTTATAATGTGGGATATCTGAAACTTACCATTGAGGATTTGTTCCAAGACAGATTATACTATGGATAACTATAAACCAAAAACCCATTTAATAAGACTATCCCACTGGTTTATCTCATGAGACATACTGACACATCATGGTTCTATATAATACAGGGCCCCACCCACCACTTCATAAGTATAATTCCTTCATTTTTTAATAAACTAAACATCTTAATCAATATTCCTTATTCAAAAAAATTATATGGGAAGAACTAGCTTAAAGAATGCCAATAATTTCTTTAGTCAAAATGATCATAAACTATCTAGAGAAAGATTAATGATTTCATCATAACAACATATAGCAAGTTAAACATAACTAAAATAAAGGGTTGTTATAATTGATTAATATAAGTATGATGAAAATATTGCAAAAAAATTCTAAAGGAAAATACCCGTATCACTTTTGAAAAAAACTTTAAAGACTCAAAATTTAAAGAATATTAAGAAAAAAATTATCATTGTAATTAAACATGGAAATGTTTATATTAAGTTTCAAGTTAATGATCATTTATGACAATGGGAAATTTTACTCATGTTGTGTATGTTAAAACAAAGGTTCTTTACATATTTTTGGTAAAAAGTCAAAAGTACCTTTTTAAAAAATGACAAGAAGATTCCTTTTATAACATTTTTTAAAAATTAGAACATGGGAAAAAATTTATTTAATCAATCATTGTAAAATAGTCCAAATATTATTTAAAAAAATTAATGAAAATGTGAAAATTGAAGAAAAATATTCCTAATTGAGTATAAAAACAAAGTTCGATTTCATTAAAAAATATTTTAGTGTTTAGAGTAATAAAAAATTGGAAAATGAGAGGAAAACTTGTAATTTTCAGAATTAACCAGAGGAGAATAAAATTTTTGGGTTTAATATATAATGATTATATAATTTACATACTATAGACTTAAACATAATCAATCTCAAATAATAAATATATTGTGAAAAAACTATTACCATTGTGGTTACTGTTGAATCATAGCCCCCATGAAAGAAATCACTTAAAATGAAACTTTAAATACCATGAATATAAATAGAATTGTTATATAACATATCAGAGGTATATTATATACACCACATAAAATAAATAAGTGGTGAATATTGAATATGTATTATGGAAGTAAAAGAGAGATGGGAAACCCTTACAATTATCATAATGTTGAAGTGGAAATTAATCAATGGTGTGGTTATGTATATAAATTGTATATCCACCAAAATACCAGTGGAAATAATAAAAATAAAATAGAAAGTTCATTTCACATATAATCATGGCATAATATATTCAATGAATTAGTTATTTAACCCAATGAAAGTAAATTGAATTAAAAAACCCTTACAAATTCGTAACATCCATGTAAAACCCCCCTAGATGAAATAATTTGAATTGAAACATAAAATACTATGAATTATTAAGTATTCATAATATAACATGTAAAATGGTTAACATATACACCATATAAAATAAATTTGGTTCATAACATTAAATATATGCATCAATGAAAAAAATTGAGATTAAATCCATTACCTCAGGTCTGAATCATCACATACGTTCTTCATCCACCCAAATAATAAACTTATATTTATTATTTAAATTATTAATAACCTTTTTCATTTTTATTATTCATTTATTTATTTATTATCATGTTATATTAAATTACTTAATCTTGTAAGTTCAGGTTGGTTGTTTTGATGATATTTGACTCAGAAGTCCGAAATAAATTTGGCAGGTTGACTATGGTCAATGAGGTCATATTTTATCATATATAAGATAAATATCATGATAAAATTATCTTTTTTTTCAATTATACTTTTAAAACCAACCATCATATATGGTTATGAAAAATGAACTATGTTACAATAATGGAGATAGTAGGTCATACGTACACATGAGTAATGTTTAAATTTTTCAACGATCATGATGAAAAGAAGATAAATATTTAATTATTATCATATACACCAAATAAATAATCACATATAGTCAAGAGATTCTATGATGGAATAACAATTACATCCATTCATGAGGCGGTAGTTCACCGTATACATGGACGATGGTTTTATTTCCTATTTTATGTTAGAAGATATGGATGTAGATTATGAAATTAACATAAAAAAATCAATATATTGAAAATAATGATGATATTATATCATCAAGGTTTAATAATAATTGATGGAGGTGGAAGAATAAATAAAACAAAAAAGTTCAGTTAAGAAAGATACATCTTCTTTGGACAACCTCTTTAGGTTTACACCAAAATTATCCCCATGAGTGTATTATAATCAAAGAAAGTATACTAGGACATGGGAAAGAGATTGTGAAAGTTATTTGGGAAGGTATTGGTGAATTAGAAAGGCTTTTTAAGTGTGAAGAAAATTGAAGAGGATGTTCCCTTTTATAAGTGAGGGGTGGGACACTTTTAGAATTTCCTGAAATATTAATTATCATAGAAAATGTATCCAAACTGAAATAATAAGAATATAATAATAGTGTGGGTTGAAATTATATCATCTAATAGAAAAATTTTAACTTTATATTATTTTTTCACCCTCATCTCTTTGTTTTTACACACATTAACCTTTTTTGAAATTTACCGCGATAATAATGTTTTTAATCTTTAGGGGTCAATATAGTTACTATAAAAGGAAAATTGGTGGGTTAATTCACCATGGTTTATATTTTAAATTTTTTTAAAAATACTTGTATGAATATAATTTTTTTAGGAATTTTAAATAGTTTAATAAAATATAATTTACTATAAAATATCATTATTGTCATTTTTGAAACAATTTATTTAATTTGAAATTGAAAACAACATGAAATAAATGAAATTATAATATAAACCTTTAACACATAAAAATAATTACCTATTTATATAAAAATTTCCTATAACACAATAATTTAATAAATTTGAATTATTTTTTTAAATCATTTGTTTTATTTTTCTATTAATTGAATAAATATTGTGTTAGTGTTGCAAAAGAATTTAAGGTAATTATTTAATTGATAAAATATTGATATAAATTAATATGATAATAATGATAACTATAAGATTATTATTTAAAAATGAACATAAGTTTTTTTATCCCTATCATAAAATATTATCGTTCTTAAAATTAAAAAAATGACATTTTTTCATTATGTTTTACTTAATTACTATAAAGGTAAAACTAAAATAAATATGGAAGAAAGCGGAAATATATTCAATAATTGGATGAACATGGCCTGTATCCACTCATCCAATATGGTAAATAAATGTTTTAGGGTCTATTGTTAGTCCTTATCATATTATTTGTAACCTTAATTACAAAATTTACCCTTATTGTTGTGATAATATTTACTATAGTTATTATTCAGAAGTAATAGAAATGAAAGAGAAATATTTTCCAAATTTGGACCTCATAATTATAAATATTTAATTCATTTTTTAAATTCAATTTATATAATTGGAAAGATTTAATTTAAAATTAAATCCCACAAAATGCGATGAAAAATGGTTTTTTCAGATAAATGTATTTCTAAGTATAAAAATATTTTCATACCAATTTCAAGTATAAAATTAATTATAAGGAATATAATTGGATTATAATTAATAAAAAATAACTAATCATATTTTAAATCTAATCTAAAATAGAAATATGACTTTGTAAACACTTTAATATGAAATAAATATTTCTAAAAAATCAGTATTTATTCACTATTCATTGAAAACTCAAACTTTTCTGAAAAAAATAAAAATTCCACCATAATATATTTTTAATATGGTGATTTCAAAAATTATATCATTTTTATGAAATAAAATTTCAAGAATTTACAAAAAAATATAATATTTTATCATCAATTGAAATAAAACTCATTTTTAAAGAAAATATATTTTTAAAAAGTAAAATTAATTTACCAAAAATTAGTAATTATATACTGAGAAGTCATCATCATCATTATTTTTTTATTTAAATTTTAGAATAAGTACATAGTCAAGATGAAGGTTAAGGAGGTCTAAAATAATGGATCCCAATGTTATCCCCTTCGACCAAAATCATGCCATTAGGGGGGAAGGGAATTCATGTCGTAGAAGAAAGTGACCAACCTATCATGAGTGACCTTAGAGGATAGGAAATATGCCATTTTTTCCACCTCTCAATAGGTATGAATAATATCCAAGCGATCATTGATGAGACTTCTACACTTGCATATGATGTAAGAGACATTCCATGGGGTGGGGTTAGATCCACATAGGGAGTTGTGGACGATTTGGAGTCAGTTTCCACCATAACAAAGTTAATGATGTTCTGTCTATAGAGAAGTAGGCAAGTCAACATCTCCTTTGCTTCATCTAATAAGGAGTCACTAATCACAAAGAACGTATTTGAAGGAAATATAACAATACCCCTAGTATCATGAGCAATGTCACCACCCCACATAATACTTGAAATATAAGAGCCATCGATGTTGAGTTTGGGTCCCAAGATGTGAGGGGACAAGAAAATACACTTTCCATATTTTTCATTATAAATATATTTATATTGAGTAGGACCTCTATATAAATTTCAAAAATTAGTTAATCAAATTCATACCCTCCAATTTAACCTTAGGTTATAATGGACATATTTAAATAACAATATTTCATGGTTTGTTTAGGCTTGGTGTTGCATGACATAATAGCTATGAAACATAGTTTTATTTTATTTTTAAATATTAGGTTTTTGTAGTGGAAGGTTGGTGTTATCATGGGATTTGTTTTATCTCTTTGGTTAAACTCACACAAAACAGAATAGGTGGCCCATTTTCATTTATATATATAATATTCCACCATGGATGTGTATTGAGGAATTTATATATCATCATTATCATACTTATTTCTTAGTCAAATTATCCTTGGAATGATATATATTTATATATTTAACCAATGATATTAGAGTTGAATCATTTTTAGAATGTGGATTTTTTAATGTATGGTTATTCTAGGAAGGAGTGATTTTAAATGTGTGATGCTCTTATATATAATTTATTCCTACCCATGGAAGGATATACAGTTAGATAATGTATATGAATCCAGTTTTCCAGACTAAAAATTATATTTTTTTATTTTCAAAAGGCCACTTTAAAGTTGAGTGATAACTAGACCACCACGAGGGATACAAAAGCAAAGTCAGGGAAATTATAATTTCAAATTTCAAAAACACTAGAAACCCAAAACCTAAGTAGAACTTGATCCATGAGACACCCACATCAACCAAATTCACATCGCCTACAAATGTCAAACCCCGCTATCTTCATCACCATTCATCACCACTATCGTTTTCGTCGACTTATCACCACACCAGAATGCTAGAAGTAACCATTCAACAGAACCCATCATCGCTGCCAAAAAAACCATAACCACCACCAAAGAAATAGAAAACTAACACTAATTCCATATAATACCTTCCTCCAAGACCTCCATCATGTGAGACATTCAACTTTTCACCATTCTAAAACAAACCAATGTCACCAATGATGGTCACCTAAATGTAGTCACATCTTCTACCATCACACCGAACATGAAAACAAAGGTCTCACCCCTAGAAACAATTGGTCACTCGAGCACCACATCCAAAATCTCTAGAGAACCACCACACCAAAGTGAACTGGGGAGGAGATATGGACCACGATGCCATGGAAGAGAGAAGTAGCTTAAGGATTCCAATTAGTGTTGAGACCTTCCCCAAGAAAAAGCCTAGAAAAACCATAACCTAGACCAAAATACCCTGTGAAGTAAAATACATGTAAACTGAAACATAATAATCAAACAAATTACCAAAAAAATATTAACCCCATAACCATAAAGAAAATATAAACTAATAGAAGAACAAAGAAACAAGTTGATTTGGAAAAAAACCAACATCGACAAACAACAATACTAGGATATCTATCATCCCCCCTCTAACACCATCCCAAGTTGACCTAAAACTTGCATCGAGCCCAACCAATATGAGGTCGATTATGATGGTTTGTCAATTAAGAGAAGTGAAGAAGAATAACATAGGGCACCACCACTGAAGGCTACCCAATAATTCTAAATCACTTGCATTAGGACAAAAATTGAGGTTTTATTTGCATGGGATAGGAGGAAATAGGATTAGTGAGAGACGTAAGATATCTATACCAACACCAAAGACATGAAATATGGGGGAAGAAGAATATGAGACCGGGAAGATAAATTTAATCTAGGAAAATCAAGGATCTCCATCACCACCGAACAGAACAACAAAAACCCTAGGAGAAAGGGGAAGTTGAAGAGGCCATGAGAGTGGTTGGAGAATTAGTTGAGTGGGGATATATCTCCTCATAGTCTGAGATATGGACTTTAGAATTCCTAATTTGTGAAAAAACACATAAGATCAAGAAGAATGAAACATTGATAAGGTTTTAACTTCTTGAGATATTTTCATTTCATGATGATGATACATTCATATAAAAATAATCAACATGAATTTGATCATATTGTTGAGAAATAGAAACCCTATTTATGCATATTATAAAGTGAATGATTAGAATATATTTAAAGACTAAATTTTGTTTTTTAGGGGGTGTCTTTATACGAGGAAGAGTAATAGTACATAGATACAATCCCACTTTGATTAGAGGGAAAACATATATTATTTGAATTACATTATTTTTCCTCAAATATATTACAACATTATTTAGATGTGATACAAAAGGAATAAAATAAAAACATAAGTTCATTTCAACAATTATAGGATTTTTTTATTAAGAAAAAACTTTTTCCCAAATTAATTGATAGAAACATGTTGTAAAATACTCATGCATGTTATGTCATGACAACTCTTAGAGAAAAGAAAATCATCTTTAAGACTCACATGGTTCTGGATGGTTATTTATGACACCCACATGTATTATTTGTTTATTATTTCATATTATCTTATCATATTTTGAGATAATTTAAATTTTGGAGAGTTCCATTTAAATTTTTAAAGTTCCATAAATTTTTCCTCTATGCATTGTTTTTATACATGGTTTAGGGTAAATTGTGCAACGAAACCAATTCAGACATGTACATAGAAACTTTTGATATTCATTTTGAATGTGCCTGGTTTGTACTTCGAGGGCAGAACATGATTATTTTCAAACCATGTGAAATCAATTGGAAACCGTGTCACAAATCATTTCCTCACGATTTGAGAACAATACAAGGGGAATTTGGATTTTTAATATTTATGGTTTTTAGGAGTTAATGGTAAATTTTTCTATTATAATATCTCTGATAATTTTTCTAACAACTCCATTATTCCCATAACTGGGTATTTACCCTAGGATGGGTATTTGGTGGAAATCCAAACCATTCAAATTTTCACATAATATTTAATTAATTAAATATTAATAATTACCAAAAAAATTATTAATGATATCTTTTTATTGGATTTTAAAATTGAAATTTTAACTACATGGTTGAGTATATAATGGGTTTTTTAGGTGATACATAAACTCACCCCGAGTCTGGGGGCCTAGCCCAGGCCCCCTTTCTTTTTCTTTTTCTTCCCTTACCTTTTTTTGTTTCTTTTCTATTCCTCTAATTTACTAATATAATACACCCATAAAACCTCCCCAAATTACTTCATTTTAATAATATAAAAGAGGGAGTAGGGATTGAGGAATCACAACAGGATTGTTTTTTGAATTAAGATCGAGTTACTGTAGGTGCATGGTGCGGATTTGGGATTGAAGCGTCAGCATTTTACACCCATAGGTAGAACCATTTTAATATGGTTTCCACAAATCCCCATAGATTAGGTTTTTATTTTTAATCTTGTTTATGTGTTTTTTAGGGACCCATGATATAAAATTTAGGGTGATTTTGATAGATATGTGGGGGTTTCAGGGGTTCTATATGGGTTTTTTTGAAAACTTTCATCACACAACATGTGTTCTAGAGTCACATGTTGTGTGTTCTTATTTTTAGGCATAGTGTGGAAGATAGGGGTTATATAGCATGTTTATTTTGGACATTCCATGTATATACACTTGGTGTGTGGCTAGGGGCATGACCATACACCCCATGTGAGGGAACATGTCTACGTAGGATATATGGATAGATCGTAAGTGTTGTACACGACCAAATTCCAAGTGACATTTTTCTAGGCCTCATGTGGTGTATATGGGTAGGTACATGGTTTGGAACACCATGTGTCATACATGTTGTGTTCATGGTAGTAATTCCTTGTAATTTTAATAGTACATACCGGGTCAGTTGTGATACATGACTATAGAGGATATTTGAGGGTATATGTCATGTACCTAAGGTGTACACTATATACTTTTCCCTCCTTTGTATGTTAAAAAAATTTATTCCCATTGAGTCAAAATTAGACTTGTTAGTATCCCATTATGAGTGTTTTTTCACATAGATCATAATGGTGGGATCCTTTCATCATATATATGAAAATTTGGATTGTATTTTGGATTGGTATAGGTTTGGCTAATGGATTTCTTTGAGACTTTGGTTTATAATCCACCCGTGGGTTGGGTTGTGAGAGGAGGAACATATATTAGTTATATTATTATTGATCACCTAATATTGATGATTCTAAGTTCATCATCAAGGGTTCTAGGAATATACACTGAAATGTGTCATCTAGTAGTTTATTGGATAATCATCATTAGTCTATTGCTTGAGGTTTAGTTATTTATGTGAATTAAGGCTGGGCTGACATCGTTGGATATTAGGCATCGATGGGTGACATTGAGTAGAGTATGAAACAGTTTTGAGAGACCTGTTTAATGATTTTTTATGGGTGTCATTTTTCTTGAAGTTCCTTTTATGGGATTTCTGATCTTTAGTTTGTGTGGAAGTAATCCAGCCGAGGTTTCTTTGGAGGGCTTATCTAGAGGGTTGGTTTTAATAGAGGAGACCCTTATTGGGTTTCCTACTTGGTATTATGTTTTAGGGGAGGTGGAATGTTCCCCCCATAATTTTTTAACCTGTGATATTATTTATTACAATGTTTTGGTGGTTTAATAATGGATTTGGGTGTTGGTTGGACCTGGTTCTTGATATTTTGGCTTGGTCAAGATTTTAGTCGTAGTTCTTGACCAGGTTTGGATTAGATAAGAGACATTTAATATATTATTAGACTAGGAGTTTACCCTGATATTGATCTAATACTCTTCTATGTTGGTTATGGTTTATTTTGAGGTAAGTATTAGAAGTTAATGGATGATCTTGATTAGTGCACACCCCTCTCGTTTATGAATCTTAATTGGTTAGGGGCATCAGGATCATGAGATTTCAAGGAACTCATAGAGTGGGTTATATTTATAGGTTTGTGTTTTCTCATAGGGTGACCTAGTTAGGAACCAAAGTAATGATGAAATTATTGTATATTTTAGCTTGGCTGTTTTTATAGGACTATTGGGGATTGAAAATTTCTCTACTTCTGTCAACCTAGAGGTTCATGTCACCATTTAAAATCATTCTATTGGAGTTGTAGAGCCTGATAAATATGTTTATTTATTCTAGATTCATAGGATGAGATCTTGGGATCTAGATTTGTACACTTACTTATGTTGGAAATTTTGAAGATCCTTCTCAGTTAGGCATATTCACTCAATGGCTCAAGTTTCCAAGTGATCAATGTGCTATAATTCCTCTGACTTAGGATAAACTAGGTGTAGATTTATCTCAGGGGGTTGGATAGAACCCAAGGTACATTTTTTCTTTATTTTCATCCCCTTTTATTTATTTATAGTCTTTTATTTATATTATTCCAATTAGTGATTGAAAAAGTTGGGTATATCAAATGTTACATGCACAGGTTGTGACAATAGATGTTAAGACCACCACTGGTAGTTACCTGCTGAGGTTTATTAATCACCACCTATACATACACTTTGGTGTGTATGTATAACTTGTGTCTTATTTTATTTTGATCATAAGACACTATATATTGGGAAGAGTACCTACATTTCATGATCTAGAAATATTTATTTTGAAGATCCAAAGGATTAATCTATAGGAGTTCGACCATCATTCATATTGAGTATGTGGTTTGGCTCAATGTTTTAGTGGAGCTTTGTTTATTTTATTTCCTTTTTATTTATTTATCTTTTATATGTGGTCATCCTTGTGGGTGAACAATTTCTGTATGTTATTATATGATCATGATTATTTATATTATATTCCATTAATTATAGTATACACTTGTTGTTGTTTTATTTTACGTACTCTGATATATATGGTTACATAAATGTGTTGGGTTTATTTACACTATTTTTTACTCTTATCAGAGGGAATTTCACCCCACTATATCATTTTATGCCCTCATCTCTAGAAAATCTCCTTCGGTATGAGGGTAAGAACTCTTGAGGCCTTTTTATAAGATAGATTAGGTGATAGGTCAGTTTGACCTAGGCCATCTCGTGACAAAATAGTATCATTTATTTCTTATTTTATGATTTGGGGAGTTGGTAAATAAGAAATTTATGAATTTTTGAAAACTTATGATGTCATGCTAGAACTTCTAGAACACCTTTTCTGATAATAATCCAATGTTACCAAGGTGATTGGATTGTTGTTCATGTTTTTTGATGTTATGGTTGAATGATCTCACCTTGAGTGATGCCCTTGAGTTTGTGGAATTTTTTTATTTATTGTGTTTTATGGATCTTATAATGATGGTAATAGGACAATGTTAATATATCAATATAGGAATATATGATCTAGATTATATATGCCTATCTATGTGTGATTTTACCAGTGATGGAGGTTTATTTTTCTAAAGTGTCTACAACGACCAATATGAGGTTTCCCCATTTATCTATATAGTGGAATTCAACTTAATTTATCTACCTATATTTTCTTATGTTGAAAAGATATGGGGATATTATGGTGATTTGTTTTCCAGTGATGAAAATTAATTTCATTTATCAAGGGATGTGTTGATACCCTATGTGGTTTAGTGCTGGATTTGGGTTCCCTACTATTGTTGGTGGCTCGATAAAATAAATGAAGATTGAGATATTTTTTGATTGAGCTCATGTTTTCATAAGGATGTTTCCTTTTTAATTGGTTCATGTTTGGGTATAAGGGTGCCCTGGGTTCTATAGGTAGAGAGCTGGGAGTTCCTATGGTTTTATTGTTATATTGAGAGGGAATGTTTGTTTTGATATCTGGACATATATTTTTCTAGTTGTTCTTTTAGTGGGAAAATGCATTCATGGTTTGGTGACCATATTTTGGAATAATTCCCAAGAAACATGTGTTTATGTGGTTTATAATGGGATGTGGGAGACATATTTTTTGAAGAGTTGGGTTGGGGGTACTCCAGATTATTGAAACCGACCTACATGAGGGGCATGGTCCATGGTTTTAAGTGCATTTTCCTAGTTTTTTTGGGTGTGTATCATGTGAGTGTGTGTCATGTTGTGCATTTGGGTGAGTCTATGTAGGTTAGTGTTCATGGATCAGTTCTAGGGAGCCTTATTGTAGGGATAAAACCATAGTCCATTATATATTTTCATCTTTTTTAAAGTGATTTGTTATGTGTGAGGAAGATATTGTTCATGGTGATCCAGGAATGGATGGGGGTTAGTGTTTCTTGTTGACTCTACAGTGTGAGAGGTTTGGTAACATTCATCCATTGATTTTAGTAGTTCATGAAGTTTGTTTTGTGATTTTTTTTGTATCTTTAAGGGGTGATGATAAATATAATCCTATAGTGAGGAGAAACATATCAATCACTCATGAATGACCCTCATGTTGGGAGAGTCATGGGTATTGTGAGACTAGTAGGTGGAAAATCATGGTAGCATTGAAAGCATAATTTTTCTAGGTGAATCTTAGTAGATTTTTGACCACCAAGGCTTCTCAACGGAGATAATTGTTTATAGTGGGGGTATTTTTCATAATTTGTATTGTTATAGTTAAATAAAAAATAGGGAAATTTTGATTTTTTTTATTGGGTGGTTTTTGAGGGAAAATTATAATTTATTTGGTAGTTTTTGAGGGAAAATGATAATTTATTGGGTGGTTTTTGAGGGAAAAATGATAATTTAGCCTGAATTAGAAGTAAGTTTTGTCTATCAGGCACGACCCTGGTGCGTTTAGTGAAAAAAAGAAAAGTGCACAGCGTGTACTAGGTTTTTCTGTACTTCGCCAAAATCGGCCTCCACGTCACCCCTACACACCATGTGTGTGGCCCGGACACGGCCAGCACACGACATCGAGCCAGAGAAGAGTACACAGTGTGTACTCAGAAATTAAATGGCATGTACTGAGAATGTACACGGCGTGTACTTCGAAATTTTCCAGAAACTCCATTTTTCTTAAAAACTCCAGAAAAAGGAAAGGCGTACCTGAAACAAAGATCCAGTTTCTTAAAAACTTCCCCCCTTAAAGAAATTTGTCCCCGAATTTCCCTAGCGAGGCGTAGAAGAAGAAACCACGAACAGCTCCGGCCACTGCGATCGTACCTCAGCCTCCCTATCCCAGGTCTCGTCCTGTACTCGCCCATGCTGCCATAGTACCCATACAAGGGGGACAGACTACCCACGGAGAACCTTTGTACTGCGATCTACAATCCAGATGGGATGCTCCTCAAATGATGCATCCGGTTCGAGCTCAACTTCCTCAGGCTGAAAGACATGAGATGGGTCTAAAAAGTAAAGTCGAAGCTGAGAGATGTGGAAGACGTCGTGCAAGGCCCAGTACCTCTGGGGTAGCTAAAACTGATAGGCGACTGGCCCAACTCTCTTTAAAACCTCAAATAGCCTGACGTACCTCAGTGAAAGCTTACCCTGCCTCCAAATCCTCTTGTGTCCCAACCTCGGTGCGACACGTAGGAAAACCTGATCCCTGACCTCGAACTCTAGAGGTCATCTCTGTTGATCTTCATAAGACTTCTGTCGAGACTGTGCTGTAGCCATCCTATTCCGAATCAACTCTATCTACTATGAAGTCTCCTGAACAAGACGAGGTCCCAACAAAGTTGCCTCTCCTGCCTCCAGCCAGCATAAGGGTGATCAGCATGGCCTACCATACAAAGCCTCATAAGGTGCTATCTGAATGGTCGCCTGGAAACTGTTGTTGTAGGTGAACTCCAAAAGAGGTATATGTTTCTCCCAAGACCCGCCAAAGTCTAGAATGACAGTTCGGAGCATATCCTCAAGCACCTGGATTGCGCACTCGGACTGGCCATCTGTCTAGGGATGGTATGCTGTACTCAAAAGTACCTGTGTACCCAAGGCCTTCTGAAGTCCCTACCAGAACCAAGGGGTAAAGCGCGCATCCCTGCCTAAAACAATGGAGTGTGGAACTCCATGTAGACGAACGATCTCTCTGATGTACACTCATCCCAGATCATCGACATTGAAGGTCTCCTTGATTGGTAAGAAGTGGAAAACCTTCGTGAGCCTGTCGATGACAACCCAAATAGCATCGTTACCCCGGGGCGACCTCGGAAACCCGGTCACGAAGTCCATCACAACATCGTTCCACTTCCACTCTGGAGTGGGTAACTACTGTAAAAGGCATGTTGGTCGCTGATGCACTTCCTTTACCTGTTGACAAGTAGAGCATCTCATGACAAAACCAACAACATCTTTCTTCATACCTGGCCACCAGTACTGGCGATTAAGGTCCAGATACATCTTGGTGACGTCAGGATGAACTGTCCAAACTGAGGAATGAAAATCCCACATCAGCTCCTCGTGTATGTCTTCTGGAACCCATACGTGTCCCTGGAAACACAAGATCTCATCCTCTCCCACTATCCATCCAGGAATTGGGTCCTATATTAACACACTCTTCTGCAGGACTAAGCCTTCTGAGTCTGATAGCTGCCTCATCCGTACCCGATCAAGTAGTGTTGAGGTAACAGCTACAAAAGATAAGAAGGTTTTTCCCTGTCTATCGTGCACCTCCAGATGCATCTCAGATAATAGAGTCATCAGTTTCCACTCACTACTGGCCTCTTGAACTGTCTGAATCTGAGTTCTCCTACTCAACGCATCTGCCACTGCATTGCCCATTCCCGACGTATAGGCAAGCTCGAAATCAAAAGACTGAAGATACTTGACCCACCTACGCTGCCTCAGATTTAGATCACAATGAGTGAATATATACTTGAGGCTCTTATGGTTGGTGAAGACCACAAAATTCTCTCCCAAAAGATAGTGTCTCCAACAACATAAGGCATGAACAACAACTGCCAACTCCAGATCATACGTAGGGTAGTTCCTCTCATGTGGCCTCAACTGCCGAGACCCGTATGCAACGACTCCATCTCCCTGTATAAGCACAGCTCCTAGCCCGATACCTGAAGCATTACAATAGACTGTATAGCTCTTTCCTGGCTCTATAAATACTAGTATCAGTGCCGAATTCAACTTTCCCTTCAGCTTCGGGAAGGATGACTCACAATAATTGGACCATAAGAACTTCTCCCTCTTCTTGGCTAGACCTGTCAAAGGTGCTGCTAGGCATGAGAAGTCTTGAATGAAGCATCTGTAGTATCTACCCAGCCCTAGGAAACTTCGTACCTCAAAAACATTCTTTGGATACCCCCAGGAGACTACGGATCTCACTTTCTCTAGTTCTATAGATACTCCTTCCTCTGAGATGACGTGACCCATGAAGTGAATCTGATCCACCAAAAACTGGCACTTTGAGAGTTTAGCATAAAGATGATTCTCTCTCAGTGTACTCAAAATTACCTCAATATGGGTAGCATAGTCATGTAGAGTGTGAGAGTACACTAAGATATTGTCCACGAAGACCACGACGAAGGAGTCCAAGTAAGGATGGAACACTCGGTTCATCAGTGCTATGAAAACTGCAGGCGCATTCGTGAGACTGAACGGCATGATTGTATACTTGTATAGACCATACCTACTTCTAAAGGCTGTCAGAGGTATATCTTATGGTCTAACGTGAAACTGATGATAACCGGACCTCAACTCGATCTTCGAGAACACCCGGGCTCCTTGAAGCTGATCAAAGAGGTCATCGATCCTCGGTAAGGGATATCGGTTCTTGACTGTCAACTGGTTCAGCTTCCGATAATCCATGAAAAGTTGAAGGGTACTGTCTGCCTTCTTAGCAAAAAGGATAGGTGAACCCCAAAGAGAAGTACCTATTTGGATGAAACCCTTTGCCTTCAACTCCTCCAACATCTTCTTGAACTCCTACAACTCAGGTGTAGCTATCCTATAAGGAGGAATGGACACCGGTGCTACTCCTGGAACGAGCTCTATAGAAAAGTCTACCTCACGCTCCGGAGGAAAACCCGAAAAGTACTCTGGAAAGACGTCCCTAAAAAATCCACCACTGGATGAAATTCTAACTGCAAAGTCCTCTGATCATCCAGATAAAGACTAGAAATATGGGTCGTCACCTTCCTAGCCCCTGATGATCGAGTCCTGCTCGACTCGCCTGAACATCCCATTCTCCTCTATGAAGATAAGATTTACCCTCTGGTGAAACAAAACTCACTTTTTGGCGATAAAAGTCAAAAACTTCCTAGAAGGGAACCGAACAGTCTATCTTGAGAATGACACCATAGTCTGTCATCTCTAGGACATAGAGATTCCATAAGAAACAAAACCCTGCAACCTCAAGAGGGCACTCTCTACACTAGCGCATGCTAGATGTCCTTGTCCCCAAAGGTGTGTCTAGTGTCAATGAGTCGACAGAAGAAAATATGCAGAGCCCAAGGCTCTCCATGACAGCAACAGAGAGAAATCTATGCATAAAACCAGTATAAAAAATGGCTGAAGATAAAACTGAAGCTCCTAAAACTGTACCTCGAACTGTAGAAGGGTTGGGATCCTTCTCCTGATAGGTTTGCTCCACGGTAAAAGACTGGCCTACACCTTGGCCCTGCTCCCCTGGATGACCACTCTGAGTTGAACCTCCATGTTGGTGCTGGGGAACTGGTGGCTGACCGATACAGCATCGACCTCCACCTTGGCCCGAACGGCCGGAAGAACTCAAATTCCCCAACTAGTGAGAAACTGGTGGTGCTGATCCTAAATGAGGTGTCATGGAAGAACCCCAGTCACCCTCTGCTTGTGAGAAAACCTGGCAGAAATGATGAAGGTGACCCATCTTGCCGCAAGATCGGCATTCCACGGGGTCTCTCTGGCACTGCGGCCTCGTGTGCCCTAACCGGCCACACTGGTATCATATCACCTGGCGGCCTAACGATGCATCTCGCTTCCTTGGATAACCATGCGTAGACTCTCTACGGCACTTATTGCTGTCATCTAGAGGAAAACTAGCTCTGGAAGTAGAACCTCCCTAGCTCGCAGCTCCGGAGTCACTCATATTGCTTTTCGTAATCAGTGCCTGATTGACGATGGAAGTGATGGAAGTCAACCAGAAGATATTCACATGTGAGAAGATCTCTCACCTAAGACCATCCTCAAAATTCCATTCTAAGAACACCCCACTCCAATCACAGAGGGTTGTGAAATTCTATAGCTCGGTGAAACGAGAGGAATACTCCATGATAGAAAGAGTACACTTCTCTAAGCTCATGAACTCCTGGGCTCGATCGACCCTCAGGGTCTCTAGGTAGAAGTAGTCATAAAAGACACACTAAAACTCCTCCCAAGACATAACCTACTGATGACCCACCAATGAGATAATGTCCCACCACCTCTTGCCGGAGTCTTGGAGCATGTAGATGGTGAGCTTGACCCACCTCTCTAGAGGTGTCTCTAGATGCTCGAAGATAGTCAGCATGGCTTCTAGCCATGACTCTACAGCCTGAGGTCCTCCTTCCACCAAGAATGTAGGAGGATTCGGCTGTTGAAAGACCCACGTCATGTTTTCCATAGTCAAGGCAGGAGGCGGTACTCTCTAAGAGGTTTGCATCATCCCCAGAAAACCTTCCCTGAACTGCACATCAGCGCCTGAAACAGGTATGACAACCGGTGCCAAGGCTAGCCCGACTGGAGGATCAGCAAGAAGTCCCTAATCAGCCATATCTAGCGTCTGATCACTGCCTGACGACAGACATACAACCAGAGGATGTCTCAGAAGCATTGCTCTAAAAGATCAAAAGCACACCTTATATTAGAAAACAAGGACATGAAACACAAGAGTACAAAACGGGAATAGGGTAAGGAAGACACACAAGTTTACTAAACACGACTACACAGTGTGTATAAAAACTACACGGTGTGTCTTCATAATCCACTGACATGGGCCTGTAGCCCTGCCCTACAGGTCGTGTGACACCTCAAACTACACGGCATGTTGACCCAACACATGGCGTGTACTTGGAAACTATTCCCCTTCCCGAGTATCTTTATACGACTAACCCACACCGTCCAACTTAACCCGAGACTACACGGTGTGTTCTGAACACACACGGCATGTACTAGACAAGGCTTCAGTAGCCCGTGTTTGTTAAGTACACCGCCGTCTACACGGCTTAACCTTACACGGTGTGTTCCTAACAAACACGGAGTGTATAGGTGAAGGTGACATCATCCTGTGTTGTTCGTGACACGGTCAGGTACCTAAAAAAGACTACATGGTGTGTTCCGAAGACCACACGGTGTGTCGAAGAGAAGGTAACGCAAACTCGTGTTGTTCATGACACGACCGGGTACCTGGACAAGACTACACGGCGTGTTCTGAAGAAAACACGATGTGTCGAAGAGAATGTCACGCCGACCCGTGTTGTTCATGACACGACCGAGTACCTAGACAGGGCTACACGGTGTGTTCCTATACAACATGGCGTGTTCTACCCGAGCTTCCCTAACCCGTGTTTTTAGTGACATGGCCGGGTACACGGCTCCAAACTACATGGCATGTACTAACCGTATATGGTGTGTTCCTGAAGTTATTATCATGATACCGTGTTTCTTCTCACACGGTCAGTGACACTTCCTGAAAACTACACGACGTGTATCTGAAAAGTACACACCGTGTATTCTGGGTTTTTCTGGGCAGTAGCCCAGAAACTGCGCAAAAGCCCAGAAACACTGAAAACATGGAAAAGAGGTGCCAAATTCCGATTCGTGAGGGCCCATACTCCCCACGAATCAAAATTTGGCGTTCATTTTAGTAAATTAGAATACAACAATACCCTAAAAAGAAAGCAGAGATTCTATCAAACATCTACCGCAACAACATGCAAAGTCTACACAAAGTCTATCACAACAGTATGCAATCGCTAATGCATCCTAGACGGCATGGCAAGAATGCATGGCATGTGATTTCTACAAGTGCTGATATGATTCATGAGATAGAATACCCTCGTCTCATCGAGCTACAACAGAAATAGAACTACAATCATCAAGGAAATAACAACACAAATCATATGAATCACTCTAGGTGAAATCATATCAATCGTAAAATCGCAAAACCAGAAAACTGCAATAAACGAGGTAGTATGGATTTTCCCTGTACACAGGTTAGGTAATCCCAAGTACAGCTTAAAACCAAGTACCAAATCTGTCCTACCCCTGGATAAAGGCTCCAAACAGTAAATCAAGAGAAAATAAACTCCTCTGATACCACTTTGTAACGACCCGAATCTGGAGCCCCTCCACTGGTGCCCCATACCCGGTTCACCCCATGACCTCAAGCGCATTTCCCCAAACGCCAGAGGCCTCCGACTAGCAGCGAGGGCCTTGGTGAGTCGGTGGGGAAACTATGCCCTCATTCGGTAAAGTATATAGTGGAAGAACAACCAGACACAAAAGTGGAAACAATAATAGCATACAACAACTGAACTGAACAGCGGAAGCAATGTATAAAATAATAATGATGCAACATGGTACATATGTCTATAGAAAGCAGTAAACAAACCAACGTGATTAAATACAACTGAAAAACAACGTGAAAAAGAAAAATAAGTAAACTCCTCAGCATCACAAGCCGTGGATCGGTCCCATGATCTCCAACTCCATTGCAATCAAGAACCTGAAGTAGAAGGGCGCTTGCCCTTATATATACCTAAAACAACATAATCTTCTTGGTTCCAAAGCATGGCCCAAACAGGGTGTGATATACAATCCCAGTAGGAAATCACCTAAATATTGTTTCCTAACAGTCAATGAATACAAGGAAAGTAAAAGTGTAGGAAGCAGTAAACAGCAAAGCACACAACAGCTGCAAACCAAAGTTCTAACACACAGAGTACACAGGTAAACAACCAACAGCAGGAAGAAAATAGGTAACCCTCTGGGTATCTCTCACAGCCTAACCCCTATGGTTCAACCTACAAGTACTAGAAACCTTCTAGGAGGCACAATCAGTCTCACCCCTCTTGTTCGGCTAAGAATAGACACTCTGAGGAAGCAATCACCATCAATTCCACCTATAATCTCGTATCGTGCTAAAGGCTCTCTGGGGAAGCACTCAACATCTCATTCCCCCTGTGACCCGCGTTGAGGAACTAAAGAATCTCTGAGGAAGCACTCATCATCAGTTCCCCATGTGGTCTCGCATCATATTAAAAGACACTCTGGAGAATCCCTTACGTCCATTCTCCCTATGGTCTACTACACTAGGTTCTCACAGACCTGTGAGGAAATAAACATGCTCAGCGCACGTGCATCATCCAAGTAAACCTCAAGAACTACTTGGATATCAATCTAAGGTTCAACATCATAACTAAGAAATAGTTCCACTGTCCTACAACTAGGAATGGAAACTATCAACGCCAAACAGGCAGAACAAGCATAGAAAACATCCAGAGTATAGTAAAAACTACCATAAACACAGCCAAAACATCTACTCTAGCAATAAAGCAAAGCGGGCAATACAACAAGGGAAAAACGGGAACACGCAATACCCCATTGAAGGGTATTGGTGGAATTTGCACAAAATACTCATCGACTTTCTACAGAAAGGCACAAACCACCTACCTCGATCCTAGGAGATCGATATACTTGAACCACGATGATTGATTCTCCCTAGAACGTCGTATATCTGAGAAAACATCCGAAACATGTAAACCACGATAAAATGAGAAAGAGGAGGAATTGGAAAACAAGGCTCAAGGAGAAGGAAGAAATCACCATTGTGATTCCAACGCAATCGACTATACTCGAATCGGAGAACGGACATAGAGTTGGGGGTTCAGAGACTATCCAGTTGTACTGGTCACTCTCGGACGAAGATCCTGAAGAAGAAGTAAGTTCTGTCTGTCAGGAGCGACCCCAGTGTGTTTAGTGAAAAAAAGAAAAGTACATGGCATGTACTTTTAGAATACACGGCGTAAACTAGTTTTTTCCATACTCCGCTAAAATTGGCCTCCATGTCACCCCTACACACTGTGTGTGTGGCCCGAACACGGCCAGCACACGGCTTTGAGCCAGAGAAGAGTACACGGCGTGTACTCAAAAAGTACACGGCATGCACTTAGAAATTTTCCAGAAACTCCATTTTTCTTAGAAACTCTAGAAAAAGGAAAGGTGTACCTAAAATAAAGATTCGGGTTCTTACATAAACATTAATATAAAAAATAATCTTAGCATGAAAAAATCAATGAAGTAGAAGGTTAACCTAAAGAATGGAAATTGGGTTAAGAATTCTCTTACCTCAGGTTCATCTTAATTAAAATGTGTTTAAACCTCCTATATAATGGTTAACATTGTATTATTAATATTTTATAGAAATATATTTACTTTTATAACACCTTACCAGATCATTTTATAGCATAATTCCACTAATTTATTAATAATATTTTGTTATTTCCATTATTTTGGGTGTGTTTTTTACTTGGATTTCATGGTCGGTTCGTAATTGATTTTCATGTAGAATGGAATCCAAACTCTAGAAAATGATTAAAATTGTATTAATAAATTTATATAATATTAAATTATACCATAAATAACATTTTTTAGATATGATGATGAATCATTTTATAAAACATTAATGATATTTGTTTAGATAATTTTGGTTGTTTTTCAAATATCTCAAACTAGTTTCGTTATATAATTTAAAATTATGTATATATGTTAATTATAGAACATAAAATACGCTATATAATATACATTAAAATATGTTTAAAGAATTTAAATGGTTTTATGACCATCCATGAATGTGGTAATGGAAATTAAAAACACATCGTCTATGATGTTGGTAAGTCGACACATCATGGATGGCGTTTTTATTTAAAGAATAAGAGGGAGTGGGGAATAATTTTGATGACGAATTTTTCAATAAACATGATAAAATTATAGAATATATAATATAATAGAGTGTTAATTCAAATTTTATAATGGTATTTGAAGAGGTTATACTAAAAGAAAAATAACTAAAAAATAAATAAATGAAAATCAAATGAGATTTTTACCTCTTGAATTATCCGCCTTGAGAACCTCCTTAAGGATTTTGTTTCTGGAATTTTGGTGAGACCATAAGGTCTTAGAAGTGGGGAACAGTATTGGGAAGAGGATATTTCATAAATTGAAAAAAAATTCAAAGCTTGAGAGGTGTGAGGAGAAGATGGGGTCAGAGGAGGTATTTATTGTGAAGGGGAGGGGGTTTTCCATTATTTTAATCATTATTTTATTATTTTTCTCAATAAAATAAATAGTGTTGGTTATTGTGAATAAATACAGTAATTAGTGATTGTAATTTAGAACCAAAGGTTATTACCTCAGTACAACATTATCCATGACTCAATAATTCTTGTATTTATCTTATTTTGTAAATTATCACATTTAACTATTCACAAAAAAATCAAGTATTTCAAAAAAAATCCGAAAAATTTAATCTGACCATTTTTCGATGTTTAGAATTCAAAAAATGAACTCTATTTTTCAAAAATAATTTTATAAATATGAGAAATTTAATTTTTAATTAAAACCATAATTTATTCGAAAAATACCAGTTTTAAAACTATAACTGATTTAATAACACTTTGAAAAATTAATTAAAGTATCATAAATTATCTTATAATCATAAAACAATTACAATAATTTATCAATATATTTTATGAAAATAAATTTTCTTTTAAATCATTAAAATAATTATAAAATTCTAATTAAATATTTATGCCTTACAAAAATACCTACACTTCATTTATAATTTTCAAAAAAATATTTACATGTTCAATGATATAAATATATCATCCATTCACTTATAATATGGGTAAATTTTATTTAAACTTTTTTAGGTGAGGTTACTATTTTATTAGTCATATTACAATTCCTAATGGTCATGGTATTGTTCTTAAGGAAAACATACTATTCAATTAGAATAATTTTTTTTTTAATTTTTATAAATACCACTTATTTCATTATAAATTTATAATGATTTTGAATATTTAATTCCAGAATGAAAAGAAAAATATTTTATACATACCTGAGTTAATACATTCTCTCCACCTTCTTAAAATTTCAACCTATCAATTTTTATTTACTTATAAAACAAGTGAGGGTACCTTTCCCTCATAGCATTCTCAGATTCCAATGTTGTTTCTTCAATCATGTGGTTTCTTCACAAAACTTTAACTTGGTGTATTAACTTACTCCACAGTACTTTCTCTCTATGATGTAAAATCTAAATAGATTTATCTTTATAAGAGAGGTTCTCTTATAGTTGTACTAAATGTGGGATCAAAACATGAGATAAATCTGACACATACCTTCTCAACATAAAAACATGGTAAACATTGTGTACATAAGATAAACTTAGAAAAAAAATCTACTCAGCAAGAAACTTTGTCGAACTTTCACCGGGATTTCAAAAGGTAAAATGAACCGTGGAATTATATTTCCTTTCTTACCAAAACGAATAACACTTTTCTAAGGAGATATTTTAAGGAAAACATGATCACTTACCTTGAAAAAATGTCATTCCTCCTAATATCTACATAACTTTTATGCATGCTCTGAGCTGTCATAATGTGTTGTTGAATCATCTTTACTTTCTCAACTACATTCTCTGCTAATTCTGGTCCCATCAACTTCCTTTCAAAAAATTCATCCCAAAATGCTGAAGTTTCACATCACTTTCTATATAATGCCTCAAAAGGAGTCATATGTATACTAGAATGAAAACGGTTATTATAATAAAACTCAAATAAAGTAAGATGATGATCCCAACATCCCTAGAAATATATTTAACAAGTTAGAATAATATCATCCATGGTATTAATTATTAGCTCGATATGTCTATAATATTGAGGATACAAATCAGGGTTGAAATTTAATTCTGTAACAAATGAATTCTAAAGGAATTTCCAAAAGTTAAAAGTAAACTTGCGATCATGGTCATATATAATGGAAATTATAACTCCATGTCTCCTGAAAATATCTTTGTTGTATAGTTGAGAAATATTATCTAAAGTCATAGTATCTAGAATAGGAAGAAAATTTGTTGATTTAGTCAGTTAGAAAACAATAACACAGATTGCATTGTTACCTTGAAAAGTATTTTTCAATCCCAGCATGAATTCTATAGATATATTTTCCCATTTCCACTTTGTCACAGTAAAAGGCTGAAGCATCCCCTTTGGTAATTTTTCCACTACTTTAACCTACTGAAAATTCAAAAATTTCATCGTAAAATCTATAATATCTCTTTTCATTTCATTCCAATAGTAGTAATTTTGATGGTCTCTGGGCATATTAGTACTTCTAGGATGAACTAAAAAAGGATAAATGTGTTCTTTACACAATAATTATTTATTCATCTAGGAGTCACAAGGCACACATAATCTCTTTCCAAATATTAAAACATAATTTTTATCAGTGTAGAATTATAAAAACTTACCATTTTTAACCAATTATACCTATTTATACAACTCGTAATCTTCTTTCTATGATTGATTAATTATATCTAATATAGACGAACACACTAACACCTGAAACAAAACAGAGGAATTTACTATGCCAAAAACTTCCAAGTCAGAATTAATCAAATCATTAATCAAGGGGTCTTGTTTCAAAAGTAACATGGTTAAATATGCATGATGTTTTTGACTCAAGGTATCTGCTACCTTGTTTGATTTTCCAGGATGGCAATTTATCATGTAATTGTAGTCCTTTATTAGTTTTAGTCATCTTTCCTAAGTCATGTTTAATTCAATCTTAGTAAATATATACTTCATACTTTTATGGTCAGTATATAATTCACCTTTGGATTTATATAAATGATGTCTATAAATTTTCAAATACAAAACCTTAGCTGTTAATTAAAAATCATGTGTGGGATAATTTAACTCATGAGGTTTCAATTGTCTTAAAATATAAGAAATTATCTGATCATTCTTCATCAGAACACAACAAAATCCCTTCAATAAAACATCACTGTAGATGAAAAACTAACCATTTCTGGAAGGTAGGGCCAAAACTAGATAATTCACCAATCTCTTCTTCAATTCCTAAAAAAACATCACATTCTTCTATTCAAATAAATTTAACTCCTTTTCATGTTAACTTAGTTAGCTAGCTAGATAACCATGCAAAGATTTCCACAACCCATCAGTAATAACCTACTAATCCAAGAAAACTACGAATCTTTGTAACTTTTTTGTGATTTGTCAATTCATCAACCACTTTTCTTTTTATGGTATTAACTAGTATTCCATCCTTATTTAAAATGTTCCCAAGAAAAGAAATATGTTTCAACCAAAAATCACATTTTATAAATCTTTTGTATAACTACTTTTCTTTGAGAGTTTATAATACAATTATTATATGTTTTTCATGATCCTAATATCTTTTTGAAAACACCAAAATATCATCAATAAAAAAACAAACTTATTAAAATATTTAATGAATATTATATTCATAAGATCAATGAATACATAAGGGGAATTTTTCAAACCAAAATGTATAAAAACAAATTCATAATTCCCATATAGAGTACAAAAACATTTTTTTTCAAAATATCATCCTCATTCACCTTCAAATAATGGTACCAGGATCTCAATTCAATCATTGAAAAATATTTAGCTCCCATAATCTGATTAAACAAGTCATTGATATGATTCAAAGGATACTTATTATTAACAGTAATGTCATTCAAAGCTCTATAATCAATGAAAACTCTTATGGAACCAGTTTTAATTTTAATGAACAAAACATGAGCACCCCATGGTGAAGTGCTAGGCTGAATAATGCCTTTATGAATAAACTCATGTAATTGATTTTTCAATTCAAGAAGTTCCACTTGACCCAATCGATAAGGTGATTATGAAATTGGCTTAGCATTAAGAACTAATTATATAGTAAATTCAAATTCTAGATCTGGTATAATAGGGGAAACTCTTCAAAAAAATATCCAGTTACTCATTTACCACTAGAACATTATTACTTTGAACAGTTCCCCTATTTTCAACAACACAATAAAGATAAATTTCATTTCTATCTTTTAATAGTTTCTCAACTACCTGATATGTTATCAATTATATGGGTTCATTATTGTATAAAAACTAAAACACTTTATGAAAAAAACTTCTTTCGCTCTACAGTTATTCTTGACATGATAAACATAAAACCAATCCATACCCATAATGACCTAAAACTATACTAAGGGAAAAACCACAAGCTTTTTAGGTAATGAGTTTCCACATACAATAATAGGAAGATTCTTATATTGCATTTTTTCTATAAAACTTCCCCTAGTGTATTTACCATAAGTTCCAGTCTCATTTCTTGAGGTGAAATTTCCAATTTAATAAAACAAATACCAAAAATAATGGAATGTGTAGACCTTTTATCAAACAATACATTAGAAAAATATGAGTAAACAAAGTACCTGATACCACTTCATTCGATGGCCCGAAATATGCTAACATAGTCACAAAGGGTTTCACATCACCTTTCTGCTTATAATTTGTCTTCTTTCCATCTTTTAGATCTTTCTTTGGGAATATATTTTCATAATGAACCATATCACCAAATTTATAACACTTTATAGATTACTTATTATAATTAATCTTATGTGCAGTTTTATTACAATCTCGAGCCATATATCTAAACATACCACACTAAAAAAACTTCCTAGTTTTGTTAAGGAATTCCCCAGAGTGATTTTTACCACACTTTTCACAAAATATAAACTGTAATTTCTTACCTATATATTTATTTTATTGATTATTATCCATCGATTTCCATCTGGACCTTTTTTTTCAGTTTTTCAAAGTACACATGATCAGTAGAAAACTTTATTTCAATTCTCAGCACATCAGATAAGTTTCCTATAAATTTTGAATTAATAGTAATATAATTCTCTTCAATATATAGGATTTAATACTAAGAAAAAATGATTTCTTTTTCTATGAAGATCCTGAATAATATTTGAAGCATACCTTTACAATCTGGTGAAGTTTTCTTCATACACATCCACAAAATCTTTCCCCTTTTTCTTCAATGAATGGAATTTATTTTCCATCTAAGTCTGAACCACTTTAGGAAAATATTTTTCATGTAATAGATTCTTAAATTCATCACATTACAAGGAATAAATCTTCTCATTATCCCTGATATTCTTTACCATTGACCACCACTAGTCATATTCACCTTTAAAAAAATAAATAGCAAGACTAACCTTTTGATTATCCAAACACTCCATGAAATAAAATATATTTTCAAGGGATTTAATCAATCCTTCATCCACCACTAGGACATAATATCCATTAAAATTAGGAGGGTCTGGCCTCATAAAATCTTCCACTATATTCATGTTCCTTTTCAGTTTCTCTAGTTATTCTATTATATGGATTCCACTTCAATTTATATCCTACATCAACTGATCCATTACTATCACAAACTATTTGGTTACAATTCCTACAATTATTGGTTGTAGATTTAGAAATATATCATCCTCTCGGTGTCTTCCTACTTCATATTCCTTGTTTCTTCGGTGAAAACCCATTTTGAACAAACACATCTTAGATAAAGAAACATGGTAATCTTAAAATGCTATATCATTTCAATGTATGGTAAAAATAATAAATGGTATTCAATTAAAATCATCTTAATCCATAATGTTATCTAAATCGTGCTCTGATACCAACTATAAGGACCTGTCCTTAAACATTACATAATCTAGTAAATTCCTTTAGAATTTACTTCTTAACATTTCCAAGATCTTTTTGGTTTAGAGTTTTTAAAATCTTGGTCATAATTCATACATATCAACTTATAATAATACAAATTCTATATTAATAAAATAATATCAAATTTTTTCATTTTATAAAAGTTTTTAATACAAAAATGAAATCTATTAATGAAACGTCTTCACAAAATTCATCATGACTTATTATTTTATCTTACCCATCCTTAAACCCTATGAAAAACATTATAAAACATGGTATGAGCACAAAAATCTCAGTAAGGGATATAAAAAGAAGTATATAAACTATTACTACATGAATATATATAAACGTATGAAATCATTTTCACAAAGACATACTTCTCAACCAATAAGTATCACGTGGATACTTTGTAAAAATGTGGGATTTAAAAGAAACATTGAAAACATAAATAATACCATAAATATTACTTTGATAATTAATTACTTAATATTTTAACCCTCACGGCTACTTTATTATTTGTAACCCTCATAGATACCTTACAATGTAGCCCTCATGGCTATCTTATAGTGTAACCATCGCAGTTACACTTGGAGTAACCATATCACTGACCAACAACTTAATCAAACCCAATGCATTGGAGGGAGACAAAAGTCCCACCCTTAATCAGAAACAATGCCCAAGAACATGAAAATATTTATAAAACATGACCACTCTCATAAAAATACTCCTTTTGAATTTTTCAAAAATAGAAATTTAAAAGAGGATTTTTAAAGAGGAGTCCCTTATGTATACTATATCATTGAAGAGATAATTAATAAAATGAATTAAATATGTATACTCACTATAAATACACATAATAAAACATAATATGTTAAACATTCATATCAAAAATAATCTTATAATGACAAAATCAATAAACTAGAAGGTTTACCCAAAGAATTGAAATTTGGTTAATAATTTCATTACCTCAGGTTCATCTTACTTAAAATGTGTTAAAACCTCTAATATAATGGTTAACATATTGGTATTATTATTTTACAGAAAAATATTTATTTTATAACACCTTATATGATCATTTTATACCATCATTCCACCTATTTATTAATAATATTTTTTTATTTCAATTATTTCAGGTGTGTTCTTTACATGGATTCCATGGTCGGTTCATAATGTATTTTCTTGTCGAATGGTAGAGAAACTAAATATGTAGAATGAAATGGTATAATAAGTATAAATAATATTAAATGATATCATAAATCATTTTTTTCATATATTATGATGAATCACTAGATAAAACTCTAATGATATTTGTTTAGTTTATGTTAGTGGTTCTTCGATAATCACAAAATAGTTTTGTTATATAATTTAATATTATGTATATATCTATTAGTTACAGTATATAAAAGAGTTTATATCATAAAATTTAAAATATTTTTCAACCATGAAAATAATTTTATAAATATCCATGAAGGTGGTAATGTAAATTGAAAATACATCATCCACAATGTCGGTAAATCGGCACATCACGAATGGTGTTTTTATTTTTAGAATAAGATGGAAAAGAGAAGAAGTATGATGATAAATATAAAAATAAACATGATAATATTAGAGTATATATATGACATGAGAGTTTTCATGAATCTTGGATAAGGGGAGATTAATATAGTATTAGAAAATAAAAATAATTGAAAAGGAAATAATTGAAAATGATAAAGGATTTTTACCTCTTGAATTATCCTCATTGAGAACCTTCTTAAGGCCTTTGTTTTTTGTCTTTTGGACAGATTAGTAGGTCTTGTATGTGGTGAAATGTATTAGTAAGATTATTTTTTATAAATTTGACAAGGATCAAAGCTTGAGAGGTATGAGTGGAAGAGGAGGTGAGGGGTTCTATTAATAGTGGAGGAGGGGGTTCCATTATTTTAATCATTATATTATTAATTTGCTCAATACAAGAAATAGTATTGTTATTATGAATAAATATAGTAATTAGTGCATATGAGTTTAAACCGATGGTTCATACCTCATCAGAACATCATCATGACTCAATAATTCTTGTATTTAACTTATTTCATAAATGATTGTATTTCACTATTCACCAAAAAATCAAGTATTTCAGAAAATACCAAAAATTCACCCTGAACATTATTTGATGTGTACAATTCCAAAATGAACTCCATTTTTTGAAAATAATTTTCTAAATATGAGAATTTTAATTTTTAATTAAAATCATAATTTATTCGAACAATACCAGTTTGAAAACTATAACTCATTTTATAACACTTTGAAAAATTAATTAAAGTATCATAAAATTATCATATAATCATAAGATAACAAAATAATAATTTATGAATATATTTTATGAAAATAAATTTTCTTTTAAATTATTAAAATAATTATGAAATTATAATTAAATATTTATGACTTATAAAAAAACCAACGCAAAATTTATAATTTTCAAAAAAAATATTTACCTATTAAATCATATAAATATATTATATTTTCACTTATAACATTGGTAATTTTTATTTATAATTTATTAGGTGAGGTTACTATTCTATTGGCCATATTATTATTCCTAATATTCATGTTACCATTCCTAAGGACAAGTTACTATTTTATTTTTATAAATACATTAAATCTTATAAATATCACTTATTTCATTATAAATTTATAATGAATTTGACTACTTAATTACAAAATGAAAATAAATTATTTTATACATACCTAATTTGTTCCAGTTACTATACATGTGTGTTTGGTACATTTCATGTAGATCAACATAAGGTGTGGTTAGGGGCACCACCAGTTACTTCATGTAAGAGAACATGGTCATGTAGGATACACAACCAAATCCCAAGTATAGTACATGACTATAGGCAGTGTATAATATGGATTAAATGCATGTGGTTTGTATGTCCAGGAACATGGTTGGGCACTCTATGTTGGGAACATGTTGTGTAAGTGTTAGGAATTCCATGTACATTGAAAAGTACAATCTATGTATGCTATGATACAGGGACGATGAGGATATTTTAGGGTATACACCCTGTACCTAAGGTGAATGTTGTGTAATTTTCCAACCTTAGTGATTTATTCCTATTTTCTCCCATAAATTTAGAATGGGACTCATTCATATCTCATTATGAGAATTTTCTTACATATATCATGATGGTGGGATACATTCGGTGTATATAGGCTGACTGGATGGTGTTTTGGATTGGATGAGGTTTTTTGGGATGATTTCTTTGAGGTTTTAGTTTAGAAATCTCATGTGGGTTGGGTTGTGATGTGTGGAAAAGGTGTGTGATTTACACTTATTAGCCTTCCTATATTTAGGAATCAAATTTTATTTTCTAGGGTTCTTTTCATATACTTTGAAAGGATGGATCAAGCAGTTTCTTGGATGAGTTTCACTAGTCTGTTACTTGTGGTTTAGTTTTTAGGTGCCTACGATATGTGAAAACATCATGGGATTTGTGGTATAGATCGGTGTAATTGATAAGATTTTGAGATAGGTAAGAGTAACCTAGTTGATTAATTCCCTTATTGGCATGGTTCTGATTGAGGTTTCCCTTGTGAGTGGCTTGATATTTAGGTTGTGTTATGGGAGGATGGTTGATATTTCTTTGGAAAACATGGAAAAAAATTTGGTTCCTCTAAAGGATACCCTTCTAGTGATTCTTTATTATACTAATGTTATGAGAACTATGGATGGTTAAATAATTATTTGTTGACCTATAAGATGGTCAGTACTGATATTTTAGTTGTTTGATGATGGGTCTAGTCATTGGTTGGTCCTAGTTCTTAATCTTTTCGCTTGCTCAGAATGTTAGAGATGGTGCTTGGTTAGGTTTAGGTGAGAGAGGAGTCCTTTGGGATTATATTAGATAAGGATTTTTCACTAAGATTTATATTATTATATACTCTATTCATTGGGTATCTTTATAAGGCGGGTCTATAGAGTAAATGGATAGTTTTGATGAGTGAAAAAACCCTCTAGTTTATAATGTTTATCTTGAAAGTGGGTTCAGGATCATGAGATTAAAAAACACTCACATAGTGGGTTATCTTTCCATGGATGTGAATTCTCTTGAAGATACCCTATAAGGAATCTATATTCCGATAGAGGGTATAAATATTTTATCCTGGTTGTTTTGGAAGGAGTATCAAACTTGGTAAGTTCTCTAGTTGTTTTGAACTAGAGGTTCTTTTCACCAGTTCAAATCATTTTACTAGAGTCCTAGAGCCCAATAGAATAAAATTATTTTTTATAGAAATAATTGATGAGATATTAAGGCCTAGATTTATAAATTTCCTTCAATTGGATGTTTTGTAGATCCTTCTTAGTCTAGTGGATGTTCCTGAAGTCTCGTGTGGCTAGGTGAGCCGCATGTTAAAATCCTTATGGAATATGATAGAACGAGGTTATATTTACATTGGGTGTTAGGATAAACCAAAGGGTCGCTATTTTATTTATTTTCAAACCTTTTTATTTATTTTTAATATTTTATTTATCATATACTAGTTCTTACTTGACTGGGTTGGGAATATCATGTGTTTTATGCACATGTTATGACAACAGAAGTTATGACCATCATTGGGAATGGCCTACTGAAATTAATTTTTAACCCCCTGTATATGAACCTCGAGATGCATATAAAACTTACGATTGATTTTAGGTAGAGCAGAAAAAATGATTGGTCGATAAAAGGCCTAGTGTTTCATGATCAAATGGTATTTATCATAAGGAGTGAAATGATCAGGCTAGAGTTGTTTGTTTGTTATGGAGACTAGGTATGTAGATTGACTCAGAGTTAAAGTGGAGCATTTCGTATTTTATTTTGTATTTTATTTATTTATATTATATATATTGTTTTAGTAAATGGACAATGGTTTCTTTATGTTGTTTTATTATCATCATTTTTTATGTATCATTCCATTTATTACAGACTGATTTTATTTTTATTTCATTTTACGCACTCTAATTTTTATGGTTTCATATTTGTGTTTATTTTATTTCAACTATTTTTTCACTCAGATATCAGGTAATAGTCTCTACACTATATACGTTTTCTCCCTCACTTCTAGTGGGATGCATCCAGGATATAGGGAGGCACACATGATGCCTTTTCATGAGCTGGATCAGGTGTCCGGTCGAGTCAATCCCATCTGTTTCATAACAAACTGTATGAACCTATCCTTGTGTGAGGGTGATGGCATGTGGCATGCACATGGTTAGCAGTAAACATGTAGTAAAACTATGGGAATGGGGTTTCTTAAGTAGTACCAACTGTACTATTGGCATACAATTTAACAAACCATTCGGTCTAACCATGCCAGATGCCTATATTTCATTAAAATATTAATTTCTAATACTCCTTGATTTTTATGTATTTTCCCCTCTTCCCATCCCCCTTACTTAGATAACCCAGTCAAATAAAGGGGAAATTTCTTCCATCCTTCCTTATTCAATTTTGATCCCACCAATATCAATTTTGAGAACTACTACTATAGTAAGCCCCCTGCTTCCTTTTTTCCCTTTCTTTGTCTTCATTCTCACTTTTTCCTTAGTTCAGATGTCTCCTGTGTACCCTAATGGGATCTTCGGACATTGATAGAATTTGAGGTGTATATTAATCAAATTTTATAGTTTCTAGGTATTTTTTTGGCTGTGATAGTACTTTTTTAGCATTGTACACCATAGGATATGCATTTTAAAATGTTTTTTTAATTATTCTTCTTGATTTGGGGTTGGTGTTTTTTTTATTTTCATTAAATAGAATATCATTTTGTGATTAAAAATTTATAATAATTTCTTATCATATTATAACTATTAATGATAATTACATTATGTTTCCAAAGTGTTTTAAAGTGGGTGTTCACTTGGCATAAATGTATTTAAAGTGAATTTTGGGGGTTTTAAATTTTTAAAGGTTTTTATGGATTCCAAGTGACATAAAATGTTTAAATAGAATATTTGAATGTGAAATGGGTGTATTTAATAGAATTGTACTCTATTTGGGTCACAAATTGAGTTAATTGTGAGGTTTTTATAATAATTGTGATTTAAATGAGATTGAATGTGGTTTCTAAATATTTTTGAGGAAAGATGTTTTGAATTGAATTTTAAAAGGTTGGAAAATTTCCTAGAATCCGAATCCAAGTTTTTAGTAAGGATCTTTTAGAATTTTTATAATATATTTCATAGAATTTTCATAACCCTTCATTGATCCCCTTGTACTTGATTATTCATTGTGGATCAAGACTCTTTGAAGGAGTGTTATTATTGTTGTATGTTTATTGATGTTTATGCATTAATGTGGGCTATAATATTTAAAAGTATATTTATTATAATTGTTTTATTTCCAAAAATTAATTTTTTTCATGTTTCTTTCTCATCTCCACTTAAATTTCCATGGGTACCAAGGTCTCTAATATAAATTTTGTATTCACGTTGCACTAGCTTTGTGTTCACAAGCTAGCTAATTCCCTATGAGAGTTTCACCCTCTTAAGGGGTTTTATTAGTAGGTCCCCAACACTCTATAAATGAAATACAATGTGATAAATCTTATAATAATACACTTAGAGGCTTTTAAAATCAAATAACCAGGTTTAATATCATTCTTGTCTGAGCCTAATGAGATATCCATGACCCTTATATCCTTTTTTGGATTATTTAAGGGATCCTGATACATATTCCTTTTTTTAACCCTTACCTTTGATTGTTTATGGAACCATTATTTTGTTTCAATACATTGATAGGTAATATTTATGAATGATGTTGTGTGTGTGAGTTTATTCATTGTTTTTATGGTTTTGGTTCACATTCAAATTGAACTATTTATTTTTAAATTTTTAGAAAACTATGAAAGGAATGTTTTCTTTTAATATATATATAACAAGGAAAATTTTCCTCACCATCATGATAATTATTTTTATTGAATCATACTTTATCAGTTTCCTTGGTTATTTTTAAATAATTGTTTTTATCAATATTCTTGGAATTTTTAGTTTAAAAGTTATCAAAAGGAAAGGACATTTTCACATGTTTTCAAGGAAATATTTGAATTATCTTTATGAGGTATTTTTTATTTATTTCAAAATACTTTGAGGAATTTTATTCTTAACTATGGATATTATCTTATGATACCATCCACATTATTTATATGGATGTCTTATGATGAAGAGTATTTAAGGTTTATTCTACGAAACATGTTTATTTACCACGGGTTAATTATCTTATGAAGAAATATTTATGAGCCCTATTTATTTTCCACCGGTTATGCTACAATTAAAGGATGTATTTTTTATGAAACCCATTGATTTTCCATAGTTTAGTTTGTAATAAAATGAAGTATGGTTTTTAAAACATGATTCTTTTATACAAGTTATGATATGACAAATTTATGAATATTTTATGATCTTGTGTCCTGTATATGTATGGTTTTCATTATGTGATAGGTGGGCCCAAAATTATATAGCCCTCAAATGAATTATATAAATATAGATATATCTTGAGATAAAAAGAATAATAATTGGGAGTTAACCTAGTTTATTAAGGGACTTTATCCACTAATATAGCCTTGGGAGTGATCCTTGAATAAGGAAATGATGTAATGGGGAGTGAACCCAATCAACTATGATTGTCTTAGTAATGATCCTTAACTAAGAAAATTATTTTCTATGATAATGTTTATAAAAAAACTTATGTCTTATTCATATGATATTTTTTCGTGGATCATGGTTTATTATTGATGATTTCTCACACTTAGGAATTATTCCTTTTTTATGAAAAATCCTTATTCCATGATTGATAATTAATGATCTCTGACTGATTGGGTATGATTATTATAAGTTAAAATCATGTTATTATACCCTTAGGAATATCTTATGCTCACATATGATCATTGATTAATATATATTATGTTTACCCTTACTAACATCTAATCTCACCCTTTCTTATGTTTCCTTTCACTAGATTATAAAGAAAGGTTTTAAGTAGCTTATGTCTAAGAAGTATACAATGTAAGATGAAATTTGTGGGATATATTTAAGATATTACATGGAATAAGATGATTATTTATCTAGAATCCAAATACTCTAAATATTTATAGCAATGGTGAGTGTATGATTATGAGATTTATTGAATATTCATCTAAAATGATGAAATATTAATGTATGAAATGAAAAGGTCACCTCAATTGGTATCAAAGAAGGTTTTGGTTATTTTTGGAGATTAGTATTAAAGAAATGTTTTTAAAACCCTAGGAATAAGTATAAGTATAGTAGAACAACCTAAATTTTTGGTAAAGTAGAAATTATGTGGTTTTCATAGAAAATATATACCAATCATGATACTAGAAAGTGGATGTGGTCATTCAAAAGATGAATCAACGGGAAACAACTATAAAAGGGGTGGATTGAGTATTAACTTGATCATTAACGATGCATGATAAGTGGGCCTAATATTTTATGCCTTTATAGACACTCCTAGGGAATATGATTTGATTAATTCAAATTTTGTTATGAACCATTATAAAGGATTTGAATAGATTAGAACCATGAATGACATAGGTTAAATCTTAGGAGTTATAGATTAAAAAAGGTGTCGTGATTTAGATATCCTATGAATGATTTTTCATGATTACATTCTTAATCACTATAATTATTTTTTCAATTTTTTTGGTTTTATTCAATGGTCATAATTAAGATTAATCAAGGTAACAAAGAATGTGATATCCAATGAAACAACCTTCCCAATGAAAAACCAAATGAAATGGGAGTTGGGATGAAATATCTTGTGCTTATTCTCACCTAACTCTCTCAAGATATGAATGATAACATGAATCATGTTGAAATTAAAAATGACCAAAGGAAACAATAACTCACATTGAATATTTTTTATGACAATGTCAACCTTGCTTCAGTAGTTCCTTTGATTCACTTATTTCTGAGAATGTATCAATGTTATAGTAGATATATTCACTATTCTAAAATTCTATGACCATGAGAAGTTTAACCTGGTTATATATCATTTGGAAGGAGAATAATATCAATGATGGACTCTTATCAAGAATATCAGTTAAGAGTAAGAAATCGACTTTATGACATGGGAAGAGTTTAAGAAGGTATTTTTCAATAATATTTTCCCTGAACTCTTCATATAAAATGATCATGGGGATAATTGGAAATAAAATAAAAGGATGTTGAATCCATTAATACCTATGAAGAACATTTTATAATTCTTGTATTTTACACTTTATGTTTTATCAATGAACCTAAAGAAAAAATTGATTGATTATTTAGTGTCTTGAGACCATATATCTAAATGGAATTTTATAAAAGAGGCTTAGATAGCTATGAATAAATTGTTCAGTGAAATGCCAAGTTATAAATGGAAATTGGATACTCTCTATGTTCTCTTGGATTTGGAGATAAAAATAGAAAGATGTAATTTCTAAGAAATTTGTATTATAAAAACCATGGAGGAAAGGAAATTAATCTTTTGTCATGTCATAAGTGTGGAAGAAACCATGTAGAAATTTTACTTATGGGGTATGGTAAATGTTTTAAGATAAGAAAAGAAGTATATTGAGTAAACAAATACTGATGTGTTGTGAATAGGCTAATCAATGAAAGGAATAGAAAAAAAGTTTAACTGAATGTGATACCCAAACTTTAATTCTATAATTTCATGTATTTTGGATTTTATTCAAATAAGTACATGAATTTGAGGGTTAATAATGATAATTAATGTTAGTAACCTCTTAATACAAGAGACAATGATAAATCTCATACAATCATAGTTCTTGACGTGGGTCATGAGAATGAAGTGTTTAAAGATAAACTTATCATCCACTCTAAAATTGAAAGTATCTTAAATGATTTTACATCTTCACACTTTTATATCTGTTAAATTTGATAGGGGTATTGTGTTACCACCACTATGATCAGATATTGACTTAGTAGTCAAAACTCATAATAGTAATATGATCATATCTTATGTTTATAGATCCTCTATTATGGATTTCTATGGTACTTCACTTCCTTAAAATATTTTGATTCTCCCACTAGTTGAATTTCTTGTGATTTTGGACATGGATTGAATATTTATATATAAATCCTATATCAATTTTTAAGGAAGTAAATTCACATTTTATTTTCTGAATCAATTTATGATCATATTTTGGTGTGGGGATGGTTATGATCTTATAATGGAAGTTACTTTAATTATAGGAGACTTACTACCACTTCATGAGTGATATTTATCTTAAATAGTTAGGGAGAAACTCAAGATAAAATATATTCCTATTTTTAGGATTATGCCGATGTATTTCCAAAATACTTTCCTAGTATCCCCCTGAATCATGAAGTTGATATTTTCATAGAACTCATACCTAATGCTACACATATTTCAAATATTCCATATAAAATGCCCCTGATTGAGTTAAAGGAGTTAAATAAGTAACTTTAGGAGAATATTGATAAAGTATTTATATGCCCTCTTGCATCACCTTAGGGTGAAACTATTGTTTTTATTAAGTAGAAAGATGTTTCAATGCATATTTTCATTGATTATCGAGAACTTGACAAGATTGTCATCAAGAACAAATGTCCTCTACCCTATATTATAAATTTATAATGATTTCACTTATAGTGATTCCACTTAGACTTACCAATGAGCTCTCTATATTTATATATTTAATTAATAGAGTCTTTAAACAATACCTCAATCCATTTTTTGTAGTATATATGGAAATATTGTCTTATATTCTAAGCATAATGAATAGAATGAAGATCATTTGACTATTTTTTTGAAGAACTTTAAGAAGGATAAGTTTTATAATAAATTTTATAAGTATGAATTCAGGATACAAAATTTTTCATTCTTGGGTCATATAATATTAAGGGTATATCAGTATATCCTTCAAATAGAGAATTTATTGAACAATAGCCCAGACCAATCAAGGTAACTGAGATCCATTGTTTTCTTATGTTGGATGGATACTCCCTTTGTTTTCTGTGATATTTATCATGGATATCTAATCTAATAACTAAGTTGACATAGAAGGGATCCAAGTTCCTATGTATTGATGAATGTGATGATAATTTTAATGATATGGAAAGAAGTTTTTTCAATTCATCTGTTCTTAATCTACCCTATAGTAGAGAAGGTTTTGTGATATTTACTGATGCATCAAAGAAGACAATTGGATATTTCCTCAATCAGAATGGTATGTTGATATATTATTCCTTAGGATGAATAAAAAAACACGAGAAAAGTGATGCAAATCATAATTTAGAGTTGGAAACATTAACTTATTCATTGAAAATATAAGTGCATTATCCTTTTGGTGAATAGTGTGATATATATATTGATCATAAAATCTTAATGTATATATTCAAGTAAAAATACATGAATATGAGACAAAGGTGATGATTGGAGTTGATTACTGCTTATGACTACTAAGTACACTACCACTATAGGAATAAGAATAAGGTGACTAATTCCCAAAATCATAAAGACCATGTTAGTTTATACAAGATGAGGATTTAAATAGATCCAGTATTAAAATATTTTCAAAATATGGATCTTGAAATAATGGGAAAATGGGGATAATCACATCTTTCTCAAATGAATGTTCAACCATCCATTCCTGTGAGGATTAAAGAGGTATAGAAGGGGGATGTGGGATAGTATAAGGTGATAAATGTTATGATGTTTAGCCATGATTGTGATGGAATGATATAGTTCAGAAACCAAGTATGTGTTTTGTTAATATCAAAATTGAAGGAGTTATTGTATGAAGCTCATAGTTCATCATTCTATATTTGTCTTTAAATTATATAGATGTATAAAAATTTGAAATAGTACTTATGGTGGGATAAAATTAAAAGGCATATTACTGAATATATATATCTTGATGCATGGTATGTGAGATAGTTATGGTTAAGAGACATAAGTAAAGTGGATGTTATAATGATTACCCATACCAGAATGGAAATGGAGAAATATTATGATGCATTTCCTCATTAGAATCACAAAAACATTTAAAGGCCATAATGATGTTTTGGTTATAGTTTATCACGTAACATAGTCAATAAAATTCATTTTCATTAGATAATATTTATTTCTTGATTAGTTTTATAGGATAAACATTAAGAAAGTCGTAATTTTTTATAAAGTACCATATCATTTTGTATCCGATCAAGATTTGAGGTTTACCTCAAAGTTTTGGAGAAGTAGTATGAGGAAATTTAATTCTGAGTTGAAATTTATAGTTTCATATCAACCTCAGATAGATACTCAATCTGAGAGGACTATTCAAACCCTAGAGGATGCTTTGAGATAATATTCTATATATGTTAAAGTTTTTTGAGACCAATACCTTCCTTTAGTAGAATTTTATTTCAACTATAGATTACACTGGAGAATTCGGATGGATCCTTATGAATCACTCTATGGTAGGAATCGTAGAACTGCAATTCTCTATGAAGAATTTTGAGAAAGAAAAATGGAACAGTATGTTAGAGTTATTCATCATCACATCAAGGTTCATTAGATTTAACTAAAAATTTGTGTTGAAAATCAGCAGTGAGATCTAGTGTTTGAAGTTAGTGACAAGGTATTCTAATGAATATATTTTTTAAATAAGGATATGATATTTTGAAATAAGGGAAATCTGAGACCTATATATAATAGCCTCTTTAATTTTTTGATAATATCAGGGTGGTTTCTTATCACTTAGTTCTTGTACCAAATATATTTCAAGTTCTTGATGAGTACCATGTATCTATCTTACGTAAGTACATACATGATCCTTCAAATGTACTAAAATTAGAGGCCATACCACGAAAGAATAATCTCCCTTATGAGGTAAAAATGGTGGATATTATTGATTGAAGATATAAAGTTTAATGAAATAAGACGACTCACCTTGTCAGCGTTTCATAGAGAAACCATAAATTTGAGGTCTCTATGTGTGAAATCAAAGATTTGATGAGGTAGATACGTATAATGGTTGATCACACCTAGTGATATTAAATATTGTAAGGATAACTGGGCCAGAAAAGGGATCTTCTTTTTGGGGTGTTTGGTACTGATGATCTCATTTTCACAGGCGAGATAATATCTGAATTTTATCAGGACAACCCACAATGTGGATAAGAAAATCATGCATAAAGGTATCAATTTGGTGGAAGAACCCAATAATTTAATATTCCGGGAATCATCATGGGGAACCTTTAGTACTCGATACTATCGTAATATCATTAGGTCTTCACACCAGACAGATTGGTGGGAGAGAATGTTGTGGTGAAAAGGAATCCCAGAAAAGATGAACCTTCTCATCTTATAGTTATAGAACAATGCCATTCCGATGTACAATAATGTTCAAATAAAGGGGGTCTTCATTGTATCATGATACACATTCTTTGATAATCATAACACTGAATTGGTGTGGAATTTTTTAGGGTGTTTTGTATCACCTTTCATTGGAGTTGTTTGACCAAAGGGTGGGGCTTCAAGTGCATGTAGGGTATCTTCATATTTTCATCTCCTTCTGGTTCCAAGGATCAGAGGCTTGATCTTATGATATCAAAACTCATGGGATAGTTTTTGCCTCAATATGTTGGACATTATGGGAGATGAGAAACAAAAGAAGAGAAGTGATTCGGGGTTCACTACACATGATAAAGGCTCATGTTATTTCATTGGTAATGGATTTGGCTTCTATCATTCATAGAAACAATTCTTGGGTAACTAAATGAGGTTTTATTTCCATTCTTTCAAGGTATCATGGTAGTTATCCTGTTGTAAGATTGATCCAGTTAAATCATCCTACATCAGGACTTAATATTAATGTGGATAATTCATTCATATAGGGAGTAATGAGAGTAGGTATCCTTGTTCATGATTATATACGGTCGGTTCTAATTAGATTCAGCACCTTTTATGGAACATGCAATGGAATAGGGGAAGAATCTTGAGCACACTGAAGTGACATATCCTCTTGCAAGATTTACAATATCAAGATAGGGAAAATTGAAACTGATTCAAAAATTCTGGTTAGTTTCATGTATGAAACTAATAGAACTCCATGGTGTCTCACTTATCTTATTAAGAAGTGCAAATAAATTATCCATAATGCTACGGAGATTACTCACATCTTTAGGGAGGTGAACATCTTATGTGAAAATATTTAATCAAAAGGTAATCCATATGAATGTATTGTTATTTATTATACCACTGGAACACTTTCCCATGATAGAAACATGATTTTAAGAGTAAATTACTTGGGCTTATATCATTTTAGAACACCATGATGTATGTTTTCTTTATAAATAAATAATGATTTTTGAGTGATGAAGCAGATGTATCATCAGTTGTTTATATCATAGTGATGGAATTTAGAGGAAAATATTCTTAGTTGTTATAATTTAACACCTTGAAATTTTATGATATATTTATCTTTAAATAAATTAAATATCTCTAATATATTTCATTATATGCAACACTGAGTTTAATCGAACCATGATATACTACTAAAATATTTTTATTTAATGTTGAAGTTGTCGACTAGCCATTGGATTAGCGAGTATGAATAGAACAAAATAAAGTATTAAAAATTAATTTTTATATATATATACAATTAATTCATTACTTTTAATTAGTTTTAAATAAAAATTAAATCATTTTAAATTAAAAAGATATATTTTTCTAAAAAATTGTTTTTATGCGCACAATGTGTTTTTATCCTAACAAATTAAAATAACCTATATTAATGAATGGTTTTAATTAAATTTGTTGATATTATATTTAATAAAATATTTTAAAATCAATATAATGGTTTTTAAATGTAAAGTAATGAAGTTAACTCAATTTTACCCTTAAAATGCATTTTATAAAAAAAAAATTTGTTGCGTTTTGGGAGGTAATTCTAAAATTAATTTCTAAAACCTATAGAAATTGGATATTGTCAAATGAATTCCATATTTGTAATCATAATAATTAATATTATTTAAAAAGTTCAACCTAATTTTTTTTCATAATAAATAATAAAAATAGTAAACATTTGTTACTATGGTTAATGTTAAAATGAGTTTACTAGGGATTAACCTAAGTGATAAGGTTTAAAATATCACAAGAAAAAATTGATTTGATTTTTTTATTTTATTTTTAACGTATCCTTATTATATTATATTGTATGTCATTTTTCTGTAAATTTTCTTGAGTAGTAAATTAATATATTTTAAAATTTTGAGATATTTCATGTGTGTCATCTCCCTCCTTTATAAAAGGACACTGCATATCCACTCTTCCTCGCACAACATAAAACTTATATATCATCCAATACCAACCCAAATAACTTAATATAATATCTCCAAAAATTGTATATATTCTTCTATGATTATAATACCATCCTTTCAAGGCCTAATTTGTAAGGTAAACGATGTTTCTCAATGAAGAGGTATATTTCATAACTGTGTACTTTCAAATTCATTTATTATTCCTCCTGCTCTAATCCTATTCTATCCATCATAAAATGATGAATATAGTGTCATAAATACACTAATATGTTATTATGATTATTGAAAATTTATTTTTTACCTTCTTTCCATTAATTGGGATATGAAATTATATCTTGTGTGTATGTGTGGACCACTGCCACCTCGTAGTGATATGATTCATTTTCCACCACCGTATTCAATGGATGGTTATTATGATAGATTTAGCGTGTATATTTGATATTTATGAGATAATTATTCTTCTATAATTATAATAAATTCTTCAACTTATTACCTTTATATCTTTTGTAAAATGATAATGTCACTAATGTGTATGTGTTTACCACCACCTCCACAAAAATATGTGATTCATTTTTTGTTTGCACTTTACATGCATGGTAATAAGAATATATTCAAGGAATATATATGATAAATGTTATATAATAATAATTCTATAAATTTTAAAAATTATTTACCTTTATTTCATTCTAACCATCAAAAAGTGGAAACATTACTCGTCTGTACATATAGACTACCACCTCCATGAAGTGACGTAGTAAATTAATAATCACCACTTCATATAAAAAATTATACAAGTTTATATTATGAAAAAATTTCACAATTATTTCATGACTAATATCATAAATTTTATAAAACCATTATCAAGGTTGAAGTACCAGAACCATCAAACTAAACCTGTATGGAAAACGAAGCAGTTTTCAACTGAATGTTCATTTTAATGATGAAGTTGTTAATAAAAGGATAATTAGTAATTTTAAAAGAATTATAAATTATAATTAATGTATTAATATGGTTATTTAATATATTTATAATAAATAAACATTTATTATATAATATATTTTAATGTGTATGAATCAGTATGGGACTTGACGTGAGGGTTTTCTCACTTTTGTTTCTGTGAGACATATGCATACTCACCACTTCTTTATTTTATGTGGTATATATGATTCCAATTTTATATGATATATCATGAATATATTTATATTATGTTATTTAAATTATAATTTTAAATTATTTATTTCATGGGTGAAATGATTCCAAAGTTACCAAATCATAAAGGGTTTACATTATAATCTCATTTCTTTCAAGATTGTCTATGAAAAATTTACATTGAGATAAATTTTATAGAAATTATCTTCAAAACACAAATGTTTTATCATCCTATGTCTATTCCTATAATTTTTATTTATTATTACCATTTTCAATTCTCTTTTACTTAAACTGGTCTAGAAAATATTTTTAATTAAAGGCGTACCTTATTTTCTCTTTGGTCGATGGACTTTTTCTTCTGTGTTTATATTCTTAAAAATTGGTTTATAAAATTTCTTATGTATACTTGAAATGTTTTAAAAGGGTCGTTTTTTAAATATTTTTTCAATTTTAATTAAAATTTATAAAAATAAAATATATTTTCTCATGTTTTAAAAGAAGGTTTTGAATGATATTTTAAAGGTATTTTTCATCAATTTTAACATCCATAAAGATTATTATACTTCACTAGGGATGTGTTCTTATGATACCATATAATTTATTTCTATGGGTGTCTTATGATTATGATTATTTTAAGTTTTACTTTGTGAAACATGTTTCTTTACCATGTGATAATTAGGTTATGATGAAATTTTTATGAAACTCATTTCTTTTTCTAGTGTTATACTATGATGAAATGATGGAATGTTTATGAATCCCATTTATTTCCCATGGGTTATATTTTAATTAAGTGATGGAATTTTTATAAAACTCATTTATTTTCCATGGGTTATGATATGATTAATTGATGAATGTCTTATGATATTTAGGTGTACATTTATATGGTTTTCATTTGGTGATAGGTGATCCCAGAATTATATATCACTCCAATGTAGTTGGTGAAGATGGATATCTCATGAGATAATAAGGACTAGAATGGAGAGTGAACCCAATTTAGTAAGGGACTATATATAATAATATATTCATGGGAGTGAACCTTGCCTAAGGAAACTATGGAATGGGGAGTGAACCAAATCTACTATGATAGTCTTGGAAGTGATACATGACAATTAAAATGATCTTGTTTGCTTATTTTTATGAAAAAAAACTTATTTCTTATGATTATGATATGTTCTCATGGATCATTGATAGTTATTTATGATTCCACAGACTTATGAATTATGTCTTTTGTTATTAAAAATCATTATTAAATTATTAATTATTAATAATATTTAAATTTATGGGTATGATTATTTTAAGTTATGATTATGTTTTTATACACTTATGATTATATTATGCTCAAATATAATCATTGATTGATTTCTATTATGTTTACCCTTACTGAGCATCTAATCTCACCCTTTCTTAATTTTCCTTTCCCCAAGTTATATAGAATGTTTTTGAGTAGGATATGTCTCAGAAGTGTACTATATGATAAAAAATTAATGGGAGAAGTTAAAGATCATTAAAAATATAATTATATGTCTGGTCTATAAATACTCTAAACCTTTATAGTTATGTGGAGTATATTATTATGAAATATATTGAATATTTATCTAAAAAGATCTAATATTAATGTATGGAATCCTTCAGTCAACACACTCTATGTTCTTTTCATACCAATTATGAGGCATCATATTTAACATTTCATAGGTATGAATAACCTTCCACGGTGCTTGATATATGGAATTTACCCTTCCATAGGTCTGGAAGCATGCATGAGGACCGTAACATAGCCTATATAACCCAGAAAGGATTTTAACCAAGAGTGGTTCATATCCCTTACCTGATAATCCCATTAGATGATAATATTAATGAAGTGATTTATAAAGAGTGTTACCTTAATACAAGTTTACGAACCATAGATTGACCTTTATGCAACAACATTACCCTTCTCTAGCACTTATCCAAGGAAGTTACTTTTATGTAGTGCTTGTAACCACATACTATCTATTCCAAAACACTATTATTTTCCTTTATGTTAGAAGTAAATCACCTATACACTGAAATCTACATCCATTACAAAAATCTAATTGAACTAAAAAAATAAACAAATTCATAAAGTCTTATAAAATTAAATTATTATGAAATGAAAGACTTAAAAAATAAAATACTTATTAGCTAGGAGTCTTATGAAAATTGAAAAATCTATATGATAGTTTTAAACTGAAGTCTTATCATAAATAAAAGACATATTTAAATGATAAAATTCATATAAAATGACATTTAAAGGATTATGAAATTGGAAATTTCCCATTTTTAAGATATTCTCATACACTTTAGAATAAAAAAAGAATTTGTTTCACATATGATATTTAACAATAAAACATGAAACATGAAAATATTAAATCCCAAAATATTGAAATCGTCAAAATAATAAGAAAATTATTTTTTCAATGAATAATCACCCAAAAGTCATAGTTTTTTTCTCTTAAAAATTATAGAAAATAAAATCAAAGAATAATTGAATAATATATCACTAAAATCACAAAAAATCATTAAGATATTTAATAAATTATTGTTTTCACTTAAAATCATACAAATTTATTTATTTATTATTTAAGGTGATTTTTGGTTATAAAATCATTAAAAATTAAATTATTTATCATATAGATGTCAAACAAATACATCAAATTTAAGCCATATAAACCACTAACAATAATCAATGTTATCTTAACATGATGGTTTCATTTTCATGTAGTCCATGGTGTTTTCTCCACCAAATTATTTCCCTTATAATTAATCAACAATCAGGAACCTATTTGGATTCCATTATTATTCATTCATCACCACTCAAAATAAATGATCATTAAATTATAGTAAACCCATCCCACGAGCTTCACTTTAGGGTTCATGATCATTATGATTCTCTACCCTATTATTATCCAAGTTTAATAATAAACCCCCACTATAACACAAGAGGACCAATAAATTTACCTAAAAATATATAACCTCAACATTTGTCTTGTGAATTTTTCTAATTGTTTCATACCCTAAGTCATTATTTAGTAATTTTAAAAATCAATAATTTCCAACACACAATACATGAGGAACCCAATAAATTCATTTTAATTGTTAAAATACATTAGTCTCTGCAGAATTCCAAAGAACCTTTGGTCATCTCATCATCATTCATGTTCATCAAGTGGACTCATATTTAATACCAATCATATACAAATTTACAGGCTATCACCATTTAGTATACATCTTTCCATTCCTATATTATATTTTATTCTAAACCATGAAATACATAACATATATAGTGACCAATCCCAAGTACCCAAATACCAATACTTGAATAGATATTCATATATCCTCAACTTCATTCCTTGATTTCAAATGACCAATAACTGGTGTTGAAGGATCCCACATAATCATTGAGGAATAGTTTTCCCTTTAATAAATTATATATATATATATATATATAAATTAATAAGGAACAATATTTTCAAACAAAATAACAAATATTTCAAAATAAACTATAATGAAATAGGTACTAACAACATAATAGAAAACAAGATACACTAAAATACAATAACCAATCATAAATGATCAAAACCATACCATCTATTATAAAAAATACACTAACAATTCCTATCCATAAACTATCTTGTTCCACCATGAATGTATCACATATGAATCATCATCAATTAACAAGGTAACTATTGTGATAATCCAGTGTCTGAGTTGTATGAGAATATACACAAAGATTTGGGTCTCAATTCTTCAAAGTCACTTACATAGAGAACCTATACCCACAATATCCTTTAAAATAATTTTGAGGGTTTAAATGAAAAAATTTTGATAAAAAATAATGATGTGTGGTAAAGAGATAAACTTTAGAAGGAATAAGATGAAAGAAATAACAAGTGATTCAATCAATAAATAAGTAGTCTTTATAGGAATGTTTTTCTATGCATTAAGTATAAACATGAGATAAAATACAAATAGAATAACACTTTTATACTAGTATGGGTGAGATAAAAGTGAGTAGTGGAATATATGCTTCTACTGATTTTCCTTTTTTAGGAAAAAATATAAGGTAGATTTATTCAGGTATAAATGGAAAACTATCAATCATCATAATGACTACTCTGGTTTTCCAAAATAATAGAAACTAGATCTATGATTAAAAATATAGATACAAAGAATCATGGTAATTCACCCTATAAAAAATCTAGAGAGCATAATATAGAAAGTTAAGGTCTCTAGATGGAGGTATTTTAAGAAAATACTCATGGGCCTAAGGTCATTGATGATTCCCTATAGGTCTAGCATAATGAGGATTTTTTCCCTCACATTTTTTAGAATAAAGAAACTTTTATTATGATCAGTTTGGTAAATAATTGGAAGAAGAAAAATTTGAGGTATAAAATCTAAAATTTGATTTCACATTAGAGGACTAGACCATGTTTGATTAGTGAAAACAACTATAATTACTTAAGAAATAAAGTCATCATTGGATTTTCACCAAACTATATGTTTATTTTTTAGGAACTAATAATGAAAATTTTACTTTTAATAACTATTATATGATATCAAGTATCATATGAAACAACATTTAAGATTTCATCTATCTCCAACCTCATAATAATATCAAAGAATTTTCATGGAATTATGGACCAATACTTAGGTTTCATAAATTATTTTTTGGTTTTGATAGTATGGTATAATTTAGTGGGTTTTACTCTATAGGATTACTTTATCTTTTCTTCTTTTATAGTGAGAATATTTTTGCTTTTTGTTGGTGGTGGTTATTACTAGTTTTATTTTAGTGTAGATCTTGTGAGTGTGTCTAGGATTGTTTTTTTGTCATATTATTTTTTTCTTGAGTTATTAAATGGGTTAAAATTATAATAATATATTCCATTAATATCATTAGAGTTTTATTGTCATGTCTAATTATTAAGGTTTTTAGTGTTCTTCTTTTTTACTACTTTTTAAAAGTTGTACTGATGTATTTGTGTGGGGTGGTTGTTTTCATTATGGTTTGTGGGTTTGGAAATGGAATTTAGGAATGCGGTTCTATGGCTGTTTATTTTTTTGAGGGTTCCAACTAAACCCATAAAAGCGGTCTTTTGGAAAAAAATAGGGGATAATTTTATAAATCCTTTTAATAAATAATTTTAAATTCCATGATTTATTCATAGAGAATTAATATTTCAAATCATATCAAAACCATGTGTGTTTAATCACAAAACACTAATTCTATCATTTAATCCATAATGATCCGTATAATAAGTAATTAATCACGAATCCAACTACAAATAAACCAAATTTGATCCATAGTGAAACTATATTTTATTTTCAACCACTCAGATAAATAAATATGGGTCTTCCACCCTATTCATGGATATTTCTAACTATGCCACATGGTTATTTATAACCACGGGGTCTCTAATGCAGAATATGTTAAAATAATTAGAAAACAAATTTTATATCCAAACTAATTTCACATTAAAATATAACCATAATAAATAAATCTTTAATTAAAATTTATTTTAAGATAAAACCATATTTCATATAAAAAAATACAATGATTTGAAAACTCATTTTTCATGTGTTTGATTAAAATTATCATTTCAAATATATACAAGTAAACCATTATTTTATCAGATCAATTTAAAATAAATTATTTGAAAAAATAACATCAAATTAAACTTTAAAAAGAACATCAATCACAAGAAATTAAATCATAACCAACTGAGGAAGGAGTATGATACACTTACCATATATTATTTACAAATAATTTTCCAAAAATTCCTAATCTGAGGATATTAAAAAGGAAAACCTCCTTGCTCAGTCATCTATATTTCATATAAATCATCTTTTTTTACCCCAAATGAATAAACTATCAATTTAAGAGAAGTTGTAATGGATTATACGGATTTGGCAAAGCCTAATGCCATTTATCACTTCCCCCAATCTTAGAATGGAACAACCCTCATGGACTCTTAGGATCATAGTACACAAATCTTACTCTATTTTTCATAACCACCATTCTATTTAGCATGACCCCATTCTAAATTTGGTAAATCTTCCACTATAACATTTTAGAGAGATAAAGGTAAAATTAGGGTTAATGGTCTTAGGGATGGATTATAAAATATTTATATCATTTTTATAACATGTTTAACATTATTTAAGAATATATCTTTTAAAATATATCATTAATCCATCAAATACCTAATCCTCTAATCACCCAATTCTATGATTACACCCCCAAAGATAGAGAATATAGAGTCAGTACCAAGATGATTACATACCAAGACCTTTCCTTTATATATATACCAATTTATTTTATTTTCTGCCATAAATGTCACATTTATAACCCATTGTCATTAAAAATTGAAAACTAATTAAAATTTAATTCATTAAATCCTCTCTTTGTTTATTCTCTATAACTTCAATGTCAAACCTTTAGTTCCAAAAAAATACCTTGGCGGAATTTCTCTTTATAAATCCCCAATTTAATACACATGGAAATAATAAATCCTTTTCAAATATCTCCATATTGAATAATTATCTAATAAACTATTTAAAATACTCTAATTAAACTTCCATAAAACCCTAAGAAACTATGAAAATCATAACCTACCATATATATTCTACGAATCTCATAAATTAAATAAAGTCCATGTAAACCAATTAATTCTTCTATAATCTCTCAAGTAAACCATTTTCATTTAATCTATTACCAACAAATTATCCTTAATTAAATAATTATATAGTTATAAATAAAATTCACATTTTTCATTAGTAATGAATTTTTTAAATTAACACAATAATCATCTCCACTGAAAGAAATTAAAATATAAAACAATAGATGTTATAATTCTCCCCACAAAAAGAATTTTCACTCTTAAAAAGTCACCATTCTATCTTTTACTAAAATTGATCCAGCCACTATTGTCACATGTGAGCTTCTCTCTACCATGTTTTCTGTTGAATATTCCCATGTTTTAATGACACTAAAACCAAAGGAATTTAATTTAATATTAAGACCTTTTCTCATCTATCAAAAATCATTCATTATCCTATCAACAATGTTTATTCCAAGTTATAAATCAATAAATTCTTATTGAAGGTTTGGATTTTGGATCAATTGATAGTTCCCCAACTATGGAGCATGAAACACATTATTCAATATAATAAAATATTTTGTAAACTCTAATTGATGATACACATACCCAATTCTCTTAATTATTTTAAAATGGTCCAACATATCATGAAAAGAATTGAACACTAACCCAAGTTTCAGTGATCATCATTGATGGTATGCAAAAGTTTTATACCAATTTTGATCCATCAATAATATATTTTGGATTATTAAAATATTATTTCAGAATTATTTCTCTAACTCTTGTCCTAATAGATTTATCTCTGCCATCATGACATAAAATAGGGGTGATCGACATGCCTTTCCATACATTAATTCAAAAGGTAATATTAATGTCTATTGTTGTATTCAAATTACTTAAAAGAAATATGATCCACCCATTGATTTTAAATATATATATATATATATATATAAATGGTCAAATAATTTATTAAAAAATAATATATGATCTATTTTCACTACTGGAACTTGGTTTTTCCCAATAGTACTATAGAAACGATTTGAGGAAACCCTTGCTATACTGTAAAAGAAGCAACATTTTCCAAAGGTTTGTTAAAACCGTTGGCAATGTGTATATATTCCAAAGATTTCCCAATGGTTTGATAAAATCTTTGGGGAAAAATCTATTTTCTCTAAGGTATACCAATGGTTTTGATAAACCTTTGGTAAAGAGAAGCTTTCCAAATGGTTTTTTAAAAACCATTGGGATTATTTTATACTAAATACCCAGTGTCCCCAACTCCCCAGTCTACCTGATTTCAGACATAATCTAGACCTCCTTCTGAATTCTTCTCGGCCGCAAAACACCTTCCAGTCGAAGATCTTTCTTCAATCAAACAAATTTTTATTTCTACACTTCAAATTAGTAAGTGTTACCTTATTTTTAGTGTTCTTACTCTTTTTATTTTATGTTTTATGTTTTTTATTTCAGCTAAATTAGAGTTATTGGATTACCGAACCCTTTGTTTGTTTTATGTTTTTTTTTTCTTCTACACTTCGTACATCATAAATGGTCAGTTTAGTAGGGTTTGTTTAGTGCATCGATAAAGGGTTTGTTTTATGTTTTTTTAGTGGGGTAAAGGGTTTGTTTTATGTTTTTTACGTCTGTTTTTTGTTTTTTGTTTAGTGGGGTTTTATGTATTATGTTAGTGGGGTTTTATGTTTTTTTAGTGAAATGGATAATGCATGATAGTTTGGATTTCTTAATGAATAAAATGATTATAAATAAAAATACCCTAAGGGGGGCTGCCGGAGGGGTAGGGGGGACTATCCAGGTGTGGGGGTTGTCCAAGTGGGGGGTGGATTGTTCAGGGGGTTAGGGGATATAGGGGGGTTGGGGGCTATAGGGGTGTGGGGGAGGGGTGTATGGCTGCCCCAAGGAGGGTTGTGGGCTTTCTAGGGGGGTCAGGGTGGGGTGTCTAGGTGGGGGAGGGTGTGGGGTGTTTATGGAGGGGGGTGGGATGTCTAGGGGGTTGTGGATATACAGGTTGGAAGATGTCTAGGTGGGGGTGGGTTGTCTAGGTGGGAGGGCTGCAGGGGAGGTGGGCGTGGGTCTTCCAGGGAGGGGGAGGGCTGTCCTGGGGGGGGGGGGGGATATCCAGGGGGATGTCAGGGGGGGGGGGCTGCAGGGGAGGGGTGTGTGGGCTGGTCCAGGGAGGGGGTAGGTTTTCCAGGGGTGGTGGTGGGTGGGCTATTCGGGTGGGGGGAAGGGGTGTCGGTTGTCAAGGGGGTGGGCTATCCAAGGGGGGTGGGGGGTGAGCTGTCCAGGTGGGGGATGGGGGTGTTGGTTGTCTAAGGAGGTGGGGGGTGCGGGTGGGCTATTAAGGGAGGTGTGGGCTATCAAGGGGGGGAGGGATATCCAAGGGGGTGGGGTGGGTTGTCCAGGTGAGGGAGGGGGTGTTGGTTGTCCGAGGGGGGTGGGGGGTGGGCTGTCAAGGTGGGGGGTGTGGGCTTCTCCAAGGGGGGTAGGGGTGGCCTGTCCTGGACACGTCGTACCCCTGGACATCCCCCCCTCCCCCCTCGTACCCCTAGAAATACCCCCTTGCCCCCCCCCCCCCCCGAACACCCTGGACAGCCCCACCACCCACGTGGACATCCCCTCCCACCCCCTGTACACCCCGTGCCACCCTAGACAGCCCCCCCCCCCCCCCCCCCCCCCGTGGACAGACCCCCCATCCAGCCCATACCCCCTGGACACCCCTCCGCCTGTGAACATCCCCCACCCCGTGGACAGCCTGCCCACCCCCCTAGACACACCATACCCCTGGATAGCCCGGCCACCCCCTGCCACCCCCCCAGACAGACCACCCTCCCCTGGACACCTCGTACCCCCTAGACACCCCCCACCCCCTGGAAAGCCCCCGATCCCCTGGACACCCCCGACCCCCCTGGACAGCCCATCCACCCCAGTGTACAACCCCCCCTGGACAGCCTGTACCCCCTGGACTGCCCCCCCCCCCCCTTGTGGATACCCCCACCAGACACCCATCCACCACCCCCCAGACACCCCTCATCCCCCCAGATGCCCCCCTGGAAAGCCCCCCCCCCCACCCCCTTAACACCCCTGACCCCACTGGACATCCCCTCCACCCCTATGGACAGCCCGACCACCCCCCGTGGACAACCCTCCCACCCCCTAGATAGCCCGTCCATCCCCTGGACACCCCATACCCCCTGGATATCCCTTCCACCCCCATGGACAGCCCTCCCACCCCCTGTACACCCCTTACCCCCTTGGAAAGCCTCATCCATTCCCCTGTACACCTCACTCACCCCCCTTGGATAGCCCTCCCACCCCCCTGGGAACCCCCTACCACTCCTGGACAACCCGACCACCCCCGTGACATCCCGACCACCTGGACACCCTGACCCCCTAGATATCCCCCCACCCCCTGGACACCTCTAACCCCCCTGGATAGCCCTACCATCCCCGTGGACACCCCGCACCCCCCTGTACACTCTCTCCCCCTTGGGAAATATATGTGATCACTCAAATTATCTACTAAAATATAAAATTTCTTTGATCTAATATATAGTCAACTCTTGAATAATTCTTCTCCACAAGTGTACATGATCTTGTACACTCATGTATAGTTCTTCAAAGAGATTTTGTTATAATATAGTATTTTGTTTTCTTTTATATTATGATTCTAATATAGAGTAGAGTGTCAATTATGATTTCATATAAAGTGAACAATTCTCATTTACGTAAATATATTTTCGATGAAACTTCTATCTTATTGAATTTCTTTAGAATAAATGACTTATAAAAATTATTTTTTTAAATAATGGATAGATGTTGGATGTGTGAAACTGATCGAATCTCAAGCGATTTTCAAAACAATTTGGAGAGATTTTAATTTTTTTATTCCACAATGCTTCAGATAGTGGTCGCATACACTTCCCATGTTCCAATTGTATTGGAAGACCTTGGTTGAGCCGTGAAGAAGTCATCTACCACATAAAAAAATATGGTTTTCAAGAAAACTTCTATGTGTTGTATCACAATGGGGAAAAAATTAAATCTCAAATTGCAGATGATCCAAATGAGAGGACTGGAGTGGAGAATTTTTTATATGACCGGTTTCTGTTTATTCATCATCATGAAAAAGAAAAGATTCTGACCCAATAAGACTTCTATATGAGCACACATAATGCGTCTAGTGAAAATGATGATGTTGTAAGGGTGAAAAAAATTGAATGATGCTACCACGACTCCAGTATATCGACAGTGCGATAAAATGAAAATGCTGGAATATTTAATCCAATTGTTTCATTGAAAAACTATGTATGGGATTTCTAATACAAAAATTTATTACATTCTTACCTCCTTGAAGGATTTAATTCCAGATGATGCAGATATTCCCTCAAACCACTATATGGCATTGAAGTTAGTTGAGGAACTTGGACTTTCAAGAAAAAAATTCACGCTTGCCCAAAATATTGCAGTTTATTCTTGGAGGAAACCATTGAACGAAATGATTATATAAAATGTGGAACATCCCGCTGGAAGTCAAAATATTATGGAACACAATCCCGCATGCCACAAGAAGTAATGTGTCACTTTACATTAATCCGCAGACTCTAGAATCTTTTTATATCTGATGAAATATCAATAAAAACGAGATGGCATGATACCGGGAGAAAGGAGACTAATGATGAGTCGGTTCACCCTGCAGATAGATTTTCTTGGTAGAGATTTGATGCTCGATATCCTAATTTTTTAGCCGGCGTGCATAATGTGAGGCTGGGTCTTTTATGTGACGGTTTTAATCTGTTTGGGAAGATTCATACTTCGCATAGCACATGGATGGTTTCTATACACATTTATAATCTTCCCTCATTGTTGTTTATGAAAAAACATTTCACTTTCCTGAGTATACTCATATCTGGCCCTTCAGATCCCAACATTGATATTTACGTATACATGAAACCTTTAATAAAATACTTGAAACATATTTGGGATGTGGGTGTGCGCACATACGATGCATATTCGAAAGACATATTTCAGATGTGTGTTTCACTTATGTGGATGATCAATGATTTTCTAGCTTATGCAATGATGTCTGGATGGAGCACGAAGGAAAAGCTATCATGTCTTATTTGTATGAAGAATACACGATCGAAAAGAGTGAAACATCACTGTAGTTTCAGTTTTATGGGACATCGATGATTATTTCCAATGGACCATCCATATAAAAATAATCGTCGAAGATTTGATAATACTATAGAGACTGATGATCCACCTCATCATATGTCTAGAACTGATGTTCTTAATTATTTAAAAGATTTCAGTTTTTCATTCGGGAAGGGTTAAATGAAATCTGGAAAGAGAAAGAATGTTTCCACTGAAACTTGTTACAATTGGAGGAATAAGAGTATGTTTTTTATTTGCATTATTGGTCAACCAATTTGTTACATCATTGCTTAGACGTAATGAAAATTGAAAAGAATATATGTGAAATGTTTCTTTGGATACTTCTAAATGTTAAGGGAAAGACAAAAGATGATTTATGGTCTTGGTGTGACTTGGGGGATTGGGGAATCAGACCAGAATTGCATCTTGTGCGTATCAATGAAAATAAATGGCAAGTTCCATGTGCTTCTTATGTGATGACACCTATGAAAAAAACAATTTCTGGAAGTATTAGAGACTATTAGAGTTCCTGATGGCTATTCATGAAACATATCTAAATTGGTCAACATAAGAGAGTTGAAGATAAAATTTTTGAAGACTCATTATTATAATGTTCTTCTTTATGATTTGATTCCAATATAAATTTTTCATCTTTTTTCCACTCAAATTTTCTCACTTTTATTTTAAATGGACAGGATTTTAAGTGAAAATAACAACTTGCATACATAAACCCAATCAAACGCATTCATATTCTGTTGATACATTAGGAAAATGATCCATGGGTCATTATTTATGTGTATGAGTCAACCCTGCCTCAATATGAGGCACGGTGTGTCTAGTACCACTCAAACTGTCTCACTTTTATTTGAAATGGAGAGGATTTTAAGAGAAACAACAACTTGCATATAGAAAACTGACCAAACACTTTCTGATTGTTTTGATACTTTAGGATAATGATCTATGGGTCATTTTTGACGTATATGAGTTAACCCCGCCTCAATCTGATGCGCGGTGTGTCCAGTATCACTCAAAGTGTCTCTCTTTTGTTTAAAATGGACACTATTTTAAGTAAAAACAATAGACATTTGGAAAACTAACCAAACGTATTCTGTTTGTTTTTATACTTTATCACAAGTATAAATGGGTAATTTTTAACATTTACAAGTCAACCCTGCCTCAATCTGAGGCACATTGTGGCCGGTACCACTCAAAGTGTCTCACCTTTATTTGAAATGGACAATATTTTAAGTGGAAACAAAAACCGGTATACGGAAAACCAACCAAACGCATTTAGATTGTGTTGATACTTTAGGAAAACTATCCATGGTTCATATGTGACATGTAAGAGTTAACCGCACCTCAATATGAGGAATGGTGTGGCCGGAATCACTCGAAGTTTCTTTCTTTTGTTTAAAATGCACACCCTTTTAAGTAAAAACAACTGGAATACGGAAAACCGACCAATCATATTCAGATTCTGTTGATACTTTAGAAAAAGGATTCATGGTTCATTTTTGATGTCTACAAGTCAACTCCACCTCAATCCAAGGCACGGTGTGGCCAGTACCACTCAAAGTGTCTCACTTTTGTTTGAGTTGGAAAACATTTTATGTGAAAACAACAATCGGCATACAGAAAACTGACCAAACGCATTCAGAGTCTATTGATACATTAGGAAAACGATACAAGGATCATTTTTGATGTGTAAAAATAAACCCCACCTCAATACAAGGAATGGTGTTTCCGGTACCACTCAAAATGTCTCACTTTTATTTCAAATGGACATGATTTTAAGTGAAAACAACAACTGGCATACGGAAAACTGACCAAACACATTTGGATTTTGTTGATGCTTTAGAAAAACGATCCATGGGTCATTTTTAACATTTAAGAGTCAACCCCACCTCAATCTAAGGTATGGTGTGGCCGATACCACTCAAAATGTCTCACTTTTATTTGAAATGGACAAGATTTTAAGTGAAAACAACAACATGCATACGGAAAACTAACCAAAAACTTTATGATTGTATTTGTACTTTAGTAAAATGATCCATGGGTCATTTTTGACATGTTCGAGTCAAATCCACCTCAATCCAAGGCATGGTGTGGCCGGTATCACTCAAAGTGTGTCACTTTAGTTTAAAATGGACACTATTTTATGTAAAAACAGCAGATATTCGTAAAACTAACCAAATGTATTCTGATTTTGTTGATACTTTAGCACAAGGATACATTGGTCAGTTTTGACATGTACATGTCAACACCGCCTCAATACGAGGCATGGTGTGGCCGGTACCACTCAAAGTGTCTCACCTTTATTTGAAATGGACAACATTTTAAGTGAAAACAAAAACTGCAATATGAAAAACAGACCAAACACTTTCAGATTGTGTTGATACTTTAGTAAAACGATCCATGGGTCATATGTGATGTGTACGAGTCAACCTTGCCTCAATCTGAGGCACGGTGTGGCTGGTATCACTCAAAGTGTCTTTCTTTTGTTTAAAATGGGCACCCTTTTAAGTAAAATCAACTAGCATACGGAAAACTGACCAATCATATTCAGATTGTTTTGATACTTTATCATAAGGATCCATGGTTAATTTTTGACGTGTAAGAGTCAACCCCACCTCAATCTCAGGCACACTGTGGCCGGTACCACTAAAAGTGTCTCAATTTTATTTGAATTAGACAACATTTTAAGTGAAAACAACAACTGGCATACAGAAAACCAACCAAACGCATTCGGATTTTGTTGATACTTTAGGGAAACGATCCATGGGTCATTTGTGACATGTAAGAATCAAATCAGCCTCAATAAGAGGCATGTTGTGGCTGGTACCACTTAAACTATCTCACTTTTATTTGAAATGGACAGGATTTTAAGTGAAAAAAAACAACTTTCATATGGAAAACCGATCAAACGCATTCGAATTCTGTTGATATTTTAGGAAAATTATCCATGGATCATTTTTGACATTTATGAGTCAACCCTACCTCAATATGAGGCACGGTGTGGCCGGTACCACTCAAATTGTCTCACTTTTATTTGAAATGGAAAGGATAAGTGAAAACCACAACTTTCATATAGAAAACCGACCAAAAGATTTATTATTGTATTGATACATTAGGAAAATTATCCACAGAACATTTGTGACTTGTATGAGTCAACCCCACCTCAATCGGAGGCACGGTGTGGCCGGTATCACTCAAAGTGTCTCTCTTTTGTTTAAAATGGACACGGTTTTAAGTAAAAAACAACAGACATTCAGAAAACCGACCAAACTTATTCTACTTGTGTTTATACTTTAGAAAAAGTATCCATGGGTCATTTTGGACATGTATGAGCAGCCCCGCCTCAATCTAAGGCACTGTGTGGCTGGTACCACTCAAAGTGTCTCATCTTTATTTGAAATGAAAAACATTTTAAGTGAAAACAAAAATTGGCATACATAAAAACAACCAAATTCATTAGGATTGTGTTGATACTTTAGAAAAAATACCGATCGGTCATATGTGATGTTTACAAGTCAACCCCAACTCAATATAAGGCACGGTGTGGCTAGTATCACTTTAAGTGTCTTTCTTTTGTTTAAAATGGATACCCTTTTAAGTAAAAACAACTAGCATACAGAAAACTGACCAATCATATTTGGATTGTGTTGATACTTTAGAACAAGGATATGTGGTTCATTTTTGATGTGTACGAGTCAACCCTGCCTCAATCATAGGCACAGTGTGGCCGGTACCTCTCAAAGTGTCTCACTTTTATTTGAATTAGACAAAATTTAAGTAAAAACAACAACTGGAATCTGGAAAACTGACCAAATGCATTCGGATTTTGTTGATACATTCGTACAACGATCCATGGGTCATTTTTGATGTGTACGAATCAACCCTGCCTCAATCCGAGGCATGGTGTGGCTGGTACCACTCAAATTGTCTTACTTTTATTTGAAATGGATAGGATTTTAAGGGAAAACAACAACTTACATATGGAAAACTGACCAAACGCATTCAAATTCTATTGATACATTAGGACAACATTACATGGGTCATTTTTTACATGTACGAGTCAACCCCTCCTCAATATGAGGCATAGTGTGGCCGGTACCACTCAAACTGTCTCGGTTTTATTTGAAATGGACAGAATTTTAAGTGAAAACAACAACTTGCATATGGAAAACTGACAAAATGTATCCAGATTGTGTTGATACTTAAGCACAAGGATCCATGGTCTAGCCTCACACAATCTCCTTCTCATGTGAGGAACTCCTACCCTTATTCTAAAACACATGACATTCAATACGCCAATCCTATCCTCAAACAATGGGTTCTAGGACCAAACCAAAGTCCCTTTGGTAACCCAATACCAAAGACATAATTGAATATTCATACCCACTACCCAAAATCACGATTCATCTCACATCACACCCAAGAGAAGAAATTACAATTATCCACATACCCCTTTCTTCCAATTGAAATGTATATGAAAAACATGTAGGCTATTCTGGTAACCCATCTCATATGTCAAGATTGTCCAATGTTTCCCACTAACACATGGGGAACCATTTAAACATGGATACATAGTCATTAGAGGAATATAAACATCCCATCTTCTTCCTATAACTCATCCTAGGTCTAAGCACTTGACCACTACCATTGTATATCTTATGGGTATCATGATCCTTATCCACTCTACCCAATTTTTTTTGTTGGTTTTAAGATATTCAACCCAAGACCATGAGTAAACATACCATGTGATTCCTATAACATGTAGGCTTTTTCTCTTGTGTGTATTGGCATTTTTTTTTGAGAGAGGAGTGAATTCTAAATTTTGAATACTTTTATGGGTGTTATTGCTTTTCAATTCTAAATTTATGAATTCTGGATGTATTGGATCTGGATGTATTGGTAATGAATTCTAAATTTTGAATAATGTTATGTGTATTGGATTCTATACGTATTGGATTTTAATTTTATATTGGTGTTATGGGTGTTATTTCATTTCAATTCTGGATATATTGGATTCTGGATGTATTGGATTCTGGATTTTTCTCTTGTGTTGTGGTTTTCGGGAGGAATGAATTTTAAATTTCTACATTTCTGGATTTTGGAAGATTTTTAAACATCCCATGTAGGCTTTTGGATTCTACCTATATGTGTTCTTACAGGTCATGGAGAGTTGCAGGTTGGAGGTGGCTGTAGAAGGTTGGAGGTGGCTGTTGTAGGTTGGAGGTGGCTGCTAGCTACTGTGGAGCTGCAGCATATGTATACCAATGGTTTTAAAAACCGTTGATATAGCCTTTTGATGTATATTATACCAACGGTTTTGTTATAACAGTTGGTATAAACTTTTTATATTTTACACTATATACCAATGGTTCTAAAATGTTCGTATAAGGGTAACATATACCAACGGTTTGTGAAACCATTAGTATATATCTTACTTTAACACATATACCAATGGTTTACACAGAACCATTGGTATAAGCCTATACATATGGCTTACTTGTCTACAATTTGGTAAACCATTGGTATATAATATACCAATAGTTTCCTAGACTTTACCAACGGTTCTAAATCGTTGTTAAATGGTAAAATTCTAGTAGCGGTTTATTTTCCTTATATTTGAGGATGATATAATTTAATCATCTTCAAATGAGTACCCATCACCCTTTTTAATCCTTTCAGAAATAATTAAGTGAATTGAGGGTGCCTATCCAACATAATAGAAGAAAAAATTCTATTAAATAACACAATCTATTCTCTATATATCTTACCTATTTATTACACAAATAATATCTACCAAATTGGGAAGATGTGATCCAATTTTCTAAGTTGGTCTATAATCATCTGGATAACATCATACTTTTATTCTCAACTTGTTGAAAAAATTAAAAAAATCTATCAAAATACTATATCATTTTCATGTCATATTGGGTAAAGCTTTCAATAGTCCCATAGGCTATTGAGTCATATCCTTTACTTATTAGAAAATCATAAATCAATAAAAAAACACAACTATATCTCTAAATATTATTTCACTCTAAAACTAACATCGAATTTCATAATAAAACTTTATTATAATATGATGAAGAGATATGTTAGTGTTATAAAACACTTTATTAAAAAAATTATCAAATATAATGGAACAACTATTTTATCAATAAAATAAATCTTCATATCCATTTTTAAGGACCACATATCATTTCTATCCCCACTTATTTATGGAGTCACACATCACCTTATATCAGGGATCAGTTTTACCCCTATATTTCTTGGAAAAAAGTGTGGAAGAGATACAGGTTTTTCACAGTAGCCTTTGATTATTGGCCATTGGTGTTGTAAAAGATAGTCTATCCCAAGCCTGATGATTTATTTTAATTGAATCCAATGAATAAATGAATTTAACATGAAAAATAATTATATTTCTCAAGATTATATCTAATAAAACATAATGGAATAATCACAAAACAATGAGAGTGCATCATTGAATTTTAATTTATAATTAATTTAACAAATAAAAACATACCTTTATGTTGAGATATTTCTTTAATGTATATTCTAATCCTTTGAACATCATTATATTTGTACCATTTTTATTCCTATAGGATCCAAAATATATTCCCTCTAGTGGAAATCCATATATACTCCTTGATCTTGAAGCATTATTGATGGTACTCTATATTCTAGCATGGCATTTCCAATCATCTAGAATTACTCACCTTTAATCACAACACAATCCTTCATGTTTGAAGTATTTATTTTTATACTATCATTCTTGAGAGGGTGGAAGGAGGTTGAAGAATACCCTCTATCTTGAGAGAAAAACTTAAGATGTTTTGTATAGATAGAATTATCTTGGGAGGATAAATATGTTTATAATGAATGATTCTCACACCCTTACAAAAAAATAATATAACATAGTATATATTGATCTAGGTTTATATAATTAGTTATGTCACAAATTCCCTTATTTAAATTATTAATCCTTAGTGAACTCCATATATAATAATAAAAATATTATTATTATTTATTTTACATGCACATGTTTTGTGGATAATATTAATATCAACAAATAAATTGACATATATTTAAATGGTATTTAGTATATGATTCTCATCACTAGGAACAGAATTCTTCATATAAAACTTCCTCAGTATTTATATAACCTTGAATAATAAATACATATATTGTTCATTTGATAAATATTATATTCATGATACTGTGAACAAATATTTATTTGAGTATTCACTTAAATAAATAAATATTTATTTAGTAATAAATGTTATTTGTTACCTTGAAAATTAAACTAGTGATAAATAAATATTCTATTTAAAGGCCTTCCTAATAAATATTTTTATGAATATTCAACTCTCATATAAATAGTGACTAAATAAATACGATTTATAAACCATAAATAAATATTATTTAATGGTATTAAGAGCAATTTTTATTACAACTGTTAAATAAAAATATTATTTAACTGAGATCTAAGGTTACACCAAGGGTGTGACCTTCTTGGAATCTTCCTCTGTAGCATTAGGTGGATTATCCTAAAGTACAATATCAGTATCTATAAACATGTAAAGGCACCCATAGAGGAATTAATTAATGTTGTAATGGTTAAAACCATAAAAAATTCTCATTGTGTAATATAATCCAGGTGTCTTGATATCTCATTAAGTATGTTATATAATTGTTTTATCATCCTATGTGCTTGAAATGTATTTATTTAACTCTCTAAAATTAACCCTTAAATACAAAATGGAAATCAATTTTAGTTTGATAGTTACATTCGAATCATAGGGTTAAGTTATCAACTTCCATAAGAATAGTTGTGAAAAATCAATTCATAACTTTTTTATTAATTTCATTTCATATGTAACACAACCAACATATCATCTTTCACTATAAACATATTGAGTCAGAGTTTTGGTAAATAAATTAATTGTGTCAGTCATTATATCTATAAATAATAATCATAAATTATATGGATAATTACACACAATTTCTTACAATAATATCGAATGACACATAAAATGTGGAATCCCAATGAGAATGTTTTTTCTTATAATCTCTAATCTTGGAGATTACCAATTGATACCTTCCTAAGATGAAGTCTCATCAACTTTTGAGATTCAAGAAAATGTAATTTAACATACTATGTGTCCTATCATTAGAATTTAGTCTGTTTATAGGACTATATTTAAGAATATGTCATAACACTTCTAGGATCTCATAATAGTGGGAAAACTTTATATCTATTTAATGTAAAAAATATACCATGGACATTGTTATATTAATCTAACAGAGAGAAATAATCATCATGTGATAATATATTTCATTAATATTCATTTCTTTGAATATATAAATAGGTTATATAAATTGAAAAGTATATGGTTCTAGGGAACCAACATAAATAGGCTCCCACTTTCACTAGAGTCAGCTGTAAATAACTAGTTAGTTCTCATATATTAAAAATTATTTTTTTGAGTATTGATATAATTGTTTGGAATTCCATGTTTCCTTAATATGGTTTGAATTTCTAAACATCGTTATGGTGAATGTTCTTATTGAAACCTCATAACCTTGAGAAAATCCCTCAAGTAGTAATATATATAGGTTCCCACTTCTTTTTCCCTTTTCAAAAACAAGACATAATAGATAATACTATACCCAAATATTATCATAATAATGATTATACTCTTACAATTTTATATAACCTAAAATTGATAAAAATGATTTCTAAACTACTTCTTAAGTTGCATCATAATCCTTAACATACTTGGTTAATATATATATATATATATATATGGAAACTAGAGGCTATAATAAGTTTGTACTAAATATTACCTTATCCTTAATGTAATACTATATAGAAATTATTTGAAGGAAAAATATTGGTATATCCCTTTAAACACTAGTATTCTAATTTCTCCTTTTATAAAGAACTCATCTAGTTCTACTTTATCAAAGTATTTTCGGATAATTATAACTACAAATATGTGTATTTTTATATTTATGTTTGATGTTTTCACTTCATGTAACATTTATAAGTAATATCAAACATCAATTCATATCATGGAATAATAGACATATTCCTAGAACTTAACCTTGATATGACATGGATAAAAATATGGTTGTGTATTATTCAATATTTTCATGATATGTATTATAAATTGATTAATCCACCCTATATATCTAGATCTATAGATCTTGTTTAGCTAGAACCAGGTTAATATTTTAAATCATTATTAGAGAAATTTCATTCTTTATACTTAGAAAATAGTAAGACTAGCTATCTATTTTCATTTTTTATCAATATATTTTTCCTGGAAAATGGTCATGGTCCCACTAAACCTTTTTTACAAACATGAAACTCTTTCATTAAAAATTAATATTAAATGATAAAAATTATTTCTTCTAACAATAAATAGATATATTTCACTTTTATATTTTTTGTCATTCATTAGTGTAAACAATCCTTTTGGCTATGTCATTTGAATATTCTCCATAGGTTATCCATTAAGGAAACATGTATTGTTGTCTAAAAAGCTGATATAATGATCATAAAATGTTTTTATGAAAATTATAATTCAAATAGATTATATAATGATGATTAGAGTAAATTTTGTGCCATAGACTATGTCATTGACATCATTTAAACCTTTTACCAATCAATTGTTCATTATTGGTTTTGAATTATAACATCTATATATGTTTTATCTAGAATACATGAAAATATCATTATGTATAGAAACATACAAGATATAGAGCCCCTAAATTTTGGTACAAATATTCTATTAAAGGATTCATATATGCTTTCACATCTTAGCATGTTTCCATTTACTACTTATTTGTATGAGTATTTATTCTTATCTAATATTATATCACTATAATTGGGGAATTTAGAACCACTTATTTGTTTTTAACTTCTTAAACAATATGTGTCTCTTGGAAAAACTTATCCCATTGATTTTATTAAATTTTTTATTCCCATTCTAACTCATGTGCATCCAGATCCTAGACTTCATCGAAATATAGTCCAATCCCATTGTTTAAAAATGATATGTGCTTCTCTATTATAAAAATGTTGTTAGTATGAACTAAAAAGGTATGTTAATAACATTAGTGGACATTGTAAAATTAACATAGATACATTAATTATTCCATTTATGTCTATCATTATATAAATACATATTTTAATAAACTATTATTATTAAACACTAGAAGATATAACTAATTGAATTATTATCTTATTATAGATAAAATTATATCCATTTATTAATTTAGTTGGCATATTATTAGTTATTTTTTCATTTTTTGAAATGTGCCTTGGAATAAATTATGGAATAATTTCAATACATATAATACAATTTCATCAATAATATTTTAAAATCATTAGAACATTGATTTATAAGGTAATGTGAGTTTGGTATTACCTTCACTCCACATATTAATAATCAATAAATACTTGGTTATGATATGCTCAGAAAATCTGGAATTGGGTATCTTGTATCCTTTACCAAGTGTATTTATTTCTTCACTAAGAATTCCTAAAATATATTAATGGAACCTTATATGGAATTAACTCTTAGATTCTCCTATAGAATAGTTCTCTTGGTTTTTTAGAACAAAATATAGTAGATTTATTGCATACTTTTATTTATAAATGTTTCTTTATGAAAAAATTGATACTGATATTGTAAATATAACTAGTGTATTAGATCAGTAAATAATAAAACAGCCTTATGTATATAAATTTTTTAATTATTATAAATTTATCTTAATAAATAATTTTATTTATATAATGAGGTATTCTAATTATTATCTTTGTATTCATTTTTGATTTCTGATTTAGAATATTCATGATTCAAGAATTATTGAACGTTTAGTTTAGTTTGAAATAACTTAAGAATAATTATTCCAAATATGAAAAAACATATCATTATGTCTATTTAGAAACTGAGTAAATTTTTTCTATAATAATAAATTAAAAAAATGGTTTAACTTGAATCTATATGGAAGTATTTAAGTCAATTACTTATAAATATTGTTATAGGAAACACCCTTCTTTAGATCCTTAGATAATGAATCTAACTTCTTGTAATTTCTTTATTATTCCCTATATTAAAATACATATGTAGAGAAAATATTATATTTTATTATATAATAAGAAAAATATAAGTATTACTTAAAATAATAAATATACATGAAGTGAAATTTGAGGATTTTCTAAGTGGAAAAGTCACCCCTTGTAATCTTGTATCATACATTGGTTCAAAACAAGATAGAGGAATATTTCTATATACTATAGAAGTACTACCATGTTATAGTAGTTAAGGTACTATATTATTATTATTATTCACCCGAATTGGTCTTTCAGGTTATTTATCTATGACTTTACGACACTGGTCCTCTGATCCATAGATTGTGGTCCCTTGGGCTTAATGCTAGATAAATTCCTAACAGATGAAGAGTATGAAGCTGTAAAGGAGGTATTTTGTGATCAATATAGAATTGGAGGTTCATTCATGGATTAGATAATACACATCTATTAAATGAACCCACTCAGGGAGGCATTGATGAATGGTCATGAATATGATGTTAGGAAACCAAGATGGGGTAGATAGATGTTGAAAGGCATGATGGGTTATTTAAGTGTTCGGTATTTGAGCGTTGGTCTTTTGGGCCATGTACTAGGCCACTATTCCATTTGTAATTTATTCTTGGTACATTAATTCCTTTATACCTTTAGGAATTTGGGTCATGTAAGGGTTTCATCTATACCTAGTTAAAAAATACGGATTAACAGAAACTAACAATATAAAATTGTCAGTCAGAATATTCTTGAAATATATGTAAATGATTACTTCTTCATAAATTAATTTGGGGTTTTCTTTTAATATCTTTTCTTAACATATGAGAAGAAAATAACATCCTTTTCATTTGTCCCTTGATATTATTTCTCTCAATTAGGTACTTTATAAATGCCTTAGACATAAAGTTTTTCTTATGGACTTTCACTTTTCCATTTCTCTTGTTCACCATAAGTACTAAAAAAAATTCACACTTTGTATCCTTATCTAAATATAGAAGAAGATTAAGGAGATATGGGGGATCCTTCTCAACATAACTTATGTTATAATTAACAATAAATATAGAAAAGTTCTCAGGGTGTGATGAAAGTATAAGATTTGTGCACAATTATTTAGGTTGATTAAGCACAATAATTTCTAATAACTAAATATAGTTAATTATCCTAACTACATGAGGACTATATGTAGCACCCTATATATTTTTTCATGTAAATAGGTCCTTGGATATTTTATTCCACTCATGTTCATACCTATTATTATAAATATCTTGTAGGTGTATTGGCACATTGTATACATTTATTTTTTCATGTGACTTTTGAATTTCACTAGACATGGAGGATAACATAAAAAACATGAAATTGGGCGCATTAACCAAGTGTTTATCATGGAAATATACCTCTTTATCACTTATGTACTTAGTATGATAACTAATAACTAGGTACTCTAGTATATAAATCTTCATTTCATGGCATAGTATAATGTGAAAGTTCTTGTACCACCCCTGAATGTTACAATTAGAAAAAATGTTATCTTTATTTAGTGTGGATCATGGAGATAATGTGATTGATGAAATCTCTATTTTTAAATTTTTATAAAACAAGTTTTATAAATAATCACTCTATATTGATTGAAAAAAATGATACAAAATAAAGTTTAATTATCATATTAATCTGCCACTATTTTTTCAATTCTCAACAAACCTCACCATTAAACTCAAAATGTCCTCTTATGGGGACATTACGGTAGAAAGGATCCATATTTACCTTATTATAACCCATATGAAGGACATCAAAATTTAAATAAGTTGTTTAGGTAGGGATTATTTTCTACTCCTATCTTGAACCACCTTTATCTATTGAAGGGACACTCAAACACTAAAATCCTTCCTTAGATTTTCTCAACGCTTGCCTCTTAATTTATATTAAATATGATAAATCCATTAAATATAATAAAATTTTGGATAAGATGACCTACCATATTTTTTAATACTTATTAATAATTAAAGGTTCCCCTGATGAAGGCTAGAACTGACACTTTAGTTATGGGTCCATCTTAACTCAGATAATGGAAGGATTTTGACTTAATATTAACTTGAGGAGTTTTATTATTATATATAAACATTATTATTTTATAATTACTCATGAATTTTTAATATGAATTTTATTTTATATAATAAATGAACCAAGTGTTGATAAAACATTTATGGATAATCCATTAATTTTAATTTTGTATTAATTCATTGTTGAACTATCCATAAAATTAAACATAAATTAAATAGAAATAAAATAAATAAAATTACTTGATAATGATATTTCTAATGTTTTATTTATATATTGGATTATAAATCAATATATTACCCTAGGGTAATAACTCCTTTGGGTTGGGCTAGGATTCTGTTATAGCTTTCCACCATTTCCCTTTGTATCTTCTTAGATTGTTTCACCTCATATTGGGTATTGAAGTGCCTCCTCCACTTAGATCTCTATCATTTATATAATTTATACTGAAACAAAAGTTATAGTAACTAGGGGTATGTGATACATAATGTAAACTATGGACAAGCATGTTTTATATAATAAAAGTGGGAGGCATGGCTCCTAAGCCATCATATATAAATTAATAAAAATTGTCAAATAGTAAAAACTATAAAACAATATTAAATAAAATAGAAACAAATACATTCATTAGTTATTCAAATATCATGATTAATTACAAGAATTCAATGACATAAAATTTATACAAGCTAACAGTCATTTCAAATATCTATATTAATTAAGATAAACTTCTATTAAATCAATAATTTATAGTATTATTAATTAACTAATTATTTATCTTAATTATTAATCCAAAAAATAATAGATATTTCTAATATTATATCCACTATTATTATTAAATAAAGTAAATAAATTAGTTTTATTTAAAATAAATCAAGTAATTTGGGGAAACATGGCATGTACTTACCCAAACTACACAATTTTTTGTCATTATCATCAACTATACACTCAAACGACTTGTAGAATATATGGTTTATCATATAAATTTAATGGATTGTACTAAAAATTTATGACACATAGACACGTGATAATTTATACATCAAGTACCACTTTTGATGCATAAGTAGTACAATGTGTATAATGATGATAATACATGGTGTGCATTTAAAAACATAATGTGTAAATTAATTAATAATTTAACAAAATTTGATCCTTTTCACACTGTGTGTATTATTAATTTATGACACACAAAAAACATGTTAATTTTGTTTAATGGGGCAATTAATTTTCATTCCACATAAATTAATTTACACATTCTATAACCTAGAATTGTGTGTGCTCTATGTAAATGGGTGCATGATCGTGTTTGTATTAATTACACAAATTGTGTGTATTTATTACACATCATGTGTGTGTTGGTTAATTTTTTATTTCACGTGTATTACTTTACACAACATGTGTATTATTTAATTTTACAACACATGATTATTAATTACACACCACATGTGAATTATTTATACACAAAATTTTTATTAATTAATTATACACTGAGTGTGTATTAATTAATTACACACTATGTGAGTATTAATTAAAAATATTATTGAGTATTAATTAAACATATGGTGTGTCAATTTCACATAATATTTTGTTAACACATGACCACTTTTTCATGTGGGGTTACTTGGTGTGTCGGAGAGTTACATTCCATATAACCTTGCAACCCATATTCCACCTCCAAATCCCTATTTTTATCACTTATTCTTGGTTATATGAATATGGAGAAAGAAGATATAACAACTTTCAGGTTAAATAAAAAATGAAATGAAAATATAACACAAATAATAATACATTGAAAAAATCATAATTAAATATTTATAAATTTAAATGTGTCTTTCCTAATACCACTTTTAGGTTCATGGTGTAGCAGAAGTTGATTGATCCCATGACCAAAAATGATTTGTCATAGAATTTGAAAAATAAATTAGTAGTACATGAAATATAATATCATGTATCATGATTATATCTAATGTAGAACCCATATAATGGTAATCAACATGTTCTCCTAGATCTCAAAGGGTCACTGATGGTACTCAGTTTTCTAGTGTGGTGGTACCAATCATCTTATATCATGTTCCTTTAATCAAAACACATTCCTTTAATTTTTCAGGGTTTATTATTATTCAAAAAATCATTAGATAAAGGATAGATGTGGAAGAATTTTCTCTATATTTAGAGAAAACCTGAAGACATTCTTTATAGAGATAATTCTCTAGAGAGGAGAAATATTGGGCACAATAAATGATTTCAACACACTCACACTAAAATGATATAACCAGGTATATATAGAGATAGGTTTAAATAATTAATAATTTCATAAGGCCCTAATATAGTCTCTTAATCCTTATAGAAACCCACATATATTATTATTTTTATTATTTTTATTATTTTTATTATTTTTATGTGAACATGTCTCATAGATAATATAAATATCAATAAATAATTTTAGAATTTATTTAAATGATATTAACCATATCATTTCCATCAGCGATTGCTAAATTTGTCCCTTCCACCTTGCTCAACATTTTCCAAACCTCAAATACTAAATATATATATATATATAATAAAATTGATAAATAAATAAATTTTATATTTACAAACTAGTCAATAACTATTAATTTTAATATTTAGGTAAAAAATAAATATTTATTTAATAATAAATACTATTTATTACCCTGTGAGTAAATTAAGAGATAAATAAATATTATACTCTATGGTCTTGTGAATAAATATTTATTTAAATATACAACCTACATATATTTAGTAACTGAATAAATTCTATAAGTAAATCCTTAATAAATTTTATTTATTAATCTTAAGAAAAATATTTATTCTAACCATTAAATAAAAATACTATTTAACTGAGATCAAAGGATACACTAGTTGTGTGGCCCACTAGGCCTCTTACTCGATGGTGTTTTCCAAATTCCAATATCACTATCTAGAAACATGTAAATGACCTCATAGAGGAAGAAGTTATTGTCACAATTATTGAAACCATATATGAATGCTCATTGTGTAATATAATTCCTTTATCATTATGTCTCATTAAGAAGGTTTCTTACTCGTTTCATTAACCTATGTGCTCGATATGTATTTCAACAACTATGTGAAATAGACTCTTTAATATACGATGTCCATAGATTTTAGTTTCATAATTACCTTCCAATCAAATGGATATCATATCATCATACATAAATATGTAAGGGGGATATCCTTTCTCAACTTATTCATTATTAACATATCATTCATTATGCACCCAATATATCCTAATTTGGCACGAACATGTGGAATCACTTCTATTTTAAATACATAAAATTTAACAATTCATGATATGTTTTAATAATAATATCAAATTATATGTATCATTACACACATCTATTGATAGGAAAATCCAATGACATGAAACATATGGAATTCCTACAAGTAGGTTTTTCTTCATAATCTATTTCCTTAGAGATTACCATGCGTGAATAACTTTTTATAGAGTCGCGTCTTCCTATGAGTGTAAAAAACCTAACTATCAGTATACCATGTGTTCATTCATATAATTTTATCCTGATTGTGGGACTACATTAATAAATATTAAATATAACTTCAAGGATCTCATCATAGTGTGAAATTGTTATGTCCTTTTAATGTGATATGTATCCCATTGACATTATCAATTTAATTTAACATAGAATAATAATCATCATATGATAATTTATTTCATTTAGTTTTTTTATTTTAATATATAAACAATAAATATAGAGTAAAAATTATTTGGTTCTAGGGAATCAAATCTAAAAATGGCTTTCCACTATATGGGCCTCTAGTTGTATATCCACCATCAAGCTCATTAGTTTTCACTGATATTATGATTCCTTTACTACTTGTGTCTCACTACTTGTGTCTCACTAAATAAATAATACACTATAACATTACCCTTTCTTTATATATAAGACAACTCAAAATCAAAATTTTAAATATACTCAAACCATCTCCTTTACCTCAATATTAAATCTCACATATTGAAAAAATACTTTAGAATATTATTATGTGAACACACAATGCACCTCTCACCAAAAATATGATATCTCTTGGTTTTAAAAGAATGGACTACCACTACCAACTCTATGTCTTTCGTTGGATAATTATTTTTATGTGTTCATAACTACCTTGATCTAAGTAAAACTTCATTTTCCCCTAGCATGATCATGCATCTGAAGCCACCTCCCGATGCATGATAGTATACTGAATATCCTATAACATCATCATATAAGACTAAAAATGGATAAAAAAGTTAATATTTTCTTTAGTTAATAAAAATCACTCAAGAATTTATCAATATATTCTAACTACACATTCCTCTAATTTAATGCCAACATCAATGATGATCAATTCAAGAAATTTCGAATGAAGAATCTATAATATCCAGAAAACATAATAAATCTATGTATCTTAAAGAAATAATTGTGATATTCCCCAGAAATTAATGTATTAACCATTTTTAGGTTAATAGAAATTCCCTCCATGTAAATTACATAACTGAAAAAACATTACTTATAGAATCCCAAATTAACATTTAGAAAATAAATTATACTGTATATATTTTTTCAACATCTATAGGGAAATACTTAAATTCCTTATATACATTTCTTTTGATCCTATGTATGTCAAGAAATCATCCAAAATACAACTATGAATTAGTCGATGCATTTTTGAAATATATATTATTTATGGATAGAAAAAAAACATGATATTTAATAACCCCAAATCACATTATAAGAAACTTTTAATGCATGTACCAACCTAAAATGTTGAATTTGGAATGTTCTTATTATTTAACCTCAGTTAGTAATGCCCAAAAAAATTGATAATTGAAACCCAATTAGATTATTTTATTTAATAAAAAAATTCCCCGATTAAAGGAATATTACACTAATTATTTAGTTTCACATGGTTCAAATTTTTGTATTCAATGCATAAGAAAAATCTACCACCAAAATTCTTAGAAAAAAAGATTTGGAGCTATCCAAGGTGATAAACTTGGTCAAATAAATCATTTTCCCTACAAATATTTTAATTGAGTGTTAAATTATAATTACTTTATAAGAACCATGCGATATGAAGGCTAGGATATTGTGATTTTTAATAATAACAAGTAAATCAAGAATTCCACATCTCTATATGATAGTTTTTTAGAAAAATATTTGGGAAATACATTTAATAAATATTCCAATACTATAGGAAATTATGGTTTACACTTTTTATCCATATATTCAAGATCCAACCCTAGTATTATAGAAGTTAAATATCGAATTTTTCTAATGAAGGGTTCTGATTGACTTGCATGAATTCACTAGTCTCATCAAAAATAGTGACCACTCCCATATGGTATGGTAAAAGAAAATCAATAAAGATAATTATAAATTTTATCCTTAAACATTACCATCTAATCAAATATTATTATTATATCATATTTTTTCATCTATAGGACCAATACATACCAAAATATTTTCAAATCACTAATCATAATATAAAAGAAGTTATTTAGATTCTTAAACTATCCTCACTCCAAGAGGTGTCCCAATATTTATAGAATAAGGAATTAATTATACATGAAAAATTTAAATGATCTAATACTACTAAAAATATAAATGAATGAAATGAAAATATATCAAAAATATAAAATATCATAGTATAAGCTATAGTAAATACACCTCATGGTATCAATGGCCCCTCTTCTATTTCTTTGGGAACATTCTCTATCACAAATATCTCCCCCTGATTATTCTATGTCTTCCCTTTTCAAGGGTTACCACTTTTCATCACCTAATACCAAACTAAATATTTATCTAGTCTCTCAAAGGGGATCCTCAAACCTTACATCTTGTTTTTATATAATCCATTACATTCTCTATAAAATGGATTTAAGTGTCCAATTTTCCCACAATTATGACACTTCTTAAGTTCATGAAGAAATTCCTACTTCCAAAAAATCATATCAATACACTAGTAACCAACATTATGAATCTTCCTTTGAGATTAATATATGTTATAAAGTTAATTATATCCACTAGATAAATTAATTCATCCCCAAGGTTGAGGAATAAAATCAGTTATCCCTCTTTTTTCCAATATATTCATTTTTATTATTGATAAATTCTTTACCAATTCCACATAAGTGGGAACATCCAAAAATATAACATATGAACAAATCCCTACTAAATGATATATCTCAAATATTCATGCTTTTAAATTATCATTCATAATTATACCTAGTGTAAATTAAACTAATTTTACAATGTGATCTACATATTCTAACACTACGTTGTCTCCTTATTCCATCTCTAGAAACCCTCGAGGCTTCATCAGCTTTAAGGTCACTAGATAGTATTTCTTATTGATTTTATTTTAAAACACAACCCATTTCAGGCCTGTTTAAAACTTTTTTTCCATAATACCCTCCCAAAACATTCAATTCATTATCTCCAAAATTTATGTGACAAATACCATAATCAATATATCGAAATATTTAAGAATATAGAATATTAAGTTAATTATTTATAACTAATTTTCTGATTCTTATACCACACTATATACTCTAAATATATAAATATTATAATTTTAAAGATGTAAATATTAAATAAATTCCTTTTCCCCATCTTGATTTTTTTCTCCTTTATGATCTGAAATTACTTAAAACAATGAGTTCAAGATCTCTGAAACACTTTCTATGTTACATGTTTCCTGCCTATGAATGGGGATAAAAATATTCCTAGTTTATTTCTCATAAATATACTATATACATAGTTTCAATTATACAATTCCCAAAAATATAGAAAAATAACTAATGAAGTAACTAAAAAACCCCATTAAACTGATTATAAAAGGTCTACCACTCTTAAGACATAATTATTTTCCAATTATAAAAATATTTTAAAATAAGTTTAGATGTATTTAAAAAACTACTATGAAATACATTAAAATATGATTCATAAAAATTGCATTTATATTTATTTTCCTCAATATGCATGAGTATGTTTTTTATCCTAACTCTCCATGGTTGTAGAAACCTATAAGGCTCCATTTCTTGTAAGAGATACTCTGATCACATATTATATAGAGACTCCTTGAAAACTCATGTTTCTCTATAAAGAGGTTAGTTTTACTTTTTTATGGAACCTCATGAGTTTTGATTATCCAATTTTACAGTTCTACCAACTTCCCATGTCTAAACTTTAAACAATTTCTCTAATATCATTTTTTTAATGACCTATCATGGGGATCCAAATCCCATGACCTGAATTGGTTTTACACAAATCCATATTATCATTAGAAGAATAATTTTCACTTAAATAAAATAAAAAAACATCATGTCAATAAATTTTCCATTTTATTTTAAAAAAATATATAATATTTGAATAATACCATTAACAAAATAGGTAACAGTGACATAATGAAAATAATTCAACAAAACAAGACACAATAACTAATTTTTTATGACCGGCACCTATCAATCTATGGAAAGAAGTCCTTAAATAATTTTGTTTAAGCATCATCATATAATTCCATGAACATAGCTCCTAGGATCCACCATCAATGAATAAATTTACCTCATCTTTTCTAGAATAAGGATAAATAATGTATACTCACACGCTGAGATATATGGTTAGGGATGAGTAATTAATTATTTAATTGACTTTTCCCAAATCACTCCTATTAATTCTAATGTATAATATATTACAAATGATGTAACCAAAATCATTTTGAATAAAATTTGTAGTTTTTAATTCAAAAGTTGATAAATCCTTTAAGAATGCATAATAAATTCCAAGAATGATTACTAGAATATTAATGTTTCTAAGCACAAGAAAAACTTATATGTTTAATCACAAAAAAATAATTAAAGAATTTAAATCATTATGTGAAAAATAAAAAGTAATCAATATTTCAAGAATGAATAAAATGACCCAAATCTAATGATAGTGCGCCTGTAGTAAATAATCTCCAACCCAAATGAATCCACATGGGTCTTTCCACCCCATATATGATTATTTTTGACTATACCACATAACTATTTATAAACATATAGTTTCCAATGGTCATTTATTTAAATAAGTTTCAAAAAAAATTATTCTCAAAAATAATTTCTCATTCCAAGATTAAAATAATAAATACATAGTATATTCAAAAATAATTTATGATAAAAATATATTTCTTACAAATTAAACACGTGGATTTGAGACATTGTTATTCATGCTTTTCAAAAAAATCAAATTTTATATAAATATAGATAAAATTTTATTTTTTAAAATCAATTTGTAATAAATTATTTGATACAACCCAAATTAAATAAAATATTTGAAAAGAAAATCGACTATAAGAAATGAAATCATAACCAACCAATGAAGCAAAGTAGATACCAACCTTAGATGTTTCCCTTATAATATTCCAAAATCTCCCAAATTGATGACCTTAATGTGTAAAAAAGCATATAATTGTCATCAAAATTTCCTATAAACTATAGTTATTAAACTTAAATTACTTAAACTATAATTTAAGATGGGTCGGTGTAGATTATACTAATTTGGAATGTCCTCTTTTTATAATGGAATAACCCTAGTGTGACTCTGAAGTTTAGTATACATGACCTACAATGAGTGGAATGGCCCCTAAGAAACTTATCATGGTCACATTTAACTCAAGACCATATAGATATATAATAATAAGGGTTAGAGGATAACATATAATGTTTGTGATAAACCTCATTCTATTTAGAATAATGTAATTTCAAAAGACAAAAATCGATCACTTTCACCATTTAGAGAGATAAAAAATGAAATAATGATTTTAGGGGAAAGGGTTTTATTATATAATAATTAAAATACTTTCTTAATAATCATAAATTTCCTAAGAAAAGTCCTTTGATAATTTGTCAATATTCAGTCCAACCCACTTTCCTTCGATCACTTCGTTCCATGATTACACCACCACAAATAGAGAATATATGAATATATCTAAGGGTAGAACATGAAATACCTTTCCTCAATTTATAATTAAAATTTACCCATTATCTACCATATATATCCCATGCATAAATACCTCTCATTAATAGACAAAACCATAATAATTTTCCATCATTATAGTCTCTATCTATTTCCCCATCAGAACTATAATGTAAAATCATTAATTCAAATAAAAATAACATGGTTTTATATCTCCTTATAAATACTTGATTTAATGAACATGTAAACCATAAACCCATGTTGAATATGTCTAAATTAAATACCTTTATAAAAATCGATTTGAAATCCCCTAATTATACTAGCATAATGCCTATGAAAATCATAGCCTCATGAGGACCCATATAGGTGACTGAAAAGACAAGTGGTTGGTGAACCATCAATCATAAAATAAAATGAAATATTTATATATTAGAATAAATATAAATGAAAAATACCATGGATAAAATATATTTTAATAAAAGTAAAAAAATGAATTATTGGGTAATGTAAATAGTTAAATATAAAATAATAATAAAATTAAATAAACTAAAAGGCGTAAAATTTTATAATGATTCAAGTAAATTCCTACTCCCATCCAGAAGACCTAAAATGCAAAGATATTTAAATATGCACTATATGATTCACTTTTTAGGGGACTGACCACCCTTAATAATAAATTCCTTTTCCCCACCTAATAGAACAACCCACTACCTTTTGGATAAAGAAAAACTACCCAATATTAATATTAATGGTACAACCTTCCATATATTTTTATGGGGTGTTATAACCAAAAATCACTTTATAGATACTGAACAACCATGAACTACCTACTCATTAGAGTCATAACCAGTGAACGAGTGTTTAAAACTCAATTAATACTTTATAATGATTTATAATAAAGCACATTAAATATAAAAGAAATATATATAGAAGAATGAATGTAGATAATGAATCCATGATCAAATAATAAAACTTAGAAACTAAAATTGTGAAACTATAAATAATATAGAAAAAACATAACCTCTTTATCTTTTAAAATGAAAATATAAAAGTATAAATGAGGAATTATAGTATCTCAAATATCTTTTGGTGTACCCCCAGTCTAATTATGAAAAGAATTATCTATTGTTTACCTTTTTCACAATAAATATAAAATTTGAATCACAATCAAATTGTTTTATTATTTTTAAATTAATGATCATATTAATCAAACAAGGTATTTATAATCCTTAAATAAACCATTAATGGAATGGATTGAAAATAAACTAAATTAAATGTATACAATACTTTATAATCACTCTAAATAAATTAATCTATGATCTATGTATTAATTTTTGTAATATAAAATTTATGATTTCGGTAACACCCCAAGATTCCATGGTACATTTCTCTTTTAATAATATAATAGCATGCAATATACGCAACTACGAGTTTTAGCACACCATGACCAATCAAACTAGCCGTTTAAAAAGATTTTATGAATAGTAATACCCACTTTTTTAAATTTTATAAATTTTATTTTTCAAAATGGACTTAATTTTTGGATTTGGAATATCAAAATTAGCTTAGGGTGAATTTTTTTTATTTTTTCTGAAAACATTCAATTTTTTATGAATAGTGAAAAACACTACGTTATTTTTTAAAACTGACTTTTTATTTAAATAATTATTTTTTTATTTATATTCATTTTAAAGTAAAAATAGATATATAATATCTATATTAGTCCAATTTAATTAATTGGAGTAATTTTATAATAACATTAGATATATAAAATTTTATTGAACTTTTTACCGTCTTTTACCCACCTTCTAGACACATTTGAAAATTTGCATAAAATTTAATTTTACCACTTATGTGAATTGAATTTCAAAAATCCAAGAGACATGGTTTACATCGGTAAGTAAAATTTGGTTCAATATGATGAAAATAATTGTTGTTGAATATTAACTTTTGAATTTTAGTTACCATGGTTAAAAGTAAATATGGTAATTAAAGGTAAATATTATATTATAATTACCCCAAAACATGTCCTAATCTATTGGATAAGTGTATTTTAGCCAAAATAAACCTTATGAAAAAAATATTTTCCTTTTTATCTACTTGAATTATATTAGGACATTTATCGAATTTTATTTAATGAAGAGTTAAAAGTGTTAAATTTAAAATTTGATAACTAAAACATTTTTAATATAAAGTTAAACATAAGATAAATGTGACTATAAATATTAATCAGAAATCTGAAAAGATTTCCTACATCATGGTATTTTATTTATAACTTTTAGACATTAAATGATTAAATTTATTTATGACACAATTATGATAGAGTAATTACCTTATTAATGAAAGATTAAAATAATTGATATGATAAATATTAAAATAAATGTAAATTGAAACTTTTGATGCCATACAAGAATTTTATAGGTGAATATGAAATGTTAGGGTTAATTTAATGTATTTGTTTTGAATTAATCATGTTTTTATGACTTAAAAAACAAATACAAAATAGTTTAAAAATTGACATAAATGAGTTTTTAAAACAAATACTATTTTATTAAATTATATAATAGTCCAAAAATCTAAAGTTTAGACAAAGAACATATATAGTGATAGATATGTAATTAATGAACCACTTGAGGTTCTCTTGTAATTTTATAGTATGTTTATTAAACATGTATTATAATAATACAAGAAGACATGGTAAAAGTTAAACTATTTAACTAAGAGTTAAATCTAAAAGGTAAGGTTAATGTGGTGACCTAAACTTGTCTAAAACCTATTGGTTGAGATTTTTTGCACCCATACCCAGCTTAGCCTCGAAATAAATCCATTCTGAGATATTAAAAACTGAAAATTAACTTATAATAAATTAATATTTCAAGATTTTCCTTAAGTACCCCTAACCTCTCTTATAAAAGGGTACTTCCCCTTCTCTCAAATTCACTTCTCCAAAGCCATTTGGCTCGGCCAACCCCTACTCAAATCTCCTCCCAACTACCCACAATTCATTCTAGAGCCCTTACTTTGATCATAAATCCAACCTAAGGAGACCTTTTGTTCAAATCAAAATGAAGCACCCAAAGAAGAGGTAATTATTTCATCAAAACTTTCAATGTTCTTTTCTTCTTCCTCTTCCTATTTCTTTGTTGTTTCCATACCCAAATAAAAATTCCAGTACCATTTAAAATTTTGGATGTTATTATAAATATGGTACAACAATATTCATTATTTTATCCATCCTATGAATGAAAAATTCACCATACATGCGTACGTACGGATTGTCGTCTCCACATCGTGGTGTAGTTTATTATTCAACACTTCATTATTTGGATGGGTATAATAATGAGTATAATTAATGTAAATAATAAATATAACTTATTAATAATTATTTATATATAATATACCATCCAACTACATATTATTTCACCATCAATAGAAAGATATTGTCCCTCGTGCATACGTACAGCTTACCATCTCCATGACGCGATAAGATTTCATTCCCCATCGTTACCATTAAAGAATACATTTCATTTGATTATTAAAAATAATGTTTAATAACTTAATATCATTCTGGATATGAATAAAATTTATCTTATCCATAACAAACATGATTTACAAAATAAATCATATAAGGAAAATGAATCATTTAACACCCGAAACAATGATACTACTGAAATATTATTAAACAAGTAATATTAGAGGATCATATATGATATCATATTTATGTATGTGGTTATTGTATAATTTAATAAAAATGATATAACCATTACACAGGAGGTTAACGTACCCATAACTAAGTAAAATTACAAGGTATGGGTTAATTTCACAATCTCTTAATTATTCAGGGTTGTTTATACATAAGCATCTACTGGGACTTCTTTATCATACACATACATATTTATTAAAAATTTATTTCAAAAAGATTTTTACTATTTTCCAAACTATGGTTTAAAGTCATTTATACCCTTGTTTTACTTTTATAAAATTATTTGAAAGGAATCTTTTTGTTGTTTTCCAAAAAATTCACTTTATGGTCTTTTCGAAAAATTAAGGAAAGAATGTTCTTTTAAATTATATGGCAGGTGTGGCAATTTTCCTCCATTATAAAACCTTTGAGTCTTCCCATGAAATAATATAAAAATACATTCAAAATAAATGTTTTATTTACTTTTAAATGATTACAAAGTAAAAAGAGATATTTGACTCAAATATTTTTTTGGACTAATTTTTATTTTTGTCAATATCCTTTTAAGGATTTTATGATTGTTTGAAGTTGATTCATTATGATACAATCTTCCATATTTTATTGAAGGTTTTGTTATATGTTTGAATGTGGATGTGCTATTTTTATAGCATTCATGGTTTATGGTTAAAGTATTAACATTTTGTTTTCTATTTTTCATACGAATGTTTATGTTATGTTTCAACCTATTCATTTGAGGAATGCATTGGATGTAGTAAGTGACGGGTGGTGCCCGATATAGCCCCTAGATGCATCAGTAGGTCTCATGAGACAAATTAGTGTCTTGGCATAAGGCCTTGAAAAAAAATTATTTGTTGTATTGGCAATAGGCCTTGACTATGTGGTTATGATGTCTGATATTATGCATTCCATCATTATGAAATTAGCAATTGATATTACATGTAATTATTTTACAAGTTTAATATCCATGTGAATAAGTAAATGGAATTATTTGATTTATATTTTCTATATTATTCTGAAGTTTAAGTTTAAAAGTCTTGTGTTTTAGTTTTATACATTGCCTTAAATGTTTATGCCTATTTATGATAGTTTCCACTATATTGTTATCCTTACTGAGCATATGAGCTCACCCCTTTCTTATGTTTTATTCTTCCTAGAATGTAAAAATGAATATTTTTATTGACATGCAGGAATAGGATAAGGGATATGAGTGTGTTCAAAAGGGAAATTTTTTTTTGTTTTTCATTTCATAATTTAATATAAAACTTATGTATGTATTTAGTACTTCAAATGCTACTAAACTGATAAGTCATTTTGGTCTTGATCTCTTGTGATCAGTCCAATGTTATGTAATAATTCACCGAATCCAAGTAACTGGTGTCAGGGCGTTATAGTTTGTATCATAGTAAGTTTAGAAAAAACATTGGAAAATAGAATTAGAAAAACTCTGATTAGAGAATATTACCCAAAGATATAATTTGAGGATTAGTATAAAAGAACTTCCTAGAATTTTTTTAATATAGGGACTTTGTGAGTTTTTAAGTAATATATCCTTATCTAGATACTAAAAGTGGACGTGGTTCTAGCACAGATGTACCTAGTATTGAATACTCTAATAAGAAGTTTCATCCTTGACCCGGTTTATCTCGGTACACAATAACAGGCCTTACCGCGCACCTGGTTTGACAATCTTGTTGGATATTATTAGGATAATTTTCATTTTCTTTACAAACCATTATGAAGGATTTATGAGTAAATACTTCCCCAAATAATTTTTTTATGATTATGGATTATATATATAAATTTTTCAATTTATGTTAAGTATTCTTCAAGTTTAGAATTATGTATTGTGATTCATAAACAAATCTAGTGTATGTATTTTTTTAGAAATGGTGCCTAGTGAAAGGAATGGAAACCATATCAATGCACATAATCCATGTGGGGATTTCCATCATACTCAAGATAATTATAGTGGAACTGGTGACACAACTGGTTCTGAACAACTTATAATTGTACTGAGACAACACACTTAGGTTATGAATAATAACCTTACTCATATGGAGCACCCTGATCCACAATGTGGGGGATCAATGTTAGATCGCTTCTGTCATGACCCCCTCCACATAAGCTGTACCCCTCCTGGGCTAGCAATGTGAGAAGAGAGATAAGGACCCCCTGAGTCCCGCCTCCAATAGGCCTCGTGTTGATGACTAACACCGAGGGTATAATAAACACACAAATGTGAGGAATTACCCTTTAAGAGAACAGATGGTAAAGAGAGAAATAAGATAGAAACCAACCGACTCTAACTCAGACTGAAATATAAAATACAACCCAAGTGCACATATGTAATGTCATGAAAACTACTACAACTGAAAGGGGAAAACTACAAGTACCGAAGGAAAGTAAAAACAACAGCAACCATAAGCCTAAATAGCTCCTACAACCCCAAGCTAGTAGAAACTAGCTGGATCTCCAACTTTCCCCAAGTTACCTAAAAAACAGTTTATATATACATAGGGTGATTATAACAATATACTCAGTAGGATCCTCCTCGAAGCCTCTCATGCAGAATTAAATAAAGCATGCTAGAGCACAGTGTACAACAAGGGAAACTAACTCATAACCTAAATAGGTATTCTAAGTTCCCAACCTCACCATGGATACTCACACCAAGTATCGCATATAAGAGTATATAATATAATAAATAATTTCAAGGGTAACCCACTACTACTTCCCCACAGTTTTGCCGCTTTCCCCAACGTTACATGTCCTAATTCATCTCTCTCCAAAAAGTCTTTCCCACAAACACTTAGGTAAATCACCATAATATGAACCTCGTGTAACAAAACTACCATGTACACATAAGCAAAGTAACCAAGTAGTTTCTAGGAGCCACCACATCTTGCATAACATGTATCATACATCGGGCATTATACTTCAAGCCATTACAGCCCTCACACCGAGTAAGGATCCTCAAGACATCACAACCTATACACGTTATACCTATAGTAGTCCATAGGAAACTATATCTAGAATATATGTGTGTGAATAACCATAATCCATCACATCCCTCAACACACATATATGGGTCAAACTAACCATTGTGCCTACCAGCACAAGTAACTACCAGGAGAAGAAAACGGGCCCAAAGGGGGTAGTCATCCATCCATCCTCCCACCAAAATGTGGGGGAAAATACCCCCCCCCCCCAAGGCACAGAATCCCCAAGGTGTCAGTTTCCCTAACTGACAGGGTGGAGTAGCGTATAGAAACACAAAAAATTACAGAATATATTATAGCTCACAACCCCAATATGGGCATAACCAAGTCTTAGAATCAACTGCATCTAACGTCTCTTAGACTCCTAGCTGTCAGTTCTAAGACTAGGTATCCTATAAGTACACATCCATTTAAAGATATTGATTGTATTCCTTCATTTCCTTTTTATTAGTTTGAATTTATGTTCATTAATTATTTAAACATTAATTAACTATTAACAAATTCCACATTATATTTCATTAGCATCACACCCAAAGTACATTGTTCCTTTAAAATTGAAACCTCAACATTGCATCCTAGAAATCTCCAACCCCATGGGTTAACATCATTTATTCAATAATTTATTAATATAATTACTTTACCATATTAATAGGCATTCTATAAAAACATTCTAAGCTTCTAAACATAAAGGTATCTACACGGTGAGTAGGTGAACTACCCGTCAAGTATTTTCCACCTATATCAAGAGTGTAGACCCATCCTCCCTCATGAAGATAAAAATGGAAATCATGTAGCATAACTCATTCATATTCACCACTTTTTGAAGGAGGGTAAGAAAACCAACTACCTTGAAAAATGGGTAAAGTAAAGAAGATAAAAAATCAACAAGAAAAAGAAAGCATCCAAACATTCACATCCAACATTTTCCATCATCTCTAGTGTCCTCCCTGACACCCACATGCATAAACTGATGCATCTCACAACTCTAGGCGTCAACTAATTCCATAATAAATAGGCCTTTCTGCCCCACATATCACAACATCCTTCCAGGCTCACATGACAACATAAGCAATAGGAAAACAAACATCATATAAACTGGGCTCTTGGCCCTTAAACAAGCAAGGCGGTAACTCAAAACAGTACAAGGAATTGTCTTTTATCAAAAAAAAATAGTTCTTTAATCCATCATTAATTAAGTGATTAATTATTCGTAGGTTCTAATGATTGGAAACCTAAATAGTAATCTATCACAAATAATTAATCATGCTTACTGTATCAATTTGATTAGCATAAAATTACAACAACAACAACTGGATTCATTTTCATGCCTCTTTATCTTTAGCCAAAATAATTATAAATTAATTTTGGGTTTATGTTCCTTACCATTTTCCATCAAGAATGAAAATCTAAATAAATAAAGCATATATATCACCCTATTTATCAAAATAAGAGGCAATAACAAACGATCAATATCAATTTATTTATCTATTTAAAATATTTATTATGTCAATTACATTGTGATCCAATGGGATAAAACATTCTAACTCCATAGTTGCAGTAAAATAATAGAGAAGAAAAAAATACCCTATCACAATAAGTTTCCAATGCTATTTGAACAGACTAAAAAAAGACCATGATCACCTATCTTGGATGACTGCATCCACCCGAGGATGCAGACACACCACCACACCAGCCAACACCCAAGAAAATTCCATTAGGAACATATAGATAACATTCCATAAAAAGAAATGTAGAAAAGGAAATATATAAACCCAAAACAATGATGATAGATCATACCTTATATCGAATATTGATTGATACTGCTTGGTTGCACCAAAAAACAGAGGGTGCACTTACAACAAGAAGAAATTCAAGGGGATACAATCCAAGGGGGAAAGTTTAATCGCACAATTCCTATGGGAAGTAATGAAAGGTTCGATAATCTTACACCAAAGAACAAGGAGGAAGAAATAGGGAGGAAGATATCTCATCCCTTTATAAGATTTAATGGATCATCAGTTTAAGATACACTAGATTTCCCATTAAAAGCGGATCGCATTAAACCACATGGTATAACTAATTAAAAGCATCTTGAGCCTTAAGAAAATTAATATAGGAGTCATGGACTTTGAATTGGCCTTAGAGTCCTTAAAATGAGGCTTTAAATTCATTTTATGTCAAAGGAAATGTCAAAGGGGTGAAATTGTAGGAAGTTGGAAACACTCTTCATGAACTCGAAATTTGGAAAAGGAAATAGAGGCTACAGTTGGAACCTCACTGTTCTGGAAACATTGTTCAGATAAGGCTACCATTGGATCTATTTACATAAGTCTACCATTGGAACTGTTCACATTGGTCTACTGTTGGAACTGTTCACATAAGTCTACTGTTGGAACTGTTCACATCAGTCTACTATTGAAACTGTTCACATCAGTCTACCATTGGAACTATTCACATTAGTCTATCGTTGGAACTGTTCACATCGGTCTACCATTGGAACTGTTCACATAGGTCTACCATTGGAACTGTTCACACTGGTCTACCGTTGTAACAGATCACAAAATCCTACCATTGGAACTGTTCACATCAGTATACCATTGGAACTGTTCACATATACCTACCATTGGAACTATTCAGATCAGCCTACCATTGACACTATTCACATCAGAATACCATTGGAACTGTTCACATAAGCCTACCATTGGAACTGTTCACATAAGCCTACCATTGGAACTGTTCACATAAGGCTACCGTTTAAATTGTTCACATCGGTCTACCATTGGAACTGTTCACATAAGCCTATCATTGGAACTATTCACATCAGTCTTCTGTTGGAACTATTCACATCAGTCTACCATTAGAACTATTCACATCGGTCTACTATTGGAACTTTTCACATTGGTCAACCGTTGGAACTGTTCGCATTGGTTTACTGTTGGAACTGTTCACATCGGTCTATCAGTGGCACTGTTCACATCGGTCTACCATTGGAACTATTCACATGGGTCTATCTTTGGAACTATTCACATCGGTCTACCAGTTTCACTGTTCACAACAGTCTATTGGTGGAACTATTCACATTGGTCTACTGTTGGAACTGTTCACATGAGTCTACCGTTAGAACTGTTCACATCGGTCTACCGGTGGCTCTATTCACATCAGTCTACCGGTGGCACTATTCACATCGGTCTATCGGTGGAACCACTAGTCGGGAAACCTCACTGTTCTGGAAACACTGTAGAACTCAAAATTTGGCAAAGGAAATAGAGGCTACTATTGGAACCTCACCATTCTGGAAACACTATTCATGAACTGCAAATTTAGTAAAAGAAATAGAGGCTTCTGTTGGAACCTCACCATTCTGTAAAAACTATCCATGAACTAGAAATTTGGAAAAGTGTTGGGAATAAGACACATTGACCTCCCAGAACACCTCAAACACCATATTTTAGCAAAGTAATGGACAGAGGAGGTCCGACCCATTATATATTCATAAAGAAGCCACCACCAACATTCAATGGGACTACAAATCTATTTGTAGCTAAGAAATATATAAGTTTCTTAGAGAAAATATTTCATTCTTTGGGGAGTATCAAAATTGAGAAAGTTATCATAGCATTTTATTGCCTCATAGGAGATACAGATCAATAGTGTTCATTAATTCAAAACACAAAATAGGATGAAGAAGTGTCAAAGGAATAAAGGTAGTTCAAAGAGATTTTATTGGAAAAATACTTTCCTCGTGAACATTGAGCTGATATGGAAAGGTAATTTATGAGTCTAAGGCAAAAAGAGGATGAGAATGTTGCAAAGTATGAGGCTAACTTTACGAGGTTAGCAAGGCATGCTGCAGATTATATGTATAACCCAAGAAGTAAGATCGGTCGATTTTTTGATGGGTTAAAACCATTTCATTTTCATGCATTAGTCTCACAATCATTCTCATCGTATTAAGATATAGACTCTTGTGCTATCAAGACAGAAAAGGAATTCTCTAAGTCTTATGACTTTAAACTGAAGCAAGAGAATAAGAGATCTACTGAAAACTCTGAAAAAGGAAATAAGGGGAAGAATGGAAAATTTGACTTTCCATCCTATAGTAAATGTGGGAAGAAACACCCTGGTACTTGCCTAAAGGGTATGGGAGTTTGTTACAAGTGTGGAGTAAAAGGGCACGAAGATCGTGATTGCAAGGGAAAGAAAGTGGATGTCAATGTTGAATGCTATAATTGTAGAGAAATGGGGAATTATTCAAATGAATGTACTAATCACCAAGGAAACTTACCTCATAAAAGGACAAGGGAGAAAGGCCAATCTTATGAAATCACTATTGTTGAGGTTGAAGCTCCTAATGACATGGTTTCAAGTACTTTAATAATTTCCTCAAAATTAGCCAATGATTTTTTTCATTTTAGATCATCGCATTCTTTTATAACATCCCAGTTTTCCATGAAAATTATGTATTTCCAATTTGAATTCCCAAGAGTGTGGTTAGTCAAAACTCCTAATGGAAGTATCATTGCAACAATGTTTTGTGAATAAGTTATAATTATGTCATATAAACGTGCTTTATCTGTTGATCTTATTGTCATACCCATGATTGAATTTGATATAATCCTCAGTATGGATTGGATTTTGAACCATGATGCAAAAAACATTATGAAGAAGGAGGTTACAATTTTTTATAATGATAGGGAATTTATTATCTTTATAGCAGAAACATCACCATCTGATTCTCATCTAGATCCACCCCTAGTAGCTCTACTAAATTCAATTATTGGGGAGGAATATAGTGAAATACCAATGGGAGAGGAAATTAATTTACAAATAGATGATATGTCTATTTTGAAGGAATATGTAGATGTGTTTATAGAGGATTTACTAGGACATCCTCTAGAACAATAAATTCAATTTTCCATTGACTTAATTCCTAGTTCATGTCCTATATCGAAGACCCCTTATAGAATGGACACTGTGGAATTAGTGGAACTGAATAAACAACTAGAGGAACTGAGTAATAAAGTATTTATTCTCCCTAGTGCTTATCCATGGGGATTCCCTGTTCGTTTTATTAATAAGATAGATGGATCTGTGAGCTTGTACATTGATTACAAGGAGATCAATGCTATAACAATAAAGAATAAGTATACCCTACCTCACATTGATAATTTATTTGATCAACTTCATGGAGCTCAATATTTTTCAAATATTGACCTTTGTTCTGTATATCATCAGTTGTGCATGAATAAGGAATACATTCCATGGAAAAAATTTCTTACCAGGTATGGGAATTACAAGTTTACAGTAGTTCTTTTTGGACTGACTAATGCACCCTCTATTTTCATAGATCTAACAAATAGAATTTTCAAGGAATATTTTGATGATTTTTAGTGGTATTTTTTTTATGATATCTTGGTATACTGTTGAAGCTACTAAGATCATGAAAATCACCTATGCACTATTCTAAAGACTCCTAGAAGAAATGAATTATATATGAAGTTTAGCAAGTGTTAATTTTTGCTTCAGGAGATTTGTTTTATTGGTCATATTGTCTCTAAGGATGGAATCTATATTGTTCATTCAATTAAAAGGGAAATCCAAGAATGGAAAACACTGATGAGTATAATTGATGTACACAATTTTATTGGTTTAGTAGGTTATTATTGGTGTTTCATCCAGAATTTTTCCTGATTAGCTAACTCATTAACCAATCTCACACGTAAAGGGGGTAAATTTGTTTGGACAAAAGAGTGTGAAGAATGTTCTGAAGAATTGAAGAGAAGATTTGTCAGTGCTCCTATATTGACTCTACCATCAAGGAATGACGGTTTTGTTATTTATAGTGACGCTCCCAAGAAAGGACTTGGTTGTGTCCTTATGCAGAATAATAGGTTATTTCCTATGCATCACGATAGCTAAAAATTCATGAACAAAACTATCCTACTAATGATCTTGAGTTAGAAAATGTAATCTTTTCTTTGAAGATATGGTGACACTACCTCTACGGTAAAAAAATGTGAGATATATACCAATCACAAGAGTTTGAAGAATATTTTCTCACAGAAAGAACTCAACATGAGGTAAAGGTGATGGTTCGAAATACTCAAGGATTATGATTGCACAATAAACTACCACCTGGGGAAGGAAAATAAGGTGGTAGATGCTTTGGAATAAAAGATCATGGAGTTTTGAACAAGATGAGAGTTGAAAGGGATATGATGTTCATGGATCTAGTAAAGATGGATATGAGGGTAATCCCCAAAGGTGAAACATCGATACTTTTTCAAATGTTTGTCAATCCATAATTACTAGAAATGATCAAAAGTTCTTAGACAGATGATGAGGAATTTCAAAAGAAAATTAAAGCTGTGAATGATGGAGATTGATTTAATTCCTATATGAAGATAGAATTTTGAAATTTGGGAAGAGGTTTTGTTTTTCCAATATACATAATCTAAAAAGGGAATTCTTGGATAATTCTTATAGCTCCAATTTCTATATACACCCTGGTAACACAAAAATGTATAGAGATTTGAAGGAACATTTTTGGTGGGACAACATGAAGAGGGATATTGCTGAATATGTGTCAAGATGTATGGTTGGTCAACAGGTGAAGGCTGGAAGATAATTTCCTGGAGGAGTCATGTAACCTCATCTCATACCTGAGTGGAAATCATATGATATTATGATGGACTTTTTCATGGGGATACCAAAGACTCCTAGAAGTAATGATGCAATATGGGTCATTGTTGATCGTTTTACCAAGTTAGCACATTTTATTATTATAAGAGAAGATTTACCACTTGAAAGTTTAGTAAGAAAATATATTAATGAAGTTGTAATACTTTATGGTGTACCCCTATCAATTGTTTCTGATCGTGATACCCATTTTACATCAATATTTTGGAAAATTATTTAGAAAGACCATGATACTAAACTTCATTTGAGCACTCTGTATCACCCTAACACTGATGTACAATTAGAATGAACTATTCAAATCTTAAAAGACATGTTTAGATCTTACTCACATGACTTTAAAGGTGTGTGGGATCAGTATTTACCATTGGTAGAATTTTCCTATAACAATAATTTCCATTTAAGTATTCAGATGGCACCATATAAAGCATTATACGGAAAGAGATGTCTCACATCCACTTGTTGGGATAATTTTGGTGAAAGAAAACTTGTAGGCCTAGAAATTGTTTAGGAAACAATGGAAAAGGTAAAGATTTTCCAAACCCACATCAAAATATCTCAATGTAGGCAAAAGAGTTATGTCAATAATTGAAGGAATGATTTGGAATTTCAAGTAGGAGATCATGTTTTCTTGAAGGCATCTCTATAGAAGGGTGTTATATGATTTAGTAAGAAGGGTAAATTAACTCCCAGGTAAATCACAACATTCCAAATTATAGAATGAATTGGATTTGTAGTTTACCATTTGGAAATTCCACCAAGTCTCTCTAAATTTCATGATATGTTCCATGTATCACTGTTGAGAAAATACATGCCTGACCCAACGCATGTATTCACCTATGAAGAAATAAAACTAGAACTCGATATGTCTTATTCTGAAGATCCTATCAAGATTCTTGATACCAGAGAACAAGTTTTGAGAAACTAGACAACATGTCTGGTAAAAGTTGTTTGAAAAAACTATAAAAAGGAAGAGGAAATGTCGAAACCTAAGGAACCTATGATGAAGAACTACCTGAATCTATTTATTCAGTAATATTCTAGAAATTTTGAGGACAAAATTATTTAAAGGAGAGAATAATGTAACACCTCAAGCTTCCACGGTACGTTTATCTATGAATAATACAATAGCTTTCGATGTATGAAACTCCGAGTTTTAGCACACCATGACCAATCAAATTGGCCATTTAAAAAGATGTTATGAATATTAATACCCACTTTTTAAAATTTTATAAATTTTATTTTTCAAAATCGACTTCATTTTTGGATTCATAATATCAAAATTAGCTTAGGGTGAATTTTTTGTATTTTTCTGAAAACATTCAATTTTGGATGAATAGTGAAAAACATTGAATTTTTTTTAAAACCAACTTTCTATTTAAATAAATATTTTTAATTTAAATTTATTTTAAAGTAAAAATAGATACATAATACCTATATTAATCTAATTTAATTCATTAGAGTTATTTTATAATAAGATTAGATATATAAAATTTTATTGAACTTTTTACCATCTTTTACCCACCTTCTAGGCACATTTGCAAATTTGCATAAAATGTAATTTTACCGCTTTTTTGAATTGAATTTAAAAAATCTAAGAGACATGGTTGACATCAATAAGTAAAATTTGGTTCAATAAGATGAAAATAATACTTGGTGAATAGTAACTTTTAAATTTTATTTACCACGGTTAAAAGTAAATAGGTAATTAAAGGTAAATATTATATTATAATTACCTAAAAACATGTCTAAATTATACTGGATAAGCGTATTTCAACAAAAACAATCTTTTGGAATAAAATATAATCCTTTTTATCCACCTGGATTAGATTAGGACATTTATTGTATTTTATTTAAAGAATAGTTAAAAGTGTTAAATTCAAAATTTGATAACTAAAACATTTTTAATATAAGGTTACACATAAGATAAATTCGACTATAAATATTCATTAGAAATCTAAAAATATTTCCTACATCATGGAATTTTATTTATAATTTTTAGACATTAAATAATTAATGTTATTTATGACAAAATGATGATGCAGTAATTACATTATTAATGAATGATTAAAATAATTGATATTATAAATATTAAAATAAACGTAAATTGAAACTTTTGATGCCATCCACGAATTTTATGGGTGGATATGACATGTTAGGGTTAATTAAATGTATTATTTTCGAAGTAATCAAGTATTAATGACTTTAACAAAAAAACAAATACTAAATAGTGTTAGAATTTACATAAATTTTTTTTAAAACAAATACTATTTTATTAAATTATATTATAGTCCTAAAAATCTATTGTTTGTCCAAACGAATTTTATAATGATATATATGTCATTAATTAACCAGTTTTAGTTTTCTTGGCATTTATTGTAAGTTTATTAACCATGTATTATAATAATACAAGAAGACATGGTAAAAGATAAACTACTTAACTAAGATTTAAATCTAAAAGATAATGTTAATATGGTGACATAAACTTGTCTAAAACCTATTGGTTGAGAGTTTTTCAACAACTCATCAAATTATCCTCAAAATAAATTCATTTCGAGCTATTAGAAACCAAAATTTATTTTATAATAAATTAATATTTCAAGCTTTTCCTAAAATGCCCCTCACCTCTCTTATAAATGGGTACTTTCTTTTCTCTCAAATTCACACCTCCAAAGCCATTTGGCTTGGCCAAACCCTACTCAAATATTCTCCCAGCTACCCTATATTCATCCTAGAGGCCTTAATTCGATTATAAATTCAACCCAAAGAGCCATTTTGTTCAAATCAAAAGGAAGCACCCGAAGAAGAGGTAATTATTTCATCGCCTCTTTCAAAGTTCTTTTCTTCTTCCACTTCCTCTTTCTTTGTTTTTTCCATACCAAAATAATAAATCTAGTACCTTTTACATAATTTTATGTAATTATAAATATGTTACAACCATATTCATTATTCTATCCATCCTATGAATGAAAATGTCACTATACATGCGTACATACGGATTACCGTCTCCACATCGTGGTGTAGTTTGTTATTCAACACTTCATTAATTGGATGGGTATAATAATGAGTATAATTTATGTAAATAATAAATATAACATTTTAATGATTCTATATATATAACATACCATCCAACAAAATATTATTTCACAATCAATATAATGATATTGTCGCTTGTGCATACGTACGGATTATCGGCTCCATGACGCGATAATATTTCATTCCCCATTGTAACCATTAAAGAATAATTTACATTTTATGATTAAAAATAATGTTTAAGAACTTAATGTCGTTATGTATATGAATAAAATACATACTATACATAACAAAAATGACTTACATAACAAATAATATAAAGTAAAATGAATCCGTTAACACCCGAAACAATGATACTACTAAAATATTATTAACAAAATAATATTAGAGGATCATATATGATATCATGTTTATATATGTGGTTATTTTATAATTTAATAATTATTATTTAACCATTATATAGGAGGTTAATGTACCCTATACTAAGGAAAAGTACAAGGTAAGGGTTAATTTTACAATCTCTTTATTATCTGTGGTTGTTTATACGTAAGTATCTACTGGGACTTATTTATCATCCACATCCATGTTTCTTAAAAATTTATTTCAAAAACATTTTTTCTATTTCCTAGACTGTGGGTTAAATTCATTTATAACCTTTTTTGGCTTTTATAAAATTATTTTAAAGTAATCTTTCCATCATTTTCCAAACAAGGTACTTTATAACCTTTTCAACAAATTATGGAAAGAATGTTTTTTTAACTTATACGGCAGGTGTGACCATTTTCTGATATTATAACACCTTAGAATCTTCCCTTGAAAGCTTATAAAAATAATTTCAAAATAAATTTTTTCTTTACTTTTAAATTAATTCAAATTAGAAATATATATTTCACTCAAATAGTTTTTGGACATATTTTCATCTATGTCAACATCCTTTGATGGAGTTTATACTTTTTTTAAATTGATTCATTATGATTCAATCTTCTATATTGTATTGAAGCTTTTTTTGATCTGTTTGACTATGGATGTGATATTTTTATACCATTCATGGTTTATGGTTAAATTATTAACATTTTTTTTAGTTTTAATATGAATGTTTATGTTATGTTTCAACCTTTTCATATGAGGAATGCATTAGACATAGTAAGTGATGGGTGGGGCCAGCTATATCCCCTTGATGCATCGGTAGGTCTCATGAGAAAAATTAGTGTCTTGAAACAAGGCCTTTACAAAAATTTTATCTTTAGTATTGGCATGAGGCCTTAACTATGTGGTTATGATTTCCATCATTATGCATTTCCTCATTATGAAATTATCTATTGATATTACAAGTGATTATTCTACTACTAGAATATCAATGTTAATAAGTAAATAGAATTATTTGATTTATCTTTGTCATATTATGCTGATGTTTAAGTTTAAAAGGCATTTTATTAATTCTTATACATTATCTTAAATGTTTATGATTATTTATGATAGTTTCTGCAATATTTTTATCCTTACTGAGCATCTGAGCTCAGCCCTTTCTTATGTTTAATTTTTCACAAGATGCAAAGAAATATATTATAATTGACTTTCATGAATAGTCTAAGGGATATTAGTGTGTTAAAATGGGACACAATGTTTATGTTTTTCCATTTTATAATGTAATCTAAAACTTATGTATGTATCTAGTACTTCTAAGGCTACTAAATTGATCGGTCTTTCAGGATTTGATCTCTTGTGATCATGCCAATGTTATGTAATAATGCACTGACTCTGAGTAAGTGGTTTTATGGCATTACAATTTCACTATCCATTTTTCTTATTAATATATTCATATTTTTTTAACATTGTATGTGTTGTGATCATATGTAGTGAAAAAAAAATTATCATAGACTATGATAACTCTTCATATGTAAAAATCCTTATGATATTATTTTTTTCTTCATATCAATAAAACATTTTATAATGATTATTTTATGGGATTCAATGTGATTGTATGTTATCATGTAGAATATGTGTGTGTTTACTTAAAGATAAAACTTTATCATATATATTTTCAATTTCACTTCCATGAAAAGTGAACTTTTCATAAATTTTTTTTATAAACTCTAAACACAAAAAGTACTTTCCCATGTATTCTATAAGGAACTATAATCTTACATTATATTCACAAAAATTTATTAACACTCACTGAAAGTAGAATAAACATTGATGTTGTATTGAATTTTTTATACAAAAAATATCCATCTTCTTTGACCTTATGATTTGAATTATTCCTTTTAAAGTTAATGATACAACATAATTACATAAGTGATTCCAATGACTATAACAATGATAAAATATGATAAAGTACCCATAATATTGTTTTAAAATGGATTTATGTAAAATTAAGGGTGAAAATGGATCTTTTAAACTTATCTAACAATGTCTTTCAAAAAACCATGATGGAATATATATTAAAAAATTTAGAATTTTGATCTAATTTTAGAGAGTCTAAATGATTGATTCACCAACTTTTATAGTTGAATAATATCAAGATAACTATCTAACATTTCAAACACTATAAATGTCACTTGAGACCAATATATGTATCAAAATATATCATCCACTTACAATATAAAAAACATTATTAAATATCCATAAATTTGATATAAATCTTTCAGAGACTTCGAGATTATTTTTGAATTTTGGAACAATCAATTAAACCTTTTATGTAGATAAAAAAATTATATAAACATATTATATTTCATAGACTAAAATAATTGTGAAATTATGATGTATGTATCCCAAGAAAAGAAAAAAATGGATGGTTTAGAAATTTCAAAAAAAAATGTAGTTAACTTAACGATGACCTATGTGTTGGATCTCAAGGCATTGAATTCAAGATAACACACTATTTAATTAAAAACCAATACATGATACATTATTAAAGATATCATATCACCAAGAACAATTTTTCAAGTTCCAAATTGAATTTATAAATTTTAAAACTCATCATATAACTTTTAATACACAAAATAAGAAATATAAACATTAAATATTGAGTGAAACGAAGAAAATAATTTATATATATGTTAGAAATTAATAATTATTTAAATAATACATAAAGAAAACATGGAATCATTAAAAATACAATGAAAATTATATTTTTTTGGTAATTATTGAAGACAAATAACTAAATAGGTAAGATACCACTCAAAATTTACCCCTTTTTGATAATTAAAAAAATCACAAATAAATTTTCCCCATTTTTAAAATTAATAAAAAATTGTTAAAACCATAAATCATAAAATAATTTAATCATTAAAACTTAAAAGAGATTAACATTTCAATAAATAACAATAATAATATTTCTAAATAAATATTATAATTAAACATTATTCACAAACTAAGAATGTATTAAGTATCCAATGGTATCTTGGCATTAAATAATAGCGAATAAGAAACCTAATAATATTATAGATAATGATAAGGCATCCCCCCAATATGTAATTACCCACTTAATAGAATAATAAGATAGTTAAATATCATAATAAATAATCATATTAAAAAATATATTTGAATTAAGCAATAATTATAAATTGAGAATGATAAGGTACTATAAAATCATGTCTAGTGAACTACCCATGATTGGAAACAACTAAAGTAAGAAGTGATTGAACTATTGAATGATATTAAATTATTTTTAAAAGGGTATACAATGAAAAAAAAGATATAGAACCATGTGATTAATTTCTATCAGTAAACCATAATATATAACAAATATTTTCATACTCACATGAAAAATAATAAAGGATATGGTTTAGAAAATTATAACATATTGGTATATTAAATATTAAGGTATATACATGCTAGAAAACCCTAAGATTATCCTCAACCCACACTCCAAGATTTTGTTATAAACATACAAATATTTTTATAGATAATAATAATTACAACTAACTCCCATAGTCAAAATTCTAATGTCTTTGATAAGTATGTAGATAATATTTCATCAACCGATAATCCCCATAAATTTTAATCAAATAATTCAACTTATATACCTTATAAACCAATCACAATCTCTTAAGAACCTATGATCACCTGGGGGTATACATTAAAAGAGTGAAATGAATATCCTAGTAAAGGGATAATCAAAAGGAGATAATGGAATCATAATAAAAAATAATATCAATATATTATTATGTATAACATAAGATCATATCATTGTAAAATCATGATGAATATCTTATAATCATGGAATAAGAGTGAGGAATAACTTAATAACATTGAGCATGAAATAAGGTCATCAAGTAGATTAATTATTAATCAAAAAATCACAGCATATAAATGTATAGTAATGTGTAATAAACATAAAACATGTAATCATAATCATATTTCATTTCTCATTACCGAGACATCAAAATATAGAGTGTTAGGATCAATGTCCATGCACAATGACATAGTGTTCATGGCACACAACCTATGCACCATAACCCAAAGTCCTAGGATAACTTACCATAAACCATACATAAAATCTCATGAGATTAATATTTACACAATGAATTAAGGGGATATATAATTAGAGTACCGACCATTACTTTATAACATATACATACATTTGTGTTCAATATATAATAAAAACATACATGAAACATAATAAATATAACCCATAGGAAAAGCAATGGGTTACAAATCAATGTCATATGGTATAATCACAATATAATAAATTTAAAAATAATATAAATTCTATAATAATAATGGTATAGTATAAAGTTCACATCAAAAAATAGGTTAATCCATGAATTAAATAATATATTATAAGAAGACATAGATCTAAGTCAAGGAAATTATATATAGAAAGGAATCTTTATAGGAACATTTTAAATAACAATGTATAGTAGGAAATAATCATAAAAAATGATTGAAAGGTATGTAGATAAGTAATTATACAAGGAGAATATAAAAATGTAATTTTATATTTTTATATAATTAATTAGATGAAATATATAAAATTTTACATGTCGAAGATAAATAATGAATCAAAAGAGAATAAATTAGGAGAGAGAGTGTTTCCCTTATCAACATCGTAGGGTAGTTCATTAAGTAAATAATAAATAAAATTAATTTAAATATAAAAAATCAAATGAAATTATAATAATAAATTATTTGTGGAAGATATGTATAATAAATAGAGTAAGGTATATATAAATATAATATTTAAAAAACAAAGATTACCAAAATGATTTTCAGAAGAATCCCCCTTTATAAAAATTTATATGATGGGTAAAACAAATTTTAAAGATATTAAATTCATATAATTTTCTATAAACCAGTGTAAAAAAATAAATTTTATGTATAAATAATTATTTTTATAAATTATTGTAGAAATAATCATGTATGTAGTGATAAATTAAAAAAAAGAATATATCGATGTATTTTTCCCTTATGCACTTTGTACGATTTAACATGAATGAAATATTAATAAGTATAGTTTAAAAATATATCCCAAAATAAAGAATAAAAAATAATATTAAATGATATTTAAAAGGTAGTTATTTAGAAAATAATAAAATATTTAAATTAGGGAGTAAAATATAAAAAATAAAGAAAAATATAAGAAATGAGAGTATCCATTTCAAGTAACATATGATATGGAATATTAATACTTAAGAAATGTAAGGTGTAAATTAGTATCATAAAAATTATGTGAGACCAATATAATATACATTTAAAATATTTAAGATAATATATATAGGATGATATGGAAAATAGAGAGGACATACATGAAAAGAATAGATATTTTGAAGAGAACTCCTTACAAAGTTGGTAATGTATGAGATATAGTCTAATAAAAGATGGATTACTAAAAATGGTATGTAAATACATATAAATAAAGGAAATGTTTAATATGATTATTTTATACAAAATTATATTAAAACATAAATTATTATAGATAGAAAATATGGAACATTATTAAAATGAAAAATGTTGAGACAAGAAACTCTATATGAATTTTGTATGGTATAACCTAAATATGAATATTTGAGATTCGGTATGTAAATACACAAAAACATTAAATAATAAAAGAATGTTATATTGATATTATAAAATATATTAAAAATATTTTACTTATTATTTTTTAATGAGAGATAATCCCATAGTGAAAATTGAGAGAGAACCTCATATTTAGAGTAAAAGTGATAGGAAAAGCATCTTTCAAAAAAAATAATGGCATATGGTTTTCCAAAAAACTGTAAATCAACTAAAATATTATTGTTATTAAAATTAGTGTGATTTTGGAAATCATAATAAAGTAATTTCATTTATAATAGGATACATTAAATGGAATAAAAAGTAGAAATGTTTCCTCTATTGGGTTTGATTAAAATGAATGATTGAAAGCGAAACCCAAAAGACTTGCATATCCCTAGAAAAAAATAGAAATTAAACTAAGTATATACAAAAGAAATGTATATATATAATAGGATAATAATATTTAAATAATTGATGGTCAAATATGGAAAAATAGAATATAAAGAATAAATGAATATTGAATGTGTGGGATTCCCCTTACCTCAAGTCCCAACTTTCTTGAACACTCCTCTAACCTACTAAATAATTGAATTACATGGGTTAATTGAATACTAAAGAACATTATTAATGTTTATTTTTTATATTTTAAGTCATTTACTATCATATTTTATTCATTTATGGTATTTATGTATTAGATGTGGATCACTTGGGGTTATTCGGCCAAGTGCTATGGGGTTTCTTCGGTGTGTAAGTAATTGCCAATGGAGTTATCAAATAGTTACACAATATATGTAAGAGTAAATGTATAAACCCTTCATCACTATAGTTTCATATAAGTTTTACAATTTAATATATGTTCCAAAATTCTTTCAAATTTGGATATACATCTTGGTATGCTCGTTTTATGAGCTCAAAATGACCATGACTGTTTATTTTTAATATTGTTAATTTAATGCCTATATTATCATTAAATAAGTTTAATAATGTAACAAATATTATATTTATTTATGAAAACTATGTTAAACCCATACATTTAAAGTTTAAATAGTCATTTCATAACATCATCTATGTAGGTAGTTTATGCCATCCTTGATTGAATAAATGTTGTAAAGAAATATAAAATGGATTTTTATAAATTATTTGATGATATAGTCCATATTATAGTAGAATTATATGATTAATTTTATGATGGGGTAATTTTTTATTTTCCATGACCTACACCACTAGAACACCTCCTTGGCAGGTAGTAAAGACAACAGTGACCCCCAAAGCCCACCTTCAATAGGATACTTGTAGGAAGCCGACACTAAGGGTATAAAATAAACATATGAGACACATTATACTCATTAATTACAAATAATAAGAAATAAAACACTGATATACTACATAAAATATAAAATAAAACTAAATCCATAATGTATTTAATTTTCACACATTACCAAAAACAATTTCCAAAATAAAATTCCCAATATGAAACCCCTAAGAGAGTGACACTAACACTGATCATGATCACCATAAGCTAGTAAGGTTTATCCTAGTCTCTAACTACCACCTAGAAACTTGTATATATATATTTGTGTGTGATCATGTGAGCATAAAAGTGTAATCAGTAGGATATTGCACAAAATGACTCTTGCAAATGTGGGAGAATCATAATAATGCCTCAGGGAAAAAATTATTGATCCAACTCATCAAATCTTCCAAGTTAACTACTACCCAACATCACTAAGGATCACTAATACAATATCATATCCAAGGATAGAAACATATCATCAATATAATATATCGATAGGGTACTCTATAACTATTTACCCACTAATATAATCAATCCCACACTCTAACAGCGTCTGACTTTGTTCTACCATTTCTTCTATAATCCCACATCTTTATACCAAATCACATATCACAAACACAAATACATCAATCATTATCATCACCTTGTACCATATAGTTGCATCATATGGAATACCAATTTCTTGTACTATATATCCATATCACAATAACAAATATTATTATCATTGTAATTGGGAAACATGAACAATAAAGGAACCAAACTCATTCCCACTACCACCATTAACATCCATGACCATACATCATGCCACTACCACATGATTGGGACCCTTAAAACAACACATTGTATCTCTCACATCCTAACTTCAGTTCATTATAACTTATTATTTATCCAAGTGAGAGAATTGAAAAGATGGAGAATTCATCCAACTATTCCTTCTACAACTAGGATATTAGAGAAAAAACTCAAAACATTTGTCTTCATATGGGTATCAATAAATATATCAGACTTTGGTGGTGGTTCATAATAAATAAAAGGAAAATAAATAGGATATATAATAGTCCATACAATCCAAAACTTAAGGTTCACACTAAAAATTAATACTATCACAACCCATAATGATCACTATATCTTTACCATCCCCCAACAAAAACTACTACCAATACTAACCCACAATATAAAAAAACCACACCACCACCAAAAAATAGCCACATAATCACATAAAATTATCATTTTATCACATCATTTTCAATTTCAATATTGACAGTTACCAAACACAATACATTAATTATGTCACTTGTATTTCCAACTATTAACATTTAATTTCCCTCATCCACATTTTATAGAAACATTCCCTTCCAATATATGCTTCGCACTTAATATACATCATTTACCAAATTCATCATTTCATAATTCCATCATAATGATATCCCATCAACCCATCCCTCTTTAAATTAGTTATTCGTTATTTCCTTTAATTTCACTATAAAATCATATTTTTGGACAACTAATACATGAAAAACACCAAATTATCCCATAATTTCATCCACTACACAACAAACCTAGATAATAGCCACCACCACATATCTAAACCAATATCTACATCATTAATCCATTCTTACCACATTATCCATAACAAAATAACCCTAAAAATAACACACTATTGCCCCTATGTTTCACCATAGTATCCACAACACACCATTTCTCAAAACTTTCCACCATGACTCATCAATTAACCAAAACACAAGATGAGACACAATGAAATAGTTAAAAAAATGAACACAAAAAAAGGTCATATAAAACTTCCTTCTTTCAGTTGCTATTTCAAATTTAATTTAACATTTAAAGTAGGAAATGATATTTGTTAAATAATTAAATCCTCAAAATTTTTACACTCTTTACTTTATAATATAATTATGAATGTTGAATGGCTTCACAAAAATAGAAACCATAAAATAAATTTAGAAACTCATATCAACAATAAAGCAACCATAATATGGAAATGAGACTATATCATATAAATCACATGTGAATCATCCATTTCCATTTCAAATTATCTTTAATGGTTCATTATATTTATGTGGTTAAGCTAAACCATCCACCCATTGAATGAAAATACATGAAAATTATAAAAAATATACATAAACAATCATTGATACCACTACCTCAACTAGTGTTTCAAATAACATAGATCAAGGGTTAGGAATGAAACATGATAATATCACCCAAAACAACCAAATAAAGAGTCAATAAATAATAACCCTTTATTCCCCATCAATACCTTGACCCAATTTCACCAAAACCCAACCAAATTGAATACAACTCACTACCAAAATCCATTGAAAATAAGAATATAGGGGAAGAATAAGTAAATAGAGGGAAAGATGATGATAACCCACCTAATATTAAAGGATCTCAATCACATCAAGCCAAGGATCAAAGGTCCACCAAAGGATGACTAAAGTGAACTCAGGGTGAGTCAAAGGATGCCTATGTTTTGACAAAAGTTATTGGAATAGAAGAAAATACAACATGTGAAGTATATTTGTAATTAAAACTATAAAATACGGCATTATTGTTTGATGGGTGTGTCCCTTCTGTAACAACTCCCTGATCAAGATTTCACTGTGTGGACCTCTCTAAATATTGGGGAGTCAAACTACATAGATTCAATAGAATTTGAGGAGGTGGAAACCCAATGTTATAATTCACACTTCAACTGTTGAAATCCTATGAATTATGACACATTTATCAACCTATAACTCAAAATTTATAACACCCATATATTCACATTCGTGAGAAAAATCCTCTATGAGACTATTGACCCCAAAGAGGTAAAACAAAAAAAATATCAACAAGACCCCCATGGTTGAGAACCCATATTTATGATGCAATATCCCTCACATAGTATTAACCCATAAACCTATTAACCTCAATATATACCATCATTCCATGGTTGGATCCCCTCCTCTATATAGAATAACATAAAGAATCCCATAACCTAAGGCCCATGCTGTAATGCTAGAATCAGGACACAACCCGAATGATCATGGTTAAATACACAAGATAGGTGTAGTTTCCCTTCTTCTACCTACTAATATTGTTTCAAAACACATATTAATGATGTGATCTATTCTTACATATGAAAATATTGTTAAAAACCCCTTAAACAAAATCTCCCTAGGAATCACTATCATCTAAAAAATAAAATGTAAAGTTCTAGGAAATTCTGAGTTGCAACATTAGATACCTCTAAAATGATTCTCATCCTAGATAATAAATAAAAATCCTAGAAAGAAGTTAAAGTAACCAAAAACCAAAAATACCCCATGAGATACCTCTAAAATAAGGATCTCTCCATCAACAAAACATATGAAGAACATAAGAAAGAAACCACCCCAATTGTACTAATAGAGAATCAAGTATCTCCATATAAAGTAAAAAAACAAAGTCTCAAGAAAATTAGGATATTGAGCATGAATCTATAACTCATTCACCAATATACACTCCACCAAGCCATTGTGCCTTCCTAATACATGAAACATGGGAATGAAACACCAAAGAAACACCTTATCTCCCTAATCTGGAATCTTAACATGTCTCTCTATAAACATTGAATTATCATCAACATATTACTCACCCTGATTAATGATATTAGAATCAACATAAAGATATAAAGTAAACTGATATATGTATATATAGAAAAAATCATGGATATGATTCTTCAAATGAAGAAATGATAATTAATACACCATCTCATTGATATTCTCCAATACCTTGAAAGGTTCAATAAACTAGGGAGACAACTTACTTCCTTGAAAAAACCTCTAATTCCTATTATGATGATAATACTTCAAGAAAACATCATCATTAAACTTAAACACTATAGAACTCCTCCTTAAATCCTTATAAGACCTCTAACAATCTTGATAATGTCTCATATTCTGATGAATTATCTTAAACTTCCTTTTCATACTCTGTAAAAAATTTGGTCCATGGATTGTCAGATTCCCATCCTCAATCCAATAAAATGGAGATCTATGTGGTCACCTATAAAATGCCTTATATAGATCCATAAAAATTGAATAATGGTAGATATTATTATATTATAACTCAAAATGGAAATTTTATTCATCCAACAACCACTAAAATTTAGAACACATATATGAAACATGTCCTCCAATGTTTGGATAGTCTACTTTGTCTAACCATCCATTTAGGAATAGAACATAGTGATAAGGTATATCTGGGATGAAAAATCATTTTGAAGACCCATAAACACTCTTGAGGTAAATCAAAAATTATTATAAAATATAATTATCCCTAAAACCATAATATTCCACACAATATCTTCAACATACAACTTTTCCAAAGCATCCATCGAGAAAAACTACTTTATTTATATGAAATGAGATAACTTTCTCAACCAATCCATAATCACCCAGATAGTGTCACATCCTCCTAGGGATTGAGGTAAATTGGTGAAAAAATTCATCAAGATTTACTCTTAAATCTATTAATAAACATCCAATGACTAAAATGATCTATTAAGAATATGATACTTGGCCTTTACATGGTGGTAGGAAAAACATTGAGACACATGCAAAACTATTGACCTCCAAAACCCTAACCACTATAATTAAATACTTAAGGCATAATACATCTTGGTGACATTAGGATGAAATTTTAAAGGATTACTATGAAACTCATGGAGAACCAACTCTTTCATTGCTAAAAAAGTTCCCATTAATGGTACTAAATGTTTATCATCCTTTGGCCACCAATCAAAAAAATCTCCAAAGAAGATTCAATCATGAAAAACCTCACCCTAAAAATCTTATAACTTGGATTCCTCAACTTTTTTTTTCAAAAATGTTGACTACACACTCATAAGATAAAAATCTATTACCACCGGATTCCCCCTTATCAATATATAACACTGAAAGTTCCTCCGTAAATCTTTATTAATATATAAACTCATGAAAAACAACACTATTATAAATTTTACTCATCACATTAGCAAACACATTACACTTCCCTGGTTTATTAAATATCTCAAAGTCAAAGTCCTTCTAGAACTACATCCACTAAAACTAATATAGGTTCAATTCCCACTAATATAAGATATAACTTATGCTTTTATGACCTAAGAAGACTATAAAGAACTAACTAATTAGTAAATTCTAAAATATATTTAGATAAAACACTACCACATCCAACTAAATATCATGGGTGGAATAGTTATTCTCATGGGTATATAACTATAGGATATATATGAGATAATTGTATAATTATGTATAAAAAAAACCTCAGTATGAGATGAGAATCATTACTAAAGACCTCAAACATAACTCCCTAATATTAAAAGAGAAGGAAAAGAGCACTAATCAACTTCTCTTTCAAGTATTAAAATGTTATTAAACATTGATTTGACTGCATGAAGGCTTAATGATTAATATCCAAAGATATAAAAGGTTCCAAACTATAAGATAAATAAGATATAAAACTCTTATAATATCCTAAAGGTCCTATGAAGTTATAAAACTCTACAAAATTTTTTGGATCCACCCGAGAAAGAGATACCTTAATATTTAAAAGCTTTATCACTAATCCTTTCTTAGATACCACATTCTCAAGAAAGTGCACCTCATAAATCAAAAACATTAACTTGGACAACAGTTCATAGATTAAATGTTGCATAAAAACATTCAAAATACATCTTATATTCTCAATATGATCCCCTAATGGATTCAAGTATAATAGGATTTCATAAATAAATTCTATCATGAACTAATCCAAGAAATCATGGATCATTGGTTTCATCAAACCCATGAAAATATCTACGGAATTTGTGATAGTAAATAGAATAACAATGAAAATTAAGTTTGTATAACGACATAAAAAATAGTATTTGGGATATCCTCTTTCTTTAACCTCATCTTATAATATCAAGTTCAGACATTGATCTTCAGAAACTAGTTTTCGCCCTTTAAATAATTAAATGGGTCATTTATCCATGGGCGTGGATACTAGTTATTTTACATAACCTCATTCAATCACTAGTGGTCTATATACAACCTCAGAATACCATCATCCTTCTTAGGGAATAATACTAGAGAACATCAAGGAAACACATTGGGGTAGATGAAACCATTCTGTAATATATCATTAATTTTAATTTGGAACTCTTACAACTCATAAGGTTCCATCCAATAAGGATCCATCGAAATTAGAGACATATCAGGTCACATATCTATCCCAAACTTGATATCGTGTTGAGGGGGTAGTACTATAACCACTTCAAGAATACATAAAATAATTTCTCTAAAACTATTTGGAACTATAATACTTTGTCATATGATGATTCCAACAAAAAAACTTATAGATGATAAAATAGGGTCTCTCTATGGCAGTGATGCTTATGATTTTCTCAAATTCAAAATGAACATTTCAAACTTCCATTCTATATTAAAGAAAAAATCCTTACCTCCGAAGCTATAAATAATATAATTCCCAGAGTATAACCAACCTATGCTAATAATGAAATCATATAGTTGTAATTGCAGTAAGAATAAATCCCCTGGCATTTAATTTTCCCCCTCATCATCATCTTGAAACCACAACACACCTCAAAAAACTCAGACCGAACTCCATCTATCATAGATAACAACATGATCACTAAAAGCATCTCTACCTTGAGATATACTGATAGGACTATCATGAGGAAAACAATGGAGTGTAAATATACTAAATTAAACAAAGCACAATCCATGTTATAAGATGAATAGATGGTCTCTCACATGATCACTAGCCCGCCTAACACTAGAAACTTCATTTTATGCAATGTCCCATGTTCTAATACTTATCCCCACTAACATTGATGATGACCACGTCAATAATTATATATAGAACTATGTACTTGAGGATGAATAACACCATTTGGATGTTCTCTACTATATCTATCTCCCATCTTTTAGTTGTAATCCTACCGACCCTGCTGAAAAGGATGATAAGGCCTAGGTGGAATTTATGGTGGAGTCTTCATTGGTAACTAACTAATTTACCCATACAAACCACTATGAATATTTTTTAACTAAAATTGGTGTTGTAAAGGACCCCTATAATCAAAGAACACTGAAATAGAAATCTATATAAAGTCTGAATAATTTTCATCACTAGAGTAGCAATAAAATGAATATTGGGATCAACTACCTACCTTTAAAAACCTTGATTACATGGATATCCAAGATCCTTAATCTATATACTTTATTATCAAAATTTTCTAATGAATCCATTATCATGATGATCCGGTATGTGCATGTATCTTCTTGACCACCTTATACTTCACTAGCTCCTCAAGATACATCGGTAGTTTATAGTGGGCTTCCTAGCATTAGATCTTTAGAAATAGTTACTTGTTAATATTGCATTCCCTAGAATCCAATTTTAGTAAATTATCTAGAGGAAAAGTGATGAAAATTATTGAACTATACATTGATATCCCACACACTCATTCTCTCTTAACAAAGAGAGAGAAACAAATATCACCTAACTACCTTGTATATTGAAAAGAGGAACATTACATGGGGATTATTCACAAAATCATACTAGGATACCATTAAATACTCATGACCACCAAGATATAAAAAAATACCACTAATGAGAAGTTCATTTCAAATAACTAATAATCAATAGATCCAATGTTATTTCCATGCACATATCAAATTAAATGAAATCTCAAGATCCTCTAGCCACTGGTTTGTCTCTATATTGGAAATAATCCACGAATAATTTTCATAATTTGATACTAAAAATCATTCAATGTATTCTTATAAGACTCATCCTTCTCTACCAGTTCAAACCAAATAATCCTTCTACACTTTTATAATGTGAAACACCTGAAATTGGTTCCCTTGATCCATCTCCACACAAACAAACAAAGAATAACCAATGTCTGCATCATGGGATTCATTTAATTTCATCTTAATAAAATTCATTTTAATTTACCTATAATTCACCCCAATTAAGTCACAAGCCCAGAAAATTAAAATGAATCTACCTCTAATAGTTCTTAACCTCTAAATCATCATTATCTTTCCTAGTTTTCTTAGTGAGCCTGAGGTCCTTGTACTGAGTCGCATGAGGCCCCAAATACCTATTTCATAGACATTTTACCATGTTATTTCTATCATAAGATATGTTTTATTGGTACTATTAGACTATATAAACAATCTATTCCTTCTTATCGAGTAATTAAAAACTCTATAATAACCCTCAATTAAAGATATAATACAACCTTTTTATGTATCACCCCCACTAGAACCTTTCATGGGATGGTATTGAATTTGATATTGACCCTCAAAGCCTACTTCCAATAGGCCACTGGTTGTAGAATAGTATCGAGGTTATAAAACACAAAAATTGGAGGCATTACCCTAATAATGAAATAAATCACTGGAAAACTAAATATAATGTAAATATAAATTCAATCCATAATGCATGTAAATTTCCCAAATAACCAAAACATGTTCAAAATGAAATACCAAAGATAAAACTCCAGAGGTGGCAACACAAACACCAATCATAATTACCATGAGCTATTATGGTTCATCCCTTTAACCAAATCCCTCCTAAAAACCTATTAAAAACACACACAAACTTATGAATATATATATATAGGGGTGAGAATAAAAGTTTACTTAGTAGGGTCCTCTTCATGACCTACTATGAAATTATGGGGGAATCATACTAATGACTCAGTAAATATAAAGTTAAAACAAATCATCACCAATATCAAGTCAACTACCACTCATCCTTGTAAAGGATCACTCACTAAATATCACATCAAAGTATAGAAACATAGTATCAAAAGAATATATAAAGAGGTTAACTCATAACCACTTACCCACTAATATAATTTCTCTCATTCCCTAACAACATATAGCTTGGTTTCCCAATCCCTTCCATTACCACATATTGTCAAACCACATCTCATTTCATAACCAAAACCATGTCATCATCAATATCACTACATATCACATAGAATCATCATATCACATACCATAGTCATGTATCATATCACCCCATAAAAAAACACATCCAAGACTCATTATATTAGGGTAATGTGAAAATGAACTATATAAACAACATTCCATCCTCTTACCATGCACATCCCTCACCATACATTACACCACAACCACATTAAAGACAAATTAAATACAAGCACTGATATACAATGAATTATAACCTCGAACCCTTATATCCTAGGTTATGTCTATAATATAGGGAGTAGAAGAGGGAGAAATAAACTAATTATTCCATCTATAACCTGGTTATTAGGGAAAACACCCATAAATCATGTCATTTAAAGGCGGTTAGAAAAGTTATTTGACTTGTGTGGTGGTGTGCGAGAAATAATAATAAAATATAGAGAATAAATATTATACCATATAATACCAACATTAAGGTTTTATTAGGGAAATTAGAAAACAAAAAAATTAAAAATAGAAAGAATTTTTAACATAGTGATTTAAATGGTTTGGGAAGAATACCCTATATCAACAAAGAAGAGCAATACTTTCATTATTCCATGGGAGTGGTACTGAGTTTCTTTAATATAGTAGAGACATAGAAATACTTCTAGTTACCAAGAATATTTTAATAATATAAAAACAAAATGTAATAATTTTATAACATGAAACATCATTTCAATTGAGTAAATATTTTTCTCCTCCATGCGTGAATCAATGTGAAATTTAACCACTGTGTTTCTAGGTTCATCTCACACACAAATTGTGTTTTATGCCCTTGTATGAATTGTGCACAAAACTAGAAATTCTAAATTCATATTATTTGTGAACATAATGTGAAACTAATATTTATGAATCTATATTTTACAATAACCCCCTTATAAATTTTTAATAGAAACTACTTGTTTACCCCTCTTTATTTTATAAAAAAAATATTTTGGTGGTGACTATCCCCCAAAACCCCAAACTTCGGGGAAGGGGTGCTTCCCTCATCTAAACCCACATAACCTCTGCATTGAGGTTGAATGGAATAATTTTTTCTTAGTGTATAGTTTGGACTCCATAAAATCAAGATGAACATATGTTAATAGGTTTTCACTTAAAATCAATTCTATCAAAACCCATAACAACCAACTCATCAACACCATTTAACATCAACAACCATCACCACCACTAACCCATAACATAAAATAAACATAACACCACTAAAAAACAACCAAAAAGAGATATCAGCTTCACATTTTATCATGATATTATCAATTTTCAAATTTATCATTACAAGACATATTATATTAATGATGTCATGTTCATTTCCAACCATTGAAATTTCATTTCATCCATCAATATTTTATATAAACCCTTCAATATAACATTATTGTACCACTTACCACACATCATTTATCCAATTTCTCATTTATTAATTACATCACAATGTAATCCCATTATCCCATTCCTCTTTCAATTATTTATTCATTATTTTATTTTATTTCAGTATAAATTAAAATTTCTAGAAAATTAAGAAACAAAACACAAAAACATATCCAATAATCACATCCACTATTACATAAACCCATCTGAAAAATACCACCACAAATAAAAACTCATAAAATAATCATTAATCCACCCTTACAATAGTTTTTTAAAAAATCACTTTTAATATTTTTTCAAAAACACTTTTGAGAAAAAAGTGGGAAACTGGGAAATCCCAAAGAAAAAGATTAGTCAAAACATAATAAAATCACATAATCATTAGAAACAAGACTGAGACAGTTAGAATCAATTACCTAGTATAACTCTCATTGATGTGCTTTAGTATTTGTAAATGGATCAAGCCAAATTAATTCCTCAAATTGAGTGGCTATCTTTTCCCTAGTCAAGCTGTAATCCTCCACATTTATCTTCTTTTCATTGAATCCTCGTTCCAAAATCAAATCTTGTTGATTGATCCAAACCCTTTGTTCCTTTAAAATGTTAATTTGAACCTCTCTTTCTTATATTAATTCCACATCCTTCCTTGGGGTGTTATTTTTGATGGTATTGACTTGCATTTCTTTTTATAATGAAGTATTGAATCCAAGTAAATATCTTTCACTCCATTTTTCTCTTCCAACAAACCCCCTACCCTTGATTCTTAATGTATATGTACTTTTCTTTTAGATTTCCAATTCTTAGACTCAAACCCTACTTGAATTATCTATTTTGAGTCCTTGTTTTAGTTTCAATTCCCTTATCCCTTGTAGTCGATCTTTTTTTCATTGGATTTGATAGTTGATAGTAGTATTTTCTCCCATTAGTTTTTTTTCTTTTAACCACAATACAGACCCCCACATTTTGTTGTCCCTTCTGTCACTTCTTCGTTCTTAGGTTGTGAGGCCCTCTAGCTTCCATTCCATATACACTACAAATAGATAAATGGATTGAATTATCATCATCATAGTCATCTTCATAGAAGGTCTGGTGATCCAAGGAAGTCTCCTTTATTAAAGGTGTATGCAAGACCAGGTCTATATGAGCCCCATATTCTTGATCTAGGCCTATAGCCCCTAGACCTTCCTACTCTTGGACCAACCCATACTCCTCTAAAACTTTAAATAGATTGGAAAGCTTGACGGATGGAATATCACTTCTTGAATTAGGCTTAATCAAATAATTCATTATACCTCGTGTTACCTTAATCATTTTTCTAATTGTAGGACCCCACTCGCTTTCCATAAGAGATGCATCTACTTGGTTAGAATCCTAGTCATGATTCACTAGTGATTCCTGCTGCACAGATGATATGTGATCCTAACCCCTTATTTTATTTTATTTTTTTCTCCATTTAAGCTGATTTTTTATCCTCCATGAAAATGGTACCAAGGGAAATCTAATCCTCTTCCTTCATGGATCTAGTTATCATAATCAAAATAAATGAAGAAGAACCCGAAGACGATCATTTATCTTCTAGAACCTACCCTATATATTTTTTGACACCCAAATCATGCTTCAACGTCTTGAAAATGTATGAGACCCTCATATCATAAATTACTTTCACCGTCTATAAAGGACAGGTCTTCAAGGTTTCCTCGACACCAAATTTAGAAACTTTAATCAAAGCATGCAAACCCACCCGTACATAGTTGAGACCACTCAAATCCTAACAATTAACAATCTGGTTAAGAATAAGTGACCCATACAATTCCACATTCCCATATGTTCCAGTGCATACCATTATTTGATCAAGTGACACTCCAATTGGATATGGATTTAGTTGAACACTAGAATCAGGCTCCTGTTCACCATAGTTTCTTCTCATCCCCACCACCATCATTTAATAAGGTTTTGGTCTCCCACACCTACACCCATAAATAATTCCCCATATTCTTGAAAGATGAGTAGAAATAAAACAAAGATTCGTAAAAAAATAATTGTTTGTTGTGGAACTCTTCTCCAACAGAAACCCAAAGAAACTCCACAAGAAGTCTTGAAACATCCGCTTAATCAGGTCCTACTATCAAAGCATAGATAATGGCCAAAAATATTCCCTAACATTTTAATGATTGAATGATTTTGAAAAAGTGGTAGGAGTTCTAGAAATATTTTCCAAATCTTAATGGTCAGTGAATCATGTTTCATTTGGAAGTCATAGGACCACCTGAAGAGGAAGAACCAGGATCCTTTTTAGGTGTGGAGAGAATTCTACCAAGCCCAAACCAAGACGTCCTCTAAGTTGAACATAACCATGATGTGTTAGGAATTTAGAAGACCAACCATTTCTTGATATTTTAAATCCCAAGAACCAAAAAAATTATCAGTCAAAAGAATCCACTGACAGGAAAAGTTTCTTGAATCATGCTATCAGCATCCGATTAAGTAGAGAAAACACCTTAGTGAACTAAAAGTATGAGATCTATAGTTGCAAGAAGCCCTTTAAAAAACTCTGGTACTTTTTGGTTAACTAATATCTGAGGAAAGGAAGGGAGATAATTGGGGTTAGAAAATGGGAAAAGGAACAGGATCCATCATGGGATAGCAAAGTTCCCTCCCCCACTGAGGGAGGAGGGGCTAGTGTGGCAACCATCATCTCTAGGTCTTTGGGAGGGGAGGATGAAATCTACAGGAGAGAGCACAATTCATCTCTTCCCTTACTATATCATCTATGAAAAATAAACCATAAAAAATCACATCATCACCACCATCCTTCACCATAATATACACTACACCCCATCACCTCAAACTAGCTATAACGGCCTAAGAATTTGGAATTTGTTCCCTCCAAATTAATTTTATCTTTTATGGTGTGTTTTATATGAAAAAACAAACTAAAATGAGTTGAGACATATTAGAGGAATATTATTAAAAAATATATAATAAAAATAAATACCTATAGTAAATAAAAGTATATTAATCATCCAAAAATTCTTATACTCTGAGGATAAAGAATAAATGATATTTAATATTAAAATTATTTTTTTTTTCAAATAACATTAAAGAGTATTATATATTTTATCCAAATATTTAAATCGACCAATATTAAATGATAATATATACTGTCTCATCATATTAACTAATATATCATAATTCATTAAATTAGAAATTGATATGAAATAATATTAAGAACATTTAATTTGAAAACAAATGTTTTTAATAAAATAAACATTTATTTATATTATTTATTTTCATTCAAGACCTCATTTTATAAATTTTAAAATTTTAATTTAAAAAAATAAAAATTATTTTTGAACTTAGAATAATAATATTATCTTAGGATCAATTTTTCATATTTTTATAATAAAATTGATTTGTAGGTTAATAGTACAATACACCAATTTTACTAATATTGTGACTTTTCATGAAATTATTAGTACATAAGTATGAATTATAAATTTATGAAACATTTTTCTTGAAAAAATATGTGTTTTATAATTAAAATCATAAATTTTAAAATATTTATTATAGTTTAAAAACCAGAGATTGATATTTTAGAACATGCGTAATATTTTTCTCAAAAAATATTTTAATACATTATATATTTATTATATTAAAATTAATTTATAATAATTTTATAAATCAAACTAAAAAATGGATTCAAAATTTTTAATGAATGGTTACAAATTATATAATAAGTTCAAATTTATTTTTAGGCATAAATATTAATTTATTGTGGTATAAGCTAAAACGAAAAGATTATTGATTCAATGGTTAAAGGGGTTTTAACATGTTTAAAATGTGAGTTCAAAAACATTGTTGTATAAATATTGACCTTATATCATCTCCAACCCATTATTTCTCAAAAATTGGATCCACTTTCCATGATACTGATTTCATATTATTTAAAATTTATGGGTATCTACAAAAATTCATCGCTTTTCCTTTATAAAAAGAGCTCTCCCCTCCTCACATCCCGTTACACCAAAACCCCCTATGTTCATCTCAAACTATACCCAAAACTATAATAAACATTCTTATCCACCTTAAAAGACCATCCCTTAAGAGATTTACCCCCTTTTCAAATGAGATAATTGAATAAGTGAGGTATAAGTTCCTAACCACTCATTCCCTTTTCAATTTATTTATGTGCAGTTTTAGTCCTTATAATCCATTACAGAATATTTATATTATAACATAAATATCCATATTATAAATATTTATTAATATAACCATGGTACAATCATTAAACACCCTTCTATTTTTTCCTTCTGAAAATAAAAAATGATTATCATGTGTGTTTGCAAACTACCACCTCCACAAAGCATCATGCTTTGTTTTACCTAACAAATTTACATGAATAGTATTAATTTTTAAAATATTTTTATGATAAATCATTTAATATTTTAATGATATCATCAACAAAAAAATAATTATTATTTCAATTATTTGAAATAAGTGTACTTAGAGGAAAATATTTTATTCAAATTTAGTAATTTTTTCATATTCATTGCTTATTGTGATAATTTATTTCTAATTATACTATATCACACTAATAAAAACTAAATTATATCATTATTCTACTAGTTTAAAGATATTTCAATTAAATCACCTCATAATCATCCATTAATCATGATATGTTCATGTTTGGGTTGGTTTGACCACCTACTTGAAAAATGCTACGAAATTATATCATGGATGAATATAAAAACATAATTAATGATATAATAAGATATAAATATTTAAATAATTATCTATTTTTATTTATGTTAATGATGCACAAATATTTAACTAAATAATTAATAAAACACCTCTCGTTGGTTGAGAAAATCATTGAAGTATTCTTATTATCGATTTCATCTTCAAGGATAAAGAGTGAAACACTAATCAATGGAAATTAAAAAATCCTTATAATTAATAAATTATAGTATCTTTAAAGATATTTTAATGATGAACTTTTTAATAATAATTAATACTGACACCGCTCTGACAAAACTAGTACAAGAAATCAAAACAATAACAACCCGGTTTGGGAAAACAGGAAAAAATAACTAATATACTTGTCTATAATGATTATAAATGAAAATTATAAATATTTTAAGGTATGAATATGGTTCTAAAAAATAATATTATGATATTTATGTTTTGTATATGGGATTTTTTAGTGTATTCGAGTAAGAAAGAATAAAGTTAATGTGTTTTCATGACTCAAATACATTCCTTGGGTCAGAATAACTACTCTTTGTCTAAAATATTTCAAGTTTGACATTATCTAACCAATAATAACATAATTTTATATTTAAACATTTATTTTTAAGTAAATAATGTTTCACATAAATTTATTCTTCCTTAATGAATCTATTATTTTGTGAAAATGTAATTTTGTCAAGAATAATTCCCATTTTTATTAATGTATTTTTCTTCTATTTCCATTTTTTTACTTCCCACCAAAATTCTCCTTCACTGAGTAGAAATTCAATTTTTTTATCTCCAATGATCTTTATATTCCCATTTATTCATTTTAAAACAATGGTTTCATTATACTTTTAATAACATCAATTTTAGATATAGTCATTTTAATATATTTTAAATTTTTTACTTACTATAATCTTTTATTCATACTTTCTACTTCACATTTTGACATATATATTTTTTGTTATCAAGGTATCCTTCTTTGAATTTTTTTTAATTAAATTTTTAAGAACTTGTATTTTTTTCTTAAAAAATGGTTTTTTGAAAGTGACTTAAAGATCACATATTTTTAAGATGATATTAAGAAAGACTTTTTATGAAAAATATTGTGATTTCTCTTCCATTTTAAATGGTTCTTCTCCAATGGAGTAATGATTCATAAATAAAGCTATATGTTCTCTAATTAAATACACTTTTTCAGAGAATGTGTTTTTGGTATCAAATTGTCATGTTTGTTATATGTGTTAAAATTTTGAAAGTTTATGAAACTCAATTTCTTATCATGAGTTATTTAAGATCAGATGAATGATTTTATTTTAAGTTGAAATAATATATATGAATAATGGTGGGTTAGGTCCTATATATCCCTTAAATTCATTTATTATATTTCTATATCTAATGATATAATGAATCATTCACATACCTGGATTTGATGACAAATTAAATAGTGGAAATGCTTGGATTTATTCACAAATTTAAAGGGTGGGCATACTTGGATTTATTCATAATGTTTTCCTATGATTATATTTATGAAATATATATAAAATGTGACTTATTTCCAATATATGAAAAAACAATTATGGTGTTCCTTATTCTAAATATTTTTTGGTTTCCTATATTATGATTTCATATTTTAATTGAATTTCATTATGTGTTTCTAAGCCATACTTTTGAGGGCCTTTCTTTGGTATTATGTACCTATCTCATGATTCTTAGTGGAAAATCAACTTTTGTGATTTTCATGTATGATTCCATGATCATTTCGTCTAATATTTCACCCTTAATAATATTTTCCCACATGTTTATGATCTAATCGTTAGGACTAGATGATAAGTTTCCATTACCGAGCATTCAAGCTTTCCCTTTTATTTTGTTTCCATTATCCAGGCTATGATGATGAATATGTCAAATGAGTTGTCTATAAGAGGGTTTATAGGAGAAAAATTATAGAGAAATTTTCAAAAATGTTTTAAAATAATAATTTTATGTGGATAGACTCTAAGACACATAACCTATTGTTCTTTGGGTTGTGTGACTATTTGTGGGATTAATTAATTAAAACATGGAATCAATGTAATATTTATACATGTTTAGCTTTGGTCTCCCTACTAGAAACCATGATGCAGATCCAAACCAAAATGTTAGAGGAGAAAAAACCAACCAGTAGAAGAAAATAATGAACTTTATAGTTATGTTACATAAAGAAACTCTTTTCAATTATTCTATAACATTAGTCTCAATATATAAATAAATTAGAAATATTAATTCCAAAATTGCATCCTTATATTTATTTATAATCATTATGTTATTATCTTATTATGAAATCTGAAAGTATTTGTAACTACCCAAGAATTTGAGTAGGTGATTTTGAGTCTATGTTCTTGGTCAGAGACTATCTTTACTATGAATCAAGTAGGGTGAATTGAGTTCTTGAAATTATCTTAGCTTATAAACTACCCTATTTAAAGTAAGATATGTTCTGATCTTTTCTTAACATAATAAATTAGTGTAAATGAAATTAAAAAAAAGATATAATATATGAGATTTGTAGTTGTTCATGGAATAGAAATCACCTAGTCCAATTCACCAAAGTTCAAATCCTAAATCATAGTTATTTTCACCAGCACCAGTCATTTTCCGAAAGACTGACTGACTAACTATAAATAGCCATCACTTGGTACAAAACCAGGAGATTTTACAGGGATCCTATGAGTATTTAAAAAAAACTATCCTTTAAGTTTAGTTTACCATGAACATTAATAGTGTAGTACAATAATCTTACACTTCTAAAAGTATGAAATTATAATGAAAGTTTAAAAATGAATCGCACAGTTACAAGAGGCAACTAATAGAAGAAAAAATAATTATTCATGAGAGAAAAAAATGAAATGCAACTTGAGGAGAGTCTTATTAAATATAGTAGAATTAAACATTGAAGAACTATTATTGAACATGAATATTATTCTTTTTTTTCACTGTATATAGAAGTGAACAGAGCTTCAAGTGGGTGATATTTGAGAGTGTAAGTGTGTTTCTTGATCTTCTTAGTATATTCTATTCTTTTTGTTTTTTATTGTACATAGTATCACATAGGGCTTCATGAGAGAGAGAGTTGAGAGTAGAATTTTGTTTCTTTTTTATCTCTATATATTCTACTATTCTTTTTAAAATACTCTTTTATATCTTCTCTTTATATTATACAACATGATATCCCATAAAATCTAGTATCATAATTAAAATTAAGATGCACTTTTCTTGAAAATACCTTGGAAACAAGATTGAGTATAAAAATATTCTTGTGATATTTAATTATCTTGGTACTTTCAGCCTTTTTTATAATCAATTTTACCATAAATAGGTAATATAATATTTAATAAATGAAAGGAATCATTTAATTCTAGTTAAAGTAAAAAAATGGTAATAAATATGCATATTACAAAACCAAGTAACTTGTTCTAGATCACCACATTGACGAATTCCTTGGATTTGAATTCACATAGCCAAATTGATCCACATAGTTTTTCTTTACATAGTTTATTTCCGCACATAGCATAATTATGTTGTTGTTCTTCACATAGTATAATTCTTCATGTACCCTTTTTACTCAGGTAATTGAATTTGGCATACTTGGATGAATCACATGGTTATTGAAACCAAATAGCCATTTTTTTCATATATCTAATTTATATAGTTAATTACTCTATATTGTTGATTCACATATCCATTTCGTTAATGTAGTCATTTTCTCACATAGGTGATTCATCGATGTATGTGATTTTCATGTAGACAATTTCATGACATAGCGGACTAAAATAATAGAATCCTTCATGTAGCCAATTGATGTAGTCAATTTCTCAACATAAATGAATATCCATATATCAAATTGCCTCAAATATCTGATTTTAAAAACTAATGGAAATATAAAAAAATTTCTAGAATTGTAGAATTAAATAAAAATAGACTTAAATGAAGATAAAACCGGATTAAAACACTTAAAAACAAATACGTCCATAATATATGAAGGGTTTTTGAGATCATAAAAACATAAAGTAAATGGGATATTTCAGAACAACATTAGTAGTACAATTATTTCTCTCATTTTTATGATTACAAAACCCATTAGAAATTAAACATTTAATTATAAAAAAATTAAATATTTTTATAGAACATTATAAAATGTATATTGATTTTTTTTAATTTTTTGTATTTGTTATTAAAACCCTTTATTAGACTTTTCCCCTTTATTAAACTTCTCCCACTTTAGTATCATTAAAAAGGAAGGGAAATAAAAGGGAAACCACTTTTAATATTGTACATTTAGTGATTAACTATTTAAGTATAGTGATGAGTCTAAATTTGAATTTTTGAATGTTTTAATTTTATAAAAATTAAAGAAAGTAAAATATTCACATGGATGAGAAATGTTAAATGAAAATAATTTCATAAGAAAAAAATGATAAATTACATTAAATTAAGATAATCACTTTGAAACACAACAAATATACAAAAAGTAATTTCATTAATGATGAATTCTAGTACAAAAATTACAAATATCCAAAAAAAAAATACATCATATAGATGATCTAGGTTTTTGGATTGGCTTAAAATCAGAAGTAGTCTTGGGTAGTTGTTTCTTGAAGGTTAGATAGGTAGAAGAGTTAAATAGAGGGTCTACTATTGGAGGAATAACTGCTCCCCAAAATAGCATAGAAGAAATGACTTCAGACCAAGAACCTGATCAACCATACGGTCTATGGATAGGTGTACTCAAAACCTTATTAATATTTCCAGAAGATATATTGAAATCATAGTGACTAATAATAGAAAATTGGTATCTTCTTGTCAGGTTGTGAAGAAGTTACTCCTTTCTCAATAAACTCAACAGAAAATATAACAACAGGCTTGGAATTTTATTTTTGGTAAATCATTGATGGGTTAAAAACATCATCCACTATCTACCAATTACTTCGATAGGTATATAGTGGTGTTGGTATAATGGACCTTATTCCCATTGGAGAAAATATTTCCTCAACACATATATCAATTCTCTTTATGATATTTGATTTATAGAAATAAAGAATGATAGTGGAGGATTATATGTCAATATAGAAAACTATTTCTATAATTTTATTCATTGTCCCTTTAAAATATTCAATTTACCTAGTAGAGAAACTATGATAAGAACTAAATATAGCATCATTTTGAGAAATATATGTAATTATAGGAGGATTTGAGTACAACTTATTCTAAATCATGCCATCTGACACTTGAAAAAAAATCAGTCTACCATATAAATAAATCAACGTGTGATATAGGGTTGACAAATACTATATTAGAATATAACTAACCTTATTTAAAAAAATGGTATGATTCTTGAGCCACTATAGCACTAGGAGTAGCATCTAGTACTGCAATAACTAACTTGAAAGGTATTTAAACCAAAATCTCTCTTCCAGTAGCTACATCATACACAATAAGGGATTACTCAAAGTTAGAGGTATTGTAATCCTATTTTGAAGAGAATGTATATATATATACAACTCCATCATAAATTGATCCAACATAGATTCAAACCACTAATGGTTTATATTAATTGGACCAATGGAACATGAAACTATATCTCTTACTTCCTTCTCCACTCTCAATCTCTCTTCCCCTATACCACTAATTGTTTCCTAAATATAGAAAACCATGTCATTTAAAGACACATCAGTTCCCATTCCAAGTATTCTAATATATTATTGGTTCTCCTAAAAATTTAATAATAGACCCCTTTTGAATTATTACATTATAATAGGAGTGAACATGTCACACTATAAATATTGGATCTGAGAGCTTACTAAATTTAGATATGAAAACACCTGATCAAACAGAACCAAGAGATTTGGATCCACATATAGTGAAAAATTAGTTGGATTGGTTGGCCAAAACCTATTCATTAATCCAAATAGATTCATAACTTCACACTTTAGAGTTTATAGGATCTCCTTAAATTTAGTCTTGAAATTTTGAATCTCATCAAGAACATCCACTGAGAGATCTAACTAAACTATTTATATATTACAAACCATATCTATCTGAGATTCTATATACACTCTATGTTCATTGATCTTAGATTTTTTTACACAAACTTCTATAATATTAGTCACTTAAGCTTTCATGTCCTCAACATCCACATCATTCACACTAGGTAAAACATATTGCATTGGTTGGGTGTTCTTTATCAAGGTAGTTTGGGAATCCAACATATCAACTTCAAAATATTATTTGGATAAAGAATTCTCCTTAAACAATCTAATTTCATAATTTGAAGATATTTGTTCCTTCTTCAACTCCACAAAATCTCCCTTGAGATTATCAAACTCTTTCATCACTATAGAGGAAAATGTCTGCATATATCATTCAACATTATAACTTTCAGAACCTTTTCTTATATATAGTGAATCCTCTTGCATATGATAGGGTGGTGGAATATTATCTAGGGTATGTGAGAGAGTACTAGATTATTCCAAAACTACATCTCCAACTCTATCTCTGTCAATAGAAGTATGTGATCCAAGGGTTAAATCAACCTCAATGTGCTCAACCTAAGGTCTATCTCTAGCCTCAGTAGTATGTAGACTTTGAATAGTCTCAACTAGACTAACCACTTTAGCTTTAACTTTTATCTGTTATCTCAATAGCTGGCACACTAAGGTGAATAGACTTAGCAACACTGACCACTACAAGTTCCTAACTTTGAGCTACTTCTCAAATTGATTTGACTTCTATCACTATAGTCTCATATCTAGTTGTAACATAATCCTCTACTTCCCTAGAAGGAACCCTCTAAACAATTAGTGTATCCCTAGGATATGTGGTAGTGGATGGATCCACCTGATTTGATGTTGGATGTGTTATAATATCACGACCCTCCTTCTTCAATGTGAGGGAATGGATGGAAAAGTGTCATGGACTTACTTCTTCTAGATTAAAAGGAGATAATGACCCCCAAGTCCCACCTCCAATAGGCCCATGGGTGGTTACTAGCACCAAAGGTATACAAATCTCGCAAAAATGGAGGCATTACCCTTTTTATTGTAGCCAAGATCAGGATATAAGATGTATCGACATATATATAAAATAATACAAAATTCATCCCACATGCATGATTAAAGTAAAACTACTAGAAATACAATGAAAAAATCTAAATTAAATACCAAAAGAAAAAATCTAAGCAGTGACACAACAACTATCCTGATTCCTGAGCTAGTAGGGTCTATCATGGTCCACGTAATATTCCTGGAAACCTAAAAATAGTTTTATATAAGTTTGGTGAGAATACAAGTATACTTAAAAGGAAAATCCAAAGTCTCTCACGCACAAGTGGGAGAAGCATAATAATGTCCCTTTGAGAAAAACAACAGAAACTCAAAATCACCTTACAATGTATACTATCTATCCCAACCTCACTAAGGCATGATCATAAAATAACGTAATTCAAGTAAATTAAAGTAGTAAGTACATTGATGATAGGGTACCCCGCACCATGGTAATGTCCACCCCAAACTCTCTCTAGTTAACTGCTCATCCCTAATGGTGAATGGCTTGATGCTACCATGCTCTTTCACAATACCAACTGTCACAACCTGCCTGCACACGCCTGGGAAACATACCACATCCCACCCAAAAATACATGGTCCACAACTACATCACATCCCGCCCATAGATATATGGGGTACAAAACCAAAACCTCATCCCGAAAACACATGGTAAAGTACAACATATCTCATTCTAAAGACACCAGGGAAGAACACCTCACCCCTAGACACCTAGGCCTTGCAACCGCACCAAAACATTCCCAAAGAGTCTAGGGATACCAATGCCTAGAAGAGAGAGAATAGAAGATCCAATAACTATCCATCCATACTCCCATCATGATGTTGGGAAAGGACACCATCAACCATAACAATGGGGGTGTTTGGCACATAGTGCTCAACACGGGTGGGGTGCGTATAGAAATCACAAGGAACTACATGTATAGATATAGGTACCAAACACTTAGCCAAACCTTTGGGTTTTTAAAACAAACAATCAACCCACAAAAAATGCCCTTGTGGCCACCAATAATTTATAGCCACATAGTGATTCTCCAAAAGCGAGTGACTAAATCCCAACCTACTGACGCCCTGACCTACCGAAACCCTGACCTACCGATGCATGGAGCTACTGATGCACTGAACTACCGATGCCCGACCTACCAATGCTCTGACCTACCAATTCCCAACCTACCAACGCCCTGGCCTACTGATGCCTTGACCTACTAATGCCCTAAGTTATCGATCCCAACCTACTGACACCCTGACCTATTGATGCCCTAACCTACTGATGCCCAATCATACTGACGCCCTCAACTACTAACGCATGACATACCGACGTCCCACATATTGATTCCCGACCTAGATATGTTGAGACACTAACGATGATCCACCAATGTTGAGATATAGACACTGAGTCACTGACGCATCCTACCGATAGAAAAACTATAATTTTGGAAAACTCTTTAAATAAGATACGGTTGCCTCCCAAAACACCACAAACACTAGATTTTGAAAAATTGGTGTACTGGGAAGGACTGGGAAATTACATCAAATACCTCTCAAATTATTCCCTCCCTAGAGTATTCAAACCCAAACCCATAAGAAAGAGGCTTCTGAACTACCACCCTGTGAGATACCTCTAAAGGATAAACCACCCTGTGTTGTTATAAAGTTAGAGTGAAACTTTAACATCCAAGAACAACTCATACCACATCTTCTAACCCAAACATCCAAAAGATACCCCACACAATCACCAACAATCCAGAGACATGAATTAGGTAATTCCTTCCTCTATCTTAGGATATTATTTGCTCTAGGAAGCACTGACTCGCCTGCATGGGTTTAATTTCATCTTAATTAATTCATCTTGATTAGGAATCTAGTATCCCTTTTCTCACATGTTAGTACTTCATCATAAATTATGGATCAAGGAAGAAACCAATATTATAGCAAACAAGGTTCAAGTACCACATCATAAAGAAAAACACACAAGAAAATCTCAAAACAACTCCAGGTACTGGGCACACATATGCGTCTCCCTTTCCGAAGTACTATCCTCTAATCCACCATGCCTCAACAACACAAGAACCAAAAGAATGGTCTATCCACGCAACACCTTTTATTGATGATCCTGAACCTCCACTGGACACTCAATGAACATTGCATCATCCCTGATATCCAACTCTCCCAAATCAATTACATGGGAGTCATTTAAAAGATACTGAAGAAGCTAAGATACATGGGAGAAATTGTGGATCTTCTCTAATTTCAATGGAAACTCCAACTGGTATGTCACCTTTCCAACTCGCCCCAACACCTCAAAGGGTCCAATAAACCTGGGATAAAGATTACTCCCTTAGGAAAACCTCTTCTACCCATGTTGAGCGGAAACCTTCACTAACACGTGGTCCCCAACCTCAAACTACATGGGAATTTTCCTATGATCAGTATATGACTTATGCTGGTTTTTTGATACCTTTATCCTCTCATAAACAAGATAAAACTTATCTATCATGCTCTACACCACATAGGTTCCAAGAAGATCCATTTTCCCAAATTATGTTCATTACAAAGGTGAATAACAAATCCTTCCATATAAAGCTTCAAATTGAGCCATGATAGTGGTAAAGTGATGGCTATTGTTGTAAGAAAACTCTTCAAATGGAAAATGTCACACCCAAGACCCACTAAAATCCAAGACACATTATCGTAGAATGTCCTCCAATATATGGATGGCCCTCTCTGTCAACCCATCTGTATGAGGGTTGAAAGCAGTTTTGAGGCATAACTATGTGCCAAAAGAATGATGGAATCTCTTCCAGACATAAAAGGTAAAACATATATCCCAATCTGAGACAATGGATCTCATAACACCATGCATCCGCACAACCTCATCCACATACCTATGTGCTAAGGAATGTACTACGCTCGACTCCTTAATTTCTAAAAAGTTATCCAATTTCATCATCTGATCCATTATTAACTATATTTCATCTCATACTCTCTGAGACCTGGGTAATACTGTGATGGAATCCATTGAGATGTCATCCCACTTCCACTCAGGGAAATCAAGGGGCTATAGAAAATCGTTGTGAACACAATGCTCAGCCTTACCCTACTAGAACAGTAGGTACTTTTCCACAAACTCTTCCACTGCTCGCTTCATCCAAGACCACTTAAAACATTTCATCAAGCCATGGTACATCTTGGAAAATCTTGGGTGTACCTCTAGTGGTACGTAATGAAAAACATGGATAAATCCCTCATGCATCACCATTGGGAAAAAAAGATTCTCATGTAAAAACATCTAATTCTAACCATCCTCTTACTATCCCTCAAGAGCATCACCCTGGTCAATGAAATCACGCATCACCTCTACCTCCAAGTCTCCACACTAAGACTCCTCCCACTTCCACCTCAGATATGATTGCACCATCATCTAAAATAGATATCCTCTTCCACCATCAATTCGTGCATCTAAGTGAAAGAAATACAACTCCACCATCTACCTCTATGAATCTGAAAATTCATGAACTACCTCCTTTTGTGAATTCCTTCTCATGGAATCGGACACATTATTCCCCTCTCCTGAGGTGCAAGAGATCTAGAAGTTGTAATCCTAGAGAAACTCCATCCACCTCCACTACCGCAAGTTCTGGTTTTTCTGGGAAAAGATATACCTCAATCTCATGTGATTTGTGAAGACCAAAAATCACTCCTTAATGAGGTAATGCTACCGCAACTTCAGCGCAAACCTGATTTATTATAACTCCAGATCATGGGTGGCATAGTTTCATTCATGGGTACACAACTTCCTACAACCATAAAAGATCACTCCATGTTTTTGCATCAACACACACCCCAAGCCTAAATGGGAAGCATCGAAAAACACATCAAACATCACCCCTTCCTCTGGAAACCTAAAAACCACAACATTGACCAACTTACACTTCAGATAGTAGAAATCTTCCTGACACTATTCACTCCAAGCAAAGGCCTGGTCTTTTCTAGTCAGAGACATCAACAGAGTTGTTACTCGAGAGAAATTGGGTAAAAATATTCTGTAATATTATTCCAGACTGAGAAAACTATGAACATCTACCACATTATTTAGTGCTTCCCAAGAAAAAACTACCTCAACCATCAAAGGGTCCACTACTACACCATACTGAGACACCACATTCCCAAGGAAGTGTAGCTATCTTGTCTAGAAAATTCTTTGGGAAAACTTCCCATAGATCTGGTGGAATTGAAGAACTTCCAAGATAGTCCTGAGATGCTTAGTATGCTCCTCCTATGAATTTGAGAAGATTAAAATTTCATTGATGAATACAATGATGAACCGGTCCTAGAACATAGGAAATATGGATTTCATAAGTCCCGTGAATACGGATAGTGCATTCGTAACACTGAACGATATAACCACAAACTCGAAGTACCCATACCTTCAACTGAAAGTAGTCTTTATAATATCATCCTCCTTCAACATCAGTTGATGATATCCAAACCACAGATAAATCTTAGAGAACCAAATTTCTCCCTTTAGCTGGTCTAAAATATCATTTATCCTTGGGAGAGGGTAATCATTATTGACTATTACCTGATTCAACCTCTGGTAGTCTATACACAACCTCATACCAACATCTGCCTTCTTCTCAAACAAGACCAGGGCACCCCATAGTGACACACAGGGCAGGATAAATCCCTTCTTCATTAGATCATCAATCTGAATCCTTAGATCCTGCAACTTCGAAGGTGCCATATGATATGGATCCATAGAAATCATAGAATCACCAGGCTAAAATCCTATCATGAACTCAATGTCACGTCAAGGGGGTAGAGTCACAACCTATTTAGAAAAAACATCCAAGAACTCCCCAAAAATTTTGGTAACCTCCACCATCTCATCATCCACAAATTCCACTGAAATCTTGGCCAACAAGGAAAGAAGAAGCTCCACATGGTGACTGCCCATCTAACAAATTTACCCGCCAACAAAAGACACACGTTGGACATCCACTTCTAAAAATACAACTCTCCTCCCCAAGAATTCAATTAAAACATGCATATAAAACAACCATTAGATGTCAAGGATGACATCTTATGGCTGCATCTATAGAAATACGATATCCCCATTGGGCTGATATGGCCCCAGCATCAGTCTACATCCCCAAAAAAACATCAAACAAGTGGGTCTGACCTCCAACTAATGTGATCAACACTAGGGGAACAAAAATTCTCTCTATGTCTAATCCCAAAACATGGGATAGATCTGGTGTAACAAAGGAGTTTGAATTTCCCGAATAAAAAAATCACAAGAAAGAGTACTGAACACACTGATCGTACCTCGAACAATATATGGATCCACCATAACTAATGCCTTAGTGGCGTGTAACTGACCATGCCCATATCTTCAACCCCTCTACTATTGACTTCCTCCTCGACCACATCCAAGCCATGTACCCTTAGGAATTCCCTGAGGTCAGCCTACACCTACTACGTATCCCCTCAGTGGAGCAGGAGCCTACTGTCCCTGCTACTAAAACGTCATGGATGGAAACTAATGCTAAGGCAGGCACTAAACATTCCCAAATCCACCATATTGAGCTCGAACTGGGCACTGACTATGAAGGTTCATGTAGCCTCCACAAACGAAACACCTCCGTCCCAAGACTATGGGAAAATCATGAGGTCTAAAAGGTCAAAACTGAAACTGTTGAGGTTGACTCTCCAGTGGCCGAAACCTCAAAGGCCCTTGCACCTGACACCTACTATTGGAATACTTTCCCTTTGTAGGACCCTACTGGATCCTCTATCATGGTATACCTCCTCACGATTTTATTCTATAAACTACCTCAACCTTCTTATGGACCTCTAGGTATGTCAGAAAGGTGATGGGAGTAACTGCATACTTGAGAGAGGGACGAAGTGGCTCCTCTAAGAATCTCACTTGAGACTCATCATCTGGAAAGAGATCTAGAGAAAAGTGAAGGAGATATATGAACATGATCCCTAGTTACCATACAAAAATATTTCTCTATGGGAGGGAGAGTATCTCTTGTCGCTTCTCAGCCTTCATGGTTGAAGAAAGGAATTCTACCCAAAACTCCTTGAAATCGACCCACAGAACATCACCCTCCCTTCCCTCCCCTAGGTACAACAGCCACCATGGAAACAAAACTCCCCTCATATGACTAACCACAAATAGAACCTAGTAATCCATCAGATCCTAGATCAATATAAAGGTGACCACGATCTCCTCGAGCCAGCTCTATGTCTCCATGTCTAAGATAATATGTTCCAACCTCAAAAAAACTCCAAGACGTATATATATATATATAAATGAATCCAAAATCCATCCCACATGAATGTTTAAAGTAAAAATGCTAGAAATACAATGAAAAAATCCAAAGAAAATACCAAAAGAAAAAATCTAAGAAGTGACACAACAAATTTCCCAACGCCTGAGCTAGTAGGGTCCAGCACAGTCCATTTAATCTCCCTATAAACCTAAAAAAAATTATATAGGTAGGGTGAACATACAAGTATACTTTGTAGAAAAATACAAAGTCTCTCATGCACAAGTGGGAGAATCATACTAATCCTTTTTTGAGAAAAATACCAGAAACTCAAAAGAACCTAACAAGGTATACTATCCACCCTAACCTCACCAAGGCACACTCACCAAATAATGCAAGTAATGTAAAGTAAAGTAGTAAGCACATCGATGATAGGGTAACCCATAGAAAATTCCACTAGTAAACTTCTCATCCCTAATGGAAACATCCTAACACTACCACTCTCTTCCACAAGACCCACAATTAGAACCTATCCACACACACCAGGTCCACATACCACATCCTGCCTGTAAACACTTGGGACACAACCACATCGCATCCCATCCAAAAACACATGGGCCACAAAACCACAAACTTATCCAAAAGACACCTAGTAAAGTACAATATATCTCATCTCAAGGATACATAGGAAGAACACCTCACCCGAAGATACCTGGGCCTCATAACTGCACCAAAACCTATCCAAAGAGTATAGAGCCACCAATTCCTAGAAGAGGGAACAGAGAAGATCCAATAACCAACCATCCCCCCTCCTACCTAGATGTTGGGAAAGGACACCCTCTCCCATAACAATGGGGTTGTTCAAAACATAGTGCTCAACACGTGTTGGTGCATAGAGAAATCACAAGGAACTATATGTATATATATAGTTACCAAACACTCAGCCCAATCTATGGGTTTTTAAAACAAACAATCTGCCCACACAAAACTGCCCTTAGTGCCACCTCTAATAAATAACCACACAGCCAGCCATAGAATTAATTCATAACACCATCCAATTTATTTAACCAATTATCACTATGTATTGAACAATACATTTATTTATTCATTTATTTCATCCCTACTCGGGAAACTACCAAACACAACACACCACTAGTTACATCATAACCCACACACACTTCACAAAAGTCCCTCAAAACATTAGTTGAAAGTCCCATGCAAGCTAACACCATCCTTATTCAAAATTATCCCTCCTAAACCATCCTTGCTAGTCCTAATACATGAAAATCACCGCATCCTACAATAACAACAAAAATCAACTAGGTTGCAGTCCCACAGCACAAATAGACCATTCCCAACAACTATAACACAACCCAGATGCAAACCCATTATTCCAAAAGATCATCTATTCCACAATCCATTATACTCTCCATCTGATATTCCATTTCTCCACCAAAATTGTATCCCTTCTACAAAAAATGACATATCACACCCATAGAACCAACCCCCTTTTCCACCCCTACACCCGCAATCTTGCTTCCAACTATAGCACCATACAACCCACACAGGGCACTAAAACCAAAGAAAAACATACAGAACACAAAGCCACACCTATCAAGAAGATTGTTTTCAGATTTGACCAAAACTATTCTTTAATTACACTTTCATAATTCTGGAGTGATCATAGCACATGTTTAACCCTGGGGCATCCATTTATTTAACTAGATGTATGTGATTAAACAGATTCTCATATTTGCAGCCATTCAATAAAGGATCAACAACAAGTATAAATCATCACCCGTGCACAAGAAAAGAACACTAATGACCATGATTTTCATAGGTATACAACCCATATAATTCAGAACATAGATCAAAGATAACATCTAAAATAATGATCATCAACATCATCTTTTAGCCCCTCATTTATTACTAAGGTAGTCAAAACTGTTATTATAATAGGACTGTTCATCTTCATAACACCCTTAATTAATATTTGGATTTGACCTTATTCTCAAAGAGACATGTGTTTACCTACCCCACATAATACACAATTAAAAGAGAGTTGAATGAATTCCTACCTCGAAAAAAAAGATGATCAACAACTCCTCCTTGCGCCAAAAATAGGGGGTTGCGCAAGTAGTAAGAAGGACTACAAGGGAAAACTGGATCCAAAGAAGATAGAACAATACATGACTACACGGGGAAGAAAGTATTTTGGAACACAAAGAGGAAATAGATTGTTTCAAGGAAGAGGGGATCTCAGATTTAGAAAAAAACCATATTATATATTAATGGAAGGGAGATGGTTTCAAAGCACTTAAAACATGGATCATGGTCAAGACTACACGGCTTGGCCATTTCAAAGTCTAGGGGATGTTAGAATATTAAGGATATAATTATAATCCTTTGTGATGGTGTAAAGGGATTCATAAATTCTTAAACATGATAGGTAACTCATTTATCATAAAATAAAATGTAAAGGGATGAAACTGGAAAAATTAGGAAAAAAAAGAAATGAATCACTGATGGGTGAGTCACCGACGTGATTCACCGATAGTGGTTCACTGATTCCTGAATCACCGACATGATTCACTAACATGAGTCACTGATATGACCCACTGATAGTGAGTCGCTGATACTCAATCTACCACCTCCTTGGCCTACCAACGCCCTAACCTACTGACACCCTGACCTACCGACTCCCTAACATACCAATGTCCAACTTATCAATGCACGAACCTACTGATGCCCTGACCTACCAATGTCCTGACCAATAGATGCCTGACCTACCAATTCCCAACCTACAGATTCTCTGACCTACCTACGCCCTAACCTAACAACACCCAACCAACCAATGCCCGACCTACCAACGCCAAACCTACCGATGCCCAACCGACGAACGCCTAACCTAACGATGCCCAATCCACCAAATCAGATCCACCGATATTGATCTACTAACGCTAAGCTACCAATGATGAGCCACCGACATTTTCTACCGATAGAGAAAACTAGAGTTTTAGAAAACTCTTGAAATGAGTTACTTTTTCCTCTTAGAACACCCCAAACACTAGATTTTGACAAAGTAATGGACTAGTGAGGTTTGGGCCATAACATATAACCTTATAAGTAGAAAATTCCAATCCAATTGGATTTAGATATTTTAACCAAACATATTAAAAAGAATAGTTGAAATATTATTTCTCTTATGACACTTCATATACTCTCCTTTATTAAATTCCACCTCTATCTTTTTTCTAATCAAAGAGATCGACCTTCCATAAGGGTAGTTGTACAAATTCCCATTTCCTTAGAAGTAGTAGTGTATTAAATGCATCATGTATTTATCCAAATTTATATTAATATTTTTTTATCAGGATATATTAGTGGTACATGTCCAAAAAACAATTTCTCTCTCCCCCCATCTCTTAGTTTGACTTGAATTTAGATAAAGTTACAAAATGTTTTCCATTCAACTTTAAAGTCTTTCACAACCTTGTTTTCAAAATCAGAGATCCCAAAGAGAAACTTATAAAGTTAAGTAGGCCCAAATAAGCTTTTTCCCACTTGATTTTCAGTAAAAGTTAACACTACCTCATAAGGAGAATGAAAAACTTATACAATCTCCATAGAAGAAATAAGAACAGCCTTCCCATTTACAGTCGACAAAAGGATATCCTTTGTTTTCCAAAATTGAAACTTAGAATATTACATGAACTCATTTACCTCCTCCTTAATCATAAAATCTAATTTTTCTTATCAAAAAAATTCCCATCCTTGGAATTGAAAAACCTTCTTAAAAATAATCTCAAATATTTGTATCCAACCCATATCCATGGATTATTTCACAAGAACATGATGTGGTGCACCACTGGTCTTTTCTTTCTTAAAATATCAAGAGTCACCATCATATCCTTACGTCATGTTCCCCATTTCTGAAAGGTCTCTTAGAGGTTGAGATACTCATAGTGATAGTTCTTCTTCTGAGATGAAGGGATGTTGGTGAAAGGTAAGGGAGGAGAGGTGTGATTTTTTCTTTTAGGTCACATGCCTGATTTATAAAAGGGTTACATGTCAAATTAGGTTTTAGAGGTCAATCCTTATTATATATATATATATATAATATTCTTATTTTTTAAAATAAATTAATTTTATTTCCTAAAATTAAATCAGAATCATATAAATGTAAAATTTGAGTAAATTAATTTAATTTCTATAATGCATCAAAATATAAAGAAATTGAAAATAAATGAAAAAAATAAAATAAAATAAAAATAAAAAATGAATAAAACAAATTAAAACTTTTAAATTCAAATTATAATAAATAGCGCATAATAAAATAAAAAAATTCACATGTAATGGGATTAGTAAAAATATCCTCTTATTGATTCTCAGTAGAGATAAATGCAAGAGTGATATCACCATTTTTAGTGTAATCTCCCAAGAAATAATTCCTTAGATCTATATGATTTTTTATTGAATTTTTTATTGGATTAATTGAAATATTGATATCACTAGTGTTATAACATCTAATTGAGACATGATTATAATTGAATCCAAAATCCATTAGGGTGTGTTTTATCAACAACACATTCACAGAACAACCACCTGAAGTGATATATTCTACTTTAGAAGTAGATAGAGCAAATTAGTGTGGCTTATTACTAGACTAAGATGCTATAAATTTTACTAGAAAATGTTATGTTCTAAAGGTAATATTTATATCTAGTCAAAGACCACAAAATACAGTTCAGAATAAAAATTAAAATAAAATTAGAAGGTTTTTGGAAAAGGTAAGGAGAGAAAATTTGTTCCTTTTAAATACCTTAATTTTATTTGGAAGCATTCATATTCAATTCCTTGGTATTGTCTTAGAATCTATAATATAATCATATAAAAACATAATCTCTGGCCTAATATCAGTAAAATATATTAGAATCTCAATTATTATTCTATATAGATTATTTTTAATCAGTTTCCCAGCTTTATCAAAATCAATCATTCCAACAGAACTGATATGAGTTTCATGTACTTTACTATTTTCAAGTCCAAGTCTATAAAGTAATTCAATTATGTATTTGCTTTTACCCAGCACATTCACAAAGTATTTTTGATAAATCAAAAAACCTATAAATAAATTTAAATAAAACATTATGCTCATTTAAAATTATTTTTGTATAAGTTTTAAAATTTCATTATACAATTTTTTATTTATGGAATCAAAATTAACATCATCAATATATATATATATATATATGAATTAAAAATATATCTTAAGATAAAGTTTTCTTAAAAAGAGTAGGATCTTTCTTCCCTACTGAAAATCTATTTGACAAAGGAAAAGAACCTAAATTCTGATTCCACACTTTAGGTTATTGTTTAAGACCATGAAGATATTTGTTAAGTTTGAAAACTAAATTTAAAAAAATGAGAATTTTAAAAACCACGAGGTTGTTCAACATAAAAATCATTCATAAAAAACCATTTAAAAATTAAAATTTCATATCCACATGATATAATCTGAAATTCATGTGTGATGCATAGGCTAGTAGAATTATAATGTCTTCTAAAATGGTTATGGGTAAAATTTTATCATCATAATCTATCTCTTCCTATTGGTTATAGTTTTCAGAAACTCGTTTATCCTTATTTATAGTGATCACACCATGATCATCCTATTTATTTCCAAAAACCCATTTTTCTCTTATAATAGGATAGTCAGAGGGTCTATTGACTAATTCTCTTACATTTTTACTATAAAAATATCTTTAACTCTTCTTACATAGCTAAAACCCTAATCTCGTCAAATAAGTATTATTCTAAGGTTTTAGGATCTAGTTGAGATAAAAATGGAAAAATATACAAGGTTTACTATGGATCTTATAGTCTTCATCCCTTCATCTAAGCTACATATAAAAATTTTTAAGGGATATTTTTTTCAAGGTTCTAGGATGCCTAGGTAGCACACTTTTTTCTTCACAAGTATCCATACTTTCATGATTTGGTTCACCAATATCAAGTTTCAAATCATCGTCATTTTTAGTTTTAAAGTGACTTTTAGGTATCATGTTTTCTATAAAATCACTTATCCCATCAACATGAATCATTTTATGATCAAACAGATCACTTTTATCAAATTTCACATGATTTTATTCTTTAAAAATCATTGAACCTTTTTTATATGATCCATATAAGTGGTAAAATATCCAATAAATATTACTTATTAATCCACTATATAAAATATACTATGATTTTCCTTGTTTTTCAGAATTTAAAATTCATATTCAAACACTTTTACGTATCCAACTTTTGGATTTATATTGTTTTATAGATCATAGGGTGTTTCTTTAAAATATGCCTAATCGGAACTCTTTCTATGAAATAACATGTTGTATTTACATATTCATCCTAAAAATTAGTAGGTAGGTTATATTAACAAAACATAGGCCTAGAAATTTATTTCAGCGTCCGATTCCCCTTTTAAAAAACACCATTTCATAGGAGTGTTCTTGTGTAAAATTATGTTTTATTCAATGTTTTTAATAATAATAATTAAACTCATGGTTTTCAAATTCTCACCCATGGTCACTTTTTATAGGAATATTTTTTTCGTATATCCCTTTTTGAAATAATTTTAAAAATCATATAAATATAGAATAATCTTCTCTCTTAACACTTAAAAATAAAACCCAAGTAAATATAGAGAAATCATCAACCAACACATAAAAAAAGGATTTTCTTATTAGTATTGTTTTTATAATGTCCTAAAAAAATCCATTGGGGTAATTTATAGAGGTGTAGAAGAATCAAAATATTTAACTAATTTAAGAGATAACGCATTTTTCTTTTTTATTTGGCATGCATCAAATAATTTCTCTTTGTTTAATTTATGTTGAGGTAAATCTAAAACAAAATTTCTCCTAACTAATTTCCTCAAAGATTAAACATTAAAATTTCCTATCCTTTTATACCAAATCCAATATTTTTTTTATTTAATTATTTAAATATTTCACTTTTTTCCTATACAAATAATTAAGATCTTAAGTATAAAAATTATCCATTCTAGTTACCTTAAATTTAATAATTGTGTCTTTAAAAATAGAACATGAATTATTTGAAAAATAAACAAAATAACCTTCAACATAAAGTTGGGAAATAATTATCATAATTTTATTTTATTCATCCATATATAGAACTCTTTTGATGAGTACTGAGCCTATATTTCCAAAATATATGACTCCTATAATCTTTAATTTAGTATTTTCACCAAAAGTGACATCTCCTTCATCAATTTTAGATAAGGAGGGGAAATTTGAGAAATCACCCCTCACATAACTTGAGAACCCGTTTTCCATATACCATTTCTCATTGATTTCATTTGGCCCATTTACATACAAAAATAAATCAAACAATATTTTTTTTGGTGACCATATTTTATTGGGTCTTGTAATATTAGCAATTAATGATTTGAGAGCCCAAATCTTCTTATGTTGTCCAAAAATTCCAGCTCTAAATTTTGAATAATTATTTTTACGAAAATTATAATCAAATCCACAAAATTGATGATTTCTATGACTACAACTATTATCATACTTCCTTAATTATCTATATTAAAAAAGATAACTTTATTGATGCTTTTAGTTTTAGAACTATGCATAAAATAATTTTTATAAAGCCTTGGTTTTTCACCCTAGCTTCTTATTCCAAATTTATTTTTAAGTAACTTATTATTTACAGGGATCTAGTTTAAGAAATTTTTTCCTTTTTTGAAAACACTTGTATTATCTTTAGGTTCTTGAACTTATTTTTGTAATCCCGTAACATTGTTACCATTTTCAATTCAAGATGTAGAATAATTTTCAAGTATAACTTTAAAATCTAAAATTTTCTTATTTCATTTCTCTTTTTCACTAACTAAAAAATTATATGAACTCTTGATGGATTTATTTTTCTTTTTTATTCTTTAATACTTTATTTCAATAATGGAATGGAATTCATTTATTTCTTTAAAAGGCCATTCTTCATTTTATGAATTGGATTCATGCTTTGAATAATAAAATTAGTTTATCTTATTTGAGTGCTCAATAAAGCAGATAGTATACTTTTGATCAGATATTTTATATACTGATCATAAAGATTTATTATAACTATAATATTTATAAGTGAACCTTCTGGATTTAATGGATTTATTGTATTTATTCTTATGTCCATATTTTTTAAAATACTTCTTCTTAGACTTATTATAATCTTACAGTTGAGAGAATTATAGCTTGATATGCATGAGTTTCATATACTCACAGCATCTAAACTATTTATATTTTAACTCATGCATCTTATACTTATTTAAGGTTTTTATAAAACCACTTATCGTATTATAAATCTTTTTGAACTTCCTTGAAAACTAAACAAGATCACTATCTAAAGTTGAACTATTTGAGGTATCTTCATCAGATAACTCAAAAACGTGTACTTAATTTATTTTCTTTTCCTATTTTAAAGAAGATACTTTTATAGTAGTATTATCCTTCTTAAATAATATATGATAACCAGCTTCATCTTCTATCTCATCCTCATACCTTAAAAGTGTTCCAATGAGATATTTTATTTTGAAATCTTTGATAGTTGTAGATTGAATAATGGAAGTAGAGATTCCACTCAACTTAGATAGAAATACATTAAGAAATTTCAATCCTCGATCAAATTAAGTAATTGGTGATCTAATAGAAGAAAAATTATGAACAATATTTACAATAATTTATTCATTTGTGTTATGGTTTCTCCATAAACCATACTAAATGTGAAAAAATTCAGCTTGGAAGTATTATATATGAGTTCTATTACATTATCAGTACTTTCATATGCCATAGATATAGTAGTGAACATATCATGATCTTCTGAACACTTTGAAACTCTATTAAATTCATCAAGACTTAAACCCACATATTATAGAATTAATAAATTTTGAGTTTAGATCAAATTCCCCTTCAGTAGTAGCATCCAACTTCCCTAGATCACCTTCAAGAATAGTATATGCATTCATGGATATTAAATAACCCTGTAAAAAAAGGTTCTTCTATTATATTGTGACTGAAATTTATTTTTTTATTAATAAATCACTTTTAAGGAAAAAGTGAGAAACCAAGAAACACGACTTCAACGACATAAGACATCATACCATTACCCAATAGTTCAAAATTCAAAAAATCAGATCTAACAACAAAGAAAGGCCCCTCACCGGCACAAAAAAACATTAAGTCAAGTTTCCACTATTCTAACATGGCACAGAATGTTCTCCAGTACAAAGACATGCTGGTACCGATGGTCGAGGCCATACCCTCTCAAACATCCAAAACCAAATCACATTAATTATGGTGAAAACTTGCAACTCTTAACTTCAACTAGAAAAGTTTGATTAAAATTTGGTATCAAGAACCCTTGAACAATAGGACACAGGAAAACTATATACACTATGAGGAAAAATCAGTCCAACCAAACCCATCACCCGTTGATGCCAATTCCACTACACGAACAACTTCAATGCCTCAGTAAAAAACACAGCATGCTAGAAACACATCCAAAACCAATGATAATTTACATAAAAACTCTAAAATACATCACAAACAGTCCAAACCAACATTCAAACCAATTATCCTTTTTTCCTCCACCGGATTAGCATCCCAGTCACCGGACGAAGCCAGAAGGAACCCTGATGCCTCTGCGAGAATCCTCCGATGTCCCAGTCGTGAAACGCAAAATAGGAAAATGCAAAAATAAGGGAAAAAGGAACCAATAAGGATATATAAGGTACCTAGGTGAATGATACTCTACAAAACCTTGAAAAATTCAAACAACAATACATCCAAATCTCACCTTGATCTGTGAAGACCATCAGACGCTACCGAAGATCCTGTCGCCACCATTTAACCGCTCGTAGAGACCACATCATACCACCCCATACACTCCCAACCAACAAAGGACCCAAGACATCAACCCTCAGTGTATCAGTATCATGACCATTGTTCCTTCACCATGCCTCTAAAGAAAGTCGACTTGTAGATAGAGAGAATCGTCGAAACAGATAAGCCCACAAGGTCGATGATGCCGCCACTAAAAGGAGGAACCTCTCACCACAACAATGGTGGGATGGATCACTGAGAATGAGGAGCTATAGCAGACCCAAGGTAGAAGAAGGTAGGCAGTGACGGAGGAAAACCTAGAAGATATGCACCCCTTACAAGTTCATCCTTTCTTCACCTATAGTTCTTCTAGTATATTATCATCACTGAATTCCAATAGCCATAATTATCACCATTTAGTAGTTATATCTTAAAAGAGACATACGTTTTTAGTTTTCAAATACAAAAACAATTTCAAATGGGATATTAATAATTCGACCTTTTATAGTTGAGAACTCAAAATTCACTTCCTAATATACCAATTATTGGTTAGATACTGGATCTTCTAACACTCAATAGTGGTTTGATTGAGTTATTGAATTTTTCTTGTCTTATAAACCACCCTATTTATGTTATGATAACTTATTATCTTTTCTTAATGCAATAAAGTTTGTGAAATTAAATTATAATGAATAGATAAAACATAGAATATTTACTATGGTATGGGATATAAAAATCCCCTAGTCCACTCCACTAATACTCAAATCTTATAACGTGGTTATTTTCACAAGAACATTTCTTTCTCAAGGATTTATCAATAGAGTGCAAGAAGTTATCACTTGTTTCTAAATCTGGATCTTTTACTAAGCACCTACAAGGCTTGTGAACTCCATCATTCCATGTTCTTTTACCAGGAAAATTCACAACATAGTCTAAGAAAATGACACTTCTAGTAGTATTAAATAATAATGAAATATTACCAAATGAAGCTCATAACTACAATATTCACTTGACAGAAAAGAATAAATCTCTAAGAGAAATAATAAGAATTTGATACAGCTCGAGGAGAGTATTCTAAAATATAGCTTGATTGAACTTTGAAGCATAGTTATAGAACTTGAATATTATTCTTATTTTTCATTTTATAAATAATAACATAGATCTTTGAGAGGTATAGGGTTAAAAGTGTAAGTTATTTTATTGTTCTTCTCTCAATATTCTCTTCTTATTCTTTTTTTTTGTATAAAGCAGCACACTGAGCTTCAGGAGAGAGATTTGAGAGTAAAAGTGGTGATTCTATTTATCTCTTTATATTATATTATTATGGTTCAAATAATCTTATATATATTTTATTTTTATTGAATATAATTATATACCATAAAATATGGTCTTGGAATTAAATTCCAAATGTATGTTTTCTCAAAGATATCTCAGTAATAGGATTGAGTGTTAATTTATTCTTGTACTATTTTATTCTCTCAGTACTTTCAAACATTTTATAATTAATTTTACCATAAATAGGAAATATAATATTTAATGCATTAATTATAGCATTAAATTAAAATTATATTTCCCCAACAATAATAGATATTCTTGTTGCAAAACCACATAGCCAATTCAAGATCACCACATAGCTGAATTACATGGATTTGAATTCACGTAGCCAAATTGATCCATGTACCCATTCTTCAAATAGACAATTTTCTCATGTTTTCAAATTAAATAGTTATTATTCACATAGGCGAATTATCTATGTATATTTCTTGGTCATATAGTCGAATATTTCATATCCAAATGAATTATGTATCCATTTTGAACCATGTAGTTGATTTTTCCACAGATCTGATTTACGTAGATGGTTATTCCATGTAGCAATTTTTTCGACATATTTGTTTTCTCGTATATGAAATTAATTGATGTAGGTGATTTACAAATAGTCAATTTCATGACATATTTGATTCACATAGGTGATTCCTTCACATATCTAATTAACATAAAAAATTGATCTATGTTGCTAAGTATCTATGTAGCTAATTTCCTCACATAGCCGATTTTCCAGAATTTGGAAAATTTCTTCAAAAACATATAGAATTGTAGACTTACAGTGGAATGGACTTAAATGAAGATAAAACCTAATGAAAAAACATAAAATTAAAATCATCAGTAATATATAAAGGGTTTTTGAGATCCTTAAAACATAAAGTACATGGGATATATTGGAACTACATTTTTGGGTGAATATATGTTTGGATTAACCATGTGTAATTGGGTATATTGAGTATTTTAAGGGGTTAGTGAAGGAATAGTGTCAATTTTGGGAAGGTGATCTTGGTTTCAGAACTTCTATATTGAAAAAAGAATCCAATGGTAACTATTTGAATTTTATTGGATACCTAGTGTACCTAGGTCAGATGGGATTTTTTCTATGATGTAATATATCACATAGACTAATTCTTCATCTCTCTGTCATCATCATGATGATGAAGAACCACATCATCATCTTCAGGTAGTGTTGAAGAACACCACCGATCACTACATTAATGAGCATCTTATAGAACTATCCAAGATTATGTAAAGAAACGCCTCTAAAAACCATAAAAATAAACTAGAAATTATAAATTGAATTCATGCTGATATTTGCTGGTAAGAATGAAAAAATTACCATGAAATAAAACCACAGGATAATCTTGAATCTCAAAACCTTCCTCAAAACCATCTCTATGAGAGTAGACAATAACCTCTATTACTGATGAAAAAGACAACATAAACCAAAATAGAAACCAAAAGGGGAAAACCAAAACATAGGGAGGACCATACAAAGTGGATCATGCAAAAGAGAACAATATGTAGGAATTTCACCCATGAACAACTTCCATAGTAGTCCAAAGAACCATCCATAATTTATCACCCCTATCAACTCCATAGCTGATGTATACAAAGGTCCTATCCAATGAGTTCGGTCTCTTCCAGATCCAAGAAAGTGGTACAATGCTTCTCTAGGATGGGAGAATTGCCGACATGGCTAAGGGGAAACACCAGAGATAGATCTTAGGTTGAACAAATATGAGATCTTCTACTATAGGGATAGGATATACACTAATATGAACACCAATAGGGCCATCTCTAAGAGGAATGTGAGACAGGAAACCCACAACTACATGAGTTTAAATGAGAGGAACACAAAACCAAAAGGTATTTGAACTGAAGAAACTGAAAGAACGGGACGACAAAAAATGGGGTAAGTAAGTGGGATTTTCCACAACTATAAAAACCCTAGTGAAGAAGAGGGATCTCGAGAGAGAAAGTCAAGGGAGAATCGATCTATCCTTTCTCCCTCCTCATAGTTAGAACATAAAATATACACTACACACAAAGAATATAATAGGAATAATTAAAATCATAGATCCATATAGACACTTAATGTTCTGAGTGCCGAGGTAGAAATTAACTCTCTAGTAGTAAAGTATTAGAAAATTTAAGTTCATTTGAGAGAAGTAGTTGATTATCAATGTATTTCAAACTTGTATAATTCAATATTATATTAAACCTCATTTTTTTCACAGGTTGAATCAAATAAACTTATATAAAGTTTATTCATTCACAATATCTTTCAATTTTGAATACCATTTCATTTTTATTTTTCCTAAAATAAGATTTTCACATGTCAAACCATTGAACATATTTTTAGTTGTCCATTTTTATTTCCCAGATAATGTTCCATGTGTTAATAATGTTCATGTGAATCCTCCCTGATATTATTTTAAAAAAATAACAAATTATACATTGGAATGAATTAGAACAATTAATATAGTATTAATGTATCAGTATTAATATACTTGGAAAACTCCCACATAATATTCGAGGTTGAATCTTCATATTTCAAACAATTTTAATTTGAATATCTCAACTTCCAAAAAAATTAGTGTGAATATCCATACGTGATTAATCCCATGAGGATCCTATTTAATTCATCACAAAATAATTTAAAACATTTTCACATGGATTCTAGTTAATTAATAAGTAATTATAGAAATATAAAACAATTTCAATAATTCTAATAAACTTTTAAAAAATGAAAATATGAAATAATATGAAAAAAATATCCCAATTTCATATTTAATAACATCCTATAAAAAGATGTATAACCACATAAGCAAATTCACATAGGAAAATCCGTATAGGAAAATATATTCATGTAGCTAATTTTCATGAAGTTATTTTTACATAGCCATTTTTTAACACATGGCCATTTTTTACCATATAGCCAAATCTATTCATGTTTGTAAATTCTACAAAGGAAAAACTATCAAGGTAATAAAATTTTGTTTTTCTAGAAACTTTCACTACCCTTATGTTGGATATACCCACTACATAGGGGAAAAAATTTATCCTTACATTGATTACTACCCTTACTTAAGTATTGTGATATCTATTTACCTTTATGTGACACTGAGGTCACCCTTATACGAGTATGGAAAAAGTGATGGTACCCTTATGTAAGTATTTTAAACACACTGGTGCCCTTAAAAAATTAATGTAATTCCATGGTTACTATAACATTCCCAGCCTAGGATCCACTAAACTGATTCCCCCATCAAGGTCACCACATGACCTCAGGCATGCCTACCCATATTCCAAAGCCTACTAACTAGCATTGAGGGTATAATAAAACATGTGGAGTGATTATAGAATCTTTATAATAGTAATCCATAGTAGATAAGATATAAAATAAAGGAATAATTTAAATAATAAATATGCGTCATGAATTCATTTCCCAAAACTGGGAACAAGCCCGCAACAAAATAGTAAATATGCTATGTGATGTCATACAGTTCCAAGTGAAAGGAAAACTAAAAATAAAAACAATCTTAAGAATCCTAAAATAGACCTAACTCAAATTCTGGGTCTCTTATCCATGTACATCCCACACCCAAATCAATCATCTAGAATTGATATCTTTTCTACATCATGACCTGTAACCATAAAGTCTTCTTGAGTACCCAATGGCTACCCGAGTAGGTTGTGAGTACTACTCAGTATACTGCCACCAATGGTGTCTAAAAAAATATTTAGTTGAAACAAATAGTGTTTGTAGATTCATAATGGATAACAATATTATAAGAAGATAACTCAGGTACCATTGGTGAAAAAGGTTTACTTTATCCACTTTCATCATTTTTTTATGGGTTAACCATTTTACATCAAATACACTTCGGTCTTTACTGGTTATTTAAACGATGTATAATGGAGAAGAATCAAGTTCTCCATATCATTCAGGAAAACATTAATCAAAATAACATAACACTTACCTTGGAGCCTAATTCTAGGTATTCATAAAACTTACCTTAGAGGCTCGGTCTAGGGATTCATATCCCATTCATTCATTAGGGTCATAGAGCCTCAGTCTATATTCCTAACCCATGCATTATATGGGTAAGGTTTAGATCCTTAGTCAAGTCTAACCCATGGGTGTATAATCTCAAGTCAATACCCACCCCCCCATACCACCAAACCATATGTTGGTGTTTCTTTAACCAATCAACACATATAACATGTACAAAATATCACTCATGGAACACAATTACCATTTACAAAATATAGTTCATTCAACACATATACCGTATTCATGCCTTAAATCATTAAAATATTTATCATTTACATGACTTAACCCATTTAAAACATACATCATTCCCAATTCATAAATCATTAACACATATATCATTTATATGCCTTAACCCATTTTCACACACCTTCCCCATTTTCATGCATTAATCTATTTAACCCATTTACAATTGTACCAAACACCTCCTTATGCCATGTCAAAACTAGACACAATTACCATTAGTTCCATTTCATAACTCAAGATAAAAAATACAAATATTTATAGTGGACTCAATCTCATATCAATTCAATTATATACTCAACAACACAATTTCATGTTCAAGAAAGTGGGACACCCTATGGGTTTCCGTTAACCATGTCTAACTAACCTAGATGCATCCCATAGGGATCCTAAGGGGTTAAGTTAATTAAAAAACCAATTAATTCTTCATTTCTATGATGAAAAACCAAATATACAGCATAATAACACAATCACATAACCACATATACATAAAATTCACCACAAGATTATGGGATATAACATAAAGAGAACCTTCCTTGATTCTGAAGATGAATGCCCGCTTAACCTTGGCCTTTGATTTTGAAACAACTCACATTTAAATTCCCAAAATAGAATCCACTAGAAAAGGAGGTTTTAGAACTTCATAAGAAGAATAATTATGCCACAAACCCTAATCCAAAATAATTGATCAAAGATAAGTGTTTGACTCACCCAAAGCTTCAATATGCACCCAATGGCACTCCAAACAGATTAGAAATGAGGGAGATCGATCCTTGGGAATTTTGGGAGGATTTGGTTCATTACCAAAGATGTTGTTGGATGAAAGGTGGAGAAATTTTTGTGAATATTATTAAGTTATGAGGGGTAAAATGGTTGAAAAAATAATTTTTTATGGGGTTCATGGTTTTTCCATGCAATTGGCCAAACCAAGCGCCAACTATGCACCACCCTCTATTCAAGAGAGAGCCTGGCTGCATAGTCTCCTAGGAACATGGTATGATTTGAAAAAATGTGAGGTAACTGTGTGGGGTTTCTATGTACAAGCTTATATGTATTGTCCTTCCCCCATAAAAAATTTCCCCAATTATGCACCTCCTCTTCTAGGAAGTATGATTATGGTGCACAGTTACCCCAAATCATGCACCAATTATACAACATGCATTGGATATCCACTTTTCCTCCTTTCATGCCCTGAACCTCCGGGTCACCCCTGATCATTCTCATAAAGTCAAGAAACATTTCATTAACTGACTTTAAGATGGTTTAAACCAAAACATAAATGATAAGGTACCTCATTATAAGTCTAAGATATTACAACCTACTCTCCTTATAATGGCTCATGCTCGAGCTACACTCTCAAGAATCACTAAGTTTCCAAGGAAAAAAGATTAGGAAACTGGGTCCACATATCCATCTCCCACTCCCAAGTCTCTTCCTAAACATTACCATTCTTACATAACACTCGAACCAATGGAAAAATCTTTCCCCACAAGACTTTCTCACTATAATCCACAATATGAACTGGATGCTCCACAAATGATGCATTACCTCAAACTCAACATCATCAAAATTTATCACGTGATATGGGTATGGGTTATTCTAACAAAGTTGTGATACATGAAAAACATTGTGCATTCCATTATACCACTATGGAAGAGATTAACGGTATTCTACTGGTCCAATTCTCTCCACAATATCAAATAGCACCGCATACATGTTCACCAACTTACCCAGTTTCCAAATTTGATGGTGACCCAACCTTGATGACACCCAAAGGAACATACGATAACCCACCATAAACTCAATAAGTTAATGATGTCAATTAGCATATGACTTCTTCTTACTATGACCCTTAGTCATACATTTCTAAATCAATTGAACCTGCTCAAACGTCTCCTGCAAGAGACTTTCTCCCACAAAATCTAATTCCCCAATCACCATCAAACATAAAATATATCTATATGGAATACCATAGAGTTCCTCAAACAGTTCCATCTAAATATTTTCCTAGTAACTTTTCTTATAAGAAATATCAACAAGCACCAAGTGCCTCTCTCAAGATCCACCAAAGTCTAGGACACATGCCATTAGCATGTCCTCTAGCACCTGAATAGTATTCTCTGACTGCCCATCTATTTTTTGATGGAAATCCATCCTCAAAAACACCTAGGTACCATGTGGCTTTTTTATCCCCTTCCAAAAATGTGAAGTAAACATGGATCATGATAAAAAATTATAGTCTGTAGAACCCCATGAAACCGCACTATCTTCCGAACATAAAAATCTCATTATTGATCCATGGTAAAAGTCTCTCAAATTAAAAATAAATCTTCCACCTTGGTAAACCAATACATAACTACCCATATCAGATAATATATTAAGAAATACTCATATTAACCACTAATAAATCCATCGTGTAACCATCCCACTTTCATTCTGGAATGGGAAAATATTATAACAAACCACCAGATCACTAATACATGGAATTCTCCTGCTAACATGTGTGGCATCACATCTTGAAAACTACAACCAATTTATTCATCCCTATACACCAATATTTTCTATGAAGATTAAGATACATTTTGGGTAAACTTGGATGCACCACCCACCTTAAGGAATGAAACTCATGCACCGATTCTTCCTAAATACATGTAGGCACAGAAACCCAACCATGAACATAAATGCTGTCATCCTCATCAATAGTCCAATCATAAGGTGACTCCCCACATTCAAGACATTCCAAGGAAAAACACTCAGGATCCTTATACTAACTCTTCTTTATCTAAATTAGAAGCATGAGCTTAACCACCATGGATACAAGGGTCTTCTTCCCTTGTCCATATTGAACCTCTAGATGTATCTCAGCAAACAATTTTATCATCCTCTACTCGAAAATATATTCCTGAAGAACCTGAGTTTGAGTCGTTCAACTCAAAGAATTTGTAACGCTATTTCCCTTTCCTAGTAATAGAATAGATAAAAATCAAAGGAATGCATGTACTCAACCCATATTCACTATCAAGGATCCAATTCATGCTGGGAAAAGATGTACTTATGGATTTTGTGATCAGTATACACATTAAACCAGTCCCCCAACAAGTAATTCTTCAAAAACATTAAATCATAAACCACCATGACCAACTCCAGTTCATGAATATATTAGTTTCATTTATTAAGCCTCAACTATCATGACCCATATGCCACAACCTGATTATCTTGCATCAACACTTCCCCAAACCCAACAAGGGACACATCTCAAAACAAGGTATACTCCTTACCCATATCAGGTAGGATCAAAATCATTGTGGTAGTCAACTACTTATTTAACTACATGAAAGTATTATCACATTCCATAAACCATTAAAACTTAACTACCTTCTTGGTCAATCCCAAAAATGGTGCTTCTTAATGGGAAAAGTCATTGATTAATCTCTGATAATAACCCACTAAACCCAAAAATATTTGGATATCAAAAACATTCTTGGGATGTTCCTAAGATCCAACTACTTGCAAATTCTCTAGGTCCACTAACACACATTCCTTAGAGATTATGTGACCCAAGAAATGTACCTGGTCAATCCAAAAATGACACTTAGATAACTAGGTGTATAGCCTATTCTCTCTTAGTTTACCTAGGGTAATTTCAAGATGTTTGGCATGATCATCATGAGTCTTGGCATACAAAAAGATGTCAACCACAAAAATTACTAAAAATTGATCCTAGTATGGGTGAAATATTTAGTTCATCATGTCCATAAATATTGTCGTTGTGTTGGTCAACCCGAATAGCATCAACATAAACTCATATAAAACATACCTACTAGTAAAAGTAGTCTTCAGTATATCATAAGGTCTCCCACTCATATGATGATACCATGATCTCAATTCAATTTTAGATAACATAAAAGCACCTCTTAGCTAGTCAAAAAGATCATCAATTCATGGAATATTGTATCAATTCTTAACTATAATCTGATTCAACTTTAGATAATCAACACCCAACAACAATGTCCCATCATCCTTCTTAAAAAAAATTAGAGATCCCCATGGTGATGTAATTGAATGAATAAACATTTTATTTTCCAATTCCTAAAACTAGGTTTTATGTTCCAAAACCTCTACTGGTACCATCCTATATGGTATAATCAAAAGTGGTTCTACTCCAGGTAGAAACTTAATCGTTAACTCAACATCTATCTTGGGGGAAATCCCCAAGAAGTTATCCGGGAACACATTCTAAAATGGATCCACCATAAGAGGAAAACCAGGTTTCTCTAATCCCCAATCATTAGGAACAATAAATGCCACTTGGGCTATGATCTTACCCAACCACTAGAAAACTGGCCCAACACGACCTTCTCGGATATCTCACTCTCCACAGTGAATATAAGTATCCCCCTCAAGGTATGTGAACATTACCTTATGGTGGTAAAATTCAATATGGTCCTAATATAATACCATCCAATCCATCCCCAAAATCAAATCAAAACCTGACATTTCAATCATAAATAATCCCCACAGTAAATGGTATTTGCCAACATCAAGGGTGCACTCTTTACATTATTAGATATTCTCTATTAATACTCCTAATGGTGTGTTAATCAACATCACCCCACACATATGTTCCAATTATATACCCAACACGCTCATAAACTAAGAAAATATAAAATAATCCAATCACTTGTATCAAATAAAACACTAGAAAGCATGTAATCTACAAGAATCTTTCATCTAACTATCGATGTTCTAGCCTCACCACCTCTAGGTGCAGGCTGAACTACATGAAGATGAACTTTCCCTCTACCCTGCGTTCTAGTATAAGTCCCTAGTGATACACTACCCTACTGATAATGACTCCCTTATCCTCGAGTACTACCTCCTCTAACCCAATTCGTAAATCCTTTATAACTTCAATTTCATACATGGTATGGGGTAGCCGACACTCTATCTAAACTCTTCATCATACTTGATCCTCTATCACTACACATCATTAGAGGGTCTCTACAGAACCTCTGCACATGTCCAATCTTGTTGCACACTCTAAAATTCACTATTTTTCTAGGGCACAGAGCATTCATGTGTCCCATCCTGCCACACTGATAGTAGAAAAGTATATCTCTACCCTGAGAGAATGATCCTATTCTCTGACTACTCATTCCACCACCACCCCAGTGGAAACCCTTGAAATAGTTTTTCATATTATCAGAATTAACACCACTAGATCACCCAAATAGAACCACATTACCACCACAAAAGCCTCCTTTAGATTCCCTTCTAAAATAAGGGCTAAATCCATCATTTCAAAAAAAATATTTAAATGAAACATATTCAACTGGGACTTGATCTCATTCCTAATTCCATCCTATAAATTTCTCTTCATAGCTACCTCATCGACTTCCAACGATGGAACAAAGTGTTGCATGTTGGTAAAGATGATAGCATAATTGATCACTGTCATAGATCCCTGGTTCAACCTCACATACTCTTCAGCATTATCTTGCCTCAGGGTATCTAGATAAAAATTTTCTAGAAACTTTTTCTAGAAATATTTCCATAACATACCATCTGTCTGCTCAGTCTGAACCAGAAAATCCCACCATCACTTCACTGTTCCTCGCAACATGTAAGTCGTTAAATTGACTCTACTCTTAGGAGGAGTATCCAAGGGATCCAGAATCTTCTAGATGGACTCTATCCAGAACTCAAATTCCTCATGTCCATATTCTACAACAAATTTTGGAGGGTGTTGAAACTGAAACTCTCTATTCATGTCAAAAATACTTGGTACAACCCAACTTGGTTCCCACTACATTATCTTCATAAAACGTGACAATTTCTCACAGAATATCCTCTTATCACCCAACTGAAACATGTCATTGTGATTTCATTTCTCTACAATTCCAAACACACATCTCAAAACACATTACATTAGGATTTATTATTTTATAAAAAATAAGTCTATATACTTTCCATAAGCAACCCATTTTTCATAAACTATACCAACAGATATAGTCACATCTCTATCACTTCCCTCAACCATCACTACAATGGTCCATGGTCAACATGGGGTAAACCAACTCACATAGACATATCCCTTTTTATTGGAAACCATTTTTTAACCATTTTACTTTTATTACTTAAATGTTTATCCTTTAGGAACCTTTATATCTTTACAAATCATCAAAAACAAGTTTTAACCCATTTATGACTCTTAATTTGGAACTGTTATTTAACCATTATATTACATTATTCCCATTTAACTTATTGCATCACCTTTATTAGACTCAACTTATTTCAATTTTCAAGGAGTGAATATAATTCTATCCCTTATATCCCACATGTCTTTCTTGTGTGTCCATCATGATGCATGTTACATAGATCCCTAGGTTCCCAAGATGATACATGTATGGATGACCTCAAACCATTTAAACTATGATAAAAATATCATAAAATAGTCACATCACAAAACAATTCCATCACCCAAGGTGAAATATCATCCAACCATAACAAAAAACATCAAAAATATCAATCCCACCCTGGGTACTTGGGTTTTCCCTCGTACATGGGTTAACTACTCCCATGCATGAGCTCATTTCCAAGGCCCTATAGATCCTAATATTAAATATACCACCCCAAAATATAAAAACAATAGAAAAGAAAACCCCTCTGATATATCTTTATAACGTCTCAATCCTAGGATCCACTAAATCGTTTCCTTGATCTGGGTCTCCACATGACCTCAAGTATGCCTCCCTATACACTAGAGGTTTCCGACTAGCTGTGAGGGTATATTATAACACATGAGGAGACTATACCATATTTATCAGAGTAATCCATAGTATATAAGATATGAAATAAATGAATCAATTAAAAAATAAATTTGTGTCATGAATCAATTTCCCAAAAATGGGTATAATCCCACAACCAATCATCAAATATGATAAGTCATGTTATAAAATGCCAAGTGTAAGGAAAACCCAAAATAAAAAACAATGAAGAATCCCCACAATGGTCCTGACACAAAGTCTAGATCCCCCATCTATGAACACCCCATTCCCAAATTAATCATTTATTATAGGGCCCTTACCCTTATAATGACCTGTAACCATGAAGTCTACTCAGGTACCCAATGGTATCCTGAGAAGGGTGTGAGTACAACTTAGTAGGACACCACCAATGGTGCCTACAATATCTCTTATCTAAATAGAGAGTGTATGAAGATATATAATGATGACCAGTTAAATAGAATATAAAAAGGGTGCCATTTGTTAACAAGGTTTACATTATCCACTTTCATCATTTTTCCCTAGGTTTTCCAATTTCTATCAAATACTCTTCAACCTTTGACGGTCACATAAATTATGCATAATAGGGAAGAATCAAGTTCCCTACTTCACTTGGGAAAACTTTACAAAAAGAAATACAGGAAACTTACCTTAGATCCTCAGTCCAGGTATTCATAAAACTTAACTTGGAGCCTCAGTCTAGGTATTCATATCTCATTCATTTATTAAGAGAATATAGCCTATGTCTGACTCCCTAACCCATGCATTATTGGGGTGGGGTTTAGAGATTTAGTCCAAATTGACACATGGGCATGGAACCTGATGTCAATACCCAACATACCACCAATACATGTGCACATTCTTCTTTAACCAATAAACACATATACCATGTACAAACCATCACTCATTGAACACAATTACCATTTAAAAACTATAGTTCATTCAAAACATATACCATCTTCATGCCTTAACCCATTAACACATTTATCATTTGTATTCCTTAACCCAGTTAACACATACATCATTACAAATTCATAAATCATTAACACATATACCATTTATGAACCTTGACCCATTATCACACACCTTACCCATTTACATGGATTATTCCATTTAACACATTTAACGTTGTATCAAACACTCCCTTGTTCCATTTTAACACTAGACACAATTACCATTAGTTTTATTTCATAAATATATCTAACAAATAAACATATTTATCATGGGATATATCTTATAATAACTTAATTCTTCACTTAATAAAAAAAATTCCATGTTCATAAATGAGGCACAACCCAAGGGTGGCCCTTAACCTGATCTAATCAACCGGGATGAAACCCAAGAAGATCATGAGGGGTTAAATTAATCAATTAATGAATTAATTCATCATTTATACCATGGAAAACCAAATTTATAGAACAATAGAACAAGAACACAACCACATACACATAAATTTAACCACAATACTATGGTACATAACTTGTAGACCACCTACCTTGATTCTTAAGATGAATTCTCTCTTAACCTTGCCCTTTGATTTGAAAAAAAACCACCTTTAAATACACAACCTAGATTCCATTGGAAAAAAGATTTTTTTAGAGTTTCAAAATAATAATAATAGTTCTATAGGGACTAATCTAGAAAAAGGATCAAATAAAAGTGTTATAATCACCTGGATATTCTATATGTACCCAACGGCGCTCCAAACAGCTTAGAAATGAGGGAGATTGATCTTTGGTAAGTTTGTGAGCATTTGTTTCGTCACTAAGTTTTTTGTAGGAAGAAATTATGATAAATTCAGGTGATACTTATTAAGTCCTAAGGGTAAAAATGGTAAAAACCCACATTTTTAATGGGGGATATAGTTTAGCCTCATGGTTGGCCAAATCGTGCACCAAATCTGCACCACCCTTTGTCTAAGTGGGGGCCAGGCCACACTGTCTCTTAGAAACCCCACACAATTAGAAAAACTATATAGGTACCATGTGAGATCCCTCTGTCTAAGCTCGAATGGATTCTCCCTCCCCCTTGCACTATTTCCTCAACAATTCACCTCCTCCTCCAGGAAAGAATGGTTATGGCGCATGGTTACCCCTAACTGTGCACCAACCATGAAACATGCACTAGATGTCCACTTTTCCTCCTTTCATGTCTGAAACCTTTGGGACACCCCTGATCCTCCTCATAAACTCAAGAAACATTTCATCAACCAAATTTTAGGGGGTTTAAACTAAAACTTAAATGATAATGTACCCATTAGAAGTCTGGGATTTACAGGTACCCTTACTCAAGTAATGAAAATGCATTAGTAGATTTACATAGGTTAAGATGACCTTTACATGAAAAGGGAGAGACCCTTACATTATAATTAATAGGTTACCTTTATTCAAAACTTATAATAATAGAGTTACCTTTATTAAATTCTTATAAAAAGTGGGTTACCTTTAAACAAAGATTAGAATAAGCGGTTTACCTTTATGAATCCCATAGAAACATAGTTCTACCTTTATGTAACTCCAAAAAATTCAAACTACCCATATGTAACTTATGTAAACATAGTGTTACCTTCACATAACACCATAAAAACTACTTTACCCTTACGTATCACATTGAAACTTGAGGTTACCATTTTAATACACTATAAAAACATTTATATATCATATTTAAAGGTCTAAGTGACATAATTATCCTAGGAACTCAACATAAAATTTATATAACATGTTATAATGAATTAAAACATGAAATATTAAGATAGGCTAAGTAAAGAATAATAATATATAACCATAGTTAATCATACTTTAACCAATACAAAAGATACAAAATATAGTTATATAATTAAAAGTATTAAATCTTTTAAATATTTTTATTATAATGAATAAAATAAATAAATATTTCTAATTATAAAAATAGAAAGTGGTTCAAGGATCCACTCAACACATAGCTCAACATTCTCCATCCACCTAGGGAGCATGTTGATGTATTGGGATATCTAAGAGAACTATGTATGGGACACTATGAAGAAGGAGATCACATAATATACATAAAAGTTCTTGTTATATCAATAAGTAAAGGGAAAGAGGCAACAGTCCCAATAAATAATGTAATCATTACCCATACCTATATGGAAATGAAAAAACAACACCATGTACTTTTCTATAGATCTTATGAATAAATACAGAGGAAATAATTCTATATGAGTTTTAGTAAAAAAAATTCAAAAGAATTATCACTTAATTTCAATTATAGAGGAATTATCATTTGATCAACTTGTAAGGGTATACATCAAAGAAGTGGTGAGGCTATATGGAACACCAATATAAATTGTATCTGATTGAGATCTAGGTTTTACCTCCAAGTTCTATAAAAGTCTCTAAAATTCTCTAAACACTGAGTTAAACTTTAGTACTTCTTATTAATACCAAACTGATATCCAATCTGAGTATAAAATCTAGACACTTTAAGAAATTTTGAGACTATACTTTATGGACTTAATAGGTGGTTGCGATCAATATATTACTTTCTATGAGTTATCTTTAAATAATATCTTTCATTAAATCATATAAGAGGCGTTACGTAAATCCCTCTATGGGAAGATATCTAGGACACCTACATGTTGGGATTAAGTTGGTAAATTTAAGCTCTTGGTACCTTATACGGTTAAAGAAATTGTAGCAAAGTTTAATACTATTCAATAATACATCAGGACAACTTAGAGCTAGAAAAAAAGCTATGTTGATAACCACCAGAGAGACCTGGATTTTGAGGTTAGAGATGGAGTTTTCCTCAACATATCTCCATGGAAGGGATTCATGATATTTGTGAAGAAGGTAAATCTAAGTCTCACACACATTATCCCCTTTGAGATTCGTGATTTCATAAGAGTCGTGGTCTATCGACTAACACTCCCACCAAACCTATCTCAAGGTCATGAAATGTTCCATGTGTCCCTATTAAAGAAAAACATTCCATATACCTCACATGTACTAAATCTAGAAGTGGTGTAGTTAGAGAAATATCGCTCTTATGAGGAGAAACTAGCGATGATCTTGGGTCGTGGCTTCAAAGTCCTACACGACAAGACTACTCACATGTACAAAGTATTATAGTGGAAGCATAAGTATGAGGAGTCAATATGGGAAATGAATGATGAAATGAAATATAAATAACCTCATTTTTTATATAAGTTGGCAAAATTAAATTTTGATGGTGAATTTCTTAAGGGTGGAAGAATGAAACGACCCAAAAATTTATCATTTTAATTTCACTTTTGATTATATAAATGTGTCATAATTAGAATTGTAGTATTATATAAATCATAATAACCACATGATAAAACAAAATTATATTTTTTTGTTAACTTAAATATTACATTTAGAGTATAAATATACTCAATAAAATTATGAACATTATAATGGGACAAGAAATGAAAATTAAGATAACTATAATATGAAAATTTGGATCTTCTTGATCCCTAGAATGATCACACTCATGAATAACACTTTAGAAATGAAATAGAATATTATTTATTCAATATCCATTTTGAAAATGAAAATATATATCACCATGATGTAATATGTAATTTAATGAATAATGAATGAAATATGATGTATTCATAGGTGGAATGGAACCCATATGACCATTACAAATCTAACCATTTGAATAGTAATTTGACTGTTCAGAATAGTAATATAACCATTAGAATAGTAACCACACCTATGTAATGGTAAAAGAATATTTGGTTATCTTAAAATAAAAATATAGAAAATTTATATCATGACAAAAATAAATAACTATTTGAAAAATGATAAAAAAAGTGTTTACATTTTTGTAAAACACATATATTTCATTTAACTTTTTATGATAAATGTAGATATTTTAAAGAAATTTTATTTCAAAAAATAATATTATGTTTCATTATATAGATAATATAATTTTATGATAAAATAATTAATTTTTCAAAGGGTCGTAAAATTGTTCACAATATAAAAAAAATTATTTTTCAAATAAATATGATTTATATTAAAATATTGAATTTCTCATATAAAGAAAATTATTTTCATAAAATGGATTTAATTTTTGTAATATACATATTGAAAAGGTGGTTATGGTTATTTTTTCATATTTTTCTAAAATAGTTGAATTCTTAGTGAATAATAAAATATGGAAAAATATGGTATTTAACATTATAAGTTAATTCATGAATTAGTGAGTCTATATGAAGTAAGAAAACATTATCTAGAATAAAATTCAATAATTATTTTATATATTCATAATAATCAATACTATCGATAGTCTTAATCCAAAATAATAAATTAATGAATATTATATTCAAAAAACACCTTTCACCTCTTCTTATCAATTAAATCCCTCGCCTTACAATCATTTCACACTTTATAAGCCTTAGATATACTAAATTTATTCCAAATAATCTACCCAACCTTCTCCAGCATTTTCTCAAATTTATTTTCTTACAAAAAGGAAAATAAAGGTTACTTAAGGAGTATTCCAAGAGACAGCATTCAAAGGGTGATATTCTCAATCTATCTCTTTTAAATTCTTTTCTTCTTCTGCCTACTTCTTAATTTCCCCATCCAACATGAAATAAGAACTCATGTATAAAAAATATAATATAATTTTATTATGTTAATAAAATATAAATTATAAAACCTCTTTTCATTTCATTATAAAGTGAAAATGATTTTCCATATTATGTTGGGTTCACCACCTCCATGAACAACGTACTTCATTTTTCTCCCCCAAATTCATGGATGGTTATAGAAATAATATTTTAGTTAAATATGATGATAATAAATTTATTACAAATTATTTAATATTATATAATGTATTAATAATCATTTAATTAAATAAAACTAATCTATTTCATGATGTTCAATAAAACTGCCTAAATGAACGAACCATATAATGATAACATTTTTAATAAATGAATCATCCCTATGTCAGAACACATATAATTATTTAAAACTATTTAAAATTATATAAGGATTTTAATATAATTTAATTTCACTCATATAGTTTTATTCCCATTTGACTTGAACTTCAATAATTATCTATAAACTAGATCGACTTTTGAACTTTGAAACGAACACCCTCGGGAGAGTAGGAATAAACATGATGTATTAAAAATGATTTAAAAAAAATGTAAAACAATATTAATAAATAAAATATTGATTAAAAAGTTTCTAAAGTATTATTTAATTAATTTAATTTAATTATTTTTTAGATTAAGTGAGATTGTAGATTGAATTTGGACCTAAGGTAACGGAGGTTCCGAAACACTATCCTTTATTTTGGGTCATGTTTTTTCCCTCTAAAACTCACTTTATCACACTATTATTGTCATGTATATATTTATTATTATGTATATATATTCACATAACATACATAACTAGTCATTATTAACTTTTTTTGTGAATATATAGGTTTTAAGGTTTCCTTATAAATTTTATTCATTAAACAAACCTAATTAAAGGGAAATTATCTATTTCTTACCCCATTACAAGTACCATAAAAGATTATAAATAGTCATTTGTATCTAAAATTTATCATTTTATTATGGAAAAACTTTTTAGTTAATTTATTTTCTTATATAAATTGTTATTCTCTTTCCCCTCTTTAAATACTCTTTACCCTATTCCTTAAACCCATGCTTAAGAGGTATATTTCCAAAGTTACTTCTCCACTCCTTTTCAAGTCTTCACAACACTTAGAAATTATTTTTCATAGAATAAGATTATTTTTCAGTTATGAATATACATAAATTATGAATACCTTCTTTCATGGAAACCATTATGATATGTCATTTGGTTATAATACTTGATAATGTAACCCATTTCTTTCCATGGATAATTCCTATGGTTATGCATTATGTTTGATTTCATTTTCTGACATACATGTGTATGTAAAAGTTATCATGGGTGTGTCTATATAGTGTTATAATGCTTGGGTAATGTTTATATCTCATGATATAATATTTATGGGATTAGGAAGTAAAAAATAATCCATTATGGGACTCTATCCAACATGTCATGATGTCTCGGTAGTGAGCCTTTCCTTATACTTATGATGTCATGTATTAAATAGTTGTCACATTCTTGTGATTACATGATTATATGATTCCATATTATTCATGTTATGCCTCCATGTGATCATTCATATTCATTTTCCAATATGATATCATGTTATGCCATTTTACACGTATGTTATTCTCCTTTAACATGCATATTCACTTACAAAGATTTATAGCTCACCCATTTTGTGTATAAATTCCCAAGGTTATCCAATATTATTTTAGAATCTAAAAAGAATTTAGGATATTACTATGGATATATATATATATATATATATATATTATTTTAGTTTCTTATAGAGTTTTTATTACCTAGTCTTCTAAATACACTTGGTCTATGGATCCTTGAGTTGTGTGTATTAGATATTTATATTTAAAAACATGTAATAACATGTGTAAGAGTATTGGGTTGCTTTATTTTCCCTTGATTTAATTATAAATGTATAGATTTTGGAATTTATTTTCAAAATGTGTTTTTACTTTATTTTGAAAATATTTGGTTTATATCTTCAATGGTAGGTTTTTTTATCATTCGAATTTTAAGGGTAATGTTATTTTTCTTGAGAAAATAGTTAGAGACTACAGTAATATGGGTAACTTATATACTTTTTCATAATTTTTTAAAGGGTAATAAATGTGGTTTATGTTCAAGAAATTAATGTCTCCATACAATTTAACTGATTATATAATGGTTAATCGTGGAATGAAATTAATTACTAGCAATTATATTTCTGGGTAGTTTTATTTATTCTCATCATAAGCCTTGGTAAAAAAATAGTTTATTTATAATGGAATTTTTTGAATACTTTATGTTTTGTAATATGGGGATTTATTCTTATGACTTTAAAATCTTGGATTTGATAATGTTTCCTTATTGGATTAATATCTTCTCCTTATTAGATGGTTTCTCAGTATTCCTTTGAAATTATTATTTCCTTATTTATTTTTTAAATAAGGAGTTGTTTTATTTATAAAATTTTGGATAAAATATATATGAAAATGTTTTATAAAATTTGAATTTATTATGTTTGTTTGGATAAAATGATCTAGGTTTTATTTTTTAGTTTTGGGGAAATTCTACCAAGTTCATACTCACCCCCTACTAGTACATTTCAGGGGACTTGTAAATACCATTGGATATGATGTAGGAAAAATAAATACTTTATTATTCATTAGTGGTGAGCCATAGATCCCTAACATATGTTACAAACAAATTTTTAATAATTATTTAAACATATTTTAATGGTAATATTGATGAAAATGGGTTAATATTTTTAATTATTTTAGGATTATTATTCATCCTTAAATAGGTATTTTTTATTATTTTCAAGAGGGAGAAATTATTTCCATTATTAAAATTTAATATTTAAATATTCTATTTAAATGGTGGGATTTATTTATATTTTTATATATATCTATTAAAAATATGTGTGTTGGGGTATCATTAGTTATTATTATTACTATGATAATATGTTTGTGTGTGTGTGTTGTATTGAATGAATTATTATAATTATTTTATTTTTTTATTTTTATTTTATCATTAGAATATTATAGGAAAGGGAAGTGGGTTTAATTTGAGAAAAAAGAGGGGTATTTACCTTCTTTGTTTCATGTGTGGCTATGGGAGAAAGGGGGGAGATCTCATTTATTATTGATATTCTTTATCTACTCCTTAAATATGCCAAGGAATACCATTATCAAATTGGGTCTTGTTCCATATCTATATTTATTATACTCTTTTTATCCATATATCATTCACTAATATATAAATTCTACATGATCTAGGGATTATATTTGGGGATTTCTTCATAGTATGGGGAAACCCATAATTTCATAAAGGTATTTTTTCCCTTAGATAGAATGAGATATTGAGTCTAACCCTCCAAACTTTTTTAAAGTTGAGGAGTTATCGAATCTTTTTACACTGAGTATGAAACACCTAAGTCTTGAATAAATCATCTTCCTTCATTTAATAAATTATTATCTTGGTTTTACGTGGTTTTATTGGTGTTAGTGATTCATTATTTGAAGTATTTTCTTAGTGATTACTTATTTACATCAATGTCAATGATATGGGGTTCTAATTCTTCAATATATAGATAAATATTTGGTGATTTCATATTTTAAATTTACATTTAAATAAAATATAATTTATATGTGTTATATGTGATGAATTTATAATAGATCCTTCATTGGTTGGTTTATACTAATCTTTTCATAATGAAATAATTTTTCTTAATTCATAACCATTATTTTATATCAAAGATTCACACTAAGTGTTTTTCGAAATTCTAACTGTTGTTTTAAAATATAATTTTTAAAAAAACTTAATTATGTGTTATATTATATAAATAATTATTAATGTTTTTTTATAAAAATATTTTCACTGTGAAATTATTGTTTGTTTTATGTTTAGTGAACTCTTCATGATTCACCCCTTCAATTGAGTTATTCCTTGATTATCTTGAAATGAACATATATGAATTTATTTTATTAAAAGTTTATATAAAATGGATAAGGGGTGGTTTAATGTATTATGTTTGGATGTTCTAAACCTATAATTATGTAAACTTCATGGAAATTCTCTATGTACTTAGGAGTGATTCTAAGAAAATTACATTTTCGAGGAATGATTCTGCTCTACCTATTTTCTCCCAGTCATCTTATTATTATACTCTAACAAGAATGACCCTTTTTATTATTTTTATCTGGTTAGTTTGATTTTACACCTTAACATTAATTTAATATTATTATCTATCTAGTTTATTGTGCATAAATTGATGGTTATAGAATTAGTATGAGGATCTTAGAGTTCCCTTACCCTTCCCCATAGGTAATAGTATCATTATGCATTAAAATGGTTTATGATTACGTTTTTTGTCACACACTTACATATTTTGATTTATTTTAATATTTTCCATGTGAATATCCTAATTTTTAATTTTGAAATAATTATTTTAAATTCTATTTTCTCAAGTTACCTTTTTCATCAAAGATGATTAACTATACTTTCTTACTTATAAGTCAAACTATCTTGATTACTTTATCATTACATTGAAATATTATAACAGACTTAGGGGAAATTACTGCATTGATTTTATATACTCACCACCAGTATATTCACTCTAGGGATTATCGATATTTTTTATCTTCAATTTATTTTTTGGTAATAAATAGTCTTCGTCATGACATTTTTCACTGGTGGGAAAGAAGACCCATTTAGAGTTAGTAAAGGGGTCAAAGTCAGTATGTGGGAGATCCCAAACACCAAGGCCATGAGTATATTTTTTTGTATATTATTGAATTATAATTTATGTATGGGTATTATTTGTTGTATAGAACTTGAAATTATAATTTACTTCTATTGTTTTAAATTTATATTTCATTTTTCAATTGGACTCCAATTTATAAAATTATTTGAGTTAAGGGAAATTGTTTCCCCATGGTGAGATGTCATCCCTTACTAATTTTCAAAAGGATATGGATACTAGAGGGGGGGTCTCCAAGTTAAATAGTGGGTCATATTAGGATTAGGTTAAATTTGGCTCAGTTAGTTATAATATAGATATGGAAGGATGGGTTTGGGGACTTAGATATTGATTAATATTATTATATTTGTGTTTTAATGTTGTCTTATTTTGGTGTTGGTTTTTCAATTCAATGTTTTTCCACTATAAGTTATTTAACCTTTTGGTTTTATAGTATTTTTACATTATACTCATTTATAGTTTGTTAATATTTATGAAAAAATCATTCCATAATGGTTTATCTTTATTACTTATCCCTATTTTATAGACTTTGGCAATCAGAGAGCATGCTTAAAGCCTTATGGCGATCTGGTTTGGATCTTGGGAATTAGTTACCCGGTTCAAATCATTACAAGAATGATGTAAAGTGGATTTATATAATTACAATTTTTTCTAATTTTACCGACATGTATCCAAGTTTCAAAACTCATGAAACATGGTTAAATTGTCATAAAAATTTAGGAAAAATATCATTGATTCATTTGGTATAATGGCCCAGCCTTAAACATAACTTATTATAGTGTTTTTGAACTAGAATTCACATTCGTTTATATTTTTAGTTTATAGTTTTAGTGGATTATAAGATACTCTTACTATGTAGACCCATTCATTACATACTCAGTATCCACATTTTCCACCAAAGGAAACCCTTCAAAAATAAAACACGATTTCTTCTCATAACACATCTTCAACACATTAACAATGACATCCACTTTTTCCTTAAAAATATTAATATCTGTGAAAAACATTTAAAAACATGGGATGAGTACAAAAATCTTAGTAATGGATATAAAATAAGGAAAGCAAACGTTATTCCATGAATACTTATAAACCCTTAAAAATATTTTCAAAAAATTATACTTTTCACACATAAAGAATAAACTATTTATATTTCCTCATGAAATAATAATATTTATATAAAACTACCTATAAATAATAAATCATAAATATATCTTGTGTAATCCATATCATTCTTACATTATATCTTTCACAGCTACATAGGGAGTAACCTTCATGGTTACTTTTGGAATACACATCATGGTATATTCTGTAAATCTCTTAGGAGAAACCCAACCAGTTAACTCCATCTCATTACCCAATTAATTAGAGATATATAACAATCTCACCCACCCTTGGTTTGTCACAAAACAACCCATACTTATAAACAATTCCCAAGAACCGTAACATAATCATGAAACATAAAACAAGCATAAAGAAAACAATAACATGTCCACTTTGAAATCAAAAAATATCATTTAAAGATATTGATATAATCAATCCATTCTCAAAAAAAAATCAATACCAAAATACATGAAATGGGTATATGGTATTTATTTTTCTTTCAAAAACTTTACATCTTATAGAGGAATCCAAATATCAAACAATGGGCACAATTATAGAAAAGACGTCATCATAGTATACGTTAAAAGAACATTCCTTTTGTTATTTAGTAAAACAATTCATAAAAATAGATTACTTTTGAAAACATTTTAATTAAATTCAAACTCAAATGGGTTTATTGTACACCATATAAAAGAATGTGGTGTATAACATCAAAATACGCCTCAATGAAAGGAGAATGAGACGAAGTCCCTCACCTCGAGTTTGATTTGTCATGTATGTTCTTTATCTTCATTAATTATAAACTTAGGTTAATTATTAAAAAAATTTAGAACCATTTTAATTTTTATTATTCCTTTTAAATCACTTATTAACATTTTATAACAATTACTGAAATTTTTATGTTCACATCAGATGTTTTGATGATATTCAGTACATGAGTCCAAAATGAAATTGGTATCATGTCAATAGTCACAGTGTCCATTAGTCCATTGTATCTAGAATAATATTCATGAAATAATAATAATTTATATATATAAATTATACTTTTAAATAAAAACATTTATGTATGGTCATGAAAAATGAACTGCGTTATAATCATAGAGACAGTAAGTCGTACTTACACATGAGTAATGTTTTCATTTTTCAATTATAATTATGGAAAGAAGGTAACTATAATTTTATCCTTACAGAATGATAATAATTTCATTAAAATTATATTAATCATTTAAATATACTTTTATTTTCTTTAAAAGTGATGTGGTGAATAAAAATGAATCACATCTCTTCATGGAGGTGATAGTTCACACATACGCACAAACGACATTATTATTTTTATGTTCATGGAAAGTAAGAACATAATTGATATATTATTATATTATAATGATAAATATGTTATTAATATCACATAATAACATTAATTCAATTATTATAATTAGTTTTGAGAGATGGTTATGGAAAAAAGAACTATATCAGTTCGTGGAGGTGATAGGTCACACGTATGTACGAATGATTAATTTTTCCCATTTAATAGATTTGAAAATAGATTTAGGTGATGATATTAACATAATAAAATTCCATTACATGGAGAATATTTGAGTTATTATTTCATCATGGATGAATATTATTCCAAGAAAGTGGAAGAAGAAATAAAATATGAACACTTAAATAAAAATATTACCTCTTCCCGGACAATATCCTTTGATTAACACTTTAACACCTCCAGGATGATGTTCTTCCTAAAATAAGGCTGAAAGAATGTGGGTAAGGATTCTAGGAATTTTTTTCTTAAAGATATTGTCTGAACCAAATTATTTTTGAATTGTAAGGAATGGAGATGAATGAGTGACCTTTTATAGGAGGGGAGGGGCACTCTTGAAATTATCAAATGTATTAAATTAATATAAATTAATTTTCTATTCCAAATGTGTAAAAATTGATTTAGTTAGAATATAGGATGGTCATTGTTCTAAATATAATCATCCAATAAAATTATACAAGTTTTAATATTTTTTTAAACCTTATCTTTTTGTTTTAACCCCTTTTAACTCATACTGTTTTATCAAATAATTTACACTTTAAGGGTTAAAATAATTACCATAACATGAAAAAAGACCAATGAATGAGTCATTAAAGTAATTTTTAGACTTATATAAACTTTCTGGTAAAATATTAGATTTTAAAAAAAAGTATAACATTGAATAGAATATTTTATATTTTAAAATACCATATAGTCAAAAAAACTATTTGAAAAAGTTAATAAAATGTCATAGTGATCCATAAAATTAGTGGATGGCATAAATTTTGTCAATTTATATTTATTTAAATATTTATATTGTCATTTATTTGAATCTTTCATTAATTAAGTAATTATTGCATCAACATTGTGTAACCATTTAACATAATTATTTATTTCATAAAAATATAAATATATTTCCATGATGTCGGTAAGAATTTTATATTTTTATATAATAGTTATAATATAATATATCACTTATATAACCCCATATTAATAAAATTTTAGTTATAATAGACATGGTTATGACATCTTTGTCTTTACTTTAAATAAAATGTTATAAATGTTATAATCACATAAAAGTAGCTTACAAAGGCCCCAATTTCGGACCAAGAATTTTATTGGTCTATAATAACTCATAAAATAAAATTATCATAGGTTTTAGGATAGTTTTATGATATTTATAATATTATTTTAACCTTTAATTACCCGATCTACCCTTAACTATGGTAAAAACATTTATTACTAAATTTATTATTCATAATGTACAAAAATAAAAGAGACCTATTTCAATAATTTGGAACATATGATTCCAAATATGGAATCCATTTTTCTAAATTAAAAATAGTGAATTGGTAGAAATTAATTTAAAATTAATCTTGTTGACGGAATAAGAAAACGGGTTTTTAAAGTAAAACGTTCAAACATTCACATAGTTTTTATATCCAATTTCAACGTGAAATTGATTACAATAAACTAAATAAGATAAAATGATAAAAATTTAATCAAATTATACTTTATAACCAAGTAAAATTATAATCTTAAAATATAATTAAATTTGATAAAAAGACATTTTTGAATTAAAATGCAGTATTTTTTCATTATTCATTAATATATGAAATTTATCAGAAAAATGCCTAAAATTAATACAAAGTAAATTTTTACACACCTATTATAAAGAATAAATTTATTTTTTCAAATATAGTTTGTAAAAGTGACAAAAGTTGATTTAAAAATGGTTTACCATCAAAAGGTGGTAAAACTACATTTTTGGAAAAATATTTCTTTTATCCAAAAAATTGAATTTATTATTATATCATGTATAGAAAACATATAAGATCAATTTTAAACATTGTATTTAATTTATATTTAATTACTATAATCCAATAAGAGTGATTTTTTTATTTTATAAACATAATTATTCACATTTAGAAATATTTTCATAAAAACACATCCATTATATTCAATTAGATTTTATTTTCATTTATAATTAATTTGGTAACTAATGAATAATTATATAAAAATTTCTAAACCCTATTTTAATAGTTTAGTTAATAATATCCATTCCCTCTATTCTAATGGTTTGGTTATAATGGTAATAATAAAATAATAATATTTAGTTCATTTAAAGTCGATGTGGCGTATCATGTATGCTATCGAACATAGTCTTTTTAAAAAAATGTGGTATGTTACTTCCCCCCCCCCTTAATAAACATACTCCTATTAATTTGAACTCGGGATCTAAAAATAGGCGTTTTACTTTTCAAGATAAATTTATTGAAATCCCATATTAGAAAAAGGGTTAATGAAACTTTCACTTTAAAAGAAAGAAATGGGTGTATGATAGTCACATGAGATAACACATTTCAGGTTTCCATGTAAGAAAACATGTAAATAGAAGATAAAACTATCCATAATTTCTAATGGAGAGTGATTGCAAACATGGTCAGGAAAAAACAACAATCACAAAAGTATAAATCTATGGTTGGTTAAATAGCCATTGATTCCTTAGTAAGAAAAGTAAACAGATAACGTTTTTGTTTCAAAATACGTTTCATAGAGTTGAAGAATTATTTTACCCCTTAGACTAAAAACATAAGGAAATATACTTACTTGAAAGTTGAGTTTCATATTTTAATAAATTCCCATCATAAAAAAGTCCTATTCTCTAAACTATAAGTATTTACGATGATTTTTTCACACAAAAAGAACTAGAATAAACTTCTAGAGAATCATATAACCGCAAAAGATTATCTATATATTTCTACTATATTGAAACATTAACCAAACCAAAATTATTGAGTTAAGATATGATAATTCCCCAAATATAATAAACCTTATATGATGAAAACTACATCAATCTCTAAAATTCAATAGTAATATCCAAAGTTCATGAAAAACCATTTGATAAATAATTGTTCTTAAAATTCATCCAAATAATCCAATCAATGATTGAAACCCAAAATCTAAAAGGATTTGATCACATGGTCTTCCAAGATAAATTTTAAGGATTTTATCCAAATAACATCAATTACTCATGAAGTCTTATACCAAAAAGTAATTGCACTAGTAATATTCAAGATATGCTAACCATTTAAATAAATACCATTAATCATCATAAGTCTGAACTTAAATCTTATATTCATCCAAAATATAATTCAACCTCCATTCCGAAAATAAAATACCATAGTATTATATTTAACATGATGATATAATGTTCCAAAAATAGTGAATGTCTTCCAAAATAACATTTATCACTTAATCATCAAAGAATTTCCCAATATCATTGTTATAAATTCTATAAACCATATAAACCAAAAATCAACTTATTCTTTTTCTATAAACTCTTTTAAAAAAATAAAAATTCATACTAACCCGGGACTTCATGTAGTCCAGTGGTAGGAGATGCACCCTTGTCTCCCTTTGATTGTGGGTTCGATTCCCATGGCCTTTCCAGACCTGAGGTATTTTCAACCTTCCTATAGGTTTTCCCTTTTTATAAATCTATATAATTATTATAAAATTACCAAAATATGATAAAATCCTAAAAAATAACCATAATCTGTTTTAACCTCAATGTTTATCTCATATATTTCATTTTTTATCCCAAAATGTAATAACCCATTATTACCTCAAAAATAAGTGGCTCCAAAAATACCATTAATAACCATAAAATTTCATATCTTAAAGCCTAAAAAGAGTTTAAACAACATTAAACATATGATCAACTTGAAAATTATAAACTCAAGATTATCTCCCTAACTCTTATGGAATTATCCTAATCTCCAAAGTTGTATAAACAATCCTCTAATACCAACTATGATGACCTGATCTTAAACATAACTTATTATAGTGTTTTCATATTAGAATTTACATTCATGTATATTTTCATTTTATAGTTTTATAGGATTAGTAAAAACTCTTAAAAAGTAGAATCATAAATTACACGTGGAATGTTATGCTCAGTATCAACTTTTTCTAGAAAAGGAAACCATTTTAAAATAAATCATGATTTATTTTATTAATATGTATTCAATAATTTCATCAAGACATCCACTTTTTCCATAAAAATATAAAAACCTTTGAAAAATATTTTAAAACATGGGATGAGCAAAAAAATATTAGTAAGGGATAAAAAATAAGGAAATAAAGTGTTAGACCATAAATACTTATAAACCCACGAAAAAATTTACACAAAATCATACTTTTCACACATAAAACATAAAATCTTTATATTACCCCATGAAATCATAATATTTCTATAAAACTCCATATAAATCAAAAATCATAAATGTATATTATGGTATAAATATCATTCTTATATATTAGATTTCATAGCTACATATGGAGTAACCTACATGGTTACATTTGGAATACCCATCATGGTATATTCCCTAAATATCTTAAGAGAAACCCAACCCATTAACTTCATCTCATTACCCAATTCATTAGAGATCTATCATAGGCTCACCCAACCTTGTTTTATCATAGAACCACATTTACTTATAAAAAATTTCCAAGAACCATAACATAATCATAAAACATAAAAAAGTATAAAGGAAAAATAAAATTTCCACTTTGAAATCAAAATATATCAATTCAAGATATTGATATAATAAATCCAATATCAAAAAAAAATCAATACCAAAATAACTGAAAAGTGAATGTGGTATTTATTTTTCTTTTAAAAACATTAGAGTTTGTAATGGAATCCAAATATTAAATAATTGTCATGGTAGCGGAAAAGTCGTTGTCTTCATACACATCAAAAACATTTCCTTTCATTATTTAGTAAAATGATTCATATAAAAAATTTCATTCGAAAAACTTTTAATGAAATTAAAAGTAAAATGGTTTGATTATACACCTTATAAAAGATGGTGGTGTATAAAAGAAAAATACACCTCAATGAATGGAGATTGAGATAAAGTTTCTTACCTCGAGTCTAATTCATCACGTATGTTCTTTATATTCCTAAATAATAAACTTAGGTTAATTATTAAAATAATTTAGAACCATTTTATGTTTTATTATTCCTTTTATATCACTTATTAACAAGTTATAACAATTAATTAATTGTTTATGTTCACATCAGACATTTTGACGATATTCGGTACATGAGTCCAAACTGAAATTGGTTTGATATCAATAGTCAAAGTGTTCATTAGTACATAATATCCATAATAATATTCATGAAATAATAATAAAGTTTATATATCAATTATACTTTTAAATAAAACCATTTATCTATGGTTATGAAAAATGAACAACATTATAATCATGGAGATGGTAAGTCGTATGTACACATGAGTAACATTTTCATTTTTCAATGATCATTATAGAAATAAGGTAATTATAATTTTATATTTAAATAATGATCATAATATCATAAAAATAGTATTAATAATTTAAATATACTTTTATATATCATACAAGTTATGTGGTTATTAAAAAGGAATTACATTACTTCGTGGAGGTGATAGTCCACACATACTTACAAACGAAGATATAATTTTTATGTGAATAAAAAGTAAGAATTTAATTGATATATTATTCTATTATAATGATAAATATTTCATTAATATCACATATTAACATTAATTCCATCATTATAGCTAGTATTTAGAAATAGTTACAGAAAACGAACTATATCGGTTCGTGGAGGTGATAGTTCACACGTACTCATGAACGATTAATTATTTTCTCATTTAATGGACGTGGAGATGGATTTAGGTGATGATGTTAACATAATAAAATCTCAATGTATTTAGGATATTGGAGTTATTATTTCATCATGTATGAAAAATATTCTAAGGAACTGGAAAAAAAATAAAATAGAAACACTTAAATAAAAACATTATCTCTTCTCAGAAGATCTCATTTGATTAACAACATAGGACATATAAGAAGGGTGTTATGCCTACAATAGTGCCTCATGAATGTGTTTAGTGTTTCTAGGAACGTTTTTGGATAGATTTTTTCTATACAAAATGGTTTTTGAAGTGTAATGAATAAAGATTAATGGGTGACCTTTTATAGAAGAGGGGAGGGGCACACATGGAATTATTGAATGTATTATATTAATATAAATTCATTTTTGATTCCAAATTGGTCCAAATTAATTTAGTTAAAATATAGGATTATTATGGGTCTAAATATAATTATAAAACGAAAATTATACAAGTTTAAAGATTATTTAAATCCTTATCTTTTTGTTTTAACCCCCTTTAACTCTTACTATTTTATCAAATAATTTACAATTTGAGGGTTAAATAATTCCAATAACATAACAAACGACCGATGAATGAGTCATTAATAAAAATTTTAGACTTATCTACACTTTTTTTAATCTTATATTTTTATAAATTTTATAACATTTAATAGAATATTTTATATTTTAAAATATCATTTATGTCAATTTTGACACTATTCATTTATTGACTTTTTTAAAAAATCCTAAAATCAAGATTTAGTTAAAACAACTATTTTAAAACATCACTAACATGTAATAGTCATCTATAAATTTTTTATTGTATCACTTATGTCAAATTATATTTATTTAAATATTTATAATGTTATTTATTTGATTCTTTCATTAGTTAAGCAATTACTGCATCATCATCGAGTAACCATTTAATTTCATTATTTATTTCAAAAAAATATAAATAAATTATCATGATGTAGGTAATAATTTTATAGTTTTAAATACTATTTATATTTGATTATATCTCTTATATTACCATATATTAAAATTGTTTGAGTTATAAGAGACATGATTATCACATCTTTGTTTTACATTAAATAAAATGTTATAAATGTCATAATCACACCTAAGTGGCTTCCAAATGCCATAATTTCGGACCAAGGAATATATTTATCTATAATCACTCATAAAATAGTATTATTATAACATTTAGGGTAGTTTTATAATATTTAAAATATTATTTAACCTTTAATTACTTGTTTTACCCTTTATTGTGGTAAAACAATTTATTACTAAAGTTACTCTTCATAATGTCCACAAAAAAGAGTCATATTTACATAATTTAGAATTTCTAATTCCAAATATGAATTCCATATTTCCAAATTCAAAATAGATAATTTGTATGAATTAATTAAAAATTAATCCCATTGATGGAATAAGAAAATAGATTTTTAAAGTAAAATACCCAAAAGTTCATAAAGATTTTATATTCAATTTCATTTTGAAATTGATTATAATAAAATAAATTGAATTAAATGATAAAAAAAGTTAATCAAATTAATATTTAAAACCATGTAAAATGATAATATAACAATATAAATAAATTATATGAAAAGGCAGTTTTGAAATAAAATGCGGTATTTTTCACTATTCATTAAAATATAAAATTTATCATAGAAATACCAAAAATTAAAACAAATTAAATTATTATACTCCTATTATAAATTATAAGTTTATTTTATCAAATAAATTTTGTAAAATTGACAAAAATATATTTAAAATGATTTCACCATCAAAAGGCGGTAAAACTTCATTTTTTGAAAAATACTTATTTTATCCATAAAAATTAATTTTATCTTATATAATGTATATAAAACATATAATATGGATTTTAAAAATTATATTTAATTTATATATTATTAATATAATCCAAAAAGAGTGATTTTATTATTTTACAAACACAATTATTCACATTTAAGTAGTTTTTCATAAAAACACAACATTATATTCAATTGGTTTTTATTTGCATTTATAATTAATTTGTTAACAAATGAATCATTATATAAACATGTGTGAACCCTATTTTCATAATTTAGTTAATACTATTCATTACTTATATTCTAATAGTTTGTTTATAATGGTAACATTAAAATAATAATATTTAGTTGTTCGCTTAAGCTCGATGTGGCGTATCATGTAAGCTATCAAATGTAGTATTTCTTTTTTTAAACTTTGGATGTTACATTTTCTCCCCTTTAATATATTTTATCCTCAAAATTTTAACTCATTATAAAAAACTAGGGGTTTGACTTTTCAAAATACATTTATTAAAATCCCACATCGGAAAAAAGGGACAATAAGACTTTCACTTTAAAAGAAAGGGATGTACGATGGTCACCTAGAATAACACATTCTTGGTTTCCATGTAGGAAAACATGTACATGGAAGATAAAACTAACCATTATGTTCTGATGGAGAGTGATAGAAAACATGGTCATGATAAAGTTAACAATCACAAAACTATAAATCTATTATTGGTTAAATAATCATTCATTCCTTAGTAAGAAAAGTAAACAGGAAACATTTTTATTTCAAAATAATTTTCATAGAGTTGAGGAATTATTATATTACTAAGAATATGAACATAAGGAAACATACTTACCTGAATGTTGAGTTTCATCCTTTAATAAATTTCCACCATGAACTCATCTTTTTCTCTAAATGATGAGTATTTACAATGAATTTCTCACACCTGAAGCACTAGAATCAACTTTTATAGAATCATATAACCACAAAAGATTAAATCTATATTTATCGTATCATAAAACGTTAACCAAAACCAAAATTTTTAGGTTGAGATAAGATCATTCCCCAAAAACAATAAATATTATATGAAAAAAAATACTCCAATCTCCAAAATTCAACAATAATATACAAAGTTCAAGAAAAACCATTTGATAAATAATTGTCCTTAAAATTCATAAAAATAATCCAATGATTGAAATGAATAATATTGAAGGATTTTATCACATAGTCTTCCAAGGTAAATTTTAAGTATTATCTCCAAATCACATCAATTACTCATGAAGTCTTATCCCAAAAAATTAATTGCACTATTAATCTTCAAGATATGCTAAACATTTCCATAAATAACCAAAATCAACATAAGTCCATAATTAAATCATATATTTTTTCAAAATATAATTCAACCTCCATTCCTCAAATAAAAAATATCATAGTATTCTATTAACCTTGATTATATAATGTTCCCAAAATAGTGAACATCTTCTAAAATAACATTTATCATTTAATCCCCAAATCATTTACCAATCTCATGGTTATATATTTGATAAAATATATGTACCCAAAATCAACTTATTATTTTTCCATAAACTTAATTAACTAAAAAAGAAAAATTCATACTAACCATGGACTTCACGTAGGCTAGTGGTAGGTGATACACCCTTGTCACCCTTCAGTTGTTGGTTTGATTTCCACATCCTTTCCAGACATGAGGGATTTTCATCCTTCCTGTGGGTTGTACATTTTTATAAAACTATATATTTATTATAAAATTAAAAAAATATGATAAAATCTTCAAAAATAACCATCACATGTTTTAACCTTAAAGGTTATCTCAAACATTTTATTTTTTATCCCAAAATGTAATCACTCATTATTACCTCAAAAACAAATGTCTCCAAAAATACAGTTAATAACCATGAAAATTGATAGCATAAAGACACAAAAGGGTTTTAATGACATTAAACTTATGATCAAACAGAAAATTTTAAACTCGATATGGTATCCTTAATGCTTAAGAAAATATCCTAGTCTCTAAAGTTGTTTGAACCATACTATAATACCAACTATAATGACCCAACTTTAAACATAACTTATTCTAGTGTTGTTGTACTAGTATTATTATTCAATTATGTTTTTATTTTATTATTTTAGATGATTATTACAAACTCTTACAAAGTATACCCATAAATTATATATAGAATTTTATAATCAGTATCCACTTTTCCTACAAAAGGAAATCCTTTTAAAATAAAATATAATTTCTTCTCATTACATTTCTTCAATACTTTCATCATGAAATCCACTTTTCCCAGAAAAATATTAAAACTTGTGAAAAATATTTCAAAACTTGGTATGAGAACAAAAATCATGGTAAGGGGTATAAAATAATGAAATAAAACTTTAGTTCAAAAATACTTATAAACCCATGAATACATTTTCCCAGAATCTTAATTTTCACACATAAAACATAAAATCTTTAGATTACCTCATGAAATCATAATATTCATATAAAATTATATATAAATCATAAATAATAAAGGTATCTTGTGGAATCAATATCATTTTTAAAATTTAGCTTTCACGGCTACATAAGGAGTAACCTTCATGGTTACATTTGGAAAAACCATCACAGTATTTTCCCTAAATATCTTAGGGTAAACCCAACTAGTTAACTCTGTCTCATTACAGGGAGTCCATGGAACTCCGTGGGATTTGATTTATCTCATTCTAAGGTGCAGGGCAGAGACTAACTGTGGAAGGTCTATTCATCACAATTGGAAGGAGTCTAATTTTGAGGCAGATGCTCTCGCTCGATTGGGCAGACAGGAGGAGCCACTTATGATCTTTGATAGTTTGAACTCCCTCCCCCTTGAGTGATTCACTATGGTGCAAGGGGATTCTCTTGTACTTCACTATTTTTAGCCTCCTTGAAGGGAGGTTCTTTGTGTTGTTTCTATCTTTCCAATAATAATAATAATAAAGTAACTTGCAGCATAAAACATAAAACAAGCATACAGGAAAAAATAACACTTCCACTTTTAAATAAAAATATATAATTTCATGATATTGAAATAATAAATCCATTCTCAAAAAAATTTCCAATACCAAAATACCTAAAAATTGAATATGTTATTTATTTTTCTTTTAAAAATATTATGTCTTGTAGAATAATCCAAATATAAAATAATTGTCATAGTGGTGGAAAAGTTGTTGTCACCATATAATTTAAAAAACATTCATTTTGTCATTGAGTAAAACTATTCTTATAAAAATATTTATTTTGAAAAAAATTTAATGAAATTAAAATTAAAAGGGGTTGATTGTACACCTTATAAAAGAAGGTTGTTTATAACATCAAAATACGCCTCAATTAATGGAGATTAAGATGAAGTCCCTTACATCGAGTCTGATTCATCACATGTGTTCTTTATATTCCTAAATAATAAACTTAGGTTAATTATTAACATAATTTTGAACCATTTTAAGTTTTATTATTCCTTTTATATCACTTATTAACATGTTATAACAATTACTTAATTGTTTATGTTCACATCGGTCGTTTTGACGATATTCGGTACATGAGTCCAAAATAAAATTTGTTTGATGTCAACAGAAAAATTGGTCATTAGTTCATCATATATAAAATAATATTCATGAAATAATAATCACTTTTATATATAAATTATACTTTTAAATCACACCATTTTTGTATGGTTTTGAAAAATAGAAAATCTTATAATCATTAAGATGTTAAGTCGTATATACGCATGAGTAATGTTTTCATTTTTCAATGATCATTACAAAAAAAAGGTAATTATAATTTTATATTTAGAAATTGATAATAAAATAATTAAAATAATATAAATCATTTAAATATTATTTTATATATCATACAATTGATGGGGTGATTAAAAATGAATCACATCGCTTCGTGGATGTGACAGTTCACACATACTTAAGAAAGATGTTATAATTTTTATGTGCATAGAAAGTAAGAATTTATTTGATATATTATTATATTATAATGATAAATATTTCATTAATATCACATATTATCATTAATTCCATCATTATAACCAGTCTTGAGAAATGGCTACGGAAAACGAACTATATCGGTTTGTGGAGGTGATAGGTCACACGTACGGAAGAATGATTAATTATATTCTCATTTAATGGAAGTGGACATGGATTTAGGTGATGATGATAACATAATAAAATATAATTATATTGAGGATACTATATTTATTATTTCAACATGGATGAAGATTATTTGAAGGAAGTGTAACAAGAAATAAAATTGAAACACTTAAATATAAACATTACCTCTTCTCAGATGATCTCCATTGATTAACACCTTAACACCTCTAAGGAGGGTGTTATGCCTAAATTAATTCCTCAAGAATGTGTTTAGGGGTTATAGTAAAGGTTTTGGGTAGATATTGGCTGAAAAAAAAATTAAGTGTAATTAATAGATATGAATGGGTGACCTTTTATAGGAGAGGGAAGGGGCACTCTTATAATTATTAAAAGTATTAAATTAATATAAATTTCTCTTCAATTCCAAATTGTTCAAAATTTATTTAGTTAAAGTATAGGATTATTATGGGTATAAATATAATCATCCAATGAAAATTATTCAAGTTTTACTATTTTTAAAATCCTTATCTTTTTGTTTTAACCCACTTTAACTCTTACCATTTTATCAAATAATTTACAATTTGAGGGTTAAAATAATTACAATAGCATTCCAAATGACCAATTAATGATTCATTAATGAAATTTTTAGACTTATCTAAACCTTTTGGATGAAAATTATATTTTTATAAATTTATAACATTTAACATAATATTTTATATTTTAAAATATGATTTGTGTCAATTTTAACGATATTCATTTATTGTCTTTTTAAAAATATAATAACAATATATAGTCAAAAAATATATTTTAAAACATAAATAGCTTGTCATATTCATCCATAAAATTTGTTTATGGAAACAATTATGCCAAATTATATATTTTTAAACATTTGTAATGTCATTTATTTGATTCTTTCATTAATTAAGCAGTTACTACATCATCATTTTGCAACCATTTAATTGAATTATTTTTTAAAAAAAATATAATTAAATTACCATGATTTATGTAATCATTTTATATTTATAAATACTATTTATAGTCTAAGTTATTTCATATATAAAACCATATTAAAATTGTTTTAGTTATAAGATACATGATTATGATATCTTTGTCTTTACTTTAAATAAAATGTTATAAATGTCATAATCACACCCAAGTGGCTTACAAAGGAAAAAATTTCATCCCAAGGATTATATTGGTCGAAAATAACTCATAAAATAATATAATTACAAGTTTTAGAGAATTTGTATAAAATTTATAATATTATTTTAACCATTAATTACCTGATTTACCCTTAACCGTGGTAAAAACATTTATTACTAAAGTTACTATTCATAATGTCCAAAAATATAAGGGGGAAATTTTCTTAATTTGTAAATTATGATTAAAAATGTGTATTCCATTTTTCCAACTTCAAAATACAAAATTGGAACTAATTCTTTAAAAATTAATCCCATTGATGAAATAAGAAAACGAGTTTTTAAAGTAAAACATTCAAAAGTTCGCATAGTTTTTTAATCCAATTTCAATGTGAAATTTATTCCAATTAATTAAATTGGATTTAATTATGAAAACTTAATATAATTATAATTTGAAAACAAATAAAAGTATAATAAAAAAATATAAATAAATTAGATGAAAAATTAATTTTGAATTAAAATGTATTATTTTTCACTATTCATTAATATATGAAATTTATCAGAAAAATACCAAAAAATCAACCAAAGTAAATTTTTATATTACACTTATAAATAATAAGTTTATTTTTTCAAATAAAATTTTTAAAAGTGACCAAAACTAGATTTAAAATGGGTTCTCCATCAAAAGGTGGTAAAACTGTGTTTCTTGAAAAATACTTATTTTATCAAAAAAATTGAATTTTTTCTTATATAATATCTATAAAACATTTAATTTAAATTTTAAACATTATATTGAATTTATATTTCATTAATATAATAAAAAAATAGTTATTTTATTATTTTATAAACACAATTATTCATATTTAAATAGTTTTTCATAAAAACACATCTTTTATATTCAATTAGTTTTTATTTTCATTTCTAATTAATTTTGTAACCAATGAATAAATATATAAACATTTTTAAACCCTATTTTCATAATTTGGTTAATTTTATTCATTCCCACCTCTATAATGGTTGGTTTATAATGGTAAGATTAAAATAATAATATTTTGTTGTTCTCTGAAGCTTGATGTGGCATATCATGTACGATATCGAATATAGTATTTCTTTTTTTAACTCTGGATGTTACATTAGGGACCTTTTGGAAAAACTTTCTTGTCAATGTGACATGTTTTGTAACTTGAATGATAATAAGTTCATTTTAAAATTCTATAAATTTTCATCAAAATATTATAATTGTTCAAATACCATTGAATTATCTTGATTTTTTTATAATGATCAATGATAAAATTGTGAAATTTAGGGAAAATCAGTCATTAAAGTGACATGAAATTTTTCCAACATGATACAGAGTGGATTTTTATGTTCTATAAAATTTTTTAAATCATCGAATCCAAGAAAATCATAATGGATTTTCATAAAAAAAATAGGGTAATAATACTTGAATTATTTGTGATATATACGTAAGAAAGTACATGTTAAATTTATGTGTGATTTTTTTGAATGATATAAAAATTATTTTTTACTATTAAAATTATTTCTAGTTTAACAAATATATTTTAAATGGTCATAACTAAGTAAAAAACATGTATAATTGAAAAAAATTCAGACAGATTATTTATTTTAGCATGCCTGTTTTATTTATAAATGAAAATAATTTCTTCTTAGTTTTTTATTTATTTTTTAATGCTTTACATATTCATATCTTTCTTTACCTATTTAATTTTCTTCATTCTAGTTATTTTGTATCTATTTTACCTGTGTACTTTCTGAACCTTATGTGAGACCTTTACGTATTGTATTTTACCTAATTCGGGATATTTCATAGGTAAAGGGGAAAAATTTACATTTAATATTATGTTTTTGACCTACTCTTATATCAAGGATTTTGACTAATTTACCTTTATGTATACAAGGATTCGTCGGAGTTTCCCTTTTTGACATGGGTAATATTTACATATTAACCCAGCGAACCTTATATGTTGACCCCTTTGTGCCCTTGATAGCCTTTAAATATCATCCTAATGAATCTTAAATATTATTCCCATTGTAATCTGGGTGGCCTTTACATATCATCACTTGAGACACTTATGTTTCATCTTAGTTCCTTTACATTACTTTTGTGAGTCCTTCATGGGTATCACCAGCTGTGAGAAGTTATAACTATGTTGATCACTATTTTATATCTCTACTGAGTTGTTACATTGAGACTTGACTTAAAAGCTTTATTATGGAATTAGAAACTTTAAGGGTATAGTATTACATGTTTACATATTACCATTATTCCAATTTGAACCAGAGATAGAGCTTTCTGTTTTTTGGCATGTTGTTGTTGTTATAAATTAAAAAATATATTTTTATTTATTGATGTCATGTGGTTTTCTTCACATTACATGTTGATACAAAATTTTATGTATTTTTTTACTTTATTTTTCATGTAATTATTTGTAAAACTACATACTTAGCGACCCTTATGTGAGGGGGTTATGACCCTTACGTGTGGGGCTGTAACACACTAAGATTTCAATAGGTAATTTTCATTTAAATAAAACCAGTATGTATGATATCTTATGATACACACAATACTGAAATAAAAGAAATAGAGGTAGATTTTAGTTAATTAATATATTATAATTAAATATTAACACTAATACATAATGTGGTTACAATATGAAACAATATTAAGAAAATTACAAGTGGAATAAATGCACATGTGTATAAGAATACCATAGAAAAAAATTATTATCATCACTCTTCACCCTGATGATCATAACCACGAACATAACTATATAAATAATGAAAATAATTAGAAATATTATATACATGTTGAGATATAATTAAAAAAATAATATGAATAAATTTTAGTGATGTTTGTAAGGTTGTATATAGGAATGGAATATGGCTATTTGACATATTGTTGTTGGACATATGGTCGTTGAATATATAATCATTAGATATATATCAATTAGGTTTATTTGAATCCAATTAGAATATGATTCTTGAGAATAAATTAATAATAATATAATTAACAAAAATTATAAAAATATTAATTTATATGAAATGGGGTTAAGAAAAATTAATGTCAAAAAAGTCTTTTTCAATAAAACAATTTTTCATTATATTTTATGTTTTTACATAAAATTTAAATTTAAAAAAATTATAATTTTAATGTTATAGAATACAATAAATTTTTATATTTATCATATCACAATTATATAAGGGTGAAATTTAGGTATTTTTTCAAAAAATGGTGATTTTTTAATTGAATAGTGAAAAAACTGTTTTTACAAATATTGTCACATTTAGGAAAACATTATTGCATAAAAATTATTTTAAGGATTTTAAAAAAAAGATTTATAGAAAAAATATATATTTAATAATAAAAATAATACATTTAAAAATATTATATTCAATTTAAAAATCAATGTTTGATGATTTAAAACCTAAGTGAAGATTTATTTTAATAAATGAATTAATTTTTATCATTTTCATTAATTATGTAATTACGAAGTTAAATTCGATCGAGGATTGGTTTTAAAGTCACAAAAATATAATTTATATATTAAAAAACCAATAATTGTCATGATAATCAATTATATACATGTTTTTTGTGTAAAATCATTTTTATGCTTCAAAAGACATTTTCAAAAAATGGATTTTTATAGCATTTTGGGTATATATATTAAAATTTAATTTTACCACCTTTAGAAATTGAATATTTTAAAATGTATTAAAAAAATTTAATTATTATAACATATTTTACGCAATAAGTTCAAATTATTTTTTGGTTATAGAAATAAATTATTGTGGTAAACATTTTGTCACCGTGGTAAGGGTTAAAAAGGGTTAACAAAGGGGTTAAAAAAGAGATAAGACTTAAATTGTCACAAAAAATATATAAATTTGTTATATTAATGGAGTTATACATTAAATTATCCAATTTTTAAATATAATCATTTTTTCCACTTTCACATTAAAATGAATTTATGTTATTTTAATGTTAAAGATATCTACGAGGGTGTCACTCCCCTCACTTATCAAAGGGAACCTCCTATCATCACTTATACAAACAACAAAAGATAACTAATATCAATAAATATATACAAAAATATCTTATCATCATCCTTATCCATGTCATTTAGGTTTTTTTATTCCCAAAAAGATCTATCCAAGAAGCCTTAAGATGCTTTTCAAAAGTGATTATTCAAGGAAGGGGTATATATTCCTACCAATATTTTTCAAATTTCATTATTATTAAATATCATACAAATATTATATAACCATATTAACCTAATTAAATCATTATAATTATTATAATTAAATTATTTTATGTCAATGGTATGACCATTTTCTTTCTCCTTTCTATCGAATGGAAAATGATAACGACGCTCGTTTGTATATGCGGACTACTACCTCCATGAAGCAATGTAATTAATTGTTCATCGCCTCCTCACATAAATGATTATATAAATGTAATTAATGAATAAATATAATATTTATGTAATAATACAATTTCTTTTAATATAAATCATTTTCTACCTTCTTTTCATTTCATCCGTTGAAAAATGGAAATGTCGTATATGTGTATGTGTGGACTATCGCTTCTATGAATAAAGTATTTTTTCATAACTTCCATACATGGATGGTTATAAGAGTGTATTTAATGTATAAATATGATATACATAACATTATTTAAATTATTTATGTGATGAAACCATGACCAATGTGTAAGGATCAGAACAATCGAATCAAAACATGCATGAGAAACAGAACAGTTAACACATAAATAATTGATTTTAACAAAGAATTATGAGTAAATGGGTAAAAATAAGTTTTGAATAAGTGATATCCAGATATATATATATATATATATATATTTATATATAAGTATATTTTATATATATTAAATATATATATATATATATATATTTATTATACTTGATTTTTTAAAATGTTCGACCAAGCAGGAATCGAAGGTAAGGGGTTTTTGTCTAAAATTTCCTTCTTTGATGCATGTTTCGAATTACAAAACATTTACATTATATGGTGTATATTATACTTATTTTAAATATTTTATCATGATAAAATATTTAATAATTTTAATTAAATTTCTATTAAATTTTCTTTCTTTCCAATGGTTATGATTCAAGGGTGTTGTAAAATCAATAAGGGTTCATGGTCACAATTTGAATTCCTTAAGGCATGTTTCATGTTGTATACCATGATTTATTTTATAGGGTGTAATTAATTACCCATTAATATATTTTTACATATTATCTCATTTAAATCAAGTTATTTACATGACTATATCAATTTATAACTTTCATTGGCTTCTGATTAGAAAATTAACAAAGCTGTGAGGGTTTATTTTACAATCTCACTTTTTATCAAGATTATTTATATTTAAATTGAAAATATGGGAGTTGTGTGTTTTTTATCTTCTGAACCATATATATTTTATTCTACTATATTTATTTATTGGTTATTTAGGTATTCATTCCATTTTCTCTCTCTTTGGTACTAAAAAACACAAATAGTTTTTTTAAGAAAATATGGTCTTATTTCTCATTTTTGGTGAGGAACATTTTTTTAAATATCCATATTATTTAGTTTATATCAATAAATTTGTTTTATATAATTAATTTATTTCTTAATTTAAATTTATATAAATCTTTACAATCTATTCATAATTTTAAAATTAATCTCTTTAATGTTTTCTAAAAAAGTGTAAAAAGAATATGTTTTTAAACGTTTTATACATGAAAAACATTCCCCAAAATCCTGAAAATTAATGATTTTTTAGATAAATTTATATGTTTTTCTATTTTTAAAAAATTATTATATATTCCCATTATTCTGTGAATTTTTCAAAAGAAATAGATTTTATTTTCTTAAAAGTTTTGGAAATGGATTTCATTTAACTTATGTATATTTTTATCTTTACTAAACATTTTCTTACTTAATTATATTTAATTTTTAATAATATTTTATTATAAATTTTGCTAAATATATTTGTTAAAAATTATTCTTGACATCTCATGGAAATAGTATTTGAATTTACCTTTAACGCCATTTTTTAACTAAGCTCTGATAGTTTTAAGAAAGTTCTTTCCAATGTTTTGCTTCTATTTTTCTCTATATCTTCTAAAATAATTAACTATAATAAAAAAGATTAATTTATAATAAATTTATATCTTATTTAATCCTTTACTGATTTATATTTTGTACCTTACCTCACGTACACATATTATTCTCGGTTCATTTACTTCTTTGAAGTTATATTTTTTACCACTCTCTCTTATTATTTTTACATTATATCTATATTATTTTATATCATGGATATATTTATCAATTAAATATTTTATTAAATTTTTACCATTTATAAATACAGTATTAATTAAATTAATCTTACAAATAAATTTATTCTATTAAATAAGAAATATTGACATTCTGTATACTTGATTCCAATATATATTTATTAATTACTATATAATATTGATTATATATTGTATTTTAATTCATTTTATAAATATTATGAATGAATTGGAATTAGTAAGTGATGAGTGGATATTATATTAGATATCCCCTTCGATGCATTAGTATATCTCATAAGAGACACAAGTAGCCTTGGTGTGTGTGAAACCACTGGGAGGTAACCTATTGTATATTGATGCGTTGTATAAGGACTAAATATTAATTGGATCCAAACTTATGACTTTTAGGATTATTAGTGTCTAGTAAGTATTTTCCCATAGGCTATAGCCCAACTAGAAGGTGCATTGTTTTTTCTAGTTGTTTATTGGATGATAGATGTTTCATGGATGTTGCATCACATGTATATTTATATTTCCATATTTATACCTACATTTTTTTATGACTGGAATGTTTCTAGATTTGTTAAAAATGATATGAAATTTTTGGAAAACCCAAGGATTATTTGAGAAATGTTTTCAAATTATTTTATATATAAAAATGCTTATAAAATTGTTTTTTTAAGAAGAAACTTGTCCATTATTGATATTAGAACTTGTATATATTCTTTTTTTGTTTCTTATTAGTATATGTTCCTCACACCCTAATTATACATTTAGATGGATGTAGACATTGTTTTGAAGGATATAGGTAAAGGGAAGGAATTATATAGCAATATGGCATCTTTTTATGTCATTGTTTCATTTTGAGTTGGTTTGGAGGTGACTGTTGGTCACATGGAGACTTGTTAGTCTAAATTTTTCATACTTCCTAGTTTATCTATTTGGAATATTTGTATCTCCCTTTATTTTAGATTTTTACTTTAGTTTTATGTCTTGTTTTTATTATTTTTTAGTCTTTTTTTGTTATCCTTTTTATTCCTCACCCCATAATGGGATGACTTGGGTGACTAGTCTGGTTAATCCAGGTTGGTTTGCTACAAATAACCATATAATAAAAAATTGGGATAATAATAATATCAAAATATCATGCCTATAAAGTAATCTTAAAGAAACCATGAAGAAAATGCATTACACAAGGGTGTACACAACCAAACTACTAAGACACACAAAGTAATACTAGTCAGCATACATGACTCTTAAAGACCGAGACCCTCAGCCCCTATGAAAAACTACCCCCTATTTCTCATGACATCAAGGGAATATCTCATAGTGATATCTAATTCCACTAGGAATCATATTTTTTTAGTTTCTTCCATGAACCCAAGGAATCCCAAATGTGCTATTATATTATCATTATGTTTAAAAAAACAAAACAACATTTCATAAACATTTTTCAAGGCATAATCCAAAACCATATTTTATATACATTTTCCAAGACATAATTCATTCCAAATACAAGCTCAATTTCTTATAAAACATTTTAAATAGTGATATCAAACTGCTGCCATGCATGAAAAACCATTTCCCTTTCAAAACCATCTTTGATACATTTTTTCAAATACATAAATTGCATAAAATATAGTTTCTACAAAATTATTTTTGAAAATCCAGTTCATATCCCCCAAATACAAAATACAATTCCAATAATCAATTTTATATTCAAAACTAAAGGAAAATGTTATAATAGTATAATATATTTCTAGGTTTTAACTGTAAGATGGATACACCTACATAAATAATGAATAAAATGATGTTTCCTTCTTAACCGGTGATAAGAAACTAAGAGATTTAGTACTTGTGATTCTAGATCCAAGAAAAAAATCATTAATTATCCATAAAAACCATAGGATATGTAACCATACCCCACATATTTTTTCATGACGTGTATAAGATGATATATTGGAGATAGATCGATGAAATTGTAGAAATGAAGAGAAAGACCAAACATGCCTTGAAGGGATCCACCAAGAACAATTAAGGATCACAAAAGAATTGAAGGGAAGATCCTCTATAGCATGAAGGAGGGCATATTTTGAGGTAGTGATGAATTGTAATGTGATAAAGGGTCAAAAAGTACAAGGGAGTTTGGTTAAATTTCCATTTTAAAAATTTCATATCAGTTAATAGAGTTAGAAAAATTGTGCACCAACCATTCAATGTTGTTGTCCTTTGAAAAAAATCACACAGTTTCCTAGAGAATGTCACAAAGTTAGATAAAATGTGATCAAGCCATATGAAATCCATTATAAAATAATCCAAACTTATATATGGTTTCCTAGAAAATTTTGAATGGTTAGACAAACCATGCTAAAACAGTGAAAAATGTCATTTGGAATCATGTATCCATGTCACATGGTAATCACATGATTGGAATTAACCATGTGTCTAAAATGTGTGCATGGCATGTTTTTTCTGAAACATCAATATTTTAACCCCTGACTCCTAAAACCTTCTAAAACATCAAACATGATAAACCAAACTTGTAATTATCCATACATGTGACCTGAAGGGAGTCACAAAAGATCATATATTTACATTTATCTTTTTATTATTATGTGTTTATGTTATTTTTTATTATATGAGCTTACTTTGACGTAAACTATGATTAAATATAAATAGGGGGAAATTATTTTTTCAGTTTATTAATTAATTTATGGACATTAATTTATTCTTTCATAACTATAATTCATTCCTCATTTGAGTTTACTAATCGATTCAGTATTGATTTTTGTTGATGTATCGATGAATAAAAATTGTTATTAAGGTTGTTTTGAATTATTTTATAAATATAATATATTGATAAATTGAAATGATGATACTTGAAAGAATAATCATTCAAAAATGAAATACATTTTATTTTTTAATGGACTTTGATCACTTCATTTTTCTATGTTGTATAAAAATACTTCTTGAAAAAGAGTGTACTATTATGTATTAGTGGTTATAATTCTTAACAGAGATTGTTTACTATTTTAGTGATTCATTTTTCATGTTGTGTTGAAACCACTTCCTTAAACATTATATTTTCAAAAAGTTATTTCAATCATATTTTACCCATCAATCTTTGGAATGCCTCCCACTCTAAAATAGCAATTCTAATAATTTTAACACATCACACTCATTTCTTAATTTTTACATCCAACATGCACTTATCTTCTACACCATCACATTTTGACTATTTTTAATATTTTAGGAAGGAATAATCCCAATAATTCATCCACATTACCTTTGGTTTGACCCTTCACTACTATACTAGTGTAAGAAAATATAAATGATATTTTGATGGTTATTATGTCTTTTAGATCAATAAAAATTTATCTTTGTTACCGAGAAGGCTTATGTTGAGTGAATTAGGGTTATAAAATTCAATTAAAAATAAATAAATAAAAAATATCAAAAAAAATATTGTTTATATTATTATCCTCAAATAGTTTACATTTGAATTTATTTAGTGTGTGAAATTTTTCTATCATCAAATTTCTTTATATAATTTAATCACATCTCGAGATATTTTTTCACAAAAAAAATCATAGGAAAATGGGTTAGTGATATAATTATTATAGGTACTCAATCTTCAACTTCATTAAGGGTAGTGATGAGAGATTATGTGATTCAAGGGACAGGTTTATTGACTTTATTATTCAATATCTCGATCATGAAATCCCATTTAGAGTCATGTTTCACAATTTTTATGATGTTTTAAATGATAATGAGAAATATTCCTTAGAAAAAATAATAAATTTATTTTTCATGTACCACAAGGATGAAATGTTATATAAAATATATATTTATTTAGAAGATAAAGATAAGAATAACTACAAACTTATAAATAATTTACCATTATATTTTATGTTATTTAATTATAGTCTTCTTGAAATATTGATAAGTGGAGATTTTTTTTGAATATATGGACATTGATATCTATTAATATAAGATAAGAGCCTCTAACATAGAGATGTTGTGGAAAATGATCAATTTAATATAGATTTTTAGAACTAAAATGAAAACATGTTTCAAGAAAATAAAAATAAACTTCAACATTTAGGGAAAAAATGTCAATTGGTTTAACAAAAAGGTCATGAAGAGGTTAGAATGAGTGTTCTTGTGTTTAAAGAGAAACCCACAACACATGAAATGAAAGATTATGTTTATCATCAATTGTGAATGGAAATTGTTTTAATGAAGGTTGTGATGAATTCATTTGATTTCTTTTCAAATCACATCACTCCATTTCTTACTGAAATGGAAAAAAGGGTGAGTGGGCTTGATTTTGAAGCTAAGATGAATATGGAAGAGGTTTTTGGATTGGTTTTTAATGATAAAAAATATTTTAAAATTAAATTTGAAAGCCTCTTCCTAAATTTTTCTATAAAAAATTACCAATTATCACCTTTTTATGACTGCAGTAAGGTTTAAAATGATAAGGGATGTTTTGGTAGTCGTGATAAACCCCTCATAAATATCTATATGTTGTAATTCTATCAATGAGACATGAAATTAATTAACTTTGGAAAATTTATTAAAGTATACAAAAAGATTTTCACATCTGTTAATAGTTTTTTTCATGAGTGATCCTCTCATATAATGGGTTTTATTGTTTTAAAAGTGTTTTAAGATCCCATATTATTGGTTTTTCTCTTAAAAAATGTGGGCATCACACCTTTACTAGTATTTAACTATGAAAACACATCCTCCTAGTGACTATGGTAAGTTTTATAGGAGATTCTGGCTGGGGATTATAAACTATCACTGCATGGGAGGCAAACCATGGTTCAATTAAATATTGTATTTTAGTTTTTTATTTTTAGAAAAACAAATATAATCAATATTCATGTTAGACTTCTCTTTCACCATGCTTACATATTCCCTTGTTATAAATGGAAATGTTTATTTAATTACAGTGTTATTTTTTCAACCATGGTTGGAGCTTCATTTCCATATCCCCAAACTTTTTCTTGGTATCATACTAATAATTTTTAACAATTGGCACTAATGATGGTCCATTTTAATATTGTAGGTACCTCAATGGAGAGTCCAAGATGATCTCCAATTTTTATAAGGGAGAGTAATAATTTGATTGATAATCATGGAGAACAATAACTATTAAGGTAGAAATATTTATCTTTTATATTGAATTATAACCATTAAAACTAGTGTATTCTACCATAATTATATAAATTTAACTGTTTTTGTTTTTTCTATGATATTTTTTAAAAACAAATTGAAAACTATGTGTGGGGGGATTTTTTTTTAAATTACTATTTTTTGTGAGCATAATCTATTTGAAATTGATGGGTAGTCATTTACTTATATATATATTATTGAAAATCACATTGAAAATATAATTCAAACCATACAAGCACACTAAAATATTTTTCATTTTAAAATGTGTGCTAGAAAATAATCTAAACATGATATTTTCTAATTTGTATTGAAAATACATATTTTCTACCTATAAAGAAAATATACACTTAGATTCCTATTTTTAAATTTTCCCTTTGATATTAAGAATAATATTTACTATTTTTCATGATAAGTGGAGTTTCTTAATAAAAAACGTTGAACCAAACTTCCTTAATTATAGATTTAGATTAATTTTATTTGAAATTCAATTTATGAAATCAAATTTTGACTCCTTTTTAAATTGTATAAGAGGTAAATTTTGAGTTACCAGAGAGATCAATCTCAAAATAAAATAGGGGAGAGTATAATTATTAAAATTTATTAACTAAGCTTCCACTATATGGGGAGTTCCTATTTAAATTATACACATTTTTATACTTATTTAAATTCTTGATAAAATATATTATTTTTACTTTTTTATGAATTTAATATTTGGAATGCTTCTTAAAATGAAGATATGAATACTAAAATTCCTTGGAAAATCCTACTGATTATTTCTACTTTTATTATTGATATTTTAATTAATATTATTAAATGGTAATTTTTTATTAATTGAAAAATCTTATTGAATTTTATTCTTAAGTGTTCATATTTTTCTAAAAATCATGAATGTGCACTGAAAATATTGATGTATTAATTAGATAGAAAACATTTTCTATTATCTAAAAATTTATGATCAGATGAGATCAGTATAAAATATATATATATTTAACTTTATTTTAACCCTTAGACAAGAATTTTTAACTACTAAATTTGAAATTTTGTTTGAACTGAATTTTTTTAAATGTTTCTTCCACTTTGGAATACAATATTAGGGAAAATTTTGAGTTATAAGTGTTGGAGAGGGGTTTTCCATTTTGAAATACTTTATTTCATTTTATTTTACATAAAAAATAACACTAAATTTATTCAAATTGATTATTTTAAAGCTTTAGGTTTCCCCTTCAGTGGTCAAAATTTTTTCTTAAAATTAATTTTTTTTCCATCATGAGTGATTAATATTTTTTATTCAACCAAGGATTCAATAGAATATTTTTTTCTTTTTCTATCTTTAAAATACTTTCCTTTGATCAAATTTTGAGTATATGTTTTTGAAATTTTAATTGGATTTAAACTTCTTATCTAGATCTAAACTAATAATCTTTGCATTAAACTAGGTTTCAAAATTCACTCATAATACGAGATTGATCTTTTTATTATTTAAGAAAAAATTATTGAATATTTTAATTCTACTTATAATTATTAAACTCACTCATCCATTCGGTTATTTCTAATTGTGTTTTTCACTAATTATATGTGTCTATTCACCATGGAGAAAATGATAAATTTAAAAGAACAATTGAATTCAAATTTAATTTGGCTTAAATATTTTAAAAAAAATCAATTCAATCATCTTGAAAAAAAAACATTTTTTGTCCAAAATTGTTTCTTTTAATAGAGAAATCATAATTACCTACTTAAGAAAAATATATGGGAGAAATCATTTTCAAAATTCATTTATTTTTTAACAACACAAATAATACTCATTTAATATTTATTTTCTCTTAATAGATATATTCAATTGGTTTTTTAGTGAAATTGATGTGTTAAATGCAGGATAATTTGATGTGAATCTATTTTAATTCATGTTTTCCACCTTGTTTTGATGATTTTTTGATGATTTTTGTGTTTAAATGAGATTTTAATGGTAAATAATTTAAATTTCATCATTATGTGTGGATATTGTCATTATTTTAATATTTTCATTAAAATGATGATTTTAGGTGTGTAATTGATTTAAAGTTATTTGATTGAATTTTCATACATTTTAATAACTAAATTTTAGTTTCTTTCAGAATAATATTCATTGAAATATTATTTAAAAGTAATTTTAAATTTACACAGTTGTATGTTTTGACTTTAAGTAACCTTTATTTGAATAATTATATTTAATCATGTTTTTTGAAGTATTAAATCTCATAAATTAATCTATTGAAGAGTTTATTTTTCATTTTGAATCTATTTAGTTTAATTTCAAAGAATTTATAGTTTTATTTTTTTGGCAGTAAATTTCCACAATACTTTATAGTTCATAAGTTTTAAATCATTATCATGTAAGAGGTTTTCTAGTTTTCAAGTAATACACTTAACAGACAGTCTCATTTGATATGTTTGGACAACCCTTATAATACATTTCATGTATCAACTATCACATAAGACATTTCTAATTCTATCTCATGTTGGATTATTATTCAATTACTGCCCGAATAGGATGTTTACAAGTATAATCCTTGTATATCATCTTCCACTAACACCCCTTGTAAGAAAAATTTCTTATTCATAGCAAATTTATTCCAATGTATCCCATTTTTGAATATACTAAACAAGGGGATGAATTAAAACCTCCCCAACCATGATTAAAGTAAGAAGAACCAAGAATCAATATAATATATATAATTTCATGATCCTACTTCACATCAGGGAAGATAAAACACAGTAAAATTTAAGAAAAACTGAGTTTGATCAATGACACTAGTACAAAATCATGTTTTTTTACATCAGTTTTTTTTGTTTTAATATAGTTTTTATAAGGTTTGTAACTAAAAAAATTTAGAAAATATATCTTTAAAATAGATTATTAATAATCAATTTGAAGAATTTTTTTTAAAAAAATAATGAATTTTAATTTCATATATTTTATAGCAGATGTTGAAATCGGCTTATAATATCAGTTACAAAGAAAACCTTATGTTATAATCAATTTTTTATATCTGTTATAAAAATAACTAATGTTTAAAGTTTATAATTTTTTTATATTTAAATGAAAATTAATCCATTTAAATAAAATAAAATGTATATAATATATAAAATTATGAAACCAAATGAAAACAAGAAACTGGATGTTAAAGCTTCGACTTCAATTCCATGATTGTGGCATTGTCCTTAATCATTTTCCATTGAGCAAAGAACTCATGAGGCAACAATAATTGCAGCTTGGGGGGATTTTAAACTGTGAAAAATAAGTCAAATGAGGAATTTTTATATTTTGAACTCAATCAGAATAATAATTCCCCATCATAAAAAAATTAATCATCAAAAGTTATACAATTTATGATATCTAATCATAAAAAAAATATGAGAATAATTATTAATACCATAGAGAATTAATTTAATGAATAATTAGTGGAAATAAATTATAGATCGAAGTATGAGTAGATCCAAAATGGTAAAAAAGATAAGGCAAAAACTTATATAGGGTTCTTGAAAACGTGTTCCATGACATCATTAATTTTAGGCTGGATTTTAAATATTGAAAGGCGCATTCTAAAAAAATTAATACATCATAAGAACCTAATGTGATTTTTTACTTTTAACCTTGGTTATAAGAATAACAGACATTAAGAATTTTTTCTTTGGTATTTTTTATGTCAGTTATTTAAAAAATGATGTAAAAACTCATGTTTTAATGTCACTTATAAAACAACTAATATTAAAACCCTAAAATTAAATCTATTTTTTATTAGCGTGAAGACCATAAAATGGAATCTGATTGGAAGAAGAATCAAATCTAAGAAAATACCATTTGAAGATTAATCTTCAAGAAGAAAATTGGATGAGACTAGGAAATTGAAATATAGTTTCATGAGGATGAAATGAAGCTACAATTAATTTCAATGAAATCGATTAAGATTATTCTTGAGGTTGGTGGTTCTGATAAACCAAAAAGTGAAATACTACTAGGTTATCATGAAACAAGATATTGAATCCTTGACCTATGGTTATTGAAGAAAATAATTTGAATCTAAAATGACGATAGCCAAAGACAGTTTTCAATGATTAGACACCAATGTAAGACATAATTGGATCAAGAATATGATAAATATTAATATATGATTGAGTTGAGTTGACAAAGGAAGATTCAATATGGTGTTTGAATATGAACAGAGCATAGATGTGGTTGGTTCAAGCATCACTGATCATTTTTTATCTTCTACAAGTTTTGTTGTGATTAATATTTCAACAAACCAAATTCAATAATAAGTCCAAGAAATCAATCATTGGGTTTTTTATGAGTGAATGATAAATATTGAAGATGGATAGGACCTTGGAACTTATGAGTGCTTTTATCTTGATATGGAATAAGGGTTCATGTGAGATTCTTAACCAAATTCCTCAATGAAGTTTTAGTCAATAGAATTTTGTGATTATGCTTTAACGAACCTAGATGGAATTCAGTAATGAATGGGATAAGTTTGGATTTTGAGGGGAAGTTAATTGATACTAAAGGACCAAGATTTATGATTTTCATTCAATATAGTTATATTCATAATGGGTAGGCTATTCAAGTTTTCCAGTGATGAGCATGTCTAGACCATAGGATCTACTTATGAGCTACCAATGAAGAACAAAAGAGGATAATGGATAGTGATGTACTTACACTTGATTTTGATGTTGGATGATGGTTTGTGAGAGTTGAAGTATAAGAAAAATATTATAACCATCAAACTGAAGATTTTATGTAAACATTAATATTATTTATTGTCTTGTGAGTATTAAATAGTATAATAATCAAATTAAGAAAATAAATTTGTACTGAGATATTGGTGACCATCAATGAAATTAACAACTTGAGGTGGTGTAATTAAATTTGGTTGGAAATTCATTAAATGGATAAGCAAGTTGAGGAAATGAAAATATATCAATAAATCAATACATCCTTGGACAATAAATAATTTGAGAACTAAAATATCTGAGAACTGGTATTATAGGACACTAGATAGATTCTTTATTGATCATGTGTTGGATCTTCACTAAGAGGGAAGTTCAAAGATAGAGTGGGGAGAGACAAATATTGAATTGATGAAGAAGATAGTTTATTTAATCTTATCTTTTTCTTATTCTTTATCTCTATTTTTATAATCATTCAAGATTTAATTGATATAAACTATGATTAAATTTCAAGAGGGGAATAAGATTGTTTAATTATATTAATTTATTTATATTCATTCATTTATTCTTTTATAAATGAAATTCATTCTTCCTTAGTCTTTTCCAATTGATTTGGTATTGATTTTAGTTGGTGTGTCAATAGAAGAAAATCAATATCAATGATTTTTTAATTATTTTCCTCTTATAATATATCAACATATCAATAATATAGTACTTTTAATAATTAACATTCATAAATAAGCACCAATTTAATTTTTGAATGACCTTTAACCACTTCATTTTTCCTTTCTTTATAAAAACACTTCTTGACAAAGAGAATGTTATTACATGGTAGTGGTTATAATTCATGATAGACCATTATAGTGATCCAATTTTCATGTTTTGTTTAAACCATTTCCTTAAAAATTAAATTTTCAGCAAGTAATTTCAATAATATTTCCCCCATCTATTTCTTATATGCCTCCCAATCTATAATAGTAATTATAACACTTTTAACACCTCACATTTATTTTTTCATTTTTAAATGTTGTGGGTACTTATCTTCCACACTATAACTTTTTCAATATTTTAAATAGTTTAGGAAACAATAATACCTAGATAATTAACCCACCATCCATTGGGATTGATCCTTCACTACTATAGTAGTTTTGAAAAATTTAAATCACATTTTGATGGTCATGATAACCTCCAAATTGTTTAATAATATCAATTTTTGAGATATTGTAGGAAGATAAATATAATTAAATTTATATTAATATTTTTTTAGAATCACTTCAAGGTTTATGGTGTCATCCTAGGTTTTTAAGAGTATTCTTCATCTTTTTCTTAGATCTATGTAGTGTATATTTTTTATATATTACTTCTTAGAGTGAGTGTGAATAAATGTATTTTTATCTTTTGGTTTATATAATTCAATATGTTTTTTATTTATTTCATAATGAATAGTTATGAGGTAGTGTTTTTTCCCTTCATGCAGGACCAACATGATCTGGAGCTTATTAAATTTCTATGTGTTATTTAATTTCTAGAAGATTTTATATTATGATTTGTGAACATTATCTACATATGTTTTAAAATAGTATTGTTTTTTTAATTTATTTTTTTATAAATATCATCTCAGAATATATCCCCTAATTTTACTATATTGGATGAGTCTTATGTGATCCATGGATACCTCTTACAAATAATTGGTATTATAGATTCAATATTGAGTTTTATGATGTCTTCTGCTAAGTTTGATATTGAGAAGTTTTATGGATAGAATCACTTTAACTTGTGGATAATGAATATGAGTACATTTATTAACCATAATGAAATTAAATATTTTTTTATTGGATCTTAGAAAAATATCACCACTAGTTTTATCACTATGAATACTTTGACCTCCTGTGTAGATGTTTACCCTGATGTTTTAAAGAAATCATCCTCCATATTTTTGTTGATCCAAGGTAACAAGGTCTTGTGAGAAGTGGTCTATAAAACATTTTCTATTTGTATCTAGTAAAATATTGAATGTATTTATAGGATTAAGTTTATTCATGGTAGGATATAAAAAAAATACATATTTATAATTTTAAGAGGATCTATAGAACTCATGTTTGGGTCTATTTAGAGGATTTCAATAAGATGTCTCTAGACTTATCTATTTTAGATGTGTAGATATTAGATGAGGGACATAACATTTTTTTTAATTAATAAGAAGATTCATTTAATCCTATTAAATAATATATTATGTATGGTATGGATTCCATTAATTTAGAGGATGTGATATTTGTGGTCTTATACAAGAATCTTCATATTCATGTTCTAATGACGGAGGATAGTGGGATGAAATATGGGACTGAGTTGCTCAGTGTAAAGGGTCAGTTGAAGGATAGTAAAAGGATTAGAATAATGGTAGTTATTTTAGTAATTTTAGGTGATATTAGTGTGGTAAAACCATCCACATTAATATATAATTACCCAAGAATGCGTCAATGGATAGTATGTTCTAGCATAATGTGGTATACTAATGTTATGATAGCACTGATTTTCTATGTGTTTTTTAATTTCTATTAAAGTAATATTAAGTATAAATACAAGTTTACTTAATTATAAAATCATAGTACTGGATCTATATGTGACTTTCAAGGTCCCCTAGTTTGAAGTAAGGGTGTGAGTTGGGCTGGTTGTTGGGTTTGTTTAGGTCCAGGTGGAGGGATTGATTCTATCAGCTTGCTATGACTTATTTCTATTTTTTTCTATGGTTTTATGACTTGTATTTAAAATTTTATATATTTGTGATTTGTTTATTATTTGTATTTAATTTGAGGGAATCAGTATTAATTCTTGTTGGTTGTTTTTGTAGGTTCCAGGTGTTTGGTATAATTGGTGACATTGTTTTCCAAATAATCATATGAGAGACACTAGTTTGGGTAGAGATAGTTATATGTGTATAGTATGATATGTTTAATGTTTTCATTTTTCTAATCATGTTTTATCAGTTGATAACAGTAGATTATGTGGTATGAGCATACATGTTCCATTATGGTACATGATAAGATTATGATCGGTTTGGGCTGATTATGATAGATCTCATATTTTTCTATTGAATGAAAACTTCTAGTTACAACTAATGTGATAAAATATTTTATTAGAATATTGCCTCTTTGTTTTACATTTTATTTTTTAAGGTGGATATTTTTTATTTTTTTTAATTATTTGTTTGTTAAAAATTAAAAAATTTATTTTTATTTTTTGATTCCATGTGTTTTTATTCACATTGCATGCTGATTTTTCCTTTCATACATTTTATTTATTATGTATGAAACTATTTTTGTTGTTAGATCCCTGGTGACCCTTACATGATGTGGCGGTGCCCCTCACATGAAGGGCCTATTATCCTTACATAAGGTGTTTTTTACCCTTATGTGAGGTAGATATATACCTTATGTGAGTTGGTTGTGTACCTTATGTATTGTCATGGGATTACCCCTACATATTGGCTATAGAAGACCCTTTTTAATTGGCTCATGGTGACCCTTACGTATTATCTCATGGGGACCATTGCGTATTGTATCATAAAATACCTTATATATAATCATGTGATGGCCCTTATATATTAGTTATTTATTCCATAGGTTGACCTTTACATGTCAGTTGTTCAAGTTTTTAAAAAAAATATTTTCATGAGAACCTTGTATAAGCACATTTTTATAGGACTATTAGAGGTGATTATTTCTATAAAATTATTAGTTATAAAGGATAAACTTTATCGAGCCACACTGAGAGTAAAAAACCAAATATTTTTTAATCTCTGTTGTAGAGAGAATTTGAGAGTGAAGGAGGAGGGGTTTTGTTGGAACTCGCAACCACCATATTATTGTGCCTATTTTGGTAGATAAACTTGTTTTTTGAAATCCAAGGGAAAGAAAAAAAATAGTGACATCATTATTCATATTTTTTAGGATCAGTTCTTTATTCTATGTCTAAGATTGGGTTTGGAAGAGTGTTCTTCATATTTTTCTCAGATCTATGTAGTTTATCTTTTCTATGTCTAGATTCCTAGGGGGCTTGTGTGAGTATATGTAATCTTCAATTTTGATTTATTTTCTTTTAACTATTGTTTTTTTGTGTAATAAAAGGTTTTTTTTGCGTTCTTTTCATTCATGATTAAAAAACATAGTCTAAAACAGGATAAATTTCCCATGTTCTTTACTCTCTATAATATTTTCCTTTTTTGTTTATAGTTTTCATCTTCTTAAGATTTTCCTCTCCATTAAATTTTTTGATTTAATATTAGATTTGATACCCCTTTTGTATCTATTGGGAGAAAATTCTGTGTTCCATAGATACTACCCCTTAATGGGGCTCAAGGTTAATAAGTTCATCATTGCTGCTAGAGTTTATTGTTTTTGGATAGACCATGTGTGTGGATCCTCATCATTAAAGCATGAATTAAACCCTAGTGATGTATTCTAATGGATAATATTTATTACAACTCACAAGGAGATCCTATATTATTTTTTTTACCCTTCCAAATTTTTTGAAAAACTAAATGTGTCGGTTGGTTGTTAATGTTAGTTTACTTAATATTTTAGTTTTTCTAAAAAAAATTACTTATAAATTTTCTTCAGAAATTATTGTTCTTTTCTATTCTCATAAATCTTTTATCATTGGGTTTTATTTTTTATATTCATAAGAATAGGGTGATGTTATTTCCATGGAGTAGGGCCAAATAGGTTCGAACCATGTTATATCATTATGTATCATTTTATTGGATGATTTACTTTATTTTTCACTCATGTTGAATTATCCTTATAGTTTCTTTCAGTTCTATTATTTTATATTCATTAACTTCCATATCACAAGCTCATTAAAAAATTGTAAACTAGTAAAGCATACGAGATCTTGGTCATTTCATGCAACATCTCATTACCAAATTTTAGGTAATTTTAAACCCTTGTTTTGATCATCCTTTGTTTAGATCTTTCTTTGGGTTTTTTGGGTCTTTTTAAAAAATATGAAAGTTTTTTGGGACATTAATGGTTGTCTCACATTTAGGGGAAACTATGCTGGTTGGGCCAAGAAACTATGTGTCTTTTAATGATTCTTAGGAGGGGCATAGGGTTAGAGAAAATCGTGTTACCTCTCTTTGAAACCAAGAAGCTTAGAATCACGGGGAGAGTGTGTTTGGAACATAGTTTCCAAATATTATGACCAAACCATGAACCGTATGTCCAGCATCATAGGAGGGAGTTCACATTTGGTATATGGTTTGTCTACCCATGCAGCCTAGCCATATACAAATACCCAAAATCTCAGTATGGGTGCATGGTTAGGAGCACAGTTGTTTATAACCATGTATCCTAACTCAAGAAACCATATGAAGGGATTTAATTTCGTAATTTTTTTAAATTAAAGTCATGAACTATAATGACCCAAAAAATTATAAATGAAATTATCATTTTAAATGAGTAAATGAAATTATAGAAAACACAGGCACTACTTTGGTTATTTTGGATTGTAATAAGCTTTATTCTATAGTATTTAAAATATTATTAATCAAAATAATCATCAATAATATATTTATTATATAGTTATCATGTGATTATTATATATATAGGGTTATGATAAATCTAATTGACATGGAAAAATGAAATGACGGCCTCAACTAGTAGGATTTTACACTATGAATCCCATTTATTAGATCTTTTGAGAGAGATAGTATCACTAGGAGTTTCCCTAAACCAAGACCAATATGTGATTAAATAACTAAAGAATGAGTGTGTCACACACGTGAATTTTTTATATATTCATATTTCATTTAATTTCCATTACTGATTTTTTGGGGGGTTTACCACTCATTTTGGTGAAAAGGGTGGGTTTTGAAAATTTGGGCCAAACCACGAGCCCAATTCCAGATTTAAAAACTAATTTTGTTTTTTCTATAACTCCTTCAAGTTTTACTATTTTAAAACCATTCTACTTCCCAATTAGCATAACCTGATATAGTAAAATCACCATATCCCTTTGGACCACATATAAATCCAAAATCATGATGGATTTGGGTTTTTGATTTAGGTAATGGGCCTGCCCGTAGGCCCATTTCCTACTTTGAATATTTTTTTTAAATTTTCCATATCTCATTCATTTTTTACTTTTTTCCTGTGATTCCACCTCCCTCTCAAAGACAGTAGCCCGAGGATCACCCCCATTATCAGTTTCACAATTTTGAATCTCAGGTGAGCCGCGAAGTAGGGAAATCTTTCATACTCTTTCTCAAATCGACCAGATTTGACGAGGTAAAATGAATATTTCATAAATCCTTAAATTTTCATCATTTTCCCCCATTTCAGTCCCCACATGACCTAATATGACTCCTTCAAACCTCCATACCAGTTTTGGGTACTTGGAGATTCATATTTAGGTGGATTGGGGCCGATTTCTCCAAGATATTTCAATTAAGGGAATTCCTTCTTGGTTCCTTCCATCCTCTTTTAGTTTTATTTCCTATTTCTTGAAGTTCCTCATGTCCAGAAGTTAGGGTTCGATCCTAAGGTCTGATTTGGTATCTTTTGGGTCAATTTTTGGTGGTCTAGGTCTGGATTTATATTCCTTGTGGTACGGCAGTGGTGCCCTTAAGGTTTCGCACCATGATTTGAGGGTTTCGACTCAAAAGGTAGGTGATTCCATGTGTAACCATTTTATGATGAGTTAGATTGCATGGTTTATTAATTTAGTATGTTTATAATCTGTTTTTTGTGGTGTGAAAACTGTTTTTGATGAATTTGGTTAAACATTTAATTTTTAGTTGTATTTTAGCTTGAAATTGGGTAGTTTTCATGTGTGACTCTTGGGGTAATGATTGGGTTTAGTTTATAACATATGAAAGTGATTTATTAGTCTTGAATCGGGCTGTAAATTCTGGTTTGGTAATTCCTTATTATTATGTGGGCCTTGAAAAGTGGTTTTTTATTGAGTTTAAGGTGTAAAACTGTGTTGTACTTCTTGAAGGTGATTTACGAAAACATGTGTTTTTCATGTGTATCTTTGTGGTATTGTTTGATGTATTTTTATAACACTTGGGGGTGGTTTAATAATTGTTTTAGGGATGAAAATTCTGTTTTGGATTGTTATTGGTATGATTTTGGTTTTGAATGAGGGGTTTGAAATGGGTTTAGTGTGCAAAAAATGGTTATACCACTTGGGTTTGTTTTATAAAAGTTGCAAATGTTTTATTTGGTTAATCAAAGTTTGGAAAGGGTGTATATGTAATGTTTGGGTGAGTGTGTTCACCTAATGTGGGGTTTTTAATGGTAAAGTGGTGATTTGAGATGTCAAACATTTTTAGAATGTTTTATAAATTGCCGAAATGTTTTACTAAATTGTGTTTTGTGTGTGAAACACGGGTGTGGGATGTTTCGTGTGAGTTTATTGATAAAATGAATTGTGAAGGTAAGAAGGGTATTATGTGACATATGTGTGGGATGTTATGTGAGTTGAATATCTTTTAATGGTTTTATAAAATCGTTTAAAGGATTTGTGTAAGTGTTAAAGAAATGTGAAAAGTGTTGTAGGCAATTTTGGTGTGAGTTTGATTTCAAAATGCATTTGAATGAAAAGTGGAATTTTTGACTTGTGTGATGTACATGGGGCTGTTTGGTTAATTTGTGATATGGAATTGATATTTTCATGTGAAAAATATACTTATTGGGTTGTTGAACTTGTTTGAGCACAAAGGGAAAACCGGGTATCTAGGTGGGTGGACGTGTACTAGTATGCTAGTGAATCCGTGGGGTTTGGCCTCAGTTTCACTTAGCAATATTGACGCTTACAACTCTAACTAAACTATGATGATGATGATTGGGGACCACTAGGTTATGGGTATGATCCCTACTAGTGGCTTGTTCACGAGAACAAATATTTCTTTTGTGGTTACTCTCACCGAGATACGAGGTACCTGGGACCCACAGCTAGCTAGTGCCTAGGGTTATTTCCTATCACTTATGCTCATTAGATCCTTTGTACTTACCGTCGGTATACGGTATTGTTGGATGAAAAATTCAGTAGCTTTGTTATTTATTTTAAAATTTTTGTTCCTTTAAAATTATCCCACATGAAAACTGTTTTCATTTATTATTGCATCCTTTAGAAAATTGTAACTAGCATTTCTTATTTACAAAACTTGCAATGCTATTTGACATGAAATGTTTATCACATGGAATCTCATAGAGGTGGTATCCTACTGGGCTTTCTCTCACACCCTACTTACACCTTTGGGTGTAAGTAGACTTGCTTATTTTATGTCACAGGTTTGGGTACAGGTATTATGCCTTTGGTTCGGGTTTTTAGCGGTCCATCATGATGCAGTGTCGTGGAGATGGCTTGAGGGCAGTGCCTCTTTCCATGTGGAGGTTCTTGGGATGTCTTTTCTTGGGTTTGTACCTTTGTAATGGTGTTCAAAAATTGTTTAAAAATGTTTAATTCAGTTCTGAATTTTAGTAAAATATGTTTTGGTTTGAAAAATCCAGATCTGACTTCTTGGATTCATTTGTTGTTTTAAGTATAAAAACTCGGGTAAATCATTCCCAATTTTCAGTTTTTAACACCCAGGCACTTGTGCCAGCCCGTGGGGATCGGGAACGCCCTTCGGGACTTGCCACGGGTCGGGTCGGGTGCCGGTTTTGGCAGCGACCAGATTCGGTTCGTGACAGAGTGAATCCATTTATGGGATAAGTTCAAGCACATTGAGATCACATCCCAAACCATGTTTGTTGAACCACCCTAAGAAAATCTCACCATCACCCACCTCACCCTTAGGGAATTTTCTAGTGTAATAAAGGGTTATGTATCCATACCCGAACCATATGAATTTGTATATTTTTTTATAAAATAGTGTTTATATATATCTTTTATTGTCACTTTATATTTATTAAATAATAAGTTTTAATAAAATTATATTTTGATACGATGAAACAAAAATTATGTTTTTCAGAAATATATTATTTCAATCAAGACTCTCTTTTTTATGAATTTATGAATTTTTGAAATAAATGGTGCTTTAATAATATATTATTATTAAAAATATTGATTAAATATAATGATAGGATAATTTTATGAATTCAAATTTAATGTTTATAATGTTTGGAATATTGTTATTGTCAAAAAACTGATATTTTTTAGTAAATAGAAATTTTTTATTTAAAAGTTCATATTTTCATATTTAGAGAATTATTTTATAAAATAAATATTATTTTTTAAATTATAACCTCAAAATTATCCAATATTAAATTTTTTATAATATTCTTAGACAATAGAATTTTTAGATAAAAATCAAATATGATTTAATTATATTATATGTATTATGACATCATAAAATCCCAAAAGTGTTGTACTAAATACTATAAACTGTATAAAGTAAAAAAATTATGTTTAGAATTTAAAATAATGTTATTTTGAAGTTATTTGATTAATTTTATAATCCCTTAATGAACCCTCCAAAACCTATATTATATTCTGAGTTTTTAAAATCAATTATTTATAAGCATGAATCACTTTCGCATCAACATGGGTATTATTTTATTGACTTATATAATTGGACATAAAAAATAATGAAATATTCTCCAATTTTTAAAAAACTATGGGCAAAAATCATGGAATTATTTTGTTTTTGGATTAATTTATTATATAGAATAGAAAACCTAAGTTTAGAAATTAATAAATAATTTTCCTCTCTTTTGCTACAAAAACACACCCAACATCCCATTTATATTCACTAAAACCCCTTGGATCAAGAATTAAATCTCCACTTTACACTATATAGTCCTACCAAGGTTCCCCTAATCACTTAAAAATCTCCTCCCAATCTTTTAGAATCTTCCTCTCAAGGTAAGGGATCCTCTCCTTCTCCACCTTATTCAAGCCCCTTCTTTATATTATGCCTTTTATTTTCCAATTTTTCGTGTTGGAAAATGTTTTTACAGATCCCTATTACTTTATATATGATTTAAAAGTAATTAGAGACCCATTTCACACTCATTTAACCCTTTTATGAATCATTATGTACCCCTATTATGATGTTGAAATTATACTATGATTTTTCATGGAAAACATTAATGTAGTCAATACACATCCTCATTTCCACTCAATAGAATTCATCTAAATGTACCTAAACTTAAATTGATTGTGGAATTAAATTTATGTAATTCACACTCCTTAATAATTGGATTAAAATTGATGAAATATATCCTTATGTATTATTATCTATATGAAAAACTTATTCATGTGCATATTATGAATGTGATAGGTGGGCTTGGAATTATATATCCCTCCAATGCATTGGGTAATTTTTTGTCTCATTAGATGTTATGAATGGGATTAGGGAGTGAACCTAATCGATGATGGGACTATCTCCACCTTGTGATGTTGTCTTGGAAATTAGACCAGACATATATTTATGTCATGTTTTATATTATGGCTTCATTCCCATGTTCCCTTCATGTTATCATCTTATATCATGATTTTATATTCATGTTTACAATTCTCACCCATTTTATGTCTTTTTGATATTCCTATTGACTAACATGTATTAGTTTCATCATGTTATTGTTTGATTATTCCCTTAGTGGTATTTATATATCACCCCTTTCTTATGTACATCCCTAGGTTATCCGATGCAATTTTATAATAAAATGGATTTTTAAGAGAACGTTAAAATATTTTTAAATAATTATGTTGTATCCCCATTTTGGTTATTATATTATGTGCCTAATTTTCCAAATACACTAAGCCACATGATCTTATGAGATTTTAATATGAGTACTTTTATGTAATAAATCATGAATTAAGGTGTATTAAATATATGGGTTTTCATAGTTGGTATCAAAGAAAAGTCTAGTTATTTTTTGGGATTAAGATTAGGAAACTCTAGTGAAAGTTGTAGGGATAAGAATAAAATTATAAAAACATCTATAAATTTAGGTAAAGTATAGAGTAAGTGTTTTCCAAGAAAATACATCCCTATGTGGATACTACAAGTGGATGTGGCTCCAGAATAGTTGTATCTAGCTGTAATAACATTGGTAAGGATGAATTTAGATGGACTCGATTTTTACGTGGTGCATGAAAACAGGCCTTGCTACACACCTAGTTTTACATTTTTGGAGGATATTCTTTGGTAAATTCATAAGCTATTTATGATCCATTATGAAGGGAACAAAAAATCCTATAATATTTCATGTTAGGAAATAGATTATGGATAACTTAGATTGAAACCTAGAAGTTCATATGTTAAAAAATACATGTGATTTATGATTTATCTCTTTAATGGTCACAGTTTTGGTTTTATGTGTGTAATAGTTTGAAAATTATCATCCATGTCTCTAATTTGGATGAAGAAAATAATTAGAACTAGGATCAAATAGTTAAAGTAAGACTTATTTTCTATTCATGAACTTCAAATTTCCTATGTGAATATTGTTATATTAACTCTATCATATCACATAAGTTTATTAGAACAATTCAAACACCACTGAAAAACATGGAAGTGGAGGTATCATTGAAAATGGTAAATGGGGAAATTATTTCAACCCAAGTATATAACTCCTCTCTTGTAAAAATACATTGGATGAATTTTCCAACAAACCATGTGATAATCACTTTAGTGGAATTATATGCTATTCTGGGCATGGATTTTATTTTATTGTATAGAGCCAACATACTTTCCTAGAGAAGTAAATCACCCTCCTTATCCTAAATCACCCTATAATTCTATAAAATTTCAAGGAGGATGGTGAATCTCCATTGATATCATCATCTCCATAATGAATATTATTACCCTATGAGGAATAATATCTAGCTTAAATGATTAAGAGTAAGGAAAATATCATTCTTTATGACATATAATTTTAAGGAAATTCATTGATGTGTTTCCCAAAGAATTGATCAGTCTTCTTTATATCCAAGAGGTTTATTTATTGATAGAAATTATACCTAGAACTTTTTCATTATTCAAGACTCAATATATAATATCCATTGATAAACTTGAGAAGCTGGATAAGAAACTATAAAATAATATATATATATATATATATATATATAGGGTTTATATTCCCAATTTATTCACCATATGGTGCGCCAGTCCTCATCATCAAGAAAAATGACTGGTAAATTCACCTTTTCATTAATTATCATGAACTTTGAAAAATCAAGATAAAGAATAAGTATACTCTTCCATAGGTTGATTAATTATTAAATCTTCTGCATGGTGCCCAGTACTTCTCTAAAGTAGATCTTCATTTAGGATATTATTGAGTAATGTTGAAGAAGTAAGATATCCCCAAGAATAATTTTTTTACAAGATATGGGAACTATGTGTTCACAGTGATAGAATTTTGGACTCACTAATGATCCATAAATCATTAAAAAAAATCAAATATAGTTTAGGTATTACCTCAAAAAATTTGAGGCATCCTTTATAGGTGATATAATTATCTACTCCTAAAGAAAGTAAGAACATGGGGATTATTTGAATTTTTTACTAAAGACTTTGTGAAAGGAAAATTTATTTTTAAAGTATAGTAAATGTGAGTTTTGGATAGTGAAAGTAATATTCGTTGGGAATGTTATCACCATAAAATGGATATATGTAGATCATTCAAAAATAGATATAATTGAAGGATGTACTAAATCAACCTCTATAACGGAAATCCATATTTTATTTGGATTAGCTGGGTACTATCGTCAATTTTTGAGAAAATTATCATTTTTTTCTTTGGGTTGTGTACTAATGAAAGATGAAAAATTGATAGCTTTTTAATCCTTCCAAGTAAATATACATGATAAAAACTACCTAATTTATGATTTATAATTGGTTTTGGTGATGTTCATATTGAATATTTGGTGAAATTATCTTTACAATTAGAATTGTGACACATATACAAACAATAAAATCCTCAAATATATATTCACATAAACGGAACTCAATATATGACAATGGGGGTAGTTAGAGATAATAACATATTATAATTGTTCAATTCATTACCATCATGAGAAAGAAAAAATACCGGAAGATTCTCTAAGATGAAAGGATCCCACAACCCTATCCATGATGAGGATTGTAATGGATCCAATATTATTAGTCTTAAAAAGGATGGACTTGGGAATAATAAAAGGATCTTAATATTACCTTTATAAAATATTTAATCAACCATCCATTATTGATAGGATTAATTTTGCCTATAAAGATAATGGAATGCTTAATAAAAAGGTATCAAATAATTCAGAGTTCAACTTTTCTAAAGATGGAGTTAATATTTTTGGAACTTGGATATGTGTCCCATCAAAACCAAATCTAAAGAGGGAACTTATGGATGATGAATGTAGCTCATACTTCTCTATTCATCTAGGAAGCACTAAGATGTATAGATATCTAAAGAAAAAAATCTAGTGGGATAATATGAAGATAGATATTGTAGAATTTTTTTATCAATTCTTGGTATACTAATAAGTCAAGGATGGATGATAGAAGTTTAAGGGTATGATGAAACAATTTCTCATACTAGTAGAGAAATGGGAAAATATAATCATGTATTTCATCATAGGACTCCCTAGGGAATATAAAGGCAATAATGTCATCTAGGTGGTGGTCGACTGCCTTATAAATTCATCACATTTCATTACTATCAAGGAATATTTCTCTCTTGACCAACTCACCAATATATACATAATGGAACTGGTAAGACTACATGGAGTTCCAATTTCTATTGTATTTGATCGATATCTGAGGTTTACCTCAACATTTTGGAGAATCCTTTTAAAAATGTTAAATACAGAACTAAGCTTCTTCACTAATTATCACCCTTAGATGGATGGTAAATCTAAAATAACCATTCAAACTTTATAATATATTATTAAACCTTATTCAATATATTTGTAAATATGTTGGGATAAATATATTCTTCTAGTTGAGTTCTCATATAATAGTACTTTTCATTATAGCATTCAAATGGTTCCTAATGAGGCTCTATATGGGAAGAGGTTTCAGACTTAGACATGCTGGGATAAAGTTGGATAGTGGAAGATGATGGGACCTAATCTTATCCAATAAATTATAGAGAAGTTTAAAACCATTTTGAATCATATAAAATCAACACAAAGTCATAATAAAATCTATGAAGATAATCATAGATGAGACCTAGAGTTTGTGGTTAGAGATAAAGTGTTCTTTCATATATCATTATGGAAGAAAGTCATGAGGTATGGGAAGAACGGAAATCATATTCCAAGGTAAATCGTCCCCTTTTAGATCCTTGATTACTTCAGATATGTGGCTTATTGACTATCACTCTCACCAAACCAATCTCAAGTACATGATGTGTTCCATGTATCCCTATTGAGAAAGTACATACCAGACCCCTCAGGTATAATGGATCTATATGTGGTACCATTGGAGAATGATCCTTCATGTGAGGAATAACTGGTGAAGATATTAAATCATAGAGATAGTGTTCTATGAAACAAGACAACTCACCTAGTCAAAGTGTTGTGGTGGAACCAAAAGTTTGAGGAAATGACTTGGGAACTAGATGATATGATGAAATATATTTACCCTCATATATTTTAGTGAACAAATAAAATTTTGAGAGTGAAATTTTTAAAGGGGGGAAATTGTAATGATCTAAACATTTATAAATTAAATTCCCTTTTTAAATGAGTAAATGAAATTATAGAAAACACATGCACTACTTTGGTTATTTTGGTTCATTATAAGTTATATCCAATCATATTTAAAAAAATTATCATAAAAATTGATAGTATAGTTATTATATTGTGATCATATGTTTAGTATATATATAGAGTTATGATAAATCCAATTGTCACGAAAAAAAAGGAATTATTAGCCTCTATTAGTATGATTGTACCCTATGAATCACATTTATCAGAGATTCTAAGGGAGATAGAATCACTGGGATTTTCCTTAAGCAATCACAAGATGAGACTTGATAACTAAAGCATGAGAATAACTTTTTATGTGATAATTTCAAGCTCATCAAGATCATTTCCCAAACAATGTTTATCGAAACACCCTAAGAAAATCTCAACATCACACACCATACCCTTAGGTAATTCACTAATGTAATAAAGTTATATGTATCTAGACTCTAAAAATATGAATTTTAATATTTTTTATAAATTTATGATTATATTTATTTTTTATTATTACTTTATAATGATTAAATAATGATTTTGAAAAAAAAAATATTTTTATCCGATGAAACACAAATTATATTTTTTAGAAATATGTAGTTTTAATAAAGACACACCTTTTGATGAATTTGATAATTTTTTAAATAAATTATTTTCTAATAAAATATTATTATTAAATAATTTTTGTTAAATAAAAATGATAATATAATTTTAAAAAGTCAAATTTAATTTTTATAAGGGTCACAAAAATTTTATTATCAAAAAACTAGTATGGGTGTTTTTTTATTTAAACATTTAAATTATAATATTCAAAGAATTATTTTGATAAAATAAATATTATTTTTGAAATCTTCATATCAAAATTATCCAATTTTTAGTTTTTTATAACATTCTAAGACCGTCAAATTTTTTGGGTAAAAAATAAATACGATGTAGTTATACGGTATGCATTATGACATCATAAAAGAAAAAAAGTGATTTAATAAATACTCTAAAGAGTATTCATGGAAAAATTGTGTTTCCCCTTTAAAATTATGTGTTTTTTAAGTTATTTGATTAATTATATAAACCCTTAATGAATCCTCTAAAACCAATATTATATTTTAAAGTTTTAAAATCAAATCTTTATAAACATGACTCACATCCGCGTCATCAAGGGTATTATTTTAATGAGTTAATTTCTCGAACTTATAAAATAACTAAATCAAATACTATTTGGTAGAAACCATGGGAAAAACAATTTGATGTTTTGTTTTTTGGATTAATTTTTCATTTTGAGTCCAAAACCTATGCTTATAAATTAATAAATAATTATCCTATATTTTTCTATAAAAAACCCAGCCTCCCATTACTCTTCACTAAAAACCCTAGGATCATTAATTTATTATACCCTTCCCTCTCTAGATACCTCCCAGGGTTCCCCCATGCTCTTAAAAATATCATCACAATATTTTCGATGTACCCTCTCAATGTATGGGATCCACTCCTCCTCTTTATTCAAGTGCCTTATTTATGTTATGCCTTTTGTTTTCAGATTTTTCATGTTGTAAAATGTTTTTACACATCCCTATTACTATCTTTATTATGTATAAATGATGATATAATTTTTTCACTCTTATTTAACACTTCTATGAATCTTTATGTACCCATGTTATACTTACAAAATTATCATACATTTTTCCATGCCAAACATTTGTTTAGTGAATACCCATCCTCATTTACACTCAAGAGAATTCACCTAGATGTATATATACTTCATTGATTGGGGACTTCCATGTATATAACCTACAATCCTTAATGGTGTGATTATAATTGAATAATGATATCCTTATGTTGTATGATATATGTGGAACAATTATGCATGTTCATGTTATTAATGTGATGGATGGGCCCAAAATTATATAGACCTCCAATGCATTGGGTAATGTTTTTGTATCCTATGATGTTATGTATGGGATCTAGGAGTAGACCTAATATATTATAGAACTCTTTCTACCATGTGATATTATCTTGGTATTTATCCATGACTTATTAACACATGTCTGTCGTGGGGTGTGGAAAAAATATTTAAATTACTTATATATAGTATAGTAGTTAACTCTAGATAGTCTTCTAAATAGGAGTGAACAAAAACCAAGGTTGTTACTTTTATTATTTTTCTGTAAAAAATTTGTTTTAATTAATTTTTGATAAATTTATGGAAATAAATAGTTTGATTAAATGAATTTTTAAAATAATTGAGCAATCCTATGATCGGAGTACGTTTAACTTGACCTAGTATTATGCTATCATGGTTTCCAAAATTTACCCATTCTTCTTCTAATGACTAGTAAGAGATATATTCATCTACTAATCCCTCTCTCCCCCTTGGATATATTTTTATGATGGGAATATTTATATCTAAAACTTTAGGCTGGTCTACCCTCCTTCCTGTGTGTGCAATGTTGCAGTACGTTTTCTTGATTAATTTGGGCAAAAACTGACTAGGAATTGTTACTCCCTAATAAACCAATTTTCCAACATACAATATTATAGATGTACTAATGACCATTGATCACTCACCACAAAACCCTAATATATTCCACTGTATATAGAAAAAAATTGGGTGGAGGGAAATATGGATCATCGACCAAAGAAATTAAAATTAAAAAAATAAAAAACTAATGTTGCTGCATTCGAAATTTAAAACTGAATTAAGAATTGAAACTACATGCAGAAAGAAGAAAGAATATTATTAACTTGGATAAAGAACTCAATAAAATCACATAGATCCAGCCTCCCCATTTTCTGATCACTCAATGAAACTACCCCTCCATGTATGGGGTAGTTTATTTGATGTAGGAGAGGGGGGACATCACATAGAAGAAAGTATATAATAGAAAAGAAAATATAGTAGTATAATAGTATAGCAGTAGGGTGTCATCCATGGCTTCCCTCACTATTTTATCCTCTTCAATCCACCCCTAGACTATTGTTTATAAGCATGTAAGAGTATTTTGGGAATCATAATGGTCCATTAATGGCTCTCCTATAATAATGAGTCATCCTAGGGAATTTTTATGAAATTTTTCTCAAAATCCGATCATAAATTAGTGATTTGAGAATCTGTATGAGAATCTACATGTCATTTAATTGGTTTACATGACATTTAATGTTTGGGGCCATGATTTTTCTCCATGATATGAAATTTCTAATGTCCCTCGTAGATCTCAAGTTACATATCATGTAAATGACTTACATGACATGTAATTTTGATTTCCAGTAGATTTCACCCAATTTTATTCCAGTTCCTCAATTATGAGTTCTCGATTTGGTCCTTTAATATGTTTCATCTTAAAAATATCTTCAAAAAACTGGTGTTGTTCCCCACCACTTCACTTTATGTCTTGAAGTGTCTTCAGCACACTATATTCATCTCTTTATGTTAATTTTTCATCAAGCTCTATATCCTTCCAGAAAAAATAAAAAAAAAATTAAATCCCAAAAATATTAATCATTTAAAGTGAAAAATATTCTTTTTATATCAAAAAATAAATGAAATTTATGACTTTATCAATTCCACCACACTTGAAATTTCTTTTCCTCAAACATGTAATATCAAAAACATTTCAGAGGAATCTCATTGTATAAATATTTTAATTTCAACATAAACAAAATAAATGTTTGATAATGGAGAATAAACTTTCAAATTTTACACAAGATAATCCCTTAAACTCCTCATTCTTAAAATAAATAACGCAATCGTGCATTTTACTTTTCCTCTCTTTAAAAATCAAATCTCTTACTTCCTTCAACTTCTATTTCTTAATTCATTTTTAATGTGCATTCTGATTGCAATCTACCTCACATTGAATTTATCTTACTCGTATCTCAAGGTAAAAAATGTAGTGATTTTTTGCTCATACCTCAAGTAAATTTCACTTACCATAGGTTTTCAAGGTATCTAACATGCTCACCACATAAATAAAAAAAATTAAAAATCAATCATGAGGGTTTTGAATTAGGGTTAAAATGTCTCTTAGGCTTAAGGTTGGTAGGTAATGATGATTAAAAATAAATCTAAAAAAGGAGGATTCACTCTTTAACATACTGCATGATATAAAAATATAATCCCAATGAAAATACTCCTATAAAAATTACATCTTTCAACCCCAAAAAACTCATAGTAGGAACATGATAATAATCATTATAATGAATGAATCTCCCTCTATTTCTCTCTTTTTTTCTTTTTCTTTAATTTATTTCTCTTTTTTTAATTTTTTTGAAATTAGTGCTTAAGATAATTCTCACATCCACAAAATAACCACATAAAATCATAATATCATTGGTCTATAAATGGTGTTTTTTTATCCTCAAAAGACATAACCCATTTTTTCTTTTTTTTCTTTTTTTATATTTTTTTTTGTATTTCTTTTAAAAATGGAGGTGAATAGTAGAATATAATTAAAACATGGCCTCTCCCAAATCTTACAGAAACCCCCAATAAAATTAAGTACAACATCAAATATCATGAAAACATCTCCCCCACACTTATTCTTTTAAATATCATGCAATATACTATGAATAAGGTAGGAATATATATAATAGGATTGAAACATGGCTCATTTACTATAAAGTCAATTAGTAGATTATATGGGTAATAGTTTGATTAGTGTTAAGTTAGGTCTATAGATAAAGGGGTAAATAATAAAAATGACTAAATCATGATAAAAATGATTCTTTTTAGTCATACCATCGATAAGATGTCAAGAAATTTCATGAAGAAAATATACCCTGGTCTCTCAAAAAATATACTAAAGAAAGAATCAAAAATATTATGTTCATGTTTTTTCTTAGGGGTGAGAGAATATGGTTTTGGATAATTACACTTGGAGATTGGAAAAAAAATAAACCAGTTAATTTCAGTTTCATAAATTCAAAACATGTGAAATCTTAATAGAATTTCATTTACATAATCAACTCATTCCCAAAAATAATGATTTTTCAAATTCATCCTCTCATGATTAATCATAATAATTAATTTTTAAATTTTAATCATCTAATCATGTAAATATTGAAAATTAAAACATGGAATGATGAATATCCTAAGAAACTTATTTCTCCTAGATCAACACTAGAGTGAAAGGGTTTAAAGTGAGGAATGTAATTTTTTTTTAATTTTAAGAATAAATTTTTAAAGAAAAAAATTAAGGAAATCAAAATACATTAAATATAAAAGAAAAATACCTTTAGAAATGATGATTTAGTCAGGTGGTGCAGGTCATGTTCCTTTAGTTATATTTTTTAGCACTTTCACAAACTATATACATTTCACATCATGTCTTCTATTCAATTTCTCCATTTTTAGCCATGAATCATCTTCATTAATGAACCTAAAAATAATAATAAAAATAAATGATAGTGTATGATTTTTCAATCATGCTAGAATATAACTGAGGGGAGGAGTGGACTAAGAGAAAAAATATGGGATTCTTCACATAAGTGCTTTTGTTTAATGTCATTAGCTCAAATAAAAAATTAAAAAAAATGAAAACTCCTAGACTACAAGATTATCTCCCTCAAACTTAATTAATATAATGTCCTCAATACATTTAAATTAATCTTTCTTATAAGAATATCAAAAATGTAATTACAACATTTAATCAAGGGTAAAAGGAAAGATGAAACATGGTAGGTTTTCATTGGTAATCAGGATAAAGGAGCATGATGTCCTCCACTCGTTCTTGAGGTATAGCCCTATGGAACATCTTTGGCCTCTTCCCAATTATAGTGAATGGGTTTTCTTCTATTTTATTTGAAATCTTAATATCGCAAAATAGGTATACATGAATAACATACAAGGTACCTTCCCACCTAGAATAAATTTTACCTGGCATTAGTGTAAGTATATATTTTTATAACATCACTTGATCTTCATGGTTAACGGTTCTTGGTTGAATCATATTTTCATAGGAAATCCTTGTTCTCTCTTTTTAGATATTTGAATTTTCAAAATCTTCCATCCTGATTTCATCTAGCTATTGTAACTGAAATCTCTTCTCTTTCCTGATTTTATCAAGGTCCAGATTTATATCTCTTACCACCCAGTAGGCATTATGTTCCAATTTTATAGGTAGGTGTCAGATCTTTCCATAAATTAATATATAGGGGATCATCCCTATGGGTGTCTTGTAGGATATTTTTTATTCCTATAAGATATCATCTAACCCTTGGATCTAATCCTTCCTGTTAGGCTTAACAGACTTTTCTATAATTCATTTAATTTCTCTATTGGATACCTCTTATTAGATTTTTTTTGTGGATGGTAATGTGTTGAAATTTTAATTGAAAATTTTGTCATACCATGGTACTTCACTGTTGATGATTTATAGTTATTCTCCAAGATTCTCATCATTAAGTGGGTTTTAGTTTGGAATTTCTACTTTATCGGTGTGGGGTAGTCGACTTGGATATTCGACCACCTAAGTTTCAGTTCCCTTTTTATCTTTAATTTAAAAATTGAACTCTTGTAATAGTAGCATACAAATCATTATCTTTATCTTATCATATTCCTTATTCATTAAAAACCTGAGTGTTTCATTATCATAAAAAACAACAAATTTAGTGCCAGGAAGATATTACTAGAATTTATCTAGTGAAAATATGACTAAAAGGAACTCCTTATCAGTGGTTGTGTAATTGATTTATATGGTATCCAAGGTATTTTATGTGTAGTATATTACTTATGGATTGATGTCAATTATTTTTGATAGAGTGGCTCCCACTGTTTGGTTAGATGCATCTCAAAGAAACTCTAGAGGGTACTCCTAGTTGGGTGGTTTCATTATTGGAGGTGTGATCAACCTTTGCTTCATTTCATCAAATTATTTTCTGCATGCATAATCAATATTAGACTCAGATTCCTTTAGTAGTAATCTTGATAAAGGGAGATAAATATTATTAAATTATTTGATGAATCTTCTATAAAATCCTACATGTCCTAAAAAGGATCTAATATATTTTAAACAAGTTGGATATGGAAAGGAATTTATTACCTAAACTTTTAATTTATTAACCCCAATCCCCTTTTTTGAAATTATGTACCACAACACAATTCCCTTTTCAAACATGAAATAAAAAATTTCAAAATTTAAGACAATATTATTTTCAATGTAATTTTTCAAAAAAAATCCAAAATTCAAAATAAGTAATCAAATAAATTACCAAAAATTGTGAAATAATTGAGAAATACCACTAAGAAGTCCTCAATATGATTTAAGAAAATACTAACCATACATTATTGAAATGTATCTAGGGAATTTCATAGCCTTAAAGGAATCATTTTGTAGGTGAATTTGACAAAAGTATAGGTTAAGGTTGTCTTCACCTAGTCTTTTGGTGCAATTGGTACCTAGAAGTGTCAAGAAAATCCATCTAAAAAATAATAATTATTTTTTATAGAAAACCTTTCTATCATTTGATTGATAAAAGGAATAATAAAGTGGTCTTTTTAGGTAACTTTATTTAGATTCCTATAATATATACACACTCTCTGACTATTTTGTACTCTCATGGGGATTCATTTATTTCTTTAATTTTTAACAGTGGTAAGGTCGGTTTTCTTTGGGAATACATGAATGGGGTTGAACCACTAAGAATCAAAGATTGTTTAGATGATGTATGCTACTAGAAATTTCTCTATATCTTTCTTAAAAACATTAATTATGGTGGGATTGAGTCTTATAGGAAGTTTTATAACTGATCATAAATAACTTTCTTAAAATATTCTATGAGAGCATACTTTGGGATTGATTCTAGGTATATCACCTAAACTCCATCCTACATCTTGTAAATTTATTTTGATAAGGTCAATAAGAGTTTGTTCTTATGAATGGGATAGGTTATTGGATATTATTACTATTAATTTCTCTCCTTAAATTCTGTAATAATACTTCAAATCACTTATAAATGGATTATGTTCTAGACATGGGGGTTGTTCAAGGGATGATATTGAATTTAGGATTCCTACTCTAAAGCTGGAACCTCTGGTATCATCTCATTTTCTTTTAATAAATCATCAAAAAAGTCAAATTTTAACTATTACTCTAACACGAGATCAGTATTTTTAGGTTCTTTAGAATTGGAACTTTCAAATTAAAAATGTTCTCTTAATGATAATAAGTCACAAATTATACTTGAATCCTCAATTGGTTTTATACCTTGTTCATGGGAGATCGTATAATGTGAGTGATTACTGGAATGTTATTTCATTGCATCAAGAATTTTGAGATGTACTATATTATCACTAAGTTACATTGTCAGTTTTCCTTTATATACATTATCAATAGTCTTTAGTATCTTCAGGAAGGGTCCCCCAGGATGATGGGAGAGTTCCCTAGTTCTCTCTCTTCCTATATGGTGAGGACATAAAAGTATACTAGAAATACCAATCCTCTTACTCCCACAAGTATATATTCAATAACTCCAGCTAGAAAGATGGTGGATTTGTTTTCTAATTTTACCACCACTCAAGTTGGTTTTAGTTATATAATCTACAAGGATGAAAATATTGACTAAGTCATAACATTTATTGAAGCACCCAGATCACATAGTGCGTCAGTAAAATTTACAAACCCAATAGTGATGGGGATAGATAATGTCCCTAGATCTTAACATTTTTTCTGTATTGATGGTATGATAAGTGTTGATATTCTTCTTCTTAAGTTGATTATATCATTTAAATCCATCCTCATTCTTTTTATAGATATATCTTTAAGAAATTTTTCATATTTTTGGATTTTTTATATAGCCTCTAGCTATGAGATGTTGATCTCAACTTTCTGTAAGGTTTTATGAATTTCATGTTGAAGTCACTCCTCTTTACCCTTCTTCATCATGGATAATGTATATTGTAATAGTTCATGGATATATTTGTTTCCCTTTTTTGTTTATATATTGTATTTTGTGGCCTTTCATTTCTAAACCTGGTTTTTACATTTTCATGTTGATTATCCTATTCTCTTATCATGATGGGTGTATCATCTAAATTATTCTTAGATTCGTCAGCCTGATGTTGTTTAGGTGGTTGGATCTCTTTTCTGCTTCGTGTTGCAATCACACTTATGCTCTCGTTGGGATTCGTAACTATTTGTGCTAAAAGTTTGCCTTAATTCTTGGTTAGAATATCTATTATTCCATCAAAATTATTGTTCAAATTTTTTACTACCTTCTTGAGTTATTCAAAATTCATTTCATGGTGGTTATTATGAGAACTTTTTTATGGTTTTTCATATGTTTTCTACTAATATTGTTGTTTATAGGGTTTTTGGAATGGAGGAGGTTTATGGAACTATTTCTGCTAGAATGGAGGTTTATCTTTTCATTGATTCTAAAAAGGAGGTCTATCCTAGTTTTGTTTGAATCCATATCATGGTTGGGTCTAGGGTTGACATGGATGATCTGAATGGAATTACCTTTACAGATAAACAACATCACAACTTTCATTCCCTTAAACTTTTTTACATTGACCAATATAATGATAAGTAAATAGAAGAAACCACATACTTGTGTTGGGACTTATTGTTTCTTTACATAGTTCATAGACTGTTTTCTCATCACACTGGTCATTCCCTTAAGTGTTGCTTTAAGTAAGGGTGAGGAATAATCATAAGTACTTACCTCATGGATGCCTCTAGTGCACATAAATCTAGTGTCGAAATGATATAAGTTTTTTGCAATATTTTTAATCAAACCTCTAGAATCCCCTGCAGACTTTTCAATCATAGATACTCTAGATGAGGCTTCTAGAAAATTATGATCATTGTTGAGTGGTCCCAGATAGAAGTAAACATGGAATTGGAGTTCCTCCACAATCTAATGTGGAAAGCTGGCACAAAGCTTCTTAAATCGCTCCCAGTATACATAAAGTGTCTCTCTGGTTGATTGGAAAATAGAATATATCTCTTTTTGGATAGTCATGATCTTGGATGTTGGAAAAAACCTTTGTATGAAGCATCTTTGAAGATCTTTACAGTCTTGGACCTCTCCTGGTTGAAGACTATACAACTGTTCCTTTTCTTCTCCCTCAAGTGATAAGGCGAATTCCCACCACTTTACCTATTCTTCCACAATTCCTCGAGGTCTGTAATTTGTGCACATGTTTATAACTTCCTAAATATGTCTATTTTAATCTTCTCCTGTAAGAACATAGAATTTATGTAGAATTTAAATCATGTTAGTTCTCAATTCCAAATCATTCTCTAAGTCATGTATATCTAGTTGTTTTTTTTCATTAGCGAGTTATGGTGCCCTGAGATCACATGGAGTTTGGTTGGGATTGTCATCCATTATTGTAGGTTTAGAGTGATCATTAAATTTTCACTTGAATATATGAGGTGTATTTCCTCAAACTCTATTTTGAAAAAAAAATTATAAATTGGATTATTTTTCATTCCATTACAGGATCAAATTCAATTAGATGGTTATTTAAAGTACATTTCGTTAAAAAATAGTTTTTGGTGTTTTGAGGCACTTCCACACTGGAAATAGTGCCAAGTTTGAAACTACCTCTACATGGATGAAGAAGTTGTGTTGATGTGGGAGAGGGGATACATCATAGGGAATAAAGTAGATAAAAGAAAAGAAAAGAAATAATTAGTGCAACATAGCAGCAAGGCATCGTCCTAGTCTTCCCTCACTGGTTGATCCTCTTCAATCCACCCCTAGCCTTATATTAATAGGAATAAAATAGGTTTTGGGGAATCATAATGGTCCATTAATGGGTATAAAATAATAATAAGTCCTCCTAGGGAATTTATATAAAATTTCCATCAAAATCCTAACATAAATCACCATTTTAATAATCTATATGAGAATTTACATGTCGTGTAATAAGTTTAAATAATGTGTAATGTACAGGACCATGATTTTTCTCCACGTTGTGCAATTACCCACATCCTATAAATATCTCCCATTACACATCATTTGAATGACTTAAACAATGTGTAATTTTTATTTCTTGAATGTTTCACCCAGTTTTAGTTTGGTTCCTCATTTTTGAGCTTTGGGTTTAGTCCTTGACTGTGTTTTATCATAAAAAATTTGGTGTCGTGCCCCATCGCATGGCACACTATATTCATCTCTTTTTTTAATTTTTTTTATAAAACTATGTATCCTACCAAAAAAACATAAAAATAATTAAATCCTTATAATATTAATCATTTAGTGTGAAAAACATTATGTTATATATCAAAAAATACATGAAAAAAATAACTCTTTCCCTTATGCTTATGTCATGTTTTATATTTTTTCCTAACAGGTATTAATTTTATCATGTTATGATTTAATTATTCCCTTACTGGGATTAATATCTCACCCCTTTATTATATACATTCTTAGGTTATCCCATGCAGTTTTAGAAGAGAAATGTATTTTTAAGAGAATGTTAAAGGATTTTTAAAATGTAAGAACCCAGATCTTCGTTTCAGGTAAGATTTTCCTTTTATGGAGTTTTTAAGAAAAATGGAGTTTCTAGAAAATTTCAAAGTACACGCCGTGTACTTTCTGAGTACACGCCGTGTACTCTTCTATGGCTCGAAGCTGTGTGTTGTCCATGCCTGGGCCACACACACGGTGTGTAGAGGTGATGTGAAGGCCTATTTTGGCGGAGTACGGAAAAACCCACTACATGTTGTGTACTTTAAAAATACATGTTGTGTACTTTTATTTTTTTCACTAAACGGACCGGGGTCGCGCCTAATCGCGATAATCATCTTTTTCTAGGTCTGGTTCATCCAAGAGCGACCCATACGACCGGATCTTCCCTGATCCCCCGCTTCTCCATCTGTTCTCTGATTCGAGCACGGTCGATTGCGTTGGAAGCGCAGCGGTGAGTTCTACCTTCTACTTGAGCCTTGTTTTCCAATTCTTAATCTTTATCAAGATATCTAAGGTTTAACGTTTTGTGCGTTTTCTCAGATCTATGACATTCTAGGGGGAATTAGCCATCGTGGTTCATGTATATCGATCTCCTAGGATCGAGGTAGGTGTTTTTTGCCTTACCATTCAAAGTCTCTGAGTTTTATGTGCGAATTCCAACCGATACTTGTGAACGGGGTATTGAGTGTTTACCTTTTTTCCCCTGTTGATTTTTCCTGCCTTGCTTGTATGATTGTGTAGAGGTAATTTGACCATTTTAGGGGATAAATTGTTGTGCTTGGATGTACTTTCCTTGATTCGTCCTGTGTAGGAACTTTGGGTCTCGTTTTCCATTGGATGTTACACATGTTTCATGCCTTGTGGTTATAGGTTGAAGTGAAACTCATGACATGCTTGATTCCTTGTAGACTGTTTAGCTAAGTAGCTCTATAGGTGTACTTTGGTTAGACAAGTAGCTCTATAGGTGTACTTTGTCCTTATAGCATTATTATGCATTGACTGGCACGAGCCTAAGAGAACCTGGTGCTATAGACTATAAGGGATAGACCGAGTGAGCTTCTCATAGAGTATTAGATATTACATACTACAGAGGGGATGGACCGAGTGATCTCCCAGAGAGTCTTGGATTTTTTTATAGACTACAGGAGGGTAGACCGAGTGGGATTCCTCAGAGAGTATTACCTTGTTTGAATCTCTTTAAGAACATTCCCAGGCTAGAGGAGGAATTGACCGAGTGATCTTCCTCAGAGAGTCTGTGGTATACCTGAGGCTATAGGAGGAATTGACCGAGATAGCTTCCTAAAAGAGTCTCTAGACCTTGGGGCTAAGAGGGTTAGACCACGTGATCTTCCTCGAGAGAGACCCTGACTACCCTAGACTATGAGGGGAATTGACCAAGTGAGCTTCCCCAGAGAGTCTCATAAATGCATATGACCAAGCCAGAGGGGTTAGGCTGAGTGCACTGCCCAGAGGGTTGTGGTACTTCTTGGATAGGACCAGAGGGAATGGCTGCGAGTACTTACCAGATGGATTCCGGCTTTTAGCTGTTGTTTCTTTTGATTGGTTGTGGATTGATTACTACTATGTATCATCCTGTTTTACTGCTTACTGTTTACTGCCTACTATTTTGTTGTTATTGTTTACTGCTTAGTGTGCTTTTACCTGCCATATACTCACTGACTGTTAGGCACAGATCTTCAGGTGGTTGCCTACTGGGATTTTATCTCAGACCTTGTTTGGGCCATGCTTTTGGGCCCAAGCATACTATGTTGTTGCAGGGATAGACAATGGCAAGCGCCCTTCGACTTCTGGAACTTGATTGCTTGGAGCAGGAGCGCATGGGACCAAGCTTTGGCTTGTAATGCTGAGGAGTTTTTTACTTTTCTTCGGTACTTGTTTTGGTACTGTAGTGTTTTCCGGCATTGTGACTTGTTTGGATGCTTTCCTAGTTATGTATCATGCATCATTTCATAAATATACATATGTGCTTCAGTTTTTTGATTTAGTCTTCTGATGTTTACATTGTTGGTTATTACTGCTTCCGCTATTGTATGTTTATTTTTCATCTGTTGTGTACTCTGCCAATGAGGGAATAGTTTCCCCACTATCACACCCAAGGCCCTCGCTGCTAGTCAGTAGCCTCTGGAATTTTGGGAAATTTTCTTGAGGCCATGTGACCAATCGGGTACGGGGCGCCTCTGGGTGGCTTCCGGAACCGGGACATTACAAAGTGGTATCAGAGGAATTTTTTTCTCTTTCTTTACTATTGAGAGACTTTAGCCAGGGATAGGATGGATTCGGTACTTGGTAATAAGCTGTGCCCGGGAGTAGCTAACCCATGTACAGGGAAAAGGCCATACTACCTCGTTTATTGCAGTTTTCTGGTTTTGAGACTTTACAGTTGATACGATTTCACCTAGAGTGATTCACATGCTTTGTACTGTTATTGTTTTGATATTACAGTTCTACTTATATCGCAACCCGATGAGATGAGGGTATGTCATCTCATGCATCATATAGGAACTTGTAAAAATCACATGTCATGCATTCTTTTCATGCCATTTAGGGTGCATTAGCGATTGCATGCTGTTGTGATAGACATTGTGTAGATTATGTATGTTGTTGTGATAGATGCTTGATATAATCTCTGCAGCTTGTTAGAGAATTTTTTGTATTGTACTTCATTTAAATGAACGCCAAATTTTGATTCTTGAGGTGTTATGGGCCCTCTTTAATCGGAAATGGGTGGATCATGATCATGTTTTCTCTTGTACATGACTGTAGGGGATTCCAATCTTTGATTCGCGGGGAGTATGGGCCCTCGCGGATCGGGATTTGGAACCTCTTTTCTTTATTTTTCGTGTTTCTGGGCTTCTGTGCAGTTTCTGAGCTACTACCTAGAAAAACCCAGAATACACAGCATGTACTTTATGGTTACAGGCCGTGTAGTTGTTAGGCAGTGTTACTGACTGTGTGTGCAGGAACACGGTGTTGTGAAAATAACTTCAGCAACATGCCATGTATGGTATGTACACGCTGTGTAGTGTAGATCCTTGTACCCGGCCATGTCACTAACAACACGGGTCGGGGAATCTCGTGTAGAACACGCTGTGTGGTAAAGGAACACACCGTGTAGTTCTGTCCAGGTACCCGGTCGTGTCACGAACAACACGGGTCGGTGTAAACTTCTCTTAGACATGTCGTGTTGCTTTTGGAACACACCGTGTAGTCTTGACCAGGTAACCGGCCGTGTCACAAACAACACGAGATGGTGTCACCTTCTCCTATACACGTCTTGTTTGTTTGAAACACGCCGTGTAAGGGCCATCCATGTAGACAACCATGTAACCAACAACACGGGCCACCGAGTCAGTGTCTATTACACACTGTGTCCCTAGGGAACACGCCATGTAGTCTTAGGGTAGTTTGAACCGTGTGAGATAGCCGTGTAAGGAGACTCGGGCAGTGGAATAGTTTTCAAGTACACGCCATTTGTTGGGTCAGCACACCGTGTAGTTTGAGGTGTTACACGATCTGTCGGGCAGTGGTACATGCTCATGTTAAGGGCTTAAGTAGACATGCCGTGTAGTTTTTATACACACCATGTAGTCGTGTTTTTTAAAATTTGATAGTTTCTTCCCCCTGTTCCCATTTTGTACTCCTATGTTTTCTAGCTTTGTTAATCCTGATCTGAGGTGTGATTTTTATCTTTTAGAGTTATGCCTCCGAGACATCCTCCGGTTGTATGTTTGTCATCAGGAAGTGATCAGACGCCAGATATGGCTGATCAGGGACTTCCTGTCGATCCTCCATTCGAGCCAGCCTTGGCATCGGCTGTCATACCAATTGCAGGCATCGAGGCGCAGTTCAGGGAGGACTTTATGACGATGATTCAGACCTTCTAGGGAGCGTCACCTCCTGCCCTGTTGATGGCTGAATTGACGCGGGTTTTCTAGCAGCAGCATCCTCCTACTTTTTTAGGGGATGTAAGTCATCAGGCTGCAGAGTCGTGGATAGAGGCCACACTGACCATCTTTGAGCACCTAGAGATCCCTCCGATGAAAAGGGTAAAGCTGGATACTTATATGCTTTGAGACACCGCCAAGAGGTGGTGGGAGGTGATCTCACGGTTAGGGCGTCAGTAGGATATGTCTTGGGACGAGTTTTGACACACCTTCTATGACTACTTTTATATGGAGACCCTGAGGGCCGATTGAGCTTGGGAGTTTATGAGTCTACAGTATGGTACTCTCTCTGTTATGGAGTACTCTTCTCGCTTCACTAAGCTGCAGCGTTTCACACCGATCCCAGCAGGTGATGAGTTGTTCCTTGCTAAGAAATTCAAGGATGGTCTCAGGAAGGAGATCCGTTCCCAGGTGAATATCTTCCAGTTGACTTCAACATCCTCCATCGTCAACCAGACACTGATCACTGAGTGAAATCTGAGAGATTCTGGAGCAGTGATCCAGGGCAGTTCGGTATCCAGAGCTGGTGTTCCTCCTACGGACAGTAGGAAGCACCGTAGAGAGTCTTCTCGAGGAGATCGAGGTTCACGGGATGCGTCTTATGGCAGCCAGTTTGTATGCTACCAGTGCGGTAGGAGTGGGCATAATAGGCCTCAGTGCGAGAGGGATCCAATGGAGTGCCAGTCTTGCGGCAAGATGGGTCATCTTCAGCATTTCTGTCATATCTTCTCACCTTCAGCTGGTGGTAGGGGTTCCTGTATAACCCCGCGTTCTGGAGATGCTTCCCCAGTTTCCCACTATTCAGGGAACTAGAGTTCTTCCGGTCGTTTAGGCCAAGGTGGAGGTCACAGCCATGGTGGTCAGTCACCAGGTCATCAGCGACAGCAGAGTGGATCAGCTTAGACCAGCCATCCAGGGGCGCAGGGCCACGGTGCAGGCCAGTATTTCACCATGGAGCAGACCTATCAAGAGCAGGATCCCGGACCTTCTACAGTTCAAGGTACGATCTTAGTAGCCTCAGTTTTATCTCCAGTTCTTTTCGATACTGGTGCTTCCCATAGCTTTATCTCGGTTACAGTTTTGGAGAGCCTTGGACTCTGTATCTTTTCATCTGCCGACTTGTTGACTCTTGACACATCGTTGGGAATGAGGAAATCTAGCGTACGTCAGTGCAGAGAGTGCCCTCTACAGGTTGCAGGGTGTCATTTCTTATGGGACCTCTACGTCCTAGAGATGACGGGCTATGACGTCATTCTCGGGATGGACTGGTTGGTTCCCTTCTAGGCAGTCGTCGATTGCTATCGACGTAGGGTGAGTTTGATATCACCAGAGGGAGGATCCTTCCTTCATAAAGGCGGGTGGGATGTCCAGGTGGGTAGAGCTAGACCAAAGCATCATGGGATAGGGGATGTTATAGCCCATATTGTCAGTCTTTATCTGGATGACCAAGGGACTTCACAGTTAGACTTTCCTCCAGTGGTGGATCATTTCAGGGATATCTTTCCAGAAGACTTTTCAGGTTTACCTCTGAATCTTGAGGTAGACTTCTCGATTGAACTCATGCCAAGAGTATCACCAGTGTCCATTCCTCCTTATATGATGGCTACAGCTGAGTTGTAGGAGCTCAAGAAGCAGTTGGAGGAGTTGCAGGAGAAGGGTTTCATCTGACCCAGTACTTCTCTGTGGGGTTCGCCTTTCCTGTTCGTGAAGAAGGAAAACTGTACCCTTCGACTTTGTGTGGATTATCGGAAGCTGAACCAGTTTTCGGTCAAGAACCGATATCCCTTTCCAAGGATTGATGACCTCTTTGATCAGCTTCGAGGAGCCTGGGTGTTCTTGAAGATCGACTTGAGATCTGGTTATCATCAGATGTGCATTAGACCATCAGATATACCTCTGAAAGCTTTCAAGAGTAGGTATGGTCTTTACAAATATACAGTCATGCCATTCGGTCTTACTAACGTTCCTTATGTCTTCATGGAACTGATGAACTGAGTGTTCCATTCGTACTTGGACTCCTTTGTCGTGGTCTTCGTGGACGATATCTTGGTGTACTCTCACACTCGACACGACCATGCCACACATCTTGAGATCATTCTGAGTACACTGAGAGAGCATCGGTTGTATGCTAAACTCTCAAAGTGCCACTTTTGGATGGATCAGATTCACTTCCTGGGTCATGTTATCTCGGAGACAGGAGTGTCAGTGGACCCAGATAAAGTGAGGGTTGTAGTTTCCTAGGAGCATTCGAAGAACGTCTTTGAGGTGTGGAGTTTCCAAGGGCTGGTCGGATACTACAGACGCTTCATTCATGACTTCTCATGCCTAGAATCACTGTTGATTGGTCTGAACAAGAAGGGGGTGAAGTTTTTATGGTCAAATTCTTGTGAGTCAGCCTTTCAGGAGCTGAAAGGGAGGTTGGCGTCAGCACCGATACTAGTCTTGCCAGAGTCGGGCAAGGGATACACTGTTTACTGTGATGCTTTAGGTATCGAGCTAGGAGTTGTGCTCATGCAGGTAGATGGAGTAATTGTGCATGGGTCTCGGCAGTTGAGGCCACATGAGAGGAATTACCCTACACATGATCTGGAGTTGGCAGCAGTTGTTCATGCTTTACGCTGTTGGAGACACTATCTTCTGGGAGAGCACTTTGTGGTTTTCACCGACCACAAGAGCCTCAAGTATATCTTCACTCAGTGTGATATGAATCTGAGACAGCGTAGGTGGGTCGAGTATCTTCAGTCCTTTGACTTTGATCTCACCTATACGCCGGGAAAGGGAAATGCAGTGGGAGATGCGTTGAGAAGAAAAACCCAGATTCAGGCAGTTTGGGAGGCCAGCAGTGAGTGGCAGCTTATGGATCTATTATATGAGATGAATCTGGAGGTGCATGACAGGCAGGGACAGATTGTCCTATCTTCTATGTTTGTTACCTCTTCACTTCTTGATCGGGTACGAATGAGGCAGCTATCAGATTCAGAGGCCTTAGTCCTACGGGAGAGTGTGTCAGGAGGGGACCCTCTTCCTGGATGGACAATGGGCGAGGATGAGATCTTGCATTTCCACGGACGTGTATGGGTTCTATTAGACATACGTGGGGGAGATGATGAGGTATTTCCATTCCTCAGCTTGGGCAGTTCATCCTGGCTTCACCAAGATGTATCGGGATCTTCATCGCCAGTACTGGTGGCCAGGTATGAAGAGAGATGTTGCTGATTTTTTAATGAGATGTTCTACTTGTCAGTAGGTGAAAGCAGAGCATCAGCGACCAGTGGGAATCTTACAGCAGTTACCCATTCTAGAGTGGAAGTGGAACGATGTCACGATGGACTTCGTGATCGGGTTACCGAGGTCACCTCTGGGAAGTGATGTTGTTTGGGTCATCGTCGACAGGCTTATGAAGGTTGCACACTTCTTGCCGATCAAGGAAACCTTCAGTGTTGATGATCTGGGACGACTGTACATCTGAGAGATTGTACGTCTACATGGAGTTCCACACTCCATTGTTTCAGACAGGGATTCATGCTTTACCTCTCGGTTATGGTAGGGACTTCAGAAATCTTTGGGTACATAGGTACTTTTGAGTACAGCATACCATCCCCAAACTGACGGCCAGTCCGAGCGTACAATCCAGGTGCTTGAGGATATGCTCCGAGCTTGTATTTTAGACTTTAGTGGTTCTTGGGAGAAGAATATAACTCTGGTGGAGTTCTCCTACAACAACAGTTTTCAGGCGACCATTCAAATGGAACCATATGAGGCTCTATACGGCAGGCCATGCCGATCACCCTTATTCTGGCTGGAGGTAGGAGAGGCAGCTTTGCTAGGACCTTGTCTTGTTCAGAAGACCTCAGAGCAGATAGAGTTGATTCAGAAGAGGATGGCTACAGCACAATCTCGACAGAAGTTTTATGCTGATCAGTGGAGACGACCTTTGGAGTTCGAGTTCGGGGATCAGGTTTTCTTGCGTGTCGCACTGAGGTTGGGACACAAGAGGATTCGAAGATAGGGTAATCTTTCATAGCGGTACGTCGGGCTATTTGAGGTTTTGGATAGAGTTGGGTCGGTTGCCTATCGGTTTCAGCTACCTCAGAGGTACCAGTCTATGCACGACGTCTTCCACGTCTCTCAGCTTTGACGTTACTTTTCAGACCTGTCTCATGTCTTTCATCTTGAAGAGGTTGATCTCTAAGCGAATGCATCGTTTGAAGATCATCCCATCCGGTTTGTCAATCATAGTACGAAGGTTCTCTGGGGCCGGTTTGTTCCTCTGGTACGAGTGCTATGGCAGCACAGGCGAGTATAGGACGAGACTTGGGAGGGGGAGGCTGAGGTTTGATCACAGTGGCCCGAACTGTTTGAGGATCTTTCTTCTATTCCCATATAAGGAAATTTGAGGATGAATTTCTTTAAGGGGGGAAGTTTGTATGAACCCAGATCTTCGTTTCAGGTACGCTTTTCCTTTTTTGTAGTTTTTAAGAAAAATGGAGTTTCTGGAAAATTTCAAAGTACACGTTGTGTACTTTCTGAGTACACGCCGTGTACTGTTCTCCAGCTCGAAGCCGTGTGCTGGTCGTTCCCGGGCCACACACACGGTGTGTAGGGGTGACGTGGAGGCTGATTCTGGAAGAGTACAGAAAAACCCACTACACGCCGTGTACTTTAAAAATACACGTCGTGTACTTTACATTTTTTTTTCTCTAAATAGACCGGGGTCGTGCCTAATCGTGATAATCATCTTCTTCTAGGTCTGGTTCATCCGAGAGCGACCCGTACGACCGGATCTTCCCTGGTCCCCCACTTCTCTGTCCGTTCTCCGATTTGATCATGGTCGATTGCGTTGGAGGCATAGCGGTGAGTTCTTCCTTCTGCTTGAGCCTTGTTTTCCAATTCTTCCTCTTTCTCAAGATATCTAAGGATGAACTTTTTGTGCATTTTCTAAGATCTATGATGTTCTAGGGAGAATTAGCCATCGTGGTTCAAGTATATCGATCTTCTAGAATCTAGGTAGGTGGTTTGTGCCTTACCGTTCAAAGTCTCTGATTTTTATGTGCGAATATCCACCGATACTCGTGAACGGGGTATTGAGTGTTTACCTTTTTTCCCTTGTTTATTTTTCCTGCCTTTCTTGTATGATTATGTAGAGGTAATTTAACCATGTTAGAGGATAAATTGTTGTTCTTGGATGTACTTACCTTGCTTCATCCTGTTTACAACCTTTGGGTCTCATTTTCCTTTGGCTGTTACACCTGTTTCATGCCTTGCGGTTATAGGTTGAAGTGAAACTCGTGACATGTTTAATGCCTTGTAGACTGTTTAGCTAAGTATCTCTATAGGTGTACTTTGGATAGAAAATTATCTCTATAGGTTTACTTTGACCTTATAGAATTATTACGTACTGACTGGCACGGGGCTGAGAGAACCTGGTGCTATAGACTATAAGGGATAGACCGAGTGAGCTTCCTAGAGAGTATTAGATATTATAGACTACAAAGGGGATGGACCGAGTGAGATCCCAGAGAGTCTTGGATTTTTTTTATAGACTACAGGAAGGTAGACTGAGTGAGATTCTTTATAGATTCTTACCTTGTTTGAATCTCTTTAAGAACCTTCCCAGGCTAGAGGAGGAATTGACCGAGTGAGCTTCCTCAGAGAGTCTGTGGTATACTTGAGGCTATTGGAGGAATTGACCGAGATAGCCTCCTCAAAGAGTCTCTAGAACTTGGGGATAAGAGGGTTAGACCACGTGATTTTCCTCAAGAGAGCCCCTGACTACCCTAGACTATGAGGGGAATTAACCGAGTGAGCTTCCCCAGAGAGTCTCATAAATGCGTATGACCGAGCCAGAGGGGTTAGGATGAGTGCACTACCCAAAGGGTTGTGGTACTTCTTGGATAGGACTAGAGGGAATGGCTATGAGTACTTCCCAGAGGGCTTCTGGCTTTTATCTATTATTTATGTTGATTGGTTGTGGATTGATTGCTGCTATGTATCATCTTTTTTTACTACTTACTGTTTACTGCCTACTATTTTGTTGTTGTTGTTTACTGCTTAGTGTGCTTTTACCTACCATATACTCACTGACTATTAGGCATAGATCTTCAAGTGGTTGCATACTGGGATTTTATCTCACACCCTGTTTGGGCCATGCTTTTGGGCCCAAGCAGACTATGTTTTTGCAGGTATAGACAAGGGAAAGCGCCCTTCGACTTCTAGAACTTGATTTCTTGGAGCAGGAGAGCATGGGACCAAGCTTTGTCTTGCGATGCTGAGGAGCTATTTACTTTTCTTTTGTACTTGTTTTGGTACTGTAGTGTTTTCCAGCATTGTGACTTGTTTGGATGCTTTCCTAGTTATGTATCATGCATCATTTCATATATACACATATGTGATTCAGTTTGTTGATTTAGTCTTCCTCTTTTTACATTGTTGGTTATTACTTCTTCCGCTATTGCATGTTTATTTTTCTTCCGCTGTGTACTCTTCCAATGAGGGCATAGTTTCCCCACTATCACACCCAAGGCCCTCACTGCTAGTCGGCAGCCTCTGGCATTTGGAGAAATATGCTTGAGGCCATGTGACCAACTAGGTGTGGGGTGCCTCTAGGTGGCTTCTGGAACCAGGAGGTTACATAAAAAATGATATTGTATACCCATTCAATTTATTGTGTTATGTGCCTAATTTCCCAAAAACACTAGGCCTCCTGATATTCTAGGATTTTATTACGTGTACCAATATGTAATAAATCATGAATTAAGGTTTATTAAAGATATGGGTTATCATAGTTGGTATCAGAACATAGTCTGGTTATTTTCTGGGATTAGTGTTATAAAACTCAACTAAAATCCTTAGATAAAATACTAAACATAGGAAAACATCCATAAATTTTGGTAAAGTATAGAGTAATTGGTTTCTAAGAAAATAAATCATTATTTGGATACTATAAGTGGATTTTGCTATTTCATAGTTATACCTAGAGTTAATAACCCCAAAAGGGTGCTTTGAGATAGATTTGATCATCACCTAATGCATGACAACAACATTTCTACACAACTGGTTTGACACTCTTGGGGGATATACATTGGAAAATTCACAAGATCCTTATGAACCATTATGAAGCAAACAAAAATGCTCATAATATTTCATGTTAAAAAAATATATCTTGGATAAATTATATTGAAACCTATAAATTAAAAGGTTAAATAATACATGTCGTTTATGATTTATCCATTCAATATTTATAGTTTCATTTTTATGTGTGTAATAGTTTGAAAATTATCATCCATGCATCTATTTTGGATGAAATAAATGATTATAAATAGAATCACATAGTTAAATTAAGTCTAATCATCCATTGATGAACTTAAAATGTCCTATTCCACTATTTTTTTATACATTCCTTCATATCACACAAGTTTAGTAGAACTATTCAAACACCATTGAAAAACATGAAAGTAGAGTTATCAGTGAAAATTTAAAATGGGGAAATTATTCCATCCCAAGTATATAACTCCTTCCTTGTAAAACATTATGGGATGAATTTCCCAGAAAACCCATTGTTACTTCCTTTAATAGAATTTGATGTTATTATAGGCATGGATTGGATTTCCTTGTGTAGATCCAACATAAATTTCATAGAGAAGGAAATCACCCTCTGTATCACAAATCTCCCTCCGATTCTATACAACTGTAAGAAGGAGGATAAATATTATTTTGTATCAATATATGAATAATGGATATTATTGACTTCTAAGAAATCATATCAATCTCAAATGATTAAGACTAAGGAAAATGTCATCTTTGATAACATTCCCATTATAAGGTAATTTTTTAATTTGTTTCCCAAAGAATTATCTTGTCTTCATTCTAGCTGGGAGGTTGTGTTATCAATCAATCTCATACCTATATATTTTATAATATCCAAGATTTCATATAGAATAGCCATTGTTAAACTTGAGGAGTTTAATAAGAGAATACTAGATAATATGGATAAAGGGTTTGCATACCCAAGTGCTTTACTGTGGGGTGCACTGATCCTCTTCATAAAGAAGAAGGATGGGTGAATATGCCTCTGCATTGATTATCAAGAACTCAATAAAATCAGTATAAAGAGAAAGTATCATCCACCATAAATTTGTGAATTGTTTGATCAGATATGTGGGGCCTAGTAATTCTCTAATGTGGATCTAAATATGGGATATTATCAAGTAAAGGTAAAGAAATACGATATCCCCAAGACTGCTTTTCACACAACATTTAGGAACTATGAGATCATAGTGATTCCATTTAGACTCACTAATGCTCTAGAAATCATCATGAACTTGATGAATAGAGTCTTTAGGAATTAACTCAATAAATTTTTTGTAGTCTTTATAGTTAATATTATTATCTGCTCCAAAATCAAGGAGGAATATGAGGAGCATTTTAGTTTTGTACTAAATAATTCATAAATGAAAATTTTATTTGTGAAGTATGGTAAATGCATGTTTTGGATGGAGAAAGTAACATTATTAGGTAATGTGATCACTAAAAATAGATATAGATATATCCTTAAAAAACATAAGTAATTGAAGGATGTACCAAACCAAAATCTATGATGTAAATTCATAGTCTTTGAGGATTATAAGGGTATTATCATCAATTTTTAAGAAACTTCTCATAATTTTCACGCCCACTAACGAAGATAACTCAGAAAGGGTGAAGTTTTTTTCAGAATGATGAATGCGAGGAAGTATTTAAAGAGATGAATAAGAGTAAAATCATTACACGTGTTCTCACATTACCCACCAATGTGAAAGTATTTGTGATATAAAATGATGTTCCCAAAAAGTATTGTTTTTTTACTCCTTAAAGATTAAAAATTAATATCCTTTTCCTCCCACCAATTAAAGAGTCATGAGAAAAACTACCCAATTCATGATATATAATTGGTTGTTGTGATCATCATGTTAAATATTTTTTTACTATATCTCTACTAGGGAAAGTGTGACATGTATACATACCATAAAAACTTCAAGTATATATTTTCATAAAAGGATCATTATATGTGCTAACAGATGTGGTCAGATCTAATAAAGGATTATGATTGTTCAATCCATTACCATCTTGGGAAATAAATCAAAGTGAAAGGTACTATAAGTAGAAAGGATCTCTCAACCCTATCCATTATAAGAATTACAAGGGATCTAATCTTATTGTACTTGAAAAAGGTGGACATGGGAATAATTAAAGTATCTTCATATTTCCTTTCTTAGATAACTACTCAACCATCTATTCTTGAGAGGATTAAGGAGGCCTAAAAAGATAATGAGGTGCTATAGAAAAAGTTAGTGAATATTCTAGTGTGTAACTTTGCTAAAGATAAAGTTAAAAGTTTGGAACTTGGATATGTATCCCATAAAAACTATAGTTAAAGAAGGAACTTCTGGATGATGTGCATATCTTTTCCTTATCTATTCATCCTGGAATCACTATGATGTATATAGATGTAAAGAAAATCTTCTGTTGGGATAACATGAAGAGATTGATTGCAGAATTTGTATATCAATGCTTAATATGCCAACTAGTCTACATTGAATGACAGAAGTATAAGGGTATGACGCAATCATTTCCCATACTAGTATGTAAATGGGAAATCATAACCATGTATTTTATCATAGGACTCCAAAGGAAACCTATAAGAAATAATTCCATATGGGTTATAGTTTATCACCTTATAAAGTCATCATATTTCCTTTCTGTCAAGGAATATTTCTATCTTGACTAACTCTCCAAGATAAACACAATAGAAGTGGAAAGACTACATGTAGTGCCACTATTCATTATATCTAATCAAGATATGAGTATTAACTTGAGGTTTTTCAAAGCCTTCAGTAAGTGTTGGATATAGAATTGAGATTCATCACTACTTATCACTCATATACGGATACTAAAATACTTAAATTAATCAATATATAATGGTAAGTATTACTATAAAGAGAAATGGCTAAGAAATCACTTGAAAACTACATATAATTCCCAAAAATCTTACCTCCTACTTACCAGGATATTCCACACTATATACCGACATTAGGAAAAGGTGATCAATCCCCTATGAAATCATTTTTTATGAACTATCCTGAATACCCTATTGCACTGATACTCAAGCTGACACTAACATGACTCAAAGGGAATTCTCAATCCCTATTGGCTAGCAACTAATGCCAGGGCATTAAAAAATGGTCATAGGGAATGATTTCTCCACAATAACAATCATTTAATAAATAACAATGTAAGATGAAATAGTGAATAACTAGTATTCTGAACACTCTTAAAGGAGAAAGGTTTGAAAATTATATAAATAAAGATCAAATGATATATCATCTGAATAAATGTGATAATATTCATCAAGACAAAGTAAAACCATAATATCCATGTAATGAGTGAATAATAACTCCATCGGTCACCACCATCACCACAGGTTCCATAAATCAAGAACAACTACCACCTCCTTTTGGTGGTTTCCCTTTTCATACACCTAACATAACATAATCTACAAATTCCCAAAGGAAAATAGTATGGTGCAAGAAAAAATATCCCAGTAGGGTTCCACCAAACATTAAATAAAAAAATATATAACAAATAAATCATTTATGATTCAATTTAAAAAAACTAAATGCAAGGGAAAACATTTACACAATTTAAAACAATAATATTTAAGATCATGTTAATGGAAAGTATATCAAAACATACTTAAGTGAAAATTTTAATAAAATAAAAAGGGCATGAATAAAATTGTTCAATCACGACTATTATGTAATAATCAAATCAAAATAAGAAACATAATCATATTCCCTAAGGTTAGTTAGTTATGGAATCTAGTATTTGCATACTAATCTGTAAACCAATCATGGATCAATTTGTACACACATCCCTATGCCTAGGACACTGGGATTGAATCAATCAATACCCCATTAGGGGAAAACATACCATATTTTGTTTAGTTAGATTTATCATCATAAATATATTTATATGTAGTCAATTTCCTATAATTAATATCCTATTTACCCACTAACTAATCAGGATCAAATGTGATTTCAATAAATCAATTAATCAATCATATTAAAAACATTATTTTTAATTCACTTCATCACTCATAGTTAAAATTCCCAAATTCATGATTCAAAATTTCATTTAATTTTAAAAACAAAATCAGAGGCTTTTATCAAATTCACACCTTTCAAAGTCATATTTCATTTTAAGAAATTTTTTCTCAAGAACCAACATCAAATCATTTCATTAGATTACTTTTTATTTCAATACATCTTTTCTCAAGACCACAATATATTTTCAAAGACTTTGAAAGATGGTTTTATTTCACAATTCCATGCATTTCTAAAACCACCAAATCAAGGTTTAGAAATAAATTGAAAATAAATTTCAAATTAATCATGAAATAAAGGTTTAATGTGTAGGGGAAATCCTTAAAGAACCACCTACCTTTAGTCACACGATCTATCAAATTCCCTAAATAGAAACCAACAATGGAGATTTGAAGGTAAGGAAGATCAAGAAAGGATCCCTAGAATTCTAACCCATCAAATCAAGGTTTAGATCCACCAACAACATGAGGATTCATCATTCTACAAAAATTCAAGAAGATTAAGAATAGTGATTTCAAATCAAAGTGATAACACATAACAGAGAGGGATTAATCTCATCCACCAGAAATTTGATCCAATAGAAAAGGGGGTTGGAGAAGTAAAAATCCTCTCTAGAGAGCCCCCCAAAGCCAAAGGTTCTGATTAGGTTCGATTAGGAGGTGTTTAGAATTTATAATGGGGGGTTTTATGATAATAAATATATATAATAAACCTTAATTATTGATTTATTACTTAAAGGAATACATAATACAATCCCAAATGATCATGATTCCTAGTGCCTTTGAGAAATTAGGCACATAAAGGTGAAATGTTCTACCTTTAATGGTTATAGTGAAGAAACATTAATTCTTATAGTGTAAAGACATCATAGCTATTTTCAAAAAACATTTCTATCTAGATTCGATGGTTTTGTTGATGTCTGTGGTATTTTTTAGCCTTCAAAAAATCAATAGAATCATAACTCGGTATGTAAACCAATTTAATAATATTGTTCAATTTCTTTATAAGATGGTGAAAAATGAGAAGATTTAGGCCCATAGATTTGAGATGATTATTTGATATGATATTTGGTCCTAGGTTTTCATGCTGAAACCCACCTATTATATGGATGTATTGGATGGAGTTTGATAGTTGAGCTTGACATAACTAGTAATTTAGGGTTTATGAGAGTTCCTCCTACTCCCAGTGGAAGTTCTGTTAGTTATTTTAAATGAAATAGGAAGTTTGGTGAGTCTCATGGTGTATCATGATAATAGTCATCATCCAAACCTTCTACGGTGTCTACAAGAGACCCATTTTACTTACTTTTAATGTGGAAAGTCTGAGCATTTGAAGATATTATATACTGAGGTACCAAATTTATATTATTTATGTGGTCTCTCAGTCCACCTATAAAATTTAAATCATGTATTTTCTACCCTATGTAGTGGAATGGGATCATCAAAACCTAAAGGTATTTTTTGTAGTCAAATACTTCAAGAACTAATGAATTTTAGCCACAGGTATCCAGAATAAAGCTACTTCACATAGTGAATGAGTCTACATAGTAATCTAATGTGGGTCCATTGATAGGGATAGGTACCATCACTATATCTTCATATTTAATGACTCATTTATTTGTTACTAGTTCATATAATTTGTTCATATCGACTCGTTTTGGTAATATATTAAACCTTCATATGTATATTATGTCTTATATGATGTATATCACTATGCCCTTTCAGAATGAAGAGATAGAAGGGTCTCTGATGCCCCTCTTGTGCCTTATCTTTATCATAGATCAATATCACCTGGTATTTTCTAGTTCTCAACATGAAACCTTTAGATTACATTATCTGGATAGATTTTATGATTGCCTATAAATCCAATATTGATTGTTATCTTTAGTAGGTATCCTTTAGTTCTACTAATGTGTTCTATCATGTTTTCCAAGGAAAATGGGACCTGAGGGATAGTTGAGTCAAACCACATATTCTGAAATTGGGAATAGTGATATATATTTTTACTTTTGATCAAGAGTAAGAATCATTGAGTTGTCTAGTGGTCATTGAGTTTCCTAATTTGCATCCATCTAACTTTTCTGGATTACCATTGGTGATGGAGGTTTAGTTTTCTATTGAATTGGTATCAGGTTCACATCCTATCACTATTACCTATTACCATATAGAATTATCTAAACTAAAGGGGTTAAATTCTTAGTTTTATGATCTATTAAATAGATAATTAATTCCTCTAAGTGTGTCTCATTAGGTTGTGAATGTTCTTTTTTGAATAGAAATATAAAGGAACACTTATCCTTTATATTGATTATAGAAAACTAAATCAATTCATGGTAAATAACAAGAATTCATTGCCTAAGATTTATGATTTTATGACCAATTTAAAGGGTGAATTGGTTCTTAAATATTGATCTTTATTCTAGTTATCACTAGTTTAGAATCAAGGAATCTGACATCTCAAAGACTACCTTCTAGAGAAGGTATGTCCATTATGAGTACCCTATTATGCCTTGTGGTATAACCAATGATCTAATAGATTATATTGTAGTGATGAAAACTATATTTTATGATTATCATGATTTTTTAGGTGGTTTTTTTGGATTACATTTTGGTTTACTCTAAAATTTAGGAAGATCATGTGTGTCATCTGAGAGAGATTTTATAAATTTTGAGGGATCACTAACTTTATGCTAAGATATCAAAATGTAATTTCTATATTTGGGAAGTGAATTTACTAGGACACATAATCTTGAATCATGTTACTTCATTTGATCCTGATAAGGTGAATCTTGTTATGACATGGGAAAAATTGGGAAACGTTTTCTAGATTAAAATATTTTTGAGCGTAGTGGGGTATTACTACCAGTTCATTAAATATTTCTTGAATATGGATTCTTCGATTACTTCCATCACTCAAAAATGAGGAATGTTCTTACGGGATTTGAAATGTTAGAATTATTTTGATGATTTGAAGTTTATTTCAACTTAGGTGGCATTTTTGACTCTTCTAGAGGCTGGTCAGGGCTATGTGGTCTTATGTGACACATTTAGTTCAGGCCTGGGTTGCATTCTCATACAGGGTGATCATGTGGTGGCATATAGTTCATAATAACTTATTCCACATAATAATAACTATCCCATATAATATCTTGAACTTTTAGCTATGATGAATTCTATTAAGATTTAACGGTGTTATATTTTTAGAGAAATTGTTACCATTTATTCTGATCACAAAATCCTGGGTTATATCTTCTCTCAAAAATATTTGAATCTTTTTCGGATTCTATGGTTAGAGTTCCTGAAATATTCTGATCTCAACATTGGTTACAACCCTAATAAGAGTAATGTTTTTTATGATTCCTTTTTAAGGAAAATTCTGACCAATTATGTGGAAGAATCATCAGAAGAGTGAAATTTCATGGGTCTCATTTCTTGCATGCATTTAGGAGTATGGGAGTATGAAACCGAGATTGTTTTGTCAAGATTTCAAATGAACTCCTATCTTATCAATGTTATTATTCTAGAGAGATATATTGATAAAGATTTTTGTGGAATTATATACTCTCTTTATGGTTAGAATACCATCAATGAGTAGTCTTTATCTCTTGAGGGTATCCTATGCTTCTTAAGATGATACGTCATACCTTTTCCCATGAGAAAAGTTGTGATGGATGATTTATATAATTCCCAGTGGGTAGTACACCCTAGAACCATAAATATTTTCTATGACATACATTGATGATTCTGGTGTCCAAGTATGTGGTGATACATTTTTATAATGTTTCTCATTTTTATACCTATCATAAGGTCAAAGATAAGCACCAGAAACCTTTAGGTTTTCTTCATTTAAATCTTGTGCTAACATGGAAGGGTGAGATATTTTTATGGGTTTCATGGTTCTATTTCCACATAACCTTTAAAAAAATACAATATGATTAGTGATAAATCATATCACTTAATCCCCATTTATGATACAATCAAATTTTAGGGCTTGGGAAGCCTGTATATGTAAGAAGGTCATCAAATTTCATGGAGTTCTATTGCTTATAGTTTCTAATAAGGATCCCCATTTCACTTATTATTTTTTGGATAGACCTATAGGAGTTAATGAGATCTCAATTTAACATGAGAATAACATATCATATATAGAAAAATTTCTAGACATAATCATCTATACAGATTCTTGGAGATATGTTTTGTGCTTACATTCTCAACATTGGTGGAACCTGGGACTGGTTGATTTTCCTATAACAATAGTCACCATTAATTCATTGAGATGGAACCCTTTAAGTATTTGTAGGGTTTCTCATGAAAATATCAGATTTTTTAGATAGATATTGTTGAAATTTCCCTGGTTGTACCTAACTTGATCCAAGATATGATAGAAAAGATTAAACTGATTCATCAGATAATTGTGATGGCTCAAATATGCTCTAAATATTATTTTGATCATCATAGATTCCATTTAGATTTTTCAATTGGTGATAAGGTGTTTTTGAGAGTTTCACCTTGGTTGGGTAATTGATGGGGTGGAAAATAGGGGAATCTTGCACTGAGATACGTGGGACTATTTGGGGTTATTGAGAATATTATAAAGGTGGTTAACATTTTTATTTTCCACCTTAATTTATATTGATTCATAACCTCTTTCATGTTATATATCTTAAAAATTATCTCTTTGACCCATCTCATGCCTTGAGATGGGAGGACCTTGATGTGGAACCAATTTTATCCATGACTGAGAAGCTAGTTTGGATTACTGATTTTGAGATAAAATTTTTTCATAAAAACTCCATACCTCTAGTATATGTGTTATGAAAACATGGTTTTGATTCTCATGAGACTACGGAGTGTGTGGATCTGATGATATATAATGTGCCTCATCTCTTTGAAATTAAATATTCATGATAGTATTTTTTAGGGAAAAAATCGTTTATGTTGGTGAGAATTGTAACATCCTGTTACTAATGTTGTTTGGGGGTATTTTGAAATTTTTGGATGTGATTGGGATTGTGCATGGTTGAAACATGGTTATGGAAAATCATGCAGAGTGTCTCAAGAAACCATATTCCATTTCATGAGGTTCTAGAGGGGGCGCATGGTTAGAGGAAATTGTAATGACTCAAGCTAAAAATGTGTGTCTTTGAATAGTGTGGAGTGCATGATAGGAATATAGTTTCCAAAGCATGTGACCAAACCATATACCCTCTATTCAGTATCCTCAAAGTTAGTAAACGGTTGGCGCATGATTTTCCTAACTATATATCATAACCATGTGGCACTCTCCAGAATCCTGGTAATGGTACATGGTTAGGTGTACGGTTAGATCTATCCATGTGTCATAACTCAAGAAACCATGTGATATGATTTTTAATCCCTAAAAAATTATAATTAAATTCCTAAACCCCCCATTATAAAATCTAATCACCTCCTAATCAAACCTAATATGACCATTTGTATTTTAGAGGCTCTTTAAAGAGGTTTTTGGATTATCCAACCCCATTCCCCTTGGATTTCAATATCATTGGATGATATCAATTACTATCTAGTAAGTGTTATCCCTTTGATTTGTAATCCTAATTCTATCACTTCTCTCCTTATTTGAGATTGATTTATCCTCATGTTATTGGTGGATATAAATCTTGATTTTATGGGTTCCAATTTTGGGGATCCTTCCTGATCTTCCTCAACTTTGAATGTCCATTGGTGGTTCCCATTTTGAGTGTCTGATTGATCAAGTGACTAAAGGTAATTAGTTCTATAATTATTTTCCCTACACGTGAAATGTTGATTGATTTATTTATTTAAAATGAATTTTTCTTTGATTTCTAAATCTTAATTTTATTATTTTAGAAAGGAATGAAATTTTTAAATAACAACCTATTTCAATGTTTTTAAAAATATTGGGTGGTTTTTGAGAAAAGATATCTTAAAATGATAATTTATTTAATGAAATGATTAGATATAGATTCTTGAGGATAAATGGCTTAAAAAGAAATGTGTCATTTAAAGATATAAATTTGATAAAACCCTTTTATTTTTTTTAAATTTTAATGGAATGTTGAAACTTGAATTTGGGAATTTCAACTATGAGTGATGAATTGAATTGAGAAGAATGATTTCCCATGATTTATTGATTGAATGAAGCCAAATGTGAGCCCAAGTAGTTAGTGGGAAACTAGGTAAAGTATTCTAGGACTTTGAATCACTATCAATGTATTTATGAAGATAACTCTAACTAAATGATATTTTTTATTTTATTTTATAATGGGGTGTTGATTGATTCTATCTTGATGGATTGATCCTTAGTAATGTCTACACACCTTGATCTGTGATTGATTGACTGAGTAGTGTGAGGACCCTAGATCCCAGAACTAGCTAACCTCAGGGAATATGACCATGGTTCTTGTTTTGATTTGATAATTAAATGCCAGGATTCTTGAATTATTTTATTCATGCACTTTTATTTTATTAAATTTTTTATTTAATCCTATTTTGATATACAATCCATCAACATAATTTGAAATATTATTGACTAAAATTGTGAAAATGTTTTATCATGCCTTTTATTTTTTAAAATTGAAGCATAAATGTTTTATTTTTTATATAACTACTTAGGGAATGTTGGGGGAATTCTAATCGAATACTTTTTATCACACCCTACTTTTGCCTTTTGGAGTTTATAGAATATGTTATGATAGGTCTAGGAAAAGGAACAGTGCCACATGGAGGTGGAGGGTGTGCTCGATTCATGGGACCTTGGGTGATGGCGGTGACTAGTGGAGCTATGATCCACTCATTAAATGGAAATTTTGGGTTTCTTTTGTATTGATGGATATAATCTCATTTATTAAGATTAAATATCCTCTAATCTTTTATTTTTTATTATTTTGGTGCTTTTCTCCTTGAGGAATGTTTATCATACCTACTGTTCACTATTTTACCTTATGTTTTTTATTATTGTATGATTATTCTTGGGGTGAAATTATTCCCTCTGGCCATTTGTTGATTCCATGACACTAGTAACCACCCCATGGGGATCTGAAATTCCCTTTATGTCATGTTAGTGTTAGCTTAGGTACTAGTGTAGTAGGGTATCTGTGTTGGTTTGTGACATTTCATGAGGATGTATCCTTATTATTTTCCTCAAAACAATTTTTGTTAGGTAATTTTTATATTATAGGGAAAAACTATGCAATAGTCTAATGTGTTTCAAGATATTAATGGTCCAATGTGTTATTACAAAATTAATCATATTTTATGTTTTATATGATTCCTCCAATCCATAAAATCTGAGAAAAAAATATAAGAATGTTTTGAAAATTTAGGATAATGATATTTTATTCATTTGTGACTTTTTGAAACAAATCACACATCAATAATATTTCTCACTTGTCTAAAATGATTAATTATCTATTTTTACTATTATAAATTTTTTCATAATTTTTTATATTACTTTATGATATGTTTTTTATTTACTATGCTATTCCTTTTAACAATATATTATGTCCCATATATAGAAATTGAATTAATTATATTTTATCATGTATTATATAACATTCAAATTATAATTAGTGTTCATTTTTAATTATTATTAACAAAACAAATATTGTTTTTGGTATAAAATTAGTTAATTATTGGAAAAGAACTCATAAATTTTAAAAAAAATATTTGTTGTAATTGTTATTTCTTGTAACTAGAGTAGTAACATACATTTACCATGATTATTATTTTTGTCTTATCAAGTATTATGATCCCATATATTTTCTCAAACATCATGGATTTGATATTATAACATGAAATATATTGGAAATTGTTAGGGTGCGTGAATTTTTATTGTGATTTTTGGTTTTCATGGAGGCCAAATAATGTTGGATGCTTGATTCATTGACCCTATCATTTAGATTTTTCCAATAGGTCAATGTAAATTATTTCAATTGTTGATATACGTAGAAGAATTCATCATTTAATTAGATAAGACTAGCTATAATTAATCATCCTAAGCATGCCCAATTCATTATACTAAAAAACATATATAATTAACTTTATTTATATCTTAATGATATTCATTATCTTTTTTTTAATTTTGGAGATGTATTATATACTACAACACCTTCATTGCATGAAAATTCAACGTAACGTAACAAATATTCTCCTAACACTACTAAGAAATCCAAGATAAATAGTGTTTCCCTTTATTATCACTAGCTAAAATTTTCTAATGAAGGAACCCATTATCAGTGCTAAAAAGAATTGAAAAATATACCCCTTTATCAGTGCTTTTTTCTAACACTGATGAAGGGTACCATTATTAGCACTAATAAAGCCCTTAAAAAAGGAATATTTCATAAAACATTATATCATCAAAAATTATATATTAATATATAAATATATTTATATTGATAAAAATATAATGTATTTTATTAAATATGATTTATATATAACTAAATATACATTTACACTTGATATATAAGATATTTAATTAAAATTTTCTTATAAAATAAAAATAATATATTATTAAAAATATTATATCATATATAATTATATATTGATATATACATATATAAATATATAATTTTCTTAAATATTATTTATATAATACTAATGTAATATAAATCATATTTATATATCATATATTTAGTGAAGAATTTTTTACAATTTAATTAAAATTTGATATTAATTAAAAAACCTGAATAATTAATATTAATATACATTTAATAAAAATTTGTTTTATCAATGTCATTTGTTTTTTAAATTTTAAATATATATCAAATAATTAATTAAAAAATTGAAAAAATATGTTGCACTTAATATGTCATACAATAATTCCATACATATATATATGAAATTAATTCAATTTTATAGATACAAATATACAAAAATAATAAATTATTAATATTATCATTTTAGATTATTTTTTATGAGAATGAGAACTTTCCCCATACGAAAACCCTCATTTATTAAATAAAACCAAGGTTACAAAAGCATGAAAAATGATTTTTATAATAATCCATTTAGACGAAAGAGAAAATTTAATCAGGTATGTCATTGATCCAGATCATCTCCAAAGCAGTTACCCATTTATTTAAAAGCCCATTAGCCAAATAATTGCTTCACTATTTTCATGTGTGATGATATAATTCATGAATAAAATAGAATCCATATATTCCAACCATATAGTATTCATCTTCCATGAGATATGAAGAATTCCATTTTTGATATCTTGCACAACTATATTAGAGTCACTTTCAAGCCACAAATTAAGCCAGCCTCAATGCTTTTCCATTTCAACCGTGTTGATTATACCAATAATCTCAGTATCAAGAGATTTAGTGGTTCCACCTGGACCATAGAGGCATCCCATTACTTCGCCATTATGATTTTTGAAAATTGCACCATATCTATAAGGGCCTTAATTTCCTCTTGAATCTTTATATATATTAAATTTTATCCAGCACAAGAGCGAAGGGATCCGCATGACTTATAAGGTTCGAGAATGAGGACAATAATTACTTATAATTCCAAGATGCTTAAGCACAGTAATATCAGGAATAGAATTATAACAATATCTATTTTGAAGAGAATTGGAATTTTTTCACAGTAATGATGACTTGAGTGAGATATAACTATAAGAATAAAGTGATATTATCATAAACTATCTTGTTCTGGCTGGTCCATAAAACATATATAACTTATGAAATGGCCACTAGGAAGAGATTTAGAAGTTTCTGGGAGAGAGGCATCTTAAAACATGTGCTTTGGTGCTCCCGGATGCTGGTTGTGAGAGGGATATTGACACGTGCCTGTCGTGGGGTGTGAAAAAAAAAATAATACTTATGTTAAAATGTAGTTTAGTGGTTAACCTATTTTTTCTCCAGATAGGAGTGCACAACCATTACGTTTTTCACTTAAATTTAAGAAAGAAGAAAAGGTTTTTTTTTAAATTGTTTGAGTTGAAAAATAAATCAAACAATTTTAAAGAAAGGTTGAACACTAATGGATGAAGAGAGTGATGGGTTCATGGTAGGATTAACATTTTCAATGTTATAATAGTAATAAATATCATATTCCCTCTCTTCTTTTTGAATGACAAATAAAATACTCCTCGATTGAGTTATCAATCACCCTTGGTTAAAGTAAAAAATGGAACTCACTCATATGTGCATGGAAGTTCATAAACAATCCCTAAAAAACTAAGGAAAGTCCTAATCAGGAATTGTTTCTCCTTATAACTCTAGATAAAGTTTACTAGTTCTACACACATGCCAACGATCACTGGATACTCACCACCTAACACAATATGCTCGGTCGAGACAAATTGCACTAGGCGGAGGGAGATTAAAAGTCTTTAACCAAAGCTATTAAAAATGAATACACCAAACCCAAAACATGATCGCAATAAAATAATTGGAAAAAATGACAATATATGTCACTAAAAATAAAAATAGGGTTTTACATTTAAGCACAAAACTCCAACATTAAAAAATTGAAACTTCCCCTTCCCCGATCACTCAAAGGTTTTACCCCTCCATGTGAAGGGAAATAGAGTTGAAAGGGGAAGAAGAGAGAATGATGAAAATAAGTAAAAAGAAAATATAAAATATAAAGAACTTCAAGAAATCAATCCTCCAGCACATCCCCTCTTGAACCTTCTTCAACCCCTTTGAATGGAAGTGAACACTCTTATTTATAGGCTTTTGGAGTTGAGAATTTCCCCCCAAAATTACCCCACCAAAATTTTGAGTCCGGTTGTCATATTAAATGGCCGAATTTGGAAATTTTACCTTATTAAAAGTTGTTCCTAAATCTCCCCTATGTTTACACACGAAATTTCATCTTCTTTGTCCATGAAATGAAGGAGTTATGGCCATCGCACTCAGAATAGTTAATTCTTCCAGACAGACTTTTCGTATTCCAATATGTCTAGTTCCAACGAATTTATAGCCTTGATAATTAAAGAATCAGGTGCGGACATATTAATGAAACTTGGTACTCCAAATTTCTTTCAGCTCCATGTAAAATTTCATCTCCAATGGTTTTTCCATTTATGATATATTGGCCCAACAATAAATTTATGCAGTTCTGTGCACAGTTTTCGAGGCCTGAATTGTGAGCTGAATTTGAGATTCCAAATGATGGATTGAGATTTGGGTCCAGAAGGATAAAATGAATAACATTGTAATATAAATCCTAATAAAAGGAATCATACAATTTGGATCAAAAATATAAAAGATATTCCCATAATACATAAGCTTCACAAAACTGCTAAATTTCCAAAATTAACCAATTTCCACAATTAAGCCCATAATTCACCAAAACACTAAAATGATACAAATCAGATCAAATTGATTAATTGGAAGGTATTAAATCATTGAAACACATATTAAAAATAATTAAAATATTATCTATATCAATTCCCCCACACTTATCACTTGGACTCCCGGACAAGTCAAAATCAAAATCAAATCAAAGCAAATTTAAAACACATGGCATTGAGATCCACCAATTCCACACAAAGAAATAAAAGATATCATGAATCATCCATAAACATTATTTCAAGTTATCAAATTAGATCATTCAATATTTTTCCTCTTCATTTCTCCTCCCATGCACACAAGACACCTACCTCACATGAATTTTCTCTCATCTCACATATATCAGCTTTCATCCAAGTTTTTCTCATCCAAACCAATGCAAGGGTCACCATAGGTTTGAAAAACTCCTAATTCTCCACCCGATGTGAGACAAGGTCATGTGTTTATCATTAGTACTTTGCAAGGTTGTTCTTTGTCTTTCGGTTGGTAGGATTTTCATGTGAAAAAAAATTCGGAGTCCGAATGAGGAGGGTTTGGCTCTTTTTGAAGAGAAATTGCACAATTATAATTTTCACTCAAGTGTGGTATCCTCCTCACTCCCCTTAGTAGAAATTCAGATCCATAATCATAAAATATGAAGAAATGTTTAAATAGCTCAGCATTTTAGTAGAAAATATTTCAATCTTCTCGAACATGATTTTTCTTGAAAGCTCTAGAGAAGGCACAACTTTCTTCCTCCATTAGAAGGTCCAGAAATGCACAGCTTCTATTATCATGAAATCTCAAGAAAAGACATAGATTGTGGTATCCTCCTCACTCCACTTTGTAGAAATTAAGCTCCATGATCATAAAATCTCAAGAAATGTTTAAACAGCATATAATTTCACCTGCAAAAATTTCAATCTTCTCGAACATGATTTTTCTTGAAAGCTCCAAAAAAGGCATAGCTTTCTTCCTCCATTAGAAGCTCCATAAAGGCACAAGTTCTATCCAGAAAAGGCACAGATTTCAACAATATGATTTTTCATCAGCACACACATCTCTTCAGCATTTTATTTTCCACCCAAAGTTTCACCAAATGAGTTAGCACAACACAAGACAGCTTCCCCCACACTTAAGTTCAAATAGATAATGCAATTTTACTTCAAGAGTAGGTTGTATAGAGAATATTGGCTTGTAATGTGGATAACCTAACAGGCTATTCATGGATTTTATGGGCTACAAGGTTTAAATTTACAAGGTATGCCAAAATGAAAGATATTATCTTGAAAAGGGGGATTTAAAACCAAATAAATGCCTTAATAATTTAAAACACATGTACCCCAAACCCTCAACTTTTGAAAGGAATAAATAAAATTCTGGTTACGAAAATCATGGTATGGTTCTCTCAAAAAGTGTGGTGAATGAAAAGAATATAAAAAAATGGTTCAGAAGCCTCACAGGAAAGTGATTTCAAAGATAAAGACAATGAAATGATAATCATTTTCAACATTCATTTAAGCTTAGTTTCATGGAATAAATTGGTTCACTCAATAACCTGGGTTTCAAAAATAGAAATGATAATCATTTCAACTCAAAAGTTTTAAAAACACACCAAAAACTGAAAAAAAAAAATAAACACTCAAAAATTTTAAAAACACACAATTTATTTATTTTTTTTGAAAAAAAAACACAAAATGAAAATACAAAACTACAAAGGTTCCCTCCCCCAAACTTAAATTTTGCAGTGTACTCAATGAATTCAAGTGGATTTAACATGTAAGTAGAATTTAAAATGAATCACAGCAACAAGTAATTGTAAAGGAGAGGTACAACCTGACTTATTGGAAGTGAAATATTGAGTTAATCTCGTAAGTGTTGAACACTAAAAACCTATAAAAAAGAACAAAAGAAAACATAAGACATTTATTAAAAGAAATGAAAATATAAATAGCATGAGAAAATAAATATAGATCTTGGTTTAATCCCCCAATTGGGCCCTGGGTTTTGACTGCCTCCATATGGGCAGTTCCAGTTGGTTATCCCCAATCTAATGGTGGGTTGAGTTTCTTTGTGATGAACCAAAAAAAATTCTTCTTTAAGTCATGCGTTTCATCCTTTTTGTTGAGGACACCATGTGTATAGTACACCAAATACATCCCTAGGAAAATAAAATACAACTTTATTGGTGGGGGTAGGAAAAATAATGAGTCCTCATCTTTCTTGGTTTCCAATTTCACAGCCTCCCCATTATTCTCTAGTTGTTGTTGAAGGTATGCTACATCATTGGAAAAATCAAAGGGAATGTTAGAGTATAGTTCTATTTGAAAAAATTTGAAGCATGAAGTGTCAATATAAAATTACTCCCTTTCAAAGTAACCATCTTGTGCCTCTTTTTCCTCGGGAAAATCCATGTTGATATCCTCTTGAACTCCATCTAATAAATAGTCAACATGTTCGAGGAGCTCTAACTGTTCCTTTTTAATCACATTTCCCTTTTCTTCCTCATTCGATAAGACAATACATGAGTTGTCTGAGTCTGAAAAGAAAGTGGAGGTGACACTCAATTCATTTTTAGTAAAATTAGAAGACAATGAGTTCTAGAAAATATCATCTCCCTGAGTTTTCTCGGCTTCAATTTCTTCTTTAGTGGGAAGTGCCTCTTGGAGTTGAATTTCACTAGCTTGAGGTAGGTAGTAAAACACCTCAATATTCTCTTCAAATTCCACCTTGTTGGTGGTTTCTTCCTTCAATGATGATATATCTTCAACCTTATGGAGAACAGGGGGATCAAGTAGTTCCTCACACTCCTTCTAGAACTCATCCAAATCTTGTTGATCTTCCGTACTTACTTCATAAGGCACATCTTCTTCATCAATCTTCTTGAGAAATGGTTGAGAAGATCGAAATGGATATTCTTTTAATTCCAAAAATGTATCACCTAGTTCTTCAACATCATATATGAGTAAGGAATCCACTTCCATTAATGGATCAAGTTTAGGTTCGGGTTTCTCTTTGGTTGTGTGAACATATTCAATTAACCATTCCACTTTTCTCTCCAAGTCCTGTATTTCTTCCCGAATTCCTTGCAATTGATCTTTTATTGGAATTTCCTCTTCTTTTTTCACCTCGACCATTTCATGAAAACCTTTTATTATTTCTTAAATTTAAGTGACAAACGTAATTGTTGTATACTCCTCTCTGGAGACAACTTAGGTTAACCACTCTACTACATTTTAACTTAGGTATTATTTGTTTTTGTCACACCCCACGACAGGAACGTGTCAAAAATTGGTGTCTTTGCCGGGGAGGTTGTTCCAACAAAACCATTTGTAAATAATTTTCTCATTTCAAATTAAAAAGAAGCATAAAAAAATATTTTGCCATTATGTTCTCAAATGACTTTTTCTTTAATTCATGGAACAATTATCCACGAGTGAAAGAATCAATTATTGACTCACCTTGGTCTATAGAGGATTGTGTTTCTCTATTTTCTAAACAGATTAGGGGAGCTCGAATCCAAATCACCAAGGATGATGAATTCAAGTATCTCATTCCAGACCTTAAATTCAACCTTGAATACTCAGTATTGGAGGGATTGTCCAGAAAATGAAGGAGTTATGGCCACTGCACTCAGAATAGTTAATTCTTCCGGATAGACTTTTCGTATTCCAATATGTTGAGTTACAATGAATTTATGGCCTTGATAATGAAAGAATCAGGCATGAAAATATTAATGAAACTTGTTACTCCGGATGTATTTCAGATCCATGTAAAATTTCAGCTCCAATGGTTTGGTCATTTATGAGATATGGGCCCAACAATAAATTTATGCAGTTTTGTGTACAGTTTTCGAGGCCTGACTTGTGAGCTGAATTTGAGCTTCCAAATGATGGATTGATATTTGGTTCTAGAAGGATAAAATGAATCCCACGAGCATATAAATCTTAAAAAAAAGGAATCGTACAATTTGGATAAAAAATATAAAAAATATTCTCGAAATACAGAAGCTCCACAAAATTGGTAAATTTACAGAATTAACCAATTTCCACAATTAAGATCATAATTAACCAAAACACTAAAATGACACAAATCAGATCAAATTTAATAAATAGAAGGGGTTAAATCATTGAAAGACATTTGAAAAATAATGAAAATATTATCTCTATCAGATATCCACTTTGAACAAAAAAGAAAAATATATCCATAAAGTTATAGTAGTAACAAAACTAAGAAATATATGGTCAATATCATCCATATATTGATTACATAGGATACATCTCGAGCATAAGTTAATGCCAATATACTAAATAAAGTCATTAGTGGGAATTTTGGAATGTATCACCCTCCACATAAGACATAATATGGATGGAAGAACATAAATTCTTTAAAAACTCATAGCCTAACTATTCCTATTCCCTTGCATTACCACTTAGTAGAATGATTTTATGGAGAGACATCCATTGTAGGAAAGTTCCCAAACCAAAAATGCATCACCATTAATGAAGTTGTAATTCATAACCATTTCCTTGATTTCAGTAGGATGTGTTTCTAGGGAATTCTCCATTTCCTCTTTGATTGACACATTTGTATCAAGTGATGGGTCAAGATAAATTAATATATTAAGAAGAGGCATACCTATCTGGTTATCTGACCAAAAATAAAGAGATGAATTGATATTGACCATGCAGTGAGAATTCTTTAAAATGTTGGAAAAAGATTCTTTGAGGGCGGGTTATATAGAAGAGTCCACATAATATAAATTTCTAGCTTTGAGCCTACTCAAAAAAAATTATCTCAAAAATTCAATCCCCACTAGATTCCAATTTATGAGACTCCATATGAAATTAACTTATAAATATTGATTGAATTTTCAAATATTTTTTATACCAAGACCTCCGTAGTCAATAGGTTGATAGCATTGTTTCCATAGGAATTATAATGATCCTTCACTAAAGTATGATTCCACTCTAGAAAATGTTTTTAATGGAAGTGTTGATAATCTTAATGAGGGAATCTGGGAATTTAATGACCATGAAAAAATTAAAAAAATTGAAACAATAACAGCCTTCACAAGGCTGATCCTACCTGCTATTGAAAGTGTTTTTCCTTTCCAGGAATCCAACTGATTTCTAATTTAGCTCACAATGTGAGAAAAATAACTAACATGTGGTTTTCCCCAAAACATAGGGGCACCAAGACAAGTGAAGTGGAGAACAACTTCTCTAATTACCAACCAATTAATGATGTCCACTTTTATAACGACATCAATATTTTTTCCAAAATATAAATATGATTTTTTCTAATCGATATCCTACCACGAGACTTTTTTAGGATAAATGAGAGCCTTTTTTATATTCTGGATGTTTATTTTATCACCTTGAGTGAAAAGGATAATATCATTAGCATACATTAAATGATTAAGAGAAGCAAGGAATATGGAAGCTCTGATAGGTTTGATTTTTTTGGTATCAACCATATTTAGAAGAAGCAAGCTCACGTAATCTTTAGTAACAGAGAAAATAATGGTTGAGAGAGAGTCACCTTGTCTAACACCTCTGGGGAATGTAAAGTCCCCCTCAGTAGATCCACTGTTTATAATTTTATATTTTTAGTTATTAATATTTAATATTTATTATATTATGTTTTTAACTATTATATTTTATTCATTTTTTATATTAATATGTAATATATACTAGTAATTACTTTTTAATTACTATGTATATTTTTAAAAAAAATTGTTTATTGTTAATTTTTATTTGTTTAATAATTTTGTAATTTTATTCATTTTTAATATTTATTTATATTTATTGATTAAAATTTAATATATTTTTATTATTGTTATAATGTACATAATTAATATATGTATTCATTTTAATTTAAAAAAATATTCATTTTTACTTTAAAAAAATTTATAATTAATAACTTTATGTAGAACCAATGAAACTATAGTAGTGGCAGGCATTGTAGTAGGAACTGTAGTGATGACAGCACTATAGCAGATATTATAGCAGCCTAGGTACTATAGTAATATTATTCATCAGAGGGCCTTTGGGCCAAAAATATGGGTTGTTAGGGCCATGTAATGGGCTTTAATGCCCACTAAGCCTATGGGCCATGTAATGGTTCTCCTCTACCCAAAGAAATAAGTCCTTTGTTTCGATAAAAAAGAGGCTTTGATCCCAAATTTAAAAAACAATTAAAAATAACTCTAATTCATTTTTTTATATTTTTTCACTTTATTCATATTTTTATTAAATTTCACTCATTTTTAACACTCATTCATTTAATATTGTTCATTAATTAATAATTTTAAGTGTTTTTTACTTTCTTTATAATTTATTCATTTGAAATATTTATTCATTTAATTGGAATTTATTAATTTTTAATGATTTTTATACATAATTATTCATTAATATTTTTAATATTATTAATATAGAAATATATTCATATATATAATATTTTATTAAATGTGATTTATATAATAAAAAATATGTATTTTCATTAAATAAGTCATATATTTAGTGGGAAATGGTTTATAATTAAAAATTAATATTGATTAAAAATATTGATAAATTAGTATCGAGTAATAAACATTTAATAAAATGTCATTTGTTTTTTTAATTTAACATATATCAAACTTTTTTTATATTAATTTAACACACACATATACATAATTAATGCAATTTTATATAGAAACACACATACATAGACATAATATTTCTACAATTTATTCAATTTTTAATATTTATTTTATAATATTATTTTTTAACATAATATATTTAATATATATTATGTTTTTAATCGGTAAATTTTATTTATTTTTATACTTTTATTCAATATATGTTATTTATTAATTTTTTTTAATATTTTTTAGATTCATTCATTTTTAATATTATTTATTCATTAATAATCTTAATTATTTTTAATTGTATTGTAATTTATTCATTTTAAATTTTTATTTGTTTAATATTTTTAATTTTATCCATTTTTAATATTTATTTATATATTTTTATTCATTAAAATTTAATTTTTTAATATGGTTCTAATTTATATAATTAATATGTATTCATCCTCATTTTAACATATATTATGTTTTATTTGTTTTTTGATAATCAATATAATTAATAACACTTACTCATTTTTTTGATATTTTTGTAATTTATTGATTTTTTAATTATTAAATTTTACTCTTTTTTAACTTTTATTCATTTAATATTATTTAGAATTATTTTCTTACTAGTATTGTTAATTATTTTTTTATTTTCTTTTTAATTTACTCATTTTTAATATTTATTCATTTAATATATTTTTAATTTATTCATTTCTAATATTTTTTACACAATTATTCATCAATATTTCTAATATTTTTAATATATATATATCAATATATATTATATTTTCTTAAATATGATTAATATAATACAAAATATGTATTTATATTTAGTAAAAATGGTTTAAAATTAAAAATTAATGTTAATTAAAAATATTTACTAATTATTGTTAAGTAATGCACATTTAATAAAATGACATTTTTTATTTTAATTTAACATATATCAAACTTATGTTACATTAATTTCACAAACATATATACGTAATTAATGCAATTTTATATTGAAACACACACACGCATACATATTATTTCAATACTTTATTCAATTTTTAATATTCATTTTAGAATTTTATTTATTAACATAATATATTTAATATATATTATATTTTTATTTATTAAATTATATTCATTTTTTATATTTTTATTCAATATATACTATTTATTAATATATAATATTTTTTTAAATTTATTCATTTCAAATATTACTTATTCAATAATGATCTTAATTATTTTTTAATATTTTTTTAATTTATTTATTTTCAATTTTTTTTTGTTTAATTTTTTTTCAATTTTATCAATTTTTAATACTTATTTATACATGTTTATTTTTTCACATTTAATGTTTTTAATATGATTTTAATTTATATAATTAATATGTATTCCATTTCATTTTAACCTATATTCATTTTTAATTTTTCAAATAATCTATATTAGTAATGACACTTATTCATTTTTTAATATTTTTACAATCTATTGATTTATAATTATTAAATTTTACTCTTTTTTAAAATTCATTCATTTAATATTATTTAGTTGTATTTATTCACTGATAATGTTAATTATTTTTCACTTCTCTTTTTAATTTATTCACTTTCAATATTTTCCTGTTTAATATTTTTGTAATTTATTCATTTTTAATATTTATTATACATATTTATTCATTAAAATTTAAAGTTTTTAATATTTTTGTAATGTGAAAATTTAATAATATTTCATCTTCATTTTAATATATATTCTTTTTTAATTTTTTTAATAATTTATATAATTAATACATATTATTCAAATTTTTAATATTTTTGAAGTCTATTAATTTTTAGCTATTAAATTCCACTCATTTATAACATTCACGCATTTAATATTATTTATTCATTAATAATGTAATTATTTTTTAATTTTTTATAATTTATTCATATTTTATATATATTCGTTTAATATTTTTTTAATTTATTTTATATAGTTTTTATCAGCGCTTTCCAAAAAATGCTGATAAAGATTGGTTTTATCAGTGTTAAAATAGAAAGTGGTGATAAAATGTATTTTTATCCATGTTGCGTCTGAGCACTGATAAAGACGCATCATTATCATCACTGATAAAGATAGGTTTTATCATTTCTTTCTATTTTAGTGTTGATAAAACCCTTCTGTTCTTTTAAAAAGAACCCTAATAGAGAACCCTATTACTTGCAACGTTCAAGCTTTCACATAACTGAACCTTCATCACTGCTCCCCCTCAAACTTCTTGGATAAATTGATACACTAAAAACCCAAGGTATGTGATTATTTCTACTCCTTTTTAGTTAATCTTGCATTGTTTGTGTGTTTTTAATATTTCTAAAGGGTTTGGTATGTCGTATGATCTACATAACTCGAAGAGGCTCAGCAACTGATGATACATAGCACCTCATACTCCACCCTCATGCCAATTATACCATCTCCTATACAATTTTCTTCTTGGGGAATTTTTTTAGTTTTCTTTCAATTGGAATAACCAATCTTTGAAGTATCATACAGGTAAACCTTCCATAAACTCAGGCCCAATTAGCCCTACCTTTCATACATTATATGAAGATTTTCAACCTTGATATCTTCCTTTTAAGATTAAACATTTTTTCAAAAAGATAAAATTTAATAGATATACATCCTATATCTTAACAGTTTCATAATCATCCATCCTTGGTATTACTGTTATTTGAATAAGAATTTCAAAATTTGATTATGTTTCCTCATTATAAACATATGATAACTATCAAAATATGAATTTCCAATTGAAACATTTAGAATTTCTTCTAGAAAAAACTTCATCTCTTTAAATAATTTCTTAACTTATTTTATGGTTTCTAATATACACTACTTGAATTATCCTTAAAATATCCATTGAGGTTAATTTGTATTGAACCTATTAATTTTTGAAGTACTAAAATTGAAATCTTCTTTATCAACTAGTTCAAAATTTATTTAAAACACTCTTATATCTTGATTAAAAATAATTTTGTTATCATAACATATAAAAACATTAATCCACTTATGAAATATGAAAACATCCTGAAAGATAATTTTTTAATTTTATTTTCATTTTATATCCATTGTGAATTCATGCATAATCATTCTCATTATTTACTTATCATAAAACTCCTATTATATGAGAATTCTCTTTCTATGAGTCTTAGAAGATGAATTGTCCTTACTAAATACTTTTTTAATGAAGTAACACCAACCTTTTATTTCACCTTATTTATATGTGTTATCAGTGATTCTAATTTATATGACTCAATGGGTTTCTATTTAATTATCAAATCCTTCTCTTTTATATTCCCTATAATAAAAAAATGAATCCTAATATAAGAAGAAAATGAGAATTTTCTACTTTGATCTTTGAGTTTGTAGAAGATAAAAAAATTGAATTCTCAAGATAAGAATGAGAGAAAGAGAAATACTTGAATGAAATATATAATGATTCAAAATAATAATTTGTAAAATATATTTTCGATGGTTTTAAATAATTAATAACAAAAATTAAAATAGAACATGTCATCTATTTAATCTACTGGTGCTTAATGAGGGGTAAAATATCAATGTGTCATAACATAATTGGAATGTTGGGATACATTATAATGGTTACATAGATAGTGTACAATGATAGAACTATTGGAGATGATGCCCTAGAAACCAAATTCTTTGTAATTTATGATAAACTTGTATTCATTGTATGAATATTAAAAAACTCCTTATCACATCAAGATTGTTCTTCTGCGTGACATAGTATATGATAATGTCTTAAGAATAATTGTCGCACTAAAAGGTTATAATAGATCCCTACTATGATGAGAACCCATAAGTGCCATGACACTATTCTTGAATATATGTTATATGGCTGGATGATATCATTTGAAGGGATACAAATGATACAGGCTATCAGGGGTGGGGACTCATGAAACTTTGAGGCATCTTTTCATAGTGTGCACCCTTGGTAATATCCAGGAGGATACATTGAGAATAAGACCCACCAATAGGAAATCCACATTCATAAGTGTCATTGGATGTTTCTATATGTGGACATCTGTATTGGTCCTTATACATTAAGATTGTTATTAATGGGTATTATGAATTTTTCACTTAGATGTACTGATGAAAACTGTGAGGTAGGATATGTGGGGTGCATCGTGAGTAATACTACAATAATTAATAATATAAGAAATGATTTTTTACTTATATGGAAGTAGATATCTCAGTCCCTTTGATGAAAATGATATAGCCTAACTAAATCCATGGCTATAGTGTTCTCTAGGAAAGTTCAATTCTGTGAAGTCAAAGAATGAGAAATCGCACACATGGGTTAATGGAACCCTCATGCAACCCTATTGATTAGAGATATCGGGACAAAGGGAATATATTACATGGTAAGTGTTCATATGAGGTGACATGCTGTTGCGACATCAACTTCTTTCTATGGGGTGCCTTGACCCATTCCTAGATAGTAATCTTGGACTTTAGGCAGGCCCGCCTAATGCTAATGAGAAAGAGGCCTAGAGGGTCACACACTAAGTGTAGCTAGTATATCAGTTAAATAATTTTTTTATTTAACAAGTTGAATAAATATTATTTCAAGTTGTGGTTTAATAATTATTCAAGTGTGCTTGATCCCATTTATTTTGTTGCTAGTTATTTGAGAGAATATATTACAGATGGAATATTTATTTATTGGAGAATAATGAAGTTATATTTATTTACTAAATAAAGAGTCATTATTCACGGTCCGATAAATATTGAGGAGGATTGGCAGACCAAGTTATGGGTCTCATGAGAAATAATATTAAATATTATTTTGTTAAATAATATTTAAATATAACATGCAAGTTATGCACATGTCATGGAAATAATAACATTTCTATTATTATTTGGCATGGGGTTTCACATGGAATAATAAATTAAGTAACAAAACCTATGATAATTATTTGTTATTATCTGGTGAATTAAATTATCCATTATGTTATAATTCTATATATTATCCAAGGGGTCATTCGACTAGCTAACCAATCGTTGTGTGCACAACATCCTTGGAGAAAAGCTCTCGAGCCTATAGAACTCTTCCCTCTCTAAGAACGCTCTCAATAACGAGAGAGATCCTCCTTAATCAAATGAAGGAGACTAATTTGGAAGATATTCTCAAGGCGATCGAAGGAAGACATCATAAGCTCAAGGATCTTCCGCGCTAGCACTCGGAGACTCCTTCAGCGGCATCTGGAGATACGTGGAGCACATATGGATCACCACTAGTGGATTATTGTCCTTGGATTCTATATTACAATGAAGTCACACCTTGGACCCGTGGTCGAATTCATCAATGAAGAAAGAATAACCTTGTATTTAATTCTATAATTAAATTAAATTAATTATAAACAAAATATGTTGATCCTCTCTTCTCGTTCCTTTGTATTTTATCTTTGATTCAATTCTGTGGATACTGGTGTTCATCGGCGTATTGATCCAGGATTAATCATCGATTATAGAAATTTTAAAAGTTCTGTACACACTCATCCTTTGCTTCCTCTATGCCCGGAACCTACAAGTGTTATCAAATGGGTCATATTTTCATTTATAATTATTTATATAATTCGTTGATTATTTACACTTTAATAATTTAGTTTTTCAATTCATATTTAATCGTTATTGTAATCTGAATTTTGAGATATGTTCCTCCCTTATTATTTCTCGCATATCTAACAAAAATGAATAATTTGATGACTAAAATTAAATAGAGGATCTCATCAGAAGGTGACAACGGTTCTATCCAGATAACACAAGAATACACTCTTTGTAGTTGAATCTACACGCCGTATATTTATGTTCAATGCATCAAGAGTAATTCAATAATTACTCAAGTTGTGTCCATTAATGACACAAAGTGTAGTTAATTCTTACATTGCATGTGGAACATGATAGATTGGCACACGGTTAGCCAAACTACACATCATGTGGCCCACTGGACATGACGTGTAGTCCCTTTGGGTCAGGGTCAATTTGTGTATCACATACATGGCTTTCCCATCTATTGACTGAGTAAAATAGATTCTACATAGCATGTGGCCCACTCGACATGATTTGTACGCTGAATATTTCTGAATTACACCTAACACAACATTCCCCAGGTGTGTACTTCAGATGGATAGTGAGTAGGGTACACGGTGTGTAGTCAGATCTACATGTCATGTACTGTTTCTAGATTACACATATTTGAAAATTTATTATTATATTATGTAACCCTTGAGACATGTACCTTCATGTGGTTATAAATATGGTACACAAAATGTGATAGGTGTTTTACATGTGTGTGTGTCTATATATATATATATTTGTGTGTGTTTAATTAGCATATGTGTAATATTCAATGATCTGCACATCATGTATGATTTTTATTACAATTATAATTTTTCATCCATACTACATATCCCAAAGAATAAAGTGTATACAAGTATAAATATATTCTTGGTAGTTTTGGATGGGTATTCACCGGGTTGCTTCCAAGGTACAAGTTATATACAAGGTTATGGATGAGAATCTCAAGGAAATAAAAAAAGGATTAAGATAAAAAGAATTGATTAATTAAAGATAATGATTAATTGATTTGAGCGTAATTTATCTTAATAAGAATGATTAATGAATTGAATGATAGTTTTATTAAATGCATAATTCTTTGTATGTATGTGGATGATCATGAGATAGAAAAGAAATTTGTATGTGATTGGTTCCCTTTTAATTTATTTATTAAATTAAAATTGTTGGCATGCATGCCTTATCCTCATTAATATGTAGGGTCTACTTGCCCATGGTTTCCTTTATGTAAACCCCCTTTTACCCCTCACCTGTGTGTGAGTGAAAAGCATATGTAATAGATGGAGCTCCAAAGCTAGTAGAGGTGGTTCAAGTTAGGAGATGAGGCAAAACCAATCCAAGGAGATTAAAAGGTAGATAGGTGGAAAGTTGTAAACATGATCCTTAAACAGTTCAAGGTGTTTCTCCCCTGGGTAAGGTTTAGTTTATAAACCACTAGATAAACTAACCAATAGTAAATCTCATGATCATACCCTTTATTTTATTTCTGTCATTTGTATGTTTATTCATTATGGATGTTTTACACAATCACATAATTAATGAACTAACAAGCATAAAATATTGAACTAAAATAAAAAATATATTATGCATAAATATTATCTTTACATGATTAATCACTTAAGTATATCCCACTTAACATTAACAAGAATGAGAAAAGATAATAAGTAGCAATTTACGCATAAATGATAAAATCACTCAATTAAATTTTAAGTCAGTATAGCCTTCCATTACTTCGGTTAGAATCAAACCATAGTTCAAAGTGACTGAAAAACCCGATTTGGGGTGTTTTAAATTATAGGGTAATTCTAATTTGATATTTTGGGTTAACTTAACTTAGTTTACATCAAGGGTTTTGTAACATCTCTGTTCTGAGTGCCACCCAAAGGTGTCGTACCTGGTTGGTCACATGACCTCAAGTTCATTTCCCAAAACTCTAAAGGCTTCTGACTAGAAGTGAGGTCTAAGGTTTAAATATGGGTAAACTATTCCCTCATTGGTAGATTATACATAATGGAATAAAAAATATTAACCAATAGCGGAAGCAGTAATACCATGAAAAAAATTAAATAGCGGAAGACTAATAGTAATGTATCAACTGAAGCATATATATAAATGATGCATATCACATGTGTCTAGAAAAATAGCCACACAAGTCACAATTCTAAAAATATAATGTTGAAACCAAAGTACAAAAAAGTAGTAAACTCCAACAACATCACAAGCCTCAACTTGGTCCCATGCTCTCAAACCCCAACAACAATCAAGTACTTGATGAAGAAGGGTGATTTCCCTTATCTATACCTGCAACCATATATTTTTTTTGAGTCCAAAATCATGACCCAAAAAGGGAGTTAGATGAATCCTAGAAGGCAACCACCAAAAGATTAGTTCCTAACTATCAATAAATATATATAGAAGGTGATATGCAGAAATGAAGCAATAAATTATGAAGTACTCAAAAGTAAAAAATCCTATAGTTTTCAATTACATTCATTTACATTTATTAATTATTAAAACTATTGAATAATGCAATCTACTGATCTAGCCTAATCTCTATATCACCTTATGTAATAGGTACAACAGATGTCTTAGAAGACCATATAACAAATCAAGTATGGCCGAGTCCAAGTGTATGCTTTGGATTGGAATCTTGTCATAATCATTCAATCATCCATAAAAACCTTATGGGAAATATCTCACAGTCTAACCCCCTTGGTTTAACATATCACTAATCAATTACAAATGACCACCCAGTCAGCTCTCACAGTTAATACCCCTGGGTTAACATGGAATCAATAAATTATAAATGGACTCTGGGATATCTCTCACGATCAATACCCCTTGGGTCAATATAGCATAAATAATCATAAATGACCTCCTAGGTTTCTCTCATGGCCAATACCCCTGGGTAAAAGTCTACACCAAGGATCTCACGGTCCTGTGTAATAATCATGGAAACTCCCACAGTTTTTATGGTCAAAGACTCTCACGGTCCATTGGAATAACAACATTCATATCATAACAAGGCAGAACATGTAAGAGAAAACTAATACATGGATAACATTCACAATCATAACACATGAATTTAATATAACCAATAAAAATCCATCCTAAACAACTCAAGGCATGGAAAAAAGGCACGTCTCATAGGCAACCTAGGCCAAACTACCATAAATAGTCAAACTAGGGAAACACACCCATGGGGTGTCTCATAAATAAGAAATATAACCTTACGCATATGAAACAACCCTCTGTAAATCAATTAAACCATAGAAGGTGAATAATAGGGTTAATTTCTCAATCAAGAAATACCCCAAACATGGGTATGTGGCACTTTTAGCATATATAATTCAAATATGAATAATGAAGTGTAGAAATGATCAACCCTTGATAACACATGAGAAATGAGGAATTGGGAAGAGAGGCTCTAAGGGAATTAAGAACTCACCGGTGGGATTCCAACTCAACTGACGGTGTCTCAATTGGAGCTCGGATGGAGAACTGGGAGGAGATCAAAGCTCTTCAGCATTCTGTCGGTCTCTTGTATGAACTGAGGGGAGAAGAAGTGGTTTCTAGATATGATACATGACCCCTCTATGCTATATCAAATAAAAATAAAAGTATATGGTGTATTAATTTAATGTAAATTCCATGTACTAGCCTCAACCGATCCCCACTTTAGGCAGTCTTCCAGGTCACCTACACAGCCATGTACTTAGTTTTTACATGGCCAGTATGTGGTTGTACGCAATACCTGGGTACATGATGCGTACTCAAAAGTACACGGTGTGTACTTAGAAAATTATTATTTCTTCCTTTTTCCTAAAAAAAACCCTAAATTCAAGATCCATACCTAAAATGAAAATTTGGGTTCTTACAAACTCCCCCCCCCTTAAAGTTATTCTTCCCTGAATTGACCTTCTAAGGGTGGTGAGGAAGAAGCTTCAAACAACTCTGGACACTGTGATTGTATGTCAGACTCCCTCTACCAAGCTTCATCCTATACTCACCCATGCTACCATAACACCCATACCAAAGAAACAAACCATCCACGAAGAACCTTCGTGCTATGATCCAAAATTTGTATAGGGTTATCCTTGAAGGATACATCAACCTCCAACTCAACCTCCTCAGGTTTGAACACATGAGACGGGTCTGAAAAGTAACATTGTATCTGAGAAACATGGAAGATGTCATGCATAACCCAGTACCTATAAGGTAACTACAACCGATAGGAAACCATCCTAACTCCCTCTAAAATCTCAAACGGTTCAACATATCTCGATGAATGCTACCCCTGTATCATAATCCTCCTATGTCCCAACCTTGGTGTGACACATAAGAAAACATGATCTCTGACCTCAAACACCAGAGGTTGTCTCTATCGATCAGCATAATATTTCTACCATGATTGTTCATTAGTCGTCCTCTTCTAAATCAACTCCACCTACTCAATAGTCTCCTGGACAAGACAAGGTCCCAGCATAGCTTCCTCTCCTAACTTCAGCCAACATAGAGGTGATTGGCATGGCCTACCTTATAAATCCTCATAAGGTTTCATCTGAATAATTTCCTAAAAATGGTTATTTTTAGAAAACTCCACTAGGGGTATGTGTCTCTCTTAAGAGCCCCCAAAATCTAGGGTGTATGATCGAATAATTTCCTCCAAAAACTAAATCCTGAACTCGGACTAGCCATCTGTCTGGGGATGGTAAGCTGTACTCAGTAGTACCTGTGTACCCAAAGCTCTCTGGAGTCCCTTACAGAAACAAGAAGTAAACCAAGTGTCCCTATATGAAAAAATAGAGTTTGGAACCTCATAAAAATGTACAATCTCTCAGATGTACAACCTTCCAAGCTCATCAACATTTAAGGTTTCCATAATCAATAATAAGTGTGAAAAATTTGTGATTCTGTCAACAACAAGCCAACCCACATCATTCCCTCGAGTAAATCTCGGTAAACCTATCATTAAATCCATCATGACATCATTCCACTTCCACTCAAGAATGAGTAACTACTATAAAATCCATTTCATTCACTGATGCTTTGCCTTCACCTGCTGACAGGGGGGACATATCATGACAAAACCAACTACATCCTTCTTTATACCATGCCACCAATACTAACGGTTTAGATCTCGATACATCTTGGTGACACTAGGATGAACTTCCAAAACCGAGGAATGAAAATCTTACATCAAATCCATATGTATGTCTTCTAAAACCTATACATGTCCATGAAAATTAAAAACCTCATCCTTATCTATGATTCAACTAGGAGTAGGCTCCTCACTTGACACACTCTCCCGTAGGACTAGGCCTTCAGAATATTAAAGCTTTATCATTCTAACTCGATCCAATAGAGTATAGGTAACAGCTATAGAAGAAATAAAAATCATCCCATTTCTATCATGCACCTCCAAATTCATCTCAAAGAATAGAGCCATAAGCTACCACTCACTACTAGCCTTCTGAACTTCCTATATCTGAGTTCTCTTTCTCAAAGCATCATCCACTACATTGCCTTTCTCAGGTGTGTATGAAAGCTCAAAGTCAAAAGACTAAAGGTACTCAACCCACCTTCACTATCTCATATTCATATCACACTAAGTAAAAATATACTTTAGGCATTTGGGGTCAGTGTATACCACAAAATTCTCTCCCAAAAGATAATGCCTACAGGAGTACAAAGCATGCACAACTGAAGCTAACTCAAGATTGTGCATCGAGTAATTCTTCTCATGTGGCCTCAACTATTGAGACCCATATTCTATGACTCCTTCCCCCTATATAAGCATTGATCCTAGACACATGCCTGATGAATCATACTAAATGGTGTAACTCTTTCCCAGCTCTGGAAAAATCAGTATCTATGTTAAAGTCAATCTTCCTTTAAACTTCTGAAAGGATGAATCACAAGACTCTGTCCACAATTACTTCTCACCCTCATTAGTCAGTCTTTTTAGTGGCACAACTAAGCATGAAAATTCCTGTATAAAGTGCATGTAGTAACCATCCAGCCCCATAAAACTCTGAACCTAAAAGAAGTTCTTCGGCTACTCATAGGAAACTACTACTCACCCTTTCTTTGGGTCTACTAATACTCCTAACTCTGAGATAACATGACCCAAGAAGTGAATTTGGTCTATCCAAAAGTGAAATTTTGAGATCTTAGCATATAAATGATACTATCTCAGTGTACTTAATATGATCTCAATATGGGTAGAATGGTCATGTCTAGTGTGAGAATAAACCAAGATATTTTCCATAAAGACTGCCACAAAATAATCCAATTAAGGATGGAACACTCGGTTCATCAGTGCCATGAAAATAGTCGGTGCATTCGTGAGACCGAACAACATAACCAAATACTCATATAGTCCTTACATTCTCTAAATGGTTCTAATAGGTATATATGATGGTCTAATGTGAAAATGATGATAACTGGATCTAAAATAAATATTCGAGAACACCCAAGATCCTATAAGATGATCAAAGAGATCATTAATCCTTGAAAAATGATATCAATTCTTGATTTTCAATTGGTTCAGCTTCTGATAATCCACACAAAGTTTGAGGGAACCGTTTACCTTCTTCAAAAAAATGATAGGAGAACCCCAAGAAGAAGTATTATGTCGGATGAAACCCTTTTCCTAAAACTTCTCTAACTGCTTCTTGAGCTCCTGTAACTCTGGTGTAGCCATCCTATAAGGAGGAATAGACACCAGATCCGCTTCTGGAACAAGCTCAATAGATAAATATACCTCTCCCTCTTGATGTAAACCTAAAAAGTCATTTGAAAAATCATTCTTGAAATGATCCACCAGTGGAGGAAATTACATCTAAGAAGTCCCTTAGTCATCTAGATATAAACTAGAAATCTAGTCTATTATTCCTCCCAACACATGATACTCGAGTCTAGTCCTTCTTTCTTGGACATAACATTTTCCCTTGTGTAGAAAATACCCTCCCTATGGGGATGTGAATCTCACCCTATGGTGATATCAGTCAACAAAGGCCTAGAAAGAGACTAACCAATCCATTGTGAGAATGATATTGAATCCTTTCATCTCTAAGACATAGAGGTCCCATAAAAAGTAACACCCACCAACCTCAAGAGGGAAATCCTTGCACTGAGGTACACTAGCCATTATAATTTCCAACAGAGTGTCTAGTGTCATTACATCCTCATAGGTAAAGATACAGAGCCTGAGGCTCTCCACAATGGCAACAGATATGAAACTATGGGAAGACCTTGTATCAAAAAGAGAAGAATCCAAAATTGAGGCAACTATAATCATACCTCTAACCATAGAGGGTTTGGGATCCTCCTCATATTGGGTCTACTCCATCACAAAAGTCTGACATGTACCGCTGACTTGCGACCCTACCTAACTACCCTAATTTGATCCACCCTGCTATCATTGAAATCCTATCATCTAACTACCATGTCCATGACCACCTCCTCAGCATGAATGGTCTGACGAACTGCAATTCCCTAACTGATGAGAAATTGGTTGTCCTTATATTAAATGTGGAGTCATAACAGAACCCTTATCATTTACGGTTGGTGAGAACATCTGGAAAAAACATTGAAGATGACCCATCTTTCCATAATATAGACAATCAACTGGATCTCTCAAGCACTAAGGTCGCATATTCCCACTCTTCCCACACTAGTATCACACCACTTGGCTACTTGAATAAACATCCCATGAAAGCTCCATGTGGCACTTCCTGATATCTAACAAAGGAGCAACAATTCTGGATGTTGAACCTCCATGGCACGCTGCTCCCAAATCCCTCATATTGAGCTCAGTAATAAGCGCATGGTTCACTATAGCCATCACTGAAGTCAATCTAAAAACATTCAACTACGATCGGATGTCATACCTGAGACCATCCTCAAATCTCCTAGCCAAGGATAACTCGTCGCCTCCCAAAAAAGGTGAAAAATGCTGAAGCTCTGTAAAGTGAGAAGAATAATCCATCACCAAAAGGGAACCCTTCTCTAAAAGCATGAAATCTCAGGCTCTGTCGGCCCTCAGCATCTCGAGGTAGAAGTAATCATAGAAGGTCCACTAAAAATCTCCCCAATACATATCTTTATTATGTCCCTCCTGTGAGATAACATCCCACCATCTCCTGGAGGAATCACATAGAATGTACATCGTGAGATTCACCCTCCTCTCTAGGGGAATCTCTAGATGCTCGAAGATGGAAAGCATCGATTCCAACTATGACTCTGCAACCTGTGGTCCTCTATCCCCAGAGAAAGTGGGAGGTTGTTATTATTGGAACACATGCTTCAACTCTACCATAGTCGGGGTAGGATGTGGTGTTCCTTGTAATGTCTGAATCATCCTCATAAATCCTTCACAGAACTATGAATCAGCACCTTCATCTAGTATAACTACTAGTGCTAAGATAGGTACAATGGGAGGATCTACTATTAGTCCATGAACTACCCTTTCTAGTGTCTGGTCATCACCCTGCACCAAACGTACAACCAGAGGACATCTTGGTGGCATGACTCTGCAAGGTCAAGCACACACCTATGCTTAAGATTATCAATGAAAAAAACTTATAAGTGAAGGAAGGAAAAAGGAGAATAAAGCTTTCAATTTCCACAAAAGATGGTTACATGGCATGCAGAAACACTACATGGTGTGTTCCCTTAAGCTTTAAACATGGGCATTTACCTCTTCCATCCTGGTCGTGTAACACCCCTACACACGGCATGTTCCTCTTGAGACATGGTGTGTACTTGAATTTTACCACCTAACTAGGTTCTTCTATACGACTATAACTACATGGTTCTCTCTCTGTTTAACACTACAAGGTGTGTTCACCCTACACACGGTGTGTACCACTTATGTCTCATCCACCTATGTCATTGGTCACATGTTCGGATACACAATTGATAACAACACATCGTGTAAAATCTTGACACAGCATGTACAACATAAGTTTCATCCACTCGTGTCATTGGTCACACGGTCAGATACATGGTTGATAACTACACGGTATGTACAATATAGACACGGTGTGTACAACCTAAGTTTCATCCACCCATGTCATTGGTCACATGGTCATATACACAGTTCCTTACAACACGGTGTGTAAAATCTAGACACAACGCCTTCTACCAAACATTTATCAACCTTGTGTCTCTACCCACACATTCAATCACATGGTCAAGGACTACACAGGGTGTACATACGGTACATGGCGTGACTTAAGAAAAGTTATTTATTCTAGAACAAAAGAACACATGGCATGTTCTCATAACACCACATGTCGTGTTGTCTGGGTTTTCAGATAGTAAGCCTATGAAAATTCTATAGAACCCTTAAAACTTAAACTATTGTACAATTCATGATAAATTACAACCCGTGAGATTCCATACTCTTGTGAATCAATGTTTTTCATCCTTATTCATATCATAACTTGACAAAATTAAATTAAAGATCAGACATGATCCACCAAATTCTGATCTCAGAGGGCCCATAACACCTCAAGGACCAAAGTTTGGGGTCCATACAAATAAAACATGACATATTCTAATACCCTATCGGAATAGCTGGTATTCTATCATGGAATCCATCACAAAAGTATGCATATATAGCACAACATCTATCACAACAGTATGCAATCAGTAATGAACCCTAAATGGAATGACAAGAATGAATGACATGTGATCTCTAGAAAGTTCCTATATGATGCATGAGATGGAATAACCTCAACTCATTAGGTTGAAATAGAAATAGAACCACAATTATATTAATAATAATATCACAAAACAAGTGTGTCACCCAACGGGGAAATCAAATCAACTGTAACAATTTCAAAACTAGAATAATTCCAATATTCAAGGTAACTTGGCTTTTCCCAATACACGGGTTAGCCACTCCTAGGCACATCTTATTACCAACTACCTATATTTTTCTATACCTGTCTATAAGCTCCAAATATTAAGAAAAATCATAAATTTATGTTCTCTAATACCACTTTGTAACTTCCCAATTTTGGGTGTAGCCCAAAGGTGCCTCGTACCTAGTTGGTCACATGACCTCAAGTGCATTTCCCCAAATACAAAAGTCTACTGACTAGCAGTGAGGGCCAAGGTCTGATAATGGGGAAACTATTCCCTCATTAGTAAATTATATACCGTGTAATAACAAATAGTAACCAATAACAGAAGCAATAATACCATCAAACAAGTTAAATAGTGTAATATAGCTAGTAATGTAACAATTGAAGCATATATATAAATGATTCATATCACATGTGTCTAGTAAAATAGCCAAACAAGTAACAGTGCTGGAAATCCAATACTAAAACCAAATTACAGAAAAGCAGTAAACCCCAACAACATCACAAGCCTCATCTTGGTCCCATGCTCTCTATCTCCAATAGCAATCAAGTACCTAATGAAGAAGGGTGTTTTCCCTTATCTATACCTCCAAACATATAATCTGTTTGGATCCAAAATCATGACCCAAACTAGGTGTGAGACAAATCCCAGTAGGAAACCACCAAAAGATTTGCGCCTAACTGTCAGTGAATACATATTGTCGGTGATATGCATAAATGAAGCAATAAAATAGGAAGTACTCAAAAGTAAACAATCTTACAGTTTTCAATTAAATTCATTTACATTTATTAATTATTCTAACCTTTGAATAATGTAATCTTGGGATATAGCATAAGATCTATATACCCCTATTTAATTGTTACAACAGACGCCTCAGAAGACCATTTAACCAATCAAGTAAGACTGAGTAAAAGATTGTGCTTTAGCTTGGAATCTCATCACAATCATTCAATCATACAAAAACAACCCTCTGGGAAAGCTCTCATAGTCTAACCTGTTTGGTTTAACATAGCACTAATCAATTACAAATGACCACCTAATCATCTCTCATGGTCAATACCCCTAGGTAAAAATGGCATCAATAAATTATAAATGACCTTCGGATAGCTCTCATGGTCAATACCCCCTGGATCAACATAGCATAAATAATCATAAATGACCTCCTGGGTAGCTCTCATGGTCAATACCCCTGGGTCAAAGTCCATATTTTTCCTAGTTCAAGGATCTCACAATACATTGGAATAACAATGCGCATATCATAACAAGCAATCACATGTAGTATATAACTACTACATGGATAATATTCATAAGAATAACACATGCATTTAAAATAATCAATCAAACTCCATCCTAAATAACTCAAGTCATGGAAACAAGGCATGCCTCATAGGCAACCTAGGCCAAATGACCATAAACAGTGAAACACAGGAAACACACCAATGGGATGTCTCATAAACAAGGCATCTAACCTTACACATATGCAACAATCCCCTTTCAATCAGTTAAACCATAGCAGGTGAATAATAGGGTTAATTTCCCAATCATGCAATACCCCAAATGTGGGTATGCGGCACTTTTAGCATATATAATCCAAAGACGAACAATGAAAGGAAAAAAACACCTGCCTTGATGACGTACTATCAACACTCTTGAATGTTGACACTTGAATTAGCATAGAACAACTTGGATATATAAAAAGGGTAAAAAAGATCAACCCTCAATAACACATGAGAGAGGATGAATCAGTAAGATAGCCTCTATAGGAATTGAGAACTCACTGGTGGGATTACAACACAACCAACAACATCTCAATCAGAGCTTTGATGGAGAACCGGGAGGATCTCGAAGTTCTTTGGTGTTTTTTCACTCTCATGTATGAACCTGGGGGAGAAGAAGTGGTTTCTGGATATGAGACGCATCCCCACTCCATTATATAAAAAAAAATAAAATTACATGGTGTGGTTATTTAATGTACACTCAGTGTACTAGCCTCAACCAAACCCCACTTTAGGCAGTCTGCCAGGTCACCTACATGACCATGTACTCGGCCGTTACACGGACAGTACATGGTTGTACGTGGTACCCAGGTATACAGTGCGTACTCAAAAGTACACAACATGTACTTAGAAAATTCTTATTTATTCTTTTTTTCCTCAAAAACAACACGAATTCAATATACATACCTGAAATGGAGATCTAAGTTCTTACAGGTTGACTTCCCTAGCAGGACTTGGTGTAACTGAGAGGCAAATCTTGAGGATATCCAAAATTAAGGATTTCAGGATTGGGGAGTCCACTCAACAGATCATGGATCTGTGAGTTAATGTAGTTGGAATTTGGAATGCCTACCTAAAACCTTTAAAATTTCTTGACAGACCCTATTTGGGGTAATACGAAGGGAAATATGGATCCTTGCCACTAGAATTTCCAACCAACAGGATATTCCAAATCCAATAGTGAGGACTATTGGGTTTCGATAAAGTAGTGGGAGACTAATATATATTAATTTATTTATTTGTCTATATTTATCAAAAATAAAGTACTAAAACTCTATTCATCTTAATTTGTATAAATAGAAATCAAAATGAAATCAAACATATCATTGTGATCCATACTCAATAAGGAAAACCTTATCAGCAGAACTAATTTCTAAGAGTGGAAAATGTGACTTTAGTTATCCTTATCCATGAGAGGAAATTTTATGTGTTGGAAGAGCCTTTATTAGTTTCACCTGGAAATGAGGCAAGTGATGAGGAACTCTATATGTACGAGAAACATCTGAATGACACTACAAATGTTCAGTGGATCATTCTATTATCCATGACCAATGATCTCTTGAGGAAACATGAGGAAATGGATGCTTATAGCATGATGTCTCGCCTTTAGGATATCTATCACAAGAAGGTGAAAAAGGAGAGGTATGAGATCTCCAATGCTTTGTTCACTACTAATCTTGGAGTGCCTACGCCAGTTGGACCATATGTAGTCAAGATTATTGGTTACATTGAGCATATGAACATATTAGGGATTAAATTCCCAGATGAGTTGCATATAGATCTCATATTATCATCACTACCCAATACCTTCTCTAGTTTTATTGTGAATTATAATATGAGCAATAACGATAAGAGTCTATCAGAGCTTCTTACCCTGATTATCTAAGTGGATAAGGACATGGGGCATGAAAAACCTGCAATACTTATGGTGAATAGAAAGAGGAAGGACAAGGAAAAGGGCCTAATATTTATAAACAATCTAAAGCCTCTAAGCACCATATGTCCATGAAGAATAATATCCAAATATAGGGAAAAGAAAAGGATGCAGTATTCTTTGCATGTGGAAAGTCGGGCCATTGGAAGAGGAACAACACCCATAAGCCAAAGGTGTGTTCATTATTGAGTGTAATATTTTCATATCTACACATTGGGTATTAGATACAGCTTGTGGGGCTCACATATGTATTCAAATGCAGGAACCAAGTAGAATCTGAAAAAATTCTAGAGGAGAGGTGGATTTACGAGCTGTTGATGGTGTGAGGTTGGATGCTCTTTCCATTGGTTCCTACCACCTCACATTGACAATAGGAATGATTTTGGTTTTACGTGGCTATTATTATCTACCTATTTTTACTAAGAAAATAATTTATGTATCATGTTTAGATACAGATGGATTTATTTTCATGTTCAAAAATAAATGTTGTTACTTTTATAAGGAAAACATATGTTATGGTATGGAACATTTAAATAATGGCCTGTATGTATTAAATTACGATAACTAAGTGTTGGCAATTGATATTGAACCGAGTTCACATGACTCATACAACACCCAATTATGGAATCACCTCCTTGGTTATGTAAATGAGAAGCGCCTGAAAAGGATCTATCAAGATGTTTATTTAGACTCTTCCGATATTAAACCACTTGATAGATGTCATGCTTGTTTACAAGGGAAAATGACCAAACCACCATTTGGTGGGTAGGGTGAAAGGGCCATAGAGCTTCTAGTATTGGTACACACTGATGTGTGTGGAACATTTCTAGTAGAATCTATAGGTGGATATTCTTACATCATTACTTTTATGGATGACTTGATTAAATATATATATCTCTACTTAATGAGGCATAAATCCAAGTCCTTTGAGAAATTCAATGAGTTCAAGAATGAAGTAGAGAATTATATTGGTAAGAACATAATGAAGATTCAATCTGATCAAGGTAGAGAATATTTTAACCAAGATTCCATCAACCTGTTATGAGAGTCTAGGATTCTATCGTAACTCACTCCACCTTATACACCATAGGGGAATTGTGTTATTGAAAGGAGGAATTGTACCTTGTTGGACATGGTAAGGTCGATGATGAGTCATACAGATCTTCTATTATCCTTTTGCGGATATGCATTAAAAATTGTAGCATATACATTAAAACAAGTACCAACTAATGTGGAAAATGGGATTCCTTTCGATCTATGGAGTGGAAAGAATCCCACTTTGTTGCATACATGTGTATGGGGATGTACGGTGTTTGTTAAGGATTTATCAAGGAACAAACTTACACCATAGGGCATGAAGTGTATATTTATAGGGTATCCCAAGGAAACAAATGGATACTACATATAAAACCCCTTAGACAAGAAAGTAACTATTTATAGACATGTTGTCTTTATTGAGAGGGATCACATCTTCAAAAAGGATAGTTGGAGAAAGATTGACTTAGATGAATTTGATGCTCAAGAAATATAGGATTTGGTACAGGAAAAAGTTACATAGGTCCCCATGGAAGAGGTAGTTCCTGAAACACAAGTACTGTGTAGGAGCACAAGAAAGGTAAGGGAACCAAAGATATATGGTTTACTTGTCACTGAGGATGGTGACTCATTATTGTTTAAAAATGATGAATTTATCTCCTACAAGGAAGTTGTAGAGAGATCAGAAGCTACAAGATGGATAGAGGATCTGGATTTTGAGATGGATCCAATGTATCAGAACCAATTCTGGGTTTTATTCAATGCAATGGTTGATGTAAATCATGTTGGGTGTAGATGGGTATTCAAAAATGAAACTAGATATAGAAGGTCGATTTAGTAACTATAAATCAAGGCTAGTGGATAAGTTTTTTAAACAACATCAAGGAATTTACTTTGATGAAACCTTTTCACCGGTTTCTATGTTTAAATCCATAAGATTCATACTTACCATAACAGCTTTTCATGACTATGAGATTTGGTAGATAGATGTAAAAATTGTATTTCTTAACATGAACCTTTAATAAGATGTCTATATGATAAAATCGGAAGGGTTTGTGACACCAGGTTATACTAAAAGGGTATTCAATTTAAAAATATCCATTTATGGATTAAAGAAAGCATTTGGGTCATGGAACATTTGATTTGATGAATCCATAAGGGAATTTGGTTTCATAAAGAATGAATGTGAGCCTTGTGGTTACAAGTGGTTTAATGGGAATGTGTTTTTTATCCAAGTAGTGTATGTTGACAGCATATTTCTTATTGGAAATGAAATACCAGTCTTGTAGTCATTCAAGGAATGGTTGAACAATTGATTCTCTAGAAATGATTAAGGTGAAGCAGCCTATATTCTAGGGATCAAGATAATTTGTGATAGATTCAAGAGGCTGATTAGACTATGTCAAAGTACATACATTGACCAGATACTAAATAGATTTAGTATGTAACAAACCAAAGGGGGATTGGTTCTAGTGTCACGTGGTATACATCTTTTCATGAAAATTTTTCCCCGGACACAACATGAGAAATATAGGATGAGTAAGATTCCATAAGCTTCAATGATAGTATCTATCATGTATTCCATGTTATGTATTACACCTGATGTTGCCTATGCACTGAAAATGGTAGGCATATATCAAGAAGATCCAAGATAACATCATTGGATTGTTGTCAAGACTATCCTTAAGTATCTAAGAAAAACTAAGGATATGTTCCTGCTGTGTGGAGGAGATGAGGAGTTTGTCATAAGAGGGTATACCGATGCTGGTTTTTAGACAGATCAGAATGATATGAAGTCGCAATTAGGATATGTTTTTTGTCTCAATGGAGGAGTTGTGATCTAGAAGAGTTCAATGTATCCAATTGTTTCTAATTATAATGTGGAGTCCGAATATATAGCATCTTATGATGTATCCAAGGAAGCCTTAAAAATTTAAAACTTTTTCTAGGATCTTGATGTGATTCCTAGTAGTAAATATCCCATTACATTGTATTATGATAATATTACAGTGGTGGATCTTGCAAAAGATCCAAGGTCACATCAACATACAAAACACATACTCTTAAAGTATCACCTCTTAAGGGATTCCTATCAAAGAGGTGATGTTGCAGTGAGTAGAGTTCCCGTGGAAGAGAACGTGTTAGACCCCTTGACTAAAGGCATATTTCATCAGAAGCATGAATATCATGTAAGAGATAGCGAACTGAAGGTTGTTAGAAGTCGGCTGTAGTTCAAGTGGGAGTTTGTTGGAGATGGTTCCATAGAAAAAAACATTTTTCTACTTTATGATAAACCTATATTCATTGGATGAATATTAATAAACTCCTTATCACATCATGATTTTTCTTCTGCATGACATTATGACAACCCTGCTGTTTATTACACACTTAAACATGATTTATTACATAAACTATTCACTTGATACAACATGGAAGATCGAGAGTTATAGTGTCCTTTGGTATTAGGAATATTACATAACAACTTAAAACATAGAATGAAACATCTTATTGAAAAAATTCTTTTACATGACCACTACATTCCCTCGTACTTATCATTGCATAGGATAACCTAAGGACATGCATAAGAAAAGGGTGAGCTATAAATCTCGGTAAGGGAATAAACATAGAATAACATGAGGACTAAAATAAATGTTATACAATAGGCATATCAATTGATCTCAATAGAAAAATAAACATAAAGTCATGATAAATCAAGATAATCATAACATGGAGATGTGGAAACAACACTTAACATGGAATTAGCATGATCCAAGGCTCATCGCACATAGAGCATGAGTAAACCCTCATTGAACATGAAACATGAGTAAAACCTCATTTCACTTGAATTGGAATGAGTCAACACTCATTGCATGTGATGTATCATGATACTATACTTTACCCACTGCATTGGAGTGCTATTAGGTCACACCCTTCTTAAACATTTCATTTCATTTCATGCAAAAGTGTGCCACATGGATTATAAAACATGGATTTGTTAAACATCATAATTTATTTCATGATAAAGGATTGTGGAAGTCATACATGAAAATCTTTAAACAATAAGTAAATGTTCATAAAGGTGAATACCCTTAATAGAGAAGTGTACATGGTATTCACAACATAATGACTTTGTCATGGAAAATCGCAGTGCAATTTTGGCAGTGTAACGACATGACATAAGAACTCATAAAAATGGTTGATGAGAGAGAAATGGGTGTCTCATTATATGTACATGAAATAGATAGTAATTGGGTCATATATATATATATATGTCCCAATAATTTTAATGGAATTTCGATTCATGATACAAAAGAATTATTTGAATGTAAATGAGGAGAGAGAAAATCCTTACGGAATTTCAGCATGGTAATGGGTATACATGGAAGGAATTAATGAGAGAGAAAGGGGATATCTCATTTTTAAAACATGAATAGGGAATTATGGTGGAGTTTTTAAATCATACCCCAACATTTATAATTGAAAATAAAAGGTCATAACAATATAAGGAAACTTAGACATAAATAAGGAAAATGAGAATCCCTTACATGGATGTGTGATCCAAAAAGATTGGGAGAGGCTTGAGAGAGGATTCATGGGATCATGGGGCACATTGGGAGGATTATAAATAGGGGAGGGAAAGGTTTGGTTGAACTTCAAAGGATTTTAGTGAAGAGGATGTGGGATCATGGGTGGATTTATATAGGAATGGAGAAGGAATTCTTTATTATTTAGGTTTGGGACACCTCACATTAAACTAATCAAAAACAAAAACTATACCATGGTTTTTGCCCATGGTTGTTTCAAAAGGGGTTTGGAAAAAAGTATTTTATAATTCCAATGGACTAAATTCTTAAAATAATAGAGTTGCTTGTGTGGAGGTGAGTTACACTCTCAAGGAAAACAATTTAAAAAGACAAAATGTTTTATAATCCTTGAAGGGTCCACTAATGCTTTGTAAAATAAATAAAATAAACCTAAAATCAAATTATTTTAATGGTAAAACATATATTGGACGAAAATATTGTTTATAGTATTTTATTACATCACTATTGAGTCATTATGATGTCATAAAACACATTATATATTTTAACGGTATTTAATTTTTACCCAAAAATTCGAATGTCCTAGAAAATTATGAAAAAATCACCATTGAATAATTTTTACATCCTGATTACAAAAATAATATTCATCTTATCTAGATAATTTTATATATATGTGAATTTTTACTTTTAAAATAAAAACATGACATTTATCAAAAATTCATGGGTTTTGACAAAAACAACATTCAAACCTTAATAAAAATTACAATTACATTCATAAAATTATAAAATAATTTATATTTAATAAAAATTAATTTAATAATAATAATAATATTTTATTAAAATATTATTTAATTCAAAAATCCATTAATTCATCAAAATATATTTCATTGTTGAATATTAACTAAAAATATTATTTATGCTTAAAAAACTATTTACAAAGTAACAATAATAAAAAGAATTATGTTCTCTATATAAGAATAATGTACATAATCTTAGTACTAGGGAATTATTACATAACCCTTTAAAACACTCACATAAGACCTTAAGGTAAGGTGCGTGATGGTGACAGACTCTTGGGGTGGCTCGGATAACATTGCTCGAGTGGTAATCTCTATCAACTTCCACTTCTCTTGTAGGTGGTTCCGCTCGAGCTTAACGTATTCAAGCTCAGTTTGGGCTTGGTCAAGAGAGAATCCCAATGAATCCACCTCCTTTCCAAGCTCTGACAAATGGGCTTCATATGGGGAAAGTCTATTGGATGAGGTCATTGCTTCCTTTGTCTGAGTAAATTGGATTTGTTAAAGCCCAATATTTATACTAATCATGTAATCACTATTCGAAGGCTATATTAGAAATAGTCACAATTCCCAATGGTATTTTAAAATATAGAAACATAAAACCAATGAGTTTTACATTTTATATACCCATAATAATACATTTAATTAGATCAAGAGGAATTTTCATTAATGAAAGTTTGGGTCGTTACAATATTCCCCCATTAAGAAATTTTACCCTCAAAATTTCCTTTTCCCACTCGAAACAAAATGTGGGTAACTCTGCTTCATCACTTCCTCTGATTCCCACATCGCTTCTTCAAACTTGTGGGTTTTCCACAACACCTTGAAAAGGGGTATTGTATTATTTTGTAGAACTTTTTCTCTATGATCTAAGATCTTCCCTAGTTGCCTCTCATAAGAAAGATCACCCTCTAGTTGTACTACCTCCGAAGAGAGTACATGTGAAGGGTCTTGTATGTACTTCCTTAAGAGGGATACATGAAAGACATCATGTACTTTGGCCATGGTAGGTGGAAGTGCTTGTCGATAGGCCATAGCCCCAACATGATCAATAATCTCAAAGGGGTCGATGTATATAAGACTTAACTTCCCTTTCGTTACAAAACTCATTACCTTCTTCCATGGAGATATGTATAGAAATACCATGTCTATAAATTTAAACTCAAGGTCTCATCAACGGTTATCTTCATAACTCTTTTGTCGACTCTGGGATACCTTGATATGCTGTTGAATGGTTTTCACCTTCTCCACCATTTCTTCGACCATTTCTGGTCCTAGCACTTACGCTCACTGACTTCATCCCAACATGTTGGTGTTCTGCCCATCTTCCCATATAGGGCTTCATAAGGTGTCATTCAGATTATTGAGTGGAAACTGTTATTATAGGAGAATTCAACCAGAGGAAGATGTTGATCCCAACCTCCTTTAAATTCCATTGAACATGATCATAACATATCTTCCAATGTATGAATAGTTTGCTCAGATTGAATATCAGTTTGAGGATAATAGGTCATACTGAAGTCCAGTTCAGTATCCAGATCACGTTGAAGACTCTTGTAAAACATAGAGGTGAATCTTATATATCTATCGGATATAATAGATAGTGGTACTCTATACAGCCTTACCACATCCCTGATGTATTTCCATGCTAGTTGATCCAATGAGACATCCTCCTGAATTGCAATGAAGTGTGCAGACTTTGTAAGATTATCCACAACAACTCAGATTGCATTGTTGCCTTTGGATGTCTTCGGAAGTCCGGTGACAAAGTCCATGGTGAGGTTCTCCCATTTACATACTAGTATGGGCAATGTTTGCATCATCCCCTTAGACTTCTGCCTCTCTGCCTTCACTAGCTGACACACCAGGAAGTTTGATGTATACTTAGTGATCTCCTTCTTCATATTATCCCATCAATAATGATCTCATAGATCTCGATACATCTTTGTTCTTCCTAGGTGAATATAAAAATTTGAACTATGTGCATCATCCAAAAGTTCCTTATTCAGCTCCGTACTTGATGGAACATATCGTCTTCTCCCAAATCTCACAATTCCTTCTTCATTAACAATAAACTCTGAGGATTTCCCTTTTCTGATAGCTTCCACTTTCTTCTGAATTCCCAAATCATTCTTTTGATAATCCTTTAACCTTTCCAAAATATATGGTTGATCAATCATTTGTGAAAGGATTGATGATGTTCCCTTCTTTATGATTCCCATGTCCATCTTCATAAAATCTATGAATATTGGATCCTTATCAATTCTCATCAATGATAGAATCATTGGGTCCTTTCAACTCTTCCACATTGTTCACTTTCCTAGGGTGGTAATGGATTGAGCAGTCATAGTCTTTGATCAGCTCTAACCATCTTCATTGGCACATGTTCAACTCTTTATTTGTGAATATATAGTTGAGGATTTTGTGGTCCGTATAGATTTCACACTTCTCCCCAAAGAGATAATGCCGCAAAATTTTTAAATTGAAGATCACCACAGTCAACTCCAGAGTTATATTTGGGATGTGAAATATTAGTATCATAATGGTTTAAATAATATTTTTCTTAAAATATCATTAAAATGTTAACTAATTTTATTCCTTTAGAGGTTAATATAAATTGGTAGAAACTAAAAAACGCTTTATTGATGAACCTGCAAAGAAATAAAAAATTGCAATATTTATCAAGAATAATTATCATGGAGGGTTATGCTCTATGTATTATAGAATAGCTAGTAACATGTATGAGGTTTCTCATGCTCGTGAGAGATTGGAATTCAAGGTTGTATCTGAGATAATGGAGAGAGGGAAATGGGTCAAGGATCCTTCTACCCATAAATCTAAATACATATTACCAACTATTGGGGAAGTTACTTCCATGATCATAGCCTCAGAATTTGAATCTTTTGTCTCATTTTATTTTTATGAGTTTGTGAAAATAGTTTGAGCCCTATTACAATCACTTCTACCTCTATGATGAAGAATTAAGATAAATTCATTTACTATCATGTTTGATTCAACCAAATAAATGACAATAAAAGATAATATAAATAATAATAGAGATGCCTCAACTATATCCTGATCCAAATATCAAAGTATAAATGAGTAATTAACTATGAAATAATTTTAACTGTGGTTCAAAGAAGAAAATGTTGAGACATTGCTTGATCTCTATAAGGTAATTTAGTTTAAAAAATGTTTCATATTTTCAAAACTGAGCAAACAAGCTTGGATAGTTTTAAAAATTTAGGAAAACAATCCATAATTAATTTGAGATGTGTAGGAATCAACCACATGTCAATCTGATATATGATGTTTTTGGTATGAATCATTGTACATGTTTTCAAAATAAAAGTGTCATTTTAGTTTAAAACATGTGTCGCATAGACAAAACCAAGAAAAAAATATCATATTATTTTTCAAACTTTAATAAAATGATCTATAATCCATTTTTTATGTGGAGGAATTGACTACACATCAATCAAACACATGATGGGTCCGGTATGACTCAAAAATATTATTTTCAATATAAAAGTGTCATTTCAGTTTATAAAACTATTACATAGACAAAATTGATAAAAGAATTTCAAATAATTTTCAAACTTTAGTAAAATGATTCATAATTTAATTTATATCTATAATAATTGATCTCACATTAATCTAATACACGGTGTGGCCAGTATAACTCAAAGTGTGTGTTTTCAATATAAAAGTGTCATTTTAGTCTAAAATATGTGCCACGTATCCAAAACTAAGAAAATGATCTCTAATTGTCTTAAAAATTTAGTAAAAAGTTCAATAATTTATTTTATACTTCAATAATTTACTTTACATCAATCTGACACATGATATGGCTAGTATGACTCCAAGTGTGTGTTTTCAACATAAAAGTGTCATTTCAGGGTAAAACACACATCAAATAGCCAAAACTAAGTAAAATACCTCAAATTATATTTAAACCTTAGTAAAATGATCCATAATTCATTTGTGACATGTATTAATTGACATCACTTCAATCCAACACATGATGTGGCCGGTATGACTTAAAGTTCATATTTTTAATATAAGTGTCGTTTTAGCTTAAAACATATGTAACATTGTCAAAACCAAGAAAACAAGGTCACATTGTTTTCAATATTTAAAATAAAAATTCATAATCCTTTTTTATTTGTATTAATAGACCGCACATCAATATGACACACCATGTGGTCAGTATGACTCAAAGTGCGTGTTTTCAATATAAGTGTTATTTTAGTTTAAAGCCCACGTCATAAAGATAAAACTGATAAAACATGCTTGTATTATTTTAAAACATTAATAAACTGATTGATAATTCATTTGAGACATATATAAATCAACCACACATTAATCTAACACATGATGTGGATGGTATGACTCTAAGTGCGTGTTTTCAATATAAAAGTGTCATTTTAGTGTAAACATGCATCGCATAACCAAAACTAAGAAAATGATCTTGAATTGTCTTGAAACTTTTGTATAATGATACATAATTCATTTTTGACATGTATTAATTTACCATATATCAATTTTAAACATGACATCACCAATATGAATCCAAGTGTGTGTTTTTAATATAAAAGTGTCATTTTAGTGTAAAATGCATGTCACATAGAAAAAACTGAGTTAACAAGAATATATTATCTTGAAACATTAGGAAAATGATCCATAATTCATTTTTGATGCTTGGAAGTCAAAATTATTTCAATCCAACTCATGATGTAGCCGGTATGACTACAAGTGCATGTTTTCAATATAAAAGTGTCATTTTAGTTTAAAATGCATGCCATATAGACAAAAATGAGTAAACGATCTTGGATGGTCATGATACTTTAGAAGAATTATTCATAATTTATTTTTGAAATGTATGAATCTAGTGCACATCAATCAACACATTATGTGGACGATATGACTCCAAGTGTGTTCTTTCAATATAAAAATGTCATTTTAGTTTAAAATGTGTGTCACATAGATAAAACTAAGTAAATTAGCTCATATTATCTTGATACTTCACGAAAAGGGTCCATAATTCATTTTTGACTTCTATGAATATACCACTAATCAATTCAACACACAACGTGTCCTGTACGACTCAAAGTTTGTGTTTCTAATATAAGTGTCATTTTAGTTTAAAACATGTATCATATTGTCAAAATAGAGAAAACATATTATTTAAAACATTTAGAACAATGATTCATAATCAATTTTTTATGTTTAGGACTTTACTAAAATTATATCTAACATACTATGTGTCTGGTATGACTTAAAGTGCGTGTTTTTGAAATAAGTGTTATTTTAGTTATAAATGTGTTCCATATAGCCAAAACTGAGAAACAAATCTTGGATTATTTTTAAAGTTTTATAAAATTATCTATAATTCATTTTATATGTATAGGAATCAAATTCACATTAATCCACCACATAATGTAATCAGTATGACTTCAAGTCTGTGTTTTCAATATAAATGTGTTATGTTAGTGTAAAACGTTCATCACATAACCAAAACTAAGAAAATGAGATTTTATTATATTTAAACTTTAGTAAAATGATTTATAATTCATTTTTGGAATGTAGTAATAGACTTCATGTCAATCTGACACATGGCATGGCCAGTATGACTCCAAATGTGTTTTTTTAATATAAAAGTGTCATTTTAGTTTAAAACACATGTAACATATCCAAATATTGATTAACCAATCTCAGATTGTCTTAAAAATTAGTAAAATTAAATTAATTTTTGGTTTGTAGGAATCAATCACATATTAATTCAACACACGATGTGTCCAGTATGACTCAAAGTTCATGTTTTCAATATAAAAGTGTCATTTTAGTTTAAAACATGTGTCCTATAGCCAAAAAATGAGAAAAAAATATCATATTATCTTTATTTATTTAAATGATTCATAATACCTTTGTGATTCATAGGAATCAACCACATGTCAATCTATCATAGGATATGGCTGGTATGAATCAAAGTACGTATTTTCAATTTAAGTATCATTTTAGTTTAAAACACACATCACATAGCCAAAATTGAGAAAATGACCTCAGACTATTTTCAAAAATTATAAAAATGATCCACAATTCATTTTATTATCATTGGAGTCGATCATACATCAATCTGACACATGATTTTTTTGGTATTACTCAAAATTCATGTTTTCAATTTAAAAGTTTCATTTTAGTGTAAAAAGTGTTTCACATAGAAAAAACTAGGAAAATGAGATCATATTATTTTTAATGTTTGGTGAAATGATCCATAATTCATTTTGTGTGTGTATGAATCGACCACATGTCAATATGACACATGATGTGTCTTTTATGATTCCAAGTGCATGTTTTCATTATAAAAGTGTCATTTTAGTGTAAAACATGTGTCACGTAGGCAAATATGGGTAAATGAGCTTGGATTATCTTGAAACATTAGGATAATGATCCATAATTTATTTGACACATGTAGGAATCGACCACATTGTAACAAACCTAACTGTATACCCTCACAAAATGATATCTAACCCAAACCCTCACATACCTAAAGGGCATCCTTGATCCCCACAAGTTGGAGACTAGCTCCCGGTCATCAACAAGAACCGAAGGGAATGATTTCACCCAACCTAAAGAAGACAACGTGGCATATATTTATACACATGATGGGAAGAAATGGTGAAAGTGTAAATCCATAAATTTATGTCATAGAAAAAAGGAAATAGCGGAAGTAATACAATACAAAAGTATCTAAACAATATCTAAGGTACAATTACAATAGAAAAGGAAAAATAAAACTGAAATAGATACTCCATGTGATATTGTGGGAAAACTCCCACCATCTAACCACCAGCTACCCAGAAATAGCTAAAAAAACCTTGTCATCTCACTATGGTGCGTTTCCTTTCCTTGCATTGAAAGACACAACAAGGTCTATGCACCACCAAAGGGGTGTGCAGGGTGTGTGCTAAATAGGCATAGTAGGATATCACCCAGTTATTCTATATCAAATCTCTATACAACAATATGAACATGCACAACATTAAAGAAAACAAGGCATGATAATTAGTTAAATAGTTTTTATATCAAAAGAATAGTAATTTATTTCCCCTTTTCCACAGTTCCAAATAATCTTGGTAAAACACTTTCAAAGCATATCACATATATGAAATCAGTTCAAATCATGTATCACATATCATATCAAAACCAAATTAGTAAAAATAAGAGCATAGGTAAATCACTCTAGGGATCACAATAGGTTGGGGTAACTAGAACACCCGTACCCCAAACATAGAAAATAATGTACATCAAGTATCCAGATATATGCATTGAATCTAGAGAAATAGAAATTCCCCAACAAGTGAACCTCCCAATAGGTCTAATAAGCGCCTAGAATAATAGGCCTAGGTAGAATAGGAACACTCCATGAGTGAAACTCTCGACAGTATCAACAGACAAGGCCTATTACCACACCATCCACTTAAGTAATCAAGGCTTTCCATATGCTATATTTTTAAAACCAATTCATCAAAACTATACTTTTAAAACCATTTCACAAATCAATTTCACAATTCCTTTAAAATATGATTTCTTTTACCAATATAAGAGGAAAACCAGCTTTTTCTCAAAAACCCATTTCCGCAAACACGGTTTAATCATGTTAATTAATTTATAAAACAATTAATAATACCATAGTAATACAATTTATTCAGAATAGGCTAGATACAAAACCACCTACCTCTAACTCAGGTCACACATGCTCTCAACAAGAGCCACAAACACGTAAGAATTCAGAGACAACAATGGAGTCCCTAGAATAAATCTTTATATCTCAAAATCAATTAAATTAACAAAAAGGTTGGCAGAGAAGATAAAACAACATAAAAATTAAGAAAATATCATACTACACTATAATCAACAAAATGGTCAACCTCTGAAAGAATATCACAAAACAGGTCTATAAAGGGTCAAGAAGAATCAACACCATAAGACCAACGAATCTAAAAACATAACGCAATGACACTGCTGTGAACAATGAAAATGAAGAAGTAGAAAGATAACATACCTAGGGAGATGTAGTGCAACCACAAATAATATTAATCGTCGAATGAAATGATTCAGAAGGAGCTGAGATCCAAAAAATTGTCTGGGATAGCTTTTAGGTTTTGAGAGAGGAGCTTGTATTCGAATGAAAATAAAACCATATGTGCAACACATAAAAACCTACAGGTCATGAAAATTTCATGATGTGGATCTCAGTTTCATGATGTAAAATTCAGGAAAGGAATATAGTTGAAAAAAATTTCACCTTAGTTAAAAAAATATAGATTGAACTTTTCATGATGTGAACTAGTTTCACAACATGTAAAAATTTCATACTCTAAACCAGTTCATGGAATCATCCCAGTAAAAAATTCATGTCATGTAACCCATTCAGGATGTGAAATTATTCACTAGGAATATTCTATAGAAACACCTAGAAAAATACCTTAGGTCATCCCAAACCCTAAAGGAAATATTCTTAATCATTTTACACATTTATACCTGGAATCCATTAATTCCAACATACTTATCCAAACATTAGGTTATTTTCCCCATCAAAGACTCTCCATTCTCAAAAGTCCCAAAATATACCCAAAAAATAGGTAAATGAAAATAGGATAAGAAATACCGGAAGGAAGGTAACGGGATGTTGCAAACTCTCCACCATAAGACTTTCCATCCCCAGGAAGTCCTGTGGAAGAATGATGTTCAGAGAGAGGTGAGGCCACTCCTCCCTCATCAATGACTTGCTCTCCCAAGTATTGCGAGAATCTGATCTGTGTCACCATAATACTCTGGCCAATGAAACCGACTACCCATGCAAGAATTTCACCCAAGAGTCAATGATCTCCACTGGTTTCTCTACAACAGAAATGTTTGGCTCCAACTTGATTTATTCCCAACTCAAAAATTCATAGGGGTCATGATGATACTTATTAAGATGATATATGTGTAAAACATCATGAATACCCCATAAAATAAACTAAAAATCCCAACCGATAAGCAACATGTCCAAGATGCTCAGTTACCTCAAATCATCGAACATATATCAGAACCAAATTTTCTTATTTTCCAAGTAGATAATGACCAAAATGAGGGAAACTTTTAAGAAAACATAGTCCCTATTGGAAAACTCCAAAGGAAGACATCGATGATCCACATACAATTTTTTACAGTGCTAATATGTAACCAGACACCAACATATATCTTTAATCCTAAACGATGTCTCCTGAACATGACTCGGTTATACTAATGTGGTATCTCCCACCTCTTCCCAAAAAAGTGGTAACCTACACGAGAGACTATACAAAGACTCAAAGGGGTCTATTTTGATAGATGACTGATAACTTTTGTTATAAAAAAAACTCGACCATTCCCATATTTATATCCCATGATCCACTAAAATCCAAGATGTAGGTATGGAGTATATCCTCTAGGATCTGAATAGTACACTCTATCTGGCTATTTATCTGTGGATGGTAAGTCGTACTCAACCTGACTTGAGTTCCCATCACCTCATAAAGACTCTTCTAGAATAGTGAGGTAATCCTAGGATCCTTATCTAAAATAATGGTAGAGGTAACCCCATGTAATGTCACAACCTCCTGTATATATAGATTTCTCATTTCTTTAACTTTAGTGTTATCCCTGATCAGAATAAAGTGATCCAACTTTTTCAACTAATCAATCATCGCCCAGATAGCATTTTTCCCTTGTGGAGTCCATGGTAATCCAACAAAAAAATCCATAGACACCTCATCCCATTTATAAACTGACACCAAAAGAGTTTGGTGTAATCTATAAGGTTTTAAATTCTCTTCCTTTACATATTGGAAGGTGTAACAGTGGTACATGTAATCTCCAATGTTGCGCTACAAACCTAGCCACCAGAATCGCCATCTCATGTCATAATACATCTTGTTAGTTACCAGATGAATAGACCATGAATAACTATGACAATAAAACAAAATTGAGCACCTCACATATTCTAGGAAGATAAAAAAACCCCAAAATTGAGAATACCATCTTAAGGGAGAGACCAACCAAAAACAGCCACCCCACCATAATGAGGGTCTCGGATTCTCTTAAACTCATCATCCTAATACTAATCATATAGAATAGAGTCAAGGGGAGATTGTGATAACTGATCATTATTCAGAACCACACCTGAAACATCCTCCTAATCATCTAGCTAAAACTAAGTGAAGAACCCCATAATGTTCCACTCCTTATTCTATTCCAGAACAGCATGTGATGGTACTTTCCTAATGAGAGTGTCTACAAAAAACATTCACCTTCCCTAGGGTGTAGTTGATATCACAGTCAAATGTATGGAGGTATTACACCCACTGCCTCTATATGAATTCAAGTACTTCTGAGAAAATATATAGCTCAGACTTTATTAGTATGAAAAGATTGTAAACCTCTCCCCAAAAATATAGTGTCCCCAATATTTATGTGCATGAGTAACCACCGAAATATCTAAATCATGAGTAGGGTAATTCTTATCATGTGGTTGAAGCTAGCGAGAGTCGTAATCCACCACATGATCATCCTATATAATCATGAAACCTGGACAAACACCATATACATCATAGAAAACCACATACCCCTTACCGGGATCAAGTAAGATTGGAATAAGATCTGATGTCAGAATTTGTTTCATCCCGTCAAAAGAAGAATGACACTATATATATGATGTGAATTTCAATCCTTTCCTAGTAAGAGCAGTCAAAGGTGAAACCAACTTTGAGAAATCCTTGACAACCCATCAGTATTATACAGTAAGACCAAGGAAGATATGAATATCAATGGAATTTTTTGGATCTTCCCATGATAAGACATCCTCCACACCCTCAATATAAACTGATAAGACATTATTATAAATCATGTTCCCTAATAAATTTACCTCTTGGATCTAGAAACTATGTTTTGAAATCTTTTCATCAAATAATGAATCCTCATTATTTCCAAAACCAAAATCAAATGGTGCTTGTTCTCAAATCTATAATAAACCAAAATTTCATCCATAAAAACTACAAAAAAAGTGTTGAGATACTCAAAGTATATCCAATTAATCAAATCCATAAATCCATAGGAGAGTTAGTCAAATTGAACACAATAAAAAAATATTCATAAATGTCATACCTTCTCCTGAAAGCTGTCTTCAGTATATCAGACTCCCAAACTCTGATTTGATGATAACCTGACCAAATATCAATCTTATAAAACCACTTCCCCCATTTAACTAGTCAAATAAATCATCTGCATGGGGCAAAAGATACTTATTCTTAATCATTACATAGTTTAACTTATGATAGTCCACACACAATCGGAGTGAACCATCATCCTTCTTGGAAAATAGAACATGGATTCCTAAGTTGAAACACTAGGGGGAACTTTCACCATAAGATCATCCAATTTAATATTGAGATCATTTAGCTCTATTTCTTCCATATGATAAGAGGGCATCGATGTTGGTTGTGTATCTATCATTAGATCAATTATAAACTATACCTCCCCCTCTAAAGGAAGACTAGATAAATCATCTGGGAAAATATTAAGAAAATACATGATGACTAAGGGAATAATACCCACAAAATAAAAATCAACGGGCTCAAATAAAACAGTAAATATCAAACTCCTAAGCTCTGGTTGGTAAGTTCCTGCATGACCAAACCTCATATCTCACTCTATCTAAAACACCTGGGATCTCTCATCATCCTCAAGAAACAAGACGTGTCGACGATAACAACCAACATCATAACGATGAGCAACAATTCAATCCATACTGATGATGAAATCAATCATATATATATTGAGAATGAGGAAATACCATACTAACTCTGCATCAGCTAACGACAATGAAAATGAGGGATACTGAAACCCCTACTCTTTCCACTTTCCAAGATGTGTTGATAACTCCATAAAAAATGAAATTATTTTTGTTTTAATGTTAAGAATATCCAAAAAATGGGACGTTATAAATGATTGGGAGGAACCTGTATCAAATAAATCATTCACTACCGAAGATGAAATAAATATGGTACCTCTCACTGTCGTTGGACCCACATCTACCTCCTCCAAAAACTCATCCACTGCATAAAGGTGCTTCACTCCTGAGGCCTATGGATGGAGCCCTATAAACTTTGAAGTATCTAACTATATTGAATTAGCCTTTGGAGCCGATGATCCTTGACTATAATAAGGCGTAGAGATAGTCTGACAGAAATTGTTTTTATTGGAATAATTCCTACAACTGTTACACATCTTCGAAGGTGAGGAGTAAGAATGTCAAGTGTGCCAAACCATGCCACACTAATTGAAATTTAGGGGAACACTACTAGCTATAACTGAAGGTGAATAGGAGTCTCGCTGTTGAGAACCACCCCCACCACTCCTGCGATGATCATGTCACTTCATCTTCCTCCCCTGCACGCCACTAAAGCTTCCACTAGGTGGAAGATAAGGGACTAAATAAACAACCCTATCTTCTATATACATCTCTACCATCATTTCCCTATCTACTATCACTGCATAGGTATAAAGATTCATCATAAATATTTGTGATCTTATATCTGATTCCAAACCCTATAGGTACTTATGATCCTTTAATTGATCATTTTATACTATATTTAGAGCAAGACAAACCATCTTTGAAAACTGATTGGAGTACGCCGACATTGAACGCTCTCCCTGATGCAAGGAGATAAACTCCATAGACTTCGTCATCATCAACTACTCTGGAAAAAAATTGATAAAATAAGTGGTTCTTGAAACCCTTTCAGTCTAAACCCATGTATTTATCTACATGTACCATGGAATCCCACCATCACTTGTTGGGAGCCTTGAGTCTGAATGCTTCACACTTTACCTTGATAATTTTAGGAGTATCTATGAAGTTGAAGATCTAATCAATCTTGTTCATCCAGTCCTCCACCTCTTTAGGTTCATTCGTACTCTTAAAGGAAGGTGGATTCTTGCATAAGAAATCCCATGATCAACCCCTTTCTCTAGAAACTCCTAGTTATACCTCAAAAACTATGTTATGGACTTAAAATGCATTTTAGTCTATAGTATGAACTGCCCACATGATAGCCTTGATATGATTCTGATCTACAGGAAGATTCCCTTGAGGAGCATCAGTTGCACATTCCCGAGGAACCCATGGAAGTCATCTTAGAGGCATGTCGTTGCACATCAAAACAGAAGAAATGATGAGAGAATAGAATACTCTCAGTTCAAATCAGAATACCATAAGCAAAAAAATTGAGATTAAGGTCAATAACTCCAAATAGGTTACACACATCCCACCGTCTCAAAGTAACTTGAGTCTCATCATAGAATGATCTTGCTAGAGACTCACTAGAGCCTAACACTCAAGTCCTAAGAATCCTATCTCCAGACTAACAACTTTCCAAAACTGGGCACAACCTCCTCTGATACCAAACTATGATGAACCCAACTCAGATACCCTCACAAACTGATGCCTGACTCAAACCATCACATACCCAAAGGGCATTCATGATCCCCAATGGATGGTGACTAGCACTCGACCATCAACAATAGCCAGAGTGAACGATTTCACCCAACCTAAAGCAGACAACATGAAAAATATGTATACACATGACAAGAAGAAATAGTGGAAGAGTAAAACAAGAAATTTATGTCATACTAAAAAGGAAATAGCAGAAGCGATACGACTCAAAAGTAGCTAAACAATCTCTAAGGTATAAGTCCAACAATAGAAGAAAACTGAAACTGAAAAAACTACTCCATGTGATAGTGTGGGCAAACTCTAATCATCTCACCACCATATACCAAAACAAATCTGATTGAAACCCCACTGCCACACTATGGCACCTTGCCTTTCCTTGCATTGAAATATATAACAAAGTCTATGCACTGCTGAAGGGGTGTGTAGGGTGGGAACTAAATAGGCTCGGTAGGATCTCACTCAGGTGTTCCATATCAAGTCTCTATAAAACAATCCAAATATGATAAAATTTAAAGAAAAAAAACATGAAAATCAGTTAAAAAGTTTTTATATCAAAAGAATGGTAAAATGTTTCCCTTTTATTCATTGTTCCAAATAATCCAAGTAAAAATTTTCATAGTATATCACATATATTAAAGTTTTTCAAATCATGTATCACATATCATATCAAAACCAAGGCCGTTTGAAGCAAAGAATGGGTAAATAGCACCAAGGATCACAACAGGTTAGACAAGATAGAATACTCATACTCCCAATATAGACAATCGCGTGCATCAAGTCTATAGATATCTTTATCGAATCTAGAGGGTAGGGGAACACCCCAGCAAGTGAACCTCTCAACAGGTCTAACAAGTCCCTAGAATAGAAAGCCTAAGGTACAAAGGAATGCCAATGAGTGAACCACCTGACAATATCAACAGACGAATCATATTACCACACCCTCAACCTAAGTACCCAAATCTTATCATGTGCTACATTTTCCAAACCAATTCATCAAAACCGTTCTTTGAAAACCATTTCATAAATTCATTTTGTAATGCTTTGAAAATAAATTTTCTTTTACCAAAACAAGGGGGAACCGCCTTTTCTCAAAAACTTGATTCCACTCACACAATTCAATTATTCCAATTCATTTATAAAAAATTTTATAAAACCAGAGCAATGCATTTTATCCAACATATGCTAGATATGGAACCACCTAACTTAAATTCAAGTCACAAACACCCACAATGGGATCCACCAACATGGAAGAATGCAAAGACAACAAAGGAGACCCTAGAATCAATCCTCGCATCTCAGAATCAATTCAACAAACAAAATGGTCAATGGAGAAGATAAAACAATACAAACCTCAAGAAACATGCACGCCGCACCACAACCAACACAAAGGTCAACCTTCGGAGGAAGATTGCACAATGGATCTATAATGGTTCAAGAAGAATCAACACCACAAGACCAACGGATTTGGAAACATAGTGCAACGACGCTGTTGTGACCAACAGTAAAGAAAAAGTGGAAAGATCACTTTCCCGGAGAGACGCAACGCAACCACAATGAATATCAATCACCGAAAAAAATGGTCCAACAGGAGAGAAGATCCCCAAAATTTTCTGGAAGAGCTCCTAGGTTTCGAGAGAGGAGCTTGAAGTCGAATGAAAATAAAATCAGATGTGTGGTGCATAAAAACTTATAGGTTGCACACATTTCACGATGTGAATCTCTGTTTCATGATGTGAAATTCATGAAAGGCATGTACATCGAAAAGGGAATCGCCTCGATTAAAAAAACATTGATCAACCTTTTCACGATGTGTGAACACTTCATGTTGTGAACCAGTTCACGACACCAGCCTGACAACAGATTCATGTTGCGTAACTCATTCACGATGTGAAATTGTTCAGCAGGCAGATTCTATAAAAATACTTAGGAAAAGCCCCCAAGTCAACCCCAAACCCCAAAGGACATCCTCTTAATCCTTTTCCACATTTATATCTGGACTCCATTAATTTTAACAAACATATGTCTTCGAACTTTATGTCATTTTCCCTAGAAAACGCTCTCCGTCCTGGGAAATCCCAAAATATACCCAAACAAAGAGGGAAATGAAAAAATAGATGAGAAATACCTGAAAGAATGTAATGGGATGTTACACACACGTTAATTTGACAGACGATGTGGCCAGTACGACTCAAAAAGCATATTTTCAATATAAAAGTGTTGTTTTTGTTTAAAACACACATCACATAGCCATAACTGAGAAAATGAGTTCAGATTGATTTTGAATTTAAAGGAATGATCCATAATTTGTTTTTCACGTGTAAAAATCGATTGCATGTCAATCTTACACATGATATGTGTGGTATGACTCAAAATGCATGTTTTCAATATAAAGGTGTCAGATTATTTTAAAATGTACAACGCGCATCATTAATTTATTTGTGGTGAGTAGAAATCGACTGCACGTAGAGTTGACACCCGATGTGTCTGACATGACTCGAAGTGCGTGTTTTCAATATTGAAGTTTCATTTTAGTTTAAAATGCGTATCACATAGCTAAAACTAATCAAATCAACTCGGATTATTTTCAAATTTTAGGGCTACGATCCATAATTCATTTATGATGTTTAGGAATTGACTACATATCAATCTAACACCCAATGTGGCTAGTATGACTTCAAGTACATGTTTTCAATATAAAAGTATTATTTATTGTAAAATGTGTGTCACATGGCAAAAACTAAGTAAACGAGCTCGAATTGTCTTGAAACATTTTGACAACAATCTATAATTCATTTGTGACATGTAGAGATCATATTCCGTAATAAACAGTATAATTTATCATATATGAATTAAATAACATTAAAATTATAATATGATTATTTTTTATGTACTATTACTAAAATAAACATTGGTTTTTATTGGTTGTAATTTTTTTTATTAATTATAAATATCACATCAATGTAAATATTTTGATTTAACACTTTGAATTGAAACGTGTTATATTTGTATCTCAACATTTTTTATGTAGTATTTATATCCCTTTGATTATATCTTTCTTATCTATTTTTTTTATATTGCATGGACTTTATAATATATTTAGATCCGAGATTTAAATAAGAAGTGGATTCTGTATTGCAAGGGTCGATGCACTGTTTCCAGATCACACGTGACAGATAAAAGGGATCCAGTATCTGAAACTTGTGGATATTTTATATTTCCAAAATAAGAAATCATGTCATACCAACCATATGCAGCATGCGAATAGAGATATTTTATTTCATATAACATTGCCCAACAATAATATTGTATGTTTAATATTATATAATAGCCCAGTGTGAAAAGAAAATATCATATCATATCTTAAAATTGTGGATATTTTATTTTACGTGGCAGATTCTATATTGTTTGGAATTTTCCATTATTTTTTTGAGAATAGAACTAATATATGGAAAAACGGATTTGGAAATTTTATAAAGAAATGATCGTGTTGAAAAATCATTCATTGATCAATTGAAAACCAAAAAATAAATAAATAGAAGGTAGAGAACACTAAGATTGATTCCAAATCATTTTGGATTTATATACACACCACAAATAATATGATGATAATTTATGTACTATGAAAACACTAACACACATAGGTGCATACATAGCGTCGGCTTTTAAAAGCGCCGACGAATGATCAATCTTTATCGCTGCTAACTAAAAGCATGGATAAAGGTTGATTTTTATTTGCGCTGTTGTTACTAATAATTTTTTTAATAAAAAATATTATTCTTATACATATAATTATTATATTTATATTAAAAAATAATGTTTATTTATATACAATAATTAAAAATGCATGTTTATAGTTAATATAAATATCATATATTAATATATATTTTTTGATAATTCAAATATATATATATATGGGGTGACACCTGAGTGGTAAACACTATAATCCTGCATCCAAAAGACGAGCGTTCAAATCCTGGCAAACCCCTGGGGGATTTATGTCGCAGACATGATGTGGGCAGACAATGATGCAAACACGACGCAAGCCCGGTGATCCAGACATAACGTTGTACAAGGCCTTCGGGCCATGATCATGGGTCATTGGTACTTGGGACTTTCAAACTAGAATGAGTCTTCCTCTATCTAGATTGAAAAGAGGTCTTTAATTTCATAATAAAAAGAGGCTTCTAACTCCAACTTTTTTAGAAAAAACGTATATATATAATGTTTTAAAAAATCATAAGATTATATATATATATATATCTATATATATATATATTTAAATAATTACAAAATTACAATAATTTTTTTAAATAATAAATATTTTTATTATATTTATAATTATATATTTTTATATATTAATATACATATATAATTATATAAATATATATAGTTATATAAATACATATAATTATATAAATAAATTTATATTTATATACAAATATTTATTAATATATTTAATTATAATTAGAATTATAAATAAACAAATATTTATTTATTTATAATTATAAAATTTTAATAAATATTTTTAAATAATATATATTTATTATATTTATAATTATATATAATTATGTATACATAATTATATTATGTGCTTGATGGTACAATTACATTCAAATACACATACACCGCGGTCAGAAAGACATGTCATAACCCTTCCAAGGGATAACCAACCCAACATGGTGCACTATTGCATTATAAATTTTTGGTCCGAAGGCTCAATGGGTATGAAGCCCAATACATGGCCTGTAGGCCCTACTTGCATCATACCTGCATCACCACCCCATTGATGGACTGAAGACCCAATGACCCATTTGGAATGAATAGTACTTCTATGACAGTACCCCACTATAATATTTGTTATCGTACTCACGATGCTACAGTGCTATAGTGCCTGCTACGCCACTGTTTCAATGCTCTGATACTATGACTGCAGAAATTCGATCTCACTCGAATTTGAACTCGGGTCTAAGGTAGGATTACGAGGAGATTTTACCACTCGTGTATGCCCCCAACTGCAATATATTTATATATAGATAATTATATAAATATTTATTTATATTTATTTGTAAATAATTTTATATAAAAAAATTATCAAATTTATATTAGTCAAAATGTTTAACAGTTTATTTATATACATTGGTTACAAAATGTGTGAATAATTAAAATAAATATAATCTATTAATATTTTATTTAAACAATTATATAATATATAAATGAATATATTTATTTATTTATATATCTATATTCATTAAATAATTTAAAATATATGTACATGTATAAATGCAAGTATGTATGTGTATATGTGTGTGTATACATATGTGTATATACATGTGCGTAGATGTGTATGTGTACATATTGTAATTCACGTGAATGTAACAAATTCAGTTCTTAATATTTTTGTAGATTATTTAATTTAATTTACCCATTTATTATTATACATTCATTCATAATGTTACAAATATATTTAATCATTTTTTAATATTTATTTATGCATATATTTATTTAAAATATATACATGAAATATTTTCAATGTTTGTAATTTATATGAATAATATTTATTCATTTTTATTTATTAATCTTTATCATTTAAAATATATTTAAAATTTATATAATCAACATATTTTAATTATTTTTTAATATTTTTTTAATTTAAATATTTAATTTTAAAATTATAAATATATATAATTTTTTTAAAAAGTATTTATGAAATTATAAATAAATAAATATATTTAAATAGTTATAACATAATAATAAATATATTTAAATAATAAATATATTTATTATATTTATAATTATATATTAGTATATATATTTAAATAATTATAAAATTATAATAAACATATTTCTTATATTTATAATTATATATTAATATTAATATATATATATATATATTAATATATTTAATTTTAATTATAATTATAAATAAATAAATACATATTTAAATAATTATAAAATTACAATAAATATATTTAAAAAATAAAAATATTAAAAATTATATATTTATAATTATATATACATACTTTTTATATATATTTATTTATAATTATAAAATTATAATAAATATATTTATTACATATAATCATATATTAATATATATATATATAAATATATTTGTTTATAATTATAATTATAAATAAATAAATAGATACATATTTAAATTATTATAAAATTACCAATAAATAAATTTATTATAATTTTATAAATATATACAAATATTTATAAATATATTTATTTATAATGATATATATATATATTTTTTATATAATTTTATAAATATATATTATAATATAAATAAATTGTTAAAATTAGAGCCTTATCAGCGTTTTTTTGGCACTGATAAAGATACCTCTTTATCAACACCAATAAAACTACTTTTTATCGGCGATTTTTGGAATGCGCTGATAAAAGTATTACTCAATTTTGTAAAAGAACCATAATTGAAGGCTTCTCTCTTGCACAACATCAACATCTCGCAAAACCCTACTTCTGTCGTGCCGCCACTCTTGTCGCTCTCGTCGAAACCTACTGCCGCCGCCGCTCTCGTTCTTCTACGAGTTCCTCGACAAATCGTTCCTCCCCAATCTACAGTATGTGACAAATCCCAGCACCACATCACACCCTCGCACCACATTGCACCACCCATGCACCACACGATTCCCTGTACCACATCGCACCCCCCGCACCACATCTTACCTCCCTTGCTTTCCTATTTCCCGCATGAAAACCATACCGTGAGGGAAGGTGGGTGCTCTAGTGAGTTCAAGTGATCATGCTCCAACAAGGCCATGTTCAGTAGTTACACTGGGCTCATCACTCGGCAGTGCGTGCCGATTGATGTAGATTTGTGATATCAAGTTGTGTCCACGCTTAAGATATAGATTTGGGAAGAGATTTTGATAACATCATGATATCCTTTTTTTTATTTTACTAAAAAATAAAATAAAGGAACATTGATTTACTCTTCATCATCCCTTGTAGAGTGCATTTATAATAGATGACTCCCATAAGAAATTTGTATTAATGCTTGCTGGAAGGATTCATAGAGGCTTTCACACAATTCTAATGATATTTCATCTTAAAGATGCTGAAGGGAAAATAAACCCGCACCCATCGCTTATATATACACACATGATAATCCAAACAACGTGAGATGTGTTTATTGGCCGTCGTGGAGAGATATCTTTTCAGGTACATTATGACTGATAATAAATTGTTTGACAAATATGTGTATTTATCACTTGAATTGAGAATTTTTTATTTATGAAACAACAGAGTGCTGAAAATAAGGAACAAGTAACAAAATCAATGTACCCCTACCGTAAAGCAAAGATGGGGTATGCTTCACTTGAAAAAAAATTGGTACGTATTTTAAATCTACCATAATACTTTTATGTGACATGAAACAACAACATAATCATGTTACTCTGTTTATATGCAGATTGATGAATCCAAATCCAAAACCACTTTCATCCCACATCATGTGATATGGAAGGAGACACGTATAAATATAGATGAGATAATAATAGATGAAAACACTCAAAAAATGTGAGATACATGTGTAAGTATGACATATTAAAAATTTGTTTTTTTAAATCGATATTACATAAAAATGACTACTTATCTTCCTATATTTTATATCTGATTTAGTCATAGGAATCATCAACATCTGTACAAGATGAACACCTACTATCGGCGACCTTGAAGCGACCAGAACAGTATGACCGCGTCAGAGGTTCGGGTTTTGGGGTGACATTTCGATCATATTTAAGAAAAAAGAAAACAACAGGAGGATAAAGATAAATAAATGGAAGAGATGAAAACAAGATTAGATTCCCTTCAAGAAAATTTTCATTGGCTATCTGAGTTTCTAGAAAATGTTATTAGGGGGAAGTAAAGAGAAGAAAAAATTTAAGAGCAACCACTGCATGAAGATCTCGCCACACCCTCCATAAGCACTGAGGCAAGCCATTCACCTCAAAGATCTGTCTTAGATGAGGTAAACAATATTCTCACAATTGTTTCTAAGAAACGTGAATCAGATAGACACTGATACCTTTCCTATATTGATATTCTACAGAGTGAAAATGATTGTGATTTATATATATTAACACCCACCCACCGCCTTTTTGTGAGGGCTACTATGTTCAATATCCAAGAAGACAATCTAAACAACATACCACTTCCAATAGGTCATGTGAGATTGGGTATTACCATAGCTCATGAACTGAGCACTGAGCTACCTGTTCCACTTGATGACATAGATATTCATATGCTCGACCAAGCTGTTGGAACATTCGTAGCATGACCATCAAATCTTGTAAAAAACATATCTATAAGGAGGTATTCATTTGCAATTTATTTTTCATGCTAAACCTTTAACAATTAATGACAAAAGATCAGAACCGATGAATGTCATTACAGATGTACAAAGTGAACTGGGGTAAAATGAAAGGTCGAATCAAAACCATCTAAAGGATCAACCAACTGATCAAAAACATTTTCAGAAAGCACCTTTAACCCTCACATTCAATATTCAAATTTACTAACATTGAAGGTTCATGCAAATACAATGTTACAAAGTGGTAATAATCACATAGTTTATTTTTAAGAACAAATGTACTGAGAGGCCATTACAGACTACATTTCTCTTGAGAATGTAAATTAAATCCTCAAGTATGAATAGTCAGCAGTCTCAGTTATAAATGTATACATGAGGTGTGTTTCCATGATTTGTTTTTCCAATAGCTGATATACTATGTTAATTATGACTAAATACATTTCATATTTTTTAAGCATATATATAAATACTAATCGAAGGGATTAACCCATGAACATAAATTTAGACTCATTATTCCTCACGTCACTTCTACAGAGAAAACAAATAGAGTAAAAAAATAAATGAAATAGTGGAAAAACCGATCAAACTGTTTGAAAGAAAACTTATGGATGACATAATCTTTTTAATACCAATGATATAGGGGTAAAACTTTGCAATTTAATCATATCAAATATATTTTCGTTTCTTTCATTACTTATTCCTTTTTGTGTTTTTAGGAAACATTGGATACTCATTGCGGTCAATTTTCAAACTCCAAAGATTTATTTTCTGGATTAACTACATGGATACCCAACAAACTGACCACACATGATGGATTTTGTCAATTTGTAATATACTACATACAATGTTTTAGAACTAAAATTCAAGTTATATATTTTATATTATGTTTTAATGAGAAATATTTTATGATAGGGCGGTGTTTAAATATCATAAAAATCACAGCATGAGGACAGTCCATGAAAATAAGGAGACTAAAAAGTTCTACAAGAGGACACGTATCAGGGTATATATAATAAGATTTCACTATCCAAGCACACATATAAAAAAATTACATATTTTTCTCAATGTTTTTTATATAATCCTAAATAAAAAATTGGAAAATATTGTGGTTATTATGTTTGTAAATTTATGAGAGAGATCTTATACCATCAACAAACTAGCATCCCTAAAGAGGTATTTTCAATAATAATTACTATTTCATTTTAAATTTTTATTAATCATTTGTGTATTTATATTTTTCCAATACTACTAAAACTATCAAAAATCCTTGTATTAACAAGAGGATATAGATTTGTTTAGAAATGAATGGGAAACATACCTAATGGAAGAGTGTACACATATATCATGAAGATGTGACTTTGTAGCGACCCAGCATTTTCTTTCATTAATATTACATAATTTCAAAGATAAACAACATAATATTATTACACATAGGGGATCCAAAGGTTTAGTGTATTGGGTAAACTAGGACCACACATAACAAATACATCATCAACCATAAACATTTATTTAATTTCTTCTTCACTAGCTTCTTAGTGGCACTTGTCCTCTCCTTAGTACATGTAGCCACCTGAGGATATACATTAAAAGGGGTGAGGTAGAATCCCATTAAGAGGATAGATAAGAACAATATATCATGGGGTGATCATAATCATGACATAGGAAAAAGATCATGAACATGAGAGGAGCATAAATAAAAGACTTGAAATGTGGCAATGCATAAAAATGAAACATCATGTCTTAGTGGTTAACTACCACACATACTTGTGAACCAATCTAGAATCTTGTTCACACATAATTTCACATTTACTCATGAGATTCATCACTTTACCCAATGCATTGGAGCGCTATATAATTCCGGGCGCACCCATCACATTTAAACATTCATATTGCGCTATATAATTCCGGGCGCACCCGTCACATCATAACATTATCATTTATCATGCTTTCCACAATGAACATATAACATAAATCAACATAATTAACCCATGAAAAGGAATGGGTTTCATCTCATAATAACACATTCATAAGCTAGGGGTTCCCAAAAGGACGAGGGAATAACATACATGTTACAAGAACCGTTCACTTTGAGTGAGAAGTAAAAGGGGAGTTCTTAAAAGAAGAGTTCTTTGGAAAACACTTTGTTGGACATAAACACCAGTGAAAAAAATTTATATCCCAGAAAATTAAAGGAAATGATGAACAAATGATCTTTGAGTAGTAACCATATCAAAAAAATGGAGTGAAAGAGGGAGAACCCGAAGGAAGAAAATTGGGTTCGATATTTCCCTTTACCAAGTACTCGAATGCCTCCTTCTGTTTAATGTCCTGTATAATGACATAATATTAATTAATTAGAAATTATATAACCTTTTATACATTAATAGGGTTCATTCTGGTTTCATTATGTCATATTATGTTCCTTTGGATGACTTATAGAGCTTAAAAACATTGTTCGAGGATGTTCGTTTTTATGGTTTTCTTGAGTGGTTCACTTGTATTCTTAAATTGAAGTTCGGGTAGATCATGGGTAAACATACAGAAATGATATTACATGTTAATAGGGATATTAAAGGAGTTTTAATTATTTTATAATGAATTATATTAGATCCATGTGGACGAATCATTAGACAACAATTTAATGATGGTTATTTGGGTTAATTTGAGCGGTTTTTGGATCACAACGAACTTGTTTTAACTTTTCACTTAGTAATATGGCCATAGGTTATTTCCAGAACTTAAAATAGAACATAATACATATAAAATATTCTGTTTCAACCATAAAAATGGTTTCATGACCAGATTTTAAGGTAAAAATGGAATAAGAGAACATGTCGTTTTTGAAGGTGATAAATTTAACACCTCATGAACAACGTTCTCTTTAATAAAATAAAAGGAAGAGGGAAAGAGGGTGGGGTGATATAATATCCCATTAGAATCATAAAATAACAATATATGTATAATACTGGAGTTAAAAAACAATTTGGATGAATATAGGTGGGGAGAGATCAAGAAAGGAACTTGAACCTGAAAGGAAATTAAAGGAGAAGAGGGAGAGAAATTACCTCTAGAATCTTCCTCTTGAGATCCTCCTTAAAGAAGCTAGTCTTGGTCTTTTGATGAGACCAGAAGCTTTTGGACATGGGGGAGGGTCTATGGAAGGTGTTTGGGCAGAGTTTAGAGAAGGATTGGAGCTTGAGAGGTGTGAGGAAGAGAGGGAGTGAAGGGTGACTTTTATAGTGGAGGGGAGAGGGGTTTCCTTAATATAAAATTGATTAGTTTATTAATTTCACCTAAGACATGGAATAGTGAGTATTGGATGACCAATAATAGTAAATAAGGCATTTGAGTTTGGGATTTGGGTTCTTACATCACTTGTGATGTCATGAATAGTGGGTTTTTTTTAAAATTCATTTATATGGTAAATTAATGTATTTTACTATTCACCAAAAATTCAAGTATCTCAGAAAAATACCAAAACCTTGCCCCAACAATTTTTTGACGTGTAGAATCCAAAAATGATGTCCATTTTTCAAAAATAATTTTCTAAATATTATTAATTTAATATTTAATTTAAATCACAATTTACTTAAAAAAACAGTTTTTAAGATTAAAACTGATTTTATTGTTCTTTAAAAAATTACGTAGGGCATTATAAAATTATATAAAAACTATTAGAAATTTATTTAATAATTTATAAATACATTTCATGGAGATAAATATTCTTTTAAATTAATTAATTATAATTAATTATTTATGACTTATAAAATATCAAAAACGTTTACTAAGGTCAAATTGCCACTTTCTAAGATGTCTAAATTTTATTTTATTATTCATAGGCAATGTTACTATTATTTACTATTCATAAGGGTCATATTATTATTTATAAGGGTAGGTTACTGTTCATAATGGCATGTTACTATTCACTAAAAATTATTTTTGTTTCATTAGACTCCAAAAAACATCTTGAACACAACCGTGTATGTCGGATTTTTAAAATTCCAAACATAGGAGTGACAAACTTATGTTTAAAGGTCACTTATCACTTAGTAGTTCATTATTTGTGATTTCATGTTATTTTATGACATAAATATAAGATGAGAAATTTTCATTGAAAAACTTTGGGTCATTACATTCTTCCCCCCTTAAGAAATTTCTCCCCCAAAATTTCAATTTACACAAACAGGTGAGGGTACTTTTCCTTCATTGCCTCTTCTGGTTCCCAAGTTGTTTCCTCAAACTTATGGTTTCTCCAAAACACTTTGACAAGATGGGTTGTCTTGTTGTGTAGAACCTTATCACTTCAGTCCAGAATCATTACTGGCTGCTCCTCATAGGAGAGATCATCTTCCAGCTGTACCACCTCTGAGTTTAGTACATGTGAGGGGTCTGGTACGTACTTCCTCAGTAGTGATACATGAAACACATCATGAACTTGAGCCATATTTGGTGGAAGTGCAAGACGATAGGCCATAGCTCTTATGCGGTCAAGGATCTCAAAGGGGCCAATATACCTTGGGCTTTGCTTCCATTTCTTCTCGAATCGCATGACTCTCTTCCATGGATATATTTGGAGGAAGAATTTTTCTCTAACGTCGAACTCCAAGTCCCTTCGACGGTTGTTAGCATAGCTCTTTTGATGACTTTGAGCAGCTTCGATGTGTTTCTGGATGACTTGAACCTTATCTGTCATCTCTTGAACAAGATCAGGTCCAAGAAACTTTCTTTCTCAAACTTCATCCCAACAGGTTGGAGTTCTACACCGCTTCCCATAAAGAGCTTCATACGGAGCCATCTGAATACTCGAGTGGAAGCTATTGTTGTATGAGAACTCAACCAATGGGAGATGTTGATCCCAACTACCATTGAATTCAAGAGAGCAGGCTCTTAGCATATCTTCAAGCATCTGAATAGTCCTTTCAGACTGGCCATCAGTTTGGGGGTGAAAGGCCATGCTGAAATTTAATTCAGTACTCAAAGCATGTTGAAGGCTCCTACAGAATTTAGATGTGAACCTTTGATCATGGTCAGAGACAATTGAGAGTGGAACACCATGAAATCTCACTACTTCCTTCACATATATCTTTGCATGTTGTTCAAGAGAGAGTTCTTCCCGAATAGCTTTAAAATGGGCAGTCTTGGTGAGTCGGTCAACCACAACCCATATCGCATTATTTCCCTTTGACGTCTTCGGGAGACCCGTGACAAAGTCCATAGTAACATTTTCCCATTTCCACATGGGTATAGGTAATGTCTGCATCATACCTTTGGACTTTTGACGCTCAGATTTAACTTGCTGACATACCAAGCACCTTGATATATATTCCACAATCTCCTTCTTCATGTTATCCCACCAGAAGTGTTCTCGGAGATCACGATACATATTGGTACTCCTAGGATGGATAGATAAATTTTAGCTATGTGCATTATCCAATAGCTCCTTCTTTATCCCGGGTGATGAAGGCACACAAATACGCATTCCGAACCGAATCACACCATCATCGTCGATATGGAAATCTTGAATCTTTCCTTCCTTTACTGTATTCACCCTCTTTTGTATCTCCACATCATCCCTTTGGGCTTCCTTAATCTTCTCTTGTATGGATGGTTGTGAAATCATTTGGGAAAGGTAGGATGTATCCCCTGCCATTATGATTTCTAAATCCATCCTTTGCATATCCAAGAAGATAGGGTCTTTCTCAATCCACATCATGGAAAGAGTAGTAGGTTCTTTTCTGCTTAGAGCATCAGCTACATTGTTCGCCTTTCCAGGATGACAGTGAATAGAGAAATCATAATCCTTGATTAGCTCTAACCATCTCCTTTGACTCATGTTGAGCTCCCTTTGTGTGAATATATACTTTAGGATCTTTTGGTCGGTGTATATGTCACACTTATCACCATAAAGGTAGTGCCACCAGATTTTCAAGAAAAAATCACGACTGTCATCTCTAGATCATGCGTCGGGTATTTCTGCTCAAGGATCTTCAGCTGCCGTGAGGTGTAGGCTATCACATTATCATTTTTCAGGAGTACACAACCAAATCCTTTCTTTGAAGCATCACTGTATATCACAAAACTTTCTCCATTTTTTGTTAGTGTGAGTACAGGTGTAGTGATTATCCTTCTCTTTAGATCCTTGAAGCTTCCCTCACATTCTTCCGTCCAGACATACTTTACCCCTTTAATTGTTAACTTATTCAGTGGACTTGACAATCATGAGAAGTTTCTCACAAAACGTCGGTAGTACCCAGCTTATCCAAGAAAACTAAGGATTTATGTGACACTAGAGGGCCTGGGCCATTCTTCAATCGCCTTTGTCTTTGTAGGGTCCACAGAAATTCCCTTGCTTGTGATCACATGTCCCAAGAACATGACTTGATTCATCCAAAAGTCTCACTTACTGAACTTGTTTTACAACTTCTTTTATTAATGTCGCCAACACAAGTCTTAGATGTTCTTCATGTTCCTCCTTGCTCTTGGATTAGATGAGAATATCATAGATAAACACTACCACAAATTTGTTGAGGTAATGTCTAAAGACACTATTAATCAAATCCATGAAGATTTCAGGGGCATTAGTAAGTCCAAAGGGCATCACCAAAAACTCATAGTGCCCATAACTTGTACGGAAGGAAGTCTTCTAAATATATTCCTTCTTCACCTTTACCTGATGATATCCAGAATGAAGATCCACCTTTGAGAAGTATTGAGCTCCTCTTAACTGATCGAACAAGTCATCAATCCTTGGGAGAGGATACTTTTTCTTTATGGTTATCTTGTTGAGTTCTCAATAATAGATACACAACCGCATTGTTCCATCCTTCTTCTTCACAAAGAGCACTGGCGCACCCCAAGGTGATGCACTAGGGCGTATGAACCCTTTATTCATATGCTCTTGTAGCTGCTTCTTTAACTCCTCCAGTTCGATAGGAGCCATCCTATAGGGACATTTCGAGATAGGAATAGTTCCGGGTATGAGTTCAATTGAGAACTCAACCTCACGATCCGGGGGAATTTCGGGTAACTCTCTGGGAAATACATCGCCGTATTCTCTCACTATGGTCATTTTCTCAAGGTTAGAACTTTCCTTCGACTCAACCATTTGGGCGACATATGCTTCTTCATAGGGAATCAACACCCATACCATTGAAGGATTTTTCAAAGGAGATTCATGATCTTCCTTGCATTTGTTGAGGATCATGGGATGGTTTGGAATATGGAAATATATTTCCTTTTCCCGACAGTTGATATGTTCTCTATATAACGAGAGCCAGTCCATTCCCATTATAGTGTCGAATTTCACCAAGGGAAGTATTACGAGATTTTACAGAAGAATCTTCCCACATACTCCAACGGGAGAAGAGTGAAACACTTGGGTTTCAATTATTACACCACTTGGTGTTTTTACAGATATCTCTACTTCAAGGTTTCTGGGCTTTGATTCTATAGTTCTAGAAAACTTGCAAGATACAAAGGAATGCGTAGAACCAGAATAAAATAAGACTTTTTCCGGAGTGAATAGGTAGTGTACCTTGTACGAATTCATTATCATGATCCACCTTTACAGTAGTGATGTCATAATCCTTCCCTATTTCCTTTGGCTTTGGTGGCTGCTGATGCTGATTACCCTCGAGAGCTTGAAGTTTAGGGCACTGGTTTGCATAGTTCCCTAGCTCCCTACAGTTGTAGCATTGAACCATGAGTGGTTCTCCCCTTTCATCGGCTACATTCTCCTTCCTTTTCATGTCTTTTCGACACTCTTGAGCATGGTGTCCTTCTTTCCCTCACTTAAAGGATTTCCCCGTCCCTTGAGGCAGTTCCCATTGTGCAACTTCCCACATTTTTGACATGTGGGTCGTTGATTTTTCTTCCCACCTTTGTCATTAGATCCACCAGCTTGAAACTCCATCTTACTTTTCTTATCAATATAGCCATGAGACCATTCTCCAAACTCCATCTCCACTTTGAGAGCACACCGAACAACTTATTCATAACTCCCAAATTCTCGAATTGCAAGAGCCTTTCGAAGGTGTGGTTTTAATCCACTAAAGAATCTATCAATTTTGCTATCATTGTTGATAACAAAACCCGAAGTGTACCATGAAAGCCTTGTGAAATTCGCTTCATAGGTTGTGATAGATTCTCCTTCTTTTTTATTGAGCTCTATGAATTCCCTCTCCATATTTGTGCGAAGAGTTCGTGGGAAGTACTTATTAAGAAACATTATCTTAAAGTCTTCCCTTTCCATCTCTTCAATTTCTTCCATTGGGTTGGTGTTCTTAATCAAAGCCCACCATTGATCGGCTTCTCCATCTAAACGATAATTGGATAGAGTCACCTTCTCCATCTCAGAACAGTGAAGTACAGAAAAGATCTTATCCATGGAGTTGACCCACTGTTCTGCAACTAGTGGATCAGAAGATCCACAGAACGTCGGTGGTTGTTGCTGCATAAAACATTCAATTGCTAGTTGTTCCCTCTTCGGTGAAGAAGGACATTCCCCATTATTATGGTTATTTTTCATAACCTGAGATAATTTGGTAAGAATTTCCATGAAGTTTTGAACTCCACCTCCCAAATCATTGGTGATGTTGTTCGGGAAATCTTGCATTGGCCCTCGCAAGAGTTGTTGGCCTGATTTCTCCTGGTTCCCACCATTTTATAAAATAGAAATGGTTAGAACAAAACATAAGTAAAAAAGTCATGAATAAATTATTAATTTAAACAATTATACCAAAAACATAACATATGGGATCCCTAGGTAAATATTCTTGTGTGCATTCTTGTACTTAATCTAATTCTATAAGTTTTCTCTAGGGTTCACTAATCCTAATTCCCAAATTAACTAAACCTTTCCTTTGATACCAAATGTAGTAAACCAGCCTTTTCTTTCATTAATATTACATCATTTCAAAGATAAACAACATAATAGTATTACACATAGAGGATCCAAAGGTTTAGTGTCTTGGGAAAACTAGGACCACACATAAAAAATACATCATCAACCATAAACATTAATTTAATTTCTTCTTCACTAGCTTCTTAGTGGCACTTTTCCTCTCCTTAGTACATGTAGCCACCTGAGGATATACATCAAAAGGGGTGAGCAAGAAGCCCAATAATAGGATATATAAGAACAATATAGCATGGGGTGAGCATAATCATGACATAGGAAAAGGATCATGAACATGAGAGGAGCATAAATAAAATACTTGAAATGTGGCAATGCATAAAAATGAAACATCATGTCTTAGTGGTTAACTACCACACATACTTGTGAACCAAGATAGCATCTTTTTCACACATAATTTCACATTTACTCATGAGATTCATCACTTTACCCAATGAATTAGAGTTCTATATAATTCCGGGCGCACCCGTCACATTTAAACATTCATATTGCGCTATATAATTCCAGGCGCACCCATCACATCATAACATTATCATTTATCATGCTTGAAAAAATGAAAATATAACATAAATCAACATAATTAACCCATGAAAAGGTATGTGTTTCATCTCATAATAACAAATTCATAATCTAGGGGTTCCCAAAAGGAGGAGGGAATAACATACTTGTTACAAGAACTGTTCACTTAGAGTGAGAAGTAAAAGGGGCGTTCTTAAAAGAAGAGTTCCTTGGAAAACACTTTGTTGGACATAAAAACCAGTGAAAAACATGTATATCCCAGAAAAGTAAAGGAAATGTTGAACAAATGATCTTTGAGTAGTAACCATATCAAAAAAATGGAGTGAAAGAGGGAGAACCCGAAGGAAGAAAATTGGGTTCGAGATTTCCCCTTACCTTGTACTCGAATGCCTCCTTCTATTTAATGTCTTGTATAATGACATCATATTCATTAATTAGAAATTCCATAACCTTTTATACATTAATAGGGTTCATTATGGTTTCATTATGTCATATTATGTTCCTTTGGATGACTTATAGAGCTTAAAAACATTGTTCGAGGATATTCGTTTTTATGGTTTTCTTGAGTGGTTCACTTGTATTCTTAAATTGAAGTTCGGGTAGATCATGGGTAAACATACAGAAATTATATTACATGTTATTAGGGATATTACAGGATCTTTAATTATTTTATAATGAATTATATTAGATCCATGTGGACGAATCATTAGATATGAATTTAATGATGGTTATTTGGGTTAATTTGAGCGGTTTTTGGATCACAATGAACTTGTTTTAACTTTTCACTTAGTAATATGGACATAGGTTATTTACAGAACTTAAAATAGAACATAATACATATAAACTATTCTGGTTCAACCATAAAAATGGTTTCATGACCATATTTTAAGGTAGAAATGGAATAAGAGAACATGTCGTTTTTGAAGGTGATAAATTTAACACCTCATGAACAACGTTCTCTTTAATAAAATAAAAGGAAGTGGGAAAGGGGGTGGGATGATATAATATCCCATTAGAATCATAAAATTACATTATATGTATAATAATGGAGTTAAAAACCAATTTGTATGAATATAGGTGGGGAGAGATCAAGAAAGGAACTTGAACTTGAAAGGAAATTAAAGGAGAAGAGGGAGAGAAATTACCTCTAGAATCTTCCTCTTGAGATCCTCCTTAAAGAAGATAGTCTTGGTATTTTGATGAGGCCAGAAGATTTTGGACGTGGGGGAGGGGCTAGGGAAGGTGTTTGGGAAGAGTTTAGAGAAGTCTTGGAGCTTGAGAGGTGTGAGGAAGAGAGGGAGTGAAGGGTGGCTTTTATAGTGGAGGGGAGAGGGGTTTCCTTAATATAAAATTGATCAGTTTATTAATTTCACCTAAGACAAGGAAAAGTGAGTCTTGGATGAACAATAATAGTGTATAAGGCATGTGATTTTGGAATTTGGGTGCTTACATCACTTGTGATGTCAGGAATAGTGGGTTTTAATTAAAATGTATTTATATGGTAAATTAATGTATTTTACTATTCACCAAAAATTCAAGTATCTCAGAAAAATACCAAAACTTTACCCCAACCATTTTTCGACGTGTAGAATCCAAAAATGATGTCCATTTTTCAAAAATAACTTTCTAAATATTATTAATTTAATATTTAATTTAAATCACAATTTACATAAAAAACAGTTTTTAAGATTCAAATAGATTTTATTGTTCTTTCAAAAATTACGAAGGGTCTTATAAAATTATATAAAAACTATTAGACATTGATTAAATAATTTATAAATACATTTCATGGAGATAAATATTCTTTTAAATTAATTATTTATAATTAATTATTTATGACTTATAAAATACCAAAAACATTTACTAAGGTCAAATTGTCACTTTCTAAGATGTCTAAATTTTATTTTATTATTCATAGGTAATGTTACTCTTATTTAATATTCATAAGGGTCATATTACAATTCATAAGGGTAGGTTACTATTCATAAGGGTAGGTTACTATTCACTAAAAATTATTTTTGTTTCATTAGACTCCAAAAATCTTCTTGAACACAACTGTGTATGTCGGATTTTAAAAATTCTAAACATAGGGGTGACAAACTTATGTTTAAAGGTCACTTATCACTTAGTAGTTCATTATTTTTGATTTCATGTTATTTTATGACATAAATATAATATGGGAAATTTTCATTGAAAAAATTTGGGTCGTTACAGACTTCTTACTTCTTATATAGTTGAATTTATCTTCATTTAATCTATTTTTTTAGTTAATTTTCTCATCATTTCTATCTGATACTTATTTTGTTAATTTTCATAGAGATCATAAAGAAATGAAATTGTGCAAGACTGAACTTCTAGACTGTAATTGAAATAACGACAGTAAGGAAATGGGTCAATAATGTATACAACCATCATGAAAAGGCGAATTCATACTAACTTTAAAAAATAAAGAGAGTTTAATGAAAATTTTAAAGTGTTTTTTAATATACTATTTTTCCATAATAATATTATATATTATCTACTGCATTAACATAATCTAAATTAAATGTTTGACTACTCATGAAGAAAATGTCATCAGCACATAATGATGTTACCAATCCCACAAAAGAACATAATATAACAAAGGAAACCCTTTGATAATATGTAGAGGTAATGTTACGATATACTTTCTTTATTTTACCAAAAAATAATAAAATGAAATTTTTATTTAATTTTTATTATTCCTCGCAAAGTTCATTAATTTTAGAGGATTTTTTACATCTTTGTTCCTTTATATAGAAAAACTTCTGCAGAATCCTTCTCCTACAAAACCTTTTCATCCATGTTGTGTTGGCATTTATCCATTTCCTTCATGTTCTCTCCACTACCTTTGTAGTAAGAGAAATGGAAATGCCTCTGCTCAATCATAGAGGTAATCTTGATGTTTTTACAATAAAATCATTGTCTATAGAAGTAATGAATTGTTTCATATTTATGATTTTTTAGTATTAATCACATAAGTATTGTTTTCTTATATAGGTGGATTCTTTTGTTCGAGTTGGGGTGGTTTTTTTCAAAGCTTCTCATGCTCGTGAGAGATTGGAATTCGAGGCTACAACTAAGTTAATAAAAACAAGGAAATGGCTCAAGAATTCATACAACCATCATGAAAAGTAAAATTCCTACTACGTATTTAATTTTTATTTTCATCATTTTATATACTATTTCTAAGTTAATTTCCTTATCATTTTTATCTAATACTTATTTATTTTTTCATAGATCTTTTGGGAAGCCAATTTGTTTTTCAACTATCTGCAACAAGCCACAAAAGATATAATATGTTTCTTTATTCCAATGTTACCATGTTTTCCATTTATTTTCTTTGTTGATATACTAATGATGCATATTGAGTTGATGTTCTTAGCCGAAAAACATTTCTCGTCATTGAAAAGAAAAAGAGTAGAGGAAGAATTTTTGACTAAGAACATCGAATCAATATGCAGTGTTGACAGTTTGACAAAGAAAGACAATGGAAATCATGGTAACATTGGTAGTTCAAATAGTTTTGGTACTTTAAGAGAATGACCCATAAGTCCTTTTGGATGTGTAGGAATCAACTGCACCTCAATATAACACACGATGTGACTAGTATGACTCCAGGTGCATCTTTTTATTTGAAATTAACATTAATTTTAGTAAAAAAACTAAAAACTAAAAACTGAGCAAACACATTTGGATTGTTTTGATAATTTAGAAAAATTATCCATAAGTCATTTTTTACATTTAGGAATTAATATCACTTCAATATAACATATGGTGTGACCTATATGACTCCAAGTGTATCTTTTTATTTAAAATTTACATTACTTTTAGTAAAAAGAACAAGTAACATACTCAAAATAAAGAAAATGCATTAGGATTGTTTTGATACTTTATAAAAATTATCCATAAGTAATTTTTGATTTTTTTAAATAAATAAAACCTCAATCAGACGCATGATGTGACAAATATTACTCAAAGTATGTGTTTCCAGTTTCAAGTGACATTTTATTAAAAAGAACAAGTGACATATTGAAAATAGAGAAAATTTATTTAGATTATTTTGATACTTAAGGGAAATAATCCATAAATAATTTTTGACATGTATGAATCAAACCCACCTCAATTCGATGCACGTTGTGATCAGTTTAACTCCAAGTGTGTCATTTTATTTAAAATTTACATTACTTTTAGTAAAAAGAGAAAGCGACATACTAAAAACCAAGAAAACATTTTTTGATTGTTTTGATAATTTATAAAAACAATCCATAAGACATTTTTGACATGTAAGAATCAACTGTACCTTAATATAATGCATTTTTTGGCTGATATGACTCAAAATGTCCGTTATTAGTATAAAATTTATATTTTAGTTTAAAATATGTTACTCAATGAAAACTAATAAAAAATAATCTAATTGTCTTGATAATTTAAGAAAATGATTTATAAGTCAGTTGTGATGTGTAGGAAACAATCTCACATAAAACCAACACACAATGTGACTGATATGATTCCAAGTGTGTGTTTCTAGTTTCTAATGACATTTTAATAAAAAACACAAGTGACATACTCAAAACTAAGAAAACACACAAGGGTTGTTTTTATAATTTATAAAAACAATCCATAAGTTATTTATGATGTGTAGGAATCAGCTTCACCTAAATATGATGTATGGTGTGACCGATATAATTCCAAGTGTGTTTATTTATTTAAAATTTACATTAATTTTAGTAAAAATAATTAGTGACATACTAAAAACCAAAAAAATGAATTCATATTATTTTTATACATTAGAAAAATGATCCATAAGTCATTTTTGACATGTAGGAATCAACCTCACCTCAATATGATGCATGATGTGACCGATATAACTCCAAGTTTTTCTTTTTATTTAAAATTGACATTAATTTTAGTAAAAAGTACAACTGGCATACTAAAAATTGAGAAAAAAATATTTTTATTGTTTTGATTATTTAGAAAAATGATCTATATGTCATTATTTATGTTTATGAATCCACCTAACCTCAATCTGATGCATGGTGTGACTAATATGACTCCAAGTGTGTCTTTTTATTTAAAATTGACATTTATTATAGTATAAAGAACTAGTGACATACTTAAAATAGAGAAAATGAATTTAGATCTGAGATTTAAATAAGAAGCGGATTCCGTATTGCAAGGGGCGATGCACTGTTTCCAGATCACATGTGACAGATAAAAGGGATCCAGTATCTGAAACTTGTGGATATTTTATATTTCCAAAATAAGAAATCATGTCATACCAACCGTATGCAGCATGCGAATAGAGATATTTTATTTCATATAACATTTCCCAACAATAATATTGTATGTTTAATATTATATGATAGCCTAGTGTGAAAAGAAAATATCATATCATATCTTAAAATTGTGGATATTTTATTTTACGTGGAATATTCTATATTGTTTGGAATTTTCCATTATTTTTTTTTGAGAATAGAACTATTATATGGAAAAACAGGTTTGGAAATTTTATAAAGAAATGATCGAGTTGAAAAAACATTCATTGATCAATTGAAAACCAAAAAATAAATAAATAGAAGGTAGAGAACACTAAGATTGATTCCAAATCATTTTGGATTTATATACACACCACAAATAATATGATGATAATTTATTTACTATGAAAACACTAGCACACATAGGTGCATACATAGCGTCGGCTTTTAAAAGCGCCGACTAATGATCAATCTTTATCACCGCTAACTAAAAGCATGAATAAAAGTTGATTTTTATTTGCGCTGTTGTTACTAATAATTTTTTTAATAAAAAATATTATTCTTATACATATAATTATTATATTTATATTAAAAAATAATGTTCATTTATATACAATAATTAAAAACGCATGTTTATAGTTAATATAAATATCATATATTAATATATATTTTTTGATAATTCAAATATATATATATATGGGGTGACACCTGAGTGGTAAACACTATAATCCTGCATCCAAAAGACGAGCGTACAAATCCTGGCAAACCCCTGGGGGATTTTATGTCGCAGACATGATGTGAGCAGACAATGATGCAAACACGACGCAAGCCCAGTGATCCAGACATGACGTTGTACAAGGCCTTCGGGCCATGATCATGGGTCACTGGTACTTGGGACTTTCAAACTATAATGAGTCTTCCTCTATCTAGATTGAAAAGAGGTCTTTAATTTCATAATAAAAAGAGGCTTCTAACTCCAACTTTTTAAAAAAATGTATATATATAATGTTTTAAAAAATCATAAGATTATAAATATATATATATATATATATTTAAATAATTAAAAAATTACAATAATTATTTAAATAATAAATATTTTTTTTTATTTATAATTATATATTTTTATATATTAATATACATATATAATTATATAAATATATATAGTTATATAAATACATATAATTATATAAATAAATTTATATTTATATACAAATATTTATTAATATATTTAATTATAATTAGAATTATAAATAAATAAATAAATATTTATTTATAATTATAAAATTTTAATAAATATTTTTAAATAATATATATTTATTATATTTATAATTATATATAATTATGTATATATAATTATATTATGTGCTTGATGGTACAATTACATTCAAATACACATACACCACGGTCAGAAAGACATGTCATAACCCTTCCAAGGGATAACCAACCCAACATGGTGCATTATTGCATTATAAATTTTTGGTCCGAAGGCTCAATGGGTAAGAAGCCCAATACATGGCCTGTAGGCCCTACTTGCATCATACCTACATCACCACCCCATTGATGGACTGAAGACCCAATGACCCATTTGGAATGAATAGTACTATTGTGACAGTACCCCACTATAATATTTGCTATCGTACTCACGACGCTACAGTGCTATAGTGCCTGCTACGCCACTGTTTCAATGCTCTGCTACTATGACTGCAGAAATTCAATCTCACTCGAATTTGAACTCGGGTCTAAGGTAGGATTACGAGGAGCTTCTACCACTCGTGTATGCCCCCAACTGCAATATATTTATATATAGATAATTATATAAATATATATAATAATATAAATATATTTATTTATAATTATGATTATAAATAAATAAATATTTATTTATATTTATTTGTACATAATTTTATATAAAAAAAATATCAAATTTATATTAGTCAAAATGTTTAACAGTTTATTTATATACATTGATTACAAAATGTGTGTATAATTAAAATAAATATAATCTATTAATATTTTATTTAAACAATTATATAATATATAAATGAATATATTTATTTAGTTATATATCTATATTCATTAAATAATTTAAAATATATGTACATGTATAACTGCAAGTATGTATGTGTATATGTGTGTGTATACATGTGTGTATATACATGTGCGTAGATGTATATGTGTACATATTGTAATTCACGTGAATGTAACAAATTCAGTTCTTAATATTTTTGTAGATTATTTAATTTAATTTACCCATTTATTATTATACATTCATTCATAATGTTACAAATATATTTAATCAATTTTTAGTACTTATTTATGCATATATTTATTTACCATATATACATGAAATATTTTCAATGTTTGTAATTTATATGAATAATATTTATTCGTTTTTATTTATTAAGCTTTAACATTTAAAATATATTTGAAATTTATATAATCAACATATTTTAATTATTTTTTAATAATTTTTTAATTTAAATATTTTATTTTACAATTATAAATATATATAATTTTTTTAAAAAGTATTTATGAAATTATAAATAAATAAATATATTTAAATAGTTATAACATAATAATAAATATATTTAAATAATAAATATATTTATTATATTTATAATTATATATTAGTATATATATTTAAATAATTATAGCATTATAATAAACATATTTCTTATATTTATAATTATATAATAATATTAATATATATATTAATATATTTAATTTTAATTATAATTATAAATAAATAAATACATATTTAAATAATTATAAAATTACAATAAATATATTTAAAAAATAAAAATATTAAAAATTATATATTTATAATTATATATACATACTTTTTATATATATTTATTTATAATTATAAAATTATAATAAATATATTTATTACTTATAATCATATATTAATATGTGTATATATATATATATATATTTGTTTATATTTATAATTATAAATAAATAAATAGATACATATTTAAATAATTATAAAATTACCAATAAATAAATTTATTATAATTTTATAAATATATAAAAATATTTATAAAAATATTTATTTATAATGATATATATATATATATATTATATAATTTTATAAATATATATAATAATATAAATAAATTATTAAAATTAGAGCCTTATCAGCGTTTTTTTGGCACTGATAAAGATTCCCCTTTATCAACACCAATAAAACTACTTTTTATCGGTGATTTTTGGAATGCGCTGATAAAAGCATTACTCGATTTTATAAAAGAACCATAATTGAAGGCTTCTATCTTGCACAAAACCAACTTCTCACAAAACCCTACTTCTGTCGTGCCGCCACTCTTGTCACTCTCGTCAAAACCCACTACCGCCGCCACTCTTGTTCTTCTACAAGTTCCTCGACAAATCGTTCCTCCCCAATCTACAGTATGTGACAAATCCCAGCACCACATCACACCCTCGCACCACATTGCACCACCCATGCACCACACAATTCCTTGTACCACATCGCACCCCCCGCACCACATCTTACCTCCCTTGCTTTCCTATTTCCCGCATGAAAACCATACCGTGATGGAAGGTGGGTGCTCTAGTGAGTTCAGGTGATCATGCTCCAACAAGGCCATGTTCAGTAGTTACACTGGGCTCGTCACTCGGCAGTGCGTGCCGATTGATGTAGATTTGTGATATCAAGTTGTGTCCATGCTTAAGACATAGATTTGGGAAGAGATTTTGATAACATTATGATATCCTTTTTTATTTTACTAAAAAATAAAATAACAGAACATTGATTTACTCTTTATCATCCCTTGTAGAGTGCATTTATAATAGATGACTCCCATAAAAAATTTTCATTAATGCTTACTGGAAGGATTCATAGAGGCTTTCACACAATTCTAATGATATTTCATCTTAAAGATGCTGAAGGAAAAATAAACCCGCACCCATCGCTTATGTATACACACCTGATAATCCAAACAACGTGACATGTGTTTATTGGCCGTCGTGGAGAGATATCTTTTCAGGTAAATTGTGACTGATAATACATTGTTTGACAAATATGTGTATTTATCAGTTGAATTGAGAATATTTTATTTATGAAACAACAGAGTGCTGAAAATAAGGAACAAGCAACAAAATCAATGTACCCCTACCGTAAAGCAAAGATGGGGTACACTTCACTTGAAAAAAAAAATTGGTACGTATTTTAAATCTACCATAATACTTTTATGTGACATGAAACAAAAACATAATCATGTTACTCTTTTTATATATAGATTGATGAATCCAAATCCAAAACCACTTTCATCCCACATCATGTGATATGGAAGGAGACATGTATAAATATAGATGAGATACTAATAGATGAAAACACTCAAAAAACGTGAGATACATGTGTAAGTATGACATAATAAAAATTTGTTTTTTTAAATCGATATTACATAAAAATGACTACTTATCTTCCTATATTTTCTAATTGATTTAGTCCCAGGAATCATCAACATCTGTACAAGATGAACACCTACTATCTGCAACCTTGAAGCGACCAGAATAGTATGACCGCGTCAGAGGTGCGGGTTTTGGGGTGACATCCCAATCATATTTTTTAAAAAAAGAAAACAACGGGAGGATAAAGATAAAGAAATGGTAGAGATGAAAAAAATATTAGATTCCCTTGAAGAAAATTTTCATTGGCTATCTGAGTTGCTAGAAAATGTTATTAGGGGGAGGTAAAGAGAAGAAAAAATTCAAGAGCAACCACTGCATGAAGATCCCGCCACACCCTCCACAAGCTCTGAGGCAAGACATTCACCTCAAAGAGCTGTCTTAGATGAGGTAAACAATATTCTCACAATTGTTTCTATGAAATGTGAATCAGATAGACACTGATACCTTTCCTATATTGATATTCTACAGAGTTAAAATGATTGTGATTTATATCTATTAACACCCACCCATTGCCTTTTTGTGAGGGCTACTATGTTCAATATCCAAGAAGACAATCTAAACAATATACCACTTCCAATAGGTCATGTGAGATTGGGGATTACCATAGCTCATGAACTGAGCACTGAGCTACCTGTTCGACTTGATGACATAGATATTCATATTCTCAACCAAGCTGTTGGAATATTCATAGCATGACCATCAAATCTTGTAAAAAACATATCTATAAGGAGGTATTCATTTGCAATTTATTTTTCATGCTAAACCTTTAACAATTAATGAAAAAAGATCAAAACCGATGAATTTCATTACAGACGGACAAAGTGAAGTGGGGTAAAATGAAAGGTCGAATCAAAACCATATAAAGGATCAACCAACTGATCAAAAACATTTTCAGAAAGCACCTTTAACCCTCACATTCAATATTCACATTTACTAACATTGATGGTTCATGAAAATACAAAGTTACAAAGTGGTAATAATCACATGGTTTATTTTGAAGAACAAATGTACCGAGAGGCCGTTACAGACTACATTTCTCTTGAGAATGTAAATTAAATCCTCAAGTATGAATGGTTAGCAGTCTCAGTTATAAATGTATACATGAGGTGTGTTTCCATGATTTGTTTTTCCAATAGCTGATATACTATGTTAATTATGACTAAATACATTTCATATTATTTTAAGCATATATATAAATACTAATCAAAGCGATTAACCCATGAACATAAATCTAGACTCATTATTCCTCACGTCACTTCTACAAAGCAAAAAAATAGAGTAAAAAAATAAATGAAATAGTGGAAAAAATGATCAAACTGTTTGAAAGAAAACTTATGGATGAAATACTCTTCTTAATACCAATGATATAGGGGTAAAACTTTTCAATTTAATCATATCAAATATATTTTCATTTCATTCATTACTTATTCCTTTTTGGGCTTTTAGGAAACATTGGATACTCATTGCGGTCAATTTTCAAACTCCAAAAATTTATTTCTTGGATTAACTACATAGATACCCAACAAACTGACCACACATGATAGATTTTGTCAATTTGTAATACACTACATCCAATTTTTTAGAACTAAAAGTCAAGTTATATATTTTATATTATGTTTTAATGAGAATTATGTTATGATAGGGTGGTGTTTAAATATCGTAAAAATCACAGCATGAGGACAGTCCATGCAAATAAGGAGCCTAAAATGTTCTACAAGAGGACAAGTATCAGGGTATATATAATAAGATTCCACTATCCAAACACACATATAAAAAAATTACATATTTTTCTCAATGTTTTTTATATAATCCTAAATAAAAAATTGGAAAATATTGTGGTTATTATGTTTGTAAATTTATGAGAGAGATCTTATACCATCAACAAACTAGCATCCCTAAAGAGGTATTTTCAATAATAATTACTATTTCATTTTAAATTTTTATTAATCATTTGTGTATTTATATTTTTCCCATACTACTACGACTGTCAAAAATCCTTGTATTAACAAGAGGATATAGATTTGTTTAGAAATGAATGGGAAACATACTTGATGGAAGAGTGTACACATATATCATGAAGATGTGACTTTGTAGAGACCTGGCCTTTTCATTCATTAATATTACATCATTTTAAAGATAAACAAAATAATATTATTACTCATAGAGGATCCAAAGGTTTAGTGTCTTGGGAAAACTAGTACCACACATAACAAATACATCATCAACCATAAACATTTATTTAATTTCTTCTTCACTAGCTTCTTAGTGGCACTTGTCCTCTCCTTAGTACATGTAGCCACCTAAGTATATAAATCAAAAGGGGTGAGATAGAAGCCCAGTAATAGGATAGATAAGAACAATATAGCTTGGGGTGATCATAATCATGACATAGGAAAAAGATCATGAACATGAGAGGAGCATAAATAAAAGACTTGAAATGTGGCAATGCATAAAAATGAAACATCATGTCTTAGTGGTTAACTACAACACATACTTGTGAACCAAGATAGAATCTTGTTAACACATAATTTCACATTTACTCATGAGATTCATCACTTTACCCAATGAATTGGAGTGCTATATAATTCCGGGAGCACCCGTCACATTTAAACATTCATATTGCGCTATATAATTCTGGGCGCACCCGTCACATCATAACATTATCATTTATCATGCTTTCCACAATGAACATATAACATAAATAAACATAATTAACCCATGAAAAGGAATGTGGTTCATCTAATAATAACACATTAATAATCTAGGGGTTCCCAAAAGGACGAGGGAATAACATACATGTTACAAGAACCGTTCACTTTGAGTGAGAAGTAAAAGGGGAGTTCTTAAAAGAAGAGTTATTTGGAAAACACTTTGTTGGACATAAAAACCAGTGAAAAACATGTATATACTATAAAATTAAAGGAAATCATGAACAAATTATCTTTGAGTAGTAACCATATAAAAAAATGGAGTGAAAGAGGGATAACCCGAAGGAAGAAAATTGGGTTCGAGATTTCCCCTTACCTTGTACTCGAATGCCTCCTTCTATTTAATGTCCTATATAATGACATCATATTCATTAATTAGAAATTATATAACCTTTTATACATTAATAGGGTTAATTATGGTTTCATTATGTCATATTATGTTCCTTTGGATGACTTATAGAGCTTAAAAACATTGTTCGAGGATGTTCATTTTTATGGTTTTCTTGAGTGGTTCACTTGTATTCTTAAATTGAAGTTCGGGTAGATCATGGGTAAACATCCAGAAATGATATTACATTTTATTAGGGATATTAAAGGAGATTTAATTATTTTATAATTAATTATATTAGATCCATGTGGATGAATCATTAGATAAGAATTTAATGATGGTTATTTGGGTTAAGTTGAGCGGTTTTTGGATCACAACGAACTTGTTTTAACTTTTCACTTAGTAATATGTCCATAGTTTATTTACAGAACTTAAAATAGAACATAATACATATAAAATATTCTGGTTCAACCATAAAAATTGTTTCATGACCATATTTTAAGGTAGAAATGGAATAAGAGAACATGTCGTTTTTGAAGGTGATAAATTTAACACCTCATGAACAACGTTCTCTTTAATAAAATAAAAGGAAGAGGGAAAGGGGGTGGGGTGATATAATATCCCAGTAGAATAATAAAATTACAATATATGTATAATACTGGAGTTACAAAACAATTTGGATGAATATAGGTGGGGAGAGATCAAGAAAGGAACTTGAACTTGAAAGGAAATTAAAGGAGAAGAGGGAGAGAAATTACCTCTAGAATCTTCCTCTTGAGATCCTCCTTAAAGAAGCTAGTCTTGGTCTTTTGATGAGACCAGAAGATTTTGGAAATGGGGGAGGGGCTATGGAAGGTGTTTGGGCAGAGTTTAGATAAGGCTTGGAGCTTGAGAGGTGTGAGGAAGAGAGGGAGTGAAGGGTGGCTTTTATAGTGGAGGGGAGAGGGGTTTCCTTAATATAAAATTGATTAGTTTATTAATTTCACCTAAGACAAGGAATAGTGAGTATTGTATGACAAATAATAGTAAATAAGGCATGTGAGTTTGGGATTTGGGTGCTTAAATCACTTGTGATGTCAGGAATAGTGGGTTTTAATTAAAATGTATTTATATGGTGAATTAAGGTATATTACTATTCACCAAAAATTCAAGTATCTCAGAAAAATACCAAAACTTTACCCCAACCATTTTTCGGTGTGTAGAATCCAAAAATGATGTCCATTTTTAAAAAATAATTTTCTAAATATTATTAATTTAATATTTAATTTAAATCACAATTTACTTAAAAAAACAGTTTTTAAGATTAAAACTGATTTTATTGTTCTTTCAAAAATTACGTAGGGTCTTATAAAATTATATAAAAACTTTTAGAAATTGATTTAATAATTTATAAATACATTTCATGGAGATAAATATTCTTTTAAATTTATTAATTATAATTTATTATTTATGACTAATAAAATACCAAAAACGTTTACTAAGGTCAAATTGTCACTTTCTAAGATGTCTAAATTTTATTTTATTATTCATAGGTAATGTTACTCTTATTTAATATTCATAAGGTTAATATTACTATTCATAAGGGTAGGTTACTGTTCATAAGGGCATGTTACTATTCACCAAAAATTATTTTTGTTTCATTAGACTCCAAAAAACATCTTGAACACAACCGTGTATGTTGGATTTTTAAAATTCCAAACATAGGAGTGAAAAACTTATGTTTAAAGGTCACTTATCACTTAGTAGTTCATTATTTGTAATTTCATGTTATTTTATGACATAAATATAAGATGAGAAATTTTCATTGAAAAACTTTGGGTCGTTACATTCTTCCCCCCTTAAGAAATTTCGCCCCCAAAATTTCACTTTACACAAACAGGTGAGGGTACTTCTCCTTCATTGCCTCTTCTGGTTCCCAAGTTGCTTCCTCAAACTTATGGTTCCTCCACAACACTTTGACAAGATGAGTTGTCTTGTTGTGTATAACCTTATCACTTCGGTCCGGAATCTTTACTGGCTGCTCCTCATAGGAGGGACCATCTTCCAGCTGTACCACCTCTGAGTTTAGTACATGTGAGGGGTCAAGTATATACTTCCTCAGTAGTGATACATGAAACACATCATGAACTTGAGCCATATTTGGTGGAAGTTCAAGACAATAGGCCACAACTCCTATGCGGTCAAGGATCTCAAAGGGGCCAATATACCTTGGGCTTAGCTTCCCTTTCTTCCTGAATCACATGACTCTCTTCCATGGATATATTTGGAGGAAGAATTTGTCTCCAACGTCGAACTCCAAGTCCCTTCGACGATTGTTAGCATATCTCTTTTGACGACTTTGAGCAGCTTTGATTTGTTTCTGGATGACTTGAACCTTATCTGTCATCTCTTGAACAAGATCGGGTCCAAGCAACTTTTTTTCTCCAACTTCATCCCAACAGGTTGGAGTTCTACACCACTTCCCATAAAGAGCTTCATACAGAGCCATCTGAATACTCGAGTGGAAGCTATTGTTGTATGAGAACTCAACCAATGGGAGATGATGATCCCAACTACCTTTGAATTCAAGAGAGTAGGCTCTTAGCATATCTTCAAGCATCTGAATAGTCCTTTCAGACTGGACATCAGTTTGGGGGTGATAGGCCGTGCTGAAATATAATTCAGTACTCAAAGCATGTTGAAGGCTCCTCCAGAATTTAGATGTGAACCTTGGATCATGGTCAGAGACAATTGAGAGTGGAACACCATGCAATCTCACTACTTCCTTCACATATATCTTTGCATGTTGTTCAAGAGAGACGTCTTCCTGAATAGCTATAAAATGGGCAGCCTTGGTGAGTCGGTCAACCACAACCCATATCGCATTATTTCCCTTTGACGTCTTCGGGAGACCCGTGACAAAGTCCATAGTAACATTTTCACATTTCAACATGGGTATAGGTAATGGCTGCATCATACCTTTGGACTTTTGTCGCTCAGATTTAACTTGCTAACATACCAAGCACCTTGATATATATTCCACAATATCCTTCTTCATGTTATCCCACCAGAAGTGTTCTTGGAGATCACGATACATCTTGGTACTCCCAGGATGGATAGAGAAAGTTGAGCTATGTGCATTATCCAATAGATCCTTCTTTATCCCGGGTGATGAAGGCACACAAAGCCGCATTCCGAACCAAATCACACCATCATTGTCGATATGGAACTCTTACAGCTTTCCTTCCTTTACTGCATTCACCCTCTTTTGTATCTCCACATCATACCTTTGTGCTTCCTTAATCTTCTCCTGGATGGATGGTTGCGCAATCGTTTGGTAAAGGTAGGATGTATCCCCTGCCATTATGATTTCCAAATCCATCCTTTGCATATCCAAGAAGATATGGTCTTTCTCAATCCGCAACATGGAAATAGTAGTAGGTTCTTTTCTGCATAGAGCATCAGCTACATTGTTTGCCTTTCCAGGATGATAGTGAATAGAGAAATTGTAATCCTTTATTAGCTCTAACCATCTCCTTTGACTCATGTTGAGCTCCCTTTGTGTGAATATATACTTTAGGATCTTGTGGTTGGTGTATATGTCACACTTCTCACCATAAAGGTAGTGCCACCAGATTTTCTAGGAAAAAATCACGACTGTCAGCTCTAGATCATGCGTCGGGTATTTCTTCTCATGGATCTTCAGCTTCCGTGAGGTGTAGGCTATCACATTATCATTTTGCATGAGTACACAACCAAAGCCTTTCTTTGAAGCATCACTGTATATCACAAAACTTTCTCTATTTTTTGGTAGTGTGAGTACAGGTGTAGTGATTAGCCTTCTCTTTAGATCCTTGAAGCTTCCATCACATTCTTCCGTCTAGATATACTTTACCCCTTTCATTGTTAACTTAGTCATTGGGCTTGACAATCATGATAAGTTTCTCACAAAACGTCGGTAGTACCCAGATAATCCAAGAAAACTATGGATTTCTGTGACACTAGAGGGCCTGGGCCATTCCTCAATCGCCTTGGTCTTTGTAGGGTCCACAGAAATTCCCTTGCTTGTGATCACATGTCCCAAGAACATGACTTGATTCATCCAAAAGTCACACTTACTGAACTTGTTGTACAACTTCTTTTATTAATGTCGCCAACACAAGTCTTAGATGTTCTTCATGTTCCTCCTTGCTCTTGGAGTAGATGAGAATATCATCGATAAACACTACCACAAATTTGTCGAGGTAATGTCTAAAGACTCTATTCATCAAATCCATGAAGATTTTAGGGGAATTAGTAAGTCCAAAGGGCATCACCAAAAACTCATAGTGCACATACCTTGTACGGAAGGCAGTCTTCTGAATATCTTCCTTCTTCACCTTTACCTGATGATATCCAGAATGAAGATCCACCTTTGAGAATTATTGAGCTCCTCTTAACTGATCGAACAAGTCATCAATCCTTGGGAGAGGATAATTTTTCTTTATGGTTATCTTGTTGAGTTCTCGATAATCGATACACAATCGCATTGTTCCATCCTTCTTCTTCACAAAGAGCACTGGTGCACCCCAAGGTGATGCACTAGGGCGTATGAACCCTTTGTCCAGATGCTCTTGCAACTGCTTCTTTAACTCCTCCAATTCAATAGGAGCTATCCTATAGGGACATTTTGAGATAGGAATAGCTATGGGTATGAGTTTAATTGAGAAATCCACCTCACAATCCGGGGGAATTCCAGGTAACTCTTTGGGAAATACATCGCCGTATTCCCTCACGATGGGAATTTCCTCAAGGTTGGAACTTTCCTTCGACTCAACCATTTGGGCGACATATGCTTATTCATAGGGAATCAACACTCATACCATTGAAGTATTTTTCAAAGGAGATTCATGATCTTCCTTGCATTTTTAGAGGAGCATGGGATGGTTTGGAATATGGAAATATATTTCCTTTTCCCGACAGTTGATATGTTCTCTATATAACGAGAGCCAGTCCATTCCCATTATAGCATCAAATTCCACCAAGGGAAGTATTAGGAGATTTGACGGAAGAATATTTCCACATACGCCCATAGGAGAAGAGTGAAACACTTGGGTTTCAATCATTGCACCACTTGGTGTTTTTACAGATATCTCTACTTCAAGGTTTCGGGGCTTTGATTCTATAGTTCTAGCAAACTTACAAGATATAAAGGAATGCGTAGAACCAGAATCATATAATACTTTTTCCATTATTGAGTGAATAGGTAGTGTACCTTGTATGAATTCATTATCATGCTCCACCTTTATAGTAGTGATGTCATAAGCCTTCCCTATTTCCTTTGGCTTTGGTGTCTGCTGACGCTGATTACCCTCGAGAGCTCGAGGTTTAGTGCACTGCTTTGCATAGTGCCCTAGCTCCCTACAGTTGTAGCATTTAACCATGAGTGGTTATCCCCTTTAATTAGCTACATTCTCCTTCCTTTTCATGTCTTTTCGACACACTTGAGCATGGTGTCCTTCTTTCCCACACTTAAAGCATTTCCCCGTCCCTTGAGGCAGTTCCCATTGTGAAACTTCCCACATTTTTGACATGTGGGTCATTGATTTTTCTTCCCACCTTTGTCATTAGATCCACCAGCTTGAAAATCCATCTTTCTTTTCTTATCAACATAGCCATGAGACCATTCTCCAAACACCATCTCCACTTTGAGAGCACACCGAACAAATTCTTCATAACTCCCAAAGTCTCTAATTGCTAGAGCCTTTCGAAGGTTTGGTTTTAATCCACTAAAGAATCTATCAATTTTTCTATCATTGTTGATAACAAAACCCAAAGCGTACCATGCAAGACTTGTGAAATTCGCTTCATAGTTTGTGATAGATTCTCCTTCTTTTTTCTTGAGATCTATGAATTCCATCTCCATATTTGTGTGAAGAGTTCATGGGAAGTACTTATTAAGAAACATTATCTTAAAGTCTTCCCATTCCATCTCTTCAATTTCCTCCCTTGGCTTGGTGTTCTTAATCAAAGCCCACCATTGATCGGTTTCTCCATCTAGATGATAAATGGCTAGAGTCACCTTCTCCATCTCAGAACAGTGAAGTATAGAAAAGATCTTATCCATGTAGTTGACCCACGATTCCGCAACTAGTGGATCAGAAGATCCACAAAACGTCGGTGGTCGTTGCTGCATAAAACATTCAATAGCTAGTTGTTCCCTCTTCGGTGAAGGAGGATGTTCCCCATTATTATGGTTATTTTTCATAACCTGAGATAATTGGGGATTAATTTCCATGAAGTTTTGAACTCCACCTCCCAAATCATTGGGGATGTTGTTCGGGAAATCTTGCATTGGCCCTCACAAGAGTTATTGGCCTGATTTCTCCTGGTTCCCACCATTTTCTAAAATAGAAAAGGTTAGAACAAAATATAAGTAAACAAGTCATGAATAACTTATTAATTTAAACAATTATACCAAAAACATAACATATGGGATCCCTAGGTAAATATTCTTGTGTGCATTTTTGTACGTAATCTCATTCTATAAGTTTTCTCTAGGGTTCACTAATCCTAATTCCCAAATTAACTAAACCTTTCCTTTGATACCAAATGTAGCGACCCAGCCTTTTCTTTCATTAATATTAAATCATTTCAAAGATAAACAACATAATAGTATTACACATAGAGGATCCAAAGGTTTAGTGTCTTGGTCAAACTAGGACCACACATAACAAATACATCATCAACCATAAACATTTATTTAATTTCTTCTTCACTAGCTTCTTAGTGGCACTTTTCCTCTCCTTAGTACATGTAGCCACCTGAGGATATACATCAAAAGGGGTGAGATAGAAGCCCAGTAATAGGATAGATAAGAACAATATAGCATGGGGTGAGCATAATCATGACATAGGAAAAAGATCATGAACATGAGAGGAGCATAAATAAAAGACTTGAAATGTGGCAATGCATAAAAATGAAACATCATGTCTTAGTGGTTAACTACCACACATACTTGTGAACCAAGATAACATCTTTTTCACACATAATTTCACATTTACTCATGAGATTAATCACTTTACCCAATGAATTGGAGCTCTATATAATTCCGGGCACACCCGTCACATTTAAACATTCATATTGCGCTATATAATTCCAGGCGCACCCATCGCATCATAACATTATGATTTATCATGCTTGCCACAATGAAAATATAACATAAATAAAAATAATTAACCCATGAAAAGGAATGGGTTTCATCTCATAATAACACATTCATAATCTAGGGGTTTCTAAAAGGAGGAGGGAATAACATACATTTTACAAGAACCGTTCACTTTGAGTGAGAAGTAAAAGGGGTGTTATTAAAAGAAGAGTTCTTTGGAAAACACTTTTTTGGACATAAAAACTAGTGAAAAACATGTATATACCATAAAAGTAAAGGTAATGATGAACAAATGATATTTGAGTAGTAACCAAATAAAAAAAATGGAGTGAAAGAGGGAGAACCCGAAGGAAGAAAATTGGGTTCGAGATTTCCCCTTACCTTGTACTCGAATGCCTCCTTCTCTTTAATTTCCTGTATAATGACATCATATTCATTAATTAGAAATTACAGAAACTTTTATACATTAATAGGGTTCATTATGGTTTCATTATGTCATATTATGTTCCTTTGGATGACTTATAGAGCTTAAAAACATTGTTCGAGGATATTCGTTTTTATGGTTTTCTTGAGTGGTTCACTTGTATTCTTAAATTGAAGTTCGGGTAGATCATGGGTAAACATCCAAAAATGATATTACATATTATTAGGGATATTACAGGATATTTAATGATTTTATAATCAATTATATTAGATCCATGTGGATGAATCATTAGATAAGAATTTAATGATGGTTATTTGGGTTAATTTGAGCAGTTTTTGGATCACAACAAACTTGTTTTAACTTATCACTTAGTAATATGGCCATAGGTTATTTCCAGAACTTAAAATAGAACATAATACATATAACATATTTTGTTTCAACCATAAAAATGGTTTCATGACCATATTTTAAGGTAGAAATGGAATAAGGTAACATGTCGTTTTTGAAGGTGATAAATTTAACACCTCATGAACAACGTTCTCTTTAATAAAATAAAAGGAAGAGGGAAAGGGGTGGGGTGATATAATATCCCATTAGAGTCATAAAATTACATTATATTTATAATACTAGAGTTAAAAAACAATTTGGATGAATATAGGTGGGGAGAGATCAAGGAAGGAACTTGAACTTGAAAGGAAATTAAAGGAGAAGAGGGAGATAAATTACCTCTAGAATCTTCCTGTTGAGATCCTCCTTAAAGAAGCTAGTCTTGGTCTTTTGATGAGACCAGTAGCTTTTGGACGTGGGGTAGGGGCTAGGTAAGGTGTTTGGGCAGATTTTAGAGAAGGCTTGGAGCTTGAGAGGTGTGAGGAAGAGAGGGAGTGAATGGTGGCTTTTATAGTGGAAGGGAGAGGGGTTTCCTTAATATAAAATTGATCAGTTTATTAATTTCACCTAAGACAAGGAATACTGAGTCTTGGATGACCAATAATAGTAAATAAGGCATGTGATTTTGGGATTTGGGTGCTTACATCACTTGTGATGTCAGGAATAGTGGGTTTTAATTAAAATGTATTTATATGGTAAATTAATGTATTTTACTATTCACCAAAAATTCAAGTATCTCAGAAAAATACCAAAACTTTACCCCAACCATTTTTTGATGACTATAATCCAAAAATGATTTCCATTTTTCAAAAATAATTTTCTAAATATTATTAATTTAATATTTAATTTAAATCACAATTTACTTAAAAAAAACAGTTTTTAAGATTAAAACAGATTTTATTGTTCTTTCAAAAATTACGTAGGGTCTTATAAAATTATATAAAAACTATTAGACATTGATTCAATAATTTATAAATACATTTCATGGAGATAAATATTCTTTTAAATTAATTATTTATAATTATTTATTTATGACTTATAAAATACCAAAAACGTTTACTAAGGTCAAATTGTCACTTTCTAAGATGTCTAAATTTTATTTTATTATTCATAGGTAATGTTACTCTTATTTACTATTCATAAGGGTAATATTAATATTCATAAGGGTAGGTTACTATTCATAAGGGTAGGTTACTATTCACCAAAAATTATTTTTGTTTCATTAGACTCCAAAAATCATCTTGAACACAACCGTGTATGTCGGATTTTAAAAATTCCAAACATAGGAGTGAAAAACTTATGTTTAAAGGTCACTTATCACTTATTAGTTAATTATTTGTGATTTCATGTTATTTTATGACATAAATATAAGATGGGAAATTTTCATTGAAAAACCTTGGGTCGTTACAGACTTCTTACTTCTTATATAGTTGAATTTATCTTCATTTTATCTATTTTTCTAGTTAATTTTCTCATCATTTCTATTTGATACTTATTTTGTTAATTTTCATAGAGATCATAAAGAAATGACATTGTGCAAGAATGAACTTCGATACTGTAATTGAAATAACGACACTAAGGAAATGGGTCAATAATGTATACAACCATCATGAAAAGGTGAATTCATACTACCTTTAAAAAATAAAGAGAGTTTAATGAAAATGTTGAAGTGTTTTTTAATATACTGTTTTTCCATCATAATATTATATATTATCTACTGAATTAACATAATCTAAATTAAATGTTTGACTACTCATGCAGACAATGTCATCAGCACATAATGATGTTACCAATCCCACAAAATAACATAATATAACAAAGGAAACCCTTTGATAATATGTAGAGGTAATGTTACAATATACTTTCTTTATTTTACCAAAAAATAATAAAATGAAATTTTGATTTAATTTTTATTATTCCTCGCAAAGTTCATTTATTTTAGAGGATTTTTTACATATTTCTTTCCTTTATATAGAAAAACTTCTACAGAATCTTTCCCCTACAAAACCTTTTTATCCATGTTGTGTTGGCATTTATCTCTTTCCTTCATGTTCTCTCCACTGCCTTTGTAGGAAGAGAAATGGAACTGCCTCTGCTCAATCACAGAGGTAATCTTGATGTTTTTACAATAAAATCATTGTACATAGAAGTAATTAATTGTTTCATATTTATTCTTTTTTAGTATTACTCACATAAGTATTTTTTTCTTATATAGGTGGATTCTTTTGTTCGAGTTGGGGTGGTTTTTTCAAAACTTCTCATGCTCGTGAGAGATTGGAATTCGAGGCTACAACTAAGATAATAAAAACAAGGAAATGGCTCAAAAATGCATACAACCATCATGAAAAGGAAAATTCCTACTAATTATTTAATTATTATTTTCATCATTTTATATAATATTTGTAAGTTAATTTCCTTATCATTTTTATATAATATTTATTTATTTATTTATAGATCTTTTGGGAAGCCAATTTTTTTTTCAACTATCTGCAATAAGCCACGAAAGATATAATATGTTTCTTTATTCCAATGTTACCATGTTTTCCATTTATTTTCTTTGTTGAGATACTAATGATGCATATTGAGTTGATGTTATTAGCTGAAAACCATTTCTCGTTATTGAAAAGCAAAAGTGTAGAGGAAGAATTTTTGACTAAGAACATCGAATCAATATGCAGTGTTGACAGTTTGACAAAGAAAGACAATGGAAATCATGGTAACATTGGTAGTTCAAATAGTTTTGGTACTTTAAGACAATGACCCATAAGTTATTTTGGACATGTAAGAATCAACTGCACCTCAATCTGACACACGATGTGACTAGTATGACTCCAGGTGCATCTTTTTATTTGAAATTAACATTAATTTTAGTAAAAAAACTAAAAACTAAAAACTGAGCAAACACATTTGGATTGTTTTGATAATTTAGAAAAATTATCCATAAGTCATTTTTTACATTTAATAATTAATATCACTTCAATATAACGTATGGTGTGACCTATATGACTCCAAGTGTATCTTTTTATTTAAAATTGACATTACTTTTAGTAAAAAGAACAAGTAACACACTCAAAATAAAGAAAATGCATTCAGATTGTTTTGATACTTTATAAAAATGATCCATAAGTAATTTTTGATTTTTTTAAAATAAATAAAACCTCAATCAGAAGCATGATGTGACAGATATTACTCAAAGTATGTGTTTCCAGTTTCAAGTGACATTTTATTAAAAAGAACAAGTGACATATTGAAAATAGGGAAAATTTATTTAGATTATTTTGATACATAAGGGAAATAATCCATAAATATTTTTTGAAATGTATGAATCAACCCCACCTCAATTCGATGCACATTGTGATCAGTTTAACTCTAAGTGTGTCATTTAATTTAAAATTTACATTACTTTTAGTAAAAAGAGAAAGCGACATGCTAAAAACCAAGAAAACACTTTTTGAATGTTTTGATACTTTATAAAAACAATCCATAAGACATTTTTGACATGTAAGAATCAACTTTACCTTAATCTGATGCATTTTGTGGCCGATATGACTCAAAATGTCCGGTATTAGTATAAAATTTACATTTTAGTTCAAAATGTGTTACTCACTGAAAACTAATAAAACATACTCTGATTGTCTTGATAATTTAAGAAAATGATTTATAAGTTAGTTGTGATGTATATGAAAAAATCTCACATAAAACCAACACACAATGCGACTGATATGATTCAAAGTGTGTGTTTCCAGTTTCTAATGACATTTTAATAAAAAACACAAGTGACATACTAAAAACTAAGAAAAAATACAAGGGTTGTTTTTATAATTTATAAAAACAATCCATAAGTTATTTATGATGTGTAGGAATCAGCTTCACCTAAATCTGATGTATGGTGTGACCGATATAACTCCAAGTGTGTTTATTTATTTAAAATTTACATTAATTTTAGTAAAAATAATTAGTGACATACTAAAAACCAAAAAAATGAATTCATATTTTTTTATACATTAGAAAAACAATCCATAAGTCATTTTTGACATGTAGGAATCGACCTCACCTCAATATGATGCATGATGTGACGGATATAACTCCAAGTGTTTCTTTTTATTTAAAATTGACATTAATTTTAGTAAAAAGTACAACTGGAATATTAAAAATTGAGAAAAAATATTTTTATTGTTTTGATTATTTAGGAAAATGATCCATATGTCATTATTTATGTTTATGAATCAACCTAACCTCAATCTGATGCATTGTGTGACTAATATGACTCAAAGTGTGTCTTTTTATTTAAAATTTACATTTATTTTAGTATAAAGAACTAGTGACATACTTAAAATAGAGAAAATGAATTTGTATCATTTTGATACTTCGTAAAAATTATCTGTATGTCATTTATGATTTGTAGTAATCAAACTCACCTCAATCTGATGCACGGTGTGACCGTTATGACTCAAAGTGTCTGTTATTAGTTAAAAATTGACATTTTAGTTCAAAACATGTGTCACTCACTGAAAACCAAAAAACACACCATGATTGTTTTAATAATTTATTACATAAATTCATAAGTCATTTTTGATGTATAGAAAGTAGTCTCACATCAAACCAACACACAATGTGACTGGTATGACTCAAAGTGAGTGTTTCCAGTTTGAAATGACATTTTAGTAAAAAAACAAGTGGCATTATAAAAACCAAGAAAACAAATTCATATTTTTTTTAAAACTTTGAGAAAATGATCCATAAGTAATTTGTGACATGTAGGAATGAACTTCACCTCAATCAGATGCACAGTTTGACCGATATAACTCCAATCATGTCCTTTTATTTAAAACTGACATTAATTTTAATAAAAAGTACAAGTGACATACTCAAAACAGATAAAACACATTCAGATTTTTTTGATACTTTAGGAAAATAATCCAAAACTCATCTGTGACATGTAGGAATCAACTACACCTCAATATGATGCATGGTGTGATTAGTATAACTCTAGGTATGTCTTTTTATTTAAAATTGACATTTTATTAATGTATTCTTTCATATTAATGATTAATTTATTTCTTTATAGTACTACTGACATAAGATTTTCTTTCTTATAGAAGTGGATTATTTTTCTTGGGTTTAGGTGATTTGTTAGAAAATTGATACCATGGGAGAACTTTTCTTAGAGGGTATCATGGGTGCTAAATATGATGAAACATTAATGTTTTTAAATGTTTGTGGATAATAATTGTAAATGTAATTATAAAAAACATCATTTTAAATGTATTTAGTATTTTTTTCTGTATTAATTATGTAATATTTCATTCAATTAAATTATATATTTGCATACAGGTTAAAGGTATTTGCTACAGTGTGCTGTTATTCAAACAACACAATGCAACAAGTTGGGCCTTTATCAATGCTATTTCTAGCACTGATAAAGGCTCCCTTTCTCAACACTGATAAAGGGGTGCCTTTATCAGCACTTAACTAGCACTAATAAAGGTCCCCATTTATTAGCGCTAAGGAAAACAATGTTTTTAGCACTTTTAAAGTATTTATTGTGAACTATTAAAGGTAATATCTATAGTAGTGAAAATAAAATGAACATACATAAGAAAAAATATATATAAATTTCGTATAGAAAATATCAGAGTCAATTCACTAGCTCTGACCATAGATATTCATGAAAATTTTCACTTGGATGATACCACTTGATGCAACCAAACTATACTTGTCTCAAGAAGCATAGAATAAGATCAAATGAATCATGGAACATGAGACTTAGCCCAGTTGGTGAGGACTCTTAAGTGCATCCAAGCGACCCAGGATTAAATCCAGGTGGAGGAACATTTCTGGGGTACTGTAGGAGTACTGTAGCGAGAACTATGCAGTACTGTAGTAGGCACTGTAGTGGGAATTGTAGCAGGCACTGTTTGACACTGTAGTAGTCGGGAATTTGCCCCCATTTGGGCCTTCGGGCCACCGATTTGGTCCCCGAGTCCTTAAAGGCCTTCGGGCCACCCAAGCCTTCGAGCCAGAAAGGCCTTTAGGCCACCTCAAGGCCTTCGGGCCACCTTAAGTGTGGATACAAACCCGACAACATATAAGGAACAAGCTCTATAGGAGGATGAAAAAGGAGCTTTCACCATAGTAGAAGCTAACAGATTGCAAGAATGAGAGGGTATGACACCTGCCATCGGAACAAGCCTGTGCATGCACGGGATAGCCTAGCCAAACAACCATGCGAAGGTGGAGAGCTAATTTCACGATGAAGATTCTAGGGAGGAGAACTTAAAAGTAGTTAGTCTGAGTTGTACGTAATGTTTGAAGCCTACATGAAATGAATTCCTCTAAGGCCTATGGTCCATGTAATAATTCCGCCTAAATGCATTATAAGGGTTCCACCTCACCCCTTGAAAAGTTGATTATCAAAATTAATAAAAAATGATGTCCTTTATTCCATTGGATGGAAATGAATAATGGATACAAAATTAGGCTCTTAAATCAAAGATTAATTACTTTCATGGAAACATAAATCAAGTAATCAAATTGCATTATGATCATATCAAAATTATATCGTCATTGGCGTTACAATAATTTTTCATGATGTGAAAGTCATGGATTTCCCCACATCCAAGAATGAAAAATTAATCATTATAGTGGATAACTAGCATTGAGCACTACTAGAAAATGGGGCTATCTCGATGGATCTATAATCACAGTTTATAGAAACCACAGGTATAAATTGTCTGGAATCTTTCTATACCCATGGTTTATGTAAATCGTGGGGATAGACATGCTATTACAATGGTTTTTTAAAAACTATTGGGATAGAATTATTCATATTTTCCCACCCTCCCACCCCCATTCAATCGATCTGTATCACCCCCCTTTAGTAAATTCATGTTCTTCCCTCACCTGAGCGACGACAGACAACTCTCCTCCTCTAGCGTTCTCCACTGATTCAGTAATTTCTTAATTCCAATATTCTTTAATATTGAGTTACAAATCCTTATTATATTCTACTAACTATTGTTTTCATTTTTATCTATGTATGAAAACCTAACCAAGATATAATTAGGTCACAATTCTTCATATTATTTGAAATAATGTTCTTTGACGGTTATGTTTTATTTTGGGGAGTTTGGTTTAATGATTTTAATTTGGATGATCCTATATATTCAATTATTTTATACTTGTGGGTGATGTTTTATTGTTCATTTTATATCCATGATGAGAGTACCAGTATATTCATAACCACTATATAAGGTTGTTTTTCTAATGTGTAACCCAACCATTAGTCAGTGAATAGACTAACCTGCTTTTATGTATAATATTGCCTCTCCTACTCCACATGCTATTATATATTTTTATATATAGAGGTTTATATTTATAAATTGATGTATATATATTTAATTTTTTATATTTATTTTTTTATAGGACATTAGACATTAATGATGTAAGTACTAGTTTGTGAGAGTTAGTTTTCAAAGGGTCATATATTCTTTGATGGTTTTTTTTATATTATACATACATATTTATTTTGTGTGTGATTATTGTGGTGAACATGGAAACCATAATACTTTAATAAATTTTAATTATGATCTATATTGTTTATAATCTCTAAATAAACTAGGATCATGTATAACATTATATGATGCTTGGGGATGATATAGTTCACTAGATGTTGTTTTACTTAGTCTACCAATGGGTGGACATTGTTGTTAATTTCAAGAATAATAATTATGATTTTACCTTTTCATTATTATGAATAAATGGTGTTTACATGGGTATTTTCTCTTTGGGGATTTCCTACTATGTATGTTGATATTATCAAGCATATATACCCCCTTTTGTTTGTGATATTTAGATGGAAGTTTATAAAGGCATGGTGAAATTAAGTCGAGGTGATGATGATTCCATATGCACTAGAAAAAAGAGTTTGAGGTGGATCATTTAAAAAATGTTCATCATTGTTTTTTTGAGGAATTTTTTTGATAAATTATTCTAGTGATTTATTTATTATGGGTTGAAATTGTGAAATTATTAGGTAAGGAAAATTATGGTTTTTGTTAAATTTGATTTATAGAGGTTATTAGAAGTTATTTTCATGGTTTTTCTTTAGATATTTTTTATTATTAGTTTTTGGAGATGATTTATTTTGAAGAAATTGGTTGTATAAATTGATTTATTCATTATAATAGGTTGATTTATTATTATCGATTCTTGAGGTGCTCATCGATAGATTGTATTGGAAGGTAGTCTCTTCCATACATTCCATTTTTTCAGAATATTCCTATGATACGACTACACTTGATTTGTAATATGAAATAAATAGGTAAATTATTATATTTGAAAATATGATTGTGGAGTTTTTATGGGTATTTTTGTATATTAACTAAAATGTTTTAATGGGAAGGTATATTGAAATAAAAAATATTTTAAATTTTGTCATTATTTTTCTTACTCATTGTTATGAAGGTTTGTGAACCTTTATTATTTTTAAATAATGTTACCAATGTTTATTTATGAGCCTTTAGATAAAGTATTTAAATGGTTTATTTTCATTGTTGTATAAAATTAAATCAAATAAATAAAAGTGAATATTTTTATTATTTTATAAATCTTAGATTCTATGATATTAGTATTGGATGATTATTTATATTTATATAAATTATGGTAGAATTCATATGATATTATTATACCATGTTTTTGTGGTTTTGATGTTGGGTGACATAATGTTTTTATTCTTGAGTAAATGTTTTTCATCATAAATAAAAGTTTCTTTAGTTGTATTAATTTCATATTCATAACATGGAAGTTTAAAAACAATTTTTTCATAAATACATATGTGTTTAATTGGATTGTGTAATAGTTTTTTCTCATTCCATGTCTTATACTTTGTATGGTTCATTATTTGTAGGAATCACTTATATCATATGTTATTTCTCTTATTTTTTTTTCTAGATACTATCATGATTTGATGACTTTTATATTGAAATTGGTTGTATTGAATTTTTTAATTATGGTTTACATTATTTATTGGAAAATAACTTTTTTCCCAACAATAGAATGGATAGAAGCTGGATGTATCATACCGACCAAATTAAAACTAAGTTTTAAAAGAGTTTGGACATTTTTTTAGATTTTTCATTCAATAATGCTTCAGATGGAGGTCATATACAGTGTTCATGTTATAATTGTGTTGGAATACCTTGGTTAATATAATAATAAGTTAGCTACCATGTAAAAAAATGTTGGATTTCAAAAAAAAACTATTATGTTTGGTATCAAAAAGGAGAGAAGATACAATCTTCAACTGTTCATGAACATAAAGAAAGAAGTGGTAGGGAGAATTTGATATTTAATCAGTTTCCATTTGTGCATCATCATGAGAAAAATATTATGCCAGTTCTAGAAGATAATGATATCAATAAACATGAGGAAAATGATTAAGATGATGATATTGAGAGTGTGAAAAAAATTATTGGATAATGCAAGAACTCCTATATATCAAGAATGTATTAAAATTTTAAAGTAGGAATTTTTAATGTGGTTATATCATAAAAAACCATGTATATAATTTCTAATACTTCTATTTATTATATTATTACCTTTTTAAAGTACTTGCTTCTTGATGGTGCAGATATTCCCTCAAAACATTAAAAGGCATGGAAGTTAATTAAGAAGATATAATATTCAACTAATAAAATTAATGCTTTTCTGAATGATTACAGTTTATTTTGGGTGGAAACAACAAAAATTAATCACTGTAAAGAATTTGATACATCTTGATTAAAGGAAAATGTCGATGTAACACCATCTCGTGTGCCATAGAAAGTCATGGTTAACTTTCCTTTGATTCTATGGCTTCAAAATCCATCCACATTTTTATAAATATCATCCAATATTAAATAACATGATACTAAGATAATTAAAGGTAATGATGAGTTGGTTCATCTTGAATATGGATTAACATGGTGGGAATTTGATACACAATATAATGATTTTTTAGCTGAGGTGTGTAATGTTAGGTTAGTTCTATCCAATGATTGTATAAATCTGTTTGGTCATATGCTTAATGCTCATAGTATGTGACCAATATTTATTCACATTTATAATATTCCTCTATGGATGTATATGAAAAAACCTTTCACTTTCTTGTGTATACTAATATATGGACCTTCTAATCCTGGAAATGATATAGACTTCTACTTTCAAACTTTAATGAGAGACTTGAAGTAGTTTTTGGATATGGGTGTCCACACATTCGATGATTCTTTAAAAAATACATTCCATATGTGTGATGAACTTTTATGGACTGTAAATTATTTCCATGCTTATGAAATGATGTTTGGTTGGATTACAAAGGGAAAACTATCATGTCCTAGTTGTATAAAGAATACTCAATCAAGAAGTTTTAAATATCATCATAGTTTCAGTTTCATAATAATCTGTGATTATTTACAATGGATCATCAATATAGGAAGAATAATTAGATTTTTGATAATACTATTGACACTAAATATCCACCTCAATATATGTCAGGAACTGATGTTCTTAATGAATTGAAATATTTATGTTTTTTATTAGGGAGAGGTCAGATGAAATCTAAAAAGAGGAATAATGTTGACACTGAATCCACATACAATTGGAAAACGAAAAGTATCTTTTTTGAGTTTCCATATTGGTCTACCAATTTTTTACATCTTTGTTTAGACATAATTCACATTGAGAAAAATAAATGTGAAATGTTTCTTCAATTTTTCTAAATATCAAGGGGAAGACCAAATATGACTTCTTATCTCACTAGGACTTGTTGGATTGGGGTATTCAAACAGAGCTATATCTTTTATGTATTAGTGAAAAAAATGGAAAGTTCCTTGTGATTCTTATGTGATTTCACCTTTAGAGAAAAATAAATTTCTTTAAGTAATATATAATATCAAGGTTCCTAATGATTATTCCACTAACATATCTAAATGAGTCAATATAAGGAATTTGAAACTAAAATCACTAAAAACTCATGATTATTGCATCCATATTTATGAATTGGTTCCAATATAAATTCAACATTTACAATCCAATAATGTAAGGGTGTGAGTGATTCTATAGTGCCATTTTTTAGAGACCTTTTTTCTAAAAGTTTATCTAATTATTTCTTGATAAAAATGATCTAAGTGGCGCCATTAAGTTTTTGTGAGTTGGAAAAATAACTTTCCTCCATAATTTTTCACATGCATGTTGCATTTAATAGTTCATCTTCAAAATAAAACACTTCTTGGGTGACATTGTGATTTTTGGTGGATTTATCCTACTGAAAAAATATGTCCACAGTGAAATATTATATTCAAAACAAGAATTATCCTGAAGGTTCCATTTTGATTAGTTTTCTGGTTCAATAATGTATGAATTTTTGTACAATGTATTTGTCTAATGTGAGCACAAGACTTAACCGACCAATGATAAATGAATATGAGAAGTATGGAGAAATTGAGCCCTCATTTCCATCTCTTCCCCAAATAAGTGGAATTCATGGGTCATGTACATTGGATACATTGAGACTTGAAGAGCAGGATATGACACATCACACAGTCTTGTTTAACTGTGTTTTGTTCGATGAATATATAAAGTAAGTAATTTGAATATTTATATGTTATCTCATACTATTTAATTTCACATACACCTTAAACTTTTATTATCATTTTATATAGGGAACATAAAAAATTATAAGCAGAGTTCATCGATCTTTTCCTTTGATAAGAAGAGAGGATTTTCATAGCAAAGTGCTACATGCTTGGTTGAAATCAAGGGTATGAACATTAATTTAATAAAATTTAAATATAGATAATAATTTAACTGTATTAATCATATATATTTCAGGTATTGAGTTTACCTATTGACTCTATCACTCCATAATTAAGAGCATTGGATTTTGGTCCCAATTCTTTGGTTTGTGAATTAAAATCTTTAATAATCAATGAGTATAAATTTGTTAAAAATGATTGAGAAGTGAAAATAAGAACACGACATGATGGATTTATTTTAACTACTACAAAATACTATTATTATAGAGCATCAAATAGTAGGCCTTGATATGAAAATGTGTCTTATTATGGACTTGATGAGAAAATATTATTATTGTATTAATGATATCATGGTCGAGTCACTATGATGAAATGTAAAGGGTTTGATTAAATGACGTGACAAATTACATTTATCAACGATTGTGGATTTAGAGTTATTGACATGACTTTATTCCTAGCTACTGATGAACCATATATTTTGTAATCAATGAAAAAAAAGTGTTTTACGTGGAAGATCATCTGAAACCTGATTACAGTGTCATTATTGAAGTAATACCAAGACACATTTTCCATGATGGTGGGGATAAAAATGACACCATTGATTCCCCAATTGGTGTTGATGAAAATATTTTATTTTATGATTCAAATTTTCCCATTATGAGAGTTGATATTGAACCTAAAGTAGTGGTGGGTAATATATAGAAGCAATCATATTTTTTCATAGTTAATTTAGTTTACCTTGAGGTGGGTTTATCATGTTGGTGCTACTATAATTACTTTAATTTAGTTTCACTTTGGAATGATTTTTTTGTTTTAGTATTGTTTTTTTCACTGCATTTAATTAGAGTTATTTTAATTCAAAATACTGAGTTTAAAACAGTTTTTTTAAAATGTATAACTTAGTTTTAAATTATAGTTTCTAAAACTAGTTATAACATTGTTTATGACTTCTTTGAATTCTAAGTTTTATGTATTATTTTTAAAAATTATTCCCAAAAAAATTGAATTTCATTCTTTTGTAGATTGTAAAAGATATTGAAGAAGTTCAAAGGAATCGATTATTTAATAATGATCGATGGATGTGTGAGATAGGGATGCCTCCTCTAGTTCCCTCAATGAGTATAATAATTTTAATATTTTTCTTCTTCATTAAATTTAAAGTCATGTTATTACTCTTTATCAATTTTTTAGGGACATACATTAGAATCAACGTTGACTTCTACTAGACCTTCTAGTATGGGTCCGAGCGGGGGTGCTACTAGAGCTAGACGAAGCACCCATTGTACCCATTCACACACTAAACCTCCAGTGGACACCCCATCTTCCACACCTTTTCATCCTCTACTTGAGTCTCCTGGGATATTCCCTCTCATGCCTCCATCATAATCATCTTACACAGGCTCTTATTATCATACCATTTTTATATTGTCTCCAGGGATGTTCCCACCTATTTCATATCCATATCCTATAATGAATCCCTAACCCTTCTATCCTTACCCCACCATGTCTACACTACCTCTATTTCCTACTATGCATATAATATCTGATGATTCTATTCCTTCAGGTTGCACTCCAGTGATACTGATGACCCGGTGCATGCATTGGAACATGCACATCCATCAGAGGATACCATTCCATGAAAAACCACGAATCCATCTGAGCTTAATGAGAAACCCAGATCAATTTTTTTATTAAATGTGTGTCCAATTTTATCACATTATTTTTTTTCCAGTTTTAGTGTGAATTAATTTTTTTTTTCCTTTGATCTTATTCAGTGGGATATTTTAATAGTCTATGTGGGTGCACCCATATGCATGAATCCTAGAATCACTAAACACAAATAATGGTTGATTACAATGAAGACAATCATATGATAGCTAAAAATTCCAAGCAGTGTATAAGTTTCATGGGAACTTTAGCCATGTACAACGATATTATCCCAGTTCAACCAATCTCATGGAGGTATATTAGTAATGAAATCAATGAGAAAGATTAGACATAAATATGGGTAATTTTTTTAAATATATATCTATATTATTATTGTCTTTATATGAATTAACATGTTTGTTGTAGTGTCGATTTAACTTTTATAATGATGAATCTCCTAATGTTGCACGATTTCTAGATATTGGGTTGTTATGGTGATCATATAAGCATGATTTATATGTTAGTTGTAAAAGTAGAGTTGGCTCTAATTTAGAGGGTATACCAATATTCCCCGACTGTCCAACAATACAATATAAGGAAATAATCACATATTGGAATATTAATGAGTTCATGTTTTTCCTAATAATTAATAGTTTGTATAGAAAATTTAATTTTTATTAATTGTATTGAATTTTTGTTTTTAGGACACATAAAAAAAGAACAAAAAGAACAAATATTATATGAATTATTTTCACACTTTGGGGCACACTATAATGATCGATCATGAAGGGATTTGGGTAATTTAATATGAATATAAATAATATCTATATTTATATTGTTACTTAGTTATATTTGAATGATATACTTTAAGTTTTATTATCATGAACCCCTTTAATATAAGGATGAAAATGCCTCTTTCAAATGGCCAAATGGCTAAATGGACAAACAGACAAATGGACAAACATCCAATTGGACAAATGGTCAATTAGCTAATTGGAAGAATGAAAAATGGGGAAATTAGAAAAATAGTCTAATGACCAAATGAGCAATTGGAAAATTAAAAAAATGTAAAAATATTCAATTGAAAAAATAGCCAAATTTCCAAATGGATAAATGTCTCAATTGAAAAATAACCAAATGGCCAAGTGTCCAAATGGACAAATAACCAATTAGCCAAATGGAAAAAATGAAAAAATGGCCAAATTACCAAATGACCATAAAACCTAACCAAAAAATAAACCTAATGAAAAAAGGATCTAAATTACCAAGTGATGGAATAACCAAATGGATAAATGGTCAAATGGCCAAATGGATAAATGTCAAATTAGAAAAATTTCAAAATGACCAAATTATCAAACAACCTAACTAAAAAATGAACCTAATGACCAAATGATTAAAATTACTAAGTGACTGAATTACCAAATGGAAAAATGAAAAAATGGCCAAATGGTAAAACAACCAAATGTCTAAATCAACAAATTGTCCAAATTCCCAAATGAAAAAATTACCAAAAAACCTTACTGAAAAATGAACATAGTGACCAAATGCTCAATATTACCAAGTGAATGAATAACCAAATGGACAAATGGACAAATAGAAAAATTACCAAATAGCCAATTGACCAATTGGACAAATGAAAAATGAACAAATAACTAAATAACCTAACAAAAAAATGAAATTAATAACCAAATGATCAAAATTACCAAGTGACCAAATAACCAAATGGATAAATGTACAAATGGACAAATGGAAAAATAGATAAATGGCCAAACAAAATAAATAAAAAATCAACCTAATGACTAAATGATCAAAATTACCAATTGACCGAATAACTAAATGGACAAATGGCTAGATAACCAGTTAACCAAATGTCCAAATGAACAAATAACCAAACTAAATTACCAAAAAATGAACCTAATGACCAAATGATCAAAATTACAAAGTGACCAAATAAACTAATGACCAAATGATCAAAATTACCAAGTGATTGAATAACCAAATGGCCAAATGGCCAAATGGCCAAATGACCAAATTATTAAACAACGTAACCAAAAAATGAACCTAATAACCAAATGATCAAAATTACCAAGTGATAAAATAACAAAATAATGTAACAAAAACATAATTGGAATAAAAAATACAAGAGGAAACCATATCATACCCATATTTATAATGCTAATTAGTACATCTTGTTTATGTTATGCAAATAGTATTAAATTTCTAATTAAATGTATATTTAGATGGTTTTTCATTTTATGGATTTATGCAGAAACTATAATTTTAGTTCATTTAAGTTTTATCAATTTCATATTATTCAATAATTAAGTATTATACCAATAAATTTCATTTTTAGCAAGAGACATTGGAAATCAAAGTCTGTGTGCCTCAAGAAAAATTATTTTTCTCGAGTAGGAATAAAAAGGATGGAAGTTCTATAAATAAACAAACATAAGAAAAGATTATTAGTATTTTTATTGATATTTCTAATTTTGATATGCAATTCATAATTAAATTTTTTTTAATATTTTAAATAGTGTTCCCTAGAGTCCCTCGAGGATAAAGAAGATGGAAACTTTAGGATAAATGATCATTTGAGATAGGTATTAGGTGATGATCACCTGGGGAGAGTATGGCGTTGACTTTGTAAAAACATCATCCCCACTTGGTATTGGCCCTCATCAGGAACCTATCAAACCTCTCACTTCATTGTGATAAAAAACGCACATGTAGAATCATCTGAGGATAAAAAATAGCTATACAAAAGTGTGAAAGAGGAAAATAGGTCACTAAACACTTCTTAAAAGCTATATTAGTTATATGTCCATCACTTCCATCAGATGATGCTACTATTTTGGATTCATGTATGGAATAAATGAACTCTTTATTTGATTTCATGAGTGATGTCAATGAGGGTCCCAGTGGAAATTGAGATGATGGTACTAGCAGTGGCGACAAAAACAATGATAATTATGATGATGATGCTAATAATGGTTCTCTAGGCACCGGTGATGGTGATGATTATGATGGAACTTATGAGGATTAAAAATATATTGATCCCATCCATTTTTGAGATTAGGTAGATACATGTGTGGATGAATAAAACTAATTGATGATATGGATTGTATATGTATGTTTCAGTATTCTCAATATTTTGAAAATTATTTATAATTTAAGGGTTGAATGTTAAATATATAATAAGTGTACTGCATTAAATGTGTACCATGGTTTATAATTTATTTGTATGTTCTATGAGAGGTGATATATGGTGTTTATTTTATCCAATGGGGGTATGTATCTATACCCAAAATTCATAAAACCATGGGTATACATGATTTATAGACAACCACTTATACCCACAGTTTCAAGTGAACCGTGGGTATTAAGAAATCTGCATAGCCTATACCCATGGTTTCTATAGAAACTATGGGTATAGGCCTATCCTGGCGGATTAAGCACCCGTGGTTCATAGAACCATGGGTATAGACTATACCCATGTTTCTTAGGCTATACCCATGGTTCTAAACCGCGGGTATAGGTTAAGATTCAAGTATTGTAAGAACCAAAGTGGATCTAAACACACCATATAGGAAGTACTTGAGAGATCATTAGTTAAGAATAAAATAATATTAAATGGAATGAACACATAATTGATCCATCTAGGATTTTTAATTATTTATATCCATTCATAAAAATTGTTATGGGTGCACTATGTGAGGTAGTCCACATTTAACCATACAGATCCACTTGAGTTAATTTTGGTTTATAAAATCCAAAACCGATAATAATATTTATTTCTAGTTTATAATATATAAACTAATAAATAGAAAAACATGTTTTCATACAATTCCAACAATAAATAATGTCAAAGGATTCAAATCAGTATTAAAAAACAACATTCGACATGGCAATTGCTGTGAAATTAGTATTTCATATTTGTTTCCATATTGAAAATTTTATATTTTACTATTCTTCCATTTTAATTGTTTTAATAACATGCATGATGTTTTTATTTTATATGCTCAAATTCATCTATTGGGATGTTATTTGTTTCCATACGGGCTTGTATATTAGGCCATTTTTTCAGCCTACTTATTGTGCCTTTGGCCCATGTCATCGCATTACTACTAATCCAGTAATCCACTGTAGCATTTATTTTATTTTGAATATAGATTCCAGACAATTAGTCTTAACCATCCTTCTATTCTGTTTAGTTTAATGCGCCACTTAGTTTTTATTTTGTCATGGACCTGTGGTGGGCTCTGGTTGGATGTGCAGTTGTAGGGTGCAAACAATTTTAGGAGGAATTGATGGCCTCTTACGCTCAACCTCATTGGTATAATTTCAGTTCCTCTACCTACATATTTTTTTCTCACACACTCAATTTTGGATCTGGTTTCCTTTTTCTTGGTGATTATTCCCTCCACGGTTGTGAAACTTCACTCCTACCATCCTCTAAGTATACACTTCTAGTGTACTATTTATGGTGGAGCTCTGATGACAAAATCCTTCAATCATGAAGATGTGTGGCTAAGTATCCATGTCTAGATCTATCTAGACCATGTGAGAAATGTTTACAGTGTGAGCATAATATTTTTGACGACATAAAATGAGTAACAAAAAAGATAACATGACTACCAAACCTATACATCAGACATTGTAAGTATTTTTACCCTACTTCTCATCTTTGTAGCTTTGGTTCTTCACAAATTCTTTGATTGTCTTCATTTTCATTTAGCATTGAATTTTTTAAATCTATTTATTATTCTGATCATTAATAAAATTCACATGTGGGTGATGTTCTTACCATGTACGTAGGCCTCAAAGGGACCATGGAACATAAATCCTTATGTTCTTTTATTACTTTCTTTCTTCTTGTATCTTGTATGTTCAATTTATGTTAAGTTTGAACATAGAAAAAAAGTCCATGTTTGGTCCTCAGGGTTCATGTGTTCTACCTTTTTCCATTTCACCCTTACCCCCTCACAATTATAATAAATGAGCTTTCAATAATTATCATGATAATAGAAATAATTATACACATAATAATTCTGTTTCCTAGAATCACAAATATGAGAATAAAATTTCTAGGTACCAATATTACTGCATATCTAGAACTAAAAAAAGTCCATATATATATAAATAACCATATCAGTAAACAAGAGTGAAGAAAGAAACATACAATGATAAAAATAAATGAAAATAGATCCATTTATATCATCAATGATAGATCCTAATGCGACAAACTAGAAAAATAGATTCTTAAACACAAAGATTCCCACTAGAAGGTTGTATTAACCATAGTAGAAAAAACCAAATAACAAGTGAACCAAAATACTCATAATGCTATGCAGAAGCAACATCCAATTTCAATACAAAAAAAGAATACCAAAAAAATACAACAAGATTCAAATAGCTTGAGAACTAAGAGAGAAAACTAAAACAAGATTTGAAATATTAATAAGAAGCAACATTCAACATATCTAGGTTGATTAATATTCAAAAAAAAAGTGAATGTTTAATGAGTATAGGCCGAAAATATAGGGTAATAAAGTATTAAATGGATGCATAGATTTACATGCTTCAGCCAATTGGACTATGTGCACGAGGAAAGATCATCATGGACTTCCACTATGAAAAGATAAAGAGGAGTAAAATATGACCAGGAAAGAAACAACACATGAAAAAAGAAGGAAAAGAGACATACATGAAATGAATTTTAAAAACAATCAGAACATACAAGTCTTCATAAAAATAAACAAATAATAAAATATAGGACCAAGACCCCCTTACCAAGGCTCGACCTCACCTATATCAGTGTAGAAGCTTTATGTAAGGTGATAAAATAATTGTCTTCATGTTGTTAGGGTCCAATACTATTTTCCAGGATCAAGAACCATCACATTCAAACTCTTATCCCACTTCTCCTCCAATAAGTAAAGAACAAGTGAGAAACACAAAGAACCTCTCATCACTTATCTATATACACTAAAGCGATATCAAAAAACAAGAAAGACAATATAGCTCTTATCCTTAACAATGAACTATGGGAATAATATCATCATGAATCTCTCTCTTTTCGAGAATATCCAAACTAGGCAGACTTCAACATAGGAGCACTAAAATCCAAGAGGCGTGATGCTCTCTCTTTAGTGAAAACTGGGTTGTCAATCCCTAAATATGAATAGGCACATATGAAAAACTGAATCCTAGGATAGAGTGGACATGTGTTCAGTAGATAATGCTCAAGTGATTATATAATTAAAACCACATAACAAAATATATAAAAAGGAAAAAAGAAAAAGGTATATTAAAAATACATTTTAATTAATAAAAAATAAAGGGTTATACCAAAAATTAATAAATCTACAGGTTGGAAATTAAAATGCATGAAATTTAATTTAATATTCAATTATAAATAATCTCCACCGTGAAAAATAAAGACTAATCCACATGATGATTTTGCATCGCCCACTAGAATCAATGTGGGCATACCATCATAAGCAGGAAACACCTACAGGGTACAACTGAAATGGTTCCCCATCATGTATCAATGTAACAAATATATCCTAAATTTTAATATTATTGTAACGATTCTTAATATGCTCAAAGTTAAAAAAACAACCCATAAGAAATCCCGTACGTGAACCTACTCAAGTCATCCTCTAAGATGACATAAATGACGCAATCATGGGCCAACAAATCCCCTACCAACAAAGGTACCTATAATAGCTCATCAGTACCTAAAAACACTAATAAATAGAGCAGTAACAACCTCAAATAAAACAAATAACAAAAACTAAACACATAAAATTTACAAAGAATAAAACTCAGAAATGAAATAGGTCAATGTAAACAAGAATCAGAGGGAGAAACCTAGAGAGGGTAAGTAGAAAAAAAAATATCTCCACCTAAACCTAAAAAAACAGAAGAGGACTGGAGCACCTAGAACCATTAGTTTTATGCTGAGATGTACCACCTAATACACTAATATGAAGAATATAGATGTAAGGTATCATTAAATACTTAATGTTTGGATTCGGAATATCTAATTAAAGAGAAGACTGCCTAAAACAAAATCCTAATGGAGAGATCTTCAAACAAATGGAAACTACAAGATCACTTGCAAGTAATCTCACTATCCTATAACAAATCTAAAATGCAAGAAAAAAGGGGGGAAGCAAGGTAAATTCCATTGGGGAAAAAATTGCTAAAAGGGAACACATTATAGTCCAGGTTCCCAAAATAACATGGTTCTTAACATTAGGATACCAAAAAAGCTACTAAAATGGTGATAAAATAAATCCAAGAAGATTAGTGGCCATCCAAACAACAAAAAAGATCACTACAGCCAAAAACTACCCAAACAAAAATTATGAACTCAAAAAAAGTCCATACCCAGAGAAAATAGAAATATGGTACACAAAGGAACAAACTAGAGCTAAAATAAGATAAACTCCTAGGAAAACGGTAGTCATTGTAGAAATAAGACCCTTTCAAAAACACATTTAATTTCTAAACAGCTCTTAGACATAGACCAACCTCACAAAAAACCTTTTATACCCTAGAACCAGAGACACACATAAGAATCACCTACCAAAAAGCATATATACGGCTTAAATATAAAAAGAAATAAGGGTAATGAAAAGGAAATGAAAATAAAAACTATATTGCAAAATTACAACCAAAATAGAAAAAATAACCTAGCTAAACAAACATCAAAGCCTGATTCAATAGGTAAAATCCACTGTAAAATCATTTATAACATTGGAAAAATAAATTTTAAATTTTAATGAATAAAAATTAATATTTACCCTTTGATACCACTTTATTCAGGCTACACTTCATGAGGTATTCTGCATTCAACCTTGAGGATCCACTTGGGTTAATTTTGGTTCATAAAATCCAAAACTGAAAATAGTATTTATTTTTATATTATAATATAAAAACTAATAAATTGAAAAAATGTTTTTATAGAATTAAAATAATAATTAATTTCAAAATATTCAATATAGTATAAAAAACACTGTAGATTAAAGTTACAATAAACGATCTTTCAAGAATTCTCATAAAAAATAAATAATTTGATACATAACAATTCTGATTCAAAAAATAAAAAATATGAGAATGAAATTTCTAGTTACTAATACTAATGCATATCTAGAACTAAAATCAGTCCAAGTACATATAAATAACCATAGTAGAGAGTAAGAGTGAAGTGATCATCATGAAATGATAAAAATCAAGTAAAAAAGACCCAATTATATCATAATACATAAATCCATATATGAAAACCAAAAAAATAGATTCTTAAACACAAATAATCCCACTATAAGTTTGTATTAACCATGGTAGAAATAAAAAAATAATGATTGAACCAAAATACTCATAATGCTATGTAGAAAAAACATCCAGTTTTGATACAATAAAAGAATACCAAAAAAAGAAAACAAGGTTCAAATAGATCCAGAACTAAGAGATAAAACCAAAACCAGATTTCAAATGTAAACATGATCTAAAATTAAACATATATATGTTGAATAATATTCAAGAAGCAGGTGAATGTTCAATGATTATAGAATAACAAAAAAGGGTTATAAAGTAGTAAATGGATTCAGAGATTTACGTGATTTAGCCAATTGGCCTATGCGTAAGGGCCAGGATCATTATGGACTTCCACCATCCACTGATAACAAGGATTACAAGATGAAAAGAACAAAAACAATGCCCCAAAAAAGTATTACAAGATAAATACACGACATGAATCATAATAACTATATACACATGATAAAAAAAGTACATATAAGACTTTATAAAAATCAGCAAAGAAAAAAATACAGGATCGAGAACCTCCTACCAGGGCTCGGTCTAACCTCTATCGATGAAGAAGATTGCTATAAGGCACTGAAATCATTTTCATCATGTTATCGGGGTCCGTTTTTAGTGTCCAAGATCATGAAATAGCATGTTCCATACCTTGTACTTCTTCTCCTGTAGAAAGCAAAGAACCATGGAGAAATACCAAGAACCTCTCATCGCTTCTCTATATCAATTGAAGAGATATCATCAAACAAGTGAGTTAATATAACTCTTCCTCTTCATGATGAACCATAGGAATACTAATACTAGAACTCTCTCTCTTAAAGGGAAGAGTTGAACTAGGTCGACATTAACATAGGAGCACCGAACTCCAAGAGGTGCACTAATCTCTCTCCCGTGAAAATTAGGCTCTCAAATCCCTAAATATAAAGAGGTGAATATGAAAAACAAAATCCTAGGTTTAAGTGGACACATTTTGGGAAGATAATACTTATGTGGTTTGAGAATGAAAATCCTATAACAACATATATAAAAAGAAAAAAGAAGAAAAATCATATTAAAACACACATTTTAATTAATTAAAAAATACAAGGGGATACCCTAAATTAGAAAAAATTTATTTATCTAAATTTGATTTTATTTATGTTTATTTCATGTATAAATGAATGTTTTCAATATACAAAATGATATTTTATTCAAAATGTACTTCACATACACAAAACTGAGTGAAAAATCTTAGGTTTCTTATAACTCTAAGAAAATGATCATTGATTTATATGTGACCTATAGGAACAGTCTGAAAACCATTCTTATTCATGGTGTAGTTAGAGTGAAATAAATTATATTTTCCTATTTTAAGTATTAAATAAATTCAATACATGATTCAAGTATTCAAATCTAAGAAAACCCAATTGAATTTCAATAAAAATCTATTACAATGTTCATTTATTTATTTATGACTTTTAGGAATTGACCGTATGTCATTACTACATTTTGTGTGAGTGATATGATTGAAAGTGAATTTTTTCTATATAAAAATGATATTTTAGTTTTAAATGTGTGTCACACACGCAAAATTATGAAAATGATTTTTTACTATCATGAAGCTCTAAGATAATAATCATTCATTCAATTGTGACATGTAAGAATGAAACCCACATCATTTTTATGTGTGGGGTAGTTAGAATGACCTAAAATTTATTTTTCCGTTTTAAGTATTAGATAAGTTCCAAATTCACATCACATACACAAAACTAATCAAACACACTCTATTTTTTTCAAACTCTATAAAAATGATCACTAAGTCATTTGAGACCTATATAAATTAATCACACATCATTTTAATTCACATGGTGGATGACGATAATGACAATGTGTGTTTTCAATATACAAATGATATTTTTATTCAAAACAGGTGTCACATACTCAAAACTAAGAAAATCCTCCTAGATTATCTTAAAAATCATTTAGAATGATCATCTATATATTTTTTATCGGTATGCATAAACCAAAATTCATTATAAATATTAGTATATTTGAAATTAATTAAAGTGTATTTTTTCAATTTAAGTTTTAAATATGTTCAAAACACAAGTTATATAATCAAAAATGACCAAAAACACTCAAATTGTCATCAAAATCTATGAAAATAATCATTGATTCATTTGTGACATGTAATAACTAACCACACATCATTATGATGTATGGGGTGGATGTTGTGATTAAAAGTTAACACATTCAATATAAAAAAATGATATTTTGGTTTAAAATGCATGTCACATACTCAAAACAAATAAAAACTACACTAATTGTCCCCAACCTCTATAAAAACAATTGTTGATTCATTTGTGACATATAATAATAAATTTCAGGTCATTCTAATGAATCGTGTAGTTATAATAACCAAAATTTTACTTATCATTTTAATGTTAAATAAGTTCAAAACATTCATCACATACTCAAAATTGAGTAAACTCTCTCATATTATCATGAAAATTTATAAAAATGATTGTTAATTCAATTTTGACTTGTAGGAATTAACCGCATTTCATTCTTTCATGTGTGACAAAAAATGCATGTTTTCAACATAAAAATTTTATTCTAGCTAAAAATATGTGTTGTATACTCAAAACTAGGAAAAAAACCTCTCATTTCCATGAAACTATAGGAAAAAAATCTAAAATTCATTTGTGATATATATAAATAAACTACACATAATTATAACTTTTTCTGTATTTGGAATGATCTAAAGTGTATTTTTTCCATCACTATTGGAAAATGCACTTATACCAATGGTTTCAAACCATTGGTATAGGTCTGGGAACTAGTTTTACAGTCTATACAAATGATTCTCATAACCGCTGGTAGTTTGGTCATTGAGATACTCTATTCCAACGGTTTTATGGAAAATATTGGTATAGGGGGTTTATATTCAGAGGTTACCAATGGTTTATATAGATCATTCGTATAGGATTCTACTACACACAACTTTAAAAAAGATTGTAACGATACCTAAAAAATCATTCAACCAATGTATTAAAGACTACAAAAATATTTATGAATTCAACTAGTCACAATAAAAATTTTATAAAACAAATATATTATATAATTCACATTTAATCAGTTGATAATTTTAAAAATAAACAAAAACACATATACAACAAATTTCTATCATCAAATACTTTTCACACAGTTATTTCATAAATATCAATTCATAAATGCAAGGGATCAATATATTTATCATGACTTCCACTACTATCATGGTCATCATTGTCATCACCATCATCATGATCATCTCCACTAGCATTATCATAATTTAAATATTCATCTCCATAACCAAAAATATTGTCATCACCCTACACACCATTAGGGCCTTCATTTCCATCATCAACTACATCATATAAGGAGTGCACCATCAAAAAAATGTATCAAAAACCAAAGTGGTATCCAATGTATGTGATGGACATAAAGTTTTTATATCTTTAAGTATGACGCCCTGAACCCGCACTCCTAAGATCCACTACTCATAGACATATACATTACATACCGACTTTGAAATTAACTAAAGTGACTGAATTTTAACCATCCATAATTACAATATCTCTAACAAATATTGAGTCCCTTATATTTGAAGGAAATTTTAGGTTTAGAATTTTAGAGTGTTAAGAAAAAAATCAACTAACAAATCCCATGTATTTATCATAAAATGGGAAATTTTCACACTATATAATAAACTATTTAATCCTTAATAAATCTATAACATCTCTAAAAAATTCTCCACACTTGTTATTCTTTAATAAATATCATGTGTTGCACTTTTCTTTATAACCTAGAGAAATCAAAACATAAGAAGGGCGAGATCAAATGCTTAGTAAGGGAAAACATATATCAAAAGCTATCATGGAATGGATAATATGGAAAAAGTAAATAAGAGACAAATAATTCCATATAGTGGGACACATGATCTTGAAATTAATAAATAGATTACAAAATTATATAAACAATCACATGAATATTAATAACTAAATTCATGGTGATTGAATACATAATTCTGGACATCTTTTACCATCAAGGCCTCATCCAAGACATTATTCCTTCTATCAAGGACATAACCAAGACATAATTATTACTATCATGGTCACAACCAAGATATCATGCTTGAATTGGGTAGCACACACCAACTACCCAAACCTTTTGCCTCATGAGAACAACTGATGAATCAAGGGAAGATATAATACTGATCCCCACCCATCTTCATTAAGCCCAATACATTCACTATATGTAATATATGAACTTCAATACAGTGAATAATAAAATTTCCTTAAGAATCAATAAAAATTTGTATTGAGATACAAAAATATATAACATCAACACTTTCTCAGTTAATAAATGGGATAGTATGAACATAATCCATCCATAAAAATAAGGTAGATGGTTCAACAATACATATACCAAGTGTAACATATGGAATGTCAAAGGATGTTGACGTAGGTGAAAAACAACTTTGAAAGTTTGAACTTGAAATAAAACACTCAATACCATGAAAAAAGTGAGAATCATGATATAATGTGTCAAATAGGATTTATATGTACCATATAAAAGATGAAAGGTATATAAATCAAAACAAGTCTCAAATAAGGAAATTTTGAGACAAAATACTCTTGTGGTAATGAAAACACAAGAATCCAGAGAACATAATAGGGTGAACATGAAATGGAAATTAAAATATCATGAATTGAAATATATTAATTATATATAGAGTCAATTAGGGGAGTGAATACACCATATTAAAGATATGATGGTGCACAATATAAAACTTGTCTCATGGAATGGAAAATAGAGATAAATAAATAACCTTGGTATCCTTTGAATTGAAAGAAATTTAAATAGAGAACATGATATGGATCTTAAAACCCCATGAATTACATGAATATAGAAAATAAATCCATTAGGTAGTTATCACACCATATCAAATATATCATGGTGAACAATATAAAACATGCCTCAAGAAATTAAGTTTGAGATAAATAACCCCTTACTTTAATTTATGACTTCCACTAAAGCACTTGAATTTATTGTATAAAAGATAACTATATTAATAACCTATTTAATGAAATTATTCATATATATATAATTTTTTACACTTATTTTATAACCACGTATTACAAATATATTACTCAGTTGTAGTTTATTTCTATCGCCGGTTATTAGGAAATTCAGATCTTTTGTTTCATACAAGTGCCATGATGACAGGGTCAATTATATCTTATTGGTTCAAAGTTCATCATTCCCAGATAATACCAGATACTTGAATCACATTTTTTCAATTATTCATCATATCCCATCTACATTTGGCGAATGATAAATGTTTGGTTTGAGAAAAAGGAAATTATGATGAACTAGTTTTGTCGTGTTTAATGATCGAAAGGTGAGATATTAATAAATTTAATAAATATCAATAAAACCTTTCCATAGTCATTAAAAAAACTTATATAAATTATTATTACATGATATTATAAATATATAATATTACATTATCATTCATATAAGTACCCAACCATAAACATTACATAATATAGTGAATTTATACTAGAATTGGATTTCTTTAATTCCCAGATATTTTTTAGATTTAGAGTTTTAGATAATTTGGTCATAAATCTTACATGAAAATACCATGTATTACAAAGAGGAAACTTCTACTTGATATCAATTTTTCTCAAAATATAATATTTTTAAACATGTTTTATTTTCATGAAAAATATTCATTACTTTAAACTTGACTTCTTCTTTGTTCTTACTCACCCTTAAACCCTATAAATTTTTTAAAAATGTGGGATAATAAAAAAAATCCATGCAAGGAAAATAAAAGTAATAAATACATTAGTCTTGTAAAAAAACATGAAAACCCATAATTTTTTACCTTTATCACAATATTCGTTGATTGTGTGAAATACATCATAACCACATGAAAAACTCAAACTTTTTACTCAAATAAAACCTTTAAAATTCATATAAAGAAATTAGAAACCCATTTAGTAAACTTATAGAATAATATTCATAACCCTTATTAAAATCATGTTAGAAATAACTGGATCCTAGTTAAATCCAAAGGAGAAACTACCCTGGTCAACTCCCTCTTTCTTACCTATGAAGATAAAGAACATTACTCAATACATTGGATAGCTATAATAGGGATCACCTGTTATATAATTTATATCAGGATCGACCTTTATATAAGTTGTATTAGGATCAATCGTCATCATTTATAATTCTCAAGTACTATATCCTGAATAAAACATTTTATGCTTTCACCTTTTCATTATAACAACCATGAAAAATTCCTCTGAACCCATACGTAAAACATTTTCTAATATCAAAATACCATTTCCTTTTAAAAACCCATTTTAAAAACTAAAATACCTAGAAGGGGTTTTCTTTGAAGAAAACATAAAATCTTGTAAAAGAATAAAAACATCAAATAATAGTTCTGATAGTCGGAAAATTAGTTGATGTTGTATACATTAAAATAGAATATTAATTTTTTACTTTTGTAAATAAATTCAAAACATTATTTATAATTTTTTTAAAATATTCCTTTTGAAAACATTTTTAAGAAAATAAAAAGAGACATAAAAGGTCCTTTATAATTCATTTATGTCCATATAAATATATCTATAAACTAATTTTAAGAATATGGACATAAAAGAAAAATATTTAGGAAATAAATCATTAAAAATATTTAAAACAAGGTTTTAACTTAAAGTGTCCTTTACCCCAAGCCCGAATCATCATATGCACTAATAAAAAACCTGAAATAAGCAGTGATAACTTTTATCAATGTTAAAAAAGTACTAATAATGGTTAATTTGTATTATCAATTTTTTAAGCGCTGATAAAGGTCAACCTTTATCAATGTTTTTATCTAGAGTTGATAAAGGATTATACTGCACAACCGTCCCACATCAGAATTTTTGTTTATCAGTGTTGATTTTTAAAAGCATGGGTTCCCTACTAACACAACATGCCATGACAGTGGGGGATCAACACCAACATACACATTTACACACACATGCCACACAATCTAGGTCCCACACAACTCCACACACCAACCACCCATCTAAGCCTATACATAGTCCAGTTCGACCCACCTAGACCCCATTCAGGGCCTATACATAGCCTGAATCACCTTCACATGTGGCCCTATACACGACCAGAATTTTTTAAATACCCCAATAAAAAAATAAAAATATGGAAAATATTAAAAAATTAAAAAATTAAAATAATTAAATAAATAGAAAATATTTATTAATTAAATAATTTTTAATAAATTTAATATATATATATTATAAATATTAAAAATAATATTTAATAAATATTGATATATAAAATGAATAAATTGAAATAATTAAACAAATAAAAATAAAAAATGAGTAAATAAAAAAAATATTAAATTTTTATTGATTAAATAACTATTAATACTCAAATAGCACAACTATGGATTTGAAATATCCAAATCCATGACCACAAAATTTATTAATAAAAAGTAAAACATACAGTGTAGGACAAAATAAAGTCTAAAAGACATACAATATCTAAATTATAAAACATTAAACAAATAATCTGGATCCTAGATTCCTTGGGTACCATCTTATGCCTTTTGGGTGTCGACCACACCACCATGTCTTGACCCTTTGAGGGGCCATGCATTCTTCATCTGATGACAATGATGATGAAACCTCTAGAGTGGAGCATACCCTGAATTTCTAAGATAAATCTTGAAACTCCATTTTCAAATTGGAATGGACTCCATCTTCGAAGTTAATAGATAATAACCATTACACTGCTATATAATCATTGAAGAAAAAAAAATCCAGCTCCATTGATGAGAAGGTTAACTCAAATTACAAGAAGTACCATTTATCCACTTCTTAGCTGATGCCTTTAATGGGCCTTTCACCTTCTTGGACTATTTAAGGTGCTGATGTTTGACTTATTTTCTCACATAGTAGCACATTCTTCATTAGAATCTCTAAAAAAGGAAACATATTCATTTTTCATTAAATTAATAAAATGGGGTGGATAGATCCACCCCACATTCTTAGTAATCCTGCAGCAGGGAGGAACATGTGGATGCTCAATCTGCAAGTGGACAAGATTATTTTCATCACTTATCACATTTTCCAACATAAGTGGGGTCCCATCTAGGGGGGAACTCATAGGGTCCTTTCAAGTCAAAGTTGTTTGAATATTATTAGGGTCTTCATAGCACACATTCTCATTTTATGCCCCTTAATCTAAATAGATGAATGAAAAATTAGATGAATTCTAGATTTTCTTAACATAACCAACTGAAATCCCGCATCATCAACCAATTTGACATTCTATTTTCTATTAGAAAATACAAGTGACTCTTTCCTCATGAAAAAATTAACTATATCCTAAATAATATCCTCATATTCAAATTAGTTCTCCTCCTCATCAGTATCCACATCATCCCATGATGACTTCAAACCACCTCCACCCTCAAGTGATCCAATAGTAGCCCCATTGATATCCATTCAAACACCACCAGTGTCGTGTAAAACCTGTTCTTTATTACTATGGACAACAACCAATTTAGATCCTTGAATAAGATGGGGCATGTACATTTCCCCCTGCAAAGGATTTCCACCATGTGTGATACTTTGATAATTGAACTTCTGGATAGTAATATAACTTTGAACCAAATCATGAGGCGCGACCATATGAGTATACATATCATCCTCATAAGAAGGTGAAACACTCATTCCAACAAGAGACTCTACTACAACCTGATTGAAAACAATAGAAAAGGATTTCCCTTTAGTAGAATTAGTGGAAGCATGCTTCTTCCTAAAGATTGGATTATTCCTCATTAGAGCAACATTTAGCTACTTCTTACATTTCTCAAAAACATCGGAGTGACCAATGCACTACTCATCATTATACTTCTTCCTGAATTCTTACAAATCTAATATTTGAATTTCTTACTGAATTACTCATCAGAGTGACCAATGAATACATAGATACCAAAAAAACTAGGCAACCACTCAAATTGAATTGAAAACTCTAACTTGATATCACCCAAAACTAAGACAATTTTTTCAATCAGATCATAAGAAAGATCAATTTCAACCAAAACATGAGCAAAGTGGCCATACCAAGATCACTCAGCCTCGTTGTCAATTTTGATTAGAGTCCTCACTATAGATGAAATTTTTTTTAGGATCAAAGCGTTAAAAAAAACCAACTCAAGACCCTGATTCTAATCTAGGTTTACACAGGACTCCTAGCCGTGAACAGATTCGAAAGGGGATCCCACTACTGTAGGGTGAGGTACCCAAGTTTCAAAGGGATCCTCCCATAGCTCCATGGAAAATGTTAAAGTTCATTTGAAAGGAAAAAAGGTGAAACACCCACTTACTAATTGAAATCAACAACCAGTTTCTAAATACCTACCATTATTGGATTCAACTCCTTAGATTGTCTAGTTTCTATAGGGTTTGAGAAGTCGAGATCCAGACAAGGAGGGAGTATCTACCCTCTTCAATCCGTTCCACAAAAATCTAAGGGGTTGCTTCCATAAAGGAGAAAAATACATTTTATGTAATACATTTATCCAGTGAAATATACTCATCCTACAAATCATAGAAATACCTCTTTCTTGAAGCGATGTTCTTTAAGCTATCTAGATTTTGAGGGTTATGCATATCAATCCTATTGGGATCTTTCAAAGTCGATAGTGTCTCCTTACCCACATCACCCCTGTTGCCACCACCTTTGAAGGCAGGATGAACACATCCTTGGGGTTGAAATAGAAATCTAGCAGAACCTCTATGAGAAATCATCATCAATCATAAGAAAAATGCCTGGAATCGCCAAATCTTCACCCGACATTACTTCATCTCTTAAATAACTATTAATAAAAATGAATAAATGTAATATACCTATATATAAGTTTTAAATATTAATAAATAGTATATATTTAATATAGATATAAAAATGAATAAATTTTAATAATTAAATAAAAAATAAAAAATTATTAAATTATAAAATTATTTTTTTAATGAAACAATTATTCATAAAAATGAATAAATTTAATATATATATATATATATTAATTATAAATATAAATAAATAATGTATACTAAATATAAATATAGAAACTGAATAAAATGTAATATAATTAAAAACATATTAACGTCTTATTCATTTTTAATGGTTTTTATACATAATTATTCATTAATATATTTAATATTTTTTATATAGAATTATATTCATATATATATATATATATTTCTTTATATATATATCAATATATATAATATTTATTAAAATATGATTTATATAATACAAAATATGTATACTTACATTAAATAAGATGTATAATTATTGAAAAATGATTTATAATTAAAAATTAAAATTAATTAAAAATATTGACCAATTGCATCAAGTAACGGAAATTTAATTGAATGTCATTTTATTTTTCACTTTAACATACATAAAACATGTGTTATATTGATTTCACACATACATATACATAATTAATACATTTTTATATATGGTGCACACACACATAATATTTCTGTAATTTATTCAAATTTTAATATTCATTTTAGAATTATATTTATTAATATAATATACAAAATATATATTATGTTTCTAATTGGTAAATTTGATTATTTTTTATATTTTTATTTAATATATACTATTTATTACTTTTTAATATATTTTTTTCCAATTTATTCATTTTTAATATTACTCATTCATTAATAATATTAATTTTTTAAATATTTTTTTTAATTTATTCATTTTCAATTTTTCTTTGTTCAATATTTTGGTAATTTTATCCAGTTTTAATATTTATTTATACATGATTAATCATTAACATTTAATTTTTTTAATATAGTTGTAATCTATATAATTAATATGTATACATTTTAATTTTAACACATGTCTTTATAAATATTCATTTTTCGTTTTTTAATAATCTACATAATTAATAACACTTAATCATTTTTTAAATTTATCCATTCTTCATATTATTTATTTCATTAATATACCTTGTATATTATATAATGTTATTATTCAATTTAACACGTATCAAACTTGTGTTGTAGACACACACACACACACACTAATTTCACATACACGTTTACATAATTAATGCAATCTTATATATAAACACACACACATAATATTTTTGTAATTTATTAAAATTTTAATATTCATTTTATAATTTCATTTTGTAACATAATATATTTAATATATTATTTTTTTAATCAGTAAATATTATTTAATCATTTTAAATATTTATTAGTATTTATTTTTTTAGGAATTTAATAATTTTATTGTATTTATTTATACATATAAATTTACTTTTTTTAATATTTTCAATACTTTTTCATCTGCATATTAATATATATCTACATATTATTTTCATAATAATTTTTATAATTAATAAAGTTTATCCATTTTTTCAATATTTTTAAAGTCGAATCATTTTTAATTATTCAATTTCATTCATTTTTAACTTTCATACAATTAAGATTATATATTCATTAATAATGTTAAAAATATATATGTAAATAAATATTTATAAATAAATATATTTATTAATGTATATTTTCTATATTGATAAAATTATATATATTAATAATTATAAATAAAGAAATATAATTTTTTTTAAAAGTATTTATATAATTATAAATAAATAATTATATATTTAATCAATTATAAAATTATAATAAATATATTTAAATAATTAAAATATTTACTATATTTATATTTATGTTTATATATATTAATTATATATATATATAATTATATAAATATATATAATGATGTAAATATATTTTCAATATATATATATATATATATTTAAAATTTGGGGCCGAAGACACTTTTTATTAGGAAATTAAAGACCACTTATCAGAAATATTTATATAATTATAAATAAATAATTATATATTTAAATAATTATAAAATTAGAATTAATATATTTAAATAATTGATATATTTATATTTATATTTATAAATATTTATTAAATAAATATATATATATAATTATATAAATATAAATAATGATATAAATATAAATAATGATATAAATATATTTATAATAATATACAAATATTTATAAATATATTTACAAATATATTTATTTATTATTATAATTATAAATATATATCTATAGTTATATTTATAAGTACAAATTTACAATCCTTTTAATATATTTATAACTATATACACATATATATATACTTAAATTATATAAATTTAATTTTTTTAATTACATTATAAATAAATATATATATATATAATTATAAAATTATAATATATATTTATATATATATTAATATATATATATATAATTATATAACTATATATAATTATATAAATATATATACTTATATAAATATATATACTTATATAAATATATTTAAAATTATATAAAAATATTTTTAAATATATTTATCTATAAATATAATTATAAATAAATAATTATATTTAAATAATTATAAAAATATAATAAAAATATTTAAATAATAAACATATTTATTTATAATTATATTTATAAATACGTATTTTTAATTCTTTAAATATTTATTTTTAATTATATAAATTTATAAATTTTAATTGTATTAATTATATTATTAAAATTAGGTATTGTCTCAAGAATAGAGAGCCTCTATCCCTTGGTTTCAATAGGGACTCCCTTTGGCAATCCAATCAATATCTCTAATGGAATTATTGGTCATTTTGAGATGTTTGCAGCTTGTGTCATCCTCCATCGGATTGAATCTATTGAAAAAATGGGAGGTGACCTCTTGGTGATTAATATATCTAAGTGTGACTTGGGTGATGAAATCAGATCGAGGTCCGGCTGGGAGTTGATGGTGAGTGAAGTAAGGGGACGAAGGCAGGGTGCTGGCTGCGACCTTCTGTCTGATCAAAAGAAGAAAGTGAGCGAAGCTTTGGGACGATGGAGGAGCATTGCAGTGGAACAATGGATGGGAAACAAGCGGCAATGTGATGAATCTTGGGATGATGGTGGGGAGTCGGCAGTAGACTCTGATCTGGTTGGGAGACTACAACATACAAAGCTTGGGGATGATGGAGGTTTGGGTAGATCGTTTGAGTTATGCAGTAATGATGGTTAAGTACCATTGATGATGGGTCGGTAGGCCATCCAAGTGTGGGAGGAGATTCACTGACAGGTTTGGGATCCCAGTAGATCTGACAGTTGTGGTGATTTGGCTGATGTTTGATGATGGATGACGATAGGGGGCCGCCTGATGATGATGATGGAAGTCCATTGGTGTTGTGACGACATTAGTGTTGTGGGGTGGTTGACATCAATGCAAAGAAGGACGTGGGTGCTTCTAGCGAAGACACACGAGACGACCTCAAGAAGGAACTGACAACAGAGGTCTTCATCAGTAGGGTTCCACCATATGGTGGAGTTCTCTAACGAGGACCACAGATGACAGTGATAACCACATGACCTCGAGACACGGCTGGGGTGTAGGGTTCAAGTCGCGGGTGGGGGTAGACCTCATATTGTGGGGTGTGATGGACTCAAGGGTGAATGGGGACACCCTGGAGACTGATTATTTTTGTTTTTCTTTCTTCCTTTTTAGGTTCATGTGTGGAAACATTGAGAATCTGGGAGGGGCATTGGAACTGGCATAGGTTATTCCTCACGTGCCTTTGGGATGATATAGGTAGATATTTGGGACAATAATGTGGTGGTGTTGTTTTTACACTTTCCTAGTTTGGTGGTGCTTTATGTTCCATACATTTTAATATCATTCATTCTATATTTTAATTTTCATTAATAAATTTTAGGGCTGAGTTCACTCGGTACCTAAACATTCCTAGTACAATTACATCTTTATCAGTGCTTTGTTATCACTGATAAAGAGTTATCTTTATTAGTGATAAAAAAGATATGATAAAGTGTATCTTTATCAGTGCTATAATTCTAGCTTTGATAAAATATGGTTCATCAGTGTTAACTCTTTTAGAGCTGATAAAATCACTCTTTATCAGTGCTTTTTTGAAAGCACTGATAAAAGCCTTCTTGATCTTTTTTTGAAAGCACTGATAAAAGCCTTCTTGATCTTTTAAATAGAACCTAACAGGGTTCTCCTCACTCATGTCATCCAAGCTCTCAAGGAACCGAATTGTTTTCATTGCTCTTCCACGGTCTTCTAAAATTAATCGATCATCTCTAAAGCTAAGGTTTGTGATTATTTATACCCCTCTTTAATCACGATCCTTGAACTTTCTATCACCGATTTATTTTTTTAGAACCCAAATATCCACTACTTGCCACATAATACTACCACAATTCCGTTACACCATCAACCCAGTTGAGCTCCTCCCTTACACTACTGCAAATTGGGCCTTTAACTTTGCAAGTAAAGAGATTTATCAATGTTATAGAAGTACTGATAATGTAAGTGATGCTAAAGGGTTAGTTTTAACAATGCTCATAAAAAGTGCAGATAAAGGCCCAGCTGATAAAGGGTATAATTTTTTTCACGCCCCAACCACCTTTTTATCATCGTTTCCCCCCTTTAACAGTGCTCCCCACCCCCTATATTCGTGCTTCCCCACCCCTTCATCAGTGCTTAAGATAATCCCACCCCCCCGCATGTGCCCCTGCCTCTAGTGAGTTTTGAACTTAAAACCTCATGCTTATACACCAGTGCCTTTTCCACTCCCTTATACTATTTTGTTTTACATTTTATGATATATCTATATATTTATATATATTTTGATACATTTTTTTATCCATATATTTTTATATATGTTTATATATATATTTAAATATAGATATAAAATATGTTTGTGTGTGTGTATGTGTGTGTGTGTGTTTATAAATACATACAAACATACATATATCATTGAAATATATATATATTTATGTGCATCTATAAATGTTACTATACATGTTTATATTTATTTATATATATTATATATTAATATTTATATACATATATTAGAATATATAGATAAATATATATCTCTTTTTCAATACAAACACAAATATATATATATATAAACATTATATATATATATATATATTAATTGTATAGGAATATAAATATTCATTTATATTTATTTTAAATAAAATGAATATTAGTTTTTATTTAGATAAGTTTTATATATTGAGAAATATTTTTTTATATGTAAATATATTTAATTATTTATTTATAAAATTAAAATTTTATGTGTGAATATATAAAAAATATGTATATATAGTTATATATATGATTATAAAAAATAATAAATTGTAGAAAATGATAAAATTTCAAGGCCATAATATCAATATGAATGTAAAACCTCAAAATAAATTCAGTCTACATTGAAAAGGGCCAAAAGACTCCCTTAAAAGAGGCTGAAAATCCATTGAATGTTAAAAAATTGGGGTACCCCTAATAAATAATTAGTTTTGGAGACATTCTAGACCTTTTTTGTCCTAAAAATGTGAAAAAGGGGTCCTTTGTGTCATCAGGGTGTAAATATTGTCTCAGGCTTTAATTTCATACATGGTAGAGTCTAAACGGACAACCGAAGCAAAAGTTACAGCCGTTTGAAGTTCAAGTTATGTTTTCAACTTAATTTAGATATATTTTTTTTTGATTTTTTAATCATTAAATTTTTATTAAATGACTATTACTAAATAATAAAAAATATTAATTAAAATTAATATTTTTATTTATTTTATAAGTTATTTTCAGTAAATATCTTATATATTATGTGTAAATGCATATTTAGACTTATTTAAAACCCATTTAAAAAATCTATAGTAAATTTATATCAATATAAATATATTTATATATTAATATTTTATTTTTAATGAAATATAATTTTTTACGAAATATATCCTTTTTCAGTGCTAGTAAAAAAGCACTCATAAAGGGGGACTTTATCAGTGCTTCTAAAAAAGCACTGATAACCCCCCTTTATCAGTTCTTTTTTACAAGAACTAATAAAAACACCTTTTTATTAGTGATTTTTTACTAGAACTGATAGGGGCGTTATTAGTACTTTTTTACAAGCACTAATAAAGGACCCCCTTTAACAATACTTTATTTTACCACTTTTAAAGACCCCCTTTAACAATGCTAAAAAAAGTACTGTTAAAGAACTCTTTTAACATCATTTTTACAGTGCTAATAAAGGGGGTTTTAACAATGATTTTAGCTATCCCTGTTAAAACCCTAGCACTAGATAAACCCATTTTTATATTAGTGTTACAAGAGAGTGTATCACTTGTCCTACCACAAGTGTAGTGAGCCCCGAACACTACCATCCCCAGTGTTATTCCTTCACCTCATGTGGAAATTGGATAATCCAAATTCTGATCACTAAGGTGTTTGGGGATATCCACATTGAATAATATGAGTGGGCCAAATTTTCAATGTTAATCGATCCACACTGATAGGTCTCATTGAGGAGACTGAACTATAAATAGGGGTGGTTCCCCCATCACTAGAAATTGGATAATCAACATTATTCTCTCTTGAACTTGTTAAATGTTTTATATTTGATTATTTTAATTCATTAAATACTTATTATTGTTATTTATTTATTTCTTTAATGGTTATCATTGATATTCTAATTGATTGAAACATTTCTTGATGTATTTTGAAATTTTTTCTTTATTTATTCAATGATATTCATGGTGACCAATTAATTAGTTAATATATAGAATGATTTACTTGGATTAATATATTTAATTAATTATCTTGTAATAATTGTTTTTAAAATTTTGAAATTTAAAATTTTACATAAAAGTGTTTTTCCAAAAAAATGAAAGAATGAGATTATCAATATTTAAAATAAAATGAGAAATTTTAATTATTCCCTTGAAATTTTTTGATATCAAAGAATTTAATTTCTATTTTATTATGGAAGTTTTACGATACACTTAATGCTTTGAAATAAAAAAAATTATGTTTTAGTGTTTTAGTATTTTTAAATGTGATACGATTGTGTTAAATTGGTATATATAAAAGTGATTTTAGAAACACGAGGTTTTAAATAGAATAAATTGAAAATTATTTCATTATTTTTAATTTATGATATTCTAGAAAGGTCATTATATGCTATGAATTATTTTTATGATAATCATTCATATTTTGAACATGACATAATTTGTTTGAATGAGTTTGTTATAGGAAATTAGTAGAGATTTTATGGGTTTGTAATACTTTTATTGATTTTATGGTATTATTTGTACTTTTATTTAAATTATCTTTAACTAGATAATAACTTATATTATTTCAAAAAAATTATTTGAATTAAATTTATTTTATTTCATTTAATTTGGCTTCTATGAATTTAAAAATTGAAATTATACCTTTTGAATAATTTTTTTTAGTTTAAAAAAATAGGCATTAGAAGTAAAACTCATTTTTTTCATTTAATTTATTATAATGATGAATTTTTTAATTCCAATAATTTGGTAAGGTTCTTTATGATTTTTTTCTAAAAAAATTAGCAATATTTATTTTGAACGAGTTGGAGTTTGTATGAATGATGGTTTTATTTAGGAATGTGTTTGAGAATATAGGATTTATAATCATGAAATATATATTTAAAAATATAAGGAAAATGGTTTTTGGTATACTCTAAAGCAATATTTATGTATGTGAATTTCTTTAATAAAGTTTAAATCATAATTTTTCTATTAATATGTTTTGAACCTACAATAATTGAAACATTTAAGTGATTCTATTATTTTTAATTTTAAATGTTTTTATGTGTTTGATTAATTTATATTTATAGTTTTTAGGTATATATCTAAATTTTATGATTTCCATATATAGTGATTTTGAAAACAATTAAATTTTAGTATAAAGGATATATAAATTATTTATTAAATGATTCTTATTATGCAATTCAATGTTTTAAAGAAAGAGTTGAAGTTGGTTATTTCATGAGTTAAATTATAAATTGCCTTTTTAAAGTGAGGAAAATAAATTATTATTGACTAAATTCACATTTTCATAAATTAAACTGATTATTATTTTCATATATACATAAATTTTTGTCTATTAGGATATTTTAATGGTTTGCGAAGTGTTTATAAATTGAATTTATGGTTTCATTTCTTGTCTGGGAAGTTTTATCTAGAATTAAAATGTTTTAGGGATTTTGAAGCTAAAATTGCTTTTTTCTTTGGTTTCAAAGGTTTTCTTGTAAATAAATGAGTTTCCTTATATTTTAAGAAACAAATGTGATTGTTCTTGATCCATTTTAGGTGTAATTTCTTGTTTGGGTGAGTATATATTTCTTTAAAAATTATTTTATGATATTATAATTTCAAACTCATTTTATTTTGGGTTAATATAAATTGGTTGTGATTTTTTAGGTTATATTAAAATGATTTTGGTTTTGATTTCATTCATTATGAAAGTGTTTGGTTTCGGTAATGATTTCTATTAGGTATGATGAATATTTGAGTTAGAATGCGTTTGGGTTATTGAATTTAGAATGGAATTACTTATATTAAAATAGTTACATGATGTTTGAGGGTTATAGATTGGTTCAAGTTTCATATGGATTTAAAACTGATAATTTAGGTTTGGACCACGTGTAATATGCTTAAATGGGCATATTGGGTATGTTTTTTATTGATTTTTATTATGAATTACGAAAATAGCATATTTGTTTGTTGAATTTCCATGAAATTTAAGATGTTTTATAAAGAAAAAAGTTATAGAATCATTAAAAATCATTAAAATATGTTTTGAGAAGATAATTGACACCTCTAATAGGTGGGTTTCAGCGTGTAAAGTGTATTAGAAAATTTTAAAGTTAGAATTATGAAATACGAGCATCAACTAGGCATTATAGTAGATGCATGATCTACTGAAAAATATTTATGGTTAGTTTATATTATTTATTCTGATTAAGACATTTACACAATATTATTATCATTATGATCTATTGTGTATAATTAGTAATGGTTTGAGTGTTACCCAAAAAAGTTATAATTTAAAACACATTTATCTTGGACACATACATGATTGGAATATAATAGAAGATTTTTTTAAAGTTTTTATAATCTCCCATAACAATACATGTGGTATGGATTTTATTAATAATGAAAATAGTCTTTTAGATTTTCCTATGAAGGTTTTGACTAATAGACATGGGGGATAACCTATAGTGATCTGTGCCATTGTTAGAGGTGGAATCAGAATGTTTTGGATCTCAATGATGTGAAATCCTTGCTAACCAAATTTTTTGGCATGTTATTAATGGAATGTATCTATGGTGTTTTTATGGAAATTAAATATAGTTTTTGGATATTTTAGGATATTTGAAATACACCTAATATTTATAAATCTACTATTTTTAAATAGGGGTTCTTTAGTGGGTTCTAGTACAAATATATTTATTGGTATTCCTTTAATATATGTCCTAGAATAATCTACATAAAAAATAGAGTAACATGGAATCCAACTTCACTTTTATCATAAATAACCATTTCATCCATTCAATTCATGAAATTCCAAGATTATTCACCCTATGTCAAAATATGATGATTACATGACCTTGTATGTTATGAAGAAATATATTTTTACACAAATTTATAAATCCATGTCATAATTAAATAGAAGGAAAGAACAAGAATTTCTAAGGGAATTCTACCATACAATAATAGATAAATTTTGTTTTCCAACATATTTATTACCACCTTTTTGTCCCACATAACATCAAATAAAAAACCTGGACCAAAAACTACATATTTACCCTAGATTATTTCTTTTCATGTCACCCATGTGTAAAATGATTACTTATCAAGAATCATAACCGATAACATTCAAATATTGGGTTCCTCTTATTATAATTATCTTTAACTATATCCTTTGATTATGAATATCTTATGTGCATTTATTTATTTTATGTAAAAAATGAATATTTTATGAACCTAATAGGATGAATATGAATTGAAAATGGATGCAATCTAATCATATGAAGAAAATGTATGAATATGGAGTTGAAGAGTTCATCATGTTTGCTATAAAGCATACATGAGATCCTTATCAAATCATTTATCCATGTTTAAAATATTTTTATTCAATAAAATGTAGTCTAGATGAGTTGGAAGAACATTTGATTTGTCACAAAATATATAAAATCTATAAATGTTATAAAAAACATGGGAAAAACTGAAGGTCCACACTGATTGGGATGATACTGTGATTTTTGGATCATTTGATATGAATACTAGTGTAAATTATGATGGAGATTGTATGGAAACAATGAAAATAGAAATTTATTATGAACTTCATGATTGTATAAAGTTGTTTGATAAGTTGAATAGTTGTATTAAGAGACCACTGTATACTGGTTTTACTAAATACAAAACATTATCAGCTGTATTAATGTTATATAATTTGAAATCTAGCAGTAGATAAAGTGTCATGTGCTTTACTAAACTACTTGGTAACTGCAATGATATGATAATAAAAGAAAAGGAACTTCTTTTTTGAATATATGATGATAAATAAATTATGTTAATGATCTCTAAAAAAACATTCTTTTATAAATGATTCTATATTGTATCACAAGGATAACAAATCACTCATAAAATTCCCTAAGTGTGGCATTAATTGATACAAGAAATTTGAAATAATTCCTTTGAAAGATGTATGGTACTTTCCTATAATTCCATAGTTTAGAAGACAATATAGATATTAGGAAACTATAAGACAATTGTCATGAAACATAGATACAATAATTAAATATGGGAACCTACACCATCCAACAGACTCTCCTCAATGGAAGAGAATTTATTATGAGTATCTTGAATTAAGAAATGATCCAAGACACTTTCATCTTTCATAATTTATAGTTGTAATAAATCCTTTTTGTATACATATTAGTACTCACAATACATATCCAATTATATTGGTAAATTATAACTTGCCTCCATGGTTATACATGAAGCACAAATACATTATGTTATCTTTTCTTATATATAAACAAAAAAACTTGGTAATGATATTGATGCCTATTTGGATCCATTGATCCAAGATCTAAAATTTATTTGGGATATAGGTGTTATAATTTATTATGCTTATAAAAGTGAATAATTTACATTGAGTTCCATGTTTTACGAGATGATAAATTACTTTCCTACTTATGGAAATGTTTCATGCTATAACATTAAAGGAATGTTTGGGTGTCCTATTTTTGAAAAATTCACACAATCAGTTTGGTTGAAACATTACTAGAAGATATTATTTTAGTAAATCATATGTGTTTACCATGATGACATAAATACCGATACTAGACAACAATATTAAACAGTAATGTCGAATAAGGAACAAAACCGTCTCCACTAACGGGTGATCATATGTTCGATAAATTAAAAGATATTGACACTATTTTTGGTAAACCATTTACAAAAAACCTTAGGAAATTAGGTTGAAAAAAGAGATCAATTTTTTTGAATTACCATACTGGAATTTTTTGTATGGAAGAAATTTTATTGATATCATGCATATAGAAAAAAAAAATTTGATACTGTTATTGTCACATTAATAAATGTTCCTAGAAAAACAAATGATGACATCAAAGATGGGTTACAAATGATCGACATGGATATAAGGCAAGAGTTGACACCGGTGAAGGATAAAAGTCATAATTTTCTTCCTCCAATATCTTACACTCTATCCAGATAAGAAAAATTAAAAATTTTCATTTTTTTAATGGTGTAAAAGTTATAGAGTGGTATTCATAAAATATTAAGAATATTGTGTTAATGAATAATTTGATGTTATAGGGACTAAAATCACACGAATTCAGTGTTTTATGTAAGATTTGATTCTCATAGATTTACAATATATTTTTCTTAAAAATGTATGATATAAATTAATCAGACTCTGCTTATTTTTAAAATCCATATGTAGTAAATTTACATACTCAGTGAAGTTTTCAATCATGAATAAGGATACTGTTGTTATATTATGTGAATTAGATATGTTCTTTCCACCATAATTCTTTGATATAATAGTCCACCTAATAGTTTAATTGGTTATAGATATTCAACTATGTGGTCCGTTTCATTATAGATGGATGTACCCCATTGAATAGTATATGAATATTTTTAAAGGGTACTCCAAGAATCAAAGTCATCTAGAAGGTTGGATTACAAAAATATATTTTAACTAATGAAAAAAAGTTTATACCAACAGTTTGGAACCATTGGTATAGCCCCCCAAATCATTGGGATAGCCAATACCAAAAGTGTGGGTGATTGTTAGGATATTATCCATTATTATTAACCTATACAAACCATTTGACCAAATTATGGTATAGAATACCCATACTAATGGTTCTCAAAATGTTGGTATAGGTAATTTCAAAGGAAATACCCCTACAAATGGTTTAGTCAAACCGTTGGTATAAGTTATCTATTGGAAAAAATTCAGATCTGGGTATTGATCCCACAACCTCCCACTTATATTCAAATGACTTTAACACTATCCCAAGACATCTTATATGTTTATATATACATACACAAATATATATATATATATATTTGTATGTATGTATTACAAAATTTTAAATCAAATTAATTATTATTATTATTCAGAAATAATGGAACCACCTATTCCAAAGGGTTGGGAAAAATTTTGGTATAGGTGTCCATAAAAATTACCTATACCAATGGTTTAACTAAAATGTTGGTATAGGTGGACATATATATTCCTATACCAATGTTTTTCCCAAAATTTTGGTATAGGTGTATTGGAAAATTAACTATACTAATGGTTTGGTTAAACCATTGGTATGAGTGGAAATATACATACATATACAAAAGGTTTTCTCAAATTGTTGGCATAGGGTGCCTATACCATTGGTTTTTTTTCAAACCATTGGTACAGAACTATTGGGATAGCTCAGATTTCTAGTAGTGATTGTTGAAAAATTTGTTAAATTCTTTACCGGTTACCTATCAGATATTTATTACATCGGTCTCCCAAAGTCTTATCACGATGAATTCCTTATGGGTGAAGGGATTTTTGAAAGATATTTTATTATAATTAATATCACAAAGTGGGAGAAATTTCACCATTACATTTTACATAATATTGAAGATGTTGATCCATATGTTGAATCCCACAAATCAATTATTAGATATTTGAATCAATCAAGGGGTGATGTATGGATATCATATACACGTAATCAATAGTTTATAGAATGGATCTGAGATAATATTATATTAGTATTTATCTGAAAATATGAATTCAATTATCGAACGACTTTGATGGCTAGTCAGGAGACCAAATGAAAATGTTATATCTTATATATGTTTTGTAATTAAATATTATATGTTCTATATAAAATAATATCACAACCGTAGTATGATACAAAATAGTGGAGTTATTCTTATGAAGAAAGTGATTCACATATCTAGTTCCAAGGATAAAAATACAATTTATGTGAATATGTCATATTTTAGCATCATCAAATAGATATACGAGTTGGATTATACAACCTTTCAAGTGCCAAATTTCTGTTGCAAATGGGTTGAAAATAGAAGTTCATTGAAAGTTAATGAAGTAGGATTCATGAAGGATAATTTAAGTATGGAAGGGGAAAAGGATGAGATATTCATAATGGAATCACAAGTAGTTTAGGTATTTTATGGCTCAGATCTAGAAAATAAGAATTTGTCAATTTTCTATCTGGTGACTAAAACAACTATAGGTTTAGATGAAAATTCAATCGAGGATGACCCTTTCATTGGGAGATCACAATAATTTCATGGTAGTCTCAATGTATAAAATGTATTGTATGTTATAGGGGACTATAAAGAGGGGATTTGGATTATCGATAGGGGAGACAAATACCTTCAACCATTAAAGAAAAGAAAGACAGTTCAATGAGTAAGTTAAATTATTTTTTAATATACTACTCTTTCCCCATAATATTATGTGTTCTATACTATATTAACATAATCTAAATTAAATGTTTGACTACTCATGATGAAAATGACTTTTGCATGTGATGATGTTATCAATCTCCAGGAAAAAGAAGTAGTTGATGCTGAAATTTCATAATTTTTGTGGGATCAAAAAAATATTGATGAAAAAAATAATAACAATGTAACATAACCTTGTTGACTAAAATTATCAATGAAAGAAGCAAGGGTATAAAATTTGAGGATGGATGGAATCAAAACATCTAACCTATTGATCCCAACAAGTCAATGGTCATTAGTTATATTGGGGTCACAATGAGAATGAATGTTCCAATTGATATAGATTCATTGTGCCATGTCTAGCTTGTAATGAAGGAAACCCTTTGGAAAGGTATTAAGGAAATGTTACAATATACTTTCTCTATTTTATTGAAAAATTATATAATGAAATGTTGATTTAATTTTCATTATTCCTTGTAGAGTTCATTTATTTAAGATGATTTTCATAATAAATATGTCAAAATGGAACCATAAAATTATATATAGGCTTCCAAACACTTCTTACCAAGTTTTATCTTAGGGATGCTGAGGGGAAAATAAATCCCCCCACCAGTTACTTATGTACACATTATAAAGTAAGAAACATGCAATGCTTTCATCAGTTGTCATAGTGAGAAATCATTTCAGGTGAATTTTAGTTGATAATATATTACTTGACATTATCTATTTTATCTAATTTGATTCAAAGTTATTAATTTATGAAATAAAAAAAGAGGTATTATAAAAAAACAATGTTCATCAAAACCAATGTACCACCACTACAAAGAAAATATATGGTATGCTTCACTTGAAAATAAAATGATATATATTTTAAATCAATAATAAAAGTTTAATGTGATATAAAACAAAATATGTTCATTTGTTTATATGTAGGTTTAGGAATCAAAATACAAGGCCTCTTCCATCCCATGTCATGTGATATGAAAGGAGGTTCACATAAATAAAGAGGGTAAAATAGTTGATGAAAACAAAAAATCAGTATGAGAAACATGTGTAAGTTTGAAATAATAGAATTTTTTTATGATTTATAAGAGTATTACATAAAAATATCCATTTATGTTCATATATTTTTTTCATACAGTTTAGACACAAGAATCAATAGTGACCATATCAGAAAAAACTACTTTCATTAGCTTTGAAGAAGTCAGAATAATATGATCACATTAGAGGTGTATGTTTTATATTGGATTCTCAAATGTATTTTGAGAAGACAATAATGCAAGAAGATACATATCAGATGATGAAATTATTATAGACACAAATAAGTACTTTTTAATATATTATTGTTTGGTATGGTTTGGAAGACCAATATATATAAAAGGATCAAAGTGAACTAGCAGTGGTACAAATCTCATTACATGAAAAAAAACAAATGACCCCACTAGATTTGAGGCTAGTAATTGCTATCAAACTCATACCTTACTCAAGGTAATCAATTTTTTATTACTCATTATCCTAAATATGAATCAAATAAATTCTGATAACTTTATATTTATAAAATTCTACAGGGTAAAGTGGTATGGTATTTCAATCTACCAATACCCATGCACCACCTTATTGAGAGGGGTACGATGTATAATATTCTGGGAGACATGATATACAAAAAATAAATCCCCAATGATCACATTAGAGTGGGGATTAAAGTAGATCAAGTTCCAAACACTTAATTGACTATTCCACTTGATGATTTAGATATTACAACATTCAATGATGCTATTGAAACTTTCATATCATAAACGTTTAATCTTATAAATATTCACGAGTCATGTGATTAATAATTTTATTAAAATGAAAAACCTATAAATATTTGGAACTATCATTAAAACTTCATACATACGCTACATCCAAAGATATAGATATTCCTACAGTCATTATGAAGAATAAATATTTGGAACTATCATTATAGACATGGTTGGTCTCAAGAGTATAAATGAGATTCTCAAGTTTGAATGGTTGGGAGTATCAGTTGTGAATACTATGTTCATTATTGTTAATAACTATTCATATTTTTTATAGGCCTTTAAATTTCTACTATATAAAGAGAAAAAATTGTGAAGCACAATTTGGATTCATTAATATCTGTATCATTTATAAAGACAAAATTTATTTGGAATCAAAATAAACTAATAAGAAAAAAGATGTGCTAAGAGAGGCATTTGAGAAAAAATAACAGAAAAAGACTCTTTTTGATGCCTAAAATACAGGGGTAAAACATTATAATATAATCATATAAAATATATTTTTATTTTTTTAATCACTTATTTTTTATAGAACTACTATAAAACCGAGTTTATCCAGCCTTATCCAAAAGCACTATAAACCCCCCCTTTATTAGTGATAGAAAAAGTGCTGTTAAAGGGGCCCATTTATCAGTGCTTGTAAAAAAGCACTGATAAAGAGTATATTTCAAAAAAAAATTATATTTCATTAAAAATAATATATTAATATATAAATATTTTTATATTTATAGAAATATAATATATATTTTTTAAGTATGTTTTAGATAAGGATAATTAGTCATTTACAAATAAGATATAAGATACTTAAAGAAAATGGATTATAAAATAAATAAAAAAATATTTTTAATTAATAATTTTCTAATTATAATTGATTAATATTTATTTAATAACAATTTTAAGATAAAAAAAATTCAAAAATTAATAAAAGATATAAAATAAGTTAAAAACATAACTCGAAGTTCAAACAAATATAACTTTTGATCCTAGTGTCCGTTTGGGCCCTAACACATATCAAATCAATGATTCAGATGAGGTTTTCACCCTAAAGAATTGTGGGAACCGTGGATATATTTTTTAAGTCTAGAAAAGTCCCAAAAGGCCTCCAAAATTGATTTTTTAATCGGGGTACACTAATTTTTTAGCATTCGATGGAATTTCATCCTCGTTTAAGGAGATATTTTTTCCCTTTTTTATTGGGGACTAAATTTAATCATAGGTATTACATTTATATTGATATTATTCTTTTGAAATTTAATCATTTTTCATATTTTACTATTATTAATAATCAAATATATAACAGTATATACATATTTTTTTATATATTCACAAATAAAATTTTGATTTTATAAATAAATATTTAAACATATTTACATATAGAATGTATTTATCAATATATAATCCTTATCTAAATAAAAAATAATATCCATTTTATTCAAAATAAAAATGTAGGAATATTTATATACCTATGAAATAAATACATATATAATATATATATATATATATATTTGTGTAATGAAAAAAAAATATTTATCTATCTATTCTAATATATGTATATAAATATAAATATATAATATATGTAAATAAATATAGACATGTATAATTATATTTATAGATGAAAAAATATATATATAAATGATATATGTATGTTTTTATGTATTTATAAACACACACATACGCAAACACAAAAAAACACATTATATATATGTATTTAAAAAATAATAAAAATAAAAATATATAAATAAAAATATAATCATATATATAAATACATGGATAAAAAATGAAAGAAAATATATATAAATATATAGATATATCATAAAATGTAAAACAAAACAATATAGGGGAGTGGAAAAGGTGGTGATGTATAAGTTGGAGGTCTCAGGTTCAAAACTCACTAGAGGAAGGGGTGCACACAGGAGGGTGAGATTATATAAAGCACTGATAAACGGAGGGGGGGGGGGGTACTGATGGGGGGGTGGTGGAAGCAATGATAAAAAGGCGTGGCATGAAAAAATATCCTCTTTATTAATGAGACCTTTATCAGTACTTTTTTTAGTGCTGTTAAAGAGGCATGGCGTCAACAAAAAAAATCCCCCTTATCAACGGGGCCTTTATCCGTGATTTTTGAGCATTATTAAAGGGGGATTTTAATATTTCTAAAAAAATAACTAATAAAGGCAACCTTTAACAACTCTATAAAAAGAACTGATAAAGTCTCCTTTTATCAATGATTTTTAGTTCTGTTGAAGGGTGACTTTATCAGTTCTTTTCATGAGCACTATACAATCCAATCCTTTAACATCAATTACATTATTAGTTCTTCTATAACGTTGATAAATCCATTTTACTAGCACTGTTAAAGAATCGATTTATTTGTATACATTTTTTCAGTAATACAAAGATTTACAACAATCTATGTACCCAAAAGAAGAAGAAAATTTATTTAGAGATGATTGGGAAGTTTACTTGGTGTTATAATATTTTTTGACATCAAATTTAGGTGAATACCATCTATTTTTGTGATCTAGTATGGGATATGTCCTTATATATACACTTGGAATGTGAATCATTAGTATCAAAATGATTATATATAAATTTTGATCTACTTCTCAAGGATAAGTATAATGGAGGAAAATAATTTGTTTAGAAATGAATGGATAAAATACATGGTGTCAAAATATACATAGACATTTTTAATAGGTGACTTCCTAATACTTATTTATCTTTTTTATCATCATTTTATCTAATTTTTTTATTTAATTTTATTACTATTTTTATCAGATACTTATTTTGTTAAATTTACACATTAGTTCAAAACACATGTCACATGATCAAAACTAATAGAAAAAATTAGATTGTTTTGATAATTTAGTAAAATGATCTATAATTAATTTTTGATGTGTCGGGATTGAACACTCATCAATCCATCAACCGATTTGGTCGATATGAGTTTAAGTGAGTGTTATCAATATTAAAGTGTCATTTTAGTTTAAAATGTGTGTCACATCACGAAAACATAGAAAACAAGCTCTATATTTTTTTCAAACCTTATAAAAAAGATCCATAATTAATTTTTTATGTATATGAATCAACCAAACATTAATCTGATACCCAATGCGGTTAGTATGACTAAAAGTGCGTGTTTTTAATATAAAAGTGTCATTCTAGTTTAAAATGTGCGTCAAATGCTCAAAACTAAAAAAACAATCTCATATTGTTTTCAAAATTTAGGAAAATAATCCATAATTTATTTTTCACATTTTATAATTGACTGCATGCCAATCTGACACACGATGTTGTCGGTATGACTAAAAGCATGCGTTTTCAATATAAGTGTCATTTTAGTTTAAAACACATGTGACATCATCAAAACTGAGAAAACAATATCAAATTATTTTCAAAATTTAGTATAATGATCCATAATTCATCTTTGATTTTTAGGAATCAACCATACTTAAATCCAACACATGATGTTGACAGTATGACTGTAAGTACATGTTTTCAATATAATAGTGTCAATTTTGTTTAAAATGTGCATCACATTCTCAAAAACAAGAAAATAATCTAATATTGTTTTGAAACTTTAGGAAAATTATTCATAATTAATTTGTGATATAAAAGAATCGACCACATATCAATATGAAAGATGATATGGTTAACATGAATCAAATTGTGTGTTTTAAATATGAGTGTCATTTTAGTTTAAAATATATATTACATATACAAAATGAAGAAAAAAAGATATTTTTTTTAAACTTTTTAAAAATGAACCATAATTTATTTTTCACTTTTAGGAATTGATCTTACATCAATCCAATACATGATGTGGTTGGTATGACTCAAAGTGAATGTTTTTAATATAAAAGTTTCATTGTAGTTTAAAAACACATTACATAACCAAAACTAAATAAAATGATCTTGGATTATTTTAAAACTTTATTATATTTATCCATAATTATTTTTAACATATAAGAAATGACCGCATGAAATTTTGATAGACGATGTGGTCTATATGACTCAAAGTGCATGTTTTAAATATAGAAGTTTCATTTTAGTTTAAAACATGCATCACATATCCAAAACTGAGTAAACAAGATCGTATTATTTTAAAACTTTAGGAAAATGATCCATAATATATTTATGTTTTGTGTGAATTGATCACATGTCAATCTGAAAAATGATGTGGTTGGTAAGACTCAAAGTGCGTGTTTTCAATATAAGTGTGATTTTAGTTTAAAACACCCCTCACATAGACAAAAATAAAAAAATGAGCTCATATTGTTTTTAATATTTTAGACCATGATCTGTAATTCTATTTTGATGTATTGGAATTGAACTCGTATCAATCTGATAGACAATGTGGTCAGTATGACTCGAAGTTCCTGTTTTCAATATAAAAGTGTCATTTTAGTTTAAAACATGTATCACATATCCAAAACTGAGAAAAATAACTTGTATTGTTTTGAAATTTTATCAAAATGATCCATAATATATTTTTAACTTGTATTTATTGACCACACATCAATCTGACACATGATGTGGTCGGTATGACTCAAAGTGAGTGTTTTCAATATAAGTTCCATTTAGTTTAAAAAACATCTCACGTAAAAGGAGCATGTATTATTTTTAATTTTTTTAAAATGATCTATAATTAATTTTTAATTTATAGGAATTGACTGCACATAAGTCTGATAGATGACGTGGTCAGTATGACTCGAAGTTACTATTTTCTATATAAAAGTGTCATTTTAGTTTAAAACATATATTACATATCAAAATTCAAGAAAATTAGATTAGATTATTTTTAAAATTTTATAAAAACAATACATAATATATTTTTGACATGTATGAATTGACTACACATTAATCCAACACATGATGTGGTCGGTATGACTCAAAGTGTGTGTTTTCAATATAAGTTCCATTTTAGATTAAATCATGCCTCACGTAGCCAAAACTGATAAAACAAGATTTTATTATTTTAAAAATTTATGAAAACAATCCATATTATATTTTTAACCTATAGGAATGAACCACACATCAATCTGACACATGATGTGGTTGGTATGACTCAAATTTCTTCATTTCAATATAAGTTCCATTATAGTCTAAAAAACACCTCACATATCAAAAACAGAGAAAACGAGCTCAGATTGTTTTCAAAATTTAGTAAAATGATCAATAATTAATTGGTGAAATATATCAATTTACCTCAAAACAATCCAACACATGATGTTGTCATTATGAATCAAAGTACATGTTTTAAATATAAGTTCCATTTTAGTTTAAAATGTTACTCACATTTCCAAAACTAAGAAAACAATCTTGGATTATTTTCAAACATTGTGAAAATAATCCATAATATATTTATGATATTTAGTAATTAACCTCATGTTATGTTGACACATTATGTGGTCATTGTGACTCAAATTTCATGTTTTCAATATAAGTGCCATTTTAGTTTAAAATGCACCTCACATTGTCAAAACCAAGAAAATGAGCTTAGATTGTTACCAAAATTTAGGAAAATGATATATAATTAATTTTTGATGTGAAGGAATCTACCTCAAGTCAATCTGACACATCATGTGGTCAGTATTACTTGAAGTATGTGTTTTCAATATAAGTGTGGTTTTAGTTTAAAATGCACCTTACACAGCCAAAATTGAGAAAAAGATCTCATATTGTTTTTAAACTTTAGAAAAATGACCCATAATTAAGTTATGATGTGTAGGAATCAACTTCACATCAATCTGAAACATGATATGGTCAGTATGAATCAATGTGAATGTTTTCAATATAAGTTTTATTTTAGTTTAAAACACACCTCACATAGCCAAAACTGAGCAAAAAAGCTCATATTATTTTTAAACATTATGAAAAAGATCCATAATATATTTTTAACATGTAGGAATTAACCACACGTCAATCTAAAAAACGATTAAATAATAATATCATTAATATATATAGTAATTAATAATATAATTTTTCATATGTGGATTATATAACATTAAAATTATAATTTGTTTTTTTATTTATTGTTACTAAAATAAACATTAGTTTTATTACAAAGACATACTTTTATATAGAGGTTGATCATTGGAAGGATTCTGCTAGTTTTTATTTTGTATATGGGTGGTAATTTTTTTGGTTAATTGTAAATAAGCAATTAATGTAAATATTTTTTATGTAAATTTTTAATTGAAATGATAGTGAAATGTGTTATTTGTATTCCAATAATCTTTACTATATATTTATATTCATTTTTATGTATTTTAATTGGGTTTGATTTTATAGAGATTTTACATGGGTTCTATAGGGATACAACTATGTAGTAGCTGAAATGTACTTTATTAGTGCTAGATGAAGCACTGATAAAGGTACCCTTTATCATCACTTCATTTAGAACTGATAATGATCCCATTTATCAACCCTTTATCTAGCATTGATAAAGGTACCCTTTATCAACACTTTATCTAGTGCTGATAAATGATACCCTTTATTAATGATAAATAAAAAGTGTTAATAAAAGAATCCTTTATTATTGTTTTTTATAGAATTGATAAATGATGATTTCTTTTAATATAACTTATATTGTCAATGCTTTTAAGTGGTTAAAAAGATAATTTTTAGTGCAGTTAAAAGCATGTTTTATAGTAGTGATATATTCTCTATCTCCATAAATAATAAATTTATGTTTATTATTTAATTTATTAAGAACCTTTTTCAAGTTTATTTTTCTTTTTATTTTATTTATTTCCATTTTATATTTAATTACTCAATTATTTACGTTCATGTCATACATTTTGATGATATTCAGCTCATATGTCTAAAATGACATCGGTAGGTTGACTATTATCAAAGAGGTATTATTGCATCATCTAAAAAATAATAATCATGAAATAATTATCATTTTATACATAAATTATACTTTTAAAACCAAACTTGATATATTGTTATGAAAAATTAATTATGTTTCAATCATGCAATCAATAGGTTGAATATACGCATGAATATCATTTTAATTTTTCAAACAACATGAGGGAAATAAGGTAAGCATAATTTTATATTTATAGAATTATTATTATATAATAATTATCATATTATATCTTAAAACACACACACACACACATATATCACCCATGTGATTTTGTTATGAAAAATTAATCACATTGCTTTGTGGAGGTGGTATTCCACATGTATGCACAAACGACACTATCATTTTTCAATGGATTTAAATGTAAGAAAATAGATTATAAATTATCTTTAAATAATTATAAATATGTCATTAATATCATATATATACATTAAATCAATCATTACAACCATTAATGAGAGGCGGTTATGGAAAATGAATTATATCGGTATGTGAGGCGGTAGTCCACCATACACACAAATAATGGTTTCATTTCCCATTTGACAGAAGAAGAAGATGAATATAGGTTATTAAATTAACATAAAAATGTAATATTATATTTAAAATACAATTATTATTATTTAATAAAATTTTAATAATATTTTAGTGAGGTATAATAAGAAATAAAACTAAAAATACTCAGTTAAGAACAATACCTCTTCTTCATACAACCTCCTTTGATTGACACCTTAAGCCCTCTAAGGTTGGAATTATTCCAAAACTAAGACCTATAGATTTTCTTGAGAGATGTTAGTAAGGTATTAGGGTAGATATTGTTTGATCCAAATGTCTCTTGATATGTATATAGAAGAGGATAGGGGGTATCCTTTTATAAGTGGGGGAGAGGACACATTTGATATTTTTATAAAGATTAAAATATATTAATGTATTAATTACACAAAATGGCTCCAAAATGAAACATTTATGAAACTTATATAATATAGGGTCTAAATATGTTCATAAAATATAATTTATACAAGCTTTTAGTTAAATTTAACCCTTATCTCTTTAGTTTATCACATTGATAAATCTATTTTAACCTTAGATGTGGTAATAGTTTTTTACTATTTTTAAAATTAATTTTGAAAAAATAAGTTTAAATTATTACTTAATATTAATTATTCTGATTAAAAATATGTAATCATTTTTATCAAATTCAATTCAAATAACTGAAAGAATTTAATTTAAAATTAAACCTAAAAAACATGACAAAAAACGTTTTTCAGAAAAATATCATTTTGAGTATATAAATGTTTTAATTCCAAAATCCAGCATAAAATTCATTAAAAATAAGATATTTGGATTATTTATAATATAATTGAACTAATTTTTATTTGAAACCTTTTTAAAACAAAATGAAACTTCTCAAATTCTTGAAACGAGAACACAAATTTCAATAAAAATAGTATTTTTCACTATTCATTGAAAAATCAATCTTTTCAGAATATTCTTGAAAATTCATAATAAGATAATTTTTTAATGATTAATTCAAAAATTAATTTTATTTTCTCAATTTAAAATTACATAATTTTAAAACCAATCTTTTAAATAAATCTATATAATGCATTAAAACCAAATTTTGTTAGAAATAACGTTTTTTCCTTTTGACTGAAAAATTACCTAATATTACTATAATGAATATAAATATATAAAAAATTATTTATGAAAATTAATAATAATTAAAAATTATTTATCTTAAAATATCCTAGGTTTTTATAATTCATGAAATAATTACTATAACATCGTTGTCACATATGGTAAAACAAAACTAATCGAGCGCGTGTTCTAATGATTTAACAAGTAAGGAAATATTGTTATATAATTTTAATATAAATTTAAAATAATAATAAAAAATTCAATAAAATAATTTAACTTAATTAAATTATTTCCTATAACCATCCATAAAGGGCATAAATATAAATGAAATTCATCATTCACAGAGGTGATAGTCTGCACGATTAACTTTTCCATTTCTCAATAAATTGGATAGAATGAATATATATGATAATTTATCATTTTAGAATCATAATTGTGAAATTTGAAACATATATATTAATATATTCTATCCTTTTTACCAACCTTGATAGGAGGTGATGAAAAATGAACAACACCACTTCATGGAGGCAGTAGTCCACACGTACGCATGATCAATGTTGTTTTGTTTTTATTAGTGGATTAAAAGTATTTAATAGTGGTTGATAAATCAATATAATAACATTAAAATATATTAATAATACTTATTAATTATATTATAGAGGCTATAAAATTTTTATAAGAGGATGATTTAAAAGAAAAGGCTAAGGAGTAATAAATACATATGTTGAGAACTTAAGATTTCTCTTAGGAATTTCTTTATAAATAGAGGCCTTAGGATATCTAATTCATACCATAGGTATATTAAATTGATAAAGGATTATATTATAGGAAAAATTTCTTAGTTTTAGAATAAAATTTTGAGGTATAGGCTTAATGATTTTTTAGAGAGATGTGGTCTAGAAAGCCTATATTTGTGCATGTGCATATTTTTAATTTGTTTGATTACTTTTTATCTATATTTTGATGATATATCAATAAAAATTATTTATATTTGTGTTATTATGATCAAGTTGTATATACAAATCATTTATTCAAACTTAATTAGTTAATTAGTAAGTCTAAAAATTCTTTTTTGGTACTCTATAAATTCAACAATGCTGCTTCTGCAGTTTTTAGAAACTTTAACATATATAATTTTTAAAAGTTTCTATATTTAATTTAATGTAAGTTATATAGATATAGGATTCGAATGAAACTTGACTTTATAGAAATCAAAAAAAATCTTGATTTCATTAGTTTACATTGAGGTTTAAAAATGTCGTTTAGATTTTCAACAATTTATCTAAAGTTCTACAATGCTTTTTCATAGCTGCAGTTTTTGCAGAATATTGTTGATTTTGTATTTTGATAATTTCCGAATCATTAGAAGTAGGATTTGATCAATTATTGTTTTTTCGGTAATATAATAAGTTTTTCTACAAATAATTATTCTTGACCAAATGCTGAATCTACTATTAAGATCCTTTAAAAATTCTTTTAAGTTTGGAAAAGTATGTCATCAAGTTTTTCACAAAGTATGGTTTGACAACCCTATTTTCACAAAGTATGATTCGAGAACAATAATTTTACAAATTATGGTTCAGAAACCCTACTTTTTCAAATTATGGTTTGATTATGTTACTTTTATGAACCATACATATGAACCCTACATTACTTTGATGAACCCTATATTACTTTGATGAACCCAACGTTACATTGATGAACCCTATGTTACATTGATGAATCATACGTTACTTTGATGAAACCTACGTTAATTTGATTAACAATAACCTTATAGATTATTTTCAAAGATTTTTTTGCTAGATAAATTATTATTCAATATAAATATTGTGATTGAATATTTGTTTGATTATTTTGGTGTAATTTTTAAAGATAAAAATTAATAAATTATTTCATCATAATTTTGTAAAAATGTTAGAGGATACAAGATTATTTAAATTTAAATATTTGAATTTACTTTCAGATTGTGCTGATAGTTTTTAGGAATTTTTTTGACTAAGTTTAAAGAGGTTTGAATGGATTTTATCTATATTTTTAAATCACTCAACACTATTATTTATTTTGGAGATATTATCGGAAGAGTTATTCAAATTATTTTAAATTATTTTATTTATGATTTATTCTATAGGAATAAAGAAGAAACAATCCTGTTTTTTTGTGAAGATATTTTATAAAATATATTGACTCAATTTATTGTTAATATTTGAAGGAAGTGTAGAGATATTTCTACAGGATATTTATTCTCTCTCTCTCTCTCTCAATATATATATATCTTTAGTAGGAAAACAATATACATTACTTAACATATTTAATACTATATTTTTTTAAAGGGAAAGCACTGTGAACATTGAACCTGCTGTTCACTTGCAACATCCTTTGACACTCTATTTCATCACCTAGATGTTCTCTCTAGTGCCAAATTAATATTGCATTGACTCCAATTTTCTTAACAAGATGTGATAATCTAAATCTCAAGAACCAGTACTAATTATTTCATTGTTTATCTCCTCGTATATGGTTTATGAGTTTGTAACACTATTTATCATCTCTCAAACTCACTCTATTTTTTTATGTCCATTCTTTTACACACAAATAAATTTTTATTCTTTTTCATTGGGTTGTAACTCATATATTCTAATTTCAGGATCTATGGTTTGTGACTCCCTATATTTAATGTTAGGACTATTCAGGTTGTGAGTCCCTCTATTTAAAGTTAGGTTGTAAGGGTTGTGACTCCCCATACAAAAGCCAGTGTCATGGTTATCCCTACACTAGAAAAGGATCATGTAACTGGGCTATTATTCCCCCTCAAAAATTATTTTTAGTGCACAAATATCTCACACCTAGTAGAGAGGTATAAGAGTATATTATGCCCACTTTTAACCAAAATACTATAAAAAACATCTATGTGTTATTTACGTTTTCTGCTGCTAATTAACCTTAATAATTATCTTTAATAATTAATTTATTTAATCAATTATTTTTTCCAATTTTTTTGATCGGTTCTATTCACCCACCTCTAGACCATCTACCTTTACCCTATCCCACCTAGAAATTGATATCGTAGGATAAAATTATTAAGAGTAGTTTAGCTCTATCATTCACTTCTCTCAATACAAAACATTAGTATCATAGGTTGTTCTTTTCAGAATCAACCAATCCCTCTATAGAGTCTGATTTTATATTTTATTATTCTAACATATTACTAGACCTCACAGTCTAAGTATAAGATCTTATAATATGGAAGTATTGAACCCAAATGATGCTTGGATTCCACAAAAGACACCTCACTTTGATGTCAATGATTATGGTCACTTGAGATCCTGAATGGAGGCTTACCTCAAACAGTTGATCCTTTATCACTATTATATCATGTTAAAATAGTACAAACTATCTATCACTAACCCATATACACTTACTATAAATGATGCAACTAGATATGTTTTAAATTAAATAGTTGTTAATATTTTATATTATGCTATTAACATAAGTGTTTTTAGTCATGTGTCTACTTGTAAAATAGCTCATGAAATATGGAAGATTCTATATGTGACTCACCTTGGATCAGGTAAATTTATCTGAACCAAAATTGGAATTCTTTATGCTCAGTACCAGGACTTCAAGATGAGTGAATATGAAATAGTAAACAAAATGTTCCACAGATTCACAAGAATTTTGAATGGAATGAATTCACTTAGAGAAGATCTAGAAAACCCCGTACTTGTTGAAAGATTCATACAAGACATACCAAAGAAATGGAATTTTAAAAAGGTTTTCATTGATTAAATAAATAATTTCAAAGAGTACACCCTGAATGAATTGATTGGATCACTACTATAATATTAAATGGAACTGAAGAACATAGCTACTAAGGAGAAAACAAAAATAAAAGGTGTAGCTTTTAAATATTTAAATGTTGTCTCTACTAAATCTTTTGATTGTAATCTATAGGATAGTGAAAAATAAGATATAGATTAGATTGTTACTGGAGTTTACAAAATAATAAAAAATAAAGGATTCAAGAACCAGTTTAGAAGAAACCCTCAAAAAGAAAAATATAAGAGAGTTAAGAAAGGTGGTACACATTTCAATGCTTCAGATATAACCTGTTATGAATGTAGAAAGAAAAGAGATATCAAACCAAATATTCCTAAACTAATTAATAAAGACAAATAAAAAATAATTACAAAAAGTCATTGACAACCATTTAATGTTTTATAGAAGAATCTGACTCCAATGAACAATCTAGAAAAGAAAAAGAATCTACCAACTTGTGCTTCATGGAATCACTGGATAAGGTTAGTAATTCTAGTTTTTATTGTGGATGTTGTGATTTTGAATATGATTATTATAATCTGAATATTTATTGATTACATAAATAATTTGAAAGATTAAGAAAATATATTTTCAAAGATGATGATTTATAAAACAAGATTAAAGAAAACAATGAGAAACTTATCAATGAAAATAAAGTAATTTTATAAGAAAATGAAAAATTAATAAACACTACTTATACTTATCCTTAAAAAGTTTATGAAAATTTGAAAACCTCTCAATATTTTAATGAAAATTTGAAAAAGGAAGGTGAATGTCTTAAACAATTTTTATATTATTTTATTCAAGTTCATGAGAAATATCATGAGATGATGTCTTTGACTAAAATAGATAAAAATAAAGATGGTTTTAGTTATGATATAAGGTTACCTCAAATGTTTAAAACCCATTTTTGTTAAAAGTAAAAATGGTTTTACTTCTACTATTACATGTCTTAAATGTAGCATGAAAGTTCACTATGAAAATTATTATTCTCTTTGATTAAAATAATCTTTGGGATATACAAAAAATAAAATTTCAAAATTTTTATTATCTAGAGTACCTTAAAATACTTGTTTAAATTATGTATGGGTACCTAAAAATTTTATAACAAATCCTATTGGACCGAAAGTAGCTTGGGTACCAAAATTTTCAATTAATTAATTTTTATAGGAAAAATGCCTTATATGCCTCAATAATGACATATGGTACAAGGAAAATGGATGATCTAGGAATATGACTAGATAACCATTAAAGATTACCACTTATAACACATGTGATAGAGGCAATGTTAATTTTATTGATAATTCCAAAGGCAAAGTAAAAGGTTTTGATAAATTTGGTATTTCAAATTTTAATTTTATTTATAAAGTTTTATATATTGAAGGTTTAAAACATAATTTAATTAGTATATCAAAATTATGTGATGATGGAATGGAAGTTACATTTCAAAATGATAATTTTTTAGTTTTTAAAAATGATTCTCTGTTATTTTATGCGAATATAAAAAAATAGTTATACTATTGATTTTACTTAATAAACTGTGAAACATGTTAAGTGTTTAAATGCTATACAGAATGAAAAAATCCTTCAGTATCAACATTCTGGTCATGTTAATTTTAGAATGATAAATAAGCTCTAAAAACATGAGAATGAACTATAATTGTCTTCCTTGAATAAATGACATCTTCATGTATGTGATGCTTGCATGAAAGGGAAGCAACACAAAATTTATTTTACACCTACCTATCAAATAATTACTAATAGATATTTATAATTAGTATATATTTATTTATTTGGCCCCAATAAAATTTATAGTCTTGGTGGAAAGAAATATACTTTAGTGATTATTGACGATTATAGTATATTTAAATTGGTATACTTTCTTACTCATAAAAATGATACATTTTCTAGATTTAATGCATTTTGTATTTTAGTTCAAAATAAAAATGGCTATTTGATTATTTCTATTCATAGTGATAAAGGAGGTGATTTTTATAATTTATATTTTGAAAATTTTTGTGAAAATAATGGTTATTTTCATAATTATTTTGCTCCTAGAATACCACAACAAAATGGTGTTGTAGAATGAAAAAATAGAACTCTTATTGAAATGACTCAAATGATATTAAGTGAATATAATTTTCCTAGATATTTATAGGATGAGGCCATTTTTACTATATGTTAACAAATAGAATTCTTATTAGAACTTTATTAAAAAAAATCCTTATGAATTATTTAAAAATATAAATCATAATTTTGGTTACTTTAGAGTTTTTGTTTGTAAAGTTTTTATTTTAAATTCAATGGATAATGTAGATAAATTTGATGCTAAAAGTGATGAAGGTATTTTTATTAGATATTATATTAATGTTAAATCTTATAGAGTTTATAATAAAATAAATATAGTTATTGAAGAATCTATTTATGTTATGTTTGATGAAAATAATGTTAAACTAAATTCTAATTATAATGTTATTGATGATAAGTTCATAGATTTTAATTTTGGTAAAAAAATACATCAAGATAAGAATGAATCAATTAAGGGGGATCATACTCATTCTCATCTTGAGACAAAATCATAAAAGATTCAAAAAGATCATCCTATAAAAAATTTAATTGGAAATGTTGATTCTAGTGTGAAAACTATAAATTCTATTTTAAATTATTATTCCAATTCTACTTTTATTTCCGATTTTGTTCCTGTTAATGTTAATGATGCTTTGAAAGATGAAAACTGGATTGTTTCTATGTAAGATGAATTAAATAATCTTGTTAGAAATAATTTTTTGAATTTAGTATAATTTTTTGAAGATAAACAGGTGATTGGAACTAAGTGGATATTTAGAAACAAGATGGATGAATCTGGATTGATTGTTAAAAGAAATGATAGACCTTTTGCTCAAGGATAATCTCAAGAATAAGGTATAGACTTTGAAGATTATTTATCACAAGTTTCTAGGTTAGAGGATATTATATTTTTGTTGGATTTTTCTTGTTTTCAAGGTTTTATTTTATATAAAATGGATGTCAAAAATGCTTTCTTAAATGGTTTTATAACTCAAGAAGTTTATGTTTCTCAACCCACTAGTTTTGAAAGCGAGAAATTTCCAAACCATGTTTTTAAATTATCTAAAGATTTGTATTATCTCAAACAAGAACCACATTCTTGGTATGAAAGAATTTATTTATTTTTGTTAAATAATGGTTTTATGAAATGTAATGTTGATCCAACTCTTTTAATTAAAAGAACTTATGATGATATTTTAATTATACAATTTTATGCTGATGATATAGTTTTTGGATCTTCTAGTGAAATATATTGTAATGAGTTTTCTTATTTGATGTCTTCTAAGTTTGACATGAGTTTAATGGGATAATTAATGTTCTTTATTAGGCTTAAAATTTTTAAAATGAAGGTTGAAATATTTCTTAATCAATCTAAGTATGATAAAGGGTTAGTTTAACAATTTGGTCTTGATTCTTCTAAATTTATAAAAACTCATATGGGTAATAATTGAAAATTATATATTGATGCATATGGTAAATTTTTTGATTTTAAAATTTATAGAGGCATGATAGGTATCTTACTATATTTAACTGCATCTAGACCTGATATCATTTTTAGTGTTTATTTATGTGCAAGATTTCAAGAAGATCTAAAAGAAAGTCATGTTAAAGTTTTAAAAATAATATTAGACTTGTTAAAGGTACTATTGAATCTATTTTATTTTATCCAAAATATAAATTTTTTGATTTAACATCTTATTCTGAATCTGATTTTGGAGGATGTAAAATTGACAGAAAAATCACATCATGTTTGTTTAATTTTCTAGGAAAAAGTTTAATTTCCTAGTCATCTAATAAAAAATATTTAATACTTTATATACTGCAAAAGTTATGTATATATTTTTTCCAGTAGTTGAGCTCAATGTTTATGTATTAAGAAAAGTTTATGTGATTTTGGTGTTTATATTGATAAACTACCTATTTATTATGATAATACTTCTATAATTTCAATTTCTAAAAACCCCTTACAAAATTATAGAACAAAGAATATTGATATTATATTTCATTTTATTAGATATCATATGAAAAAGGGTGATATTGTGTTATAATTTATATCTTATGAAAATTATCTAGCATATATTTTTACAAAGCCCACAGACTCTACTATGTTTGAAAAAAACTAAATTTGATCCTGGAATGTTGGAATTTTAAATTTTTATTACTACATTTGTTTAGGGGGATTTTTTTTCAATTTTTTTTATTTATAAAATTGGAGAGAAAAAAATTGGTTTTAAATGTTTTAAAGATATGTTTTAAATAGTTTAAATGTTTTTATTTTGTAATCAAACAAAAAGGGGGATATTGTTTGTGCATGTTTTTCTTTTCTTTTATTAATTTTTCTCTATATTTTGATGATATCTCATTCTATAGTTTTTGGATTTATGTGATTCTTATCAAGTTGGATATATAAGATATTTATCTAAACTTCATTAGTTACTGTGTAAGTCTAAAAATTCATTTCTGGTACTCTAAAAATTCAACAAATTTACTGCTATAGTTTTTAGAAACATTACAATATACAGTTTGGAAAATTTAATATATTTATTTTACTACAAGTTCTATAGATTTAATATTCGCATGAAACTTGATTTTATATAAATAAAACATCTTTATCTTGATTTCATTAGTTTACATCAATGTCTAGAAAGGTTGTTTGGATGGTAAATAAATTATTCGAAGTTCTATAATGATTTTTTATAGTTGTAGTTTTTCCAGAATATTTTTGATTATTTATTTTGATAATTTCTAGATAAGTAGAAGTTGGAATTAATCTATTATTGAATAGTTGTAAAGCTAAGATTTTTTTTCTACAAATAAGTCTTCTTGACCAAAGGCTTAAACTGCTATTAAGATCATTTAAAAATTCATTGAAAGTATGGTTTGTGTACCCGGATTTCGTGTACCCTAATTTCATGTAACCTACGTTCGTGTACTCTACTTTCATGTACCCTACTTTTTGTACCCTAATTTACTACTGCTTGTTTGTGATTTTATGCTGAAAATTGGTCTTCTTTATATATTTATGGATTATTTTCAAAGGGTTTTTACTGGATAAATTCCCATTAAAATATAATGATTATGATTGAAGAGTTTTTTTATGATTTTGTTGCAATTTTTAAAGAGAAAATTAATGAATTATTTCAACATATTTTTGAAATAAATTTTAAGGTTAAAAGATTATTTAAATTCAAATATTTGAATTTTCTTTTGTATTGTTCTTCTAGTTTTTAGGAACCGTTTTGACTATGTTTGAAGATGTTTCAATGGATTTAAACAAAAGTTTTAAATCTTTTAACTCTATTATTTTTTTAGAGTTATTATTGGAAGAGTTATTCACATTGTTTTAAATTATTTTATTTAATATTTATTCCATTCGAATAAATAGGAAACAATGCTGTGTTTTTATGAAGATATTTTATGAAATCTATTGACTCAATTTATTTTTAATACCTGAAGGAAGTGGAGATCTATTTATGTCCGATACTTATTTTTAATCTCTTTATATATACATCTCTAGTAGAAAAATATTATACATGGGGTAACATATTTGATACTCTATATTTCAAAGAGAATGTGCTAGGAAATTTGAACCTACTATGCGTTTTTAACGTCCCGCAACACTCTGTTTCATCACCTAGACATTCTCTCAAGTGCCGAATTAAGTTTTCTTCAAATAAAATTTCCTTGATGAGATGTACTAATCCAAATATCAAGAACCAGTACCCGTGATTTCATTGTTTATCTTATCTTGTCTGGTTTTGAGTCTGTAACACTATTTCCCATCTCCCACATGCACTCTATTTTTTTCCTGTTTATGCTTCTACACAAAAGAGTTTTTTTGTTATTATTTTTCACTGGATAGTGACTCTTGGATTCTAAAGTCAGGATCTAAGGGCTGTGACTCCCTGTCTCTAAATTTAGTACTGTTTGGGTTGCAACTCCCTCTGTCTAAAGTCAGGATTTAAGGTTTGTGACTCACCACACAAAATCAAGTGTCGTGGTTATCCCTTCACTAGAAGAGGATTCTATAATTGGGTTATGATTCCCACTCAAAAACCATTTTTAGTATAGACGCATTTATCTCTAAGTAGAGAGGTATAAGAGTAGATTAGGTCCACTTTGGACCAAACTAATATAAAAAACATCCTTTTGTTATTTACTTTTTCCACATCTAATTAACCTTAATAATTAACATGGATAATTAAATTATTTAATCAATTATTTTGTTCATTTTTTTAATCTGGTCTATTCAACCCCCCTCTAGACCATCTTCCTTTAACCTATCTAACCTAACAACCTCTACCATTAATTTTAACACATGTTTTAAACATATTTCATCCTTTTACTCTTATATTTTTCCCTTTTACCATGTTTAGTTTTTACCATGATAATTTTTTTACCAAAGTTGTTTACTTTTAATGAATAAAAATAAAATGGTTCTTGTTAAATACTTTGAAACTATTTATATGATATAAATTTTATCAATCAATATTTATATGTGTAATAAAAATCATTTTAACATTAGAACATTCCATGTGTAAAAACCTGTTTTAGAAAATGATTTTTTATAAGCTAAAACTTAATGTGTAGGATAAAATTATCAATGTTTTAGATTTTTAAAATATAAATTGGTTTGTTATAAAACAAATAAATGTTATTAGGATTTTAAATCAATTAAAAAACAAATTTTACCAAATTAATTTTTAATTAAAATAAAATATTAAAAACAATTTCTTTTATTGGAAAATATTACTTAAGTTTATAAAATGTTAAACGTTGGTTTCATAAATTCATAATATTATTTTCAAAATATATAATGTTACTACTTAAATAAATATTTGATCATGTAAAATTTTTTATAAGTATTTATGTTATACTTACTTCTCATTATATTCATAAATGGTACTGTTTTAGTAAAAATATGTATTTCATACTATTTACATAAAAATCAATTATTTCAAAAAAATACTGATAAAATTAATCTCAAGATAATAATTTTATTATAAATCCAAAAAACAAGTCAATTTATTCAAATTAAAATCCAAAAATTTATTAATTTTAATATTAAAAAAACATAAATAAATAATGAAAACCGTTTTCAAAGGAAAATTAAATTTTAAAATATTAATTATTTTTATTCTTATTTTCTATCAATTACAAATAAATTTATATTTTAATATATTATTAATGTCATTAATATATTTTTTCCATAATATATTTTTTATCTTAATATAAAGCCCATAATATTCAATTTTATAAGTGTTATATTTTAAAGCATAAATCAGTATTATTATTTACTTAGCTACACTAATTGAATTTCCTAAAAAACTATGTATTAATAATAAAATTTATTTTTTTTACTTCTATATATATTTCATAATTAAATTTTTACTATTTTACCCTCCAATTATATGGATAAATTTTAACATTCGTATATTTTTCAGTAGTCCAGTGTTGTGTGTGAAGCATGCTATCGAACACATTAGTTTTCAAAGGAAAATATAATTTAAAATCTTAAGGTTTTACATTATCCCGCTTAGATACATTTAGTTATTTAAATTTTAATTATAAATTAATAATAAAATTAGCTAAGGGTATCTAAAATATACACATAACACATGATATAATATCAAATGAGCTGTTTATCTTAATATCTTTGGTACAATATAGAAAAAAATCTTTTCCCGTTATAATTTTAACCAACTGATTTATCTTTACTTTGAAACTTATTACTCTATAGAATCATTTTCCCCACAAGAATCATCTTCTAGTTCCTTTGAGACATTCTTGTGGGTGTTTCTTCCCAAATATTTAACTTGCATAAAATTGAATCTCTTTCCTTTATCATCTTTATCACCCAAACTTCCATGAAGAACCATCCATATCTTCTTTTGTGTATTTTATAATTTAACTATCTTCACATTGCTAATAATAATTCATGATAACTAGTTTACATAATCATAATATTTTCGACTTCAAATCTTATCCCATTAAGTTTCTCTTTGGTACAATCTCAACATTTTCCATGGCACCCATCATCAACTTGGTTCTTTAAAGCTTCAACCATTAATAAAACCAAAAGAATTAACATGAGTGATGTAAAATTTTCATCATTATAATATTATTAAAAATTCAACCTTAATATATATTAATATATGACAATATCCTGTTAGCATATAATATTTTTAGTTCAAGCTATATCAATCCTAGTTTAACCTATTTTATTTTAGGATTGGATCTTTAATTCAATTAATACATAAAAATAATAGTCCCAAGTTACAATGAAATTTATTAAAATATTCTAAATATGAAAAACATTGGAATATATGTTCGAAAAATTCAAATTTCCCATTATCCATAAAATCTCACATAAGTTAACATATACCTTAACTAATGATTCTCTATGTTTTAATCTAAGTCATCCATGATCATTATCATATTAATTTCTCTAACCAATATATTTAAATCCTTCATAATGTTTTATAAGATCTATGTGAATCATCCAAATCATATCCCTCAAGAGAATATAGCCAGGTGTTCGATCTTAGGCCCAATCATCATGCAATGAGTGAATATCGAGTTAATACTCAACCAGCCTTTTTTTGGAGTGATTACCCTTGGTGTATCTATTTCACAACATCATCCACTTTCTAGTATTTAGATAAGGATGCATTTTCTTAGAGACCACAAGCTCTATAATTTTCCAAAATTTTGTATTTTTCATATACAAAGACTAATCACTAGGGTTTTCTCAAAATGTTTCTCACCCCAATCTCCAAACAATATAAAGTATCCAATACCAAATCAACCAATCAAAAAGGGTTATATATACCATGAAATTATGAACAACCTTAATTTAGCAACCCTTGATGAAATTTATAACTCTTAAATTATCTTTAAATGATAAAATCCTAACCTCTAAAGTTATCTTTACCCTCCTTTGATACCAAATTTGGTGTCCTAGACCAACAATCTAGGGATCATGTGCTCATAGACATATACATTATATTCTAGATTTGAAATGAATTGAATAAACCATATTTTAAACATAAATAATCACAATATCACTAAAACAAATTTTGAGGTTAATAGTTTTATAGACTTAGTAATAACTTTTTACTATCAAATACCATGTTTTTCTTATGAAATAAATATTCTTTCCAGTATATAAGAAACTGGTTAATTTGTAATAATTCTTCAACATCTTCCAGAAATTCTCCACACATGGAGTTCTTCTAGACATATCACATGTAACCGTTTTCTTCATAACCCATGGAAATAACTGTTACACACAAAGAATTTAAAAAATTAAAATAATACTTGATAGTGTATACGACAATCATCCCGGAGCCTAAATATACCATTAAATATTATTATTTAAATATAACCATTTTAACCTAGCCGTTAAATTGGTGGGTACGAATAAAATTAAATTACTTATGAAATATATATAGGTCCTTATAAATAGAAATTTATTGATAATTATTAGTAAATAATCATCCTAATTTTAGTAAATTAATTTAATTCTTCAAAAACATGTTTTAATCAAAAATGGGTTTTATTGATTTTTGTGAACAAATTTTATAATTAAATCAAGGAAATTTTAGAAATTTTATTTGATAAAATTATATAATTTTTGTAATATTCATTTCAAAATAATTATATTATGAATTTTTGTAAATTTTCTTAAAAATATCGATTTTTATATAAATAGTGAAAAATACCGAGTTTTTTTTAAATTCTCATTTTTTAATGAAAAATCCTCATAATATTTTGAATTTGATCCTAAATTAATATAATATTAATTTATTTTTTGGAAAACCGTTTTTCGTCGCACTTTGCAGGATACTTATAGAATGAATTTTACCACTTATTAAGATTAAATTTGGTAAAATGGATTAAAACTTTATAATTATAATAATTAGTATTATTTTATAAGTTCAACTTAATTTTTGCTCATAATGAATAGTAAAAACATTAAAAATCCATCACTATGGTAAAAGAGTAAATCAGGTTAACTTAGATTAAAACTAAGTGACAAGGGAAATTTTTTTCATCTTAAATATAATTGGATGAAATTATTTTGAACCTTATCAACTTATAATTTCTATTTTTTTGTCTTGGATACTTTTCCATGGAAGTAAACTATATAATATTTTAAGTAAAGAAAGAGACAAAATGTCACTACCTTGCTTTTAAATATATCTTATGTGTTCACAAAGGGAAAAAACCAAGTTTTTAATGAATATTAAGATTTATTTTAATCATAAAAAAATATTTTTATGATGGTAATTTATTTCTAATTTTATTAATTATATAGTTACTTTAAATGCTTACACAACACCAAAACAATATTTATTTAATTAAAAGGAAAATAAAATAAATTATTTTAAAAATATTAAATATAATATAATTTGAATGAATTATTGTGTTAATTTTTAAAATATATTTGATATTTATATAAGGTTTATATTAAATTAAAATATTTATTATTGATGTTTTTGGAGTTAAATAAAATTAATAGTGTCAAAATTGTGATTAATAAATTTTTATAGTAAATAATGTTTTATTAAATGATTTAAAATTCCTAAAAGTATTATATATATAAAATTAAATGGAATATGGTTTAAAATATTATACATGGTCCATTTATAGGATTTTTTTCATTTTATAGTAACTTTTTTGACCTTAAAAGAGTAAAAACTTTAATACCGTGATAATTGTCAAAAAGGGTTAACACGGGCTAAAAAATAAAAGGTTGAAAAAATAACCTAATATTGTCTAATTTTTATTGGATGTGAATATTTATAATTAAAAACATATTATCTTTAAATATTATCAATTTTTTTCCATTTGAATTTGAAAATTATTTTATATTAATTTAATACTTTAAGAAATTCTAAGAGTGCCCCCTCTTATAAATGGGCGCCTCATCTCAAAATTTCTTCATACTTAAATTTTTTTTTTGTTAAAAATATACCTACAAAAATACCTTTTTAAATGCCTCCCCATGTTTTAGAGGCCCTTTTTTTATTAGAAAAAAAGTATAGGAAATAGTTTGGTGTAAACCTTAAGAGGTTGTTCGAAGAAGAGGTATAGTTCTTAATCAAGGTTTTTTATTTTATTTTTTATTCTACCTATTTAAAACCTTATTAAAACATGATGAAATAATAACATAAATATATTATATATAATGATATATTGTTATATTTATTTCTTGACCTATATCCACCTCATCTTTCATCAAATGGGAAACAAAACCATCGTTCGTGTGTATGGTAGACTATCGCCTCTTCGAACAGTTGTAATTCATTTTCTTTCATCACCTATCATGGCTGTTCATGATGATAGATTTAATATAGATTTATGATATTAATGAAATATTTAACATTATTTATAATTAATATATTATATACTTTCTGAACTTTTCATTCAATGAATAATGATAACATCATTCGTACGTACATGTGAACTATCGCCGTTATGAAGCATTGTGATTCATTTTTCATAACCACATCACATGGATTATATAAATAAGAATATTCAAAGAAATAATATCTTATTTATGATATTAATATCTTTATTTAAATATAAAATAATACTTACATTCTTTTCTTAATTATTGTTTAAAAATGGAAACGTTACTCATGCGTACGCATGACCTACCATCTCCATGATTATTACATAGTTCATTTTTTATAACCATCTCTAATAGTTGGTTTTAAAAGTATAATTTATATATAAAATTTATAATTGTTTCATGATAATTATTTTTTATATAATATAATAATGACCTCTTTGACCATAGTCAAACTCTTGAATTCATTTTGGACATATGACCCAAATATCATCAAAACGTCCAATGTAACCTTAATTGATAAAGTAATTGATTATAACATGGTAAAAGAAGTTGTAAAATTGAAAAAGGTTCTTATTTAATAATTGAATTAATTTTAGTTTTCATGGTGATAAAGAATATACATGACAATTCATACTAAAGGTTAGAGACTTTCTTTTAAAATATAATCTTTTAAATTTTCCCTTCTGACTCTTTTTCTTCAACATCCATGTTCCTCTAAATGTCTCAAGAAAGTTTTTTTTAAAAGGTTGGGACCGAAGCCTCATTTTTATTATTAAATCAAAGAAAATTCCTCTTTTAACTGGGTAGACGGAAACCCATTACATAGCCCGAAGGCCCAGTGGGCTTGTAGCCCATTACATAGCCCGTATGCCCAAATTCAAAGGCCAATTCACATTCTGTGAATAGTAACCTGCTGCTACAGTACCACACAGTATCGTCGCCGCTACAGTGCCCTGCCTCCACTACAGTGCCCGTTAATGAACAGTGTTGCTGCTGCTACAGTGCCGCTATAGTACTTCTACAGTACCTACGCCCCATGGGTTTTGAACCCCCATTTTCCATGTAGCCTTACGGGGTGCTTACCACTAAGCCAAACCCCAACTACACAAGAAAGTTTTTATTTATTATTAAATGAATGATAAATATAATTTTTGACCATATTTGAATTTATTTACAATATTTTTTAACTGAATCTTTTTATGGTTTTATGTAAGGGACACAATACTTTAAGAACCTTTTTTTAAATATTTTAAATATTTATTTTTTAAATCTTTTCTTCCATGTCCATATTTTAAAAATTATTTTAGGGATATATTTATATGGAAATAAATGAATTATAGAGGAAATTTTGTATCAAAATTTAATTTCTTTTAAATGTTTCAAAAAGAAATATTTCTACATATTTTATATGGAATATTTTTACTTTATTTACACAAGACAAAACGAATGTTCTATTTTAACGTATGTAACGACATATAATTTTTCCACCACCATAATCATTATTTGTATTAATTTATAAACATCCCTATTTTATTTAAATAAAGTAAATGTTTCCATTGTATTCTTGTAATTTTAGTTTTTAAAGTGAGTTTTTAAAAAGGAAAGTGTATTTTGATATCTGAAAGTATGGGTTCAAATGAGTTTTTCAAGAGATTTATGATAAAAAGGTTAAAGATTAAAATATTTTATTCATGATATAGTCCTTGGATATTATTTATGATGACAGATGATCCTAATATATATCATGATGATAGGTGATACTGATATATCTGATACAATAGGTGCACCAAGATAACACTCCAATGGATTGGGTAATGATTATGTTCTTTGAAAAATTATGTTCAAAGTCGACTGTATGGTTATTTAAATTGTAATGGTTCTATGAATATGATGTCCAAAGGTACCTACATAATTTTTTTATGATTTATAATGAGTTTTAGGGAAAATTATTTATTTAAAAAGGTAATCTAATGATCTTTTTAATGGAAATATTATGCCATTTTAGAGTGAAGAGGTATGTTTTTTAAGAAAATGTTTTTCATGGGTTCTATTGTTTTATAAGAAATCGTAATGATTTTGATTTCACCTTTATGTTTTCTTACAAATTTTTTTATAAAAAACTTTGGATAGTAAATTATATTTCATGTATAATTAATTGATTATTTTTAGCTCAAAGATCATTATATTAAAAGAAAACTCACTTTTATAATAACATGTTTTTAAAATTCACTAAAGGTTTTATATATTATTTTTATATCCTTTACTGAGGTTTTTTATGATCATACCAAGTTTTTAAATTTTTTTCATAGTTCTTAAGTATGAGAAGAAAATTTAATAAATACAATGTTCTAGATATAGAAGTTACCTTGAACAAAGATCGCATGTCCTTATAAAAAAGTTTATTATGTGAGAAAAATATATTCAAAGAGGAAGTGTCCAACATGTATTGTATGGGTTTTTTATGTTAGAGTTATGAAAAAATTCTCTAAAACTCTAAAATTGAAAAGATCCTTTAAATTCAAGAAAGTTAATTCTTGTATAAAAATAAAAATTATGGGTTGAATAAGGATCGATTCCTTATAGTAGGTATTAGAGGAAAGGTTTAGATAACTTTAGAGGTTATGATGTTTTTTGAGCATAGGTTGAGATTATTCTATAACTGTAAATACACACACTTATCATACATATATATTACATATTAATTGATGAATATTAATTACTTTACATTACTATCCATTCCATAATATTATTTTTTAGTACCTTTGGAAAATTGGACACATAAACAACTGGTCTATAAGTGAGATACGTCATCTCCCACTAAGTTCTTCAAAACTAAAACCCTTCTTAGACATACTATATATTATAACTTTATTCACAACTAAGGGAAAGGAAACATATGAAAGGGTGATCTTAGATACTTAATAAGGGTAAACAAGTGAGATGTAAACATAACATGAGCATAAGGGTATGATAACATGAGAACAACATTTGAAAACTATACCATGCATATCATATATCATAAAATTGTGTCATGAAATAAATTAGGGAAGTTCATAAGAAATGAATCATAAATAAATCAATAAACATGAGACATGATATCATAACATTGGAATAAGAAATATATTTGTATCATACTTATAGGTATAGAAAAAATTATTCCAGGGATACCCACCTAGAAATTCATAGCATGTTAGTCTTGGGACAACCACATGTGTACATGCTTCGGGCTGGGGATAACCTCTCGTGCACCCTATTCTTCTTAGTTAGGATAACCTCCCATATACCCTCTTTATGGGATTAGGATAACCTCCCATGTACCCTCTGGGATCATAGAACATTAATCATTACCCAATACATTAGACGGAGATATAGTTTCCACCCGTCACATAATCCATACATTTTTGTGCCACAAGATCATAGAACATTCATCATCTTAAAACCCATGAAAAGAAATGGGCTTCATAAACATTTCATTATAGAATAAACCATGTAAAATAAATGGGTTACATAAAAATTTCATCATAAATTAACCCATATAAAGGCAATGGGTTTTATAATCACCTTATAAACTCATCTTAGAATAAACCATAGAAAAAGAACAAGTTTCATAAACATATCTTCATCAAAATCATAAACCATACATGGAAAAAATAAGGATGGAACAATTACATTATATCCCCATTAAAACATAATCAATACCAAATGTTGTTGTATTTGATGAATAAAAACTTCATAAAAATATCATTAAAACATTATTAGGGAAAATATCCTTTCCAATTTTAAAACAATTTTTCAAAATCTAAAAACATAACAAATATTAATGAAAAAAATTATTTGAAAATAAATTTGGAAACTTTTAAGGAATATTTATATCATTTAGTGTTCATAACAGAGGAAAATATAGTTCATGCTATACACATTAATACAAATATTCCTTTCACATTTTTAGTAAAATCTAGATGGGTTTTTTTTTGGAAAAAGAAAAGAAGATTCCTTTTAATGAATTTTATAAAAGTAAAACATGTGAAAAATGTATTTAAGTAATCAATACAGAATAGTAAAAATTATATTTAAAACATTTTTATAAAACAAGGAACTGGAATAAAAGGGATTTTTGACAGAAGAGAGAAACAATTTTGGTTTTTACTTAAAAACATTATTTTGGAATCTTGAGTACATAAAGTGAGTAAAATGAGATAAAAACATGTAATTTAAATAAATTACCATTGTATAATAAAATTCATGAGTTTATTTAGAGGTATATCAAAATATCTAATTATTATAAGTATAATCATAAAAAAATCATGATAAACAATGATATTGTAACATAAAACTTTTACCACTTTTTTATCTATTGAATCACAAGCCCCATGAAAGAAATAAAGTGAGATGGATATTTATATTAAAAAATTATCATGATAATAATCATAAAATACATTCATAGATAATATATACACTACAAAAAATTAACAAGTGGTGAATATGGCATGTGTCTCCTAAAAATAAAAAGTGAATAGAATTCCCCTACCTTATGTTTCAAATTTTTTAACACACATTTGAAACTCCTTTATAATTAATATAGGTTTATTATAAACTTATTATAGTAATATAATCGTATGTATCGTACCATATATGATTTACCAATAACCTTTTATTACCCATTTATTGACAATTCCATGTTAAAATTATGCTTTGTGTAATAATGGTTTTGTTTTTCATGCATATTTTGGCTTGGTAGTTTTTTTAATTTTAATTTGATCATGGTTCCATAATATCCAAAATTCTAACCATTATATATTTATAATGTATATTCATTATATATATTTTTTATATTAATCTATAAAATTTTGAGATAGAAAGTGAATTACACCGTTCATAGAGATTGTAGGCCATACGTACGCAAGAGTGTTGTTTCTATTTTATAAATGGAAGAAATATAAGAAAGTTAAATAATATGTCACCTTTAAATAGTAATTTTTATGTCATATATATCATATATATTAATTAAATTAATCCTTATTATCTTCCATGTAAAGCATAAGTGAAAAAATGAATCACATCACTTCTCGAGGAGGTAGTCCGCCAAACACATGAGAGATGTTATCATTTTTCCATAGAATGGAAATTAAGAAGGTATATGTGATATAATAATTCAAGATTCATAATTATGACATAAATATTATATAAATATGTTTAATCCTTCATTATAACTAATCATTAAATGTAGTGTTGGAAAACAAATTACATCTGTTCACGAGGTAGTAGTTTACCGTACACATGATCAACAATTTCCTTTCCCATTTGATGGAAGTGGAGGTGAATATAGGTTATTACATTAAAATAATAATATCTCAGTATATGGTAGATTATAGTATTTTTATTTCATCATATTTTTCTAATATTTGTGGGAGGTAGAAGATGAAATAAAACCAAAACATAAGTTTAAGAATTTAACATCTTCTTTAGAGAACCTCTTTATATTTATACCTAAAAAATTACTAAGAGGGTTTAATAATAAATAAAGTACTATAAGATGTGAGTATGTAATTGAGAAATATATTTGGGTAGGTATTGGCTGAACCAAATAGTTTTATAATTGAAAAGAGGAGAGAAGAGGGGTGCCCTTTTATAAGTGGGGGAGAAGACACACTTTTTGAAAAGAAAAAAGTGTACCCATGTTTTAAACATTCCAATTGAATCCAAAAATGGTAATTAGAGAATATTATAGTTTATAAGGTCAAAATAAGGCTATCAAATGGTATTTTTACAAGTTATTAGGTCATTTTATCCCTTATATTTTGAGTTTAACTCCTAGGTAATTTTGTTTTAACTTTAACTATGGTAATTAATTTTTACTATTTTTAGTATCCATTTTGACCAAAAATTATGTTGAACTTATTATATAATATTAAATGTTATAATTAAAAATATGTAATCCATTTTTTTAATATTACATTCATATAGTTGAGATAAAGTTAATTTAAAAATAAACCCACAAACACGGTGAAATAATGGTTTTTCCAAGAGAAAAATTTCATAAGTATAAAATGTTTAATTATAAAAATTAAATATTAATTTGACTCAAATTATCTAAATTGGATTAATAATATTTTTTTACTAATTTTACTTTTAAAATGTTTTTAAGCATTATAAAACTTTGTAAATTCTTTAAACAAAAAGATAGTTTTTAATAAAAATTAGTATTTTTCACAATAAATTGAAAAATTAATAGTTTCTAAAAATTTAAAAAAATCACCCAAATATAATTTTAAAAATTTGATTCAAAAAATTTAGTTAAAATTTTCAAATAAATTTTCAAAAAATTTCAAAAATTATTTTTTTTTTTAAATGACAAAAATCTTTTTTTGAGAAAAAAGTATTTTCAAAGCATATGAAAACTTTAGTAAAAATTAATTACTTATTTGTAAATATATTTTATTGAGATAAAATATTTATAATTAATTTTAAAAATGTGGTTATTCTTATTTATATTGAAATATTTAATATCTATGTTATAATAATCATAATAATATTAATAGTATATCACAATTTGTTAAAACTCAATGTTGCATGTAATTTAATCTATCAAAGAAATTAAATTAATTTGAATTTTTCCCATAAAATCACTGGGTTTAAATTATACCTCAGTTAAAATTAATTTCTCCCTTGAAAATCCATAACTTTTGTACAGACAACTAAAGATACTTATGCCTCATTACATCCTCAGGTTCCCACTATCTTCCTCAAGCTAGTGGTTTCACAACAAAAATTTGACAACATCAGTGGTCTTGTTTTAGTGAAAGCTATTGTTGTAAGAAAACTCAACCAGAGAAAGGTGTTGATCCCAAAAAAATTGGAATCTATAGAACAAGGTCTCAACATATCCTTTATGGTTTTAATTTTTCTCTTATACTAACTATTTTTCTTAGGATGATACATACTGAAGATACTAAACTCAGTATTAAGAGATTTATGAAGAATTTTCTAGACTTTATGGTAAACCTCAGATCCAGATTAGATAAAATGGAATGTAGTACTCCATGAAACCATACCACTTATTTAATGTATATCCTAACCAGTTGATCCAGAGAGAAATATTCTCTAATAGAGATGAATTGTGCTAACATTATAAGGTGATCATCTATAACCCATATAACATTATACCCTTTAGATATTTTGTGGAGTCTAACAATAAAATCAATGGTGATGTTTTACTATTTTTATTCTGGTATGGATAATGGTTATAAAATCCCTTTAGAATTTTGACTCTTATAATTAACTTGTTAACATAACAAACACTATGATATAAACTCTATGATATCTCTGTTCATACTATCCCACCAGAAATACTCCTTTAAATATTTATACACCTTCGTACTTTTAGGATAAATACACAATAAAGAACTATATGACTTCTATAACTGATCCTTATAAAAAATTGGTATTTAGGGGATACAAACATGGTTTCTAAACCTTATTACTCTATTATAATCAAGTTTGAACTTAAGAACAATTCTCACATTCATTCAAAGATCCATATCATCCTTCTCCACCTATTTTATCCTCTCATGTAACTATTGGAAAAAATGTTTAACATGTCATCAATTTTCACATCGGTTCTATATAACCTATGTACAAAGCTGTAAAAATCGATTTATCACGTCAGTTATTGTACAACCGACATGATAAATTGATGAGATTCAATTTTTTATGTCAGTTATTTTATAATCAACATCATAAAAACTGAGATTAGCTTTATCACATTGTTTATTTTATAACCGACGTGATAAATCAAATCTCGGTAATTTATCATGTCGGTTTAAAAGAACCGATGAGATAAAGTAACATTTATAATGTCGGTTATAAAATAAACAAATTTATAAATAATTTTATACATCAGTTATTAAATAATTGACGTTATAATAAAAAAAAGTTTATCACATTGATTATTAAATACACGATGTGATAAAGCTTTTAAATGATTTATCGCACCCCATATTCAGTCATTCTGTTTTCTTCGATCGGGCGACCTGCAACTCGTCTCTCTCGCATGACAAAACTAGAAAGGACTCTTCTAAGTTTTTCCCTCTAGCCTCATTTTTCAAACACCATTCATCATATTTATCATCACCAAATCTATCAGGTCGACTCACAACACTCAAGTAAGCCTCACACGAATCGGTTTCATTTTTTATTTTTTATGATGCCCTAAACTAATTTTTTGAGATGTTATTTTACTATCTTGGTTTTGTCTATCATGGTATGTTTTGTAGTGTTCATTTATACCATGCTAAATTCTTTTCTGGTAAAATAAACCATGGAAGTGTTATCATGAATGTTTATGATTTTTGTGTGTTCTATCATGTGTGTGCGCGCGTACAGGGGTGTTCAAGGGGGTGGGGGATGTCCAAGTGGATGGGGGGTGTCCAAGGGGGTGGGGGCTATCTAGGGGGTGGGGGAGTGCAGGGAGTTTCAAAGGGGGTGGGGGTGATGTCCAAGGGGTGTGGGGTCCATATAAGGGGTTTAGGGGTGTCCAGGGGGGGTTGTCTAGGGGGTGGGGGTTGTCTAGAGGGGTGGGGGCTGTCCAGGAGTGGGGGGTTATCGAGAGGGGTGGGGGGTTATTAATGGGGGGGCTATCTAGAGGGTTGGGGGGGGGTGTCCAAGGGGTGGGGGCGGTCCAGAGGGGTGGGGGACTATCTAATGGGGTGGTGGTGTCCAGGGGGGTGTCTAAGGGGGTGGGGGTGGTGTCTACGGGAGTGAGGGGGCTTTCTAAGAGGGTAAGGGTGTCCAGGGGTGGGGGGATGTCCAAGGGGGTGGTGGTATCCAAGGGGTGTCTAGGTGGGTGGAGGTGGTGTCTAGGGGGTGAGGGGGCTTTCCAAGGGTGTGGGTGTGTCCAGGTGGTGGTGGTGGGGGTGTCTAGGGGGTGAGGGGCTATCTAGGGGGTGGGGGTGTTGGGGGGGGGGGGTGTCCAGGGGGTGGGGGTGTCTAAAGGAGTTGGGGGGTTGTCCAGGGGGTTGGTGTGTGTGTGTGTGTGTGTGGGGGGGGGGGGGGTTGTCCAAAGTGGTGGTGGTTTCCATGGGGTGTCACGGGGGGGGGGGTCTAGGGGGTGGGGGGCTGTCATGGGGGTGGGGGTGTTCAGGGGGTGGGGACTGTCCAGAGGGGTTGGGGGGCTGTCCTGGGGGTGGGGGGCTGTCCAATGGGGTGGTGGTGTCTAGGGGGTGTCCAAGGGGTGGGGGTGTCCTGGGGGAGGGGGGGGGGGGTTAGGGGGATTTCCAAGGGGGTGGGGGTGTCTAGGGGGTGGGAGTGGTGTACAGTGGGGTGAGGGGGATGTCTAGGGGGTGGGGGTGTCCAGGGGGTGTGGGGGTGTCCAATGGGGTAGGGGTGGGGGGTGGTGTCCGGGTGGGCTTTCCACAGGGGTAGGGGTGTCCAGGGGGTGGGGGTGGTGTCCAGGGGGGTGAGGGGGCTGTCCAGGGGGTGGGGGTGTCCAGGGGGTTGTTCAAGGGAGTAGGGGTGGTGTCCAGGGGGGGTGAGTGGGTTGTCCAAGGGGGTATGAGGTATCTAGGGGGTGGGGTGTCCAGGGGGTGGGGGTGTCCAGAGGGGTGGGGGTGCTGTTTAGGGGGTGGGGCTGTCTAGAGGGGTGGTGGTGTCCAGGGGGTGTCCAAGGGGGTGGGAGTTTCCAATGGGGTAGGGGGTTGGACACCCCCTCACCCCCTAGACACCACTCCCCCACCCCCTAGACACCCCAACCCCATGGACACCCCCACCCCCTGGACAAGCCCCACTCCCTGGATACCCCTATCCCCTTAGACACCCTAGAAATCCCCTACTGCCGTGGATAACCCCTACCCCCTTGAACAGTTCCCACCACCTCTGGAAAGCCCCCTACCCCCTTGGACACCCCCTTGGTATATATATATCCCAATGGCTTCATTGAAACCGTTGGAATATTTTAACTTCAGGTAGTCTATACCAACAGTTCCTGTAGAATCATTGTCATTGGGGTATTGCAATGACCATCATTCTAACGATGTGTTAAACCATTGGGGTATTCTATTCCAACATTTTTAGGGTCTATCCCAATTATTTCAAATTTTTGGGATATGTGTAATTTTTAGTAGTGAATGCATACATATTTTAATATTTATACTTCATATTTCTTTTTTACGGAAGGGTGAATCTAGTATCCAGTTGCACCAGGATGTATTCTTTATGTACCTTAAGAAGAAATTATCCAAGATGAATTTAAAACTATTATATCTAATTATATTTTATTTTTAAAATCATTTTCATGCATATTTTTTCAAATACGCATAGGTTTGTTTTATATTTCAAAATTTATTTACATTCAAATTATGATATTTTTCATATAAATATATATTTTTCTTATCCTAACAAGATGTATCATTTTGATATTTGTTATAGGTAATAATGAGTAGAATTTGGATTACGGCACGTTGAATGATTAATGAGTATGAGGAAGGTGTTTATGACTTTTTGGAATTTTCTAAATGAAATGTTCCAAGCAGTGAATTTTTTTTCTCTCCATGCCTGAAATGTTTGAATATGAAGAAATTGAAAAGTAGAGAGGTAAAAGATCATCTGATTTTTCATCGTTTTAATCCAAGTTACATTCCTTGTATTTGGCATGGTGAAACTGGATAGAATGTTCGATCTACTGATGATGATGATTTGCAAGATGGTAACTCTAATGGAATTGAAGAAATGATTTGTGATATTGCAGTAGAACAAATTGAGATAGAACCGACAGTTACGCATTTATATAGCGATACTGAAAAACCATTGTATGCTGGTTGTATGGATTTTACAGTTTTGTCAGTGGTGTTTATATTGATTAACCTAAAGATGAAACATGGATGGAGTGACATAAGTTTTACAGAGCTGCTACAATTATTGAAAGATATTCTTTTAAAAGATAACGATCTTCCAAATTCACATTATAAGTCCAACAAAATATAATGCCCGATGGGATTGGGATACAAGAAAATACATGCCTGTCTGAATGACTGTATAATATATAGGAAGGAATTTGAATTTCTTTCAGAGTGTCCAAAATGTGGGACACCACGATATAAGTTGAAAGAAAAATCACAGGCTGATGTAAAGATTACAAAGATCCCTTCCAAGGTATTTTGGTATATTCCTATAATTCATCATTTGAACCATTTATTTTCTAATTCACATGATGCACAAAGGTTAAGATGGCATGCTGATGAGAATATATGTGATGGAAAAATAATTCATTCAACTGATTGTCTATAATGAAATTAAATTGTTGAGCAGTATCCTACATTTGGAAATGAAATTAGAAATCTTAGTCATGGGTTTTGCATAGATAGATTGAATCCATAACGAAACCTTAGTAGCACACATAGTTCATGGCCTATTTTATTGGTTATTTTCAACCTCTCTTCTAAAGTTTATATGAAGTGAAAATATGTCAAGTTGATTATAATGATCTTTGGTCTGAAGCAACCCAAAAATGATATTGATGTTTTCTTGTCACCATTTATTGATTATTTAAAACTTTTATGGGTGAATGGTATTAGAGTGTATGATTATTATAAAATGGAATATTTTCAACTACATGGTTTTCTTATGTTCACTATAAATGACTTACCAGCATATGGAAATTTTTATGGATACAATGTTAAGGGGCATAAATCATGTCCAATTTTCGAAAAATAGACTTCATATTGTCAATTGCATCAGGGGAGGAAAACAATATACATGGGTCATATAATGTTTTTTCCTATGGATTAATCTTATAGATGACAAAAAAAAGGAATTCAATTTCTCACAAGAATTTGATATTACACCAAAATATTTATCCCCTAATGTATATTTTGAGAGGGTGTAAAACCATGATGTGACATTGGGAAAGACACCAAAATCTGGTAATGATAGACATATTTGGAAGAAAAGGTCAATATTTTTTTAACTAACATATTACAGATATCATGAAGTGAAACATACTATTGATGTCATGCATGTGGAGAGTAATATCTATGACAGTTTGATTGGAACATTGTTAGATATTAAAAGAAAGAAAAAAGATGGTTTTAATGCATGATTAGACTTACTATCAATGGGAATATGTTTGGAGTTATCTCCCACTCCTAAGAGAAGACAACCATTTCTTCCCCCGGCTTGTCATACATCATCAAAGAGGGAGATAATTAGCTTTTGTCAATGTCTTCATGATATAAAAGTGCCTCAAGGTATTCTTCAAATGTAATAAAATTTGTCTCTTTGAATGATTTGAAGTTGATAGGTATGAAATCTCATGATTGTCACGTCATGATGCAACAACATCTACTAGTTGCATTGCATGGAATATTTCCTATTCGTGTCAGAAAGACTATAATGAAGTTGTGTTATTTTTTCAATTAAATTTTTAATAAGGTGATTGATGTGAATGCTATGAACATTTGGGAAAAGGATGTAATTTTTATACTTTGTTAATTGGTAATGTATTTTCCTCAAACTTTTTTTGATATAATGGTGAATTTAATGATTCATCTAGTTCGAGAAATAATGCTTTGTGGACCTGTATATCTTCGTTGGATGTATCCTTTTAAAATGTATATGAAAATATTGAAGGGGTATGTTAAGAATCCATATCTACCTAAAGCATCCATTATTGAAAAGTATATTTATGAGGAGGTTTCAGAGTTTTGTACGAGCTACTTGGCTGCGGGGGAGCACATAGGTTTGCATCTATCTCGCCATGAATGAGTTAATAATAAGTGAAAGAGGATTCGTGAATTGAAAGTCAAATCACTGTTATCTTAAAAGATGAAGAAGTTAGAATTATACATCTTGAATAACATAGATGATTCTCAACCATATATCATATTTCATATTAATGAGTTGAAAAAATGTCATCCAAAGAAGAAAGAAATGTGGATTTTGAATTATCACAACATTTTTTTTCATGGTTTAAAAAGACCTTGCTTGGTAGATCAGATGTATCAGATACATTAATATGGTTAATTGGTGTTCCATGTTTAAATGTGATAACATGGTTTGGGTATGAAACTAATGGCTATACATTTCTTACAAAAGCTCAAGAAAATAGAATTGAAGTTCAGAATAGTGTTGTATTAGTGTTTGCAGAAGAAATACATTTTTTGAGTTCTAAAGACAAAAACCCAATTTATGCATCAAGTGAATATTATGGAGTCATTAAAGAAATATGGGAGGTTGATTACATTAAAATTAAGGTTCCTATTTTTAACTGAAAATGGTTTATCGGTAACAACACTATCAGACATGATGTATTTAGAATGAAAGTTGTTAATCTGAATAGATTGGAATACACAACATATTATTTTATAATGGAAACACATGAAAAACAAATTTTATATGTAGTTGATCAATTGGATATGTTGTGGTCTATTGTTTTACAAGGGAAAAAAATATGTTGGTGAGGATAAACTTGATGAAGATGATAATTTATGTGAGATACCTACTTCTATAGAAAGATTAGTAGAACATAATGATGAGCATGTTGAAGACATGGTTTGTGCCATAAAAAATGATCATGATGAATGAATTTGGTTAAATAATCCATTTGTACATTCCTAATATTATAGGTAACATATTTTTATCTCTTGTTTACATTTATTATTTTTATAAAATGTTAGATATTGTGATTTTTTTCTTTATTAAAACACGTATTAAAACAAATAAGTAGAATTTTTGGTCATTTTAATTTTGTTTAGGTTAGTTTATCATGTTTACCATTATGTACATTATATATCTATTATTTTTTTTGAATGTAAATTACTTTTCCATGTTTACCATGTTTACAATGTTTAATATAGTTTAACATAGTTTAAATTTATGTAACTTATATATTTATTGATTTTTTCAAATGAAAATTGCACTACCATGTTTACCATGTTTACCATATTTTCCATTGTTTAACATACTTACCATATTAAACATGTTTACTATTATGTAACTTAGTTCAATTTTCCATTTTTTGTTTACATTAGTATTGTAATATTTTAATTTGTATATTTTTGAACTAATGTTTGTTTTTTTCATTTGAAGGATAATGATAGTTAAATCAGTTGATCAGACACATGAATCTGTAGATGATCCTAATGATCATACCTCTATGGAGGAACATTCACATGATCCTCTTGTTGTTATCTAATCTTCCTCATGTGATACCATAACGAAAAAGAAGTGTTCAAGAGTTAGTAAACGTGGGTGCACATGTTTACCAAAATTATAACTTGCCCATACGTAGAACTAGAGCATACTCATTGAGTTTGATGAGAATAAAATTCCTAGAGGTCTAAATGCAAATGATTTTTAGAGTTTTCTATCAACTCAGGGTAAGAGAAAAGTTAGCATTTTGTTTGATGATTGGAGAAGTGTGGACAAAGCGATAATATCTCAGCTGCAGGAGATGATTTTGGTAATATATTTTAATATTGTTGGCCTATTCTTTAAATGATTCTAGTATAATATGTTTTAACTCTTCATTATCAGATGACATTTGATATTCTAGACATTGGAGGAGTCAGGAAGAAATGCTCATCGATGGCTGCTAGGAGATGGAGGGATTTTAAATCAACCCTCACATCTGATTTCATTTTTGGTCATAGGATTCATGACAATCCATGTCATATATATCCTTTCATAGATGAAGACACGTGAATAAATTTTGTTGAAAGTAGAAGAAAATATTCATTTTTTTTAAGGGAAATGTAAACTTTTATAAGATTTCTTATATAAATGATCTTATTAATGTTTTGTTAATGATTTATTATTCTTAATTTATAGCAAACAAGGACATCTCATCAGGAGATCCAATCTAAAAATGTATACCCTCATAGTTTATCTCGGGGAGGGAATACATTATTGGAAGAACAAATGATGGTGGAAAAATTACAAAAAATGAGAGTTGAGTCTTCAAGATCTATAGAGTTAGCCCCTCCAACCCCTCCATCTAGATATGAAAAATGGAAGAGAGCTCGGATGGGAAAAAAGGGGAAATATCTTTCGGAAGATTTAAGAATCATAACTGAGAGGATTGTAAAATATTTATTTTATTTATTTAAGTTAACTATATAAATTATATAATTTGAATCATTACAGAAATGTTCAATTAATTAATATAGTGTTCTTTTGAGGAGTAGAGCTCACATGGGGTATTTACAGCTATAGGGAGGAAAGATATTTTATCTGCAGCATTGGGAAATCCCTGACATCCTGGTCAGGTACGTGGATATCCGATGGGTGTATCGGTAAGAAAAGTATTTCCACATTCTTTAACTTCTTCCATTGAGGGTGATTATAAAAAAATAGAATCCTTGGAGGCCGAAGTTATTAATATTAATGTGATGATGGATGAAAAGATTAGAGCTTTGGTACCGTCTATATTTGCAAACATGAAAATACAATTTCAGACAGCAGGTCCTACTCATCCACCTCCCCCTGAAGACCCCATTATTTATCCTCCACCTCCACCAATATCTCCCACTCTCCCACCTTAGCCTGTGGACCCCATTTTTTATCCAACTCCACCGCTACAGATTCCTACTTATTTTGAGTTGTATGTTGACGATCCTCAACATCCTATAGTTGAATATGGGTTGGTTTATTGTATAGGAGATACAATTCATCATCAACAGTTAGAGGTAGAGCATTATAGGGTCACTGTACATGATATTATAGACAGATCAGCTCGAGTACCATTAACTGTAGATGAGGTGATGAAAATTGGACATAATATCATCCATTTTTTAATTTGGCCATCCAGACATCTGTGACTCATTACCATAGAGATATGTATGTTATATATTCTATTTTATTTTTTTATTAAAGTTTTTTTAACATTTGAAAAAGAATATATATCTATATTTATTTTTATAGGAATACTTCAAAGGTAAAGAAATATTGTATAGACAACAACCAAGAAAAATGGCCATGACATCAGATACAGATTCTAGCAGTCTTGACAGATTATCAAGATATTCAAATTTTTTGGCAGATCATTATGAGTTTCCAATGGAAGCTCATGTTTGTGGACATGCAATAAATGTGGGGATTCTGAAAAATGATAACATGGATCTTATTACTGGAGATAACTTGAGCATCAACGTGGTGAATTTTTTTCTATGTAAGTCTTAACAACTTTTCCCTACGTTATATGTATTAAAAATGTATACTTATGTATGTTTTGTATTAGATATCTTTATAACATGTGTGAGAAGAATGAGTAGACATATGTATATAGATTCATGGACCCACATTTTATTTCCCCTAAAGTACGTGAATTGGATGAGGAACAAATAATTATTTATATTGCTGAATTAGTTGAACAGAATATAATCACACAGTGTTGGATGACTCCTTTTTGTGAGAGGTCTGAAACATATCTCTGGAAAAATGTTCATTATCTTTTAACATAAAAAATCACTAACCTTAAATTTTATTTTATTAGTTATCATTGTATGTTAGATGATTTTTTCCCAAGGGTGAAAACACTTTATTAGATATACTCTATCCATGGAGATGTGCAGGAAAGTTTTAAGAATATATTGGAAAAGTAAGTTTCAATTTCTTAATAGTTTTATATATTATAATGAATTTTAAATTTATCCCATTTGTATTATTTTCTAATAAGGGATGGGTATAATTTCAAAAAAACACAAAGAAAAAGAGTTCCAAGATCAAATATATAAAAGTTAAGGTAAATATCCATTTATAATTTGTACTTTTTGATGTATTACATAAAAATAATATTTTGAATTTACTGTCATTTAAATAGAATTTTCATGAACAACAAGGAATAATTGAATGTGGATATTATATGTTAAGATTTATGTATGAAATAATTACAACCGGAACACTTGTGAACTTTTACCTGGTAATATTTCCTTTTAAACTTTTCCATAATATTTCGTTTAATTTATTAATTATACATGTTAACTACTATACTTTTAATTTGGAGCTATTTGATGATCCTCAACCCTATAGTGCTCAAGTGGTCAAACAATTACAAGTGGAATTATCAAATTATTTTGCAAGTTTGATTGGATTTTAGTTTGTTTGTAGTGTAAAAAGTAATTTTGAATATTGTCATTATAATTGTGTATTTGGTAGTCTTTTAGGATGGATTTAGTTTTTTTAGTTGAAATTGTATGTTTTGAATGTTATATATGTGAATGATTAATTTTTCTTTGCTTCTTGTTTTGGTCTTGTTCTGATGGTTTTTCTGGTATGGATTCTGGTTTAGGGGTGGGGGGGTTTCTAGGGGCATGGGAGGGTTGTCCAGTGGGGTGGGGGCTATCCAGGAGAGGAGGGGGTGTCTAAGGGGTGTCCAGGGGTGTGTGTGTGTGGGGGGGGGGGGGGGTTTCTAGTGGGGTGTGTGGGGGGGGGGGGGGTTCCAATGTGTCCATGGGGGTGGGAGGGCTGTCTATGGGAGTGGTGGGATGTCCAGGAAGATGGGGGGTGTCGAGGGGGTATCCAGGGGTATGGGGGGTGTCTAGTGGGGTGGGGTGGGGGTTCCAGTGGTGTGGGAGGGCTGTTCAGTGGGGTGTGGGGGTGTCCAGGGTGTCCATGGGAGTCATAGGGGTTCCAGGAGGGTGGGAGGGCTGTCCAGGGGGGGTGGGGACTGTTGTTTAGGAGGGTGTGTTTGTGTGTGTGTGGGGGGGGGGGGGGTAGGGATGTGGGAGGGTTGTCTAGTGGGGGGTGTCTAGGGTGTCCATGGGGGTGGGAGTGTGTCTAAGGGTGTGGGGGGTGTCCAAGGGGTGGGTGGGTGGGGGGTTTCAAGGTTGTGGGAGGGCTATCAAGTAGGGTGGGGTGGAGGGGGGGTGTCTAGGGTTTCCATGGGCATGGGAGGGGTGTCTAGGAAGGTAGGAGGGATGTATAGGGGGTGGGATATTTCTAGAAGGGTGGGGGGCTGTCTAGAGGTGTGTGGGGTGTCCAGTGGGGGGGGGGGGGTTCAGAGGTGTGGGAGGGATGTCTAGTGGGGCGGGGGGGGGGGGTGTCCAGGGTGTCCATGGGCGAGGGAGGGTGTCCAGGAGGGTGGGAGGGCTATCCAGGGAAGTGGGGGGTTGTCCAGGAGGGTGTAAAGGGTTGTCTAGGGGATGTTCAGGGGGTGTGTGAGTGGGGGGGGGGTGTTCAGGGTGTCTATAGGGGTGGGAGGGTGTCCAAGAGGGTGGGAGGGATATCCAGGGGGTGGGGGTTGTCCAGGAGGGTGTGGGGGTGTCCAGGGGTGTGGGGGGTGTCCAGTGGTGTGGGGGATTTCTAGGGGTGTGGGAGGGATATCTAGTGGAGTGGGAGGTGTCCAGGGTGTCCATGGGGGTGGGAGGGTGTCCAAAAGGGTGGGAGGGATGTTTAGGGGAGTGGGGCACTGTCCAAGAGGGTGGGCAGTGGCTATCCAGGGGGTGTCCAGGGGTTTGGGGGGTGTCCAGGGTGTGGGGGATTTCCAGGGGTGAGGGAGGGTTATCCAGTGGTGTGTGTGTGGGGGGGGGTGTCTGGGGTGTTCATGGGGGCGGGAGGGTGTCTAGGAGGGTGGGAGGGATGTCCAGGGGTGGGGGTTGTTCAGGAGGGTGGGGGGCTGTCCAGGGGTGGGGGGTGTCCAGTGGGGGGTGGGGGGGGGGGTTTCCATGGATGTGGGAGGGCTGTCTAGTGGGGGGGGGGTTGTCTAGTTTTACTCTATTTTTGGTCTGTTTCAGGTCTTCTTTGGTAGGGAATAGTTTTGTTTTAATAGTTTTATTAAAAAAAATTGGTTTTTACATCTGTTATTTTATAACCGACGTAAAAAATGCATGGAAATGGGTTTTAAAGTCAGTTATTTGAAAACCGATGTAACAAATGAAAGGGAGTGGGTTTTTATGTCAGTTATTTCATAAATGACGTAATAAATTGAATGGAATAGTTTTTTATGTCCGTTATTTTATAACTAATGTAGCATATATTTTTTCACATTAGTTATTATTTAACCGACGTGAAAAAACACTTGGCAGACTGGTTTATCATGTTGGTTATGAAAATAACTGACATGATAAACCTGGTTTTCACGTCGGTTATTCAATAAACAACGTTATAAATGATTTGGAGGCACAATTTATTATTTCAATTATTATATAACCGATGTTAAAAAGTATATACCACATTGGTTATTTAGAAATTGACGTAATAAATCACAACTCTGAAGCGTTTTCCACGTCGATTTTTGAGGTGCCGACGTGAAAAATGCTTTGGATTTCTGGTTTTTACGTCAGTTTTAAACTAACCCACATAAAAAACAATTTTTATCATGTCTCCTGTAATAACCGTAGTAAAAAACGTTTCTACACTAGTGTGGATAGACAATTGAACACTTATTTGAGAAAGATAAGATATGTAACCTTCCTTCAATATTTCAGTATCCATCCTTTATAAATCCATAAATATTGGATCTTTTGTGATACTCATCATAGATAAGCTAGCATAATAATTTCGACTCAAAGAGTCATCCACCTTGTTCGCTTTCCCAGGGTGGTAGTGTATTGAGCAATCATAATCTTTAAATAGCTCCAACCATCTTCTCTAGTGCATTTTCAACTCCAACAATGTGGATATATACTTTAAACTTTTGTGATCAGTATATATACCAAAATTTTCTCTATATAGATAATGCCTCCATATCTTTAAGGATGAACTTACCATAACTAACTTTAAATCATGGTTTGGGTAATTTTGTTTATGAACCTTTAATTATTGTGAGGAATATGCTATCACCACATAATCATGATTGAGAATGCATCCCAATCCCTTATATTATGCATAAATATAAGTTAAAAACTCTTCTAAACTATATGGTAATGTAAGAACATGTTCACTGACTAAACTTCTCTTTAGTTCCTTAAAATTTTCATCACAGTCATCTATCCAATTGAACGTGGCTCCCTTTCTAGTTAACATTGTGAGTGGATTAGATAGTTGTGAGAAATTATCCATAAAATGTTGACAATATCCAGATGAACCAAGAAAAATATATATCTTAGTCATTGTGTTTTGTTTAATCCAATATTTAATAGCCATTATCTTGGTTGGATCCACTGATGTACCATCTCTTGACATTATATGACCCAAAAATGAATCTTTTTATAGACAAAATTTACACATTGTAAAATTTTCATATAGTTTATCCTTACGTAGGTTCTTCGACACAATTATCAAGTGACATTCATACTCTTTCTTTAAATTTTAATAGATAATAATATCATCTATAAATACTACCACAAATTTATCAATTTATTATCTAAATACTGTATTCATTAAATCCATGAAGATTATGGGGGAATTAGAAAGACCAAATGGAATCACTATATAGTCATAGTGTCTATAAATTAAATGGAATCTTGTCTTAGTTATATCTTACGTATTGAACATAAATTGATGATATCTCAAATGAATTTTAATCTTGAAAAATAATTGATAGCTTCACAGTTGATTAATCAATTCATTAATATGGGGTAGTAGATAATTGTTCTTAATTGTAATATTGTTCAGTTCCCAATAATCAATAAAAAATTTCATTGGTCCATATTTATTCTTAAAAAAAATATCCATTTCACCCCTTAGAGACACACATAGCTGAATTAATCCATTTTTAATATTCTTCAAGAGTTTCTTCTTCAATTCCTATAACTCAATTAGGTATATTCTATAGTGAGTCTTTGAAATAGGCATGTCACCGAATATAAGATCTATTGATAAATCAACTTCATGATTTTGTGGAATACTAGAAAAATATTCTATAAATATATAAAAAACTCTTAAACAATAGTCATATCATTGATGTTGAGTTTCTCCCCAACCATATGAGATAAACACCCCTTTTGAATAAGAATCAAGACCCATACAATGGGTGAAATTTCCATTAGAAGTCCTTTTTTTGCACTGGTAGATGATCAGAGGTTGGTTTAGAGTATAAAATGAGACCTCCATTATTAAGAAGTTAATATGGGCTTTATATAGATAAATTCAATCCATGACTAAGATAACATCACATTCAACTAGTGGAGTAATAACAAGATTTTTTGGGAGCATAATCCGAAAAACATAAAGTAGAGAAGAATCATAGCCTTGAGATGTGATCATCATACCATTAGGTGTTTTAATTACTTATTAAACATCTTATAATTCGGGTGGAATATTTATAACCTTATAAAATTCTTCAAATATAAAAAAGTGGGTAGATCTAAATTCAAAAAAGACATTAGCAGGTCTTGAGTGGTTGGTTAGTGTACCTTTCACCACTTTGTTATCATACCCCTCATCACAAATAGTGATCTCATGAGATTTTCCCTTGTCTCTTAACTTAAGAGATTGATAACATTGCTAATAATAATTAACCTTTATATTTGATACCTGTTACCATAATGCCCAATCACCTTGAATTTGAAAAAATGAAGCGTGGTAGGTTTATTTTGTGAATCTTTCTCTTTATTTGTATCGTTAGCTGACATATTCCCATCACATTGAAATTCATCTACTCGAAGAAATTCCTTTCCAAACTTAAAGAATTTAGTAGTCCCCTTAATAAAATTTACTCCATGTTTCCTTCCCCACTTTGATCCTGAAGTAAATATTATATTCTTATCTCCATGGTTTTTTGATTTTCATTTTAAATTCCATATTTCTTTTCCTATCAAAACCATGAGATTGATTTGTAACTCCAATAAGCATTTCCACATTGATATCACATAAAATGATTTATTTATAGCTACTAAATTTACTTATGTATAACACCATTAAAATATATGGTTTTAATCCATTGAATAATCAATAAACATTAATTTTAGGATAGATGATAATACTAAATGGTTACCTATCAAGTCTTGTAAAATATTACTCATAGGTACAACAGATTCAACATCCGTCTATTTTAGATCAAGTAATTCCTTATCCATTTTTTGTTAATAATACAAGGAAATTAATCATTGAAAAATAATTCCTTAAAGTCATCCCATTACATAAAGTCAAATTCATCTTGTTGAATCATACTCTTAATAAGAGTACCCCATTTATCTACTTCGTCTTCCAAATGATAGACTGTAAAAATGAATTTTTCATGATACTAACACTGAAGAATGAAAAATAACATTTCAGTGGGACTGATCCATTTCTCAGAAACTAGTGTATTGACAAAACCACTAAAATATGGTTGATGTTTCCTTAAAGAGTCAACAAAATTTTGTACCCTATGCTCATTTATAAGTTCAACATGATTCATATCTTGAGAAATTTTTGTGATCACAAAAATGTGATTTTTTTTCTTCCAAATTCCATAAATTTTGGTTACATAGGAGGAAAATCATTATATTTTTCATCACACTAAGCATTAAAATGATTACTTTAGGTTCTATTCATTGACTAAAACCAAAAATCATAGTTCAATCAACAATAATCACAGTGGGGAACCATAGAATCATGAAAAATCAATTATAAGATGTCTAAATCATGACACCTTCTTTTTAACCTATGAAACCTCTGGCTTAACCTTGGTTATTCATGGTCATTATTCGAATCCTTCATGATGGTTTTCAAAGAGTTTTTGAATTTCAAAAACATATCCCTCAAGATTGTCAAACCATGTGTGTAGTAAATCTTTTTGTCTTGCACTCGATGATGATTGAATCTATATCAATGCACCATTTTCAGAGTTATTAACCCTAGGTACAAATATTCTATATCCACATCCACTTGTAGTATCCATATGGGGATGTAATTTCTCAGGCACTACTCACTCTATCCTTCACCAAAATTCCAAGATATTTTCTTATACTTATACTTATCCTTTGGGTTCTCACTAAAGTTTTCTCATCCTCGTTTCTAAAGGTTTAACTAAAATTTACTCTGATACCAACTATAAATAGCCACAATTATCATATATATATATATATATTATCTTAATATATGAATATTCGTTACATAACATAATGAACCATGCAAAAATCATACAGTCCTAGTGCCTTTGGAAACATGGATACATAAAAATCTAGTCCAAAAGTGAGCTATACCATCTCCCACTAAGTTCTTCATCACTATCACCCTTCTTAGAAATATAATATATAATTACTTTTCTCATAACTTGGTAGAGGAAATATAATAAAGGGTGATCTCATATTCCTAGTAAGGGTAAATAAGGGATATATCAACATAACATGAGCATAAGAGTATTAGAATATGAGAATAACATTTGTAAACTATACCCTATATATCATAGATCATAAACTTGAGTCGTGTAATACATATTTGAAGTTTATAATACACAAGTCATAAATAAATCAAATAAAATGATCAATGATATCATAACATTGGAATAAGACATATATTTGTGGCATAAATATTGGCATAGAAAACATTAGTTCAATGATACCCACCAAGTCATTCATAATATGTTAGGCTTGGGAAAAACACACATGTACCTATTTTGGTCTTGGGATAACCTACTATGTAACTTCTTTTTTGGACTTGTTATAACCTCTAATATACATTTTTTGGGATTGGGATAACCTTCTATGTACCCTCTGAGCTCATTGAACATTAATCATCACCCAATGCATCAAAGAGAGATATAGGTACCACCCATCACATAATATATAAATTTATGTGCCAAAAGATCATAAAAAATTCATAATCTTAGAACCAATGAATTTAAATGAGTTTTACAAAGATTTCATCATAGAAAAACCCATATAAAACAAATGGGTTTTACAAACATTTCATCATAGCTTAACCTATAGAAGGGAAATCGATTTCATAATCATCTTATGAACTTATCTTAGAATAACCCCAGGTAAAGGAATGAGTTTCATGAAAATATTTTCATCATAATAATAAACCATACATAGAGAGAATAATGTTGGTGAAATTGGATTATATACCGAGTAAAACATAAGAATTTTTTTGTTGTCATTAATGAATATAGATTCCATGAAAAGATCATTAAAACATTCTTAAGAAAAATATTTTTTCCATTCTGAAAAAAATTGTTTAAAATCAAAAAAAAATACCAACTATTTAATATAAAATTTTATTTAGAAAAAAAATTTGGATACTAATTAAGGAATCTTTAAATGATTTATTGGTAACAAGAATTAAAAATATCTTCCATTCCATAGAGGTTAAAACAAAGGTTCCTTTCACATTTTTGTTAAGAGCCAAAAGGGACTTGTTTGGAAAATGAAAAGAAGATTAATTTCAAAACATTTTTTAAATTAAAACATAGGAAAAATTTCTTTATATAATTGTTATATAATAGTAAAAATTTTCTTTAAAAAATTTTAGAAAACATGGACATGGAAGAAAAATAAATTTCAACCGAAGAGAGAAATAAATTTAGTTTTTCATCAAAAAATATTATTTTGGAATATTGAGTACATAAAGAGAGGAAAATTAAAGGAAAACATGGAATTTATAGAAATAACTATAGATAAGAAAAATCATGAGTTTCTTGAGAGGTATATAAAAATATCTCATCATTGGAGGTATAATCATAAATAATCCCGAAAAATAATGAGATTGTAACCAAATTTTTTACTACTTTGGTAACTTTTGAATTATAAGAACAAGAAATAAAGAAACTTAGATGGATATTTATATCAAATTATTATCTTGATAAGAATCATAAAATAAATTAATGGGAAATATATACACCACACAAAATAAACAAGTGGTGAATATGACATGCGTCTCTTAGAAATAAAAGAGTGACTAGAAATCCCATATCTTAAGTCACAAATTCCTTCATACATTTTCGATAATGCCATATAATAAATATAGGTTTATTATAAATATATTACATTAAAATACTCATATTTATAATATAATATATGATTTACCTATATCCTTTTATTATCCATTTATTAACAAATCCATGTTAAAATCATGTTTCGTGTTATAATTGCTTCATTTTTCATGTATGTTTTCATTTGGTAGTTTTGGTCATTCTAATTTGATCATGGTTATATAATTTCCATAATTTTAACCATGATATAATTATAATACAAAATAATTATATATGTATTTATATCAATCCATAAAATTTAGAGATAGAAAATGAATTACATCGTTTATGGATACAATAGACCGTACATAAACATGGACATTATTTCTATTTTCTCAAAAATGGGAAAAAACAAAGGAAAATAATATATAAAATTTATATATAATTTTTTATGTCTTATATATCAAATATTTTCATTAAATTAATCCTCATTACCTTCTATGTAAAGCATAAGTGAAAAAAAATCACATTGCTTTGCAAGACAGTAATCCGACGTACACACGAGTGACGTTATCGTATTCCAATAAAATAGAAATTAATAAGGTATATGTGATATAATAACTGAATAATTATAATTATTTAATAAATATAATATAAATATGTTCAATAAATCATTATGACCATCCATTAGAGGTGGTTATGGGAAAACAATTACATCGGTTTGTGAGGCAATAGTTCGCCATACACACTATCAATAGTTTTGTTTCCCATTTAACAGAAGAAGAGGTAAATATAGGTTAAAAATTTAAAATAATAACATATAAATATATGGTATATATTGGTGTTATTATATCATAATATTTGGATAACATTTTTATAAGGTGTAAGAATAAATAAAACAAAAACACAAGTTTAATAATTTTACCTCTTCTTCAGAGAACCTCTTTAGGTTTTTTCCTAAAGACTTCATAGAAGGGTTTAATAATAAAAATAACACATATATGATGTGGGTATATAATTAATGAAGTTATTTGGGATTTATTTTCTTAGCCAAATGGTTTTATAAGTGTGAATATGAGAGGATAAGGGACACCCTTTTAGTAGTTAGGGGGAGTACACACTTGGAATTTTTGAAAATTAAAAAGTGTACCCATGTTTTAAACATGCCCAAAGGATAAAAATGGATCAATATATAAAATTATAGGATATAAGGTATAAATATTTACATAAAATTCTATTTGGATAAGTTTTAGGTCATTTTACCCCTTATCTTTTTAGTTGAACCCTCGAAAAACCTATTTTAACATTAACCGTAGTAATTAATTTTTATTATTTTTACTATTAATTTTCATAAAAAAATTAAGTTGACCTTAATATAAAATATTAATTATTATTATTTAAAATATTTAATCCATTTTTATAAATTTAATTCATCTAAGTGTAAAATTTTAATTTAAAATTAAACTCACAGACGTGACGAAAAGATGATTTTTAAAAGAGAAAATTTTCATATATATAAAAAGTTTTAATATCAAAAGTCAATATAAATTTGATTCAAATGACCTAAATTGGTTTAATAATAAAATAATTTAAGTATTTTTAATTTTTAATTTTTTGTAAAAATTTGTAACTTTTTAAATGATTTAAACGAAAAGTCCATGTTTAATACAAATCAGTATTTTTCGCAATACACTGAAAAATTCATCTTTTTCAAAAATTCTCAAAAATTCACCATAAGATAATTTTTAAATTTTGATTAAAAAAATAAAGTTAATTTTTTAAAATAAATTTTCAAAAAGTGTCATTTTTTTATTTTTTGTTCATAAAAACTGAAAAAAATATTTTGTTGAAAAAAAAACTATTTTCAGAGCATATAAAGACTTTACTAAAAATTAAGTACTTCTTTGTAAATATAATTTATTTGTATAAAACCTTTATAATTAATTTTAAAAATATATTTATTTCTTTTCATATAGCCAAATTTAATGGATAGGCTATAATGATTATAATATTATTAGTAGTATACAGTTGTTTGTTAAAACATGGTGTTGAATGTAACAAAAGATATCAAAGAAATTTAATTTATATGAAAAGAAATTCATAAAATATTTAGGAGTTATATTAAAAACCCCTTGAAATTAATTTCTACCTTGAAATTCGGTCACTTTTTTATAAAAAACTGAAGATCCTTTTACCCCCACACATCCTCAAGTTCCCACATAACTTTCTCTAGTTTCTGGTTTCACCAAAAAAACATTGACAATGTGAGTGTTCTGGTTTCATAACACTTTCTCTGTATGATCCCAAATCTCCACCAGTTATCCCTCATAAGAAAGATCATACTCTTGTAGTATTACCTCTTAGTTCAGTGAAAGTGATGGATTCAGTATATACTTCCTCAAAAGAGATACATGGAACACATAATGAATCTGAGAGAGGTTCAATGGAAGTGTCAAGAAACAAAATATAGTCCCAATATGATCAAGAATTTCAAAGAGACTGATATAACATGGGTTTAGTTTTATCTTATTTCCAAATTTCATAATGTTTTTATATGGAGAAATTCATAGAAACACCTTCTCAACAACTTTAAATTCTAGATAACATTGATGATTTTAAGTTTAACTTTTCTATCGACTTTATGATTCCCTTATGTGTTTTTGAATTTCTATAACCTTCTATATAATTTCTTCCGCTAGCTCAGATCCCAATTTATTTATTTCTCAATCTTCATCCCAACACATTTGAGTTCTACACTTATTTCCATAGAGGTATTCATAAGGATCCATTTTAATGATCGAGTGAAAGATATTATTTTAAGAAGAATCAACTAGAGGAAGGTGTTTATCCCAACCAATTTTGAAATCCATTGAACAACATATCAATATATCCTATAGGGTTTGAATTGTCCTCTCAAACTAACCATCTATCTAAGGAGGATACAAAGTACTAAAACTCAACTATGTATCAAGATATTTCTAAATACTTTTCCATGACTTTATAGTAAACCTTGAATCCCAATCAGATACAATGGAATGTGGTACTCCATTAAACCTTACCACTTTCTTAATGTATGCCTTGTAAAGATGATTTAATGATAAATAATCACTAATATCGATGATGTTTTGTAAATTTTTGAGGTGTTCAACTAAAACCCACATAGAATTATGCACTTATATGTTTTGGGGTGTCCAATAAGAAAATACATGATGATGTTTTCTTATTTATATTCTCATATGGGTAATGAATGTAACAACACCTTAGGCATTTTTCTCCCAGCCTTGAATTTCTAACATACCAAGCACTAAGATACAAACTCTGTGATATCTCTCTTCATGTCGTCCCACCATAAATACTCATTTAAATCTATATACATCTTTGTACTTTTACGAAGAATAGAGAATAAAGAACCATGAGCCTACTCTAATAGATCCTTATTAAAAACTAGTATTGTGTGGAAAAATATGTGTTTCCTAAACCTTATTACTTCATAATAATCAAGGATAAAATTAAGAACATTTCTCACATTCTTTTGCAGATTCATATCATCATTCTACACCTCTTTTATTATCACATGGATAGATGGTTGAACATTTATTTGAGAAAGATAATAACTCTAACCTTCCTTCAATATTTCAATACTATCCTTTTTAAATATATATATATAAATATATTATATATTTTATGATCCTCATCATAGATGAACTAGTATGACCCTTTTGACTCAAAGCATCAATAACCTTGTTTGCCATCCCAAGGTGAAAATGTATTGAGTACTCATAATCTTTAATCAACCACAACCATATTATTTAGAGCATTTCAAATACTTCTATGTGAATATACACTTTAAACATTTTTTATTGGTATATATATCACAATTTTATCTGTAAAGATAATGCCTCTATATATTTAATGAAAAAATTACCACAACTAACTCCAAATCATGAGTTGAGTAATCTGGTTCACAAAACATTAATTATCATGAGAAATAAACTATATCTATATCATTTTATATGATAACATATCCCAATCACTACTATAAAATGTGCAATATATAGTGTTGGCCTCTATCAATTCTAGTAAAAAGTGATTATAATGGTTTCCTTTATCAGTACTTTTTTTAGTGATGATAAAGGGTACCCTTTATCAGTTCTTTTTTAGTGATGATAAATGTCCCGATCATATACATGAGTCCCACATCAAAATAGAAAAAATTTAGCCACTTATTTATAAATTACTCCACCACATCGTAATCTTAGAAGTTTGCTGCTGGGATGGGATCCCACATACACTTTCGACTCATATATATGTTCCCATTCTCAGGATTGTGCGGGATTTTCCCCACCCTATCCATCTCGTGGGCCTTGTCTCACTCTAATACAACTTTGAACCCCCCCAACCAATCCTATACATGACCCAAATAGTGAGGAATTTACTATTTTTTAAACTAATATAAAAATATATGTATTTTAACTATTAAAAAAACTAAAAAATATTAAAAAATATTAATAATGAATAAATTTTAAAAATATTAAAAATTTAATTAATTAAATAATTATTAATAAATTTAATATATATATATATATTATATAAATAATAATAAATATTATATATAAAATATAGATATATAAAATGAATAAAATTTTAATATTTGTGGGCGAGGTAGTGTTTCATTAAAAATCTAAGTGAAACTTTAATGGAGTGGGAAAGATCAAGTGATTTTCACCTGTTAGTGGAAAAATATCACATATGATTAACTAAATGATCCAAAATAATCATAAAGTGAAGAAATGAATAAATATTAATTCCTCCAACTTATTGGACTCCCACCTAGAAAGGTTATATAAACCATCTTAGAATTACCACCCTTTTTTCACTAGAAGCTAAGTGATTTTAAAATTCAGTCATCAGACCAAAGGAATTTTTATTTTCATGGAGTAATTAAAGGATTTATTTGAATTTTTAAACTATAATAGCTCTCTCAGAATGAGTGTGTGTAAGACCATATAGTTGAGGATTCTCACGGCCACACCAATCAAGGATTCCCTTGTAGGGATCAAACTGCTACTGTTTGTTTTTTTCATCTTTAAGAAACAAACTAAGAAATGTTTTATGATGCTTTGCCAAATCCCAGGCTGAGAAAATTTATATTTAAGGAGAAAACTTCCTTCCTAACACTACTGGAAAGGGAGGTTTTCCCAATGCATGTAGAGTACTTTTACCAATGGTTTAAGGAAACCGTTGGAAAAAGGTGGCTAAAATCATATTTTCCCAATAGTTTTGAAAAACCATTGGGAAAATTATGTTTAAATCATCATATACCAACAGTATTTACAAACCATTTGTAAAGGATTTATTTCCCAATGGTTTTTACAAACCGTTGGGAAAGTTTTTCCCCAAATTCACAAAAGCTCGACCTCCCCCATTCTGCACGACTTCAGCCCTAAACAGAAGGGAGAATTGGGATTTTACTTCCCTTACGGCCAAAATCCTTCCATATTTAAGATTTATCAGTTCTTCACTTATAATATTTAATTGATATTGCATATACTATTTTGGTTTTATGTTTTCATTTGGGTGACGTGGAGAAGAAGGATTCTGTTTACCCTACTGTGGAAATCCTTCGTTCTGATCCATCTTCAAAATTTCTTAGTTCTACACTTCTAATTTGTAAGTGATACTTTCATTTTAATGTTCTGCATCTACTGTTTTGGTTTTCTATTTTTATTTGGGTGTTTATGAATTTTTTTTCTTTTTGATTTGGGTGTGTGTGTTGGGCTTTTATAGTGAATCAAATTTGATTCAAAATTAATTATGTGTTAATATCATCCATAAATTTTTAGTTCTTATAAGGCTTGGTATTGTTGGAAATTTTGTGTTAATATCATCCATATTCCACATGATCCACATCATGGTAAGAATGTGTGATGATGTTTTTGATATCAGAGAGAAAACTCATACACTTCAGGTTTTTTATAGTGGCATGGTTAGTCATGAGTGATAATTGGCTTCCTAAGAAGACCGTACTAATATAACTTTAGGGTCAATTAAATATGGTTCTCACTGTACGTTGTATATTATGTCTCTTTATTGAACAATAATCACTTTTATGATGGTGGGGTTCTTTTCAATAGTCATGATGGCATGTGTATACATCCATAACAATGTTAGATAAGTCACAAGTTTAATTCAGTAATCTTGTTATCATTGACATACATTATTATTAATCTCAAATTTAAAAATAAATGTTTTGGTCTATACTTTATGAAATTAAACCTTTTTACAATCCATGAACAACCAATTAGAGTAGAAGCCTAAAATTTATCCACCCATGGGGTGTGCTTGACTTGGGGAACTAATTGGGTAATGAAAGGTATGACCATAGAGGTTCCAAGAATGATTTATTAAACATGAGTGAATTGTTTGGGATTCCTATAACACATAATGGGTCCTGAGGCATGTGCCTCTATTTGGGATGCCTATAAAGGGGCCTCGAAGTCCTCTTTTACCAACGATTTTTTGAAACTGTTGGTAAAACTCTTCCCTTTACCAATGGTTTGACTCAATGATGAGGCAAGGAACCTTTATTGATGATTGTGGATTTCAAGTTATTGAAATGACTCACACTCTTGTCACTGATGAACCAGATGATTGGGTTGTAGCTCAATAAACTAGGTTAAATTTTAGAATTTATTGAGCCTCTTGTATAGTACTACTTCCTACTAGTTGTAACTATGTTTTTCTTCTTGATACATGACATACTTTAACATCATTCGGTTTATGATTCTATTATTAATTGGTATTAATGATTTGGTTATTTTCATCTATTTCCAATATTTTCCCATTTTTATCTTTCTTCCACTTTTTAACTGATAATATTAAAATTGTGTAACTTAGGTAATGAGGGAATAGTCTCCCCTAGACACAGCAAAGGCTCTCACTATAAGTCAATAACATTTAGAATTTTGGTAGATGTGCTTGAGGCCATGTGGCTATCTGGGTTTGGGTCACTAATGAGTGGCATCCTGGTTTGGGATGTCACAATTCCTGGATATCCTTTTTATAGGTGTTTCTAATCAAATCCACACCTATAACTATTGAAGGTCCCTCTCCAAAATCAATTGGGACATGATTCAATGAATACACCCTACCAACCTATGATCTATGGCCCCAAACCTAGGATCCTTTAACCATGGTTAAGGTGAAACTAGATGAGGCCATAACTACTTTTGATGTGATCCTCATTATGATCTCCCTAGAGAAGTTAAAGTATAAAAATCATGTACTCCCAAAAAGACCCTTAAGGATTATGTATTCCTTGATCCACTTCAAATATCTTACTAGGAAATCCTTGAATATAGGCATTATAAATTATGTATCTTATTCTCTTATATACACTGTATTTTGTTGTGTTTCTTAATATGATTCTCATATAGAGTAATGTGTCAATTATGCTTTTATATAAAGTAAACAATTTTCATTTACCTAAATATTTTTTTGATTGAAGTTTGATATTATTTAATTTCTTTGAAATGAATTATTGCAATTTTTTATAGAATGGATAGAAGTTGGATGTACGAAACTGATCAGATTTCAACCAATTTTCAAAATAATTTGAACAAATTTTTAGATTTTGGATTTGACAAGGCTTCAGATAGTGGTCGCATACACTGCCCATAATCTAATTGTGTTAGAAGACCTTGGCTGAGTCGTGAAGAAGTTAGCTATCATATAACCAAATATGGTTTCCAAAAAAACTACTATGTGTGGTATCACAATGGAGAGAAAATGGAATCTCGAAATATTGATGATCCAAATGATAGGTCTGAATTGGAGAGTTTGATATATGATCAATTTCCATTTATTCGGAATCATGATAAGGAAAGGATGTCCAACTAAAAAGATTTTGATACAATCATACATGATGCATCCAATGAAAATGATTATGTTAATAGGGTAAAAAAATTGAATGATGCTGTGATGACTCCAGTATATCGACAATGTGGTAAAATGAAAAAGTTTGAATTTTTAACCTGATTATTTCATGTAAAAACTATGTATGGGATTTCAAATACTACAATTGATTAAATTATTTCCTTCATGAAGGACTTACTTCCAGATGATGCAGATATTCCCTCAAACCACCGTATGGCATGGAAGTTAGTTGATGAACTTGGATTCTCAAAAAAAATCATGCTTTCCTGAATGATTGTAGTTTATTTTCAAAGGAAACCGCTGAAAGAAATGATTGTATCAAATGTGAAACCTCCCGATGGAATCCAACAGATGATAGAACACCATTTCGTGTGCTACAAAAAGTAATGTGGAACTTTTCATTGATCCCCATATTATAGAACATTTTTATGTCTGATGAAATATCAGAAAAAATGCGATGTCATGACATTGAGAGAAAAAATAATAATGAAAAGTGGTTCACCCTACATATAGATTTTCATGGCAGAGATTTGATGCTTGATATCCAAAATTTGCAGCCGACATTCGTAATGTGAGACTGGGTCTTTCATGTTATGGTTTTAATCCATTTGGGCAGATGTTTACTTCGCACAACACATGGCCGGTTTTCATACACATTTATAACCTTCCCCCATGGTTGTGTATGAAAAAGCCTTACACTTTCTTGAGTATACTGATATCTGTCCCTTCTGATCCCATCAATGATATTGATGTATACATGCAACCTTTAATAAAAGAGTTTAATCTTATTTGGGATGTGGGTGTGCCCACATACGATTCTTGTTCTAAAGACATATTTCAGATGCATGTTGCGCTTATGTAGACGATCAATGATTTTACTGCTTATGCAATGATGTCTGGATGGAGCAAAAAAGGAAAATTGTCATGTCCTGTTTTTATGAAGAATACTCAATAGAGAAGACTAAAATATCATCGTAGTTTTAGTTTTATGGGACATCGACGATTCTTTCTAATGAACCATCCATATAGAAACAATAATTAAAGATTTGACAATATCATGGAGACTGAAGATCCACCTCAGTGTATGTCTATAACTGATGTGCTTAATTAATTGAAATATTTAAATTATTCATTTGGGAAGGGTGTAATTAAATTTAGAAAGAGGAAAAATGTTTCCCATGATACCTATTATAATTGGAAGAAGAAGAGTATATTCTTTGAGTTATCGTATTCGTCAACCAACTTGTTACATAATTACTTAGACATAATTCACATTGAAAAGAATATATGTGAAATGTTGCTTTTGATTATTATAAATGTCAAGGGGAAGAAAAAAGATGATTTACGATCTTGGAGTGACTTGGTAGATTGGGGGATCAGACTAGAATTGCATCTTGTATGTATCAGTGAAAATAAATGGCAAGTTCCATGTGCTTTTTATGTGATGACACTTGCTAAAAAAAATCAATTTCTGGAAGTGATAGAGACTATTAAAGTTCTAGATGGCTATTCAAGCAATATATCAAAATGGGTTAACAAAAAAGAGTTAAAGATGAAATCTTTGAAGACTCATGATTATCACGTCCTTTTGTATGAGTTGATTCCAATAGCAATCTGTCATCTGTTGTCCAATAATGTAAGAGTCTCAGTTATTTGGTTGTGCTATTTGTTTAGAGATCTTTGTGCTATGAAGTTGTTTAAATCCTTTTTGAAAAAATTGTTGGCAGAGACACTATTAATTTTGTGTGAGTTAGTGAAAATATTCCCTACATCATTTTTTACATACATGTTGCATTTGACTATCCATATTCTGACCGAAATAATTCATGGAGGACCCATTTCTTTCCATTGGATGTATCCAAATGAAAGAAACATGTACACATTGAAATCATATGTTCATGATAGGAATTATCCCGAAGGTTCTATTGTGAATGGTTACTTGGATCCAGAATGTATGGATTTCTACTCAATGTATTTGTATGATCTTACTACGAGAATAAACAGACCAATAAGAAATGAAGAAGAATAGTATGAGAAAATTAAACCCAGTTTTCCATCACTTCCTCATATAGGAGGAATTTTGGGATCATATACATTGAAGACATTAAGCCTTGAAGAGCGAGAGATGGCACATTGCACAATGTTGTTCAATTGTGATTTTTTTTATGAGTATATCAAGTAAGTAAATTATACATGTATCTCTTATCTTATCTCTTGCAATTTTAAATATTTATTAAACTATTATTATTTTTATCTACAAGGAACATAAATAATTGATATATAGAAAACATCTTTCTTTATATTTGAGAAGGAAAGAAACTTTGAATATCAAAGGGTTTTTTGCTTGGTTGAAATTGAAGGTAAAAATACTTCTGTAATAACTAAATAAAAATAATATTTAATTAAGTTAACTATTTGTTTATATTTTAGGTATCAATTTTTCCTGCAGACTCTATTTTTGAGGAAATAAGAGCTTTGGATTTTGGTCATAATACCTTGGTTCGTGCTTGTAAATCACTTGTGATCAATGGATACAAATTTATTATCATTGAATGAGAAATAAACATGAGAACACAACATAATGATGTAATGCTAACTTCCACAACAGACTGTTATGCCAGTTCATCAGATAATAGACCTCGTTATGAAAATGTATCTTATTATAGAGTCATAGAGAAAATAATAATTTTGGATTATTACTCGCATGGTCGAGTCACGATGATGAAATGTCAATGGTTTGATTCAATGATGAGGCAAGGCAACTTTATTGATGATTGTGGATTTTGAGTTATTGATATGACTCACACTCTTGCCACTGATGAACTATATGTATTGGCATCAATGGTGAAACATGTTTTTTTGTCAAAGATCATCGTCATCCTAAATTCGGTGTAATTATTGAAGTAAATACCAGACATGTTTTTGATAATAGTGATGACGAAGTTGACACTATCCCTAATGCAATTGGAATCAATCTGTTTATTACTTATGATGAATACAATAGCTCAATTTTCAGAGTTTATTGTGAACCTGAAGTTGTGGTGGGAAATATATAGAAGCATATAGTCGTGTTCTCACCTACATGTTTCACTAACATCATTCAGAGTGTGTATCCTAGTACTTACCTTCAAACCACCATAAATATTATGTTTCTTTATGTTTTTTTTTATCAGAATGGGTTTTCAATATTTTTTTGGGTTACACAGTAGTTATCTGTTTCTAATTACTTCCATATTTGTTTTCATTGCAGAAATTGACACCCATTGAAGAGATACGGTGGAAAAAGATGACAGAAAATAATTGTTGCATGACCTAGATGAGCATTCCTCCACTCATCCCTGTTGTGAGTATTTTATTTCAAATATATATATTTCAATAAATTATAATATCACGTGTTTAATTTTGTGTTAAACTTTTTTTTCAGTATCTACCCCCTAGATGAGAGATACCTAGCAAGGAGCCTAATATTGATCCCAGTACAGAGGCTGGTGGTAGGAGGGGGGTGGTGTCAGAGTTAGACGATCATCTGGTGGTCTTGGTACTGAGGCCATTGGTACGAGGGCTCATGATGCGAGAGTTAGACGATCCACTGGTCATACCCAATTAGACTATGCCCCTACTACAGACGTATCTTCTATGCCCCATTTTTATCCTGGTGTGTCTTTAGGGACACATGATATATTTAGGCCTCCGATTTTTACACTACTAGTTGGACAGACTTCTGTTCCATCATCTTTTTCTTCTGGTTCATTATCTCTGAGCTATTATATTCCACCTTCTTCGACTCCTTCTCTGACACAGTATGTGGCTAAGAAGCGTATACTGAGGGGCACTCCACCTGTACAGGATATTCCTCTAGCTTCTGTACATCCAGTGACAATCATTGATCCGACTACCATATGTATATTTATATAACTCTAACAAATTTTTATACCAAAATTTATTTTTATTATAACTTGTACCAATATTTTTTTTCTTTAATAACAGATTTATCTACCGATAGGAGGCGAGGGAGGGGGCGTACTCACTTGGGTGAAATATGGAACTGCCATACACAGTTGATGGTTGAATAAAATTATGATGGATAGATGATTGATAAATCTGGGCAGGAATGTCAGGGTTTTTTGGTGACGCTAGCCAAATACTCCGACATCATTTCGGTCAGCCCTCTCTCTTGGAGACATCTGCCACATGAAGTCAAGGATAATGTGTGGGCACAAATATGGGTAAAAAATCTATTGTATTTAATGTAGTATTTTTTTTATTTATTTGAATTAATCTATTGGGTGTTAGATTCGGTTTAACTTCCCTAATGGTGAAGGTGCACGACCAGCACATTTAAAGGAGCTAGGAGAGCTTTAGAGAGCTTATAAGCATGAGCTATATGTTGGCTGGTGTGATAGAGTGGGCATGGAGTTGGATACATTACCTATCATGGATGACTTCCCAATAGAGCAATATCTCCAAATGATTACCCATTGGGCGACTACCAAATTTAAGGTATTAATCCCATTTGAGGTATTTAAATGACAGTTTTTCTATTTTACATTAATATTATCATATTTATTATTAAACATTATTTTGGAATCTTCTGAAAAATAACATTGATTCAAAGCAATACCTCCACACTTTGGGGTGCACTACTATGTTATATCATGAGAGGCAGCTGGTATGATATAGTTTATAATTTTTCTTTAGGACTTTCCCTTTTTATTATTTCCTACTTAAATAATTTGATTTATTGAATATTTAATATATGATTATACTTTCACTTTATATTGTTTTAATTTCATTACATAAGAAGAAATTAATTATTGAAGGACCTCTCCCTCGAGCAAAATTGTATTGCTCGAGTAGAAGGAAAAAAGATAGAACTGTGGTTAATGAAATGACACATGAAATGATTGTAAGTTTTAATTTGTTTATTTTAAAGCTTAATATCTATTTTTAAATTTAATAATCTATTAATATTTTTAACAGGCTTCTTTAGAGGCCCTTGATTCCCAAGAGCCTGATAATTTAGGCCCACACGATCATTTATATCAGGTTTTGGGAGATGAGCACTATGGTCGAGTACGCTGCTGAACTGGTAAAAATATAGTCCCGATGAGGTATTGGTCCTCTCCAGGTATCCATTCTAGTACCACTGAGTTGGAACAGGTCAAGGAGAATCACTACTAGAAATTAAAGCTATATCTACATACCTATATCCATGGTTTTATTGGTCAGTGGCTATATCTTTCTAATTTCCATGGTTTAATTTAATAGTCGTGGCTATACCTCGTGTTTTCCTATTTGGTATCGGGGTCCCCCGATTCGCTACTCTCGCTCCCAAATTCTTCTCCTCCTGGATTCTTCTACTCCGGACGATTTCTCCTCCCTAACCTTGCCGGACCGTGACACCCTCCTCCCCGACCTCACCTGACCGTGACTCCCTCCTCCTTGATAACTTCTCCTTCACAGCCTCTCCTCCCTGACCTCTCCTCACAGTGGCACCCTCCTATCCGAAGAACTCTCTCACCTCAACACCCTCCTCCCAACGACCTCTCTCAAAGTGGCACCCTCCTCCCCAGAGACCTCTCTCATCGTGACGCCCTCCTCTCCGACGACCTGTCACCGCGACGCCCTCCTCCTAGCTTCCAATCAACGCAGGTATCATAAAAAATGGGGAAATTATTTTATCCCATGTAGTTTCTCTCATCAGTATTGTCTACTATCAAATAGGCCTATTGTGATATTATGGGTTGTTATAAATGGGTGGTTTGTAAGAATTTCCAATTGAATATCTAGATAACTCCAGGTTTTTCTAGATCCATTATTGACGATGTTTCTAATCTGATAACCTTGAAAGATGTTAGTATTTCTTATTTATAAATTAATTCTATTATCTCTAATCTACTGCCTCCTCATCTAGCTATGGATGTTACCTAGTATGATTTCTATGATTGTGATATTTTGGTTTAGATGACAAAAATGGATTGTAAATTCACTAATAGGGATTTCTACTTACATCACAATGGTGACCTTACTTTCATACCTCCTTGGGTATAAAGTTTTAGAAAAATAATTTATTTCCCCTTCTAATTTGTTGTTGATCTGGAAAACTTGGAAATAGTGCTTATCCATACAATGCCTCATTTAGCATACATGAATGTATTTAGCATTAGTCTGCTTCTTGTGTTTAAATGTTGAAGAAACCCAAAAATATTTATTCATCTATTGCAGGTTCAGTTATCAGTTATGGAGTTATGTGTAGGGTTTATTTAGATGAAACTTTAATATCCAAACCATTGAAGGGATACTCCTCTAAATGTGTATTACACCATGCAGTTATCAAATCCATTCCGTTATAGTTGCAGTGACTGTTAGTGTACTTTCTTATACTTGGAGGGCAAGAAATGATCTGAAATCTAATAATCACAAATATTCATTTTTAGGCAGGAGTTTTGGCCATTCATCATGGAATTATGCTGTCATGTAATATTCAAATTGGTTCAATGACTAATGATATTTTTGATATGGTTGTGTTAGGATCACTTGGTGTTCATGTCTGGGCAATGAATCCATTAGTGCTCAAATCTATTCGGTAGATACCACCAATTGTAGGTTGGTTGAATTCCAATATTATTGGGGCGGCTTCGGGTGAACCAGGGTATGCTGGTTGTCGTGGAATTATGGCTGGCATGCTTTATGGATGGAATTATATTTATCTATTTCTAGTAAAATTATTAAGGACTGTTCAAGGAATGTACCATAGAGGATGCCCACACCCAGGAATGATTGTCTTTGTCTTACTGAATATATTTCTATTGATGTTACTCATGTCTATAGATAAGCAAACTAGGTTTCTAAGTCTCTTTATAAAATTGAAATTTTGAAGGTCAATTTCATATTTTTCTTTGTCTTAACATACTATTGTTCTAATATGTGGTAAGGTGATTGTCTTGGTGATTGGTATACCTGTTTCTGTAAATCAACTTTGTATGTTTGTATTTTGCACATCTACATATATACTAATCTTAGGTTTTTCTACCTACCACGTGTTAGTCTAACAAACCTCCAAATCCTAATTCCCATACGTGTCAAGCCTACACACATCCATGACCCTCCTACGCTACCCATCTCTACCATTTTCTCCCTCCTCCTCCCACTCCCGCTCAGCCTCCCCATCGTGATTTCTGTCTCCCCCGTTTCCATTATCCAGTGCTCCTCCATTCTTCCCCCACTCGTGATTTCCATCAGGTTTACCTCCCGCTCCCTCTGCCTTCCTCGCAAGGTTTCCATTGGTGTGCTGTTATAATCGCATTGTTGATATCCCCTAACCCTATTCCATTATTCCTTCAGCTTCCCCTCTCTCCCCGTCACGATTTCACACTTCTAATTCTTCAGTTTCTTGACCTCTGTTGTTCTTCCCACCTTGTTAGCCACCAATTTCACTGACATAAGCATCTTAATCCTACAGTTTCCACCACATGTCACTACTCCATCTTCCCCTCTTCATACCTCCACCCCATCACAACTTCGCTACTCCATGTTCACCACTATCGATCTCCTCCCCATCGCAAGTTACCAATTCCAAATCACCTATTTGAAAACCACCACTGTTTTCCCTTTCTCCTCGTCCTAAACATTCAACAAGATTGTAACACCTGAGACTTTTATGTTATATAAATCATCAAAGGAATCTTTTTCTACACACAACACTTTCTTCTCTTTCTTTACACGAAATCTTGAGCTTCCTCGATAACTTGCGCCGTACGCAATACCGAGTTTCACTAAACAACGATATAGTATTAAAATATTATTAAAACTAGCCGTTATGAATAATAATGATCACTTTTTGAAATTTTATAAATTTTATTTTTCAAAATGGACTTCATTTTTGGATTCGTAATATTGAAATTAGCCTAGGGTGAAATTTTGGTATTTTTCTGAAAACTTTCAATTTTTGATGAATAGTGAAACCACTAAGTGGTAGTTAAAAAAACTGAATTTTTCATAAAACTTAATTTTACCGCTTCTGTGAGTGGAATTTCGGAAATCCGAGAGACACGGTTAATATCAAGGACTAAAATGTGGTTCAATGAGCTGAAAATAATTTTTGGTGAATAGTAACTTTTTACTTTTTTTACCACGGTTAAAAGTAAATAGGGTAATTAAGGGTAAAAATAATAATAATATTATTACCCTAAAACATGTCCTAATTCTACTGGACAAGTGTAATTCTACCAAAAACTACCTTAGGAATAAAATATGACCATTTAGGCCCACTTGGATTAGATTAGGACATTTATTATTAATTTATTTAAAGAAGGGTTAAACTAGTTAAAATCAAAGTTTAATAACTAAATCATTTTAATATAAGGATATAAATAAGATAAATTCGACTATAAATATTCATTAGAAATCTAAAAAGATTTCCTAAATAATGAAATTTTATTTGTAATTTTTAGACTTTAAATAATTTAATTTATTTATGACACAATGATGATGCAGTAATTACCATAATAGTGAAAAATTAGAATAATTGATATTATAAATACCTAAATAAGTATAATTTGAGACTTTTTATGAATTAAACCAATTTTCTAGGTTAATATGACATGTTAGGATTTATTTAATTAACTTTTGTCGAAGTAATAATTCTGTTATGAGTTTCAAAAAAATCAACTATTGAATAGTGTCAAAATTGACATAAAATAGTTTTTAAAACAAATATTATATTATTAATTGTTATTTTATTCTTAAAAATCTAAGGTTCGGAAAAATGACTTAGATAAAGTTATATATATTAATAAAACACAACTTGGTGGTCTCTTGGATGTATATAGTACGTTTATTAACTATATAATATAAAAATACAAAGTGACATGGTAAATGTCAATCTAATTAACTAAGAGTTAAAACTAAAAGATAAGGTTAATATAATGACCTAAACTTGTATAAATTATATTGGATGAGAGTATTTCGACCCATCCCCACCTTATCTTCGAAATAACTCAATTTGGATCTATTTAAAACCGAAAATGACTTTATAATAAAATAATATTTTTAGTTATTCCAAAGGTGCCCCTCTCCTCCCTTATAAAAGGGCACCTCCTCCCTCTCTTCCTCACACCACTTTGAGCCTTAAAGCTCGGCCAAACCCTGCCACGTTCTCCTCTCCACTTCCCTAGATAAATCCTAGAGGTCCTGGTCTTCTTCAAAGACCAATTTTAGTTCCCGAAAAGAAGGTCTCAAAGAAGCACTTCAAAGAAGAGGTAATGTCCGTTACCAATTCTTTCATCTTTATTTCTTCTTCCACTTATTATTTAGTTTTTTAATTATGAAGTAATAACATCAGTATCACTCATATACTGATATGTTATTATAAGTATTAAATAACCCTATTTCACCATCTATCCATCCTACGGAAAACGAAATCACCGCGCGTGCGTACGTACGGAATACCGTCTCCACGCCATGGTGTAATCAATTTTCCACCACCACCTTACTTGTATGGGTATAATGGTGTACATAATAACTATATATGATTATTGTAAAGTGATACTGATTCTGAAATATTATACATGCACTCCAATACAATTCCATGATCATGAGAATGATATCATCGCTCGTGCGTACGTACGGACTACCGTCTCCACGACGCGATGAGATTCATTCTCCACGTTAACCATTCATGAATGATTATAAAGTATATATAATAATTAATAATGAAATATATGACATAATAATGATTCTGGATTTATGTGTATATATATGTATTTCATCTACTTAATTCCATTCAACTCAATAAGGAAAAGAAAACAGCATTCATGCGTACGTACGGTCTACCGTCTCCATGAACAGTGTATTTATTTCCATTTACTGATCTATTATATATATATATATATTCTGAATATATATTATATATAAATCATGTTTTATATTCTGGAATTAAGTAATCATGATCTATGTAATCATATGAATAATTACATGTCAAAACACAGATGGCAAATGAAACGATTTTACCCAAAACGCTCTTTAACATGGAATTTACAAAAAGAATGGGTAATATAATGTAATAAGTGAACCATATATGATATCATAACAATGAGTATGATTCTGGAATAATTCAATGACATTATTTAAATCATTATACAGGAGGTTCAAACACTTACGAAGCAAATCGGACCTAAGGTAAGGGAAATATCACAATCTCATTTTTATCCGAGATTGTTTATACTTTGGAATTTATTGGGGTTTATTTTATCATCAACATCCATGTTTCCTCAATATGTAATATTTATATCCTTCAACAATAGTTTATATCCAATTTTACCCTTCAGTGAGTTTTTAGTAAAGGATATGAAAGGAATCTTTTGTCGTTTTTCGTACGAGGTATTTTTTGACTTTTCTGACAAAAGTACGAAGAATGTTTTTTTAACTTATACGACATGAATGGATTTTTAAAAAATTATTTCCAAGAATCTTACTTTACATGTTTACAAGTTTATTTTTAATCAACTTCTTTTAGTTTAAAATTGTATGACATGTTAAGAAAGGAAAAATGTTTTTGAAGAAGAAAGGATATTTTCCTCAAGAATGGAGTTCAAGTGTTTTATCAAAATTATTTTCCATCTAATATAATATAGGGTTATGATTATATCCCTATCATTACATTGATTTGATTATGTTGTGATGGAATTATTTTTATGAATTCATTTATCTTATATGAATTGTTTTATGATGCCACGATGTTTAAGAATTCCATTTTTATTACATGGGTTATGCAATGATGTATGATTTATGATTTTTTTGGAACACATAAGAATGGTTTCATTATGAGATGGGTGGGAACTATATCTCCCTCCAATGCATTGGGTAAAGATTTTATATCTCATGAGATAGACATGGCTAGAATGGTAGGTTATACCGGTTCAGTGAAACAGGACTGAAACGAGGGTGACTCGGTTCAGAAATGGACTTTGTCCACTAAGATAGTCTTGGCAATGAGTCTTGAATAATAAGAAATGATTCTATATGATTATGTGTGTATGCCACAAAGTTTCATGTTTTAAGTTATGATTATTGGGATTACATTTCACTTCTATGATTTATCCCATGTTATGATATTATGATCTCTTTTGCAGGTTAAGATTTCCAAAAGTTATATTATTATGTATATGATGTGATTGATATTTCTTTTTTTTTTACCCTTACTGAGAATTTGAGCTCACCCTTTTGTATGTTTTATTTCCCCAGGTTAGGAAGAAGGTTATTAAGTAGAATATGCCAAAAAGTGACTCTAGATATGATGAAATAAATGGGAGGCAAATTAGATGCTTTATGAACCAGTTGTTTATGTTTCCCAGTTTCTAAAGACACTATACCTATATGGTACTTTCTTGGTTTTGTTATATGTTGTAATAAGTGTTCTTCAATTCTAACGTAATAACAATGTATGTAAAGTATGGTTCGTTATAGTTGGTATCAGAGGAAAGGTATAGTCAACCTTTGGAAACTTGGATGCGAAAGCCTTAGTAAGAACCCTAAGGATAAGTCTAAGAATAGAACACAATCTTAGTGTTTTAGAAATGTCCATGAATAACCTAGGATAAGACCTTAAGTGTGAAATTTTATTCTTGATTATGTGTTTTTCCTATTATAATTAGTGTTTCTCACACTATTGTTCTTGGTTTTAGTCAATGGCTGGAACCCGAAGGAACCGTGTTAATGCGGAATGCGACGAGCAATGCAATGATTGTCCGCCTGAGCAACCAAACGTTATGGGAGCTAGAATGAAAAATCTTGTATCCATTCTCACACAACTTTCTCTAGCTATGAATCATGCAGGACATCCAAATGAGGAATGGAAGGAGCAACATTCTGTTGAATCCTTCATGAGACAGCGTCCACCTTAATTCAACGGGTCTACTGATCCATTAGTTGCTGAACAATGGATTAGTACTACTGAAAAGATATTTTCAGTTCTTCAATGTTCTGAGCATGATAAAGTCATCTTAGCAGTGTATCGTTTGAAGGGTGATGCTGATCAATGGTGGAATCTTATTAAGAATACGAGGCAAAGGGATGAAATTGAGTCCATGGAATGGGACGAGTTCAAGAACTTATTTTTCAATAAGTACTTCCCTCGTATTCTCTGAACAAATATGGAGAAAGATTTTCTTGAACTGAAGCAAAAGGATGATGAATCTATTGGTACCTATGAAGCAAATTTTACAAGACTTGCAAGGTACGCTTCTGGTATTATTATCCAACCTGAGAGTAAGATCGATCGATTCTTTAGTGGCTTAAAACCAAGTCTTCGAAGGGCCTTAGCCATAAGGGACTTCAATAGCTACGAGGAAATCATTCGATGTGCTCTCAAAGTTGAGATGGAGATTGGAGTAACCCATCAGTCATATGGGTTTGATAAGAAGAGGAAAATGGAACACAAAGGAAAATCTAAAAAGCACACTGAAAAGAAGATGAGCTTTCCCTTATGCTCAATGTGTGGAAAGAAACATGGAGGGAGTTATCTTAAAGGGAAAAGTAAATGTTTCAAATGTGGAAAGGAAGGTCATCGGGCATTTGAATGTCGCGATGATGGGAAGAATATGTCTAATGATGTAAACAAAGGAAGGGATACACAGAATGAACCTACTTCACTTCAATGTTTCAAGTGCAAGGAGATGGGACATTATTCCAATAAATGCCCTAATCCAAGGGTTTATGATGATGGTCGACGTCAACAAACTCTTAAGGCTAAAGACAAAGGAAAGTCACATGCAATTTCTATCAGCAATGTGGAGTACGATAACGATGTGGTGAAAGGTACACTTACCATACACTCTAAAGTAGAAAATGTTTTATTTGATTCTGGATCCACCCACTCCTTTATTTCTGAAGAATTTTCTAAGGATATCACCATATTACCTCAACAGTTAGATGTTGAGTTAGCTGTGACAACCCCTAATGGCACAACAGTCGCATCAAAAGTTTATAATTCTTCTCCGATTGAAGTTTGTGGGAAAGTGCTTCCTGCAAATCTTGTGATCCTTCCTATAGTGGAATTTGATGTGATTATTGGCATGGATTGGCTTTCTCTACATGGAGCTCATATCAATTTCCAAAGAAGGGAAGTCACATTTCATATTCCTGATCAATCTATGATCGTCTATCGATGCAAGGATGAACATAAACTTCCAGTAGAAATTCCTTCCATCTTATGGGTCTTGATTCCACTAAATGAAGGTTATTTATCTCAAATGGTTGGTGAGAAACTCACAATTAAGAATATTCCCATTGTACGAGAGTTTGATGATGTCTTTCCGGATGAATTATTGGGTCTTCCACCGAATTGTGAATTTGAGTTTTCAATAGAACTCGTACCGGGTGATTTGCCTATTTCAAAGACACCTTATATAATGGTCCCAATTGAGTTGCAGGAATTGAAGAAGAAACTCCAAGAGAATCTTGATAAGGGGTTCATATTCCCTAGTGCGTCACCTTGGGGAGCACCTATTCTGTTTGTTAAGAAGAAAGATGGATCAATGAGACTCTGCATTGCTTATCGAGAACTTAACAAGATCACTATCAAGAACAAATATCCTCTCCCGCGCATTGATGACCTATTTGACCAACTACGCAGAGGTCAATACTTTTCCAAGATTGATCTTCATTTAGGGTATCATCAATTAAGGGTGAAAAGGTAGGATATACCAAAGACGACTTTCCGTACAAGGTATGGACACTATGAATTTATAGTGATGCCATTTGGTCTTACTAATGCCCCTGCTATCTTCATGGATCTGATGAATAGAGTCTTTAGAGACTATCTTGATTAGTTTGTGGTAGCCTTTATAGACGATAATCTTGTATATTCAAAGAGCAAGGAAGAACATGAAGATCACTTGAGAATTATATTGAAGACCCTGAGAAAGGATAAGCTTTATGCCAAATTTACCAAGTGTGAATTTTGGCTTCAAAAAGTTGCATTTTTTGGTCACATAATCTCAAAAGAGGGGATATCTGTGGATCCAGCAAAAACAGAGGTTATCGAAAGATGGTCGAGACCAACAACAGTAACCGAGATCTGACGTATTCTTCGTTTGGATGGATATTATCGAGGTTTTGTGAAAGATTTTTCATGATTATCTAATCCACTCACCAAGTTGACTCGGAAAGGAGTTAAGTTTGTTTGGATGGAGGAATGTGAAGAGAATTTCAAGGAGTTGAAAAGAAGGTTATCCAGTGCACCTGTGCTCACACTGCCTTGTAGTGGAGAAAGGTTTGTGATCTACAGTGATGCATCCAAGAAGGGATTGTAGTGTGTTCTTATGCAAAATGATATGGTGATAGCTTATTCCTCACGACAGTTGAAAATACATGAGCAAAATTACCCAACTCATGATTTGGAGTTAGCTGCGGTAATCTTTGCATTAAAGATTTGGAGGCATTACCTTTATGGTGAAAGGTGTGATATTTATACTGATCATAAAGGTTTAAAGTATATTTTCACACAAAAGGGGCTGAATATGCATCAAAGAAGATGGTTGGAGATAATTAAGGATTATGACTGCTCAATCCATTACCACCTTGGGATAGCAAACAAGTTGGAAGATGCATTAAGTCGACAAGACCATGCCAGTTTATCCATGATGAGGATCACAAAAGATCCAATATTTATGGATTTACAAAGAATGGATCTTGGAATTATAATGGAAGGGGAAAAATCTTATCTTTCTCAAATGAATGTTCAACCATCTATACATGTGAAGATTAAAGAGGCACAGAAAGAAGATGTCAAATTATAAAAGAAGGTGATGAATTTTCCTGAATTCAACCTTGATTGTGATGGGATAATTAGGTTTAGGAATCGTGTTTGTGTTCCTCCCATCCCCGAATTAAAGAAGGAGCTGCTGGATGAGGCTCATAGTTCTTCATTCTCTATTCATCCTGGAAGCACGAAGATGTATAGGGACCTGAATGAGTACTTCTGGTGGGATGGCATGAAAAGAGATGTTGCTGAATATGTCTCTCAATGCTTGGTTTGTCAACAAGTTAAAGCTGAGAGATAGAAGTCTAAGGGGTTGTTACAACCATTACCCATACCCGAATGGAAATGGGAAAACATCATTATGAACATTGTCACAGGACTTCCTAAAACATCCAAAGGCAATAATGCTATCTGGGTCATAGTTGATCGTCTTACAAAGTCTGCACACTTTATTGCTATTAGAGAAGATTTCTCTCTGGATCATCTTTCCAGGATATATGTAAAGGAAGTGGTAAGATTTCATGGAGTACCACTTTCTATTATATCTGATCGGGATCTGAGATTTACCTCGAAGTTCTGGCGAAGTCTTCAGCATACTCTGGATACAAAGTTGAGTTTCAACATTCCTTATCATCCTCAGACAGACGGTCAGACTGAGAGAACAATTCAAACTCTAAAAGATATGTTGAGACCTTGCTCTATGGATTTAAAAGGTGGTTGGGATCAACACCTACCTTTGGTGGAATTTTCTTATAATAATAGCTTTTACTCTAGTATTCAGATGGCTCCTTATGAATCTCTCTATGGAATGAAATGCAGGACTCCAAATTGCTGGGATGAAGTAAGGGAAAGAAAGCTATTAGGACCTGATCTCGTTGATGAAATGGGAGAAAATGTTAGATCTATTCAACAACACATAAGAGCAGCTCAGAGTCGATATAAAAGTTATGCCGAAAACCGAAGAAAAGACCTAGAGTTTGAAGTGGGTGATAAAGTGTTCTTACGAATATCTCCCTGGAAGAGGGTTATGAGATTTGGAAAGAAGGGGAAGTTGAGCCCTAGATATATCGGTCCTTTCGAAATACTGGATCTTGTTGTGAAGGTAGCTTACCGATTGGTGCTTCCACCGAATCTCTCTCAAGTTCACGATGTGTTCCATGTATCTCTCATGAGAAAGTACATACCTGATCCTTCACATGTACTCAGCTCCGAAGTTGTACCGCTGGAGCAAGATCTTTCTTATGAAGGACAACCGATAGAGATTATGGATCGTAGTGAAAAAGTCCTACGAAACAAGACCACTTGATTGGTGAAAGTTTTATGGAGGAACCACCAATTATAAGAAGCTACATGGGAGCTTGAGGATATGATGAGGGAGAGGTATCCTCATCTATTTGTTACAAAGTGATGAATTTCGAGGGTGAAATTCATTTTAAGGGGGGTAGAATGTAACACCCGAGACTTTTATGTTATATAAATCATCAAAAGAATCTTTTTCTACACACAAAACTTTCTTGGCTTGCTTTACACGAAATCTCGAGCTTCCTTGATAACTTGCGTCGTACGCAATACCGAGTTTCACTAAACAACGATATACTATTAAAATATTATTAAAACTAGCTGTTATGAATAGTAATAACCACTTTTTGAAATTTTATAAATTTTATTTTTCAAAATGGACTTCATTTTTGGATTCGTAATACTTAAATTATCCGAGGGTGAAATTTTGGTATTTTTCTGAAAACTTTCAATTTGTGATGAGTAGTGAAACCACTAAGTGGTAGATAAAAAAACTGAATTTTTCATAAAACTTAATTTTACTGCTTCTGTGAGTGCAATTTCAAAAATCCGAGAGACACAGTTAATATCAAGGACTAATATGTGGTTCAATGAGATGAAAATAATTTTTGGTGAATAGTAACTTTTTACTTTTTTTTACCATGGTTAAAAGGAAATAGGGTAATTAAGGGTAAAAATGATATTATTATTACCTTAACACATGTCCTAATTCTATTGGAAAAGTGTAATTCGACCAAAAACAACCTTAGGAATAAAATATGACCATTTAGGCCCACTTGGATTAGATTAGGACATTTATTATTAGTTTATTAAAAGAAGGGTTAAAATAGTTAAAATCAAAGTTTAATAACTAAATAATTTTTAATATAAGTTTATACATAATATAAATTCGACTATAAATATTCATTAGAAATCTAAAAATATTTCCTAAATAATGATATTTTATTTGTAATTTTTAGACTTAAAATAATTTAATTTATTTATGACACAATGATGATGCAGTAATTACCATAATAGTGAAAAATTAGAATAATTGATATTATTAATACCTAAATAAGTATAATTTGAGACTTTTTATGAATTAAACTAATTTTGTAGGTTAATATGACATGTTAGGATTGATTTAATTAACTTTGGTCGAAGTAATCATTCTGTTATGAGTTTCAAAAAATCAACTATTGAATAGTGTCAAAATTGACATAAAATAGTTTTTAAAACAAATATTATATTATTAATTGTTATTTTATTCTTAAAAATCTAAGGTTCGGAAAAATGACTTAGATAAGGTTATATATATTATTAAAACACAACTTGGTGGTCGCTTGGATGTATATGGTAAGTTTATTAACTATATAATATAAAAATACAAAGTGACATGGTAAATGTCAATCTAATTAACTAAGAGTTAAAACTAAAAGATAAGGTTAATATAATGACCTAAACTTGTATAAATTCTATTGGATGAGAGGATTTAGACCCATCCCCACCTTATCTTCGAAATAACTCAATTTTGAGCTATTTAAAACCTAACATGACTTTATAATAAAATAATATTTTTAGTTATTCCAAAGGTTCTCCTCTCCTCCCTTATAAAAGGGCACCTCCTCCCTCTCTTACTCACACCACATTGAGCCTTCAAGCTCAGCCAAACCCTGCCACTTTCTCCTCTACACTTCCCTAGATAAATCCTAGAGGTTCTGGTCTTCTTCAAAGACCAATTTTAGTGCCCTAAAAGAAGGTCTCAAAGAAGCACTTCAAAGAAGAGGTAATGTTCGTTACCGATTATTTCATCTTTATTTCTTCTTCCACTTATTCTTATTTAGTTGTTTCATTATGAAGTAATAACATCAGTATCACTCATATACTGATATGTTATTATAAGTATGAAACAACCCTATTTAACCATTTATCCATCCTACGAAAAATGAAATCACTGCGCGTGCGTACGTACGGAATACCGTCTCCACGCCATGGTGTAATCTATTTTCCACCACCACCTTACATGGATGAGTATAATGGTGTACATAATAACTATATATTATTATTTTAAAGTGATATTGATTCTTAAATAGTATACATACACTCCAATACAATTCCACGATCATGAGAACGATATCATCGCTCGTGCGTACATACGGACTACCGTCTCCACGACGCGATGAGATTCATTCTCCACGTTAACCATTCATGAATGATTATAAAGTATATATAATAATTAATAATGAAATATATGACATAATAATGATTCTGGATTTATGTGTATATATATGTCTGTCATCTACTTAATTCCATTCAACTCAATAAGGAAAAGAAAACAACGTTCATTCGTATGTACGGTCTACCGTCTCCATGAACGGTGTATTTCTTTCCATTTACTGATCTATTATATATATATATATATATTATGAATATATAGTATATATAAATCATGTTTTATATTCTGGAATTAAGTAATCATGATCTAAGTAATCATATGAATAATTAAAAGTCAAAACACGGATGACAAATGAAACGATTTTACCCAAAACGCTCTTTAACATGGAATTTACAAAAGAATGGGTAATATAAAGTCATAAGTGAACCATATATGATATCATAACAATGAGTATGATTCTGGAATAATTTAATGACATTATTTAAATCATTATACAGGAGGTTCGGACACTTACGAAGCAAATCAGACCTATGGTAAGTGAAATATCACAATCTCATTTTTATCCGATATTGTTTATACTTTGGCATTTACTGGGGTGTATTTTATCATCCACATCCATGTTTCCTCAATATGTAATATTTATATCCTTCTAAAATAGTTTATATCCAATTTTACCCTTCGGTGAGTTTTTAGTAAAGGATATGAAAGGAATCTTTTGTCATTTTTCGTACGAGGTACTTTTTGACTTTTCTGACAAAAGTACGAAGAATGTTTTTTTAACTTATATGGCATGAATGTATTTTTAAAAAATTATTTCCAAGAACCTTCCTTTACAAGTTTTCAAGTTTATTTTTAATCAACTTCTTCTAGTTTAAAATTGTATGACATGTTAAGAAAGGAAAAATGTTTTTGAAGAAGAAAGGATATTTTCCTCAAGAATGGAGTTCAAGTGTTTTATCAAAAAAAAATTTCCATCTAAGATAATATAGGGTTCTGATTCTATCCCTATCATTACATTGATTTGATTATGTTGTGATGGAATTATTTTTATGAATTCATTTATCTTATATTAATTGTTTTATGATGCCACGATGTTTAAGAATTCCATTTTTATTACATGGGTTATGCAATGATGTATGATTTATGATTTTTGTGGCACACATAGAATGGTTTCATTATGAGATGGGTGGGACCTACATCTCCCTCCAATGCATTGGGTAAAGAGTTTATATCTCATGAGACAGACATGGCTGGAATGGTAGGTTATACCGGTTCAGTGAAATAGGACTGAAACGAGGGTGACTCGGTTCAGAAATGGACTTTGTCCACTAAGATAGTTTTGGAAATGAGTCTTGACTAATAAGAAATGATTCTCTATGATTATGTGTGTATGCCACAAAGTTTCATGTTTTAAGTTATGATTATTTGGATTACATTTCACTTCTATGATTTATCCCATGTTTTGATATTATGATCTCTTTTGCAGGTTAAGATTTCCAAAAGTTATGTTATTATGTATATGATGTGATTGATATTTATTTTGTTTACCCTTACTAAGCATTTGAGCTCACCCTTTTGTATGTTTTATTTCCCGAGGTCAGGAAGAAGGTTATTAAGTAGAATAGTCCAAAAAGGGACTCTAGATATGATGAAATAAATGGGAGGCAAAGTAGATGCTTTATGAACCAGTTGTTTATGTTTCCTAGTTTCTAAAGACACTATACCTATACGGTCCTTTCTTGGTTTTGTTATATGTTGTAATAAGTGTTCTTCAATTCTGAAGTAATAACAATGTATGTAAAGTATGGGTCGTTATAAAGATCGACCTCCCAAATCTACAGTTAGCGCTTCTTCTTGAGACTCCATATTCACCTCTTTCGATATCTGCAATCTAGGGTTTCGTAAGCTACTATATTAAGTCTCCCAAATCTAGGGTTTTCAATCCTTCGTGCTCGGCTACTAGAGATCGATCACTGCCGAATACCTTAAATTCCATCCCGTACCTCTGCTATGGTAACTGATAAATCATTCACCACCAACTACTCCCCCATTTCTCTCTAAAATACACACTCTTCTACTCAGTGAATTCACTCAGATTTTCCTTGCTTCAGCTCCCTCAATCCCTTCTGAAACAGGTATGTTATCCTAATATCTTTCAATACCTATCCATTCTGTGCATATTATATTATGTGAAGGTTAACATAAGGTAATGATAATTTCATAATACATTATCCTATGTCAATACTTCAAGTATTATTTGTCTTCACCATTTACCATCTTCTGATGACAATAAATTACTATAATTTGATAGCCAACCATAGCAATATATATATATGCACATTCTAAGTATTATTTTTCTTCTGCATATACATTGTTTATACAATGGGTTCAAATTTAGTTTGAATTTTCATGTTATGTTTGAAAATAATAAACTTCTACTGTGGTTAGTTTTATGTCTGTGATTATATCATCTCGGTTGACTTCCTGCATCTCCTATTCCCTCTTACAGAATCTTCACACTTCAGGTATGTGATAAAATATGTTTCTATTTTTATGTTGTGGTTGTGTATCATGTGTTTAGGATTTTTTAATATGTTCAAGGAAGAATTTATGTTTTACTAATGGTTGAACTTGTGGGCATTGTGGTGATGTCCAACAGACAAGAGAGACTTTTGACATCTTATGACATCAGGTATGTGATAAATTTATTGTTTCGCCCTGTGTAGATGAGTTTTTATAATATATTACAATTCATATGTTTTGAGTCAAGAATTTGGGAATCTAATTAATTTTTTCCATCATGTTTTTGATCATCACTATTTGGCCTCACATCAATTTGGCTTCACCTCTATTTGTCTTTACTGTTAGTCTGTTGTATTCCCTGTATGTGTTCCAATACTCCCAAGTATTATTTGTCTTCACCATTTACCATCTTCTGATGAAATTAAATTACTATAATTTGACATCCAACCATATAAGTATCTATATGCACATTCTAAGTATTATTTGTCTCTTTCATATACATTGTCTATACAACGGGTTCAAATTTAGTTTTAATTTTCTTATTTTGTTTGACACCATTTTTCACTACTGAAACACTATGATGCCAACATCCAGGATAGGGGCTGTAGTATAGAATGTATTGAAAGAACTACTGGATGACTATTATTTAAATGGATTTCCTTCACAATGTATCTGAAGGAAACAATATGTACTATTTACGAAGGTGCTCTTAATTTTTTTGAAATCTAATATGATATTAGAGGATTTTATATTATTTCTATGTTTTTTTATAAACTAGAACCTTTTGTGGCATAAATCAACCTTATTTTCTAAAAAAAACTCTTTTATAGAAGACATACTTATGTAAAATTTCATAATATCAATACTCAAACTGATTTTAACTTCAAAGATATTCCATGGGAATGACTTCTTCAATCGCTCAAAAATTATTCTTTCTTAAGATTTTGGGACTGTTTTTATGCCCAATGTATCTACTTTATATAATATGTCATTACTGGATATGGGATGTCTACTTGTGCTAGCAGGCCCCTGAGGGATTTACAGGTTTTACTATGAACTAGATTTCTTCTTATTTGTGATGAATTTTGGGGTTTTACCTCCATGATGTTGTGTTACATTATTTCATTATTTTTATGGTTTGCTATATGTCTTAGGTTTCTTGAACTGGATAGTGGCTTTTTCACCCTGTTCAGTGATCTTCATTGAGGTCTTAATGCTATACTGGAGTTGCTACCCTGTTTTGTTTGATGATAGGTTTTTTTCTCTTTCCTGGGTTTCTTTATCAACTTGAATGACCTTTATTTTCTGAATATCAATTTGACAGCTTTATGGCAGTGAATGGATGTATTCTTGAGGTTTCTGTTTTGAAGAATGTGAAGGCTTATCATGGTCGACTTGCTCCTATACATGCTTCCTGGAATGCATTTTCCGCTGGTATGACCTCCTTTTTCAGTTTCACTTATTCCTTCTGGCAGTGCACGACTATCATTGGGTAGTGCATGACCTATGAGTATAAGTAGTTATTATAGTATGCATTACCTTCACTCATGACTATGGGATTTTAATACACTTATTTATTAATAAAAATGTTTTATTACCATGTGAAAAATTAAATTATTTAATATTCATTAATAATAATCTTATGAGTTGTTCATTTATTTTTCCCACAGGTTTTATTCTCTTGATGGTCAGGTTAAACGATTTGCGGGAAAGGTATCTACTAAATATAATAATCTTAGGTATTTTCACCTACCACATGTCACTCTCATAATCCTCCACATATTATTTTTCATACATGCCAAGCCTACATCCCTCCATGTCGCTCCACCTCTCTCTATATGTACCATTCTCTCCCTCCCGCTCTTGTTCCAGCTTGACATCCCCATCGCGAATTCCCGCTCCCCCATTTCTATTTTCCACTGCTCATCCCTTCATCCTTTCTCACTGTCTATGGGCTTCACCATCTTCACTCTCCCCAATCAAGGGTTTCTACAGTTTCACCATTCTCCAGCTTCGCCGCCTTTACCTTCTCCCCCCTCTCGTGATTTCCATCCTCTCTTTTTTCTTTCCTCTCCATCCACTTCCTCCACCTCCTCCAAACCCCGTTCCTGTTTTACCTCCGCTATAGACATCCCATTCCTCCTACGATTCCCAATCCAGGTGTCCTCATCCTTTGATTCCCACTAATCCTATGGTTTTCGCTGACGTTTCACCTCTTCCACTGCTCCTAGGGTTCCCACTACTCCTCTGCCGCTGTTACTAATTCCCTCTATAGATTTTCTCTCTGCATCCCATTTCACCTCTGACATTTCTCCTATGCTTCATGCTCCCATTTCCCCTCTGGAAACGCTCTTACGATTCCTGCTCTCATCACACCTCTGCTGCCGCTCCTAGGGTTCCTCCTTGCATTTCCCCTCCCATCATTCTGCAGTACCCGCAATACACTTCCGGTGTCTTCTACGCCAATATTTCCATCTTGTACTACAGTTCATCCTCCCAAATCCCATCAGCTCATCGTATGTTTTCTATTTCTCCTACTATGTCTAATTATTTCACTCAGTTTCCCTCAAAATTCACTACATCCCGTTCCATGATTCCCTCAAGCGCATGATTTATATCGACATCTACTACTACTCTTACTGCTCAATTGAGTTTAGAACAATGTGTTGCTCGCCCCGCAACAGCTGTAGGTTTCTATTCACTATCCGATTATTGTATTCACTGTTAGTTTGTTCATTGATCATACTGTGTGTTTCTACTACATATGTGATTCTATATTTATATGTGTTCTAATAGTTCATGCTCCTAATATATAATGTTTTCAATGTGTTTTCATACATATTATAGAGACAAAATTTCCCTAACTACCTTACATTATTAATTGTATTTTTATATTCTAACTTGTATGACCTATATCTGTTTCTGTGGATGTTTAATTTTTATTTGTAGTGCTGGATAAGATGAAGCATATTCATTCCAACTGAGAATGATTTGGGGGATGAAAAAATAGATCCTATACCATATTATCTCTCAAACTACATGACTTCAATGAAGTCGGTAGTCTCCATTTTAACATTACTGTATATTATACATACATGTGTAAGGCCAAAAGGTTTTATTTTTTAGTAGATGCAACTATAATGTGAAATGATGTATCATTAAAGGGAACCACTAGATAATTGCGACTAACCAACTACACAAAACTTCATATTTGGTCTATATTTTGTGGGTTGATATAGATTAATTCATTTAAACTACTTTCAATTTTTTTATCAAAATATTAATCACATGTTTAGTTCTGTTTATTTTATTTTGAAATATTTTTTCCAATAGTTAGAATTTTGGTCATAATGTAGATTAAACAAATCATTTTGGAATAAGCATTTTCCCTTTATCATTTTAATTCCTTTGGATTTGAATCTTTGTTATTTTGTTAAATGAAGATGGGTCACACTCCCGCTAGAGTTGCATAAATAAATTATTGTTTCTCCAAGGTCTCTAATTGCTATAAGACTTGCTAGTGATCCTCATCAGAGTTTAATGTATTTCTATTCTATGTTGTGGTTTGATGAAAGAGTCAACTAATTCAGAGGTATAAAATCTCCAAAGTTTTCATTGTTTTTTCCACTTATTAAAATCAAACTGCATGAATTTTATACTCCAACAGAATACCTAAATCCCTCATTTTTTATGATAGATCTAAGGATGTAGGAAATGTTTGTGATCTTATCCACCTTTGAAAAAAATGCTCACTATTATGATTTGTGTTCATTCTTTAATTATTTATGTATAATTACATTCTATGATAATATATATATATATCATTCATTATACAATTAGTCACTTCTAAAATAATTACATTCTATTTTATGTAATTTTATTCATCACATTGGTGTTACTTTTTTTATTAATTTAATCATATACATTATAATGAAATTGTAGGTTTCTAATTTCATCATAATTACAGCTTTCATTCACTTTTCCAATCACCAATCACTAAAGGAATTCATATTGTGAATACTGAATAATCTTTTGCTTCATCCTTAATATATTAATGTCATTATTCTGAATCATTTCATTAATTTTATGATACATCAGTTTAAATAGTTCTCATCTATTTTTTATTTTACATGCCTTGAACATTTACTTAATTAAATTCTATATCAGTTTTTATATATTTTTTGCAATGGGTGTTACAGGAAAGTCTCATTGTTTAGTTAATTTCATAATTGTCATTTTCTATTTACTGTACATTTTAATTGATAGCTATAATTTGGATCCAATTCTCTAATTCATTTACAATTCCATTTTTTTCATTTCCTTTTCCATTTATTTATTTAATTTTTTACATATCTATTTTTTTATTGTAATTCATTAATTTATTCTTTTTTAAACTTAATTAATCAGTCTACTTCAAATAGGACATATCTATTTGATTCAATTATGAAATAAATTGTATACTAATTTTTTTACCTATATTGAATTGAAGAATAGGTGAAAACAAAGTTGGAGGGGGTGAATCATAGAAATGGTATGGGGAATCCACTGAGAAGGTAAGTAATGCTTTAGATCTTGACCGATATTCATTTGGGCACTACAAATTTTGATCAAATTATGTTTTTGTGTCTTTTTTGAGGTACCCCAAATGGATCAATGTTTTGTTTGACATAAATAATTAAACACTGCATCATGTAATATATTACATAGTAATTAATAATGATATATTGTGTATTATTCTCCATACTAATAAAAGTTCATATGGTATATCAAACTCTAATATACATAATGTTTTCCCCTACATTGTTAGAAAAAACATATTGATCATTAAAAGAATAAACAATAAAAGCATTGGAACATACCTCTTTGAAATATTATCTATGTTTAGATGATGTTCAGTTCAAATAATAACACCCTGTAGGGCTTCAACATTACTTTTTGTACTACAATGCACAGTTCATTAGGAACTAAAGATATGTCTCTTGTAACTACAATTCATAGGTCATTGGGAACTAAAGAGATACCTCTTGGTCGATTTTTATGCAATCTAGCTATTCTGAGTGCTTATGTGCAAGGATCCCCTTGCACGTGATCATGGACAAGCGGGTGTGTGCATAGGGGCTAGGTGTCCTTGCATGTGTGTGAAGGTGCGTATACCCAGTGGGGGAGCAACAAATTTTAGTTAGAAAGCTCCAAGAGCCGAAGTGGACGGTTTGGTTCCACCTTGAGGTAGGATCCCTATTCTAGCCTTTTTAATTCAAGAATGATTTGAATTGAATTTAGATTCTTTATTAATTCTGCTTAATTATATTGAATTTCATATCTTGAATAAGTGTTCTTTAATAAAATTTTTTCATTTGATAAATAAAATCATGTTTTTATAAATAAATTCATGTTTTTATAATAAATAAATGCCATGATTTTATAATAAAACCCCTCCAACGGAGGTGCACTGTCTTCTAAACCAAAGAGTAGTGATAGTTATTTGTATCTTGTTTAGATTTGGTTTGAGTCTTTCATATGTATCTTTTTGGTGTTTGTTTTGTGTCTAGTTAGTTTTTGTTTTCTTTGAATAATATAAATTGTCTTATCATACTCGTTTAACTCAAATGACATTTCCCGAGTAGGCATATGTCTTGACCATGACACTTTCTTTTTCACGGTTTGAATATTATAAATAAAATTTCCATGTTTAGGAAAAGTGAATGAATTTATAAATGGTTTGTGTAGGGGTGTATGATTATTTTTCTTAATTTTGTTTCCCTTTAGATGTTGCGCCATTTTTCCACTCTCTACAACCTTCTATTGCGATCCCTTGTTATAGAATATTAAATAGTTGATCTGTTTTATAATCTGCCGATGGGGCGATGGTCGGAATGTTGCCCCGCCTCCTCCCGCTCCCTTAACTCCTGGCCGGATGATTTTTCTCTGCAGATGTCACTGGATCGGGCCAACACGCCACAGTCACGCCGCAGTCACGCTGGGGTCATGCCACAGTCACGCCGCTGTCACACCGGGGTCACGTCGCGGTCACGCCGCGGTCACACCACGATCATGCCGTGATTTGGCCCCACTCCAGGATGACACCCCGTGATAGCTTGCTGTGATATTATTCCATGAGTCTTGTGATCTATATTGAGAATGACTAATCATAATTTCTTCCGGTTAGGCGATGACCGGAATGTTTCCCCGCTTCCTCCCGCTCCCTTCGCTCCTGGCCGAAGGATGCTGCCCTGCGGATGTCGCTGGACCGTGCCAACATGCCGTGGTCATGCCGTAGTCACGATGCGGTAATGCCATGATTTGTCCCAACTCTAAGATGACACCCCGTGGCGGTTTTCAGTGATAGTATTCCATGAATCCTGTGATCAATGTTGAGACTGACTAATCAAAATTTTTGCCAGCAGGGCGACGGCCGAAATGTTGGCCCGCCTCCTCCCACTCCCTTCACTCCTGGATAGAAGATGATGCCCCGAAGATGTTTCTGGACCTGGCCAACACGTCGTGGTCACACCGCGGTCACACCACAGTCACGTCGCCGTCAAGCCGCGGTCACGCCGCGGTCACACCGCGGTAATGCCGTGATTTAGCCCTGCTCCAACCACATCCATCCCACACCATCCCCCTTTTTATAGACCCAAATATTGACATAGATGGAAATTACATTACTTTTTTGGAATACTTAACACATAACAAAAACAGACATCAAAGGACCGTAATAGTTTAGTATCTTTGGAAACTCAGAATATAATCTTCTAATTGTGGTGAAAGATCTTCAACATCTCCCATAAAGATCTTCCCCTTTTTTTCTTACCTAAAACCTTTATTTATATCCTGGGGAAAATAAAACATAAAAAGGGTGAGCTAAAATGCTCAGTAAGGGTAAACATAGAGAACTCAAAACAATCCATAAACATTTGAATGCAAAAACTTGAACATAAATTCTAAACATCAAAATCTTGAGCAATGACATAAATCTTGGAAGTACATAAGGTATATATCATAAAGGAAAATCAATCATGATAAAATAGCATGGGAATATAACATGTAATTGTGTCAACCATTAAGCACATGATATGATTTCCATAGTAGCCAATACATTGTTTCCAAGACCATCTTAGTGGACAAAGTCCCTTTCTGAATTGAGTTCACTTCTCGGTCCAGTCATGTTTCACTGAACCGAATTAACTTACCATTTCAACCATGTCTATCTCATGAGATATAAATCTTTAACCAATTCATTGGAGGGAGATATAGGTCCCACCCATCTCATAATGAAATCATTCTTACTTGTGCCACAAAATAAACATAAATCATTCATCATAACCCAAAGAATAAAATGGGTTTCATAAACATCATCTCATCATCACATAATACATATAAAACAAATGGATATAATTTCATCATAAGAAAAATCACACCATGTAAATTATAGAGAAATTATACTTGAAACATACACATATGAAATAATTCCATCTTATATGGAAAATGGTTTTGATAAAACACTTGAAATTAATTCTTGAGGAATATATCATTTCTTCTTCAAAATAATTTTCTTTTCAAAAAATGCCATGCAATTTTAAAAGAAATGGATTTTGTTGAAAATAGTCATTAAATCTTGTAGAGTAAGCTTCATGAAAACAAGGCGTTATGAAACCGTAAAAATCTGTTCATGCCATATCAGTTAAAAAAAACATTCTTCTCTTACTTTTGCAGGAAAAGTCAAAAAGTACCTCGTATGGTAAACAAAAGAAAGATTCCTTACATACCATGTAGTAAAAGTCAAAAATAGTTAAAAAGGACTTTAAACATACATGAAACCTTTTTTTATAAAATAGAGACATGGATGATAAATATAACCCCAGTAAATACTTACGTATAAGCAATCTCGGATAACAATGAGATTGCAAAATTATCCCTTACCTTATGTTCAATATGCTTCGTATGTATCCAAACCTCCTGTATAATGATTTAAATAATGTCATTGACTTATTACAGAATAATATTCATTGTTATGATATCATATATGGTTCACTTATGACTTTATATTACCCGTTCTTTTGTAAATTCTATGTTAAAGCAGCGTTTTTGGTAAAATTGTTTCATTTATTGTACGTGTTTTGACTTGTTGTCCTTGATATTATTACTTATATCATGATTTACTTAATTATATAATGTAAAATATGATTTATATATAATATATATTCAGAATATACATATATATATATATATATATGATAGATCAATAAATGGAAATAAATAGACCGTTCATGGAGACGGTAGGCCGTACGTACGCATGAACGCTGTTTTCCTTTCCTTATTGACTTGAATGGAAGTAAGTAGATGAAATATATATATATATATATATATATATATATATTCATTAGATTCATTATGTCATATATATCATTATTATTCATTATATATACTTTATAATCATTCTTGAATGGTTAAGATGGAGAATGAATCTCATCGCGTCGTAGAGACGGCAATCCGTACGTACGCAGGAGCGATGATATCGTTCCCATAGTTATTTAATGGAATTGGAGTGGATGATATAATAACTTATAATATGTATGATGTTATAATAACCATATATAGTTATTATTTACATAATTATACCCATCCAAGTAAGGTGGTGGTGGAAAAACTTATTACACCACGACGTGGAGATGATATTCTGTACGTACACACGCGTGGTGATTTTGTTTTCCATAGGATGGATAGAAGGTGAAATGGGGTTGTTTCATATTTATAATAACATATAATTATTTTATTGATAATTATGTTATTCTTTTATAATGAAACAACTAAATTAGAAGAATTTGAAGAAGAAAGAAAACATGAAAGAATCGGTAGAAGAGATTACCTCTTCCTCGACGCACCTCCTTTAAAATTCTTCTTAGGGCACTAGAGTTGGTCTTTTGAGAAGAACAGAACCTCTATGATATAACTAGAGAGGTTTATAAGAGAAATTGGTAGGGTTTGTCCGAGATTCAAGGCTCAAAATGGTGTGAAGAGAAGAGGGAAGGGGTGCCCTTTTATTAGGGAGGAGAGGGGCACCTTAGGAAAAACTTAAAATATTATTTTATAATAAAGTCATATTCGGTTTTTAATAGATCAAAAATGATTTATTTCGAATATAAGGTGGGGAAGGGTCTAAATATTCGCAAACAATATGTTTTAGACAAGTTTAGGTTACTATTTCAACCTTATCATTTAGATTTAACTCTAAGTTAAATAATTTAACTTTTACCGTGTCTTCTTGTTTTCTTACATTATATGGTTAATAAACTTACTATAACAAGCCAAAAGAACACCAAGTGTTTAATTATTGATATATATATCCTTATCTAATTAATTTGTCTGAAACTTAGATTTTTATGAATAAAATAACAATTAATAATATAATATTTGTTTTAAAAACGATTTTATGTCAATTTTGACACTATTTAGTAATTTGTTTTTTTTTTGAAAATAATAACTTCATGATTAGTTCGAAAAATTTTAATTGAATCAATAATAACATGTCATATTAACCTAAAAAATTAGTGTAATTCATAAAAAGTCTAAAATTACATTTATTTGGGTATTTATAACATCAATTATGTTAATATTTCATTAATAAGGTAATTACTGCATCATTATTGTGTTATAAATAAATTAAATTATTTAATGTCTAAAAATCATAAATAAAATACCATTATGTATTAAATATTTTTATATTTCTAATGAATATTTATAGTCGAATTTATCTTATGTATAACCCTATATTAAAATTTTTTTAGTTATTAAACTTTGATTTTTACTATTTTAACTCTTCTTTAAATAAAATAATAATAAATGTCATAATCTAATCCAAGTGGACCTAAATGGTAATTTTTTATTCCTAAGGTTGTTTTTTTGTCAAATTAAACTTATCCAATAGAATTAGTACATGTGGTAGGGTAATAATAATATCATTTTTACCCTTAATCACCCTATTTACTTTTAACCGTGGTAAATAAAAGTAAAAAGTTACTATTCACCAAAAATTATTTTTGTCTTATTGAACCATATTTTACTCCTTGATATTAACCGTGTGTCTCGGATTTTCGAAATTCCACTCACAGAAGCGGTAAAATTAAGTTTTACATAGATTTTTAAATTCTTCTTGGAGGTGGGTAAAAGACGGTGAAAAGTTCAATAAAATTTTTATATATCTAAAATTATTATAAAATGACTCTAATGAATTACATTGAACTTCTATAGGTATTATGTATCAGTTTTTACCTAAAATAAATTTAAATAAAATAAATAATTATTTAAATAAAAAGTTGGTTTTTAAATAGAAACCCAGTGTTTTCACTATTCATCAAAAATTGAAAGTTTTCAGAAAAATCCCAAAAATTCACCCTAGGCTAATTTTGATATTCCGAATCTAAAATTAAAGTCCATTTTGAAAGATAAAATTTATAAAATTTGAAAAATTGGGTATTACTATTCATAACGGCTAGTTCATAATAATATTATAATAATATCTCGTTTATTGAAACTTGGTATTGCGCACTACGCACGCTATTGAAGAAGGTCTTGATTGCGTGTAATGCAAGTGAAGTCAAGGTTGTGTGTAGTGAAAGATTCGTTTGGTGTTGCGTATAACATAATCAAAACTTATTTCATTTATACGTTAAAAAATTCTATACTTAATGTTGCGTAGAATACTTTCCACAAAATGAACTTGAATTTGTGTGCAACACGAGCCAAGAATAGTGTTGCGTATACTGCAAGATAATATGGTGTTGTGTATAGTACAATCCAATATTGTTGTAGTGTATAATAGAAGACATCAAATAAATTAAAAATAATATATCTCATAAAATCTTGGGGTGTTACATTCTACCCCCCTTAAAATGAATTTGGCCCTTGAAATTCGTCGGGGTTATAAATTGTTTACTACTTGAAAGTTTCTTTTATAGAAACCCAAATCATAAAAAGGAGTACGAAAAATTCATTTTAAAAAGTGAAGTATGAAACATATCGGTTACCCAAATTGACTCATCACTGGGTTTCCACATAGGAGAACATAGGTGAAAATATGGATAGGGGAGAGAAACCTAACCATCAAGTTCTGATGGAGAGTGGTAGAGAACATGGCTATGAAAGATCCAACAAACACAAAGCCATAAATTTGTGATGATCTGTAAGGACCCATAAAATTCAAGAAATTTTTTTCTTAATTTTCTTTGGGATTTTACAAGAAAGCAGTTTCTGACGGCACTTGATTCCGAGGCCCTGTGTGCCCGGAATCAATTTCCGAAGTTTAGCTCGGGTACGTTCAGTGAACGAACGAGCGGGAATTTCTAACTTTTTAACCGATGCTTGGAATCAAATTCTGAGGGCACCGATGGAACCGCAGCGCTAGTAATTTCTTAGGAACGCTTAATCCGGAGTTGCGTTTACATGAGAGAAGTTGATAAAAATTGTGGAAGTTAAAAATAAAAATTTAACAACAATTTTTATTTTTACTCTAAGTGTTTAATCCTTTGGATGGAATTTGGGTAACTACCCAACCTCCCTTGGGAGGTTATGAGGGTGGTGGGTCCCACATGAACCCCACCCCTTCATATCCTCTAACCTCCTCAACTCTCATTAATTTTTTTAACTTAAGTTTATTAACTTATGGAATTAATGAGGTGAGTTAATGTGGAATTCAAACACTTGAATTTCAAAAGCCTTGATGTGTTAATAAAATAAGTAAAGAACTTCTTTTATTAGGTTGTTGTCTAGTTGTTTGAGAGCCTTTGGAGAAAAATCTAAGGAAGTCTTGAGTTCTTCATTCTATTTGAAGAAGAATGCGAAGAACGAATGATCTCCGACGTGGAGCGCCGAGCCCTCGGAGACCGTCTTCCAAGACACCGACCCGCGACGTGACGTCTTCTTCCACGATGTTTTCCTTCCACAACGTCTCTTTTCGCGATGGTTTTCTCTAACGAAAACTCCGTCAACGTCTTCAAATCCTCGCTTCGCAATGCCGACATTCATCATCTCTTTTATCAAGGTAGGGAATTTATTTATTTATTTCGTTCGTGAAAACTACCTTTTCGTTCTTCGTGAAAATATGAACAATTGTTAACGACTAACGAGAGGGGCCCGGACCGCACAAACACGACCGACCCTCCTCCATTATTGATGTTGTTTCTTATATGGTTGGGACGGAATGGTGTGGTGTCGTCGCACCACACGGGATCGTACGAAAAGTAATGTGCGGAGCCGTCGCGCCGCGCCGTGAAGTTGAACAAGGATGCGTCGCCGTCGCGCCGCGTTGAAGAAAACCGAAGACACCGCGGCAGGAGCGGGGCCGCAGCGGAGGGGCGTGGTGCCGTCACACCGCACCGGACGAACCAGGCCGCGGCCGGTTCTGGGCCGTGGCAGAGAAGGGTGACCGGCGGCCGGTTCCGGGCCGCCGGTGTCGGCGAAGGAGGAAGGACCGGCCGTTGCTGGTCCTTGTTGGCAGAACTAGCCGGCCGATGCGGGTCGGCAGGAAAAAGGGAAAACTGGGAGAATTAATTCCCCCGGACGGCCAGAAAAATATCCCCCATTAAAGGGGGGCCGCGGTTACAACCAGGGGGGCAGGCGCCCCCCACGCCAAACGGCTCGGCCGTTAGGCCGAGCGCCTGGCCAGCGCGCTGGGCGTTCTATGCCCAGGCTGGGCCGGGCCGTGCCCAAGCGGGCCGGACCTGGACTCGGTTTGAGTCGACCCGGTTCGGGTCGACCCGGGGGGGGGGGGGGTATCGGGCCGGGTCGGACCGGGCCCGAACCCCTTAATGCCAAACCTTTTCTGGTCGGACGCCCATAACTTGTGCTACGGGCCTCCGATCGACGCACAGTCAGTTGTGATGTGATCGTTGGATCGAGACTGTCGTTTCAGTATATCGCACTCAAGGTTTCGGAATACTTTGGGTTCGGACGAGTTGGTTCGTACATGAAACCAACTGGGCCCTCGGAGCGGAAACACTCATATCTTAAGCTCCGGATGCCCGTTTGACGTGCCGTCGACTTTGTTGGTTTCCTATAAGTGAAAAGGATCTTTTGGCTTACTCCGCCAGAGGTTTGGATGCAGGTGGAGTATGGTGGGGTTGGTTTTTCCTTAAAAACCAACTGGACCCCTGGGACGAAAAAGCCAATAACTCTCAGACCGGGCGTCCGATCGACACGCCGTCTGCGACGTTGAATTCCTATTGACGATACGGAAATTTTAGATACATCAACTCTGGACTATGTGTCAGTTGATTTATCAGCCTCTTGGCTCATGGAGCGGACCCTCCCGAGCGAGCTTGCTCGGTGCGGGAACCCTAGAGCTGGCTCCGTTTGCTACTGTGACGACGACGACTGTACAGAAACCCTCAGTGGATTCGACGACGACAACTACAACACTCAACGATCCTATGTGGATCAGTGCTACCGATCCTGTGTGGGTCCGATCCTGTGTGGGTCAGGGCTCAACGGTTCTGTGTGAGCCAGCGCCTACAGATCCTGTGCGGGTCTGATCCTGTGTGGGTCATTACGGGGGTTAGTTACCTATCGATCCTGTGTGGGTCAGACCCTTCCTGGGTCATTGTGGGGGTTAGTAACTATCGATCCTTTGTGGGTCCGACGACTTAGATGAATCAGTGGATATATCTGATCATCTCTATCATCATACGAAGAAGTATTCCTGTGTGAGCTGAATCCTGTTTTAATTTCCTATGTGGATTGTGTTGTGCTATCCTGTGTGGATTTACGTTTTTCTTTCCTGTGTGGACTGGATTGTACTTGGGTTCAGATGTTGGAGCCGAACAAGAATTGATGACTTAGGTATATGTATGGGCATATACCTAAGCAGTGTCGGATGTTACTTCGTGATTTACCTTTCCTTTGTGGTTTATCCTTTGTGGATACTGGGAGACCTTCAGGGGCCTCGGGGTCCCTACTGAGTAGCTTATAATCACCCCTACACGGGCTATGCCCGCACTACGTTGTTTTGGTTGCAGACGACGGATAGCGTTGATTGTGGTTGAGGCTTGCAGAGCAGGACGGTACCTGGAGGTGGAGCACTGGGCGAGACGTACTCGGAGCGGACGGCGGGACCCGAGGAGTAGTGGAGCTATCTGTACCCACCCTTCAGGTGAGATTTCCAGTGGACAGCTCGGCATTGCGGCTTTACTTTTTAGTTGTTGTTTTCCCTTTCTAGTTGTACTTTACTTTCATTTTGGGTTTGTATATTGGCCCACTTACTTTTCCGCACTCACTATTGTACTCAGTTTTTACTTAGTGTTTACTTCTTCTATTGCTTAATCTGTGGTGTTTGTTACTTTACAAAGGCAACGACTTTCCTTTTTATCGGGATTTATGCCTTGGTGCTAGTCTCCAGCCCCTGGCCTATGGAAGGCAGGCTTGGGGTAGTCATGGCACGGGCCCCGAGGACGGGTCGTGAATAATTGGTATCAAAGGAGTTCGGTTCTACCGCAGAACTTGGGACTCTAATATTTTTATATGTGAAGGAATAGTGTTTAGCATATTGGGTGTGGTTATCAGTCTAGGGAGCCCAGTGTTAGTGCGGCGGCCGACGTATCCGTACACCAGGACCCTGACTTCTGATTTCCGACTTAATGCACGAAAACATTGATTGCATGTGTGTTTCAAGTTTTCTTTGTGATTACTTTGTATCAGCTCACCAGGTATGTTGTTCTGACCGTGGCACACCTATTTCCTTTTCAAGATGACCCCACAATGGCAGCCAGCTAGGGTTGTGAGAGTTGAGCATGACGACAGCCCACCGAGCGATGAGGCCTCGGTGCAGGGCCCTTTGCCAGCAGTGGCACCAGCGGTAGCTTTACCTGCCGAGCCACCGATGCTTCCAGCCCTAGCCGCTGACGATGCACGTCGCCTTAGTGCACTACATGAGTTCCAGCACCAGCGACTACCTAGGTTCCTCGGGGAGACGAACCCTTAGGCAGCCGAGGACTGACTGGAGGCAGTGGTACGAGTTTTTAGGCTAGTGAGGACACCAGCAGACCTCATGGTGATCCTCGCAGCGAGCCTACTGCAAGCAGCAGCGGGCTGATGGTGGATCTTGATGATCTAGATGCACGATGAGGCATCTATCCTCTGGACAGACTTTGTGGGCCTCTTCCACACAGAGTTCATCCTGGCCACCCTCTGTGCGGTGCGCATCCAGGAGCTTCTTCCGCTGCGGCAGGGCAGTATGACGGTCTCCCAGTACTCAGCGAGATTTACCGATCTCTAGCGCTACTCTACAGACATGGTATGAGACCCATTCTTCTGGGCCCAGACCTTTGAGAAGGGATTGAGACTCGAGATCAGGGAATCGCTGATCTCCCTCAGCATTCCGACTCAGACAGGAGTACTGGAGCAAGCCCTTTTGATCGAGAGCTTTCTTGCTGAGTCTACACCAGCGCCGAGACCCACCGCAGGGCGGCACGTAGCAGAGTCTTCTGCAGCAGGTAGTCGACGGATGACACATGGGTCCAGGAAGACCAGACCCTCAGGCAGATCACCTCAGGACACTGGATCAGCAGTTCGGGGTACACAGCGTGGAGCCAGTCTTTAGAGAGGCAGGCGGTGCTACTCATGCGGCGGGCAGGGCCACATGGCTCGTGATTGCTCGACCCACCGTGCCGAGGAGCAGCAGACGGTTGAGGGACCATTGAGGTAGAGGCAGAGGGTCAACCATGGCGGTCCGCAGGGAGCATGCGGACGAGGAAGAGGAGCTGGCCGAGTAGCAGGTGGTGGGGGAAGCTTTGAGGCTCTACCACCACCACCACCAGGAGGTCCACCCCGACCACAGGGAGCTGGCGGACAGAGATTGGCACAGCTCCAGGAAGCGGAGGCCTACGACCACAGTGTGCCCGAGATGATTCGATGTACTATCTGTGTCTATTACACCCTTGATGCAGTACTTATAGACACAGAAGCAAGTCATTATTTCATAGTCGCTGCCCTTGTTCGGAGCTCGGAGATTTTGACAGATCCCTTGGCTCGATCCTTACGGCTAGAGACTCCTACAAGAGCAGACTCGACGATTAAGCACTGGTGCCGGCAGTGTGAGATTACTCTAGGAGGCAAGAGCTCTGGTTGGGATCTTCTTGTAGCGGCGTCGAGGCCTTACGACGTCATCATGGGCATGGATTGGTTGTCCACAGTCCATGCACAGATTGACTGTATTAGGCACAAGGTGCGATGTGTACGCACCGACGGGAGCAGGTTCACCTTCACCGGCGAGAAGGGAGCCTTTGCAGCACAGGATGGACTCTCACAGAGGAGAGTACAACCCATCACTCATCAGTTGGCTAGCCTCATCCTAGGATCAGTTGATGTGTGGAGTCCTAGTTTTCCTGTAGTGGTGGATCAGTATATGTATGTTTTTCCCGATGACGTTCCAGGGATACCTCCTCGTAGAGAGGTAGAATTTTATATCGGCCTATACCCTGGGAAAACCCTAATATCGACTCCAGTGTATCGGATGGCCCCCGCTGAGCTTCGAGATCTACGAGTACAGTTGGAGGACTTGAAGGGCAAGGGGTTCATCTGACCCAGTGTTTCACCCTGGGTTTCCCCGATTTTGTTTGCCAAGAAGGCGGACGGGAGCTTGCGACTTTGTGTCGACTATCGTTTCCTGAACCAGGTGACAGTGAGGAACAAGTATCCACTACCGAGGATTGATGACCTCTTTGATCAGCTCAAGGGAGCACGGTGGTTCTCGAAGATAGGCCTCAGGTCAGGCTATCATCAGCTCAGAGTTCGAGACGAGTACGTGCAGAAGACGACCTTCAGGTGTCGGTATGGCCACTATGAGTTCTTGGTTATTACCTTCGGCATGACCAATGCTCCAGCAGTGTTCATGGCCCTCATGAACAGGATCTTTCAGCCATACCTTGATTGATTTTTCATGGTCTTCATCGATGACATTTTGATTTACTCGACTACTGAGGAGGATCACGTCTACCACTTGTGGGGTGTACTAGACACACTCTGAGAGCACCAACTTTATGGTAATCTCTCGAAGTTTCAGTTCTGGATACGCAAGGTCCACTTCTTGGGAAACGTCATCTCTAAGGAGGGAGTTGCGGTGGATCCCGCGAAGATCGAGGCAGTGCTAGCTTGGGAGCCACCCAGGAGCGTAACGGAGGTGCGGAGTTTCTTGGGACTAGCTGGATACTATTGGAGATTTGTGCAGGACTTCTCCAGAGTTTCGGCGCCACTCTTAGCTTTGACAAAGAAGGGGAAACCCTTTGTGTGTTCTGACAGATGTCAACAGAGCTTCCAGGAGCTGAGACAGAGATTGACCAATGCACCTATCTTGAGGTTACTGGAGGAGGGAGTAGGGTACGTAGTCTACTACGATGCATCAAGAATTGGACTCAGATGTGTCCTGATGCAGGAGCGGGCAGTGATCACCAATGGATCACGTCAGTTGAGGCTGCATGAATAGAACTATGCTACCCATGACATGGAGTTAGTATTAGTGGTCTTCGCTCTGAAGACATGGCGACACTATCTGATGGGCGAGCGCTTTACAGTCTATTCTGACCATTAGAGTCTCGGGTAAATCTTCTCTCAGAAGGACCTAAACCTGAGACAGTGGTGATGGCTCGAGTTCCTCCAGGACTATGACTTTTAGATAGTTTATACTCCTGGGAAGGGGAACGTGGTAACTGATGCTCTCAGCAGGAGGACGAGCATTCAGCTACTTGAGGAGGTGACAGAGCAGCTAGCCGCCTTGCAGATATCGTTCATGGATAGAGATGGAGCATCCCTCCTTTAGTCTCTCACAGTCACCCCTCCACTACTGCATCGGGTCAGAGAGGCACAGCATTGGGACGCTGACTGTGAGACACGGCGTGCGCAGATATCCTCAGGACAGACACCTGATGGTTTCTCCTTTGGAGCAGAGAACGACGTCCTTTTCAGAGGATGTACCTTGGTACTAGTCACTTTACAAGAGGAGGTGCTGAGAGAGTTTCACACTTCTCTTTTGGAGGTACATCCTAGAGTGGCGAAGATGTACCAGGACCTCAGACGACATCACTGGTAGCCGGGCATGAAGAAGGTTGTGGCAGAGTTCGTTTCTTGATGCCTCACCTGCCAGTAGGTGAAGGCAGAGAATCAGATACTAGCAGGCTTGGTACAACCCTTGGAGGTCCCGGAGTAGAAGTGGTACGGGATATCTATGGACTTCATGACTGGACTTCCACACACTTCCAGAGGTCACGACTCCATTTGGGTGATTTTTGACTGACTCACCAAGTCGGCGCACTTTCTACCCATCAGAGAGCAGGGATCAGTAGAGAGCTTGGGACGTCTCTACGTTCAGGAGATTGTACGGCTTCACGGTGTGCCATCTTCTATCATCTCCGATCGAGATGCTCTCTTTACTTCCCGGCTTTGGGAGGGGTTGCAGGAGGTGTTCGGGACACAGCTACGTCTGAGCATAGCCTTTCACCCTCAGATGGATGGTCAGACGGAGAGAACCATTCAGACTCTCGAGGACATGATCCGCACATGCGTCCTCGACTTTGGTCACAGCTGGGAGGACCACCTACCCTTGGAGGAGTTCGCGTACAATAACAGCTACCACTCCACCATCAGGATGGTACCATACGAGGCGTTGTACAGACGACCTTGCAGATCTCCTTTGTGCTGGACAGACCCTGGGGAGTCAGCACTCGTGGGACCAGAGATGGTCCAGGCCACGATAGAGATGGTCCAGGTCATCCAGGAGTGGATGAGGACAGCTCAGAGCCGGCAGAAGTCTTACGATGACAGGAGGCGGAGGCCACTAGAGTTCTAGGATGGCGACCATGTCTTCTTGCATGTCTCACCTCGACGTGGATTACGAAGATTTGGCCGAGGCGGGAAGTTATCTCCGTGCTTCATCAGACCCTTCCAGGTCCTCAGTAGGATTGGTGAGGTGGCTTATCGCCTGGCTCTACCACCTCAATTGCACCGGGTGCACGATGTCTTCCACGTATCTCAGCTGAGGAGATACGTGCACGACACGACAAATATCATTGACCATGGGGAGCTTGACGTTGATGATGGGGCGGCTTTTGCGGAGGTTCCAATGGAGATTGAGGATCTACAGGAGTGGGTCCTGCATGGACGGTCAATTCTTCTAGTGCACATTAGATGGCAGTATAGGAACCTCCAGGAGAGCACTTGGGAGCGGGAGGCTCACATGCGTGCTCAGTACCCACATTTGTTTCCCTAGCTTATGATGTATCTTTACGGGGACGTAAATCCCTGAGGTGGAAGTAATGTAAAGACCCGTAAAATTCAATAAATTTTTTTCTTAATTTTATTTGGGATTTTACAAGAACACAGTTTCTGACGGCACTTGATTATGAGGCCCAGTGTGCCCGAAATCAATTTCTGAAGTTTAGCTCAGGTACATTCAGTGAACGAATGAGCGGGAATTTCTAACTTTTGAACTGGTGCTCGGAATCGAATTATGAGGGCACCGATGGAACCAAAACACCAGTAATTGCTTAGGAACGCTTAATCCGGAGTTACGTATACACGAGAGAAGTTGATAAGAATTGTGGAAGTTAAAAATAAAAATTTAACAAAAATTTTTATTTTTACTCTAAGTGTTTAATCCTTTTGATGGAAGTTGGGTAACTACCCAACCTCCCTTGGGAGGTTATGAGGGTGGTGGGGCCCACAAGAACCCCACCCCTTCATATCCTCTAACCTCCTCAACTCCCATTAATTATGTTAACTTAAGTTTATTAACTTATGGAATTAATGAGGTGAGTTAATGTGGAATTCAAACACTTGAATTTCAAAAGCCTTGGTGTGTTAATAAAATATGTTAAGAACTTATTTTATTGGGTTGGTGTCTAGTTGTTTGAGAGCCTTTGGAGAAAAAGCTAAGGAAGTATTGAGTTCTTCATTCCCTTTGACAAAGAACACAAAGAACGAACGATCTCCGACATGGAGCGTCGAGCCCTCGGAGACCGTCTTCCGCGACACCGACCCGCGACGCGACGTCTTCTTCCATGACGTTTTTCTTCCGCAACGTCTCCTTTCGTGACGGTTTTCCACGACGAAAACTCCGTCAACGTCTTCGAATCCTCGCTTCGCGATGCCGACATTCTTCATATCTTTTATCAAGGTAGGGAATTTATTTATTTATTTCGTTCGTGCAAACTATCTTGTCGTTCTTCGTGAAAATACGAACAATTGTTAACGACTAACGAGAGGGGGCCAGACCGCACAAACACGGCTGACCCTCCTCCATTATTGATGTTGTTTCTTATATGGTTGGGACAGAATGGCGTGGTTCCATCACACCACGCGGGATCATACGACAAGTAATGTGCGGCACCGTCGCACCGCGTCGTGAAGTTGAACAAGGACGCGATGCCGTCACGCCGCGTCAAAGAAAACCGAAGACACCGCGGCCGGAGCGGGGCCGTGGAGGAGGGGCGCGGTGCCATCACACCGCGCCGGACACACCAGGCTGCGGCCGGTTCTGGGCTGCGGCGGAGCAGGGTGACGGGCGGCCGGTTTCGGGCCGCCAGTGTCGGCGAAGGAGGAAGGATCGGCCGTTGCCGGTCCTTGTTGGCAGAACCGGCCGGCCGGTATGGGCCGGCCAAACAAAGGGAAAACTGGGGGAATTAATTCCCCTGGCCGGCCTGAAAAATAGCCCCCATTAAAGGAGGGCTACAGTTACAACTAGGGGGGTAGGCGCCCCCCACGCCAAACAGCTCGGCTGTTTGGCCGAGCGCCTGGCCAGTGCGCTGGGCGCGCTGTTCCTAGGCCGGGCCGGGTCGTGCCCAAGCGGGCTGGACCCGGACCTGGTTCGGGACGACCCGGGGGGGCGGTATCGGGCCGGGTCAGACAGGGCCCAAACCCCTTTATACCGAACCTTTTCGGTCGGACGCCCATAACTTGTGCTACGAGCCTCCGATCGATGCCCCGTCAGTTGCAATGAGATCCTTGGATTGAGACGATCGTTTTGGTATATCGCACTCAAGGTTTCGGAATACTTTGGATTCGGCCGAGTTGGTTCGTACATGAAACCAACCGGGCCCTCGGAGAGGAAACACTCATATCTTAAGCTCTGGATGTCCGTTTGACGTACCGTCGACTTTGATGGTTTTCTCTAAGTGAAACGGATCGTTTGGATTACTCCGCCCGAGGTTTGGATGCAGGTGGAGTACGGTCGGGTTGGTTTTGCCTTAAAAACCAACCGGACCCCTGGGACGAAAAAGTCAATAACTCTCAGACCGAGCGTCCGATCGACGCGCCATCTGCGACGTTGAATTCCTGTTGACGATATGCAAATTTTGGATACATAAACTCTGAACTATGTGTGTGTTGATGTATCAGCCTCTCGGCTCGTGGAGCAGACCCTCCCGAGCGAGCTTGCTATGTGCGGGAACCCTAGAGCTGGCTGTGTTTGCTTCTGTGACGACGATGATTGTACAGAAATCCTCAGTGGATTCAATGGCGACGACTACATCACTCAGCGATCCTATGTGGATCAGTGCTACCAATCCTGTGTGGGTCCGATCCTGTGTGGGTCAGCGCTCAGCGATTCTGTGTGAGCCAGCACCTACAGATCCTCTGTGGGTCCGATCCTGTGTGGGTCATTACGGGGGTTAGTTACCTATCGATCCTATGTGGGTCAGACCCTTCCTGGGTCATTGCGGGGGTTAGTACCTATAAATCCTTTGTGGGTCCGACAACTTAGATGAATCAGTGGATATATCTGATCATCTCTATCATCATACGAAGATGTATTCCTGTGTGAGCTGAATCCTGTTTTACTTTCCTATGTGGATTGTGTTGTGCTATCCTGTGTGGATTTATGTTTTGCTTTTCGATGTGGACTGGGTTGAACTTGGGTTCGGATATTGGAGCCAAACGAGAATTGATGACTTAGGTATATGTTTGAGCATATACCTAAGTAGTGTCGGATGTTACTTCGTGATTTACCTTTCCTTTGTGGTTTAGTATTTTTGGATATAGGGAGACCTTCAGGGGTCTCGGGGTCCCTACTGAGTAGCTTATACTCACCCCTGCACGGGCTATGCCCGCACTACGTTGTGTTGGTTGCAGACGACGGACAACGTTGATCGTGGTTGAGGCTTGCAGAGCAGGACGGTACCTGGAGGTGGACCACTGGGTGGGACGTACTCGGAGCGGACGGCGGGACCCGAGGAGCAGTGGAGCTATCTGTACACACCCTTCAGGTGGTATTTCCATTGGACAGCTCGACGTTGTGGCTTTACATTTCAGTTCCTGTTTTCCCTTTCCAGTTGTACTTTTCTTTCAGTTTGGGTTTGTATACTGGCCCACTTACTTTTCCACACTTACTATTGTACTCAGTTTTTACTTAGTGTTTACTTCTTCTATTGCTTACTCTGTGGTGTTTGTTACTTTACAAAGGCAATGTCTTTCCTTTTTACCGAGATTTACACGTTGGTGCTAGTCCCCATCCCCTGGCCTATGGAAGGCGGGCTTGGGTTAGTCACAACACGGGCCCCGAGGACGGGTCGTGACAAGATCTAAGGTACCATCTAATTCATCGGATATAAGGGTAATAGGACAACATTTTAGGTTTTCAAGATCATTTCCCTAAAGTTAAAGTATTTGAATTAGAAGAAATACTTACTTTATTTCGGTATAATCTCACCGTTGTTCGTTCCTTGAACAATTTCCACTTCATCTCTTAAAGAAATGAAGTTGAATTTGTCATTCATGAAGTGTTATCCGATCATGCGATAGAATGATAGGTCATTCCATCTGTCTCAAACATAAGGTTAGAAAATGTTATCAAATATACATAAGTCCATCTATGGTGAGGTTAATCATATATGGTTCCAAAAAAGGACTTATACTTCATCTATCATACCGCTTAATATAATAAAACTAGTTTCTACTAACCAGGGACTTCCTGTAGGCCAGTGGTAGGCGATAAAGTCCTGTCACACTTCAGTTGTGGGTTAGATTCCCATAGCCTTGTCCGACATGAAAAGTTGTCGCCCGTCCTGCAGGTTGTCCTTTTTATAAAACTACATTATTATAACATTCCATAAATAATATCAAAAAAGTTCTAGCCTTAAACAATACTGTCTTATGTCCAACATAATCAATTCCAATCTTTAGGCTTATCCAAAATACTGCTATCCAATCTCATATTATAGTGAAAAATATTACCAGAGAGGTCATATAACAAGCATGTGAATACCATCATTTATCTCCATATATCATAAGATATGTCTTGTTGGTCACATTCCAAACATTCGAAGGCCTTAATAATGTATTCTCTTGAAAAATGAATACCCATTGACTCTTAGTGAAAACATGAATGTAGTTAAAAGTTAACACTTTCCACATACCAAAATCCCAAAAATTATATATACTCAAAACATGATATCACTTAGTCCTTATTTCAATCATGAGCTCATGAATACTATCAAACATATTATTTTCTCCTTATCCATTCATTATGTGCATATCATATGCTTTCCAAAACATTTGAATGACTTTTCATGGTTACCGGTACCATTAAATTATTGAAACCCACAATAGAATAATACAAAAAAAATTCCAATATACCATAAAAGTACCTCAACATAATTATTATTGAATACCAATACATAAACACTTCAATCCATCCTCTTCAATGATTGTCATGGAATAAGTCCTTCCTTGATTTAGAAGTAACCTCTTAGGTCAGGGCATTGAGTTGGGTAATGACCATGTTCTCCACAACTAAGACATTGAACTCCATAACAGTCTGTCACTCTAGGACCCTTTTCTCCACACAGATAACATATTCCCCTCCATTTGAGGTATTTCTCAAGGTTCTTCTTCCCTTCTTTAGAAATCTCAATCTTCCTTTCTCTATGATCCTCACCATGCGAACATGCATAAAATTCCATCTTCCTCTTATTTGATGACTTAGGAATACCACCAAATTTCACCTTGTTAATCATATATCATGATGACTGATTCAGCATAATCACAATATCTTTCTCTCTAGGAATTACACAATTTTGTTGATAATAGTTACCAATTTTTCCATCGGAATCAACATTAACTGAATTCCTTCTCGTTCCCTCCATTGACTAAAACCAGAAACCATAGTATAAGAAATAGTTAAAATAACGAGGAACCACATAATAATTAAAAGTCACTTATGGGATGTCTAACTTATCACACATTATTTAATCCATGACACCTTATGTTTACCCTAGGTTATTCATGATCGTCAACATAACTCTAGGGCTATTACCTATAGTTATACTAAACCTTAGGGACATCCATAGATATACCTTAGAAATATCTCTAGGGATCACACTAAATTTTTCACATCCTAGTTTCCAAAGGTTGACTAAACCTTTCCTCTGATACCAACTGTAGAGACCCAAAGCTTGACATACATGGACATTACATTACTTTTGCGAAATATTTAATACATAACAAAAATAGACACTAAAGGACCATAATAGTTTAGTGTCTTTGGAAACTCGGAATATAATATTCTAATCGTGGTGAAAGATCTTCAACATCTCCCATAAAGATCTTCCCATTTTATTTTCTTACCTAAAACCTTTATTTATATACTGGGGAAAAGAAAACATAAAAATGGCGAGCTGAAATGCTCAGTAAGGGTAAACATAGGGAATGTAAAACAATCCATAAACATTTGAATGCAAAAACTTAAACATAAATTCTAAACATCAAAACCTTGAGAATGACATAAATCTTGAAAGTAAGTAAGGAATATATCATAAAGGAACATCAATCATGATAAAATAGCATGGGAATAAAACATATAATTGTGGAAACCATTAAGCACATGATTTTATTTCTATAGTAGCCAAGGCATTGCTGCCAAGACCATCTTAGTGGACAAATTCCCTTTCTGAATCGAGTTCACTTCTCTTTCTAGTCCTATTTCACTGAACCAGATTAACTTTCCATTCCATCCATGTATATCTCATGAGATATAAATCCTTACCCAATCCATTGGAGGGAGATATAGGTCCCACCCATCTCATAATGAAATCATTCTTACTTGTGCCACAAAATAAAAATAAATCATTCATCATAACCCAAAGAATAAAATGGGTTTCATAAACATCATCCCATCATCACATAATCCATATAAAATAAATGGATATCATTTCATCATAAGAAAAATCACACCATGTAAATAATAGAGAAATTATACTTGAAACATACACATATGAAATTATTCCATCTTATATGGAAAATGGTTTTGATAAAACACTTGAAATGAATTCTTGAGGAAAATATCCTTTCTTCTTCAAAATCATTTTATTTTGACAAAATGCCATGAAATTTTAAAAGAAATGGATTTTTTTTGAAAATAGTAATTAAATATTGTAGAGTAAGATTCATGAAAATAAGGCGTTATGAAACCGTAAAAATATGTTCATGCCGTATAAGTTAAAAAAACATTCTTCTCATACTTTTGACGGAAAAGTCAAAAAGTACCTCGTATGGTAAACAAAAGAAATATTCCTTACATACCATGTAGTAAAAGTCACAAATGGTTAAAAAAGACTTTAAACATACATGAAACCTTTTTTAGAAAATAGAGACGTGGATGATAAATATAACCCCAGTAAATACTTACATATAAGCAATCTCGGATAAAAATGAGATTGAAAAATTATCCCTTACCTTATGTCCGATATGCTTCGTATGTATCCAAACCTCCTGTATAATGATTTAAATAATGTCATTGACTTATTAAAGAATCATATTCATTGTTATGAGATCATATATGGTTCACTTATGATTTTATATTACCCTTTCTTTTATAAATTCCATGTTAAAGCAGCGTTTTGGGTAAAATCGTTTTATTTATCGTATGTATTTCAACTTGTTATTATTGATATTGTTACTTATATCCTGATTTACTTAATTAAAAAATGAAAAAAATGACTTATATATAATATATATTCAGCATATACATATATATATGATAGATCAATAAATGGAAATAAATACACCGTTCATGGAGACGGTAGGCCGTACGTATGCATGAATGCTATTTTCCTTTCCTTATTATCTTGAATGGAAGTAAATAGATGACATATATATATATAAAAATTAATTATCTTAATTATGTCATATATTTCATTATTATTAATTATATATACTTTATAATCATTCTTGAATGGTTAACATGGAGAATGAATCTCATCGCGTCGTGGAGACGGTAATCCGTACGTACGCACGAGCAATGATATCATTCCCATAATTATTTAATGAAATTGGAATGGATGATATAATACCTAAGAATCAGTATGATGTTATAATAACCATATATAATTATTCTTTACACCATTATACCCATCCAAGTAATGTGGTGGTGGAAAAACTGATTACACCACAGCGTAGAGACGGTATTCCGTATGTACGCACGCACGATGATTTCGTTTTCTGTAGGATGGATAGAAGGTGAAATGGGGTTGTTTCATATTTATAATAATATATCAGTATATTATTTATACTAATGTTTTTACTTTATAATGAAACAACTAAATAAGAAGAATTTGAAGAAGAAAGAAAACTTGAAAGAATCGGTAGAAGAGATTACCTCTTCCTCGACGCACCTCCTTTAAAATTCTTCTTAGGGCACTAGAGTTGGTCTTTTGAGAAGAACAGAACCTCTATGATATAACTAGAGAAATTTATAAGAGAAATTGGTAGGGTTTGGCCGAGCTTCAAGGCTCACAATGGTGTGAAGAGAAGAGGGAAGGGGTGCCCTTTTATTAGGGAGGAGAGGGGCACCTTAGGAAAAACATAAAATATTATTTTATAATAAAGTCATATTCGGTTTTTAATAGATCCAAACTAATTTATTTAGAATATAAGGTGGGTAAGGGTCTAAATACTCTCAACCAATAGGTTTTAGACATGTTTAGGTTACTATTTTAACCTTATCATTTAGATTTAACTCTAAGTTAAATAATTTAACTTTTACCGTGTCTTCTTATTTTCTTACACTATATGGTTAATAAAATTACTATAACAAGACAAACGAACCCCAAGTGTTTAATTTTTAATATATATATCGTTATCTAAGTCATTTGGATGAACATTAGATTTTTAGGAATAAAAATACAATTAATAATATAATATTTGTTTTAAAAACTATTTTATGTCAATTTTGACACTATTTGGTAATTGATTTTTGTGAAAATCATAAAATCATGATTAGTTCGGAAAAATTTAATTTAATCTATAATAACATGTCATATTAACCTATAAAATTAGTGTAATTCATAAAAAGTCTAAAATTACATTCATTTGGGTATTTATAACATCAATTATGTTAATATTTCATTAATAAGGTAATTACTCCATCATCATTGTGTCATAAATAAATTAATTTATTTAAAGTCTAAAAATTATATATAAAATACCATTATGTAGGAAATATTTTTATCTTTATAATGAATATTTATAGTCTAATTTATCTTATGTATAACCCTTTATTAAAAATGTTTTAGTTATTAAACATTGATTTTTACTATTTTAACTCTTCTTTAAATAAAATAATAATAAATGTCCTAATCAAATCCAAGTGGACCTAAATGGTCTTATTTTATTCCTAGGGTTGTTTTTAGTCAAATTAAACATATCCAATAGAATTAGGACATGTTTTAGGGTAATAATAATATCAATTTTACCCTTAATTACCCTATTTACTTTTAACCGTGGTAAATAAAAATAAAAAAGTTACTGTTCACAAAAAATTATTTTTGTCTTATTGAACCACATTTTACTCCTTGATATTAACCGTGTCTCTCGGATTTTATAAATTCCCCTCACAGAAGTGGTAAAATTAAGTTTTATGTAGATTTTCAAATTTTCCTAGGAGGTGGGTAAAAGACGGTGAAAAGTTCAATAAAATTTTTATATATCTAAAATTATTATAAAATGACTCCAATGAATTACATTGAACTTATATTGGAATTATGTATCAATTTTTACCGAAAATAAATTTAAATAAAATAAATAATTATTTAAATAAAAAGTCGTTTTTTAAATAGTAACCTAGTGTTTTCACTATTCATCAAAAATTGAAAGTTTTCAGAAAAATACCAAAAATTCACCCTCGGCTAATTTCGATATTAAGAATACAAAAATGAAATCCATTTTGAAAGATAAAATTTATAAAATTTCAAAAAGTGGGTATTACTATTCATAACAGCTTGTTCATAATAATATTATAATAATATCTCGTTTAGTGAAACTTGGTATTGCGCACTACACATGCTATCAAAGAAGGTCTTGATTGCGTGTAATGCAAGCCAAGTCAGGGTTGTGTGTAGTAAAAGACCAGTTTGGTGTTGCGTATAACATAATCAAAACATATTTCATTTATACGTTAAACAAAATCTATACTTAATGTTGCGTAGAATAATTTCCACAAAACGAACTTGAATTTGTGTGTAACACGAGCCAAGAATAGTGTTCTGTATACTGCAAGCTAATTAGGTGTTGCTTATAGTACAAGCCAATCTTGGTGTATTGTATAATTTAATACATAAAAGAAATTAAAAATAATATATCTCATAAAATCTCGGGGTGTTACACCCTTCCACCTTCATTTCAGCTCCTTGCCACCAGCCCACAATAACCCCCCTTGCCACCTTTCAATCAGCTCGCACCATCCCCCAGCACCTATAACCATCCCCCTTCGACCAGTATTCTAGCCCCCTTCCAGTTGCATTCGAGCCTGCACTAGCCCCCAACCACCTGCAATCCAACTCGCACCAGCCAATACAACAGCCACCATACTAGCCACCACCCCCAGCCTCCTGAAAAACACTCATGCCATCCCTCTACCACCTGAAAAACATCCCTAACCACTAGTTCCATCCCTCACCAGCCCCGACCTCCTACATCCTAGCCCGCACTAGCCTCTGCCACATGACCAAAAGCCCCTAGCCACCTGCAATCTATCCCACACCAGACCTCTGCCACCTATTTCAGCCAACACTAGCCCCCTACCATCCCCATGTCGCCTGCCTTTCTGCCTGCACCAGCCACTCTAGACCGCACCAGCCACCGCACCAAACCCCATCCTCCTGCTTTCCAGGATACGTGAGAAAAACTTCATGAAAATCACAAAAAGGAAAGACAGGGGGGTTTCCAAGGGTTGTCCGGGGTGGTGTTTAGGGCAGGGGGCAGGGTGCAGGTGGGGTGTCTTGGGGGGTGTCCAAGGGTTGTTCGGGGGGCCGATTTGAAGAGATAAACCCACGAGCAATGTGAAATAACCTCATAGCAATAATTTTTCTAATTATTTTTGGAAAGGTATTCCCAATAGAAATAGGTATGAAATCATTTACATCTATCATAATTTTCTATATTGTCTTATTTGGTTATCTTGGGTGGTTTTACTCTAGATGGGAAGGGAGGTTGGGGTTTATTTGAGTTTCCCACTATATTTTTCCCCTTATATTTCTTCAATGAAAGTTTTTCCACTTGTATTACTTCTTGAGGTTCATTTATAGGGACATATTCTTCATATTCAGTGGTTTTTACACTTCTAGTTTCATATTAAAATAGGGGTGCATCACTATTTTTATCTATTTTCTACTCCTTAATGAAATGAAACAAACATTTACTTTAGTGTTATAATTTGGTTAGGTAGGAAGATTACCTAATCCTTGATTTACAAGTTTATTGAGAGTATAAATAGACTATAAATATTGACCATTCATCTATTAAGTTTGGATCCATGAGTAGAGAGAGTAGTTTTTTGATTGTTCTGTGACACCATGACTTGTATCAGTATGTTCTTCATGGAAGGTTCTTGAGTGTGTCTTTTTTGGTAACTTATAGAAGGATAATAGTGGATTCTTTGAAAAGGTTATGGTGGAAACACTATTGGAAGGGTGGTATTCGATGTTGTTGGTTTCTAACTAAAAATTGATTTTTGGAATATTTTTTAATCCTTTATTTTTTTGGTTTTTGTTAGTATTGTCTTTGGTATATGGCATCTAAAATTTAAATTTCTTGAACTTGAGGGAATGCATTAGTGTTGTGGTACTGAGAGTAAAAAAATTGGAAAAGTCTTAGAGGTGTAGTAGGTTTCATCTCTTGTACCTTGTTCAAAGCTAAATTTCTCAGAGGATATGTCATTTATTTAATTTTATTTTTATGTAAAGTGGATTTATCACTTTAAACTCATGCACTCCTCTTGTTGTAGTCCCTGTAAAAATTTACTAGTAGTTTTGGTAAATTATATTCAACACTTATTTAACTCAGGTAGGGTACATGTATATAAGTTATCCTCTAGAGGAATCATTTAGTAGGTTTGAGTCACTATCCATTAATCCATGGTAAAAGTATTCTAGGAAATAGTGATTTTCATAAATCTAGTGTGGGAAGGATGCATACGGATTCTTGAATCACACACACCCACCCACCCACCCACACACAAGTTTCCAAAATCTATCACCCATCCAAAAGTCTATCTTTATCCAAAGAAATAGAACCACTGAACCCCCAGCCCTGCAGCCAACATCAACCAACCATACCAGCATCCCTATCAAAAAAAGCCAAGAGTGAAAGACCTCTAGACAACCATGCCAACTAATGGTCACTACACCAACACCTACTTTCACAAGAACCCTAAACCACACCAGATCCAACCACAATAGGAACATATAATAGTCATAACACCCAAAATATTAGCTAGAAAACAAATCATCCCCAGACCACGATCTGGCCCCATCCATCACCATCTGAACACCTTGCATCAAAATGGACCACCCCACCATAAGAAAGTCTAAAAAAACCAGAATTCAACTAGTACCATCCATCCAAAGTTCCCCGCGTCACCCATGCCTAACCCATCATACAACCTAAAGAATCCCCAAGCAGTCCCTGATCCAAATGTGAGCTAATACCCACCCTGAACCCAACACCTCTAGAGCCACCAAGTAGTCAACATGCACCCACCCTAGAAAGAGAACCACCCATCTACCAAAAACATGCCTCCCAACCTGCAGCATCTAGCATCTCAAGGGAATTTTAGAACATCCACCCTAAAAATCCCTACACCATCAACAACCAGAATAAATTCCACCTTTTTGTTTAATACCATAAAATGTCTTACAATCTTCCCATAATCTCTTATAAACTTTTAATAGAACCTAGTAAGTCTGAGGAACCCTCTTATCTCATTAAAATATAATAGTGTTTTCCACTCCACCACTGTGATAAGAATATATTAGAGAGAGAAAGAAAAATATTAGTAACTTAAATTAATAGTGGATGGAATTATAGTAGAAAGAAAGAAAAGAAGAGAAATAGAAGAAGAAAGGAAGAAGGAAGAAGAAATCCTCTAGAGGTGCTGCTCTTTGAGGCCCAAGGCAGCAGCCCGTAATTCTGCACAGTAGAATTATTCTCTCTAAAACAATTCCTCCCCTCATATAGCCCACAACTCCCTTTTTTATAGACTTCACTGGAAGTTCTAGACAACCCCTCCTCCCAACAACTATATAACAAACTAAAAAACTAAAAAACTAAAAAACTAACAACCTCCTAACAACCACCAACCCCAACCACTCTCTACATCAATTATAATACTGCACATTGGTAGTAACTAACCCTAGAAACAGCCTCCCAGCCAACTCCCACCAGCCCCTGGACAGTTGCACACTGCCCACTATGACCAGCCCGCCCTGCAGTCCTATCATTACCGCCCTCTTGAAATATCACCTTGCCCTCAAGGTGATTGTCTGGTGACTTTCGTGGTGGCCTAGGTAGCCAGGAAACTTTCTTGTCATCGGCTAAAGCAAGGGATGAGCATAGATGGGATCTATCAAAAGAGTCTTCAGCCTCTTGTGCTGTTAATGTACTAGAAGTACTTCCCTGGAAAATCTTCTTCCAGTGTGGCGATTCTCGAACCCCTTCACCATCCTCCTGAATTCCAGCATCTACAGCTCCCCTATTATAGCTCCCTATAGCAACTGGTTGAGTGACTCGTTTACCCTTACCACCCACTGGAGCCTCAGTAATTCCCGAATTGTGAAGTTTGCTCAACTTATTTGATGAAGGCATAGTCGCAACCAACTTTCCATGTGGTGGTTCCTGAATTCAATTTCCAGCTTCTGGAGCTTCTACTAGAAGTTTTTCACAGTCATACATCCACCACGTTCCAGCTCCTGATGCGTCTTCAACAACTGCATGCTGCTTCTATTCAGAAAATGGTTGTTCAATTAGCTCAAAAGGAGAAAACGCTCGCACCGGCACCACCTGCAGCATCTCTTACTGCTTTTTTACAGGACCAGAATTCCCTGTACCTTCGATAGTTTGTAACTCTTCTAAATTTTGAGCATTTACAGACTCTTTTTCCTCCTCTGCCACACCTCCAAATCTCTCCAACAATTCTTCCTTTAATTGCGTCCAGGTAAGACAATTATTATTTGGTTCCAACAAAAAATTCCAAACCCAATCCATTTATTGCATACATAACTCTACCATAGGTACCTCCATCTCTTCCGGAATTTGGTTGAGAGAAAAATATTCTTCAGCTTCTTTGATCAAAGTCTCAGGATTGTTTTTGGAGAAAACTGACATAATCTCTTACCCCAATCTCTCCTTCTGACTTCTTCTTAGCCTGGCGAGTGACATCCAAATATCCATAATATTTTCTCTGTTTTTAGCTCTAAATTGTTGTCTCTTAGCACTTATAAAACTGCCACGGTGCTACATCCACCTGCTGTTAGTCGGACACCTGTGTCCACTTGCTGTCCACCTATGTCCACCTGTCACGTTCCACTATTTCTATACTGCTGTGATTCCTCTCCTACAGCTTCATTCTCTTCAGTCTTCCATTATGTCGCTGCTTCCAGAAAATGGTCATGACTGCTGCAGTTCACACGATCCATAAATTTCCAGCAACATCTAGCAAGAATATCTCTCATTTCTATCTCTTAAACTCTCTCAATCCTTTCAATGAGAGCACAAATTGATATAAATCAATTAGAGAGATAAAGAAAAATAGTATTAAATTCAATTAACAGTGGATGGAATTACAGTATAAAGAAAGGAAAGAAGAGAAATAGAAGAAGAAAGGAAGAAGGAAGAAGAAATCCTTTAGAGGTGCTGCTCTCTAAGGCCTAAGGCAGCAACCCGTAATTCTGCATAGAATAATTCTTCTGTCTAAAACAATTCCTCCCCTCATACAGCCCATAAATCCCTTTTTTACAGACTCCACATGAATCTTATAGACAACCCCTCCTCCCAACAACTTTCTAACAAAATAACAAGCTAACAAACTAACAAACTAACAAACTAACAACTTCCTAACAACCCCCAACCCCAACCACTCTCTACATCAATGACAATACTACCCATTGGCAGTAACTAAACCCAATGTCAATCTCCCAACCAACTCCCACCAGCCCCTAGATAGTTGCACACTGCCCACTATGACCAGCCCACCCTACACTCCTATCACACTGCCTCTAGTTTCTTAAGATCCATGGAAACACCTTCTGATGAAAAAATATTCCCAAAATACTCCAATTTTCATTTTCCAAAATTACACTTTTTAGAATGTAAGGCATTATTTCTCATTAGTTGTAAAATTTATTACAACATTTCTTAGTGATCCTCCCATCCACTGTTATAGAGTAATATATCATAAAAAACTAAAACTTCCACCACATTACCTGAAATATGTTGGTCATTTTTTCTTAGAAGTTTTTTGTTGAATTCATCAAAAAAAATGTCATAACTATATATTCATGATTCCACTTGTAAGTCTTGAACATTGTTTTTCCAATGTCCCCATCCCTCATTCGTACCTAGTGGAAACCTGAATTTGAATCCAACTTGGTAAAATAACTCACTTCATGCAACCCATCCATTAATTCGACAATTACAAGAATAAGATGCTTGTTAGGAACTATTAGTTAGTTTAAATAATTATAGTCAATACACATTCACCACTCCCTATATTTTATTTTAACCACTATTATCGAGATCAAATAAAGTATGTGACTATGTATGATAAATCTTAATTACATAAGCTCCTATACTTGATTCTCTATTTCAATTTTCATGTGGTAAGAATGTTTGTATGGCTTGATATTCACTAGTTAGGCCCCTATTTTTAGCTTAATGGTGTAGTCAGTTTCCTTAAAAGGAGGCAACCTTATCAGAGATTCAAACACAATTCTGGTATTGAAATGTGACTACTGGGGGGAAGTGTTGTAATTAGACTTCAATGGTAAATGGGTTGTTAAATAAATTGGAGGTCGGGACCATTGGGGATGGGTATTAAATTATTTGTTAGAGCCTGGATAGTTCTAGGGATTGTAGAGCCATCTTCTCTCTAGAGGTAAGTCTGTATAATTATTTTTCATTCTATACTAGTTTGAACTAATGAGAAGAGAGAAAAACTCTACTCAAATTTATCTCTACCTGTTGGAAACACCTATCAACTTGGTACTTTCATTGAGAGAAATACCTATTACATGTTGACACTACAATTATACAGAAAGAAAATTGAAGGAAGATAGTGGCTTTAAATTCAAATCTGATATGAATTTCCACAAACATGGAAAATAGAAACAAGATGGGGAAACCGAGCACAAGCCAACTGAACTTACTCCAAACCACCACCTCAAGACCCACCCCTAACTATATCCACCACACTAGACAATCGAGAGAACCATAAGCCTACGATAGTAATCCAAAATAAAGAAGAAACACCAGAAAGCCAACCCCTATGCACCCAAAACATGTTACCAACCATAGTAGAAATTACAAACCAACTAGCACCATACACCATGTAAGTGTATCCTATACTACACCATATAGAAAAATCCAAACAACAACACCCCCAGCTGAAACCCATATTAAATGGTCCTATAATTCCAAACAACAACATGAAACTCACAACCCCACCTCCTAAATCCTCCAAAAGAAACCTATAACCCCACTATGAGAATTTCTGTAAGTCTCTGTTGGATAAACCCAGCATCTACCAGCCTCAACCTTAAGAAGCATCCAAAGTATCCTGCATACCACTCCCTACGAACATACACCCCTCCACCTGAGTAGCCCCTACCCACCCAACCTGAAACTAGGAAGAACCACAACACACACCTATACCCCTCCATATAACTAGGCATACAACATGGGGGCTGCTGTCCAGGGGAGTCTGAGGGGGGGGGGGGAAACTGTTCAGGGGGGTCCAGCAGGGGGAAGGGGGCAGCTGTTTAGGGGGGTCCAACAATGGGATTTCTGTCCATGGAGGTTCAGCAGAGGGCTGATATCCGGGGGGTGCTGTCCAGGGGGTCTAGGGGCAGCTGTTCAGGGGGTTCCAGTAGGGGGGGGGGGGGGGGGGGGTTGTTTAGGCGGAATTAGCAGGGGGGCTGCTATCCAGGGGGGGGGGGGTTCTGTACAGGGGGTTCAGTAGGGGGGCTGCTGTCTAGGGGGGTCCATCAGTGGGGGGTGGGGGGGGCTTCTGTCCAGGGGGTCCGATAGGGGGGTTCTGTCCATGGGGGTTTAGTAGGGGGGCTGCTGTCCGAGGGGGGGTGTTGTCCAGGGGGTCCAGCAGAGGGGGTACACTATTATTATTTATTGAGTTATATTCATTGTAAATATTCTAAGATGTTTTATTTTACCATAATTTTAGGGGATGATCACTACTATGTTCTACCTTGTGTTGTACGTACTTTTGAGCTGGTTCCAGACTTCTTTGATAGTTTGTCTTATAGGGAGACTCATGTAAGTGCAGTTATGTGTTTTTTTATATTTGGATTTGTTTAATTCTTATTATGTAAGTAGCTTTTGTGTATAATTTAATTTTAAGGGGACTAACAGGGGGTAGGGGGGAAATTGGAAGGGGGTAGGGGGGAAACTGGTAAGGGGGAGGGAACTGGTATTGGGGTGCAAGTGGGGGCTGGTAGGGGGTGCAAGTGTGGGCTGGTAGGGGCAGGGGGGGTTCCATGGTCTGTCTAGGTGGGTGGGGGTGGCTTTCTAGGGGAGTGGAGGTCTGGGATGTCTAGGGGGATCTGTCTAGGGTCTGGGGGGGGTATGGGGTGGTGTCCAGGTTCTGGGGGGAGGGGGGGTGGTTCCGGGGTTTGTCCAAGAGGGTAGGGGTGGCTGTCCAGGGGAGTGGAGGTCTGGGCCATCTAGGGGGATAAGTCCAGGGTCTGGGGGGTGTCCATCGTCTGGGGTGTGTCTAGGGGCTTTCCGGGGGTGTCTAGGGTCTATCTGGGGGGTGTCCAGGGTCTCTTTGGGGGGTGTCTGGGGCCTATCTGGGGGGTGTCTAGGGTCTGTCTGGGGGGGTGTCCAGGGTCTGTCTGAGGGGTGTCTAGGGTCTTTCCAGGGGGGGGGCGTCCAGGGTCTGGGGGGATGTCTAGGGTCTATCTGGGGGGTGTTTCCAGGTTTTGTCCAGGAGGGGGGCTTTACAGGGGCTGTTCATGGGGATGTTCAGGGGAGGGGGGGGGGGGGTTTGTAGGGTGGGGGTGTATAGTGTCTAGGAGGGAGGGGTCTGCAGGGGGTGGGCTACTGCAGGGGGGGGCTGTGCAGGGGGGTGGGGGATATATTTTTATGGTTTTTCAGACCCTATAGCCACAGTTTCTAACTATGTCTATAGGTCTATTACCACAGTTATAAAACGTGGTTATAAGTTGTGTCTCTCCTATAGTATAACCATAGTTCTAAACCATGGCTATAAAGATATTACCACGGTTAGAACCGTGGATGTATACCTATAGCCACAGTTCCAAACCGTGGCTCTAGAGCTAGAGCCACTGTTCCAAACCGTGGCTATAATTATAGGCATATATCCATGCCAAACTTAGCCATAATTCCTAAAACCATGGCTATTACCTATATCCATGGTTTGAAGACCTATAGATACGGTTTAAAACTGTGGCAATAGCCTAAATTTCCAGTAGTGAATGCAAGAAAGTCTGATAAAAGGGTTATAGAGTTGGAAGAACAGGTTCAAACGTGGGAGAAAGAATTTATGAAACTGATCAAAACATTTATCTTCATGACTTCCACCAGTGGATAGTGTGGCTTTTCAGACATATATGTCGTTGATGGGTGCATTATCCAATGCACCAGGCGGAAGTTCTTGTGGCGGTCAAGATGATGATGTTCCTGGTGATGAAAAGGATGCTGAAGAGGACGAGGGTGAGGGTGAGAATGAGGATGAGGGCAAGGATGGGGCCATGGATGAGCATGGGGACAATGATGAGGACGAAGATGAGGACATAGATGGTAGTGAGGATGAGGATAATGATGACAGTGGTGATGATGATGGTGATCAGGGGCAGATTGATCCATTACATTTTTGAATTCTGTATAACTCTTTATTTTTGAACCTATTATTTCACTCTGGTATGGATATTTTTTAATTCAGTTTAAATCTTTATTTTTGACCAAATATGGAAGCCTAATGATGTTATAATGGTTTATGGGGCTTCTGGGGATTGTTCGGATCTTTGAACCCCGATCGGCGTAGAAAAACAATATGCCTCACAATTAGTAAAAACTTTAAGTCTATCCCACAAGGTATCTACCAACCATATAGGGATATATATTAGAAAAAATGCGTATGATTTTCCCTAACCATGCACTTGGTTATGCACATCATACAATATGTCTATAGTTTTAGTATAATATATTATCACTGTAGTTGCATGATTTGCCCAACTGGCATTCAAAAAACCAACCAAATGCATTTTTATTGTGTTGATACTTTAGGAAAACAATCCATGAGTCATATGTGATGTGTAAAAGTCAAACCTACCTCAATTAGAGGCATGGTGTGGCCGGTATCACTGAAAGTGTCTCTCTTCTGTTTAAAATGGACACCCTTTTAAGTAAAAACAACTGGCATACGGAAAACTGACAAAACATATTTGGATTGTATTGATACATTAGGAAAACGATCCATGGGTAATATGTGATGTGTAAGACTAAACCTCACCTCAATCTGAGGAATGGTGTGGCCGGTACCACTCAAAGTGTCTCAATTTTATTTGAAATGGAGAACATTTTAAGTGAAAACAACAACTGACATACGGAAAATGGACCAAACGAATTCAGATTCTATTGATACTTTCGAACAATGATCCATGCGAAATTTGTGATGTGTAGGAGTCAACCCTGAATCAATATGAGGCACAGTGTGGCTGGTAACAGTCAAAGTGTCTCACTTTTATTTGAAATGGACCGTATTTTAAGTGAAAACAACAATTGACATACAGAAAACCAATCAAACACATTCAGATTGTGTTGATACTTTAGGAAAATGATACATTGGTCATTTGTGATGGGTAAGAGTCAACTCTGCCTCAATTAGAGACATGGTGTGGCTAGTATCACTTAAAGTGTCTCACATTGATTTGAAATGGACAACATTTTAAGTAAAAAAAACAACTGACATACTAAAAACAGACCAAACGTATTTGGATTTTGTTGATACTTTAGGACAATTATTCAATGGTCATTTGAGACGTGTACATGATAACCCCGCCTCAATCCATGGCACGCTGTGGCCAGTATCACCCTAAATGTCTCTATTTTGTTTAAAATGGACACCATTTTAAGTAAAAACAAATGACATATGAAAAACCGACCAAACCTATTCATATTATCTTGATACTTTAACACAATGATCCATAGGTCATTTGTGAGGTGTATGAGGAGACGACACATCACTCGGATGCGCGGTTTGTGCAGCACAAATGAATATGTGTTTTTAGGTGTTTGGCATGCTTGAAAAGTGTGTGTGGGGTGGTCAAAATAGGGCGAACAACTTCAGAATGCCATGAAATCGGATGAAAACAAAGGGTTGGGAACTGTGAAATGGTCAGCCAGACGGTACATCAATCATAGGTGTTGTGTGACCGCGATGGCTGAAAATGCACTCTACATGTCGTAAATGGCCAAAACATGAGTTTAACGATCCAATGAATGCTAAAAAACATCAGAATAACTTGAAATCACATGAAAACACCTAATTATTATTCTTGAGGTGTACGAGGAGACGGAATGTCATTCAGACTTGCGGTTTGCATCGCATGACTGAATATGTGTTTTTTAGGTATTTGGCGTGCTTGAAAAGCATGCGTGGGGTGGTTAAAACCGGCCGAACGACCTCGTAATGCCATGAAATCAAACGACAGTAAAGGGTGAGTGAATTGAGAAATTCTCAACTATACGACACATCAATCGGAGGTATCGTGTGACCATGGTGGCCGAAAACGCACTCTGCGTGTCATAAATGGCCAAAACAAGCATTTAACGGTCAAATGCATACCGAACAACATTAGAATGACTTGAAATCACATGAAAACACCCTAATTATTATTCTTGAGGTGTACAAGAAGATGAAATGTCATTTTGACATGTGGTTTGTGTGACACGACTGAATATTTGTTTTTTAGGTGTTTGTAGTGCATGAAAAGCATGCATTGGGTGGTCAAAACCAATCGAACGATATCATAATTCCATTAAATCGGAAGAAAACAAAGGGTGGGTGAATTGTTAAATGGTCAGCCAGACTGTACATCGATCGGAGGTGTTGTGTGACCGCGGTGGCCGAAAACGCACTCTACGTGTCGTAAATGGCTAAAACATGTGTTTTACTGTCAAATACATACCCAATGACATCAGAATGACCTTAAATCACATTAAAACACCCTAATTATTATTCTTGAGGTGTAAGAAAATATGACACATCATTCGGACACGCGGTTTGCACAGAACGACTGAATATGTGTTTTTTAGGTGTTTGGCGTGCTTGAAAAGCGTATGTGGGGTGGTCAAAACCACCAAAAAACCTCAGAATGCCATAAAATCAGACAAAAACAAACTTTTGGTGAACTGTGAAATGATCTACTATACATCACTTCAATCAGAGGTGTCGTGTGACCATGGTGGCCGAAAATGCACTCTGTGTGTCATAAATAGCCAAAACGTGCATTTAGCGGTCAAATGCATGCCGAACAACATCAGAATGACTTGAAATCACAAAAAACACCCTAATTATTATTTTTGAGGTGTAAGAGGATATGACACATCATTTTGACCCGCTTTTTGCGTGGTATGACTGAATATGTTTATTTAGGTGTTTGGCACGCTTGAAAAGCGTGCGTGGGGTGGTCAAAACCAACCGAACGACCTCAGAATGCCATGAAATTAGACAAAAATAAAGGGTTGGTGAATTGGGAAATGGTCGACCATAAGACATTTCAATTGGAAGTTTTTTGTGACTGCGGTGGCTGAAAACGCTCTCTGTGTGTCGTAAATGGCCAAAACATGCATTTAAGGGTCAAATGCATACCGAACGACATCAGAATGACTTGAAATCACATGAAAACACCATAATTATTATTCGTGAGGTGTATGAGGAGACAACACATCATTCAGACCCCCAGTTTGTATGACACGGCTGAATATTTGTATTTTAGGTTTTTGGTGTGCTTGAAAAGCATGTGTGGGGTGGTCAAAACCGGACGAATGACCTCAGAATGCCGTGAAATCGGATGAAAAAAGGGTGGGAGAATTATGAAATGGTCAGCTAGACGTCACATCAATCAGAGGTGTCGTGTGACTGTAGTGGGCAAAAACACACTCTGCGTGTCGTAAATGGACAAAACATGTGTTTTACGGTCAAATATATACCGACCGATGTCAGAATGACTTGAAATCACAAGAAACACCCTAATTATTATTCATGAGGTGTACGAAAATATGACACGTCATTCGGATGCACGGTTTGCATGACATGGTAGAGTATGTGTTTTTTAGGTTTCTGGCGCACTTGATAATCGTGCATGGGGTGGTCAAAACTGGCCGAACGACCTCATAATACCATGAAATCGGATGAAAAAAAAGAGTGGATTAATTTTGAAATGGTCGGAAAGACGACACGTCAATCAGAGGTGTCGTGTGACCAGGGTGGATGAAAACGCACTCCGGACAACCCCCTCACCCCGGATAGCCCCCCGCACCCCCCGGACAGCCCCCCACCCCGGACAGCCCCCCACCCAACGATCCATGGATAATTTTTGACGGGTACAAGACAAGACCACCTCAATCCAAGGCATGGTGTGACTGGTATCACTCAAAGTTTCTCACTTTTGTTTGAAATGGACCACATTTTATATGAAAACAATAACTGGCATAAAAAATGTCTTCACATGGATACACATAGATTCTTGAAATTAAGGGATAAAAAATAAAATATGGTCTATTGGTCATACATTATTAGAAGAAAATATTCACAAGGAATAGATTAAAACAGAATGGGTCATAGTATATATAGAAAAACATGAATTATATTAGGAATGAGTCTCGACATCCCATCATGAACATGCACCAACACTCATGTTCTAATTCTCAATCACGGGTCGTTCATTCTATACAATAACATACAAAAAATAATTATCATATAGTGATTTCATATGAAACCTATGAACACTCAAGCATACCATATAACAAATTGGTCAACAATAATACACATAGATTCTTGGAAAATAAGTTTCAAAGTCTCATAAAAATACCCCAATGGTGAGGAATACATATGGTGACACCATAGCCCCATGGATCACCTCAATCCCATCCTCAATCAGTGGGTTCTAGGTCCAAACCAAAGTCCCTTTGGGAACCCAATACCAAATACTTAATTGAATATTCATACCCACTACCCAAGATGGGAATTCATCTCACATCACACCCAGGAGAGCAAATTACAATTATCCACATACCCCCTTATTCTAATTAAAAATTCTATGAAAAACCTGTAGGCTATCCCAGTAACCCATCTCATATGTTGAGATTGGACAATGTTTCCCACTAACATATCACGAACCATTTATACATGGATACATAATCATTAGAGGAATATAAACATCCCATGTGCTTCCTATAACTCATCCTAGGTCTAAGAACATGACCACTACCGTTGTCTATCTTATGGGTATCAGGATCCTTGACACTCTACCCATGTTTTTCTGTTGGTTTTAAGATACTCAACCCAAGACCATGACTAAACATCCCATGTTCTTCCTATAACATGTAGGTTTTTTCTCTTGTGTGTATTGGTGTTGTGGTTTGAGTGAGGAATGAATTCTAAATTTTGAATACTCTTATGTGTGTTGGTGTTGTGGTTTGAGTGAAGAATGAATTCTAAATTTGGAATACTCTTATGGGTTTTATTTCATTTGAATTTATAAATTTCTAAATTTCTAAATTCTAGAATGTATTCTAAATTTTGAATACTTTGGATGGGGATTTTGTATTGGTGTTGTTGCAGGTCTGGATAAGGGGAGGTGTGTTGCTGTGTTGTTGTAGGTATGGAGAGGGGAGAGGGGCCTGCTGCTGTGGAGTTGAGAAAATGTATACCAATGGTTTTTAAAACCATTGGTATAGATTCTATAATATAACTATACCAAAGGTTTTGTTATAACCATTGGTATAGGTTTGTACCAATAGTTATAAAAAAACCGTTAGTATAGCCTTATGGCTTGTCATATCCCTTCTATACTAATGGTTTCACAAGCCTTTGGTATATGTTATACTTTAACACACATACGCCAACAATTTGTAGAAAACCATTGGTATACCTTCTATTTTGACACTTACACCAATTATTTTCACAGAACCGTTGGTATAGGCCTATTTTCAAGCCTTACTTAGCCACAGTTGAAGGAACCATTGGTAAACTATATACCAACTGTTTCTAGGCCTTTACCAATGGTTTTGAACCATTGGTAAAGTGTAAAATTCCAGTAGTGTAATCACCTTCATATCTCGAATAGTTATTATTGAATTTTGTTTCTTGATAATCATCCCCCATCTCTTCTGGACATGAACCTATGTTTCTTGAACTAATCTAAGTAGTATTCATCCCACACCTGTTACCAGTTATCATTTTGGATGAATACAAAGGATAACACCTAGCACCAGTGGAGTAATTATATTCTTAAATTCAATTACCCATTTCCTTCAAAGCATACAAAAATTATTTGAAACAATCAAATGTTGGGTTCCCCTTATTTTAATTATCTATAAATTTCACATTTGATTATAAATATATTATGTGTATTTATTTATTTTTTGTACAAAATGAATATTTTATGAACCTAATAAGATGGATATAAATAAAAAATGGATCAATCTAATCATATAATAAAAGAGTATGAATATGGAGTTAAAGGGTTTATCAAGATTACAATAATGCATGTGTACAAATCTTCTCAAATCCTTTGTTCATGCTTACATTGATGCCATTCAAGAAAAATTCAGATGGAAGAGTTGGAAGAACATTGGATTTATCATGGAATAGAACAGGGCTATAAATATTGGACTAAACATGGGAAAAAAACTAAACATTCATACCGATTTAGATGATACTGCAGTTTATGGATCATTTGATACGAATACTAGTGTAAATGATGATGGAGATTGTATAGAATAAATGAAAATGGAAATTTAAGATGACCGTAGTGATTTTAACAAGTTGTTTGAGAAGATAAATAATTGTGCTAAGAGACTATTTTATACTAGTTTTACTAAATACACATCATTGTCAGCTATATTGAAGTTATATAATTTTGAATCTAGTAGCTGATAGAGCGACACCATCTTTACAGAACTACTTAGTATCCTCAATGATATGCTAACAGAAGAAAAAGAATTCCTTTTTCAAACATATTATGCTAAAAAGATGCTATGTTCAATGAGAATGATCTCTAAAAAAACATGCTTGTCTAAATGATTTCATATTGTTTTATAGTGACCATGAATCACTCATAAAATTCCCTAAGTGTGGAATGGATCGATACAAGAAAGATGAATCAAGACATTAGAAAGATTCATGGTAATTTCTTATTATTTTTTCTGTTATAAGACTATATGGATATTAGGAAACAAAGAGAGAATTGACATGGAATGTAGATAAAATAATTAAATATGATAAACTATGTCATCCAGAAGACTCTCCTCCGTGAATTAAAATTGGGTATGAGTATCCAGAATTTAAAATTGAGTCAAGAAAATTCTATTTTGTATTATACATAAATAGAATAAATCCTTTTTGTGTATAGAGTAATACCCACAATTCATGTCCATTCAGGTTGGTAAATTATAACTTAGCGCCATTTTTATGCATAAATCAAAAATAAATTATTTTATCTCTAATTATATCAAGACCAAAACAACCTGGTAATGATATTGATGTATATTTGGATCCATTGGTCAATGATCTGAAATTGATGTATGATATAGATTTTACAATATATGATTCTCATAGAAGTGAGGAATTTACACTGAGGGTCATGTTGTACAGGATGATAAATGAATTTACTACTTACGGAAAATTTTATGGTTATAGTATTAAAGGAATGTTGGGTTGTATCATTTGTAAAGAATGAAAACACCTAGCCCAATTGAAACATTACTTGAAGATTTTATTTTTAGGAAATCATAAGTTTTACCTCAATGAAATAAATACCAATCCTAGATGACAATATTCAATGGGAATACTGAAAAAGGTACATCACTGTCTCCACTAATGTGTGATCAACTGTTCGATAAAGTAAAATATATTGAAACTATTTTTGGTAAACCATTTTGGAAAAACCTTTTGAAACTAGATTGAAAAAATGATCAATTTTCTATTAATTTATGTATTTTAATTGTTTGTACATCATAACTTTTCTTGATGTCATGAATATAGAAAAAAATGTATTTGATAGTGTTATTGGAATGTTATTTAATGTTCTTGAAAAAACAAAAGATGGCATCAAGGCTTGGTTGGACATGATTGAAATGGGGATAAGGGAATATTTGGCACTAGTGAAGGGTAAATGATAAAACATTCTTCTTTTAATAGCCCACACTCTATCTATATCGAGAAAATTACAATTTTTTATTTTCTTTAATGGTGTAAAGGTCCCAGAGGGGTATTCATCAAATATCAAAAATGTATTTTCAATGACTAATTTGAAACTATAGGAACTAAAATCACATGAATTTTATATTTTTATTCAATATTTGATGCTCGTTGCTTTACATTTCATTCTGTATAAAAATATACAATATACATTAACTAGACTATTCTTATTTTTTAAATCTATATGAAGTAAAATTATAAAATTAAGGAATTTTCCATTTAAGAATAAGTAAGTTGCAGTCATATTATGTGAATTAGATATGTTATTTCCATAATAATTATTTGATATAATGATCCACCAGATGATTAAATTGGTTATAGATGTTTAACTATGTGATCTTATCCATTATAGATGGATGTACCTGTAAAGACCCTGAAATTCCATGTAATTTTTTTAAATAAATTTGATTATTACGAGTCTGTGAAAATTAATGATGCTTGATTCTGATGCCCGGGTTGCCCGACATGGAATTTTGAACTTTTTTTAAGATACGTTCATTAAACGTAAGGGCGATACTTTCTAACTTTTGAACTGGTGATCAGAATTGAAATATGAGGACACCGTTGAATCCACAGTGCCAAGATTTGCTTAAGGGGGGCTTCACTTCGACCAAAGTAGGTCGGGTGAAAAAGATAAATTTTCATACTTTTAAAAGAATAATAAAATAAAATGAAAATGTAATTTTATTTCTCTCTAGCGGTTTAGCGGCGGTGGTAGAACCATTGAGTTGTCAATCCATCAAATGGATTGAATATTGGTTTTTGTAACCACGACATTGAAACATTAAATGCAGTTTATAAATGAACAACATTAATGTTGTGCTACTCGGTTGATTCTTTCGTCTATTTAATTGAAGCTCGGGTGTGGGCTTTTGGTACGACTGTAAGGAACCTCTGACGAAGTGACGCGGCAACTTCCACCGATGAGGAATGAAATCATGGACGTTGTTGGAGGGATCAAATCAGGATCAGCGAACAATGACGACTTCCACAGACAATGACTCTTAACCCTCCACCACCGCGACATCCCCAATGAATCTCAAATTTGGGGGGTTATTATTAAAGTTATATTTGATAAATTAAAATTTATCCTGCTTCTTATGATGTTAAAATGGAGGGTGTGGGTCAAATTAATAAGGCCCAGACCCTCCGTTTCTTCGTTTCTTGACGCGTTCTTCGTGGGATGATTTTAAACTCTACTAAAAGCGGAAACTAGGAGGCACGTAATGACAGCGGCATCTCGAGAGGGTTGTAGGTGCATCCAGAATGAAGAATGGATCACTGGAGCTCACCCGGTGGCCCGCAAAAGATCCGTCAGTGCGGCACCATCGTGGAGGCACCATTGACCACCATTGACAGTGGTGGATGAGGGCGGCGCCGCTTGACACCACGACGGACGAACAATTGGCCGGCTCTAGGCCGACCATGGAGGTGGGAGGCGGCGCACCGTCGTGCGCCGTGGTGGTGCAGGCTGCGGCATCGAAGCAGTGACAATGGGAGGGGACATGTTCCCTTCAGGTTATGCAGACAACCAGGCAGCGCCACCTGGAGCATCAAATCAAAGAGATGAACAGCTCTTTGTGCCATTCGGGAGGTGAACCGTGCGACCCCTGTGCCGGTCGCGCTAGCCGGTGGGCCTGGCCGGTCCGTGGCCCGGCGTACTGAGCTCGCTGTGACCCATCCCAACTTGGCCGGCCCAGGCTGGGCTAGGTCGGACCCAGGCCGGGCCGGGTCAGACCCAAATCAGGTCGGTTCAACCCAAACCCGAACTAGACCCGGACCCCTTTCGGGCCCAATTTCACTTAAAGAGCTGTATCATGTGAACCAGACGTCCATTTGATGAACTATCTGTGGCACTGGGATCCTTGGAGTGAGAAGGTCCTTTTGAGATACACCAAATGAGTTTTGGATAATGTTCGTGTATAGCTGGGTTAGATCGTACCCAAATTAAACCGGTCCCTGTGCACTAAAATTCCAATAAATCACAGACCGTGCGTCCGGTTAACACACCGTCTATTGCGTTGGAACCCTTAAGACATGGCGGTCCTTTGGGATACTCCTTTGTAGAACTTATTAATAGATAAAGCACGAATGATATCTATAGGAGTAGATAATATGGAACTCAAGCGCACCGGGTGCAGAGAATTCTGTGACTGGATATCATTTGAGTAGCGACCCTGTGTGGATCAGCGTCCTTACGAACTTGTGTTGATTATAATACTAGCGAACCTGTGTGGATCAACATTGTAGTGACCCTGTGTGGATCAAAATTTTAGCAATCCTATGTGGACCAAAAACTTAGTGACCCTGTGTGGATCAGTATCCTTGCGATCCTATGTGGATCAGCATCATAGCGACCCAATGTGGATCTGCATCATAGCGACCCTATGTGCATCAGCGATCTAGAGACCCTGTGTGGATCAGTAGTGTGCGACTCGATGAGGACCCACCCCAAAGCAGCCCGTCGCAGATCAACGATATATGACCATGTTTGGATCGAAAATGGAACAACTCCGTTGTGGTTAAGTTAAGGAAACTTCTTAATGAAATAATATGATATGGATTAAGACTAATCATATTTATTCTTGAACTTTGAGTTGTATACCTTATTTGAGATGAATCTTTTCTTTGTGCTTTGTGATTGAGATCATGCTTTTTTTTCCTTTGTGGAATTCTGATAGACCTTCAGGGGTCTTAGGGACCTTACTAGGTATTGTTATACTCAACCCTGCACGGGCTTCACTCGTACCTTGTTGTGTCTTGTGGAGATAACAGGAAGCCTTGACTGAGACTCAGGGAGCTAGGACCTGACGGTGGTTACAGTTGACATGGAGAGCTGTGGAGATGATCTGTACCTACCCTTTAGGTAGGATCCATGGTGGACGATCTCAGGATCTGTTTTCTGTTTTTAGTTGTAGTTGTATCTTTTCAGTTGGTCCTGTATTCCGACACCCTTTACTTTTAGTACACCCTTTTACTACTACAGTTTTACTTCGTGGTTGCATCTTGTTGTCTTCTTGAATTGTGTGTTTGTAAAGGTTTTAAGGAAATTCCTTCCCTTTTTAAGGATATGCCTTTTCGGTGCTAGTCGCCAACCCCTGACCTATGGAAGGTGGGATTGAGGTAGTCACGGAATGGGCCCTAAGGGATGAGTCGTGACAGTACCCTATTAAATATTATATGTATATTTTGAAAGGGTATGTTAAAAATCAAAGTCATCTAGAAGGTTGTATTGCATAATGATATATTATTGAAGAATATTTTGAATTATTTATTGATTACCTATATTGATAGTATCAGTCTCCCAAAGTCCTGTCATAGAAGGCACCTTATGGACGAAGGGATTTTCGGAAGAGATGTTGTTAAAATTACCATCACAGAGAAAGAGTAAGAAAAACTTTACATTGTATATAATAGTGAAAATTTTGATCCATGCATTGAATCCCACAAAGAAATTATTAGAGATTTGAATCCATCAAGGGATGAAGGATGGATATCAAATACACATAATAAATAGTTTATATGATGGGTTTGAGATCATATTTATAAGAAGTATATAAAAATACAAATTCAATTACCAAAAAACATCAACGACTATCCCCAAAAGAAAATGTTATATCTTACACTGGATTTGTAATCAATAATTATATGTTCTATACAAAAGAACATAATGACTGTAGTACGATGAAAAACATTGGGGTTACATTTATGGCGGAAGCGATGCACAAATCTATTTACAAGGACAAAAATAAAATTTATGAAAATATATCATATTTCAGCATTATCAAATAGATATATGAGTCAGAATAAACAACATTTCAAGTGCCTTTTTTCCATTTCAAGTGGGTTGATAATGGTAGTGTAATGAAGGTTGATGAAATGGGCTTCATGAAGGTGAATTTTAGTGTGTAAGGGGAAAATGATGCATCATTAATAATGGAATCACAATTAGTGCACATATTTTATATCTCAAATCTAGAAAAAAAGAATTAGTCAATTATCCTACTGGTGACTAAGACAACTGTAGGGTCAGATAAAAATTTAATCAAGGATGACCCTTTCATTGGGAGAACATAATCAATTCATGGCGGTCCCAATATAGATAATTCCTTGTATGTTATAGGGGACCAAAAAAGTGATTGTTTTTCTTGATAGAGGATCCAATCCCCTTCAATATTAAAAAAAGAATGAATTTTTAATGATAAGGTTAATTTGTTTTTTAATATACTATGATTTTCCTCATAATATTATCTATTCTCTTCTGTATTAACATAATCTAAATTAAATGTTCGACTACTCATGCATATAATATATTCTACACATGATGATGTTACTAATCCCAGGGAATAAAATTTGGTTGATGATGAATCTATATTATTATTAGGGGATCAACAATATATTGATGAAAAAATACAAGAAATATGCAACATTATAGTTTTGAATGAAATTATCAAGGAAAAAAGTAATGGTATAAAATTTGAGGTTTGATAGAATCAATGCAACCAACCTATTAACCTCAATAAGTTAATGTTCATTATTTATGTTGGGGTCATAATGAGGATGAATTTTTCAATTGCTATAGATTCATGGAACCATGCCCAACTTTTTGTCACACCCCGACCCCTCTAGACTGGAGCCAGTGCTTTACTTGTGATATTGGCATGGTTAGAAGGAATGAAAAATCCTGAAGGAACGATCATTTTAGTAGTCTTGAAGAAACTAGATACATAGTTGTAACAAAAAATACATTGAAAAAGGTTACAAGATACAATACATAACAAAATAAAAACTGAAACCACTTGAACTCAATAAATTTCCTTCTCTTCATCACCTGTTGAAGGTAAACAACGAAAGGGGTGAGATTAAAAGCTCATTAAGGGTTAAAAATAGCAGAATCATGATTACAATAATAAGTTAATCACAATCAATCTGACATAATCAATATGGAATAGTGAATAAATGAATAACTAATGCCATTAATAAACATAGAATGAAACTACATCCATAGATTTTGCAATAGTGGAAGCCTTATCGATAATAATAATAACTGATAATGAATAAAGATAATTCTTATTAATTAGACATCATGTATCTGGAACATGAAACCATAATACTGTAAAAACGGTTTAGTTCTATGGGTAGAAACCTGTCTGATTTTTTTTGGAAATAAACTCGAAGGGTTTGTCGCCAACTGATTTGTCTCATGAGACCTACTGATGCATCAAGGAGCTATAACAGGCCCCACCCACGGCTTCATGTCCAAGGAATTATTTATACATTAATTCAATATAATAGAAATATTCCTTTTCAACATCCGTATAGATTAGATTATACAGATTCATCAATATTTCCTTAACTAAAACAACTTTCCAAATAAACACCCTATGTAAAATCGTATACGATTTTGAAAACAAACATATCCATGATATGAGATTATGGATATTTAATATAAATATAATTTCAAAATTAAAATTGATCTCAAATGGGAAGTAGGTACACCACATAAGGATTATTAGGTGCACCATTCAAATTTAGTCACAACCAGATAGTAGTTGACGCAAAGTCAATTACCACAATGTAATCAGTCGAATCATATGACCATAATGTTTTGAACATCAAATGAATCATTGAATAAAATGAATATAAATATAATCATTTTATTTTATATCAAATATAAGTACACTTATACCACATATATGAAATAAGTGGCGAACAATGAAAATCTCACATAAATGAAAGTGAGATGAGAAACCTGTTACAAACAATTTGGCATGATAATGAGTGTTATTAAGAGGGATTAATGTGAGGTAAATGGGTATTAAATTATCTATATGTCACAAGGGAAGTATGGGGGAGGTTTTAAAACATACCCCATCATTAGAAATTAAAAATAAAAGGGCACAATATAGGGTAGATTCTTGAACAAAAGCGAGAGAGAGGATCCCTTACAAAGATTGTGTCATTAGAGTGAGATAAATCAATGAAATATTTATGAATGACAAATAAAAACCCACAAAATATAAGTGTATATACAGTATAAAACAATCATAGGTAATTCACACATATTCTTGGAACAATGTAACCAATGAAATAGATGTTTAACTCAAACAATGAAAATTTAGTTAAGCAATCCCTTACCTTATGCTCGAAGGTGTTCTTGATTATTCTTAACAACCTGAATAATCAAATTTATATTCATTAATTGATAATTAAATAACATAATAAACATTTAATTGATATGGTATAACCTTATTAAGTTCATTAATGTCCTTTTTGATGGGTCTAAGAGATTCAATTTTATTTTTTTGGAATCATTTTCTTCCTTGGTTTTCATGATTCGTTTACTTTCTCTCATGAATGGAAGTTCATTTGAAATGTGGATAAATATCCCGAGTTGTTAATATATATTATTAGTGATATTAAATATATATAAATTATCTGATAATGATTATAGGTTATATACTTGAGGATGAATCATTAGTTAAAAGTTTTTGATAAATGCTTGGATTTAGCTTGGCAGTTTTGTATACAATGAACTCGTTTTGTATTATTATTCCTTATTATGAGTCTGTAAATATTACAAAACATTAATTAGATGGAATACATATATTATGATTTGGTTCGACCATTAAAATGGTTTCATGACCAGTAATTAATGAGAAAGTGAAGAACGAAACTTCGTCGTCCACAAAGGTTATAAATTGGAACCTCATGGACGTCGATTTCGTTTATTAAAATAAGAGGGAGGGAGAAAAGATATTGATGATAGTTCATACATTAACAAGATATAATTCCAGTATATAGATTATACTGGAGTTTATCATGGTCATTTGAATAGAGGAGGTGAGGAGAGAAAAATAAAAGAGATGAACATGAAAATAAAAGAAAAGTTGAGAGATCCCTTATGAAAATTCGGCAGCCTAACGACGTCACTTAAAATTTTCATAAAATGAAATGATGAGAACAAAAGGGTATCTCATCATATTGAAATAAAAAGTACAGTAATAAGAATAAATAAAATCAAACCCCAACATATAAGAAAGTAATTTCAAATAGCTAACTTAAAAGAAGTGTCGACTTAAAGAAGAGAATGAAGGATTCCCTTACCTTGTAGAGTAACTCCTAGATCTTGAAGGATGTGACCTTGGGGGCTTAATAACACATTTGGAGGACTCCTAGAGAGGTAAAACCTCCAAATCTTCTAGGAGGAGAGATTTGGAATGAATGAAAACGAATGTATGGGTGGGTATTTATAGAAAAAGAGACAATTTTTTAATAATTTCCAAGGGACACCTCGTTAGTGGTTTTTTTACCAAACCATGGGCTTTCCCATGGTATTTTCTCATGGTTTTAGCCACTTGGGACACCTCATGTCATAATTTACTGTTGAAAATTCTAGCATACTTTTATATTTAATTATTACCTCATTATGATGTCATTTAACTACCAAAAACTCAAAAATGTATTTTTACTATTCATGAAAAATTCATGTATTTTAGAAAGATCCCAAAAATTTACCCTAACCATTTTTCTACGCGTAGAATTTAAAAATGAACTCCAATTTTTGAAAATAATTTTATAAAAATTATTAATTTAATTTTTAAATAAATTCATAGCTAATTCGAAAAATAACAATTTTAAAGGTGCAATTAGTTTTATTTCTCATTGAAAAACTAATTAAGATCTCATTATCTTATTTCCTTAAGAAAATAAAATAATTTTATTATTTACTATTCATAAGGGTCATATTACTATTCATATTACTATTCATAAGGGTATGTTACTATTCAAAAAAAAATCAAGTTTGTTCTATCAGACTCCAAATGACTTACTTATCACAACTCTAGATGACCATTTTTTGAAATTCAAAACATAGAAGTGGAAAATTTATATTTAATGGCTAGGTTTTGACTATCTCCTAAATAAACTAGTGTTATTTCAAAAGAACACAATGATGAATAGAATGTATTTAAGTTAAACATACCATAAAATGTTTGGGGTGTTATATTATTCCCCACATCAAAAATTTCATCGTCAAAATTTTATGTATAAAGCCCACCAAAAATATGTCGGTGGTTCTTCTTCATGAAATCCTCTGGTTCCCATGTTTCTTTCTCTATATTCGGGTTTCTCTAGAGAACCTTTACTAGATGAGTTGTTCGATTTCTCAATACCTGCTCCCTTGTGTCAAGAATCATGATAGGATTTTTATAGTATGACAAATCAGGTTCCAGTTCTATTTCTTCATATGTGAGTACACGCGTTGGGTCTGACATGTACTTCTTTAATAATGATATGTGGAACACATCATGAACTCTAGAGATATTTGGTGGCATCTCTAAATGGTAAGCTACAACTCCGATTCTTTCCAAAATTTCAAATGGTCTGATGTACCTGGGGCTCATTTTCCCATTCTTACTGAAATTTAAGATGCCCTTCCATGGAGATACTTTCAGAAATACATGATCTCCCACTTGAAATTCCAAGTCCTTTCTCCAGTTTTCATCATAACTCTTCTACCTACTTTAGGCTACTTTAATATGGGATTGTATTTTCTTCACCTTTTTCGTGGTATCTTCAATAAGTTCTGGGCCTACAATTTTCCTCTCACCAACTTCATCCCAACAAGTTGGAGTTCAACATCTCTTTCCATATAATGCTTCATATGGAGCCATTTGAATACTAGAATGGAAACTATTGTTGAATAAAAATTCCACCAAAGGAAATTATTGATCCCACATACCTTGGAAGTCAAGAGAATATGACCTCAGCATATCTTCTAGACTTTGAATAGTCCTTTAAGATTTTCCATCAGTTTGGGGTGATATGCGGTACTCATATGAAGCTCAGCATTCAAAGCCTTCTAGAGACTTTTCCAGAATTTTGACGTAAATCGGGGATCTCGATCAGATACAATTGATATAGGTGCACCATGAAGTCTCACAACTTCATTAATGTAATTTCATTCCAAGTTCTCAAGTGGTAAATCCTCTCTTATTAGAAATAAATTTGTTGTTTTAGTGAGACGATCAACAATTACCCATATTGCATCATTCCTTCTAGGTGTCCTCGGTAGTCTAGTGAAAAAATCCATTGTAATGTTATCCCACTTCCACATAGGAATAGGTAGAGGTTTCATCACTCCTTTGGTATGTTGTCTCTCCGTCTTCACTTATTGACAAACTAGACACCTTGACACGTATGCATCAATTTCTCGCTTCATATTATCTCACCAAAAATATTCCTTCAGATCTTTATACATCTTGGTGCTACCTGGGTGTATAGATAAATTTGAGCTATGAGCATCATCTAATATTTCCCTTTTTAGATCAGGTACTGATGGAATGCATAACCACTTCCCAAACTCCAGAACACCTTCTTCATACACAATGTCATCCTGTCTCCCATCCTTAACTACATTAATTTTCTTGTACAGATTCTCATCATCAGATTGAGAAATTTTTATCTTCTCTATTAAAGATGGTTTAGCAATCATTTGAAATAGGAGTGATGTTTCCCCTTCTTTAAAAATTCCCATATCCATCATCAGTAGATCCATGAACATATGATCTCTTTCAATCCTCATTTGAGTCAGAAGGCCATGATCTTTCCTGCTTAATGCATCTTCCACCTTATTCACCTTTCCTGGGTGGTAGTGTATTAAAAAATTATAATCTTTGAGTAACTCGAGCCATATTCTTTGCCTCATGTTGAGTTTTTTTTTTGTGAAAATATATTTAAAACTCTTGTGGTCCGTATAAATTTCACATCTTTCTCTGTAGAGATAATGCCTCCATATTTTCAGAGCAAAGATTATTACTGCTAACTCAAGATCATGAGTTAGATAATGTTTCTCATGAGTCTTCAACTGTCTTGATGCATAAGCAATAGATTTATAATTTTTCATAAGGACGAAACCCAGTCCATTATTTGATGCATCACTGTATATTATAAATCCATCACTTCCAAATAGAAGAGTCAAAATTGGAGCATTGAACAATCTTATTTTCAATTCACAAAAGCATTCTGTAAAATCTTTTTTCCACACAAACTTAGCTTCTTTACGTGTGGGCTTGGTCAGCGGATCAGACAATGTGGAAAAATTCTGAACATAACGTCGATAATAACATGCTAATCCAATAAAACTACGTACCTTAGTTATGTTTGTTGGAGTGGGACAATCTTGGATTGCCTTTGTCTTCGCAGGATCAACTAGGATTCCATACTTAGAGACAATATGACCCAGAAAAGAAACTTATTGAAGCCAGAATTCACACTTGATAAACTTCCCATATAATTTATTTCTTCTAAGAGTTCTCAGAATAAATAGCAAGTGATTCTCATGGTCTTCATATATTTTTGAGTATATGATGATATCATTTATAAAGACCACAACAAAGTTATCAAGATACTCCTTGAAAACTCTATTCATTAAATCCATGAAAACAGATGGTGAATTCATCAGTCCAAAGGGCATCACTGTAAACTCATAATGCCCATACCTGGTTCGAAATACTGTCTTCGGAATATCTTCCTTCCTCAAACTCAGTTGATGATATCCGGATCGAAGGTCAATCATTGAAAAGTATTGAGCTCCATGAAGTTGATCAAATAAATCATCAATCTAGGGTAGTGGATACTTATTATTTATTGTAATAGCACTAATTTCTCTGTAATCAATGCATAGCCTCATGGATCCATCTTTCTTCTTTACAAACAAGACTAGGTCTCCCCATAGAGAAACACTAGGTCGAATAAAATCCTTTGTCACACAAATCTTCTAATTGTTTCTTTAGCTCCACTAACTCCACATTGGACATTCTATATGGGGTCTTTGATATAGGTCTTGTACCAGGAATTATGTCAATGGAAAAATCAATTTCCCGCTCTAGAGGATGTCCAGGTAAATCCTCTGGAAACACAACAATGCATTCTTTCACTATATGCACATCTTCAATTTGAATGTTTATTTCCTCACCCATAGATATTGGGTTATCTTCTTCTCCAAGAACTGCATTTAATAGAGCTGCTGGGGGTGGGTCTAGATAAGAATCAGATGGCGAAGTCTCCTCTCTAAAGATAAGAGATTCTACACCATTTTCAAAAATTGTAACTTCATTTTTCTTGCAATAAATCCTCGCATTATAATTTGGCAGCCAATCCATATTGAGAATTATATCAAATTCCATCATGGTTTTGATGATAAGGTGATCAACTGAAGTACGTTTTGGTGTTTGGAGGGGGACTAGTCGGCATGACTTTGTTGCAATGATACATCCCATGGGAGTTTTGACTTACAAATCCTTTATTAAATCAAATTAAAAATATCTGATTTTATTGGAAAAATGAGAAGATATAAATGAATGAAATGATCCAGAATCAAATAAAGTGTTGGATAAGTTTGAGGAAACAATCAAAGTACCTGACACCATGTCACTAGGAACTTCAACCTTCGTGATTGTAATCACATAGGTTCTCCCTTGCTCTCTTGGATTGTTTGAGGCATTTTTCTTGGAAATTAGGACACTCATTTGCATAGTGTCCCATCTCTCTGCAGTTGTAGCATTGAATATCATTGAATTGTTTCTTCCCCTTGCATTCACCTGATCGATGACCCTTTTCTCCGCAGTTATAACAGACTCCCATGCCTTTAAATCATTTCTAGAGATGATTCTTTCCACAGTTCTCACATAATGGGAAACTATTCATTCCCTTTCTCTTCTTTGGTGCTTCTCCTTTTCCTTTGTTATCCAAGTAACGCTTCTTATCTTGGTTTCCTTTGAAAAAAATTGATCTAGAAAATTCTCTCTTTGTTTTATGGCACTTGATACAATTTCATCATATGATGAAAATGATTGTGAAGCCAATTCCCTTAGAAGACTTGGCTTAAGACCCTCAAAGAAATGATCAATCTTTTCCATTGAGTCACGTACATAATCCATGACATACCTGGCTAGCCTTGTAAAGGTAGCCTCATACTCTGCAACACTGTTTTCTTCCCTTTGTTTCAAGCCAAAGAATTTCCTCTTCATTTCAATTCGTTGCTCACGATGGAAATATTTTTCGAAGAATATTTCTTTAAAATTCATCCATTCTATATCATCTATCTCTTCTTCCTTCGTGGTATTTTGAATTAGGGGCCACCATTGATCAATGTTGCCCTTGAGACAGTATACTGCTAGTACTACCTTTTCATTTTCATTGCATCTTAATTCCATGAATATCTTTTCAAGGGACTTGATCCATTGCTCAAAAACCACTATATTAGTAGCCCCGCTGAAATATGGCTGCTTCTGCTGCATGAAACGATCCAACACAGGTGTGGAATGGTTATTCGTTACAACTTGAGTAAGTTGTCCCAATATGGTCATGATCTGATCTGCTCCAATGTTAACTGTGTTGACTTGCTCAGTAGGGAGATATCTACCTTACCCATGAGTATTTATTCCCCTTCTTCTATTAGATTCCATTTTTAAATAATGGGATACACTAGATTTGTTTATGAATCTCAAATATAAAATCACTCAACATAGATTGAAATTCTATGCATAGCTAATATTATAAACACAGTTCCTCTGAGGAAAAATTTATATTAACTCCTTAATAATGTCTTGTAAAGAAAATATGAACTATCCTAAGTATATCATCCAGGATTGTCGTAACCAAGAGTGCAACAAGGCCCGTTGTCAAGTACCAGGATACCCGAGGTCAAGCCCGAAACTCCTTGTCAGAGCTTTCACTCCTAGGTACCTCTGTGCCAGAGCCACTTCTACGAGCTCGTATATAGACAGGGATGTATTTGCTAAAAGGATTCACATAATCTATTCCTTACCAAAATACCAGGACGTTCTTGTATGTTTATCCTCAAATAATACATTAGGTCTTTGTTCCCTACTATAAATTTTCTACTCTAGTTTCCAAGTTTTCTACTAAACTTCCTTTGATACCAACTGTAACTCCCTGAACCCTCTAGACTAGAGCTAGTGAATTACTTGTATATTGGCATGGTTAGAAGGAATGAAAAATACTGAAGGAACTATCAGTTTAGTATTCTTGAAGAAACTAGATACATAGATGTAACACAAATTACATTGAAAAAGGATACAAGATACAATACATAACAAAATAAAAACTGCAACCACTTAAACTCAATAAATAGCCTTCTCTTTATCACATATTGAAGATAAAAAATGAAAGAGGTGAGCTCAAATGCTCAGTAAGGGTTATAAATAGGAGAATCATGAGTACAATAATAAGTTAATCACAATCAATCTAACATAATCAATATGGCATAATGAATAAATGAATAACTAATGCCATTAATAAATTGAGAATGAAACTGTATCCATATATTTTATCATAGAGAAAACCTCATGGATAATAATAATAACTAATAATGAATAAATATAGTGCTTATTAATTGAACGTCATTTATCTGGAACATGAAACCATAATACTATTAAGATGATTTAGTTCTATGGGTTGAAAGCCGTCTGATTTTTTTAGAAACAAACTCGAAGGGTTTGTCGCCAACTGATTTGTCTCATGAGACCTACCGATGCCTCAAGGGGCTATAAAGGGCCTCACCCACCACTGGATGTCCAATGCATTATTTATAAATTTATTCAATACATGATCAATATGCATTTTCAATATCCGTATAGAGTAGAGTATACAGATTCAACAATATCTCCTCAACTAAAATAACTTTCCAAATAAACACCGTATGTAAAATGGTATATGGTTTAGATAGAAAACATATAAATGATATGAGATTATGGATATTTAATATAAATATAATTTCTAATGAAAATTTATCTCAAATGGGCAGTAGGTACACCACATAATGATTATTAGGTGCACCATACAAAGTTAGTCACAACCAAATAGAAGTTGAGACAAAGTCTCTTACCACAATGTAATCAGTCGAACATAAAATTAATCATTGAATAACATGAATATAAGGATAATCATGTTATTTTATATCAAATGAAAGTATACTTATACCACATATATGAAATATGTGGCGAACAATGAAAATATCACATAAATGAAAGTGAGATGAGAAACCACTTACAAACATTTCGGCATGGTAACAAGTGTTATTGAGAGGGATTAATGAGAGGTAAATGGGTATTACATTATTTATATGTCACAAGGGCAGTATGGGTGAGGTTTGAAAACATACCCCATCATTAGGAATTAAAAATAAAAGGGTACAACATAGGGGAGATTCTTGAACAAAAGTGAGATAGAGGATCCCTTACAAAGATTGTGTCATAAGAGTGATGATAAATCAATTAAATATTTATGTGTGATAAATAAAAATCCACAAAATATAAGTTCATATACATTATAAAACAATCATAGGTCATTCACACATATTCTTGGAACAATGTAACAAATGAAATATATTTTTAACTCAAAGAATGAAAATTGAGTTAAGCAATCCCTTACTTTATGCTCGAAGGTGTTCCTGATTGTTCTTAATGACTTGAATAATCAAATTTAGATTCATTAATTAATAATTACAGAACATAATAAACATGTAATTGATATGTTATACCCTTATTAAGTTCATTAATGTCATTTTTGATGGGTCTAAGAGATTCAATTTTATTTTTTTGGAAGCATTTTCTTCCTTGGGTTTCATGATTTGTTTACTTTCTCTCATGAATGGAAGTTCATTTGAAATTTGGATAAATATACAGATTTGTTAATATATATTATTAGTTACATTAAATAGATATAAATTATCTTATAATGATTATAGGTTATATACTTTAGGATTAATCATTAGTTAAAATTTTTTGATAAATGCTTGGATTTGGCTTGGCAGTTTTGTATACAATGAACTCGTTTTATATTATTATTCCGTATTATGAGTGTGTAAAGATTCCAGAACATTAATGAGTTGAAATAAATATATTATGATTTTTTTCAACCATTAAAATGGTTTCATGACCAGTAATTAAGGATAAAGTGAAGAACAAAACTTGGTCGTCGACAAAGGTTATAAATTGGAACCTCATGGACGTTGATTTCATTTATAAAAATAAGAGGGAGGGAGAAAGGATATTGAGGATAGTTCTTCCATTCACATGATATAATTCCAGTATATATATGATACTGGAGTTTATCATGTTCATCTGGATAGAGGAGGTGAGGAGAGAAAAATAAAAGAGATGAACAAGAAAATAAAAGAAAAGATGAGAGATCCCTTATGAAAATTCAGCAGCCTAACAACGTCACATAAAATTTTCATAAAATGAAATGATGAGAAAAAAAGGGTATCTCATCATATTGAAATAATAATTACAGTAAAAAGAATAAATAAAATCAAACCCCAACAAATGAGAAATGAATTTCAACTAGCTAACATAAAAGAAGTGTCGACTTAAAGAAGAGAATGAAGGATTCCCTTACCTTGTAGAGTAACTCCTAGATCTTTAAAGATAGGACCTTGGGGGCTTAAGGAAATATTAGGAGGACTCATAGAGAGGTAAAAACACTATATATTCAAGGATTATGGATTTTTAATTAAAGAATATGAATCGATTAGTGTTTATTTATAGAAAAAGTGAGGTAATTTTTTAATAATTTCAAAGGGGCACCTCATTAGTGGTTTTTTTCTAAACCATGGACTTTCCCATGGTATTTTCCCATGGTTTTAGACACTTCGGACACCTCATTTCATAATTTACTGTACACAAGTCTACCATACTTTTATATTTAATTATTACCTCATTATGATGTCATTTAACTACTGAAAACTCAAAACTGTATTTTTACTATTCCTGAAAAATTCATGTATTTTAGAAAAATCCCAAAAATTTACCCCAAACATTTTTCTATGTTTATAATTCAAAAATGAAATCCATTTTTTAAAAATAATTTTCTAAAAATTATTAATTTAATTTTTAAATAAAGTCATAGCTAATTCGAAAAATAACAATCTTAAAGGTGCAATTAGTTTTATTTCTCATTGAAAAACTAATTAAGATCTCATTATCTTATTTCCTTAAGAAAATAAAATAATCTTATTATTTAGAATTCATAAAGGTAATATTACTATTCATATTACTATTCATAAGGGTATGTTACTATTCACCAAAAATCAAGTTTTTTCTATCAGACTCTAAATGACCTAATAATCACAACTCTAGATGACCATTTTTCGAAATTCAAAACATAGAAGTGGAAAATTTATATTTAATGGCTAGGTGTTGACTATCTCTTAAATAACCTAGTGTTGTTTCAAAAGAACACAATGACGAATAGAATGTATTTTCGATAAACATACCATAAAATATTTGGGGGTGTTATACTTTTAATAAAGGAAACCCTTTGGGAAGAAATTAAGGTAATGTTACGATAGAGTTTCTATATTTTACCAAAAAATTTTATAATGAAATGTTTATATAATTTTCATTATTCCTTATAGATTTCATTTATTTTAGATAAATTGTTTGAGAAATATTTCTTAATAGATCCTAGAAAATTCCATAGTGGATTCTAGACACTTCTTACCAAGTTACATGTTAAGGTTGTTGAGGTGAAAGTAAATCTACTCCCACTTATTAGTTATGAACACATTGTAAATAAAGAAACATGTAATGATTTCATCAGTCACTGTGATGAGAAATCATTTCAGGTGAATTTTAGTTGAAAATATACTTTTTGAAATTATTTATTTTATTCAATTTTATTCAAAATTGATAATTTATGAAATAGTAAAGGTCTTCAGAAAATAAATAATGTGAATCAAGACCAATGTACCCCTATCATAAAGCATGGATGGGGTATGCTTCACTAGAGAATAAATTTGTATGCATTTTAAATCAACAATAAAAGTTTTATGTGATATGAAACAATATATGTTACTTTGTTTATATACAGATTAATGAATCAAAATTTGAAATCACTCCCATACTATGTCATGTGTTGTGGAAGGAGGCTCATATAAATAAGGAGTGTAAACTAGTTGACGAGAACACAAAAGAAATATGGGAAACATGTGTAAGTATATCATGATAGAAATTAATTATTATTTATAATAGTATTACATAAAAATATCTATTTAAGATGAAATATTTTTTACATGGTTTAGACATAAGAATCATTAGTGACAATATTAGAAGAAAAACTACATTCAGTAGCTTTGATATGGCCAGAACTATATGGTCATGTTAGAGGGGTAGGTCTTAGGGTGTCTCCTCAAAAATATTTTGTGAAGAAAAACCTAAAGAAGATATATATAATATTATAAGAAGATTATAGGAAAAAAATATATACTTTTCAAGTCATTATTTTCTAGTCTGGTTTGGCAGACTAATATATGAGAAAGTATCAAAGCGAACAGATAGTTGAACAAAGATTAGCACATGAACAACCAAATGAACCCACTAGCTTCAAGGATAGTCATTCCCATTAATCATATATCTTACCTAATATAATCAATTTCTTTATTAAACTTTCTTCTAAATGTTAATCAAATAAATTTTGATAACTTTACATTACTAAAATTATGCTAGTTAATGTTTTATGTCATTTATTTCTATCAATACGCATGCACCACCTTTTTGTAAGGGGTACAATTTATAATACCCTAAGTGACATGATACAAAATAAATAACTCCCAAAATATCACATGAGTGTGGGGATTGAGTTTTCTTAAGATCTAACCACTGAGTTTCCAGTTCCACTTGTTATGGATATTACAATGGTCACTGATGTTGTTGGATCTATCATAGCATGATCATATAATCTTATAAAGACAAACAAGGTATGTATTTAATTATTTAAAATTTAAAACCTATAATAGTTAATGAAAAAGTTCTGAAGTGAGGTATGGTATTACATATCGATAAATAAATGGGGAAATAGAAGTTTGGATCTAGAAAATATAGTGAATTGACAAAGAACATAAAAGGACCTTCCATAAGTACCTTCTCCCCTCTAGTTCCACTACAACATATATAATAATTAAAAATTAGTATAGATACCACATAAAAAGATGGAAATATATCCTATAATATAAATGAATAATAAATATTTGGAACTTTCATTACATACGTGGTTTTTCTGGAGAGTATACATGAGATTCTCAAGTTTGAATGGTTGGGAGACTCAATTATAAATACATGCATAAGGTAAATTTTAATAATACATCTATCCAAAAAATGATATAATATATTCATTAAATTTAATAACTCTTAATATTTTATATAGGAATTTATATTACTACTATGTAAAGGTAAAACCATGTGAAGCACAATATGGATTCATTAATCCTGGTATCATTTATATGCAAGAAAAGTTTCTGGAGAATGAAGTAATTGATAAGAAAAAATGCATACTAAATGATGTGTTTGAGAAAAAAATAACAAAAAAATGACTCTTTTTTTATGACTATAATGTAGGGGTGAAACTATACAATCTATTAACAAAAAATATATTTTTATTTTTTTCATTACTTATTTGTTTTTGTTTTTTAAGAATTAATGGATATTGAACGCAACTAATTTGGATACTCCAAATTTTTATTTTTTGGATCCAATGCATATATATCTAACAAAACAACCACACATGATGTGTATTGTGAATTTTTAATGCACTGAAATCAATATATTATAGATAAACTTCAAATTATATGTTTAAGTCTACGATTTAACAATAATTTTTTTTATGACAGGGATATCACTAAATATATGCTAAATCATGGTATGAAGTCAGCGACAGAACATAAGAAGCATTTGGATTACTTAAAATGGGAATAGATTAAGGTATACATATAAATATTTAAGTATCAAAAAATATTTCAAAATAATTTATTATTTTGGTCAATGTTTATGCAGTGTCTAAAGAAAGATAATAGTAATGATTTGGGATATTATGCTTGAAAATTTATAAGAGTGATCATAAACCATGAAAAAAATGCATCCTCGAATAGGTAATTCCTAAAGGTAATTAAAATTTCATGAAAAATATTTATTAATTTTTCTATGTTTTCCCTATACTACCAAGACTTCTGATAACCATCATACTCAAAAGAAGAAGTAAATTTGTTTAGAGATGAGTGGACAATGTAATTAGTGTCAAAATGTTTTCCGATATAAAATATAGGTGATTACCTATTATGTTTGTGATATAATATGGGATATAACCTTATAAATATATTTTTAGTGTGATGAATTAGTATCAGAATGAATATATATTATTTTTACTTGTTTCTCAAGGAGAATTATAATGGAGGAAATCAATTTATTTAGAAACCAATAAGAAAAATACATGGTGTCAAAATGTATATAGAAATAATGAAGTGGTTACTTTCTACTACTTATTTAATTAATTTTATCATTATTTTATCTAATTTTTTAGTTAATTTCCTTATCATTTTTTTCTAATAATATTTTTTTTTAAATTTACACATTAGTTCCAAACACACATAACATGTTAAAAAAATGAGAAAACAAGATAAAATTGTTTTTAAAAATTATGAAAATGATCCATAATTCATTTTTTATATATAGGAATTGACCAAATGCCAATATGACACATGATGTGGTTGGTATGACTCAATGTATACGTTTTAATACAAAAGTGTCCTTTTAGTTTAAAATATACATCAAATAGTAAAAACTGATAAAATGACCATGTATTACTTTCAAAATTTAGTGAAAATATCTATAATTAATTTTTCATGTGTAGGAATTGACCACATGTTAATATGATACATGATGTGGTCAGTATGACTTGAATTATGTGTTTTCAATAAAAAAGTTTCATTTTAGTTTAAAACATAAATCAAATAGTCAAAACTGAGAAAATGTGCTCAAATTGTTTTCAAACTTTAGGAAAATGGTCCATAATTTATTTTTTATGTGTAGGAATTGATCACATGTCAATCTGAGGCACGATGTGGTCAATATGACCCAAAGTACACGTTTTCAATCTAAATGTGCCATTTTTGTTTAAAAACATGTCAAGATAGAAAAAAATAGAGAAAATGAGATAATATTATTTTCAAACCTTAGAAAAATGATACATATTTTATTTTTCATGTAAAGGAATTTACCTCAGATCAATATGATCCATGATGTGACTGATATTACTTAAATTTGTGGTTTGAGTTTAAAATTGACATTTTAGTAAAAAAGAAAAATGATGAACTCAAAACTGAGAAAATTCATTCAGATTTTTCTTATTCTTTAAGAAAATTATACCTCAATCATTTGTGAAAAATAGAAATTAACCTTACATTAATCTTATAAACAATTTAGATGGTATGACACAAATTGTATGGTTTTGATTTAAAATTGACATTTTATTAATTTATTATTTCATATTTATATTTAATTTATTTATTTATGGTATTTCTAACATAATAATTTTTTTCTTATATCGGTGGATTATTTTTCTTGAGTTGGGGTGGTTTGTGAAAAGCTTTTTGTGTTTTTGAGAAATTGGACTTTGAGGTTGCGACTGAGATAATGAAAAAAAAGGAAATTATTCAAGAATGTCTATACACTTTATGAAAAGTTGTATTCCCACTACTTATTTAGTTAATTTTTTCACTTTTTTGTCTTTTATTTTTTTGTTAATTTACTTATCAATATTATATATTAATTCTTTAGTTTTTTTGACAAATCATTTAGGAACTCATATTTTGATTTCAACTATTTTCAACAAGACATAAAAAAGAGAACTTTTTGTTTTCAGATGAGGAATTTCAAGAAGTGTGGTTTTTCCTCTTCCATCCAAATGAAACATATCTCTTTTTTTAGATTATTTTAAAAAGTTGAAATCAAAACACACATCAGATACCCAATCATCTGCACCTCAATCTGATCTACAATGTGCTTGGTTTGACTCGAACTTCATGTTTTTAGTTTGTAATTTAAATTTTAGTTCAAAACACACATCACATAATCACAACAAAGAAAAAAAATTAGATTATTTTGATACTTTAGTAAAATGATCCATAATTCATTTTTTATGTGTCAGAATGAGCCACACCTCAATGAAACACACTGTGTGGCTGGTATGACTCTAAGTGTCTTTTTATTTAAAATTAACATTAATTTTAGTAAAAAATAAAAGTGACATACTCAAAACCTATAAAATGAATTCATATTATTTTGTAACTTTATTAAAATTGTCCATAAGTCATTTTTTATGTGTATAAATCAGCTTAACCTTAATCTGACACATGGCGTGACAGTTATGACTCCAAGTCTGTCTTTTTATTTAAAATTGAAATTAATTTTAGTAAAAAAACAAGTGACACACTCATAACTAAGAAAAAACATTAATACTTTTTAATACTTTTATAAAATTATCTATATGTCATTTTTAATGTGTTGGAGTCATCCACACCTCAATATATTTCATAATGTGCCCTATATGACTCAAAGTGTGTATTTTTATTTAATATTGACAATAATTTTAGTATAAAAGACAAGTGACATACTAAAAATGGATAAAATGTATTCATATTATTTTGATACATTATTAAAATGATCTATATGTACTTTTTGATGTGTAGAAATCAAAAAAACCTCAATCCAATACATGATGTTCCCGATATAACTCAAAGTGTTTGTTAATAGTTTAAAATTGTAAATTTAGTTCAAAAAGTGTTCCACTCACTAAAAACAAAGAAAAAATATTCATATTGTATTTATAATTTATGAAAATTATTCATAAGTTATTTTTGATGTGTAGGAATTAGTCTCATGTCAAACTGACACACGATGTGACTGGTATGACTCAAAGTGCATGTGTCTAGTTTAAAAGGACATTTAAGTAAAAAAGATTAGTGACATAATCAAAACCAAGGAGAAACATTAATATTTATTTTATACTTTAGTAAAATGATCCATAAGTCATTTTTGACATGTAGTAATCATCCTCACCTCAATCTAATATATGGTGCTACCAGTATGACTCCAAGTGCATCTTTTTATTTAAAATTGACATTAATTTTGGAAAAAAGACAGGTGACATTTTCAAAACCAAGAAAATGCTTTCATAATATTTTAACACTTTAGTATAATTATCTATAATTCATTTTTAACATGTATTAATCATCCACATCTTAATCTAATACACAGTTTTCCCAATATGACTTCAAGTTTGTCATTTTTTTTTGAAAATTGACATTAATTTTAGTAAAAAATATAAGTGACAAACTCAAAACCCATAAAACACATTCATATTGTTTTTATACTTTAATAAAATTATCCATAAGTCATTTTTTATGTGTAGGAATCATCCTCACCTCAATTCAATACACGGTGTGCCCGATATGACTCAAAATGACCACTATCATTTTAAAATTGATATTTTAGTTCAAAAAGTGTGTCACTCATTGAAAAAAAAGAAAAATCAGTCATAATTTATTAGTAATTTATAAAATTTATTAATAAGTCATTTTTTATGTGTAAGAATTATTCTCACATCAAACTAACATATGATGTAACCAGTATGACTTAAAGTGCATGGTTCCTATTTAAAATGACATTTCAGTAAAAAAGACAAGTCAGATACTCAAAACTGAGAATATGAATTTGTATTGTTTTTATACTTCATTGAAAGCATCCATAAGTCATTTTTGATGTGTAGGAACTAGGCACACCTCAATCCGACACAACGTGTGACCTATATGAATCAAACAGTGTCTTTTTATTTAAAATTCACATTAAATTTATTAAAAAAGACAAGTGACATACTCAAAATCTAGAAAAACTATCATATTATTTTGATACTTTAGGAGAATGATCCATAAGTCATTTGTGATGTGTATAAATCATTAAAACCTCAATACGATACATTATGTGCCTAATATGACCCAAATTATCTATTATCAGATTAAAATTAACAATTTAGTTCAAAAAGTGCATCACTCATTGAAAATTGAGAAATGATCTAAGATTGTCTTTATAATTTAAAAAAATTATTCATAAGTCATTTGTGATGTGTAGGAATCAGTCTTATATCAAAATGACACATGATGTTATCGATACGACTCAAAGTGTGTGTTTCTAGTTTAAAATGACATTTTTTTAAAAACACAGGTTACAAACTCAAAACCAAGAAAACACATTTGGATTGCTTTGATAATTTATTACAATTACCTACAAGGTATTTAAAACTTATAGAAATTGAATGAATATCAATCTAATGCACAATGTGGTTGATATGACTCGAAGTGCAAGTTTTCAATATATAAGTACCATTTTTTGTTTTAAATGTGCATCACATTACCAAATCTGAGAAAATGAGATCAGATTGTTTCTTTATTATTTTAAATTCTATTAATTAATTAATTTCCTTATTATTTTTCTCTTATACTTATTTATTTATTTTTCATAGATATAATAATTAAATATGAACAAAAAATAGTGCGATGTGCAAGAATCAACCACAACTCAGTTTGACACATGGTGTTCCTAGTATGGCTCAAAGTATATATTTTTAGTTTAAAATTGTTTTTTTAATTTATTTCTTTATAGTATTAACAACATAAGATTTTTTTATACATGTGCATTCTTTTTCTTGATCTAGGGTGGTTTTTTTGAAATTAACATTACCATGGGTCTCAGGATAAATATAAAGTAACATTTATGTTTTTGAATGTATATGATAATTTATACTTACTCATGTAATTTTAAAAACCATTTCTTTAAATGTCTATAATATAGTTTTTATTGTATTTGTATTGTAAATTTTATTTCATTTAAATTTTCATTTATAACTTTTATTTTCTGTTCTTTTCAAATGTTTTTTCTATTGAAGTGTGATTTAAATTTAACAGAACAATGCAGTATACCCCTTTATCAGTGCCACTAAAGGTTTTGAGAAAGTTATCCTTTATCAGTGCTATTGAAAGTGTTGATAAAGGTGCCCTTTATCAACCTTTTTTAGCCGTGATGAAGGGTCCCTTTATCAGTGATTTTTTAGCACTGATAAAGGACCCCCATTATCAACATATATGTATAGATGATAAAGAATACTTTTATTAATGCTTAATAAAAGCACTTATAAAGTGTGCCCTTATCTGTTCTTTTCTATCACTAATAAAAACCTAGGACTTTTAATCATGATCCATTTTCCAGTGATTGTTTTGTACTAAAAATGACCAATTTTAGCACTGTTAAAGGTCTATTTTATATTATTTAATCCCTTCTTTGATGCATCATTATAGATTACAAATTTTTCACTACTATAGGGTAATGTAGTCACACATGAACTGATAGACCTTATTTTCAATTCCTTAAAATTTCCCTCACATTCATCTATCTAATGGGACTTGACTCCCTTTTGAGTTAACCTAGTGAGTGGATTAGATAATCATTATAAATTCTCCACAAACCATTTATAATATCTATATAATCCAAGAAAAATATAGATCTTAGTCATATGGGTTGGTCTGGGCCAATATTCATTGGGCACTATCTTTTATGGATCCATTGATATTCCCTTTCTTGAGATTATATAACTAAACAATGCTGCCTTTTATCACTAAAATCCCCACACTTTGTAAAATATTCATACATTTTTTCATCCTTAGGGTATTCTACACAACTCTGAAGTGATCATCAAGCTCTTCGATAAGTTTTTATTAGATAATAATATCATTTATAAAGACTACCACAAACTGATCAAGGTAATCTCTGAAGTCTCATAGTAGAGGGATTAGTAAGATAAAATGGCATCACTTTATACTCATAGTGTCCATGAATTTTAAGGAACACTATCTTAGGTATAACCCCTTCTAAAACCTCAATTGATGATTTATATAATGAAGGTCAATCTTGAAAAAGTATTGATCTCCACACAGTTGATCAAACAAGTCATTAATATAGGAGAGAGGATACTTGTTCTTAATTGTGAACTTGTTCAGTTCCTGATAATCAATGAAGAGTCTCATCGATCCCTATTTCGTATTAACAAAAAGAATTAATGCACCCCATGGTAACACTATTGAAAAAAATTAATACCCTTTTAAGATTCTCCTAGAGTTTCTTATTTGATTCTTGGAACTCAATCAGGTCCATTCTATAGGGAGTCTTTGAAATAGGTGTGGCACAAGGTATTAGATCGATTGAGATATAAACTTCATAATTCAGTGGAATAATTGGAAAATATTTTATATATATAACAAAAGAATCCAAAGAAATAGGAATATCAATGATGTTGAGTTTCTCCCTAACCATCTAAGATAAAGAACCCTATTTAATTGGAAGAAAGACCCATACAATGGGTGAAATCTCAATTGGAAGTTCATTTTTATCACCACACCGGTAGATGATCATAGGTTGGTTCATAATATAAAACGTGGAATCCCTTTCTTGGAAATTAATGTGGGTTTTATATAAATAAATACAATCGATGCCTAAGATTAAGTGAAATTCAACCTAAGGAAGAATAATAAGATTTGAAGGAAGCATGTTCCAAAAAAATTCAACTGGAGAAGAATCATAGACTTGATATGAAATCATCATACCTTTAGGGGTATTCACTTATAATTCAACATATAATAATTTGGGTGGAATCTTGATACCATTATCAAATTCTTCAAATAAAAATAGTGGGTAGATCTAGATTCAAATAAGTCATTAGTAGTTCAAGAGTGGATGGTAAGTGTACCTTTCACCACATCATTATCACACCCCTCATAAAAATTAGATATTTCATGATATTTTCCATTTTCTATTGGCTTAATAGGATTCTAACATCAATCTTCATCATTAATCTATAGATTTTATAACTTCTTATAATAATTTGAAAACTCAATGCATCTGAAAAAATGTAGTGTGGGAGGTGCATTCTACGGAGATTTATCTTTACTCATATTTTTAACTAAATTCTTCCCATCACATCAGAATTCACCCACCCGATGAAATCCATATCCAAACATAAAACATTTAGTAGTCCCCTTATGAAAATTTTATTCATATTTTCTTCCACACTTCGAGCATGAATGAAATCTCATCATCTTCTTTCCATGGTTTTTAGAGATTCTTTCGAATTCCATATTTATTTTCATATAAAAACCATGAGATTGATGGGTAACACTAATCTCTATTTCAACCTTGATATCACAAAAAATTATTTCTTCATATCTAATAATGCCCCTTTTGGAAAATTCCCTTTAAAGATTCAATTTTAATCCATTTATGAATCAATCAGCCTTACTTTCAGGTTAGATGATAATACTATAACCACACCTCACAAGTCTTGTAAAATTTTCCTCATAGGTACTAATAGATCCACTATTCTTATTTCCAACTCAAGGATTTTCTTCTCTATTTTTATATAAACAATATTAGGAAATTACTTATTGAAAAATATGTTCTTAAACTCATCCCATTCCCTAGAGTTAATTTTATCTTGTTGACTTATATTCTTGATAAGAGTCCACCATTGATCTTCTTCGCCCACCAAACGATAGAAAAGCAAATTGAATTTTGTTGGATGAAGTGAGTATCCCAAGAGGGGGTGAATTGAGTACCCAATTTTTTTTTCAAAATGGATTAAAATAGATTCCGCCAATTTATTTAAAATCGTCCAAGTTAACAAAAACAACAGATTTTTATAAATTTCAACCTTTCAAATGATTTCTTAGATGATTGATTAGGTCTTAGATACAATAATAAAAAACATTACTCAATCATTTGAAAACAATTTACTTAATTAAAATATTATAAAAACACTAATTAATGTTAACTATCAAAGTATTAATTTTTTTATAGTTTAAAACAATTTTCATTTTTTAAATAATGGATTCAAAATAAAACAAAATAAAACATACAGTGGAAATTTGAATAAAATAGGTTTAGTATCAAGTTATGACATAGTCCTCTCCACTTGGTGATCACCTTTCATCAAACAGTTTATATAAATAAATAGTTTGATCCACAACATAGATCAGATTTTACAATATTATAAAACATTATAGACAACACTAGGCCTCTTCCACTGTTATTTGTGGGAGTATAAATTATAATTGGTCACATAGGACCTCTTCCATAGTTTCCATGGGAATATAGATAAAGAAAGGTTGAGAAGATATCTATGTATCTTCTAGTTATAACAGGAGACAATGTATTGTGAAATAAACATAACAACACACACACTACTCATAATGTAAAATAAAATAAGAAAACTAAGAAGTTATAAGTATGAAAGAATAGAGATGCTCAATTTGTTATGCATTGCAGCTCGTGACTCTTTATTTTTATTTGCAGTGGGGCTTCTTTCAAGTTCTCATGAAAAATTTAGTAGAACAGAGTAGTGTAGATACTTTTTTTCTTGACTATAGGAAGGTAATGGTTATGTAATGAGCTTCCTATTCCTCATTGAAATTAACAGGTTGTGGTGGGAAAGTTCTTGGTAATTAGGTGCTGCTTCGAGTTACTATGTGTAGATCTCTATGTTTATTGACTCATTATACACATAGGAGAGTCTCTATCTCTTTTTAACTACCGCATTCATGAGGTAGGAATATCAAAAACCTCTATTTTCTCATAAATCACATCTAAAACACATTTTTAATGAATCTATGTCAATAGATAAAGAAAAAATCATTATAATAATTAATTAAATTAAATTAAATAGACTAGAAATTAAAAATATTTAATTTATAAAGATAAGTTTGGGAAATGGTGGTGGTGAGTCCTAGAATAGTGACTCAATTTTGGCAGTGTCTCATTCTGGTGGTATGTCTTTGTAATGGTGTCTCATTCTGGCGATATGTCAAGCTGGAGGTGACTCAGATGATGGTGATTCATCCTTATAGATGTGACTCCTCTAATAGTAGGTTAATATGTAAGTGACCCATTCTTTTCCAAATTTCTGAATCAGTGGTATGACACATCTGATGGTAACTTATACTTTGTCAAAATTCCTTTTTGATGGTATGAAATCATGATGGTGAGTCATTTTTTGGTGATGATTCAGTCTCGTTGGTGACTCATCCTTAGTGGTGTCTCAACCTCAATGGTGACTCTTACTCAGTAGTGTCTCAACCACAACAGTGACTCAACCTTAGGAAAATTTTTATCACTTATCTCAAATTATAATGTACTTAAAGAAAACATAAAACTTATTAATATCATAATAAGTATTATTTTTTTATCATTAAAACTAGGAGGTCAAAAATCTCCCCTATTTTTGATGATCAAAAACCATGGCATTAAAGAAAAATATTTCATGGAATCAAATGTAAGATCAAAATATGATATTAAATATAAATTATAATAGTGTGTATATAGATCAGTTCAGTATCAAAGAAATAGAAGAAATATTATGAAATAAGGATTACTATAACAGATAGAAATAAATCAAAAATAAAATCAATTCTTCTCTCCACTTTTATCCTTCCACCCTTTTGGGTTTATCAAAAATGAAAAAACAATCAAAAATAAAAACAATAAAAGCAATAGAATAAACCCTGAATAAAGATAATGAATAAACATCCAATGTTTGAAATCATAAAGTTATTAAAAAATGTTCCCATCAATATAGAATGTCTAATCAAAAAAAAATTCAAGGTTAGGTTTAAGGGTCTATAGTATCTTTTACAGTGTCCTTGGCCTTCTCTTGAAATGAGAAAGTAAGTGAAGTAGGTTCTGAGGGAGCTCTAGGTAAGGTATTTGGAATTTCAGTTGGGATTCTAACTATAGCTTGAGGAGTTCATGGCTCTATAATTCTAATCGACTTGAGTTGTCTAATATCTTTTACAATAGGAAGAGGAAAGGTTTGGATTCTGGTAGGCAGGGGTGCAGCTAGATCCATCATAACTATGGGTCCTAAAGATTCCTATGGGGTAATAGTAAATTTTTCCTGAGACACAAAAGTTGTACCATGTACATGGGGAAATGGTTTCATAAGGTTTATGAAATCCCTGACTATCTGAATAGATCTCTCCATGTAATTACAAAAATATCATTTCTCTTCCATAAATTGATTCAACACTGGAGTCATCTCTTTCAACTCTTTTACTTTCTATTTAAAGGATTGGGTAACAGGTGGCGTCCTCAAATTCTGAAACAAAAAACTTGAAATTGGTATCCATGTAATGATTGGTATAAATCCTTGTGAGATAACATATAAGGTCTTTTGTGATAGTTTACCTGTCTGAGTTCATGTATTTATCATACTTTCTTATCATCATGTGATCATGTTCAGTGATTTGCTCAAACATCCTAAAAATTTACAAAGGAATGTCAGGTTCACCACTTGAAGGTCCATTGGTCATAGTAGAAACTTATTCTCTAAATACAGTTATGATCATATCAGCATCAACTTGAGGTACAACAGAGGTAGAATTTTACAACTACTCATCTTCAAGACTACTAATAATTCCATACCAAGAAGCTGTAAAAGTAGACTTTAAATATTCATGAATATAATTTACTGATTATAGCTCATTACTCATCCTCTTATACTCAATATCAATCTCTTCAATGTGATGCATCATTACTTGATCCTTTAAAAACTTTTAGAAAACTAATGATATATATTATTTAAAAGCATCCAAGTCACTTATTGTGACTAAGTCAACTGGGACATTAGGGACTAGAGAAATAGGTGCATGTTCCCTACCGGAAGTAAATTTTTCTAACATAAAAGCGACATAAATTTGATAGACCATTGATCTATCAGGATCTATCTCGTCTCAAAGATCATGTCCATAATCCTTTGGTTGACACTCAACTCCACCAGATAGTTTTTTCCAATCCTCTATTATAGGATAAATCCAACTTCCAAAAACTTTAACCATAGAGGATTCAATAATGGTCTATACAATTGTAGCAGGTAAAACTACTAGAATTTCAATATTTATCTGATCATATACAATTTGTACAGCACCAAAAAACTCAATAACAGTAGGTTCCATTTCCATCGGAACATCACCTTTTTGAACATCAATAAAAACCGATTTAACTTACAAAATCCTATGAACATAAGGATTATCTAGAACAAAAACTGCCTATTCAACATTGATAGACACTTTATTCATTTTAAAATCATTATAACCATCTTCAAAAATCACTAATATTACCATTTTCATCACCTAAATTTTCTCTACCATTATCATTTTCCTCATCATTTTCTTCCTCTTCCTCATCTTTATTATCAGACTTCTAACTACTTTTTAACTATTCCTCTTTAGAAAATTCAGTTTCTTCTGGATAAAGTTTCACTAATTTTTCTCTTTTGGGAAGAATACTTTGTGGGATAGGAGATCCATAAGTGATAGGTGGTGATTTGGGAGATAGATCATGGTTACTCCCCTCATCAACTGAAATAAATTTCACCTCTTATTATTTTGAGGTAGCATTCTCTTCTTCATCCTCATCTAAATAATGAAAAACCTCATTAGGTTCTAGATCAGGATCAATAAGAATCCTTGGCTTAGATGGATGATCTCCAGGGTTAAAATATACATACAGTTTCTCTCTATCAGCTACCCACAACTTATTCTAGGGGTTCCAACAGATTCAAATTCTCTAACAAATTTATTTAGAAATTCAAAAACGACTACAGTCTATGATTGAATATTCATCACCTGAAACTAACCTGTTTTCATTTAATAATGTTGAAATCATATTGGGATAAATTATGGTATTAGATCTTAATGAATTATTGAAAATTTTAGACAAGTGAACCATAAGTTATCTACATAAATTAATCTTATATCCTCTTTTTATAAGATATAGTAAGTAGAAGTCCTAATACCTTAAGGTGGAAAGACACCTTTTCTAGGGAATAAAATATTCTGTATAAACTTGGAGAAAATTATGAATTCACCATATAACTTAGAAGCTAATGGTATTCTGGTTATTCCATCACCAATTCGTTCAGTCAAAACATATCCATACACAAAAACATCACTACCCTCAGGAAGAGATGCTTGGTAGTCATCAAAGATGCCTTCATGAGTAACTCCTAAGCACTTGGAACGCATATTTTAAGAAATGAAAATTTTATGACCATTAATTATTGATCTTAACCAACTTTCTTGATCTTTAAGAGAGAAAGGTTTAAGGTTTTATATTTGGGAGATGAAGGGTTGCACTTGGATCGAGAAAAAATATAAGGGCACAAGAAATAAGGAGTGTTGGAACTAGAAAAATGTCTAATTATTATAATTTGGGATTTAGGTATTTGAAAAATCAAAATAGAAATAATACTTGAAAATAAAATTTAGTATCTGAGAAAATATTCATACCAGGTTACATAAATAAAATAATCCAATTGAATAAAAAACCAACGGTTTAGAAAACTTAAAAGAAATGAAAATATACAAAGGCATGAAAACCAATGGTGCGACATTCACAAAGGTGTGATAAATAAAATGGCAAGACAATCACAACAGTGATACAACTGTAATGGTGAGATAGCCACAATGGTGAGATAACCATAGTGATGAGATAATCACAATGGTGAGATAATCACAACAGTGAGACAACACAATAGTGTGTTATACCCAATGTTATTTCATACCCAATTTCATGTCACCAGAAACTTAAACTTAATCAAATTTAATCATACATGGATCATGTTTGATGTAATTCATTATCTCATAATTCAAAGGCTTTTCAAAAATATCATCTAACTGATGATCTGTACCAATGTATCAAGAGTGGTATCATCTTTTTGAAGTGGTACTCATAAGAGTATCACTACTCTCAATGTTATCCAAGTTAAAATGTTTTATAAGATCTTTAGTATATTTAATTTTATTTAAAATGATTCCATATTTATTATAAAAAATATAAAATCCAAGAAAGAACTTACATTCAACCATTAAACTCATTTGAAAATAATTTTTCATCATTTTATAAAAATCAGTACATTGAGAATTTTTGAAGATCCCAAAATAATATCATCAACATAAATTTAGACAAATAAAATATCTTTTAAAATTCATTTTATAAAAAGGGTACGATCAGCTATATCTTTTGAAAATCCTTTTGAAATAAAAAAATTGTTGATACTATCATACTAAGATTTCGAATCATGTTTTAAACCATTTAAACCTTTAGTTAATTTGAAAACTTGATTTAGAAAATGGGGATTTTGAAAATTGGGTTTTGTTTACCAAAACATCCTCAACTATATACCCATTCAACAAATCACTCTTGACATTATTTTGATAAATATTTAAATCTAGATTATCTACATAGGAAAGAATAATTCTAATGGATTAAAGTATGGATACTAGTGTAAAAGTTTCCTCATAGTCTATTCCTTATTCTTGACAACAAACCTTGTATAACTATTTTTTCCTTGTTTTTAACTATTGTGCCTTACTCATCTACCTTATTTCTAAACACCCATTTAGTGACTATAGTTAATGTTTCATTGGGTCTATCAATAAATTCTGCCACTTTGTTTCTTTAAATTTGATTTAAATCTTCTTTAATTACCATCACCCAAAATTCTTCATTAATGACTTCATTGATGTTTTTAGGTTTTAGATGAGATAATAATTCCTGATATACAACCCAATTTCTATGAGAATCTATATTATGTGTACCTATCTCTAGATATCCTATAACAGTATCTAAGGGGTGATACTTAAGGGCTGAAACAACTATAGAAAAGTTTGGTATTTTCACTTCATGATTTTCTATAGGTTTAGGTTCTTGAAGTTCTTCAGAACTGTATTATTTTTCTGATTGTTTCATAGTAGAGTCTAAAGGTTTAGAATTTAAGTTCAGTGAAAAAAAAACCATCCTAAATGTTTTCTAGGGAAATATTAGTCTTATGTGTATCTATCTCATAAAATTTAACATGAACAAATTCTTTCATTGTTTTATTCTTCTTCTTGAAAAATCAATAGGTTTTACTAGAAATTGAATAACCTTGGAAAATTAAATCATCACTTTTGAAAGAATTTTTTTTCCAAATTATCCTTAGTGTTATGAATAAATAATTTTCAACCAAATACTCTAAGGTAATTAACCTTAGGATTTCTATTATTCGAAAAATTATAAGGGGTCTTCTTTAAAATGAGTTTAATTAAAAATCTATTAATGATGTAGCAGGATGTATTCATAGCCTCTTCTCAAAAATATATAGGTATTTCAAACTCATATAAAATAGTTTAGAAAATCTCTTATAGGGTTCTATTAAATCTTTTTACAGCTTCATTCTGTTGAGGGGTCCTAGGAGCATAAAAGTTATGAATATATCCCTTTTTTGAGGAAAAATATTCAAAGTTTTGATTTTCAAACTCATGGACATGGTCACTTCTTAAGGTCTTAATACTAAGTCCAATTATATTCTCTACATATTTAGCATACTTGGTGAAATAATAACATGGTTCAATTTTTTGAGCTAGAAAGAACACCCTAGTATACCTAGAAAAGTCATCTACTAATACATAGACAAAGTTCTTACCATTTAAACTAGAAACTCTAGATGGTATAAATAAATCCATATGAACCAACTCAAGAGGTTTAGAATTTGACACTTCTTTCTTTAATTTAAAATAAATCTTGCGTTGTTTACCTTTTTGATAGGGGTTATAGACTTTGTCATTTGGGAACTCTTGCTTTGGTAGATCATTAACTAATCCCTTCTTAATAAGATTCCTATGTGAGTGAATATTAAAATAACCTAGTCTCCTCTTCCAAATCCAAGATTCTTTGTAAGAATCACTTAAGAAAGAAAAATTTTTAGAAATTAAATAATTCAGATCAATAATATAAACATTATCATTTCTTAAGATAGTAAAAATTAAAAAATACTTATAATCATAAAATTACATTAATTATTCTAAAATTTAACATTGAAACCATCATCAAAAAATAGAGAGATGCTAAGGAGGTTATATTTCAAATCATAAACAATTAATAATTTAGAAATTAAAATAAAATCACTGCTACCAATTTATACAACAACAATTATTTTCCCTTTTGCATCATCACCAAAGGTGACATGACCCCCATCAACCTTAACAAGGATCTTAAATCAAGAAGAGTATCATATAATATGTCTTGAAAATATGATGTCCAAATACCATTTGCTCTTATAAGAGGTTTTCAAATAGTTTTCTTACAAAACAAAATTTATATAAGAACTTTATTTGGTACCCAGATCTATTTGGGTCCAGAGATATTAGTAATTAAATACTTTGGAACCCACATATGTTTGATAAGATTTCTATAAATAGACCAAATAATTTTTAAAATAAATAATTTGTTAGTTCCTCTATAAATATATGCAGTAGTATAACTTTCAGGTTTTGAATTAGGTATAAAATTACTCATTACTACTCTCTTCTATCTAGGTTAATATTCTAGACCTGTAATATATTTAGGTGAAACTTGATTTCCTAAGATATGTGTGAGAGTTTTTCTACAATTGGTGATTTTTCCTAGCCTTTATTTAGTTTCTCATTTGAAATTTTAAGTTCAATATTCTCTTTCAATAGTTGGGAATTATTTTCCTTTTCAATAAACAGATCAAATTTAATGTTTGTAGATAAAAAAGCTATATTTTTAGAGTTTTATATTTTTCTCTTAATTCATTAAAAGTGTCTTATAACATATTACAAAATTCAAATATTTATTCTTGATAAAATTCATCATCATTATGTTCATTCTCATAAATATCAAAATTATGATCATTATACACAGGTAAAACATCAGAAACAATAGGCACCCTGTTGAATTTTTTCAAAAAGCACATGTTGGATCTATCTAATTTCTCTTTAGGAGATGAATCAGAATTTTTGGAGCTATCCTTTGGAAATTTCATGTTACTTTGATGGAATTATTATATCTTTTATACTTTTCATCGTATCTCTTTTTGTAATTAAACTTTGGATAGTCTTCCTTGACATTTCCTTTTCTATTACACTCATAGTAGACAACCTCATTTTCATCTTTCTTCCAGTCTTTCTTCTAGGTTCCATTGGAATCATATTTTTCTTTATAATTGGTATTTTTGAATATATTTTTATTCCTATAAAATTTCGTGAAACTTCTGGCTAGATGGGCCATCTCCTCATCACTATCTTGTGGAGACTCACTATCACTTAAAATAGCAGCTAGAAATTTCTACTTTTCCTTTTGTTTATATGCAGTAGTATTAAAGGCTATAGATTTTATATTTGGATCTTCATAATCTTTCTGGTTGACCTTTAACTCTTCTTCATACATCATTATCTTACCAATAAACTCTTTTATTGGTAGCTTGCGGATATAACATGACTCTTCAATTGACACAAATATGCATGTCCATATTTTAGGTAAACATCTAAGTAGTCACATGATCTGTTCCTTATTAGATACATGATTCCGAAGTGAAATTATTGTGTTCATAATACCATTGAAATAGAGGTACATGTCAGAAATAGGTTCTCCAAGATTCATCTTAGAGTTATCATACTTAATAGTATATGTGTTAAGTCTCATCTTCATAGTAATAATTATTCCCTCATGTTAAATAGATAATGTATCCCAAATTTTATATGTAGTTTTACAAGTAGAACTTATATTAAATTCTTCATCTCCTAAAGCATAGTAAAACGAATTCATTACTTTACAATTGTTATTGTAATCAAGATTTGTATAATCTTCTTAAACATTTCTAGTAGTGGAAGGGATAATATATTTATCTTATATAGCTGTCCAAATTTCAAAACCCATACTTTCTATATGAATTTTCATTTTAATATTCCACTGAACATAATTGTTAGCATTGAAAAGGGAGGACTTTTGGTATAAGAACCTTATTGTCTATAATCCATTTAAAGAAGTAAATTTATAAATAAAAAAAATTAATATCTTTCAAACATAAAAAATTACATTTGATTTTTTTGAAAAACATTGATACCAAATCTTAAACCTTTGATACTAAATGTTGGTCGGAGTTAGTAACTCAATATGGGGGTGAATTGAGTACCCAATAAAAATTTCTATTCAAAATGGATTAAAATATATTCCCCAAATTTATTTAAAATTTGGCCCAGTTAACCGAAAGTGCATATCATTATAAATTTCAATCTTTCAAAATATTTCTTAAAAGATTTATTAGGTCTTGGAAAAAATAATATAAAATATTAATCAATCCTTTGAAATCAATTTAATTAATAAAAATATTATAAAAACAATAATTAAGTTTAACTATCAAAGTATTAATTTTATTTACTGTTTATTTTTTTCAGTTTTAAACAATAGATTCAAAATATAAAAAATAAACGATGAAATGGAAATTAGAATACAAGAGGTTTAGTATCAAGATGAGACTTAGTCCTATGCACTTGGTGATCACCTACCACTAAGCAGTTTATATAAATAAATAGTTTAATCCACAACCTAGATTGGGTTTTTTCAATAGTATAAAACAATCCTAACCACACAAGGCCTCTTCCACTATTATTCATGGGATTATAAAATATAATAGGTCACACATGACCTCTTCCACAGTTTTCATGGGAAACAGATAAAGAAAGGTTGAGAATATATCTATGTATCTACTAGTTATAGAAGGAGACAATGTGTTGTGAAATAGATAGGGAAACACACACACCACTCATAATGTAAAATAAAATAATAAAACAAAGCAATTAAAAGTATAAAGGAATAGAGATGATTAGTTTGTTATGTAGTGCAGCTCATGACTCATAATTTTGATATGTAGTGGGTCTAGAGTTAGGTTCTTTTGAATTTTTTTGATTAAGAGAGTGTTGTAGAAAAAATTTTTGATTGTAGAAAGGCACTAGATGCATAATGGGATTATTCTTACTTAGTCAAATTAAGAGGATGCAACAGGTAAGTTCTTGAAATAAATTTTAGCTTCAAGTTCAAATGTGAATCCCTATAAGTTTATTGACTTTTTGTACACATGGGAGAGTTTTCTTCTTTTTCTTATCATCAACGTTCATGAGGTAGTAATATCCAGATCCTAGGATTCCTTATATATCATTTCTAACACAATTTCTTAATGCATCTATTTAGTGCAATAAGGAAAATCATTATAATAATTAATGGAATTAAATTAAATAAAGTAGATTTTATAAATATTTAATTTAAAATGATAAGTTTGAGAAACAGTTACAGTCAGTAGTGGAACAATGACTCAATATCTGTGGCGTCTCATTCTGACAATATGTCTTTGTAACAATGTCTTATTCTAGCAGTATGTCAAGATGGTGGTGACTCAACTGACGGTGAGTCATCCTTCTAGTGGAGACTCCTCTGATGGTAGCTCAGGATAACGGTGACTCATACTTTACCAAATTTCCAAATCATCAGTATGACACATCCTATGGTGACTTTTAATTAGTCAAAATTCATTTCGAATGATGTGACATCATGGCGGTGAGTCAGTATCGATAGTGACTCATCCTCAATGGATTCTCAACCTCAATGGTGACTTGTCCATACAATATCTCAACCTCAATGGTGACTCAACCTTATGAAAAGTTCATCATATATCTCAGATTATAAGATACTTATAGAAAACATGAAACTTATTAATATTATTATATGAATAATTTTTTTGATCATTAAAACAAGGAGGTCAATAGATTTTTCATTCTCCAAACACTGAATAATGGAAATATTATTTTTAGTGGTACTTATTTATTTCTCAGATACTAGTGGATAAACATATCCACTAAAAGAAGGTGGTTGTTTTCCCATAAAGGACCCAACCAAATATTATTCCCACTTTTTATCATTTGGAAGTTCAAATTTATTTATTGATTGATAAAGTTACGTGAGCATATAAATGAGATTTTGCATTCCTACTCCTAAAATATTTGTTTGATCATGAGTAAATTCATTGCATTGTTTTTTCAACTCAACATTAACATGGTTCCTTCTAGTTCCAATTATTGAATAAAATAAAAATAATTTTTTAAGCAACAATAATTATAGTGGGAAACCACATAAGCATGAAAAATCACTTATAGGATGTTTAAATCATGACCCCTAATTATAAATCTAGGAAACTTTAGGATTTAACTATGTTATTCAGGGTCATTATTCCAATACTTTTGATGGTTTGTAAAGTTTTTATGAATTCAAAAAACATATCCCCAGGGAGTTTCAAATCAGGTATGAATCAAGACCCATTGTCATGAATCTGGTGATGATTGATTCTAGATAAATGTTCTTTTTTCATAGCTATTACCACTAGGTGTAACTATTCTAAAAAAATCCACTTGTAGTATCTAGACAGAGATGTAATTTCTTGAAAACCACTCACTCCATCATTTACTAAAATTTATTGATATTTTCCAATACTTATACTTATCCTAATGGTTCTCACTAAATTTTTCTCATCATAGTTTCCAAATATTTAACTAAACCTTTCTCTGATACAAACTTTAATGACCCACAATTCTCATACACACAAGAATATATATATATATATATATTATATCTTACTGTATTAATAATCATTTCATAACATAATTATCCATTCCATGAAGGTATAGTTCTAGTGCCTTTAGAAATTTGGACACATAATCAACTGCTCTATAATTGATATACCTTATATCTCACTAAGTTCCTTTTAAATAGAACCCTTCTTAATAAATATGATATATAATACATTTATTCATAACTTGGGGAAAGGAAACATAAGAAAGGGTAATCTTAAATTATCATTAATGGTAAATAAATTAGATATCAACATAACATGAACATATGGTTATGAGAACATGAGAGTAATATTTAAAAACTCCACCCTATATATCATAGATCATAAACTTGAGCCATGTAATAAATTGTTGTTTTTCCTATGAAATTAATCATAAATAAATAAAATATCATGTTCCATGGGATTATAACCTTGACATATGGCATTGAATTGTGGAATATATATTGGAATATAAAAATTTATTTCAAGGCTACCCATCGAGCCATTCATAATATGCTAGGCTTAGGATAACCACTCATGTACTAGGTTTATCTTTGGTATAACCTCACATGTACTCTCTTTTTTAGGCTTGGGATAACCTCCCATATACCCTATTTTTTAGTCTTGGGATAACCTCCCATGTACCCTATGATCTCATAGATAATTAATCATTAACCAAAGAATTATAGGGAGATATTGGTCCCAAAATCACATAATCCATACATTTATGTGCCAAAAGATCATAAAAAATTAATCATCTCAAAACCCTTGAAAATAAATGGGTTTCATTAACATTTCATCATAACATAACCCATGGAAAAGAAATGGGATTCATAAACATTTTATCATAGCTTAACACATAGAAAGAAAATGGGTTTCCTAATCATCTTATCAACCCATCATAGCGTAACTTATAGAAATGGAATGAGTTTGATAAAAATAACTTCATAATAATCATAAAACATACATAAAGAGAATAAGGATAGTAAAATTTTATTATATACTTGTTAGAAAATAAGCAACCCAAAGGTTATTTTTCCAATGAGCCCATAGCCAAGTGGTAAGGGCTCCTGCTTGGCATCCAGGAGACCCAGGTTCAAAACCAAGTGGAGGAGAATTTTCTGGGGTACTGTAGTAGGCATTGTAGCAGGTACTGTTTGGTACTGTAGCAGCCAGAGCTATTCACCCGATTTGGGATTTCAGGCCACCATTTTGGGCCTACAAGTCTCAAGGGCCTTCGGGCCACAGCGACTTCAGGCCATTGAAGACCTTGAAGTAGCCCAATTCACATAGAGAAGGCCCTAGAAGAGGATCATATCACCAATAGCAGTCACCAGAAGAAGAGCTAACCAGATTGGAAGAATGAGAGGGTATGGAAACCACCATCAGGACCAGGCACCGTGCAACTTTGTACGAGGCAATGCTAGCCGATTAGTAATGCAGGTGGGGAGCTAAAGGCGATAAATGATGCAGAATCTGAGGAGGGTCAGTTCTAGTGGGCTAGGTATACGAGTCTTGTTATAGGCATGGTATGCCTCTGGGCCTTCAGGTCATGTATTATGGGTCATGTTAGGCCTTGTGGCTTGGGCCTACGGGTCATGTACGAGTTCCCCTTCAACTATTAAAAGGGGGATTATCTATAATAAAATAAAAAATAAGGCCTTAGGGCCATTCAGAGTAAAGGTTATTTTTCTTGCTCAATAAAAATTCCATAAAAAGATCAATAAAATATTCTTGTGGAAAATATCCTTTCAATTTTGAAAATAATTATTTAAAATCTAAAACACCCCAAATATTAAAGAAAATATTTTATATGAATATATATTTGGAAAATTTTTAATTAATATTTATGTCATTGAGTAGTTATGATAGCAAAAAACACCATTCATTCTATACACATTAAAATAAACATTCCTTTCACATTTTCAATAAAAGTCAAATGGGAATTGTTTGGAAAATGAAAAGAAGATTAAATTAAAACCATTTTCTAGAAGTAAGACATGGGAAAAATTTCTTTAAATGATAATCAGATAAAAATTAATTTTTTTTAAAACATTTTAAAAAAACATGGACATTGAAGAAAAATTATTTTCGACCCAAGAGAGAAATAAATTTGGTTTTTCCTGAAAAGAATTATTTTTGAATGTTGAGTACAAAAAGATAGAAAAATTAATGTAAACATGTAATTTAAGGAAATAAACATAGTATAATAAAATTCATAAGTTTCTTGATATGTATATAAAAATATCTCATTATTTGAATGATAATCATAAATAAACCCTACAAAAATGAGATTGTAATATAAAAATTTTACCACTTTGGTATATTTTTTATTATAATACCAAAAGAACAAATAGCCTTATATGGATATTTATATCTAATAATGATTATTATAAGAATCATGAAATACATTCATGGGGAGTGTATACACCACACAAAATAAATAAGTGGTGTATATGGTATGTGTCACCCAGAAATAAAATAGAGACTTGAAATCCATTACCTTAAGTCATGAATTCCATCATACTTGTTCTAACCTCATGTATACTAAATATAGGTTTATTATAAAAATATTAAATAACTTTAATAATATGTATCATAACATATATTATTTACCTATAACCTTTTATTACCTATTTCTTATCACTTCCATGTTAAAATCACATTTCTGTTTATAATTTCTTCGGTTTTCATGTGTGTTTTGGTTGGGTGGTTTTTTTCCATTTACTGTGATAATGGTTAAAGAATATCTATAATGTTAAACATGATATAATTATCATAGATATTAATTATATATTAATTTATAGAAATCAATAAACTTTAGAGATAGAAAATGAATTACACCGTTCATGGAGACGGTAGACTATATATACACATGGACGTTGTTTCCATTTTACCAATAAAAGGAACCAAAGGAATATAAATAATATATCAAATTTATTGCGTCATTATCATGTCTTATATTTAATATAATCTCATTAAATTAATTATTATTGCAATCTATGTAGAGTGTAAGTGAAAAATGAATCACATCACTTCGCGAGGCGGCAGTCTGCTATACACATGAGCAATGTTATCATATTCCCATGGAATGTAAAGTAAGAGGGTATATTTGATATAATAATTAAAAAATTATAATTATTTCATAAATATAATATAAATATGTTAAATCCATTATTATAACCATCCATGATAGGTGGTGATGGAAAATGAATTACATCGGTTTGTGAGGTGGTAGTCCACCATACACTAGATTGAAAATTTCGTTTCCCATTTGATAAAAGTGGAGGTTGATATAGGTTATAAATTAAAATAATAACATATTAGTATATGGTATATACTAGTTTGGTTATATCATCATATTTTTAGAATATTTTAGTGAGGTGGAAGAATAAATTAATCAAAAACACATGTTTAATAATTTTACCTCTTCTTCAAAGAACTTATTTAGGATTATACATAAAGAATTATTATGAGGATTCCATAGTAAAAATAATGCCTCTAGGATGTTGGTAAAGAATTAATTAATATATTTAGGTGGGTATTGATTAACAAAAGGTTTTTGGATGTTTGAAGAAGAAAGGAGAGGGGGTATTCTTTTATAAGTGGGGGAGATGACACACTTGGAATTTTGGAAAAGAAAAAAGTATACAAACATTTTAAACATAGAAAAAGTATAAAAATAGATAATTATATAAAATAATACGTGATAAGGTATAAATATTTTCTTAAAATGGAATTTGGAAAAGTTTTTAGGTCATTATATTCCTTATCATTTTAGTTTAACCCATGGTAAACCCGTTTTAACCTTAACTACAATAACTAGTTTTTATTATTTTTTCTATTAATTTTGATAAAAAATTAATCCTACTTTATTATATAATATTAATTATTATTATTAAAAATATTTAATCCATTTTTATAAGTTTAATTCACAAAATTTAAATGATTTAATTTAAAATTAAACCTACAGACTTGATGAAAAATGGTTTTCCAAAGAGAAAATTTTCATATGTATAGAATGTTTTAATATCAAAAGTAAATAATAATTTGATTCTAATGACATAAATTGGTTTAATAATAATATAATTGATATTAATTTAAATTTAAAACATTTTTAAACAAGATGAAACTTTTTAAATGCTTTGAATGAACATGAAAGTTTTAATAAGAACCAGTATTTTCACTATTCACAGAAAAATTAATCTTTTCCAAAAATTATCAAAAATTAAGCATAAGAAAAATTTGAAATTTTAATTAAAAAAATTAAGTTAATTTTTTAAATTTATTTTTAAAAATTTTAAAAAATTAATTTTATTATTTTTTTCAAAAAAGGTGAGTGAAATAATTTTCCAGAAAAAAAATTATTTTTGAGCATATAAAGACTTTACTAAAAATCATGTACTTATTTATAAATATATTTTCATTATTGAATAAATTTATACTTAAATTTATAAATTCATATAGTCCTATTTAAACCTCAAAATTTAATTGCTAGGTTATAACAATCATACTAATGTTAATTGTATATCACAGTTCGTTAAAATTTGGTGTTGCGTGTTGTAAAAGCTATCGAAGAAATTAAATTTATTTGAAATAAATTTCATAAAATAACAGGGTGTTATAATAACCACAAATGATAGTATATGAAATATAATTATGTTAATTTATGGGGATTTAATAACACTTAAATCTATTGAGATATAAAGGGTTTGAAGAATTAGAGTATTATAAAATTTATATGGTATTGCCTTTACCCTTATGGATTATTTTCTTTTTAATAATCCATTTCACTTTTAAATGATGTTATTTTCAACACATTAGAGAGTTTTTATCAATATTGAAGGAAATAATTTTTTCACAACCTTCTTATACCTTTCATATGATTTTATTATCACTATTATTATAAAATATTTTAGAAATGATTTTGAAATCTTCTTCAGTATTAAATTCACCTGTAAGAAACTATTTGACTAAATTGACACCTTTTTATTTTTAAATTTTTTAATGGATCATGGTAAAATTTTCATTTTATCTCAAAATATAAACTCTTACAACTCTCTCAAAAAGGGAAATATCATAAAGGACTAGTTCATGTATTTCCTAAAATTTGGGCATCATGTTGGAGGATAAATGGAATATCAAAGAAATATTGATGTCTTGATTTAAGGTATGAATTATTTTATTATTTTTAATGTATTAACGATGTTTGGGTTGATGTTGCTGAATCATAATGACATAATTTATATCTTTTACTATAGAAATGAATTATTATGGAGTAATGTGACGATGCATGGTTAAAAGTTTTAAAAGGAAGTTTCATAAAGGATGTGTTTAGGCATTGAGTTTTCAAAATTATGATATAGTGGTATTTTATAAATGATATTATGATATATTATAAATATTATGAGAATCAAGAAACACTTAAAGATTATTCTATAGTAGGGTTTTCATTCAAAATTTGGAATATATGTTAATGGAATCGATACCTTTGAAAAGTGACATAGTGAAAAGGTGATATTTTTTATTTGATATTTATTAAGTCTTAATAGATTTTTGAGGTATACGTAATATTTAAGATTAAATTTTGTTTAAATAAAGGTGATTTGAGAAAGAGTTCCTTTAAATTTTGTGAACATAAGTTTAATGTTATTGATAACCGTTAGGATTTATATGATTTTTGATGATTAAGGTTATTTTTAAGGATGTTCATCATATTTATGGGGATTTTATAATAATTATATTAACATAGTTTTAGTAAAAGGTAAAACCTTTCACGTTCATAAAGTCAATGGGAATTTAACCCACAATAGAAGGGAAATAAGGGTGAAACAACTACCACTATCCTAGATGATTTCTTGGTTAGTATGATTTTTTTTAAATGATGTGCTTGATAAATATTATGTTGGTTTTGGGAATATATGTTTTATCATAGAGATAACCATGGGATTAAAAATCCATTTGGTGATTAGGTGACTAATTTTATTTCAGAAGAAGTTCAATATCTAGGGAACCTTATATGATTAAGGTAAACAAATTGATATGGGGTTTTATTTTAGTATCGAATGATGAACTATATTTTTGTGGTATATATGTTTTTCATTTAGATTTATTGTGATTCAGGTCATTTATAGAAATTATTAAAAAATATTAGATTTTATCTAACTATGGAATATACATTTTTATGAGATTTTAAGTGTGATCGATGTTATTTAGAGATAAATATTAAATTCATTTTGGACTAATATGTGATCAAATAATTATAATATTTGGGTTTCAATATCAGTTAATAATATTTTGAATACTTTTAAGGATTATTATGTATAGAGTGATTTTGTTGGAACTTTGGGTATTACTATTGAATTTTAGAGAATAATATATTATTTCTTCATATGAAGATTTATTCATTATGGGAATTATCTTACATTATGCTAACCATTCTAGTTTTGATCAATATCTAATGATAGGAGCAATAACTTATGATTCTTTTATTAAATTATGTGATCCATTAAAAGTTGATTTTAGTGCTTCAAGCATAAAAATTCATCTTGAATACTCATCATTTGGAGAATAAGATGATATTTTGGTAGAAATTGATTAAAGGATGAAATTATACTTTTAAATTAAGTATATTTTCCTTATGTTATTAGTATATATGGTAAGGAATTATTTAACTCTAGGAAAAGAATCTTGAAATTAAAATTTTATCCTATTAACTTCATTTATGTTGAATCGATGGTATTTTTCACTTCTCTTTGGTTTCTGGTTTTATGGTCTTCAACCTTTTCTTGATCATTCAATTTATTGTGATCAATGATATTTTTCACTCTCCGTCATCATTTGGGCATTATAATTTTCTTTTATTCCCATATTTTCACTTCTCACCAATGTTTTCCTATTTGGAAACCTTGTTATGTTTTATTCTAAATGATTTTTTTATTTATAATTGTCTGTTGTCAAGAGGAAGTACTATTAATCATTTTTATGATGTTTAATTTCAAGAAACATAGTTTCAAATGTCAAAACTTTGATTACTATTATGTCTAAAAGGTACCTAGATACCTTGAGGGGGGGGGGTGAATAAGGATATGAATATGCTTTTGAAATTATTCCTACCCCACTAGATAATTAAATATTTATTATAAGGGTCACTTTTTTTCTATTTAGTGTTTATTTTTATTTTTTCCATTAAAACATTATCTGATGATGATAAATTGAAATTAAAATAGGAAAGTAAGTATAAATACATATAGATTTTTACTTGATTCACCCTCACTGGGTTGTATCCAAGAAGAGTATAACAAAAATGTTTTGATGTACCAAATTTACTATGGATCACTGACAATTCAAGTTTCTTCATAGTTCACTTCTATACTCAGGCTCAGTACCTTACAGGATTTAGTGATAGCTCACTAACTTCACAAGGGTCACGCCATGAATCTCTTTTGATGGATCACTCCCGATTGAAAGGATCACCTTTTTCCTTTTCCTTTACTCCCTACTCTAGAAGGAATTAAAACATAGTTTATAGATATGTAGGTCCCTTCATTGGCAGTAATGAATGAATCCTAAATTTTAGGTAGATGCTCCATTGATGTCCACTTTCATCCACTTGATTAATATCACTTTATCACTGATTTATTAGGAAATACGTTTTTAATACTTTCTCGATTCTCACGACCTTTTTGAAGATCCTTCTTTTCATGAAGACCACTTAGCCTTCACGAAGCCCACAACTTTCATGAATCTCACATATTTTGTGAAGATTACTAGAACTTGTGAAGATAGCTACTTTCACAAAGCCAAGAACTTTTGTGAGGATCACTTTTACTTTATGAAGTTCACAACTTTCGGTCGGGTTTTTATATCCTCCGTGAAAATCAATACTTTAGTGTTGTTTATAAATTTCGGTTTGCTTTTATAGCCTTCATAAACTTCATTTTTTCTCAAATTGTTTTACATCAACAACATTCATGATTCAACTTCATGAATTTGTATCTTTAGAATCTTCACTAATCCTTTCCCTATAACTCTGAGGGGGGTAGAGGCCTATTTATAGGAATTGCATCCAGTTCCAAAAGCTTCCATCCACATCATCACATTTTAAAAAATATATCTAATTTTGTTCACGAAGCTCCATATTTTGCGAATATCTATGGAAATTTACATATTATTGATGCTTCTCATAGTCATGGAGATTCACTATCACTCCTTGAATTCATGATGGAAAGCTATTTTGTCAACAAACACAATCAATCCAAAAAAACACTCCAAAGTGACCTTGAGATAATTTTTCCCAATAATTATGGAGATTGATTTAAAAATGTGGGGAATTTTTTTTAAATGTGTGGGGGATAATGTGACAAACTATGTTTTTAAAAAATTAAAATATTTTTGATAGCCTATACAAAACACAACAGTGATTTAAATGAACAATGAAGTATTATTATTTAAATATGATCGTTATAACCATGATTTTAAATTGGTGGGTATGAATAGGACTAAATTAATTTTGAAATATATATAAAGGTCCTAATTAATTTAACTTTATTGATAGATTCTTAGTAAATAATTACAAAAATTTTAGTAATGTCATTTTATTATTCAAAAATATGATTTATAGCCTACCAATCATTTTTCCCATTTTCAGAAACCGGTTAGAGGGAACCGGTACCCCAACCCGGTTTGAGGAAAACTGGAAACCTCACATACATTCTAGAGTCAAACCGGATTCAGCGGAATTCAAACCCAAAATTCAAAAATAAACAACATTCAACAAACACCACGTGCCCCACCTCGAGCCACGATCCATCATCACGCATCAGTCCTCAAGCCACGCAGTCGCCTCGAACCGCGCCACCAATCTTATTTCCAGCTGGAAACGCCAGACTGACCATCGCTCATCACACGGCCTCGCCGGTGAGAAACAACGGTGACAGACGAACCACAGTCCATGCCACCAACTTCATCATTCCCACCGGAGAAACAGCAGGGAACCACATCAATCTGGACAAAGGTGAGCTTCACCAACGTCCGACAACAACACCATCACCCGTGGTCAAGAGCCAACCACTGCGGAAGACACCGACGCGCACCAAGAAGTGTCCAGAGCGCTCTGAAGAGTATGCCGAACTGGTCTTACACCCGTAGATCCAACCAGGAGCACCGTCAAGCATAACCACCGTAGCTGATAGCCAACGACCATCGGGAGACATTACCATCCCCGACCAGAAGCACCAGAGACAAATCTAGAAAATGAAAATCACACATTCAAAGAAACAAAGCACAAACCATTAAACCCTAAACACAAGGGAACATGAAACAGTTTCCAGCAAAGGAAACCTGCAACCCAGATCCTGTCACTACTATCCTAATCGACCTCAAGAGCCGCTGCAAACACCAACCGCCCACACCGGAGCTTTGAGCTTCGAACTCTAACAGGCACCACTCCACCAACGAAAACCCTATCCAGCAAAGGAATTGGGCAAGAAAGCTAGCGACGAGTGCGGGAGAGCTGGAGAAAACCCCGAAGCCATCGGATCTGAGGAAAGGAAGCGACGAGAACCAAGGGAGGGAGGTGGCGATGAGGAGAGCTCACAAGCACCGCAACGCCCCATACGGGCCCATCGGGGCATCAAAAAAATGATTTATACAATAATGGTTTTTATTTATTTTTGTGAGAAAATATTAAAATTAATTTTTGGAACTTTTAAAAATTTCATCTGAAAAAATGGATGTTACTTTTGAAATAAGGATATAAAAAAATATCCTAATATGATTTTTTTTTTGTTTTTTATGAAAATATTGATATTTCAATCAATAGTCAAAAATACTTTTTTTTTGTTAAAAAATCATTTATTTTCATTGAAAAAGACCAAAAATATTTTTAATTCAATCCTAAGTGAATATAAGACTCAATTATTTATAAATAATCTATTTAATTGTATAATAATAAACACTATATGTGATCCTGGTATAGAAATACTTTTATACTTAAAAAGGATTTTTTTTCTTCAAAAAACCATTTTTTTCACATGTTGTAGGATGCATGTAAAATGAATTTATAAAAATTATAGAGATTTAATATGGTAATATGGATTAAATATTTTTAATTAGTACAATTATTTTTATTTAATATGTTAAACTCAATTTTTATAGAAAATAAAATTTTAAAATAGAAATAATTCATCCCCATAGTAAAAGGTTAAATCGGGTTAACTTTGGTTAAAAGTAAGTGATAAGAGCACCATTTTTCATCTTAAATGTTATTTTATAATGGTATTTATACCCTTATCACCTTATTATTGATATTTTTTTGTTTATGTGACACTTTTCCATGAAGGTGACCTTTATAATATTTTACGTAATGAAAAAGAAAAAATATCACCCTCTTTCTTTTCAATATCTCTTATGTGTTCACAATGGGAAAAAAGGAAGTTGTGAATGAATATTAATGGTAAATTTTATAACAATGAAATTATTTTCATTATGATTATTTATTTATAATATTTATTAATTATATAATTACCTTAAAATATTACACAACACCAACACAATGTTTATTTAATTAAAATGAAAATAAAATAAATTATTTTAAAAATATAAAAAATAATATATTTTGAATGAATTATTGTGTTCCAAAATATTTTTTGTATGATTATAATATATTTGGGATGTGTTGAAGGTTTATATTTAAATTAAATATTTTTCTTGAAGTTTTTAATGTTAAATAATATGAATAGTTTCAAAATCGACGTTAATAATATTTTATAACAAATAACATTTTATTAAATTATTTAAATTTCCTAAAAATCTTATCTTATGAAAATTAAATGTTATATTGTTGATAATATCAACCATTCTCTATTTATATTCTAATTTTCATTTTATAGTAACATTATTGACCCATAAAAATTTAAAACTTTAATATCGTCGTAATTGTCAAAAAGGATTAAGAGAGGTTAAAACAAAAAAAATAGAGTGGAAACATCACCTAAACCTGTCCAATTTTTATAATATGAGGGGTTTTAAACAAAAAATAATATTATATTCAAATATTATCAATTTTTATCCATTTAAATATGAAAATTAATTTAAATTAATTTAATACTTTAAGTAATTCCAAGAGTGCCTCTCCCCTCTCTTATAAAAGGTCACCTCCCATACTCTTTTCATAAAACTTCATATTTTTTTCCGACAAGACCTAACAAAATCCCTCCTTTACATCCATTAACATTTTCTAGAGGCCTTGGTTTTATCATACAACCAACCTTGTAAATAATTTGGTGTAAACTTTTAGAGGTTTTCTGAAGAATATGTATAGTTATTAATGAAGCGTTTTTTATTTTATTTATTCTTATGGCACATTAAAACCTTCTTGAATCATGATGAAATAATAAAATAAGTATATTATATATAATTATATCTTATTATTTTCTTTTAATTACCTATATCTATCTTCTATTCCATAAAATGGGAAACAAAACAATGTTCGTGTGTACGGAGGACTACCTCCTCGAGAACCAATGTAATCCATTTTCTATAACCACCTCTCATGGATTATCATAATGATAACGTCATTTGTACGTACATGTAGACTACCACCTCCATGAAGTGATGTGATTCGTTTTTCATCACCAAATCACCTGAATGATATAAATAAGTATTTTTAATTAAAAATATGATATTTATGATATTATTATCATTATTTAAATATAAAATAACACTTACCTTCTTTCTAAAATGTTTGTTAAAAAAATGGAAAGGCTACTCATGCGTGCATATGACTTACCATATTCTGGATTGTAACGTAGTTCATTTATTATGAACATTTCTCATGGATGGTTTTCAAAATATTATATATTTATAAAAACTATAAATATAACATGATTATTATTCTAGAGATAATATAATAATGACCTCTTTGAACATAGATAACCTAACAAAGTCATTTTGAACATATGAGTTGAATATCGTCACAACGTCTGATGTGAACTTAATTGACTAAGTAATAGATTATAACATGGTAAAAGTAATGTTAAAATTGAAAACTATCAATAATAAATTAAAATATTAATAAAATTTTATTATATAAGAAGTTAAATAATGTACATGATGAGTCAGAATCAAGGTAAAGGACTTACTTTTAAAAAATCATATTTTAATGTTTCCCTTCCAACTATTTTTCTTCCATGTCCATGTTCTTATAAATGTTTCTAGAAAATTTTTATGTATGCTTTAATGGATTATAATGGTCAATTTTTACCATAATTTACTTTATTTACAATGTTTTTTAAAAGTTAACTTTTATGGTTTTATGTAAGGGATACTTTAATTTAAAAACATCATTTAAATTTTTTTAAAGGCCTATTTTGTAATTATTTTTCATCCATGTCCATATTTTTAAAATTAGTTTATGGATGTATTTATGTGGACATAAAATAATTATAAATGAAATCTTATTTCTATTTTTTACTTTCTTTTAATGTTTTTCATAGGGAATATTTTTATATATTTTATACATAATTCTTTGACTTTATTTAAAAAAAGACAAAAATAATGTTCTATTTTAGCCTATTTGGTAACAATGAATTTTCCCACAGTCATAACGATTATTCGGCTTCAATTATAAGATTCCATATATTATTAAAAGAAAAAACCTCTTTCCCTTTAGTTTTATGAATTCTATTTTTGAAATTTGGTCTTTATAAATGAAATTCCATTTTGATATCTGAAATTATTTTATATATGGTTTCAAAAGAGTTTTTCAAGGGTTTTATAAAGAAAAGGCAAAAGTGTAAAATATTTTATAGATGATATGGTCCTTGTAATTTTTTATGATGATGGGAAAGCTCATTATTTCTCATGATGATGGGGCAACCTAATATAGCTTATACTATGGGTATTTCTAGATAACACTACAATTCATTGGGTAATAACTATATTTTTTAGATAATTATTTTGGAAGTTGAGTGTATTGTTATTAAAATTGTAAGGTTTATTTTAAGGATTTTTTGAATATGATTTATAAATGCACCTTCATGAATTTTATATGATTTATAATGAGTTTTCATAGAAAAAATTATATTTCAAAAGGTATGATAATTATATTTTTAAATAGAAGATTATTCCCTTTTAGGATAAAAAGTTTGTTTTCTAAGAAATTATTTTCATGTGTTCTCTTGATTCTAAGAAAGCCTCATGATTATGATTTTTTCATTTATGTTTTCTTATAATATTTTTTATGAAAAGATTTTGCTGGTAAAGTTGATTTCATATGCAGGTAAATGATTATTATGATCTCAAAGCTTATTATATTAAAGTAAAACTCTCTTTTAGGATCAGATGTTTTTAAAAATGACTAAAGGGTTTATTTATTATTATTATATCTTTTACTGAGATTTTTGTTCTCATACTATATTTTTAAATGTTTTTCATAGATCTTAAGGATGAGTAGAAAAGATAATAAAGCTAGAGTTCAAGATATGGAAGTTACCTTTAACGAAGCCAACATGTCTTTATAAATAATTTTTTATGTGAAAAAATGGATACTAAGATGAGGTGTACAAAATGTATTTTATGGCGTTTTTATTTGAAATTTATGACATAATTATCTAAAAATATAAACCTAAAAAGATCCTCCAAATAAAAGAAAGAGAATTATTATCTAAAATTGAATATTAATGGTTAAATAAGGATTGAGTCCTTATAACAAAAACACAAGAAGGGTGATCTCAAATGATCAGTAAGGGAAAATGTATACCAGAACCTATCATTGAATGAATTATATGGAAGGAATAAATAATATTCAAATAATTCCATATAACTGAACACATGAGCTTGAAATAAATATGTAAATTTCATAATAATGTAAATAATCTCTTGTATAACAATAACTGAATTATTGGTGATTGAATTCATAATTACGGACATATTTTACCATAACAGAGTTAAAAAATAAATTATTCTTGCCATCAAGTATAAGGCCCCGGCCTTAAACATTTCTTAATCTTGAGTTATTTCAAGAATACACATTGAGGATCTTTTTAGGTTTAGTGTTTTAGAGAATTAGATCATAAATCATGCATTACACTCCACATTTAAACACAGTGGTTACATAAAAGATAGTACTCATTTTCCCCATAATTGGAAACATATTTAAAATAAAACATAGATTCTTTACCATCACATCATGTACCTTTCCCTTGATCTATGAAAAACATTTCAAAAACATGGGATGAGCATAAAAATCTCAGCAAGGGATATAAAAGTACGAAATGAAAACATTAGTCCATGTATGAAATCATAATTTACTCGTAAAACATAAGCATTTTAACATACCTCATCAAATCATGAATAAATCATAGAAATCATAATACATAAAGGTAACTTGAGGCATTCATAACATTCTTACGTAGAGAGTAACCCTCATGGTTACGTTTGGAATACCCATCACAGTATATTCCCTAAATCTATTCGGAGAAACATTAACGTTTAAACCCTTTGCGTTACCCAATGCATTGGAGAGCTATATCGGGCTCACCCGCCCTTAGTTTATCAAGGAACCACCCGTCTTCATAACAATTCCCAAGAACCATAACATAATCGTATCACATAATACATGCATAAACGAAACATAACATTTCCACATTTCAATCACAAGATATCAATACAAAACATTGATACAATAAAAACATTATGAAAACCATTTTCAATAAAAAAAATAAAAAGTAAAACATGGTATTTAGTTTTCATTTTAAAAGAAAGTTATGGCTTGTAGAGGAAGACAAAACTCAAATAATGGTCACGGCGGTGGAGAAGTCGTTGTCGCCGCATACGTTTGACAAAAACATTCCCTTTTTTCATCTAGTAAAATTCTTCATATATAAAAATATTCCTTTTGAATAAACATAAATTCAAAGGGGTTTATACACCATATAAAAGAAGGTTGTGTATAAAACAAAATATGCCTCAATGAAAGGAGATTGAGACGAAGTCCCATACCTCGGGTCCGACTTGACTCTATCATTCTTTAACCTCCTGAATAATAAACTTGAGTTAATTTCTACTTGCTTAAGAACCATTTTCAAGTTCATTATTACTTTTTATATCACTTATTACCATGTTATGAACACTATGTAATTATTTAAGTTAATAATGATCATTTTGTCGATCATTGGTACTTGAGTCAAAAATAAACTCTTTATAATTACAAGTTGTTCATGTATCCATTATATCCAGAGTTATATTCATGATGTAGATATCATATATATCATATATATCCAGTATATACATGAATTTATAATATTACATAACATTTATAGGTAAGAAATGAAATGCACCGTTCATTCCATGGGGTCCCTAAGTTTGGCACAAGACATCCCATGGTCGGCCATGACACAACCAGTAGCATTAGGACACATGTTGGGGTCATTTATTATTATTATGATATTATTTTATTATCCTTAACTACCCTATTACTAATTAATCAAGATAATTAAAGATAATTACCGTTGTTACTATTCATAATGTCAAAAAACAAGAGTCTTAATTACATAATTTGGAAATTTTGATTCCAAATATGGAATAAATTTTACCAAATTCCAAACATAGAAATTTCAATAATTAATTTAAAAATAATTCCCATTGTCAAAAAAATAGCGGGGTTTTTTTGAAATAATATCTTTGAAAAGTTTGGCACTTGTTTATGCCCAATTCCAAAGTGAAATTAATACAAATGAACACCATTGGATTAAATGGTAAAAATATATTCTAATTAAACTTTAAAACCAATTAAAAAGATAATCTAACCATATAATTAAATTAGATGAAAAAGCAGTTTTGATGTAAAATGCAGTATTTTTCACTATTCATTAAAAAATGAAAATGGTCAGAAAAATACAAAAAAATTATCAAAAGTAAATTTCAATGTCCCAATAATAAAAAATAAGTTTATTTTGATAAATAGATCTTATAAAATTGTAAAAAGATATATTTAAAAATGGTTCGCCATCAAAAGGCGGTAAACCAACCTTTTAAAAATATTAGAGAATTTTATGCGTAAGATTGGATTTATTCTCATTTTAAGCCTCTAAAACACTATCTAATTCATAAATAGACATATATAAGAATATATATTATTCATTACTTACTTGGGATGTTACATCCTTCCCCCCTTTAGAAAATTGCATCCCCGCAATTTATTTACTCATCGAATAAGTGGGGGTATTTATCCCTAATTGCATTTTCATATTCCCATGTTACCTCTTCAATCATGTGGTTTTTCCACAAAACCTTTACTTGATGAATCACCTTATTCCGTAAAACTTTCTCCCTGTGGTCAAGAATCTGGACTGGTTTTTCCTCATAAGATAGATTCTCTTCCAGCTGAACTACCTCTGGACTCAAAACATGAGATGGATCTGGCATGTACTTCCTTAACATTGAAACATGAAAAACATTGTGTACCTGAGATAAATTCGGAGGTAAATCCACTCGATATAGAACTGATCCAACTCTCCCCAGAATTTCATATGGTCCAATGAACCTTGGACTCCACTTTCTTTTCTTACCAAATCGCATCACACTTTTCCATGGTGATACTTTGAGAAAAACATGATCACCTACCTTAAAAGGGAGATCCTTCCTCCTGTTGTTTTCATAAATCTTCTACCTACTCTGAGCTGTTCTCATGTTTCTCTGTATCAGCTGAACTTTTTCTACCAAATCTTCTACCAATTACGGTCCCATCAACTTCCTTTCACCCACTTCATCCCAGAAAGCTGGAGTTCGACACCGCTTCCCATATAATGCCTCAAATGGTGCCATCTGTATACTGGAATGAAAACTGTTATTATAAGAAAACTCAACCATAGAAATATGTTGGTCCCAACTTCCCTGATAATCTATCGAACAAGCATATAACATATCCTCCAAAGTCTGAATCGTTCGTTCTGACTTCCCATCTGATTAAGGATAAAAAGCTGTACTAAAATTTAATTCAGTACACAATGACTTCTGAAGGCCTTTCCAAAAGTTAGAAGTGAACCTGGGATCACGGTCAGATACAATGGAGAGAGGAACTCCATGTAACCTGAATATCTCTTTAAGATACAAACGGGAAAGTTGATCTAGGGAAAAATTATCTCGTATAGCAAGGAAATGAGAAGATTTAGTCAAGCGATCAACAATAACCCAGATTGCATTATTGCCTAGAGGTGTCTTCAAAAATCCCACAATGAAGTCCATGGATATATTCTCCCATTTCCACTCTGGCACTGGTAAAGGCTGAAGCATCCCTTTCAGTAATTTCTGCTCTGCTTTAACCTGTTGACAAGTCAAACACTTTATAGTAAAATCAACAATATCTCTTTTCATTCCATCCCACCAGTAATACCCTCGAAGATCTCTATACATCTTAGTACTGACTGGATGAACTGAAAACAGAGAACTATGAGCTTCACATAACAACTCTCTCTTCAACTTTGAATCACAAGGCACACACAATCTTTTCCCAAATCTCTAAACACAATCATTATCAATGTTGAATTCAGGAAACTTACCCTTCTAAACTAGCTCTACTTTTTTCTGCAACTCACTGTCTAGCTTCTATGCTTGCTTAATTCTGTCTGATATAGAAGATTTCACTGATACCTAAAACAAAACAGAAGGAAATACTACACCAACAACTTCTACGCCAAAGTTTATCAAATCCTTAACCAAAGGATCACATTCCAAATGCAACATTGTTAATGAAGCATTACTTTTTTGACTCAAATCATCAGCCACTTTATTTGCTTTTCCCAGATGGTAATGAATTGTACAATCATAATCCTTGATTAATTCTAGCCATCACCTCTGTCTCATGTTCAATTATTTATGAGTGAATATATACTTTAAACTTTTGTGACCAGTATATATTTCACACTTTACACCATACTAATGATGCCTCCAATTTTTGAAAGTGAAAACAGTAGCAGCTGATTCCAAAATCATGTGTAGGGTAATTTACCTCATGAGTTTTCAACTGACGTGAAGCATAAGCAATTAACTAATAATTTTTCATTAGGACGCAACCAAGTCCTTTCAATGAAGAATCACTATAGATAACAAACTCCCCATTCCTGGAAGGTAGTTCCAAAATTGGAGCATTCACCAATCTTCTTTTCAGTTCCTGAAAACAATCATCACATTATTTTTTCCAAATAAACTTAACACCCTTCCGAGTAAGCTTAGTTATTGGACTAGATAACCGAAAAAAATTTCTAACAAACCTTCGGTAATAGCCTTCCAAACCAAGGAAGCTACGAATCTCAGTTACATTTGTGAGTCTTGGTCATTCTTCAACAACCATTATTTTTTCAGCATCAACAGTTATTCCATCTTTAGAAACAATATGACCAAGGATAGAAATTTGTTGCAACCAAAACTCACACTTGCTTAATGTCCCATACAATTTCTTTTCTTTTAAGGTTTTCAAAATAACCCTTAAATGACTTTCATGCTCCTCTTTACTTTTAAAAAACACCAAAATATCATCAATGAAGACAACCAAAAACATATCCAAGAACTCATGGAAAATTCTATTCATAAGGTCTATGTATACAATAGGTGCATTGGTTAGCCCAAAAGGCATAACTACAAATTCATAATGTCCATATCTTGTACGAAACATGGTCTTTGGATTATCTGCTTCCTTTACCTTCAACTGATGGTACCCCGATCTCAGGTCAATCTTTGAAAAATACTGAGCTCCCTAGAGCTGATCAAACAAATCATCGATATGAGTAAAATGATATTTGTTCTTAACAGTGATGTTATTCAAGGCTCTATAATCAATGCAAAGTCTCATTGAACCATATTTATTTTTAACAAATAAAACAGGAGCACCCCATGGTGATGTGCTAGGTTGAATGAAACCTTTATCTAATAAATATTGCAATTTCTCCTTCAACTCTAAAAGTTCAATTTGAGCCATTTGATAAGGGGGTTTTGAAATTAGATTAACATGAGGAACTAAGTCAACAGTAAATTCAACTTCCTGATCTGGTATTATTCTAGGTAACTCATCAGGAAAAACATCAAGATACTCATTTACCACTGGCACATCATTAATCTGAACAGTTCCTTTGTTTTCAATAATATGTGCAAGGTAACATTCATTTCCATCTTTTACAAGTTTCTCATCCTCTTGATATGATATCAACAGTAAGGGTTCATTCTTTTACACAAACTGAAAGTCTTTCTGAAAAGAAACTTCTTTAGCTCTACAATCAATCATATCATGGCAAACAGAGAGCCAATCCATACACAGGATAACATAAAACTCTACTAGAGGTAAAACAATAAGGTTTTCAAGTAGGTTCTTTCCACAGATAAGGATAGGAAGATTCTTATAAATTTTGTTTCCTCAAAATTTCCCCCAGTTTTTTTTAACACAAGTTCAGGAGTCATTTTTTGAGATGGTATTCCCATTTTACTAGAAAAGTTTTCAGAGTTGAAAGAATGTGTAGACCCTGAATCAAACAACACACTAGCATAATCTGAAAAAAAAAATAGATTACCTGATACCAATTCATTTGATGTCTTGACATCTATTGAAGTAGTTGCAAAGGATTTCACCACCCCTTTCTGCTTGTAGTCTAACTGTTTCCCATCACTCGAGCTCTTTGTCAGACACTCGTTTGCATAGTGACCCATCTCATTACACTTAAAAAATTTTACTAACTGTAAATCAAATTTTGTTTTACCTATAAGAACCCTGGTTTTGCCTAAAAAGGAATTTGGAATATTCTTGATGTTATTCCAGAGCAACGCCTTCAGACGGCGAGCGATTCCGAGCCCCGGAGTGGCCGGAATTAAATTTTCAGTGCGTTCACACTGGGAACGCCAAATAAATGGGAATACTCCTAAATAGAGTTTCAGATCAGAGATCCGAGTGTACGGATGGGTCCAGAATGGGGTTTTTACCCTAGTAACGACATAAGTTATATCGGCGCGGGACGTTTGGACCCCTCGCTCGCTTTTGGAACGTTAAACGGATAAATAAATAAATAAATTTATTCATTTAATGGTGAAACGCTAGTATCTCTTAAATGGAGGCTCGTATTGGAAAACCTAGGGAACTGTTGTGTCCGAAGCGTACTGTTTACCCTAGGAGGGGTATAAGTTTTGAGGGCGCGAGCCGTCAGTGAAAAATGGCCCCAGGGGCGTTTTCGTAATTTGGTGCCCTTAGGCGTTGAGTTTAATAACTTTTGAATGGGGATTTGGATTAAAATTTTGAGACTACCATTGTGCTCTGGAGGTGGTGTTTACCCTAGGGGAGGCTTAACCTCGACCTCGTTGGGAGTTTCAGATGCATGTCTTTTTAGGGGTTTTAAATTAATTAAATTGTTAATTAATTTATTTAAACACCCCTTCCCCCTTCCTCCCCTCTTCTCCCCTGTCTCCAACAGCTCCCAAGGAGGAGAATCTCATCTTCTCCTTCCCCCCCAGTGAGACGGCTCCGGCATGGCGTGGCAGCCGGTGGATCGTCGTGAAGCTTCGGGCGAAGCCCCACGAGGTAGGATTTGTCGTTTGCATTTTCTTTTCCAGCACCTACTTCAAGCTCAAATTTGTGTATTGAACCTCTATCAAATTATCGAGAAAATCCCACGAATTCATAGTAGAGTTTTTTTCCTTTCCAACGCATCTTTCTGAATAGAAATCCGAGTTCGGAGGAGGCCGGGGTTGATCGTCGAAGTTTGCGGGTCTTCCAGGCAGCTCAGGCAGATGGCGCGGCGGCGGAGGTGCTTGGCGCGGTAGTGGAGTGCTCGATCGGCGTCGCGGGTGTCCGGTGGAGCGACCAGGTGAGGCCGGGGCGCGGCGAGCCTTTAGCAGTTGGGGATGCCGGCGCCAGGTGGAGCGCCTCGACGCGCCGGCGGGTCGCCAGGGAGCGGCGACCGCGGGGTCACGGCGCGCGACCCCCGTGCGGCGACAAAGACCCGCGCAGTGCGGGTCTTCACGTGGCTGATGTGACCATCCCTCGTGGCCGGTCTACGCGCGGACCGCAAGTCCGCGGCCGGGAGGACTGGCTAGTCCAGGCCGGTCTAGCCCAAGTAACGTTGCCCCCTCGACTTCGGACGCCCGTAATTTTCATTACGGGTGTCTGTTTTACTTGACGTCTGCGGCAGTGTCTTCCTGATGTCGAGGGGAACGTTTTGAGTTGGTTTTGGGAATTTTTAATTACTGAAACGAGCGGCCTCGGAGGTGTGAAGCATCTTTAAGTGAATTGATGTTTCCTTCGGGGGATCGTTTTTTGGACGATGCAGATGCGTTCGACGTCTGTTTTGAGCGCCGTCAGTGGCGTTGGGACCCTGACGCCAGGGCAAAGCGTTCTAGGGTCGTTTTGTGCGTTGAATCTAGAGTTGAGGTGTAGGCCCCACGGCCCGTCTTTTGAGCTATGTGCAGCGTTTCACGACTTTTTCATCTGGCGTCCGTTCGGGGCGTGCGAGTAGCCGATGTTGGGTGTTTTTTCGAGGGAATCGCTTTAGCGCAATCCACCCGCATTAATTCCACACGATGGTGTGGGCCCCGTGAGGGCCATTTGGACGTTGACGGTGATTTTCCATCTCTATCACCGAACGACCATTTTGAACAAGTGAATAGTCAATCATGTGTACTTTTTTGAGAGGATCGCAACGGTGCGATCCGTTTGTTGTGTTTCAGGACCGAGATGCGGGTCCGACGTAGCACCGCTCGTGTGCAGTGCATCGGAACGCACCTTTTTCCCCGGATATCCGTTGCACTCATGTGAGTTGTGATTTTGACGTGTTTTTCTGTGGGGATAGCAATGGTGCGATGCACCCAACTATTTTCGGGGCTGGGGCTCGGGATCACGTGACGTCGTTCGGGCGTGAGGCGGTGTTGGCGACTTTTCCGTTGAATACCCGTTTGAGGAAAGTAAGTAGTCTATCTCGCTTGTTATTTATGAGGATTTCAATGGTGCGATCTGTTTGGTTGTGTGGAGCCTCTTGCGTGATCTTATTAAATTTGGAAATATGAAAGGTGCCCTGGTGGCGGTTCGTCCTACCTTGTTTGTAGCGGACCCTTGACATGTGACCGCGCACTCTTGGGAGAGTGATGTAAATGGTTCATGAGATGTGGTTGGCCGTGCCTGTGCCTTTGAGGTGGAGTTGTTACGTTCACGCCTTCGCGTTGACGTTGGGTGCCGTATGCACGATAGCCTTTGGGCTGGAGACGTGGTATACTCTGAGAGTATACAGGAGCGCTGGGAGGTACATGTGGTTGTTTGTACATGAGAATGTTTGTGTGCTTGGTTGGGGTTGAGTTGGGGCCACACATCGTGTGGGCCCCACGTGTGTGCCATGATATTCTTTACGTACTTTGAACTCTCGCGACGTAGAGGGTTCCTCTGTTCTTGTTTGTTGACCAGAAGGGTTGAGTTTCCCCTGGTCCTGTTCTTGCTTGGTGACCAGCAGGGTTGAGTGGTCTCCCCTTGGTTTCGTTCTCGATGGTTTTGCCGAAAGAGATGGTTTGGTTCCTCTGCTTCTTCAGCTATGAGGGGTTTCGGTACCATGACCCTTTCACCGGACTGCGACACCATTTGCGATACGGGTGTTCGTACAGTGTGGGTGTTTTCCCCACTTTCTAGGGTGAGTTGACTCGGTCCGCTTCAACAGTGACTCAGCGGATTGGAGCGTGATCTCCCTAAGGGGTCGGAGAGTTTCTACCATTGCTTCGTGTTCCTTGTAGAGTTCTTGTGGATTTGGTGTGACCAACACTTTACGCGGGCACTGATCCTCTACCCAGGAAGTTGTTTCCAGCAGGGCTGAGGTTGTTTCCAGCAGGGCTGAGGTTGTTTCCAGCAGGGCTGAGGTTATTTACTGTAGGAAAGAGGTTGTTTCCAATAGGGCTGAGGTTGTTTCTAGTAGGGCTGAGGTTGTTTCAAACAGGGCTGAGGTTGTTTCCAGTATGGCTGAGGTTGTTCCAAGCAGGGCTGATGTTGTTTCGAGCAGGGCTCGCCAGTGGGTTACCATCCAGTAGGGATGGCCAGTACAACGGTGTTCACCGAGCAGTACCATCCAACAGGGATGGCCAAAGCAGTTCCGGGCTTACCTCTAGCTGGGCTGGGCAGTGGTCCCCGATACCGGGCGTACCTCCAGCTGGGATAGGCAGTGGTCCCCGATGCTGGGCTTACCTCCAGCTGGGCTGGGCAGTGGTCCCCGATGCCGGGCTTACCTCCAGCTGGGCTAGGCAGTGGTCCCCGATGTCGGGTAACCTCCAGCTGGGCTAGGTAGTGGTCCCATCACTGATTTTAGTCGGGTCATCCTCCAGTGGATTACTCTGTTACGAGATTGGGCAGTGTGACACCCGTCAACTTTCCGAGTCTCCCTGTTTTGGGAACCAGTTGACTTCCAGAGACCCTCCAGTGGGGCTGGGCAGGGGGTCGCCTGTCGACTTTGAGAAGACCTCTGAACTGTGGGGTAGTAACGTGGTGTGGTTTGACGTTCCCCCAAAACTCTCAAGTACGAGGAGCACTTTCCACACCGAGACACGTCCTTGTGACACTACCTAAAACCGTGCAGGCGAGTCAATACCGCCCAAAGCGGATAGTGTCGAGGTGTGGTGATTGATCCCTTGACATGTAGTTTGGGGCAGACGTGTGGGATGTTGGGCATCGATGGTGTTACTTCTGGGACTGGTGGATACACTTTCTTGGGCTGAGCTACGGGATGGAGATCCCCTTACGATGTTGTTCGGGCTTCTTGATTGATCATATGGACTTGAATATACCTTTTTCTAGTACCCACTTCTTGGGTTTGGTTACTCTCTTTCCAAGAGAGGCGAAGATACGCGGGGTATGCCACGTGCTTTCCGTGTCTAGCTTCTCGTGGTTGGATGAGTCTACTCTCTTACTATAGGTAGTGAAGACTCGACGAGATGTTCATCTTCTCACCATTTCTAGCTTCTTGTGTCCGGATGAGTCTACCTTCTTTCCTCTTGTTGGGTTGAGCTGGACTCTCTACTATTACTCTTTACTGCACTTTCAGTTGTACTCCTCTACTATTCCCTGTTCGCTCTACTTCTCACCCTTCAGTACCTCATTTGTTTCTCCCTCGATCCTTCGGGGTATCCTACTGAATATTTTTATACTCACCCCTGCTTGGGCTTTTCCCGCACTTGGTGTTCCCTTGCAGACGACAGACAGGTTGGTCATGACGTCAGAGGAGCTTAGGATCCGGGAGCTTGGACCGTGTGCGGAGGTCGGAGTCGGGTTCCAGGTGGGGGACTCTTCCAGCTGTTTTCCTTTTTGTTTACCTCTTGCCGGATTCTGTCACTTTTTTGGTTGGGTGCGTGTTTTTCCGGTTTTCTTTTTCAGTTACCTTCAGCACTTGCTTATACTGTTTAGAGGTTGATGCACATTTGTGGTTTGTATATATAGCAGTTTCCCTTTTCTTTACTTGTATTTTCTTTTACTCTTCACTTTTTCATTGAGTGTGCTGTGTGTGGGTGTGTACAGGTACTTAGGCAAAGGCCTCCCCGAGTTATTGTGCCTTCGGCGCTGCTCGCCAGCCCCTGTCCTATGGAGGCGGGCTTGGGGTAGTTGCGGCTCGAGCCCGGGTAGGGTCGGGTCGTGACAAAGTGGTATCAGAGCTGGTTCATTCCTTGGGACGTTTTTTGGACGTCCCTAAAATAAAAGGAATTGGTTGGGATTTAGGGAAACAATGTTAACATGTCTCGAGAGAGGATCTCAGGCTAGGGAGTCCAGTGATGGTGGGACGACCGACGCATCCATTCACCAGGACCTTGATAACCCGCTTGTCGAATCGGCATGCTGAGACACTTGTTGTAGGGAAAATTTGTTTGTGCATCACATAGGATTGAGTCTTTGACTATCCTTCTTGAGTCAACTCCCCATCGTTGTTGTTATTGGTATATACATATATGCTCATCTGACCGCGGCACTCCTTGATAATTTTCAGGATGTCTCCGCGAGGACAGCCAGCCAGGATACCAGCTTTGGTTTGTGACAACGACCCTGTGAGCTATGAGGCAACAGTCCATGACCCATCATGCGTGCCCCTTTCTCCGAGTGGGCTGGTAGCAGCACCCCCACTTGTTGAGCAGCAGGTAGTTTCAGCAGAGCAGGCTGAGCTTGAGCGCAGGTTGAGCGCGCTCCGTGAGTTCCAGCGGCAGAGACCGCTGAGGTTCAGTGGTGAGCCAGACCCTTAGGCAGCAGAGGTTTGGCTCGAGGCAGTGGTTCGCCTTTTCAAGCTTGTGCAGACGCCGACAGATCAGAGAGTGGATTTGGTAGCCACCCTTTTTCGGGGAGCAGCTCAGCGTTGGTGGAGTCTGGTGACTCAGTTTCTTGACGAGTCATCGCTTTCATGGGACGACTTTTAGTTGTTGTTTCATGAGGAGTTTTTTCCCTCCTGCTTACGCTCCGTTCGAATTCAGGAGATCCTGCAGTTTCAGCAGGGAGGGATGACGGTGGCCGAGTACGCGGCTAGTTTCGCAGACCATGCACGCTTTTACCCGGACTTGGTCCATGATGAAAACCTCCGAGCGCGGATGTTTGAGCAGGGTCTCCGCTGAGAGATTCATGTAGTCATAGTACCTTTGGGAATTTAAATATATGTCGGGGTGTTAGAACAGTCGCTGGTGACAGAGAGCTTCATGTCACGTTCTAGAGTTGGTGGTGGCAGCAGGTGCATTGGAGCTGATACGTCTGCCGCAACTAGCTGGCGTCAGAAAACAGAACCTCGACGCAGGTGGCTATCTGAAAACCAGACTCATGGGCGTGGTCGTACACCACAGTGGCGCCGGAGGGCACCTGTGCAGCCTAGAGTGATTCAGTGCTATGCTTGTGATGGGCGAGGTCACTTGGCATGAGAATGCCCGACCCGAGTTGCTGAGGGCTTCGGGTAGGCAGTAGGAGAACCACTATGGCAGAGGTAGCACCGTGGTCAGAGTAGTGCCCAGAGAGGTGGTGCTAGCAGAGGATCGGGAGGATCTGGAGGTGGGGGATGATGTTACGAGGTCTTCCCATCACCACTAGGTGGTCCACATCGGGCTCCGAGAGCCGACAGTTGGGACCGCGGACAACCGCGATCCTTGGATGACTATGATCCTGCAGAGCCTGAGGTGATAAGAGGTACACACTATAGCTCTTTTACTTTTTGCATTAGAATTTTTAGACTCTGCATGTGAAATTATTTTCTCTGGGCTCCTTGTTTGAGTTGTTACCAGGGTGGCGTAGGGCGTTGGTGTAACCCTGTGTTGGTAAGGTAAAAGGCGTGAGACCTTTTTGTTTAGTCTATAGTGTCGACTCCATCGCTTTCAGAGCATGTAGGAATGTCTTGGTTGAGAGACATCGACTGGGAAATCTCATGTAACCAAATATCCTTGGGTGTTTCACCATATAGATATTCTGAAGGAGGGAATCACCGGGCCTTGGTCCAGGTGCGGGCGGTGATTCCTGTCACGGCGTGCGACGTAAGGGTTCATTCGGGGAGGTGAGATACCCCCGAGGTCATTCAGACCGTTTGAGACCGTGTAGAGGGATGGCAAGGTTCCCTACCGCCTTGCCCCAACCCAAAAGGTTGGTTTGGGTGCGTGACGTCTCCCATGTGACTCACCTGAGAAGAAGTGTCCATGTTCCTATGCACGACATCAGCAAGGGCCGAACTCGCGTGAATGGATCAATCGTTTGGTCTGTGTGCTGTGGCGCAGAGTTGTGCAAGAGTTCTTCTGGGTATGGGAGAGCCAGTTGTGGGCTTAGTACCCTGATTTGTTCCCTGGTTTTTCTTTTCAGGGATGAAAACCTTGAAGGAGGGAATGATGTAAGAACCTTGTTTTTGGCTACAAAGGACTTTGAAATATTTTTGATGTTATTCTAGAGCAACACCTTCAGAAGGCGTGCGATTCCGAGCCTCGGAGTGGCCGAAATTAAATTTTCAGTGCGTTCACACTGGGAAAACCAAATAAATGGTATAACTCCTAAACGGAGTTCCGAATCAGATATCCGAGTGTATGGATGGGTCCGGAATGGGGTGTTTACCCTAGGAACGACATAAGTTATGTCGGCGCGGGACGTTTGGACCCCTCGCCCTCTTTCAGAACGTTAAACAGATAAATAAATTAATTAATTTATTCGTTTAATGGTGAAACGCTAGTATCTCTTAAATGGTGGCTCAGATTGGAAAACTGAGGGCACCGTTGAGTTCGGAGCGAGTCGTTTACCCTAGGAGGGGTATAATTTTTTTGGGAGCGGGTCGTTAATGAAAAATGGCCCCAGGGGCATTTTCGTAATTTGGTGCCCTCGGGCGTTGAGTTTAATAACTTTTGAACGGGGCCTCGGATTAAAATTCTGATACCTCCTTTTTTCTTGTGAGGTTGTGTTTACCCTAGGGGAGGAGTAACCTCGACCCTGTAGGGAGTTTCAGATGCTGGTCTTTTGGGGGTTTTAAATTAATTAAATTGTTAATTAATTTATTTAAACACCCCTTCCCCCTTCCTCCCCTCTTCTCCCCTGGCACTAGAAGCTCCCAAGGAGGAGAAGCTGCTCTTCTCCTCCTCCCCCCTCCGGTGAGGCGGCTCTGGCAAGGCGTGGCAGCCGGCGGATCGTCGCGAAGCTTCGGGCGAAGCCCCATGAGGTAGGATTTGTCGTTTGCATTTTTTCCCCACACCTACTTCGAGCTCAAATTTTTGTATCGAACCTCTGTATAATTATCTAGAAAATCCCATTAATGTGTAGTAGAGTTCTTTTCCTTTCCAACTCATCTTTCGGAATCAAAATTCGAGTTCGGAGGAGGCCGGGGTTGATAGTCGAAGTTTGTGGGTCTTCCAGGCGGTTCAGGCGGATGGCGCGGCGGCGGAGGCGCTTTGCGCGGCAGCGAAGCGCTCGGTCGGTGTCGCGGGTGTCTAGTGGAGCGGACATGCGAGGACGGGGCGCGGAAAGCCTTCAGAAGCGGGGGAGGTCGGCGCCAGGACGAGCGCCTTGGCGCGCCGGTGGGTCGCCAGGGAGCGGCGACCGCGGGGTCGCGGCGCGTGACCCCCATGCAGCGAAAAAGACCTGCGCCGCGCGGGTCTTCACATGGCTGCCGTGACCGGTCCTCATGGATGGTATGTGCGGCTAAGCCGCGGGCCGGCCCAGGCCGGTCCAACCCAAGTAACGTTGCCCCCTCGACTTCGGACGCCCGTAATTTTCATTACGGGTGTCCGTTTTACTTTCCGTCTGCGAAAGTGTCTTCCTGACGTCAGGGGGAACATTTTGAGTTGGTTTCAGGAATTTTTAATTCATGAAACGAGGGGCCTCGGAGGCGCGACACGTCTTTAAGTGAATTGACGTTTCCTTCGGGGGATCTTGTTTTGGACGGCGCGGACGCGTTCGACGTCAGTTTTGAGCGCCGTCAGTGGCATTGGGCCCCTGGAGCTGGGACGAAGAATTCCAGGGTGGTTTCAGGCATTGAAGATGGAGTTGGGGCGTGGGCCCCACGACCCGTCTTTTGAGCTGCGTGCACCATTTCACGACTTTTTCATCGGGCGTCCATTCGGGGCGTGCAAGCAGCCGATGTTGGGTGTTTTTCCGAGGGCATCGCTTTGGCGCAATCCGCCCGCATTAATTCTGCACGATGGTGCAGGCCCCGTGAGGGCCGTTTGGGCGATGACGGTGATTTTCCATCTCTATCACTGGGTGACCATTTTGTACAAGTGAATAGTCCTTCTTGTGTACTCTTTTGAGAGGATCGCAACGATGCGATCCATTCATTGTGTTTCGGGACCGGGATGTGGGTCCCACATAGCACCGCTCGTGTGCGGTGCACCGGAACACACCTTTTTCTCCGGATATCCGTGCACTCATGTGAGTAGTGCTTTTGACGTGTTTTCTTGAGGGGATCGCAATGGTGTGATACGCCAGACTGTTTTCAGGGCCGGGGCTCGGGATCACGGGATGCAGTTCGGGCGTGAGGCGGTGTTGGCGACTTTTCCGTCTGATAGCCGTTTGAGGGGAGTAAGTAGTCTGTCTCGCGTGTTTTTCCATGAGGATTTCAACGGTATGATCCGTTTGGTTATGCAGAACCTCTTGCAAGATATTATTAAATGTGGAAATATGGAAGGTGCCCCGGTGGCGGTTCGTCCTACCTTGTTTGTAGCGGACCCTTGACATGTGATCGCACACTCTTGAGAGAGTGATGTAAATGGTTCATGAGATGTGGTTGTCCGTGCCTGGGCCTTTGAGGTGGAGTTGTTACGTTCATGCCTTCATGTTGATGTTGGGTGCCGTATGAACGATAGCCTTTAGGCTAGAGACGTGGTATACTCTGAGAGTATACGGGAGCGCTGGGAGGTACATGTGGTTGTTTGTACATGAGAATGTTTGTGCGCTTGGTTGGTGTTGAGTTGGGGAAACATGTCATGTGGGACCCACGTGCATGTCGTGATCTGCTTTACGTACTTTGACCTCTCACGATGTAGAGTGTTTCTCTATTCTTGTTTTTTGACCAGCAGGGTTGATTTTCCCCCGGTCCTCTTCTCACATGGTGACCAGCAGGGTTGAGTGGTCTCCCCCTGGTTTCATTCTTGATGGTTTGGCTGACAGAGATGGTTTGGTTCCTCTGCTTCTTTAGCTATGAGGGGATTCAGTACTGTGCCACTTTCACCAGACTGTGAAATCATTTGCGACTACGAGTGTTCGTACTGTGTGGGTTTTTTCCCCACTTTATGGGGTGAGTTGACTCGGTCCGCTTCGACAGTGACTCAGGGGATTGGAGCGTGATCGCCCTAAGGGGCCGGAGAGTTTCTCCCATTGCTTAGTGTTCCCTGGTAGAGTTCTTGTGGATTCGGTCTGACCAAAACTTTACGCGAGCACCGATCCTCTACCTAGGAGGTTGTTTCCAGTAGGGCTGAGGATGTTTCCAGCAGGGCTGAGGTTGTTTCCAGTAGGGTTGAGGTTGTTTCCAGCAGGGCTGAGGTTGTTTCGAGCAGGGCTCGCCAGTGGGTTGCCATCCAGCAGGGATGGCCAGTACAATGGTGTTCACCGAGCAGTACCATCCATCAGGGATGGCAACAGCTGTTCCGGGATTACCTCTAGCTGGGCTGGGTAGTGGTCCCCGATGCCAGGCTTACCTCCAGCTAGGCTGGGCAGTGGTACTTGATGCCGGGCTTACCTCTAGCTGGGCTGGGCAGTGGTCCCTGATGCCGGGTTACCTCCAGCTGGGTTGGGCAGTGGTCTCGTCGCCGACTTTAACCGGGTCGCCCTCCAGTGGATTACCCTGTTACGAGACTGGGCCGTGTGGCACCCATCAACTATTCTGGTCTCCCTGTTGTGGGAACCCATTGACTTCCAGGGACCCTCCAGTGGGGCTAGGCAGTGGGTCTCCTGTTAACTTTGAGCAGACCTATCGACTTTGGGGCAGTGATGTGGTGTGGTTTGACGTTCCCCAAGAACTCTCAAGCACGAGGAGTGATTTCCCCACCGAGACGCGTCCTTGTGATGTGACCTAAAACCGTGTGGGTGAGTCAGTGCCGCCCAAAGCGGATAGTTTCGAGCTGCAGTGATTGAACCCTTGACTTGTAGTTTGGGGCAGACGTGTGGGATTCTGGGCATTGATGGTGTTACTTCTGGGACTGTTGGCTACTCTTTCTTGGGCTGAGCTACGGGACAGAGACCCCCTTACGATGTTGTTCGAGCTTCTTGATTGAGCATATGGACTTGTATATACATTGTTCCAGTACCCACTTCTTGGGTTTGGTTACTATTCTTCCAGGATTGGCAAAGACACGCGAGGTATACCACGTGCTTTCCGTGTCTAGATTTTCGTGGTTGGACGAGTCTACTCTTTTGCTATAGGAAGCGAAGACTCGACGGGAAGTTCATCTTCTCAATATTTCCAGCTCCTTGTGTCTGGACCAGTCTACATTCTTTCCTCTTATTGGGTTGAGTTGGACTCTCTACTATTACTATTTACTGCACTTTCAGTTGTACACCTATATTATTCCCTGTTCGCTCTATTGCTCACCCTTCAGTACCTCCTTTGTTACTCCCTCGATACTTCAGGGTATCCTACTAAGTATTTTTATACTCACCCCTCCTTGGGCTTTGCCCACACTTGGTGTGCCCTTGCAGATGACGGACAGGTTGGTCGTGTCGTCAGAGGAGCTTAGGAGCTGGGATCTTGGACCGCGTGTGGTGGTCGGAGTCGGGTTCCAAGTGGGGGACCCTTCCAGCTGTTTTCCTTTTTGTTTACCTGTTGCCAGGTTGTGGCACTTTTCTGGTTGGGCATGTGTTTTTTCCCTTTTCTTTTTTAGTTACCTTCAGCACTTTCTTGTACTGTTTAGAGGTCAATGCACATTTTTGGTTTGTATATATAGTAGTTTCCCTTTTCTTTAGTTGTCTTTTCTTTTACTCTGCACTTTTGCATTGAGTGTGCCGTGTGTGGGTGTTTATAGGTACATAGGCAAAGGCCTCCCCAAGTTGTTGTGCCTTCAGCGCTGGTCACCAGCCCCTGACCTATGGAGGCGGGCTTGGGGTAGTTGCGGCTCGAGGCCGGGTTGGGTCGGGTCGTGACATTACCATCAACCTGATCTTTTTCAGTGCAATCATGAGACTTATGTCCCATCTTACCACATCGGTAGCACTTTCCAAAATTCAGAAGACATTCCCCAACATGCCTTTTACCACATTTATCACAAACTAGAAACTTAGTTTTCTTACCATCAGACCTTTTTGAAGAATTCTTCCCTTTCTCCTGCCACCTCGGTCACTTCTTCTGTTGGTTGTTATAGGACACTTGATCATTGAAAAACTCAATTTCTACCTTCTCAGCACATCGAACAAGATTTTCATAACTTTTGAACTCATGAGAATCTAATGCCCTTTCATATTTTGGAATTAATCCTGATTAAAAACGATTGATTTTACTATCAAGGTCTCAAATAAAATTTGAATCATACCTTACCAATCGAGTGAACCTATCTTCATAAGAATCCACTGAGTTGTCCTCTTGCCTTAATTCCAAGAATTGTTTTTTCATCCTAAGTCGAATAGCCTTAGGAAAATACTTCTCAAGAAACATACCTTTGAATTCATCCCAGTCGAGAGCATCAATCTCATCAGCATCCCTGATATTTTTAACCATCGACCACCACTGATCTTCTTCACCCTCCAAACGGTAAATAAAAAGACTAACCTTTTGATTGTCTGAACACCCCATGACATCGAAAATATTCTCCAGTGCTTTAATCCACCCTTCAGCTAGCACATGGTCAGATGATCCTCTGAATGATGGGGGGTGTTGCCTCAGGAAATGTTCCACCACTGACATGTTCCTCTGCGGTTGATCTGGCTGATCTTATGCATGGATACCAGCACCATTTATCGCTTGAGTCAACTGTGCCATTACTGCAACAAACTGTTCAATTCCAATTCCGAACATCTTAGGATGCTGATTCAGAAGGTCATTTCCTTCTGTATGCCTTCCTAGTACAGCTTCCCTATTTCCTCTGCGGAAAACCATTCTAAACAAACATGTATTAGATGAAGCAACATGGTAATATTCAAATTCTATATCATTTCAATTTGACCATAAAAAAATATTTTTGGATAATCATTTAATAGAATTATAACTCCTAAAGTTATCTAAACCGACCTCTGATACCAACTGTAAGGCCCCAACCTTAAACATTACTTAATCTAGAGTTATTTCAAGAATACACATTGAGTATCTTTTCAGGTTTAGAGTTTTATAGAATTAGATCATAAATCATGCATTACACTCCACATTTAAACAAAGTGGTTACATAAAAGATATTACTCATTTTTCCCATCATCGGAAACATATTTAAAATAAAACATAGATTCTTTCTTGACACTTCCTTGACACTATCATCACATCATGTACCTTTCCCTTGACCAGTGAAAAACATTTCAAAAATATGGGATGAGCACAAAACGCTCAGCAAGGGATATAAAAGTATGAAATGAAAACACTAGTCCATGTATGAAATCATAATTTACTCGTAAAACATAAGCATTTTAACATACCTCATCAAATCATGAAAAAATCATAGAAATCATAAGACATAAAGGTAACTTGAGGCATTCATAACATTCTTACATAGGGAGTAACCCTCATGGTTACGTTTGGAATACCCATCACAATATATTCCCTAAATCTCTTCAGAGAAACCTTAAAGTTTAACCCCTTCACGTTACCCAATGCATTGGAGAGCTATATCAGGCTCACCCACCCTTAGTTTATCACGGAACCACCCGTCTTCATAATAATTCCCAAGAACCATAACATAATCGTATCACATAAAACATGCATAAAGGAAACATAACATTTCCACATTTCAATCACAAGATATCAATAAAAAACATTGATATAATAAAAACATTATGAAAACAATTTTCAGTACCAAAATAAATGAAAAGTAAAACATGATATTTATTTTTCATTTTAAAAGAATTTTATGGCTTGTAGAGGAAGCTGAAACTCAAATAATGGTCATGGTGGTGGAGAAGTCATTGTCGCCGCATACGTATGACAAAATCATTCCATTTTGTCATTTAGTAAAACTATTCATATATAAAAAGATTCATTTTGAATAAACATAAAAGTCAAAGGGGTTTATACACCGTATAAAAGAAGGTTGTGTATAAAACAAAATATGCCTCAATGAAAGGAGATTGAGACGAAGTCCCATACCTCGGGTCCGACTTGACTCGATCGTTCTTTAACCTCCTAAATAATAAACTTGAGTTAATTTATACTTGCTTAAGAACCTTTTTAAGGTTCATTATTCCTTTTTATATCACTTATTACCTTATTATGAACACTATGTAATTATTTAAGTTAATAATGGTCGTTTTGTTGATCATTGGTACTTAAGTCAAAAATAATATCTTTATAATTACAAGTTGTTCATGTATCTAATATATCCAGAGTTATATTAATGGTATAGATATCATATATATCATATATATCTAGTATATACATGAATTTATAATATTACATAATATTTAGAGGTAAGAAATGAAATGCACCGTTCATGGAGAAGGTAAGTCGTGCGTACACATGAACACTACTTTCATTTCTATTTCATATTTAATGGAATGGAATCATAATGATATAAAGGTATATTATAATTATAGTATAATTTCATATATAATATCATTAACTCCATCCTTTATACTTCCCACATACCAGAAAGTCCGAGAGCCAGGTGAAAGCCTGCTCCCAAAAAGATATATAAAAACATAAATAGTACAAAGCAACTCAGGATGAAGTGACCTTACATAACCTTGAATACACAACCCCATTCCTATCACTAAGGGAAAGATTACCACAGCAGTCGGGAAGTACAAAAGACCAGCTGGAGCTTGCCTCCGTGATTTCTCTTTTGGACAGCACGTCCGCAACTTGGTTTGCTTCTCTATACACATGGGAAACCTCTAGGGAGAGCGGCTCAGCAGCCTTCAAGGCACCAATCCAAGCAGGGATCATCCTACAAGGAACGTTCCTGGAGCGCTCCTTAAGAATCTGCACCGCCACAGAAGAATCCGATTCGATCCAGAGCTTTCGCCAGCCATACCTATCAGCATACCTTATCGCCTTTATCATGGCCCACAACTCAGCCTCAATTGCATGCCCGCTGCCAATATAGTGGAAGAAGCAACCTTTGACGAAGCCCCTATAGGTCCTGAACACCCCACCACATCCGGCTGGTCCAGGTGCACCAGAGGAGGCCCCGTCAACGTTAACCTTGAGCCATCCAGAGATCGGTGGGATCCATCGTATATACTTCATCATCATGGGCTGCCTTTCCCTGCCACTTACACCAAGCGTCCTTAGCAACAGAAAAGCAGACATATCATTGTTCATTGAGACAGTTTGATTCACCGCGGCAAGACTAATACTCCGGTGAATCATCATAATACCCTCCTTGAAAGACGGGCAGCCATTATTAAAGGCAATAGCGTTCCGAGCCCTCCACAGACAAGCAATAGCCGATATGGCAGCAGTGGTAAGCAGGGACTTAACCTGTCACTGCAATCAGCCTGGAAAACCGAAGCCAGAAGTGTACTAATCGAGCAGCATGCCAAGTCACAATGGAACAAATCCTTCAGGTAAGTCCAGAATCGCCTAGCAAAGGTGCAGTGAATGAAAATATGGTCTGCATTTTCATCAGCATTTAAGCAAAAGTAGCACACCAAGGCGATGCACAAACCTGTCTGCTGCAAGGCCGATTGCAGGGGTAGCCGCTGCTTCTAGATCCGCCAAATAAGAAGGGCCTCGTCTAGTGCAATAAAAGAACTCCTAGCCCCCATAACCCAAGCAGGAACTCCACATGCCGCGCCACATTGGGTCATATAAGCATCCCGACTGGAGAAAACTCCATTCAGGGATAGCTTCCAGATCAAGATATCGGAATCAACATACTCATATGCATCAATCTCCCTCCGAAGGTGAGCTGGAATTATCGCAAGAGCCTGTGCATTGTCCTGCAAATCAGAAATCGATAGGTTCCTCAGCAGCAAAGGAACATTAATGAATTGTTCGATTGGATTATTAAGCCACTGTGTCGTCCAGCAGTTCATCTGCGAATTCTTGCAGACCAGCCACTTGGCATTTGACATAATGTAAGAGCAAGAGTTCCTTATTGATGTCCAGACAGAGGACTGCAAATACACCTTCTGTCTCTTGAGCAGCCTATCAACAAATCTTTCATTGAGGAATTACAAAGAGGGTTCACCACCAGAAAAATGTATCCAGGTAAAATTTTGAAGCAAGGAGTTGTTAAAGACCTTTGCATCCTTAACCCCCATTCCTCCCTTTGAAACTGGTTTAATACAATCAACCCATTTTACAGTGACGAGCTTCCGCTGTTGTGTAGAACCAGTCCAAATAAAATTCCGGATCATGCCACAAAGACTCTTGATCAAGTTAGCTGGCCATTTATAAATTGAGAAGGAATGGACGAACATCGAAGTGATAACCGAGTTCACAAGACAGATCTGGCCTGCTTGATACATTGTCTTCCCTTTCCATCTAGCAAGTTGATTACTGATTTTGAGTGCAATTCCCTCTAAGTGGACACGTTTCACTCTTCCCCAGAACAGGGGCAATCCAAGATAAATAAAAGGCAGTGTCCCCCTCTTTACCCCAAGGTGACTGGAAATTCTATCTTGCTTCCCAATTAGGACACCCTCACCAAAAATCACAAAGGACTTCTTCCAACTTATGGCCTGGCCTGCAACATCTTCATAGTGATTGAAGATGACCTTAATACAAGAAATAGTCCTCCTATCAGCTTTGGAAAAGAGAAGAATATCATTAGCGTAGAATAAATGAGAAGGAGTGAAACGATTCCTCCCATAGGTCATCCTTTGGTAAATCCCAGAATTGACAAGGTCATTGAGGTAGGTGCTAAGGTAGTCCTCAGCCAGAGAGAAGAGAAAGCCAGATAGAGGATCACCCTGCCTAACACCTCTAGAGCATTGAAAGATTCCTCTGGGTGAACCATTGACCAGAATAGACAGGTAAGCACTTTTTAAAATGGAGTGCACCAGACCAATGAATTTAATTGAAAAACCATGCATGCTCAAAACTTTGAAAATGAAGCCCCATCTGATGGTGTTAAAGTCCTTAGAGATGTCAATCTTTAGTGCCATATTTCCATTCTTGACCTTGGTCCGCATAATGTTGACACACTCTGAGGCAGTGAAGTGGCAATTATGAATGTTCCTGCCAGGCACAAAGCCAAACTGATTATGGGAAATGAGGGACTTTGCAATCTCACCAAGCCTTATAGCCAGAATTTTACTGATGATCTTTGGTATAGAATTCCCAATCGCCACCGGTCTAAAGTCCTTGATGTCCAGAGCATTATCCTTCTTGGGAATTAGTGCAATGAAATTCGAATTCATCCCAAATGGCATGTAGGAGTGGTAGAATAATTCCCTCACTGCTTCAGTCACTTCCTTATGGAGGATGTCCCAGTAAAACATGAAGAACTTATTTGAAAACCCATCCGACCCAGCAACACTGTCCATGTTCAGAGAAAAGAGAGCATCATGCACCTCTTTTGAGGTGGGGATATCAATAAGTCTTTTGTTCTGTACCTCTTCCAGACTCGGATCAATGCATCTAATGATATTATCTGTGTTGTCCCCCCATGATTCAGAGTAGAGCTTCTCAAAGTAGCCTGTCACAGACGTAGCAATATCATCCTCGGAGGTGAACGTGTTACCATCAATAGTCAAGGCTTTAAGGCTCTTTCATACTTTTTTCTCCCTGTGCATGCAATGGAAGGGTCTTGAATTTCTATCCCCCTCTTTCAGCCACCTAGCATTGAACTGATTCCGGAGCAAGTTTTCCTTGAGAACATTAGAGAAGACTTTACCTTTAAATCGGGTAACTCCTCTTGGTTTGAACCAAAAGGGTTTCTTAAAGAGATTTCTGCCTAAGGTAAGGCTTCTAGGATGAAGAGAGGGATTTGGAGAGATAAAATGAGCACATATTTTCCAAGCCAAAGGCTTGAGATGTGTGGGTAAGGAGGTTGATTTGGGGGCCTTTTATAAGAGGAGAGGAGGGGCACTCTTGGAAAGTTATAAAGTGTTACTTTATATTAAAATGAGTTTCAGATTTTAAAGGTCCCAAATTGATATATTTGGAGGATAAGGTGATAAGGGTTCGAAATATACTCATCTAATAGGTCTTTGACAAGTGTAAGTCTTATATTTTACATTATATTTTTATTTTATCTAAATCATTCATTAATGAGGTAATCTCTACATCATCATGATGTCATAAATAAGTTAATTTATTTAATGTCTAAAAATTTAAAAAAAATACTATGATGTAGGAAATATTTTTATATTTACAATGACTTTTTACAGTCCAAGAGATCATTTATTGAGACAAAATTAAAAATGTTTTACTTAGGTGATACATTTTTAGTGATATTCTCTTTTCTTTAAAAATAAAAAGATAAAGTGTCACTTTCACCCAAAAGTGATTCCATGGTGTCCCTAAGTTTGGAACAAGGCATCCCATGGTTGGCCATGACACAGCCAGTAGAATTAGGACACATTTTTGGGTCATTTATTATTATTATGATATGATTTTATTATCCTTAACTACCCGATTACTAATTAATCAAGATAATTAAAGATAATTACCATCGTTACTATTCATAATGTCCAAAAAACAAAAGAGTGTTAATTACATAATTTGAACCTTCTGATTCCAAATATGGAATCTATTTTACCAAATTCCAAACATAGAAATTTCAATAATGAATTTAAAAATAATTTCCGTTGTCAAAACAAATAGCAGGTTTTTTTTGAAACAATATCTATGAAAAGTTTGGCCCTTATTTATGCCCAATTCCAAAGTTAAATTATTTATAATGAACAAAATTGGATTAAATGGTAAAAATATATTATAATTACACTTTAAAACCAATTAAAAATATAATCTAACCATATAATTAAATTAGATGAAAAAGCAGTTTTGATGTAAAATGCAGTATTTTTTACTATTCATTAAAAAATGAACATGGTCAGAAAAATACCAAAAATTTATCCAAAGTAAATTTAAATGTCCCAATAATAAAGAATAAGTTTATTTTGAAAAATAGAGCTTATAAAATTTTCAAAAGATATATTTAAAAATGGTTCTTCATGAAAAGGCGGTAAAACAATCTTTTAAAAATATTAAAAAATCCTATGCTTAAGATTGGATTTTTTCTCATTTTAAGCCTATAAAACACTATATAATTCATAAATAGACATATATAAGAATATCTATTATTCATTACTTACTTGGGATGTTACATAATGTAATAACCAAGACATTATTATTTCCATCATGGTTGAAACCAATACATCATACTTGCATTGGGTTGAGATACACAAAATACCCAAACCTTTTGTCTCATGAGACAAACCGATGCATCAAGGGGATATATAATATTAGGCCTTACACATCACTTCAATAAGTCTAATACATTCAATATATAAAAGATATTAATTTCTATACATTGTATAATAAACATTCTATATGAATTAATAAAAATATGTATTGAGGTAAAAACATATATAATGTCAATACTTTGACAGTCAATAAATAAGATAACATGAACACAAGACATCCATAGAAATAAGGGATATGGTTAAAAAACATATATCCCAAGTGTAACACGTGGAATTTATAAGGATTTTGATGTAGATAAAAACATATTTTAAAGGGAGAAATTGAAATTAATTAATCAATACTATAAACAAAGAGAGAATAGTGATATAATATGTCAAACAGGTTGTATAAACACTATATAAAATAAGGCTTTTGAATAACTAAAAAAATTTCTCAAAGAAATAAATTTTGAGTCAAAAAACTCTTACAATAATTGTAACACAAGAATAAAGATAATAAAAGTGGGTTACAATGAAATGGACATTAAAATATCATGAATTGAAAGATATTCATTATACATGGTGATAATTAGGGCAGTGAATACACCACATAAAATAAATTATGGTGTGAAGCACCAAACATATGTCATGGATTTTAAAACATATATATATAAAACTTTAAACCTTGGTATCCTTTGTATTTAAATCCATTTAAATAAAGAACATGATATGACTTTTCAAACACCATGAATTATATGAATATAGTAAAGTACTTGAATATCATGTATAAAAACAATAACTATCTTAATAACTTATTTAATAACTATATTCACATGTATAACCTTTTATACACATCTTTTATTACCATATATTACAAATATATTACTCAGTTATAGTTCAGTTCCATCAATGGTTCTTATGAAATTTCTTTTGTTTGTCTCATACAAATACCATATTGACTAGTTCAATTATTACTTATTGGTTCAAATTTAATAATTCCTAGATAATAAAATGTAAAATAATCAGGAAATTTTATTAATTCATTGTCTCCTATTTTTATTTGGTGAATGATAAATGTATGGTTTGAAAAATAGAAAATTTTAAGGAACTAGGAGTTTTTAACGTTCAGAAGGTGATATATTAATAATTTTTTAAATATCAATAAAAAATTTATAGAATCATTGAAAAATATTGTATAAATTATTATTTCATGATATTTTTATTATATAATATCCCTTAATAATTCATGAAATAAAAATTATGACATCGTTCTCTCAGTTGAAAAAATAGACCCAATTGAGAGTATATTTTAATGATTTAAGAAGTAAGTATGTGTTTTTATATAATTTTAATATAAATTTTATATAAGCATGAAAATATCAAGAATAAAATTTACCATAATAAAATTTATTATTATAACCATCCATGAAGGGTGGTTATGGTAAAGGATTTTCGTTATTTGTGGAGGTTGTAGTCCTCATGCTTGCACGATTGAAATTTCAATTTATAAATGAATAAGATGGAATGATGGTATATGATAAATTATCTATTTAGAATAATAATTTTGAAATATAAAATATATTAATTCATTTATTCTATCATTTTTATCAACCCTAAAATATGGTGATGAAAAATGAACCACATCGCTTCGGGGTGGCGGTAGTCCACATATACACACAATCAATGTTGTTTTGGTATTATTAGTGGATTAAAAGGATTGAATAATGTTTGATACATTAATATAATAAAATTACATAATATTAATAATAATTATACCATTATATCAATGTTCTGAGAAATTTTTTGGATGAGGAATATTAATAATAAAATGATAAGAAGTACGAAATAATCATGTTTGGAACTTAAGTTTCTCTTAGAAATCTTCTTAGAAATCTTCTTAGAAATGGTAGCCTCTGGGTATCTAATTGAGACTGTAGGCTTATTAATGTGATAAAGGTTTATATGATTAAAAAATATAAGAGTTTTATGATTAAATTATAATAGATAAGTGTTTCATAAATTATTGTAATTGACCCCCTTTTATATGTGAAGAAAATTGGTTTTTTGTAAATACCCATTACTTTTTCAATTATGGAATGAAACTATTTAAGGGTCAACAAATAAAGTGTAAAATAATGATTTTTTGGGTGATATATTATTGATAAATACTATATAATTAGTTTTAACATTTATTTTAATCAATTTTTCAAATCTTTTTACTCATGGTTTTTTCACTTTTACCATGTTGGATTTTTATCAAGGTAATTAATTTTTACCAAATTAGTTTAATTTTAGTGGATAAAAAATGGGACTTATTAAAAAATATGTAACTAATTATTCTAAATATTATATCCACTTTATCAAATAATATTTTTATGTGTAGGAAAAATTAATTTTAACATTAGCACCTTTTATGTGTAAAAACACATTTTCAGAAAAAGTCTATTTTTAATATGAACATTTATGTATAGGATAAAATTATAAATGTTTTATATTTTCATATTTAAAACAATTTTATTATAATAAAGTGTATTTTATGTTACTTTAAAATCAATCTAAAACCTAATTTTACCAAAATAACATTTAATTAAAATTAAAAACTAAAAATAGTTTCTTTTATTGAAAAATATTACTTAAGCTTATAAAATATTAAACATAAGTTTTATAAATTCATATTAGTATTTTGGAATTTATTTTTTTACTACTTAAATAAATTTTTATTCGATTAATTTTTTCATATGTATTTATGTTATACATATTGGTATATTCATAAATGCTACGGTTTTAGTAAAATACTACATTTTTCAGTATTCACATAAAAATATACTATTTTAGAAAAATCCCAAAAAATAAATCTAAAGATAATATTTCTATTATAAGTCCAAAAATAAAGTCAATTTATTAAAATTAAAATTATAATATTTTAGAATTTAACTTTTGAAAAAACTTAAATATATATTGAAAATTGCTTTCATAATTAAATAATTTTTTAAAATATTAAATGTTATTATTATTATTTATTATTAATAACTAATAAAATTAGTTTTTATATATTATTCATATTATTAATATCATTTATCAATAATATATGTAGTATCTTAAAATAAAGATCCTAAAATCCAATTTTATGCGTTTTAAATTTTAAAGCATAAATCAATTTTATTATTTAGTTAGATACGATAATTCAATTTTATCAATGCCTTAGAATTAATGATGATATTTATTTTTATTGATATATATATTTCATAGCTCAATTACATCTATTTTTTCCCAGCAATATTATGGCTACATTTTAATGGTTTTACTCGAGGTTTTATATTCATAAATTTATCCTTTTTTATTTTACTTCTTTCATGCACCTACCTAGTTACCCTTTTAGCCTTTTCTCCCTCTGTGCGGGCCTCTAATAACTATACATGGGCCTATTACAACTAAGGGCTACTAAAGATATTATAGGTTCTTAGAGTGGGCCAATACCTAGTAGGGGATAATACTTTTCTTGGGTTGACTGCAAATTCACACATGGTGCTCACCACTTAATATTTGTCACAAATGATGGTCTGGACCAAATTTATCATCTGATTTCTCATCAAGGACCTATAAAGCATGATTAAGATAATATGAATGTGATATTTAGTTACAAAATATGTATTAAAATTTAACTACTTTAGAATAAAAATTTCAATATTTTCTTGCATCAATTCATTTACAACACTCCTACCTTTATTCTTTATACTCAAGCAAAAAAATTTCACTTGATGAACAAACCCTTTTATATTAAATTCCGACCACTAAAAATGAAATTAAATTTAAGAAAAAAATAATCAATAATATTTTACTAATGATTTAATTTACTTGTGAAAAAATACATGTAAACATTTTAATTTTTTGGGTATTGGGTGATGAAAATGGATTGGTTTTGGGTTAGAGGTGTTTCAAAATTAGTTGGTGATTTAATTTACTATTAATAAGGTGTCGAAGAATAGTTTGGTTTCTTAATTAAGTTATTATTTTTAAATGACTTGGTCTAGTTTCAATAAATTCTTCTAAAGTTTAGTAATTATTTTAACTAATGACATGCATGAACATAAAATGGGAAATGAAAATTTATTTTGAAGGTTAATATACAATAGTTACTGTTATAAAATTTTAGTTAATTATTTTCAGTTCAATATATTTAATTCATATGATTTATTTATTTACATTGAATTTTTTTTTGAATGTGGTTGATTGAAGTTATATATGTTAATTAAAATAATTTTTTATCGTTGCATTTAGAAGTATGATTTTTATAAAATAATGTTAAATGTAATAACATAACCGAGTTTTTATATAATTGGTTTGATATTATTTTTTATACCTATCTGAGATATGTAAATTTTTTATCTAATCTTTAGAATATATGGTTTTCTATTTAAAAGGTGAACATTTTAGAAATTTTTAATTTTAAATTATTGGGTGACTTAGAAACCATAATTTTAATTTAAAATATAGGCATTAATAATATTTCTATTTTAAAACATAGTTTGGTTCAATTAATATGGATTATGTGATATGTTGATGTTTTTTGGTTGGAACCATGGATATTATGACTATTTAGTGGGATGTTTGGAATTAAATTATTTTTTATCTTTATTTTAGCAGTGACTGTATTTTTTATCTTGAATTGATGAGTGACTGAATGGTAATGTTAAGTTTGGTATAAAGTTGAAATTTGGGAATTTTATGTTTTGTAAAATGATAGTATTTATTTTGGGTCATATGTGTGAGATAAAATGGTTTATTTTGTATGAAACCATTATATATGGTTGGCTTGTATGGAATTAGGTAAGAGTGTTTTTTTGGTTGGTTATTTTAGATTTTATTCCTTTTAGTGGATATTTGGGTTATAAATGGAAAGAGGAAGTATATTATTTGATGAATGACTATTTTCATGGTAATATGGTTTGAATTATTGTAATTTAGGGTTAAAATATGTGTATTTAATCTTAAATAGATGATTGAGATGCTATACGATAGTCTTGGGATAAGAATTTTAGTTTTGGGTATTGAGATTTCCTAGTTTAATTGGTTCTAGAGTTTGGTAGTATACCCTAATAGTTTTATAGTAGAATATTTGATAATATAATCATTGTTATAGTCATAAAACCATATACTATTGATTTTATAAGTTTGTCTTCATTTAATAATTGATTGAGTTGTTAGGTTGTGTTTGGTATAATGATTAAATTTGGGAAACTTATGTCAAGTGGAAGGACGATATTGATTTTGGGTCATATGTGTGAGATAGATTTGGGAATGTTTTATTTAGGATGGAATGTATATATATATATATATGGTTTCCTTACATGGAATTATGTAGGAGTGTTTTAGTTAGGTGGTTATTTTATATTTTATTCTATTTTGGTGGAAATTTAGGGTATAAACGGAAATGAAAAGTGGATTCTTTGATGGATAAATAGTTTAATGGACACATAGATTTAATTATGGTAATTTAGGGATGAAACATGTGTATTTTACATATAATATATTATTGGGATGTTATTTGGTAGTTTCGGTAAGTGAATTGTGATTTTTGTTATTGAGGTTGCCAAAATTTATTGGTTCTAAAGTCTTGTATTATACTCTAATAGTGTTATAAAAGAATATCTGATAATAATCTCATTATTTTAATCATAAAACATGACCTATTAATTGAATTTTTTTATTTATTTGATGAGTGAATGATTTGTCACGTTTTTCTTGGTATGAATAAGATATATGGGGATTTTATGTTAATTGGAAGGATAGTGTTGATTTTGGTTCATATGTTTGAGATGGATTTGGGAATGGATTATTTAGGATGAAACCATTATATATGGTTTTATTGGATGGGATTATGTAGTTCTATTTTGGATTGGGTGGTTATTTTATATTTTAACCCTTTTTGGTGGATGTTTGTTGTATAAATGGATAGGAGAAGTAATTTCATTGATAAATTACTAGTTTGATAGTCATATTGATTAAATTCTATAAATTTAGTGTTGAAACATGTTTTTTTTATCTTGAATAGATATTGGGATATTATTTACTCATATTAGGATGAGAATAATATTTTTGGGTATTGAGGTTGTTGGGATTGATTGGTTTTAAAGTCTTTCATTATACCCTAATATTTTTATAAAGTAATACATGATAATGTACTCATTGTTTTATTCATCAAACCCTGGATTATTAATGATTTTCTTATAGAAACTTCATATCTATTTGAATCACATCATGTTAGTTTAATTTTATTTTGTATGGGTCACATTAGTCTGATTATGGATGAGTTAGTTCTCAATTAGTATAGTCAAATCATGTCAGTTTTTTTGGTTTGTTTCTTTTATGTTTACTTCAATTCAATCCACCTTTAGATTGATTCATGAAAAGTCATGTCAAGTGTGATAGGTACCTAATTAAACTTATTTATTTATAAAAAATAAATGGTTTATCTCATGCTCCTACATTTTTTTCACCCCAATGTGTGTATATTCATCATGACACCCTTATTTTTTTTATTTCTTTCTAATGATTTATTAAAAATAATATTCAATAATAAAAAACAAATTATTAATACAAATAATAATCAATTAATTCTCAATCAAAAACTATTTAACTTGAATAATACCTCAAATTCATCACTCTTTAAATAATATATCATTTCATGGTATTGAGTAACTAGATAATAATTTACAGTTGGTATAACCTCTAACATAGTGTCGAGCCTATTGGTCTAACCAACATATAGACCATGCTTATATAATCACTATAGTTCCTCTTATTCCATCAATCGTGCTTCCTTTACAGCTTGACCACCAAGAATGTTAAAGTGAAGCTGTGAGAAACATATTAATTCATATAAATAAAACAATAATTTATATTTAAATTTAACTAATTTTCATACTCATATCCTAGACCTTCTGTTATTCTTTATCTGATTTTCAACACACCTCCATCAGATTAGTAGAAACTGAATACTTTCACTAGACTTTGATAACCCTACATAAAAACTTATATATTTTCTACCATTTTTACCAATAAATTGTTTATATTCATTATTATAATCCATGATTTGAGTATGATAGTTTCACACTTCACAAATATGAGTATTACTTTGTCTAATATTACATGATACTACTAAAAAATAAAATAGTAAAAAATAAATTTAATACACAATACAACTAAAAGAAAATTATTCAAACATAATTTAATAAACTTTTAAACATGTACCCAACATAGTCTGATCATCAAAATGAGATGAATATATGAGATTCTATGAATTGGTATTCTTTAAAGGATGATAATTATCCAATGCATTCTCTGGGTCATTTGAATGATGTGGGGAATAAGTCTTAGGAGGAAGATTATAAAATATTGCATAGATATAAGTGGAAATGGAGGTGACATAAAAGTGGTGGGATAAGGATAAAAGGAATGAGGATATATCTTGGGTAATGGAATACGTATATGAGAAGTAGAGACTTTATCAAATGATGATGAAGTTATAGGTTGGAATACCCTCAATGCCTTAAGTGGCATAGTTGGAGGACAAATTGTGGTAGATGAGATATCAGGTGGCAGGTTTGGGTGTGAATAGGAATGACCATTACTCCGAGAACCTCTTTTAGAACCGACACTAGAATAGTTATGGTACCCACCACGAGTATTAGTATCACTAGATAGAATCTATATCCTAGTTGAGTGTCATTGAAAGATTAAAAAAAATAATATAATTATTTTTAATGTATTATAATTGATATGTACTAGAATTACTATACTCACTAAGGGAATCTTAGATGGCAGTCCCATATCTCACATTCGTCAATCATTTAAAGAAATATATTTCTATGTATTTCTTAACTATCATTCATATTCTATATAGTAATGAAATTATTTTTTATTTTTATTTCAAATACTAATGAGAAATGCATCTAATGTATAAAATATAGTATAAAATAATCAAGGAATTCTAATTGGAATTAAAAATAATGAAAATGAGGTTATATATTGTAATCAAGGAAAAAAATTGGCAAGTTAAAAAAGGAATAAACGTTGACATAAAACAATCAAGGTATTAAAGTTGTGATTACAATGTACATAAAAATTGATTTCACATTGTACATGAAAACTAATTTTACAATTCACATGTAAACCTATTTTAAAATTTACATGTAAGATAAAAATAATTTATAGATAAAATTTACATAATTTACATGTAAACAAAAAATTATTTATATATAAATTGTAAATTTTTTTACATGTATATTAGAAAATATTTTAAATCAATTTAAATATTGTTTATGAACCTTTATAAAATTTAATTTATTTAAACCTAGTTTATGAAAATATATAAAATTCAATATGTTCAAATAATTTTAAAAGTGTTTTTGTGAAGAATAAATATGTTTTAGTGATGTTTAAATCTATTTAACTTTGTTTTTGAAATATTTAGTGAACTTTAAATCTGTCTAAAATGGTTCTTATTATGTACAGTCTTGTTTTTATTTTTGGGAAAAAAACCCAAAACAAATTGAATTTTAATTTTATTCCAGATTTTTATTTTCAAATATATAAATTTAGTTTAAAATTATGTTTTAAATTATAAATGGACTCCATTTTATGGTTGTGTTCTTATGGATGATTTTTGGTGTGATCTTGGGCTTGTCTTTATACGGCGGGGCCTGGTAGTGGTATCAGACCTGTTGGAATGTTACATTCAATTTGGATTTTGTTTATGTTTGAATATTTAATTTTTAATATGAAATTTTAGTTATATTTTTGTATTTTAGGTTTTGGGGATTTTTTAAGTTGTTTCACCTTTTGCTGTTCTAATTAAAGATGAAACTTGGCTTGTCCAGGTGCAATGAGAGTAGATGAATGTGTTTGATGAGTTGGTATATGTTGAATGTTGGATATTAGTGATGTTAAGGCTATATGAGTGTTCATTAATTTTTTTGTTTGAACCCTAACTCATTCTGAATTTTATTAAATCTTTAATTTTAATCAAAACCTAAAATTTTGGCCTTTAAATTATATGTTTTCTTGGTATTTGGGGATTCTATCCATACTTGACTATTCAAGGGTTATTTATATATTTTTTGTGAGTTTTTTTATGTGGGTCATGTTTTAGTGGATTTTTATGAAATTCCAAGGGTGAAAGTTGGGTGGTCGTTGAGTTTTTGGGGGTTGGGAAGCCCCTGTTTAGTGTTATAGGTGTATAGAGCTATTTTATAGTTCTAGAGGGAGTTTTCCTCCTATGTAACTATAAATGAAATATATTTTTATTTAATTGAGATAAATTTAATTAAACTCAACCAACACAATGAAAACTAAACTAAACTCACCCTTCCAAACTTAAGCTAAATTAATGCAATTAAAAGAGTACCAACCTGAAAGACCATAGTCGAGCTAAACTGAATTAATTGAGAACACATATAGTTGCTTCTATATATTAGCCACCACTAATTTAGTTTCACAATTAACTTGGAAAAGTATACTATTTGATTAATCATATGAAATATACTGATCAAGACTAATGGGGGTTGCGATAGTGTTAACTTCATCCCCACTGTCATAAAAAGAAATATTTTGGGATAACATCACTAAAGAAAATGAGTTTAGGTCACATATGATCTTTCACATAAAATACTTGTTTCATCATTGATTCTAATATTTATAGCTCATTAGTAGCTAGGAAGTGATTCATAATAATAACTCTAAATCCATATCCATTAATATATTTACCATTTTACATCTTTGAATCAAATGACTTGCATTTCATCATAGGAACTCAACCATGAGAGTAATAATCTAGTATTAGTATTTTCTAAACGACACTATAATAAGATGAATTTTAATATTTATGCCTATTATCCATTGCACTGTACATATGGTCTATTTATTTTGTAAACATAATTCTATCATGTTGTGTTCTGATGTTCACTTCTAGATTAGTTATAAATTTTTTTTACCCTTCAATGACTAGTGATTTTCATTCATGAACAAGAGAATTGGGGCTAGAAGACAAGACACTTATTTCTTCAATGAAAAAGTCAATTGGTAGATTCAATACCTAAAATATAAAAAAATATTAAAACTATATGAATAAATATATTTTTTTTATTTTATTAAAATAATTCTCATACATTTTATTTCAACCAAATAGGAAAATCTGTATTACGAAAAGTCTCTCTCCTTATCAAAGGTAAAAAATTATGAATTATAAATACAATTTTTTTTTATGTTCCCTAAATAAAAAATATAATTAAAGTTTTATATATATGTGAAATTATTTAATATAATATAATATACACATCTTCAAATTACTTTATTCATGTAGTCATTTACACAAATCATAGTTAAATAATATTGTGTGATGTGCCATCTCTCACTCTTGAAGGATCAATGTAGCCAATGTATATGATCCAGAAATTCCACCTTTTTTGGGGAAGTGATGGAAAGTGTGTTCAATTTTCTCATATTTCCATTCTTAATTTCTCACTGATCAGTTATGTCTCATACTCACATCACTCAAATGCATTGAACAAAAATCCATACATTCATGATCCAAGTAACCATTCATAATGGAACCTTTAAGATGATTCTTTTTTTGAACATAAGTCTTAATTGTGAACATATTTATTTCAGTTGGATACATCCAATGAAAATAAACAAGTTCATGAAGAATTATTTTATTTGGAATATGAACTGTTAGATATAGTATGCAAGTGAAAAAACATGGACAAAAAATTTTATTCAACTCACATAGAATTAACAGTTCAACTTTTTAAATTTTTTTCTGGAAAGAAATTTAATTTTTTAGCATATATATATTTATAAAAATGGAATAATTGAATCATCATCAACCTCAAATTATTAGATAGTATATTATAGATTTCTATTGAAGTAAATTCATACAGAAGGATGTATTAGTCATGTGTTTTCAGAGATTTCAGTTTCAAATCTCTTTTAATGACCCATTTTGATATATTGCTTGAATATCTGTGAAGAGAATTAAAAATATCGATTAATTCAAGAAATAAATTTTTATCTGAATGTGTTATCACATAAGTTCTATTTTTAACTTTCCAATTATTTTCTCTAATGCATACATGATTCAATTCAAATATGGTAACTAAATCTACCAAATCCTGCCAATATCATATATCATCTTTGGTGTTCCTCATAAAATTTATAAGAATTAAAATAAATATTTCACATATTTTTATATCAATGTGAATTTCATATAAATAATTACATAAAAAATTGTTTAACCAATAAATTAAATCAAATAGGATAATTTTATTCTTCCAATTTTACTTGGATTATATGGAAACATTCTTCAACTTTTTAGATTTTTCTAACCATTATTGAAGGAAAAATTGATATCATCAAATTATTTGAGAACATTATTCCCATACATATTCTATTTTATCGTCTCAATCTCAATGATATAATCAAACCTTCAATGATTATTCCTGTATGGATAATCCATCAGAAAGAATTGGTGATGTCCCATGAAACTGAAACTGTGATGCTATTTAAGTCTTCTAGATCATGTATCCTTCATAAAAATAAGAAATGATAGTTTTCAATCTGTTATCAATATAGAAATATTTTTATAAGTAGGAAATTCATTTATCATCCATAAAAGTGCATCACACTTTTGAAATATATTTTTCAAAGAAGCATCATATGTGCACACACCCACATTCCAAAAGCTACTTTATACATTTTATTGGTGGCTTTATGTACACATATATATCATTTCTAAGATCATAAGGTTAATATATGAGTATACTAAAGAAAGTGATTTTTTTCATAACCATTTATAGATTAAGGTTATAAATGTGAATAAAAATATACAATGTTCTATGCAATGTAAGAATCTGACTAATTGGATTAAAATTATTTCACGATAGACCCATCCCAACATCACACCCCTTAGTATCATAAACATGATAATGTGAATCAAATATTCACTATGATAATAAATCTTCATGATTAACCAAAACATCATTATTCTTTATTTCCTCAACATTGTTAAATAATATATTTTTATACATTTCATCAAACCTGAAAGGATTTTGGATCCTTGGAATCAATTGAATGTGCCACATTACTTTCTGTGAAATATGAGATGGTTTTCCATATATTGTTTCCTTCCATTGAGATGTAACCCATTATTTATAATCATTTATGCACATGGTTTCCTATTATATTAAGACATTATATTTTGAGAAGGCAAGAAGTTTATTATCATAAAATACACATGGGCTAATTAACTTTCATGTGATATAATGATTTGTGGGAATATCCATATTATTTAGAAGTAATTCCTTCAAAAAGTTAAGAATATAATTGATAGAAATATTATAAATTCCACACATGGTTTAATTATGATATAATCACATAAAAAATTCCATCTTTTTCATTTTACCATATAATCGATATACCGGAGTCCTAGAATCATTAATCAATTTTCTTACTCCATCGACATTATCATTATAATTAATTTCCTCATGTGTATTCATATAATTGTATTATTACATTGACATAATTTATTTCTTGAGATGATTAATGAATAAAAACTGATCAGATATCTAATCCTCCATTCTACTTCGTTCATTTTGATCATGAACAGTCTAAGATTTTTTTTCTATCCATTTGTTTAACAGACATAATAGTTTTTTTGACACAAAATTTTTTATATGGTAGATAACTTGTTCATAAATTTAAAATTTTATTATAATATTATTAGAAAAAGGGTAGTTCATAATACCTCAATCTGAAGTATTGTTAAATTAAAAATCTAAAAAATATATATTCATTTGAAACTCTATTGTGATCTGATTAGTATTGTATATACAAATTCTATACATATTATTAAATATAAAAGGTTTATATTAATATCAATATATCATACTATAATTATAAAATTTATGACTTTCATGAACCTTTTGAAAAAATTTCAGGAGACGAAAATAATTCCATAAATTAATAAATACATTTCATCATGGATGGGTCCATTTAAATTCTATCTGGTTTAATTTGACATTTCTCATATATGTTAATTTTTACTCTATTAATATTAGGTTTGAACATATATAAAGTTTTGATTTTTATTTTGTTTTATATGATTAAAAATAGTTTAGTTCTTTTATATTTGATTTTATTGAGTTCTATTAATTTTGTAGCAGTTTATTTTAGTTCGGTTTGGTTTGGGTTGAGTTGTTATTAGTAAGTTTTGGATAAATTAATCTAATTTCATTTAGGTTGGTTTGATTACATGAAATATAGGTTGATATTATTTGATTTAGTTCTTATAAATTCAATTCTTTTGATTTTTTTATTCAATTTTTTTTCAATTTTTTTCACTTTGATTCCTGTTGATTTTGTTCTAATTAGTTATTTAGTTATGATTTTTAGGTTATATTATTTTTAGTTCATTTTTTATGTTCAATTATGTTTATTAGGTCTAATTTAGTATGGTTTAGAATCCAAGTTCACCAGGTTTAAATGATCTTGAGATACCTTAAGCGTTAGGGAGGAAATCGAGCATTTGGGTGTCTCTAAAAGTAAGAGATTTTTTATCAAAAATAATAAGTTGATATTTTAACAAAATTAAATGAATCAACATAAGATGATTCCTACACATCAATTAATTTTTTCATGATTCCTATCTATTCATTCTCTTCTTTGTGGTTTATGGATAAGTATCCTTGTTTGGGATATTTCTCTTCTTTATTGAAGGGTGAGTCAAGGGAATAATATTTATAAAAATATGAAGAGTTATATAAAACTTCAAAGGATGTAATGGAAAATAAAGAATAAAAGGTTAGGGTCTGTAGTTTCACTTCTTAGCAAGAACTACATTTATAGATTTATCAACTGCAATAATAGTTTGTTGACTGGATATCAACATCCCTTTAGAATAAGAAGGATGACTCTAAATAAAGTATAATTTTTGGGAAAGACCAAACACAATCTAGAATTGATGATATTATAAAAACCATGAAATACTTATTATTGGAATAAAAAACAAAAAATTCCTTGAAAATTGACCATAGATAAGTGACACATTCTTAATATCACATGAAAATGGTTATAAAAATTACCTAAACATGTTTTTGAGATATAATTTTAAATTATATAAGTCTATAATGTCTAAAAATTTGATTATAACTGATCAAATTTTGAAAAAATATCATTCCATATGAGAAAAAAAATCAAAACTCATTGGTGGTAGAATAAAGAATATAACAAATCTAGAAATTGAAGAATTCAGTAAACATTTCAAGTTAACCAACATGGGTATCCTGAGAAATAATTTGTCTTCCAAAATTCAGAATATTATAATTTTAAAAAAAGGATTACCTATAAAGGATAAATTTTGATGATAAAATGATTTTGAATTTTATTTTATACTCTAATTATTTACCTATAAAATTAAAGTGTGATTCCATGTTTAACTAACATTGTATGAACCATCTCCACCAAAGCAACAATGCATTATATTTACTTAAAAATCTAACAAAAATTGGGTATTTATGTAATTCACAATTTATTTAAAAAAAACATATAGAAACATGAAAATTATATTATTAGGTTAGGTTATTCTAAATTTGGTGCTATAAAATGAATAAATTTAGGTATAACATAAGAGAAATGGTTCAATGAATAAACATACTTTAATGATTTAACCAAAAACTCATTGTAATAATGGGCAATTGAAGAATACTGTATGTTGAATCAAAGGTAACTGAAGTGGATATCTAAGGAAAGAACCCTACTATGAGAGGAATTAAGTTCAAAAAGTGAGGGGAGGCCATGTTAGGTGGTATATGAGGGACCCTATACCAATGTTTTTTAACCATTGGTATAAGGAACTATACACCATCCTATACCTTTTTTTTAAATCATTGGTATATTTCCATTAGTATTGTTAAAAATTCCAGTAGTGAGTGTTAAATAAATTCAAAACATGTGTCACATACTCAAACCTGATCAAACATTCTATTAGTATATTTTCACTCTAATTAAATAATAATTGGTTTATTTTTGACATGTAGGAATTAATAAAACATCATTCTAAATTTTGAGGTGGATTGTGTGACTGAAAGTGTACATTTTTTGTATAAAAATAATATTTTGGTTAAAAATGTGTGTTATATACTCAAAACTAAGTAAATACACTTACATTATCCTCAAAATCTATGAAAATGATCCCATACTCATTTTGAATCCATAGTTTTGAACCATATTTCATTCTTATGCAAAGTTTAGTCAAAATGGTTTAATGTATTTTTTTAACATTTTTAGTGTCAATTAAGTTCAAAACACACATCAGATACTCAAAATAGATAAAAAATTCTTTGATTGTTGTCAAACTCTATGAAAGGATACTAGAATCAATTATGACTTATAAGAATTTACTTTATTCCATTATGATACAGGGGGTTGATTTTGTTACTAAAAGTGTGAGTATTCAATATAAAAATTATATTTTAGTTAAAAATGTTTGTCGCATTCTCAAAACATGGTAAACCCAGTCATATTGTTTTTAAATTCTGTGAAAATTATTATTCATTCATTTGTGACATGTATGAATTAAATTAATATCATTATAATTTATTTTTTAGTTGGATTAACCTAAAGTTAATTTTTCATTTTAAGTGTTAAATAAGTTCACAATTCATGTCACATATTCAAAAATTATAAAACATGCTCAAATTATCATAAAACTCTATTAAAATGAATATTGATTAATTTTTGATGTCAAGGAACTAACCAAACATCATTATGATGTGTAGAGTAGATAATATGACTGAAAATATATGCTTTCAATATAACAATTTTATTTTAGTTAAAAATATGCTTAAAATATAAAAAGTCTATAATAATTTCTCGTATTATCATGAAACTATACAAAAATTATGTTTTATTCATTTGTGACTTATAGAAATAAACTATAAATAATTTTGAAATACAAAGTAGTAAGAATGAAATAAATTGTATTTTTCTATTCTATATGTTAAATAATTTTAAAATGCATGTCACATAACAAAAAATAATCAAACATGATTGATTCATTTTCAAATTTTTTGAAAATGATCATTGATTCATTTTTGAAATGTAATATTTAAATTCTTGTAATTTAACTTCCTCCGGTGGAAGATGTGTCTGAATGTTTTTGATAGAAATATAAAAATTATATTTTAGTTCAAAACATGAGTCACATACACAAAACTAAGGGAAGCCACTCAAATTTCAATCAAACTCTAAAAAAGAAATCATCTGTTCATTTTTGATCTGTAGGAATGAACCACACATAATTCTGATGCATTGTGTATTAGTAATGACTTAAATTGTATTTTTCTATTTTAAGAGTTAAATAAGTTAAAAATAAGCTTCATATACTCAAAAAAATGACCAAAAACACTCAGATTGTCATCAAACTCAACAAAAATGCTCATTGAAACATTTTTGATATATAAGAAATAATATCACATCATTATGATGTTTGGGGTGCATAGTGTGACTAGATGTGTGTGTATTCAATATAAAAAAATATTTTCATTCAAAATACACATTAAATACTAAAAACCAAGAAAATATGCTCAAATATTTGTCAAAATATATGAAAATTATCATTGATTAATTTTTGAAATATTGGAATTGGATTTATTTTATTTCGATAAATTACGTAATCATAATAACCTAAAGTTCATTTCCCATTTTAAGTTTTAAATAAGTTCAAAACACACATCAAATATTGAAATATTAGGAAACACACTCAAATTATTTTTGAAACTTAATGAAAATGATAATTGATTCATTTGTAACATATCATAATTAACTACACATCATTCTGATGTGCAGTGTGGAAGGCATGACTGAAAATTTAGGTTTTCAATATAACAAAAATATTTTAGTTAAAAACATGACATACTAAAAAATGTACAAACAATCTCATATTTTCATAAAACTCTAGGAAAATGATCTTTTATTCATTTTTAAATGTTGGAATAAAGCATGAATCATCTCAAATTGCAGTGTATTCATAATGAATACATGTGTATTTTTCCATTTTAAGTGTTAAATAAGTTCAAAACACACAACACATTGTCAAAATTAATGAAATATGGTTAGATTGTCATCAAACTCTATGAAAAGTTTTGTTGATTCATGTGTGATAGTAATTGATCACACGTCATTTTGACACATGATGTGGAAAATATGAATTAATTTTATTTTTAAATTTTAAAATTGATTTAAATTTATTGAGTGTAATTAATAAAACAAATTGTGTTTATTATTACTTTTGTTTTTTTTCTCATTTCAATGACATGTACATTTTTTATATTGTTTAAAATTCATAAGATTTTTGAATTGTTGATATACTTTAAAAAATATATATATTCTTTGTGTTAATTGAAATTTTAATTTTATGTATTATTATGATGAAATAATTATATTGATATATTATATGTTTTATATTTCTTATTATGGTGATTATATCAATTATGGCCTCTTTTCTATGTATTTTGGTATGTTATATATATATATATTCTAGTATGTTTTGTTTTTTGGGTTGTAGTAGTACTTAAAGTGGTTGTAGTAGTTTGTTGTGATTTTTATCTACATTAAAAATAATTGAGAAAAGTAGGTCTTGTCATTTCTTAATAGAAACTATGAATTGTATCCATTCTGAGCACTAAAAAAGAACCGAGAAAGGATTTTTTTTTCTGAGTTCTTTTTTTCTACACTAAAAAAGGACCTCCTTTCATGGTGCCAACTTTTTTAGTGATTTTATTTCCATTGACAAAGAAAATTTTTTGAGATGAAAAAGGAGTAATATTTTATAGTGAGAGTGAGGTAGTCAATATTTTTTTCCCAATCACAAGAATTGGCTTTAAAAAATAAGAGACTTTCTCAACACGTTTTAGTGCAATGTTGAGAAAAGGTTCTTTTATTATTACCCTAACATGAACTACTTATTTTTTCTTACCCTGTCAGTGTTTCAATGTATTTCTGAATCATCATTTTTATTTTTGATATTTTTAACTTTAAAAAATCATCCAAAAATCATCTGTAATACGATCAAAATTAATTAATTATTCTTATGATGTTATTTGTTAAGTAAATCTTGATTTCTATTAGTATGTGTGTATATTTATATATTTGTACGTGTGTGTGTTCATATATACATATAGTTTTACATTTGTTTATATAGTTAACATTATATATGTTATATATATACAAATTTATAGATAAGTAATAATTTATATTTATATTTATGAACAATTCATTTGGTTGTATATATATTAATTTTGTTTAGTAATTTAATATTTGTGATATATATATATATATATAATTTAATAAGCACATATTATTACACACAAAAACATACACACATACATATATACATAAATATATATAAGGTATAATTATATATATATATATATATAAAAATTTATGTTAGTTATGTAAATTTTCTAAAAAATGTTAACTGTTTATAAAATTTGGGTAATTTGATGAATAAAATTGGATAAATATGAGTAAAAATAGATAAATTATTATCGTTTGACTAGGGGGTATCATGAAGTAGTCAAAGAAGTCATAAAATTTTCTATAGGCCATGAAAACAACCCTTATCAATTTAAGTTTACTTTTCTATAATGTTCTTGTGTAAACCAAATTGGTTTGGTTGAATCGGAAAAACACTTGTTCTATTATGAAGTTAACTAATGTTATAAATTTTTTATGAAACATTGGAAATAATTAAATATATCTAGTAAGTGGAATGAAAATACATTTTATGAATCATCTGATACTAGTATAACTGTATATGAAGATGTATTTAATATTAAGGAAGTTATAATGGTGGTTGAAGATAAACATATAGATTTTCCAAAAATGTGTGAGATATTAAAGAAATGTATAGAGATACCATTGTATGATGGTTATAAAAAACATACAACACTATTGGTAGCATTAAAACTATATATACTAAATGTAGTCCAAGGATATAGTGATAAAATTTTCACATAGTTTCATTCTTTATTGATTAATATTCTTATAGATAATAATAAGTTTCTTTATTGAACATATATTGTTAAAAAAAGTTATGTTCCATGGGAATAATAAATGAAACAATTCATGGTTTATCTAATCATTGTATATTATTTTCAAAAGAGTATGAATCTCCAAATAAATTATAAAATATTGATGTATCTCAATACAAGATAAATAAGTTATGTATTCCAATATTTGTGCGGTACATTCTAATTATTCCAAGATTTGAAGACAATATAGAAGTATGGAAACAGTATTTCATTTGACTCGGTATGTAGATATAAAAATTTAGGAAAGTAAAATTTGAAACTCATTATATTCTTCTTAGTGGATGTAAATTTAAAAAAATGAATTGAATTTGGGATTGATTCATGAAACATTTATCTTTTATTATCTATAGATGAAATTAATCTCTATAGTATATAGAGAAACAATAAAAACACATAGAAGGTTATATTGTTAAATTATAATTCACCAGTGTGGTGATGCATGAAGGGAAAGTATATTATGTTTTTGTTCCTTATTTCAGGAACTAGATATCCTATTAATGATATTAAAATTTGCCCAGATATACTTATTTAATATTTGGATTTTTTATAAGTTCAAAAGTGTTATGGTGTATGATGATCACAATAAAGAAGAATTTTCTTCGAGATCAATGTTGTCCTGTATAAGAAAGGACTCGCATGATTATAGTAATTTGTTAAGGTATAAAAAATAAAGTATAGGGTAGATTTTTTTAAAGAAGCTAAAAACTTAGTTGAGTTGGAACATCATATAGAGAGTGTGTTTATCTCACATTGAATATTTTTATATTGATATAATTGATATTTATTATGAATGAAAACATTTAGTGGGAACATGGAAGAAGGTTTTCTACCTTCTCTTCTAACATTAGAATAATTACTTGATAAGTGAGGGAGCACATATTTTCATTCATTTTACTTGTAAATTCAATATTTAAATCCCACCAATTTGTTATGTTAATGGTAATTGTTACATTTTTTTTAGAAATTTTTTGTATTTTATTCAGAAAATGGTTTATTTTTTGATTATTATTGAGTTTGTTATTTTTATCAAAACATTTTTTACACTAATATAAATTGAAAAAATTACTATTTTAGGATTCCATGGTCATTTTTATTCATTTCATTCAATTATAAAAATTAATTAATCCAATTATAGGAGAACCAAATGAAGAATACAACTGGGACCTTGAAATTTGTGCATAGTTTTGATGACTTTCAATTTTGGGACCATATCTAAAAAAAATCTATTCCAAAAGAGATAAAATTTTATTGGGGGTATAGATAAGGGTATGATATTTAGATTTAGTTATTCTCAAGGCCATAAATTCACTAAAAACTGGATAATGTGAATTTAAAGACTCTTCTATGCCAGAAAAGTGTACTTTATTATTGAGGTCCTAATGTTTATTGAGACCAATGAGTTTTGAGGTTTTTTGTTAAGAAGATGACATTTGAGAATGAAGAAGTATTTAATATGTATTTTTTTTGAAATATAAATCACATGATAATGATAATCATTCATTAAAAATTTTCAAGAAAGATTTTTCCAAATAGAGATATGTGATTCTAATGGATCGAGGTGAACGAATTGAGTCTAATGGATAAATTAAAATGAATTGATTTGATTGGATGAAGTCCAATGGAATGAAGTGATTGGATGAAGTGTGGATCTAAATTTTTATCCAATTATTTTCATAGTTCTATCATCCATATGTGTTAAATAAAGAAATTTAGGTAAAGTATTGATGATCATCAAAGTACCAATCATCAAGAACATTCTAATGAATTCATGATCCTACCTAAAGTTAGTTGAAGGAAGAAGTTGGTAGATCTCAGTGAGAATATAGTTTCCAAAAAAAGAGAATTATTATTTAATTTGAGTCGTTCGAGTAGATATACAATATATACCAAAATAAATTGTAAAATTTTTATTATATTAAGTGGAGAATTTATGGATAATAAAGAAAACAAGTCTATCAAACATAGTTTTTCTGATCACTACAAATTCTATTAGAAAAAGGTTTTTGAATGATCAAATATAGGTTTCTTAAAAACAAAATCAAAAAGAGGAAACATATGAATATAATAAGATAGAAAAGTTGTGAATTATCAGAATGAAAGAGAGATTGAAGAGGTTTACAAGATATATGTTTCCAAAAATAGCCATAATATAGAGGATTATAAATGAATCCATCTAACATAGGCTTCTAGACTGAGTTCACCAGATGAATAGTGTATGGAGGCATTAAAAACAAGGGATTGAGGTGAGATGATGAATATATTAACTCAAATAGCATTGAGAATAAGAAACATAAAAGGGTTTACATACAAATAAATTTGAATTGTACTATATAGAGTGTGACTAGAAAAATAAAACCTTGTGAGGTTTCCATAAAGAGAAGAATAACTGGTAAATTTTTTTATAAAGTCAATAAATGTGATGATGAAAATATAGACATTAAATTCTTTAATAATCATTTAGGGAAGATCATGATCATATCCAAGATTTCAGGAAGTTTGAAGAGGTCATTTATTCCACAGTTTAAGGAAAGTTCCTATAAAGTTTTTCTAAATTCTATATTTTAGGAGTTTTTAATTTGTCCAATTATAGAAATATTTGAGTTAGATTATTCAAATTTTTAGCTAGATCATTTAATTTTAATTTCATCCTAATCCCTATGTTTTTAGAGAAACTACACCTATATAAAGGGGAGAAGGTGAACTATGAAAGGGTTGACTGAGTAATTTATTATTGGTGAATTTATAAAGAATTTAATTGTTTAATAAAGATATCTAGTGATATATTATTGAATAATTAGATGTAGTAACACCAGAAAAAGTGTACCTAACATATTTTTTCTATGAATTGGTATCATATTAAGAGGGTAATGGAGAAATCAGAAAAAAGGTGCTTAGAACAAGGACATTGGGAAAAGGTGGACTTGACTGAGTACACTAGAAGAAGTTTACTGGATAAATTTCTACCATATGGAGAAGTTATTTCCCACTACTATGTAATAAAGTGAATATGAAGAAGAATGACCTTCATTAAGTAAATTATGAAGAAAATTCAAGTAGTATAGTGGAAGTATAAAATACTATTAGTGAAGGTTATTTTGTCTGTTCAAAAAATTTTATATAATATTATATATTTGAGGAGAACAAGAATTATCAAAGGTCTAAATTTCTGTAAAATTGATGGATATTATCCACTTTATGTAAACCACCAATAGATTATTTTCTAGTGGTTATGTGGTATTGGATTATTTTAAAACCATGTCAAGGACTAAAAACTCTTATAAAGTAATGAACCTTGTAAATAACTAAGTTCCTATGGGTGTTCTTGTTTGTTACTTTCAAAATAATTCAATTCCCACTAATAAGAGGTGAAAGATTTTACTTAATTATAAAACATAAAAATAGAAGATCACTAATTAACCCCCCTAGTGATCACATAGTTTATAAGTAGACCATTCAATTGGTATTAGAGTGAAGGTTAATTCGTTGAATCTTTTCTATTTGATGTTCTATAAAAATAAAATCATCCATGGATGTTCATAACTTTGTGAATAATAAGGGTAGTTATATCTTTTATGAGAAGAACTGTTATATTTTGAAGGAAATAATGTTACCCTATCTTTTATCCATTAGATATGAAGGTATTTAAGTACTATATATGGATTCACTCCTCCCATCTAGGGAGAACCCTTAATAGTTTCATATAAAAATAATTTGTAAAATGATGTGTGCGCTTGAAATTTTATAATTTCCTCACTCTCTGAATGCGAATTTGTAAGGTATAATGGAATTGTAATAGCTAAATTCATATAGTGTAAGATTAAGAATATTTATAAAGTTAATACGATAGTTAATAAATAAAAGTTATAGATATGAAGATTAAAGTGTGAAGTTATAAAAATAAATGATGATGAATCTATTGGAGACTTCTTTACAATGGTTGATGAAAGTATATGCACCATAATATGTTCAATAAAGAATTTTAAATATTCAATAATTATCGAAAAGATTCTAAGAATTATTATATATTGATTGAACCCAAGGTATCATATTTAGAAGATATAGATCCAAAAACTCTCTCTCTAGATGAATTATATATAATTATCATGACATATAAAATGAGAAGAGAAAATGATATCAAGAATAAAGAAAAGGTTGACCGAGAAATCACTTTTAGAGCTATGAATCAAGGAAATTAAAATAATTTTCCCAAATAATAATTCAATGACTATGGAATTAAATATGTGGTTAAGTAAAAAATTTATTGAAATAATGTATTTTTTTAGAAACATAAGAAGCATTACAAAGAAATATAAAGGAATGTTACTATTGAAGTTCTTTTTCTGCAGATCCATTGAATATTTTTCTATAAATTATCCCAGACTAAAAGAAGATGAAGTTAGTAATGAAGAAGATATAAATTTAATAAGATATATAAATAATAATATAGAAAAATAAAAGTCCTTTTCAAAAGGAAAGGATAAGAAGTAGGCTAAATATACAAAGGGAAGTTTTTTATCCAAGTGTGAGGAAAATGATTACTATGAAGTGGAAGTTGAAGGGAGTTTGGAATGTTGCGTGCAAGGCATGATTCAAGGTTTGAACATCAAAAAATGAAAAAAGGCATGAAGTGTGCGAAAGATTTAACAAGTTCATGAATGATAAGGTTGGTGTGAAATAGGCTTACACACCCAAAATGATGTCGAATGGCATTTTGTGCGACACGTTAGGATCTTGCGTGATGCATTAGGGTTTTTGTGCATAGGGTTCAACAATGCCTATACATAAGAGGTGACCCCCACTAATTTGAGTAGATCAACAATTAGATAAATCTAGATCTCTAAAGCATGGAATAATTTTATATAAAGGTATTTGTGTGAAGGAAATAGACTTGTGCATAAGAAGAGTTGCGTGCATGATTGAAGTTGTGGGCAAGAGGTGTTTCATGAAAAAAGTTAAATCTTGCGCGTGAGGAAAATAATTGCGTGCAAGAAACCTAAAATGGAGTGTGAATGATTTTAATTTAGCATAATCAATAAGTTGTGTATAAGGTAGTACTTACTAGATTCTGGGCGGGAAGTAGAAGAATTGTTTTGAAAGATCAAAATGCGAAAGCTAATTAAGAAGCGTTGAAACTTTTTTTTTCACTTTTTTTCTAAGAGGGTGCACACGTGCTTGAGGATTGTTTTCCTAGTATTACAAGATTGTAAGGGTATATCCTACTCATTTTATTCCACATCAAATGATTATTTTCTGTTTGTTTGTGTGGTACTATATTGTTTCCATACCATACCAAGGATATAGCTACTCCTGTTGAGTAGTGAACCTTGTAAATCTTGTGTTCCTGTGGATGCATGTTTTGATTGTGTTTAGTAGGGAAAGAACTCCTTAATAGGAGGTGAAGTTTGTATCAAAAAGAAGGAAATATAAAAGAAAAAGATATCACTAATTCAACTATACACCTCTCATTGATACTTGGATCATGACTGGGAAAGTTCACTTGTCCTTGTCACACTAATGAAAGGAAAGTCTTAACCAAATTGAATTATTGATTAATTAAGACTTGAATAAATGGTTTCATTCGCAATTATCCTTATCACACTAATGGAAGGTAATGTCTTAAACCTTATGAAATTTTACATTAAATCATTATCAAGTAAGAGTGACCTGACTTGATCTCTTCTTGGATTCCATAGGGAATACATTGAGCACTTGGGAACCCGATTCCGATTCAAGGATGAGGTTTTATTTGGTTGAGGCCCACATAGGACCCAATTCTTGTCTGTTCTTGGATTCCCAATATGACACTATCATATCCCTTCAATAATATTATTGGATGACTTGGGTACACTCGTTGGATCCAACATTTACAAGTAGGTGTCATGGTTAAAGCTCATCAGGACTAGTCATTGGTTATCCCTATTTTACCTTTGATGAACTCCTTGAAATTGGTAGGAATCTTATTGTGGAATAACATGGGCTATTCTCCTTGGATTACACTCTTACCCTTATCTAGGATAAAAACATTACTTATTTGGTGACACTTGAGGTCTATGTTGCCTTGCTTATTACCTTAGAAATTTGTTATTTAATATCATTACAAGTTTTCATGTTATATCTTGGAACCTTCACTATTACTAATGCACAAATTATTTATAAACTGGTAATAAACAAATAACAAATTGGTTACATGTTTAGACACTAGCTGAGGGATGAAGTAGGTAATTGGTTATTTAGTTACACTATACTGCTTTGCTTTATATATACATACTTGCACGCTATTACATTTCCATTACATGGGTCAGATGTTATAGACACTGTTAGTGGTGGCCCATTGATATTTATCTCGCACCTCTCTTAGTGTTGTTTGTTACTTGGGGAAAATTACATGAATGCAAGTGTTGATAAAGGGAAGCATACAACTTCAAAAACATGATTACTTTCTGTTTAGGATGGAGCTTGATAGTAGATGACTAATCTAGAGCTGATGATGATTGGGATATTCTTTTGATTTCCATTATACATTTTTGGAACATGTTATGAATTTTATCCTATAGCATGTTTTTTCCATTTTCCTAGTGAAATGACATATCATCATTAGTTATTCTAGTTGATTGAGATATTGTTATCCTTGTCTATTTATTACTTTAGTCTTCTTCCTGTGTTTACTTATATTGCTTCCTCTATTTACCTTTGTTATTATTTATCTACTATGATACACTTTGGAAATGAGGGAATAGTCACCCCATAGGCCCACCCTGGCCCCTCACTTATAGTTGAAAGCCTTTGGAGTTTGGGGATATGCACTTGAGGCCATGTGGCCCACTGGGCTCAGGGCACATATTAAGTGGAATCTAGGTCATAGACGTTACAAAGTGGTATCAAAGGAGGGTTTTTTTCTTGATTTACAATTTAGAGACAATAGATTGGAGGTTAGTAATTCTTGGGACTTGATCATAAGTTGTGCTTGGGCATCGCGAACCCAGGTTCATGGTAAAATCCAAGTTACCCAAAATATAATTGTTGTCCTATTTTTCCTATTACAATTGATATTATTTCACCATTGGGTGATTCACACGTTGTGTGGTGTTATTGATTATTATTCTAATTGTGATTATATTTTATCCTTTTCTCAATGATATGAGGTCAAGGATCATTGTGACATTCATCATTAAATCACTTAGAATTCTCATGTCATGCATATTACCATCCCATATAGTTGTATTTGAATACGTCCATTTCTTTACATTCCTATGATTGTTGAGTGATGTTGTGATAGTTAAATTATTCTTGTGATATTCCTTGGTTGTGAATGAGTGATTACCTATCTCAATTCATGAGGTGTATGGGAACTCGTGGGTTGGGATGAGTAATTTACCAAGTCAATTCATTGTGATATAAATAAATGGGTGTTGTTTCTAGTGATAAGGTGTATAGGAACAAATTCAATGGGAATGGATATCCATTATAAAGTGAAATATGACATCTAAAATGAAATGATTGCACATACTTATCCCACCTTATCATGTTTATGAAAGGTAAAGGAGTGAACCTGGATATTAAATTTAAAATTAGATGAAAATTATACTTGAGAAATTTCTATTACCTAGCTGTCTAAGTGGGTAGTTGGGGCAGTATACCTTGGGTAGTGAGCCTTTCATTGTTTGTCATCTCTAAGTGTCACTATCTATCTTCTTAAAGCTTCTCCTGTGGCATGTGCTTAGAATTTATATACCAATTCCACCATAACGTCCTTGTATAGTATGCCAATAAGGTGGCGACAACCATGCTCTAGATGTGGTGGGACCTCAACTGCCAGTCTTACCTCCATGAGTGACACTTGAGGCACCACCTATTGTACCTGATCTTGGAATTGACACCTAAGTTCGCTATAGTTTCCTATGTCTAATGCAGTCCATTCATGGTTATCCATGAGTTTAACATATGATGGTTGATCTGACTTAGGAGTTCCAGCAACAACACCCCTCTAATTTCTTAGGGGATGGAAGTCCATATGATAATCTATCTTAGTTTGAGGCCACCCTATCTATATTTGAGCATCTGGAGACACCTCAATATAGGAGGGTGAAACTTGCTACATACGTTCCATGAGATTTGGCCAAGCATTGGTGGGATGTGATTACCCAGGATGGTCTTCATCAGGGCATGTTATGGGTTGATTTCAAGGTTTCCTTCTATGACCATTTATTTCCTTACATGCTGAGAGATGATAGAGCCAGAGAGTTCATGAATTTCTCATAGGGCTCTATGTCAGTTATAGAGTATTGAGTTTTTTTATATAGTTGTAGTTCTTTTCACTGATTCTAGATGGTGATGATATTTTGTGTTCTAGACACTTCTAGGATGGGCTTGTGTACACCATCCGTATGTAGGTGAATGTTGTTCTCCTTCCTAATTTTTTTGAATAGTCAATCAGGTTTTTATCACTGAGCGCAACATGATGGATTTAAATAGCACTGGGCATAGGGGATCATTGCCTTGGAAGGGAATTAGTTCTCTCGATGGTAGGAAACGTTCCCTCAAGGTTTCTCATCAGGGATGTGAAAACCAGATTATACATATTAATAACTCTATGGTGTGTACCAGTATGGACAATTAGGGAATCTAAATACTCAGTGTGATAGGTACCCAAGGGATTGATGGAATTGTGGTCATATAGGGAATCATTAGAGATTTTTCAGAACATTTCCACCATCTTTGAGTGGAAAAGGATCAACACTTGCTCCACCTTCTAGATACGGTTCTTTTGCGCCGCATCAGGTGGGGCATTAGAATAACACTGGTAGGACTGGCCAAGGAGTTGGTTGTGGTCCTGGTAGCCAGAACCCTGATCACTAGAAGCACCAATAGAGTAGTTATAATCGTGGTAGTCCAGTTGTTGCACATGGTCGTGGATCAGGCTAGTTACATGCACTACATCTAATATATGAGGATCAGGCTGTGAGACAATCTACAATATGAGGTACTATCCTAGTGGAATCTACTATGGTGTTTTATTTTTTTATAGAGGTGCTAAAAACTCTTTTATCTATGTATCTATCATATAAAGTCTCACACTATAGATACAATATTATTGTGGTGTAATGACCCTTGATACACCGTTAGGAGTGCAGTCAGAGGGAATTCACCAATGTTGGGACTATCTCTTTGAGGTAGGAAGCTTCCCTTTGTTATGGAACCTCCCCATTCTCATGATGATAGACTTCAATTTCATTCTTAATATAGACTGGTTGGTTCATTATCATTCTTATTTAGAATGCTATAACTACATGGTATATTTTACATCACATGGGGGAAACAATTATTAGTATGAGGGTGAGTGGGATGTCCAAGATTGTAGAGTAGGACCATAGCATCATATTCTAGGTTTTGTGACTGAATAGATCACAAATCTCTTCATGGAGGATCATGGTTTATGTCAAGATGATTTCCCTCTAGAATTAGATTATTTTAGAGATGTTTTTCTTGATGAATTTTCTAGCTTATCTTCTGAGAGGGAGGTAGAGTTTATGATTAATCTTGTTCCGGGAGCAACTCCAGTTTCTATTTCTCCATATAAGAAGACACCTACTAAGATCAAGGAACTTAATTGGAAGTTTGAGGTTCTAGAGGAAAAAGGTTTTGTATGGACCGGTACATCCTATTGGGGTTCACCCATGCTTTTCTCCAATAAGGTGGATGGAATCTTATGTCTATGCATGGATTACATAAGGTTGAACTAGCTTACGGTCAAGAACTAGTGTCCACAACCTCGAATAAATAATATTTTTGACCATCTCCAAGGAGATAGGGTATTATCTAAGATTTAACTAAGGTTGGGATATCACCATGTGTGAGTAATTCCATCAAACATAACTCATAAAACTTTCCATAGTAGGTATGGTCTATAGGAGTACTTTTATGCCATTTGGTCTTATGAAAGCACTCTCCATTTTCATGTATTTAATGAATAGGGGTTTCCATCCCTATTTGTATTATTTTTTCATGGTCTTTGAGGATGAAATCTTGGTGTATTATAAACCTTGTAATGACCATGGAAATAATCTTGAGATCATTTTGAGTACACTAAGAGAGCATCATCTTTCTGCTAATATCACTAAGTGCCACTTTTGGATCAAAAAATTTCATTTCATGGGTCATATCATATCAAAATAAGGATTATATGTTGACCCATAACAGGTTAGTTCTATAGTTTCCTAGAAGAAGCATAAGAATGTGTTTGATATACAAAGTTTCTTGGTGCTGGATAGATATGACGAACAATTCATACTAGACTTTTACCTCCTTGATTCACCTATTATGGTCTTTAAAAAGAAGGGTGTTAAGTTCCTGTGTTTAGAAGAGTGCAAGAAATTATTTGCAGAGTTGAAAGAGAGGCCGGTCTCAAAACCTATTCTGACTCTGGCAGATCTATGCAGAGGTAATATCATCTTTGGTGATGCATCAAGCATCATACTAGGATCAATACTAATTCAGGAGTACAAAGTCATTATGTGTTGATCATGGTAGTTGAGGCCTGATAAGAGAAACTACCTGACACACGACCTCAAGATAGTAGCTATTGTCCATGACTTATGTTTCTGGAGACATTATCTATTAGGTGAGTGATTTTTGGTGTATACAGATCACTAAAGGCTCAAATATATCTTTAAACAGTGTGAATTGAACCTCAGACAGTAGATATGGGTCAAATATCTACATTACTTTGATTTCTATCTTTACTATATGTTTGGAAATGGAAACATAGTTACTAAAGAGCTGAGTTAGAAAACTCAAGAAGATAACATATGGGAATCCAATGATGAATGGAAATTAATGATTCTCTTATCTAAGATTCATATGGAGTTTCAAGATAGTAATGATCAGTATTACTTCTTATCCTTGACAGTTACCTTTTTTTACCTCGAGAAGAAGAAGGGTAGACAATTTTCATATCCTGAGGGTTGGTTCTCTGTGAGAGTATATCAGGAGATAACCCACCTCCGGATTGTTTTGTGGGTAGTGAAAACATTCTCCACATACATGGATTTGTTTGGGTTCCTACATATGTGAGAAAGGAGTTGATGTATGAGTCCCATGCTTCTCATTGGATAGTTCTTCTAGGTATCTCCAAGATGTATCAAGATATGTGATGCCAATATTGGAGACCTAGGATGAAATGGAAGATAGAATGATTTGTCACTAGTTTCTCCACATGTTAGAAGGTGAAGGCGAAGAACTAGAGACCTCTAGGATTATTACAAAAACTTCTAGACCCAAAATGGAAATTAAAAGATGTTTCTATGGACTTTGTAGTCGGGTTTCCTAGGTCGTCGAGGGGTATTGACATTGTATGGGTAGTTGTTGACTAACTAACTAAATCAGCCCACTTAATTCCAGTTTGGGAGACTTTATCATTTTATGAGATATGAAGACTATATGTCCATGATATCATATGACTACATGGGATCTCTCATACTATCATCTCAGATAGGGATGCTCGTTTCACATCACAGTTCTGGTAGGGCTTATAGAAATCTATAGGCACACAGGTGCTTCTAAGAACATATATTCACCCTCAAATCAATGGGAAATACAGGTTTTAGGGGAAATTCTATGAGAACGTGTCATTGATGTGGTTCCTTGGAGAAGCATGTCCCTCTCATCGAGTTCACCAATAATAATTGCATTCAGGTGAAAATTTAGATGGTCCTTTTGAGGCCTTATATGGTAGGTCATGTCATTCACCCCTGTGCTGGATAGAGGTAGGTGAGACAACCCTACTAGTTCCTTGTCTCATTTAGGATATTTTGAAGTAGGTTCAGCTAATCAGAAAGTGTATAGATACTGCTTAGTGTAGAAAGAAATCATATGTCGATCGCCAATGACGACCTCTGTTGTTTGAGGTTGGCGATCCTATTTTACTTTGGGTATTACCCAGGATAGGGAATAGATGGTTATAAAATAAAAGGAATATATTTCCTTGTTATGTAGGCTCATTTGAGATTCTAGAGAGAGTCAGGCTAACAACCTATCAGTTTCTACTACCTCAGAGGTACTGTGACATGCACAACGTCTTCTATGTTTCACAGACTCCCCAATATCATGCTAACCCATCTCATACATTTGATCCTGATGAATTTGGGTTATATGTCAATGATAACATTGAGGAGTATCTAGTATGAATCACTGACTAGATCATAAAGGCTCCATGAGGCCGGTTTATCCCTCTAGTACAGGTACTATGATAGTATAGCCACGTACAGGATGAGACTTGGGAGTGGGAGGCCAATGTATGTGCCTAGTGGCCAGAGTAGTTCTCGGAAAGTGTTTCACCACCCTTGGAAGGTGAACTCAGGGATGAGTTCATTTATGGGGGGAAGACTATAAGAACCCAATTTTTCACTCAGGTATAAATCCTTTAAATTTTATTCTAATTATTTATTTTGGACCAAATATAGATTCCTAATGAGTTAGTAAACCTCTCAAGGTTTTCTGAGGGTTTTTTGAATCCCAGAACCTAGTATTTTTGGAAAAAATGAACCTATCACATAGTTAGAGTAAATCGTGTGGGTAAGGCGCTTGATTAGATCTAGCTGTGCTAATGGACTGCAATTTCAGGCAGAACCATTTCGCATGGTTGGTGCATGGTTTCCCTAATAATGCAACCTAACTGTGTAGTGCCCCATCTTTTCCATGTACTCATGGATTTTTTTCACACAATTTTTCAAACTGTGCACATGTTATATTTTGGGTAATTTTACCATTTTACCCTTAATGATATAATTAAACCTTCCTTCTTCCCTAATTCTAATTATAATAGATAGAACCTCTATTTTCTCCCATTTTGGAGGTTTTGAAGGCATAATCTAGGGATCAAGAAATATCCTTTATATGGGATCTATTTGAGCATCCTTTCATTATGTTGGATGTGAAATGGTAAGTACTCGAGTTTGTTTGAGCCATTCTTCTTCCCTATTTCTCTCAACCAAGTTATCGAGGTGTGAGTGTTTTTACCTTTTTCTTAGAGCTACTCCATTTCCAGCCAAATAAAAAGCCGATAATAGAGTAGGAGAGTCACAAAATACAAAGGTGGGTGTTCTATAACTCATCCCTCATGTTCATTGATTTAGAAAATTATGTGTTGGGACTGTTGATTTCATCAAGTGTAATTTATTGAATTTATATGCTATGCTTATAATCATTAAAACCATATTATTATGATATTTCCAAATACATGAATAGTTTTTAGTGGTTAGTCCTGCAACTCCATCCATCCTATGTAGGTTGTTTTTCCAAAATTTATGTTTTTGTGTTTTCATACATTTGAGTCGATGTTCGGGTGTGACTTGGCTTGACCCTTCTAAGGATAAGATTTATTATATTAAATTGATTGATTTAAATTGTTAATTACATAATAGTATGTACCATGTATTCTCACCACTTTAACTCACTAAGGTAAGTTCTTGAATTTGATAATTAAATTTGAAATGGACATGGGCAAGTATACTAAGTATATGACTTGGCCTTTTTAAATGTAATTGAATAATATGTTTTATGTCTGTAACAAACCATACCTTATTAATGGAAGGTAGTGGAGTTGACCTTAACTCTTGAAAATTCCTTAAATGAATTAAATGAATGGTTTCATGCTACTTGGCCTTGTCACACTATTGAAAGGTAAGGCTTGAACCAAATAGACTTATTATTTAATTAAGAATTGATTAAATGATTGAATTCCCAATTAGAATTATCACACTAATGAAAGGTAATGGCTTGAACCATATGAAATATTACATGAAATAATTATAAAATAGAAGTGGTCTAACTTGATCTCACCATGGATTCCATAGGGAATGCCTTGAGCACTCGGGAACCACATTCCGATTCAAGGATGTGGCTTGCTTTGGTTGGGACCCACCTGGAACCCGATTATTGTTTGTCCTTGGATTCCTAGTATTACACCATAGGATCCCTTCAATAATATTACAGGATCCCTTGGATAAACTCCTTGGATTCAGCATTGAATAGTAGGTTCCATGGTTAAAGACCATCGAGCCCAATTATTGCATAGCCCCATTTTACCTTGGATGAACTCCCTAGACTCAGAAGGCATATTATAGTGGAATGCCTTGGACTATGATCCTCATATTATACTCTTAACCTATGATAGGATATAGTCATAACTAAGTTGGAAACCCTTGAGGTCTATATTACCTTGGTTTTTACCTTGGAACATCATTATTTAATATTATTATAGGTTTCGTTGTTACATCTTGGAGCTTTCACTATTAATAACATGTGACATATTTATAAACTGGTAGTAATCAAATAATGAATTAGAAACATGTTAGGACACCAACCAGCCAGTTAATGAAGTAGGTACTTGGTTATTTAGTTACATTATACTTATTTAATTTATGTATGAATGATTGCACACTATTACATTTCCATTACATGATTCAGATGTTATAAACAACATTAGTTTTGGACCACTGAGATTTATCTCTAACCCTCTTTGGGTTTCATTTGGTACCCAAGGCTGATTACATGAATGAAAGTGATGATAATGGGAATCATACAACTTTAAACACTTGATTTCTTATAGTTTAGGATGGATCTTGATAACAGATGATAGGGATGAAGCTTTGGATACTTCATATAGTCTTTTGATTTCCTTTATACTTCTGTAGAACTTGTTATGCCTGTTGTCTTGTAACCATGTTTTTTCCAGTTTCCTAGTTACAAGGCATATCATCATGACTTATTCTATTTGATTCATTTATTGTTATAGTTTTATATTTATTACTTTATTCTACTTCCATTTTTTAATTATATTGCTTCCTCTATTTACCTATGTTTTTATTTATCCATTGCGCTACACTCTGTTAATGAAGAAATTGTCTCCCCATGAAAACCCCCTAGGCCCTCGCTACTAGTCGGCAAACTCTGGAATTCAAGGAGATGCGGTTGAGGCCATGTGGACCACCAAGCTTAGGGAACCTATTATGTGGCATCTGGGTCTGAGACATCACACCATGTTTGGTTTCCCTAAGGCTAGTCAGATATGTATGAGAGAATTAAGACCAGTGAAAAAAAGGGTGAAATGACCATATGGATCAGGATTCATGAAAAATTTTGTCATAAGTTTCAGTTGAGTCTTAATAAGCACTATGAGTGGGATAATTCCTTTAGGATGAGATGATGTGTGATAGAAATGGGTTCTAACCAGGTGGAAGGCTTAAATATCTTCCTTAAGATATAGTAAATGGAACCCATGTGTAGGTCATGGGAGTTGTTCGATACATGGCATCATGTTTCCAAGGGGTATAGAGTATGACAGGTTGAGATGATACCTGGGTAGTAGAAACATGAGAGATAATGGATTTTTATAGTTAGACTAGGATGTAAGGTCTGGGTCTAGGGAGATTATTTAATGACTCAGATTTTCCTTGTATTATTTTTAAATATTATATGGAACTATTACAAGACCAGGCACAGAGATGACACATCATTTCGAGGCTCGGTGATCCTGGAATGGTGGTTCATTTTTTTTAAGTTAAGTGAGTCGGCACTTGTGCGCGGTTGTGGTAGTTTCCAAACAGATGCCCAAATTAAATATCTGAGGATACCATTGCGTCCAGGACAACGACTTTAACTATGAATAAGTGTAACCTCGAACAACACAGGTCGAGGGAAAAAAATAATTTTTGGACATTTTAAGTAAAATAAAATAAAATAAAATAAATGGAAATGTTTATTTTATTTTTATTTTTGGAAACATTCGCTGCAGCGAAATGATAGGGAATATGTTTCAATAATAAATTCCATGCCGTAATGACTCAGAAATGGAAATATGGACTTGTAACGAACCGAATTTTTTTTGAATAAATTTTGTTTCCTAAATTTGTGTGTTATTTTATTTTATACACAACAAAACTTTTTCATTTATAAAATGAGTATAATTAAAATAAAACCTTTGGGTTTCAACTGTTATATGACCATTAGTCAATATGACCGTTGGAAAATAAGTGTTGCGATTATTGTCTAAAAATACAAGTGATATTGATTAATTAATATAGAAAGAACATTTGATGGTCTCATCTAGTAGTCTCGGGATGATCGAAGCCCATTTGACAGAAATTGGGAAAGAGGTAGCACCATTGGGCTTTTCTCTGGACCAAACCCAAGCTAAACTTCATCATGTGAAACTGGAACAAAATCGCCTTCACGAGAAGTTCAAGCTGATAGAAATCACCACTCGAGCAATGTTGGTTGAGCCTCCCCAAGATTCTCTCACCTTAGCACACATTACACTTAGATCATATGCTGGTGTTATAAGGGGCTATGTAACAAGACCTTAGCTGCCTTATGTAATCCACTGATAAATAAAAATTTTCATTTCATTTTATGGTGAAGTTTTTGAATTTTCAAATGTCTGGATAAATTTAGGATGTATATTATTGATGAATTTTGCAAAAAGGATATTTTAAAATATTTATGTAAACCTTAAATAATTAATGATGTGTAAAGATTTCCAAAAAATGTCCTTCTACAAATGTTTTCAGTAAGAAATTTAAAGTCTAATACGATCAACATAATTTTTGGTGAATAGTAATTTATGAATAGCGCTTTTACGCTTAGGATTAGTAATTTGAACAAATGTATTTGTAATCTCACATAAATAAAGTATTAATAAAATATAGGCATCATGATTAAGTAATGTGATTCAATAAAATAGGTAAATAATGGTTTTAGAAATTATTAGTCAAGTATTAGTTTTTTTTCATCTGAATAGTGTTTTTAATTAAAAATTAAATTAAAAATATTTAGAAAATTATTTTTATAAAATGGAGTTCATTTTTGAATTCAGAGCATCGATATTATGTTAAGGTAATTTATGGGGATTTTTCTGAAAAAAATGAATTTTCGGTGAATAGTATCTTTTATTTAAAAATTAAATTAAATATATTTAGAAAATTATTTTTATAAAGAGGAGTTTATTTTTGAATTTAGAGCATCGGTATTATGTTAAGGTAATTTTTTGGGATTTTTCTGAAAAAGTTGAATTTTCGGTGAATAGTGAATTTTCAGTTTAGAGTTTTGAGTGTTTAATGACATCATTAATGATGTATTAAGTATTTAATCAATATGGTCGACTTATGAATAGTATGATAAGGTATGAGGTGTACCAAGTGACCAATACCATGAGAAAGCCTATGGTTTTGCCAATACCACCAATGAGGTGTCCCTTGGCCATTAATGCTGTGTCCCCTCACATCCCCTATAAATACCAAGCCATTCTCTCATCCATTCCATTCGAAAATCCTCCTCAACAAAGTTCTATTCTCCTTACCTCCCAAGGAGTCCTCTCAAGGTTCCTTCAAGCCTCCCATGGCCCCACAATTCATGATTTCTAAGTTACTCTTCAAGGTAAGGGATCCTACCTCTCTCTTTCTTTTCAAGTACTCTTTTGTATGTCATTTAATTTAAGCCCCATGTTCTTATGTTGGGGGCTGTTCTTTTATATTCCTATTACTTCCCTTTTCATGATCATGTTATGAGAGATAACCTCTTACTATCATAATTTCGTATTATGAATTTTTAAGTGGCGTCGTTAGGCTGTCGAATTTTTGTAAGGGATTCTTCCACCCTTCTCATTTTCAAGTTCTACTTTCATGTTATTTCTTTCGAGTTCATTTTCTTATGTTGGGGTATGATCTTATATATCTATCATACGGTCTTTTTTTTCATATGATGAGAGACCCTATTTAACCTCAACAATTCATTTTTCTGAAGATTTAAGTGACACTGTTAGGCTGCCGAATGTTCATAAGAGAAATATTATTTTTGTCTTCCTTTCAAGTTCTTTGTTTCATATGGTATATCTTTCAAATATCATTACCATGTTATTAAATACTTTATATTCTGTCCCCCTACTATGTTATGGATCATTTATGAGTGGGCGACTCATGTCCCCTCTCTTTTCAATATTTTCTAAAACCCTTTAACATAGCCGTTATGCTGCACAATTTTCGTCTCAAAATGTCTCTCTTTTTCTCAAATTCTTTTATTTTATTAAGTGAATACTCAAATATCTTTCTTATATAGGGGTACTCTCTCTCTCTATCTCTCTCTCACACACACACACACACACATATATATATATCAAAATGTTATATTTTAATTTTGGGATTTACATACATGAAACCCACTTTCCTTTTTCGTGGGTTTAAAGTGACATAAAGATCATGTCTTAAAAGTAGTTTTTAAAATATTATGATTTTGAAATAAAACCCATTTATTTTATGATATATGTGTTATTTGTGAAATGTTTTATGATGATATATGTCTATCACATGACAATAAAGACAAATTAAGGGTGCTCCCTGATAGCGCTCCAATGCACTGGGTAATGATGTAATCTCTAGGGATTACAATTTTAACAATACCTTGGTGAATAACATTGGTAATTTTTTTAAAATGACAACTTGGGGATGGACCTTGGTGATATGTTCATGATTGTATAAGTTAAATGTGGTAGCCACATAATCAAGTTATGAATCATGTTCTTTCCATTATGATATGCCTCATGATCTCATTCTCATGCCTTAAAGCTATTTATCATGACTTTATTGATGTATCTCAAGTTCACATGTAAAATGTTTCTCTTGTTTCCCTTACTGGGCCTTCTTCCCACCCTTTCCTTTGATGTATGCTCACAAGTTATGAGATTATGTAATGAACTTAGGATGAACAATGAGGAAGCCTTCCAAGTGTTTAAGAAGAATGATTTATGTCGTCATGTATTAAGTTCCTGGTTTCCAAGACACTAAACCTTAAAGATCCTTAGTTTTGTAAAATGTAATGAAAATTTATGTATTAAAAAATGGGATGTTATAGTTGGTATCAAAGGATGATTTAGTTATTTATGGAAATAAGGATATGAAAACTTTAGGAAGAACCCTATAAGAAAAGTTTAAATATAGGAAATATTCCTAGTATTTTGGTGAGTATTGAGTAAGTGGTTTATCAAGAAAATACATCCATGTCTGGATACAGCAGGTAGAGTTGGCTCTGGCATAGATGTACATAGGGGTAAAATCTGAAAACACCGCTTTGGGCTAGACTCGAATGGGAACTGGTACACGACAACAGGCCTTGCTGCACTCTTGGTTATGACACTCCCGAGGGATATGTTTGGTTAATCGCAAGCTTTTTATGAATCATTATGAATGAATTACAGAAAAATGTAATTGTCTAAGTATGAAGTTTTAAGCCATAACATCCTTTTTAGTTAAAAGAGTCATAAATGATATAAGTTTCTCACAAAGGATTTATTCATTTAGAAAATGTCCCCATCATCTAAGAATACGTTGATGTATTTCTTGAGGAGTTACCCGGACCTCCCCCAGAAAAAGAGGTAGAGTTCTCCATTAAACTCGTACCTGATTCTTATATGATGACAAAGACCATCTATAGGATGGAAAATGTGGAGCTAGAGGAATTAAAGAAACCACTCTGAGATCTTTTGGAGAATGGGTTTATCCGACCAAGTGTGTCTCCTTGGGGAGCACCAATTCTCTTTGTGAAGAAGAAGGATAGATCTATGTAGCTATGCATTGATTATAGAGAACTGAATGGGATCATAGTAAAGAACAAATAATCTCTTCCAAGAATTGATGACTTATTTGACCAACTTCTTGGGGCTCATTTCTTCTCTAAGGTTGATCTTTATTCTGGTTATCATCAATTGAGGGTGAAGAATGATGATATTCCAAAAACTGCCTTCCAATCATGATATGGGCATTATGAGTTTGTTGATATGCCCTTAGGACTGGCTAATGAACCTTATATTTTTATAAATAAAGAATAAGTTTATTTTGGAAACTTATGTTTTATCAAATGGATATCCTTTATATAGGAAAATGATTTGTTGATTAAATGATAAAGGTTATTTTGGACGATGTTTTCTCTTTTGGAGTACTATATGCCTAAGGAAAATAAAATACTACACGATTTTATTTGTGGAGGAATGATTGATTTTTTTAAGAATATATGTATTTATTGTGGAAATATGGTGATTTGGGTTATTTCTGGAAAATGATTAACCTAGCATAGATAATATGTGATTAGGTTAATTACACTTAGTATGAGACTTTAAGAGTGGTCGATGACATTTATAGATAAATGTTAAGATTAATTGTGGAAGACTATGTGATTAAATCCTTCTGAGTTTTGGGTTTCAATCTTAGTTTGAATTATTTTGATGAATTATAAGGATGATTGTGTATTGAATGGTCTTTCTTGAACTTTGGGTACTATTTGTTGAATTTTGGAGGTTAATAGAAGTAATTTTTTTATAAAGGATTATCCTTTTCGGGTATTATATGATCTCTTACTAACCATTTTGGTTTTAGTTGAGGTATAAATATAAGGGAAATATATAGTTCTCCTTTTTTGGATTATGTGATTCTCTAGAAGATGATTATTCTGTTTTTGATGTGACCAAGGCTTTTTAAATTCTCATCATTTGGAGAAAAGATTATTTTTGGAAGAAACTTATTAAAGGATGAAACTCTACTAGAAGGTAAGTATATTTCCTTATGTTTTTATTCTATATAGTAAATGAATTTCTCAAAATTATAAAAAGGAACATAAAACAAAAACATTGTTGGTAAAATTTCCTACTGGGTAATCAAAGACCGTTTACACACATCATAAGTTTGTGATTTTCTGGTGGTTAACTTTATCTTAAAAAAGTTTTCTATCACTCTCCATCAGAAATTGATGGTTTGTTTTCTCTTCCATATCCATGTTTTCCTACATGGAATCCTAGTATGGGTTAACTCAGGTGACCTTTGTACTTCCCATTATTTCTTTTAAAGTAATAGTTTTACTGACTCTTTTTCTGATGTGGGACTTTCAATGAAATTTCCAAGCCCAATTTTGTTAAAATTGCGAGGACGCAATTTCTTAAGGGGGGAAGATTGTAATGACCTGATTTTTTTTGAATAAAATTTTGTTTCCTAACTTTATGTGTTATTTTATTTTATACTCAAAAAAACTTTTTCATTTAATAAAATGAGTATAATTAAAATAAGACCTTTGGGTTTCGACGGTTATATGACCATTAGTCAATATGATCGTTGGAAACTAAATGTTGTGATTATTGTCTATAAATACAAGTGATCTTGATTAATTAATATAGAAAGAAGATTTGATGGCCTCATCCAGTAGTCTCAGGAAGATCAAAGCCCATCTAACAGAACTTGGGAAGGAGGTAGCACCACTGGGCTTTGCTCTGGACCAAACCCAAGCTGAACTTCATCGTGTGAAGCTGGAACAGAATCACCTTTGTGAGAAGTTCAAGCTGATAAAAATCACCACTCACGCAATGTTGGCCGAACCGCCCTAAGATTCTCTCACATTAGCACACATTACACTTAGATCCCATGCTGGTGTTATAAGGGGCTATGTAACAAGACCTTAGTTTCCTTATGTAATCCTTTGATAAATAAATATTAGGATACCTTCTTATAGTGAAGTTTGTGAATTTTCAAATGTCTGGATAAATTTAGGCTGTATATTATTGATGAATTTTGGAAAAAGGATATTTTAAAATATTTATGTAAACCTAAAATAATTAATGATGTGTAAAGATTTTCAAAAAATGGTCTTCTACAAATGTGTTCAGTAAGAAATTTATAGTCTAATAAGATCAACTTAATTTTTGGTGAATATGAATTTATGAATAGTGATTTTACCCTTAGGATTAGTAATGTGACCAAATAGATTAGTAATCTCACTTAAAGAAAGTATTAATATAATATAGACACCTTGATTAAGTAATGTGATTCAATAAAATAGGTAAATAACGGTATCAGAAATTATTAGTCAAGTATTAGTTTTTTTAGGTGAATAGTTTTTTTAATTAAAAAGTAAATTAAAAATATTTAGAAGATTATTTTTATAAAATGGAGTTCATTTTTGAATTCAGATCATTGATATTATGTTAAGTTAATTTTTGGGGATTTTTCTGAAAACAATGAATTTTTGGTGATAGTGTTTTTTATTTAAAAATTAAATTAAATATATTTAGAAAATTGTTTTTATAAAATGGAGTTCATTTTTTAATTCAGAGCATGGATATTATGTTAAGGTAATTTTTTGGGATTTTTCTGAAAAAGTTGAATTTTCGGTGAATTGTGAATTTTCAGTTTAGAGTTTTAGGTGTTTAATGACATAATTAATGGTGTATTAAGTATGTAATAAATATGGTCGACTTATGAATAGTAATATAAGGTATTAGGTGTCCCAAGTGGCCAATACCATGGGCTAATACCATAGGCAAGCCCATGGTTTTTCCAATACCACCAATGGGGTGGCCCTTAGCCGTTAATGTCTTGTCCCCACACATCCCCTATAAATACCAGACCATTATCTCATCCTTTCCATTAAAAAATCCTCTTAAACAAAGTTCTGGTCTCCTTACCTCCCAATGAGTCCTTCCAAGGTGCCCTAAAGCCTCCCAAGGTCCCAAAATTCAAGATTTTGAAGTTACTCTTCAAGGTATGGGATCCGACCTCTCTCTTTCTTTTCAAGTACTCTTTTGTATGTCATTTTATTTAAGCCCAATTTTCTTATGTTAGGGGATGTTATTTTTTATACCTATTACTTCCATTTTCATGATCATATTATGAGAGATCCTCTCCTACTCTCATCATTTTGTTTTATGAATGTTTAAGTGGCGTTGTTAGGCTGCCGAATTTTTGTAAGGGATTCTTCCACCCTTCTCATTTTTCAAGTTCTATTTTTAGGTCATTTCTTTCAAGTTCCTTTTCTTATGGTGGGGTATGATATTATACATCTGTCATACTGTCCTTTTTATTTTCATATGATTAGAGACCCTATTTTATCTCATCAATTCATTTTTTTGAAGTTTTAAGTGACGCCATTAAGCTGCCGAATTTTCCTAAGAGAAATCTTATTTTTGTCATCCTTTCAAGTTATTTGTTTCATATGGTATATATTTCAAATTTCATTACCATGTTATTAAATCCTTTATATTCTATCCCCCTACTGGGATAGGGATAATTTATGAGTGGGTGACCCATGTCCCCTCTCTTTTCAATATTTTCTAAAACCCTATAACATAGCAGTTATGTTGCAGAATTTTCGTCTCAAAATGTCTCGCTCTTTTTCTCAAATAAATTTATTCTATTACGTGAATATTCAAATATCTTTCTTCTATAGGTGTACTCATATATATATATATATATATATCAAATTTTTCTATTTTATTTCTTGTATTTACAAACATGAAACCCACATTCCTTTTTCGTGGGTCTAAAGTGACATAAAGATCATGTCTTAAAAGAAGTTTTTAAAATGTTATGATTATGAAATGAAATGCATTTCTATTATGCTATATGGGTTATTTATGAAATTTTTGATGATGATATATGTGGCTCACATGATAATAAAGACAAATTAAGGGTGTGCCCTGATAGCGCTTTAATGCATTGTGTAATGATGTAATTTCTAGGGATTATAATTTTAACAATACCTTGGTGAATAACCTTGGTAATTTTTTTTAAATGATACCTTGGAGATGGAACTTGGTGATATGTTCATGATTGTCTAAGTTAAATGTTGTATCCACATCATCATGTTATGAATCATTCTCTTTCCATTATGATATTCCTCATGATCTCTTTCTCATACCTTAAAGCTATTTATCATGACTTTATTAATGTATCTCGAGTTCACATGTAAAATGATTCTCTTTTTTCCCTTACTGGGCCTTCTGCTCACCCTTTCCTTTGATGTATGCTCCCAGGTTACGAGATGCTGTAATGAACTTAGGATGAACAATGAATAAGCCTTTAAAGTGTTTTAAGAAGAATGATTTATGTCATCATGTATTAAGTTCCTGGTTTCCAAGACAGTAAACTTTAAAGATCCTCAATTTTGTAAAATTTAATGAATATTTATATATTAAAAAGGTGAAATGTTATAGGACTAATTAATACTGCAGCATACTTTGAATGCCAAAACACATTTCCCTTTTTATTTGGATAATCAAACGCTGATCGTTGGCGGAAGATTGAGAGGAAACTCTGGAGTAAGCTCTCGGCGACGAATGACGACGGATCGAAGCTGTGAATTGTTGTTCCAACGATGTTGGAGGATATCGAAAATGATAGTAGCAAGGAACCTTCATCAACTATCAATCCTTTCTTAAAGTTAGGGGTTGTTATTTCATTCCTCTTTCCCCATTTTTTCTGTTTAAACGATGAATGTGGATCAACTACGAACAAGTTGATCTGTAGATTCGTACATTCTTGTGGGAGGGATTTATTTGGGATGATTATGGGAAATTAGTCCATGTTGTTTATTGTTGTTGATTTTTTCTCCTTTTAATCCTATTAACAGGAGTGGATCAACACCATGACGAATGATGATAGAGGTTCATTCCTCAATTTGTTCGATTGGTTTTTCTTCCCCCCCCCCCTTTCTTCTCACACGTTCTTCCTATTCTTCATGGAGAAACAAAAAACGGATTGTTGTGCACCCATATTGCAATGTAACGATCCCAAACTGGAGATCCGACATCGCAACGACCATAAATAGGTGCGATGACCATGACAGACGATGAATCGGCTCAGATCGGAAGAGGACGTTCTTCGAGATTTCTTCGCGTGGGAAGATCAAAACATGTTTTTAGAGTTGATCGGAGGTTCGAAAATAATGGAATAAGCCTCATGGTGTTAGAGTGACCAAAACCCAGGTGTTCCAGGGTGATCGGATGACCGGATCGATGAACGGGAATCACCGGAAGCGCTACGGCAGAGGTCCACGTTATTGAAAATTTCCAGAATAAACGGCGTGTACTTCCGAAGAACATGTTGCGTAGTACTGAAGATAGATAGGGTTTCGGGGGTTAGAGAGGAATCACACGGTATGTGACCCTAGTCACACATCATGTTGGACTTTCCCCAAATCTCAACGTGTATTTTGGGAAGTACACGGACACAGGATGATCTACACAGCTTCAGAACACGGCATGTACAACATGGAAGAGGTGGCTACATGGGACTCGGAATGTATCCTGGGGATAGACAGACACGAGGTGGATTACACAACCATGTACTCAATCACATGGCCAGGAAAAGCCAGAAACGCGGGTCACCCCATGTACCGATTACACAGGTTAGAGTACATGGGTTGAAGACCGTGTACATGCACATGACCATTGTACACAAAGATGACCCCGAGCTCTCAGACATGGCATGTACACAGTACTACATGCCATGTACTAACTTTTCTACATGACCATCCTTATGACACAGGCTATTGTACACAGGCAGTGCCCGAGGCCAGACAAAATGACATGTACCTTTACTACACGCCGTGTACTTTTTGAAAAATGTTATGGTCCTCTTGTTCACCAAATCTTAGACATATTTCTTCTAGATTAGTGCCCCTTCTTCTCATTCCCCTTAAGGTCAGGCATTGTTTCCTCATACAGGAGTATGATCCCTTCAGTAGGACATTTTGTGATAGAGTCAAGCATCCATCATAGAGGCTCAGATTGAGATACTATATCCATTCTTGACCCTAGGTAGAGTCAAGAATCGACGTTACCAACTCCACTGGGCATCGATCCTCTACCTATCAGGTGAATTCTGGATGAGTCGCGGTATCCTCCATGGCCCTAGCAGTGATCCTCATCTATGTATCATGATATTTCCCACTCAGGAGTGTGTCTCCTGTAATGAGTGCATCTATATATCGTAATCTTCTCACTCAGGAGTGTGTCTCCCGTAATTAGTATAACTACCTCTCGTGACGTTTCCCGACGAATAGTACTTCTCGGACAAACATCATCAGAGCTTTAATACTTGTGGAGTGTGTTCTCCAGGAATGAGTGCTTTATGGAATCTTCAAACTGAACCCCTAGCAGGGTATGCTGTTGTGCAACTTGTCTCAAGACCCCGGGTTTGGGTTTTGAGTATATCTGGTGTGCGCTATATGTTTTGTAGACATATGATTTTCATAGCTGACTGTACATTTACTTTGTATACTTCTTTGTGGTTTTCAGGGTCCTCTACTAAGTATTGTTATACTCACCCCTGCACGGGCTTTTCCTGCACGTGTTGTGTCTTGTGTAGACGAGTAGCCTTTTGAAAGATTCCAGGGAAGACCAGGACAAGACCGAGCTTTATGAGTTCCCTACAGGTTGAGTCATTCCTACGGCTCTGAGAAAAATTCCTAGTACCTTTTTTGTTTACAGGTTAGACTTTATAGTTTTCAGACTCTTATTTTGGTGGGCTTGTATTCTGGCCCAGTTTAATTTCAGTACTTTACCTTCCGTCATACTCTGTTGGTTGGATTTATTTGTATGCATGCATTTTGTTCCTTAGTGTTTTTACATTTCAGCATTTGTGGGATTGGAGATGTGTGCGTGTATAAATGTGCTTAGGCAATGCCTCTCATGTTAGTAATGTGCCTACTCAGTGCTAGTCACCATCCCCTGGCCTATTGGAGGCGGGTGTGGGGAGTAATGGTATGGGCCCCACTGGGATGAGTCGTGAAAAATTGTGGGTAGTGGTTTGACCAATAGGTGATAGATATGAGATCATATCAATGAGATTATATCATGATGTTTATGGGGAATCTAGTTCGATCCCTGATCAAAAATACATTCTTTGAGATGAGGGGCTGGGTATCAAGTGACTAGAACCATGAGATTTTTTTCTGAGTTATATGATTGGATTCATTTCAAATTTTTATTTCATGTGTGTGATTTTGTGTGATTATGATAGGTGATAGACTTGATGAGGGAGAGGATCCTGAGTCTTGTCTTCACTATGAGTGAGATGGATCTACCAAAACTACTTGGAGTGAGATTGATTCCTTATGTTAATGAATTAGTACCTTTCCATGAGTAGTCTTTTATTGGGTTATTGGAAATTTCCTTGAGTAAGATTATGTTGTGATAGTGGACCATGCCAAGGGAGAGGGTTAATTCATGGTATAAAGAGATTCATGGATGATGGACACTACCTTGAATTATGAGGTAGTGGGTTAGGATTCAGATGTAATATTTTAGCATGATTTTTTTGGCAGTTAGTTAGACTTAGATGATTCCCACCCTAATTCTTTAGGTATGCAATGAGTTATGAGTATGATGGAACAAGGTGAAGCGATTATGAGATTTTTGCATGGAATCAATGTAGATATGATAAGTCATAATAGTTTCCCAATTAGAACATAATTACATAACAAAAATAGAGTAATTCTATCCATGTTTGAAAATTCCATTCAAGAGATTATGTGATATGTTTATTTTTACCTTTTGCGTACATGTATATGAGATTTTGTGCATTTTTTGGTTTTTTCAAGTGTTGTTCTGGGGATTCAGATTCTTCAACTATCTTTATTTAATAAATAATCATATTGTGGTGGTTTAAACCACTACTAAATATGTTGTCTTTTTTCATGATGGTTTAATCCAGCAATATATAATGATATTTTTTCTTGGGGGGCGGTTAAAACTGCTGCTAAATTATCAGCATTTTTTTTCAAAAAACTGCCACTAAAACAAAAAAAACTGTTGTTAAATATAATTTCTATGATTCTTACAAGAAACAACTACTATGTTGAAGGAACCACTACATATTGTATTTTGACCCCAACTTTAGTAGTAGTTTTTGTAAACCTTCATAGAAACATTTGGAAGTGGTTTAAACCATTGAAAAATGGAGATTTTATTATAGTGTATGTACATCATCAACAAGGATACCTAAAAGAAATCATGTGCTTGAGATAGGATAGGTGGGAGTTCCAGTCTATATTCCACCACTCTAATGTGATAAAAGATATCAAAGGGTCCAATGTATCTTGGAATAATTTTTACCTTATTCACAAACCCCTTGAATTTCTTCCACAATGATATATGAAGGAACACTTTATCTTTTGACCTAAAAGTTTAGGTGTAATAAATGATTTTATTCACAAATTTTCTATTTTATTTTTACATATTTTATATAATGTTGAATAGTTTGCAACTTCTCAATCATATATCATATATTATTGGGTCCCATCAGGTTCTACTCTACAACTTCATCCCATCATGTCAGAGGTGAATAAATCGTCCCACCCAGAGCCTCATAAGGTGTTATTTAAATAATAGAATGGTAACTATTTTTATATGAGAACTCCACTAGGGGGAGGTGCTGGTCCAAAAATCCTTGTAAATATATTGAACATTATCTCAGTATATCCTCTAGAGTTTGAATGGTCCTTTCAGACTAACCATCTCCCTGAGTGTGATAAGTAGGGCTGACCCTTAGTTCTATATCCAACAATTGCTGAAGGATTGTACAAAACCTTAAGGTAAAACTCATATCCTGATTAGATACAATAAATAGGGGAACTCTATATAGTCTTACCACTTCCCAAATGTATATCTCAACGATTTGGTTGAGAGAGAAATTTTCATTGATAATAATGAAATGCACTAACATGCAAAGGTGATCAAATACCACCCAAATGGTATTATTGCCTTTAGGTGTGATGGGGAGTCCTACAAGGAAATCCATGTTAATGTTTTCCTATTTCCATACATTTATGGGAAATGGTTTTATCATTCCCTTAGACTTCCATTATTCTACCTCGACTTGTTATCATACCAATCATCAAGATAAAAACTCGACAATCTCCCTTTTCATGTTATCTCACCATAATTTTTTCTTCAAATATGTATACAATTTACTGCCTTCTGGATGAATAAAGAAAGACATTATCTAGGAATCATACCTAAGTTTTTGCTTTAGTTGTCATTTTAATGGGACACATATCCAGGTTCCAAACCTTATAACTTCATTTTTAGAAAATTTGAACTTTGGAATATTCACTACCTTCTTCTGTGGTAATTCATCTTATTTATGGGCCTCCTTGATCCTCTAATAAATAGATGGTCAAGAAGTTATTTGAGAAAAGTGGGCTGAACATCCTTAAATTATTCCCATATCCATCATTTTCATGTCCAAGAAGATTGGATCAGGTTCATTCCTCATCATGGAGAGGGTTGTAGGATTCTTTCTACTCATAGAATATGATTCTTTATTTTCCTTCACCAAATTGTAATGTATTGAATAATTATACAGATTCATTAGATCTAATGACATTTATTGGTTCATATTAAGATCATTTTGCATGAATATATACTTGAGTTTTTTATGATCCATATATAAGTCACACTTTTATAGATAGAGATAATGTCTCTATATCTTCAACATGACGATCACTGCTCCCAATTTTAGATCATGTATTGGGTAGTTCTGCTCATGGATCTTTAATTGGTGGGTGATCTAGGCTGTCACTGTTTCATCTTTCATGAGTACACAACCCAATAATTTTTTGGATACACCACTATAGATCAAAAATACTTCATTTTTGGTGGGTAATGTTAGCATAAGTGTAGTGATTATCCTCTTCTTCAGCACTTTAAATCATTCTTCACAATCATCACTCCAGGAAAACTTGAACCCCTTTGCAGTAATTTTGACTAGTGGAATTGATAATCATGATAATTTTATCACAAATCAATGATGGTACCCATATAATCTAAGGACACTATGGGATTTTTCCACTTATATTATTCTAGGTCATCCTTTGATTGCCTCTATTTTTTATAGATCCACAAATATCCCGTTTTTGGTGATAACATTCTTCAAGAAAGTTACTTTTTCTAACCAAAAATCACATTTACTACACCTTTCATATAAATTTTCCTTCTATAATGTCATTAGTATAATATTTGGATTATCCTCATGTTCCTCCATGATTTCAGAGTAGATGTGAATGTTATCTATAAAAAATACCAAATTTTTTTGAGATAATTCCTAAATACACTATTCATTAATTTCATGAATATTATTGGATCATTCGTGATTCTGAATGAAATCACTATGAGATCATAATGACTATACCTTGTACAAAAAGTAGTCTTAGGGATATCCTCCATCTTCACATTTACTTGAAAATATCCTGACTAAATATCTTCCTTAGAGAAGTAATTGTATTCATGTATTTAATTGAATAAGTCATCAATCCATGTTTGATGATAATTTTTCTTTATTGTGGTCTTGTTAAGCTTGTGATAATCAATGAATAGGCAGATTAATCCATAATTATGCTAATTGATCTCGTGATAATCATTGAAGAGTCACTTTCTATATAGATTCTTATATATCAATAAAGCTCCGAGTATGATCTCAATTGAAAACACAATCTCATGCTTATGAGGAAGACCAAACAATTCTTTGGGAAACACTTTAGCAAATTACTTTACAATGGTCATGTCATCAAGGATGATATTTTCTTTAGTATAAATCATTTGAGAGAGATAAACTTTCTATAAAGGAAAAAAATATCCATGCTTGAGATGTTGGTACCAAAGAAGATTGATCCTCCTCCTTGAAATTGTATAGAATCAGAGGAAGATTTGTGATACGAATGGTGATTTACTTCTCTCAGTAATTTATGTTGGTTCTATACAAGGAAAACCAATCCCTTATTAGAATATAATCTAATTTATATAAGCGGAGTATAATTAGGTTTTATAGGGAATAAACCCAAAAATGTAAATATGGTTTGAGATATATTATTGGTATTCAATAATTGAACCAATTTTTATCTTCGTTGATATCTCAACTTTGATTTTTTGAGGCAGTGTATGATTAGTTCTAATAAACTTGTGTGATATGAATGAATTTTTAGAACCATAATCAAATAGTATGTTTTATATGCTTTAATGAATAAATATTGTAAATATCACCACTTCATTATTGAGATCCACTTTAGTAGTTTTGATGGAATACACCCACCCTTTCTCTCAAGGCCTTAGAATTTTTTGTCACCTATTATTGTTGAAAAACCTTTACTTAGGGAATTGGTTCATATAATTTTACTTTTCCTTGAATTTGAAACATTGTATAACAGGATGAGGCTTGAATAGTATATTCATTTATTCCATCACATTTCTGGGTTTCTCCCATCCATAATCACTAGCTAGGTTCCCTTCCTTCCCACACCTAAAGCATTTCCTTGTCCTCTTTATGTAATTTTCAAGATGCTTTTTACCACAGTTTTGAAAAGTGGGATAATGGAATTTCTTACCCCCATGATATTTTTCCATCACACCACCAGAATTAAAATCCATTCTCTACTTATAATCCTATGACCCTTGAGACCCTTGATATTTGATGATCTCTATTTAGACTTTAGGTCACATTGGACAATTTCCTCATAGCTGTCGACGTCTCAAATTTTCAAAACATTTCATAAACACAGTTTTAACCCAATAAAGATGCAGTAAACTTTAATTTCAAGGGAGATGAAAAAGTTGCAGTTATATTATGCACATATTTTTATGTTTTCCCTATATTCCCAAATGTATTTGTATTTCTTTTTCCCGAGGCTAATGAAATCCCTATACATTTTAAGATAGTGAGTGTGAGGAAAATATTTTCTGATTTTTTTGGAATTCCTTGCACTGTATATTTTTGATCTCCTCCTTGGGAATTATATTTTTAATCAACATCAACCATTGATAATATTCTCTATCCATATAATAAACAACAAGTGTGAACTTCTATTTTTCATAGCATTGAAGGATTGAGAATATATTTTCAATGGAGTTGATCCATTGATCTATGATTAAATAACCAAAATCCACTAGGATTCATAGGTAATTTTCATATAAAGGTATCAATTTAAACTTTCTCTTTCTTGGGTATATTTGGTCATTCCTCCATATTCAGGTTTATATTCAAAAGATAGGTTAATTGAGAGAGTATTTCCATGAAGTTTATGATTTCTTCTCCCATCAGATTGCACATATCGTTTTGGTATTCATCGCATTGCCCATCACATTGGTTAGTGACATGTTTTCTCTTATTTATAGCCATTGAATAAAAATAGAAAGAAAATTAGGGATGATAAATTTTAAACTATTAAAGAAATAAATGGGTTACTATGAACATTAAATGAATAACTCATAAATGAAAATTATTCTTTAACCTAAGAATATCAATGTTTCAATCAATTTTATCCATGATGTATTTACTAAAATAAAATATTACTGGAATTTTTATTCACTTAATAATGGTTGTAATTGATATTGAGAAATTACCAAAGAATACCCCGGGGAGTGTCTCTCTATGCATGCAGTAAGGCCCATCTTTATACACCAGGTGATGATTGATTCCATATCAATGCACCCTTTTCAAGATCATTTCCCCTAGGTACATCTATGCAAGATATACATCCAATTGTAGTTTCCAGACAGAGATCTATTTGATTGGAAACCAATTACTCTATACTTTAACAAAATTTTGTGATTCTTCTAATGTTTAGCCTTATCCTTGAGTCTTTCACTATAGTTTTCTTATTCTATACCCTTAAGATAACTAGAATTTTATCTAATACCAACTATGAAAATCCATATTTTAATAAAATTTAATTCATGATTTATTACATTAAGATAAACTTAATACAGCTGTAGACGCCGAAAAAATCCCGTAATTCCAAAAGGAAGTTCTGAAATGACGAAATGAAGTCATATTCGGACACGGAGGCTCGATCTGCAGGGCCCAGAAGTGGTGCGCAAAATTAAGGAGGACTTGCATGAAAAAATGTTTCACACGCGAAGGACGTCTGGGATTCGCGTAAAGGGGCCTGGGGTGGCGTGCAATTTTGTGTGCCCAGTTCCGCGTGGTGAGGCCTTTCACGCCGATAGGTCCTGGTGCGAAAGATTTCGCGCGCCGACCGGATTCCGAGATGCCTCTGGGCTATAAATAGAAGGATACACCTTCTCTTTCGGGGTTGAGGAATTCAGACCAGCTCCCGTGCGAACAATATGACTTCCAGGTATTGACCCTTTTCGCGTAACCTTGCCCCGAGGTTCGCCTTTGCGCGCAATCCCACCAGGATAAATAAAATTGCAAACTCCTCAGGGTTCCTTGGTCGCACCCAATCACTTCCATTGCGTGCTCCCCCTCCTTTGCATGAAAAACCCAATTGCACGCAATCCCTTTGTTAGGTTTTTCCATACCTTACGGATCAGCAATTTTCCCTGCGTGCAATCCAAGCCCATTGTACGCAATCTCCCCTAGCCGCGAGCAATCCCTCTGCCCCAATTGCACGCAAACCCGGTGATTTGTGTGCAAACCTTCTCTTTGCACACAAGCTCCAAGACCCCTCACCTTTATGCCCCCTGGGGTGCCTCCCTGCTTGGGCGCCTGATGTCCTCTATACCGGGCATGCACACCATGTGTTGTTTTCCCATACGTCCTTCTAGGATCGTACGAAGTAACCTCAATATCCCTTGGGCGGTGTTTCCCATTGCGTTGCTTTGCCTCATGCTCCTTCGCATAGGCATGCTAACGGATATTGCTTCTTCGCATAGCCATGCTAACGTGGACCCCACGATGGTTCGCCCTGTGACCCCCTTCACCGCAGCCTTACCGATGCCTTCCCTCCCACAAGGGGTAGAGGGTGTTGGGAATGTAAACCCTTGGGGTGTGGAGCGAACCCACCTCGTCCGAGCTGCAGGACGTTAAATTGAAAAGCACCTCATCCTCAACACATGACATTAAACTGTGATCTAACCCCATGCCTCGCACGCAGGGTCCCCCCCGACTCGGACATTCTTTACATCGCTCGTCTCCACGGGAATGGAATCTTCCTCACATGAATGATATCCTCCCTTTTGGAGTGGTGTTTGTCCACGGGGGAAGGGATTCCTCAAAGCATAAGCCCCTAGCCTCTCTTGTCGAAGGTTGTACCCATTCACCTCCGTACTTCCCCACTGCTAAGGCCAGTGGAGGGTGTGATAGGGAACGAGACATCTCCTTTGTTCGGACCCAAATCCCTCTCCCTTTGTGCTTTATCACACCACGGGCCACCATCCTAGAGTAAGTCCCGACACTAAGGGCTGCTAACTAAACGTAAGCCCCTCTTTCCTCTTTGGTCCGCTCAGCATGTAAGCCCCTTTCTGCTTCTCACGGATGCACCTTTTGCGACGTGATCATCTGGTCCCTGCTGCCTCTTGTTTCTCACACCGAGCATGACTCACGTGGGATTAGAGTAAGAATCGACCATAACATCCTCTTATGGGACGCCTCAGAGTGTAAGCCCCATCCCAGCGAACTATGAGGACTTTGATCCGTGCTAAAGCATGGTACGTAGGTAGCCTTCATGAGGTTCAAGCCCACCACCCGGTCGTTCCGACCTCTTCTTGTCGGTTCACCAACACTTTGGGCCGACTCAAAGCGTAAGCCCCAAATTGCCCATCTAGCATGACGTTAAACAGTCTACCCTCGTCCCGCTTGATGTTAAACTATATACCGTCCCGCATGACGTTAAACTATATGCCACCGTCCTGCATGACATTAAACTGTATCACCCGAACTACATGGACGTTGATTAGTGCTAAAGCATGGTACGTAGGTAGCCTCCATGAGGTTCAAGCCCATCACTCTGTTGTTCCGACCCCTTAGTTTCAGTTCACCAACCACTATTGTGGGCCTCCTCAGAGTGTAAGCCCCATATCCACCATTTTGGGCCGCCTCAGAGTGTAAGCCCCATATTTATCCATTATGGGCCACCTTAGAGCATAAGCCCCATATGCCCCTATCCTGCATGATGTTAAACTGTATACCCAAACTATGGGGAATTTTATCCATGTCAATGCATGGTACGTAGGAAGCCTCCATGAGGTTCAAGCCCCTTCACTCCGTCACCCATCCTGATTCCTACCCAAGCCGCCACATCCCTGTGGGATCATGCCACCTCATTCCACTCCACATTATCCGGGAAGCCGACCATGTTCTGGCCTCGACATCGGTGTCCCCCCCAGGGGGTTCTTCAATATGATCCACCCTCGGTGTTTTGATCAGTCCGATCCTTCTCCACAAGATGTTAAACTTGCAGCATACCCTGTGTTAAACATGGGAAGCTGAGGAAAACCTCAGATGCATGCATATGGCATGAAAGTTCCCCGCATTCGATGTGGGATGCCTCGGGCTTCCGCGCCCTCGAGAAGCCCTATAATATGGGACATAAAATAGAAATGCCAATCCCCCAGTGTCAAGAAATGCCAATGACACTCCAACATGACCATTCTCTTCCCCAAAGGTTGCTTCCACGTCCAGACCCCTTGGAGCATCTCGATGGAAGCAGCGTAGTTAACTTGCATCCATGCAGATATGGCGCCGAGAACGAACTTCACGAACCCATCTTAAATCTACGATGGAGACCCGGACTAGGTGACGAGATCTGAGGAGGAATCCACAGAAGGAAGAACTGACATCCCATCATCCCGATTTCAATCAAGGAGCAGACGTCCCTAAACAAGGAACAGATGTCGCCCACCTTTGGAAAGTGGAAAGGCGAGGCAACAAGCCGCGCGTCCTCCCCCGCGTGACGGATGCGTGCACGCGCCCCAGTGGAAAGCGTCAGAAACAGAAAATGGTGAACCCGACGTGAAGCTCTTCTCCTCAATATGGAGACCAGTAGAGTTTTGGGTGTCGGAAGATTAGCATTTCATCAGGTCTGGGAACCCAGCACCAGGACATGAAACCCACTAGGGGTTGGGGTAGTCAGGATGTTGAGCACTCCGTTCTGCGACGTCGTCAGCATGGATCCCTCTTACCGACCATGGAATATGTAATGGCACTAGGGTATTGGTTGTCGATTTCTTTTCCTATTAGTGCTAATGGGTTCATCTCCCTGATTCTAGGAATCAGATCGCTACATCTGGGGCTCAGTCGCCACCTGCCCACTAGCGTAGGGGAAGGGGCAGTATTGACTCGGCCACCCCACACAGTCCCGCCTTTTCCACGACTACTCTATATCTGACCACCGTAACTGCTGGGCGCTCATGCCCCCTCTCTCCGTCAGAGATTATCCAACGAAGGGTGATCAAAGACCTTGTGTGTAGGTATGAGGAGGAAGGGGTCATCCCGACCAGGGACATGGCCTGTTTGGATCTAGAGGAAGTTGCGGCTCACCACCGTCGCCGTCCCCAAGGGCCGCTTAGGGAGCCACTGCTTCTCACACCGACGTTCAGCCGTTTCAGGAGCCTATCCTTGAAACACCTCGACACCTCCCTTCCCTATGCTGATGAGGTGGGAGATGTCCGGGTTCACCCGATCGGGGACCCTCTCCAGGGGTTCACAGAAAGGGCCCCTTCCAGGCCGTGTCGACGTCGCCGCCTAACTCCCAGAGCTGAAGATTATGAAATCCACGCGCCCGCACCACCGCCTCCAACCCATCTGACCCGACGCCAGCGTCGGGCGAAAACAGAGGAGGATAGCCGCCCTGGGGAATCAACGTCAGCAACCACTGTGGCCCGAGCCACTGCTGAATCCTGTCATCAAACCCCTGCATATGTTGAGCAGGGTTAGTTACATGCCCTACCCAGATCGGGGCCCCAACCACCCCACAGGCAGGATGGGTCGACTCTCCCGGTCACTAGCACAGGCAATGGCCACCGTTGACCAATTTGCGGCAGTGCCACCCAGCGTGAAGGCCCACTCTGTGCCACCGATCTGGAAAGAAAAAGGCTTCCCCGTGACAGCTACTCTCTAGGTATGACTATTTCCAGCGCCCACTACACTGGGTATGGGGTCACTTCCCCTACCGCTGGCCGTGAGTACGGAGCCATTGAATATCTCGTCACTCACCCACATGGAGGTCCTCCCCATGTCCCTTTCGACATCTGCCATAGTGCTCCTCGCACCCTATCCCTTGGTCCTCTCCACCCCAGCACTATTGTGGCCAGAGGACTCCATGAAGGAAATCTTCCTTTCCCTGAGGAGCCACCCAGGGGTAGAAAGGCGGGACGTCGTCGCCGCAAGAGAAATGCCATGGAAGGCTAGATGGAAATCAGACCAGTCTGTTTCTTGGACTGTGAGGCGGAGTACGACTCGGCAATGGAGCCCTCCCCCCGGTCCTATGAGTCAATGGTAGGGATAGGGACGCGGCACATTAGCCTCATACTCCTTGAATGCGAGATCCATATGATCCCCACCTCCCTCCAAAGGTTTATCTTGGAGGATGAGGACTTGGCGTACCCCCGGGGATCAAACCTGCAGTTACTGTTGGCCTCTCCAGAAGCACCTTCCACATCGATCAGAGAGGGTGGAAAACGTTTCTAGGGACCGACGGAAGAGTCATGACATGGAACACCCTCAGCAAGCACTGACACTCTGACAGGAGGCACATCCTATCGTGACGTGACAACCAGGGCGCTGCAGCCCTTGGAGTACGACTTAGGATTCAGTGGTTAATCAACTTGCTTGTCGTATTCCCCACCGGCTAGCCCACCAGCCCAGCGGCCTACCTCGGCACCGCTTCCAGTTCCATAAGCACTCTCGGTTGATGAGCGGGGCCAGCAAAGGTCGGATCCTGAACCTGAGTCGTAGAGCTTCTGGACCGTCCTCGCAGCAGGCCACTTCCTCGAGAAGTTTTGGCCGGTCTCAGGATCATATTTTGACATACCAGAATTGCTCACCCTGGTAGAGTTTGAATATTTCCGCCAGACTCTTCGGGGAACTCACTCTCGTATCCACCACCAGTAAGCGCCCTATCCCGGGAGTCCAGTACATCATGAGGATATCAGTGAGAAGTGTCATCGGGTCGACCTGACCACGCTCCCCACAGTTCGGCACCCCGAGTCACTTGGCCACCATAGGGCCCTCCAACAACAATGCATCTAGAGTTTTCAAGTAGTCCACAAAGTTATCGAGGAAGACACCCACCAAGCGCATGTCCGTGGATGGAGGAAGTACGCTTCCCTCCTATTCAGTACGATTCGCCAATAGCCCGACTTACCGAGTGGTTCTGAGGGTATGCCCCCAAGGGCAGCAGCGGTCAACATGGTCGATCTCTCGGGAGAGGGGAACAGTTTGGAACTTCTTGACAGGGACTCACCCCCTAAGGAAAATTCGCTACTAGATCCATCCGGGAGGGTTACTCTCCAATAGGGAAACCTCCTAGGTCTCCCCGCACCCACTGAGGCATTAACACTGAGCCAGAACATTGGCAAGGGTAAAGAATACGTTGGGGCTGTCAAGCTCGCCGACCCATCTGCCGCATTGCAGAAGGTAGAGGAAGATCCCGAGAAGGCCACGCTGCGCTAATAGTTTGCTAAGCAGAAGAGGCTGGTCGATGAGCTTCGGGCTGAATGTATTGCAGAGCGGTGGCTTGACTACGGTGATCCTAGGTTGGGACAGCAGGGGCAGGAACAACTACCCTTTGATGAGATTCTCCTGGGAAACCGCGATCATGCCATGTTCGCCGACAGAGGAGAGGCTAGGGATCATGGTAAGAGGGCACGATACATTTCGAAGACCCCCCTGAGCAGCGTGATCACCTGAGGGACCCCGCTCGGTTTCCTCCCAATGCACCAAGAGGCTTCTGAGCTTGACTACCAGATTGAAGAGGCTGGCAATGCGCTTTTGGTTAGGGATCCCCATCAGGACAAGAACCCGCATCTAGGCGATCCGATGGCAGCCCTCATTGCTCGATTGGAAGCTTTGGAAACTCGACAGGTGGCAATCCCACTGGATGACAAGCCATACCCAGCATGGGTGGATGACATGTCAACCCCGCCGAGATTTGGTATAGGAGACCCGCCACAACACCTGGCCCACTTCAACTCGAGGTGTGGGCCTATGTTAGGAACTCCATCACAGTAGGAGGATGCCAAGCTCTGTTGCTTTGTTCAGAAACTAGAAGGGCCAGCATTCGTCTGGTACAGCCAGCTCCCTGTTGGATCTGTGACTAGCTGGGAGGACCTTCGCAAGAAATTTCTCTACCAGTTCAGTTCCAAAACCCTGAATATGAACATCACAGACCTCTCTAGGTGCAAGAAGAGGCCCGATGAGCGAGTCGCGGACTTCGTCGCCCGGTGGAAGGGGCTCACGTACTCCATTGACATGCCACTAACTCAGGAGCAATTACTGACAATGTGCGTAGGGAACATCAAGGAGGATATGGTTCCTTCTTTGACCACTCAGAATTACCCTGGAGGGTTCCGGGACTTCTCATACAAGGCTTAGTGCCTCGAAGAAGCCCTGCAACAGGCCAGCCAGGCATGCCCACTGCCTCCTGTAATCCCTGCAAGGAGAACTGCCAGAGCTGAGCCTGCTATTGTGGCTTAGAGAGAGGCTCGGAGGCAGCTAGATTTGGTACCAGTGAGGCTAGCTCCACATCTCCATAGGGGTCCCCCCCCATGGGCACAGCCTCCAGCCCAGTAGTGACCGCCTCAAAATCAGCAGCCGCCTTTGTGTAACGTACCGCCACCACCTAGGTGAGATAATCAGGTTCAACCTCCTCGACATGCTCCTCCGGCCCCTCGTCAGGGCTAGCCTCTAAGATCCACCTTTCTAGACAGAAGGAATTGGGCATACTCATTCGACGAGGCTCAGGTCCTTGGTTATTTTCATAGCGCTCTGGAGCAGAGAATAGTGCAACTGCCCGAGTGCTTGAAGCCGGAAGAGGTGCATCTCACTGATCACCCCAACTACTGACCTTATCATCGGACCATGGGGCACACCATCCAGTGATGCTACATGTTCAAGGACTAGCTCCAAGACCAGATTGACAACAATATATTCAGGTTGGGCCCAGCCCTGGCATAAGTAGCGGGTGTCTTTGTGAGACCAGAGGGCGGTAGCGGCGACGAGGATGAATGGCATCCGGTTTCCAACCATGGGTCTCAAAAGTATAATGACTTGATGGATCACAAGACAGTCGCCCGTGCCCATGGCATCATCCACACGTGCCTGAATCAGCCAGAGCCCTCAGAAGCTGCTGTCTCTACATCGGCGTCATCATCCCAACCTGCCTATTCTCATAAGAGAAAGTAGCGACGTCGTAAGAAGGAAGAACGTGCCCTTCCAATGTCTTCATCATCCCGCAATCTTGGTGACTTCATGCCCTCGGAAATGGGGATCCCTTCGAGACTCTGCCCAGTAATGGATGATTCCTCGAGTGATAGCCAGGGGTATGCTTTGGTTAACACCATAGAGTTGGTAAATCCCTTTTTGACTCCCGGTGATGAGGAACGCTAGGTGGACCTTCCCAATGTTCCCAGCCGTCGCCAACATCGGTGGAGCCATGGATACATAAATCACTAGGGAACAATAGTCGGCACTTCGATCCAAGCCGTGCAAGCCACTGAAACTAGGCAGCAGGCCCAGTACAGATCTCATCACATGTGACCCCTTTATCCAGTGTCGACAGGTCCTCCTCCTCCACCGTTTGTGTTGCTGGATCAGGAAGAAGCACCTCGGTCGTGCCGCGACTAGCTCTGCCCTGCTACCAGCCAACCCCAGCTTTCTGGTCCTAACCCGGTAGCCACTCTCTGGGATTCAACTATTGAACAACGGGACGTGCCTAGTACCAGTAAGCCACCAGTCCCGCTGGTAGGGCCCATCATGCCTCCAATCACAGAGTGGCCTCTTATAAGCAGGGGATCACATTTGGCCCAAAAGTATGATGTTTTGAAGCACCTGGATGGCATTCCAACAAGGCTTTCTATCCTTGAGGCTCTTCGCCTATCATCTGAAATGTGTGAGGCACTCATCGAGGCGCTAAGAATCCCCCTCTAGTTTGAGACAGAGGTAGCAGCTGCAGAAGCCTTCCACGCTGAGGCTATTGAGAATGCCGAATGTCAGGAGGTTATCTCATTATCTGGTGAAGATGAAGACCCTCCCATATAGGGGTACATTCATCCACAGTACATCACTGGCCATTTCAACAGCATGGAAGTCCGCCGCTGTCTTGTTGACACGGGTTCCGGGATTAACCTAATCTCAACTTGGACACTGCGGAAGCTGGGCCTATCTTAGGATGATTTGACTCCCTCTGACCTCAGGATCAAGGGGTACGATAGGACCAAGAAAAATCCACTTGGAAAGATTCGCTTGAAGACACAGTTAGGTGGCCTAATTGCCAGCACTGAATTCATGGTTGTCTCCCAGGACACCGCCTACAATGCGTTGATGGGTAGGACGTGGCTCCACCTTCACGCGGTGGTCCCCTCATCATATCACCAGTGCCTCAAATACTCCCTTAATGGTTGAGTAGGTGTGCTCCAAGGAGATGCATCTCATTTTACTTCTTGTGAAGCCCGTTATCTGGACGTCGGCTACTACAAGAGCAAGGATAAGAAGGTTCTGGCAGGTGAGGTTGAGCCCGCAACTGTCACGAGTGATCCTTGGGTAGGTTTAGATGACGCCTACGTTTTCCCAATCCATCAGTTGGAGGACACAATCCCCGACATGGGGAAGTGATTTCTGGTATTGGGTACAAGAGGAAGGCATATTCCCAGGTCCAAGTGATGGAGAAAAATCACCTCATACTCCTACACCAACCAGGATAAAGTGATTCCCAAACCGCCTACCCATGTACGGTTTTGGGACGTCAGGCTCATGATAATGACAGTGCGTCATACATGTCTCTTCTACTGGGATGGGATTAACCGGCTCAAGCTGATGCACCACTACTACTTTCTTGTCATCAAGTGTGGCCCCTTAAGCTGAATACCGGATGGGATTGGATTGACTGCCTTCATCGCTATGGTCTCAATGGCGTGTGAGTCTCCTGATATGATGACCACTGTCACCCAAGCCGGAACCGGTTTCCCATCAGGGTCTAGTAGACCCAAAACGACTCCCCCCATAGAGGATCCTTCCACGAGTGGAGAGGACATGAAATATGCACCCCTGCCTTTGAGGAACGCATCTCCACCATGGTTGATGAGTTATTACCAGTGAACCTCAGTAGCGAGGCGGACCCGAGACCCACACGGGTCAGCACCGCTATGCCCCCCAAAGAGCAGCAACGATATGTATAATTCCTCAGACAGCACCATGATGTGTTTTCCTAGAGCTATGATGAGATTTCAGGGCTAGATCCCCAGGTAGCCATCCACCGCCTTGGCCTTCCAGCAAATCATCACGGGTTCAAGCAGCCTCCCAAAAAGATGCACCCTTCTCACGGTGCCATGGTTGAGGCTAAAGTTGACAAGCTTATTAAAGCCAACTTCGTCAAGGAAGTTCAGTACCCCCAGTGTCTAGCCAACATTGTGTTAGTCCGAAAGAAAAACGGATAGATTAAGGTCTGTATCGACTTCCACAATCTTCACCGCCACTGTCCGAAAGATGATTTTCCCCTTCCAATGACAGAGTTGTTGATTGATTCCATGACTGGGTTCCAAGCCCTCTCCTTCATTGATGGGTATTTCGGGTACAACCAGATCCGGATGGCCCCAGAGGACGAAGAGTTCACTACCTTAAGGTCTCCCCAAGGTACTTTCTGTTACCAGTTTATTCCCTTCGGCCTGAAGAATGCGGGTTCCACCTATCAGCGGGCCATGCATCACATATTCAAGCCAATTCTTGGGACACTGGTGGAGTGCTACGTGGATGATCTGGTGGTTAAATCTCGCCAGTGCCAGGACCATCTCAAGGACCTTGAGAAAGTGTTCGGCTTCCTCCATTCCCGCCACCTGAAGATGAATCCGCTGAAGTGTGCCTTCGGGGTCACCTTATGAAAGTTTCTTGGCTTCGTTGTCAGATACTAAGGCATCGAGATCGACTAGGAGAAGATCAAGGCCATCAGCCAGATGACTTCTGATTAGCCACTAAATGAGGCTAATATTCATTGTTAATATACCTAATTTTCATGTTCTTTGTTATTCATAAATACCATTTTAGTGCATTTTACACTTTGAACATCATTTCACATTATGATTGTAATACCTTCTTAAAATGCACTATTATGTGGTACATTTTTGAACATTATTTAAAGTACCCAATGATTCATCTGATTTTAAGGAATTGAATTATACATATTTTAATTTGATATTTTTGTAAATTGATCTACACTTAAATATGAACATGTTTGATTCAGGGATCAATGGAGAATTCATGGAGGATGATGGAGATATTTGGCAATGAAAGGAAGCAATTCTGGAGAAGGCAGATTGGACACCAGCCCAACGATGAGACTGTGGGGCCCAACATACAGGCCCAATTAATTCCAAATTTCGTGGGATGCTAGAAGACATGTACAGGAACAAATCACTATTCAGGAGTTAATGCTAATTCGGCCTCCATGGTGGTCATTTAGGCGGCCCAAGTTAGAGATACAATTCTGGGCCAGATTCTGCGGCCCAGAAAAACAGTCCACCAATTTGATCATATCTCGGAATACACAACTCCAAATGGGCCCAAAGTTTACAGGCGGTTAGAAGACATCCTGAGCTCCATTATCTTCTTCTATGGACCACCCTGATTCGGCCATCTAGAAGGTCATCCAAATGCGTCTGTTCGGTGGATGAAAACTGGCTGCCACCTCGGGTCAAACGTGGAAAAGTCCAAATTCCACAAGCTTTCCACCACCTATAGCCTACCAAAATTAATTAAGATGATTTCTACTGTTGGTGGCTCGACCCAAGGCTCCCAAAATGCCTATTTAAGGCAGTTGTGGTGAAGGAGTTTAGGATCTTGGATGCTTTGTTTACTTGTAATGTTATGCTGCATTTTTGTTGCCTCAATTTTGTCTTTCACATGTAAGTTGTTCAATTCACATTAGTTTCTTAATAAAAGTTCTTCTTCTACTCTTATTCTGTTGTTCTTAATATCACTTTGATACCGTTGGATTAAGGTGTGAATTTATTCACACCAACCCTTGTGAAATTATTCACACAACGGTGGAGTGATCATTTTATTTTTGTTGTTTTCTTTACTTCTCCATTCCTCCCTTATGAGTCTACTTTCCGCTTCCATTGAAACCATGGGATCAATGGAGGGCTAACCCACTTATGGGTTGATCCAAGGGAGTATCAAGGGGCTGGATTGGATGTTATTTATCACCTAATTAATGTATAATCACTTCTTTAATTGGGATTTTTATTTGATGATTTTTAAACTCCATCGTCCTTGTTGAATTTAAGGTCACACACCTCAAGTACTAATACGATCCTTTACCTTGAAGAGCTCAAAACTTTGATCCTTAAAGTGTATAGTTGATTAGTATTAGAGGGTGTAGGCATTAAACCAGTAAGTGATGATGTTGTTTTATCTCCTTAAATGAATCCATCTCAAATTTAAGAAATTGAAATCATTAAAAAGAAAATACATCCAATCCACCCCGAGTGATAACCTAGGATCAACTCATTCTTTTAAATTGAATCCACTTAAATCTTTTAGATATCTTTAAAACCCATCCAAAATCAATCCAAGTTGGCCACTTCATAGCCAAAAATCCATCCCTTAGGTTGTGTATCTTAGGTATCTTCTTTGGTCTCTGTGGAATCGACAACCCAAGCTACACTACAAGGACCGTTCTACCCTTCTTCTCTTGGGTAAATTTGGGCGTGAACCAAATTTTGGCGCCGTTGCCGAGGACCAAGTAAGTACCTTAGATCCAAAAAAAAAACCTTCCTTCCTCACCTCCATTCTTCTACTCTCACCCAAGATCACTTATCTTGTCTCTTTCTCGCTTTTTTTTTTGGCGCATGTCCGCCTACACCCGCGATTTCTCAAACAGACTAGTTAGGGTGGAAAGTCCTAGGATAGGGGAGTCAAGTGCACCTAAGGGATTGTTTAAATCAGATTCAAATATTCTTGAAACCCCAAAGTCAGAACTTGAAACAAGTCCAATGGAGGGTCATCCACAAAATCAAATTGTAAACCCTGGGGGGGATCAAATGGGAAACCAAAACCAAGAAGCTCCAAACTTAGGGAATGTAGTTGATCAAACCATGAACGACTACCTCACTCCATCTTGGACCAATGCCCCCTCATGCATTAGACACAATTCCATAGGAGACACCAACTACATATTCAAACCCCATGTCCTAAACCACCTTCCAACCTTTCATGGGATGGAGTCAAAAATGCCACACCTTCATGTCAAAGAGTTCAACGACATTGTTGAAACCATGTGTCCCCCACATCAACTAGAATCTGCTAAGATGAGGCTATTTCCTTTTTCATTAAAGGATCGAGCTAAAAATTGGCTAAACAACTTGAGACCTGCATCAATCCACTCTTGGGACCAACTGCAAAGAGAATTCTACAAAAAATACTTCCCTCATCACAAAACAATTGCACTTAAAAAGAGCATCCAAAACTTATTTGAAAAAGAGGGAGAGTCATTCTATGAAACATGGGAGAGGTTCAAAGACACCCTAAACATGGTTCCACACCATGGGTTTTCCATACCTGAACAAGTGAGAATTTTCTATGAAGGGTTGGGTCCGGGTAATAAACAATTCATTGACATGATGTGTAATGGAACTTTTAAAAACAAAGCCCCAAATGATGCTTACGAGTATCTGGAAAGTCTGGCTGAACAAAACCAAACTTGGGGAACTTCACCTTATTCTGAAAAGCCACAAAGAACCACTGGAATTCATACACTTAGAGAAGAGGAAAGCCTTAGGGCTAAACTCGCAGCACTCTCTAGGAAGGTTGAAGAGATAGACCTTAGGAAAGTCCATGAAATCCAAAATGTAGACCTTGTTTGCACAATTTGTGACAAACATGACCATAAAACAGACAACTGCCCAACCATTCCATCCATCAAGGATGTTCTTCTAGGAGGACCCCCAGCGGAAGTCAATGCCCTAAACTTTCAAAAGCCCCAATACCAAAACACCTTCAATCCAAGGTACAATGACCACCCAGGCTTCCGCTGGAAAGATAACCAACAACCTAGCCAACCACAGGGACAAAATCCTTACCCCCATCAGAACTACCAAAACCATAACCAGTTCCAAACCCAACCTATCCAATACCAACAACCACCGGTCCAGTTTCAACAAACCATCCCACCTCCAAAATATCCCCCTGGGATAAACCAACCTACTCAAGCACCAACCCAAACTGTTCCACAAAGCCTACTAGAACAGCTGTGCAAACAAATGGAGAGGATGAACTCGGAGGTATCTTCCCTAAAACAAGAACTTCAAACCATCAAAACAGGAAAGGCACCCATGCCTACTCAGGCGGTGCCATCCTCAACTTCAAGGGGAGAGTCAAGTTGTGCTCAAACAACTCATGAACAACTAAAGGCTGTGACTGTTTTAAGAAGTGGGAAATCAATTGACAAACCTGAACAACTAATTCAGAACCCACCTGAAGATTCAAACTTGGATGAGAATTTAAGTGAACCACAAGATCAAACTGAGGAAACTGATAAAAATGTGAAAGAAACAACTCTTCAACAAACAACCCCACAACCTGCACCATTTCCCCAACGCATGAGGGGGAAATCCAAGCCTGAACTGAGTGAAACATTGAGGGAAATCTTCTCACAAGTCAAGTTGAACATTCCTCTTCTCGATGCAATCCAAACCATACCTTCCTACTCAAAGTACCTTAAGGACTTGTGCACTTTTAAAAGAAAATTTTCACATAAAAACCAAGTCCTTTTGGCTGCTAATGTGAGTACCACCATTCAAGGGACCATTCCTCCTAAGTTGAAAGACCCAGGTTGCCCTTACATCAATGTTGAACTAGGAGAAAGCAAAGTTGTCAAGGCCTTGTGTGACCTAGGTGCTAGTCTCAATATCATCCCATATGCTGTGTACTGCCAGTTAGGCCTAGAAGAGCTCCAACCCACATCTGTCACACTTCAGCTTGCTGATCGTAGCATTAGGGTTCCCAAGGGGATTTTAAAGGACGTTCTGGTAAAGGTTGAAAACTTCATCTACCCTGCTGATTTCATTGTACTTGACAACCATCCAAATTTAGGAAATAAGGAACAAACCCCAATCATCCTTGGTCGTCCTTTCCTTGCAACAATCAACTCTGTTATCCGAGTCCGAAATGGGAACATGACCATCACCTTTGGGAACATGAGTCTAGACTTGAACATCTACAATGCCAGCTCACAAATAGGGGATGACGAGGATATTCATGAAGTAAACATGATAGGAAGCATTGATAATGAATCCATGGAACATCAAGGAATATTTGATGAATGTTTAAGTCAGAATGAGATTGATTTCCTTTGTTCACATGAAGGAAGTTTATCTCCTTGGCTCAAATCATTTTCAAATTGCTCCTATAATGATGTCTTAGGACCAACAATCAGTGAAACCTTTCAGGAAAACACATTCATGGAGACAACTCAAACTCCCTTCCCTAACCCAGGTCAATACAATCTTGTGGCTGAAACTTCTACACATGGGGAATCAATTCAATCTGAAAATCTAGGAAAAAAATTTGATCTTGATCCAATGCCCCAATATTCTGCTGAAATTCTGAACCAACCAGATCTTGAATTGAAGGAACTTCCTACCTCCCTCAAGTATGCCTTCCTAGGGGAAAATCAAACACATCCTATAGTCATATCTTCTTCTCTTGAAGCCAATCAGGAGGGAATGCTTCTAGATGTCCTTAGGAAACACAAGAAAGCCATTGGTTGGACCCTGTCTGATATTCCTGGGATTAGCCCACTTATTGGAACTCATAGGATTACTCTTGAATCTGAATCCAAACCATGTCGTCAACCTCAGAGGAGACTCAATCCAAATCTTATGGATGTGGTAAGGAAAGAACTTCTTAAGTTGTTGAAAGCTGGTATCATCTACCCCATAGCTGAGAGTGAGTGGGTAAGCCCAATTCAAGTTGTCCCAAAGAAAGCTGGAATCACTGTGATCACTAATAAGGATGGGGAAATTCTTCCAACTAGGGTGAGTAGTGGCTGGAGAGTCTGTATTGACTATAGGAAGCTCAACTCTTGTACCAAGAAGGACCATTTTCCCTTGACCTTTATTGATCAAGTCCTCGAGCGAGTGGCGGGTCATCAATTCTATTGCTTCCTAGATGGGTACTCAGGTTACAATCAAATTGAGGTCTCCCTAGAGGATCAAGGGAAGACTACATTCACATGTCCTTTCGGTACCTTTGCCTTTAAACGCATGCTGTTCGGGTTATGCAATGCCCCTGGAACCTTCCAGCGGTTCATGATGGGAATCTTCTCAGACATGGTAGGGGATTTTCTTGAGGTCTTCATGGATGACTTCTCTGTGTTTGGGGATACCTTTGAGGGATGTCTGCAGAATGTGGATAGAGTCTTGTCAAGATGTGAAGAAAAAAATCTGGTCCTAAACTGGGAAAAATGCCATTTCATGGTTAAAGAGGGACTTGTTCTAGGCCATCTGGTCTCGAGTAGGGGGATTGAAGTTGATAAAGAAAAGGTTGACATCATTCGTCACCTTCCATCACCCAGAACTGTTAAGGAAGTGAGGTCCTTCTTAGGGCATGCTGGTTTCTATAGAAGATTCATTAAGGACTTTAGTTCAATCTCTCGCCCTCTTTGTGCTCTCCTAGTAAAGGATGCTCTATTTGTTGGGACAGAAAGCTGTGAGGGTTCATTTTCAACCCTTAAATCCGCTCTCACCTCTCCTCCCATTATGAAATCTCCAAACTGGGACCTTCCTTTCGAACTCATGTGTGATGCCAGTGACTTTGCTGTAGGAGTTGTGTTAGGACAACGGTGTGATAAAACTCCATATGTCATTTCTTATGAAAGCAAATCCTTAAATGATGCCCAAATCAATTGCACCACCACTGAAAAGGAGTTACTTGCTGTTGTGTTTGCCTTAGAGAAATTCAGGTCCTACCTCTTAGGATCACCCATCATTGTATTCACCGACCATTCAGCTCTAAAATATCTCTTCCAAAAACAAGATGCAAAGGCTAGATTGATTAGGTGGGTCCTTCTTCTTCAAGAGTTCGATTTAACCATTAAGGATAAAAAAGGTGTCGAGAATGTTGTAGCTGATCACCTCTCTAGGTTGGAATTCAAGGACAAATCACATCACATTTCTGTGTCTGATTCATTTCCCGATGAGAACCTCTATTCTGTGAGTGACTGCCCTTGGTATGCTGACATAGCCAACTTCTTAGTTTCAGGGGTCATTCCAAAATTCTTAGGGACCCAAGCTAGAAGAAAATTTCTTTCTGATGTCAAGCATTATGTGTTTGATGATCCATACCTATATAAGTTCTGTCCTGACCTAGTCATTAGGAGGTGTGTGCCAGAATCCGAACAAGAGTCCATCCTTAAATTCTGTCACAGTGAGGCATGTGGAGGTCACTTTTCCTCTAAGAAAACATCTGCTAAGATTCTTCAATGTGGTCTTTTCTAGCCCACCCTTTCAAGGGACTCCTACACATATTGTCAAAGCTGTCCTAGGTGTCAACAAGTAGGGTCCATCACAAAAAGGAATCAAATGCCACTCACTCCTATCTTAGTGGTTGAAATCTTTGACTGTTGGGGAATTGATTTCATGGGTCCCTTCCCAAACTCTCGGGGATACCTCTACATACTCTTGGCTGTCGATTATGTATCAAAATGGGTTGAGGCCATTCCTACAAAATCCAATGACCATCAAACTATGATTAGATTCCTTAAAGAAAACATCTTCTCTAGATTTGGGATTCCTAGGGCTACCATTAGTGATCGTGGAACTCATTTCTGCAATCGCCCATTCTCATCGCTCATGGAGAAGTATGGAATTTCTCACAAAGTGTCCACTGCTTACCACCCACAAACCAATGGTCAAGCTGAGTTAGCCAATCGAGAAATCAAACAAATTCTTGAGAAAACTGTTAATCCATCTAGGAAAGATTGGTCGAGCAAACCCTTAGATGCTCTTTGGGCATATCGAACAGCATTTAAAACTATCCTAGAAATGTCCCCATATAGGTTGGTTTATGGTAAAGCATGCCATTTTCCAGTGGAGATTGAGCATAAGGCCTTTTGGGCAATCAAAAAAATGAACTTTGACATTTCTTTGGCCGAAATAAAGAGGAAATTGGATCTAAACGAGCTTGAGGAACTTAGGATGGAGGCTTATGAAAATTCAAGGATCAATAAAGCTAGAGTTCAAGCCTACCAGTCTAGGAATCTTAAAACTAAACACATTGAACCAGGGAAACCTGTGCTTTTGTATAGTTCTAAACTTCATTTGCACCCGGGAAAGTTGAGGTCTAGATGGTCCGGTCCATACATAGTGCATAAGGTGTACCCCCATGGGGCTGTTGAAATTCAAGATCCCACCAATGGTCAAATATTTAAAGTTAATGGTCATAGAGTCAAACCATTCATAGAACCCTTCCAAAAACATGAAGTTGATGAAGACCTGAGTGAACCTACCTTTGATGAAAAAAAAACAACAATTAATCAATAAGGGGTTTAAGTCGAGCTAATGACGTTAAACAAAGCGCTGCACGGGAGGCAACCCGTGGTTTTTATGTTTCTAATATTTCTGAATCATCTTTATTTTTCAAATAAGATTACTTAATCATTTTTATATTTAAAAATAAAAAAATAGACTTTTGACCTGTTCTTCTATTATGAGTATGGATGGGTACGAAAGAGGAGCACCATATTCATCCGTGTCACGTGGTGTGATCCTTGAGTAATACCTTACCCAGAAATTTAAAAAGAAGACAATGTATCATCAGTTTATTTTGTTTTTATTATTCAATGGGTTAAAAAAAATATATAATAATACAAAAAAAAAGGCCACGCCATAGGCTGTGGGGCAAACCCCGTCACAACCGGCGAAGCCGCGGGGACTCGAACCCGGGACCGAAGGGAGACAGGGGCGCGCGCTTACCACTGACCTGCGGCTTCTTGTGCTACCTTATTCTATAATTTTTATATATATTATTATATTTTACTTCCTTTATTATATAAATATATATATATATATTGTTTTTTTTGTTTGTTTTGTTTTTTTTTTCCTTTTTCCACTAGGGAACTTTGCAAGAGACATGGATATCAAAGGAACAAATTCAAGCTGCAAGAACTTCCAACTTCAACCACCAGGTGACTTCATTCCATAACCCTCATTTTCAATTTCATTTTTGAAATTTAATTCTCTACCTCTACCCCCTTCTAAATTTTCTTTTCTTTAAACACTGGGGACAGTGTTGTTTTAAGTTGGGGGGGAGATAAAATAAAAAAAATGCTTTTGTGTCAACAACAAAAATTGAATGATTTGAAAAAAAAAAGTAAATGGAAGGAAAAATTCCTTTAACTTAGAACATGGTAATACACATTGTACACTTTGAAACTGAATATCAAATAATTTAGCATGCCCTGATTCTGATTTTAATCCTTGTATAATTTCATGAGCATATATTTTGGAAAGTGTGGCTGTCCAATGTGATATGTCATCATTTATATTTTCATCCAAATAAAAAAATGCCACAATGCACGTCCTCTAGACTGTGGGGTACTAATTTGAATTTTTGGGGTCCCATAATAAATAGCATAGGCTGGTTTTATTTTTATGAATAATATGAGTATTCAAAAAAAAATTAAAAAAAAAATTATTATTAAAAAAATAAAAAATAAAAAAATAAAATAAAAATTTGCGTGTAGAGCAATGGATTGATAAAATGCGAGGCTTTCGGCACTTGGGGATCGTGACTCCAGAGTTGTCTAGCCCTGAGTTTTTCAATCTATCTCTATTTATGGTAATATGAATTTGTTTTTGATTAAGTTAACTCGAGACGATGCCCGAGTATGTGGGCTTCACTTGGTGCCCTAAGGCCTTTGAGTCTGGGAGTCATCGGCAAAGTCTTGCTACATGGGTTAATTTGATTAATTACAATCTCAATTACTATAGCAATATTGCAAAAAACAAATCAAAAAAAAAGAGGGATGAAGAATACTCATATTAGGATTAAATGTGATTCCACCTAGCGCTTCCATGATTTCCCCCTTGAATGAAAATGAACCCCCATATCTATTGTGATTCACAACACATCATTACACCTAATTGAGTTGGATGAAGTATGATGATGGATTTGATCAAAGGAATGGGCTTGGGATTGGGATCTGCTTATGAAAATATCTCGTATTAAAATATTTTGATGGGTTTCATGATTGTTTGGTATAAGGTTTTTTGGTGATCATTGTGTATTAAAATTTTTTTAGAAAACGGAATTTGAATTTCATTTTTTGATATATTTTGCTCGGGACTAGCAAAACTCAAGTTGGGGGGTGTGATTAGCCACTAAATGAGGCTAATATTCATTGTTAATATACCTAATTTTCATGTTCTTTGTTATTCATAAATACCATTTTAGTGCATTTTACACTTTGAACATCATTTCACATTATGATTGTAATACCTTCTTAAAATGCACTATTATGTGGTACATTTTTGAACATTATTTAAAGTACCCAATGATTCATCTGATTTTAAGGAATTGAATTATACATATTTTAATTTGATATTTTTGTAAATTGATTTACACTTAAATATGAACATGTTTGATTCAGGGATCAATGGAGAATTCATGGAGGATGATGGAGATATTTGGCAATGAAAGGAAGCAATTCTGGAGAAGGCAGATTGGACACCAGCCCAATGATGAGACTGTGGGGCCCAACATACAGGGCCAATTAATTCCAAATTTCGTGGGATGCTATAAGACATGTACAGGAACAAATCAATCTTCAGGAGTTAATGCTAATTCGGTCTCCATGGTGGTCATTTAGGCGGCCCAAGTTAGAGATACAATTCTGGGCCAGATTCTGCGGCCCAGAAAAACAGTCCACCGATTTGATCATATCTCGGCATACACAACTCCAAATGGGCCCAACTTTTACAGGCGGTTAGAAGACATCCGGAGCTCCATTTTCTTCTTCTATGGCCCACCCTGATTCGGCCATCTAGAAGGTCATACAAACGCGTCTGTTTGGTGGATGAAAACTGGCTGCCACCTCGGGTCAAACGTGGAAAAGTCCAAATTCCACAAGCTTTCCACCACCTATAGCCTACCAAAATTAATTAAGATGCTTTTTACTGTTGGTGGCTCGACCCAAGGCTCCCAAAATGCCTATTTAAGGCAGTTGTGGTGAAGGAGTTTAGGATCTTGGATGCTTTGTTTACTTGTAATGTTATGCTGCATTTTTGTTGCCTCAATTTTGTCTTTCACATGTAAGTTGTTTAATTCACTTTAGTTTCTTAATAAAAGTTCTTCTTCTACTCTTATTCTGTTGTTCTTAATATCACTTTGATACCGTTGGATTAAGGTGTGAATTTATTCACACCAACCCTTGTGAAATTATTCACACAACGGTGGAGTGATCATTTTATTTTTGTTGTTATCTTTACTTCTCCATTCCTCCCTTATGAGTCTACTTTCCGCTTCCATTGAAACCATGGGATCAATGGAGGGCTAACCCACTTATGGGTTGATCCAAGGGAGTAGCAAGGGGCTGGATTGGATGTTATTTATCACCTAATTAATGTATAATCACTTCTTTAATTGGGATTTTTATTTGATGATTTTTAAACTCCATCGTCCTTGTTGAATTTAAGGCCACACACCTCAAGTACTAATACGATCCTTTACCTTGAAGAGCTCAAAACTTTGATCCTTCAAGTGTATAGGTGATTAGTATTAGAGGGTGTAGGCATTAAACCAGTAAGTGATGATGTTGTTTTATCTCCTTAAATGAATCCATCTCAAATTTAAGAAATTGAAATCATTAAAAAGAAAATACATCCAATCCACCCCGAGTGATAACCTAGGATCAAATCATTCTTTTAAATTGAATCCACTTAAATCTTTTAGATATCTTTAAAACCCATCCAAAATCAATCCAAGTTGGCCACTTCATAGCCAAAAATCCATCCCTTAGGTTGTGTATCTTAGGTATCTTCTTTGGTCTCTGTGGAATCGACAACCCAAGCTACACTACAAGGACCGTTCTACCCTTCTTCTCTTGGGTAAATTTGGGCGTGAACCAAATTTTGGCGCCGTTGCCGGGGACCATGTAAGTACCTTAGATCCAAAAAAAAACCTTCCTTCCTCACCTCCATTCTTCTACTCTCACCCAAGATCACTTATCTTGTCTCTTTCTCGCTTTTTTTTTGGCGCATGTCCGCCTACACCCGCGATTTCTCAAACAGACTAGTTAGGGTGGAAAGTCCTAGGATAGGGGAGTCAAGTGCACCTAAGGGATTGTTTAAATCAGATTCAAATATTCTTGAAACCCCAAAGTCAGAACTTGAAACAAGTCCAATGGAGGGTCATCCACAAAATCAAATTGTAAACCCTGGGGGGGATCAAATGGGAAACCAAAACCAAGAAGCTCCAAACTTAGGGAATGTAGTTGATCAAACCATGAACGACTAACTCACTCCAGCTTGGACCAATGCCCCCTCATGCATTAGACACAATTCCATAGGAGACACCAACTACATATTCAAACCCCATGTCCTAAACCACCTTCCAACCTTTCATGGGATGGAGTCAAAAATGCCACACCTTCATGTCAAAGAGTTCAACGACATTGTTGAAACCATGTGTCCCCCACATCAACTAGAATCTGCTAAGATGAGGCTATTTCCTTTTTCATTAAAGGATCGAGCTAAAAATTGGCTAAACAACTTGAGACCTGCATCAATCCACTCTTGGGACCAACTGCAAAGAGAATTCTACAAAAAATACTTCCCTCATCACAAAACAATTGCACTTAAAAAGAGCATCCAAAACTTTTTTGAAAAAGAGGGAGAGTCATTCTATGAAACATGGGAGAGGTTCAAAGACACCCTAAACATGGTTCCACACCATGGGTTTTCCATACCTGAACAAGTGAGAATTTTCTATGAAGGGTTGGGTCCGGGTAATAAACAATTCATTGACATGATGTGTAATGGAACTTTTAAAAACAAAGCCCCAAATGATGCTTACGAGTATCTGGAAAGTCTGGCTGAACAAAACCAAACTTGGGGAACTTCACCTTATTCTGAAAAGCCACAAAGAACCACTGGAATTCATACACTTAGAGAAGAGGAAAGCCTTAGGGCAAAACTCGCAGCACTCTCTAGGAAGGTTGAAGAGATAGACCTTAGGAAAGTCCATGAAATCCAAAATGTAGACCTTGTTTGCACAATTTGTGACAAACATGACCATAAAACAGACAACTGCCCAACCATTCCATCCATCAAGGATGTTCTTCTAGGAGGACCCCCAGCGGAAGTCAATGCCCTAAACTTTCAAAAGCCCCAATACCAAAACACCTTCAATCCAAGGTACAATGACCACCCAGGCTTCCGCTGGAAAGATAACCAACAACCTAGCAACCACAGGGACAAAATCCTTACCCCCATCAGAACTACCAAAACCATAACCAGTTCCAAACCCAACCTATCCAATACCAACAACCACCGGTCCATTTTCAACAAACCATCCCACCTCCAAAATATCCCCCTGGGATAAACCAACCTACTCAAGCACCAACCCAAACTGTTCCACAAAGCCTACTAGAACAACTGTGCAAACAAATGGAGAGGATGAACTCGGAGGTATCTTCCCTAAAACAAGAACTTCAAACCATCAAAACAGGAAAGGAACCCATGCCTACTCAGGCGGTGCCATCCTCAACTTCAAGGGGAGAGTCAAGTTGTGCTCAAACAACTCATGAACAACTAAAGGCTGTGACTGTTTTAAGAAGTGGGAAATCAATTGAAAAACGTGAACAACTAATTCAGAACCCACCTGAAGATTCAAACTTGGATGAGAATTCAAGTGAACCACAAGATCAAACTGAGGAAACTGATAACAATGTGAAAGAAACAACTCTTCAACAAACAACCCCACAACCTGCACCATTTCCCCAACGCATGAGGGGGAAATCCAAGCCTGAACTGAGTGAAACATTGAGGGAAATCTTCTCACAAGTCAAGTTGAACATTCCTCTTCTCGATGCAATCCAAACCATACCTTCCTACTCAAAGTACCTTAAGGACTTGTGCACTTTTAAAAGAAAATTTTCACATAAAAACCAAGTCCTTTTGGCTGCTAATGTGAGTACCACCATTCAAGGGACCATTCCACCTAAGTTGAAAGACCCAGGTTGCCCTTACATCAATGTTGAACTAGGAGAAAGCAAAGTTGTCAAGGCCTTGTGTGACCTAGGTGCTAGTGTCAATCTCATCCCATATGCTGTGTACTGCCAGTTAGGCCTAGAAGAGCTCCAACCCACATCTGTCACACTTCAGCTTGCTGATCGTAGCATTAGGGTTCCCAAGGGGATTTTAAAGGACGTTCTGGTAAAGGTTGAAAACTTCATCTACCCTGCTGATTTCATTGTACTTGACAACCATCCAAATTTAGGAAATAAGGAACAAACCCCAATCATCCTTGGTCGTCCTTTCCTTGCAACAATAAACTCTGTTATCCGAGTCCGAAATGGGAACATGACCATCACCTTTGGGAACATGAGTCTAGACTTGAACATCTACAATGCCAGCTCACAAATAGGGGATGACGAGGATATTCATGAAGTAAACATGATAGGAAGCATTGATAATGAATCCATGGAACATCAAGGAATATTTGATGAATGTTTAAGTCAGAATGAGATTGATTTCCTTTGTTCACATGAAGGAAGTTTATCTCCTTGGCTCAAATCATTTTCAAATCGCTCCTATAATGATGTCTTAGGACCAACAATCAGTGAAACCTTTCAGGAAAACACATTCATGGAGACAACCCAAACTCCCTTCCCTAACCCAGGTCAATACAATCTTGTGGCTGAAACTTCTACACATGGGGAATCAATTCAATCTGAAAATCTAGGAAACAAATTTGATCTTGATCCAATGCCCCAATATTCTGCTGAAATTCTGAACCAACCAGATCTTGAATTGAAGGAACTTCCTACCTCCCTCAAGTATGCCTTCCTAGGGGAAAATCAAACACATCCTATAGTCATATCTTCTTCTCTTGAAGCCAATCAGGAGGGGATGCTTCTAGATGTCCTTAGGAAACACAAGAAAGCCATTGGTTGGACCCTGTCTGATATTCCTGGGATTAGCCCACTTATTGGAACTCATAGGATTACTCTTGAATCTGAATCCAAACCATGTCGTCAACCTCAGAGGAGACTCAATCCAAATCTTATGGATGTGGTAAGGAAAGAACTTCTTAAGTTGTTGAAAGCTGGTATCATCTACCCCATAGCTGAGAGTGAGTGGGTAAGCCCAATTCAAGTTGTCCCAAAGAAATCTGGAATCACTGTGATCACTAATAAGGATGGGGAAATTCTTCCAACTAGGGTGAGTAGTGGCTGGAGAGTCTGTATTGACTATAGGAAGCTCAACTCTTGTACCAAGAAGGACCATTTTCCCTTTCCCTTTATTGATCAAGTCCTCGAGCGAGTGGCGGGTCATCAATTCTATTGCTTCCTAGATGGGTACTCAGGTTACAATCAAATTGAGGTCTCCCTAGAGGATCAAGGGAAGACTACATTCACATGTCCTTTCGGTACCTTTGCCTTTAAACGCATGCCGTTTGGGTTATGCAATGCCCCTGGAACCTTCCAGCGGTGCATGATGGGAATCTTCTCAGACATGGTAGGGGATTTTCTTGAGGTCTTCATGGATGACTTCTCTGTGTTTGGGGATACCTTTGAGGGATGTCTGCAGAATGTGGATAGAGTCTTGTCAAGATGTGAAGAAAAAAATCTGGTCCTAAACTGGGAAAAATGCCATTTCATGGTTAAAGAGGGACTTGTTCTAGGCCATCTGGTCTCGAGTAGGGGGATTGAAGTTGATAAAGCAAAGGTTGACATCATTCGTCACCTTCCATCACCCAGAACTGTTAAGGAAGTGAGGTCCTTCTTAGGACATGCTGGTTTCTATAGAAGATTCATTAAGGACTTTAGTTCAATCTCTCGCCCTCTTTGTGCTCTCCTAGTAAAGGATGCTCCATTTGTTTGGACAGAAAGCTGTGAGGGTTCATTTTCAACCCTTAAATCCGCTCTCACCTCTCCTCCCATTATGAAATCTCCAAACTGGGACCTTCCTTTCGAACTCATGTGTGATGCCAGTGACTTTGCTGTAGGAGCTGTGTTAGGACAACGGTGTGATAAAACTCCATATGTCATTTCTTATGCAAGCAAATCCTTAAATGATGCCCAAATCAATTACACCACCACTGAAAAGGAGTTACTTGCTGTTGTGTTTGCCTTAGAGAAATTCAGGTCCTACCTCTTAGGATCACCCATCATTGTATTCACCGACCATTCAGCTCTAAAATATCTCTTCCAAAAACAAGATGCAAAGGCTAGATTGATTAGGTGGGTCCTTCTTCTTCAAGAGTTAGATTTAACCATTAAGGATAAAAAAGGTGTCGAGAATGTTGTAGCTGATCACCTCTCTAGGTTGGAATTCAAGGACAAATCACATCACCTTTCTGTGTCTGATTCATTTCCCGATGAGAACCTCTATTCTGTGAGTGACTGCCCTTGGTATGCTGACATAGCCAACTTCTTAGTTTCAGGGGTCATTCCAATATTCTTAGGGACCCAAGCTAGAAGAAAATTTCTTTCTGATGTCAAGCATTATGTGTTTGATGATCCATACCTATATAAGTTCTGTCCTGACCTAGTCATTAGGAGGTGTGTGCCAGAATCCGAACAAGAGTCCATCCTTAAATTCTGTCACAGTGAGGCATGTGGAGGTCACTTTTCCTCTAAGAAAACATCTTCTAAGATTCTTCAATGTGGTCTTTTCTGGCCCACCCTTTCAAGGGACTCCTACACATATTGTCAAAGCTGTCCTAGGTGTCAACAAGTAGGGTCCATCACAAAAAGGAATCAAATGCCACTCACTCCTATCTTAGTGGTTGAAATCTTTGACTGTTGGGGAATTGATTTCATGGGTCCCTTCCCAAACTCTCGGGGATACCTCTACATACTCTTGGCTGTCGATTATGTCTCAAAATGGGTTGAGGCCATTCCTACAAAATCCAATGACCATCAAACTGTGATTAGATTCCTTAAAGAAAACATCTTCTCTAGATTTGGGATTCCTAGGGCTATCATTAGTGATCGTGGAACTCATTTCTGCAATCGCCCATTCTCATCGCTCATGGAGAAGTATGGAATTTCTCACAAAGTGTCCACTGCTTACCACCCACAAACCAATGGTCAAGATGAGTTAGCCAATCGAGAAATCAAACAAATTCTTGAGAAAACTGTTAATCCATCTAGGAAAGATTGGTCGAGCAAACCCTTAGATTCTCTTTGGGCATATCGAACAGCATTTAAAACTATCCTAGGAATGTCCCCATATAGGTTGGTTTATGGTAAAGCATGCCATTTTCCAGTGGAGATTGAGCATAAGGCCTTTTGGGCAATCAAAAAAATGAACTTTGACATTTCTTTGGCCGGAATAAAGAGGAAATTGGATCTAAACGAGCTTGAGGAACTTAGGATGGAGGCTTATGAAAATTCAAGGATCAATAAAGCTAGAGTTCAAGCCTACCAGTCTAGGAATCTTATAACTAAACACATTGAACCAGGGAAACCTGTGCTTTTGTATAGTTCTAAACTTCATTTGCACCCGGGAAAGTTGAGGTCTAGATGGTCCGGTCCATACATAGTGCATAAGGTGTACCCCCATGGGGCTGTTGAAATTCAAGATCCCACCAATGGTCAAATATTTAAAGTTAATGGTCATAGAGTCAAACCATTCATAGAACCATTCCAAAAACATGAAGTTGATGAGGACCTGAGTGAACCTACCTTTGATGAAAAAAAAACAACAATTAATCAATAAGGGGTTTAAGTCGAGCTAACGACGTTAAACAAAGCGCTGCACGGGAGGCAACCCGTGGTTTTTATGTTTCTAATATTTCTGAATCATCTTTATTTTTCAAATAAGATTACTTAATCATTTTTATATTTAAAAATAAAAAAATAGACTTTTGACCTGTTCTTCTATTATGAGTATGGATGGGTACGAAAGAGGAGCACCATATTCATCCGTGTCACGTGGTGTGATCCTTGAGTAATACCTTACCCAGAAATTTAAAAAGAAGACAATGTATCATCAGTTTTTTTTGTTTTTATTATTCAATGGGTTAAAAAAAATATATAATAATACAAAAAAAAAAGTCCACGCCATAGGCCGTGGGGCAAACCCCGTCACAACCGGCGAAGCCGCGGGGACTCGAACCCGGGACCGAAGGGAGACAGGGGCGCGCGCTTACCACTGACCTGCGGCTTCTTGTGCTACCTTATTCTATAATTTTTTTATATATTCTTATATTTTACTTCCTTTATTATATAAATATATATATATATATTGTTTGTTTTGTTTGTTTTGTTTTTTTTCCTTTTTCCACTAGGGAACTTTGCAAGCGACATGGATATCAAAGGAACAAATTCAAGCTGCAAGAACTTCCAACTTCAACCACCAGGTGACTTCATTCCATAACCCTCATTTTTCAATTTCATTTTTGAACTTTAATTCTCTACCTCTACCCCCTTCTAAATTTTCTTTTCTTTAAACACTGGGGACAGTGTTGTTTTAAGTTGGGGGGGAGATAAAAAAAAATGCTTTTGTGTCAAAAACAAAAATTGAATGATTTGAAAAAAAAAGTAAATGGAAGGAAAAATTCCTTTAACTTTGAACATGGTAATACACATTGTACACTTTGAAACTGAATATCAAATAATTTAGCATGCCCTGATTCTGATTTTAATCCTTGTATAATTTCATGAGCATAGATTTTGGAAAGTGTGGCTGTCCAATGTGATATGTCATCATTTATATTTTCATCCAAATAAAAAAATGCCACAATGCACGTCCTCTAGACTGTGGGGTACTAATTTGAATTTTTGGGGTCCCATAATAAATAGCATAGGCTGGTTTTATTTTTATGAATAATATGAGTATTCAAAAAAAATTAAAAAAAAAATTATTATTAAAAAAATAAAAAATAAAAAAATAAAATAAAAATTTGCGTGTAGAGCAATGGATTGATAAAATGCGAGGCTTTCGGCACTTGGGGATCGTGACTCCAGAGTTGTCTAGCCCTGAGTTTTTCAATCTATCTCTATTTATGGTAATATGAATTTGTTTTTGATTAAGTTAACTCGAGACGATGCCCGAGTATGTGGGCTTCACTTGGTGCCCTAAGGCCTTTGAGTCTGGGAGTCATCGGCAAAGTCTTGCTACATGGGTTAATTTGATTAATTACAATCTCAATTACTATAGCAATATTGCAAAAAACAAATCAAAAAAAAAAGAGGGATGAAGAATACTCATATTAGGATTAAATGTGATTCCACCTAGCGCTTCCATGATTTCCCCGTTGAATGAAAATGAACCCCCATATCTATTGTGATTCACAACACATCATTACACCTAATTGAGTTGGATGAAGTATGATGATGGATTTGATCAAATGAATGGGCTTGGGATTGGGATCTGCTTATGAAAATATCTCGTATTAAAATATTTTGATGGGTTTCATGATTGTTTGGTATAAGGTTTTTTGGTGATCATTGTGTATTAAAATGTTTTTAGAAAAGGGAATTTGAATTTCATTTTTTGATATATTTTGCTCGGGACTAGCAAAACTCAAGTTGGGGGGTGTGATTAGCCACTAAATGAGGCTAATATTCATTGTTAATATACCTAATTTTCATGTTCTTTGTTATTCATAAATATCATTTTAGTTCATTTTACACTTTGAACATCATTTCACATTATGATTGTAATACCTTCTTAAAATGCACTATTATGTGGTACATTTTTGAACATTATTTAAAGTACCCAATGATTCATCTGATTTTAAGGAATTGAATTATACATATTTTAATTTGATATTTTTGTAAATTGATCTACACTTAAATATGAACATGTTTGATTCAGGGATCAATGGATAATTCATGGAGGATGATGGAGATATTTGGCAATGAAAGGAAGCAATTCTGGAGAAGGCAGATTGGACATCAGCCCAATGATGAGACTGTGGGGCCCATCATACAGGCCCAATTAATTCCAAATTTCGTGGGATGCTAGAAGACATGTACAGGAACAAATCAATCTTCAGGAGTTAATGCTAATTAGGCCTCCATGGTGGTCATTTAGGCGGCCCAAGTTAGAGATACAATTCTGGGCCAGATTCTGCGGCCCAGAAAAACAGTCCACCAATTTGATCATATCTCGGCATACACAACTCCAAATGGGCCCAAATTTTACAGGCGGTTAGAAGACATCCGGAGCTCCATGTTCTTCTTCTATGGCCCACCCTGAGTCGGCCATCTAGAAGGTCATACAAACGCGTCTGTTCGATGGATGAAAACTGGCTGCCACCTCGGGTCAAACGTGGAAAAGTCCAAATTCCACAAGCTTTCCACCACCTATAGCCTACCAAAATTAATTAAGATGCTTTTTACTGTTGGTGGCTCGACCCAAGGCTCCCAAAATGCCTATTTAAGGCAGTTGTGGTGAAGGAGTTTAGGATCTTGGATGCTTTGTTTACTTGTAATGTTATGCTGCATTTTTGTTGCCTCAATTTTGTCTTTCACATGTAAGTTGTTCAATTCACTTTAGTTTCTTAATAAAAGTTCTTCTTCTACTCTTATTCTGTTGTTCTTAATATCACTTTGATACCGTTGGATTAAGGTGTGAATTTATTCACACCAACCCTTGTGAAATTATTCACACAACGGTGGAGTGATCATTTTATTTTTGTTGTTTTCTTTACTTCTCCATTCCTCCCTTATGAGTCTACTTTCCGCTTCCATTGAAACCATGGGATCAATGGAGGGCTAACCCACTTATGGGTTGATCCAAGGGAGTAGCAAGGGGCTGGATTGGATGTTATTTATCACCTAATTAATGTATAATCACTTCTTTAATTGGGATTTTTATTTGATGATTTTTAAACTCCATCGTCATTGTTGAATTTAAGGCCACACACCTCAAGTACTAATACGATCCTTTACCTTGAAGAGCTCAAAACTTTGATCCTTCAAGTGTATAGGTGATTAGTATTAGAGGGTGTAGGCATTAAACCAGTAAGTGATGATGTTGTTTTATCTCCTTAAATGAATCCATCTCAAATTTAAGAAATTGAAATCATTAAAAAGAAAATACATCCAATCCACCCCGAGTGATAACCTAGGATCAACTCATTCTTTTAAATTGAATCCACTTAAATCTTTTAGATATCTTTAAAACCCATCCAAAATCAATCCAAGTTGGCCACTTCATAGCCAAAAATCCATCCCTTAGGTTGTGTATATTAGGTATCTTCTTTGGTCTCTGTGGAATCGACAACCCAAGCTACACTACAAGGACCGTTCTACCCTTCTTCTCTTGGGTAAATTTGGGCGTGAACCAAATTTTGGCACCGTTGCCGGGGACCAAGTAAGTACCTTAGATCCAAAAAAAAAACCTTCCTTCCTCACCTCCATTCTTCTACTCTCACCCAAGATCACTTATCTTGTCTCTTTCTCGCTTTTTTTTTGCGCATGTCCACCTACACCCGCGATTTCTCAAACAGACTAGTTAGGGTGGAAAGTACTAGGATAGGGGAGTCAAGTGCACCTAAGGGATTGTTTAAATCAGATTCAAATATTCTTGAAACCCCAAAGTCAGAACTTGAAACAAGTCCAATGGAGGGTCATCCACAAAATCAAATTGTAAACCCTGGGGGGGATCAAATGGGAAACCAAAACCAAGAAGCTCCAAACTTAGGGAATGTAGTTGATCAAACCATGAACGACTACCTCACTCCAGCTTGGACCAATGCCCCCTCATGCATTAGACACAATTCCATAGGAGACACCAACTACATATTCAAACCCCATGTCCTAAACCACCTTCCAACCTTTCATGGGATGGAGTCAAAAATGCCACACCTTCATGTCAAAGAGTTCAACGACATTGTTGAAACCATGTGTCCCCCACATCAACTAGAATCTGCTAAGATGAGGCTATTTCCTTTTTCATTAAAGGATCGAGCTAAAAATTGGCTAAACAACTTGAGACCTGCATCAATCCACTCTTGGGACCAACTGCAAAGAGAATTCTACAAAAAATACTTCCCTCATCACAAAACAATTGCACTTAAAAAGAGCATCCAAAACGTTTTTGAAAAAGAGGGAGAGTCATTCTATGAAACATGGGAGAGGTTCAAAGACACCCTAAACATGGTTCCACACCATGGGTTTTCCATACCTGAACAAGTGAGAATTTTCTATGAAGGGTTGGGTCCGGGTAATAAACAATTCATTGACATGATGTGTAATGGAACTTTTAAAAACAAAGCCCCAAATGATGCTTACGAGTATCTGGAAAGTCTGGCTGAACAAAACCAAACTTGGGGAACTTCACCTTATTCTGAAAAGCCACAAAGAACCACTGGAATTCATACACTTAGAGAAGAGGAAAGCCTTAGGGCTAAACTCGTAGCACTCTTTAGGAAGGTTGAAGAGATAGACCTTAGGAAAGTCCATGAAATCCAAAATGTAGACCTTGTTTGCACAATTTGTGACAAACATGACCATAAAACAGACAACTGCCCAACCATTCCATCCATCAAGGATGTTCTTCTAGGAGGACCCCCAGCGGAATTCAATGCCCTAAACTTTCAAAAGCCCCAATACCAAAACACCTTCAATCCAAGGTACAATGACCACCCAGGCTTCCGCTGGAAAGATAACCAACAACCTAGCCAACCACAGGGACAAAATCCTTACCCCCATCAGAACTACCAAAACCATAACCAGTTCCAAACCCAACCTATCCAATACCAACAACCACCGGTCCATTTTCAACAAACCATCCCACCTCCAAAATATCCCCCTGGGATAAACCAACCTACTCAAGCACCAACCCAAACTGTTCCACAAAGCCTACTAGAACAACTGTGCAAACAAATGGAGAGGATGAACTCGGAGGTATCTTCCCTAAAACAAGAACTTCAAACCATCAAAACAGGAAAGGCACCCATGCCTACTCAGGCGGTGCCATCCTCAACTTCAAGGGGAGAGTCAAGTTGTGCTCAAACAACTCATGAACAACTAAAGGCTGTGACTGTTTTAAGAAGTGGGAAATCAATTGACAAACCTGAACAACTAATTCAGATCCCACCTGAAGATTCAAACTTGGATGAGAATTCAAGTGAACCACAAGATCAAACTGATGAAACTGATAACAATGTGAAAGAAACAACTCTTCAACAAACAACCCCACAACCTGCACCATTTCCCCAACGCATGAGGGGGAAATCCAAGCCTGAACTGAGTGAAACATTGAGGGAAATCTTCTCACAAGTCAAGTTGAACATTCCTCTTCTCGATGCAATCCAAACCATACCTTCCTACTCAAAGTACCTTAAGGACTTGTGCACTTTTAAAAGAAAATTTTCACATAAAAACCAAGTCCTTTTGGATGCTAATGTGAGTACCACCATTCAAGGGACCATTCCTCCTATGTTGAAAGACCCAGGTTGCCCTTACATCAATGTTGAACTAGGAGAAAGAAAAGTTGTCAAGGCCTTGTGTGACCTAGGTGCTAGTGTCAATCTCATCCCATATGCTGTGTACTGCCAGTTAGGCCTAGAAGAGCTCCAACCCACATCTGTCACACTTCAGCTTGCTGATCGTAGCATTAGGGTTCCCAAGGGGATTTTAAAGGACGTTCTGGTAAAGGTTGAAAACTTCATCTACCCTGCTGATTTCATTGTACTTGACAACCATCCAAATTTAGGAAATAAGGAACAAACCCCAATCATCCTTGGTCGTCCTTTCCTTGCAACAATCAACTCTGTTATCCGAGTCCGAAATGGGAACATGACCATCACCTTTGGGAACATGAGTCTAGACTTGAACATCTACAATGCCAGCTCACAAATAGGGGATGACGAGGATATTCATGAAGTAAACATGATAGGAAGCATTGATAATGAATCCATGGAACATCAAGGAATATTTGATGAATGTTTAAGTCAGAATGAGATTGATTTCCTTTGTTCACATGAAGGAAGTTTATCTCCTTGGCTCAAATCATTTTCAAATTGCTCCTATAATGATGTCTTAGGACCAACAATCAGTGAAACCTTTCAGGAAAACACATTCATGGAGACAACTCAAACTCCCTTCCCTAACCCAGGTCAATACAATCTTGTGGCTGAAACTTCTACACATGGGGAATCAATTCAATCTGAAAATCTAGGAAACAAATTTGATCTTGATCCAATGCCCCAATATTCTGCTGAAATTCTGAACCAACCAGATCTTGAATTGAAGGAACTTCCTACCTCCCTCAAGTATGCCCTCCTAGGGGAAAATCAAACACATCCTATAGTCATATCTTCTTCTCTTGAAGCCAGTCAGGAGGGGATGCTTCTAGATATCCTTAGGAAACACAAGAAAGCCATTGGTTGGACCCTGTCTGATATTCCTGGGATTAGCCCACTTATTGGAACTCATAGGATTACTCTTGAATCTGAATCCAAACCATGTCGTCAACCTCAGAGGAGACTCAATCCAAATCTTATGGATGTGGTAAGGAAAGAACTTCTTAAGTTGTTGAAAGCTGGTATCATCTACCCCATAGCTGAGAGTGAGTGGGTAAGCCCAATTCAAGTTGTCCCAAAGAAAGATGGAATCACTGTGATCACTAATAAGGATGGGGAAATTCTTCCAACTAGGGTGAGTAGTGGCTGGAGAGTCTGTATTGACTATAGGAAGCTCAACTCTTGTACCAAGAAAGACCATTTTCCCTTGACCTTTATTGATCAAGTCCTCGAGCGAGTGGCGGGTCATCAATTCTATTGCTTCCTAGATGGGTACTCAGGTTACAATCAAATTGAGGTCTCCCTAGAGGATCAAGGGAAGACTACATTCACATGTCCTTTCGGTACCTTTGCCTTTAAACGCATGCCGTTCGGGTTATGAAATGCCCCTGGAACCTTCCAGCGGTGCATGATGGGAATCTTCTCAGACATGGTAGGGGATTTTCTTGAGGTCTTCATGGATGACTTCTCTGTGTTTGGGGATACCTTTGAGGGATGTCTGCAGAATGTGGATAGAGTCTTGTCAAGATGTGAAGAAAAAAATCTGGTCCTAAACTGGGAAAAATTCCATTTCATGGTTAAAGAGGGACTTGTTCTAGGCCATCTGGTCTCGAGTAGGGGGATTGAAGTTGATAAAGAAAAGGTTGACATCATTCGTCACCTTCCATCACCCAGAACTGTTAAGGAAGTGAGGTCCTTCTTAGGACATGCTGGTTTCTATAGAAGATTCATTAAGGACTTTAGTTCAATCTCTCGCCCTCTTTGTGCTCTCCTAGTAAAGGATGCTCCATTTGTTTGGACAGAAAGCTGTGAGGGTTCATTTTCAACCCTTAAATCCGCTCTCACCTCTCCTCCCATTATGAAATCTCTAAACTGGGACCTTCCTTTCGAACTCATGTGTGATGCCAGTGACTTTGCTGTAGGAGCTGTGTTAGGACAACGGTGTGATAAAACTCCATATGTCATTTCTTATGCAAGAAAATCCTTAAATGATGCCCAAATCAATTACACCACCACTGAAAAGGAGTTACTTGCTGTTGTGTTTGCCTTAGAGAAATTCAGGTCCTACCTCTTAGGATCACCCATCATTGTATTCACCGACCATTCAGCTCTAAAATATCTCTTCCAAAAACAAGATGCAAAGGCTAGATTGATTAGGTGGGTCCTTCTTCTTCAAGAGTTCGATTTAACCATTAAGGATAAAAAAGGTGTCGAGAATGTTGTAGCTGATCACCTCTCTAGGTTGGAATTCAAGGACAAATCACATCACCTTTCTGTGTCTGATTCATTTCCCGATGAGAACCTCTATTCTGTGAGTGACTGCCCTTGGTATGCTGACATAGCCAACTTCTTAGTTTCAGGGGTCATTCCAAAATTCTTAGGGACCCAAGCTAGAAGAAAATTTCTTTCTGATGTCAAGCATTATGTGTTTGATGATCCATACCTATATAAGTTCTGTCCTGACCTAGTCATTAGGAGGTGTGTGCCAGAATCCGAACAAGAGTCCATCCTTAAATTCTGTCACAGTGAGGCATGTGGAGGTCACTTTTCCTCTAAGAAAACATCTGCTAAGATTCTTCAATGTGGTCTTTTCTGGCCCACCCTTTCAAGGGACTCCTACACATATTGTCAAAGCTGTCCTAGGTGTCAACAAGTAGGGTCCATCACAAAAAGGAATCAAATGCCACTCACTCCTATCTTAGTGGTTGAAATCTTTGACTGTTGGGGAATTGATTTCATGGGTCCCTTCCCAAACTCTCGGGGATACCTCTACATACTCTTGGCTGTCGATTATGTCTCAAAATGGGTTGAGGCCATTCCTACAAAATCCAATGACCATCAAACTGTGATTAGATTCCTTAAAGAAAACATCTTCTCTAGATTTGGGATTCCTAGGGCTATCATTAGTGATCGTGGAACTCATTTCTGCAATCGCCCATTCTCATCGCTCATGGAGAAGTATGGAATTTCTCACAAAGTGTCCACTGCTTACCACCCACAAACCAATGGTCAAGCTGAGTTAGCCAATCGAGAAATCAAACAAATTCTTGAGAAAACTGTTAATCCATCTAGGAAAGATTGGTCGAGCAAACCCTTAGATGCTCTTTGGGCATATCGAACAGCATTTAAAACTATCCTAGAAATGTCCCCATATAGGTTGGTTTATGGTAAAGCATGCCATTTGCCAGTGGAGATTGAGCATAAGGCCTTTTGGGCAATCAAAAAAATGAACTTTGACATTTCTTTGGCCGGAATAAAGAGGAAATTGGATCTAAACGAGCTTGAGGAACTTAGGATGGAGGCTTATGAAAATTCATGGATCAATAAAGCTAGAGTTCAAGCCTACCAGTCTAGGAATCTTAAAACTAAACACATTGAACCAGGGAAACCTGTGCTTTTGTATAGTTCTAAACTTCATTTGCACCCGGGAAAGTTGAGGTCTAGATGGTCCGGTCCATACATAGTGCATAAGGTGTACCCCCATGGGGCTGTTGAAATTCAAGATCCCACCAATGGTCAAATATTTAAAGTTAATGGTCATAGAGTCAAACCATTCATAGAACCGTTCCAAAAACATGAAGTTGATGAGGACCTGAGTGAACCTACCTTTGATGAAAAAAAACAACAATTAATCAATAAGGGGTTTAAGTCGAGCTAACGACGTTAAACAAAGCGCTGCACGGGAGGCAACCCGTGGTTTTTATGTTTCTAATATTTCTGAATCATCTTTATTTTTCAAATAAGATTACTTAATCATTTTTATATTTAAAAATAAAAAAAATAGACTTTTGACCTGTTCTTCTATTATGAGTATGGATGGGTACGAAAGAGGAGCACCATATTCATCCGTGTCACGTGGTGTGATCCTTGAGTAATACCTTACCCAGAAATTTAAAAAGAAGACAATGTATCATCAGTTTATTTTGTTTTTATTATTCAATGGGTTAAAAAAAATATATAATAATACAAAAAAAAAAGTCCACACCATAGGCCGTGGGGCAAACCCCGTCACAACCGGCGAAGCCGCGGGGACTCGAACCCGGGACCGAAGGGAGACAGGGGCGCGCGCTTACCACTGACCTGCGGCTTCTTGTGCTACCTTATTCTATAATTTTTATATATATTCTTATATTTTACTTCCTTTATTATATAAATATATAAATATATATTGTTTGTTTTGTTTGTTTTGTTTTTTTTTCCTTTTTCCACTATGGAACTTTGCAAGCGACATGGATATCAAAGGAACAAATTCAAGCTGCAAGAACTTCCAACTTCAACCACCAGGTGACTTCATTCCATAACCCTCATTTTCAATTTCATTTTTGAACTTTAATTCTCTACCTCTACCCCCTTCTAAATTTTCTTTTCTTTAAACACTGGGGACAGTGTTGTTTTAAGTTGGGGGGGAGATAAAATAAAAAAAAATGCTTTTGTGTCAAAAACAAAAATTGAATGATTTGAAAAAAAACGTAAATGGAAGGAAAAATTCCTTTAACTTCGAACATGGTAATACACATTGTACACTTTGAAACTGAATATCAAATAATTTAGCATGCCCTGATTCTGATTTTAATCCTTGTATAATTTCATGAGCATAGATTTTGGAAAGTGTGGCTGTCCAATGTGATATGTCATCATTTATATTTTCATCCAAATAAAAAAATGCCACAATGCAGGTCCTCTAGACTGTGGGGTACTAATTTGAATTTTTGGGGTCCCATAATAAATAGCATAGGCTAGTTTTATTTTTATGAATAATATGAGTATTCAAAAAAAAATTAAAAAAAAATTATTATTAAAAAAATAAAAAATAAAAAAATAAAATAAAAATTTGCGTGTAGAGCAATGGATTGATAAAATGCGAGGCTTTCGGCACTTGGGGATCGTGACTCCAGAGTTGTCTAGCCCTGAGTTTTTCAATCTATATCTATTTATGGTAATATGAATTTGTTTTTGATTAAGTTAACTCGAGACGATGCCCGAGTATGTTGGCTTCACTTGGTGCCCTAAGGCCTTTGAGTCTGGGAGTCATCGGCAAAGTCTTGCTACATGGGTTAATTTGATTAATTACAATCTCAATTACTATAGCAATATTGCAAAAAACAAATCAAAAAAAAAGAGGGATGAAGAATACTCATATTAGGATTAAATGTGATTCCACCTAGCGCTTCCATGATTTCCCCCTTGAATGAAAATGAACCCCCATATCTATTGTGATTCACAACACATCATTACACCTAATTGAGTTGGATGAAGTATGATGATGGATTTGATCAAAGGAATGGGCTTGGGATTGGGATCTGCTTATGAAAATATCTCGTATTAAAATATTTTGATGGGTTTCATGATTGTTTGGTATAAGGTTTTTTGGTGATCATTGTGTATTAAAATGTTTTTAGAAAAGGGAATTTGAATTTCATTTTTTGATATATTTTGCTCGGGACTAGAAAAACTCAAGTTGGGGGGTGTGATTAGCCACTAAATGAGTCTAATATTCATTGTTAATATACCTAATTTTCATGTTCTTTGTTATTCATAAATACCATTTTAGTGCATTTTACACTTTGAACATCATTTCACATTATGATTGTAATACCTTCTTAAAATGCACTATTATGTGGTACATTTTTGAACATTATTTAAAGTACCCAATGATTCATCTGATTTTAAGGAATTGAATTATACATATTTTAATTTGATATTTTTGTAAATTGATCTACACTTAAATATGAACATGTTTGATTCAGGGATCAATGGAGAATTCATGGAGGATGATGGAGATATTTGGCAATGAAAGGAAGCAATTCTGGAGAAGGCAGATTGGACACCAGCCCAATGATGAGACTGTGGGGCCCAACATACAGGCCCAATTAATTCCAAATTTCGTGGGATTCTAGAAGACATGTACAGGAACAAATCAATCTTCAGGAGTTAATGCTAATTCGGCCTCCATGGTGGTCATTTAGGCGGCCCAAGTTAGAGATACAATTCTGGGCCAGATTCTGCGGCCCAGAAAAACAGTCCACCAATTTGATCATATCTCGGCATACACAACTCCAAATGGGCCCCAATTTTACAGGCGGTTAGACGACATCCGGAGCTCCATTTTCTTCTTCTATGGCCCACCCTGATTCGGCCATCTAGAAGGTCATACAAACGCGTCTGTTCGGTGGATGAAAACTGGCTGCCACCTCGGGTCAAACGTGGAAAAGTCCAAATTCCACAAGCTTTCCACCACCTATAGTCTACCAAAATTAATTAAGATGCTTTTTACTGTTGGTGGCTCGACCCAAGGCTCCCAAAATGCCTATTTAAGGCAGTTGTGGTGAAGGAGTTTAGGATCTTGGATGCTTTGTTTACTTGTAATGTTATGCTGCATTTTTGTTGCCTCAATTTTGTCTTTCACATGTAAGTTGTTCAATTCACATTAGTTTCTTAATAAAAGTTCTTCTTCTACTCTTATTCTGTTGTTCTTAATATCACTTTGATACCGTTGGATTAAGGTGTGAATTTATTCACACCAACCCTTGTGAAATTATTCACACAACGGTGGAGTGATCATTTTATTTTTGTTGTTTTCTTTACTTCTCCATTCCTCCCTTATGAGTCTACTTTCCGCTTCCATTGAAACCATGGGATCAATGGAGGGATAACCCACTTATGGGTTGATCCAAGGGAGTATCAAGGGGCTGGATTGGATGTTATTTATCACCTAATTAATGTATAATCACTTCTTTAATTGGGATTTTTATTTGATGATTTTTAAACTCCATCGTCCTTGTTGAATTTAAGGCCACACACCTCAAGTACTAATACGATCCTTTACCTTGAAGAGCTCAAAACTTTGATCCTTCAAGTGTATAGTTGATTAGTATTAGAGGGTGTAGGCATTAAACCAGTAAGTGATGATGTTGTTTTATCTCCTTAAATGAATCCATCTCAAATTTAAGAAATTGAAATCATTAAAAAGAAAATACATCCAATCCACCCCGAGTGATAACCTAGGATCAACTCATTCTTTTAAATTGAATCCACTTAAATCTTTTATATATATTTAAAACCCATCCAAAATCAATCCAAGTTGGCCACTTCATAGCCAAAAATCCATCCCTTAGGTTGTGTATCTTAGGTATCTTCTTTGGTCTCTGTGGAATCGACAACCCAAGCTACACTACAAGGACCGTTCTACCCTTCTTCTCTTGGGTAAATTTGGGCGTGAACCAACTCTCCTGAGTAATATTCGGGAGCTTCGAGGTCTTCAAGGCCACTTAGCCTACATACACCGATTCATTGTGAATCTGGCGGGCAAGTGTAATCTCTTTTCACTGTTCATGAAGAAAGGTGCCACCTCTGAATGGGATGAAAAGTGTCAGACCGCCTTTGAGGAAATCAAACAGCATCTACTCCAACCTCCAGTCTTGATGCTGCCCGTCTCCAGGAAGCCACTGGTCCTTTACGTGACCGCCCTGGAATGGTCCCTTGGCGCACTTATCACCTAGAAGAACAATGAGGGAACAAAGAAAAACCTCTAATACCTCAGCTGCATGCTCCTTGATACGAAAATTAGATATTCTCCCGTCGAGAAGAGCTGCCTGATGCTTGTATTTGCCATACAGAAATTACAACACTACTTGCAGCACCACGAGGTACAGCTGGTCTCTCGGGTAGACCCGCTAAAGTACATCCTGAACCGACCTATGTTGACTGGCCGACTTGTGTGGTGGGTAGTGACCCTCCAAACATTCGACATCAGGTTCGTTCCTCAAAAGGCTATCAAAGTATAGCTATTAGCAAACTTTCTAGCCACCCACCCAACCTCCACAGATCAGCTACTAGATCTAGGTTTTCCTGATGTGGTGATACTCTCAGTTGATCATGTCGTCTCATGCTAGTAGATGCACTTTGACAGTACCTCCTGAAGCCCCACCGGTAGAAGAATCAATGATCCTAGGCTCAACAGAGTGGGCCTGGGTATTGTCTTCATCACCCTGCAACAAGCCGTTCTTCCATATTCGTTCATATTGTCAGAGGGCTGCACCAACAATGAGGCCGAATATCATGCCCTCATCACTGGCCTCGAGCTGGCCCTTGAGATCGACGCGCCTCATCTGCATGTGAAAGGGGACTCCAAGATGGTCATCAGGCAGGTCAATGGTGACTATGTTGTCAGAAAGCTAGAACTCGTGCCATTGTTGGAGTGCACCCTCCGTCTAATGGCTTAGTTCACCTCTCGACCGAAAATCACCCATATTCCCCGGTCACAGAATGGTCGAGTAGATGCTTTGGCCAGCCTGGTACCGTCACTTGTGGAGCCCAAACAGGACGACCTAATTATCCACGTAGCGCACCGGAGAGTCATTACTCCTGCTACCCTGGAGGATGATCGCAGCCCACGGGTGAACCAGCTTACTACTGGTGCCCCTACGTCGGGGGCCCCGAGTACTTTAGATACAGTGATTGAAGTAGTTCCTGATTGGAGGATGCCCTTGGTTGAATACCTCTGGTACGGTAATTTTCCATCAGACCAGGACGAACGCAAGCGAATCTGACGCCGCGAACTGCCATTTACCCTTCAGAGCGGTCCCAACCTTGAGCAGATCCTTTACAGGCATAGATTTGATGGTGTTCTCCTCCATTTCCTTCAAAGAGTCGAGATCCCTCAGGTCATGCAAGAAGTTAATGCTGGTTCCTGTGGCGCCCATCAGGTCGGGTCGAAGTTGTCTCACCAAATTTGTAGGCTGGGTTACTTTTGGCCCTCCATGATCCATGACTGCATCGAGTTCACCAAGAGGTTTCATGCATGCCAAGTTCATGCTAACTTGGTGCATCAGCCACCAGAGCCCCTCCACACTACCAAGTATTCTTGGCCCTTTGCAGTCTGGGGTTTGGATGTCATAGGACCTTACCCACCAGCGACGGCTCGCCAATTCCGGTTCATCCTGACCGCTACGGATTTCTTTTCGAAGTGGGCAGAGGAAATTCCGCTTAAGGAAGTAAAAGCCCGTTCTATTGCTGATTTCATGAGTTCCAACATCTTCTATCAATTTGGAGTGCCTCACGCTATCCTCATGGATAACAGAACCAGCTTCCGAGCAGCCGAGCTGAAGAGATTGTACGCCAAGTACAACATTCTCTCTAACCATACCTCCCACTATCACGCGCAGCCGAATGGATAGATTGAGGCGTTTAACAAAACCCTCTCTAACATTATGCAAAAAATGGTTGGTTAGAATAAGAAAATTTGGACGGACAAGCTCCCCAATGCCCTTTGGGCTTATCGGACGACGACTCATAATTCCACCCAGGTGACCCCATACTCCTTGGTGTACAGAGCTGAGGTCGTCCTACCCATCAAGATTCAGTTGCCCTCATTGTGCACAGCGGTCTACGACCAGTAATCGCCGGATAAAGTTGCTAAAATCCATCTAGAAGAATTAGAATCACTAGACGAGAATAGGCTTCTTGCCTTGCATAACCTGGAAATGCATCAGAGAAGGATGGATCGAGCATTCAATAAGAGGGTTTGTCTCCGCTCTTTCGTACAAGGCGATCTGGTACTGGCCCTCAGGGCACCAATGATTCCCGACAGGAAACCACCCAAGTTGGATCCCAAATGGGAGGGGCCTTTCATCATCCATAAGGTGTATCCCAATGGTGCGTATTCCCTAGTGACTATGGATGGCGAGTATGTAGATCCTCCCACAAATGTGAAGTTCCTCAAGTAGTACTTTTCCTGATTCCATGGGTCCTGCATGACCCTAAACTGTATTTGGTCCTACATTTGGGCCCCATCGGTCCCCCATGACCTCAAACTGGAAAGCGTTCCCCCATGACCTTAAACTGGACAACGGTCCCCCATGACCTTAAACTGAATTGCGATCCCCCATGACCTTAAACTGGATAGTGGTCCAGCATGACCTTAAACTGCATGCTCATCCTCACTACAAGACGTTAAACTGTGCGCTGGTCAGACCTTCCTGACTGAGGCCCAGCCTCAGGACCCTTGTCCTTGTCGGGCCCTTTAGCCCAGTCCTTACCCAGAGTGTGCAGTGTAGTATAGGGCTATGTCCTCATTAACCATGGGTTACCCACTGCGCCGTACACATTCCTGGAAGAAATTCCTCTTATCATCCGACATGACGTTAAACTGTGTTTCTAGAACTACGTGCGGATTGATTCCCATCCTTATGGGATACGTAGGACCGCTTGAAATTCTATGTTTTAGGTCCAGCCCCATCTCTTAGGAGAACCCATGATCTCCCAGTCACCTCGGTCTCTTGGCCTATCCCTCCCTGCAGGGGGATACATAGGTGTGGTACATGGCTTTTGGCACCATTCCCCCTTCTCCCGGGAATCCTCCATCTGTTGTCCGCTCTCAAACTGAGCCCTTCGACCCCATCTAGTGGTCCACTAATGTGCTAAAAGTACTCTAGTCTAGGACCTGGAGTGTCAGATTCTCCTTAGGCAACTTTTTTCTACTTTTCAAGCTTCATGATCCCTTTCATCCGGGCCCCCGTTATCTCTAACACCCAGAGGGACCCCCAAAAACGGCTTGGATACAACACCTAAGGGCTCTCCTACCATCACAAGCCAATGCCCCCGAGGGTTTTAGACAACAAATTGATACAAATCCCACGTTGTGAACATGGTCAGCAGTCGATTCTCATTTGTTTGTCCCCATTTTAGGCTAACACGACAGGATTTTGTGTTGCAAACATGGTCAGCAGTAGTCCTCAGTCATCACACCAGCTTCTTTAGGCCCTGAATATTGGTTGCATGATTCACATTATGTTCCACCCCATCGTGTCAAGGTAGAATCTCGACACTCCTTGCACTAACCCTCAGTGCACCCCCACACATCAGACAGACAAAGCTGCATAACATCATCTCTAGGGGCTCTCACGATCCGAGCGCCAATGTTATATGATTGGGTTTTCTCTGAGGATCATGCGCAGCTTAACCCTCATCCCCATGGGAAATGAGGTGTCGCCCAGACATTGCATTTCGGGCCCAGCCCAGCTGGAAGTTAGTGTCTCCTGCCCCCCTTGATTGTTGTACCCTCGTCGGCTCCTTGGCCTGAGGCTCCTCTCCCAGAATCACCTTATCGCATCATGCATGTTCCCCTTGGTCCAAGCCATATGACCTTAAACTATGCTGGTTGTTCCTACCACATGACCATAAACTGTGATGATATTGTCCTGGCCGCACGACAAAAAATGGCACTGCATTGTGGTGACTTCCCCATAGGGGACATCACTTTGGGTATCGGTCCATTACCATACCATTTGTCAACACCTATATATGGCTTGATTATTTTGGCGATGCCAGAAGTTTCTACCCTAGGCCGGTCGTTCCACGAAAGAAAAACCATTCACCTTCAAGGACAAACAAGATATATCAAATGCTGCTTCTTTTGGTGCGAGGGATAGACCCACACACCTTTTTAATTATTTGCACAGGACCCATGTCGTGTCGTGCCACATTTCAAGAACTACGTATGGCTTGATTCTCATCCTTATGAGATATGTAGGAGCACCTGGGTACTTTCCCATAGGCCCAACCAAACGTTTCGTGTTCGGTCCCTCAGCCTAAACACACCCCCAAAGAGCACATGGTAATCAGGGCCTTGCCCCCCATTCACGTCGGGTTTCACAACCTCTTTACCATGTGTCTCCCACTTCCCTTACTCCTTTGGTCTGATCTGTAAGACCTTAAACTAATATCCTTTTCTAGAACTACATGTGGCCTGATTCTCATCCTTATGAGATACGTAGGAATGCCTGGATATTTCATCTTGGGTCCAGCCCCAGGGGTTACCAAATCCTGTCCCTCCTCACTACTGGCCCCTTGTCATGGCTTCTTGAGGGGTGGTGTAATTGTGACATTTACCCTGAATAAGTTCGGGACGCCCCATAGAGCTGTTGGGAAGCGGCAGTTCCCTCACTAGAGAGGTCCTGTCTGAAAATTGAGATGATATGTGACCAGATTAATACGTCCGCCTAATGTGCCTCCTCCACGATGGCGCAATTTTGGGAGTGTTGGAATTTGTTCGAACAAAACACCACTACACTTTCCATGCTTTTTGTGTCCCTTTATTCGGATCCTCATCCTCTTTCATGTTTGATGGGACCCCCTAACAGTATGGATGATAGACTGTGGTCTGCCTCCTATAACAATATGGATGATAGACCTTTGGTCTGCCTATTGTATAAATATTGATGATTGACCTATGGTCTGCCTGCTGTCCTAGGCCACCATTCCAGAAGACTTGTCATGTCTGATGGGACCCCTTAACAGTATGGATGATAGACCTTGGTCCGCCTACTGTAACAATATGGATGATAGACCTTTGGTCCACCTATTGTAATAGTATGGATGATAGACCGTGGTCCGCCTACTGTCCAGGGATAATGTTTTTGAAGACTGATCGATGATATTTGAGTTAGGCCCCATGTTGTGAATAGGGTCAGCGGTCAGCCCTCGTTTTTTGTCCCCGTTTCAGGCCAAAGTGATATGGATGCTGCGTTTCCGCCACGGTTAACAGTTATCCTCCAACTTTGGACCACCCATAGTGTTCCGGATTTGGGTAATGTGATTCACCTTTTTCATCTTCATATGTTCGGATGGATTTCAATGCCCCTAGCATTGCCCTGCTCATGTGTCAGGACACGTTGAGAGGGTGATATATCAATCGGTCTGAGGTCCTCTCCTGAAAAGTCCAGGACCAATTTCGGATGCATGAAGCTTGGTTGATGCTCCCACAAGGTGGTATATTATGGTTGAGCATATCAATCCAAAGGTACAAATAAATGGATTTCTCCATATATTGGATAGGACTGATGACCAGTTCAAGAAAAATTTCATGAGATGGCGAAAACAGGGCCCTTAAGGATCAACATTTTGGATTGATCTTTCCAGCACCACTACCCTTTGGCTGGTGGCCTCCAGGACTGCTTCCCACTCCCTGAAGACTCTCTCTTCATCAGCAGCCATAGAGTGCAGTTCACCAACCCTAGCTTGTGCCTACGCCCGTTCGGTTTGAAGTATGGTCATCTGGTGACTCGCCTCCATAAGTTGTTCTTGGGCGTTAGCCAGCTGGGCCATCAGTTTCTCCATGAGCTCAGATCATGTTGCAAAGAAGACCTCCTTCTCTTCCACCTACCCTTCGAGGCGCCGAACTTCCTACTCTGCCCTCAAGAATGCTCGGGTGCTCACTGATCTGTCCCGACACTGGGCAATTTCGGTGCACCAGATCCTCTCATGTATCTTCTCGGCCATGTAATCATGGACTGTCAGATGAAGATGTTGAGAGTTAGCCCCTCCGACACACAGGAAGCGCAACCAGGTCTGGAGTGATCCCATCCGCCTCATCCAACCCGTTTGAGGCTTCCTATGAAAGAGCTGGATACACTTCCACCATTTGCACTGTGTCATATGGCTCTCCTTGGCCGCTTCCGAGTCTAAATCGTCTATCTTCTCGGGATCAGTCGGCCGATATGCCAGAAAGGTAGCCCACAGGTCAGCAGCAGGGGTCTACCTCGGGGATGCCTTCACAAGGGATAGGATCCTCGACGTCCGGACGACCTTCCTCTCTCACCCCGACAATGGTGGTGTATCCGTCAGCTTCTGCCCTTTCTCCAATGACAGCACCACTGATGTCCGCCGCCCCCTGCTTTCCAATTACTAGGGCTAACTTAGTTTGGGAGGTATGTTCTGGAGGAGGTGGTATGTCCGCCACTGGTCCACTCATGGAAGACCCAGGCTCAGTAGCCCGACGAGCCTCCCACGACGAGATCACTATACGAGGAGCATCCTGATTAGTTGGGTTTTCTGACAGTAATCACTAGTAATGAAGCAGGAGACTTATAGGAACCCAGAGCGTCAGCCTCTGGTGTGCTAGCCACTATAGGAGCTATCATGGTAGGAGACCCCTTAGTGCTTGTCAGTTCGATGATGGGTGTCGGAGCCCCATCCCGTCCCACCAGCGCTTCTCCTCCCTCCTCTGTTGGGGATGCCTGATCAGTACCTATGTGATCCTAAGTGAGATAGAGGGATGGATTAGAAATTACAGAAGATAATGAGTAAAGAAGGAAGATGAATAAGGATAGAGACGGACCTCGAGTAGTTCCGTTATCTCCACGTCGGAGCTAACAAACTCACCACTCTCCTGCAAGCTCCCTTGGTAGGTTTCCCCATGTGACCCATCACCTTCGGGTTCTCATTCTCCTTCACCTTCTCCTTCGTCTTCTCCTTCGCCTTCATCTTCTCTTGTTTCCTCCTCTCCCTATGACTCACCATCATTGTTTCCTTCTCCTAGAGACATCACTTTCGGATCATGATCTTGGCTGAGGATCACTTTCACTAGAAAAGGTCACTCTGCACGCTGACCCCTTTAGTGCACAGATGTGTCCATGGCCGTTAGGTATGCATGCCACCGATGTAATTTTACCTGGTCGGTAAATCGAATGATCCCAACCTCTGGGAGCTGGATCCCATCCCACATTATCTTTTTTAGATGGTTTCAACGCTCATTGATTCCCACAAGGTCATCCAGGCCAACCACAGTGCTGGGAAAATTGCATCTTGTAAAGGTTCAAGCAGGTATCTTATCTTTTTCTTGGGCAGTTCTATGGCCACCTCATGTGAGCCCCCTCTGGGAAATGAGGTCGCAGTGACACCATGCGATGTCCCCGTTGCTGAGGTCCCGGCCTGCGCAGGCCTTGCTACCTGATGCTCCCCTGGTTCCCCCCTTCTAGCAGCTCCTTTCCTGCTCCCCCATCGCCCGGTTTCCACGTGGGTAGTCTCGAGTTGCTGGACTCGCTTGCGTAAAAGCCCCTCAGGGTACGTAATAGTCCATTGTTCAGCATACTCGGTTGATAAGCCGACATCGACCCTAGTGGGAGGAAGGGTAATGATGTCACCAGAGCCGTAGGTGGTGAACATTAGCCACATCGGGTGAAGGAAGCATGGATTCTTCACCTCTCGGATATCTGTGAATACCTTATTTGTCATTCCCTGGAGGCACTTGAATTTCCTGGTGAATCGGGACGGTACGTAAGGCTCACAGATGATCTTCCCGTCAATCCGAGCTACAAGCACCCCGCCTCGGATTCTCTGGAAGTATTCTTGCTGCTCCAGTAGGCCCTACCCATTATCCACCATCTGGACGACCGGGGTGGGGAACATGCTGAAGTTGAAGTTGGCATGGTTACCGATTCGGATCCTTACACCCTCCTCATTGAGCGTCATCAGTGCAACCCTGACAATATTCAAGAGAGATGGATGTAGGCCGTTTCCCGGAGGACGAATGGCGTTCGGAAAGGTGTATCCGCCAAGATGAGCTGCCACCCAGCCGTGAAATATCTGGAAGGGGCCACATACTCTCCGAGGCAACCCCCCTTTGGAGATGTGTCCCAGAATGGCATACAACCTAGCCAACACGGGGACCCCCAGATTGAACCTTTTTTTGGCGGCCATGGTGCTTGCCATCACCAGTGTTGCTGGACGGACGCCCATCCTTTCATCCCACACCGGTAGGATCCACCCACTCAGGAAGGTGACGAGGAACCCAGTATATCGGAAATTTGGGTCCTGGGACTCAATGATGCGGTATCCCCATGATTGGTATTACCTAGCCTCCAAGGTCCTCCAATACGACCCATTCTTTCTCCTATGTGCCGCGGTTGGGCACCGTTTACCCCATCCCCACATATTTATTGTCGGGTACCTCTCTAGGAACTGGCTAAACTAGTCCTTGTAGGCAATATCCTTCAAGAATTTCTTGACCCCCAGCCTCTTTTTGGCCAGCTCCAATAGGTGCCACGTCAGCATGGGGGTCCGCGACCTGTCTTCCCAGGTGTTCATTAGAGGAATGAACTCATCGTATTGGTAGCCCTCCAGTGGGATACCTCCGATGCAGTGAATGTCCCAGAGGCTGATACCAACTTCCCCATGGTGGAGATGGAATGTGTTGTTATTAGGAAACCACCGCATGAATAGATTTGGCCCGAGTTCGGGTTGACAGTAGAAGTGGAATTGCGATGTCCACACCACCTTGAACGGACCGATGTTCTGTAGTTCAGCCCCGAATTGGTCTCACTTATGGTGAACCCAGTATGCCCAGGCCTACTCACTAGTGAAGTTTCCTCCGGACCGGAAGTCCCAATCTTGCTTCCAGCCCTTAGTATCGTATGTGATGCTCTGACGGGACATGCTTGCATAAAGGGTCGGGGAGCTCTCAGCAACAAGATCACCCCCATCAATGGTCCTAGTCCTCGGGTTAAGGACATACACATCCATGTGTCTGGTCTCTCTAGAAGGATGACCATTGTTGGTGATGTTGTAATGAAGAAGGTTGTCCTCCCAGGTCACCCATGACCACGGTATGTCCACCTCAAAGCTCGGTAGTGGGACCTCCTCCAGGATGCCGAAGTTCCAGAGCGGGAGGTTGTTGGACAGAGGATACCCATTCTGGGCAGGGGTCAGCAGGTTGAACAATTTGTGGTTGTCGAAAACAACCTCCTTGGCGCCGTAGACCTCCTCATTTGCCGCTATTTCAGCTCGACGAGCAGCGGCTTCCCCCTCATCGACTGGGTTCGTAGCCATCTCGAATGTTTTGAGAGTTGCGCGGAATCAGAAAGAGGTGCGTGGAATCGGAAAAGGGTTACATGCAATCTAGACTTGCGGTGCACAATTCAGAAGTTAGGCGTGAAATCAGAACCATTGGTGTGAAATACCCCAAGTTGGCGTAGAAAGACACCCGAAACATGGAAGGATTTACGCACTGGCAGAGCATTTTTACACGCAGCCATGGAAGAAATTTCGCGCATGAGAGCAATGAGCCTATCATGCAGAAAAGATTGAGTACAGAACTGGGACCCAGGGCCCCTTTTATAGGTGAATCCGGGGTTCCGCGCCATGCGGAAAAATAATTCCATGCCGACCCAAAGTTTTACGCGCCCCATTCGGCTTTTGCGTGCAAAGTGCCCATGAAATTCACCACTTCGGCGTTTTGGAGTTTTCCTCGAAATCTGATCGTTGCGACCTCTCACCGATCCAATTCCGAGGGGGGGAATTTTTAGACGCTGAAAAAAGCCCATAATTCCTGAAGGAAGTTCCGAAATGACAACGAGAAGTCATATTCAGACTCAGAGGCTCGATCCGTAGGGCCTGGAAGTGGTGCGCTAAATTAAAGAGGACTTGCATGAGAAAACGTTTCCCGCACAAAGGACGTTCGGGATTTGCGCAAAGGGGCTTGGGGTGGCGCACAATTTTGTGTCCTTGGTTCCGCACGATGAGGCATTTCGTGCTGACAGGTCTTGGCGCAGAAGATTTCGCGTGCCGAACGGATTCTACGACGCCTGCGGCCTATAAATAGAAGGAGACCCCTTCTGTTTCGGGGTTGCGGAATTCAGACCAGCTCCTGTGGGCGCAATTGGACTCCCGCACGCGCAATATGACTTCCAGGTATTTCCCCTTTTCGCACAACCTTGCCCTGGGGTTCGCCTTTGTGCGCAATCCCACCGGCTTAAATAAAATTGCAAACTCCTCAGGGTTCCTTGGTTATGCACAATCACTTCCATTGCGCGCTCCCCCACCTTTGTGTGAAAAACCCAATTGCGCGCAATCCATTTGTTAGGTTTTTCTATACCTTAGGGATCGGCCGTTGCCCCCGCGCGCAATCCAAGCCTGTTGCGCGCAATCTCCCCTAGCCGTGCACAATACCTCTTCCCCAATTGCGCGCCAACTCGGTGTTTTGCACGCAAAACTTCTCTTTTCACGCATGCTCCAGGACCCCTCACCTTTACGCCCCCCCCCCCCCCGGGGTGCCTCCCTGCTTGGGCACCTGATGTCCTCTATACCGGGCATGCACGTGATGCGTTGTTTTCCCGTACGACCTTCTAGGCTTGTACGAAGTAACCTCAAGGTCCCTTGGGTGGTGTTTCCCGTTGCGTTGCTTTGCCTCGTGATCCTTCGCATAGGCACCCTAACGACTATTTCTTCTTCACATAGCCACGCTAACGTGGACCCCTTGATGGTTCTCCCTGGGACCCCACTTCACCACGGCTTTTCCGATGCCTTCCCTCCTACAAGGGGTAGAGGGTGTTGGGAATGTAAGACCTAGGGGTGTGGAGAGAACCCACCTCGTCCGAGATGCACGATGTTAAACTGCCAAGAACCTCGTCCTCAACACATGACGTTAAACTGTGATCCGTCCTCGTGCCTCGCACGCAGGGTCCCCCCTAGCTCGGACATTCTTTACACCGCTCGTCTCCATGGGAATGGAATCTTCCTCACATGGAATGATATCCTCCCTTTTGGAGTGGCGTTTATCCACGGGGGAAGGGATTCCTCAGAGCGTAAGCCCATAGCCTCTCTTGCGGAAGGTTTCACCCATGCACCTTCGTACTTCCCCAATAACAAGGCCAGTGGAGGGTGTGATAGAGAACGAGGCACCTCCTTTGTTCGGTCCCAAATCCCTCTCCCTCTATGCTTTGTCGCACAACGGGCCTCCATCCTGGAGTAAGATCGAGCACTAAGGGCTGCTAACCACACGTAAGCCCCTGTTTCCTCTTTGGGCCGCTCAGGGCGTAAGCCCCTTTCTGCTTCTCACGGACGCACCTTTCGCAATGTGATCATCTGGTCCCTGCTGCCTCTTGTTTCTCACACCGAGTATGACTCACGTGGGCTTAGAGTAATCATCGACCATGACATCCTCTTATGGGATACCTCAGAGCATAAGCCCCATCCCAGAGAACTATGAGGAATTTGATCCGTGCTAAAGCATGCTATGTAGGTAGCCTCTAGGAGGATCAAGCCCACCACCCGATCGTTCGGACCTCTTCACGTCAGTTCGCCAACACTTTGGGACTCCTTAGAGCGTAAGCCCAAAATTTCCAGTCCAGCATGACGTTAAACTCTCTGCCCTCGTCCCACATGATGTTAAACTGTATACCATCCCTCATGATGTTAAACTGTATGCCACCGTCCCACATGACGTTAAACTGTATCACACGAACTACGTGGACTTTGATCCGTGCTAAATCATGGTTCGTAGGTAGCTTCCACGAGGTTCAATCCCATCCTTCGGTTGTTCCGACCCCTTAGTTTTAGTTCACCAATCACCATTGTGGGCCGCCTCAGAGTGTAATCCCCATATCCACCATTGTGGGCCAACTTAGAGTGTAAACCCCATATCCATCCATTGTGGGCCGCCTCAGAGCGTAAGCCCCATATGCCTTCGTCCCGCATGACATTAAACTGTATACCCGAACTATGGGGACTTTGATCCATGTCAAGGAATGGTACGTAGGAAGCCTCCACGAGGTTCAAGCCCATTCACTCCATTACCCATCCTGATTCCTACCTGGGCCACCACATCCTGGTGGGATCATGCCACCTCATTCCACTCCACAGTATCCGGGAAGCCGCCTATGTGCTGGCATCGACATCAGTGTTCCCCCCAAGGGGGTTCTTCAATATGATCCACCCTCGGTGTTCTGATCAGTCCAATCCATCTCCGCAAGACGTTAAACTCATGGCATACCCCGTGTTAAACATGGGAAGATGAGGAAAACCTCTGATACATGCCTATAGAATGCAAGTTTCCCACATTCGATGTGGGATACCTCGGGCTTCCGCGCCCTCGAGAAGCCCTATAATAAGAGACAGAAGGCAGAAATGCCAATCCCCCAGCGTCAAGACATGCCAACGACACTCCAACATGACCATTCTCCTCACCGAATGTTGTTGCCCTGACCAGACCCCTTGGAGCGTCTCGACGGAAGCAGCGTAGTTAACTAGAGACCATAGAGATATGGCCCTAGGAACGAGCTTCACGAACCTCTATTAAATCTATGAGGGAGACCCGGACTAGGTGATGAGATCCGAGGAGGAATCCACAGAAGGAAGAACTGACATCCCATCATCCCGGTTTCAATCAAGGAGCAGACGTCCCTGAACAAGGAACAGATGCCTCCCGCCTTTGGAAAGTGGGAATGCAGGGCAACAAGCTGCGCGTCCTCCCCCACGTGACGGATGCGCACGCGCGCCCTGACAGAAAGTGTCAGAAACAACAACCCCAAAAGATCATGAGGCCTAGTGTCTATGGGTAATTAAGAAAATATGATAAAAAATTATAAAATAAATACAACAAAATTATTTTTAAAATCTATAACATTTTCTTATATTCCAAGGATCCTCTGAAACTGTACATGATAACCTAGGGATATACTGTAACAACCCATGATTTCATAGTAAGTTATTTTCTTAAATGCAATTCAATAGCTTGCGCTACACGCAACACCGAGTTCGAGTGCACCACGAGTTACCAAACTACCCGTTCAAAAATCTTTTATGAATATTATTAACTGAATTTTGAATTTTATATACTCCATATAATTTTATAATCCATATTATGAGTTTCTTATACATAATTTAAGAACAAATTCATTTTTTCGGATAAAAGAAGTATTTTTCAAAAAATGAAATTTTACCAAATTTTAATGGAAAACATTTTTTAAAAACAATATTTGACACTTATATATATTAAATTTAATGAAAATAAATTCTTTTTTAGAATAGGGACCTAAAAATTTATTTTTGGATAAATTTTTGGAACTTTTCTGATAACGTTAATATTTTGATAAATAGTGAAAAATACAAAATTTTAATTGAAAATAAATTTTTTAATCGAAATAATTTATAGTGTTAAATTATGAATTTGATTGATTTTAAAGTATAATAAGATTATATTTTTATCATTTGATACAACTTAGGTCATTATAAGTAATTTCACATTAAAATTTGACATAAACATATGTCAATCTTTTGATAGTTTTTACTTCTTAAAAACCTAATATTTGGTTTTGAAAATTGGAATTAATTTTAAATTAATCAATTATACTTATATGTTATTAATTTTGTAAAATAGAATTCATTTTTGAATTTGGAATATCAAAATTAGCTTAGGGTAAATTATTTGTAGTTTTCTAAAAACATTCATTTTTTGATGAATAGTGAAAAACAATGTGTTATTGTTTAAAAGCTAACTTTTTATTTGAATAAAGTAAATATAGATACATAAGAGCTATATTAGTTTTATGTGATTCATTGGAGTCATTTTTATATTAAAATTAGACGTATAAAATTTTATTGAAATTTTTACCGTCTTTTACCCACCTTCTAAGACCATTTGAAAATTTGCATAAAACATAATTTTACCAGTTTTGTGAGTTGAATTTAAAAAATATGAGAGACACAGTTGACATCAGTAAGTAAAATGGGGTCCAATAAGTTGAAAATAATTTTTTCTGTGAATAGTATCTTTTGACTTTTATTTACCACGATTAAAAGTAAATAGGGTAATTAAAGGTAAAAATGATATTATAATTACCCTAACACATATCCTAATTCTACTGAAAAAGTGTAATTCAACCAAAAACAAAATTAGGAATAAAATATGATTATTTTGGTCCACTTGGATTAGATTAGGACATTTATTATTATTTTATTTTTAGAAGAGTTAAAAGTGTTAAATTCAAAGTTTAATAACAAAACTATTTTTAATATTGGGTTATACATAAGATAAATTCAACTATGAATATTCTTTATAAATATAAAAAGATTTCATACATAATGGAATTTTATTTTTAATTTTTATACATTAAATAATTAAATTTATTTATACCACAATGATGATGTATTAATTAAGTTATTAATGAAAGATTAAAATAATTGATATTATAAGTATCCAAATAAATTTAATTTTATGCATTTGATAAATTAAAATAATTTTATTGGTTAATATGACATTTTAGGGTTGATTAAATAATTGTTTGTGGATTTAATAATGCTTTTATGATTTTTACAAAAACCAAATACTAAATAGTGTCAAAATTGACCTAAATGAGTTTTTTAAACAAATACTATATTATTGGTTGATATAATATTCCTAAAAATCTAAGGTTCAGAAAAAGAGCTTAAATAATATTATATATGTCATTAATTAACAACTTTAGTTTCTCTTTGATGTTTAGAGTTTTTATATTGACCATATATTGTAAGAATACAAGAAGACACAGTAAAAGTTAGACTATTTAACTAATAGTTAAATCTAAACGATAATGTTAATATGGTGACCTAAACTTCTGTAAAACCTATTTATTGAGAGTATTTAGACCCATACCCACCTTATATTCCAAATAAATCAATTTTTATCCATTATAAACCGAAAATTATTTATAATAAAATAATATTTCAAGGTTTTCCTAAAGTGACCCTCACCCCTCTTATAAAAGGGTACTTTCCCTTATCCTAATTTCACACCTCCAAATCCATTTGGATTGGCCAACCCCTGACCAAATATCCTACCAACTACTTTAAATAGATCCTAGAGTCCTTATTTTGACCATAAATCCAACCTAAGGTTCCCTTTTGATCAAATCAAAATGATTCACCCAAAGAAGAGGTAATAATTGCACCACCCTCTTTCAAGTTCTTTTCTTCTTCCACTTCTTCTTTATTTGTTGATTCCATACTTAAATAATAAATCCATTAACTTATAAATACTGTGATGTTATTATAAATATGGTACAACTATATTCGTTATTCCATCCATCCTATAAATAACAAAGTCACCATACGTGTGTACGTACAACTTACCGTTTCCACATCGTGGTGTAGTTTGTTATTCAAAAACATCATTATTTGGATGGGTGAAAGAATGAGTATAACTGATATAAATAATAAATATAACATGTTAATGATTCTTTATATTTGATATACCATCCAATTATATACGTTTTCACCATCATAAGAATGATATTGTCGCTCATGCGTACGTATGGCTTACCGCCACCACGATGCAATGAGACATCGTTCCCCATTGTAACCATTCAAGAATAATTTTCTTTTTATGATTAAAAATAATTTTTAAAGATTTTATATCATTCTAGAAATGAATTAAATACATTCTATCCATAATAAACATGACTTACGTAACAAAATGTATAAAAGAAAATGATTCAGTTAACAACCAAAAAAATGATACTACAAAAATATTATTAAAAAATCAATCTTAGAAGATCATATATAATATCATATTTATGTATGTGGTTATTTTATAATTTAATAAGAATTATTTAACTATTATAAATGAGGTTAACGTACCCTCTACTAAGGAAAATTACAAGGTAAGGGGTTCTCATCTCACTACTTATTCCCATGAGATTCATGCTATATTTCCACTATTTCCTTTTGTGTGGTGTATGTATTGCCCATGGTTGTATTATTTGTGTAATATAATTTAATTTAAGTGTATTCAAATCTTCATTTTATGACACTTCTTTCATGGGGTGCATGTTCTGTAAGTTACCAAATCGGTAAGGGAATTTCAAATTTCAATTTCCACTCATTGGGCTTTACACATAATTCACTGATTATTTTACACCAAGATTATGTGTGGAATCACTATTTATTATTTATGTAGTAATTTACACTCCCCTTTATATGTATATAACTTTGATACACATAATCACTCCATTGATAAATTCAAATTCCATTTATATGAACCTTTTAAGGGAAATCTTAACTCAATTTCTATTCATTGAGTTAAACATCCAAGTCATTGGTTTTGTTTTTTTAAAAGGTCAAAGCAAAATATATAAAATGAAAAAGGATACAAGAGATGAAAAGATGATATTTTTTTATAATCTCTGTCGAAAAGATATGATAAATCAGCTGGTAGAGTGTCAAACCAAGTCATGCTTTGATGGACTCCTTTGTTAGCAAGAGCATCAACAACGACATTTGCTTCACGGTAGGCATGAGTAGCAATGTAATCAATCCCAGGGAGAGTCTTCAAGCAATTCATCCAGTGTATAGTGAGAGGCCAGGCCAGATGAATGATTCTATTCCAGATGGCATGAATGATGGTGGTAGAATCACTTTCAATCCAAATCATTCTCTATCCTTTTTGAAGCGCAAACTCAATAGTGTGAATGACTCCAATCATTTCCACCTCCATAGATGAAGAGTAACCACATCCAACATAGAAGAAACCCTGACATTGGCCAGCTGAGTCTCTGAAGATAGCACCACAACTGGAAGGTCATGGATTGCCTTTAGAAGCACCATCAACGTTCACTTTGATCCATCCCAGTATCGGAGATTGCCATAAAACTTCAAAGGAGCGTTTGGGTGCAGGGTAGATTCCAGGAACACGGAGATGACGAAGTATCTCAAAGTCACCAACCGAGTTATTGCAACAGTCTTATTGAATTGAGGCGGCTTCATGGATTGCAATAATAATCTGAGATTTTCCTGCATTGAGACTAAATGAGCGATTATTATGAATGAGATCATTTATAGCGTACCAGATCTCATGCAGGAGTTCTGCCACACCCGCAAGAAAAATATTTTTAACCTATAAATATGCTTAATGTCTAATACAATTTCTGAAAAATGAAGAAATAGAGTCAGTTAAGATACATCTGCAATTGAATAATTCAAAAACATAATTCCATAATGCAGAGGCTGTGGCACAAGAAAGAAAAAGATGATCGGCATCCTTCCTATGTTGATTACACAAGCGACATTTAGAACAAAGATGAATGCCAAACTTTTGTAGAATAATTTCAGTGGGCAATCTATAATGAGAAATACGCCAAATAAGGGTGATCCTAGAAGGTTTAATCCAAGGTTTATTGAAATGACTCACCCAAAGATAATTATATTCCTCATTAGAGAAGTCATGCTTATAAAAGTTTTTAGAGTCAAGCATACCATTTGTAGCAGGTTCCCAAACAGGGAAGTCTCCATCAGAGGAAAAGGGATAATTATCAATAGTCTTCATAATATGTTCAGGGAGATCATGTCTATGTGAATGTAAGACATCTTTTATGGACTGACTAGTATCATCAGGAATGAAATTGGGTGGTAACAGTGAGATCTGTGGGTTACCACACCATTTTCCACACCAAAAATTAATGGAAGAATCAACACTGACCATCCATCTAGCATTTTCCATGATCTTACGGTAAGAGTCTCTAATAGAAGGCCAGATTAAAGAGTTGATGAAAGTCGAATTACCCGTTAATTTTTTTTGAAGAAATATATGATTTAAAAAATCATAAACTTTAGAAGTAGAATTGAAAATGTGCAATGTTAGACGGGCTTCCAGAGCGCTATTGAACAACTTTAGATTTTTAATTCCAATTCCACCTTTATCAATCGGTTTACAACAAGAACTCCAAGGGATAGTGACAAGCGTCTTTTAAAAAATACTTCCAGTCCAAATAAAGTTTTTAATGTAAGTATTAATTTTTTTTAAGATGCTTATAGGCCATTTATAAATCATGAGGGCGTAGACCATTTTATAAACAATGGTGGATTTGACCAAACAAATTCACCCAGCCATGGAAAGGGATTTAACCTTCCAATTAGAGAGTTGGTTAATGATTTGATCTATGATATTAGCAAAGTGGCTAACTTTGGGTCTACCCCAAAAGATAGGAACACCTAAATAAGAGAAAGGTAAGAGACCTTCTTTGATACCCAGATAAGTGGTAATGGTAGATTTTCTTCTAACCGGAAAGTTCTTACCAAAAACAATATGAGATTTATTCCAAGAGATAGCTTGACCAGAAACTTCCTCATAGTGGGTTATGGCTTTCTTGAAAACTTGAATGTTTTTTTGATCCCTTTAAAGAAACAGAATAATATCTTCGGCATATAAAAGATGAGTAAGGGCCATTAAGTTTCTGGAAACTTGAATAGCCTTAAGTTTACTTTGATCCACCAGACTGCTGAGAAGCCTACTTAGGTAATCCTCAGCAATAAAAAAAGGATGGCAAAAAGGGGGTCACCCTATCTAACACCTTTAGAGCATTTAAAAAACCTTCTAGGAGTGCCATTAATGAGAATAGAGATGAAAGCAGATTGAAAAAGAGTCTTAATTATTCCAATAAAGGTATCATTAAACCCAAAGTTTTTTAAGACCTTGAAGATAAAATTCCAGTCTATGGTGTCGAAAGACTTTCTGATGTCTAATTTAATAGCCACACATCCTCCTCTAGTGTTTTTATTTAGACTGTTGGTACATTCGGAGGCAAGACAAATGCAGTCATGAATGGACCTGCCTTTAATGAAGCCAAATTGATTCCAGGAAACAATTTTATTACAAATAGGAGCAAGTATATTCGCAATAATTTTGGTAATAATCTTATAAAGAGTGTTAATCAGGCCAATCGGTCTGAATTGATGGATCTGAGAGGAATTTTCAACCTTGGGGATTAATGTTAAAAATTGAGCATTGATCCCATGAGGTAAAGATCCATGAATAAAGAAGGTCCTGACAAGTTTACCAACATCATTGTGGATAATATCCCAATGCTTTTGAAAGAAACCATTATTGAACCCATCTGGGCCAGGAGCACTGTCTGGATTAAGGCCAAAGAAAGTGTCTTTAATTTCATGGTCTAGAGGAATGCTTAAAAGCATTACATTGTCCCTTTCATCCACCATTAAGGGAATGATGTCAGGTTTAAGCTCAGTATTAATATCCGGGCCGTTAAAGATGTTATAGAAGTAAGAGGTAACATGGTCCGTAATGGTCTCTTCTGAATCAATGATTAAATCATTATCGATAAGCTTAGAAAGATGACGATTGAACTTTCTAATTCTTTGAAGGAAATTGTAAAATTTTGTATTACGATCTCCATCAGTAATCCATTAATCCTAAACATTTGCTTGCGAATATCATCCTTAAAAGTGAGCAAGGAGTTATGTTTAAGGGAAATGCTTGCTTCCAATTGGGGATCCATATTGAAATCTGAATTGGTATTTTGAATTTGAACCCTGTTAATCTCACTTTCAAGATAGGAGATATCAAGATCTATTTGCGAGTTCATAGTTTTACACCAATATTTAAGGGCCTATTTATGAATTTTCAATTTGTGTAAATAGGCAAAGTAATCATTATGGTGATTCATAGAATTCCAAGTGTTAAAGATTAAACTGATACAGTCCGGGTTGTTTGACCAATCATTATTAAATTTGAAGGGTAGAATAGGCTTACGATCATTCATAAGGCAACTAACAAGGATGGGATGATGATCGGAGTTGAGTCTAGGTAGAGTAACGTTGGATATTTTATCCCAGTTGTCAAGAGGTTTCATATTAACAAAAGCTCTATCAAGCTTACTGGCAACATTTTTGTTGTAGTGTTTCTTGTACCAAGTATATTTAGCACCAACAAGAGAGATTTCAAAAAGGCTACAATTGTCAATTGTAGACCTGAATTCCCTAGAGGATATGGAAAGATGCGAGGGGACAATTTTTTCAAGAGAGCTAAGGATGGAATTTAAATCACCCATAACTACCCAAGGGTCAGTAATATCATTGGATAAATCAATAATTTCATTCCATATAACTCTTCTATCTTGATATCTATTCCTGGCATACACCATAGTGCAAAAAATGTGCCTTCCATTCCACGAGAAATCAAAGGTGGGTTGCTATTCAGAAATTCTAAAGATATTGATATTCTGAAGGGAATTATGAAAAAAGATCCACATGGAGTCCATCGGAAGACTATTTTGACAAGAGCTAAGAAAACTGTAGTTAAGAGAGCCAAATATCATTATGCTTGTATTAAAGTTGACTTTAGGTTCTGAAATGGCAAAGATATGGGGCTTATGGTTGTTTAAAAACCTCCTAAGAGTTGTGAAGGTATCCTTGTTAGCCACTCCCTGGAAATTCCAATAAAGAAGATTCATAATTATTTGTGTTTTGGGTTGGAACCCTTCTTTTTTTTTTGATTTTCCAGAACCCTTCTTCCCTTGGGATCGTGTGACCATAGGGGAGGAAGCAGGTTTAAGTTTTTTATGATAAGTTTCAGAACTTTTAAGAGCATTAGTTTTCAAAACAGAATTTGAACTAAGTTCAGGAATTGGAGTATTGACAGTATTGTCCATGTGGGTATCACTCATAGCTCCATGAGTAGTGTTGTGTTCAATTGAAGTAGTTATTTCTAATCCAACCAAATAAATATTAGAATTTGGTGAACCTTGATCTGGGTTAGACAGAGTAGGAGGAGAATTTATAGGAGAAATGGCCTGGTTATGAACCAAGACAACAACTTGAGCAGGGGGGTTTCCAGCTACTTTCTGTATAGGTTCAGAATTAAATGAGGATTCCACATCATTTTTGGGGAGATTGACAGTGTAATCCTTAGGTTTCAAGAGTTCAGGGGTGGGAATAGAAATAATAGGGTTAGGCTGAGGCATTTCAGTGTTCTACTTTTCAACAGAAGGGATGGAAACCAACCTGTAATCCAATGCAGGGGAGAAGCAATAGAAGAACTGATCTGGTCATGGTCCAAAACAGCAACTTGAGCAGGGGGGGTGACAAATTCCAGTTGCTGTCCTGACAGGATTGGCTGAGTATTTCACATTATTTTTGGGCATGACAGTGAAATCCTCAGGTTTCGAGGGAACAAAAATGGAAGAGGAAGTAATAGGATGAGGCTGAGACATATCAGAGTTCTGTTTGTCAATAGAGGGGCTGGGAAATAACCTATTGTCCAAACAGGAAGCAGGAGCTTGAGAAAACTCAGGTTGCAGCACAGGAACAACAGGAGGAGTGTGTGAGATGTTGTGTGGTATAGAAGTAGTAACAATGTTATTAGTATCAACACTAACAGTGGTTATAGGAGTAGGAGTGGTAGTTCTCTCAACAGATTTGTGATGCTGTAACACAACTGAGTTCTGAATGCCAACAGGAGGGTTGGACACACCTCTGTTAACAGTAGCCGGCTCATTATGAGGAATAGGGATAAGAACAGATGTGTATGTGATGCTGTGTGAAATAGAGTTAGCAGTAGTATCAACATTAGGATCATATGACTCTATTGCAGGATTTACAGAAACAGGAGGACAGGACTTAGAAATAGAAGTGTGCAGAACATAAATACCTGGATCTGAAGCCTTTTCCATGCCACTTTGTCTCTTCTTAGAGACATCAGAGGGACCATTCAGCACTGAAGGCACTGAGGTCTCTAAGTCCCTATAATCAATTTCATTCAAAGTAGAAATACCAGAAATGGAAGCAATATTAACTGAATTAGGAATAGTGTTGGGATTGATTATGTTAAGGTTATTACTATCACTTTCAGTCACTATTTTTTGACATCCAATAGCAGTGTAATCTTCCTTTTGACTAGCCTCTTCCTCCTCAACTAAATCCCCCCAGGATTTACCATCCAAGGTTGTGGGGACATTAGTTTTTTTGACCCAAATGTCTTGTTTTTTCTCAGGAAGCCCAGTTTTGTCTATGATTTTCTTCCCTTTCTTGGTATGTTTAGGGTCCTGCCAGTCATTAATAGTTGTGTGGTCCATTTGTTTCCGGACCGCCCTGCAATTGGCATAGTTATGACCAATCAGTTTGAATACTTCACAAAAGGGTGTTTTTTTCATATTCAATGCTATGTTCAACTCTATTTTTAGGAGCATTGAAGCCTATATGAGTTGGGAGATCACACGCCAAATTAACTTCCACCATTAATCTTTCATAGAGACCAAGATATCCATTCAAAGTTCTATGATCAATCTTAATGGGGGATCCTATGCAGGAAGCAATTTCATTCAGGATCTTTGGGTGCCAGTAAAACCAATTAACTTTATGAATTCTAACCCATACATGTGACATATGATTTTTGTGTGTGAATGGGTTAAAAGAAGAATCCTAGTCTGACAGTCTAAGAAATCCCAAATTGAGCTGTAAATTACCCAATTTCTATACCTGATCCAGTTCAACTTGAGTGCTGAAGAGGATGTGACAGTAACCTTTACCAATGGGAACCATTTTCCATTTTGATGAGCTCCAGCAGTGAGCAATCCGGTTCTTAAGCTCGAAGAGGGGCCAAGGCCGGTCACCTGTGTTATAAGAGACTCGTCCAAGAACCGAGTGTTTGAAGAGCTGCTCCCTTTGTTTCAGGGCTTCTGGATCTGCGTCAACTAAGTAGCCACCATCTTCGAGCTTTTTGAAGAGTGGCTGCTTGAAATCCTTCATGCTACTAAGATCTGATCCTTTCATGGCATCACGGAAGGAGACTGGTAAAGAGAGAAGGGGGATTTCGAGGCTTCCCACTTCAAATTTAGATGCGACAAGATCTAGAGGAGAAAGAGGAGGAGAGGAAGAAATCTCCCATGTCGGATCAAATCCGTCCATTAGAGAATCTCAACGTCGAACAATAAAGCAGATTAGGTTTTCCAGACGCCCGTTGGAGAACGCTGCGAGAACTCCCATCTTCCGCTCATCATTGATTTTGTTTTTACAAGAATATGTGTGAATGTAATCTGATTGATTTAAACATAATGTCCAATTATATTGAGTGTATTCATAATTTTCACACATAATTATTACATTGGTTCATCCTTAATATAAGGATACGGTCTTTATGAGGTATTTCATCTGCATTTACATTCCTTTGGGACCCCTTTGTCGTTATGCACCAATTCACTTTTATATGGTGTATATATTATCCTTTGAAATATTCTATCATGAATCCCTTTATTCTCATGATATTATAATGTTTTGATTAATGTTTTTCCTCAATTAGTCTAGTGGTATGCGATAAATCTCAGACCGTGTGACAACCTGTCCCATTGGACAAAGCTGTGGGAATCGAACCCACAACTAGAGTGCGTTTGAGATTTATCGCATACCACTGGACTACGTGAAGTACCTTGTTAGTGTGACTAATTATTTTTAGTTAAATGATTTTATTGATCAATAATAAGTTTATTTGAGATCTTATGTCTTATCAAATGGATATCCCTAGTGTAGGAAAATGATTTGGTGATTATGTGATAAATGTTATTTTGGAAGACGTTCGCTCTGTTGGGAACACTATATGCCTAACGAAAATATAGTACAATTGGATTTCATTTGAGGGTAATGGTGGATTTTTATCAATATTTTTATTGTGGATTTATAGTGATTTGGGTTATTTATGGAAATGATTGACTAATCATAGAGAATATGTGATTAGGTTAATTACTTTTATGTATGTGACTTTAAGAGTAGTCGATGTTATTTGGTGATACAATTTAATGTGGAAGAATAAGTAATAAAATTATTCTAAGTTTTGGGTTTCAATATTAGTTTGGATTATATTTAAGGATTTTAAGGAAAATAGTTTATTGAATGGTATTTATTGAACTTTGGGTATTGTTGGTTTAATTTTAGAAATAAATATTAGTATTTCTTTCTCTAAAGGATTATCCTTTTAGGGGATAATATGATCTTTTACTAACCATTTTGGTTTTGGTTAATCTCTAAAGACAAGGTAAATATATAGTTTATCCTTTTTGGATCTTGTGATTCTCTAGAATTTGATTCTAGGGCTTCAAGTGTGACCAAGTCATCTTGAATACTCATCGTTTGGAAAAAAAGACGAGTTAGTGGTAGAAATGTTTTAAAGGATGAAACTCTACTTAAAAAATTTGTATATCTCTTTATATATTGATTCATTCTCATAAATAAATTCCTCAACTTTATTAAATGGAACTTAAAACAAAAAACAATGTCCGTTTACTTTTCCTACTGGGAAACTAATGACCATTTTTCCAATCCATGTTTGTGGTTTTCATGTTATTAAATTTCTCCTGATCATGTTTTCTATCACTCTCTATTAGAACATGAAACATAGTTTGTCTTCCATATCCATGTTTTTTACATGGAATCCTATAATTGGTTATCTCGGGTGACCTTTGTACTTCTCCTTCTTTCTTTTAAAGTGATAGTTTTATTGACTCTTTTTTTTATATGGAACATTCAATGAAATTCCCAAGCCCAATTTTTAAATTGTGAGGAAACAATTTCCAAAAGGGGGGAAGAATGTAACACCCCAAGATTTCATAGTAATTTATTTTATTTAAAGAAATTCAATAGCTTGTGTTACATGCTACACTGAATTTGAGCGCACCACGACCTACCAAACAAGCCATTCAAAAAGTGGTTATAAATAGTATTAACATAATTTTGAATTATATATACTCCATATAATTTTATAATCTATATTACGTGTTTCTTAGACATAATATAAGAACAAATTCATTTTTTTCAGATAAAAGAAGTATTTTTCAAAAAATAAAAATTTACCACCTTTTATTGGAAAAACTTTTTTAAAATTAATATTTGACACTTATATATTCAATTTAATTAAATTAAATTATTATTTAGAATCAGGACATAAAAATTTATTTTGGATAATTTTTTTGTACTTTTTTGATAACATTCATATTTTGATGAATAGTAAAAAATACTAAATTTTAATGAAAAAAACCTTTTTAATCAAAATAATTTATAGTGTTAAATTTTGACTTTTAATGGTTTAGAAGTAAAATAAAATTATATTTTTATCATTTAATACAATGTAGGTCATTATAAGTAATTTCACATTTAAATTTGACATAAACAAATGTTAATCTCTTTATAGTTTTTACTTCTTAAAAACCTACCCTTTGGTTTTGACAATGAGAATTAATTTTAAATAAATTAGTGATACTTATATGTTTTTAATTTGGTAAAATAGAATTAATTTTTGAATTTTAAATATCAAAATTATCTTAGGGTAAATTTTTCATATTTTTATAAAAACTTTCATTTTTTGATGAATAGTAAAAACACTGTGTTATTGTTTAAAAACCAAATTTTTATTTAAATAGTTATTTATTTTATTTATTTAACTCAATATAGATACATAATACCTATATTAGTTCGATGTGATTCATTGGAGTCATTTTATAATAATATTACATGTATACGATTTTATTGAACTTTTTACCGTATTTTACCCACCTTTTAAGAGCATTTGCAAATTTGCATAAAACATAATTTGACCGATTCTGTGAGTTGAATTTCAAAAATCTGAGAGACATGGATGACATCAGTAAGTAAAATGTGGTTCAATAAGATGAAAATAATTTTTATTGAATAGTAACTTTTGACTTTTATTTTCCACAGTTAAAAGTAAATAGGGTAATTCAAGGTAAAAATGATATTATAATTACCCTAACATATCATAATTCTATTGGATAAGTTTAATTTGACCAAAAAAAATCTTAGGAATAAAATATTATTCTTTTGGTCCACTTGTATTAGATTAGGACATTTATTATTATTTTATTTAAAGAAGAGTTAAAAGTGTTAAATTCAAAGTTTAATAACTAAACTATTTTTAATATAGGGTTATACATAAGATAAATCCGACTATAAATATTCATTAGAAATCTAAACATATTTACAACATAATTGTATTTTATTTATAATTTTTACACATTAAATAATTAAATTTATTTATGACATAATGATTATGTAGTAATTTTCTTATTAATGAAAGATTAAAATAATTGATATTATAAATATACAAATAAATTTAATTTGAAAATTTTGATGAATTAAACAAATTTTATAGGTTAATATGACATTATAGGGTTTATTAAATAATTTTTTTTCAAAGTAATCATGCTGTTATGAGTTTCACAAAAACCAAATACTAAATAGTGTCAAATTTGACCTAAATGGGTTTTTAAAACAAATACTATATTATTGGTTGATATAATATTCATAAAATATATGGTTCAGAAAAAGTGCTTAAATAATATTATATATGTCATTAATGAACAACTTTAGGTTCTCTTGGAAGTTTAGAGTATGTTTATTAACCATATAGTGTAAGAATACAAGAAGACATGGTAAAAGTTAAACTATTTAACTAATGGTTAAATCTAAAAGATAAGGTTAATACGGTGACCTAAACTTTTCTAAAACATATTGGTTGAGAGTATTTTGACCCATAACCACCTTATATTCTAAATAAATAAATTTTTATCCATTATAAATCGAAAATTATTTATAATAAAATAATATTTCAATGTTTTCCTAAAGTGACCCTCACCCCTCCAATAAAAGCGTATTTTCCCTTCTCTTAATTTCACACCTCCAAAGCCATTTGAATTGTCCAACCCCTAGAAATATATTTTACCAACTGCTATCAACACATCCTAGAGTCCTTCTTTTGATCATAAAGCCATCCTAAAGATCCATTTTGATCGAAACAAATGGAAACACCCAAAGAAAGGGTAATAATTTCACCACCCTCTTTCAAGTTCTTTTCTTCTTCCACTTCATTTTTCGTTGTTGATTATATAAAAAAAATAACTTCAGTACCTCCTACATAAAATGATGTTATTATAAATATGTGACACCCATTTTCATTATCCTATCCATCCTATAAATGACAAAGTCACCATACGTGCGTACATATGGCTTACCATCTCCACGTCGTGGTGTAGTTTTTTTTATTAAAGACATCATTATTTGGATGGGTATAATAATAATTATAACTGATATAGATAATAAATATAACATTTTAATTATTCTATATATATTATATACAATCCAGTTATATACAATTTCACCATCAAAATAATGATATTGTCACTCGTGCGTACGTACGACTTACCATCTCCATGACGCGATGAGATGTCATTCCCCATCAAAAACATTCAAGAATAATTTTCATTTGATGATTAAAAATAATTATTAATGACTTTATATCATTATTTATATGAATCAAATACATCCTATCCATAACAAACATGACTTATGTAACAAAACATATAAAGGAAAACAAATCAGTTAACACCCGAAACAATGATACTACTAAAATACTTTTAACAAAGAAATATTAGAAGATAATATATGATTTCATATATATGTATGTGGTTATTGTATAATTTAATAACTATTATTTAACTATTATAAAGGAGGTTAATGTACCCTATAATAAAGAAAAGTACAAAGTAAGGGGTTTTCATCTCACTTCTTATTCCTGTGAGATTCATGCTATATTAACACTATTTCCTTTTGTGTGGTGTATGTACTACCAATTATTGTATTATTTGTATAATATACTTTAATTTATGGGTATTTACATATTCATTGTATGATACTTCTTTCATGGGGTTTATGTTTCGTAAGTTACCAAATTAGTAAGGGAATTTCAAATTTCAATTTCTACTCATTGGGATTTATTCATACTTCATTGATTATTTTACTCTAAGTTTATGTGTGGAATAACTATTTATTATCTATGTAGTAATTTCCACTCCCATTTCTATGGATATAACTTTGGTACACATAATCACTCCATTGATAAATTCACATTCCCTTGATACGAACTTTTTAAGGGCAATCTTAACTCAATTTCCATTCATTGAGTTAAACATCCTAGTAGTTGATTTTGTTTTTACAAGAATATGTGTGAATTTAATATTATTGATTTACAATAAGTATACAATTAAATTTAGTGTATTTATATTTTTCACACATAATTATTTCATTGATTCATCCTTAATCTAAGGATACAATCTTTATAAGGTATTTCGTCTCAATTTACATTCCTTTGAGACCTCTTTGTTGTTATGCACCAATTCACTTTTATATGGTGTATATAATATCCTTTTACATATTATATCATGAATAAATTTATTCTCATGATGTTATATTATTTTGATTAATGTTATTCCTTAATTACTTATATTCAAGCGTCTCTTATTTGGTTAGGAACTCTTTAACTAAAATATTGTTTTAAATGTTTTAAATATTTATTCTAATAGATATTTCTCATTAATGTCCATTTTTTTAAAATGGGTTTAAGTATTTATTTGTATGGAAATAATTTTTTTGAAATTAAAATTCCTTTTAAACGTTTCAAATTAGTATGTGACACTTTGAATCAAAAATCTCTTTTAAACGACTTCTTTGATAAATTGTGCGACATTTAAATGTTTTCAAGAAAAAGGGGATATTTCTATAAAATAATTTTAATGAATATTTTCATCTACTTAAATATTCTTCAGTGTATTATATTCTTGATTGAAGTTGATTTATCATAATACAATAATCTATATTGTATTGAATGAGTTATGTGGATGTTCTATTTTTATTCCATTCATGGTTTGTGGTTAAAATATTGAGATTTCGAATGCTAGTTTTAATATGAATGCTTATATTATGATTCACCCTTTCATATGTGGAATGAATCAGACTTAGTAAGTGATGGGTGGAGCCTGCTATATCTCCTCGATGCATTTTTAGGTCTCATGAGACAAACTAGTGTCTTGGAACAAGTCCTTGACAAAATCTTATTTGTTGTCTGGGAACGAGGCCTTGACTATGTGGTTATGATGTCCGGAATTATGCATTCCATAATTATGAAATTGGATATTGATATTACATGTGATTATTTGACCAGTATAATATCCATGTGAATAAGTGAATGGGATTATTTTATTTATCTTTGCCATTTTATGCTGAAATTTAAGTTTAAAAGGCATGTGTTCTAGTCTTATACATTGCCTTAAATGTTTATTCTTATTTATGATAGTTTCTAATATATTGTTACCCTTACTGAGCATCTGATCTCACACCTTTCTTATGTTTTATTTTTCCTAGGATGTAAAGAAGTATATTACGATTAACCTGCAGGAATAAGCTAAGGGATATAAGAGTGTTCAAAGGGGACACAATGTTTTTTTTCAATTTCATGATGTAATGTAAAACTTGTGTATGTATCTAGTACATACAAGACTACTAAACGGATCTATATTTCAGGATATTATTCCTTATATCATGCCATTATATTTAAATAATGCACCGGCTCCGGGCTTCTGGGGTCGAGACATTACACGTACATAATAAAAGTGTGAGATATAAATCAAAGTTAGGGAATAAAAAAAGAATAAAATAAGATAAATTTGTATATGATATCCAAGAGAAATATCAAGGTAACATAAGAGTGGTGAGAATCATAATATTGAACAATGAATCATGATATAACATGATAACATAAAGGCAATATAAGAATGTGAAATCAATATGAAGGATGACATCATAAAAACAAGTCAAGGACAACCCTCAAGACATCATAACATCATGCACTTAGGATAACCTTACATGAAACATACATAGAATCTACTGAGATAAAAACATTTCCAAATACATTTGAGGGTTATATAATTCTGAGTAGACTCATAACTTTCATATCATGCACATGCATAATCGTGCCACATATACCATACAACCTAAGGATGTCATTAATTAATTATTTACCACATTATTAAGATTTTTTTATTAACTAAATGTATATAAAAAATAAATTAAGCATAATTAGAAATATATGAATAGAATTGAGTGCAAATAAAAATATATATTCACTGCATAATGTCTTGGTTTGGAAAATCACTGGATAAAGTTTGGTAGCATAACGAGGGCACATGAAGATTCATCGAAGGGTTAAATGAGAGTTAAAGGGGTGTATAATAACTATAAAATCATAATTATAGTAATAGGGATGTGTAAAAACATATCCCAACATGGGAAACTGTAAATCCAAAGGCATGGCATAAAGAAGGTTCTTGAATAAAGAGGAGAGGGAGAGGATCCCTTATATTGAGAGGGCACTTCTAAAAGCTTGGGAGGAGCTTATTATTAACTTGGGAGAACCTTGGGAGGGATATAAATAAGTTGTTTCAGAATAAATTCATCTTTTAAGAGTTTTGAGTGAATAGGAATGGGAGGTTGTGTGGGTTTATATAGAAAAACAGAGGTTGATTCTTTATCAATTTCCAAAATTAGGTTTTGGACACTATATAATAAAGTAATAAAAATCACAAAACATTATATGGTATTTTATCATGGTTTCTAAAAAATATGAGTGAATTTGATTATTTTATATAGATAATAACTAAATACATTAAAATAATTCCCTTGGTAATATGGAAATTAATCATGTTTTTAAATAATTGATTTTAAAATATTAAAATATAATATAAGTTTTGGAGGATTCATTAATCCTTTATAAAATTAATCAAATAAAATAAAAATATATTTTAAAGGATAAGTATATATTTGGTTACGGATACCTTTTATGGAATTTATTACATTACTTTTGGGTCATTATGATGTCATATTACACACCATATAATTATATAGTGTTTGATTTTTACCCAAAAATTCAAATGTCTCAAAAAATTATGAAGAATTAATCATTGGATAATTTTGAAATTATGAATTCAAAAAAATATTTATTTGATAAAAATAATTCTATAAATATGATAATTTACACTTTTAAATTGAAAATTTCTATTTATTGAAAATATTGGTTTTTTGACAATAACAATTTTATCACACTTATAAAAATTAAATTCAACTTTGTAAAATTATATTATCATTTATATTTAATAACTGTTATTTAGTAATAATATTTTATTAAAATAATATATATTTAAAAAATCATTGAATTAATTGAATTGATTGTCGTGATTAAAACCATATATTTCCCAAAAATAAAATTTATGTTTCATCGTATCAAAATATAATTATTATCAAACTCACATTTAATCATTCAGAAATTAATAATCAAAAGACAATAAATATAATAATTATTTTATTAAAATTATAATATAAAAATTATTACTGTTTGGGTCTAGATACATATCCCTATATTACACCAGTGAATTCCCTAGGTGTAAGGTGTGCGATGGTGATATTTTCTTGGGGTGGTTCGACGAACATGGTTTGGGTTGTGATCTCGATGAGCTTGATATTATCAAATAAATAGTTTCATTAATGATTTAGTTATTGCACATCAAATTTGGATTAGCCCAGGAAAAATCCCCGTGATGCTATATTCCTTATAAGCTAAAATAAATGGGATTCATAGGGTAGGATCCGACTGTTTAGGGCCATCACTTCCTTTGATTGTATTAATTAGACTTTATCATAACTCTTAATATATACTAATAATATAATAACTAAATAAATAATATAATATCAATGTTGATTATTATTAATGGTCTTTTAAAACTGATAGGATATAACTCATATGTGTCAAAAATAACCAAATAAGTGCTTGTATTTTCCATAACTTCCTTTACTCATTTAATAAGGGGATTTCATTTATAAAAGTTTGGGTCTTTATAGAAAACTCCATTGATGATGCTATTGAATTTTTCTTTATTTTAAATTTGAATGATGAGTTTTTTACCAGTGATGAAAGTAATAGCTCTGAAAAAGAATAAGAAGAATCTGAGATGGATTCTATCCTTAAAAGATACACTACTAGAGAAACAGGTATTTGCGACGGGATCCCGTCGCAAATGGCCTTTTGCGACGGTAGCCCGTCGCTAAAACCTTTTTTTGCGATGGGAATAATACCCGTCGCAAATAGTCTCCGTATATTTGTAAAAAACTTTCAAAATAGTTATTGTGATGGGCCCGTCGCAAAAACCTATTTTTTTAAAAAAATAAAAAACTATTAATAAATACTATTTGCGATGGGACCCATCGCAAATACTATTTAAAAAAATAAAAAATAAAAAACTATTAATAAATATAATAATAATACTATTTGCGATGGGCATAGTATCCCGTCGCATATACTATAAAAAAAATAAAAAAAATAAATTATTAATAAATTATTTTATTTAATATAATAATAATCCAATTATAATTCAAAAATAAAAAATAATAAAATATTAATAAATTATTTTAATTAATATAATAATAGAATTATAATTCACAAATAAAAATAATAAATTATTTTAATTCATATAATAATAATAGAATTATAATTCACAAATAAAAAATAATAGAATATTAATAAATGATTTAATTAATATAATAATATTAGAATTATAATTCATAAATAAAAAAATATTAATAAGTTATTTTAATTAATATAAAAATAATAGAATTATTTTACATTCAAATATTAAAATAATTCAAGTATTACAAAAAAATATAATTAAATTATAATATTATAAAATTTTAATATATATATATATAATTTAATATTATAAAATATAAATAATATTATTATTCATATTATTGTTATTTAAAAATATAATATTATTAATATTTTATAATGAGACAGAAACTACGAATAGAAAAAAATCATATTTTGATTTCACAAATTTAATAACATAAATACAAACTCTAATCTGAAGGGGGGGAGGTGGGGGATCTGCATATGGTGGTGGAGGAAACTCCATCCCTAAAGCATGAGTGAGTCGGCGCATGTACTTCATCAGCTCCTAATGCTGCTGCTGCCACCGACTCGCCTGCTCCTCGTACAGCTGCTGCTGGCGTCGACGGTCCTCCTCATGCTGCTGACGCATCTGCTCATGCTCCTGTCGGAGACTCTCTATCACAGCAGTCTGAGATCACAACTGATCCTCATACTATGTAGTAGAAGAAGATGCACGAGCTCCTCTCGAGCTGGACACCGACATCGCAGCACTGCCATAATAATCTTCGGGAGTCAGTCGAGAGCCGATACCAACTACCCGGCCCTTCTCGAAGGCATACTGGGTGGCCTGCATCCATGCCGCCTCATCAAACTGACGGCCAGCGGTCTGATATGATGACTCAGCCTGACTCTCAGGGCGGGCCTGTGACGCTGCGGCCTCATATGACTCCTGTAGTTGCAATTTAAAATTAAAATTGTGAATATATTATATGCAGTTAATTTTTAAACTTGAAAACAAATTATATTGACCACGATGTGATGCTGACGATCACCTCTGAGCTCCCCAGTAGCAGGATCACTATTCATCCTCCGATATACGTCGTACTCCGTAATATCGGGGTGCTCGACAGCTTATAAGAATAAAAAATAAACTATTAATATTTATAGTTATATAAAATATTTATAAATAATGTACGTACCAGATGCTGTCTATGAGTACTGAAAGAACGACTCCCAGCTCGATGAGTCACCTCCTGTCTCCCCCGATTCTACCTCCCCACCGATGATCTCCTCTGAAAGGCACCACTCAACCAGTGCGCACATAATCCATCCCATACATGGGATGAAATGTACTCTGGTCGGTGTGCTCTACATGACTCGTCAAAATCTGACACTCCTGCTTTCTTCATGGCAGCTTTTCTTAAATTGTGCAAAAACTGACGAAGGCGATCACACATGGCCACCTCCCATGCCTCGTGGATGGCGTCACGCATGGTATCCTCGATCAGATACCATAAACCCTACAAATAAATCAAAATATCAAGTTAGAAATGAAATAATTTTCAAAATAAAAATTATTTATTTACGTACGTACCAACCAATGGCCGAACATGGCCTGCTGCAAATCAATGGGAATCTGCTCCCATGTGGTCCACATCTGAGAGAAATAGTTGCGCAAAATAGCGCTGCCCTGTCAGACTGCTATATGCGAAAAACTGTAAAAATAATAAACATTTATTATGTGAATAGATTAATGAAATCTTAGTCAAATCCACAGGTTATCACACAGGTTATCACACCTCCGTGTGCGCGGATCAAACCCAAGACGTGGACGTCGCTCGGGGACGGGGTCGGGAATCATCAATCGTGCAAGACTGCACCCCCTCCACGTACTCCCTAGAGTGCTTGCAGGATGAGCGTCATCTGCCAGCAACTCATCCGCATCGAAAGGCAGGTCAGCATCCGCCAACTCACGAAATGTGGCGTCATCCATCTGAAACAGAAAATGTTAATGTTAGCAAATAATTGATAATTACAATTATATAGACATATATACATATTATGATTGTATATAAATACCATGGAATTCTATAAGTGTTCATCTTCATCATCATCTTCATATATGTCAATGTCATCTTCATATTCATCCTCAACATCATCGATATCCATTCGAGTTACAGTTGCTTCATCTCTTACCATTTCAAATTCATGTGTGACATCATTAACATCATCGTCATCACCGACTCTTAAATGTGGGGTGTCGTCATCGATACTCATGTCTCTTTGTAAAAAAGATTGATTTTGAGTACTCTCTTGAAAAACTTCAATTCTTTGCACATCAGTGAAAGCACATTCAGTTTGACTAAACTAATTGTCTCGAATTTTGATTTTTATTACACTCCACCAATCAGTCAAGACTCTTGATGTAGCACATTACTTTACGTAATAAACTTGATATGCCTGTTGAGCCAATAAGAATAGTTCATTTACTGCGAGAACACTTTTACATTTAATATCGATGATTCCATGAGACGAATGAACACGCACGCCTCTCTCTGTATCCAACCAATGACATTTGAACATGGTTATGTAATGTTGTCCAAGATAACAGAGTTCAATGATTTCATCAAGTATGCCATAAAAGTCAACTTCATTTTCTCGATGATGAGATCCTCTCAAGCTAACTCCATTGTTCATTGTTTTTTTCGATTCCCCATATGCATGTGTGTGGAATCGAAATCCATTCACCACATATTCATTATAAGTTTTAACAAGTTTGGAAGGTGGGTTACTCAATACACACAGCCGTTTGTCAATTTTATCAGCATGTCGAGACACCTGAAAATTTGTGAAATAATTATCAATATAGTAAACTATACATTGAATGAGTTGCTAAAAGGTAAAGAATTTATGTTACCAGTTTTTGAAACCACTGAGACAAATTTTTCAGTCGACGTTCTTCGAGAGCAGCTGCTGTAATTTGTGGAATTTGTTTCTTGATATGATTATCATACAACCTATAAAAACCAAAGTTATTTACTGTAACATAAATGATAGAATAAGTGATATAAACACTTACAGTACAACTGATGTCATCTCTTCACAGTTGAGCAGAACATACGTATGAGCTCTCTGATGTTCATCATCTGAAAGCCAGCGTTCATAAACTCCACCAAAACCAAGCTCTGACTGGTTGAAAACAGATAATTGATTGTCGATTTCATCAATATTCCTCTCGTTCCATCCCATTCGGTTGTGTTTTGAAGGATACTCAGATTCAAAATAATGGGAGCAGAAAAAAGATATTTCCTCGTGCAAATAAGCTTCTGCAATAGAACCTTCAACAGATGCTTTGTTGCGTACTTTTCTTTTCAATTTTTTCATGCATCTTTCAAATGGGTACATCCATCGAAACTGTACCGGACCTCCACATTTGGCTTCATATTGCAAATGTAACATCAAATGTTCCATTGAGTCGAAGAAAGACGGCGGAAATATTTTTTCCAGTTTACATATAATTACAACAACATCTTTTTTAAGTTTGCCTAGAGAATCATAATCTGCCGTAGCCGCACAAATTTCCCGAAAAAAATGAGACATGTCTGTTATGGAATCCGAAATCACAGAATTCAACAGACCTCTTAATCCAATGGGTAGAAGTCTCTCAATTATATCATGACAATCATGACTTTTTAACCCAGTAATATGACCATTCTTTACACATCTACCCAAATTGGAAGCACAACCATATGGAAGTCTCAAATCTGCAATCCACTGACAAAATAATAAACGGTTTTCTTTAGACAGTGTATAAGCTGCTTTTGGTTTCAGTAACCTTTCTGTTATGACATTCTCAAATAGTTCCAATTCTGGACACCTGCAAATTTGGGCAAGATCTAAACGTGCATTTACATTGTCTTTGCTCTTTCCTGGCGTATCCAAAACTGCATGAAACAAATTATCAAAACAGTTTTCTCAATATGCATGACATCTAACATGTGTCGGACCAACAAATCAGACCAATATGGCAAATCCCAAAATATGCTACGTTTAATCCAATTGTGTTCTTTCCCAAAACCAGAAATTTTCTGTTGGTTTATTGTGGGACCAAAAGTGATGGGAGGTAATGAAAATACAATTGATTTTAACTCCAAACCTGATAGCATTTTTGGAGGTCCATCCCTTTCAACTGTTCCTTTTCTGAAATGAGATCTGTTTCTGCGAAAAGGATGATCAGCTGGAAGAAATCTTCGATGACAGTCAAAATAAAAAGGTTTCTTTCCATGAATGAGCATAAATGCTTTGTTCTCTCCCATACAGTAAGGACATGATTTCTGACCATGTGTACTCCAGCCAGATAACATCTCATAAGCCGGGAAGTCACTTATTGTCCACATCAATGCTGCTCTCAGTATGAAATTCTGTTTCGTTGCAACATCATATGTACTGACACCAGTACTCCATAATAAATTTAATTCATCAATCAATGGATTCAAATAAACATCAATATTTTTCTTCGGATGTCCTGGAATTAGTAAAGTCAAAAAGATATATGGATCCTTCATCAACATCCATGGAGGTAAATTGTACGGAGTTAAAAAAATAGGCCAACATGAATATTGACTACCATAAGATCCAAACGGACAGAAACCATCAGTGGAAAGGCCCAGTCGAACATTTCTAGCTTCTAAAGCAAAGGATGTATGCACTCTATCAAAATGTTTCCATGAATCACCATCAGCTGGATGATTCAAGCTTTTATCGGTTGAAATATTCTCTTTATGCCATGACATCATTGTCGCTGTATTCTTAGACATGAATAAACGCTAAAGTATGGATCTAAGTGGAAAATATCTCAACTGTTTAACAGGAATCAAACCAGACTTCCCGTGTTGTCCTTCTTTATATCTCAGTTGCCCACATGTGGGACAACTATCCAACGACTCATTTTCCCCAGAATATAAAATGCAGTCATTTGAACATGCATGAATCTTCTGACAAGTAAGTCCCAAATTTTGAACCAGCCTCTTACTCTCATAGTAATTTGCAGGTAAAACATTTCCTTCGGGTAGCAGTGTTTTAAGCAAAGAAAATATCTGGTCAAAATAGGTGTTTGACATTCCGTTATCTGATTTGATAGCCATAAATTTTACAACTGCTTCTAATTTGCTCATCTTGCAGCCAGGATATAATGCATCCTCAGCAGACTTCAACAACTCATAAAATTCAGACGGTTCCAACTCATGATTTGAAGTTATATCATCCGGAGTTTCTGTATGTTGAACAGATGAACCTGCAACATCATGTACTAAATCTTGAAACCGGGATGGATCCGGAATCAAGTTGGTATCACCTGCTCTGGAACTGCGTTCACCTTGTTGATACCAAAAAACATAATCTGGTTGAAAACCAAAACGCAAGAGATGTTCTCCCACTTTGTCAAACGTGTCAAACGTTCTCAATGCACATTTTCTGCAAGGGAATTTTATTTTTCCTTCTGAAACAAATTCTGGATTTGATGCCGCAAATGATAAAAATGTCTCCACACCCTCTACATATACTGGATTTAAACCAGAACCGTTTGGATTTCTACGTTGATTTATCTATATGCGGTCACCTAATAATGATTGTTGACGACCCCGTTGTTCCATATTTCTCTATAAAATATAAAAGCATTACTGGTTTTGAATAATTTGTTAGAAAAAACATTCAAGCTAGGATAATTATAGAGTTTAGATCATACACAACTGACGCAAACTTTTTATTGAGATACACCTAAAAATTGACCCTTTAAGAATTAAATATATGGAGAATAAAGCAAAACATGTTACAAATATTGATAATTTTAATATTATATAAATTTTTTATTATTTTCATAGTATTAATATTATTGGTAATTAATACTAATTATTGGTAATTATTACTAATTATTGGTAATTATTGGTAATTATTGGTAATTATTGGTAATTATTGGTAATTATTACTAATTATTGGTAATTATTACTAATTATTGGTAATTAATAATAATTATTGTTAATACTAATTATTGGTAATTATTACTAATTATTGGTAATTATTACTAATTATTGGTAATTATTACTAATTATTGTTAATTAATACTAATTATTGGTAATTATTACTAATTATTGGTAATCATTAATAATTAATACTAATTATTGGTAATTATTGGTAATTATTGGTAATTATTGGCAATTATTGGTAATTATTAGTAAGTATTGGTAATTATTACTAATTATTGTTTATTATTACTAGTTATTGGTAATTATTACTAATTATTACTAATTATTGTTAATTATTATGAATTATTGGTAATTATTGGTAATTATTACTAATTATTACTAATTATTGGTAATTATTACTAATTATTCGTAATTATTATTAATTATTACTAATTATTCCTAATTATTGTTAATTATTACTAATTATTGGTAATTAGTACTAATTAATTTTAATTATTACTAATTATTGGTAATTATTACTAATTATTGGTAATTATTGGTAATTATTGGTAATTATTGGTAATTATTGGTAATTATTGGTAATTATTGGTAATTAATGGTAATTATTGACAATTATTACTAATTATTGGTAATTATTGATAATTATTACTAATTATTGTTAATTATTACTAATTATTGGTAATTATTACTAATTATTGGTAATTATTACCAATTATTACTAATTATTGGTAATTATTACTAATTATTGGTAATTATTACTAATTATTACTAATTATTATTAATTATTGGTAATTATTACTAATTATTACCAATTATTGGTAATTATTGGTAATTAATACGAATTATTGGTAATTATTACTAATTATTGGTAATTATTGGTAATTATTGGTAATTATTACTAATTATTACTAATTATTGGTAATTATTACTAATTATTGGTAGTTATTACTAATTATTGGTAATTATTATTAATTATTAGTAATTATTGGTAATTATTGGTAATTATTGGTAATTATTACTAATTAATACTAATTATTGTTAATTATTGATAATTATTACTAATTATTGGTAATTATTACTAATTATTACTAATTATTACTAATTATTACTAATTATTGGTAATTATTACTAATTATTACTAATTATTACTAATTATTGGTAATTATTAATAATTATTACTAATTATTACTAATTATTACCAATTATTGGTAATTATTACTAATTATTGGTAATTATTACTAATTATTGGTAATTATTACTAATTATTACCAATTATTGGTAATTATTGGTAATTAATACTAATTATAGGTAATTATTACTAATTATTGGTAATTATTACTAATTATTCGAAATTATTACTAATTATTCGTAATTATTATTAATTATTACTAATTATTCCTAATTATTGTTAATTATTACTAATTATTGGTAATTAGTACTAATTATTACTAATTATTACTAATTATTACTAATTATTGGTAATTATTACTAATTTTTACTAATTATTACTAATTATTGGTAATTATTGGTAATTATTGGTAATTATTACTAATTAATACTATTTATTGGTAATTATTGGTAATTAGTACTAATTATTGATAATTATTACTAATTATTATTAATTATTACTAATTATTACTAATTATTAGTAATTATTACTAATTATTGGTAATTATTACTAATTATTGGTAATTATTACTAATTATTGGTAATTATTACTAATTATTACGAATTATTACGAATTATTACCAATTATTGGTAATTATTACGAATTATTACCAATTATTGGTAATTATTGGTAATTAATACTAATTAATGATAATTATTACTAATTATTGATAATTATTGGTAATTATTACTAAGTATTGGTAATTATTACTAAGTATTCGTAATTATTACTAATTATTGGTAATTATTGGTAATTATTGATAATTATTGGTAATTATTCCTAATTATTACTAATTATTGGCAATTATTAGTAATTATTAGTAATTATTGATAATTATTAATAATTATTACTTATTATTGGTAATTATTACTAATTATTGGTAATTATTACTAATTATTGGTAAGTATTACTAATTATTGGTAATTATTACTAATTATTGGTAATTATTACTAATTATTAGTAATTATTACTAATTATTGGTATTTATTACTAATTATTGGTAATTATTACTAATTATTGGTAATTATTCCTAATTATTGGTAATTATTGTTAATTGTTCCTAATTAGTAGTAATTAAATGAATAATTACCAATAATTAAGAATAATTATCAATAATTACGAATAATAACATTATCAGTATATTTTATTATTAATATTAAAATAATATAATTTTTTAATTTATATACAATTCTCCTTTCATCTGTGTGTTTTCTATCTCCACATACAAATAATACATGTGGAGACAGCAAACACACAGATGAAAAGAGAATTGTATATGTATAAAAAATTATATTATTTTAATATTAATAATAAAATATACTAATAATATAATAATGTTATTATTTCTAATTATTGGTATTTATTACTAAATATTAATATTTATTCTTAATTATTTGTAATTATTACTAATTATTCCTAATTACCATTTAAATATTAACAATGAATACTAATAATTTAAATTTATTAAGTTACAAAATAATGTAAACATAATTAAATTACAACTAATTAAGAATAATTAAAACTAATAAAAAATTAAAAATAAATATTAAATTAAAATGAACATAAATAACTTGAAAATTGATCTGCTCTGATCGTTCTTCGAAACTTTAATATCAACTCCGAAGGAAAAAATTAAACTTGAGAAAAACTAAACTTTAGAAATAAAACTTTGAGAGAAGAAGAAGAGGGAATTTGAGAATGATTTGAAAAAAAAACGGATGGGGGTATTTATAGGTTAGATTATTTGCGACGGGTACCGTCGCAAATACCTTAGCCATCATTTATTACGGTCAACGGGTAAATAGTTATTTGCGACGGGACCCGTCGCAAATAACCACCTGCCGACATACTATTTGCGACGGGGGAATATTTCTGTCGCAAATACCTTTTACCGCCGCCGGTTATTTGCGACGGGAATATTCCCCCGTCGCAAATAAGTTTCCCGCGATTTGGTGCGCAAACCGCGCCAGTCCTTTTGCGACAGGGAAAGCTATCCCGTCGCAAAAGGCTACTTATTTGCGACGGGCAAATAACCCCGTCGCAAATAAGTTTTTAACAGGACTATTTGCGACGGGATTTATTCCCGTCGCAAATAACCCGTCGCAAATGCCCATTTTTTCCGTAGTGATAGTTGAGATATTATTTTTAAATGATTGTTAAACATGAAAGAGAGAAAATGAAGTTGAATAAATAAGATCATTCAACAAAAAATAAAGAATATATTCTGAAAAAAAATTCATGTTTTTTAAAATAGATTTATGTTCTAAATAAGTTACTTGATTAAGAGAAAAACCTCAACATCTATCTTGAAGAAAAGATAAAGTTGAATGAGAAAGAATTTTATCTTGTTCAAGAAAATCATGTTGAAGAGGAGTAAGGAATAACAAAATTCCAAAAACCAGTTTCAAAATATGGTGAAATTTTTAAGAAGTGTAAACCTCATAAGGATAAAAAATATCATCCTAAGAGTTTTAAAAAAATAATAAGATGCTCAAAATAATTATAAAGTCAAGAAGACCATATATGAAGCAAAACCAATTGGAGTTGAAAATATTAAAATTTATAAGGTTTCAAAATATATATAAAAAATACTATAATTAGAGACACATTTAAGGATAAAAATAAATCTAATATAAATAATAATATGTTAATAGACCACAAAAACTTTTGTTCATAATAATGATCTAAGGTTGATGGTCGGAAAGATTTTGGAAAGCAGGTACACTGTTCTAGAAAACATATATATTACAAAGGAGAATATACTTTCTATGGATATTATTGTCACGATGGAGGATTTGTACCTAAACAAATTCATCTAGTTCAATAATAAACACTACAATTAATCTTGGAGGCACTGGAGGTGGATTTTGAGGGGGAGTCAACTCACTCAAAGAAGATAACATGACAAATATATATTAAATATTGGAAATAGATTTCAACCTATATATACTATTTTCTTTATGATGTTATCAGAATGAACATATTTTTATATGATTTATTGTTATTCTACCAACTCAAAATAAATTATATGAAAAAATATAACAATCCTCATTTGATGGAAGAAAAATGCAAAGAAAATTCCATAATTATTGAAACTTCTATTAAGGCTACAGAAGGGGAACAACCCTAAATATTGGAAATCCACTGTTATTCATATATGATCGATCATTTTAAATTTCTAAAAAATGTAAATGATTAAAAATAAGGGAAAATGAATTTTGGAAATGATTAGTCTCTCAGAATCTAAGGCATTGGATCTTCTATCATTGGAAAAGGAAAGTTAAAATGAAATAGTGACTTGTTTGTTCATGGACTAAAATGAAACTTGTAATGCGACTCAAAACACTATGATAAAGGATTTTTTTTCATACTAGATGTATTTATTTTTAAAAGGATTAAATTTGGGAGGGTTTGACAAGAGTAAAATGAACCAAGTTAAGCTTATTTCAAGTTGAAGATGCACATGGTTTATGCTATCTGAGCATGATGGAAGTAAACTAGTTATAGAATAAGTGGTTGGGAAATATGTTCTAGAGGAATATGAGCAAGCTTATAAATAAATAAATTATTCATGATATTCCTAAAATTAAAATAATAAGATATTGGTGTTTTTTGATGTTTTATAAAGGGAATATTATAAATTCAGTACAAAAGAAGGCTGAGAAGAACACAACTCATCCCTTGGAGCTTATCCATTATAATATATTTGAGCCTATGAGAAAGAAATTGACAATTATATATAAGTAATTTATTTTATTTATTTATTATTTCAATAATATTTCCTTTATTATGTTTTGAAACAGAAATTAGAGTCTCTCAAAATGTTTAATAGTTTCAATAGAAGTTTTTAAAATGAATATAGATATTCGGTAAACAATATTTGAACTGATAGTGGTATAAAAAAAAATTGGTATGTTTAAATATTATCCTGGAAATCATGAAATTCATTATGAATTTATTGCACCATACACACTAGAATAGAATGGTATTGCTAAGAGAAAAATAGAATTTTGGTTGAATGTCTCAAACTATGCTGATTGAAAATGATACTTCTCAATTATTTTGGAGGAAAGATATTAGAGAATAAGTTCATATTTAGAATCACTATTTATATAGTAAAAACTATGATATTAATCCCTAAAAGATTTATTACAAAGAAAACCTAAGTTTTAAATACCTCATGGAGTTTGCTAGTCCCAATATTATCAAATTCAAGATTCAAACTCTTGGGAAGTTCAATTAAAGAGGTGTTGATGGTATTCTTCATTGATACCTTCTAAATGTTAGAGGATGATAGTGTAATGACACGGATAATGGAAAGATTATTGACTCTGTAAATATGAAATTACTAGAACATTATGATAGAAAATTTTCAATGCTGATTAAAGATATGAGAGGAAGTTAAGATGAAGTGGTTACAGTAACAATACATGAAAAAGTTCATTAAATAAGTGATAATATATAAGCTATAAAAGATGATGATGATAACTAATATATTTTAAGTGATGATTAAGATATGGATAAAAAATAGTGGATTCATTCCATAAATTAATAATTGAATAATATTGAGTAATATTGAGAAGAATGAGACATCAAAATTTATACCCAAACCAAAAAATAAAAATTCGAATTGAACAAAATGGATTTTCCAAAACATGTTGAATGAAAAAGGAGAGGTAATAACATCATTTCCAGATATAGTGTATTTTCCAAAACATGTTGTAGAAAATATGGATAATAAATAGTGGATTCATTCCATAAATTAACAATTGAATAATATTGAGAAGAATGAGACATCAAAATTTATACCCAAACCAAAAAATAAAAATTCGAATTGAACAAAATGGATTTTCCAAAACATGTTGAATGAAAAAGGAGAGGTAATAAGAAACAAGTCATGACTAGTTTTTAATAGGTACTCATAGGTTGAAGGAATTTATTTTGATGAAACATTTCTTTAGTATAAAGGATTGAAACTATCAAAATATTTAATACTATCACTACAATGTAAATATATAAGATATTAAATATGGAATTTATGTTTTATTTTTCTAATGGAGAGGTCAATGAAAAATATTACATCAAGAAAACATATTGATTCATGCTTGTTCAATATGAAATCTATGTGTACAAGATGAAGAAGGCTTTGTATGTGTTGAAGTGAGCTCTGAGATCTTGGAATTATAAATCTGATACTTTATTTATGAAGTTTAATTTAAATAAAGTAATAGTTTATAATAATCTATATATAAATGAAAATCAAGATATTTCCCATATTTTCATTATTTATATTGATGATATCATATTCATAGGGAATGGTGAAGAAATCTGTAAATTATTTTATAAGGATGTGAACACAGTATTTTAAATGTATATTCTAGGAGAAATGAAATACTTTCTTGGATTAGAAATCTATTAAATTAAAAGGTACATTTTCCTATCTCAATAGAATTATGCTAAGGAAGTCCTGATGAAGTTTTAATGGAAAACTAAAATCATCTTCCCAAACCCATTTTAGTGGATAAAAATCTCTCATAAGATGGGAAAGGAAAGAAGGATGATCATAAAGAATTTGATAAGTTTGTTAGAAGTTAGCTATATTTAATAACATCATTTCCAGATATAGTGTATGCTGTTACACTTTTTACAAGGTATAGAATTGAACCAATGTAATCTCATATTATGGTTGGAAAAATAATTCTCAATATATTAAAGGAAAATTTTATTTAAGAATAAATTATGAAAACATAGGATAGTTTGATCTGTTTATTTACACAAATGTAGATTGGGCAGGTTGTGCTGATGAAAGAAGATCCACATCTAGTATAGTTTTATTCTTAGGATTATTATATGCAAGCCATAATATAAAGAAGAAAATTTTAGTGTCCACAACGCTATATAATTTTAGAATGTAGCTACCAATCAAGCTACAACATAGTTAATATAGATGAAAACATAATTGGCATATTTGTTTTTGATGTGAAGATGACTATTCTTTTAGGTAGTGATAATCAAAGTGTTATAAGTCTCACTAAGAATCCAATGAAACACTCCCAATCTAAGTACATTGATATAAAATATCACATGATATTATAAAATATGTAAATAAATGACTAAAGTTGGAGTTTTTTTAAAAAATGAATATAATTATTCATATCATTAATAAATCGTTGTTGAAGGAAAAATTTCAGAAGCAAAGGTTGATTATGGCCATTCAACCAAACTCTCTTTACGGATTAGTTATGTGAGATATGTCCCTTATTTTATATTTTATTTGGATAGTATAATAAAAGGGTGTGAAAATATGTAACATAAATCTATCCATTGGTATGTGCTTGACCTATCAAGGGAGAGATTATATTTAGGGGGATTTTTAAAGGGGTAAGCTATAAGTCTTGTGTCCATGAATTGTTCTAACTTTTTTTTAAAGTGGATATAAGAATTTGTTCATTATATGTTAATGTTTTTTTGGTGATGATGTTTTAATTTTAGGAAGAAGTTTAAAAAGATTATTAATCACTACATGACAACATGGTATTGTTTTCCAAAGATTCCTATTTCCTACATCAATTTCCCTCATATAGCATTATACTTTTTGGATAATAGATCCATTTCTTGTGCTTCAAAGTTTTAGCGATTTATGTTCATTGGTTGAAACAAAATTCAAAGGGGTATATTGTTGAGCCAAGAGGTTTTGAGGTGTTATTATGTTAAGAAGGTGTAGGCTAATAAGAAAGAAGGATTGATTATGTATTATATATATATATATATATATATTTATCAAATATAAATCACTTGAAAATTCTTAGACTTCCTTATAATGTTTCTAGAATAATTGTTTAAGATAGAGATATGCGAGTCTAATGGATTGAGTTGAATAGAATGAATCTAACAAATATATTCCAATGAATCAAGTTAATCAGATGAAGTCCAATAGACTGAAGTAATCAGAAAGAGTGTGGCTCTAAATGTTTATCCAATTATTTTCAAAATGATATCATATAGAGATGTTTGATAAAGAAAACCAGGGGGTTCCTTGTTGATATTTAAAGTACCAAACATCATGATTTTTATAAGGAATTCATGATCCTAGCTATAGTTTTTCAATAGAAGAAGTAGGTAGAAGATGGTGAAACTATGGTTCCCAAATAAAGATAATTTCTATTGAATATGTGTCAGTTAAAGAGAAATACAAAGTTTACCAGACGAACTTATAAAAATTCTAAGATGTGAAGTGGAAAATTTGCGACTAATAAATGAAATAATTATACTAGACATAGTTTTTCCAATCAGAGTTATGTATGTCAGATAATTTTTTGTAAGATTAAATAAAGGTTTCCTAAAAAAGTTATCAGACATAGGAGTCATATGAAGGTCATCAAACATAGAAGTTATTGTGAAAGATTTGGATTAAAGGGGGTTCGAAGAAGTTTATTGGATAAATGTTTCTAAGAATAGTTGGATGACAGAGGGTTCTAAATGAATCCACTATATAGAGGCTTCATGATGGAGTTAAATGGAAAAAGAGTGTGTGGAGGAATCTGGAAGTGGTTTTCCAGTAGATCCTTTATGTAGAGTAACTTAAAGATCACTGAGGAAAATAAACATATAATAGTTTCTAGAAATAAAAATGTAAATTTTACTGGATATAGGTAGTACTAACAAGGAAAAACATTATAAGGTTATAGGAAATATAAGTTCCTATAAATATGTTCCTATAAAAGTTTTATAAAGTCATTAAATGTCAGAATGTTGAGATGGATGTTAAATGGTTCAAAAATTATGAAGGAAAGATTGTGATTTCATCCAAGATTTCATGAAGATTGAATAGATCATTAGTTCCATGGTTTAAGGAAGGTTTCTATGACGTTTTATTGATCTTATATTTTGTGTGTTTTTAATGTTGTTAAGCATATAAATATTTGAGTGGGATATTAAAATTTGTAGTGGAAACTTTGAATTTTAATACAGCACTAATCCCTATGTTTTTTCAGATACTATACCTATATAAAGGAGAGAAAGTACTCTGTGAAAATGTTAATTGAGTAAATTATAATGGGTAAATTGATGAAAAATTTAGGTAATAAATAAATATATTGAGTTATATTTTGTTTAACCCTAAGACACATTATCACCAGATGAAGTGGTACCAGACATAGTTTTTCTATCAATTAGTATAAAAAATAGGGTGAAGAAGAAATCAAATAAAAAAGTTATTAGAATGAGTAAATTGAAAAGTGATACTGAGTATAATAGATGGTTTAGTTATTTTTTACTATTTTACAAGAAAGTTAAGAGGAATAAGGATAACTTGAAATAAGGATAGTGTGAAAAAAATTAAAGTAGTGTAGTGACTACGTTGAAGCATGTTGTTGAAGTTTATTTTATTGTTGTAATTTTTTTATATATATCATATTATCTGTGTGAGGAACACATGAACTATATAAGGACTACAATGTAATTAAATTTATGGATATTCCATATATAATTTAACAAAATTTGTTTTTAGTGGTTGTGTGGTCTTCTATTATTCACCAACCATTCCAAATACTAGTTAATCGAACTGAGAAGTGAACCTTGTAAATAGTTGTGTTCCTGTCACTGTTCTTGTTTATTTTTTTATAATAGAGTGTGTTTTAACTAACCAAAGGAGAATATTGTTTTTTAATTAGGAAACATAAAAATATAAGATCAATTATTCGCCCCTCCCCCTCTTAGGGGTCACATATATCCTAATTAGTTCTTTTGATGTTTTTTACATGCATATAATAAAGTATACATTTTGTGAGAGGAAATTCCCAGAAGTTATCATTTCAAGATAAATCTATTTATAAGGAAAATTAAGTGTGAAAAATTATTGAAAAAATAGTATTGAAAATATACCATCCCTCTTACTTATAAATTTTTACTTCAATGTCCAATCAATAAGTTATCCAATTTTAGAATCTAAGGAGGGTGTTTTACTATTTTAATAGTTTTAAAAATTTATAATAATTATAATTTATCTTCAACTTCTTCAATTTATCTTTTATGTCTCTCTATTGAGATAAATTTTCTTCAATATGGTGAAGAACTAACTCAAGGATTGATTCTTAGGTGAGGAATTGGTGTTCCTAAGTTATTACCCTTAAGTTATTATTTTTTTCGGTCCATTCATATGTGATAATATTTGTGTTGAGGATATTTTTTGCAATTATAATCTTATCTTCTCACTCTCTTTCTCATACACTCTTATATTATCTGGATTTTCACTCAATTCATTAATCTTATCCCATATACAGTGGAATGTGGTGAGTTATATGATGGATGATATCGTGTGGAGTCATTTGTTGGTAAGGTGAATGACTCAATTGAGTTGTGTCCACCAACCCTACACTATGGAGGAGCTAGAATTAAGTTACTATAGTGGTATCTAAAGAAATAATATTACCACAATAAATGTATAAGGTTTCTTCCAATGAATTCTATTGAATGGGATTTTTAATGTCCTTAAAAAAATTAAAAAATACAATGAATGAATCCCCCTCCGAAACTAAGGATTTACACTTTTCTATATAATGTCATTATGTGTTAGTTTAAAATTCATGTTTTCTTTCCAAAATTCACATATCAAAATCCCCACAATTTAGAAGTCATTTTTTGTATGATGTAATTATAAGAGTTAAAATATAAAGACACATCTTATGTATGTTGCCTCCTTAAGAGATTAACCTAGGGAACACCACTATGGTGAATTAATATTTTAAAAACTTTAATAAGGATTTGTGATAAAATACCTATTTCAATAAGGTAAAGGATAGTGTTAATTTTTTCGGTAAAAATTTCTATAAAATCATACCAATAGTTGGTTAAAAAAATATATCAATTTGTTTAACTATTATACTAGAAGAGTTTGTATATCAAATATTTTATAAGTTTCAAGTGTATTAATAAAAATATATTTAATCAAAATAATACAAAATTCATAAAGGAAGACTTGATATAGATCCAAGAAAAGGTTATGCATGATTGATATGTGAATTAGGGACGCATCAATGAAAATTAATTTTGGGAGACAAAATTTTCTTCCTATAGTTGCTCACAGCCCTTCTGGTTAAGAGATATTTCAGTTTTAAAACTTTTAAAATGGGTAATGGTTCTAAGGGGTTACTCATCAAATAAAAATATGGTGTATCAGAAAATGAATTTATTTTAAATGATATAAAATAAAATAAATTTCATACTTTTAATAATTTTTACCAATGGAAATATGATACATCTTGTTAAATAATTATTGACATATAATAACTAAGCTAGGATTTATTTTCAAATCAGTAAAGAAAATGTTATTGACCTAATGAAGTAAAAAAAAGGAGAAAAATAAATTGTTTCCACTTTATGTAAATAAGATATATTCCCCCACATTAATTCTATGATATTATAGTTCACTTAATAAGAGATATCTAACTTTTCTATCCCTAAACTATTAGACAGATATACCCTATTTATCATTATATGAATATATTTAAAGGTTGCCTCAAAAATAAAATTTACCTATAAGGTTGTATTGTGGAGTGATATATTATAGAATAATTCATTGAAATATATTCTAAATATATATTTTATGTGGAAAATATCATTCTACATAAATTTCACCATGAAAACCACATTAAAAGTGAAGTATTTTCATGAAGAAGTGTTGTTACAATACACATCATAGATCAGGAATTGGCTCACCTATAATTTTAGAATAATAGTGTAGATGTTGTACCTTATATTAGAACTCATATGAATATTATTTTTAATTTGAATTCCTAAATTGATAAAGGTTTTACAACTAATACATAGAACCCATAATTTAATAGTTAGTTCTAATACCATATTTATAAAGGGTTATAAAAAATCCTAAATCTATCTATATAAAATTATAATAGTTATTGAAATGACCAAGTATAAATGTATTATCTTATAATGGATATGAAATTGTTTTTTTATGTTCTATACAAATAAACTTGATGAAATTATTATATTGTAATACAGTGGATTTACTGCTTTGTTTAAATCAATCCATGCATCATGTGTCAAGGATAAAAAATTACATGAATATGTATTACTTTGGGATCATCAAAAAAATATGCTAGTTGGAATATATGGAATTACATGTTCCAATTTTCTATATGGATGGGTTAGTAACTAGATTACAATTAAATTTAATAAATTGATTTTTTATACACATAATCTTATAGAAGAAAATTAATATATTTTTCTTTTGAAAATGAAAATAAATTTGGAATAAATTTTCAATTTATTAGAGAATGATCATTTCCCTGGGACATCACAATTATTTATTTCTATAAAAGAAAGAGGTTACATCTTATATGTTAGGGGAAACTATAGAGATAAACTTTAGATAATCAACTGAGGTTGGGAAACACTCTAATCATTAATGAAAAAAATGAATTTAATGTGTAGGTTTTTTATCACTATGGTTATATATATATATAATATGTGTTATATCTATGTGATTTTTGTTTGATAAAAATATTAAATATTATATTTTATTAGTCTAAATTGTGAAGTAAATAATATAATCTATACCTAATGATGCTACTTATACTTATGAAAATAATTTTTTGATGTTGAAGGTGAATAATAAATTATTCCGAGTTAGAAGAGAAAAAACAAGAGCATCATAAGATAAAAGTTTTATAAAAAAATGTTCAAAGACATAAGTAGTGAAAATTTTATTATGTTTTATGGTATTATAATGATTTGTTAATTAAACTTAAAAAACTAATATTCATAAGTAATATTAGTTCCAGTACTAATTTTAATGTGCTAGTCACCATAGACTATTGACATTGCATCATACTTGAAATTAAAGCTTTTTGGTAACCCTTTATTAAAAAATACTATTATTTTACATTTAGATCAATTCATATAATGCTTATTTTTTTTTAAATCTTATATTTATATTGAAAGATTTTAGAATGGGTATTGTTTTGAATTTTTCTACAAAAGAGAATAGATATTTTCAAACAATATCATCCACAAAATACTTAAGATATAGTTATGAGAATGTCAATAGTCACCAATCAACATTATATAATAGCTTCACGTCCTAATAAAATTTCAATTCATTTATTTCTCATTTAAAGGAGGAGAGTTTTAAGGTAAATATTAAGTGATTTAATTGATATGTTAGGTCTGAACTATTCAATTTATATATGTTACTTTATAAAAAAAATATTGGATTTTAGAGGATAATTATTTTTTTGTAATGCAGCCAAACCCATACAATAAATTAAGGATGTGGTATGTTTCACTTAAAAAAACTAGCATGCACTTTGAATTTATCATGAATATTGAGTCTCAAATAAAAAACTTTGATACATTGATAAATTAAATAAAAAATTTACAACAATCTAATGATAATAATTTTAAAAGAATATCTTGGAGAGATATCAAAAAGTTACTCTGGTAAATACTAAAACTAGGTTAATTAATTGATTCAAACAACTTTATTATCTATGTTTTCATTAATAAAATTTTCTTCTCGTTAGACATGTACCGCTACTATATTAATGGATGATATGTAATTAAATCGTACCATCCATTGAGAGGTGATATTCCAAGATAAATAAATCCAAACACTATAAATCCCTTTGAAAAAAATATAGTATAGTTTCTTTAAATCCATATATTATGCCTTAACATAATCTTAACAATATGAACTACACGATTGATATCAAGAATCTCATTCTCTAGAGCATAATCAGATCCATACGAAGAAAAGAATATTCTAATGATATCTCCCAAATGATTATGAAACACTGCACCATATCCTATAACCATAGTTTTTCCTTTAGAAGAACCATCAAAATTACTATTCAACTATATGTGTTGTAGAGGCTTCCTAAAAATACCCATCATACCTTTGTAATCTATGAATTTACCTAAAATTCAATGTTTGTTGAGAATAGAATGTTCATGGAGAGCATTTTTAGGATGACCATTTTCACCAAATTTATCTCCCTAATATTTTATATTAGATGTGATATGGTAGTATAAATGGAAGGCTTCTTCCAATTATAAAAAGAATAAATTATGATTTTACAAAATAGGTTCACAAGCTCAACAAATATTCAATAAACTGATGCTTTAACTTCTTGGAGGAAACAACTTCAATGCAGCATGTTATATAATCATAGATACTTGAGGAATGAATCTTAGATATATAAAAAAGGTCAAATAGTGTAGTTCAAAGGGAATTATAAAAAGAACAATCAAGAAAAAAATGTTAAGTTCTTCATAATCGGAGTGACATATTACACAAACATAGTATAGATTTATTCCAAAGTGTTATAGAAAATTGATAGTGGGAACACTGTTAAAAGTAACCAAACATATGATCCAAGATTGGGAACTTATAATATAGGATTTGTAAAAGTGATTGATCTAGTGGAACCCATTAATCAGGATTCCATTATTGAAAAAGTATTAATGTTTTCTAGAGAGTAGACCAGACCATATAAGCTCCCAAACCAGACTTTCAATGTTAGGGTGAAAGTGATGACTACTTATAACATCCTTTGAGGAAGAAGATAGATCATCAAAAATAGAAAGTTGAACTTTAAATGTGTTTTTAGGATGAAATCTCATACCATTAATCAAATAATTGTTTGAAATGGGAGATCCTACTTAGTTACCTGCATAAAAGTTAAGACAATAATTATCTATAATAATACATCTTGAGCGAAGCATAATATTAGCACAAAATTCATTCAAAGTAGGCCAGATAGATAATTCAAGATATTAGATCTTACCAACATGAATTATTTTAATTAATAAATATTTAAAAAAGTTTATACTATCATATTTTTCAGTGATAACATTCAATATAAATTGAGATTATAATGCCTCATTGAAACCCTATGGTCTTTAATTCCCTTTCCTCCAACCTTCATTGGTCTATAATAAAGCTTTCAAGGAAAATTAACCATTTTTTCTCAAGAAATGTTTCACTCAACAAAATTTTCGAATAATTGTGTTCAAATTCCTAATAAGGTCAATGGTCTACTTATAAAATATGAAATTACATACCAACTTAGATTTAATAACAACTTTAAAATGGTCGATACTACCAGAATTAAAAATTGGGCTTCCTCTCCAGGTGTAAATATACTTCCTAATATGAAAATAAGTATTTTTCAAATATTCCACCATAGAATTTACCAAAAAGAGGGGAACCCATGTATAATAGAATAGAATAAAGGTTTCCCTGATGTTTAATGATTTGAAAATTGACTGTATTCTAGTAGGAGAAAATCCATTTAAAAAATAAATATATATTTCTGTATGTTAATCCTATACCCAAATACATTATGATAAAGTGGAAAAGAATAATTAATCCCTTTAATGATATCAATACCCATTGAAATAAATGTTAAGATAATCAATATAGAAGAGGTGGGATAGAGAGGCAAGACCAATTCTAGTTTGAAAAACTTTAAATTCCCATGAAAAAACATCTTGAGAATAATCCTACTTATGTAATATTTTTTAATAAAAATATATATTTGAGATAGTATCTACATATATAATTCCATATGAATAAGAGAATAAAACTTCAGTTAAACACTGAAAATTACAAAAATATTGGCAGATTTAAAAAGAAAATTTAAATTCTCAGTGAATAATTCAATAAAGGAAATTTGATAGACCACCTTAAAAATAAATCCCCAGTTCTTGGAATCAAAATCTTTGGTAATTTCTTATTTAAAAGAAATAATTATATCCTTTCAGAAGTTACTGATGAGGTTCACATATTTCAAAGATGTCAGAAGACAATATTTTATGTGTTCTCTTTTTATAAATCCAAAACAATTTAAAGACACTATTTTTTGAGAGTTACAAGCAATTATATTAGAAATAATATTAATAATGATATTATAAATAAAATTACCCAAGGTAATATTTCATCACTAATGTATAAAATTATAATTGTTTTATTTAGGGATTAAATCAAAAGATTGATATTTAATACCTCTTGTAAGATGCATATTGTGAAAGAAAATTGTAATGATATTATCAACATAATATTGAATAATATACCATAAATCCTAAAAGAAGAAGTTATAGAAACTATCCAGACTCGAGTCACTATCATTGTTGAGACCAAATATGACTTCATGAATCTCAATGGAATTAGAAATATCATTAAGGAATATAATATCCTTATAAGTAATAAAATAAGGGATAATACCTTGTAAAAGGTCTCATCTAGTAGAAATATCCCCACTAAAATTATTTTGATAATAATCAACAATATAATCCCTTAAGAAATTCCTATAAAAAATGATTCCATCTTCAATATTTTTTTTAGAAAGAGGTCTGTAGACTTTCCTTGATTTTTTAATAGTGTTAAATAACGTAGTGTTATGATCTACCACATAGAGACACTTAACACTAAATTCTTCTTTGAGTTCATATTTTTTCATTTTTTAGAGAGACTTAAGATTAAAGAGGAAATCAAGATCTTTTTAAAATCTATTATATATAAATCACAATATTCAGTTTTCAAACAAAACTTGTATGAGAGATATTTACAATTTTTTTTTCTTAACTCATCTTACCAAATAACACATTTACCCATTCCCTTATCCTTCATCATAATTTTTATATTTATTATCACATAAAATGGTATAATTAACAAATTGATTGGAATCCCAAATCTCCTTAACAATCCTTTTCCAGTGCTTATATTTATCATAAAATAATTGATTTAACTAGGTTCAGATTCATAATGATATAACAAATCACCCTACTTCTTCAATCCCATGTATTATGGTGTGGAAGAAGAACTATGTTAAAAGGATGGTTAAGTGTGTAGACGAAAACACAAAAAAGATATGGGTAAAATGTTAAATTATGGAAGAAGTGAAATTTATTTATATTTTTTATCAAAACATAATAACTTATATTATGTTTTTATATATCATATTTATGTTCAACATTAGTAATCTACCATAGGTAAAAAGAAACTAATTTTTGTGGTTTCAAAATGTCTGAAATATTATAAACATATTTTAGTGGTGGATTTTGGAATCTCACTATGAGACTAATTTAATAAAAGAAAGGTATTAAATCATTCTCGGTAAGATTAAAAAGAGTTAAAAATAATATTAAGACCTTTTAGGGAATTATAAGAAAAAAGTGATGAATTTTTTATACAGAATGAACTAATTATGAAACAAAATGAGTTAATTAAAAAACAATAATCGATGAACATATAACTAAAATAGAAATTGAAAACAAAAATATTTAAAAGTGATATTTCCCCTTAGATTCCAAATATACTGAAGGTATTAATGTTTTTCACAAAAGTTTATAATATCAATGTAATAATAATGTATTTTTTATTTAGTTATTTTGATATATTTCTAGGAAAAAATAACTGTGATTTATTTTTATCGGATTCCACAAATAAAATCTTTGCAAGAGGTTTAGTGTATAATATTCATGGTGATACCTTTCATAATACCTCATTATCATAAAATTATGTGAGATTTGAGATTTATGTAACTCATGAGATAAAAGACAAGCAACCTATTAACATTAAGGATGTCGATGTTCTAATAGTTGAAAAAACTATTGAAACATTCATAACACGACTGACCAATAATATACAAGATTACAATAATAAAGGGGTATTCTATTTCCATTTTATATTATATTGATTATATTTTATATGGGAAAAAAATTTGAACTATTATATGTTATGAAAGAATATGAAATAAACAATTGTGTTAAAGAAGTTAAAGAGATCAACTGATTGAAGGTTCCAGGGCACAACTGAAGTGGTTGGGTGCATTCCCCAAAATGTTTTTTATTAAAATATTAAGATAAAATAATTACAATTAGAATAATTAAACCTCAAAATTTTTATATAGACGATATTATCACGTATAATTTATAAAAAAGAATTACATATTCATGATAATTATTTATTTATTTATAATTTTGTTGAGATTTTAGTCATACTATATATGTGATGAATGATCCAAATTATAATCCATGTAATAGTGTCTAGAAATTTCCTATGAGTTTTGCATCATCATAATTGGAAATATTTTAGGTAACATAAAAAATCTATATATATTGAATCATTTTTCATTTATTACAAAAAGAATTATTACACTCTCAATATAGTCTTTCTTATTCTATTAATTTGGAGAGGGAAGTGGGGGATGATTTCTTCTCAATATTGAGAGAGTTACTAAGAGAATTTTGCAACACATAATAATTATCTTCATTTTACTAGAAATTATATAACTTGGGTCATATATTTAGGTTTATACAATTTGTTATTACACAAAGGCCATTAATTAATTTTTTATTATAAGTAAACCACACATCAAATAATAATAATGATAACATTATTATTATTATATTCTATGATGTTTTCTAACACACAGATTTTTAAATATCATTTCTTGAATAAATAAATCAATAATTATTTAAATAATATTAAATAAAATATATATCATCTTGTAGATCCTTAACTCATCCAATCAACCCTCTTAAACATTTTTTAAACCTTGAAAAATAAATATCACAATATTATTCATTCAATAAATTAATAAGTATTATATTAAAAACTAGAGAAAAATATTAATTTAATATTCATGTACCTAAATAAATAAATTTTTTTACCTTGTGAATAAACAAGACATAATTAAATATTATATATTTTCTAACAGGAAAATAATACTTATTTAATAGTAAACTAACAAACATATATTCCTTATAATAAATAGTTAATGAATTTATGACATTAAAGAAACATGAATAATTATTAAACTATGAGCTGAGAATAATTTTTTTTTTAAATTTTAAATTTTTATATACTTTAACTAATATTTTTTACAGACTCAGTCTGTGACCCTATGGGTCTCTTTTTATGTGGCATTAGGTGAACTTGCCTATAACCCAAGAATAACATCTAGAAAATCCTTAAGGCTCTTATATTAAATTTCATTAATGACACAATGATAAGAACCTAATAGGGACATTCACTATGTAATGTAATCTCATTGTGTCAATATCTCATATAGTAGGTTGAATATTCGGGTCATCAACCCATCTACTGGATATATATTTCTTTGAATACCTTAAATGAACTAATTGATGAAATACCATTGACATGGATTTAATTAGATAACATCATTTCAATTCGAAGGTAAGAGATATATACTTCCATTAATATGGAAGGTAAACATCCTTTCTTTACTTATTCATTAATTTTATATCACTTATGATTCATCCAATATATGGTACTTCACTGTGAGAATATTCCATCTTAATTTTTACTAATACATAAAAGTACATGATTTATGATATACATTAATAGTAACCTCAGGTCTAAGTACTATTACATATGTCCCTAGAAAGGAATATCTAATGAAATAAAACATGTGGAATTAGGTATTTCCTCATAAATTTCTCTATTAATGATTACCTAGTGTGAAGATTCATGAATCGAATCTTCATATCCTTATGAGTATCCAACATTTGATATCCAAGAAAGAATTTATGTTATCTTAGATATATTTCATATAGACTGTTGGATATATGTTTTAAAATATTTCCATATAATTTCCTGGTTCTTATTATAGCGGGGAACTGCTTTATACTTTTAATGTTATGGATACTCTAAGGAAATTATCACCTTAATGTAATGAATAATAACACTCATCATGTGAAAATGTATTTATTAATATTAATTTCTTTGAATATTCTAGTAAAAAAATGTACATAGTCAGTTGGTTCTAAAGCACTAACTCAAAAAAACCCACTTTCACTAGTTTAAGCTACTAACTAGCTAGTTATACTCCCATACTAAACATACCTCCACTAAGGTATGGATATATATACTAATCCTACCACATTCATATCTACATTATTCTTACAAAAATGTCATTTTTATTAGAATATACCTAAAAGGGAGATATCAAGGGGTGTAAACAATTTGGAATATGTAAAAACATGACATCTTAACTAAAACCATAGCCTAGAATAAAAATGTTTATAAACAAATTATTAAGAATATTCGTAATATTCAACTTACTAGAGGTATATAACAAAGGAAACCACAAGTTATAATAAATTTTCTCTTTCATATTACCTTAGTCTAACTGTAATACAAGATCAAAGTGATATAAAATAATGCTAGTTTCATATCCCCTTGATAAATTGTTTTTATTTTCTCCAAATACCAAGAACTCATCCATTTTCACTTTCTCAAGTATTGTCAAACAGTTAAAACTACCATCCTTTGAAGTTTCCCAATCATTGTTTTGTATTTTTTCTCTATGATTTGGGAATAAAAAAAATAAAAACCTCATACAAATCCTGACATATGAGATATATTCCAATGTAATCATATGAATATATATTTATATTCATTATAAATATCTTCTCTTATGCTTTCAAACATTAACTATGAGAGATTTCATGGCATGTTTCATTAAAATGGTTTAATTTTAATTGTTCTATATTGTATTTTAAATAAATTTTCAATGTAAAAACTATAAATTATTATAATAATACACACATATTTTTGTTTATAGATAATATTCCATAGAACTAGGTTGATACATTATGTCATTCTTAGAGAAAATTGTTATTCAGTCCTAACTATAAGATTAAACATCTATTTTCCATATTTTACCAACATATATGTGTTGGAAAACTATAGTGTTCTCATTAATCTCTTATAGACACCTAAAAAACTCTCATTATTAATAAATCTAAATAAATGGTGATTTTATTATGATCATGATGTTAGGGAAGGATCATTTATGAAACCATGATGAAGAGCATGTTGCGGGGCCCTCAATAAAAGAAATTTGTAAACTTGGATTAATGATATAATAGTGGGACTTATGTTTTATCTATAGAGGAGGGTGTTATGGGTGTGATTTAATTTTTTATTGGGTTTAGTGAATGATATTGAACATAAACTAGGTTTAAATTAAATTCTTAAAAAAGTTGTATAACCTCAGATCATCCCCTCACTTACTAATTTAATCATAATTCTAGTTTATTATCCTTCCCTACCTCAAAATAGATGAAATATAACTTGATTACCCTAACCCTATGATTTTTACATAAATAGTGAGATGAAATAATCATTTTTCCCACTAATATTACCTTCCCTATTAATAGGAAAACTCCAATAAATGTAGGATCAACCTGCTGCTCACCATTTCAAATAGTGAAGTAGTTACAGGTAGCCTCTATGTGAAAAAATGAGGTTAGGAGAAAAGGTTTAAAGTTTTTTGAACAATAGATATCTCCCACTGTCTATAACAATCAATCACTATAAGAAATATAATAAGAATAAAATTATCATTGAAAAACTGAATTCAATAACAAGTGTTAGGGATTCTCTATGGACCAACCTCTAATGGACTAGTGTTCCATTATCAGATATATTCTAGTAATATGAAAATAATGGAGGAAATAAATTAGTATAATATCTTAACTCATTGTACCCTATCTCTTAGTGAATAATCATGATCTTATAGGAGTGTCTCGAGGTTTCTTTCTTGGTTTTGTAATTTCCTCTTCTATGTAATTAATATAGTCCTAATATTCCTCCTCTGACGATTCCTGAACGTTATATAAATTCCTTAAATTTAGTTTCTATCTCTTTCTTATTTAATTATCACCATATACACAAATTGATGTTCATAACTTATTTAGTTCACATCCTCTCGAATTATCCTCTTAGATCACATTATTCCCATGTTTCCCAAATTATACTTTATCTCAATAATTGAAATGATGTTTTTTTATTATATCTTTTACTAATTTAGAATAATAAAGGGATTGGGAATTTATTTAAGGATAAATTTTTCATTTTCTGTATTTTATATTTTATCCCAATAATAGAACAAAAATGACACGATTGATTATGTGACCCAATCTATATTTACATGGTTGATTAGATGGTATAAATAATCATATAATAATTTCAATCCTTACATTAGTTTAATCCTTATAGTATCTCTAATGTGAGATTGAATGTTGTCAACATGCGGTTGATCCAAATCATCATATATCTTCTTGAGAAAATTTATGGTCAATCAAGATGCACCATTTATTAAGCCTTATAGTCATTCAGAGTCAAAATGTGGTAAATCCTAGACATTATAGAATTTTAAGTATATCGATCAAATGGTACATTCAATATTGTGGAATCTTTAATCATGTAATCAATTTGAATAAACACATAGTATCTTGATCCTTAAAACAAATCTCATATCTTGGACATAATGGGTAGTTGAGACTCATGGCTGAATAGATATTCACTTGAGGTCACTTTTGAATGATGCTTATATAGATATGTCTCATGGTTACCCAGAAAAAATCCCTTGAGAAAAATATATTTACATCATGGTTTTGAAAATTAGATAACCATTACATAACATTTTTATGACCCTTAAATAAGAAAAACTTCTCTAAATTTCAGCATCCAAATGAACATAAATAGGAACATAATTAATATAGGCTTTGTCTATATAACTCAAAATTGATTCAAACACTTAAAAACATAATTTACATATTTTTGATAATTAAAATAAAAAATCAAGATCAAGTTATGGTTTTTAATTTAAATACAAATATGAACAGACCCCTAAAATTAAATTTTTAAGGAATTTATTACTTTATATCTCAATTTTAAAAAATAATCATACATTATTTAATTTATTGAGATTTATTTTATTTATAGGGTTAATTTATATTGAAAAGAAGATCAAAAATAGGGAAATTGTTTCTCTCTTCACTCTCCTACACTTACATTATTACACTCTTGAAGAATATAAATAATTTAATATATGAAAATGATGGTTTTTATAGGTCCAAATACATAGAATAAAAAATATAGAAAATAAAAGATTCAACCATTATAAAAATTTAAACCCTCTTATAGAATTCTAAGCCACTGTACTCACTTAAATCTACACAAGTGTTTCAGTTATATGTCTATAAATAGTATTTATCCCAAAAGAGTCATGATTTTACAAGGGGAATATTCCTAAATCCATCTCCCCAAAGCATAATTTCCAATGGTTCCTTTTTATACTTCCTTTATAGTTATTAAATAAATTTTATATATATCAGCTTCCCCTTGTTCATATATGTTCAAAATTCCCTAAATATTTTTATCCCCTTTTCCAACCAGTCCTTATTTAATTTTCTATCCATATTTTGGAAAATCGATTATTGAATGAGTTTAAATAAAACCAGAACTAAACCATCCAAATAAAATAGGTATCCCTAGAGATTAGTTGTAATATTAATAACATAGAAGTAATTATTTGGAATTCGAATATCAGGTCTTTAAAACTCTTATTTGATGTATAACACACAAACATATTCTTATGTTGACTTTGTAAGACTTATAGAATATTTACCATTTACTTATTTCACTCTAGTTCATATGAGCTATCTGATTGTCTTTTTGGTAGTATCCTTGAGGTAATAAAAATCATAAATGTTAGATTACATTGGTTTGATTTCATCAATCCTGTTTCCTCATGAAAGGATTTTTATTTCACTAAGTTCCTTTTCATCTATAACCATTTTCCCAATTATAAATAAGAAACTTATATTAAAAATAGTATAAGGAATCACTCAATAATTTATTAATTCTATCAATTTTAGAACCAATGGAATCCCTCCATACTAGTATATTATTTTTACTAGGAAATACAACATTGGGATTTAATTTATTCTATATAGAAACACTCTAAAAAATCATAATCAAACAAAATTTATGTACAAACTCTAAAATTAGGTTCTCTAATAACACCATTTTCTTTATTTCAAGAAAATAACTTTTAGTATGGTAATAAAATGTAGAAAAATGTATTTAAATTAATAAGAAACTTTTCCTTATCCCTAAGCTTATCTTATTCCTCACTTTAAATTATTTTTAGTATGAATATTTAAATAATAATTAGAATTAAAATGTGAGTATCTAGAGTTATATGGGAGAAAAACAACATATAAGTTCTTTATTCCCATGAATCAAAGTGAAATTTAGACTCCTTCATTGGTTTATTCTAAAAATATTCACAATATTATGTTAGCTACTGTATATTAAACTTAAATGGGTGTTGTGATTTATCTCCATTGATCTCTAATTCACCAAAAAAATGTATTAGTCACTATGAATGGTCTAGTCTATTTAGAATGATGCTTACTAGAAATGAGATTAATATAAGAGGGAAATAGTATCAATTTGTTTCCCACTTAAAATCTAGTTTTTAAATGATTTTTTCATGGATAGATCTATATTTCTATTTTCACATCAATTAATTCCCATAATCTTACTTTCTAAATTTTTCTATTTCAATAAATTGTAGACACCTTTGCTCTCCAACATTTTTGAATTCTAGGTTCACATTCTTCACAAATTAGTAATCCTTTGCTGGAAAATAAATAGGCATGTGTCAGTTATTTCCTTAAAAAATCATCTATGTGGGTATATATAATGTGGTTTTAATCAGTTTTATTTAGCCATAATGCATCCTACATACTATTACTCTATTTTTTGGTTGGGTTTCACTACCTTTTCAAGAATACTATTGATTTATCTATTAGATACCTTGACCTAACCATTTTTTATGGGTTCTATGTAGTTTAGGTATTTTAGTCCACCCCATATTTATTTAAAAGGTAATCCATGTTATTGTTATAAAAGTATGTCCATTGATCACTAATTATGGCCCGAGTCACTCCAAACCTACAAAAAATATTTGATCATAGAAACTCACTCTTTTTTTTCAACATCAATTTAGTTTTATTTTTCTTCAATACACTTATAAACATAATCTAATCCTAATAGAATATAGTAATATCAAAAGAATATGGGTAATTATAATATGAAATCTAATCCATATATATCAAATATTTCACAAAAATTCAAATATTTTCATGGTATTTCCGACCTTTTGTAAATTCCACTAGTATGTTGACAGTTTGGAAATACATTATGGAAATCATGTGATTCTTTAAAAATAAAGGTCCAAAATAGACCAGCATATTACACATTATTTTCTATTGTTTGAGGTCTAAAATAGCCTCTATATGAATGTGTATGACAAAATTAATGAACACGCTCAACTTCTTTTTTAGGGATATAATTCTTAACCACTTGATCAATATAAATCTTCTATAAATAAGGATCCTTATAGAAATAATATTTTGACTCATATTTTAGTTTAGTTTATTAATTCCTATTAAAGAAGTGGGTACCTTTGATGTGAAAAAAAGTTTTACCATATTTATATACTAGGGAACTTGGGTAACTCTGTTCAACTGCTCACCAAGGAAGGATTCATCCAGGTTTGTGTCTATTTATAGTTCTACCTCAACTGTCATGAACCAGCCCGAGTCGACCCTGAACCGGTCACAAGGTCCAGCCCGTGAAAAGTCCTGAGAGGCATTCCCGATCCTCTCGGGATAGTTACAAGCACCAAGTTAATCAATAGAGTACACAATGAAATAATTTATACCATATATAAACAATCAAACAAACAACAGAAAGAAATGGACAACCCAAAATACATTTATATAAAAACTGAACTAAACATTATTTGTACAAGAAACTGAAAGTACAACTAAACAAACAACTCATCTGACCAAACTAGACAACCAACTAACTCAATTTGACCCTTCTGGTAAATCTCCAACATAATTATCACATGTCTCCCAAGGCGATCAAACTCAATCTGAAACCTGCACAAGGGATAAAAGCAGAAGAAGACTACATGCGTGAGTGTTAAAACACAGTAGGTTAGCTCGATATTCTATTCCCATTGCACATAATTTAAAATAAAAGAAACTTAAATTTCAAGTTTTAAATACAATATATAAAGTTATGTTTTCCAAATGAGGTCCCATTATATATAAAAAAATTACCAGACAAAAACTTGCATGTTTTATATACAAGAATGCTAGTAAAAATTTTCAAAGAGGTGTAACTTCAAAATGAAAATAGTTTTCAAGAGGGATGCTTTAAAGAATATACACTCTTAAAAAAATCACACACACTACTGAATTTACCAACCAAACACACCTTATTCCAATGGTGAGTACAAAATAGCCAATGAGCATAAGTCACGAGAACACCCCTAGGCACTAATTAGTCGTGAGCCCGAGGTACCTCGTATCTCGGTGAAAGTAACCATAATAAATATCCATTATCGTGAACACGAGCCACTAATAGGGTGAATACCCATAACCTTGTGGTCCCCCAACATCATCATCATCATAGTTTATTTAGTTTTGTCATTGTCAAACTTGCTACGTGAAATAGGGGTCAAACCCCACGAAATCACTAGAATACTAGTACACGTCCGCCCACCTAGATACCCTGGATTCCCTTTAGTGCTCAATCAAGTTAAAAATAAAATCAAATACACTTTCCAAATCAAAATTAAATTACAAAACCATAAACACACAAACATCCCACAAACATGCTTTAAATTTCTTTCACGAATCAATAAACCACTAAAAAGATTCGTAAAATAATTTCAAGGAGTATAACGAGGCCTTGCACATAAAATCCATTAAAAATGATCTTTTAATGCCAAAAAACCATAAATAACATAACAAACCATATTTTTAATCCCAAAAACTAATTAATAAATCATTTTCATGGACCATAAAATTTATCCAAAAGATAGGATATGAAATACACTTGGAAACCATTTTTACAAAAAAATAAAAAATGGGCCTTTAAGCATTTCGTAAAACTATCATTTGACCAAGGTATGCATTTAAATTTTATTAAGGAGGTTTATACACAACAATTAAAGCCGAAAAAACATTCATAAATCCCTTAAAACATACAGGTTATATATTCAAAACACAACCATTTTCATAGGGATGTGAAACAGGTCATTTTCCAACAACTCGGGCCAAAACATGTTGTAAACCAAAACCCATTTATTTGTAAAACCAAATACAAATAGGAAAGACATAAGAGGACCCAAAATACCATTTAAAATTCTTCCAATTCATTTATAAATCCAAAAATAATAATTTTTAAATCAAACATAACACATAAAATCCAATCAGGCAATTTACCGAACACATAACATGCCCTTTTAAACAAAACAATTTATTTAAAGCACTTGAAAAAGAATAAAAAACCAATTGAATGGAATATTTTATACAAGATATAGTAACATATTAAAAATACCATAAACTAGGTTCTAAACCTCACAAAACAGTTTTTTAATATAGTTGAACATTCAAACAAGCACTTGGTGTGCACTTTTATGACAAAACAACACTACCTTTTACAAAACAAGGATTAAACAACCATTTTGAACCCCCAGAAAACTATCCAAATTATGAAAAATAATAATAATAATATATATAAAATGAAAAAAATATGAAAATTATTAATCATAAAAGATAAATGCATGTGCAAGGGATATGCTACCTCAAATCCTTGGCGTAATGGAAACGGACACCTGAAATCACCCACCGTAGGTTTATAAACCCTAAAACTATGAAGTCCAGACCTAAATGAATATAAAATACATCAAAAACCATGGTATAACAGAACCCTAGGTCATGAAAGACAAGGGGAGAATATAAAACCAAGAAATAATGAAAGGATGAGTAAGAGGGAGGAGAAAAAAGAAGGAATGTCACCTTACCAACTAGAAAACTCTTCTTATTCCATTATATATGAAACTATAGAAGAAATGAAATGGATTGAAACATATTGGAGAGTCTCCTAAGGTCTGTAAGAACCATTGAAATATTATTTTTTTGAAAAATAGTTTGAATGGAATGATTTATGGATGAAAGAAGTTACCTTCACGATTCTGGACAATTTGAGAGTCATTGAGAAGTTTTCCCTAATCCGCGACTCATATGAGCTCTAAATAGGTAAAATAGATAATGGGGGTGAGTATAGGGGTATTGGATTCAAGTGGGATGTGTAATCACCAAAAAATATTAAAAATGTATTTGATATAAAAGAAGAAAATTATTTTTTTAAAACTGGAAATGGGCCCATGGGCTGGCCCAATACATAAATAAGTAACCCCAATTCACCATGATTATGAATTTCTAAGGGATAAAAAGGGATATGGTAGTTTTAATATTTCATTTTAGGAAAAGTTGAAAGTATAATGAGTAACAAATTTTAAAAAATTAATGAGTTATAAAAGAAACAATATATTTTTTAAATCTGGAAATGGGCTCATGGTGGGACCAAATCATGAAATAACCACCCTTTCTCAAAAAACTCCTAAACAAGCAATGGGGATCCCAAATTAGGGTGATTATACAGAGATAAAACTTCAAAAATCAACTTTCATCTCACCCTATATCCATAAAATGGATTGAGATTTCCAATGAACCAGATCAAAACAAAGACATGAAAAACTGGGTGTGACAATTTTCCCCCACCATTAAAGATTTCCGCCCTCGGAAAGTCATAGCACATTCCAGCTGATTCATCAACACCTAAGGATTTTTTTATCTATCTGGTCCAGCCTACTAATCTAGTGAAACACCATCAACCATTAATGTAACATAATAATCTTACCTCAACCAACACACCAACTCTCAACCACTTCCCGAGAATCAACCGAAAGATCGAGTCACTACCTCCACAACCAAACCAAGAATCTGGTTATTGGTCCTTCTACCAATGAACTCAAAAATCACCCAAACCAGAGATAACTCACAAAAACCAAATATTATATTTGATTACAGAATGGAATCCCCACTATTAAGAAACAACTAGCACTAGATAAATTCTTAGGAGGAAACAAAACTAACGATACCTATGGTGGGTCTCCCCACCATTAGAACCCAACTTGCAATGAATAAACAAGAATTAAACATTCACTAGAATTGGGAATAACTTATAAAATACCACAAAAAATCTCCCACAAAAACCTACAAACCCAAGTTAATAGGGTTACAATATGAAAATCTAAACCACCCACTCCTGAATAGAGGGGACAAGAACTGGGCCAACACTTTCGGCACTGATGTGGACCCCCACCACTCGGGGAGGGGAGGGAATGGGACCCAATAATTAGGACACTAAAACAACAAAAGAAACAAAGGAACTACCCAACACTCTCCACCTATGAATAGGTAACCCCAAGACTACACCCTATTTTCACAGGCGGTCCACATAGGGTCATTGATCGAAAAACCACATCCATGAAGGCATAACCATAGACATTGTGCGTGGGGTAATCCACCACGATTGTTGCGAAAAGGGGAAATTCATAGAAATGAGTAACCACAATAGAGACCTCGAAACTAACATACCACAATGGTGGAGGCAGGTGCCTGGTCAAGCTCCCCACACCTATAAAGATTTCCTGACTTTGTGAAAAGCTTCACTCCGAGGCCTATGGTGGGAGCCCTAATACTGGAAACATCTGATGCACCGCAGTCAGGGTGCTAAGGATCACAACACTCAAAAAAAAAACTCACATGCTCAAAAAAACACCTTCATATAAATTAGAACTCATAGATACATATAAAAATTATGTCTCACTCCGAATGAGGGGCATAATGGACAAGGAATACAGCGAAACACATCAACATCACTCAACACAACTGCTATGTCCAAAATAATTATCCTGAACTGGAAGCACTTTAAATAGATCCCAAACAGCTCTCTATTCCTGAAATCAGGTTGAGGCACCATCCTAAGAGTTGGATTTAACATTTTAAATGAATTGTTAGGTTGATCAAGTGGAAATATTTCCAATAGAGACCTATCCATGGTCACATCACAACATCAAACACATCTTTAGAAACCCAATGAACATTACTCCCAAACTAATCCACCAACAAGATCTCATCTCAAGATACAACAAGAGTATGAATTATATATCACAGGGATGATTACTCAATAAAAAACTATTCTAAGAAATAGAAAAAACTAGCAACATAACCATTTTTTTATAAACAAAAGACAAAATTTTTCAACTCAAAACATATTTCAAAAACAAAAAAACTTGGTGGTTTTCGACATTCACCAATGGAATCTCATGAAGTCTCACCCACATGCACATTTCTATGCCACCCCAGGCACCCAATCACCATGCCATATAGTCCATCCTTCCAGATATCAATAAAACCATGCATGTGAGCATTCATGAAAACACCAAAGGCCGAAACAAAACAACATCATTCCAAAAATCGTGTACCTTCAAAAGGAACACCAAACACCAATTCAAAAACCCTATTTCGTATTTCACAAAACAAACCACACTTCATCAAGAACCATTTGCTTAAAAACCTACCCCTTTTCATTTAAAAAAATTTTAAAACAACCAAGATACCCCAAACAACCCCTTCTCATTTTCTAAAATTCAGCAAGGTATCTTTTCATAATATGATGGTCATCGAGACCAATACCCTTTCTAGGAAAACACCGACCACTCAAAACCAATTTCCAAAACCAATTCAACATATTAAAACAATTTTCAACATCCCAAAACACACCATTTAAAACAAAGATTTAGTATCACCTTAAAATGTTCCACACTTTCAAAAGATTTGATTCTAATACACCACAAGTTTAGATTATGGATTATCCAATCCCATTAAATCATTTCCACTTCCTCTTTTTTTTCCAAAAAAAACCTTCCAAAAACATTCTTATATTTAATTTTTAAAGACCTATATTTCCACTTTTAAAAATACAATAATTAATTTAAAACCCATTTTTAAAATTCTCATACAAGTATTTTCAAAACAAAAATTCAGAATTCAAGAAAGGTCCAAGAAACCCACAAAAGGGAACTAGTGTCAGTGGGTGACTTGACCATATGGTAGGAAAACATGTGTCAAACACAACACCAACACATAGAGACTTATTAGGACTATTCCCCGACTCCACATGTCTTACCAGGACCTGCGATCTCATGAATTCCATTAGTCAGAGTCCCCTTTTCATATCCCAACAACAAACAATCAATAAGAACAAATGAATCTAATAAAACCAGGAATCCTGTGGAAACTCAAGGATCAGAACGAGCAAGAGTTCGTGACTCTGTTCCTACACTTACCTCTCAAGTCCCAAAAATCATACTCCATCTACCTTGACATACCCACAATAACAAGGGAACTATAAAAAGAAAGTTCTGTTAAGAGATGACCTCCTTTGATACCATTTTGTCATGAACCATCCCGAGTCGACACTGAACCGGTCACAAGGGCCAGCTCGTGATAAGTCCCGAGAGGAATTCCCGATCCTCCCAGGATGGAGACAAACACCAAGGGAATCAATAGAGTACACAAAGGAATGATTTATCCCCTATATAAAAAATCAAACAAATATCAAAAAGAAATGGACAACCAAAATACATTTATATAAAAACTTAAAAGAACGTTATTTGTACAAGAAACTGAAATTAAAACTAAACAAAAAACTCATCTGACCAAAACCGATAACCAACTAACTCTATGTGACCCTTCTGTTAACTCTATAACATAATTATAAAATTTCTCCCAAGGTAATTGAACTAAAGCTAAATCCTTCACAAGGGCTAAAAACAGAAGAATACTATATGTGTGAGTACTAAAACTCAGTAGGTTAGACCTATATTCTATTCCCATTGAATATACTTTAAAATAAAAGAAACATCAATTTCAAGTTTTAAGTACAATGTACAAAGTTATGTTTTCCAAATGATGTCCCATGCTCTATAAAAAATTACCATACAAAAACTTGCATGTTTTATAAACAAGAATTCTAGTAAAAAATTTCAAAGAGGTGCAACTTCAAAATGAAAATAGTTTTCTAGAGGGGTGGTTTATAGAATTTACACTCTTAAATAAATCACACACAAAACTGAATTTACCAACCAAACACAGCCTATGCCTAAGTTTAGTGAAAAATATCCAATGAGCACAAGTCACGGGAACACCCATAGGCATTAGTTAGTTGTGAGCCCCAGGTACCTCGTATCATTGTGAAAGTAACCATAATAAATATCTATTATCGTGCACATGAGCCACTAATAGTGTGAATACCCATAACCTAGTGTTAAACCAACAACATCATCATCATAGTTTAGTTAATATTGTTATTGTAAAACTTGCTACGTGAAACAGGGGACAAACCCCACGGAATCAGTAGCATACTAGTACACATCCTCCCACCTAGATACATGGGATTCCCTTTAGTGATCAATAATGTTACACATAAAATCAAATACACTTTACACATCAAAATTACATTACCAAACCATAAACACACAAACATCCCACAAAAAAGCTTCACATTTCTTTCACGAATCAATAAACTACTAAAAAGATTCATAAAACAATTTCAAGGAGTATAACGAGGCATTGCACATAAAATCCATTCAAAAATGCACTTTTAAGGACACAAACACATAAATAAAATAAAAACCAGATTTTGAAGCCCCAAAAACAATTAATAAATAATTTTTATGGACAATAAAATTTCGCCAAAATATAGAACATGAAATACACATGGAAACCATTTTTAGAAAATAAATAAGTGCCAAACGGGCCTTTAAGCCTTTCTCAAAACTATCATTTGACTGATGTATGCATTTAACTTTTATTAAGGAGGTGTATAAAAACCAATTAGATCATAAAAATACATTCATAAATCCCTTAAAAAATTCAGGTTACACATTCAAAACACAAACATTTTCATAAGGATGTGAAACGAGCCATTTTCTGACAACTCAAGCTAAAACAAGTTGTAAACCAAAACCCATTTGTTTATAAAAACAAATACAAATTGGAAATACATATGAGGACCCAAAATACCATTTATCATTATTCCAATTAATTTATAAATCCAAAAAATAATTTTTAAATCAAACATAACACTTAAAATCCAACTGGGCAATTTACCGAACACATGACATGCCCTTTTAAACAAAACAATTTATTTAAAGCACTCAACAAAGAATAAAATACCAATTTCATGCTATATTTTATTCAAGATACTATAACATGTTCAAAATACCATAAAACAGGTTCTAACCCTCACAAAATTGTTTTTAAATATAGTTGAACATTTAAACAAACACTTGGTTTGCACTTTTATGACAAAACAACACTACCTTTCACAAAACAAGGATTAAACAACCATTTTGCACACCAAGAAAATTATCCAAATGATGAAAAATAATAATAAACATATATATCATATTAAAAATAATAATAAAATGATTAATCATAAAAGATAAAGGCATGTCCATGGGATATCCTACCTAAAATCCTTGGCATAATGGAAACACACACCTGAAATCACCTGCCACGGGTTTATAAACCCTAAAAATCAGAATACCAGACATAAATGAATATAAAATACAAAAAAAACCATGGTATAACAGAACCATAGTTGAAGAAATACTATTGGATAATATAAAACCAATAAATAATAAAAGGATAAGGAAGAGGGAGGAGAAAAGAGAAGGGATCTCACCTTGCCAACTAGAAAACTCTTCGTCTTTCATTAGATATGCACCCATAGAGGAAAGGAAATGGAATGAAACTTTTTGGAGAGTCTCATATGGTCTGGAATAACCATTTAAAGATGGTTTTTTGGAAAAAAAGTACTAATGGAATGATTTATGGATGAAATAATTTACCTTTGCAATTCTCGATGATTTGAGATACATTGAGAAGTTGTCCTTAATCTGTGACTCATACGAGCTCCAAAGAGGTAAAATAGAAAATGGGTGTGAGGATAGAGGTATTGGACTCGAGTTTGATGTGTAATCACTGAAAATATTAGAAATTGAATTAGATATGAAAAAAAATTATTTTTTTAAAACTAAAAATGGGCTCATGGGCTGGCCCAATACCTATATAAGTAACTCCAATTCACTATGATTATGAATTTATAAGGGGTCAAAAGGGATATGGTAGTTTTAATATGTCATTTTAAGAAAAGTGGTTAGTGGAATGAGTCAAAAATGATAAAAATTAATGAGTTATAAAATAAAAAAATATGTTTTTAAATACGGAAATTGGCTCACGGTTGGCCCAAATGACGAAATAACCACCCTTTCTTCCAAAAATCTTAAAGAAGCAATGGGGAACCCAAATTAGGGTGATTAGACATATATGAAACTTAAAAAATCAACTTTCATCTCACCCAAGTCCCATGAAAAGGATTGGGATTTCCAATGAACCAGATCAAAATGAAGAAATGAAAAACTGGGTGTGACATCAACAATTTGAGCCAACATACTCATGTGGTCCACCACCAGATTATTATATACCTATTTCTTTAATCTCTATGTAAAATTATTATAATAGCAATATCCATTATACTAGGATTGTTTTTTCTTTTTATTAGATGATCAGATACCTAATTACAACATGGTAAAAAATATCATATTACTTCCTAACAAATAATACTAAAACTTTTCTAATGAAATAATTTTTGGAAAAGATAATTTATGTTGTTGTGTAGTTGATCTAGGATCTATCTAGTGTTTGAGAAGTGTATTATATCACTTTTTAATTTCCATCAATTTTCTAGGACAACATAACTCACATAGGTTTTTTTGAGGCATCACACAATTTCTCAAAGGGACTATTATATCAAAGTAGGAAGAAAAAATGGGATATGGTCACAATTTTGTTGAGCTTCTAATGGGTGTTCCTGTATGAATCATCAAAAACATACTTAGAGTCCTTTTTTAGAAAGTTAGTCAATGACAGAGTGATTTTACTAAAATCCTTAATAATTATTCTATAAAATCCAACATGCCCTAAAAAAGAAATAATATTTCTCACTATGGTGGGGTAAGATAGTAGATAAATAATGACAACCTTTTCCCCATCCATTTAAATATTATCTATAGAAATTATGTGGCCCAATATATTGACTTTCACAACCAAGAAATTGAATTTTTAAATTTTTAAAAACAATTGTTTCTTAATGAATTTATTTAAAACTTTTTCTAGATTTTCACAAAAAATATCAAATCAAGTTCCATAAATAATAAAATCATTAACAAATACCACCAATAATATCTCCTAGGGTGTGAAAAGATACTTACCATAAAACATTGAAAATTAATAGAGGCATTTCATTATATAAATATAATCCTTTAGTGGGTAAACATGAAAAATGGACATGTGAATGTGGTCTTTTCTTGGGCTTTTAGAGCTATTAGAACTTAAAAATACCCAGATAATTCATCAAGAAAATATTAATGTACGTTCCCAATTATCCTATATGACATTTATTCAAGAAAATGGATGGGGAAATTCCATTTTCTTATCAAATTATTCAATTTACTATAATCAATACAAACTCTCCATCTATTCTAAATCCTTATGGGTACTAAGTCATTATTATGATTTTTTTAAATAGAGAATACAATATTTTTCAGCCAAATATAAATGAAAATCACCCTTTAAGAGTTTAATTTGGGGTATATGATTCTGGATCCTAAAATTCTATCAACTTATTTTTTATCAACTTCCACAAATGATAGGTTAACCCTCCTTTGGGGATGCCTGAAAGTATTAGATTCAAATTCTAACAAAATATATTGTACATAGGTTTTATGGACAACCCTTAGTATATCTCCAAGTTACCTGCATATGGATCTAACATTTTATTTCCATATTTCTTATAATTTGGACTCTTGAGTGGGTTTCATGTTATTTGAAACCATTATTTACACTTTATCATTTTTTAAGGAATGAATATTTCATTTTGGAAGGAAGAGACTTCCGTTTCTATTCAGGGGTGTTCCAAATAAAGTTTGAACTGAGTGTTTTCCATGTTTTAAATATATAAATCTAAGGCCAAAGTATCTATATAAGATTTATATAAATCATCAAAATATTCCTGACATATTTCCTTTGTTTTTTAGCACACAAAATAGATTCCAAATTTAGTTCATTTTCAAAAAAATATTAATTAGAAAAATTAGGTGATTATAATGTTTATCCAAATCAAATTATTCCATAAAAATTTTCCATCTCTTCATTAGAATAATAGTTAATTTGAAAATGGTTTAGTGTAAAAATAGACTAATCATCTTGGGGGTATTAATTGAATCTAAAATATTAAATTTCATGATCTATTCCACCAAAATCCATTGAATTTTTTCATTCATTTATATTTATTATGGTTTTTTTAGTCTTTATAAATGGAATAACTAGATTTATAGGAGATTTATTTTTACATCTTTCATATTCCTTGTTTCGAATTTAAAAATCCTTAGGAAAAAAATACTTTGACACATAGCCAAAAAAATTCTTTTACACTTACCAACAAATACTCTAGAAGTCCCACAAGGTAGGTATTGGTTTATTTAGATATTTTTACAACCCCTCAGGTGGTTTTGATATCTCTTATATGTAGGGAAGAATAAATTATTTAAGGAATTACATTAATGGGTTCATCTAAATCAAAAAATTCATTGAAAAAATTTAGTTCTCCTATGGTTGCAATGCCCCAACCCCATAATCCCAGAGGTAGTGAATTTTTACGTATCATTGGCATGATAAAAAAAGATCAAGTCTCAAAAGAACGATTAGTTTAGTAGCCTTGGAAGTACTAGATACATTCATAAGGTTTAAATTACATCATAAAAAGGAAAACTACAACAACATTGTTTCCATAGACAACACTGAGATCCGATAGACTATCCCTATAGGTTAGTCATAATATACTTCTTCGCATCCTGGAAAAAATAAAACATAGAAAGGGGTGAGCTCAGATGCTTAGTAAGGATAACAATATAGCAGAAACTTTCATAAATAAGCACAAACATTTAAGGAAATGTAAAAAACTAAAATAAAATCCTTTTAAAATTAAACTTCATCATAATATGGAAAATATAAATCAAAATAATGTCATTTACTTACTCACATGGATATTCTACTAGTCGAATAATCACATTCAATATCAGTAGCCACTTTTATAATGATGGAATGCATAATGCCAGACTTCATAACCACATAGTCAAGGCCTTGTGAAAATAATACAAAAAATATTTTTTCAAGGCCTTGTGCTAAGACACTAGTTTTTCTCATGACACCTACCGATGCATCGAGGAGCTATAGCGGGCTCCACTCATCACTTAATAAGTCTAATGCATTCCTTATATGAAAAGGTTTAAACATAACATAAACATTCGTATTAAAACTAGCATACAAAATTTCAATACTTTATCCATAAACCATTAATGGTATAAAAATAACACATCTACAGTCAAACATGTCACAAAACCTTCAAAACAATATAGAATTTTTGTATTATAATAAATCAACTCCAAATAATATTAAAATCCATCAAAGGATGTTGACATAGATGAAATCAAAACCTTTTTAGAGAAATATATCTTTCTATTTTGAAATCATTTAAGAAAAAATTTATTTTGAAAATATCATTATAAGCTTTTAAGGGAAGCTTCGACGATGTTATAATGGTGGAAAATAGATGCACCCACCGTATAAGTTAAAAAATCATTCTTATCTTAATTTTGTCGAAAGGGTCATACGGTACCTTGTTTGGAAAACGACATAAAGAATCCTTTGAAACAATTTTATTAAAAGTAAAAAAGGGTATAAATTGTTTAAACCCATAGTCTAGTAAATAGAAAAAATGTTTTGGAATACATTTTTATGAAAAATGGATTTAGATGACAAATAGGTCCCAGTAGATACTTACATAATAACAACCTTGGATAATAAAGAGATTGTGAAATTAACCCTTACCTTGTACTTTTCCTTGGTTGAGGGTAGGAAAACCTCCCAAATAATGGTGAAATAATTTTTATTAAATTATACAAGAATCATATACATTAATATGATATCATATATGATATTTGAACATTTAATTGTTAATAATATCTTAGTATTATCGTCGTTTCGAGTGTTAACTGATTCGTTTTCCTTTATATGATTTGTTACGTAAGTAATGTTTGTTATGGATTGGATGTATCTTATTCATATTCGGAATTATATTAAGTCTTTAAACATTATTTATAGTCATCTAATGAAAATTCTATTGAGTCAATAAGGTTTCCTTATGACTTTTCCATTACTTCATGTTTAAGGAGATTGTTGAGTCAATAAGGTCTCCTTATGACTTTACCATTCCATCATGTTTTGAAAATAACAAAAACCTTATCTTAAGCAAAATTTCATTTTACCCTCTGTTTTACTTTCATAAGAAAAATTTTCCTTCCCCGTGGAAATTTATCCTTATCATGTTTTTCATTGTTCAATTTATCACTAAGTATAATATTCAGTTTCATATCTATAAACCATAGAATCTTATAATACTTAGATATAGAACATTCTATTTTCAGGATCCAGATTTAGTTTCCGAGTTCTCTAAATTTAGACTCCAAACTCTTTTGAGTTCTGACTCCGAGTTCTTTGAATTCAGACTCTGAAGTTTTATGAGTTCTGACTCGGAGTTCTCTGAATTCAGACTCTGAACTCTTATGAGTTCTAACTCTGAGTTCTCTGAATTCAGACTCCGAGTTCTCTGAATTCAGACTCTGAACTCTTATGAGTTCTAACTCCAAATTCTTATGAATTTAGACTCCAAACTTTGAAAGTTTAGATTCCGAATTCTAATGAATTCAAACACTGAACTTTGTGAGTTAAGACTCCAAATTCTAATGAATTCAGACTCCAAACTTTATAAGATCAGACTCCGAATTTTTATGAATTCATACTTCGAACTTTCTATGTTCAGACTCCAAATTTTTATGAATTCAGACTCCGAATTTCCTTGAAATTCAAACACCAAATTCTATAGAATTCTAACTCCAAATTCATCTAATAAACAGAATCTGAATATCAATGTATTATAGACTTTGGATTGTTTTTGGGTAGACTCATAACTTTCATTTTTGCTTATACTCCGAAATATAAATTTTTTTCAAGCAATCATATTTTTGCTTACATATGTTTTTGTTATAAAATGATGTCATTCATTCAGTTACTAACTAACCGTTGCTTGAGTCACACATGTACAGGTCCCTCTGAAATTCAAGGAGAAATATGACCATTGGAGGAGGGAACTGACTGTTAGATTTGTGCCTATAAATAAGAGCTCATTTGAAAGAGCTCAACACATGTTACAACTTTGACCAATCTAGAGATTACATACTACTGAAGAGATTTCTAGAGAGAGAGACTTTAATGTTTAGTGCGTACTGAACGTCTTGTTCAGAATTACTTCGTGCGACTCTAAATGCTACTGAGTACATTCGAGGTTTTTTAGGGATAATAAGACAGAGGTGATGACTTTTTTAAAGTTATAGGACTTCCATGCTGAGGAAGACAGAGGTGCCAACTAACTTGATGTTGAGGGATTACGAGGATAACAATATAGACACCAATCTTCATATAGAGGGATTACTCTGGTGTGGGTAAAATAGACTTTCTTGAAAGTATAAATCAAGGGACCTTTATCCAAGGTTTTTGGATACCCTTCTCTTTGGGTTAAAATATTTACTACTTTTTACTTTTTTGTTTCAAGTTTTCCGCCAGATTTTGATTGTTGAGGAAAGTATAACTATCTTATACATTCTAATACATGTACTCTAATTTAGTAAGATTCTATATGACTTAAGGTAGAATCTTTATCTTTGTAAACTTTTTTTAAGTTTCATTTCCAGAACCATCTTTCTAGAATTACATTCTCGGAATCATATTTCCATAATCAAGAAAGTGTGTAGAACGAGAGGTTTTGTGAGTTACCTTGTTGAACTTTTTTAAACATAACCATCATTAAAAGTTCCAAAGGGATTTTTTTAAAGTTTACAATTCACCCCCTCTTGTATTTTGAGCATCATTAGATACCTCATTTAGTATCTATATCATTTCAGTCCCACATTTTTTATTTTTATTTGAATATCATTATCCATACCATCTCAAAAATTGGCATCAGAGTAGGTCTCTAAAATACTTATATTCACGTATAAGTTTTCCTTGCTCAAGTTTTTCATTGTTATACTTTTTCCTTGCTAAGGAATATTTCCCTTGTTTACTTATCCTTACTTATAACAAGCTTATGTGGAAATATATTTTCTTTAAGATGGAAGGAATCAATGTTGGTTCCATAGACAACCTAAATCCTACTAGAACACCTATTTTTGATGTGAAGGATTACGAATACTAGAGTGATCTCATGAATACATTTATTATCAATACTGGAGTGGACCATTTTTTTATGCTTACTGGAGGATATAAAATCCCTGAAAAGGAAGTTAGTACTTTCACCAATCAAGAAAAGCATGAATATCAACTAAATTATAATGTACACAATAAATTGATTTGTTCCATGACTAGAAATATATATGGCCAATTTTCATCTTGTGAAGAATAAAATTGTATTTGGAAGAAACTTGAAGTTACACACTTTGGAACTTCCAAAGTTATTGAAACTAGAAAAGCAATGCTCAGAGCTATATATCATGGTTTCTTCTTTCCTTATGGATAACCCATATGTATGGTGCAACAGATATTTATGACTATTTTTAATAGTTTACAATATATGGGTGAGAAAGGATTATATGATGAAGCTCTTGTGGACAAAATCATAGACGTCATGCCCAATGGGTCTGGAATCCAAGAGAACAACTATAGATGAGAATATAAAGGTTACTCAGATTACTCTTGATGAAATTTTTGTAACTCTACTTGAACATGAGACTACAATGAAGAGAGATGCTGATAATGTAAAGAAGAATAATAGGAATGGCAGTGTTTCTTTTAAAAAAACTTCAAATCATATGAAAGCCAAAACTCATGAGAGAGTTACTAGATCTAAATCGAGTAAGGTGTTATTCCATCTAAATCTAGTGGAAGTGAATCTTTAAAAAATGGGTTATCTAATCTTTCTCAAAGGATAAAAAAGATTGTTGGACAGAAGAACATTCAATCCAGATACAAGAAGAAATAAAGTAAAGACAAGAAAGACTCAAAAGTCACATGTTATGAATGCAAGAGAGATGGACATATAAGATGTAATTGTCCTATGATTAAGAGAAAAGAAAGAAAGGAAAAGCATTTTGAGAGAAATATAAAACAGTACTATAAAGCTAAATCTAGAAAGTTTTGTAAGCTAATGGCACTTGGAGTACCAGTGCTGGAGATTCTTCAGATGAATCATCATATTAAGGGAGATAAATTTTATTTTCAAAGTCTAGAAAAATATTTTCTAAAGTCCTTATATTCTTTTTCGTAAGGATGTTTGTGCTTTACAAAAAGGAAGAGATTGTTGAGTCAATAATGTTTGTTTTTTACTTTTCCATCGGTTAATGTTTGGGGAGATTGTTGAGTCAATAATGTTTCTTTATGACTTTACCATTCCATCATGTTATGAAAATCACAAACACCTTATCTTAAGGCAAATTTCATTTTACCCTATGTTTTAATTTCATAAGGAAAATTTTCCTTCCCCAAGGAAATTTATCCTTACCATGTTTTTCATTGTTCGTTTTATCTCTAATTATAAAATTCAGTTTCATATCTAAAAACCTCAGAATCTTATAATACTTAGATATAGAGAATTCTATTTTCAGGATCTGAATTTATGTTCCAAGTTCTCTGAATTAAGACTCCAAACTCTTATGAGTTCTGACTTCGAGTTCTATGAATTCAGACTCTGAACTCTAATGAGTTCTGTCTCCAAGTTATCTGAATTCAAACACAAAACTCTTATGAGTTAGGACTAAAAGTTATCTGAATTAATACTTCAAAATATTATAAGTTCTAACTCCGAGTTCTCTGAATTTAGACTCCGAACTCTTATGAGTTCTGACTCTGAATTCTTATGAATTCAGACACCGAACTTTGTAAGTTCAGACTCCGAATTCTAATGAATTCAGACTCTAAACTTTGTAAGTTCAGACTTTGAATTAAAATGAATTTAGACTCCGAACTTTTTTAGTTCATACTTCGAATTTTTATGAATTTAGACTTCAAAATGTCTAAGTTCAGATGCCGAATTCTTATGAATTCAGACTCCTAATTTCCTAGAAATTTAGACTCCAAATTCTATAGAATTCTAAATCTGAATTCTTATGATAAACAGAATCCAAATATCCATGTTTTATAGTCACTGAATAGATTTTGAGTAGACTCCTAACTTTAATTTTTTTCTTATAATCTAAAAAATGAATTTTTTCAAGAAATCATATATTTTCTTACACATTTTTTGGTTATAAAACGATGTCGTGTATTCAGTTACTAACTAACTATTTCTTGAGTGACACGTGTACATGACCTCTTAAATTCAAGGAGAAATATAAACATTGGAGGAGGGAGCAAACCATTGGAGTTGTGCCTATAAATATGAGCTCATTTGAAAGATATCAAAACATGTTACAACATTGATCAATCTAGAGATTATATGTTGGTGAAGTGATTTATAGAGAGAGACTTTAATGCTTAGTGCGTACTTAACGTCTTGTTCATAATTGCTTCGTGCGACTCCAAATTTTACTGAGTACATTTGAGGGCTTCCGTGGATAGGAATAAAAAGGTGCCGACTTCCTTAATGTTCAAGGACTTCCTTTCTGAGGAAGATAGAGGTGCTGACTACCTTGATGCTGAGGGCTTGTGGGGATAGAAAGACATACTCTAATCTTCGTATTGAGGGCTTACTATGGTGTGGGTAAGACAAAATTTCATGAAAGTATAAATCAAGGGACCTTTATCCAAGGTTGTTGGATACCCTTATCTTTAGGTTAAAAGATTTACTACTTGTTACTTGTTTGTTTCAGGTTTTCTGCTGCATTTTGTTTGTTGAGGAAAGTATAACTATCTTATAATTTCTCATACTTGTACTCTAATTTAGTAAGATTCTATACACTTTATGGGAGAATATTTATCTTTGTAAACTTTTTTTTTAAGTTTTATTTCCAGAACCATCTTTCCAGAATTATATTCTCAGAATCATATTTTCGAAATTAAGCAAGTGTGTAGAACTAGAGGTTTTGTGAATTACCATTTCTAACTTTGTTAAACATAAACAACTTTAAAAGTTCCAAAGGTATTTTTTTAAAGTGTACAATTCACCCCCTCTTTTATTTTGAGCATCATTAGATACTTCATTCAGTATCTATATAATTTTGATCCTACATTTGGTATCTATGGAGAATATCATTATTCATACCATCTCAACAAATTAGTTTTGAATTGATACAATGGGGAATGAAACTCATCGCGTTCGTGGAGACGGTAATCTGTACGTACGCATGAGCGACAATATAATTCTTTTGATATTAAAATAATATATTATTGGATGGTATATCATATATACAGAATCATTATCATGCTATATTTATTATTTACATCAATTACACATCATTATTATACCCATCCAAATAATAATTTATTGAATAACAATTACACCATGATATGGAGACGGTAAGCGGTACCTCTGCACGTATGGTGACATGTCATTCAAAGGATGGATAGAATAATGAATATGGTTATACCATATTTATAATAACATCATAGTATATAGAATATACTGATGTTATAAGGCCCCAGCCTTAAACCTTACTTAATCTTGAGTTATTACAAGATTACACATTGAGGATCTTTTCGAGTTTAGAGTTTTAGAGAATTAGATCATAAAACTTGCATTACATTCCACATATAAACAAAGTGGTTACATATAGATAGTATTCTTCATTCCCATCAATGGAAACATATTTAGAATAAAACATGGATTCATTCTTGACACTTCCTTGACACTATCATCATATCATGTACCTTTCCCTTGACCTGTGAAAAACATTTCAAAAAAACTTGGGATGAGCATAAAAAGCTCAGTATGGGTTATAAAAACATGGAAAGGAAAAATGGGTACATATATACATAAGAATGAAATCATACTTTACCCATAAAACATAAGCACTTTAACATACCTCATCAAATCATGAATAAATCATAGAAATCATAAGACATAAAGGTAACTTGAGGCATTCATAACATTCTTACGTAGGGAGTAACCCTCTTGGTTACGTTTGGAATACCCATCACAGTATATTCCCTAAATCTCTTCGGAGAAACCTTAACGTTTCACTCCTTTGCATTACCGAATGCATTGGAGAGATATATCGGGCTCACCCGCCCTTAGTTTATCATGGAACCACCCGTCTTCATAATAATGCCCAAGAACCATAACATAATCGTATCACATAAAACACGCATAAAGGAAACATAACATTTCCACATTTCAATCACAAGATATCAATACAACACAAAAAACATTGTGAAAACCATTTTCAATACCAAAATAAAAGAAAATTAAAACATGGTATTTATTTTTCTTTTAAAAAGAAGGTATGGCTTGTAGAGGAAGCCGAAACTCAAATAACGGTCACGACGGCGGAGAAGTTGTTGTCACCGCATACGTACGACAAAAACATTACCTTTTTTCGTTTAGTAAACGCTTCGTATAAAAAAGATTCCTTTTGAATAAACTTAAAAGTCAAAGGGGTTTATACACCGTATAAAAGAAAGTTGTGTATAAAATAAAATATGCCTCAATGAAAGGAGATTGAGACGAAGTCCCATACCTCGTATCCGACTTGACCCGACAGTTCTTTAATCTCCTGAATAATAAACTTGAGTTAATATCTACTTGATTATGAACCTTTTTCAAGTTCATTATTCCTTTTATATCATGTTATGAACATCATGTAATCATTTAAGTTAATAATGTTCATTTTGTCGGTATTTGGTTCTTAAGTCAAAAATAGACTACTTACACTTACATGTTGTTAATTTGGTCAAAGGTTTGTTGTATCCAGAATGATATTAATTATTTGGATAACATATATATCATATATATTCATCATATACATTTATTTATAATATTACATCACATTCAGTGGTAAGAAATGAAATGCACCGTTCATGGAGACGGTAAGCCGTACGTACGCATGAACGCTATTTCCATTTCTATTTCATATTTTCTGGAATGGAATCATAATGATATAAGAGTATATTATAATTCCAGTATAATAAAATATATAATATCATTAACTTTATCCTTTAAACATCCCACATATGGTATTAACGAATCAAATCACTTTCAGGGGGCGGTAGTCCGCACTTCCTAAAATGAAGATATCGTGTTTACCCATAATGGAAACCATAAAGGTATGACCAAAATGAAAAAAACAGAAGCTTAAAGAAAACATAAACATATTATATATCATATATAAAAATAGTGACATCATAATGGCCACCTTTGAAGGTGATAAATGAGTATTGAACAATCATCGTTTCGGGAGGCAGAATTTCGCCATCCACGGAAACCGTATGTTCTTTAACCATTTGATGTAGTTGTGTGAGAGTGTAGCTCGAATAAATCTTATAACAACATCCTAGTATATTGAATATACTGGTGTTGTTAGAAAAGAAGTAAATAAAAAGATTTTAGGGGGTTGGAGAAGCAAAATAAAACAAATGAACATGAGATAATGAATTACCTTTAAAAGTGTAACTCCTTTTGATTTGAGCCTAAAGGCTTCCTTTGAAAGGATTCTACCCAAAGGGAATTCTCTAGGATGAGGATAGGAATGTGGATAGAGTAAATGGGCAGGGGTTGGCCGAGCCAAAGGCTTGAGGTGTGTGTGAAATGAGGTAGAGGTGGGGGCCTTTTATAAGAGGAGAGGAGGGGCACTTTTGGAAAGTAAAGAAATATTACTTTATTTGAAAATGTGTTTCGGTTTTAAAAGGTCACACATTGATATAATTCATGGATAAGGTGATAAGGGTTCTAAATCCACCCATCCAATAAGTTTTGGACATGTGTAGTTCATATATTTTACATTATCATTCCTTTTTATTTAAATCGTCAAATAATGATGATATCGCTGCATCATTATTATGTCATAAATAATTTAATTTATTTAAAGTCTAAAAATTATAAAAAAACTACTATGATGTAGGAAATAGTTTTATCTTTCCAGTGACTATTTATAATCAAAAATCTGATCTTTATTACCCCATATAAAAATTGTTTTCTTTAAACATATTATGTTTGTGTCATTTTTACTTTTACATTAAATAAAAAGTTATTTATGTCATTTCCCAACCAAAGTGGATCCATGGGGTCCCCAAGTTGACCCATGGCTTGTATTGGTCGGCCATGACACAACCAATGAGAGTAATACATGTGTCAAGCTCATCTTATTTTATTAAAGCATTATTTTTACCTTAAACTACACTAATTACCACTAATCGCGATTAAGAACTTAAAAGTTACTATTCACCAAAAAATTATTTTAATCTCATTGAATCAAATTTTACTTCTTAATGACAACCATGTTTGTCGGATTTTTGAAATTCAAAACACAATGATGAGAAAATTTCATTTAAACGGAAAATCAGTTTTTTATAAGCACCACTTAGTGATTTCACTATTCATCAAAAATTGAAGTTTTTCAGAAAATTACCAAAAATTCACCCTAAGCTATATTTGATATTCCGAATTCAAAAATGAAGTCTATTTTACAAAATTCAAAACATATAAGTCACATTAATTAATTTAATAATTAATTCCCGTTGTGATGACAAATAGCGTGTTTTTATGAAACACTAAGTATCAAAAGATTGACACCAGTTTAAGTCCAATTTCAAAGTGAAAATGATTCCAATGACCAACATTGGATAAAATGGTAAAAATATATTCTAATTTCACTTCAAAACCAATTCAAAAGATAATCTAATCATATAAATAAATTATATTAAAAATCATTTTTGATGTAAAATGCAGTATTTTTCACTATTCATAAAAAATGAACATTGTCAGAAAAATACCAAAAAAAATATCCAATGTAAAATTCAATTTCCCAATCATAATGAATATGTTTATATAGATTATAAAATTGTCAAAAATTGATTTAAAATGGGTTTGCCATCAAAAGGAAGTAAAACAATCTTTTAAGAATATTTGTGTATTCCATGCTTAAGATTGGATTTATTTTCATTTTAAGCCTCTAAAACACTATCTAATTCATTAATAGACATAGATAAAAATATCTATTATTCAATACTTACATGGGATGTTACATCCTTCCCCCCTTTAGAAAATTGCGTCCCCACAATTTATTTACTTATCGAATAAATGGGGGTACTTATCCATCATTGCATTTTCAGATTCCCATGTTGCCTCTTCAATCATGTGGTTTTTCCACAAAACCTTTACCTGGTGAATCACCTTATTCCGTAACACTTGATCCCTGTGGTCAAGAATCTGGACCGGTTGTTCCTCATATGATAGGTTCTCTTCTAGCTGAACTACCTCTGGACTCAAAACATGAGATAGATCTGGCATATACTTTCTCAACATCGAAACGTGAAAAGCATTGTGTACCTGAGATAAACTCGGAGGTAAAGCCACTCGGTATGCAACTGATCCAACTCTCTCCAGAATTTCATATGGTCCAATGAACCTTAGACTTAGCTTTCCTTTCTTACCAAATCTCATCACACTTTTCCATGGAGAAACCTTGAGAAAAACATGATCACCTACCTCGAAAGATAGATCCTTCCTCCGGTTATCCGCATAACTCTTCTGCCTGCTCTGAGCTGTTCTCATGTTCTTCTGAATCAGCTGAACTTTTTCTGCCATCTCTTCTACCAATTCTGGTCCCATCAACTTCCTTTCACCCACTTCATCCCAGAAAGCTGGAGTTTGACACCGCTTCCAATATAATTCCTGAAATGGTGCCATCTGTATACTGGAATGAAAACTGTTATTATATGAAAATTCAACCAAAGAAAGATGTTGGTCCCAACTTCCCTGATAATCCATAGAACAAGCTCGTAGCATATCCTCCAATGTCTGAATTGTTCGTTCTGACTTCCCATCTGATTGAGGATGAAAATATGTACTAAAATTTAATTCAGTACCCAACGACTTCTGAAGGACTTTCCAAAAGTTAGAAGTAAACCTGGGATCGCGATCCGATACAATGGAGAGAGTAACTCCATGTAACCTGACTATCTCTTTAAGATACAAACGGGAAAGTTGATCAAGAGAGAAAGTATCTCGTATAGCAAGGAAATGAGTAGCTTTGGTCAAGCGATCAACAATAACCCAGATTGCATTATTACCTCGAGATGTCTTCGATAATCCAACAACAAAGTCCATGGATATATTCTCCCATTTCCACTCTGGCACTGGTAAAGGATGAAGCATCCCCTTCGGTAACTGCCGCTCTGCTTTAACCTGTTGACATGTCAAACACATCACAGTAAAATCAGCAATATCTCTTTTCATTCCATCCCACCAGTAATACTCCCTCAGATCTCTATAGATCTTAGTACTGCCCAGATGAACTGAAAACGGAGAAATATGAGCTTCACATAACAACTCTCTCTTCAACTGTGAATCACAAGGCACACACAATCTCTTCCCAAATCTCAAAACACAATCATTATCAATGTTGAATTCAGGCAACTTACATTTCTGAACCAGCTCTACCTTTTTCTGCAACTCACTGTCTTGCTTCTGTGCTTGCTTGATTCTATTTTATAGAGATGATCTCACTGATACCTGAGACAAAACAGAAGGACTTCCTGCACCAACAACTTCTATGCCAAATTTCATCAAATCCTTAACCAAAGGATCACGTTCCAAACGCAACATTGTTAATGAAGCATTACTTTTTCGACTCAAAGCATCAGCCACTTTATTTGCTTTTTCCGGATGGTAATGAATTGTACAATCATAATCCTTGATTAATTCTAGCCATCTCCTCTGTCTCATGTTTAACTCTTTCTAGGTGAATATATACTTTAAACTTTTGTGATTGGTATATATTTCACACTTTACTCCATACAAATGATGCCTCCAAATTTTTAAAGCAAAAACAACAGCTGCTAATTCCAAATCATGTGTAGGGTAATTTACCTCATGAGTTTTCAACAGTCGTGAAGCATAAGCAATTACCTGATCATTCTGCATTAGGACGCAACCAAGTCCTTTCAATGAAGCATCACTGTATATAACAAACTCACCATTCCTGGAAGGTAGTGCCAAAACTGGAGCATTCACCAATCTTCTTTTCAATTCCTAAAAACAATCATCACAATCTTTTGTCCATATAAACTTAACACCCTTCCAAGTTAGCTTAGTCATTAGACTAGATAACCGTGAAAAATTTCTAACAAACCTTCGGTAATAGCCCGCCAAACCAAGGAAGCTACGAATCTCTGCTACATTTGTGGGTCTTGGCCATTCTTCCACAACTTTTGTTTCTGCAGGATCAACAGTTATTCCATCTTTAGAAACAATGTGACCAAGGAAAGAAATTTGTTGCAACCAAAACTCACACTTTCTGAATTTCCCATACAGTTTCTTTTCTTTTAAGGTTTTCAAGATAACCCTTAAATGTCTTTCATTCTCCTCTTTACTTTTTGAAAACACCAAAATATAATCAACGTGAACCACCACAAACTTATCTAAGAACTCATGGAAAATTCTATTCATTAAGTCCATGAATACAGCAGGTGCATTGGTTAGCCCAAAAGGCATTACTACAAATTCATAATGGCCATATCTCGTACGGAACGCGGTCTTCGGAATATCTGCCTCCTTTACCTTCAGCTGAGGGTACCCCGATCTCAGGTCAATCTTTGAAAAAAACTGAGCTCCCTGGAGCTGATCAAACAAATCATCGATATGAGGCAAAGGATATTTGTTCTTAATAGTGATATTATTCAAGGCTCTATAATCAATGCAAAGTCTCATAGAACCATCTTTCTTTTTAACAAATAAAACAGGAGCACCCCATGGTGATGTTCTAGGTCTAATGAAACCTTTTTCTAATAAATCTTGCAATTGCTTCTTCAACTCTAAAAGTTCAATTTGTGCCATTCGATAAGGGGGTTTTGAAATTGTCTTAGCATCAGGAACTAAGTCAACAGTAAACTCAACTTCCCGATCTGGTATTATTCCAGGCAACTCATCAGGAAACAAATCAGGATACTCATTTACCACTAGCACATCATTAATCTGAATAGTTCCTTTATTTTCAACGACGTGTGAAAGGTAACATTCATTTCCATATTTTACAAGTTTCTAGGCCTCTTGATATGTTATCAAAAGTAAGGGTTCATTCTTGTAAACAAACTGAAAGTCTTTCTGAAAACAAACTTCTTTAGCTCTACAGTCAATCTTAGCATGGTAAATAGAGAGCCAATCCATACCCAGGATAACATCAAACTCCACTAGAGGTAGAACAATAACGTTTTCAAGTAGGTTCTTTCCACAGATAAGGATAGGAAGATTCTTATAAATTCTTTTTGCCTCAACATTTCCCCCAAGTGTTTTTACCAAAAGTTCAGGAGTCATTTCTTGAGATGGTATTCCCATTTTACTAGAAAAGGTTTCAGAGATGAAAGAATGTGTAAACCCCGAATCAAACAACACACTGGCATAATCTGAAAAAAAAACAAAGTACCTGATACAACTTCATTTTATGGACCGACATCCGCTGAAGTAGTTGCAAAGGATTTCACCACCCCTTTCTTCTTGTAGTCTAACAGCTTCCCATCACTCAAGCTCTTTGTTAGACACTCGTTTTCATAGTGACCCATCTCATTGCACTTATAACATTTCATTAACTGTAAATCAAATTTGGTCTTACCTTCACCTTGATCCTTTTCAGTGCAATCACGAGCCTTATGTCCCATCTTACCACATCAGTAGCACTTTCCAGAATTCAGAAGAAATTCCCTAGCATGGTTTTTTCCGACTATCTCAGGTTGCTGATTTGGAAGGTTATTTCCTTCTGTATGCCTTCATAGCACTGCTTCCCTGTTTCCTCTGCGGAAAACCATTCTGAACAAACATGTCTTAGATGAAGCAACATGGTAATCTTTAAATGCTATATCATTTCAAAAAAAATATTTTTGGATAATATTTTAATAGAATTCTAACTCCTAAAGTTATCTAAACCGACCTCTGATACCAACTATAAGGCCCCAGCCTTAAACCTTACTTAATCTTGAGTTATTACAAGATTACACATTGTGGATATTTTCGGGTTTGGAGTTTTAGAGAATTAGATCATAAAACTTGCATTACATTCCACATATAAACAAAGTGGTTACATAAAGATAGTATTCTTCATTCCCATCAATGGAAACATATTTAGAATAAAACATGGATTCATTCTTGACACTTCCTTGACACTATCATCATATCATGTGCCTTTCCCTTGACCTGTGAAAAACATTTCAAAAAAACTTGGGATGAGCATAAAAAGCTCAGTATGGGTTATAAAAACATGGAAAGGAAACATGGGTACATATATACATAAGAATGAAATCATACTTTACCCATAAAACATAAGCACTTTAACATACCTCATCAAATCATGAATAAATCATAGAAATCATAAGACATAAAGGTAACTTGAGGCATTCATAACATTCTTACGTAGGGAGTAACCCTCTTGGTTACGTTTGGAATACCCATCACAGTATATTCCCTAAATCTCTTCGGAGAAACCTTAACGTTTCACTCCTTCGCGTTACCCAATGCATTGGAGAGCTATATCGGGCTCACCCGCCCTTAGTTTATCACAGAACCACCCGTCTTCATAATAATTCCCAAGAACCATAACATAATCGTATCACATAAAACACGCTTAAAGGAAACATAACATTTCCACATTTCAATCATAAGATATCAATACAACACAAAAAACATTGTGAAAACCATTTTCAATACCAAAATAAAAGAAAAGTAAAACATGGTATTTATTTTTCTTTTAAAAAGAAGGTATGGCTTGTAGAGGAAGCCGAAACTCAAATAACGGTCACGACGGCGGAGAAGTCGTTGTCGCCGCATACGTACGACAAAAACATTCCCTTTTGTCGTTTAGTAAACACTTCGTATAAAAAAGATTCCTTTTGAATAAACTTAAATGTCAAAGGGGTTTATACACCGTATAAAATAAAGTTGTGTATAAAATAAAATATGCCTCAATGAAAGGAGATTGAGACGAAGTCCCATACCTCATATCCGACTTGACCCGACCGTTCTTTAATCTTCTGAATAATAAACTTGAGTTAATCTCTACTTACTTATGAACCTTTTTCAAGTTCATTATTCCTTTTATACCATGTTTTGAACATCATGTAATCATTTAAGTTAATAATGTTCATTTTGTCGGTATTTGGTTCTTAAGTCAAAAATAGACTTCTTACACTTACATGTTGTTAATTTGGTCAAAGGTTCATCGTATCCAGAATGATATTAATTATTTGGATAACATATATATCATATATATTCATCATATACATGTATTTATAATATTACATCACATTCAGAGGTAAGAAATGAAATGCACCGTTCATGGAGACGGTAAGTCGTACATACGCATGAACGCTACTTCCATTTCTATTTCGTATTTTTTGGAATGAAATCATAATGATATAAGAGTATATTATAATTCCAGTATAATAACATATATAATATCATTAACTTTATCATTTTCACATCCCACATATGCTATTAACGAATCAAATCACTTTCAGGGGGCGGTAGTCCGCACTTCCTAAAATGAAGATATCGTGTTTACCCATAAGGGAAACCATAAAGGTATGCCCAAAATGAGAAAAACAGAAGCTTAAGGAAAACATAAAAATATTATATATCATATATAAAAATATTGACATCATAATGGCCACCTTTGAAGGTGTTAAATGAGTATTGAACAATCATCGTTTCGGGAGGTAGAATTTCGCCATCCACAAAAACCGTATGTTCTTTAACCATTTGATGTAGTTGTGTGAGAGTGTAGCTCGAATAAATCTTATAACAACATCCTAGTATTTTGAAGATACTGGTGTTGTTACAAAAGAAGTAAATAAAAAGATTTTAGGGGGTTGGAGAAGAAAAATAAAACAAATGAACATGAGAGAATGAATTACCTTTAAAAGTGTAACTCCTTTTGATTTGAGCCTAAAGGCTTCCTTTGAAAGGATTATGCCCAAAGGGAATCCTCTAGGATGAGGATAGGAATGTGGAGAGAGTAAATGGGCAGGGGTTGGCCGAGGAAAAGGCTTGAGGAGTGTGTGAAATGAGGTATAGGTGGGGGCCTTTTATAAGAGGAGAGGAGGGGCACTTTTGGAAAGTAAAAAAATATTACTTTATTTGAAAATGTGTTTCGGTTTTAAAAGGTCCCACATTGATATCATTCATGGATAAGGTGATAAGGGTTCTAAATCCACACATCCAATAAGTTTTGGACATGTGTAGTTCATAGATTTTACATTATCTTTCCATTTTATTTAAATCGTCAAATAATGATGTCATCGCTGCATCATTATTATGTCATAAATAATTTAATTTATTTAAAGTCTAAAAATTATAAAAAAACTACTATGATGTAGGAAATAGTTTTAGCTTTCCAATGACTATTTATAATAAAAAATCTGATCTTTATAACCCCATGTAAAAATTGTTTTCGTTAAACATATTATGTTTGTGTCATTTTTACTTTTACATTAAATAAAAAGTTATTTATGTCATTTCCCAACCAAAGTGGATCCATGGGGTCCCCAAGTTGACCCATGGCTTTTCTTGGTCGGCCATGACACAAACAATGAGGGTAGTACATGTGTCAAGCTCATCTTATTTTATTAAAGCATTATTTTTACCTTAAACTACACTAATTACCACTAATCGCGATTAAGAACTTAAAAGTTACTATTCACCAAAAAAATATTTTAATCTCATTGAACCACATTTTACTTCTTAATGACAACCATGTATGTCAGATTTTTGAAATTCAAAACACAATGATGGGAAAATTTCATTTAAACGGAAAATCAGTTTTTTATAAGCACCACTTAGTGATTTCACTATTCATCAAAAATTGAAGTTTTTCAGAAAATTACCAAAAATTCACCCTAAGCTATATTTGATATTCCGAATTCAAAAATGATGTCTATTTTACAAAATTCAAAACATATAAGTCACATTAATTAATTTAATAATTAATTCCCGCTGTCATGACAAATAGCGTGTTTTTATGAAACAATAAGTATCAAAAGATTGACACCCGTTTAAGTCCAATTTCAAAGTGAAAATGATTCCAATGACCACCATTGGATAAAATGGTAAAAATATATTCTAATTTAACTTCAAAACCAATTCAAAAGATAATATAATAATATAAATAAAAAAGATTAAAAATCATTTTTGAGGTAAAATGCAGTATTTTTCACTATTCATAAAAAATGAACATTGTCAGAAAAATACCAAAAAAAATATCCAATGTAAAATTCAATGTCCCAATCATAATGAATATGTTTATATAGATTATAAAATTGTCAAAAGATTGATTTAAAAAGGGTTTGCCATCAAAAGGCAGTAAAACAATCTTTTAAGAATATTAGTGTATTCTATGCTTAAGATTGGATTTATTTTCATTTTAAGCCTCTAAAACACTATCTAATTCATTAATAGACATAGATAAAAATATATATTATTCATTACTTACTTGGGATGTTACAGATGTAATTATTTTGGAATGGGAACAACAAAGAAAGAGGAAGTGGAAGAAGAAATGAACTTGAAAGAGGTGATTAAATATTTACCTCTTCTTCAAGTTATTCCTTTTTATTTGATCAAAAGGGATCCATAGGATAGATTTCTGACTAAAGTAAGGCCTCTAGGATTAAGGGAGGATAGTTTAGAGGATATTTGGGCAGGTTTGGCTGAGCCAAAAGTCTTTTAAGGGGTGAATTTTAGGGAAGGAGGAGTTCCCTTTTATTAGGGGGGTGAGGGGCACCTTAGAAAAAACTTAAAATATTATTTTATAATAAAATCATTTTCAGTTTCTAATGGCTCCAAAGTGATTAATTTCTAGGATAAGGTTGGGATGGATCGAAAACAAGTCAAACAATAGGTTTTATATAGGTTTGAGTAACTATATTATCCTTATCTTCTAGATTTAACTCTTAGTTAATTAATTTGACATTACCATATCTAGTTGTATTTTTATAGTATATGGTTAATAAACTTAATATAAACTTACAAGTGAACCTCAAGTGATTCATTAATAAAATATAAAATATTATTTAAGTCCTTTGTATGAACATTATATTTTTAGGAATATAATATCAATTAATAATATATTATTTGTTTTAAAAACTCTTTTATGTCAATTTTGACACTATTTTCTATTTTGTTTTTTTTAATTCCTAAAAGAATTATTACTTAGAAAAAAATTCCTTTAATCAATCCTAACATGTCATATTAAGCTAGAAAATTCTTGGATGCCATAAATAATTTCAAATTATGTTTATTTTAACATCTATAATACCATTTATTTGATTCTTTCATTAATAAAGAAAATACTACTTCATCATTGTGTCATAAATAAATTTAATTATTCAATGTCTAAAAATTATAAATAAAACACCATTATATAGAATTTTTTTAATTTTTTAATTAATATATATAGTCAAAGAGGTAACATATATAACCATATGTAAATTTTTTTACTAAATGATATATGCTTATGTCATTTTTGCATTTAATTTAACTTTATTAATATAAAGTGTAATTATCACTTACAAGTGGCCCCATGGGGTCCCAAAATCGACCCAAGGATGCCCATGGTTGGACATGTATCATCTAATAGGGTTATAACACGTGTTATCATAATTTAATATTATTATAATATAATTTTTCTACCCTTATTTACCGGATTTACCCTTTAACCAGGGTAAATAAAATATTTACCGAAATAATTATTCAAAATGTATAAAAATAAAAGTTACCTATTTACACAATTTGGAACTCCTGATTCTAAATATGGAATCCATTTTTCTAAATTCAAAACACAGAAGGGGCATAAATTAATTTAAAATTAATTCCCGCTATCAAAACAAAAAGCGTGTTTTTAAAAATAATAACTATCAAAAGAGTGATACTTGATTACGTCCATTTTAAATGTGAAATTATGTCCGATGACCAACATTAGATTAAATGGTAAAAATATAATATAATTATACTTAAAAACTAGTCAATAGTATAATTTACCACTATAAATTATTTTGATTAAAAAATTTGTTTTTAATTAAAATTTAAAATTTTCACTATTCATCAAAAACTGAATTTTTTCAGAAAAATACCAAAAATTCACCCTAAGATAATTTTGATATTCAGAACCCACAAATGAAGTCCATTTTGAATGATAAAATTGATAAAATTTAAAAAAATGTGGGTATTACTATTCATAACAGCTAGTTTGATTGGTTGTGGTGTGTTAGAACTCGAAGTTGCATTCAACACACACTATTGTATTATTCAAAGAGAAGCATACCATGGAAGCTTGGGGTGTTACATTCTCCAATCCTTCAAATAATTTCTTCCTCAAAATTTCTTGTATATTACTGCATAAAAAGACTTGGGTGGTTCTTCATCATAAGTTCCTCAGGTTCCCGTGTTGCCTCTTCCATCTTATGGTTTCTCCATAGAACTTTTACCATACGAGTCATCCAATTTCTCAATACTTGTTCTCTGGTATCAAGAATCCTGAAGGGATCTTCACAATAAGATAGATAGGGTTCCAGTTCTAATTCCTCATAGGTGAGTACATGCATTGGGTCAGGCATGTATTTTCTCAACAGCGATACGTGGAACACATCGTGAACTTTGGAGAGACTTGGTGTCATTTCCAAATACTGAGCTACAACCCCAATTAGTTCTAGAATTTCAAAAGGTCCGATGTACCTAGGACTCAATTTACCCTTATTACCGAAATGTATAATTCCCTTCCATGGAGATACCATCAAGAAAACATGATATCCTACTTGAAATTACAAATCCCTTCTTCGATTATCAATATAGATCTTTTTCCTACTTTGAGTTGCTTTGATGTGGGTTTGGATAACCTTCACCTTTTCCATCATTTCCTCAATAATTTCTAGGCCTATGAGTTTTCTTTCACCAACATCATCCCAAAAGGTTGGTGTGCAATATCTCTTTCCGTATAACGCTTCATATGGTGCCATCTGAATACTTGAATGGAAGATATTATTATAGGAGAATTATACCAGAGGTAAATATTGATCCAACATACCTTTAAAATCAAGTGATAAAGATCTCAACATATCTTCTAAGGTTTCAATAGTCCATTATGATTGTCCATCAGTTTGAGGGTGGTAGGCAGTGCTCAAACAAAGTTCAGTATCTAGGATTTTCTTAAGATTTTTCAAGAATCTTGATCTAAAACGGGGATCACGATCAGAAACAATCGATAGTGGTACTCCATGAAGTCTTACAACTTCATTAATATATAGTCTTGATAAACGTTCAAGTGGTAAATCCTCTCTTATGGAAAGAAAATGTGATGACTTGGTAAGATGATAAATAATGACCCATATTGCATCATTCCATCTAGGAGTCTTTGGTAGTCCCATGACAAAGTCCATCATAATATTATCCCATTTCCACTCAGGTATGGGAAGATTATGCATGACTCCTCCATGATATTGCCTTCCAGCTTTCACATGTTGACCATCCATACATCTTGATACAAAACCATAAATATTCCTCTTCATATTGTCCCATAAAAAATGTTCCTTCAAATCTCTATACATCTTAGTGCTACTAGAGTGTATAGAGAAATTGGAACTATGAGAATCATCCAACAATTCCCTTTTTAGATCAAGTATATCAGGAACACAATGTCTCTTCCGAAATTTCAAAATTCCATCTTCTTACACAAAGTCACTCAATCTCCCATCATTCACAGCTTTAATCTTCTTTTGAAACTCTTCATCATCAGCTTGATAACTCTTTATCCTTTATAGTGAATATGGTTTGGCAACCATTTGAAAAATCATTGATGTTTCACCTTCCATGGTTATTCCCATATCCATATTTACTGGATCCATTAAAATAGGGTCCCTTTCAACTCCAATATTGTTCAAAACTCAATTATATTTTCTACTCAAAGCATATTCCACATTATTTTTCTTCCCTGGGTGGTAGTGTATCATGAAATCAAATTCCTTAAGTAGTTCAAGCCATCTCCTTTTCCTCATGTTGAGTTCTTTCTGTGAGAAAATATACTTCAAACTCTTTTGATTGGTATATATCTCACATTTTTCACCATAGGGATAATGTCTCTATATCTTCAAAGAAAAGATTACAAATGCTAACTCAAGATCATGAGTATAATAGCTTTGCCCATGAATTTTTAGTTCTCGTGATGCGTAGGCAATAAACCTATCATTCTGTATAAGGACACAACCAACTCCTTTCTTGGAAGCATCACTATAAATAACAAACCCATTATTCCCCGATAGTAGAGTAAATATTGGAGAATTGACTAATATTATCTTCAGTTCTTCAAAACATTCCTCACACTCTTTTGTTCAAACAAATTTAACCCCTTTTCATGTGAGTTTTGTAAATGAGTTAGCCAACTGGGAAAAAATCTGGATGAAACATCGATAATAACCTACTAAACCAATAAAATTGCGCACCTTAGTTATAATCATCGGTGCTTGCCATTCTTGGATTTCCTAGTTCTTAGAAGGATCAACATAGATTCCATCCTTAGAGACAATATGTCCAAGAAAATAAATCTCTTGAATCTATATTTCACACTTGCTGAACTTCCCATATAATTCGTGTATTTTAAGAGTCTTCACGATAACGCACAATTGATTTTCATGATCTTCATATCTTTTTGAGTATACCAAAATATCATTAATAAATACCACTAAAAAGTCATCAAGATATTCATTTAAAACTCTAGTCATTAGATCCATGAAGACAAAGGGTGCATTAGTCAATCCAAAAGGCATTACTGTAAACTCGTAATGCCCGTACCTGGTTCAAAATGCTGTTTTTGGAATGTCTTCCTTCTTCATACACAACTGATGATATCCATATTGAAGTTCAATCTTTTAAAAGTATTGAGATCCATGAATTTGGTCAAATGAATCATCAATGCGAGGTAGGGGATACTTTTTATTTATTATTATAGCATTGATTTACCTGTAGTCAATGCACAACCTCATAGATCCATCTTTCTTCTTAACAAAAAGGACAAGGGCTGCTCATGGAGAAACACTAGGGTGAATAAATCCCTTATTACTCAATTTCTATAGTTGTTTCATTAGTTCCACTAATTCCACAGTGGAAAATTTATAAGGGGTCTCTGATATGGGCCTTGAACCAAAAATTAAATCAATGGAAAACTCAATTTTTTGTTTTGGAGGATGTCCAGGTAAATCCTTTCAAAATACATCAACATAATCTTACACAATAGGTAAATCCTCTATTTGAACATTCGTTTCCTCACCCATAGTTATTTCATTCTCCTCCTCCCCAATAATTGAATTTAGTTGAGCTATTGGGGGTGGATCTAGATAAGAATTAGGTGGTGATGATTATGCTCTAAAGATAAGGTTTTCTTTATCATCATCATCAAAAATAGTAACCACCTTCTTATTATAATAAATTTTTTCATCATGGTCTGAAAGAAAATCCATACCGAGGATTATATCAAATTCAATCATGGGTATGATGATGAGATCAGTAGATAAAAATCATTTAGATTCCTTAATTGGAATTGATTCACAAAACTTTATTGCAATGATAATTCCCTTGGGAGTTTTTACTAAAAACTAACTTTTTAAATCAAATTGGAAATATATAATTTTCTTAGTAAACTGGGAAGATATGAAACAGTGAGATGATCCAGAATCAAATAAAGCATTGGCTAAACCTGAGGAAACCATTAAATTACCTTCCACTATATCTTTCAGATCTTCAACCTCAACTTAGTATTTTTTTATTAAAATTTGTTTTTTAAAGTGGTTGATAGCATAATCTTGGCCTTGAACCCTTGTATTTTTCTGAGGTAATTTCCCATAACTCTTATTAAATTCATTCGCATAATTCCCCCTTTCTCTGCTAAAAATTGTATCATTCCACATCGACATCCTCTTTCTTTCCCTTGCAATCACAAGCTTGGTGACATTTTTCACCACACTTGTAATAGACTCCCATTCCCTTCAAGAAAGTACCAGGGTGTTTCTTCCCACATTTACTATAGGATAGATATTCAACTTTTCCATTCTTCCCCTTATTTCCATTTCTAGAGTGTTTAGAAGATCTCTTCTTCTCTTTCTTTTCTTTAAAGTCTTAAGACTTAGAGAATTATTTTTTTTGTCTTGATAACACATGAGATAATATCTTCGTACGACAAGAAGGATTGTGAGACTAATGCTCGATAGAGAAATGGTTTTAACCGATCAAAGAAATGATCAATTTTACATCGTGGGTTATGTATATAATCTGCAGCATGCCTCACTAACCTTGTAATGTTAGCTTCATACTTCATGACATTATCATCCTCCTTTTTCTTCAGACTCAGAAATTGTCTTTCCATATCCTCTCGATGGTCCTGAGGAAATTATTTTTCTAAGAAAATATCTTTAAAAACCCTCTATTCCATATTTTATACTTAAATGTCTTCCTTTTTGTTTTGAATCAATGACCACCATTGATCAACATCTCCATGGATGTGGTAAACTGCCATGACAACTTTTTCCCTTTCCTTACTCTCCAAGGCATAGAATATTTTCTCTAAGGAATTTATCCATTTCTCAGCTACTAATGGATTTGTAATCCCATTGAATGTTGTTTGTTTTTTCCTCATGAAGTGATCTAACATTGAACCTCCACACTGTGGATCAGGGTGCTCCATACAGGTAAGGTTATTATTCATAACCTGAGGGAGTTGTCCTAGAATGGTGATAAGCTGATCAACACCAGTTGCCTCACCAGCTCCACTATAATTATCTTGAGCAGGATAGAAATCCCTACATGGAGTGCATTCATTGATACAGTTTCCATTCCTTCCACTAGGCGCCATTTCTATATAATGTCATAAACAAGATTATTTTATGAATCGAAATACATAATTCCAAACTTGTAAAACAATTAACATAAATTGAACAGTTTAGGGATATAATACATAATCATAAAAATGTATTCTTTGAGGAATTATATACTCATAAACCCTTCATAACATTTTTTAAAGAAAATGAGAAATTTTCTAAGCATATACCCCGGGAGTGTTGTAACCAAGAGTGCAACAAGGCCCATTGTCATGCACCAGTTCCCGTTCGAGTCTAGCTCAAAGTGGTGTTTTTGGGTTTTACCCCTAGGTACATCTATTTCAGAGCTGCCTCAACCTACTCATATCCAGACAGGGATGTATTTCTTGGAAAACTCAAAAAATATCTACAATACCAAAATTTTAGGAAGTTCTTCTATACTAATCCTCAAATTTTATCTTAGGGTAATGTGCTCTAATTAGAGTTTATCTAAATCTAGATTCTAAGGTTTATACTAAACCTCCTCTGATACTAACTATAATTCCCTGACCCCAGAAGCCCAGAGTCGGTGCATTATTACGTATCATTGACATGATCACAAAAGATCAATTCTCTAAAGACTGATTAGTTTAGTAGCCTTGGTAGTACTAGATACATTCATAAGGTTTACATTATATCCTAAAATGGAAAACTACAACAACATTATTTCCATAGACAAAATGGAGATCCTATAGAATATCCTTTCAAGTCAGTCGTAATATACTTCTTCGCATCCTAGGAAAAATAAAACATAAAAAAGGGTGAGGTCAGATGCTCAGAAAGGATAAAAATACAGCGGAAACATTCATAAATAAGCATAAAAATTTAAGGAAATGTATAAAACCAAAACAAAATCCTTTTCAACATAAGATTCATCATAATATGGAAAATATAAATCAAAATAATGCCATTTACTTACTCATATAGATATTCTACTAGTCGAATAATCACATGAAATATCAGTAGGCACTTTCATAAAGATGGAATGCATAATGCCAGACTTCCTAACCACATAATCAAGGCCTTATGCCAAGAATACAAACAATATTTTGTCAATGCCTTATGCCAAGACACTAGTTTTTCTCATGAGACCTACCGATGCATCAAGGAGCTATAGCGGGCTCCACCAGTCACTTACTAAATCTAATGCATTTCTCATATAAAAGGTTTAAACATAACATAAACATTCATATTAAAACTATCATAAGAAATGTCAATACATTATCCATAAACCATTAATGGTGTAAAAATAACACATCCACTGTCAAACATATCATAAAACCTTCAATACAATATGGAAGTTTTTTATTATAATAAATCAACATCAAATAAACTTAAAATCCTTCAAACGATGTTGACATAGATGAAATCAAAACCTTTTATAGAGAAATATATCTTTCTATTTTGAAATAATTTAAGAAAATATTTATTTTGAAAATATTCTTATAAGATTGTAATGGAAGCTTCAATGATGTTATAATGGAAGAAAATAGCCCCACCCTCCATATAAGTTAAACAAACATTCTTACCTTAATTTTGTCGAAAAGTTCATAATGTAAATTGTATGGAAAATGATAGAAAGACTCCTTTCAAAAAGGTTTATAAAAAGTGAAACAAGATTATAAATGGATTTAACCCATAGTATAGTAAATAGTAAAAATGTTTTGGAATAAAGTTTTATTAAAAATGGATGTGGATGATAAAGAGGTCCCAGTAGATACTTACATAAAAACAACCTCAGATAATAAAGAGATTGTTAATAATGATATTAAGTCTTTAAACATTATTTTTAATCATCTAATGAAAATTATTCTCGAATAGATACAATGGGGAATGAATCTCATCGCGTTCGTGGAGACGGTAATCTGTACGTACGCACGAGCGACAATATCATTATTTTGATATTAAAATAATATATAATTGGCTGGTATATCATATATACATAATCATTATCTTGTTATATTTATTATTTATATCAATTAAACATCATTATTATACCCATACAAATAATAATGTATTGAATAACAATTACACCACGGCGTGGAGACGGTAAGCCGTACGTACGCACGTATGGTGACATGTCATTCAAAGGATGGATAAAATAATGGATATGGTTGTACCATATTTATAATAAAATCATTGTATAAATAAGATACTAGATTCATTATTTTATAATTGAAACAACAAAGAAAGAGGAAGTGGAAGAAGAAAGGAACTTGAAAGTGGTGATGAAATATTTACCTATTCTCCAGGTTCTTCCTTTTGATTTGATCAAAAGGGATCCTTAGAGTGGATTTATAACTAAAGTAAGGCCTGTAGGATGAATTTACGATAGTTTAGAGGATATTTGGATAGGTTTTGGACGATCCAAAAGGCTTTGAAGGTGTGCATTTGAGAGAAGGGGGTGTGCACTTTTATAAGAGGGGTGAGGAGAACCTTTGGAGAAACTTAATATATTATTTTATAATAAAATAATTTTTGGTTTCTAATGGCTCCAAAGTGATTTATTTTGAGTCTAAGGTGGGTATGGGTCGAAAAAAACTCAACCAATAGGTTTTAGATAGGTTTGGGTCACTATATTAACCTTATCTTCTAGATTTAACTCTTATTTTATTAGTTTGACATTTAACATATCTCTTTGTATTTTTATATTATATGGTTAATAAACATAATATAAACATACCAGATAACCTCAAGTGGTTTATTAATGAAATATATAATATTATTTAATAACTTTTACCGAACCTTAGATTTTTAAAAATAGAATGTCAGTTAATAATATAATATTTATTTTAAAAACTCTTTTATGTCAAATTTGACACCATTTTCTATTTTGTTTTTTTAAATTCTTAAAAGCATTATCACTTCTAAAAAAATTCATTTAATACATCCTAACATGTCAAATTAAACTATAAAATTCATGTATCGCTTCAAAAATTTTAAATTATATTTATTTTAACATCTATAATACCATTTATTTGATTCTTTCATTAATAAAGAAAATACTACATCATCATTGTGTCATAAATTAATTTAATTATTCAATGTCTAAAAATTATAAATAAACTACCATTATGTAGGAAATAGTTTTAGATTTCTAATGAATACTTATATTTGAATAGATAACATATATAACCCTATGTAAAAATTGTTTTCCTAAAAGATATATGCCTATGTCATTTTTGTATTTACTTTAACTTAATTAATATAAAGTGTCATTATCACTTACAAGTGGCTCCATGGGGTCCGAAAATCAACCCAAGGATGCCCATGGTCGGAAATGTATCATCCAATAGGGTTATAACATGTGTTAGGGTAATTTAATATTATTATAATATTATTTTTTTACCCTTATTTACCAGATTTACCCTTTATCCATGGTAAATAAAATATTTACCGAACTAATTATTCACAATGTATAAAAATAAAAGTTACATATATACACAATTTGGACCTCCTGATTCTAAATATGGAATCAATTTTTCTAAATTTAAAGCACATAAGTGGCAAAAATTAATTTAAAATTAATTCCTGTTGTCAAAACAAAAAGTCTGTTTTTAAGAAATAATAACTATCAAAAGTTTGATACTTGCTTCTATCCAGTTTAAATGTGAAATTACGTCCAATGAACAACATTGGATTAAATGATAATAATATAATCTAATTATACTTTGAAACCACTCAATAGTATAATTTAGCACTATAAATTATTTTTATTAAAAATTGTTTTAATTAAAATTTAGTATTTTCACTATTCATCAAAAACTGAATGTTTTCAGAAAAATACCAAAAATTCACCCTAAGCTAATTTTGATATTCCAAAACCAAAAATTAATTCCATTTTGAATAATAAAATTTATAAAATTTCAAAAAAAGTGGGAATTACTATTCATAACAGCTAGTTTGATTGGTTGTGGTGTGTTAAAACTCGAATTTGCGTACAACAGACGCTATTATATTATTCAAAGAGAACCGTACCATGGAAGATTTGGGTGTTACAATGGTTTATAGGATAGTTAATGTAAATGGCTCTTGGCATTTTTTAGGTAATGGTGTTATTATGAGTAAAAAAATTTATCTATAAACCTACCGTTTAATTTCCTTAAAGTTTCCTCTTCTTGGTGAAAGCATCCATGATAATTTTTTCATTCCACGGGGTTTTTGTGGATGAAAACATGTAAAGATATATTGATTTCAACATTTTTAATAGTTTATAGAACTTATTGTTGTAATTTTTCTTCACTAGTATTATTGGGAAGTTTTATTATTATATGGAGGGGAGTTTGGGGTGGATGTAGGATTTCTATATTGGCTTTTACCTTGTATTTATTTCTTGTCAGTGTATCTATAGGGATCTTCTCTTCAAGTTTTTTTAGGGGAGGATTATTCATGTTCTTTAGGCTGTACACTTCTAACTTCAGCATGATATGATGATTCTTTATTATTTCCCAATTCTTTTCTACTACTCAATAAAATAGAAATCAAATTTTCCTTAGGGTTAGGAAGTTTATGTCTAGGGAGCTTACCAGAACCTTGGTTTACTAAAGTTTTGAGTGTTGAAATTATATATTGAACTATCCCTTGAGCTCATTAAGTAAGTATCCATGAGTTTTAATAGAAGTTTTATAGTTAGTTCGATATTAAAAAATCTATTTTAGCAGGTCCTTCATAAAATGTTTGTGAGATTGTCTTTATTAGTAGCTTATAGAAGGTTGAGATGTATTCCTTTGAAAGGGAGGGGGATGAATTTTTTGTTGTAAACCTTACTTAAAGTGTAACTATTGATGTTTTTGGTTTCTAGCTTCAACTTAATGAGTATGGTACTCCTTGAGTGCTTTATTTCTTGAACATGAGTCTCTTCCCAGTTGGTGAGGTATCTCTAAATGCATCCATGAGACCCAGGTTTGAAACCAAGAGGAGACATATTTTTTGGGTATTGTAGCAGTGTTGTAGCAGGTACTGTAGTAGGTACTGTAGCAACTGAAAACTATTCACCTTGGGCCACTAGTTTGGTCATGGAGTCCTTACGGTCATCAGGTCAGTAAGGCTTTCGGGCCACATTTATGGCCATTGGGCCACCTCATGGCCTTTGAGCCACCTCAAGGCCTTCGAGCCACATGATCAATGCAGTTTCCCTAGATAAAATATACAAAAAGGAGTATCCCTAGAGGAGGATTCAGAGCAGGCACACTCACCAGAGAAGAAGAAAACAAATTTGGAAGAATGAGAGGGTATGGAAATGCCATCGAGACTAGAAAGTGATTGCATGTGAAGCTTAGCTGGACAACCATGCAAAGGTTGATAGATACCATCACGATGCAGATGCTAGGGAGGGGCAGTTCCTTAGAGTTATAGTTTTGTTGAATTCCATAAGACCTTTAGGTTATGTAATGTCTCTTAAGCCTATGGTCCATGTAATCTCTTAGCCTACAAGCCTTGTAAGGGTTCAAAATAAAGGATACATCTTTATTTTTTATTGGTTATTACTGGAATGTACTCTTTTTATGGCACCATAGTTTTCTTACAATTAAGGGAAACAATTATTGTAATGTTCTTGGGAGTATAAAATTTATGAAACTCTTATTGGTGCGGTCAGTGATATATCATAGAATTTTTTCAAAGATAAATATATCAAAAGTGAGGCTAGTTTTTCAATTTAATTTTGATATAAAGGAGAGCTAGAACACATTAGTATTTGTTCTTGTGATGATTTGTAGGGAGTTTTGAAGAATTCTTTATATATACTCTTTGAATTATGTAGGATACATTTTAATAAGTTATTCTCTATATGAAGCATCCAAATGTTTACAATCATTTTCCATCAATCCTTGGTAAGATAATATAGGAGGTCATGGTCTTCAAAGGGATGGTGTTGAAAAGATGTTGTTGACCACTTCAATCTCTCCCAAAACTCATAAAAGGTTTGTTTAATTTCTTATTTGATTCTATATATTTTTCTCTTCATCTAGGTACTCATCAAGTAAGGGAAAAATTTATAGATTAAATCCTTATATAGTTCTTCCATGTTGGTGAATTCTCTACGCTACATGTTATAGAGACACTCTATGGTTAATTCTTCAATGGAAAATAAAACACGTCCCCAATTAAATTGAGCTTCAAATGCTCCTATGGGATTAGAGTTACTACAAACCATTCCAAATTATCTTAAGGGGCTAATATGATCCTCTCCTATCAAGCGATGAGATTTTGAAAATAATTAGATCATTCCAATTCTAAGATTAAAATCCGGTGGGTTATTGTGTTGCTGAAGATGATTATTATTGTCAAAATTAGGTACATAAATCTCTCTCAAAGCCCTATTCAATTGAGCTTGGTTTCTATCTATGTTTTTTCAACCTAAATTAACTCGAGTTGAGGAGGAATATGAGTATGGAGATTCAGTTAAGGGAATTGTAATAAACATACACTCAACTTCCTGAATGATTATATAGTCCTTAATTATTTATAGAATAGTCCTTTTCAGCTCTAGATCAAAACCAAAGTGGTGATCTAAACTAAATCTAATCATGTGATTTTTTTAAATAAAATAGCATAAAACATGTAAAGCCCCAAAATTGACCTAGCTCCCGAAAATGACACTAGGTTTATGAGTAGTATATCACAAGGCCATCAATAAATGAAATTTGTAAACCCAAATTAATTTAGTGCTAGTGGGACTTAGGTTTTCACTAGAGAGGAGGGTGTTTTAGGTATTGATTCCTTTTTTATGGGTTTAGTTAATGAGACTAATCTTAATTTTGGATTAAATTAAAATTTTAAAAATATTGATCGAACCTCAGATCATCCCCTCAATTATATGTTATATCACAATTCAAGTTTATTCAATTTCTCTCTCTTTAACCAGATGAAATATAAAATGATTACCCTCATCTAGTGATTTTTGATTAGGTAGTAAGATTTAATTATCATTGTATACAATACTATTTCTTATCTGATTGATTGGGAAACTCTCATGAACCCTAGATTAACCCTATGATCACCATCTCAAGAAGTGATGTAATTCTAGGTTGCATGTTTTCACAAAATTAAGATTGAGGGAAAAGAGATTAAGTTAATAGAATAATGAAAACCTTCTACCCACTATAATAATAAAAAACCTTTATAAATTTTAGTAGAATAAAATTTTAATTGAATATTTTAATTCATTAATAGGGGTGAGATATTTTCTTTGGATTTAACATTAATTACCTAGTGTTCCATCATCATATACATCCAGAAAAATATAAAAGGAAACATAGAAGAAATTAGTAGTAGCTCATAGTCCCCCCTTCATCAGTGAACTGTCGTGATCTTATAAGAGTGTCCTAGAGTTTATTTCATGGTTTAACATCTTCATATCCCTCATGAGAATAAAAATCCTCATGCTACTCTTCTAATGATTCTATAACCTTTGAAAAAAATCCAAAAATTCAGTACCTAACTACTTCTTAGATTATTTCCATGTGCATAGCTCAAGGGTCATGATGGATTCACACTACGGGAAAAATGGGTATTTGCGACGGGGATAAATCCCGTCGCAAATAGCCCCGTTAGAAACTTATTTGTGACGGGATTGATTTCCCCATCGCAAAAGGACTGGCGCGCTTTGCGCGCCAAATCGCGGGAAGGTTACTTGCGACGGGCGGTTACCGCCCGTCGCAAATAACCGGCGGCGGTAAAAGATATTTGCGACGGGAATATACCCCCCGTCGCAAAAGGACTGGCACGAGTTATTTGCGACGCGCGGTTACCGCCCGTCGCAACTAGCCGACAGCGGTAAAAGATATTTGCGATGGGAATATACCCCCCGTCGCAAATAGTATGTCGGCAGGTTGTTATTTGCGACGGATCTCGTCGCAAATGACTATTTACCCATTGACCGTAATAAATGCGGGCAAAGGTATTTGTGACGGTACCCATCGCAAATAATCTAACCTATAAATACCCCCATCCGTTTTTTCCATTCATTCTCAAACTCCATCTTCTAGTTCTCTCAAAACTCTATTTTTAGAGTTCAGCGTTTCTTAAGTTTCATTTTTCTTCCGGAGTTGATATTGAAGGTTTCAACAGCGATCAGAGATCAACCTCAGATCCATTTTAAAGGTATTTATGTTCATTTTAATTTAATATTTATTTTAAAATTTTTATTAGTTTCAATTATTCTTAATTAGTTTTAATTTAATTATGTTTAGATTGTTTTGTTACTTAATAAATTTAAATTATTAGTATTCATTGTTCATAGTTAATGGTAATTAGGTATAATTAGTAATAATTACCAATAATTAGTAATAATTAGTAATAGTTACTAATAATTAGTAATAATTACCAATAATTACCAATAATTAGTAATAATTTCCAATAATTACCAATAATTAGTAATAATTAGTAATAATTACTAATAATTAGCAATAATTCATAATAATTAGTAATAATTACCAATATTTAGTACTAAATAGTAATAATGAGTAATAATTACCAATAATTAGTAATAATAACAAATAATTAGCAATAATTATTAATAATTACCAATAATTAGCAATAATTATTAATAATTACCAATAATTATCCACAATTAGTAATAATTACCAATAATTATCTATAATTAGTAATAGTTACCAATAATTATCCATAATTAGTAATAATTTCCAATAATTATCCATAATTAGTAATAATTACCAATAATTACCAATAATTAGTAATAATGAGTAATAATTAACAATAATTAGGAATAATTACCAATAATTAGCAATAATTACAAATAATTACCAATAATTAGTAATAATTACAAATAATTACCAATAATTAGTAATAATTACCAATAATTAGTAATAATTACCAATAATTATCCATAATTAGTAATAATAACCAATAATTACCTATAATTTGTAATAATTGGTAATAATTCAAAATAATTACCAATAATTACCACTAATTGCCGATAATTAACAATAATTACCAATAATTAGTAATAATTAGTAATAATTACCAACAATTAGTAATAATTAGTAATAATTAGTAATAATTAGTAATAATTACCAATAATTAGTAATAATTACGAATAATTAGTAATAATTACCAATAATTAGTAATAACTACCAATAATTAGTAATAATTACCAATAATTAGTAATAATTACCAATAATTAGTAATAATTACCAATAATTAGTAATAATTACCAATAATTAGTAATAATTACCAATAATTAGTAATAATTAGGAATAATTAGGAATAATTAGTAATAATTAGGAATAATTAGTAATAATTAGGAATAATTAGTAATAATTAGGAATAATTAGTAATAATTAGGAATAATTAGTAATAATTAGGAATAATTAGTAATAATTAGGAATAATTAGTAATAATTTGGAATAATTAGTAATAATTAGTAATAATTATGAATAATTAGTAATAATTAAGAATAATTAGAAATAATTACCAATAATTACCAATAATTAGTAATAATTACTAATAATTATTAATAATTACCAATAATTAGTTATAATTACCAATAATTAGTTATAATTACCAATAATTAGTTATAATTACCAATAATTACCAATAATTACCAATAATTACTAATAATTACCAATAATTACCAATAATTACCAATAATTACCAATAATTACCAATAATTACCAATAATTAGTAATAATTACCAATATAATTTTTTTCATAAATATTAATTATATAATAATAACATTATTACATTATTAGTATATTTTATTATTAATATTAAAATAATATAATTTTCTATATTATATACAATTCTCTTTTCATCTGTGTGTTTTCTGTCTCCACATGTAATATTTGCATTCTTTTTCAAAATTATCAACCTACTCACCAATGGAGAGGTGAAAGTGAATGCAAATATTACATGTGGAGACAGAATGTTAAACACACAGATGAAAGGAGAATTGTATATAATATAGAAAATTATATTATTTTAATATTAATAATAAAATATACTAATAATGTAATAATGTTATTATTATATAATTAATATTTATAAAAAAATTATATTAGTATTATTAAAATAATAAAAAATCAATATAATATTAAAATTATCAATATTTGTAACATTTTTTGCTTTATTCTCAACATATTCAATCTTTGCTTGACTGTTTTTTCTAACAAATTATTCAAAACCAGTAATGATTTTATATTTTATAGAAAAATATGGAACAACGAGGTCATCAACAGTCATTATTAGATGACCGCATATGGATAAATCAACATAGAAATCCAAACGGTTCTGGTTTAAATCCAGTATATATAGAGGGTGTGGAGACTTTTTTATCATTTGCGGCATCAAATCCAGAATTTGTTTCAGAAGGAAAAATAAAATGCCCTTGTAGAAAATGTGCATTGAGAACGTTTGACACGTTTGAAAAAGTGGGGGGGGACATCTCTTGCGTTTTGGTTTTCAACCAGATTATGTTTTTTGGTATCAACGCGGTGAATGTAGTTCCAGAGTAGGTGATACCAAGTTGATTCCGGATCCATCCTAGTTTCAAGATTTAGTACATGATGTTACAGGTTCATCTGTTCAACATAAAGAAACTCCGGCTGATATAGATTCAAATCCTGAGTTGGCACCGTCTGAATTTTATGAGTTGTTGAGGTCTGATGAGGATGCATTATATCCTGGCTGCAAGATGAGCAAATTAGAAGCAATTTGAAAATTAATGGCTATCAAATCAGATAACGGAATGTCAAACACTTTTTTTGACCAGATATTTTCTTTGCTTAAAACACTGTTACCCGAAGGAAATGTTTTGCAGGAAAATTACTATGAGAGTAAGAGACTGGTTCGAAATTTGGGACTTACTTATCAGAAGATTCATGCATGTTCAAATGACTGCATTTTATATTCTGGGGAAAATGAGTCATTGGATAGTTGTCCCACATGTGGGAAACTGAGATATAAAGAAGGGAAACATGGGAAGTATGGTTTGATTACTGTAAAACAGTTGAGATATTTTCCACTTACATCCAGACTTTAGATTTTATTCATGTCTAAGAATACAGCGACAATGATGTCATGGCATAAAGAGAATATTTCAACCGTTAAAAGTTTGAATCTTCCAACCAATGGTGATTCATGGAAATATTTTGATAGAGTGCATCCATCCTTTTCTTTAGAAGCTAGAAATATTCGACTGGGCCTTTCCACTGATGGTTTCTGTCCATTCGGATCTTATGGTAGTCAATATTCATGTTGGCCTATTTTTTTAACTCCGTACAATTTAACTCCATGGATGTTGATGAAGGAGCCATATATCTCTTTGACTTTACTAATTCCAGGACATCCGAAGAAAAATATTGATGTTTATTTGAAACGATTGATTGATGAATTAAGTTTATTGTGGAGTACTGGTGTAAGTACATATGATGTTGCTACTAAATAGAATTTCATTCTGAGAGCATCATTGATGTGGACAATTAGTGACTTCCCAGCTTATAGGATGTTATCTGGCTGGAGTACACATGGTTAGAAATCATGTCCTTACTGTATGGGAGAGAACAAAGCATTTATGCTCATTCATGGAAAGAAACCTTGTTATTTTGAGTGTCATCGTAGATTTCTACCACCTGATCATCCTTTTCGCAGAAACAGATCTCATTTCAGAAAAGGAACAATTGAAAGGTATGGACCTCCAAAAATACTATCAGGTTCGGAGTTAGAATCAATTGTATTTTCATTACCTCCCATCACTTTTGGTCCCACAATAAACCAACAGAAAATTTCTGGTTTTGGGAAAGAACACAATTGGATTAAACGTAGCATATTTTGGGATTTTCCATATTGGTCTGATTTGTTGGTCTGCCACATGTTGGATGTCATGAATATTGAGCAGAACTGTTTTGATAATTTGTTTCATACAGTTTTGGATACACCAGGAAAGAGAAAAGACAATGTAAATGCACGTTTAGATCTTGCCCAAATTTGCAGGCGTCCAGAACTGGAACTGTTTGAGAATGTCAGAACATAAAGGTTACTGAAACCAAAAGTAGTGTATACAATGTCTAAAGAAAACCGTTTATTATTTTGTCAGTGGATTGCAGATTTGAGACTTCCAGATGGTTGTGCTTCCAATTTGGGTAGATGTGTAAAGAATGGTCATATTACTGGATTAAAAAGTCATGATTTTCATTTTATAATGGAAATACTTCTACCCATTGGATTAAGAGGTCTATTGAATTCTGTGATTTGGGATTCCATAACAGACATGTCTCATTTTTTTCGGGAAATTTGTACGGCTACAGCATATTAGGATGCTATATGCAAACTTAAAGAAGATGTTGTTGTAATTATATGTAAACTGGAAAAAATATTTCTACCATCTTTCTTCGACTCAATAAAACATTTGATGTTACATTTTCCATATGAAGCCAAATGTGGAGGTCTAGTCCAGTTTCAATAGATGTACCCATTTGAAAGATGCATGCAAAAATTGAAAAGAAAAGTACGTAACAAAGCATCTATTGAAGGATCTATTGCAGAAGCTTATTTGCAAGGGGAAATATCTTTTTTCTGCTCCCATTATTTTGAATCTGAGTATCCTTCAAAACACAACTGAATGGGATAGAACGAGAGAAATATTGATGAAATCGATAATCAATTATCTGTTTTCAACCAGCCAGAGCTTAGTTTTGGTGGAGTTTATGAACGCTGGATTTCGGATGATGAACATCACAGAGCTCATACGTATGTTCTGCTCAACTATGAAGAGATGACATTAGTTGTACTGTAAGTGTTTATATCACTTATTCGATCATTTATGTTACAGTAAATAACATTGTTTTTTATAAGTTATATGAAAATCATATCAAGAAAAAAATTCCACAAATTACAGCAGCTGCTCTCGAAGAACGCCGATAGAAAAATTTCTCTCAGTGGTTTCAAAAACTGGTAACATAATTTCTTTATCTTTTATCAACTCATTCAATGTACAGTTTACTATATTGATAATTATTTCACAAATTTTTAGGTGTCTCGACATGCTGATAAAATTGAAAAACGACTATGTATATTGAGTAACCCATCTTCTAAACTTGTTAAAACTTATAATGCATATGTGGTGAATGGATTTCGATTTCACACACATGCATACGGGGAATCAAACAAAACAATGAACAGTGGAGTTAGCTTGAGGGGATCTCATCATCGAGAAAATGAAGTTGACTTTTATGGTATACTTGATGAAATCATTGAACTCTGTTATCTTGGACAACATTACATAACCATGTTCAAATGTTGGTGGTTGGATACAAAGAGAGGCGTGTGTGTTCATCCGACTCATGGAATCATCGATATTAAATGTAAATGTGTTCTCACAGTAAATGATCTATTCTTATTGGATCAACAGGCACATCAAGTTTATTACTCAAAGTACTGTGCTACATCAAGAGAGTTGACTGATTAGTGGAGTATAATAAAAATCAAAATTTGAGACAATCAGTTTAGTCAAAGTGAATGTGCTTTCCCTGATGTGCAAAGAATTTAAGTTTTTCAAGAGAGTACTCAAAATAAATCTTTTTTACAAAGAGACATGAGTATCGATGATGATACCCCACATTTAAGAGTTGGTGATGACGATGATGTTAATGATGTCACATATGAATTTGAAATGGTAAGAGATGAAGCAACTGGAACTCGAATGGATATCGATGATGTTGAGGAAGAATATGAAGATGACATTGACATATATGAAGATGATGATGAAGATGAACACTGGTAGAATTTCATGGTAGTTATATACAATCATAACTAATATATATGTATATATAATAGTAATTGTCAATTATTTTCTAACAACATTAATATTTTCTGTTTCAGATGGACGACGACACATTTCCTAAGTTGGATGATGCTGACCTGCCTTTTGATGCGGATGAGTTGCTAGCAGATGACCCTCAGCCTGCAGGCGCTCTAGGGAGTACGTGGAGGGGGCACAGTCTTGCACGATTGATGATTCCTGACCCCGTCCCCGAGCGACGTCCACGTCTTGGGTTTGATCCACGAACACGGAGGTGTAATAACCTATGTGATAACCTGTTTATTGGACTAAGATTTCATTAATCTATTCACATAATAAATGTTTATTATTTTTACAGTTTTTTGTATATAGCAGTCGGACAGGGCAGCGCTATTTTGCACAACTATTTCTCTCAGCCTTGGACCACATGGGAGCAGATTCCCATTGATGTGCAGCAGGCCATGTTCGGCCATTGGTTGGTACGTACGTAAATAAATAATTTTTATTTTGAAAATTATTTCATTTCTAACTTGATATTTTGATTTATTTGTAGGGTTTATGGTATCCGATCGAGGATACCATGCGTGACGCCATCCACGAGGCATTGGAGGTGGCCATGCGTGATCGCTTTCGTCAGTTTTTGCACAATTTAGGAAAAGCTGCCATGAAGAAAGTAGGAGTGTCAGTTTTTGACGAGTCATGTAGAGTACACCGACCAGAGTACATTTCATCCCATGTATGAGATGAATTATGTGCACACTTGTTGAGTGATGCCTTTCAGAGGAGATCATCGGCAGGGAGGCAGAATCGGGGGAGACAGGAGGTGACTCATCGAGCTGGGAGTCGTACATTCAGTACTCATAGACAGCATCTGGTATGTATATTATTTATAAATATTTTATATAACTATAAATATTAACAGTTTAGTTTTTATTCTTATAGGCTGTCGAGCACCCCGATATTACGGAGTACGACGTATATCAAAGGATGTATAGTGATCCTGCTACTGGGGAGCTCAGAGGTGATCGTCAGCGTCACATCGTGGTCAGTATTATTTGTTTTCAAGTTTAAAAATTAACTAAATATAATATATTCACAATTTTAATTTTAAATTGCAACTACAAGAGTCATATGAGGCCGCAGCGTCACAGACCCGGCCTGAGAGTCAGGCCGAGTCATCAGATCAGACCACTACCCGTCATTTTGATGAGGCGGCATGGATGCAGGCCAACCAGTATGCCTTCGAGAAGGGCCGGGTAGTTGGTATCAACTCTCGACTGACTCCCGGAGATTATTATGGCGGTGCTGCGATGTCGGCGTCCAACTCGAGAGGAGCTCGTGCATCTTCTTCTGCTATACAGTATGAGGATCAGTTGCGATCTCAGACTGCACTGATAGAGAGTCTCTGACAGGAGCAAGAGCAGATGCGTCAGCAGCAGCAGTAGCATGAGGAGGAGCATCGACGCCAGCAGCAGCTGTACGAGGAGCAGATGAGTCGGTGGGAGCAGCAGCATCAGGAGCAGATGGAGTACATGCACCGACTCACTCATGCATTAGGGATGGAGTTTCCTCCACCAGCATCTGTAGATCCCCCCTCCCCCCTCCCCCCCTCCTTCAGATTAGAGTTTGTTTTTATGTTATAAAATTTGTTAAATCAAAATATGAATTTTTTCTATTCGTAGTTTCCGTCTCATTATAAAATATTAATAATATTATATTTTGAAATAACAATATTAATATGAATAATAATATTATTTATATTTTATAATATTAAATTATATATATATATTAAAATTTTATAATATTATAATTTAATTATATTTTTTGTCATATTAGAATTATTTTAATATTTGAATGTAAAATAATTCTATTATTTTTATATTAATTAAAATAACTTATTAATATTTTTTTTTATAATTATAATTATAATATTATTATATTAATTAAAATCATTTATTAATATTCTATTATTTTTTATTTTTGAATTATAATTCTATTATTATTATATTAATTTAAATAATTTATTAATATTTTTTTATTTTTGAATTATATATGGGTTATTATTATATTAATTAAAATAATTTATTAATAATTTATTTTTTTTTATTTTTTTTCATATTTACGATGGGATACTATGCCCATCCCAAATAGTATTATTATAATATTGATTAAAATAATTTATTAATTTTTTTTTTAAAAAAACTAATTGCGATGGGCCCGTCGCAATTGGTAGTTGCGACGGGCCCGTCGCAATTAGTTTTTTTAAATGTTTTCACAAATATACGGACTAATATTTGCGACGGGAAGAATCTTCGTCGCAAATAATAACTTTAGCGACGAGCCTGTCGCAAATAATTGTAGTTGCGACGCCGTTTTCCGCGACGAGCTATTTGCGACGGGACCCCGTCGCAAAAGCCTATTAGTGATGGGATCCCGACGCAAATAACCCGTCGCAAATGCCATTATTTCCAGTAGTGTCAGCTAGACTCTTTTGGAATCATCCTCTTAGATCACATTATCTCCATGATCCCAAAATTAAAATTCATATTGATTATAAACATTTATTTTATTATATTTATTATTTATTTTTCTAAATAATGAGAATGAGAATTTATTTTATGTTAATTTTTCATTTTTGGTATTTTGTATTTTATCCTCGCATTCGACCAGGAAAGGCATGGTCGATCACACGATATGTTCAATCATCACATAGTCATTTAAATGATACAACTAGTTGTGCAGTAGCTTTTATCATTATGGAAATTCAATCCCTATGGTAGACTCAGCATGTCGTTAATTGGAACCCATGTGAGGTCGATTAGAATCAACACACATTTCTTTGAGCCTCACAATCTGTCTCATAACTTTGAAAAAAAGGCATTCGAGATAAATAGTCAATCAAATCTTTACAGTTTCTTACTTATGAATGATTCTTAATAGATTTTTCTCATAGTTTTATATAAAAAAACCTTTCAAAAATTATTTTTATGTTGGGGTACTAAAACTCAGTTGACCCTTATTTAGGAAAGACTTTGCAAAATTTTATCCTACACTTGCACATCAAGAAAAAAAGTTAATATATAATTTTTTGATGTAATTAAAATTAATTAAGACACTTAAAAAATGGACACCTTTTAATAATTAAGATACATAACCTAGATCAAGGTATGTATTCTCATTTAAATTAAAATATGAATAGACCACTACAAATATTGTTTTAATCCATTTATCATTTGAAGTCTATATTTCAAAAAAGTATCATATATCAAATAATTATCCTAGATTTATATAACTCATGGGATTAATTTAAAATGAAATTAGTTAAAAATTAGGGAGATTTTACCTCTTATAATACCACAAAAATCAATAGCATTCAATCCACATGAAGATGACACACTCTAGAGACCACGAGCTTTACAATTCAAACAACTGGAAATTCTGGATAATATTATAATGCATTGAGATGGGAATTATTGGAACCTCACTTATTTAATTTTGTATCAATATTCTCACACTCTTTAAAAATCTCACACATAGACACATTCAAGAGAAAATAAGAAAAAAAAAAGTAAATTGGATTCATAAGAATATGTTTTTCAAATTTTTGTTCTATGTCCACTAGATAACAATGGAAACTTATATATTACTGGATATAAAATGGATTACAAACACTATAGTTAATGATTCATTTTTACACTTAGATTATTTCTATAAGATAAACATCACCATTTGGTCCCACCTCTATTTTATAGAGGTAATCAGCCGGTGAAAATAGTTTCACTAATAAACATTGTTTATGGTCAACCCATGGTTGGATATGGTCAACCTATAACTCCCTATAGATCTACCACCTCAACCATTGCATCTAGTAAATATCCACTAGGTTTCACCATCAACACCTAAAAATTTTATCACCTTATGACAAGAATACCTACATACTGAAGTCATAGTCTTCCACTACCTTGTCATAATTGAATCGAACTTATGGAGTTCCTCCTCTTGAAAAATTGAATACTTTAACATGATTAGTCTTAAAAACCCCAAAATATCCCACTTCAATACCTAATAAAGGATTTATTTAGAATCTTTAAATACTTAGGGAAAAAATCTATTATCCATCTTCATACATTTAGTGTTCTCTATATCCTATGTTCACTCATGTCCAACTAAGGCATAATGATGACACCGACTTTATTAGACTAAAAACATTATAGAATGTGAGATGGAATTTGATTCCTCACTATATTATCAAAGTATAAAACTTTTTAATCCAACATAATCTAGATGAAATTTAATTTTATGTTAACATGTTTCATTCTTGCATAAAAAAGTGGATTCTAGGAAAGTTGAATTGCACTTTGACTACCACAAAAATGACCCTCCTATTTTTAATGGCCTTGTATGATCTATTAGTAGGATCATTAACCAGACAGAGATATTTTCAGATTCCATAGATTATATGTATTCTACCTCCATAATATGAAAGTAACCATAGGTTTTAGTTGAGACATATAACTAACCATTGTTCCACCCAACATAAACACAAAACCAATCATGCACTTATTGGTATCTGAATCTGTAGAAAGATATAAAACATTTAATCCTCTAAATAGATTATATTCATAAAAACAAAGCATTTTATCTTCTAATCCATTCAAGTATCAGATGATCCACTTCATGATTTCTTAATTCTCTCTTTCAGGGTTTTATATAAACTAACTTACTACTCCCACTATAAAGGAAATGTATGGTCACATACAAACCATCACATATATTAATATTTTGAAATTTTATGCATATGATTCTTTCAAAATATATTAAGTCTCACAATCCTACTATGGTTCCTATTCCATGTATATCACAACGTTTTATAAAACATTGCTTAAGAAAAACATAATTCTATTCATTTGAAAATTTTGAATGATCTTTCAGCTATATTATTTTTGATATAACACCAATGTGATAAATTTTCTATATCTCCCTACTCTCTTCCCCAATATTTGATTATCTTGGTCAAGAAATTTCATTTTAAATATTCTGGAGAAACTACACTTCAAATATTGAATACATGAAGTCTCTTGATCTACCAACAATATTTCATCCACCAATAGTAGGAGTATGATTAATTTACCATCATCCCAAAAATTACAAAAACAATAATGATCAGAGCCACATTGTGTGAAACCATACTTATTCATGAATGTTTTAAAATTCCATTTCCACTAATGAGGGTCTTTTTCAATCATTTTAGTCATCAATTAAACTTAAAAAAATTATTCTACTTCTAATGGTCTTTAAAACCCTTTGTATGCTTCCTGTAGTTCTCTTATTTCAAGAGACCACGAATAAAGGAAGTATTGAAATCGATATACTCCAAGTAAATATCATTGGATGTAAATAGAATCATTACTATCCAGATACTAGTATCCATAATTACTGTTGAAAGTATTTATGAGAAACTACTTCCTTCCTTATCATTCAATCCTTTCATAAAAAATCTTTCCTTATATCATCTAAGTCCCTTAGTTTCATCCTTAAAATAGATAATCCATATGTTATGTAGTGCTTGATTTCCTTATGATTGTTCAATTGGATAAAAAGTTATATTTAACATCAAGGAATTCATTACTTTATCCATATGTAACTCCCAATGATTGGATTCACTGTGTGACACTACCTCTTATAGAAATTTAGGTTCCCCAATTTTTTTTGAAGTAATAAGTTCCCATCAATTTAATAACTTTAGATTGGTTTCTTAACATTAAAATACTTTCTAAACTATATTTTGGAATCATATCTTTTAAGTGATTCTATTTAATGTTCCTTAACTTATGATGAACCAATTACTAATTTCTCAATTTTTAGAGCTTTCCCAAAAAATTCACCAGACATTGAGCACACTATTACATTTACCATTGGTCTAATTTTTGGTCAACATGTATTAAAATCTTGTATCATCATAATTTTTGGTGTTTTGATGATTCTATACAAATAAAGTTGTTCTTTTGTTGTTTTTTACCTTAAAATTCCCATTTAGACAAATTCAATTCCTTCTAAAGGATTGAATCAGTGAATAAAATATTTTTAATTTTGAGGACATATTTCTCATCATAATTCATAGTGTGAAAAAAAATATTTATTTTCACACCCCTTTAGAAAATTTTCTTTTTAAAGTAACTATGGTTCATCTCAATACTTTGTATCTATAAGATAATAGGCTAAACATATATATACATTAAGTTGTTTAACATTTCTTTCCTTACCATAACATAACTCCTCTTGTAGACTTGGTCCCATAACAACGAATGGAATTTTATTGGCTATGTTTTTTAGAATGTTGATTAACTCCACTCAGATAGCATTATAAATTCTTGGGTGAAAAATAATGAATTTTTATTCTCATTAAAATTTTGGTTAATCTTATCCACCACACCATTTTTATATGGTGTTCCAAGTATATCCCTTTCATTCTTGGTCTCCTTATTTTGATATAAATTTTGAAAGTTACTTCTACTATATTATCCTCTATTGTATGATTGGAGGAACTTTTACTTTTGAACACTCTCTTTTTCTACCACGGATTTACATTTTAAAAAATCATTAAAAACATGATAATTATTATTTAATAAATACACCCATACATTAATTTTCACAGAATCAATAAATTTGAAAAAGTAAAGTGATCCTCTATGTGACTGGACTGGGTCTAGTCCCCAAACATTAGAGTGAACTAATTCTTGCTTCTAGGCTCTAGGATCCCGACCATTTATATCGAATGAATCCCAATTTTTCTTCCCCACCAAATAACCCTAAAATATTTTGATACCCATGTGATCAAGAATCAGTAAACCTTTCTTTTCCATAACCTTCTTGTTATTCTCACTAGGGTGAAAAATCCTACACTTACAGACCTCTAGATCTTCCACGGTTGAAATTGCATCCATTAAAAAACCATTTTAATTTCCAATATTATAGAGCATATTATCCTTTAATCCCCACAAAAAAACTATGGACCCTTGATGCACTTTATAAAATTCATTGGTAAAGTTCATTACTTGAAATGAATTATCCAGTTTCCCTATAGATATGAGGTTCATCCAGGTCTCACTTTCTTCAGTCATAGAAAACACCCATTCTGAATCCGAAAGTTTACATCATCTTTTATGATAACTTCTAAATCTTAATCTTATTTCAGGTGAAATTTACAAAAAATTCCAAATATATGGATTAAGATGAACCTTTGATTATTCATTGAGTTAAAGGATTAACCAAAGTCAACCACCCATGAATCCCTCAGATTATGAAATTTGAGAAGTGCATTTTTCCTCCTTCCATTGTATTTATAGAATTTTAACTTCCAGTAGTTATCATATATATTCCCACCTTGTGATTCCTGAAATTTCTCTATAGAATTCCTTATTTTCCATAATTCCAACAAGTGAGACCTAGACCATTTATCTTTCTACAACTTATTTTCCTGGACTTGTCTTTTGGTCATTGATGATTCCTTCTATGAGGTGATATTTCCCTTCTATCAACATTTAATGTATTTTCTAAGGGTACTTGTTCCCCTCTTATATAGAGTTCCTTATCAAGGATCATGTTATAGAAATATTAAAACATTAGATTTTTATTTCTACATGAATTAATAACCACCATAACCATATAATCCTACGATTTTATTGGTGTTGAAAGTAGAAGAATTTTACTTACGTCACTTATGAAAGTAACTTTCACTACTTTAAAATAATTCCTAACTATATTGAATTCATTCACATGATCTACCACTGACCTAAAATCTGATAAGATCAAACCAAACAATATTCACATTAAAAATAATCAGTTTGACACTATTTTTTCATGCATACCCACTCGCACCACTATCCGTATATTTGTAATCTTATTCACTTAAATGTTGAAGAATAAATTTTATGTTAATGGAATAATAATCAAACAAAGTTATTATCTTTCTATATTTTCCCATTCAATATTCTTCATATTTTCAAGATTCTACCCCCAATGAAAACCTAGTTCCTTTTAGATGAGATAATACTTTATCTATATCATCCAAAAACCACAATTTGTTCCATTTAATTGAATGATAAATTTTCCTACTTACATCATTATATCTTCCAATAAAAAAACTAAAATAAATGTAACATGGATGTAAGAATGAATTCTCCATAAGATAATACCTATTTAAAAATTCATGATCTCTGATACCACTTGTCATGAATGTACCATTCATAAAACCAACCAAAGATAAAACATTCAATCCATCAGAAGATGTGATTATATAGAGATCCTACACTATAAAATTCAAAACACTAAAAATTACCCCAGAGCTTAGTGTATTAGAATATATGAATTTTGGGTAATCCACTCACCATACTAATTCACACTTCTCTCTCCCTATATAAACAAGATCAATAAAAAAAATCAAGTAAATAAAATGATAAGAAAAGTAATTTGGAAAATCAAGATAACATAGTTCATATTTTCTTCCTGTATCTATAAGAGAAAACTAAAAACTCTTACATTATACTAAGAAAAATAGATTAAAAATACAGTATATAAGGATATAATTTTACACATAGATTTTACATACAAGATAGATATCTATAAATAGTCCCACCACTACTTTATAGAGAAAATAAATTGATGAAATTGGTTTCACCACCAAATAAAGTTCTTGGTCAAACCACCATTGGATTTTGCCAAACTTAAATTCACTATAGCTCTAACACCTTAGAAATTTAATCTAGTAAAACTACACTAGGATTCAACATTAACACATTGAAATTTTTAATCCTCATGGTAAAGATAGAAAATGGTGAGTTCATCCTCATTCATTTCCTTGATTAAATTTAAGTGAACTTATGAAGTTCCTCCCTTAAGTTTAATTTTTTTACATGAAGTGGCTTCAAAAATAAAACATGGGGTAGTTTTTTTAATCCATAACTGATCTCTATAACTTTAATTTCTTTATTGAATTTTATTGGTGTCACCTACACTTCTCTTTCCATCATATATACATATTCCATAAGGGTTTTTCCAAGGAAGGTGGCCTTGACATCTGATGTCAAATATAATGATCATAAAAAGTTGTTATGAAATGTATAATTCTAGTGGATTTTATCATGATAACATGGTATAATGTTTTTTCCTAGACTATATTCAGGAATATTTTAATCCATTAAGACATAATCAATAGATGTTGGTACAACTTTTTACCATCCATGTCAAGTTTATTCTTAATAACCACTAATAACTTTACATCAAATAGAAAAACTATCAAAATACAGAACTAGATTTTTATACATGGAATCCGTTTATAAATTCTTATAAAATTGAAAATCATAGATTATTTTAATTTACTTCTGTTCTATAGGATTAAATATTCTTATCAAATAACATATCACCATTTTTTAATATAAAATAATCTTTTTTATTTTAACTTTACTACATATCATGTGTCTTTGAACAAATTCATTCCATCAATACTTGTGGATTTTAGTGCTCCTATTCTATCTTATGTGTATTATATTCTTAAAATTCATTGAAATATATCATATTCACACTATTTATAAAGAGATGTTCTTTCTTATTATTGAAATAATTTTAGTTTTGACTAATACTTTCCTATTTTAGGGATGTTAATATCCTATATTTCTGTAGGATAATTAACTTTGATGCCATTTATTTTTTCTTTGATTTAAATATGAAACATAATACATATTTAACAAATAGTTACCACAAAAAAACAATGGATGTGACATAATTTATTTTCATCATATTATAATTGATATAATATCCACTAGTCAATCTAGTTAGCATATGGCTATCTGTTACACTATTATTTGTGAAATATTTTTTAAAATACTATGAAATACTGGTGATATGTATAATATTACTAATCAATCTTCCTTATAATACTATCAACTATTTGACGTTTTTAAGGTAATGTGAGTATAGGAAAATATTCAATCTACATTTCAATGATCGATGAGTATTTAGTTAAGATATTATTTAACAGTACCACTCATAGGATCCTATATATTTTACCAAGTGGATTAAATACTTATTTCTTACCACTACTAGAAATACAGTCTTTCCCAACGGTATTGAACCGTTGGGAAAGGCTGCAGAACTGTTGGTATATGTTATACCAACGGTTCTGCAAACCGTAGGGAAGTAAGCAGTTGGGAAAGATTTTCCCAACGGTTTACTGTGAACAGTTGGTATAGAGTGGGGGAAAGCTAACCTATCCCAACGGTTCTGCCAAACCGTTGGGATAGTTTTTCCCAACGGTTTGGCATGAACTGTTGGGAAATCCCAAGGATTCTTCTATCCCAATGGTTCTCCCAAACTGTTGGGATAGTTTTTCCCAAGGTTTTTTACCAACATTTCAATGAACCGTTGGTAAAAAAATCATCAGAGATGCTATGCCAACAGTTTGAAACCATTGGCATAGCCTATGCTATGCAAATTGCACAACAACCCACAATTTTCACAGCAGGTCTGCAATTTGGACAGCTGGCCTCATTTTGTGCATTCCCTCCCATTTTCAATCCAATTACTGTACATGCAATAAACTAATTCATACATATACAATTATTGTACCTGCAATAGCCAACTAACACATACATATAGAGAACAAATTCAGACATATTTAACATATAAAGCATTCTGGAACTATACACATCCATAATTAAATTAGAATTCATAACGTAATTATAAACATTCATAATTCATTTAGAATTCAATTTAAAATTTAGATGAAAATTATATGTGGAATACGGAAGTCAATTCATAATTTGATCAGTTTTTTTGTATACCATATATTTTTACCGGAAATGATGTCCATTTTAAACAAAATACATACGCCTGGAGTGATACTGGCCACACCACGCATTAGATTGAGGCGAGGTTGACTCGTACACATCACATATGACCCATGGATCATTTTACTAAAGATTCGACACAATCCAAATGTGTTTGGTCGGTTTTCCATATGCTAGTTGATGTTTTTCAATGAAAATGACGTCCTTTTGAAACAAAAGACAGACACTTTCAGTGGTACCCACCAAAACGCATCTCAGATTGAGGCGGGGATGATTCTTACACATCACATATGATCGATGGATCATTCTCTTAAAGTTTCAACAGAAACCGAATGCGTTTGGTCATTTTTCTGTATGTACATAAAATGTTGTCCATTTTAAACAAAATAGAGACACTTAGACTAATTCCGGCCACACCACGGCTCAGATTAAGGCGGGGTTGACTCATACATGTCACATATGACCAATGGATCGTTTTCCTAAATCATCAACACATTTCAAATACGTTTGGTCTATTTTGCGTATGTCAGTTGTTCTTTTCACTTATAATCCTATCCATTTTATACAAAAGAGACACAGTTAGAGTGGTTTCGGTCACACCGCACCTCGAATTAAGGTGGGGTTGACTCTTACACATCACATATGAACCATGGATCGTTGTTCTAATGTATCGACACAATCTGAATGCGTTTGGTCGGTTTTCCGTATGCCAGTTGATGTTTTTCACTTAAAATGACGTCCTTTTGAAACAAAAGACACACACTTTGAGTGGTGGTGGCTACACCACACCTCAGATTGAGACAAGGCTGACTCATACACTTCACATATGACCCATGGATCGTTGTTCAAAAGTATCGACACAATCTGAATGAGTTTGGTCGGTTTTCCGTATGTACTTAAAATGCAGTCCATTTTAAACAAAAGGGAGCTACTTAGAGTGATCCCGACAACACCATGCCACGAATTGAGCCCGCGTTAACTCGTACACGTCACATATGACCCATGGATCATTGACCTAAAGCATCAACACAATCCGATTGCGTTTGGTCGGTTTTTCGTATGTCAGTTGTTCTTTTCACTTATAATCCTGCCCATTTTAAACAAAAGAGAGACACTGTGAATGGTTTCGGCCACACCGCACCTCGTATTGATGCAGGATTGACTCGTACACGTCACGTATGACCCATGGATCGTTTTCCTAAATCATAAACACATTTCGAATGCGTTTGGTCTATTTTTTGTATGCCAATTGATCTTTTCACTTATAATCATGTCCATTTTAAACAAAAGAGAGACACTATGAATGGTGTCGGCCACACCACACCTTGGATTGAGGCGAGGTTGACTCGTACACGTCACATATGACCCATACATCATTTTTCTAAAGTATCAACACAATCCAAATACTTTTGGTCAGTTTTTCATATGTACATAAAATTTTGTCCATTTTAAACAAAAGAGAGCCACATAGAGTGATTCCGGCCACAGTGTGCCTCAGATTAAGGCAGGATTTACTCGTACATGTCACATATGACCCATGGATCATTTTACAAAATAATAAACACAATTCAATTGTGTTTGGTCAGTTTTCCTTATGTCAGTTGTTCTTTTCACTTATAATCCTGTCCATTTTAAACTAAATACATACACAAGGAGTGATCCCACTACACTGTGCCTTGGATTGAGGCAAGGTTAACTCGTACATGTCACAAATTACCCATCAATCATTTTCCTAAAGTATCAAAATATTCAGAAAGAGTTTTCTTGGTTTTTTGTATGCCAGATGATGTTTTTCAATTAAAATGACATCCTTTTGAAACAAAAGACAAACACTTTGAGTGGTGTTGGCCACAACACATCTCATATTGATACGGGGTTTATTCGTACACATCACATATTACCCATGGATCGTTCTCCTAAAGTTTCATTGGAAACCGAATGCTTTTGGTCGGTTTTCCATATGTACTTAAAATGGTTTCCATTTTAAACAAAAGAGAGACACTTAGAGTGATCCCGACCACACTAGGACTGAGATTGAACCTGAGTTGGCTCATATAGGTCACATATGATCCATGGATCATTCTCTTAATGTTTCAAGGGAAATTAAATGTGTTTGGTCAGTTTTCCGTATTTACTTAAATTGTTGTCCATTTTAAACAAAAGAGAGCCACTTAGAGTGATTCCGAAAACACTGTGCCTCAGATTAAGGTGGGGTTGACTCATACACGTCACATATGACCCATGGATCGTTTTCCTAAAGCATCAACTTATTTCAAATACGTTTGGTCAGTTTTGCGTATGTCAGTTGTTCTTTTAACTTATAATCTTGTCCTTTAAAAAAAAAGGAAGACACTGTGAATGGTTTCGGCCACACCACGCCTTGTATTGAGGCAGGGTTGACTTGTACACATCAAATATGACCCATGGATTGTTGTGCTAAAGTATCGACACAATCCTAATGCGTTTGATTGATTTTCCATATTCTAGTTGATGTTTTTCAATTAAAATGACATCCTTTTGAAACAAAAGAGAGACAGTTTGAGTGGTGTCGGCCATACCGCATCTCAGATTGAGGCTAGGTTGATTCTTATATGTCACATATGACCCAGGAATCGTTCTCTTAAAGTTTCAACAGAAACCAAATGCGTTTGGTCGGTTTTCCGTATGTACTTAAAATGGTGTCCATTTTAAACAAAAGACAAAAACATTGAGTGGTGGCGGCCACACTGCACCTCATTTTAAGGCGGGGTTGACTTATACACATCACATATGACCCATGGATCATTTTTCTAAAGTATCAACACAATCAGAATGTGTTTTGTTGGTTTTCTGTATGCCAGTTTATGTTTTTCACTTAAAATGACGTCCTTTTGAATCAAAAGACAGACACATTGAGTGGTGGCAGCCACACCATGCCTCTAATTGAGGTGGGGTTGACTCATACATGTCACATATGACCCATGGATTGTTGTGATAAATTATCAACACAATCCGAATGCGTTTGGTCGGTTTTCCGTATGCCGGTTAATGTTTTTCAATTAAAATGTCGTCCTTTTGAAATAAAAGGAAGACACTTTGAGTGGTTTCGGCCACATCACATCTCAGATTGCGGAGGGGTTGATTCTTACATTTCACATATGACCCATGAATCTTTCTCCTAAAGTTTCAATAGAAACCGAATGCGTTTGGTTGGTTTTCTGTGTGTACTTACAGTGTTGTCCATTTTAAACAAAAGAGAGCCACTTAGAGTGATTACGGCCACACTGTGCCTCAGATTAAGGTGGGGGGTTGACTTTTACACGTCACATATGACCCATGGATCGTTGTTCTAAAGTATCGACACAATCTGAATGCATTTGGTCGGTTTTCCGCATGCCAGTTGAAGTTTTTCACCAAAAATGACGTCCTTTTGAAACAAAATAAAGACACTTTGAGTGGTGGTGGCCATACCACGCCTCGGATCGAGGCGAGGTTGACTCGTACACGTCACATATGACCCATGGATTTTTGTGCTAATGTATCGACACAATTCGAACGCGTTTGGTCGGTTTTCTGTATTCCAGTTGATGTTTTTCAATTAAATTTACGTCCTTTTGAAACAAAAGGCATACACTTTGAGTGGTGTTGGCCACACCATGCCTCATATTGAGGCGGAGTTGATTCATACACATCACATATGATCCATGAATCGTTCTCCTAAAGTTTCAATGGAAACCAAATGCGTTTGGTCGGTTTTCCGTACGTACTTAAAATGTTGTCCATTTTAAACAAAAGAGAGCCACTTAGAGTGATTACGGCCACACCATGCCTCAGATTAAGGCGAGGTTGACTCGTACACGTCACATATGACCCATGGATCATTTTGATAAAGTATCGACACAATAATAATTCTTTTGGTCGGTTTTCCGTATGACCGTTGATGTTTTTCACTTAAAATGGAATCCTTTTGAAACAAAAGACAGACACTTTGAGTGGTGGCGGCCACATCACACCTCAGATTGAGGCAGGGTTGACTCGTACACATCAAATATGACCCATGGATCATTTTTCTAAACTATCAACACAATCCTAATGCGTTTGGTCTATTTTCCGTATACCAGTTGATGTTTTTCAATTAAAATGACGTCCTTTTGAAACAAAAGGTAGACACTTTGAGTGGTGCCGGCCACACCGCATCTCAGATTGAGGCAAGGTTGATTCATACACGTCACAAATGACCCGTAAATCATTCTCATAAAGTTTCAACAGAAACCGAATGCATTTGGTCAGTTTTCCGTATGTCAGTTGACGTTTTTCAATTAAAATAACGTCCTTTTGAAACAGAAGACATAAACTTTGAGTGGTACCGGCCACATCGGATCTTAGATTGAGGCGAGGTTTATTCGTACACGTCACATATGACCCATGGATTGTTCTCCTAAAGTTTCAATAGAAACCGAATGCATTTGGTTAGTTTTCTGTATGTACTTAAAATGTTGTCCATTTTATGAGAATCCTCATGTGTCTTTTAGTGGAATGGTATTTACTTAAAATCTTGTGGACATTCATATAAAATATTTTTATTTCATTCTTAGTATGGATTAGATTTTAGTTTATTAGGCTATGAAACATTTCAAAGCTAACAATGTCATGTCCAATGAATACATCTCTCTTATAACATACCAAGAATCTATGATACTGATTAGATTTGTAACTGTGAGTTACATTGATTATCATGATGACAATAAATAAAATATATATTATAGATTTTCTAGTATTAAATGAAATCAAGGAGGGTGGGGGGGATGTCCGGTGGGTGTCATGGGGGTTGTCCAGGGACCAAGGAGGAGGGTGGGGGGCTGTGCGGGGGGCTATCCGGGGGTGTTCATGGGGTTGTCCGGGGTCCAAGGAGGAGGGTGGGGGGCTATCTGGGGGGCTGTCTAGGGGGATGTTTGGGGTCCAGGGAGTAGGGGGGTGTCCGGGGGGTGTTTGGGGGGATGTCTGGGGTTCAAGGAAGAGGGTGGGGGGGGGGGGCTATCTGGGGGGCTGTCCGAGGGGCTGTCCGGGGTCCATGGAGGAGGGTGGGGGGGGGGGTTGTCCGGGGGGCTGTTCGGGGGGTGTCCAAGGGATGTCCGGGGGGTTTTCGGGGGGTTGTCTGGGGTCCAAGGAAGAGGGTGTGGGGGGATGTCCGGGGGCTGTCCGGGGGGCTGTCTGGGGGGTTGTTCGGGGTCGAGGGAGGCGGGTGGGGTGGCTGTCTGGGGGGCTGTCCGGGGGGCTGTCCAGGGGGTGTTCGGGGTCCAAGAAGGATGGTGGGGGGTTGTCCAGGGTCCAGGAAGGAGGGGGTTCCCAATCACAAAACCACTAAAAGACAAAAACATACATAAATACAAGTTTCAATGTTCACTAAGTTAGAAATATTGTTTGACTATGTTTGAATACAGTTCAATTCCAAATTAGAAAATGCAATTAAAATAAAACTATAACTGATAAACATTGAAAATTCACATAACGGTCAAGTCAGCTATCAATTGTTTTAGAAGAGCTTGAATGGATTTAATAAATCATACAAGTTGTAATGTTCACCAAGTTAGAAATATTGTTTGACTATGTTTGAATACAGTTCAATTCCAAATTAGAAAATGCAATTCAAATAATACTGCAACCAATAAACATTGAAAATTTACATAACATTCAAGTCAGCTAAAACATATTTGTGATCAATACTAAATCAATTTTAATATTACCAACCTTAACAACCCAACTCGAGGTAAACCAAAAGAATTGAGAACATGGATGAATGATTCTATATATTTTCAACCAAAACGTGAGGTTCACAATCAACTCTGAAAGTTGAGCTATTGGAGTCATCAAAAGAAATAAATGGATTGGTTTTAATGGCACTGGGGATAGTGTCAATTCCATCATCACCATCATCAAAAATATTTCTTGGAATTACTTCAACTATGACACCAAATTCAGGTTGAAGTTGGTCTTTGACATAAAAAACTTATTTAGCCATTGATGCCAACACATATGGTTCTTCGGTAGCAAGAGTTAGAGTCATATTAATTACTTGAAATCCACAATCATCAATAAATGTGCCATGTCTCATCATCGAATCAAACCAATGGCATTTCATCATTGTGACTCGTCCATGAGAGTAATAATCCAATATTATTATTTTCTAAACGACTCCATAATAACCCACATTTTCAAATCACGGTCTACTATCTGACACACTATCATAACAATATATTGTGGCAACAACCATAAAACCATCATGTTGTGTTCTCATGTTCTTTGCTTGTTCAGTGACAATAAATTTTTACCCATTGATAACAATTGATTTACAGTCACAAACCACGGTATTAGGACCAAAAGCCAAAGATCTTATTTCCTCAAAGACAGAGTCAGTAGACAAACTCAATACCTACAATATAAATGACTACTAAACTTAATTAAATATTGATATAATTATTTTAAACAGTAATTTTTTTCCTTCAATTTTATCCAAACAGAAAACTCTTTTCTAGGAAATGTATCTCTTCTTCTCAAAGATAAAGAATGAGGCTTCCTATTTATCATTGTTTTATGTTCCCTGTAGATAAAAAATATGAATATTTTAACAGATATATATGTAAGATATACATAATAAATTTAGTTACCTGATATAGTCAGCGAACAAATCACAGTTGAACAAACTGTTTGATGTGCCATCTCCCGCTCTTCATGGCTTAATGTCTTCAATGTACATGATTCATGAATTTCTCCTATTTGAGGAAGTGATGTAAATCTGGTTTCAATTTGCTCATACTATTCTTCTTCATTTCTCATTGGTCTATTCAATCTTGTAGTAAGATCAGACAAATACATCGAGAAGAAATCCATACATTCTTGAGCCAAGAAACCGTTCACGATAGAGCCTTCAAGATGATTTTTGTTTCGGACATAAGAATTTAATGTGAACATATTTCTTTCAGTTGGATACATCCAATGAAAAGAAACAGGTCCTCCGAGAAGTATTTCAGTGGGAATATGGACAGTCAGATGCAGCATGCATGTGAAAAATAATGGAGGAAATATTTTCTCCAACTCACACAAAATTAATGGGACATCTATCAACATTTTTTTCAAGAAATACTTGGACAACTTCTTAGCGCAAAGATCTCTAAACAAATTCCACAATCAGATAACATACACCCTTACATTATTGGAAAAAAGATAACGGATTGCTATTGGAAGCAACTCATGCGGTAGAACATGATAATCATGAGTCTTTAATGATTTTAGCTTCAACTCTCTTCTGTTTACCCGTTTAGATATGTTGCTTGAATAGCCATCAGGAACTCTAATAGTCACTAATACATCCATAAATTATTTTTTTCGTAGGTTTCATCACATAAGAAGCACATGGAAGTTGCCATTTATTTTCACTGATACACACAAGATGTAATTCTGATCTGATGCCCCAATCCACCAAGTCACGCCGAGATCATAAATCATCTTTTGTATTCCCTTGACATTTAGAAGAACCAAAAGCAACATTTCACATATATTCTTTTCAATATGCATAACGTCTAAGAAATGATGTAACAAATTGTTTGACCAATAAGGAAAATCAAAAAGGATACTCCTCTTCCTCCAATTGTAACATGTTTCAGTGGAAACATTCTTTCTCTTTCTAGATTTCATTTGACCCTTCCCGAGCGAAAAACTGAAATCTTTCAATTCATTAAGCACGTCAGTTCCATACATATGTTGAGGTGGATCATCAGTCTCTATAGTATTATCAAATCTTCGACGATTCATTCTATATGGATGATCCTTTGGAAAGAATCATCAATATCCCATAAAACTGAAACTACAGCGATGTTTCAGTCTTCTGGATCGTGTATTTTTCATACAAACTGGAAATGACAATTTTACCTTCATGTTCCATCCAGACATCATTGCATAAGCCAGAAAATCATTGATCATCCACATAAGCGCAACACACATCTGAAATATGTCTTTAGAACGTGCGTTGTATGTGCGCACACCCACATCCCAAAGAAGTCTCAACTCTTTTATTAAAGGTTGCATGTAGACAACAATATCAATGTCAGGATCAGAAGGACCAGATATGAGTATACTCATGAAAGTGAATTTTTTTTTCATACACAACCATGGGGGAATATTATAAATGTGTATAAAAACTGGCCATGTACTGTGTGAAGTAAGCATCTACCCAAACGGATTAAAACCGTCGCATGAAAGACCCAGCCTCACATTACGCACGTCAGCTACAAAATCAGGATGTCGAGCATCAAATCTCTACCATGAAAATCCATCTACAGGATAAACCAACTAATCATTAGTATTATTTCTCTCGGTATCATGACATATCATTTTTATTGATATTTCATCAGACATAAAAAGATTCTAGAGTCTCAGGATTAATGTAAAGTGCTACATTAATTTCTATGGAACACAGGATGGTGTTCCATCAGATTTTGACTTTCAGCGGGATGTGCCACATTTTATACAATCGTTTTGTTCAGTGGTTTCCTCCAAGAATAAACTGCAATCTTTCGGGCAAGCATGAATTTTGTTTCTTGAAAATACAAGTTCCTCAACTAACTTCCATGCCATATAGTAGTTTGAGGGAATATCTATGTCATCTGGAAGTAAATACTTGAAGAGGGTAAGAATGTAATCGATTGGTGTATTATAAATCCCATACATAGTTTTCCCATGAAAAAATAGGATTAAAAATTCCAGATTTTTCATTTTATCACATTTTCAATATACTGGAGTCATGGAAACATCATTCAATTTTTTCACCCTATCAATATCATCATTTTCACTAGATGCATTAGCTATCCTCATATCAAAGTCTTCTTGAGTCAAAATCCTTTCTTTTTCATGATGACGAATAAACGGAAACCGATCATCTAACAAATTCTCCATTCCAGTCTTTTCATTTCGATCATCACCAATTTGAGATTTTATTTTCTCCCCATTATGATACCACACAAAGTAGTTTGCTTGAAAACCATTTTTGGTTATGTGGTAGTTGACTTCTTCATGGCTCAACCAAGGTCTACCAACACAATTGGAACATGGGAAGTGTATGCGACCACTATCTGAAACATTTTGAAATGAAAAATCTATAAATCTCTCCAAATTGTTTTGAAAACATCTTGAGATTTGATTGGTTACATACATCCAAATTCTGTCCACTCTGTAAAAAGAATTTATATAATTCATTTTTTCATAAACAATTCAATAGGATTGATCATTAATAGAAAATACATTTAAGTAAATGATAAAGGAATAAGTTTCTAGTCGATGTAGTGAACTATTAAAATAATGTAAAGAACAAGTACTCATAAATTAAATTAAAATTTATTTATATTTATTTTCATTAGGTCTATAAGAGGAACATGCCTCAGGTCCCATCATGTGTTATAGGCATCCCAAATCATCTACTCATGTTCAATAACTCATTATTGACACCTCTATGGCCATACATTCCTTACCCAATTACTTCCCCAAGTCAAGAGCACCCCATGGGTGAATAAATTTTAGGCTTCTACACTAATAGGTTGTTCATGGATTGTAAAAATATTTAATTTCATTAAGTATAGACAAAAAAAATTATTTTTAAATTTGAGATTAATAATAAAGTATGTCAATGATAACAACATTACTGAATTAAACTAGTAACTTATCTAACATTTTTATGGATGTCTACACATGCCAGAATGGGTAGTGAAAAGCACCCCACACTCATAAAAGTGATTATTGGCCAAGAAGGACACATAATATAAATCGTACAATGAGAACTATATTTAATGGACCCTAAATTTATATTATTACAGTCATCTTGGGGGAAATGGAATATATGATCCTGGTTAACTGATGAATTCAAAAGCTTGTATTTCATATGTTGGACACTATCTAAGGTAAGAAATCATGTGAGTATGGGTTTACATCATTCAATTTCTTACATGCTAGTGAAAATGAAGGCTTGAATTAATGACTTGAGTTCACTGATTAAATGAGGGTAGAGGTTGCATACACTGTGTAAACAGAATGATTAAATAAGGGTAGAGGTTGTATACACTGTGCATGGTGGGGGAGTCTCAGTTGATTTAGAAACTAAAATAAATTCCCATCATAGGTAACAATAAGAAACATCACTATCAAAATAAACTCTAAATAAAAAAGGAATAAAAATACCAAACATTTCAAGAATTCAATACTATGCAAGGTTTATCCACATGTTTAGCAGTAATTATATGTATTAATCATGAAACACCTCTACAACTCCCAATTTTACCCAATAAACATAAGGTAAATATCTCAAAATATCTTTAAAAGAACTCATTAATAGGTTCAAAATGTAAATATAATATTGAACCAACCATGGAATCTCTTTCACAACACATTCTCACACAGTAGTTATATCATGTGTTACTAAATACCAAACATAGTCACATAGTGTACTATAACAAATTACATTACACAAGCCTTATTAAAAAAATTTCATTTTAATAAAACACTTTCCTCAAGGAATTTAAAAAAAACATTCATAAAAATATTTATAAAAATTATTAAAAATATATAAATAAATTTACAAGTAACAATTAATTACAAGATGGGAAAAAGAATAAAAACACATTCTTAGAAAATCTAGAATACAATGGTAATGAATTTAAGATGATTCTTCTTCGATGGAGGGTTAAATATTTAATTAATTAAATGGATTAGAATGGATAAAGTCTAGATTAAATCAAAACACAAAAAAAAATTATATACACATCAAAATCAAAACTTAAAACTAAAATACGAGATGAATAATAATAAAAACATGGTATCACTTAATTATTTTATGTGTATGAAGAATAAAATACCTGATTTGAGATGATTTTGATGTAGTTTGATAGGTTCATATGGGGGAAGGCATGAGAGAAGTAGAGCCCTGGACAGGATTAGTGTTCTGTCACGAATGGGGGAGAGAGTGGCCGATTGTGTATTTGGGAGAAATATTTCCCAACGGTTTTTAAAAACCTTTGGGAAAGGGGTGTCTAAGAGACCCTTTACCAATGGTTTAAACAAACAATTGTAAAATGGTGTCTTGGACACCCCCTTTCCCAACAGTTCAAGAGAACCATTGGGAAAGGGTGTCTTGGACACCCCTTTCCCAATGGTTTTAGTAAACCGTTGGGAAAGAGCTTCTTTACCAACGGTTTGTTTAAACCATTGGTAAAGAAGCGTTGGGAAAACATGAATTTCCAGTAGTGTACCCTCCTAAAACCTATTAAAGGAATCTCATGATGTATATAAATTTACCTCTATCTTACTTTTAGAATATTTAACATGGTCTATTTTACCTAACTCGAAATATTGTGTAACTTACCTTTATTTTTAAATGTTTCTATGTATAAAACATAATAACTAAGTATATTGTTGATACATAAGGTGTTTATCTCTAAATAGTCTAATTTTTTTGGGAATATCTCTGAAAATTATTTTTTGTTTTACTTGACAAAGAATTATCTTTCCACAACAAGGTATGGGTATTTTTTTATATTAACCATTCATTATTAATTCTTGGGAATCTATGATTCATGTATTATAATGTTATTAATCAAGTATAAAATATTATAAAAATATTCATTTAAAAAATAAATATTGTTTAATTGTGTAAAATGGGACACTTAGATAATATTTTTTGTAATACTTAATAAAAAACAATTGTTTTACTTGAATTAATCCTCAAGTAAATATGAAATTGCGTGCTTCTTTTTATTAACATATAAATCAACCATTCCCAATTATATAGAAAATTAATTATACTTATTATAATTTTTATTTACTCCCTTGGTTCATGAAGTAGATTCTATTTTTTATTCTTTATCAATTTATTGATGTTTTAATTCCATTGAAATTTCTAGACATGTGAGAAGTAGATAGATTCTTATTCATGGAACTACCTATGAATATTTACTCTATGAAGGATGTTGTATAATAACCATTGAATCTAATATATTCATGGTATTTTCAACATGTTCTTTTACTTTAGTTATCATAATAGATTATTAACCATGTTTCCTTCAATCCTTATCCATCCAAAAAATTATAGTTAAAATATTTTAGAGTGGTTTCTCTATATTAGTCATCCTATAATTCTTGATGGATATAGAAAATATGGGTGGTAATGAAAATAACAAAATATTAATGGATAATTTCTTATCTAAATAGAAGATTAAATTTACTAACTAATCAATATCCATTAGAAATTTTAAGGAATCATCACTAGGTTCATACTTGTATTCTAGTTTACACTGATATAATGTAGTGTCAATCTTGTTTATCTTTATCCACTCTTTCTTCTTTTCAGGTTCAAGGTGATGATTTTTCATGGTATCAACATCCATATCCTTAGGTTACATAATCAATTATCGATATAAAACTTATATTATAAGTCAAAAAAACATAACATGAATCCTCTATGTATCTCTTATTAACATCATTGTCACCTTCACTCACTCTATGAGGTAGCTAATTTGCCATATGGGACTCCAACCCATAAAAAAATTTCCTGAAGAAGTGATGTGTATAAATTACGATACCATTATAGAAAATTAGTACTAGTGAGTACATGGTCTGAGCCTAGAAATTATTAAAATGTACCCATGGTTTTGCCTAAAAGTTTTCTATAATAGAAGGATATTTTAGTGCATCATGTTTATTACCAAATGTGACATAATAATTTTCTATTTGACCAGTCTCCCATTATTTTATAAAATCCCATTATAACCCACCATTAAATTTTAAATATCTAATCTTGTAAATATTCTATTAGAAATGATTAAAAACACCCTCCTCATAACATATACTATTTCCATTTAAATTTCTCAAAGTTATTTATGTAGTTGGTCTTTCTTATTACATTGATTCATAGTTCATAGATTTGTTGAGTGGAATCACTTACCTTAAAATAATATACTCACATTTCCTTAACACTTTCCTCTAAATCATATTGAACAAATTATGTCCATGACACTCAATATAAATTGGTTTAAGTTGATACAATATCTTTTTTAAGACTCCCTGATTTTAATAACCTGATTTTTTATGAGGTATAAATCTTTTTAAATATTGGTTTAAACTATTATTTTTATCTTTATAATGGTGAATTATGGTTTCAAAAATATTTTTGGAGCATCTGGGGCTTATTTGAAGCTTGGATATATGGTGTTTGGAAGAAAAATAATAGGCATGTAGTTAGCACATGGTCAGTGTTAACCGTGACCCTCAAACCATGCAACCCAGAAAGGGGTTAAACATGGTTTATCTAAACCATGCAAGGGTGTTTTGGCTGTGTGGGGTTGAGATAGGGGGTGAACATGGGATACACATGATTTTTCTAACTATGAATTGTAGTCTTTTTGGGATGTGTCCCTTGGGTTGTGGGGTGCACATGGTTGGTGCCCAGTTTTCCCAACCATACGGCCATACCGTGCGACCTCTTAAAAATTAGTGAAATTTCATTTTTTCCATTAATTAATTTAAATATTTTCCCCTTATATATTTTCTCCTCCAATTCACAATAGACCCCTCTCCTCCAACGAAGATCCTCATAGCCTAAAGATAGGATTTTTAATATCTTCTTCATTCAAACTCCCAATCGATTGTCGTTAATCTCATTGGATTCATATCAGTAAACTCTATATTAATTTTCCTCCTTTCATAATTTTTATTTATTTTTATGGATTTATTTTTGTGTGACTTCATATTCCTTATTTTTAGGGTGTTTTTATTTTTGATATATTTCTTCTATTCTATCCTTGAATATAGGCCAACAATAGCTGATGATTTATCTACCAAGATTATGTAGGTGGCTTCATGATTTTCCCTTAAATTCTTGGTGATTATGTATATTCCATTGTTCCATGCACATAAATTTTCAAGTATACCTTATTAAGTTGAATGATTATTAAATTAAATGGGTTGTCTTGGCCTATATGACCCATGATAACTATTTATAAATCATTAGAATTTAAGGACATTGACTTGATCCACCCCTTTGGGTGTGTTTCTAAATTCAACGAAACCATCATGGGTGGCCTATAAATTTGATTCACTTTAAAGGTGTGTTATTTATCCCTTGATTTTGTATGTTAAATTAATTTGTTTTAATTTTAATTGAATTGAATGGAAAATGGAATGGAAGACCATGTCCATATATATTTTCCCCTTTTCAATTCTCCCTTAGGCTTGTGATGTTATTTAAAATAAAAGTGTCTAATCGAGTTAAATGTAAATATAAATAGTATGGTTAGTCTTTTGTCCCATGACCACTCATATTACCATACTATGAGTAATGCATGGTTTCTAATCCTTAATCCCATGAATGGACTCACTGGGATTATTTTATTAAATGAATGGTAATTAAATTATTATTATGAATTGTGGGTGACACATGGGTTCTTACGTGAATGCCATAGATAGACTCACTTGATAGCTGGTTTATGTATTACATGAGTGATAATTGGGATCCATTTGTAGACTACTAAATAAGGACTCAGAAAGAAGAATCTTATTATTCCATGAGTGATATTTGGACTCCCTTTGTGGATTTATAAGGAAGGACATAGAGGGGTGATTATTATGCATTCCACGAGTAACACTTATGCTCTCTTTTTGGACCACCTAGGATGGACTAAGAGGGCGGTGACTTTATACCACATCTAGAGCGATAGAAAGGTTCCTGTGAGGATTTCTAGTATGATCATGTAAGTTGATAGGTTCATGTTATTCCTGGAGAGATACCTAAGTTCAAAATTAAGAACTCCACGGAAGATATTAGGTTACTTTAAAATTAAATAATAATTGATTATATTAGGCATATTATAAGCCAAATCACAATCTTGGATTTGGTCACATCCTTACTTTTGGATGACTTTATTATCTATATCTTGTTACATATGTTTTACAGGGGACACTTGGATTATGATCCCTGTCCCAAGATTTCATTATAAAGTAAATCATGACTAAATGATTACTCTAAGGTATTCTAGCTAGGGATAAAGCATGTAGCTAAGGATTGGTGTAACATAGGAACCCAGACCTATGTGGGTTACTTATTACCACACTTCATTTTCAGCTTTTACTATTATCTGTACACTATTATTTATATATTTATGGAATGGATGACATTAGACACTTTTGGTGTTGCCCTACTATCTTTATATCACACCCAACTCGAGCCATTGTTCAGTACCTGGATAAACATCATGGATAAAAGTAGGGATGTGGAAAATTGCTTGGTTGTCGATACTTGATTGATTATAACATGGGGGTGGGGGATCACAACATTGAGATGTGGCACATGATGTCATCTAGAGATATTCTTTTGTTTCTTTTTGGTTATTTTGGTATACATGTATGTATGTGTACCTATTACCACGCCTAACTACTTCCTTTTTTACAACATTTCATGATTATCATTTTTTATATGAAATTGATGTATGTGATTGCTTGGTTATTTATATGAATGATTTTTAATCTACTATTGTTTATCTATCTATTATATTTCCTATTTTTATTCATTTATTTTATCATTGTGCTACTCTAATTATAAGGGTATAGTCTCTCTATTGTACCAACATGGATCCTCACTGCTTTTCAGTAACCTCTAGCATATGGGGATGTGTGCTTGAGATCATATGGCCAATCGAGTTCAATTAATTTTGGGTGAACCAGGTCTGGGATCTCACAATGTGGTATCAGAGGTGTGTCTTTTCTTTTTCTTTATTTTCTTACTAATTAGGATGGTATAAATGATAAATAATATTTTTCAGGACTTGGTCATGAGCCTATGCTTGGGAGGAGCTGACCCATATAAATTGAAATACCAAATTACCTAGAAGAGGACATGTTGTTCTAGTTTGTTCTTATTATAGTTGACATGACTTTACCATTGGGTGACACACTTGATTTTGGATGTTCCTTATGATTATGGATTTTTAACCTTGGTCGATAAGTAAAGGAAGTATTACATCATGCAAATCTTAGGAACATTAGGAAATATATTTCATGCATATTCCATGCCATTTTTATATTAATGTATATATTTCTTGTAGCATTTTTTGGTGCCTTTATTTTTATGTCCATGAAATTGTGATAATATTTTATCCAAGTATTTGATAAATAATTGGTTTTTATTAAATGGACACCACATTTCAAATTATATTTTATATGGTCCTTTATAAATTCGAAATAAGGATCTATATAATTCAACCATTTTAATGATTTTTTTATATCAAGAGTATGAACATAAATGAAATTGAACTCTGAAATGAAATAGTAACTGTTAAATAGGTATTTTTATTGAAACATAAAGGGGTTTTTCCTCTACAACATTCAATTGATACTCTATATACCAGGACCTTTGACTTATATCATATAACAAGATCCAGCCTTGAACTTGTTAGTGGGAACTAGGTAGTGTCTTTTTTTTTCTTTATGATCAGTACATCACCCAAACCTAGATTTAGGAGTAGTAATAGGGGTGTGACTTTAATATAGGTAGGTTTTAACCTATCATATTCTAATATATTTATTACCATATGTTATCAAATATTATACTAAGGTGCGTGTTTTGAAATTGTAGAGACATTCCACCCTGATGGACTTGCATCATGCACTAGGAGGGTGAAAATGACCATTATATAGAGGGGGTATCCCCCACCATAGAACCTCCAGTAGTGCCTTTTTTAGCATCACCACTTATACCTAACATGGGAACTGATTCCCAATTTTTATAGGGTTTCCTATGCTTTATGAAGACTATTATGGGTGTCCCATGACCTACCATGACCATGGAAAAATGGATATGTGAATTTAACAACATAATCAACCCATTTTATCTGGGGATGGTGGTCCACAGGCTACAAAGTTATGGATAGAGGTCATACTGTCGATTTTTGAGCATCTTGAGACTCATTCTGAGAGAAGTATGAAGATGGATATGTATATGAATCGGGATTTTACCAAGAGATGAAGGGATGCTATTAATCAGATAGATCATCATCAGCATATGTCTTGAAGTGATTTACATATGGAATTTTGTGATAATTCATATCCCAAGATGTTTAGGGATGATAGATCTAGAGTGTTTATACACTTGGAGTGGGGAACCTTATCATTCTTGTAACATTCTTCCCATTTCATGGAGATATATTGTTTCATGCATATTATGTTAGTTGAAGATTTATCAAAATCTAGGGGATTTTAGGATGTTCTTAGTTATGGAATTAAATCATAAGTGATTTTTTTTTCTTACAACCGTATTTGGGATAGTGAATCAGGTTCTTATAACTGAGCGTAACCTGAGAGAGGCTAGGTGTATGAGCCAGGGTGTTTTGACTCCTAGATCTAGAACTTCATCAACAATAAATAGGAAGCATCATTTAGAGATTCCATGTGGAGAAAATAGTATCCAAGTTGTTCAATCAGGTAGATAGTGGTGGTTCTATTAAAGCGATAGACTAGGACATATAATACCTTAGTGTATCAGGGGCCCAATTGAGTTATAGTCTTGAGGAAATATGGTCCATCATAATCTATTCCGTATATATTTTCATTCATTATCTAGTGATAGAGGGTCTAGAACAAATCCAAATTCAGGAGAAAGTTAAATTTCTTTTTTTCAGGAAAGGAGTTGGAGTGTGATCAGCCGTTTAGGACAAGGTGGTGGTCATGGTCGGGGTATCCAAACACTAGACTTATAGTGTTAGTAGATCAGACCTAATCAAGGTATCTAGGATATATATTAAGAAAGGAGGTTAGAAAATATGTATGTAGTGCAACTGATACCTGAGGAGAAGAGTTTTGAACCTTCTATAGTGAGAGGTTTTATTTCAGTAGCCTCTAATTTTGTATATGCTCTTTTTGATACGGGTTCTTCCCATCCTTTCATATCTGTTCCTATTGTAGATAGATTTAGGCTCGATGTTTAGTTTCTCAGTTGAATTATGACACTCAATACTTTGCTGAATATTTATTTAGAGAGTGTAAGATATTGTAGGGAGAACCCCCTTGAGATATGTTGGTGTCAATTTATTTGTGACCTCTTTATTCTCAAGATGACGTGATTTGATATCATTCTTGGCATGAAATAATTGGTTCTCTATCATGATTATGTTGACTACTATTTCCGAAGGGTTACTTTTACATCACCATAGGTTGGGTTATTTATTAATAAGATTGAATGGGATGTCTTGGAAAGTAGAACTGGACTAAGGCATCATGATCTTGGTGGGATGAAAAATCAGATTGCTAGAATATATCTATATGATTAGGGAATGCGCCAGGTGAGTTTTCTTCCAATAGTAGACCGTTCTCGGTACGTTTTACTAAATGAATTTTTAGTATTACCTACTAATATATATAGGTATATTTTTCCAATTTAGATAGTTATTGGAGCTACACTAGTATCGATTACTCTTTACAGGAAGGCTACTATTGAATTTTAGGAGCTCAAAAAATGGTTAGAGGATTTACAAGCTAAGGGTTTTATATGACCTAGTTCTTCACCATGGGGTTCTGTGATCATTTTTACCAAGAAGGTGTACAGTACCCTCAACATTTTAATGGATTAACATTATTTAAACCTACTTATGGTTAAGAAACAAAATCCATTGCCTCAAAAAGATGATCTCTTAAACTAGCTCCAAGGAGAAAGGGTTTTCTCTAAGATTGATATGACACCGGGTTATCATCTAGTGCATGTTACACCATCCGATATAACATGTAAAATATTCCATAGTATTTATTACTTTTATGAGTATTTTTTTTCTTATCGTTCAGTCTCATGAACACACCATTTGTTTTTGTGACACCAATGAACCAGGTTTTCCATCTATACTTGGATTCATTTTTAGTGGTCCTCATGGATGATATTTTGATGTATTACCAAACTTTACTTGACCATTATAAACTCTTGATATCATTTGGGATACAATGAGAGTGAATAATTTATATTCTAAGAACACATAGTGATAATTTTGGATGGATAAAGTTCACTTCCTCGGTCACATTATCTTAAGGATAGGTGTATCAGTTAACCCATAGAAGGTGAGAGTTTTAGTTTTCTAGGAGCATATAAAGAATGTATTTGATATATTTTCTTGGAAATTTCTAGTTTTTAAAGGTTCTTTATTCATAAAATTTAATTCCTTGAATCACCTAATACAGGATTGACTAAGAAAGGCGTGAAGTTCATAAGACCTATTGCTTCTAAAACAACCTTCTAGGATCTAAAAGGGAGACTGAACTCAACACCGATCTTGATTCTTCCAGATCCATGAAAAAGGTTTAATTATTATTTCAAGGCATCTGACATCAGGCTAGGAGTCGTTTTTATGCGAGGGGAATGATTTTTAGTATATGGGTCTCGTCAATTGAGGCCAAATGTTAGGAACTATCTGGCGCACTATCTTGAGATAGCCACTATTGTTCATGACTTACACTATAAGATGAATCATTTAATTAGAGAGAATTCTTTAGTATATACAGAAAAAAAGCCTCAAGTAAATTTTAACATAGTGTGACATGAATCTGGGGAAATGAAGGTGGGTTTAATACCTTCATTCCTTCAGCTACGAGCTTTTCTATACACCGGAATGTGAAATAAAATTGCCGATTATCTAAGACGGATGACTTGGAAACGGGTAGTTCTAGAGGCCAATAGTGAGTGGAATCTTATGGTACTATATTTTATATGGATATATAGTTTTAGGACTATTATGGATAGTAATTACTTTCATTGTTATCAGGGACCTCTTGTCTTCTGGAGAAAGTAAAGATGAGGTGGCTATTTGATCCCAAGGGCTTGGTCTAATGGGAGAGTATTGTCGGTGATGACCCACCGCCTAATTAGTTTATTGATGAGAATGATATCTTACACACTCATAGACATTTATGGGTTTTTACAGACATATGAGATGATTTGATGTGTGTTTCTCATACCTGCATATGGGTTGTACACATTGGTTTTACTAAAATGTATCATAACTTACACTGCCAATACAGGTGGTCGAAGATGAAAAGGGAGATATATGGGTTTGTTACTTAGTATTCCATCCTTTAGTAAGTGAATGAAAAACTCCAATTACCAGTGATGGTTTTATACCCATTAGTTATTTTTGACTGGAAATGGGATGATGTTACCATGGATTTCATGATCATATTTCCTAGATCAACTCGGGGCCGTGATGTCGTATGGGTGATAGTAGATACTTTGACATAGGTCTCCCATTTATTTCATATTTGGGAGGTTTTTTATGTGGATGATATCGGGAGGATCGATATACATGATAATATACACCTCCATGTTGTTTCATGTTCTATTGTATCATATAGAGATTCTTGTTTCATAGGAAGATTCTAATAGGGGTTGTTGTGGGAATTTGGTAATAGGTACTGCTGAGTACATCGTATCACCCACATACCAATGGTCATTCAAATCATATGATACAGGTTCTGAAGTACATGATATGATCATGCATCCCTGATTTCATAGGTTCTTGGGAGAAACACTAACCTCTCACTACATGTTATTACAATAAAAGCATCCCGCATACAACATAGATGGATCCTTATGAGTACCTATAAGGTAGTTCATGTCCTTCACCACTATGTAGAATTGAGGTAGGAGAGGAAGTTCTATTGGGTCTTCTTGTCATTCAGAAGACTTTATATCATGTTGAGATTAATAGGAACTAGATTTATACAACTCAGTATAGGCATAAGTCATATGCTTATCATTACCATAGAAAACTAGAGTTTGAGGTAGGGGTCAAGTTTTCTTATGTGTTTCACCTGTACTAGGGTGTGTATTTATATATATATTTGGAAACATGGGAATCTAACACCTCATTACATAAGGACCTTTTATATTCTAGAGAAAGTTAGAACAAAAGACCATTTTTTTGTAGTTACCTCAATGGTACCAGGCCATGCACAACATCTTCCTTGTTCTCATATTTTTTTCTACATTCTAATCCATATCATATTCTTCATCCTAATGAGTTTGAATTTGAGGTTGATAATTCCTTAGAGGAGAATCTTATCCATGTTTTTGATTAAAGAATGAAGGTTATTTGAGGATGTTCAGCTCCTTTTGTAAGGGTTTTATGGTAGCATAGCCATGTACAATATGAGACTTGGGAGATGAAGGATGATTTTCATGAACAATGGTTGGAGTTGTTCTAAGATGATTCTTTACCACCGTTGGAATAGAAATTAGGGGACATATTTATTTAAGTGGGTAATATTTAAATAAATCCTTTTTTCTATGAGGTATGAATCCATATAAATTTTGGATATTTTTTTTATTTTATTCTAATAAATGATCCATATGGTTTAAGGAAGGGTTCAAAAGAATAGGGGGTGTTTTTGGAGCTCGAAGCTCTGGTTTTTGGAGGAAACAATTGAGGAATATGATTAGTGCTAACCATACACCTAAAATGGTGTAGCCCGGAAAGGGGTACGACAATGTCTATCTAAAACATGATAGGGGATTTTTCCATATGGGGTTGAGATAGACGGTGCACCTGTGCTACACATGTTTGTTTTCTAACAATGCACTACAGGTCTTGTGGGATGTGCCCCATGGGAAGTAGGGTTAACACACTTGGCGCATGGTTTAGACAATCGTGAGACCTCTTAAAAGGTTAAAAATTTTCCTTTCCCCCTTACTTATTTTAAATCATCTCCCCTTATCCTCTAACACATAGTACACCTCTCTCCTCCATCAAATATCATCTAAGCCTAAATCTAGGTGTTGTGATATCTTCTCCATCTATAATTTGAATCACTCATCATCGTTATCATTGGTTTTATATGGGTAATATTTCTATTCTATTATCTTTATTACTCATTATTTTTCCATCTATGGAGTTATTTTGTTGTGATCACATATACCTTATTTTTAGGATGTTTTTATTTTTTCTTGATTTCTTCTTTTCTATCTGATATTAGTGGATAACAATGGATAAGGAGCTGACTACCAATATGAGTTAGGTGGTTTCGTTTTTTCCCTCAAAAACTTGGTAATTATATAAATTCTATTGTGCCACATGCTGGAATTTTTGAGCATATCTTATTAAATGGAATGATTCTTAAATTAAATGGATAGGGTTGACCAATATGATCCCAGATAAATGTTTATAAATTATTAGAGGTTAAAGGACTTGAATTAAACCACCCCTTTGGGTGTTTTTCTAAATAAAATAAAACCACCACGGTTGGACTATAAATTTGATTCACCTTAGAGTTGTATTCTTATACCCTCGCATTGGGATGTTAAATGAATTGGTTAAAATGTTAATTTTATTAAATGAAAGATGGAATACAAGACCATTGTTCCTATGCCATTGGATCTTATCCTTTCTCTCTTAGGATTTATATGTTCTTTAAAATCAAATTATATAATTGAGTTAAATGTAAACATCAATAGTATGGTTAGTATTTGGGCCCATGACCATTCAAATTACCATATTGAGAGTGATATCTAGATTTTGATCTTGAATTTCATGAATGAACTCATTGGGATTATTTTATTAAAGTAATTGTAAGGAAATTATTATTATGCACCATGGGTGATACATGGGTTCTTGTATGAATTCTATGGATGAAATCACTTGGTAGGTGGTTTATATATGCCATGAGTGATACTTGGGATCCCTTTGTGGCCTTCCAAGGACAAAATCAAAGGGAAGACTATTATTATTCCATGGGTGATACTTGGAATCCATTTGTGGAATGTTAAGGATGAAATCTGTGGGTAGATTATTATGTATTCCATGAGTGACACTTGGTCTCCCTTTGTGAACCACTGAGGATAGACATAGAGGGACGTGACTTTATACCACACTTAGAGAAATACTAGGGTTTCTATGAGGAATGCCTAGGATGAGCTTATAAGGTGATGGGTTCATGTTATTCCTAGAGCGATACTTGGGTTATAAATTATGGGCACCAAGGATGGGATCATGTTTCTTTTGAATAGAATAATAATTGATTATATAATTCATCTTACAAGATAGATCACAATATTGGATTACGTTAGATCCTTAATTTACTATTGGTTTATTAAAAATATCTTATTGGATATATTTTATGGGGGATTATTGGGTTATGATCCAAGCCATGATAATTTTTTATAAATGAAATAATGAATGGATTTTTACTCATAGATTTTCCATCTAGAGCCGAAGAAGGTAGTCGAGGACGAATGCTCCATGGGAACCCAAACCTATATGGGTTATTTATTACCACACTTAATTTTAATCGTTTATTATTATTTACAATTTTTTTATTGTATATTAATATACTGAATGGAATTTTACACCATTGTTGGTGTCCTACTGAGTTTATATAACATCATGCTCGAGCCTCCATTTATTACCCAAACAGAATTCATGGATGCAAGCATCGATCGGTAAAAGCATCCAGTTATCAATACTTGATTGATTATAGGATGGGAGAAATTGATCATATGACCAAGATATGGCTTGTGATTCTATTTAAATATGGTCTTTTAGTCTTTTGGTTCTTTTGATATACTTGTATGTATGTGTACCTACTTCCATGTATGATTGCATCCTTTTTTATAAAATTCCATGAACATTATATTGTATAAGACAATGATGGACGTGATCACTTTGTTATTTATATGATTTATTTTTACTCTTCCTATATTCACTTATCTATTATGATACCTTTATTTATTCATTTATTTTACTTCTATACTACTCTGATTATGAGGGTATAGTCTACCCACTATTCCACTATAGACCACCATTACTATTCGACATTCTATAGTGCATGGGGAGGTGCAGTTGATATCATGTGGATAACAAGGTTCAGTTACTTTTTAGTGAACTAGGTCTGGGATGATACATTGATGATTGAATTGGGCCCCAACTATGTCATGGCCAACAATTTTACTGTGGTTATATATTAACAAAGATGATGGAAGGTTTTCCTGACTTAATATTTACTTAAGAGATTTTATTTATTTTTATACATACATATTCTTCTCTTTATCCTCATTATATGATTATTAATATAATGTGGATTATACTAATTAATTAACCATGTTTGGTAAAAGAATTTATGCATAATAAATTTATTTTATTTTATCTTATCATTCTTGTTATTTTAATTAATTTATAAGATTTCTTTTAAATATCTAACAAACATTTCACCACATAAAAAAAATAAATAATAATGCATTATTAAAAAATGAAAATGTTTTAAGCTCATGAGTTTTAACTATTATTTTTTTATCGAGAAGATGATAAAATAACCCCCAACCCTAGGGGAATATCTCCTTGATCTAGGATGGGATTGAGTTATAAAATTCCCCTTTTGACCTTGGTATATCATTGGTTGGTTTCACATTGAATCGATCTAGAACCATCTCCTCTCACTTTGGATCTCATTCATTTACAAATTCTTAACTCTCATACAAGTGAGGAAAACTAGGGGTTTGGGGTTATATATAAGAAACCATGGATATGCATGTGTATACAAAATAATGATGAAGGGTTGATACAGAGATAATCATATTTAATTTAATGATAAATTTATAAAAAAAGTCATGAAAATAAATAATTAAATTATATAGAAACCTATCATATACATAGATCAGTAAAGCTCATGATCATCCACGTATGCAAAGACTACACATTTAAAACTAGTTAACATTCATTTAAATTCAATCTGTATTAATATAAATTATCTAATTAATAAAATAATTATTAGATTAATTAATTAGTTAATTTGTGTTAATTATCCATCAAAATAGTCATTGAAATTCCCATCCACTTTAATTTAAAATAAATTATGTAATTTAATTAAATTTAAAATAAATTAAGTATATTATATTTAATGGATGTGGCACAATATTTACCCGTCTTCTTCTTCTAAAATTCTATTTCTTAGAATTCATCTATTACATTGTGTGCTTCATTACATGACACAACATGTGACTAACACTATGTATGATCCATGTTCTGTATTGTATACTTACATGAAATGTATGCATACACATCGTGTAGTGATATAAACTGCATGTTGTTTCGTGATTCAAGTCACGTAGTCAATGCCACATATATAACTATATGAAATGACTTGAATAGATGAGGTGTGTACCATTGGTTATTCTATTTAAGTACACAATGTGTATGAAAAGTATACACATATTTTATCTACAGAATAATATAGAAAATAATTAGTTAATCATTTAATATCCCGCATGACCTATTGAAATCAATCGATGAGTATTTCACAAAGAGAACCCATATCATGTATTTTAGTTTTATTTATTTAATTAATTTAATTTTTTCATGTTTGAATCATTAGAAAATAATATCTTATCAAATGACTTGTGTGATTTGGCTTGAATTATTAGATGTTTATAGCCAACTACACTGTGTGATTCATAACTGGACACCCACATTACATACCTAGTGGATCAATGTGTATTTAATTTAATTAATCACACATTGCATGACATGTACATCCCACTACATTCCATTTACATTTCATAATTTTGTTTCTTTTAGTTGGAAGTCAATACACGTTGTGTATTAATTAATTCCACATACATTGACCACACAAATTCCTTGATAATTGTGGGACAAAATGATGTGGGGTTACATGGTGTGTTCACCAACTACATGTCATGTAACCCCTTCATGCTACATGCTAACTGTAGTTCAATAAATGGTGTGTACTAATTTTGTATACAATTCTCGCACATAACATGTCATGATTTTCAGGGATCATCACAGTGTGGTTGACCATGGGTATATAGCTTGTACTTTTCGATTACATATCATGTATCAATCTAATCCAATCAGAATCCTTAGAACCTATAGATGGGATCTTCAAGTGTTCTTTATTTTTGTCATGTACTATTATTTTTCATTTGAAACTGAATGATCAAACTCTCTAAAATTTTGGATAAATGGAAAAAAACTAGAAATTAAATATAACTAATAATTATACAATTCAATCGATAAGTAATAAATATTTATAAATTAATATTTGATTGCTATGATTATACTTTATTGTTCTATGGAAAAAAATAGTTGGGAATGTTTTCAATAATATTTTCTTTATGTAAATTTAGATAAAATTCTTTTAATTAGATTAAGGAAAACCAAAAAAATTATATATAGGCTCTTTTAACATATAATTTATAAAAAATAATTACCTTATCTTGATAAATATTTATTTTTTAATGTTTCAGTTGAAATTATAGTCATAACATTGTTGTGATGATGAATCCAATGTAAATTCCCTCTAGTACTATCCACATATGATCCATGAATATCAGAACATGATTGTTTGAACTCCGGGTCCTGGTGTTGAAGATCCACATGACTTGAAGCATTCACCATTGATCACAACAAGATTTATTCCACTATTAAAATGCTCTATCTTATTCTATCAATTGGGATAGAGAGGAGGATGATGACAACCTATCATTCCAAAGAGATCTCTTTGAAGAATAACATTATGCACAAAAAATTTCCACATTTCTCTAGAAATGATATAAGTTGGGTTATATACAAAGGCTTAGAACCTTATTTATTTAACAAAGGTCCAAAACTAATTTTTTTATTCTAATTAACCACGACTTTATAGAATAATAATAATATTAATTTTTTTTTATTTTTTTTTACATAATGTTAACTTACTCATGAATATTTAAATATCATTCCGTAAATAAATAAATAATTATTTATTTAAATGATATTAAATAAAATATATAAAATTTTATCTAGACCCCAAATTTGGTCCTTAAATCCTTTACTTTCATTGATGATTTAATAGAAAAAATTTATTCAAATAAATAAATATCTCTATATTATTTATTCATTAAATAAATAAATATTATATTCACTAAATAAAGAATAAATATTTATTTAATATTCACCTAACTGTATAAGTAAGTATTTTTTACCATGTTAATAAACAAGAGAAAAATAAATTTTATAAATTTTATAATTTTAAGATCATATTTATTTAATATTCAACTCAGAAATATATATTCTTTCAAATAATTTGTGATTAAAGTTAATTAATAAATTGAACCTAAATAATTATTAAACCATAAATTGGTAATAATATTTATTCAAACCATTAAATTCAAATAAAATTTAACTAAGATTCATGATACACATTGTGTGTACCCTCCATGTCTATTTCTTATTGGCATTCGAGGAGCTAGGATACCATCTAGGATTACTATCTAACAACACATAAATCCACCTATGAATAAAGATGTTAATTTGGAGACAAAAAAAATCTTACACAAACACTCATTATGTAATATAAACCCTTTTTCTTGATATTTCATCTAGAAGTTCGCATACTTTTTTCATCAACCAATATTCTTTATATATATTTCTTTGAATCCTTGAAATGAAATCGTTGAAGAACTACCATGAAAATAAATTTAATTAGATAGTTTTTTTAAATATAACAGATGAAGATATCTACTTCCATTAATATAGAAGGGACATATCTTTTCTTGACTTATTCATTAATATCATATAACTTATGATTCCCACAATATGTACTAATTTCTAATGATCATATGTCATCAAAATATTCACTAATGCATAAAATATTTATATTCCTCCAATGTGCCGAAGGCCTTCATTTTTATTGAATTTTGATAATCCACCTTTCACGGGGTGAGGTGGAACCCTTAAAAGGCCCATAAGCATATGTATTACATGGCCCATAGGCCATAGAGGAATTCAATTACTCTAGGCTTTAAAAATTACATAAAACCCAGAGTAACTACTTGGAACTGCTCCTCCCCAGCATCTTCATCATGAAATCAGCTCTCCACCTACACATGGCTGTTCGGCTAAGCTTTACCATGCATACACATGATTGTCCTGATGGCAGGTTCCATACCCTCTCATTCTTGAAATCTGTTTAGCTTCTATTATGGTGAAATCTCATTGGTCATCCCCCTTCTAAATATTGTTCCTTATAGGTTGTCTGGTTTATATCTGCACTTAGGTGGCCCGAAGGCCTTGATGTGGCCCGAAGGCCTTACTGACCCAAAGGCCTGGGGGGCCCAAAGGCCTTAAAGGACTCGAGGACCAAATAGGTGGACCAAAGGCCCAAATGGGGGAATATTACCGACTACTACAATGCCAAACAGTTCCTGCTATAGTTCCCAATAAAGTACCTACTATAGTACCGTACAGTTCCTGCTACAGTACTGCTACAATGCCTATTACATTGCTTCTATAGTAACTCAGAAATTAGACTCTACTTTGATTTGATCCTGAGTCTCCTTGATGCACTTTAGGAGTCCTCTCCAACTAGTTTGAGGCTCATGTGCTTCTCTATTTATTGTATATATTCATAATAATCTCAAGCCTAAGTAAAAATATAGTCATCTGCATATAGGAATATCTAATGACACATAACATGTGGTATTCCTATTATCATATTTTTTCTTATAACCTCCTTTCTTGGAGATTATGAAGTGTGAAATATCATTAGTTAAAATACCATTCACTTATGAAAATCCAACACCTAATAGTTAAAACATCATTTGTGTCCTGTAAAATAATTTCATCTAGACTACAGTACATATGTTTTAGAATGTTAACATTGCACTTCCAAGTTTTCTTTATAGCAGATAACTGTTATAACTATTATATGCAATAAATACACTAAGGATATTATCACATTAATGTTTCATAGAAGAGAACTCATCATGTGAAAAATATTTTTATTAATATTCATATCTTTTACAGTTTTCATAACATAAATTATAAGTTCATTTTGTTTTGGGGAACTAAATTAAACATTACTTCATTATAACTATAAACTATAGTCTACAGACCATAATTTTTTTCTAATTCTAAACCAAACAGAGTTAATCAATATAAATGATATTGAGAATTAATATTTCAAAAATGGGATTACTTATGAGTATATATTTATAGATGAAATACCTATTTCAGAGTCTTCTTATATTTTAAAACATCCCAATGTAAAAGAAATTTTACTCTGTTAGTTGGTTTAGAACCACTATTGCAAATGTATAAATTATGTGTGTCTATAAAATATTTTTATCTAGTTTTTTGTGTACTATTTTTATTAAAATTATAGTGGTATTTTTTATTCTAGATAGTTATATTATAAATATGTAGTCACTAGATAAGTCGATATTTTTTTATTTCTCCATCTTAATTATGTAGGAGAAATAACATTTGAAGTATAACAAATTATAAGTAAATTAGAAAATGTTTCAAAATAATTTATAGAAATTGAACTAGATGATAAGATATACTTAATAGCTACCATGAAAGTGTAAAACTATATACTTTTATTACTTTAATGATAATTTATTTTCATAATATTTAGTACTCGTTATTTTTTATATTTTTTCTTAGGTGAAATATATACAAATTTTGATAAATTCATTTAATCTAGTGATATAAGTTTTGGATGAAATTCTTTTATATCAAAAAAATAATTTTCTCATGATGTCCCTTTTTATTTTTAAAGTATTACGTTTAAATTTTTTTTATAATCTTTCAATTATGTGTTATATAGTATATAATAACATTCATATTTCTTTGGTAATGTAGTTCTAACATACTTATCTTTAAAGGGATTAAAGAAAATAAAAAAAACAATAATCTAATAGATTACTGTATATGGAAATATATTTATGTATATATATAAATATGTTATCATTTTAACATATTTTATAAAAAATTAATTTTTATTTTCGATGTTTTTGTATTGTAAAAAAATAACTAAATTATTATACCTACGGTTACTATGTTTATAAATTTATAAAGTATGTTATAACATATAAAACTAAAAAATCAATTTAAAGGTGTCTATTATATGTTATTTTTTATAAAAATATAATTTCATTTAAAATTCTTATTAACCATTTATTTAAATATTTATTTTTAGTTTTATTTGAATACTACTGATAAATCATTTATATAGGATAAGATTGATGCACTTAGAGATGAATGGTCAGGTTATGTTGAGTAAAAATATTTACAAAATTTTTTAAGAGTAATTTCATTTAATATTTTTTTATTTATTTCCATTATCTAATTATTGGCCTCTAGAAATGAATTTTATATATCTTTTTATGGAGGGTGTGTTTTGAATGACCTAATATACATTTTTTTCATTTTAGGTGTTACATGGTTTCAAAACATGCTTCACATAGTTTCTACGAATAAAACACACTTGGTACATAGTTTTATATTCATTTATAATAGATAAGAATCAACTGCATCTCATTCTGATATGTTGTGTGGTCCAGATGATGAAAAATAAATGTTTTACATTTTAAAGAGATATTACTATTAAAAACATATTTATTTGGTCATAATTGATCAAATTAATTCTTATTATCATAAAAATATTTTAAAAATATTTTTAATTCATTTATAATATGTAGAATTCGATTATACATCATTTTGACTCATGGTGCGTTCAAAGTGACTAAAAGTACAAGTTCTTAATTTAAAAGTGATAATTTAATTTAAAAATATGTCATGTGTATTTAGATAATAAAACAATATTGAATTTTCTTGAAACTTTATAACAATGGTCATTTATGAAATTATGACCTCTAGGAATGAATGATATATCATTCAGATATGAAGTGTGTTCATAATGGCTAGTAAATTCACGTTTCCTATTTTAATGATATATTTAAATTAATTTTCATTTCACATTGTCAAATAAAAAAAGGATATCATTATCATGGAATTATAAAAAAGTTATCATCTGTTCATTTCTAACCTATATAAATGAGCCTCATTTCATTATGATGAGCAATGTCATTGGAATTAACATAAAGTATATTTTTAATTTTTAAGTGTTAAGAAGTTGAAGAAGGATGTCACATTCTTAAAACTAAGAAAACATGATCAGTTTAACATGAAGATATTCAAAAATATATTAAATTCATTTATAAAATCTATAAGTAAAATAAACATACTATAACATGTTATGTGATTAGTATCACTAAAAGTGTGTGTTTTATATTTAGAATTAATATATTTGATTAAAAGATACAACACATGCTGAACGATGAGAAAAAATAGGATTATTAGGAATTTATTTTAAAATAATTGTTACAAAATTATATCTAGTAGAATAAACCAAACATCATTCCACCGTGTGGTGTAATAAGAATTTTATAATGTTTATTTTCTTATTTTATGTTTCAAAGAAGCTCAAAACACACGTCACCTTATCAAAACCAAGAAAACGTGCTCAATTTATCATGAAACTATAAAAAATAACCTTAGATTCATTTAGGACTTAGAGAAATTAATCAAACATCATTTCAATTCATGTTGTGGTTAGAATATAAAAAAACGAATTTTCTATTTAAAAGATACTTTTCTGCAAAATATGGGTGACATTTTCAAAGAGAAGAAAAATTCTTGGATTATTTTAAATGTATATATAAATTATCATTAATTAATTTGTGACCCTTATGAATAAATTTCACATTATTCTAACATGAAATGTGGTTAAATATATAAAAAGGTATTTTTCCATTATAAGTGTTGAAGAAGTTCAAAAATCACATAACAATGTTGAAGTTGAGTAAAAAAACACAGTTTTTCATGAGACTATAATATAATTTTTTTATATCCAATTGCAATATATAGAAATTAAATTCACATCACCCTAACATGTGGAGTGGTTAGTATGATCAAAATTTCATATTTTCAATTTAAAAGAAATATTTTAGTTCAAGATGATCATTACTTCCTCAAAACCAAAAACAAACGATCTTATCTTTTCATGGAACTATAGGTAAAATATTACTAATTCACTTACCACATATAGAAATTATTCACACATAATTTTGTTTTGTGGTTCAGTTAGAATACCCTAAAGTGTATTTTTATCATATTCAATTATTTGTAAATTGGTTAAGTACTATTTATAAAATATTGTTTATTATTACTTATGTATGACCGATTTAAATTAGAGATACATTTAATTGGTAGTTCAAAAGTCAGAGGGTCTTTGATTAACCAAAAAAATGATTCTTCATGTGTTTTGTTATGTAAATATTTTATATATTATTTTTGTAATAATAAATGATAGTTTTAATGTACAAATATGTCATTAAATAATGGAATATACTTATTACATATATAATTTTTATTCTCTCTTGTATTATATCGATTTTAATAGTTAGTCTTCTATATATATGTTTTTCACTATATTCTGGATGCTTCTACAATAAATTGTGGTTGTATTAGTTAATCGTCTGAATTTTTTGTGTTAAAAACATTGAGAAAGGACCCCTTTCTAATATCTAATAAATGGAGAAAGTTGGCATTTATTTTTATTTTTTATCTTTGAGAAATACCCTTTACTTTTCCCAGCACCAACCTTCTCGGTTCTTTTGAACAAAGATAAAATCCTTTTTAACACTATGAAATTATTTTTGTAGTAGTTATTGCAAGTATGAGTCCTGTAATCTAACATATATAATTATGTAAGATATATTTTCAAGATAAAAAACATGTTTCCAATAATTGATAAAGGAATCATGTAGACAAGGGATGACTGGACATGTGGATGATATCAGTTGGTTGAGAAAGAATTCCTGCGATTAACCATCTTTTTAGGGAAAAGAAACATATCTAGAAAACACATCGAGATCAAATCACAATTACTAGATCAAACACCAAGGATGATTAAATGAACTATATGATAATACATAAATCAATAGTCATGAAAACCAATGATGAAGTCATAAAGAATAATCCCACATAAACAAAACTATTAGAAAGTAACTATTACACCCTGGCCTTGGTTTTCATAGAATTATTATTTTTTATTTGTTCTTGGTATTATAACTTTTTGGTATAAGTTCAGGGTCAAGTTTTAGGTGGGATTTTTTTTGTGTTTTGTAGGTTTTGGGTTGTTTTTGGCCCACTACATGGTTAGTCCTCATGGTATGGGGGGAAACAATGCATTTGATTAAGGAAAAAGGAATTTTAGTTCATTTGTGTCTTCCAAGGATTGACATTAATGGATTACATACATTTTGGTTCAAATAATATGAGGCAAAGGAGTAATTGTGCGACCTGTGGGTTGTGTTTGGTGTAAAATCCCCAAGCCAGAAGACACTAAATTGTTACCTCAAACTGGGTCACCACATGACCTTTGGCACACCTCCCCGTTTTCTTGTGGCTGTCGACTAGCAGCAAGGGCCTAATAGAACCTGTGGGGTGACTATACTCTTTTTATCAGAGTAAGATACAAAATATAAATTATGAAATAAAGGAACCAATAAGCAATAAATAATAAACTTGCATTAAAAACCATTTTTCCAAACTAGGTATAAGTCCACAACCAAACAATAAATATGTTATGTCAATTAAAATAGTTCCAAGTGTAAGAAAACAAAAATTATTTATGACTCAAGAAGTCCCAAAATGTGTCCTAACACCAATTCTGGATCCCTTATCTATGTACATCCCATGCCAAAATCAAATATCTAACATAGGTCCCTTTCCCTTACCCTGGACCGCAAACCTGAAAACCGCATGGGTACCCAATGGCGGCTCGAGCTTAGTGTTAATGCAACTCAGTAGGCCACCACCAATGGTATCTACAAAATATCCAATCAAAATAGATAGTCTATGTAGGTATATAATGAATAAAAATATAAATAGAAGATAATAGGATTCCTTTAATGAACTAAGTTCACTTTGATTATTTCATCATCTGTTCCATGGGTTAGGAATTTAATTTATTAAAAAACAGCCTATTTTGGTCGAGTTATATCTATAAGGGGATAAGTAAAGTTCCCTATCTTAGTAGGGGAAAATATTTCACAAAAAAATACATCACACATACCTTGGAGCCTCAGTCTAAGAAGTCTCATTAAATGAAACCATTGGGGGCATAGAGCCTCAATATGAATCCCTAAACCATACATTATTGGGGTGGGATTTAGAGGCTCATTCCATCCCAAACTATGGGCATAGAACCTCTAATTAATAGGCCACATACCACTAAGCCACATGAACATGATTCCTTAACCATAACACATTTACCAAAACAAACCATAACCCTTCATCACATTTATCATTTATAATAATAACTCCTTCAAAACGTTTTCCATCTTCACACCGTAACCCATTATCCCATTTTCCTTTCATATCCTAACCCATTTAATGCATTCCTCATTAACATTCCTTAATTAATTTACGCATTTCCATTAAAACCCATAAGTCATTTAACACATTCACTTTAATTCATTTAACCCACTCACATTATTCTAAATACCCCCTTATACCAAGTCATTGACTATACACATCTACCATTAGTGAGTTTGCATTATTCTAGATAACATGTCAACATATTTATCATGGGATCTATTTATAAATACTTTATTCTATGCTTATCATTATAATTTTCATGTTCAAGAAGGTGGAACACCCCATGGGTGGCCCATAACCTAGTCTAATAAACCTAAATGCATTACATGGGAATCATAAGGGGTTCAATCCACCAATTAACCAATTAAAAAATCAATTCTACCATGGAAAACCCAACATATAGCACAACGAGACCAAATCACAACCAAATACACATGAAAAAAATCAAGAAGACTATGGGATATATCTTATAGACCGCCTGCCACGATTTTGAAGATGAATGCTCACTTAACCATATCCTTTTATTTAGATTCGAACACCCTTAGAATCCTTAACCTAAGACCTGATGGAAAAAGTGGGTTTTATATATTTGAAAGAAGAACAATAACTAAAAATCCCTAATCCTATAAAAGGAAGAAAGAGTAGTGTTATAATATCCCAGAGCTTTGATCCAAACCCATCAATTCTCCAAACATCTTAGAAACGAAGGAGATAGATCCTTGGGAAACATGGTAGAGTTTGGTTCATCACACTTGCTGCTAGATGATAAATAGGGAAGATAATTATGTATGGGTTCCAAAATCCTTAGGGGGTGAAATAGTAAAATCCCACATTTTTAATGGGCACATGGTTTTCCGGCATGACTGGACAAACCTTGAACCAACCATGCACCACCCTCTATATAAGAGGGGTCCGAGTAGAATGGTCTCATGGGGAGCCTGTACAGTTTAAAAAATGATACGGTAACCGTGTAGATTGGATCTATCTAAGTATTCATAGATTAAGCTCCCCCATTTCATAGTTTCATAAACTGTGCACCACACCTCCAATAAATATTTTTGAGGGAGCACTATTACTACAAATGGTGCACCAACCATGAAACACGCACTGGATAGACCACTTCCCCCTTATTTCTTGTCCCAAACCCCCAAAACACTCTCAAACATCCTCATAAACCCAATAAAAATTTCATTCACCAGCTTAATTTTTTTTAAACTTGAATTAAAACAATAATTTACTTCTCTATAAGTCTAGCATCTTACATCTGGTGCAAGGTGAATGAAATTCACATGGTTAGAGGGAACCATATAGAAATCATGATAGAGGATTTAAAATTTTTATAGACACATTTTCTATGGTTGGTCCATGGTTTATCAAACTTTGGGTCCATCCCATGTATGTTCTCTTTCCTTTTAATAGGGTTCTTGTTTCTAACACTTTCGTCTAGGTGTGGGCATCCTTCTGTAGAGGACGCACACCTTTTTCCCCACATTCCCCCTTTCCAAAGGTGGGTGGCATCCATCGCTTATTCAGGGATGTTTTCTCCTTGATTGAAACGGGATGATGGGATGTCGATTCTTCTTTCTATGGATTCCTCCTCATAACTAGTCACCTAGTCCGAGTCTCCCTTATAGACTAAGATGTTGTTCGTGATACTCTTCCTAGTGTCATGTCTTTATAGGAACCGGTTCATTACACTGCTTATGTCAGGACATTCCAAGGGGTCTGGTCATGGAAGAAACCTTTGGTCTGGGGAGTAGTCACACTGGACACCACTGGCATGTTTGGATGCTAGAACACTATTGCATCTGGATTTTTTCCCCTTATTATAGGGCTTCTCGAGGGCACGAAATCCCGAGGCATCTCTCGTTAAATAAAAGGACTTATTTTCCATGGGCATGTATATGAGGATTTCCTTAGCTTCTTATGTTTAACAAAGGGTATACCACAAATTTAACATCTAGCAGAGACAGATCAGACTAATCAGAACACTGACTATAATGCATCAAATGCATGCAACCCTAGAGGAAACACTGATATTGGGGATAACACATGGTTAGTTACCCGGTTACCGCTAGGAGTAGTAAAGAAATGAATTGGCATGATCTCACAAGGATTTGGCACTGGGTAATAATCAATATGGATAATGGATGGTTAAGTGGAGTGGCTGGAGAATGGTATGGAGTCAACTCGGGGAAGATGGTGATATTGGGCTTGATCCTCAAGGAGACCTCCTTCATATCCTCTTGGAAGGGAATCAAAGTCCACGTAGTTCAGGATAGGGGTTATAAAATCAGGGTGTGTGTAGAGGAAAGTGACCTGATGATATACTGGGGATTATGTGTGGTTAGCATCCCGAGATTATTTTGACGCCAGAGGGGAAGACCAGAAATGTGGGTACCAATGGAGGGGATTACAACGACTTACCACTGGATGGGGTGGCAACATCTTACTGCTAGATGAGGATCACAACGGCTTACCTCTGGATGGGGATAACAATGTATTACCGTTGGATGGGGTTGAACATCAATGAGGCTTCCTACATACCCTACCTTGGAGACAAGGATCAAAGAACACGTAGTTCAGAAGGGTGTTTGGTGAACCGACGTGAAGATGGTTCAGACCAATGGTTGTTGGGCTTGAACGTCAGGGATGCTTCCTGTGTACCCTACCTTGGAAATGATCAAAGTCCACAAAGTTAATAATAGAGTGGGAACAGACGTTAAGGGGGTGGGAACCAATGGATGGTGGGATTAAACCTCATGAAGGCTTCCTACATACCTTACATTGGAAATGATCAAACACCACATAGTTCAGAAGGGTGTTTGGTGAACCGACGTGAAGATTGTTGGGACCAATGGTTGTTGAAATTGAACATTAGGGAGGAATCCTACGTACCTTTCCATGGAAGAGATCAAAGTCCATGTATTTCGGAAGAGGTGTTGTGGCTTACACTCTAGGGATTTACAAAAAGGAGTCCATGGTCAGTTCTTGGTCTAATACCATGTGATTCATGCTCGGTGTGAGACACAAGAGGACACAAAGACCTGATGATCACGTCACGATAGGTGTGTCAGTGGAAGTGGAATGGGGCTTACACGTGGTTATGAGCCCAAAACGGAAACAGGGGCTTACACGTGGTTCGTAGCCCAAAGTGGAAACATGGGCTTATGCATGGTTAGTAGCCTAGGGAGATGGATAATGGGACGTACTCCAGGACGGAGGCCCATTGGCGACAAAGCCTAGTGGGAGAGAGATCTGGTACAGAATAAAGGAGGATTGTGGTGCTCATCCACCCTATCTAGTCCTTGGAACCGGAGATTAGAGGAGGAGCAAGGATGCTACCTCATGCAAGAAAAGATAGGGGCTTACACCAAGGTGGTTTCCCTATCTCTACAGACAAATGATTCTTCAATAAAGAGGATTCCATTCCATGTGAGAAATAATTTAACTCCCGTGGAGACTAGTGGGTGTACAGAATGTCCAAGGTGGGGAACTCCTCATATAGTGCACAAGGCCAGGTCACAGTTTAACGTCATGTGTTGAGGATGATGGCGCTTGGAAATTTAACGTCATGTAGCTCGGACGAGGTGGGTTCACTCCGCACCCCTTAGGACTTATATAACTGATACCTCTCGCCCCTTGGGGAATAGAAGGCATCAAAAATGCCATGGTGAAGGGGTGTTATGGAGTGATCCATTGAGGGGTCCATGTTAGCATGGCTATGAGAAGAAGAAGTAGCTGTTAGCATTCCTATACGAAGAAACATGAGGTGAAGCAACGCAATGTGACACACCGCCCAAGGGACTTTGAAATATCTTCGTGAAAACTTGAAGATCCATAGAGAAATAGAGTGTGTAATGCAGGTGTGTTGCATATAAGAGGGGCTCAGACATGGTGCCTTGATGGGAGGACGACACATGGAACACACACAAGATAATAGGCTGGGCGCAAGATGGAAGGTCTGCGGGCAAGATGGAAGGGTTGCATGCAAGAGAGCAGGGTTGCGCAAAAGGCAGAAGGGTTGCACTCAAGATGGAAGGGTTGTGCACAATATAGATGGGGATGCACACTATAAAGGTCTGATGAAGAGGAAACTTGCACGGATATGGGGTCTCTTGTGCGCAAACGACTTTGGGAGAAAGGAAATTAACGAGGATCCAACCCAAGTGGGCCCACCCGAAGGATGAACCTTGGGGGACCTGTCGTGCAAAAATCCAATACCTTAAGGCCATTGTGTTTTTTGCACGGTCGCAGAAGAGGTAGTTTTCATGCAGAAAATCATGTCTTCATTTTCTGTCACCGTCCTTGAAGGGCGGGGGTACGTTTTGTTTTATAGCCAAAGTTTTCAGGGGGGCACGCAAAGGGGTGCGGCGCACAAACAGTTGGTTGACAGTGCATTGGGCGTGCAAGCCGCATTTTGCGTGCAAAGAGGCGTTGCATGGAAGCTCTCCCTTGACATTGTATTGGTTGAACAAAGGTGAACTGTAGGAAAACACGTTCTTGAAATCACATTGGGTGCTCAAATGGGAGCTGCACGAAATTTCTCCCTTGATGCCGTATTGGGTTCACTAGATTATGCGTGCCATGGTCCGCTTGCGAGCATACTCTGAATCTTTCACGCATCTGCCTCTTGGGTCTCAGAATCTTTTCTTCCCCTCCCGGGTTTCTTTCATTTTCTCGTTATCCTCCCGATGCTGGACTTCTCTGAATTTCGATGTCAACAAATGCCCCCCTCAAAATCAAAAATGAAGGGGAACCCGAAGGTTGGACTCTAAGGGACCACTGAAGAATAGGGAAGCGGTTGTTCAGGGCTCACAAAATTGTATTTTTCACACACAAACCTATTTCATGCACACGGAAGGTGAGTTCAAACCTATAAATGAGATGAGGACCCCATATTCCCCTAATTTTTACTTTTTCACACATGATAGTTTCTTTTTCCTTGTGCGCAAAAACAATCTGAATCAGTTCGTAAGTTTTTGCGGTTGACCCTGAGTTTTGTGTGTTGTCCCACATTTTTCACACAGATAGACATTATTGCACGTCGAACTTCCTTCTTTCGCACCAACCCATTAGGATTTATAAAATGTCCGCTCAACAGTCTGATGCTGAGAGGGAAGCCGCTACTGCTGCAAGAATGACTCAGATGATCATGAAACCTCATATTCTTCTTTGCGAGGAGGGTTGTGTCTGATAACCAGATGAATTTGACATGCTTATCCAAGATCAAAAAGATTTTTTTCTGAGTGATTGCCTATCGATATAGAACTTAGACCTTATGGAAGAGGTGTTGATGCCCGATTTCGAGACGGACACACCGCGGTCGTGGTTGATGCGTGGGGATAGTCTTCCACAATTCCATATTACAAACAACGACCATCCTGCTAGGGAAATGTAGAACACTGCCATCTATGTCCTAAATCTAAAGACCAAGATAGTTGTGGGAAGCGATCCAATACCTGAGGAAACACCCACTATTTATGAAAGTACATTCAGAAGTAGCATTACTGATGAGATGAAGGGTTGGTAGGAATGGTATTTCAGATCTGGGGGCAACTTCACCAATGAATGGTCATGGGTGTACAGGTTACATCAGTCATGCGAGGAATTTGGACCGGAGCTGCAGTCTATTGGGATTTTTGAGGCCGTATAGACATCCCAATTTCACTTATACCAATAGTTGGACTTGGTAGTAGAGTTGTTCTGTCGATGGTCGCCTGATACCAACACTTTTCACCTCCACCATGGGGAGGTGGGAATCAGTCTATGGGAGTCCACTATATCAGGGGAATCCCCTTAGAGGGGTACCAGTAAGATGAGTTTCTCCTGAGGGGGAATGTATGGGGGGATATGAAACACACCACAATCCTATCATGTCACCTGATAGGGCTGGCTTAAGAGGATCTAAAAATAAAATACATCCTAAAGGACATATCCTATTCTGGGTGGTTTAGTATTTTCCTGAAATAGGACTCGACTGTGAAGATTTCAGGATGAGGGAAGCAATGTCTGAACACATCTCAGAGGGGAAAAGCAGGGTCATACTGGAGGGTTCTGTAGAAAGGAGAGTACTGATCTTTGGGCTTTGTCATTAATGAAGGTCGAGACCCGAATGTGTGATATGCTGGGTTTCTTTCCGCTCTCTTGAGTGGGTGGTTGTTTCCAGTGAGGGACATGGGGATGGGGGTCCGCCCAGGGATGCTGGTGATGGCCGGGATCATGGTGGTGGAGAACAAGGTCAACCTGGGGGTGCCGGTGTTGTCTAGGCTATACAAAATTTTGGGGTGTATCTCGATGGGAAGTACACCCAGGAGGATATGCGGACCATTCCAAATTCTTCATGGCAAGGTCGTGGACCACTGTGGTGGGTATGACTTCCTGAATTCCATTCTCCCTTGATAATGGTATGCGAACATCTCTCTTGAACATTGCTGGAATTCAACTACTAACGCTCAGAGATGAGGGGATCAAGTTCAAGATCGGCAGCCACACCCACTTTAACTTTCACCCATTCTGAACCCCAGTCAGTCAGATGGTAGATGATGGGCGGGGGCTATTAGATTAGAGGGAGTACCTACAGAGCATCCGAGGTGGTTTACTAGTATCCCAGATTGACAGTAAAATCTTTGGTGAACCGCACGTGCCTACCAGTTTTTCTTGGCAGTTTGAGTGCATGAAACAGATGCTGAAGAAAGCATATATAGGGTATCATGAAGAATGACATCGTTGTATTCTCTGCCAACTCTATCTTATGTTCATGATGGACCACTTGGGTGAAGTCATCACTCTTCCTCCCACTGATGTCAGTACATGCCTTTCAATAGAGTATGTCGAGCACTGGACGAAAACATATCCTGAGGTGATTCTTTAGAAGTGCATCTTACAAATCAGGGTGGCTAGTGCAGAGCCCGAAGAGCAGGGAGGAAGACAAGGTGTCATGGGAGAGGTGAGGGAAAGAATGGGCTGGGTGGCTAGCATGGCACAGGCCAGAACTTCATCAGTAGGAGAAAATCAAGCTGAGAACGTACCTCCCCCTTTTGGGGAAAGGTGGTCCCGCATGCAGCCTCATGGGCCAGCTAGGGAGCTTCTGGGAAAGAAACTCTGGTACCTCCTGAAGCCGTCTACCTATGCCATATTCCCCTCTATATGGTCTATTTGGAGAACATTGTGGCAGTCTTTGTCTACTGAAGAATTTTGGATGTGGTTGGTACGCACCGAGCTTGATTTTCCAGACATAGGATGCATCCAGATGAGGGATAGGGTAAAATTTAATCATCGACATGCATACCTGGTAGCCATGGATATGTACACATTCCAGTGGGGGCGGTATGAAGAACATCATCTCCTATTGAAAGTGATGATTTTCTAGGAACATGACCAAGAAAATATACCATCTGAGGATGAAAGTATAGAGGAAGAAGAAGAAGATGATAGTGATGAAAAAGATGGAAGTGAAGAAGAGGAGGACCAAATTAAAAGCCTTGGTGGTGAGGGGCCTTCGGAATCTCCCGCTCACCGGTGAAGCTCCAAGGAGAGAGGAAAAATCATAGGTTTTGATGAAGAATTGGAAGAGTGTCTTGATGTAAGTTTAAACCTTATCTCCACTGGCCTATATCTTTTCACAGTCTAGATCTGTCAACCAAACGCCATCCTATTTAGTAACACATGGGTGAGGGTTTCTAGGAATCCTTCCCCACAGGGGATGAAGGTGGGCCTATGGAGGCCAGGAACCATTCTCAAGATTTTGTTCTCATGACCTAGCATAGTGGGGTTCCAATTATGGCTTGAGTAGGTGACAATGAGCCAGTTGGAGAGTCCCCACCATCCCCATTGTTCAAAAGGAGCTGACACTAGTGATTGAGTTGACAAGCGCCGAAGGATCCCCTATGGTGGCGACCCCCACCATAACAATGGAATTGGAAACTACTGCACTTGGCTCACTTAAGTCCTTTTTCATTGGTTCTCTTATTTTACAAAGAATTTAGCTAATCAAGATATTGATTCCTGATGCAGTGATCGCAAGGTTGGAGGCACGACAAACCATCGAGTCTGAGACATCTGCAGGAGCCCTGCCAGCGGCTACATCGGCCTTTACAAAAGAAACCATTCTAGGTGCCCCTACCCCGATACTCGATGAACTAGAGATTGTAATGATGGGTGATAATTCAACTGTGGTGGAGATCCATCCCAATGAGAGTGAAGTAGCCGATGAGGAAGGAGTTCCCAAAGAAGACCCTACCACTAACCTCCTTGTCACTTTCCTCAAATACAGGCTTGTAGACCCCAAAGAAATTGACGATTCCGACTAAGTTGCTACTGAGGAGATCCATATGAAATGACACAAGTCTAAGAAGTGAATTAGAAACTTTCTCATCTAGCCATAGGTAGAATTGATAAGCAATATGGGGTCACTATACACCTGGCTATGCTTTCTTTGTGCTGGAGGGGAAGATGCTCACCATTCTCACGTAATGATTCGTGATTACTTGGCAGAGAGGATACAAAAAGATAGTCAATATTAAGAAGTTTCCCAATGTTAGGAGGATTCCTAGAATACTCAGGCCTTTTTTGAGGCAGAGCAGGAGGTCCAACACCTTGAGAAACAAGCGAAGGAAATGGAAGAATTCATTGCAAACCAATTTGAGCTCATTGAGCGATTGAAAGCCCAGCTCATGGATGATCAGGATCATTTAGTGCAGGATAATCACCAAATGATTGATCTCTAGTATAAAAAATCATAGGCACATGATAGGGATAATGAGTTACATCCCACCACTGCTGTTGAAGAGAAGGATCTCAGAAGATGGGAAAAGATGCTGGAGGCCACAAGTCGGAACGTGGCAGCATTGGAAGAATCCATCCAAAATGTTGATCCTTAAGGGACCTGTTTTGGCTGACCCCCTAAACATATCCTTATCTAATACTTCCATATCATAATTTTATCCATGAATAGACTATATTCTTGTTTATTTTAATGCACTTCGACCATAATTCCAAAATAAATAGTGATCTATTCCTAAGCTCACGTGGGTGATGTCTAATGTGAGAAACAAGGGATGCTCGCACTATTACTCTATATGAATGTGGGAGTGCAAATCATACATCGGACACCCAGGGTAGAAAAGACTCTTCCTCACTTCTAAAAATAAAGGGAGAGACTTGACTTGAGAATAAAGTCCTCAGAACAGTTGAACTTTCACTTCCCCAATATGCTCTAGTGCACGAGCGTGGTAATGCCAAGGGCGTTAGAATCGATTCAAACATAGGGGAGTGAGAATTGTGAATCATGATACCCTAAATTTGGAACACTGTAGGGATGAAGTGGCAATGAAAGATAACTTTTGACTGTGATTGAAACACAATATCCTTATTGTGTTAGCCTGAAATGGGGATATCAAATGAGGGCTGACCGCTGACCATGTTTGAAACATGGGGTCTAACTCAAAATTTCATCCATTAGTCTTCAAGAATGTTATCCCAGGACAGTAGGGGAGCCATAGGCCAGGAATCCATACTATTATGGATCTCTTAGATGTGAAAGAGGGTGATGGTCTAAATAATGGGCACACAAAGTGTGGAATGCGAAGTGGTGGGTTGTTCGAATGGAGTCCAACACTCTTGAAATCACACCACCATGAGGGAAAACACATCAAGTGGGTGTATCTGTCTAATTAGTGATCAAACATTCTTCCAAATGGGACTTCTTTGGTAAGGGCCTGGAATGCTCCGAGTCATACGGATGTAGATGATGAATGGAATAGTTTAACGTTATATGACCAGGATGTTGCATACAGTTTTATGGTCATACTGCATGGACCAAGGTTAACAGTTTAAAGTCATGTTACATGGATTCTAGGCCCCTAGTTTAAGGCCATAGAGAGTGGACCATGAACGAGGCCGAGGGGCTAGAAGGGTTAATGACCATGGAGATGGTTCTGAGGTGGAATGCCTGGGTGTTGCTACATATCCCATAAGGATGATAATCAAGACAAACGTAGTTATTATGCACGACATGGACATAGTCCATCACTGATAGGGGAAATCCTCTTTGGTAAGTGATCTGGTGCACCCCCTGACTAACATGGGGCATCCTAAACTTATTCAAGGTAGAACTATAGTTTAGTGTCATTCGTCAAGGACATGTGGGATCGTCTAGTTTAATGTCATACGGTATGAGGAAGAGTGAAAGGAAAGATCCCAGGAGGGGAGTATGTGGTGCAGTAGCTGTCAACCCAATGTGAATGAGGACATAAGGAGTCCGCAACACACCACGTATCCCCGAAAGAATTTCTTTTGGTTGAGGGAAAAAAAGTGAAAGTTAGGATGGGCCCGAGGCATAGTGTCTGGGCGTTCCTACGTACCCCATGTGGATGGGAATCAAGCCATATGTAGTTCTGAGGGTGCAATTTAACATCATGTGGGATGATGAAAGGAATGTGTGGCATGACTGCGCCATAACAAATCATACCAGAACTACTAGGCCCATGTGAGTCGTTCTTGATGTGGGAAACAAGGAGTAGTGATGGTACTTTCCTAACATAAGGAGGCACATGGTGGGGTGATAGGACATTAGGTGAACGACATCCCAATAATGCCGACCCTGCCTTCTTGACGCACCTAGATGCACGAAGGGGTAAATTTGAGTATGTTGGAATTCCACTTAAACCTAAGGAAGTGGAAATGTGTGAATCATGATTCTTGAGATCTGGACCACAATAATGGTTATGTGACAATGGGGGATAACTGTTGACCATGTTCGAAACACAACATCCATTTTTCATTAGCCTAGAATGGGGAGAGACAAATGAGGGTCGACCGCTGACCACGTCCGAAACACGGGACTTGTTGCAAATATTGTCTGAGGCCCTAAGAGACGTTTGCCCAAGATGGTCAATAAGCCAATGTGGAGTGGGAACGGGCCGTAAAGGGGATCCCTTCAAACATGGAAGAGGATGAGGATCCAAATAATGGGCTCAAGAAGCTCAGACATGGAATGAGGGAATGTGCCCATGAAAATTCCACACTTCGGGCTTTTGGTCACAATGCATTGGAGTACGAAAAAAAAGACTTATCAGATAAAGGGACTTGGGTCCCTTTCCAAGGAAAAGGGTCATGGGGTTGCACACTTCCAAATTAATGGTCGTAGGATGGGGCATAAATGGGGGAATTGATTTAATGGACTGTCTTCAAGCCTACAAAGTAGCCAAAAATGACATGCAATTCCCATAGAGAGATCTTATTTTAGCTCATAGAACTTGGAAAAGGTTGGGAAAAGACTTGGGAGGCACACAATACAACTATTGAAAAACCCGATGTGAATGATAATCCATGAGGTACTCGCAACACCACATGTTCCCAAAAGGATTTGAGCCTAGAGGCCAAAATGGAGAGGAAAAGATTTTAAATTCTTGGGGATGGACCCAGACACAATGTTTCTGGGCATTCCTACATATCCCATGAGAAGGGGAATCAAGCCGTATGTAGTTCTGAAAGATGTCATGCAGTTTAACATCTTGAGGCAAGGACGCAGACTGGTCTTAGTTTATGTTCATAGAGATCAGACCATATATGGTAGGGAATGTGGGAGACACATGGTGGGGTAATAATAAAACCCAATGTGAATGAGGACCTATATTCCAGATCAACATGAGTTCCTTGGGGATGTTTTAGGTCGAGGGACCAAAAAAAAGTTATGCTAGGCCCGAAGCAAAGTTATCGGGCGTTCCTACATACCCCATGAGGATGGGAATCAATCCATATGTAGTTCTGAAGGTGGCATAGTAAAGTACCATTTCTAGAGATAATAAGGTTATGCAGGTATGACCCTTGCACCAAAAGAAGCATAATTTGATAGATATTGTTTATCCTTTAGGATGAGTGAATGTGTTGTTTTTTTTGTGAAGCGATGGAACTAGGGTAGAATATCCAGGAATCACCACAAGAATCAAGCCGTGTGTAGGAATTTACAAATGGTGTGGTGTGTGACCGATACCAAACAAAATGTCTCCTTGAGTGGGGATATCATGGGGAAGTGCCATTTTTCGTCTTGCGACCAGGACGATTATGTCACTATTTAGGGTCATGTGATGGGACTAACCATGAATTTTAACATTGTGTAGTATAGAAACAATATTTGAAAGTCATGTGGGACTAGGAAACATAGTTTAAAGTCATATGGATTATACATATATGTTGGAACCATGGTCTTCTTTTCATGATTTGGAGTATGATTTGTGTTTGTTGTCAATCCTCAGTGGAAGTTCAGAATGTGTACAAGCAAAGAGATCATACAGTTCAAGCAGACAATAGTATTGAAGGTGGCGCCATTTCCAAGTTGCAGGCCATGTACTTGATGAAGAAGAAACTTACACACTATATGTTTTTCATGATTAGAACATGGGAAAATGAAAAAGGGATAAGGGTCGTGCAAGTTTTGGGCTAGTTGCGCAAGTGACCTGCGCGCCATGAAGAGACTTGCGCGCCAATGCCTAAGAGGACTGGAAACTTGCGTGCCTATTGTTTTTCAAGATCATAACTTCAAAATATGGCAAAGGAAATAAAGTCACACAAGTATTTGTGTGGTCGTGCAAGTGAGTAGCGCGACAAAGGCTAGGGATGATGAGCTACGTGCCGGAACCTGCACGCTGAGGGAAGACTTGCGCGACACCACGCAGGGGGTCCAGTTTTCCTATAAATAGAGGACCCCCTCCTCATTTGTAATGGAGTTCAAGACTTAGAGATTTTTCCAAGTAGTTGAGTCGCGCAAGTGGTTGTTGGGTCGCGCATGTAGAGGCTGGGCGCCGGTTGTTGGTTGCGCAACCAAGGCGGTTGGGGAGTTAAAGGCGCAACGTCGCGCATGTTCAGAGTTGAAAGAGGTAGTGTCGCGCAAGTGGGTTGGTGTCACCTGCGTGCTGAATTATTACCGCACAAGTGACTTGTGCGCCAGGATTGAAACTTGCGCGCCGAGATTAGAGAAGCGCACCAGGGTTGTTAAAGTACATCTGTCCTCTTGAAGTTGCACGAAAGCTGGAAGATCGCCTGGTACCCTCAACACAAAGTGAGATTCATCTTCTGGTGAGAATTGGACTTCAATAGAGCATCTACATACAACAGAGGATGAATTCTTATGAAATGATGAAGTGACCTTCATGTCTATAAACTGAGTGTATCTTCACAAAGGGCAGTGAGCCAGGGGGAGTCAATGGGAGTGACCCGAGGGAAGCTGTGAGCTATCCCTGAACCTTTGTAAAGGCAGTGAGCCTGGGACATAGTGACTGTGCCTGAACCTTTGTAATCCACAGCTAGTGAAGATTAGTGGAATTTTGTACGACCGACAACTTGTCGACATATGCTCCTTGGATGTAGCCCTTAGTGGTGAACCAAGTAAAAAAGTGTTATGTCATATCTATGCATGTGAATGTTTGCTTTCTGATCATATTCATCATACAGGTTCAACAAGTTCCTACCAACATGGGAATAAGATCCATCACATTAAAAGAAAAAGTTGTCACCCTGATTCACCCCTCCCCTCTCAGGGTGTCCCTGGGTCCTTCAATATACATGAAATATGAGGTTCAAAAGGGAATGTGCATGGCGTGATAAATCATACCCGACATGAATGAGGACGAGGTCCACATCACACAACGCATGATTACAAGAAAGAAACCTCGGGCCAAGGGGGGCCAGCAAAGGTTAGAGAATATGGGGCAAGAGAGACTAGATCTCATTTGAGATGGACCCTAAGATGAGATGTCCGAGCATTCCCACATATCCCATGAGCATGAGAATCAATCCAGACGTAGTTCTAGAAGATGACATATAAGGAGATATTAGTTTAAGGTCTTAGAGCTCAGACCATAGAGAAGCAAAACTTATCCAAGTAGGGCACAGACCTCGATCCAATCTATAGGCCCACGTAAGTCAAACTCAGTGTGGGAAACAAGGGAGGAAGTGGTTTTTTCAATACATGGAATACACGCAATGTGGGAGTCGGTTCGGAGCCCCGATTGATGCCTCACCATAGATTTGTGCTCCTATTGTTCAAATATGCACTGAGGGATAAAACTAGGAGTTTCATAATTCCACATGGACATGATGGAGTGGAAAACAATGTGAATCACGTAATCCAAAATTAAGGATTGAAGGGGTTGGTGTGACGATGGAGGATAACTATTGACCATGTTCGAAACACAGTACCCATATCATGTGACCTAAAAAGGGAACAACAAGTGAGCATTGACCAATGATCATAATCGCAATGCGATACTGGTATCAATTTGTTGTTTGAAACCCTTGGGTACGTTGGCCTGTAATGGTTGGAGAGACCTTGGGTTGATCATCCATGACATTTGGGGGTACCTTCAGATGTAAAAGATAATGGAAGCCCAAATGAAGGGGAACACAAAGCTTGAAAAATGGGTGACAACATGTCCAAGTAGAATCTGACACTCCAGGTTCTTAACCGGAGTACTCCTGGGCTTGTTGGTGAATCACCAAAGAGGTTCAAGGAACCCTACTTAAGAGCAGCCGACCCGAAAATATGAGGGTAGGGAAAGGGAATTAAGGGCACTCAGAAGAGAGAGGCATGTGGCGTGGTTGTTATAAACCCGACGTGAATGGGGAGCTAAGCCCATACCACACCATATACCCCTCTCTTCTAAGGACTTAGGCTAGGGGTCCGATATGATAGGGGGTTCAAAGAGGTGGGGATGGACCCGAATTTTATACTTTTAGGCAATCCTACGTATCCCATAAGGATGGGAATCAATCCACACTAAGTTCCATAAAGTGTCATGCAGTTTGACGTCTTGCGGAAAGGATGAAGATAGGGGAAAGGTATCTCAATGAGGGATGTGTATAGCATGGAGGGAAATCCAATGTGAATGAGGACATAATCCCCAACCAAACCGTACAATCCTAATTGACTAGATTCGAAACACAACATCTATATCATGTGACCTAAAATGGGAACAAAAAATGAGCGTCGACCACTGACCTTATTTGAAATGCAAGACTTATATCAATATGTTGTTTAAAATCCTTGAGGGCATTGGCCCGAACCTACAGGTGTGACCTTAGGCTAAGTATCCATATCGTTCGGGGGCCCTTTCTGATGTGAAAGATAATGGAAACCCAAAATGGAAGGGATGGATAGAGAATTAATATTCCATTTCTGGATGAGACTCAAGGGGAGATCTCAGAGTTTGGAATTAGGCCTACGGAAAAAATGTTTGGGCGGTCCTACATATCCCATGAGGATGGGAATCAAATCGTACATAGTTCTGAAAGAGCCATGTAGTTTAATGACATGTGGTAAGGACGTGGGAGAAGAGAAGAATGATGGATGGAACATGGTGTAATCATCATAACACTGACATGAGTGGGGCCAAAGAAGAATATATGATGCCATGTGGGATCCTCCAAAGGAACTATGCCCAGGAGGGGATAGTCAAAGAGGAAACTGGGGCTAAACACCAGACGAAGCATCTAAGCATTCCTATATATCCCATGAGGATGGGAATCAAGACATACATAGTTCTTGAGACGTAGTTTAACGTCTTGTAGGATGACGCATAGTTTAAAGTCCTGTAGGACTAGAAAGTTTAAGGTCATGGAGGAACCTAATGCAGCTTATGGTCATGCGGGACCAAAAAAAGGGGGATAAAGAAAAATATTTTTGGAGGAACCTGGCATTGGTGGGAGGAGTTATACGCTCACCATCCATGGTCACCAGTGAGTATGCTCCATTAGAGTAAACCTTGTGAACAATGTATGGTCCTTCCTATTTGGTATCCAACATGGGTGGTTTCCTACTGAGTATCATTGGTGTCTTCAGGGCCAATACCAAGCCACATTGAAAGAAGGAATGAAGGTGATCTTTTTTGTTGAATGTTCTAGATATCTTGTTCTGATTCCTTTCTAGGTTGTGCAGGGCATGAAGCATATTCTAGTCAAGTGATTGTAACATAGAAAAATAGATTTCATCCACATTATCTAGCTCTTTCTGATCATAGATAGCTATGAAAAATGAGGGAAATTGAATCTCAATGGGCAGGATAACATCTGTCCCATACACTAGGGAATATGGGGTCACCTGGGTAGAATTACGAGTCGTTGTCCAATAATCATAGATGGCATTAGTGAGATTTTCCTTCCAACTCTTCTTGTTTTGAACAACCATATTCTATAGAATGTTAGAGAGTGTTTTATTGAACACCTCAATATATCCATTTTCATGCTCATGATAACAGGTGGTATGATTAGAATGGATGTTGTACTTAGCATACAATTTCTTCAGCTCAGCTGTTCGAAATTTCATTACGTTATCGGTGAGGGACTCCAAATAAGAAGATGATGTTGGAGCTCACAAAGTCAACGATGGAATGGGTCTTGACCTCCCTGATTGGAACTACATCTGCCCACTTAGAGAAGAAATCTGTAGCAGTCAGGATGAATCTGCACTGGCGAGCTATTTCTAGGGGATATGGTCCCACAACATCGAGTCCCCATACTGAAAATGGAATAGAGTACTTGGTGGAGTGGAGAGGCTTTGGAGTCCAATGCCTGAAGTTAGCATGAAATTGGTATGTGTGGTACCTTTTGGAGAACTCGATGCAGTCATGGATCATATAGGGCCAAAAGTACCCCAGTCTCTAGATTTGGTGAGATAGTTTTGGTCTGATAAGATGAGCCCTGCAGGAAGTGGAATGAACCTCTTGCATGACATGGTAAATCTCAACTCCTTGAATGAAACGAAGGAGAAACCATCAAACCCACACTTGTAGAGGATCAGCTCATGAATATGACCATCCGGGAGGGTAAACTGTAATGCACGACATTGAATTCACTCGCACTTGGCCCGATCTGCTAGGAGACTACAATTCTAGAGATACTCAACATAAGGGGATCTCCAATAGGGAGTCACTTCAATCACTATATCTATGGAACCTAGGGGTACTAACATGGAGGCACTGATGGTAAGGTGGCTCACCTGCAGGCCGTCATCGTCAGCCATAGTGACAGGAGCGATGAATATCTAGTGTGCTATGTGGATAATCAGATCATCCTGCTCAATCTCCACAAGTGATGCATCTAGGCCAGCCAGGGTGTCAACTCGACCATTCTGAGATTGAGGGACATGAGTAATTACTAACCGAGATGGGAACTAGGCCATTAGCTAGAGAGTGCATTCCAAAAATGGTACAATCATTGGCTTTCTGACGATATAGTCACTGTTGACCTTCTAGATGACTAGTTTGGAGTCCCCTTTCACATTCAAATGGAGAATATCTATCACGAGGGTTATCTCGAGACCAGTAATGACAGCTCGATACTCTGCCTCATTATTGGTGCAACCTTTTGACAAAAGGAATGAATACGACAGAACAACTTATGTTAGGGTAACGAAGATGACACCCAGTCCTACTCTATTGAGTCTAGGGTTATTTACCCTTCTTTCGGTGGGGCTCCGAAAAGCGCCAACGAAGTGCATTTTTCAGCACGGTATGGCTTGGTCCACTAAGATAATCTCTTTATCGGGGAAATTGAGGTATATGGACTGGTCTTCAGAAGCTAGATGGGCAGAAAGGAAGTCTTACAATGCTTTCCCTTTGATAACCTTATGAGGGATGAACCTGATATCGAACTGCTGGAGGATTACCGCCCACTGAGATAGTCGGCATGTCAACATGGGGAGGTTCAAGATGTACTTCAGGGGATATACTCGGGACACCAGCTTTACCTCATGATTTTGGTGGTAATGCCACTATTTCTGTACTTAGAAAACTAGTTCAAGGCAGCTATTCTCGATAGGGGAGTATCTGGTCTCCGTATCAAGGAGCATGAGGCTGAGGTAGTAGAGGTTGTTCTCTTTCCCCTCATTGTTCATCTGAGAGAGAAGGGCACTGAGAGATCATTCCAGGGATATCACATAAAGGACCAATGGATTTTTGAATATGGATGACATTATGACCAGAGGCTGGAGCAGATACTGCTTGATTTCCTTAAAAGAAGTCTGGAACTCTTCGCCCAACTCATAGATGATGTCTTTCTTCATGAGTTGAGAAAAGGGCTTACACATTCCAGCCCAATTGATGATGAACCAGAGTATGTAGGCTAAGTGTCCTTGGAAGCCTTGAAGTTTCCAAATGTTGCTCGAGGGAGAAATCTGACTGATGGACTTAATCTTCTCCGGGTTGATCTCAATGCCCCTTTATCTGACAACAAAGATAAGAAACATTCCATAGGAGACCCCGAAGGAACAATTCAATGGGTTCATATTCAGGTGGTGATAACGGAGGAAGAAAAACACTTTCTCAAGGTCTTTGAGATGGTCCTGACACGGGAAATATTTGACCACCAGGTCATCCATGTAACATTCGACCAAAATTCTGAGGAGCAGCTTAAATATGCAATGCATAGCCAAGTGATAGGTGGAACCCGCATTCCTTAAACTAGAGGGAATTACATGGTAGTAGAAAGTAAATTGGGGTGCCCTAAAGGCTATTGACTCCTCATAATTTGGGGAAATTTGGATCTAGTTATACCCAGAGTACCCATACATGAAAGGGAGGGATTGGAACCCAGCTGTAGCATCGATCAACAATTCCATCACAGGAAGGGGAAAATCATCCTTCGGACAGTGACGATTGAGATCCTGGAAGTCGATGCAGAATCTAATCTCTCTGTTCTTCTTCCTGACCATTAAAATGTTTTCCATCCATTTGGGGTACAAGAACTCCTTAAAAAATTATCTTTGATGAGCTTTTCAACTTCAACCACGACCATGACATAGTGGGAAGGGTGAATCTTCCTAGGAGGCTGCTTGAACCCGCGGTGATTTACAGGGAGACCGAGGCGGTTGATGGATGCCTAAAGATATAGTCTTGGAATATCATCATATATCTAGGGGAATACATCATGATATTGTTTAAGGAAGTCTATGTGCTGTTGTGTCTCCTTGAGGGGCATTTCAGCACTAATCAGTGTGGGTTTTTTGTCTACCTTGCTACCAAGGATCACCTGTACCAATTTATCGACTGTAGCAGAGACACCCTCTTCAAAGGTAGGATGATAATCCTAAAAATCCTCTTATTCAATTATGGTAGAGGGATCCTCAGTGGGAGGATTTTCTTTTGAGTCAACAGATCCCGACGGGAGGCCGGTACCAGCCTGGGTAGTAGTAGACACTGCATCGGGAGACTCTTGTGCTGCTAGAACCATAGTGATGAAGGCTGTTAATCCAGTCCCATCTGGTCTTTTCCCCAAGGGACCACGCTTGATGATATCAAAGTAATAGTGGAACGTCATCTTGACCCAGTTAATTACAGCCTGAGAAAACAAGCAAGTATTACGTATTGTCATTTCCATTGGGTGGACATCCTGATACCTTATGGGAGTAGGAGGCGTTGGGATCACCTGAGCTTGATTTGTATAGGTATACAAGGTGATCTTCTGACATCTCTTAGGCTTCGTAATGTGTTCCCCACTCATTCCAAAAACAGAAAAGCATTGTCCCATGTCTGGGGTCATAGCCTCCAATCGGTGGATTGAAAAGATGTTGGTGTCATCTAGATCTGTCCACGGGTCGGTCGCAGCTGTGGCATGCTCAACCTCATTAGCCTGAATCTGCTTGTATTTTCTCTTGTAGTAGTCAGCATCAAGATACCGATTTCTTAAGAGGAAAACGGATTCAAGTCACCTTGATGCATTCCAACTCTCCCATTAAGGGAGTACTTGAGGCACTGGTGATATGATGAGGGAACCGCTACATGCAGGTGGATCCATGTCATTTCCATCAATGCATTATAGGTGGTGTCCTGGGAGACAACCATAAATTCGGTGCTGGTAAGTAGGCCACTGAACTAGTTCTTCAAGTGGATCTTGATGACTGGTGTCTATTCCGTCCTATCATGACCTTGGATTCTTAGGTCAGAGGGACTCAGATCATCCTCGGACAACCCCAGTTTTTATAGTGTTTGAGTCAGGATTATGTTGATCCCAGATCCCATGTCGATAAGACAGGGGAAAAACATCACACCATTGAACTGGATGGTGATGTACAGTGGGAGAATGTGACCCTGTATGGGAGAGCCTTCATTTTCTCCACAGAACGAGATGATAGTCTGGCATTCAGCATTCTCGACCACCTTAGCATGAAAGGCATTTGCGGCTGCTACCTCTATCTCAAACTGGAAGGGGCTTCTTAAAGTCTCAAAGAGGGCTTCATGCATATCTGAAGACAGGTGAAGGGCCTCAAAGATGGAGAGCTTTTATGGAATAATTAAAAATTGTTTTTATAACATCATACTTTCATTCCATGATGAAACTTCTTCTTTCATGAGGTCGCTCTCTGACAGGAGGTATGGTGGGTCCTACCAACTAGATCGGTGGCTGACTAGTACTGGGAATATCATGTTGCTCCCTAGTCGAAGCCTATGGAGTGACTACCAGAAGAGGGACAGATGACTGAGACCGGCCTGTAGCAGGGCGTGGATGGTCATAATGCAGTCAAGGTGACTCTTCCTGATCCAACAACATGAACGGTGGTGAAGGTGGGCCTAATTTCACTAGGTGAGAAGGATGCGCATGATAAGCTCTATGCTAGGCCTACTACCTAGTTTTTTTATCATGCATAGACTGGCTGTAAGTGATGACTGGAGCACATTGATGACCCATATAGTCACGGATCCGTCGATACTGATGATGGCTAGGGACATTGGAGGGTCTTCCTAGCGTGCCTCATTATTAGAAATCATGTAGGGGTTTACCATCTCTACAGTGTTAACTGAGGCATGCCCTTGGTTGTCGCTTAAAGATTCATCCAATACTAGATGAATCCTAGGAGAGATCAACATCTATGGGGGCATGATATCACTGAGAGAATGGGATGACGATGACATTAGTGGTGGACTTTGTTTTCCCTTGTTCCACTGATGTTTTCTCTTCTGGGAAGAGGGCGGATGAGATGACAATTCATAAGTAGTATCTATAGATTCTAAAGGATCTGGCCAATTCAGGCATGCACAGATAACACCATGGGCATGGGTGACTATTTTACGAGCCATCCAGTCATCATAATTCTGGGATCCACATTTATAAACATGATTCCACTAACCTTTGATGTCGGTTCTACTGTCTGGCCTCACGAAGATGCATGCCACGTGTGCCGGAGCTTAACCCAACCATACTATGTTGTTATCCAACTGGTCTTGAAGTCAGTCTTTGAACGCATGGAACTTTTTGAGGGTGTGCACCAAGATCCAATGGTAGGGGAAGTAATTAGGGTGATCAGTGAGGTTTTCCTCTTCTGTCCTCCTGCACTCAAGAAAACGTAAAATCCCCTGCTCTAGAGAACTTCATAAATAAACAGGGGATTGTACCTCGCTAAATGAGTAGGTCCGACTCCTCCTATATGAGAAGGGGACCCTTGGAGCCTGACCCTGATGAAGGGCTAGAGGAGCCTGTGGAGGAGGTGGAGCTTTGTTGTCTTACCTAGGTGGTGGTGGCGCATTGTGCGGGGGGACCTGCCGATTCTGAACTGGCCACTGTTGGGCCAGAGACTGCGCCTGAGGTGGAGGGCCTCTGTGAGGCTGTAGAGGCAGCTCCACTGGTAACAACTCTACTTTCACGGGGGAATCTATTTGAGCCACTACGGTAGGCTCAGCCTTGTAAGCCCTTCTCACAGGTATCACATGAGGAAATGGATGTGCCTGCTTAGCCTACTGTAAGGATTCCTCTAGGTGATGGGTCTTATTAGAGAAGTCCCGGAATCCCCGAGGGTAGTTCTAGTTGATTAGAGAGGGGACCGTTTCTGTCTTGAAATTCCCTATTCACATCATTAGCAATTGTTCCTGAGTCCGCATCATGTCAAAGGAGTATGTGAGCCCTTTATACTAGGGGAAAAAGTTGGCAATGTGATCATCGAGCCTCTGCTTTCACTTGAAGAGGTTTGTGATACTCGTCTTCTGAGTGGTGGAACTGAACTGGTAGAGGAATTGCCTACAGAGGTCCTCCCAGCTGGCGACTAACCTAATGGGGATATGTTTGTATGAGACGAAAGCTGGCCCTTCCAATGTTTATATAAAAAACCTGAGTTTGGCGACTTCCTGCTGCGCTGGATCTCCCAACATGGGGCCTCACCTTGAGATAAATTGGGCCAGGTGCTGTGGCGGGTCCCCTATCCCGTTGATGGGGGAAAGGTGGGATTCCCAAAACTCGGGGGAGCTGGGATATTATCCACTCATGCTGAGTATGGATTTCCATCAGGTGGGATTACCAACTGTCGAGTCTCTAAGGCTTTGAGGTGGGTGATGAGTGCCACCATTGGATCATCTGGGCGGGGATTCCTATCTTGATCCGGATCCCTGACCACCAGTGTGTTGGTGGGTTCTTAAATACAATAAACAGGCCCATCGGCTCATGGAGTGGCTGTTGGTATGACCTGTGGAGCATCTTGGGGAATCCAGGCTGGGACTTGAGGATTGTCATGTCGTTCAAGAGGATTTGCCAACATATATCGTGCCCTCTTTCCATAATTCCCAGCCCCAACCCTATCTGCATGGGCAGGATGGTCAGGGTCACCTGGGGGAAATTCACCAAGGGGATGTTGTTCTTTCCTCAACTACCCTGGTTGAGGATCATTATAGTCCGATCGTCGCTCCACAGCACGTTCAGCAAGGAGGTTGTCGACCACCTTCTTCTTTTTGGAGAGTTGCTGATGAAAAATGGATTTTTAGGGTCGTCTTCTACCTTATGCACTGATCCAGATGGGTCGGAGGGTTTGACAACTCCAAGGAGTTTCTTTCCCTTGATGGGATTCTAGCTGAGGACTTGTGCCTCGGTGGTCACGAGAAGACCTAAGAGATTTCTCTTCTGGCAAGTAACCCTTTCCAACAGATCTAATAGCGACGAAACTCCCTCTGGGGGTAAGTCCCCATCAAGTAGCTCCGGCTCATTCTTTCTCTCAAATAGGTAAACCATGTTAATCATGACTCTGCCTGGAGGCATATTCTCTATGTCGCCTGATAAAATAGACTGGCGCTGGATGGAACTAAAATGGAGGGCAGCGTACTTCCCCCAACCTTGAATTTGGACATGGGAAGAAGCCTCCTTGATTATCCCGCAGAGCACTTTAAAGCACTGTAAACATCATTTTTAGAGGGTATTATGGAAGCCTGGTGACTTAGGTCCCAGGGCCATGGGGAGTGTAGCTAAATCAACCAAACAGAATTGCTGTCCGATATCTTTAAAGTGTGCCTGACTCATGGAGTAGGTCACTTGTCAATGCCGAAGGCAGAAATGAGTCGCCCAGAGGGTCTAGAGAAATCATCCAACCTCATCCTAGGTGATCACTTCTAGTTCCATAAAATTTGGCATCGAAACTGGCCAAAAAATCTTGGGGAAATAGTTTTCTATGAGGATATCCCACAAGATCCTTGGTCCAGATTCAGGGTATGGCCCTTCATTTCCCCACTCATCTACTAGAGGTGGCTGGGGAAATGGTAGTGGTACCGATGAAGACCACTGAAATGGCAGGCTGGCTGATAGAGGATATGGCGAGCGAGCTGATAAGCCTCCGCATCTTGGGCTATCTTCTGAAGAGTGTAATGACTTGGCCACCACATCACGGTAAGATGTGTTGATGACCGTAGTTTCTAGCACAGGGACTACGGCTACTGGCGATGGGTTACACTACTACTCTCCCACCATTAGTCCTCAAAATACCTCTCCGTGATCTATAATAGGGGTAGGGAGTCCTTCTGGTGATGATGGTGGTGATTTCATAGCTGTAACCTATGGGGTTGCAAAATATTTTTCCTCCTGAATATACATATGAAGGGAGGTGGGAATCTGATAGAACTCACTTTGTGGAAGTATAAGGCTGATACACCTTGTTCCTACCCTGACCCTTGACATGGAGGATCTAGGCGAGGACTCCGTCACTAAGTCATATTCCACCACAGAATTTGGGAAGCAAACCTATTTGATCTCTGTCTAAAACTTCTTGATGTTATTTTTGTGGCGGATATGACCCGCCTTCCTGCCCTAGTATGGATCTTTGGGATTGGGTAGATTTCATGCAAGAGGTGGTCCTTTGGAAGTATTGGTGCTGGGGTGGGGAGGACATCTGCCTAAGTGAGCTGGGGTGTGAGGAGCACCCGAACAGATATCAAAGGGAACACAGGTAGGACAGCCCTACCAACCAGCTGACATGCGGAGGGAATCTTAGTGGGAAACAATAGAGCAGGTTGGACCTCCACTGGAGCTGATAGGAGCATGGGTAGGACCTCTATTCTTGCTTCCCCTGGCAGCGTCAGCACGAGGAAGGTCCTCATATTGGTCTAGCTGAACCTGGGTAGGACCTCCGTGATGGGTGCGGGTGATGTGAAGATGACCTTCACTCCACTGATTGCTGAGGAAAGGAGGACCATCGCTAGCTATTGTAAGGACTTGGGGAAGCCTCCCATACTGGATATTGACCAGATGCATAACATCTCCATATCGGAGGTCTGTGGTAGGAGGAATGACCCCATAACAATTGTAATGAGATGGGAGAGGCTTCCGTACTGAGTGTCACTGCAGTGGGGAGGACCCTCGTTTGGATTGAAGGTAGCATGGGGTGGACCTCCATGCCGATCTTGGAAGTGGGGAGGACCCACATTCGACATAGTGGCAGTATGGGGAGGACCACCGTACTGGGTTTCCCTACCATGGGTCGGTCCGCGGTGGGTGATCCTTACACCGGTGGTTGAGAAAGTTGACCCAACTAGCCCACGGGGCAGTTGGGGCCTCGATCCAGACCGGGTATATAAGTGCCCCTACTCAATGTGCACATGAGATTAATGATACACGCCAAAGGTGGACCATTCCACAAAAGTTGATAATGTCGACACCCCTTGGAGGGTGTCCTCTTCGACCTGCACCCGACGCTGGCGTCAGTTTAACCAGACCAGGGCCGGTGGTGCAGGTACAAAGATTACATACTCTTCAACCTGTGGGATTGGGTGGTGGAGCTGGCATGGGCTAGTGTGGGACCTCCTTGGGGGCCCCTAGAATAGGATACCGACCGGGATTGCCTATAAATCCCCTACCTTTTCGGCGTAAGGGAGGGAGTCGTCATGAGATTCTGGGAAGAGGATCCCAAAACGATTGTACGTTGGTGTGGGGAGTAGTGGCTCCTTGCGCGGCCCTTGGGTGCGACTTTGGCAATGAGGTACAAATGACTCTAAATCATGGTGGGACATATCCTGAGTTGGGATATTCCCCTTCTCCTTGTATCAGCGTAAAAGATCACTTATCACCATTCATTGTATGAATTCAGAAGTGGAGATGGGGCATGGGAACCCAGTGGCTATGGGTGTGAAAGCTGTCGCAAAAGCGGTTGAGCCACGTGGGTCTTCCATGTTGGTGTTGTCCCTACCCCTCCATCAGTGGGTAGGTGGTGATTGGGTTCCTCATACAACAGCCTAGTTCCTAACAAGCAGGGAAATTAATCCATTAGCACTGAAACAAAGAAATCTACATCCAGTGCCCCAGCACCATTCCGTCTCCCATTACTGGTAAGAAGGATCCACGCTGAAAATGTCAAAGACCGGGATGTCTAACCTTTTGACTACCCCAAATTCTGATTAGTTTCACACCAGGACCGCTATTTTCTTGGCAGGACCCGGTGCCAGATAACTGGATCCGGTGACACGCTAATCCATTAATGTCTCAAAGGCTACTAATATCCACATTGAGGAGAATAATTTCACGTCAGGTTCACCATTTCTATTTCTGATGCATTCGTCAGGGAACGCACATCCGTCGGTGGAGGACATGCAGTTGTTTCCCCACATTCCCGCTTTCCAAAGGCGGGTGACATCCGTCGCCTATTAAGGGAATTTTTCACCTTGATCGAAACAAGATAATGGGATATTGGTTCTTCCTTCTGTGGATTCCTCCTCGGAACTCATCACCTAGTCTGAGTCTCCCTTATAGACTAAGACATTGTTTGTGAAACTCTTCCCAGTGCCATGTCTTCATGGACGCCAACTAATTACACTATTTTTTCGGGAAATTACAAGGGGTCTAGTCAGGACAACAACCTTTGGTCAGGGGAGTAGTCACATTGGATACCACTAGTGTCTCTGGACACTAGAACACTAGTGCGTCTGAGTTTCTTCCCCTTATTATAGGGCTTCTCAAGGGCGCGAAAGCCCGAGGTATCCCACGTCGAATGCGGGGAATTATATGCTATGGGAATGTAGCTGAGGTTTTCCATAGCTTACTATGATTAACACATGGTATGCCACAGGTTTAAAATCTAGCGGAGATGGATCAGACTAATCAGAATAGTGACTAGAGTGGATCAGATGGGTGCAAACCTAGAGGAAACATTGATATTGGGGCTAACATGTGGTTAGTTACCCGGCTACCGCTAGGTGTAGTGAAGAGATGAATTGGAATAATCTCACTGGGATGTGGTAGCCCGAGTAAGAATAAAGATGGATAATGGATGGTTAAGTGAAGTGGATGGAGAATGGGATGGATTCGACTCGGGGAAGATGATGTTGTTGGGCTTGACTTGATGAGACATCCTACGTATCCCCGTGGCAGGGAATCCAAGTCCACGTAGTTTAGGATAGTGGTATAGAAATGGGGTGTGCAGAGAGGATATCAACTTGATGATATAATGGGGCTTATTCATTGTTAGTAGCCTAAGGTTGGTATGACAACAGAGGGGTAGACAAGAAATGTGGGTCCCAATAGAGGGGACTACAACAGCTTACTGCTGGATGGGGTCACAACGAATTACTTATAGATGGGGATCACAATAGATTACCGCTGGATGGGGATGGAAATAGATTACTTCTGGATGGGTTTGAACATCATTGAGGTTTTCTATGTACCCTTACACAGAGATAAGTATCAAAGACCATGTAGTTATGAAGGGTGTTTGGTGAATCGGCGTGAAAATGGTCGGGACCAATGGTTGTTGGGATTAAACCTCAGGAAGGATTCCTACGTACCATACCATTGAAAGAATAAAATTCCATATAGTTTAGAATGGATTGGGAACCAATGTGAAGGGGGTCGGAACCAATGGATGGTGGGCTTGAACCTCATGAAGGCTTCCTTTGTACCATGCATTGGAAACGATTAAAGACCATGTAGTTTAGAAGGGTGTTTGGTGATCCTACATGAAGATGGTTGGGACCAATGGTTGTTGAGCGTGAACCTCAGGGAGGCATCCTACATATCATGTGTTGGTAAGGATCAATTTCCTTGTAGTTTAGAAGAGGTGTTGGGGCTTACACTCTAGGGGGTCCCATAAAGGATTCCATGGTCAGTGCTTTCTCTAAGCCAACGTGAGTCATGTTGGGTGTGAGAAAAAAGAGTTAGCAAAGACCTGAAGATCATGTCGCGACATGTGAATCTGCGGAAGTGGAATGGGGCTTACATGTGGTTAGTGGCCCAAAAAGAAAATAGGGTCTTATGCGTGGTTCGCTGCCCAAAGAGGAAACATGGGATTATGCATGGTGAGAAACCCAGGGAGATGGAGAATGGGACTTACTCTAGGATGGAGGCCAGTTGGCGACAAAGCCTAGTGAGAGATGGATTTCGCACAGATGAAAGCAGGGATCGGGTGCCCATCCCCCCCCCTCTGGTCCTTTTCACTGAGGAAGAGAGAAGGAGAAGGGATTCTACCTCCTACAAGAAAAGCTAGGGGCTTACACCAAGGTGGTTTCCCAATCCCCACAGAAAAAATCCACTCCAATAAAGAGGATTTCATTCCATGTGAGCAATGATTTAACTCCCATGGAGACCAGTGGTCATACAGAATTTCCAAAGTGGGGAACCGGACATACGGTGCATGGGGAAAGGTCACAGTTTAACGTCATGTGCTAAGAATGATGAGGCTTGGCAGTTTAACGTCCTGTAGCTCAGACGAGGAGGGTTCACTCTACACCCCTTAGGACTTACATACCTGATACCACTCACCCCTTGGGGAAGGGAAGGCATTAGCAATGCCACGGTGAAGGGGTGTTATAGAGTGATCTATTGAGGGGTCTATGTTAGTGTGGCTATGTGAAGAAGAAATATTCATTAGAGTGGCTATGCGATGAAGCATGAGGTGAAACAATTCAATGTGAGGCACCACCCAAGGGACTTTAAAATCACTTCGTGCAAGATTGAAGATCCGCATGAAAAGAAAGCACGTGACATAGGTGTGGTCTGCATAAGAGGGTCTCAGAAATGGTGCCTTGAGGGTTGGAAAACACATGGAATGTGCCGAAAAGAACTGGATAGGAACAAGATGGAAGGATTGTGTGCAAGATGGAAGGGTTGTGCGCAAGAGAGCAGGGTTGCGCGCAAGATGGAAGGGTTGAACACAATATGTAAGGGGATGCATGCAAGATAGGTCTGATGTAGAGAAAGCTTGCGCGGAAATGGTGTCTCTTATGCATAAACGTATTTCAGAGAAAGGAAATTAACAAGGATCATTCCCAAGAGGGCCTAACCTAAGGAGGATCCTTGGAGGACTTGTCATGCAACATCCAATACCTGAAGGCCATTCTATTTTCACGCGGTCATGGAAGAGGTATTTTTCACGCAACAGAACATCACTTCATAATCTATCACCATCCCTGAAGGGTGGGGGTACATTTTGTTTCATAGTCAAAGTCCACGGGGGGGGGGGGGGGGAGGAGGGGCACAACGCGCAAACAGCTAGTTGATAGTGCATTGGGCGTGAAAACGCATGCTTGACACTATATTGGGTGCGCAAACAGGCACTACACTGAAGCTCCCCCTTGACGTCAGATTGGGCATGGAAAGGGGAACTGCAAAAAATCACGCACTTGGCATCGCATTGGGCATGCAAATAGGAGTTGCACGTAAGCTCGCCCTTAACACCGTATTGGGTGTGCAAGATTTTGCACTACATGGGCCGCTTGTGCGCATACTCTAAATCTTATGCGCAACTACCTCCCAAGTCCCAGAATCTTCTCATCCCCTCTTGGGATCCTTCGTTTGCTCATTATCCTCCCGATGTTGGCCTTCTTCGAATTTTGGCATAAAAAATTCTCATGGCTCATGCACAGTTTGGTAAACCATGTGGACAAACCAGGTGACTTACCTAGAATCTTGAAATTTTGAGTTTCCATGTTTTCCCCTCCATTTTAATGCAAATTCAGGATTCTTCTTCCCAGTCAACCTAGGTGCACTAGGGGGCTCCCAACCGCTCCCTTTTTATATCTCTTTCCATTTTAAAAGCTCAAATAATATGCCTAGGTATGTTCATCTTGGTTTTTGGTCATTTTTTCTCCTATTCTCCTCCCCCACTCATGGATATTGGTTCTTATAGTCTTGGTTCCTTCTTTTATGAACCCTAGGGTTAGGTTTGGATAATGTTAGTTTATTTTATTGATTATAGGGTCTGTTGTTTGTCTCATGGATCATGTTATTCATTCTCTTAGAGTTTTGTGGTGTTCTCACATTGTTGAGGTAGGTGTTTCTATCCATTTCCTTTCTGTAACATGTAATTTGATACTTTAACATTTCTAATTAATTTAAAATTATATTAATCCTGATTGTGATGTGTTAGTTTGATTTCATGTGGAGTCTTTATCTAGAAAAATTTATTGAAATGGGGTTATCAAAGGTTTTCCTTAGTTATACATATATATATATGCATGTAAGGTGTTTGATGAAATACTAATTGGTCATTTGAAATGGATTTTTGGTATTATGAGAGTGTGATTGACCATTTTTATTCTTGGTTGGGTTTTTAAATTTGGTTTACTTATCAATTGAGTTTTTTTGTGTGGGGATTAGTGACTTTTATGGTTTGGGACTTATGTAGGGACACTTGTGAAAGGCTGTGAGGTTTTATATAATTCTTTGATAGAATACTTGGGTTTTCTTTGTGGATATCTATATTTATACATATTCTTCAGGTGTGGGAATATCTTTATGTTCATGGGGTGTACATATGGATAGTAACACAAATGATGATAGATTTCCCTAAAAATTTCCATCTTTCAAAATGTTTTCTTCCTTTCATTTTCTCTTATACTCTTTCTCCTAAATGGTTTTCATTAAAAAATAATAATCTTATCTAAATGGATTCTTGGTTCTTAAATACCTTAAAATTAGTTTTTTAAATGTGTTACCTAAAATTTGGATTTTTTGGTACCTTAAAACATGATTGGAAACCCCATGAATCTAAATTACAATTTGGAACCTTCTGAGTATGAGTTATGTTATCACCTTGATTTGAAAATGGTTTTGAGAAGATATGTATTTTTATGGGAAATGGATTTGAAATTGTAAATTTTATGGTCCTATTGGTACTTTTTGTTATTTTTTATTTTTTTAAATTAATATAACATATAGGATTAGTTGGAATTTTGAAATGTTCTATGTGAGAGGGGAACCACTATGGTTTTCCTTTCATTGAGAAGGATTTCACATAGTTGGTGTTGATAATGGGAAAGTCATAAATGGTGGAAACTATGGGTTACACCATGCATTTGATAACATCTTCATTCTTCTTTATACTATTATCATGGTATTCTTGGATGTCAACTAGAAGGTTAAGTGATGGTTACTTCCATGTCTTGATTATGTGGATTAGAACCCCTATGGATAGAGGATAGGATAGGTGGGATTTTCCACTGGTGAGGCAAGTTTAGAAGAGAATGGTTGATTATTGACTATGGAGTTTCAAAAAATTCCGGAAGGTGGGTCCAAACTAAGTACATATTGGGATAACTATAGGGATGTTTAAGAAATTCCCATGATTACATACATGTGTGAACTTGTTTTATTTTATACTAATTTGGTTATTTGTTTACATAGTATTTGTATTCTTGAACTTGTACTATTCCATTATTTCTAGTTTTATTGGATATTCCATATTCATTTCTCTTAGTTTATATTGTCCTTTTTTTATTCATTATTTGGGTTGTGCTTCTACTTTATTTTTGTTTTTCTGGATTTGTTTAAAAATGAAAAATTATTTTAAAATTGAAAACCGTGTTTTGTTTTCAAAGTGGGTTTCTGGAAAGAAGTGTTTATTATTTTAAAGATAAAAACATTCTTTCTTAAATTTATTTCAAAGTATAATTTTTGGATTGTTTTGGGAAAGGACATGTATAGATTATTTGGTTATTACCTATTGATATCTTTCATTCTCACACCCTAATTGCGCCACTCAGTGACTACTGACCCTAGATGTTTGATAGGTTCATCCTTTGTTCAGGTTTTCATGTGGATTATTCTAGTTCTTATGGATGGTTTTGAGCTTGTGGTCATATGTACATTGTGTCGAGTTCTAGTTTGACTATTGTTTTTGTTTTTATTAGTTTTCTATTTTGTTCTACTCCGGTTTCATCTAGATATGTTTATTATTTATCTGTATTTAGTTGATTTATGTTGTGTAATCTATTTTGTTTTATTTATTAGTTTTTATGGGGATAAATCATTCCCATTTGGATTATATTTGATTCTTGACACTAGTTTCTATATCGATAGGATCGAGAATGACTCTCAGGCCTTGTAAACAGCCGAATTGGGTGAATAGTTTGGGGTTTACCTGATTTGGTTCGTGAAAAAAATGTATCAAAGGAGCCCTTTGTTATTTTGGGCATAAGGTAGTTTGGAGATAGGAATTTTGGGACAAGGGAGGTTGGTATGTGAAGATAATCGTGAACACTTTCTCATTTTGAACCTCACATTACTTGTGGTAATCTATAATTTGAGTATTTTATTTTATTTTTGAGTTTATTCCATTGGTTTTTTTTATTTTGAGTGGTTGGGGAATGATAATGTAAATGAACCAGTGCTATACGATATTCTTGCATGGAGCAACGAATAATTTGTAGCCTAAGTCCATGATTTAAGATACTTACAGTGGTTGGTTCTTGATTGGTCCATGGTCTTTTAAACCATGTGGTTAGGTTATGCATGGCTATTAGTTCCCTATTTTCAATGTTTTGGTGTGAGTTATTGTTTGTATTGATTTTGGTTGATGTAAGTGAATTTTTAATGATAAATAGAAATTGTAAAAAGAGTTTTTGAAAGAAAAATGGTTTTGAGACATGGTTTTATTTTAAATGGTGTGATTTGGTTTTCGAATTAGATTTGAAAATTAGTTTTTGTATTCTAAGAAATTTTCCATGGAGTAAGGTGGTTTTGGAAATTAGAATGGAAATAGTGGGTTTTTGAAATAGGATCTTGGTTTTGTTTTGTGATGTTTGGTTTATAAGCATGGTGTTTTATCTCTGGATATTCATTCAGTTAAATATTTGTTGATTTTGATTAGTTTTTTTATTTATATTATGTCACCCAGAAAGATTTCAAAGGTTACCAGTGGGTATCTTCCATTCATTGGACCTATATAGACTTTTAGTGGGGTGGTTGAGTCAAGTTATTTTATGTTGTTGTAATTTTTACATAGTGATTGAGGTTTGTTAGAGGCTATTGAGTGACTTGAGGAAGTCAAAGGTGATTTCACGTCTTTGGGAACTCCCAAACATGTGAGGGTGTGAGCTGTTTTGTGACTATTTGAGGGCATGGATTTAGATCAGTGGAAGGTGATCATCCCACCATCATTACATGTTGTGATGTCCTAGGGAGTATTTAAGACCAATTTTATGTGAGGTTTCATCACTAAGGAGTTGAAGATGAAGAAATTGGCTGAGCCCTTGGAAATAAAACAGGATCAACGAATGGTGAAGGCCTATGTTGACCACTATAAAGATATCATTTCCTTTTCTCCATATACTGCCTGAATAGATTACTAAAAGTTCCCCTCTTTATATGGGGTATTTATTTAGATATTAAGGATAAATTTCTATCATTTGAGAAAGTTTAGTTTGGGAAGCTAGTAGATGAGGTGTTCTTAGCTGAGTCGGTTCCCAGAGTGAAGCCTGTTCAATTTGGCCATCTTGTTTTTTTGTGTCCTCATGAAGTTTCCCCATCTGGTGAGAAGTTTTTTATAGAGGAACCTATTTCTGAGAAGTATCCTTTTTTGGTTCCTACTCCTTCCCCGTTAGACTGTTTTCTCATGTGATTCCAGGGTGGTCGGTTTGGGAATTCAAATCCATATTTTTGTTATCCCTTAAAGTATTTTCAATGATGTGGCCATTTGGTTCACTTAGATAAGTATTATAAGAATCATTTCTAGAAGATGAAGTCTCAGTCAGAATATTTTATCTCTTAACTACAGGGTAGAAGATGCTTTGAGGCACTAGGGCTCTAGCCATAGGCCCCATTGTAAAGCATTTCATGTAGTCTCGAATTACTTAGTGTTTTGGGGGTTGTGTGGACCAGATTTTTCCCCAAGGTTGAAGTGGGGATAGTTTAATTTCTCTTTGTTTTTGTTTCTTTTATTTCATAAATACTTTTTGTTTCAAAGATTTTGGTATCATTGTATACCTAGAAATTTCTATTGTTGTGCTTATTTGGGGTGAAAATATTTGAATGGTTATACTTAATATGGGATGGTCTTGGTTTTGGGTTTTCTATCTTTCGAAGACTCTTAGGTCTTGTGGAAATGATGAATCACAGTTTGCCTCAATGTTTTTTAAGCTTATTTCATTGGGTTCTTTGTATATTGGGAGTTCCAATGGTGGTATCACGGTGCTAGATAATTTCTATATTGGGGATACCCCTCACTTTTCCCTATGGGTTTTCCTATTATGGAATCTTCTATATTTGTTCAGGTGTGAATTGTGGAGTTTAAAGGCCACACTAAGGGCCATAGTTTCATTTTGATTCATTTAGTTTTAGGTTTTATATTTATTCGTTGTTTGGCAAGGTAACTTTCTAGGGGAATATTTTTTTTATGGTGGGGAGAATAATCACACCCCAACCACAATTTTCATTTTATTGTTTTACTTTTATTTATTCTTGGAGCTATATATTTATATATTGATGTTGGGGTAGAGTTATTAGTGATCATTTTTCATTTTTGAGGTTTTGATATGTTTTTGGCTCTGTGCACAATTAGTGTGCATGATCTAGGGAGAAACCGTGCATCTGGTTAAGGAAGAGGGTGTTTGTAGTTCATTTTTTTATCGTAATATTTGATTTTCATCGCCTATTTATGATTTTTTCTAGAATGTGTAAGGAAAATGAGTAACTATGTGGCCTATGGGTGGTGTCTAGGGCAAGGAACACAACTTGCACATGGATAAAGGGAACAGTGTGACAAGCATGTGAGAGACTCTGCAATTTTGAAAAAACATTTTTCATGGTGGGAGCATGTTTTCTAAAATTGTGTGTCTGTCCCATGTGTATGCCCCTTCCTTCTATTAGGGTTCTCATGGTTGATTAATTCTTTAGTAAACCATGAAACTTTCCCAAATTCTTGAAATTTTTAGTTTCTATGTTTTTCCCTCCCTCATTTTAACTCGAATTTGGGATTATTCTCCCCCATTTGACCTAGGTACACCAAATGGATTCTGAAACCATCCCACATTTGATATATTTCTATTTTTTAAACTCCCTCAAGGTTTATAGGTAAGTTCCTCTTGGTTTTTAGTCATCTCTACTCATTTTCTCTTCTACCTCTCATGGATCTTAGTTCTTCTTGTCTTGGTTCCATCTTGGTTAAACCCTAGGGTGATGGTTGGTTAATCTGGTTTTATTTCCTACATTCTTTGGTGTTTAGTTTCTCTATTGGACCTTATTATTCCTTATCCCTAAGTTTTATCGTGTCTACACGTCATTGTAGAAGGTGTTTCCATCCATTTCCTTTCCATAACATTCCATATGATTCTTAAACATTTATAATTAATTTACAAATGTTTTAATCATGATTTTGATGTGTTCGTTTGATATGTTTTGGTATTTTCATGTTGGAAAATTTATAAAAATGGGTCTCTTAAAGGTTTTCTTTAGTTATAAATATGTATATACGTGCATGGTGTTTGGTGAAATACCCATTGGTCTTTTGAAATGGATTTTTGGTATATAAAGAGTGTGATTGACCTTTTCTGTCCTTATTTATATAATTTTTAATTTGGTTATCTTTTGAATAATGTTTTTTTGTTGTTCTTGGTGACTTTTATGGTTTGGGACTTATATAAGGATAGTTGTGAATGATCATGTGGTTTCTTGTAAATGCCCATATTTCAAAATGGTTTTCTTCCTTTCCTTTTCACTAACACTCTATCTCTTAAATTGTTTTCTTAAAAACTCCCAATGTTCTCAAAATGGATATTTGGTTCTTAAATACCTTCAAATGTGGTTCCTAAATATGTTATGTAAAACATTTCTTGTTTGGTTCCTTGAAACATGGTTTCTAATCCCATGACTTTAAAGACCTATTTGGCACCTTCCAAGTAAGATTTATGTTCTCACATTGATTTGAAAATGGTTTGGGATGAAATATATTTTTATTGGAAATGGTTTCGAAATTGTAATGTTTAAGGTTCATTTGGTAATTTATGTTGTTTGGGAATTTTTTTTAAATTAATATTACATCTAGGATTATTTGTAACTTTGAAGGTTTCTATATGTGATAGTCGCCACTATGGTTTTACTTCTATTGAGAGGGCCTTCACATAGTTGGTGCCGAGAATGGGCAATGAAAGCATAATGGATACCATGGATTACGTTGGGCATGTGATGACATCCTCATTTTACTTTATACTATAATCCTAGGATTCATGGACTTCATCAAGAGGGTTGAGTAATTTATTCTTTCTATTTCTGATCAGACGGATTGGAAGCCTCCTCGATAGTGGATAGGCCAGGTGGGACTTACCACCAGTGGGGCTAGTTTAGAGAAAATTGGTTGGTTATTGACTATAAAGTTTCACCATACACTAGAAGGTGGGTCTGAACAGAGTATTTATAATGATTTATTTGAATGATTTTTAGGAAATTCCCATGATTACATATCTATATGATATTGATTGATTTTTCAGTAATGTTGTTATTTTTATATTTAGTATTTTCTTGCTTTCACTTGTATTATTAAATTATTTTTCATGTTTCTTTTGATATTACCTACATATTTTTCATAGTTTATATTTTCTTTTATTTTATATTTTTTTTATGATTCTAGGTTATTTTTGTTCTTCATGAAAGGTTTAAAAATGAGATTTGTTTTTAAAAATTAGAAAACCATGTTTTTTTTTCAAAATGGGATTTTTGGAAAAAAATGTTGATTTTTGTAAAGATAAAATACATAATTTATTAAATTTATTTCAAAATAGAGTTTTTAGACTATTTTAATAATTGAAATTTGTAGATTTATTAATTCTTACCTACTTAGTTGTTTTATTCTCACACCCTACTTGTTCCACTCGACATCGGTAGACCCAAGCTATTTTAGAGGTTTTATTTTTGTTCAAGTTTTCTCATGGAGTGGGCTGGTTTTATGGATGGTGGTGACTAATAGGTTTCATGGAGATCATTCTAGGTTCTAGTTTGAGTTTAGTTTTGTTCTTCTTCAGTTTCATCTATATCTGTTTTGTATTAATTTTTATTTAGTGAATTTATGTTGTGTACTTTGTTTTATTTTATTTATAAATTTTATTGGCATAAATCATTGAAATTTGGATTATATTTGATTCATGACACTAGTTTCCTATTTAAGAGGACATGTAATGCTTCTCGGGCATTGTTGTGGGCCTGCTCGGTTGACTAGTTCACAGTTGGCATTGTTTGGTTCTTGAAAAAATGGTTTTAGAGGATCCCTTTGTTATTTGGAGTGTTAGGTATTTTGGAGATAGGAATTTCAGGACTTGGGAGGTAGTTAATGGAAGAACATCATAAAATCTTGTTCAATATAAACCTCACATTATTAAGGGAAGTCCATAATATGAGTCATTTATTTTGGATTTTGGGTTTCTACCATTGGTACTCGTTTTGTTTTTGTGGTTGGGGAATGAAAATGGAAATTAAATCATGTTATAGAGTGATATTTCAGGGAGTATCGACCCATGTGGAGTCTGAGTGCATGATTTAATATACTTATAGTGGTTAGTGTTTTATTGGGGTATGGTCTTTTAAACCACGCATCTAGTTTATGTATGGCTAGTAATTCCCTGTTTCTGGAGTTTTTTCTTGAGTTATATTTTGGTTTGATTGTGTCCCTTTTGAGATAATTTTGAATAATTTAATTGTAATTGGAAAAAGGGGTTTTAAAATGAAAATGATTTCGAAACATGGTTTTATTTTAAAAGGTGGGATTTAGTGTTTGAACTGGATTTAAAAATGATTTTTGGTATTATAATAATGTGTCCATGGAGTAAGGTGGTTTTAAAAATTGTAATAGAAATGGTGGGTTTTGAAATAGGATTTTACTTTTTTTTGTGATGTTTTCTTTATGAGATTGGTGTTTTACCTTGGAATTTTATTTCATTTGAATTTTGGTTAATGTTGATTTATGTTTTTTGTTTTTATGTTATTTAGATTATGCTGCCCAAAAATGTCTCAGAGGATCCCAGTAGGTCTCTTCTATTTATTGGTCCTGACCAGTCTCCTAGTGTGGTAGTTGAGTTGAGTTATTCTATGTTGATTATAGTTTTCCATGGTGTTCTAGGTTCATTAGAGGCAAGGTTTGTTTTAGGTTCTGAATGTGGTTCATTGGAAGCTAACCTTCCCACTATCAATGCAAGTTGGGATATAATCGGAAGTATTTAAGACCACATTTAACTGATGGTTCATACCTGAGTAGGTAAAGATGAATAAAGTGGTAGTGATCATAGGCATATAGTAAGGTCAATGGATAGTAAAGGCCTATGTTGACCACTATAATGATCTAGGTTCCTTTTATTTAGAGATAGTATGGAGAGATCATATGAAAGCTCCTCTCTTTGTATGGGGTATTTGTTCAGAGATTATGGAGAAATTTCTCTCATCCCGGGATGTTTAGTTTAGGAAGTTGTGGATGAGGTGTTCTTATATGATTTGGTTCCCATAGTGTATTCAATAATTGTTGTTGATCTAGTTTCTCTAGGTTCTCATGAAGGTTCCCCATCTGATGAAAAGTTTGGTCTAGTGGAACCTATTTTTGAGAAGTCTTCTTTGTTGGTTCCTGCTCCTTTCCCATCGGGCTATTCCTTCATGTGATTCTAGTGTAATCAGTTGGGTATTTGAATCCATATTGTCATCATACTTTGAAGTATAGTTGACGATGTGTCTATTTGGGTCACATGGAGAAGTTTTGTGAGAATAATTTCTAGAAGAATAATTCTCAGTTTGATTTTGATAGCTTATGACTGTGGGGAAGTATATGCTTCAAGGAACTAGGGTCCCAACCATAGGCCACAGAGTGAATATTTTCACACAGTCAGGAATTTATACATGTGGTGGGTGTTGCTGGACTGGTTTTTGTCCCCAATTCTGGAATAAGAATGGCTTCTGTTCTCTTAATTGTTCTTTTGTTTGTTTTAGTAATCCTTTTTATTTAAAGGATTTTAAAATCATTTTATTCATGGAAATTTATATATTTTTTCTTATTTGGGATGAAAATATTTTAATTTTTTCATTCTTATGGTCTTGTCATCATTTTTTGGTGGTTATCTTTTGGAGATTTCTAGGTCTTATGAAAATGATGAATCATGGTTTGGCTTGATGTTTGGTTTAAGCTTATTTCTTTGGGTTCTCCTTATGTTAGGAGTTCTAGTGGTGGTTTCATGATGCGAGTCTATTTTCTTGGTGGGGAGCCCCCTCTATTATCCCCATGGATTTTCTTCTTGTGGTCACTTCTATAGTTGGTTGGGTGTGATGTTTTGAGTTTAAAGGCCACATCGATGATCGTGGTTTCATTTGGATTCATTTAGTTTCCTGTTCTAGATTTGTTCCTTGTTTGGTTGGGTGAATTTCTATGGAAGAAATTATTTTTTGGTGAAGAGAATCATCACACCTTGAACCTGGTTTTCCTCTAATTCTTTTAGTTTTATTTATTAGTGGTGTTGGATATTTTTGTTTTCATTTTTGTCGAGTTCTATGTGTGATATTTTAGGTTTTATAGGTTTTGGGTTGTTTTGACCTTATGTTCGGTTTGTGTGCATAGTTTTGAGAGAAAATATGCATTTGGTTAAGGAATTGGTCATTTCCAATTCATTTTGTTCATGTACAGATTTACTTGCACAACATGTGCACAATTTGGTCCAAACTATGGAAGGAAAAAGAGTAATTGTATGGCTTTTGGGTGGTGTTTGGGGAAAGGAGCATGGATTGCGCATGGTTAGAGAGAACCATAAATAAATCATGAGAGAGGATATAAAATTTTGAAAAAACCATTTTGTATGGTTTGTGTACTATTCCTAAAGTTGTGTGGCCATCTTGTGCATGTTCCCTTTCCTTCTAGTTGGGTGCATATGGTTGGTGCAGAATTTGTTAAACCATGAGACATACCCAAAATCTTGAAATTTTTAGTTTCTAATTTCCCCCCTCCATCATTTTAATCACAATTTGGAATTATTCTCCCCCATTTTACTGAGGCACACTAGGGAGATCCCAAACTCCTCCCTCTTTAGATATATTTCCATTTTTGAAGCTCCCTCTAGGTTCCTAGGTAATTTCCTCATAGTTTTTAGTCATTTTTACTCCTATTTCCCCCCCCCCCTTACATGGATATTGGTTATTATTGGATTGGTCCCCTCTTGACTGAACTCTAGGGAGAGGGTTGGATAATGTGGGTTGAATTATTGGATGCTAGGGTGTCCAATATGTATCTTGGACATTCTTCTTCATTCTCTCGATGTTTAATTGAATTTTCACATCATTATGGTAGGTGTTCCCTTCCATTTCCTGTATGAAAATTACCATATGATGCTTGAAAATTTCTAATTAATTTATTAATTTGTCAATCATTCTTTTTGATGCATTATTTTTATTTTTTGAGGTGTTTCCATGTTGTAAAATTGTTGAAAATGGGTTTTCAATGGTTTCCCTTAGTTATACATATGTATATGAATGAATGTTGTTTGATGAAATGCCAATTGGTATTTTGTAATGGATTTTTGGTATTTTGAAAATTTTATAGACCTTATTTGGCCTTGTTTGGGTTTTGGTAATTTTTTTTCTTTTGAATAGAGTATTTTGGGTGGGTCTTGGTGTCATTTATGGTTTGGGACATATGTGAGGACCCTTTTGAATATTCACGTTGTTTCTTGTAATTATTTTATTGAAATAATTGGTATTAATCATGGGTTTCAATATGTATATATATGATTTCGGTTTGGGAATATCCATATGTTTATGGGGTTCTCCTTTTCGATTGTTGTTAGTGATGAGTTTCGTTATAAGTAGTTAGTCGTCTTTGAATATTGGTGTGGTTTCTACTCATCATGCATGAATCTGTGGCATATGTCGATGGATTGTAAGCATGAAAAGATAAATTGGAAGGAAACCGGTGCTTCTTCCACTTATATGGCACCAGTTTCTACTGAGGTTGATAGTGAATGTATTCTAGATGTGGATTTTTCTAAAACAGATGATGGTTATAGGATGAAAGGGGCGGATCAGCTTGTCTCTTCTAGATTTAGGCTCCCATGTGAAGATCTCAAGGTATCTTAGAAGCCACCAAAATCTACACCGTCTTATTCAAAAGTATTTGATATCATCGATATATTGGAAAGTGATTTGGGTTGTGCTTCCTCTTTAGAGGCTGTGTCCCATGTGCCTTTATGTGATGTTGTCGTTTCTCATTCAAATGTTGATTCTTCAAGGCGCAATGATCAATCTGGGAGTTCTACTAACTGGGATGATACTGGTATGGATTAAGATGGATAATTCAAGAATGAAATGAGTGAGGTCCTCTCCTTTGCAGATTTGGTCATACAATTAGCTTCTTAAATCCCAAGAAGTGGAGCCACGTTGAATGATAATCACTACTAGAAATTGAAGATTTATCAACACACACAGTTAAATAATATTATGGCTATAGGTTAAGGTAACACCATGGGTGAAAAAATACCCATGGATTTACCCCTATTCTTTCTATATGCTCGTGATCCACCACCACCTTCCCCCCATGTACTCGTGATCCCCACCCCTTTTCTGCCCTGCACTCTGCTCGTGATCTCCACCTCCATCCCTTTCTTCCCTACCCCCTATAACTCTCCTCACTCGGTGATATCACCCAACACTTTTTCCATTCTACTCCTACGATGTAGCCACCCACCTTGGGATGATTCTCCTCTGATGATGCAGTCACCCACCTCCCCGTCGGCATTCCTCTGTGTGTGGTTCCTATCGAGGCCCATCCTCAGCAGCGATCTTCATCCTCCAACATACCAATCCCACCTCCATGCTTTAGATCCAAGTAATTAAAATTTCTTTTAGTTTCACCAACCCATAACGACACAGCTCGTTACAGTGTTAGGTGCGGTGGCGATGTTGGTATTCTTTAGCTGAAGAGTGGACTTGAAACTGGAGAACTGCATACCTGCACTTCATTATAGGTTCTTTTTCTTATTAGATACTTGGTATTTTTTCAATAATGGGTTTTTGTCGATTATGGTATGTTTTCATGATGTGTGTGAGAAGTTGTTGTGTATTTTTTAGAAATTACACATTTCAATGATCTGGAAGTTAGAATGACTGAATTTTTTCTATGATGTGGTAGTGCGTTTGAGTAAATCTGATTTTTCATACGAGTCATATGCTGTAGGCACATACTGAAATTTTTGCAAAGGAAGGAAGCCACACTGATTTGTAGAGGTCATTTGAAAATTTATAAGGGTCATTGATAATAATTCACAAGTCATTTGACAAATCATAAGAGTTAATTTGTTGAAACAGGAAGTTTTGTAAGGGTCGACTACATAGCAGAATTTTTTAGGAAAAGATGAATTTCATGAAGATAATTCTAAAACATAACTTGAATGATGTTGTGTTGTTTTCCAATTCTAAAAAATACAAACTGATGATTATGGTGTGATTCAAGTTGGGTTTGTGTATAATTAAAATAGATCACTTCTCTAGTATTATGGAATTTTCAAATGTAAATATTTTAAAATTATAAACTGTGATCACATCTAGATAAATAAAAATAATTTTTATTTAAATTAAAATTAGTGGATGGGTATTTGTGGAATTTGATATCAGAAATGTGGGCAACAGATCTATGTGAACAGTTGAATGAGGAAGCTCACAAGAGATCATGGAGTACAAATAAATTGTGGGAATATTCTGGAATATGAGCTGGCGCTTAATTTTTTGAATTTAATTAATTATGGATTATTCATAAATGAACTATTAAGGAGTAGATTGGTGCGAACATAAAAATGAGAGACGAAGAGAAAAGTATTGAGGTTAAGATAGGGGAGTTTAGAAGTGTAAAGATAAATCTGTAGAGCCTGAGTATTTAGTGATTTGAAATTAGGAAGCAAAACATCTATGTTCTGGAATTAATGAGCAAGGCTGACTGATCTAGGATCAACACTGAATATCAGAGGTTGAAGTTCTTGAATATATGAGAACATACTAATTCTGTTTATTTAAAGGCTCAAAGGGAAAGATCATTAACAGAGGCTGAAATAACTCTGAATCTAAAGTGATCTTACTCACCCAGTTATGTTTCAGGTTGTACACTTCCTTTGGGTAGAGGATGATACCTCCCGTATCACTTGTAATTGATAATTGATTCTAGTGACAAATCTATGGTTGGGACTAAAACTGATCAAAACAAATAGTAGGTACCCACTTTGGGATTGAACCTAGTAAAAATTGTACATGTATTGTGTTTCTTTTATTTATGTTCCAATTTGGTAAGGTTGAGATTAAAATTTGAATGGATAGGATCCTAAAACATCACATAGGTTTATTTATATAGAAAAAAATCATAAAGAAGTACCATTGATTTAATACATGCTTCTCAGTTGTGCAACCTATTTCTAGAGAACTTAAATTAGTATCAAAGTATACATAGGTTCCCTCTATCAGATCCTCTCTTTTCTAAATATGGATAATATAAGCACGATCAACAAAGAAGGTATTCCTACCTTTTTTAGGACTCATAGGTTCGAGTGAGAGAGTGAATAAATAGATCAGTAATACTGTATTCACTTTACTATAACTACAGAATCGATAGGTATAGTAGGTTATAAGATGAAGAAGAAGAAGGATAAAGAGATAGAACTCCACCCAGAAGAGTAACACTCACCCAAGGATGAAGGTCGGCTCCTCCCAAGGTCCAACCGAAACTGCTACCAAGTAGAAATGAAAATGAATCGTGTCCCACTCTACACCACCTCTCCCCTATTTATTACCCCAATAACTACTGACAACTCTTACCTTCCTAGCCCCAAAAACTAAGTCTACAAAATATAGAACTGCCCCTGGTAGCCCCATGCACAACTACCCAAACCAGCTCATCCTTGACAGCCACAATGGCACACACGAGTATCCCTTACCCCTATTAATAACACCTTTGATAGAAAAAGCATTTATGTCAGATGTAAATCTATCTTCTGTCCTATGGCCTAGAAGTTCAAGATGCAATTACTATGGGATTTACACCAATTGAAAAGGATTCTCTAATATCTTTTTCTATAATAAAAAGAATCTATAGGTTGATGGAAAATCTAGAAATGTCATTCTCACAGCCATATCAGACAAAGTGTATACAAAAGTTGTGGGTATGAAAATAGAAAAAGTGGTTTGTGACAAGCTAGAAAGTATCTTTGAAGGAAATGTGAAAGTCAAAGAATCAAATCTGTAAATATGGAGAATCATATTTGATAATTTAAAGATGGATGAAGAAGAAACAATTGATGATTATTTCACAAGATTTAATGAAATAGTCATCAATATCGTAGGCTATGGAGAAAAGATGAAAGAAACCACTATTGTCAAAAAATGATGAGGAATTTTCCAAACAAGTTTAATCCAAAAATTTCTACATTTGGAGATAGATATGTTATAGGAGGAGATGGTTTTTAAAGCCATGAGAAAACAAAAAATCAAGGATAAAAAGGATGAAGATTCTTGTGAATTTAAAGATGAGGAAGAAAATTAAGAATATAATGAGTCCCATGCCAATTGTACCCCTCATGGCTCTAAATAGCCATTGTATTAAAATTGTTAGACCTTTCAAGAATCAATTAGAAAAATGCGGTGAATTCATTCTCTCCATACACTAGTACATTCTTGTCTGGTCTTGTCGATCCAAGTGACCAAAGCAGAAAAATTATTTTTTCAAATGATAAATATGAATGGAAAGATAATTTCAGGAATAAAATAATTATAAACCTTGGTAGGAGCATAGAATCAAGGATTTTAAAAAATTGTGAAGTATAAAATACCTTGGAATGAAATGTTTTCCATAAATCAAAAATAAAAATAAGATTATCTGACTTGTTGCTGAAATATTTATGTTACTAAAAAACAAAAGATAAGGAAAAATATAAATACCAGTCATATTATATAACATGGCCACTTTCAAGATAAACAATTCCACCAAGGCTTGACATGGGTCCATTGAGCACAAATTTATTACTGGGATGAAAAATATTAACCCTGTCTTGAAAAAATTTAACAATAGTGTTCACTAGAAAATATGAGAAATGGGGAGCCACTTCCCATGCATCAACTTCAGCACCAGATGATTAACATAGGATGATAATTATATAGAAACGAAAAAATAGTTTCTTTTTATTTAACTTTAAATCTGCAATCCTTCTAACAAAATCTCATACATCATTGGATTAAAAAAAAGTTATCAAACTGGTCAACAAGAACCACCTGGTTGGTGTAGTCTTTGAGTGGAAAAGATTTAGGTTGTACAACATTGTTTACCCTCGGGTGGGCCTGATTCTTTTGTAGGGAGGTATTTGTATTCTCATGTGTGTTTGATTAGTCTTTCTTTGTGTGTAGTTTCTTCTTGTTGGTGGTGGTGATGCCTTTCAGGTGTTGTTTGGTTTTTTTATTCAATTTATTATGTTTTTTAGTTGGAAAATTCTATGGAATGATGTTTTAGAGTTAGAAGATGATGGTGATGTTAGGTTTTTTCTTTTAATGGTGTTGGATTCTGGAAGTGTGTTGATCTTATTCCATCCCACCTAACTCTATTAGAAATTACCAATGCACAAGATAAATATTTTTCAAGTAACCACATACATGTTATTAGTAGTTGATTGCATTTTTTATATTCATTTTATTTCCATTAGTGACATAGAACTCCCTCTTTTCACTTTTTTCTCTCTTCTTCTCCTTTGTATCTCTCTTCCTTTGTATTGTTCTGTGATCATTTTTATATAGGAATATAGAAAAATTCTTGTCATAGTGTGACACCTTTATTCATGGTGCCACATGACTCAAATTATATACTTTCATTGTGAGACCTATTCCTTCACATTTAATTCTGATTCAGAAACCAGATTCAAGAAATATGGTTAATATCTTGTATTTATTTCCCTGCAAAATCTGGGAGGATATTTTGATCTTCAGTGACTAGAAATCTTTATCGAGGAATGATATGTTCCTTTGTGTCTATATATTTCTAATTGCTACAGTTTAATTTAATAACCATGGCTATATCACGTGTTTTTCTATTTGGTACCAGGGTCCCCCGATTCACTACTCTCGTGCTCCTCCTGACTTCTTTTCCTCTTGGCTTCCTCTCCTCCCGACGAGTTCCCCTCCCCGACCTCGCCTGACCGTGATGCCCTCCTCCCCGATCTCGCCTGACCGCGACGCCCTCCTCCCCCGATGACTTCTCCCCCCAACGTTTTCTTATCACTATGGCTCCCTCCTCCCTGACGACGTCTCCTTCCCGACCTCTCCTCCATGACCTCTCCTCACCGTGGAACCCTCCTCTTTAACAAACTCTCTCACCATGGTGCCCTCCTACCGACGACCTCTCTCACAGCAGCACCCTCCTCCCTAGAGACCTCTCTCACTACTGCACCCTCTTCTCCGAAGACCTATCACCACGACACCCTCCTCCTGGATTCCAATCAACGCAGGTATTTTATACCATATTATTTCATCAATGTTCTAATTTAAAGGTTGTACTGTTATTTGAATATCATATTATCATTATTTAGATATCCATTCCACTTGTATTTATAGAAGACATGGGTAGAGTATGAGTAGAAATTGAAGGCATATTGATGTGATGATGTTGAATATATAAGGGAACCGTACACAGTGATGGGGATATAAGAATTATTGATAATAAAACATATAGTATTGGAGTCCTAGGATGTTTTATGATGTTTAATGTAGTTATTCAATAATTTTTTGGATTTAAAATATGTTCAATAAGGTCTGAAGATGTTTGGAGAAGGAAAATTCATTTCTTGGAAGCATTTATTGTGTTTTTTCATCATCCTTTGCGATTATCTTACTCAACTGGTTTGTAGATCGATTTCCTTTTCAAGAGAGGCCACCCCGATCTGTTTTCAAACATCTCCTAGAATATTTTTCTGGGCTCTACCTCTCTTTATTAGGGTTTAATGTGTAAATCCATACATTCTTTTTTGAATCATTTTTTCATCAGGAGATGAGATCACATGGAATAACATGTTTTTTAATGGATAAGTGATGGTTCAGTTTAATGTTTTAACTAGTATTTCTGGACTGTTTTGTATGTAAGCTCATCCAATCATCTTATTTTATTAGAAATTTTAAAATCTTAATTGTCTGGTGTGGTTCAATATCTAGATCATCTTTGTGTGTATAGGGACATAAATTGTTGGATATGAAGGTCTGTATTTTGATAATTAGTTTTAGTGTTCCTTTAATTTAACAGCTTTATGACAAGTGTTCAATATGAATAGCTAATTTTCACTTGTGAAACTATGGATTAGCAAGATAATGCAGTTTTACTTCTATATGGATCTTGATATTTCTTATAAATGAATTTATAGATTCTTATATGTTTTTTTATACAAAAACTCAGAATATACAAAATGAAAACATTTTATAACATAGAAAAATTATTTATACTTTTCCTTTAAATCATTTTATTTATATTCTTCTTTTGATTTATTTACATTCATTTTACATTCACGATAAACTGCTTTTTGTTATGTTATCAATAAGGAATGATGCTTAGCATATTAGTGTAATAAATGGGTTATATAAATACAAGAAGCCTTCAATCCTTCTGGCCATCACACGTAAAATATGGCCACTAATTACTATTCCAAAAGGCAGGTGACAGGTCAACGATGTCAATTTTACCATCCATAAGACTAATCTATTTGACAATGTACTCTTAAGGAAATGTACTCTTAATGCACCCTACTACTCAAAGGTAACATTTTGGCATGTTCATTTATTTCTTATTACCATACTACAACTGTAATGTTGAGAGGTGTATTTTCTCGTTATTCATTCTTGTGGCTATCTATTTTGAAATTCCTGATAAATATGTAAATACCATTATCTTGATTAAAAAATTTGATATACCATATTTCATTTTTACTATTTGTTTGTGGTTTGTGATTAAACAGTTCATTCATTATGCTTATTTTGCAGGTATTAGACTAATAATTCATGGATTTAACATTTTTTCTTTATGAACTCTTATATATATGACTCTGATTTTGTGTTATATCTCATTAAACATTTGGGTTTAGGTTGATTACTGTATAAGAACTGTCACTTAAGTAGTCCGGTTGATGCTAAGGGGGTGCATACCAGGAAGAGCAACTGAGTGGTCTTAATGGACATCGTATTGAATTCACTCAAGTTTATGTTCAAGGGGAACTACAATCAACACTCAATAGAAACAAGATGAGGTGGTTCCTTCTCTAATGACTACACCCGAAAATGGAATGGGGTTGACCTGCAGGAACTGTCCAGCTGTGGACAGGTTAACAACAGCCCCTGTTCGGGGTTTGAAAACTAAAAATTCTTTTTCATTTTTTTCTTTTATTTAATTTAGTTATTTTAATATTTAATAACATTTTTCTTGTGTTTTATGGGTAGAAAAAAAGCTGGATAGCACCTCATGCACCTGTTGAAGATCGAATCATACTGTTGTTGGAAGCATAAACAAACATCCAAGTTCATGATTCTACTTTGTTTTCATTGTTTTTTATGTTTTCCACCTTCTTCTTTAAATTGTATGTGAGACATTACCCATTTAATTTGAAGGTTTCTATAAAATACATTTAATATGTAGGCTCCAGGTCACTGCTATCCAAGATGTGATTTAGTGTACCTTATAATAGACATTTGTGAGACTATTTAGGTAAATATATCACATACAATGTGTTGCCGCTAATGCTTCCATCGATGGCATTTGGTAACCCTACCTCCATAAACACTACAAGCCACTCCAAGAGACACTCAACTCATCCTCCAATTTTCATACTGTATGATTTATTTCTTTCAATTTATTGTCTTTATTATTGTCATATCTCCTTCCAACTCTTCGTGCCTCTTTCTTGGTATTTTTAAATTGTTTCGGATGATGGTAACATTAAATTTAGAAATGGTGAATATTGATCTGTAGGTTTCGGTGTTTGTGGAGTATATGAAGAAGACCAACCAACTTAATCATGCATTTATTGTTGCGACGTTAGGGTCCTTTTCCGATGGTGTTTCTCAGACTATAACTTCACCCCTTGATGTTATCAAGATAAGATTATACATCTGACTATAGTTCCATGATTTTCATTTTCTGTACAACCACATTCCTAACAATAGATTATACTCTATGAAAACAATACATTATGACCAGCCTCGTGACATTGAAGCATAGATTAGAACAATATTTATGTTGTATATCAAGGTTTAATGTTATTAACTAATGGCTGTTACCTAAATAAATTCAGATTTAATAAAATATGATCATCATAAGATGGTCTAATATACCGATCTTGATGGTATATTATATTTTTGAACAAATGCCGCATCCTAGTGTTTTTTTACTGATGTATTTCTTAAAATGAAATATAAAATCATTTTATCATTTTGTATTTTTGATGAACAAAATTCAAACAAGACATTATATTTCTAATTGCAGGTTAGTGAACTAAAAGTTTCATGAAAACAGTATGTTGTTCATTGATATTTATGAGATGGTCTCACTTCTAAGATATAGATTTTAAAGGGTTTCTCCATTTGAATTTTTAGTACACAAAATTTTTGTTCAAGTTCCGATTTCATATCATAAATTTCATATTTTTTTTGACATAGAGGCCTTATTTTTCATTAGCAGAATTGATGTTTTGGAAAATGTTGTTATTATAAGTTGATGTCATTGAATATTGTCTGAATTTTTCCTCCAGATTTCATCTAATATAGATATTTTGTATGATTCTATCCTTTCTAGTAATTGTACACTAAGTTGTTTGAAAATACTAAAATACGTTTTCAAATTGAATTAAATTTTTGATGGCCATATTCTCTCCCTATCATTAAAATTCATGCACATCATGTCTTTCCCATTCTTTGAATTGTAAAAAACTACATCATGTTGTTGCTGGCACAACCAAAGAGAGTTTGAAGTTAACATCAAGTGGTAATTTTCATCGGATCATGGATAACTTCAGAAAACCACTCTATAATTGATTCTCAACCTGAATTGATGCTCAAACTGATGTGAACACAGAATCTTACAAGCACCTCACATGAAATCATGTGATCGTTCAGGTAAAATTATTTTAGATTTTTGTTGTTCCTTTAGTAATACATGTGTGATACCTCCCCATATTACAAAAACATTATAGAGGCCCTTCTATAAGATGCAGGGGGTGGGTAGAGGGGGGCAAGGGGCAGGGTGGAGGGGGGCAGGGGGCAGGGTGGAGGGGGGTAGGGGTAGGGGGTAGGGGGTGGGGTAGGGGGTGTAGTTAGTCTCTATAGGTTTCTTTAATCTTAGATAAGGTTGAATAACCATTAAAATCCATCTCTTACTCCCCCATTTCTTCATGATTAGGTTTCTCCAAATATTCCCTCCTATTTACAACAGATTGCTTTTACTAAATTATGGCTTGATATTAGTTGCAATAAATCAGATTTTTTATGATACCACTAGTTGTTATTGGTATGGATTTAACACCTTTTCTTTTAAAAATCTAGGCCATTATGTCCAATTTTCTCTTCTCTCACAGGTTTATTATTGTTTGAAAATTGGATATTCACTTGAGTAATTAAAGAACTCTCAATGTTTTTTGTTTTTTTGGTTTATCCTTTTATAAATCATCAGACTATATGATCAAACATTATTTCTTATCATGTTCAACCTTCTTCATAGGTGTGGATCCATTTTTTGTTATGATATATTCTATTTGATTAGAAATTGTGTCGTCTAGTAAACTTTTATTATCGGGTGGGTTAAAAACTTTTATCAAACAAAACCAAATTAAGTTGAAACTCGAGCCCAACTAATTACATACCATTAAAAAGAAAAATAATTGTTAATTAATACTAATGTACTATTTGATAGTATCATTTTGAAACATGGATCTATTTCCCCTTGCTTTCAGGAACATGATTTGACCCATGGGGCATTGTGGTTCTTATATGTTGGGCGGTGATGTGTATAGTCACAGGAGACAGGTATGTTTTGGTTTAGTTTTTATTTTATTTTCTTTATCGCATTGGCCACTTAAGTCTTTTACTTCTTTCTGTGGATAAAGGGTAATTATATTCTACGAAGGGGGGAAAGTGTGGTTCAGATTGATTCAGTCCGCCGACTTTGATCCGAGGTAAGATTATTTGGTTACTACTTGTCTCACACCTCATGTATTTGTGGATTTCAGTGTTTTTGACTCTATATTATGATTTTAGTAGGGAGTTGGATCATTTCATGTTGGTTCAAGTGGATTTGGTTCTCTCAATAGAGGTAAGTATTTAATGTCGTTGGTTGGTTTCTCTCTGGTTATATATCATCCTTTATGTGTTTTAATGTTCGTAATATACTTTGTGTAGTGTGTTGATCCCTGATCATTGATTTCGAGTAGCCAAGTTAAGGGAAACTTGCCTGAGTGTGCATAGGTAAGAAAGTATATGTATCTAGGTTCCCCCGTTACGTGTATATTCAACCATGGTAGTGATTATGCACATATGAGGCTATGTGTGCCCATGTATATATATATAAATGCATACACAGGTGATTGGAGACTGGTATATGCATTCAAGCATATGTGAAAGGATCCCCTTACACATTCTCATGGCCATGCAGGTGTGTGCATAGGGGCTTAGTGTCTTTTCATGTGTGTGAAGGTGTGTATACCCAGTGGGGGAGTAAAAACTTTTAGTTAGAAAGCTCCAAGAGCCGAAGTGGATGGTTTGGTTCCACCTTGAGGTAGGATACCCCTTCTAGCCTCTTTAATTGAAGAATTATTTAAAATGAATTTAAATTCTTTCTTAATTATTCTTAATTATATTGAATTGGATATCTTGAATAAGTGTTCTTTAATATAATTGTTTCATTTGAAAAATAAAGTCATGTTTTTATGATAAAACCCCTCCAATGGAGGTGCACTATCTTTGAAAACTCACAATGATAGTTATGTTGATCTAGTTGCGTAAATTACTGCATTTGATTTGTGCTGAATGAGTTTTAGAATAAATGTTAAATATAATTAATTGAATTGGGTGATAAAGAAATGCCATGATTTTATAATAAAACCCCTCCAAAGAGGTGTACTGTCTTCTAAACCAAAGGGTAGTGATAGTTATTTTTATCATGTTTAGGTTTGGTTTGAGTCTTTTATATGCCTCTTGTTGGTGTTTGTTTTGTGGCTAGTCAATTTTGGTTTTCTTTGAATAATAAAAATTAGCTTATCATAATCGTTTAACTCAAATGAAATTTCCCGAGTAGGCATATTCCTTGACCATGACACTTTCCTTTTCACGCTTTGAATATTATAAATAAAATTTATATGTTTAGGAAAAGTGAATGAATTTGTAAATGGTCTGTGTAGGGTGTATGATTATTTTCCATCATTTATTTCCCTTTAGACGTTACATTATTGTACCACTCGCTATAACCTTTTATAAAGATCCCTTGTTATATAATATTAAATAGTTGATCTATTCTATCATCTGATGTTGGGGCAACAGTCGAAATGTTTCCCCACCTCCTCCTGCTCCCTTCACTCCTGGCCGGAAGATGTTGCCCCGTAGATGTCACTGGACCGGGCCAACACGACGTAGTCACGCTGCGGACATGCCGTGGCCACACCGTGACTTGGAACTACTCCTGGATGACACCCCATGGCGGTTCGCAGTGATAGTATTCCATGAGTCTTGTGATCAATGTTGATACTGACTAATCACAATTTCTACCGGCAGGGCGACAACCGGAATGTTGCCCCGCCTCCTCCCGCTCCCTTCGCTCCTGGCCGGAAGATGCTGCCCTGTGGATGTCGTTGGACCGGGAAAACATGTCGGGGTCACGCCGCAGTCACGGCACGGTCACGCCATGATTTGGCCCTACTCTAGGAAGACACCCCGTGATAGTTCATAGTGATAGTATTCCATGAGTCTTGTGATCAATGTTGAGACTGACTAATCCCAATTTCTGCTGGTGGGGTGACAGCCATAATGTTTCCTCGCCTCCCCCTACTCCCATCGCTCCTGGCCAGAAGATGCTGCCCCATAGATGTCGCTGGACTGACCCAACATACCGTGGTCATGCTGCGGTCACGCCACGATCAAGCCATGGTAATGCTGTGATTTGGCCCTACTCCAGGATGACACCCCACAGTGGTTTGCAGTGATAGTATTCCATGAGTCTTGTGATCAATGTTGATACTGGAAAATCACAATTTCTACTAGCGGGGTGATAACTGGAATGTTTCCCCACCTCTTCCCTCTCCCTTCGCTCCTGGACGGTAGATGCTGCCCTGTGAATGTTGCTAGATCGGGCCAACACCCCGTAGTCACGCTGCTGTCACGCTGCGGTCACGCCGCAGTCATGCTGCGGTAATGCTGTGATTTGGTCCTCTTCCACCCACATCTAGCCCACACCAACCGACACCAACCCCCTTCCACCTTCATTTCAGCCCGCTGCCACCGGCATTCTATCCTGCAATAGCCCCCCCTTCCACCTTCGAATCAGCCCGCACCATCCCTCCAGCACCTGCAACTAGCGCCCTTCCACCAGCATTCCAGCACCCTTTCACCTACATTTAAGCCCGCACCAGCCCCTTCCACCTGCAATCTAGCCCGCACCAGCCACCACACCAGCCACCACCCCCAACCTCTTTCAAAACACTCATTCCATCCATCTGCCACCTGCAAAATGGACCCATCAAACAGTTCCAGCCCTCACCAGCCCCCGACCTCCAACATCCCAGCCTACACCAGCCCCTACCACATGACCAAAATCCCCCAACCACATGAAATCCATCCCACACCATCCCACTGCCACCTATTCCAACCCACACTATCCCCCTGCTATCCCCATACCACCTACCTTCCTGCCTGCACCAGCCACTCCAACCTGCACTAGCCACCGTACCAACCCCCAACCTCCTACATTCCAGGACGTGTGAGAAAAACTCAATGCAAATCACAAAAAGGACAGACGAAAGAGGATCCCCCTTTTCGAGTCCTCTTTTTCCCAAAAATTATCCATGTAAACAACCATTAATGTTCATCCAGAACATTAGGGTAGAGACACATCTTTTAACCCAAGACGAGAACCTAGCCGGAAAGCTGAGCAGATCCAAAGAATGCCATAAGAAGTCCCACCTGACCGAATCAGAATCCTTGAATAAATCGATCTTGAAGTCACACCTAGGAGACCCATAACCAAGATGCCATCCCTACAATAATTCTTGGGTAACAATATTCTTTGGATGAATTGGTTTTGGTACTGAAGGTTGAGGATATTTTTATCCAGCTTTATATTTATGAGTCTCTTAAGGTTTTTTTGTAACCATCCTACTAGAGGGATTGTGTTATAAGTGGTGGAAGTCTATTCTTCAGACTAAGGCAGACAAAGACTATTTTTTGAAAAGTTTTAAGGAATTGTTAATTTAAAATTATTTCATAATCAAGTGAAGGTACTGATGGCTATAGAATTTTATAGGAGGGGATGTCCGGGGAGGGGGGTGCATGGGGGCTCTGTAGGGAAGGGGTGAGGGTGCAGGGGGGTGTCTAGGAGGGGTTGTCCAGGGGGGTGTCTAAGGGCTGTCCAGGGGGGTTTGCAAGGCAGGGTGTAGGTATGATATCCAATGGTTGTCCGGGGGGGGGGGGTTTAGTGGGTCTGTAGGGTAGGGGTAGGGTGCAGGTGGGGTGCCTAGGGGGGCTGTCCAGGGGGTTGTCCAAGGGCTGTCCATGGGGCTGATTTGAAGAGATAAACCCACGAGAAATGGGACCAAACCTCATAGAAATAATTTTACTAATGATTTTTGGAAAGGTATTCCTAGTAGCAATAGGTCTGAAATCCTTTACATCCACCACATTTTCCTTATATGGGATCAGGGTAATAAAATTGGAGTTGATTCCATAGGGCATTGAGGCACGGTTAAATAACTCCCTTATAGCATCAAGGAGCTCATCACGAACTATGTCCCAGTAGAACATAAAGAATTAATTTGTGAACCCATCAGGACCATCCACACTATCAAGATATAGAGAAAAAACTGGCACTCTTAACCGTCTTCTCATCATGGGATGCAACAAGGGAGATTGCTGGATTGGTGTAGCCCGATCCGGTTGGGCCGAATGCTTGCGGATCTTCTCAAATTTTCATGAGCTAAATCTGTATATTAATAACCACCACCAACATCTTCAAACAATCATTTCCATGTGAATGGATATTCAAACATATGCTACATGTGCACCTACTTCAGCTCATCAAATGAGCTCCAATATATTCTGCACATCAGCTCCTAGAAACTTCCTCATTATTTTCCATAACAACTCACATCACCAATCATCTTTGTCATCATATGAATCTAATGGAAATAATTCGTTATTTTTTTCATTTCATTGTGACATAATCAGTGGTGGTGGTTTACATCACTTCCAAGCTCCAGGATAATTCTTCAAGCATTATATAAGATTCACATACTAACACCTTTTATTGGGAACTTCATTTTCCTTCTCAACAAGCTTGGGAACTTCCAACTCCTTTCTAAGCTATCCAGCTCTTAATTGTATCATTAATATCATTGGGTACTCCAACTAACTTGCAATCAATTTAACATCTACATATTGGCATGAAATAACTTGTCTTCCTCCTTGACAACAACTATGATACAAACACAATGTGGATTTAACAATCTTTCACTTTGTGTTTCTTGTCAAAACTAATCTAGAAATTGGTATGTTAAGACATTCTTTAATTTTTCTGACAATAAATAAAAAGTTCATGAAAGTGGATGGTATCACTTCATTCTTAAACAATGTTACATATTTCATTCTATTCAAAGTATATGTGATCCATGTTTGGTGTAGAAAATATAATGGTTGGATTTAGAAAATAGAGATGTCCCATTAACAAACTGAAAATGATACCAATTGATTCTAATTCCCATGACTCATTTAAGGGATGTTCAGATGTCCTCAAGTTGAAACCAAATGATGCCAATTGATATCTTCATTGATTTTGGAATTACAACCTGAGATCTTTCCCTCATCTTAATACACATGTTGAAAACATTCATGTACATGTAGCAGGTTTTAGAAATCATCCTTGAGATCTCAAATTTCCTAAACTTCTTTTCATTTATTAATTTAGTTTCTCACCCTTAATATCAATATTTATTCGGTCATTAATAGGGATGAGAGAAATGCATACCTCATCAATGATTTTTTCAAGCACTTTCTAGAAATTCTAGATTTTCATGGAATAAATAAGTATGGCAGCTTCTCAAGGGTCTTCTCCACTCGTCTCCCCTTTGAGGAGACACAATATCTTCACTCTATCAAGGAATATCTTTCTTTATGATGTTCATTGTAATACCATTTGATAAATTATATCAAGATGGTAAATTTTTTTCAGATCTGGAATAGTTATTCCAGCTTAATTCCCTTCATTTTCTCTCCTCTTGAGAACTAGTTTTACCTTCAATTCCCTGCATTGTATGGAACACTAATTACACAAAAATAATAAATAATTAGGGATTAAGTTGGATGTAATTGCTCATAAATGTGAGATGTTGGGTTGAAAAAATTTTCTCAACCAGTTTGTCCTTTCTAATTTAGCTCCAAGTCTGGAAGGACTCTTCATGCATGCACTTCTGGATTTTGAAGCAGCCTTGGGTAACATGGATTTCTTTCTTCCCCCCTCATGTGAGATTTTCTTTTTAACATGATGATAGTGCACGGGCTGTTCCAAGACCATGGAAGGTTTATTCCTGGATTTGGAAGAGGGAAAAAACTGAGGTGGACCCTCCAACATAGTTGGTAGTGATCCCTCTTCTAGCCTCTTTAATTCAAGAATTTTTTAAATTGCATTTAGTTACCTTCTCGATTCTGCTTGTTTATATTAAATTAAATCTCTTGATCAAGTGTTAGTTAAACTAATTGTTTCGTTTGATAAAAACTTCATGGGTTTTTAATAAAACCCATCCAATGGAGGTGCACTATCTGTGAAAACTCACAACGGTAGTTTATGCTTATATAGATTATTTGACATTATTGCATTTATGTTTTCCATTTTAATCATTACACATTCTTATCTCATTTGAGACACCATGAGAATCTCCAAAGATTTTTTTTGACACATAGGGGAGTGTGAAAGGTGGGGTGGGGGTGTGCAAGGTGGGGTGTGGGGGGAGGGGGGTGCAGGGAGGGGGTGGGGTTGTAGGCTACTGAAGAAGTGGGGGGGGGGGGTGTAAGGGGCAGTCCAGGGGGCATGGGGGTGTGGGGGGGGGGTGAAAGGGATATATAGGGGTGCAAGGGGATGTCTAAGGGGGGCTGTCTAGGGGGGGGGGGGTGCAAGGGGGATATCCAGGGAGGGTGTGCAAGGTGGGGTGGTGGGTCTGCATGAGGGGGGGGGGGATGCCGGGAGGGGGGGTTCAAGGGGCTGTCTGGGGGGGCATGGTGGTGCAGGGGCTGTCCAGGGGCGGTGAATGGGATATCTAGGGGGTGTGCAAGGGGCTGTCCATGGGGTGTAATGGTTGTCCAGGGGGGTGCATGGGGGCTGTCTAGGGAGGGTGTGCATGTTGGGGTGGGGGGTGTGCTGGGGGGTCTGCACAAGGGGGTGGGGATACATGGGGGCTACTGTAGGAGTGGGGGGGGGAGGGGGATGCCCAGGGGGGTTTGCCTAGGGGGATGTAGGGAGGGGGTGGGGTGGTTGGCAACTATAGGAGAGGGGGGTGGGGGGGAAAGGGGGCTGTCTAGGGAGGGTGTGCAAGGTGGGGTGGGGGTGTGTTGGGGGTCTGCACGAGGGGGGTGGGGGGGGGGTGGGCTACTGTAAGAGTGGGGGGAGGGGGGAAAGGGGGCTGTCCAGGGGGGTCTGCCCGGGGGGGGCTGCAGGGAGGGGGGTGGGCTACTGTAGGAGTGGGGGTGGGAGGGGGGGGGGTAAGGGGGTTGTCCAGGGGGGAGGGTGCAAGGGGGAAGTGCAGGGGGGAATAAGAGTGGAGGGGGGCTGTCCAGGGGGTGTAAGGGATGTCCAATGGGGGTCAATGGGTTGTCTAGGGGGTGAACAGGGCTGTCCAGGGGGCATGGGGGTGTAGGGGGGGTGGAAGGGCTATCCAGGAGGTTCAAGGGATATCCAAGGGGGGCATGGGGGCGCGGGGGGGGGGGGGGGGGTGCAATGGGGCTACTCAGGGGTGTAGGGGGGCTATTTGGGGGGGGGATGTGGGTTTTTTTTTATGAAATGTGAATTCCTAGAGCCACGGTTTTAAACCGTGTCTTTAGGTCTAAATCCACAGTTTTAAACCATAGATAAAGCTATATAGCCACAATTTTGAACCGTGGCTATAGGATTTGTGCGGCTTATTGTTCTTCCATAGTTTCAAACCATGTAAAAACCCTATAGCCACGGTTTGAAACCGTGGCTATAGGTCTTTCCCTTTAACCATGCCATTACTAACCATAGTTTGTTGAACCATGTTTATAACCTATAGCCACAGTTTTGGGACTTATATCCATGGTTTGAAACCATGGATATAGCCTAAATTTCCAGTAGTGGATGCTTATAATGTTCAAGACACCTATGATGATCCTCAACTTCTAGTTATAAAAGACACTAATGCGAAAAATCAATTTATGGGATGTGGTTTTGTGCAGTCAAGAGGGTTAGAACAGTTCTAAAAGATGATGTTATCTTATGCTGATAAGGTAAAATCAGGAGGAATGGTTAATAACTGTCAAAATCAATTTGTAGTTCTGAGAGAAGAAGTTTGTAATTCTTTAGAGGAAGGGAATGAAGGGGAGGATTCCCTTGAAGTGAACCCCCCTTTTATATTAGAGGTTCCAAAAGAGTATATAGATTCTACTTTCGATTCCCCTATCGAGCCCAAAGAAGTTGACATTACAGAGGACTATCTTAGATACTATTCAAGGAAGGGGAATATCACTATCATAGATTCAATTGAGATTATTAAGGACACCAAGAGGCCACGAAGAAGAAAGGAATATTATCATTTACCCATCCCTCCAATTACTATATCCTCAAGTAAATTCAATCTTCCTCTGAAGGTTCCCACTACTACAGACAACAACTCTACGAGCAAGTACAAAGTCTTCGAAAAGTTTGTGGAGGAATAATTTTTTATGGAGTTAGAATCACATGTAGGGGAACCACCTGTTACTAATTTGGTGAATACAGATAATGAGGGTGAAGTGTCCAGTATCCCCCCGAGTGGAAAGGAAATTATGGAGTGTTATGTGTGGGAACCATCATCAATTACAATGAATAATTCTTTGAGATATATCTCAATGTCAACACTATTCAAGAGGAGTTTGAATTGATAGTTGGGAGGTGTATTTAAGAAAACATTAGTAAGGACTAGGGTCTCAGGATCCAAAAACAACTTTGCATATTGGCACATGGATTCAATAGAAAGAATATTACTATAGAATATATCATTAAAAAATTGGGACAAGATGGAATACCATTTTTATGACCACCTCAAAGATGATCCAGATGAAACAACGTCCATTATACAATAGAGTCTCCTTAGAGGTAAAATATCTAAAATGCTTAAAATCTAATTCATAGACTTAAATATTACTTATGATGTTGGTGGATTTTATTTTTGTGTATTTTACTAGTTTACCACTATTTATTTAAGAGTTATTGTCTTATATAAATGTTATTTTGGCCCACAGGGTGCATATACAGATATGCACACACAAAATGATGTCTTTACCTAAAAATTTCCATATTTCAATATTATTTTCTTCTTTTACTTCTCTCTTCCACTCTATCCCCTAAATGGTTTTTTTAAAAAATATCAATGTTCTCTAAATGAATTATTGGTTAATAAGTATCTTGAAATTTGGTTTCTAAACGTATTATCTAAAACATGGACCATTTGGTAACATGAAACATTATTGGTAACCCTAGGACTTTAAAGGAGAATTTATCACCTTTTGAGTATGGGTTATGTTATCACCTTGATTTGAAAATGGTTTTGATAAGAAATATATTTTTAATGGAAATGGTTTTGAAATTTTAAATGTTAAGGTTCAGTTGTTACTTTGTGTTGTTTTGTAAATTGGTTTTAAATTCATTTTACATGTAGTCCTAGTTGTCACTTTAAAAGGTTGTATTTGAGATGTGAACCCCTATGGTTGTCCTTCCATTGAGAGGGCCTTCACATAGTTGGTGTCGGGAATGGGCAATGCATGCATGGTGGAAGCTATGGGCTATGCTGAGAATGTGATGACCTCATCATCCTACATTATACTATCATCATGTGATTACTGGACATGATCTACAGGGTTGAGTGATGATTAAATTCTTGTCTTGATTATATAGATTGGAACTCCCCTTTTTAGAGGATAATAAAGGTTTGAATTTCTACTGGTTAAGCAAGTTTAGAGCAACATGGTTGGTTATTGACTATAGAGTTTCACCATGCACCAACATGTGGTCCCAAACTGAGTACATATAGGGATTTTTATAAGGTGTTTTTTAAAATATCAGGATTACATGTCTGTATGATCTTGTTTTATTTTCTAGCACTACAGTTATTTGTTTATTTAGTATTTTCCTACTTTTACTTGTATTATTCCATTATTTCTAGTTTTTTTGGATATTCCAAGAATATATTTCTTAGATTATATTTTCTTTTCTTTTATAAATTATTTGGGTTATGCTTATACTATATTTTTGGTCTTCAGTCTGGGTTTAAAAATAAGAAATTGTTTTTAAATAGAAAACCATACTTTGTTTTCAAAGTGTAATTTTTTTAAAGAGGTGTTGATTGTTTTAAAGATAAAACCACAATTTATTGAATATATTTAAAACTATAATATTTGGACTATTTTGGGAAAGGAGATGTATGTATTATATGGTTCTTATCTACGACATGTTTTTTTGATAACACTCGACTTGTTCCACATAGCATCAACATAGAATTTTTTTTTCAAGTTACACTTTTGGTTAGGTTGTCTGGTAGAGCAGTTTGGTTCATATGGATGGTGGTGAATAAGAAGTTAAGTAGATATCATGTTGGGTTCTAGTTTGAGTTTAGTTGTAGTTTTTTCAGAGTCTTCTATTTTGTTCAAATTTAGTTAAATCTGGGTTTATTTTTATTTATTTGTATTTAGTGGATTTATGTTACGTACTCTATTTAGTTTTATTTATCATTTTTATTAGGATAAATAATAACCATTTGGATTGTATTCTATGTATGGAACTAATGTCTAACATGGGAGGATCAGGAATGACTGTTGATCCTTCTCATGGTCTAGCTCGGGTGACCAGTTCGAGGTTTACCTAGGTTGGTTCATGATAGTAACAAAAATCCATATTAAAGGTTATTTAAATAGAAAATTTATCCTAAATAGAAACTCCTTTCACAAAACCAAAACAAAGATTAAAATAATATAATTGGAACATAATAATATTATATTAATTAAATATTATTATTGTTAAATTTAATTTATAAATACAAAAAGTGTTTTTTAATGTTCATCTTTAGAATTAAAATGAATCCTTTTATAATTCCTGGAATTACTAGAACCTATTTTATTATAGTGACCTTATTTCACATATATTTAAACATTATTAACTTTTTCTCAAGAGTAAAACAATAGTTAGTTTGACATTAAATTTATCATTAGTGAGTTTACTATTACATGAACTAGAAAAATCTCAATAATATCTCTATTAAAATTCATAAATATATCAATTTTCGTAATCTTACAATGAAAAACATGGTTGATTAACAAATTTAATGTATATTAACTATCCAAATAAGTCATTATACAATATTAAATTATACAAAGTTTACTGACTAATCCCTTAATCCATGGAGATTCTTTTATTGATTTAGTAAAGTATATGTATGCAATTTTTAGGGTAGATAATTTCATCAAATATCAAATATTCCACTTCTAAGATATGGTTCCCTCATAATTAGAAAATACAGATTCACTTATTGATATATTAATATCTAAATTTAATATATAATCAAATTATATATATCCTATTACATCAAGATTTGAATTTAAATTATTACCATAAGATTGGTAAATCTGTAGATACTGTAAGATAAGTGAGTATTTATTTTAAGGTACACCAATGAGGCTTAACATATTTACTCAAAAATTTATTTAGATTAAAAGGAAAAAATTATGAATTAAACCTAAAAAAATCATGGAATATATAAAGATACCAATAATATTTTAAGGAGATATCATATTCTTAAATATTTTATCATATTTATTAAGAAAATATTCATTTAGAGATAATTTTTAATATTGATCAATAGGGATATTAATAGGTTTAATAAACTTAAACATAAACTATTTTGAAACATTCTTTATATAAAAAACATAAGATATAAATTATAAATTACTTTTTATTTCATTAAAATGTTCCTCAATAAATTTTTTCTTAACATCTCTTAATTAATTATTTTCAAAAATATATTTGATATAATATTTCATAATATTTATGACCTCATATATTTCCAAATAATATTAATTTATTAATATAATTCAATATAAAAAACATTTCACTTCTTTCATGATTAAAATAAAAATATTTACCACAATTTATAAAACTAAAACCAATATTCAAATTTTCATATAGTTTTTTTTTTGATGATTGTTTCATCCTATAAATAGATTTATTTTGAAGTTAAAATTGATTATACTTTAATTATTTTAGTAACTAACTCATGAATTTTAACCTATTTTAGTTCATGAATTATACCATGAATGATAGAAGATTATATATTTATTTTTTATTGAAATTATTAATAAAAATCAATACTGATACCTAGAGTTTCCTAGTCCCATACCTTGTATTTTGGGGTTATTAGATGTGTTAGTGTGTTTATAAATGTTATTTTATAGGTGAATAATGGATTATGAGATTTTTTATGGGCACTACTACTTGATCTAATTTTTAGTATATCCTATAAATTTTTAGGTTTTATATAGTTTGGAGGTCGTTATTTTAACATGGTTACATTTTACGTTTATGGTATTGAGTTTATAAATGTTTTTATAAGATATGTTTGTGTTGTGGTGGCTGATTATGGCTTTGTAATGGTCATTTTGGTGGGTGTAGTCCTTGATAAAATAATGGTATTCCATGAGGAGGGATAAAATGACCATTTTGGAAGTCATGGTGCATTATTTCATGTTTAATATAACACTATTCCATGGTGTAATTTATATAGTTAGTATGGAAATAGTGAGGGCATCATAGACTATAATATAGTGGGTGATGGTTCTTGTGAGGATAATGAAGGTGCGATGACTTTGTGGATATTTCTATACTAAAGTATTGGTAAAACCTATTTTTTTAAATGATATATTCATCATTTTATGATTTGATTGAGCTTCACCACTATGAGGTTATCCCTTATTTACAATATAGTGTAGTTATATTTTTTTTATGAATTTTTCCTCCCTTATTACATTGTTTAATTCTAGTATAATTCTCTTAAATACTAGGAAATATATTTTTTGGATTCTCTTAGTCATCCCTTTATGAATCTTATGCCTTATATTTGTGAGATCAATATCTTGAGATTTAAGGTACCTTTCTTTTCCTTTTTTCATTTGTTATCTTGTTTCCTATCATTCATTTAAGGCTTTGTAAAGGGATTGGATTTGGTTTCCATAATGATTGGTGAATGTCCTGATAGAGGATAATATGTTATATGTTTTTTTAGGGTTTGCATGAAGTTATTGGTATTTAATTATTAATTTTTTTCTCTTATGTTGTAATTTCATTATTAAATCATCTTACGAGGTAGGGGAGTTATAATTTCTGAAAAATCATTTGTATTAAATATAGAGGGGCCATGATTTTTATTTTTTTAGATAAGGATATTTTATTGACCTAATAAAGGTAATAATTAGATTAAGAATTATCATGATAATATATGATCATATTTGAAATATGTATCATATTGTTTCCATGATATTTTTATTGATTTATATGTCAACATGCTGATGTATGTTTTTCTTTGTTTATTTGTTATAAAAATCTTAAATTTTGTAAATAAAATAATAAAGGTAATGAAAATGGGAACTAGAAATACGAAATTAATTTTATATATTTTTAATATAAATTGTTAAAAAATTTATGAAGAATGAGTGAATTATGTTTTTTGTTTTCTATAATTAATTAATATGGTTTATAATACTTTTGATATGGTATTAGTGCGGTTGGTTTACTATGGAAGAGAAAAGAAATATATTGTTTATTTTCTAGTCAATCTAGTTGGCATGAGATAGTTTGGTGGTTGCTATAATGTTGTTAGGGATGGTTTTTATGGTGGTTATTGTGGTTTGTTGATGTGGTGGTGGGATGATGTTATTATGGTTTATGTGTGTAAGTTTCCCCAATATTTACAAATAATAAATGAGTGTCATAATTGAAAAATCATAAGATAATTTATTGTTTTATGTAAGTGTCGGGTTGAATATAACTAGAAAACTAATGATGCAGTGTTATCTAAATGAATAGAATGTGTAGAATAATATACGGAACTAAAAACATAATTATTTGAATAAGTAGTGGTTGGAGCTTAATTTTTCAATTGAATAAACTATGAATTAAAAATTTAAATGGTGAATAGGTAAGGAATTATGAAAGTGGGAATTTCTAGTTGTCTATAAGTTTTTGTTTTGTTGTTGTGGATTTTAATTTTTCATTTAGTATCATATGTGGTTTATGTCATGAGGTGATGAAAGAGTAATAATGAGGTGTGGGTGTAAAGAAGTTATAGTAATAGTTGACCATTGTTTAGTTATGTGTGTAATTTCAATATATTGATTGTAGTTTTTTTATGTCTTGTGCATCACCACCCGAGCTAGGTAATGTGATCGATGACCAAATGATGTTTGGGTTTCTTATGAACCCTCACCATATAATATCTGGATTTCATAGTTAGAGGAATAATCCCCATACCCTCTTCTATGTTCTAGACATATATATGTTGTGATGGAAAGAAGTTATGACTATGGTGATGTGGAAGTGTTGTGATGATATGATAGTGATATGGTATATCGTTGTAGTATATGGTTTTGGTATATAATATATATTATTAGTTGTGTTTTGTGTTTATGATGGGTTTATTTAGAATATCGTTATATATATATATAATGGATGGTGGAATAAAGATTTATTCCACTAGGGGTAACTATTTTAGTGGGGAAATTGGTGTGAGGTACCTTTCTTGATATATTTTCTAAATATTTGTTTATATTACTTGTTTGAAGATTGGGTGAGTGATACTTGCCGATGATGGGTGGTATTTGAACATGATAGGTAACAGGTTCATTTTCCTTTTTATCCACAAACTCCCCTGTATAGTTCTTCTATATTTATATGAGAGCTTCCAAAGAGGATCTAGCTAAGTATACTTGTATACTCACTCCTATATTCTATAGCCGATTTTTACTATTTTTAGATGAATTTTTTTTATTGAATGGGATATGATATGTTCATGATGATCATTAAAGATAAATCCAATACAATTTGAGTTTACGTTTTATTTTTATATAATTTTCAGTTTTTGTATGACATAGCATGGATTCTGGTATTTATGTTTTATTTTATATTATTATATTTGATTATTTATTATTAGTCTTGGGATTATGAGGTTAGTGCCTCCCATATGTGTTTTCCATACCCTTGGTTCTAGTCTCCAACCCATGTACAATTGAATATGGTATTTGAAAGTCATGCCTATCTTCACTACAAGACAAGGTTGAGTTTTAGTAGAGACAAATCATGAGAGATTATTGTTATATCATTGATTGGGAGTTAGGGTGGAGTTTTGATTTAGAAGTGGTGGGGATTACATTGGTTTGGTAGGGTAGAAATTATTCAATATTATTATGTGATGTTGGTAATGGAGATCAGCTTAGAAATATACCAAGCCCTTATGATCTGACATAAGGAATTTAAACTTAATAAACATCATAAATTTATATGATACATATTACAAAGTTTGGACCAATGTATGTTACATGCATCATTCTTGATAATTATCGTGTTTGAATTGTGGAAAATGATCGAGAATTAAAATGAATTTAATTAAATTGTCTTAACTAAATTCAATATCACAAGAATAGTATTTGTTTCTTTTATAGGGATAATTATTGTAAGGATTCATCATATTTTTTAGGTGGGAGAGGTGTAGTAGAATGATCCATTTAATATTAGGTGGATTAATCCCAAAGAATATGATTCCTCTAAGACAACATTGTGCGACTTTTAACATCAGATACTTATAAAGTATAGGGGCTATCTTCGATTAAGATAAAGAGTAGTGGTTTTAGGATCTCAATAATTATTTTTGTTTGATCCATAAAAGGAATGAGTATTAGATTCCTTATGTTATTATCTTATTGCGAGGAGCATCTCATCGGTGATAAATTTCTTTTCTTAGAATCTATAAAGAGACATTGATATCATTAGATAAGTTTCATAATCTATTTTGGGATGAGTTATTTTCTTAAATATTGAATGAATCATGGTGGAAAGTTTTACTCTCCTTTTTTTTGGAGAATATTTAGTGTTTAATATATTATATTACATTTCATGTAAATTATTTTTTGTGCGTCTATATTATTCTATATGAAAGGCTATGGTGATTCATCTTTGGGAAGAGTTGCATCCAAAAATCCATATCCATGAAACCCATTTTTTGTTTCCAAGAGATCATGAGGTATTGGAAATGGTATATGTGATCAAGAATAAGTTAGCATGGATTAATTCATCTCAAGAGGGGGAAATTAACATAACTCATTGAGGAGTAAATATATGGATGAAGCCTTTGAAATATCTAGGAAGTCAGGGTTTTGGATGATGGGGAGTCATTATTAACATTAGTCTTCAAATTTTTCTTGGGATAGAAGTAATTGATACACTATTAATAGTTATAGTGTGGGTTTATTCTCTTATATATGATTAGGCTATTAGTAGTTATAGTTTTCAACCATTCTTGATGGTTATAATGGTACAAGTGGAAAGTTATAAATATATAATTTTTAGAAGTTTTATCAAATGACTTATCAAAACTAGATGGTTCCTCAATATTTTGTGTAGTATAGAGGATATTTTTTGAGGATAGGAAACCCCATGATTAGGTGACAATTTTCTTGAAGGTTTATTCCATTAGGGTTAGCGAGGAATGAGAACGTGGAATTGTTAGATGCATGCTATGAATTTTCTATCACTATGTGGAACAAATTTTGTTCATGGTAATATATCTTTATGTTCTACCTTATTTTATTCCATGTTCAATTAAGGGCCTTTAAACCCCTTTTATACACATTCCTTGGTTTTATATTTTGGAATTAAGGTGGAGATACTTTCATTCCTTTTATGTTGATTATACCGGTTAGAGTTCATTATAGCTTTTTTGAGGTGTGTCATGGTTGTGATAAGATGATCGGAAAATGTTATTACATGGGAGTGTTATTTATATTATAAATATAACCATGAATTTCATTATTTTAATCGATATTTTGTATTCCATGTGAGTATTGATATTTTAATTTTATAGGAGAGTAGTTTTCTTTGATGTGTTGGTGAGTGTGTATTGTTCATTGGTGAGAGGGATCATTGGATGATCATAGATGTTTGGAAACCATCTCTTATCCAATGTAGTAGTTAATATTAAGATAAGTGTAATTTTAGGTGACAATGTTTTTTAGAGTTTTGAAGGAGTTTTTTAACACCTGATACCCTACATTAATATGTAAACACTACATCCCAAAACTATTACATAATGTACACTCTTAAGATATTTTATTGATGAATTTATTTAATAGATAAATTTAAAATTTAATTTAACCAAATTAACTTCATTTTTGGATGTGGAATGTAAATATTATCTAAAGATGAATTTTTTTATCTTTTTTTGAAATGATTGATTTTTAGGTGAATGGTGAAAAATATATCTTTAAACAAAACTATGAATTTTATTAATTTTTAATAAGTAACTAGATGTTTAAAAAAATTAATTTTAAAAATAAGTATTTAAGATCTAAATATATACTTATTTTAAATATTATGTTGAATTATTAAAACATAGCATTAACATTTTAAGGACTTGTGTAATATTTTATAATAAAATAATTTTTAAGATCTAAATCTATACATATTATAAATACAATACGGAATCTAGTAGATCAAATTAATGAAATTATGGGAGAAAATATAGATAAAACACTATCTATATATGAGAAATACATCGGATGGATATAGTGTGTACCCATTATACAAAAATAAATTAATGTATTTATAGAGGAATTCCCTAGTCAACCACATAAGTGTGAGGTTGAGTTTTTTGTTGAACTCATTTCTGATGTGAGACCCATATTAAAAAATCTATATAGAATAAAACCCAAGGAGTTTATAGAGTTAAATAAACAACTACAAGTTTTGTATTATAAGGGATTTTTATGCCCTAGTGTTTCACCATGAGGATCCCTTGTTTTACTCATGAAAAAGAAGGAAGATTCTATGATATTGTGTATCGATTATAGGGTTATCAATGATATTAATATCAATAATAACTATCCTTTACTAAATATTAATGAGTTTTTTTATCAACTTTAATAATATCATTATTTTTCAAATATAAATCATCACTATTTTTATCATTATTTAATGGTGATGAAGGACGATTTACTGAAGATGAATTTTCATATAAGATACGGGCATTATAAGTTTATGGTAATTCCCTTCAAACTGAATAATTAATATTGTATTTTTATGGATGTGATGAATTTAGTAATCAATTATAATATTTATAACATCATGATGGTGTTTATTTATTATATTTTAATATATTCCAAATGATATTAATAGAATGAGAACTATCTATGAGTAATTCTTGATACCCCTGGAGAAAAGGAATTAAATAGAAAATTCAATAAGTGTAAATTTTTTCACCATAAGGTTTCTTTTCTTGGCCATATTGTCTCTAAGTATGTAATATCTATTAATCCATCAGAAACAGTAGTAAAATAATTACCACATCAATAAATATAACCAAGATACGTAATATCCTTCTCTTATTGGTTACTATCAGTGGCTTGTTAAAAGAATTTCATTATTGGCCAACCCATTCACCAAGTTGACATATAAAGGGGTTAAATTCACATGATCCATTGAATGTAAATAATGTTTTTAAGAGCTAAATAAGACATTTATTAATGTACCAGTATTGAATTTACCTTTAGAAAATGATGGTTTTGTAATATAATGATTTATTGAAGAAAGGATTTGGTTGTTTCCTTATGCGGGATGATAGATAGGGTTCTTATTCATGAATAAAATTGAATACCCATGAAAAGAACTATTAGTCATGGACATGAGTTGGATATTATAATATTTTACTTGAAGATATTAAGGCACTATCTATATGGATAAATATGCAAAATATATACAGGCTACAAAATTTTGAAGAATATTTTCTTTCAGAAAGAGATCAACATGAGTCAAAGTATATGGTTTGTGCCACTCAAGGAATATGATTTCTTGATATACTACTGTCATGGTAAGGAAAAGAATGTGGTTGATGAGTTGGGGAGGAGGGAACCTAGATTTTTTAAAATAACGAGGATTAATAATGATCCTATATTCAGGGATCTAGTAAATATGGATGTGGTGCTTTTTAGGCATGGGGAGCCATAAGTACATTTCAAGGTAATTTCTAAACCATTTTTTAGAAAATATAGATAAGTAATAATAATATAATAATAATTTATAAATGTAGGATTAAAGAAAGAAATGATGGTAAATTGAAAGAATTCATCTATAATGTTGTAGAATTGATGTTTGGAAAGAGGTTATGTGATTAATCGATACATAAAATGAATAGGGATCTACTAGATAAAACTTATAAATAAAATTTATCAATATACCCTGGAAACAAAAATATGAAAAGGGATTTAAGAGAGAATTTTTGGAGGGATAGTACGAAGTGGGAAATTGCAGACTATGTGTCCAAATTATTAGTGTTTCATAATGTAAAGTCTAAAATACAATATACTAAGAATTCATGCATCCCCTATCTATATATAAATATATATGGAAGTGGGAAAATATTTCATTAGACCTTTTTTATTATAATTTTGAAAAATCCAAGGAAGTACGATGCTATATGGGTCACCATAAATCACATTACCAATTCTGCACATTTCTTAGTAGGAGGGGAAGAACCCCACCTTGAGCACCATACTATAATCTATATCAATTAAATCATGAGACTTCATGGGGAACCTCTATCAATTGTATATGATCATTACCCTTAGTTGACATTGAAATTCTAAAATATTCTTAAAAAGTCTCTTGACACTAAAGTGAATTTAAGAACCACCTATAATCCCCAAAAAAAGTGGTAGTTTGAAGGAACTATTAAAATACAATAAGACATGATGAGGCCATGTTATCTTGACTTACAAGGAGCATGGGATCAGTATTTTAATCTGGTGTAATTTATATATAATAACAATTTCCATTTGATCATATTTATTGTACTATATATAGTATTGTATGGGAAGGGATGTAATACTCCAACTTTATAGGAAGAAGTTGGATAAAGGAAGTTAGTATACCTAGAAATTTCAGAAGAGATTGCTATTAAAGTGAGGACTATCCTGGATCATATTAATGTAGCTCAAACAAGATAAAATGTTAATGATAATAATGGAAGGAAATAATTTTAATTCATGTGTGGGATTATGAATGATTAATGGTGTCTCCATGAATTTGTTTTAATATTTGGTAAAAATGGGATGCTTTCCGCTAGGTACATTAGGCCTTTTGAAATTATCGAGAAAATTAGATATATAACTTATCGATTGGATATGCCACCCAACCTTCCTAAACCACACAATGTCTTCCATATTTTTTTATTGAGTAGATACAAATTAGATCTACTATATATTATCACATATGAGGGAAAAGAGTAGGAACCTAAATTTTCTTATAATGAAGAGCATGTCTAGATTCATGACACTAGAGAGCAATTATTGTCAAATTGAAAAAACTTATCCAGTTAAGGTCCTATAGAGAAATCACAAACTAGAAGAGGTAACATGGTAGCCTAAAGAATTTATGAGGAAGGAATATATATAGTTTTTTATAAATTAATATGTAAACAATTTTTAGGGTGAAATTATTTGGGGTGAATGAATCACCAAGACCCTACTCTAGCAGGTAAACACTATATCCCAAAATTATTACATAATGCGTAATCTAAAGATCCTTTATTCATTAATTTATTTGAAAGATATATTTTATTTTTACTTGACCAAATTAACTTCATGTTTTGTTTTTTTATTTTTTTTTATTATCTTAAGATATTTTTTTGGGGTTTTGTTTCTTCAAATTATTGATTTTTAGGTGAATAGTGAAAAATACAGTTTTTACAAAAACTATGAATTTTATGGATTCATAATAAAGAACTAGAAGTTATTAAAACCAATTAATTATAAAAATTTGTATTTAATATTTAAAACTATACATTTTAAAAATATAATGTTTAATTTAGAAAATCTATGATTAAAATTTTAAGAACTTATATAAAATTCTCCATGAAGAACTTTTTTTAGACTTTTTAAATAAATATTATTTTAGTAAAATTTGGTATTTTCTTACTTTAAAATGAAAATAAATTTTATAATAAACTAATATACATCAATATAATGAAATAAAATTATAATTTTACCATACACCTAAATTTTAAGTTTAAAATACACTTATTCTAAAAGGGGGTTTTTACATATTAAATAAACTAAGGTTAAAATTGTTTTTTATTACATATATAAAATTTATATGATCAAATGTATTTATTATTTGGAAAAATTTGTTAAAATTATATAGTAATTGTGATATTATTTTTATCCATAAAAATTATTTAGATAGGTAAAAACTATTCACCACGACAAAACTGAAAATTGTAAAATTTATAAATATAGGGGTAAAGAGATTGGAAGACATTAAAAACTAGTTTATAATAGAGTGGAATAGATATTATTAATTTTATATAATTTCCTACTCAATTATTTTCTATTTTTCGAGACACTTTATAGTTGAAACATGTTACTCTTTTTTTTATGTTGAAATATTTACAAAAATGTCATTCTCCCCACTAATAAAAGGGGTCTCTAAACACCTCTTAAAAAAATAGTTTCATATTTAAAATATAACCTTATTAATTACCCTATAATCTTATTACTTTTCCTTGACCCTCTGGTCACAATATATTGTCCTAAGACCCCCTTTCCTAGGAGTCCTCTTAGGAAAGTCCCAAGTTCTCAACACGAGTACTAATTTTCCCTAATTTCTTTTCTTTTATATATTAAGTTTAGAAATATATTTCTCTCATCACTATATTATAAATTTTTTTATACTTAATATTATGATACCATATGAATAATTATTAACCACCTTTTTCTATTTCCCTAACGTAAAACAAAATAGACATTTGTGTGTTTACGTGGACTACCGCCTCCACAAAGCGTCTTGTTTTTTTCTTAACCACCTTTCAAAAATAATCCACATGTTTAATTTAATAAATGTTTATTATATTTATAAAACATTTAATATTATTAAATAATGAAACATATTATAGATATATGTCATTCTATAGAAAACAAAATCATCTACCAGGTGTACATGCGGACCGCTGCCTCCATTGAACGATTAATTTCCATTTTTCTTTCCAACACCCACTTTCGTGGATGGTCATGAAAATGTGGTTAATGGATAAATATTATGTTTATTAAATTATGAATATTATGAAATAATAAATTTTAAATCCTATTAATAATATGAGTAATAAACAATAACGGTAAATTCAACCATCCAAAATAGTTTTATGAGGGGAAAGTAATTTATTAATACTATATAATAACATTTTATAGGTTATATTATATTTATAATTATTTAAAATTATTATATATCATAATAATAAAAACTAAATTAGGTCATTATTTTTTTTATAATGATATTACACCTAATTCACTTCATAATCATCCATTAATTGAGATATGTATTTGTTTGGGTTAGTTTAACCACATACTTGAATAATGATATAAATTTATATATTGGATGAATATGGGAATTTAATTTATTTTAATATATGATATAAATAAGTAAATAATTATTTTATTTTATATTTTGTATGGTAACATAAATATTACCCTCATTAGTTAAGATACCATTGTCCATTTGTTAAAAATCAAAAAAAAACAAGCTCATAACTGATTTTATCATAAAAAATTGTAACCAAAAATACCATAGAATGAAATTATTAAATTATAAATAATTATAAATAATAAATTATAATACCTTTTATTATCTGGTAATGATTATCTTTGGTTGAAAGAATAATAACAACACAACTATTATGAAACTAGTCTCAAAGGATTGAGATTACTCTCACCTGATATTGGAAATAAATAATTATAAACTAATATTCATATAGATAATAAATATAAATGAATTTTAAAAAAGATTCTAGGTATAAATAAGGTTTTGAAATAATAAAATTATATAGTTGTTTTTGTTATAAAGGAGGATAGATCACTTTTGGCTAAATAGGAATAAAGTTATGGATTCTCTATCTCAAATTTCAATTTCTTAAGTAATGATTATGTTGTATACCATGTTTTATATTATAAGGTGTACTTACTACCCATTTTATATTTTATAGAATGATATTTTAATTACTCATGGTATTTATTTTTCTCTTTTAAATACTATCCTTCAGGGATTTTCATGGAGATGTTACCTAATCCTTCATAATTCTCTAAAATTATAAATTTCTGAAAGTATATTGTGTTTTTATTTCTTGGAAATTACATATGTATATGGATACTAGAAAGTGGGTGTAGCTATGTCACCAATTACCTTAGGGGTAACCACACTAAAAAAGTATTTTTTTTTAGTTTCAAATCAATATTTACTCAGCTCACAATGAGTGGGCCTAAGACTGCACACCTGGTGAGACACACTCAAAGGATATGCTTTGGATAATTTTCATTATATTTTGATACTTAATAAAGTATTTTTCTTCCATTTATTTTTTCTCCTAGAACTACAAACTTATAAAAATTATAACTATCTTTTATTGATAACCCATAAGTTTGAAAATACCCTCTTCATCAACTTATCTTTATTTCATTGACAATGTTACTTCCTATTCCATTGAGAATACCCCATAGTTCATATATTTATTTTCAGAATATTGTCATCGATATCCATATTATTCCATTGTATAGAGAAATCTTTATTTTCCATATTTCTTTCATACGAATGGAAATTGTTATATTTTTCTATGATTAATTCATAAGTTCGTTAGGGAATTTTATGAAATGTCTTCTTGACTCATATGATGAATGCATTGGAATTAATTATTGAGAGGTGGGGCCCAATATATATGGCTCCTTAATTTATCAACAGGTCTCATGTTATAAACTAGATAGGGTATTTGCATATTCCTCACCATGTTATGTATGATTTCTTAGAATAAGGCATTGATGAAGTGATTATTTTGTCTAGAATTATGAATTCTATTAGAATGATATTAGTAATTATTATCCATGATTTTTTTTATTACCATGGATATCGTATTCCATTAGTTTTATTTGATTATAGAATTATTCTAATCATATTTTCTCCATACAATTTATTCCATGTTTATTTTATGATAACATCTATTGTATTTTAATCCTTATTGAGCATTTGAGATCACCCTTACTTTTTCCATTTCCTTAAGAAACCTAGAAGAGAGCTATGTGTAATTTTGATGGATATATTATAGGAGATAATATTTTTCCCATAGAGTTATAATGTTTTACTTAATTTTATCAAGTATGATATGAAAAATATACATGTATCTCATATTATATGAATACAAATATGTTTGATCCTTTAAGAACACTAGTATTGTATACTAATGATGTAATGTAACTATCAGTTCCAGGTTTCTAGAGTCTGGGTTTTTACAAGTTTCTTGATGTTTTTCTTGAAAATATTTTTTCACTACCTCCTCTATGTGACATTGAGTTAAAGATGGAGTTAGAACTTAGTATCTCTCTAATATTTATGAATTTTTATATAATAATTAAATTGGATTTAATGGATCTATGGATCCTAATTGATGAATTATTATAGAAGGGTTTCATCCATCCCAGTGTGTCTCTTGGGGTTCTCCATTGTTACTCACAAAAAAACATGGATCATAGATTGTAGTTGTGCATAGATTTCCATTAGTTATGTAAAGGGAAGATTAAGAATCACTATCCTTTTATAAATATTAACCATATATTCAATCTACTAAATAGAGATATCTATTTAACAATGATAAATTTGTGGTATCCGTATCATTAGATGTTAGTTAAAGAGAAATAAATCCCAAATACTACCTTTAGGTGTCTTTATTGGAAGTTGTTTCTTGGGTGGAATCCAATAATATTTAAATTATTTTAACAAAAATTAGTTTTTTATGATATTATAAAAGGTTAATATTTTATTTTTCTTAGATTTTAACCAATTATACAATATTGAACAAGAAGGATGAGACTTTAATATGGGAAAATTAGTGTCAAACTTTTCTTAACTTCCTGAAGGAGAAGTCGATTAGTACTCATATTCTTCATTTTCTAGAAGGTGGTGTTTTGTTTGAGAAATTATGTGACAATTCGCATATTAGATTGTGTTTTTTGTAATTAAGTATAGGGAGGTTATAAACTATGAGACTTATAAGTTTCTTCCCTATGAGTATAACTATTCCTCCTATAATCTCAATCATAAAATAATTGTGTAAACTATAAAGCTATAATAACATTATCCTATTGGTGAGTTCTTTATAACCTTTACATTTCAAATTATCTTATAATATATCTTATAATGGTATTATATTAATGTATTTTCAGTGGAGGTGGAATGATTTATCATAAGATTAGGATTTTGAGAACTACTATTCTCTGGGGAAGGATAATGTGGTGGCTGATGTCCTAAGACAAAAGTTTTATATAGATATTTTTGAGAGGATGTGGGTAATTGTAGAATAATTTGAGAGGTTTTATATTTTAATGAAGATATGGAGGTAGCTAGTAATAAAGTTTCCTTATACCAGATGATAGTGAATTCTTCATTGATGTAGTAGGTGGAGTAGTTTCAGAAAAACGGTTTTGAGGTGGAGATATGGAGAGGTCATGAAACTTCTATTTATTCTATTATGTGACGGTAAAAGGTTGATTAACATTAGGTGTTGTTTCTGAGAAAATTCTTAGTATATTAGAGATCTGGGATGACTTTCTCTATGTTTCACACCTTGAACTTAGTTTCTTGTGTTATGTAATTTATTTATTTGTTATATTTTTGTTTTCTTTGTTTCATGTATTTTTCAAGTGTTTTTGAGTATTTTAGGGAAAACTTAAATAAGACCCGACAATATACAGTAGACTATGATGTATTATTGTTTGTTGTTATATAGTGGTCACTATTAGGGGAGGACTATGTGGTATCCCTTAGATAGTTCCAAAGGCCTTTTTGGGGAAGCCTCCATGCACTTCTATGGCTTGGGGACCTAAGAGCAGTGGACCTATCATTTAGGGTGCCTTTATGTCATATCCAAATGACCATGCCACAAGGATGCTTGGGAAGGGGGCCCTTCACTATTGTCACCTAGGATACAACATGGTATGTATCTATCCATTTTTTCAAATAGCTATTTTTACCTACTTTTTACTCTGTGTTTTTTAAAAAAACTCTTTCCCTACTCTTCCATTCAGCATGAATGACCCAAAAGTAACTCTCCCTTAGCTCTCATTATTCCCAGGATCCTCAAGCATGGATTTATCCATGATTTTAGGTTGGTTCATTGAGCTAAACACCTATAAAGATCCTCTGTTTTTCTCTCCTTTATATTTTATTTATTTCTCTTCCCAAGCGAAGTTATGGTGACCTATGGGTTTGTTTGGTATGATTTTTCTTGGGGGTGTCTTCTTGATTTTGGGTGCCTCATGTTCTTCTTAATTTATCCTTCCCCTAATTAGGTGGTTCAACACTATGATATATAAAATCAATGATTCTAAGGTAGGTTTCCCCATATATTATACCTAAAATATTATAACTACGACTAATTTAGAATTTAAAATAATTTTTTAGATATTAAATGACAATATTAAATGTTTTTTAGGATTATTTAGGTGGAAAAATAATTTCTCACTTCATTTTCATTAGATATAAATGGTCTTTCAAACTAAAAAGTGATATAAATATACTTTTAAAAAACCTCAAACAAAATGTGTTTCAATAAATGACTGAATGGAATTTAAAAATGAATTATGAAATTCTAAGAGGTTATTTGGTATTCAAGAGGATTATTAAATGATTATATTTATTTGAAAAGGTGTTATTATTTCTTTAAATGGTTTTATAAACTGTAAAATGTTTTCATGGTTTCTTAATTTTATAGAAATGGTTTTAAATCTTGGTTTTATGATTTTATGTTTTAATGTGTGATGTTAAAGCCCAATTGGAATCTTCTAAAGAGAATATTTAAAGGGAAAATTCCCTTGGAACTTCCCCTTGGCTAGTTCATTTCTTTATTAGACTAAATTATCCCTATTATTGTATAATTTGGTTACATTTACTATTTTGATGATACGTGGGCTATTTTATAGATGGTTATTGAGGGAGAGGTTGTGTGTATGGTTATATTTTATACTATTTTATAGATACTTATGTTCATATATTATTTTTGTTATAATTAACTAAATCACCACCATATCATTTCACCATGGGAAACCAAGAATATATTGAGGGAGGTACAGTGAAACACACTGTATTAGTTTAAGATTATACTCTGGATAGTGGGGCTTAGTATGGTGTTTGGACTACTTTTAGGGGTTTCCCCTTGGTTTTTCTAGGTAGGAAAATAATTAGTGTTAGGGTGGTTGGATTACATAGAGTGTTCTAATATGATGGATCTTGTATTTAGTATTTTTATAGATGTTTCCTAGAGATCCTATGTATTCCCATAATCCTTCATAATTGGTTATGTTATATTGGTTATTTTTTCTTTATTTTTTTGATTGTGCCTAATCTATTATTTCACCTTACAATTTTTTATTGTTTTTGTGATCTTTATTATTTCGATTTATTCATGTCACCTTTATACTCCTCTTTTTAAAAGAACTAGTAATTTTCTTCAAGATAATAATTTAATGTTTTGAAAATGGCTTGGATATTGTATATTTTATTTTTAAATATATGCTACTTTTAATGTGTTTTTAACTTACATGTTTTGAATGAAATTGTTTTAAAGAAAGAAGTGAAATAGACTATTATTGGCATTAAAAACTATGAGTGTAAAATGGAAGATTTAAAATTGAACTTCAAACTATAATGAATTGGGTCTTTTACTTAAAGGTAATTAATTTGGGTGTGATTTATTTTTTCATAACTATTGGAATTCATTCTCATGCCTATTTACATTTCACTTTCAAGTTTAAAATTTAGAAACTTGGGGAGGGGTCATGGATTTATGGTTGGAGAATGACCGGTGGAGTCAGATGGAGATCTGGTTGGGTACCTTTATTTTGTTTTTTTTTCTTTATTATAGTTGTTTCTTCCATATAGACCTTTTTTGAAGATATTATTTCAATGTAATATTTTTATTATTATCTTAGTTGAATATTTTTGTATATTTTTTATTTTATCAATTCTTATCTATTATATATTTATCATGTTGCGTGTGAAACTATAATATATGAAGTTGTCATGTTTAAATTTCAAGGTTAATATATATATATATATATATTATGTGAAAACATTCTTAAAAAGTGTATTCTAATTTCATGGAACCTGTTTCTAGCCTGTGGGGATCAATAACACCCTTCAAACCTTACCACAGGATGGTTTGGGTTCCTAGAGTTGTGGTGACTCAGGCTAGTTCATGACACTTTGAGTTTCATAGCTCACCTCTAGCTATGTATCATGGTTTATCAAAGATTTATTAATATTTTAGGAGTCAGTTTCCATATCCAAGAATGAGTAGATTGATTGTGGAGTTCGTATCTTGATGTTTGGTTTTTCAAAGGTTAAAAAGCATAAAGTTAATCCTAATTTTTTAAATACATTGGATGTTTCTTAGTGAAAAATGGAATAAATTTTGATGGATTTAATTACTAGTTTTCCCCAATATTTGGAAGGATGTCTCTCTATCTAGCTGATCATGTATAAGTTGATTATGTTGGAATATTTCTAAAAAATTAGGGAGTCAAGTGGGGTAGATGCTTTGGAAAGGTTTTATTTGGATGAGGTGGTACAACATCATGGGGTTCCAAGGATGATTATCTTTAATTTAGATCCTAATTTGATCTTATGAGTTTGGATAATTATGTAACATGATATTTTTTCTTATTAAGGGATTAACACTACATTTCACCCTCATATAATCAGGCAGATAGAGAGAGTGATCCATACATTAAAGGAAATGTTGGGTTCTTATTTTCTATGATTTAACGGTTCATGGGAGAATAATTTTCAATTGGATATGTTTTCCTATAATAATAGATTTCACTAATCAATTGGTATTGAACCACTTGAGGAATTTTATTTTAGGCCTTTCAGATCACTGGTGTACTAGGATAAGTATAGATTGATAGAAATTTTTAGACCAGATAGTGGATGAAAACTGTTCAACAATTTTAGAAGTCCTATACTGATAATAGGGGTATAAAAATGTATTTTGAGTTTTGAGATCACACGTTATTAGATTTTTCACATAACCATGGGTATTAGGGGTTCAACCAATATTGTAAAATTTCTATACATTTTATCAAACCATTTTAGGTGCTGAATAATGTTTGCAAGGTGCTATGCTGGTGGGATCTTACTCCAAATACGAATAATATTTATGATATTTTCCAAGATTAAATTATTTTATGATATCTTTATATGGAATTTAATGCCCTAAGATGTTATGGTATTTATTATTTTAAATTTCATATCTTTGATAGCTTAAGTTTCACACAACATCAAGCTTAAACGAACACCAATATACAATATATATTATTACTTAAAATGAAAATTATCACATAGCCATTAAATTGGTGGTTATGAATAGGATTAACCAATTTATAAAAATATATTATTGAATTCATTGGTTACTAATTAAATAGAAATGAATATTGAAACCAAATGAATATAAAGGGGATATTTTTATTAAGAACTATTTTTATGATCACAATGTTGTTTTATTCAAAAAAATTAAATTAATTACAATTAGTGAATGATATTAATGTAATATATATTCAATCAAATATTTTTTACATTCATCCAATATATTTTATAGGCATAATATAATAACAAACCCAATCTTATGCATGAAAACCTATATTTTTTTAATGTCTGTTTTACCACCTTCAAAAAGTAAACATTTATTAAATCCAATTTTTGATACTTTTGTATATATTTTTTGAAAAAATAAAATTATTATTTTAAATTTTAATATAAAAATATCCTTTGGTTTAATTATTGGTACTTTTCTAATAAGTTTCATGTTTTGATTAATAGTGAAAAAATATTTCATTTTAATTGAAAATAGATTTTTCATTTAAATAATTTGTAGTGTTAAGTTAAATTTTTAAATATATTTAAAGTATAATTGGATCAATATTTTATAATTTAATTTAATATTGGTAATTTTAATAAAATTCACATTGAACTTGGATATAAAAAAATTTCAATCTTTTAAACATTTTTACTTTAGAAACTTATTTTCTCATTCCATCAACGAGATTAATTTTAAATTAATTACTGTAAGTTATGAATTATTAATTTTGAAAAATGGTTTCCATATTTATAATTATTTGATAAAAATTATTTAAAAAGGTTACTTTTATTTTTGGAAAAAATTAATAGTAACTTTAGTATTTTTGTAATTACCACGGTTAAGGGTTAATCAAGCAATTAATGATAAAAAAAATGTTTAAGTATTATAAAAATTATCCCAACACTATTCCTAATTATATTGGATGATTTAGTTTTAAAATAAATCATAATTGGGCCGATTTTGAGACCCCTTGGTTCCACATTGACGACTTTAAGTATTTTATAGTATTTTTTTCTAAGGAAATCCAAATATGTCATACTCGTGTTTTTAATAAGTATTAAATTTTTTATATATGATAATTAAGAATATATAATTGACTATAAATATTAATTTGAAATAATTGTTTTTATCTTAATAATGATGAATTTTTTAATTTTTAGGAAATAAATAATTATATTAAAGTCTTTCACAATGACGATGGAGTAATTGTTTAGTTAATGGTCATAATAAATAAATATTATTAAAAATATTAAAATAAATTTAATTGTTATAATTAATGTCATCCATAAATTTTTTATATGACCTAGACATATTAGTGATATATTAAATGTGTTTATTTTGTATTTATATTGTGTATTGATATTTTTTATGAATTTAAGAAATAAATAGTGTCAGAATTTGCATTAATAATATTTTAGAATAAATAATATTTTATGAAATGATATAAAATTAAAAAAATTAAAATATTTTGAAATATTATTTGGATAAGGTTTAAAATTCCACCCATTACTCATTTATGGTTGTTTTTTTTATAGTAACTATATAACCGCTTAAAGGGTAAATATCCGTGGGGTCATGGTAAGAGTTAAAGGGTTTAACTAAGGGTTAAAGCCAAAAGATAAGGGTAATAATGTGACCTAATATTGTTTAAAAATTATTTTTGGAGATTATTTTTGTCCATAATCATATTAGGTTTTAAATAAATAACTTTTAATCCATTTGAAGGAGAAAATTAATTTATATTTATTTAATATTTTCAGAGTTCCCAAAAGTACCCCTCACCTCAATTATTAAAGGGAACATACTCCTTCACTTCCTCACACCACACTGAGACTTTTATATCATCCAAACCCTTACTAAATAATCTCCCAACATCCCTTCCCTCATCCTATAATCATTCCTTTTGGAATAAATCCAACGAACTAAGACTTTTGTTATAAACCAAATGGAGTTACCCGAAAATGAGGTAACCTTCTTCAACAGTCACATTAGTTTTATTTCTTTCCTCACCCATTAATTTATTATTATTAAATGCTTATATAATAACCCTAGTATCATAAATATACTAATATATTTTTATTTTAATGTTTTGACCTATACCTACTCACACTTCCATCAAATGGGTATCAAATTTATCATTTGTGTATGGCGAACTACTGTCCCAAGAAATGATGTCATTCGTTTTTCCATTACCACCTTACCTGGTTGGTAATTATGATGGAAATGATGTTTTTAAATGATATTTATCATATTTATAATTTATTATTATTTATTTAATTTTTATATAACATATACCTTCATGTTATATATTTTTTGTAAATACGATAACATCGTTTGTGGAAGTGTGGACTACCTGCTCCTCAAAGCGATGTGATTCATTCACACTATACATAGAACATATAAGGGTTGGTTTTAATAAAAATATGTGATTTATATGAAATATATATGATACTATAATTCAAATATACGTATATATAATTTAATTTTTATTCTTTTAATACAACAATGAAATGAAAGTAGCGTTCATGTGTATGTACGGCCTACCGTCTCCATGAACAGTTCATTTCATTTCATATCTCCAAATATTATGGATTATTATAAATAAATTTTTAAAGAATATATATTATATCTAAATAATGGTTCTTATTCTAGAGATGATTAAATCATGATCTATGTAATTGGAAAAACAAATAACAAGTCAAAACATACTCGAGAAATATGGAAGTTAACACCTAAAATAGTGAACATGATGCAATATTATTAACAAAAAAGTGATAAAATAATATAATAAAATAATATAAGATATTATAAATATGAATAAGGTTTTTATATAAATTAATAACTTTATTTAAACCATTATATATGATGATTAATCACTTACAACTAAAAAGGAAGTTTGAAGTAAGAGATATCGTCTCAATTTCATTTTACTGAGGCATATTGTTGTGTTATGCAACTAGCTTCATTTATATGGTGTATATACTTCCTTTTAATATTTTATATCATAAATATCCTTATTTTCATGATATTTTATATTTAATTTTATTTTATTCATTCTTGGTAATTATGATTCATATGTTTCAAAGTGGTATGGGACACTTCAGAATGTTTAAAGATTATTTTCCTTAATAATATTCTTTAATGATATTTTAGTGATATTTCCATTCATCAAAATAAAAAAAACATTTTTGTTACTTATCATACACTATGTAATTATTGATAAATTTTTATTCATTATTCAATAAGGATATTTGACAAACTATATTAATTCTTAATTAAATCGATTACTTGATATGTGGAATGCTTTGGACTGGTAGTGATGGGTGGGGCCCAAATTAAATGGGTTTATACCTATGGTTATGAACTATCTTGTGAAAGGTCTTGATGGTATAAGTTTTCATGTGACTCATAAATGACGTCCAATAATTCACTATTTCTTTTATAGATATGTCAATTATTATTTTTGTCATCCATAAGGTTTTATTGTGATATAATATATGGATGCATTTTATTCTTAGTTTATTGATTAAATGTAATGTTCAATAAGTTACTTAATTTTCCATATTATTTATTCCTTATTTATTCATAACTTTTGTTGTATGCTTACCCTTACTGAGCATTTGAACTCAACCCTTTCATATGTCTCAAAATCTCCTCAGTATTCCAAGAAGTATATTATGACTGATATACAAGTGTAAAAAAAAGGGAATAATGAAAAACTAAATGAAACTCTTTTTTATTTTATGTTTTAAAATGTAATGTGTATTTAATGTATTTGTTTAATTTACCATGACTACTAAACAATTTGTTCATTAAGGATTTGATTCCCTGTATCAAGTAACAATGTAATATAGTAACTACCTACTCCGAGATTCTAGGGTTGGGGTATTACAATTGGTATCACTGGAAGTTTGGTATAAACCTTGGGAACTAGATTTTGGAAAATATAGAGTAAGAGTGAAATCATGTGATAGAATTTGGAAATATATCAAAATAAACTTATATTATGATCGAGATATTAGTTAAACCTAAATTTTCAATTTAGGTTATGTGATTCACTAGTTCTAATATTATAAATTATGTTTCATAATGTTATGATTTAATCTATTATTTGTATTTTTTTAGAAATGGTGCATAGTGGAAGGAATGGAAACCCTATTAATGTACATATTCCATGTAGGGATTTAACTCCTATGAAATATAATGATGTTGGAGCTGGAGCTATAACCAGTGTTGAAAAAAATAATAACTATACTAGTAAAACTGAAATAGGTTATGAGAAATAGACTTACTTGTATAGATCACCATGATCAACAATGTGGAGGAATAATGTTAGACCGCTTCATGCGACAATGAAATACATCATTTAATGAGAGTAAAAATACATTGGTAGTTGATCAATAGATAAGTTCCATGGGAAAAATATTTCTTTATTTGGGAAGTAATGAAAGGGAAGAAGGGATAGAAGTATTTTCCAATATGTGATACTTCTGGAAGGAAACACCTCAGTTCCTACTTAAAAGTAAAATGAATTTTATTCAAGTGTGGTGAGAAAGGACATCATGCTCATGATTATAAGGGAAATAAAAATGATACCAATGTTTAATGATAAAATTATAAAGATATGGGACAATATGAAAATTATTTATATAATCATTAAAGAAATATACCTTAGAAGAAGTAAAGGGATTAAGTTTAAGATAATGTCCAAACTACAGTTGAAGTGGAATAATTAAATTATTTGATTTTAGAGTTATAATAATCATAAGATATATAAGGTTGTTTTTGTAGTATATCTTCATTAAGTATTTGGAAGAATGCATGTTTTTCTTAACGTTTTAAGGTGATCAAGGTATTAATATATGAGGTATGTGATAATAAGTGACAAATTATATGGTTTGTGGAATATCATCTTATGTTTATCTTGAAAATTTAGTAACCTTACATATAAATATTTGGGATTTGAATTTATAAAATGTATTTTAGATGAGTCTTAAGAAAACTACTTATGGAATGGATTAAGTTGAACTTTGGATATTATTGTTTGAGGTTAAATTATGATTTATCAAATTGGGTAACCTGTGCTAACCATTTTGGTTTTAGTAAACATTTAAAAGCTGAAATAATGTGTTTGGGATCTGATAAATTTGTTTTAGGTGTGAAAATTTTATTTTGAACATTAATTTCCAAGTGTAAGGGATGAAATACAAATATAATGAAGCATAATCAAAGGATCATATTATACTTATGACATGGAAATAAATCAAGAGAGTTCTTATTTTTATAGTAAAATAATCCCTAAACTCTATGAAAAAGATTTTGGAACAAAAACATTATTTGTTTACTTTTCTCTATGAGAAATCAATGGTCTTTTAACCGATCATAAATTTATGGGTTTTTGATTATTAACTTTATCAAGACCATATTAAATATCACTATCCATGAAAACATGATAGTTAGTTTTCTCTTCCATGTACATTTTTTCTTATATGGAACCCCAGTATGTGTTTTCTCATGTGACCTTCGTACTTCCCTTTCGTTCTATTAAAGTGGAAGTTTTATCGACCCTTGTTCTGATGTGGGATTTCAATAAAGGTATTTTGAATAGTCATACCTTAGTTACCAAACAAAAATTAAAAAATTGCAAGTTTGAAATTTATTTAAGGAGGGTAGAATGTAACAAACTAAGACTTTATGGTATGTATCTTTTTAAATTTAGTGTCTTCAATAGCTTACATCTCACATAACATCGAGCTTAAACAAACCATAATATACTCTTTATATTATTATTTAAACTAGAAAATATATCATAGTCAATAAATTTGTGGTTATGAATAGGCTTAAATAATTTATAAAAAAATATGATTGAATTTATTGGATACCAATTAATTAAAAATGAATATCAAAACCAAATGAATATAAAGGGGATGTTTTTATAAAGAACTTTTTTTATGATCACAAAGTCATTTTATACTAATAAATTAAATTAATTATAATTATTGAATGATATTAATGTAATATATATTCAATAAAATATTTTTTACATTTATCCAATATAATTATTAGGCATAAGATAAGAACAAATCAAATTTCATGCATAAAAACCTATATTTTTCTATAGGTTGTTTTACCACCTTTTAATGGAAAACCTATTTTAAACTCAATGTTTGACACTTTTTTATATTTTATTTAACTAAATAAATATATTATTTTAAATTAGAATATAAAAATTTACTTTGGATGATTTTTTTTCTAAAATGTTTCATGTTTTGATGAATATGATAAAATATTGCATTTTGATTGAAAAAATAATTGTCATCTAAATAATTTATAGAATTAAATTATATTTATAATTGTTTTCAAAGTATTATTAGATAAAATTTTTATCATTTAATCTAATATAGGTTATTATAATCTATTTCATATAGAATTTGGATATAAAAACATTTCATTCTTTTGAATATTTTAACTTTAAAAACCAGTTTTCTCATTCTATCAATGTGATTAATTTTAAATTAATTACTAAAAGTTTTGTATTTTAAATTTTAAAAAATTCATTCCATATTTTTAATTAGTGGGACCAAATTATGAAAATAAGTTCCATTTTTGTTTAATATGAATAGTAAATTTTGTATTTTTATCACTATAAATATTAATATTAAAGATAAAATGTTTATATTCATCATTATAATTTATTTTTAATTTTTTTTAAACAAATAATCAAATTAAAGGCTTGCACAATGATGATGTAGTAATTGTTTAATTAATGGACATATCAAATAAATGTTATTAAAAATATTAAAATAAATTATATTGGATATAATTAATGTCATAAATGAATTTTCTAGATGAAATATACTTATTAGGGATGTATTTATGGTTTTTGGTTTGATGTTATCTTGTGTATTGATATTTTTTAGAAATTTAAAAATGAATTGTGTTAGAATTGATAAAAATGATATTTTAAAATGAATAATATTTTATAAAAATATATCAAATTAATAAAAATTATAATTTTGCCAAATTATTGGTATAATTTTTAAATTTTCATTCATTAATCATTTAAGGTTTTTTGGTATTTTATAGTATCTATATTATCCCTTAATCAATAAAAAAAGTCAAGTTGTCACGATAAGAGTTAAAGGGTTTAACTAAGGGATAAATCCAAAAGACAAAGGTGATAATGTGATATAAAAATGTATAAAAATTATTTATGGAGATGATTACGACTCATAATCATCTTATCTTTCAAATAACTCACTTTGGATCCATTCAGAATAGAAAATTAATTTATATTAATTTAATATTTTTAGGGTTCCCAAAAGTACCCCTCACCTAAATTATAAAAGGAAACCTCCTACATCACTTTATCACACCACTTTGATCCTTCTATATTGACCAAAACCTACCAAAATAATCTCCCAACTTTCCATCCCTCATATTAGAATCCTTCCTTTGGGAATAAAACCAACCAAGAATTATTATTTTTGTATAAATCAAAAGGAGTTACCAGAAAAATAGGTAACACTCTTCAACGATCACATTAGTTTTATTTTTTTCCCAACTAATTCATTTATTATTATAAAAATCTTATATAATAACACCTATATCCTAAATATAATGGTATTTATTTACTTTACTTCAATCAAATGGGTAATAAATTTACCATTCTTGTACAACAAACTACCTCCTCATGAAACAATATTGTTCGTTTTTACTTAACCACCTATCATGGTTTGTCATTATGATAGGCATGATTTTTTATTGGATATATATGGTATTTATTCCTTATTAATACTTATTTAATTTTTACATAACACATACGTTAATTTTTTCCATTTTGTGAAAATACAATTACATCGTCTGTAGAAGTGTGTACTACCACCTCCTCAATGGGATGAGATTCATTCACACTATACATGGAAAGTATAAGATATTTTTTTAATAAAAATTTGTTATATATATGATATTGATATTATAAATTAATTATAATAAAGATATATATCATTTTATTTTCATTCTTTTAATATAATAATGAAATGGAATGCCTATGTATGGCCTACAGTCTCCATGAACGGTGCATTTCATTTCCTATATCCAAATTTTATGGGTTATTCTAAATATATATATACTGAATATATATGATATTTAATAATTTTTTAGGGAGAAATCCGTCGGAGATGGATCCGCCTTCGCGAAACCCTTCTCCAAAGAGAAACCCTACTCCAGCGTCGAGATCCTTCACAGATGTGGTTGCCGGAAGTGCTTCGAATCCTAGAGATAATGATACCACAATTCCTGATCTTCACATTAATCATAAACTCTTTCATCACCATGTCCAGCCGGCGATTTCTTTCTCTGAAAACAAGGTAAACATTCTTTTTGTAGACTTTTGATTTGTGCTTGTTTGTAGATTTCCGTCCCGTATACCATATCTGAAATACTTGCGAAATACTCTGGAATCTATTGGATTTACGGGTTTTCATCTCAGTCTTCTGAACTCTTTGAATATATTTTTTCATCTTTCTTTTGAGAGCTATTGTTATTGTCTTTGAGAGAGAAAAATATGGTCATTTGGGGTATGTTCTATGAGAGTTCTCAAGTGGACCCCAGATTTCGATCCCTTTTCTAAACCCCCAATTATTCCGATTTGGATCATCTCCCCTTTATTTCACTTCACCTATTTAAGCAAGAAGCACTGTTTACGATCTCCATGCTTATTGGAACTCCTTTTAATATGGATCAGGAAATGAGAAATCTTACAAGAACATCATTTGCTCGAATGTGTGTTGAAACAGATGTCTCCAAGAATCATCCTTCCCATATTTGGATTCAGAATGTTGAGTCTGGTTTCTTCCAGGATGTTGTCTATGAAAATTTACCTGATTACTGCCATTCATGCCTTAGGCTTGGGCATGACGAGAAGGAATGTGTCTGCAAAACCACAAGTACTAAGGCCAAGAAGGTCACTTGGGTCGAAAAAAGAAATCTGAATACAGGAATTGATGAGAGAAATTTAGGTAAGGAAGATAATGTTGGCCCTTCAGCTAATAATGAGAAAAATTCAGATGTGCTTAAGGTTCCTATATCTTCCAATGCCCAGGCTTCTCATCCAGCATGCCACTCTATGGATATGTCAGGATTCATAGATGCTCTTCCTAAAGACGCAAGTGTCAGCTATGTTCCCTCTGACCGAGGGAAAGAGTAGGAGCATCAGCTTGCTTCACATGACACAGGAGACAAGGTGCAAGGAGCTCTCTCTGATTCAGGTGAATCCTTGATTGAGGTTGATGATCAACCTAATCAGATTGTGGAAAATTTCCTCAAATCAAGTGCTAGAAAAGGTAAAAAGACAATGGTGGATACTAATGGTTTCATTAGCCCAAACCCAAAAAAACAAGTAAGCGAAGGGATTTTTCTCACATTGAAAGAACAATTGTCACTAGATCTCTGGAAGTCACTAGGAAGGAGACCCCATCACTCCCTTATATGGATGATCAACTGAGTGAAACCTCTGGTTCAGATGAGGAAGATGAAGTTTCTAGTTCAGATGAAGAAGATGACTTAAGGAACCAACATTCTGTTTACAGATATGCCTATGTCAATGAGGAACCGGTGGGTGAAGTAGCGGATGCTTGGATGGATGAATAAGACACTATCACATTCAACAAATATCCAGAGGTTAGCATTACTGGTGACAAATACCTCGAAATTAAAAAGTGCATGTTCATTAGGATGTTGGATGAGCATAAAAGAAATCCTGATTTTGACTTCAAGGATATACCTTGGGAGTGATTTTTCTCAGAAGTCATGCTTGTATTTGTGTTGATGATGCTTGTTTGGGAGATGCTATGTGATGATTTTTTGCTAATTTTTTTTGTGGTTTTTTTCCTTCTATGGGAATCCTAAGATTTTAGCCTGGTCATGTTTTTTCCTCTTTGCATCCTGTTTCTTGAAGATGTTGTTTCTGCTTGATGGTGAGCATTGAGGGCCTTTCTGAGTTTCGCATCGAAGAGGATTGATGCTGTTTTGAAGTCCATGTACTATACATGCTTGATAGAGGTTACTTCACCCTTATATGCTGGTATTTTTTACTATTGTTTTGTATCCCCCTTTAATTCCTACTGGTGTAAATTATTTACACCTCGTGTTTGATCTGTCTTCTTGCTTTTAATAAAATTCCTTGGTGCATGAATTGGGTGACCAATTCATGTCACAATTTTGATTAAAAAAAATAATGTTTTACATTATGGGTATGATTAATTCATGATATAATTAATTGGAACAACAAATAACATGTCAAAACATACTTGAGAAATAAGTGAATTAACACCCAAAATAGGGGAAATGATGAAACATTATTAAAAAACTGGTGATAAAGTAATATAGGAATATCAAATATAATATTATAAATATGAATAATGTTCTAATATAAATTAATAACAATATTTAAACCATTATAAAAGAAATTGAAGCATTTAAAACTAAAAAAAAGTGTGAGGTAAGGGATTTTTATCTCACTCTTATTTTTTGTGGGACACATGATTTATAAACAACTTATTTCTTTTATGAGGTGTATATACTACCCATGAATGTATATAATGAATATTTTTGTATTTTAATATCTATATAATTTTATTTATTTCATGGAGAATATGATTCTATTTATTATGAATTGGAAAGGGTTATTTCACAATCTCATTATTATTTGAGATTTTTTAAGTTTAAGTCTCTACTGGGGAACATTTTTCCTCCATGTATTTGATTTATAAAAATGCTTTCAAAAAGCTTTTTAAAATTATCCTACAAATTTTTAAATTATTTTTACTCATGTTTGAATATTTATAACATTATTTTAAAGGAATATTTTGTTATTTTTCCAAATGAGGTACTTTATGACTTTTTAGACAAAAATATAGAAGGATTTTTTTTTAAAAATTATGCAGCATGAGATTATTTTTCTTCCATAAGAAAGGATTCATGTATTTAATATTCCATTAAAAGTTTATAATTTTCTTTTCAATATAAAATTTTTCTTTTAAAATTGTGTGACATTTTAAATAAATGATTTCAAGGTAAAAAGGGGTATTTCTCTCAACAATATTCAATGATTTTATAAAATTATTTTTATCTAAGTCAATATCATTTGTTATATTTTAGTATTAATTGAGGTCAATCTATTTTGATATAATTCCCCATATTTTATTAAATGTGTTATGGTTATTTTGGCTGTGGATGTTTTATTTTTATAATATTAACCATATTACTCAAAATGGGTTGTGATTATGTTTACTGATTGGGGAAAGTTATTTAAATTTCATATTTTTATGTTGTTTATGATTCAAAACATTCATATGAATTAATTGGACTTATAAAGTTATGGGAAGGGTCCACTGTTACCCCTCAATGCATTGGTAGGTCTCATGAGGCAAATCAGATATGGACTTGGTTAAGGCCTTGCCCATTTATTTTCAGATATGGGTTTGTTGAAGGCCATAAATATTTATTTTCATATGACTTGGTCAAGGGCTGAAAAATATGTTTTAGATGTCCAACATTATGCATTCCATCATTATGAGATTAGTTATTGATATTATATGTGAATATTTGACCAATATAATATCTATGGTTAAATTTCCTAGCTCATGTGATTATTTAAATGGCATGTGTTTTTGTTACATATCATTCCATATTGTTTACGACTTATTTAACCATAGCTTGAATTATACACATACCCTTACTGAGCATTTGATCTCACCCCTTTTATATGTTTCAATTTTATCCCTATATTCCAATAAGTATATTGTAGTTGATATGTAGGGTTATAAAAAAGGTAATAAATACAGACTCAATGAAACTGTTTTTCAATTTTATGTTTTAAAATATAATGCGGATTTTAGGTATGTGTCTAGTTTACTAAGAAAACTAAAATATTTAGTCCTTTGAGATTTGATTCCATGTATTAGGTACCAATGTAATAAAATAACTACCTGATTCATGCTTCGGGGGTAAGGAAATTACATGGAATCCCATGTAATTTATTTGTTATGGTCGGAAAATATAGAAGGATGAAAAATTTATGGAATGTTCTATTGAGATTTAAAATCATCATAAGAATGTGTTTTCTGGGAACATCATTCCTTTGGTTCATGTATTTACTATACATGGTGGTATTGAGGAATGTTCTTTAGAGTGAGAATCATGGATGTGATCTTAGTACCCATATATGTTTTACTTTTTTTGTTATAATGTCTATATTGGTATTATATTGATAAGATTAAAGATTATTCTTTTCTTATTTATGTTTTTTATGATTGTTTGATTCTTAGATTCCTTTTTAAGAGGTATTTGATGGGGTGTTTTGTTATGAGGTTTCCTTGCTTTCTATTCTAAGTTTTATTTTGATTATTTTGGTAGGGAATCAATTGAGATGTATTTAATGCAGAGAATCAAATTTTCATCAACCATTATTGTTTATTTTGGGGATGTTATCTGTCTTGTAGTGCACCTCATAGGTAGTTTGGAGATTGTTATAAAAAATAATTGGAAGAATTTTGGGTTTTGTTTGTTCAAAAAGAAAAGTGGAAACCCCCTTTAAGGTTTTGAGGAATCATTGTGAATGAATGTTCAATGCTATATTTGACATGAGAGAATTTTATATTTCTTTATGATATATAAGTAAAAACTTAGAATCAAGGGTAAAAAAAATTCAAAGTACCATATAATAATAAAACGACCAAATGTATCCTAGAGTTTACAAGAATTTTCAAAGGCATTAAGACCCCTATATACAAAGAGTATGTTTAGAGATACATAAGAGTAAATCAGAGTTAGCACGAGGATATGGAAGAATAAACTTAGTGATATATAATAATTAAGATCTAAAAAATAAAATATGTGAGAGTAACTTGGCCATATGTAAGTGTATCTTTGAGTTTAATTGGGGTATATGTAATAGTAAATTATTTGTAAAGGAAATATGTTAGGTGTATATTTCATATATATAAGAGGAAATATTTATCGAATCTATGTTTTTTGGAAATTATGTAGATATTTAATATTTATATAATATTTTAACTAATATTCAGGAATAATCTAAAGGATATATAAGAGTAAACACTCTTCTCTAATTGACTAATGAAAAATATCATAGGTGTTGGAGTGCTTGAAGAGAAAAACGTGGAAATTATTTATTTATTGACAATATAAAATTAATGGATTTTTAAATAAAAAATATTGGGAGATATCTTAAAGGAATGGATCTTGTTTAATTGTGGAAATTACTAATTTGGTTTTATTTCCAATTAAAAAATGAAGAATACAGATTTTTTGTACTAAAACAAATTAGAAAATGTGGCTAGATGTTTTTTATTTATTAATTTTTATACCTTGATGATTTTAAAGAAGCTTTACTTAGAAAAATAAAATAGAGAATAATTAATTGATTTGTAGAAACATAAAAATGATTGTGGATCTCTACAGTGTATATATAGAGAAAAATAAGAATGTAAAATGTGGAAGTGCAGGTTCACGTATAACACAAATGGAATTTTTGATTTTTTATGGGAATAAAAATAGATTGAATAAGGAGAAATGGGGTTCCATCTCATTTAATGATAAATTTATTTTCTCAAATGGATAAAAATGATACTTATTGTTACACCATAACTGATCAAATTTTTTATTTTTTTCATGGAAGTCACATAAGATTTGTAAGGATACTAGTGAGTTTTTTCTTGAAATAAGAGAAGTGACTTCTCTATTCATATTTATGGAGGTTGTAAACCTATTGGGTTAGTGAATCCACACTAAATTTTAAAACAAGAAGTTTTAGTAGTTTTTTAATACATTAACACAATTTCAATTTATTCTCCTTGAACCAATCCTAGTGTGAGTTAACCAAGAAAAATTATAATGTTTCTCTTCACTAATTTATCACTTTTATATAATAATATGGGAGGGAAGAGAGTTCTTAGTAATAGTGGGAAAATATTTTTAGCTGGACTCATTTAAAAATTGATGTTCTGTGATTCAACCCTCTTTCTTAGGTATTATATTTTGTAGGAATAAAATGTGGAATTGACGATGAATGTTTAGTGTTACTTTGTTTTCCCCCTTGGAAGCCATAAAAGTAATTGTAAATAAAAAAGGTATTTTGGTCTTTGATGGAATTTTTTTTCAAATGTTTAAGAACTAGATGAAAAACTAATTTCAAACCCATTTAATATATGTGTACACTACAATAATATATGAAATCACAGTCAAAATAGATAAAAACACTTTATCAAAAAGTGATAATACATAATTTGAAGTCGATTCTAAAGGAATGAATAATTTTAGGTTTTCTTTATCTATTTTGATCTACATAAAAGTGATGTTTTGTAAATCCTCACATTCCACATGGTATAAGTTTTCAAATATCTATGAAGGTAAATCAAAGGTATGTGAAGTATATTACATGTTCTATGGAACAAGTATGAATACATGAGGATGAAACAAAATGAATCCATTAAGGAATTATTTTACGAGGTGAATGAGATAGTGGAGAACATTTATATACTCAAAGAAACTATCAGTGATATCATGATTGTGAATATAATTCAGAGAATATTTCCACCCCTATTTAATCTGAAGGTTTCAGTTGTTGAGAAAAAGGATCATAAAGAACATGCATTGGATAATCTTCATATCACCCTTGTTGTTCATGAAATAAGGAATAATGTGAATGTGTTTTTGGAAAATAAGAAATCTCATGAACTTTTGTTTTAATGATAGAATAAACTATTAATGGATAATGAAAAAGAAGATAAAGATGTTGATGAAGTCATACCATTACTTTCCTAAAATTTTAAGAGGTTAATTGAAAATTTAAAAGAAAACATCAACTCATATGATTTTTGGTGTGGAAATGTTAGGTGCATTGTTGTAAAGCCTCCCAAAAAAATTCATAGAGATGAAAAAGATGAAAATCCTATAGAGAATTCATCCAAATCCCTAAAATAAAATAAGGTCACTCAGTAGAAATTATTCAAGAAGAAGAAATTTCTTTCATAAGAAGATGAAAGTGATGATAAAATAGAAGTATGAGAAATTAAGGATTACAAACACCTCAATGAATAAGTCCATGTGGATATTATAATCAAGCCAAAAACAGATAATAATGATAATCAAGATGTTGAAGTTAAGGGAAGTGTAGACCTCAAGGTTTAATTAGAAGCTAATCTTGAAGAATTTTATGTTTGTAGGTACAAAATAAATATGTCCAATGATAGTGTTCATGGTTCTAAACTATATATATAGAAGTAAGAAGAAGAAAAATACAAGGTGAAGTTAGAACTTGAGAAACTGAAATTTGGAGATCCAAAAAGCATAGAAAATGAGATTGAGTATAAAGTCAAAAATTAAGAATTAATTCAAATAATTAATAGCATTAATAGTATAGTGTAGGATGGATTCAAATAAATTGAAGAGATTAAATAATACATTATTTCTTTATGATTAAAGAACGAGGATCAAGAAATGATTTTAACTTCTAGGATGACATTGATAATATATAATGAATATTACATGGATATTTTGGTTGTAAATATTAGTAATACAACTGAGATTTTAGAGGATTTTCAACAAAAAAACATTTGAATAATAATGAAAAATTGGAAGTGTAGGGTGACCTCAAGAAAAAAAAGTAGTGGTGGATAATCTAATTCTGCATGTACCCACACTGTAACACCCCGAGATTTTATGGGACACATTATTTCTATTTTATTTTATGTATTATGTTATACACTACACCAAGATTAGCTTTCACTGTACACAACACTGTATTAGCTTGCAGTATACACAACACTATTCTTAGATTGTATTACTCACAATTTCAAGATCTTTTGATAGAATTAATTTAATGCCACACTTAGTATAGATTTTGTTCGATGTATAAATGAACCATGTTTGGATTATGTTATATGAAACACCAAATGAAGGTTTACCTACAAGTAACAATGACCTGTCTTGCGTTACATGAAAGAGTGACCTTCCTCAATAGCTTGTGTTGTACGTGATACTAAGTTTCACTAAACAACAATATATTTTTAAAACATTATCATTTAATGGGATATAAACTAGACATTATGAATAGTATTAACCAAATTTTGAATTTTATAACATTAAAATTCATCTTATATATTTTCAAGAACATGATATAAGAACAAAATCAATTTTTTGGGGAAACAATTATTTTTCAAAAAATGTAGTTTTACTACCTTTTGATGGATCAACCATTTTAAATATAGTTTTTGACACCTTTATAAGATAAATTTTTTAAAATAGACTTCTTCCTTGGTAGTGGGACATAAAAATTTACTTATGTTTAATTTTTGGTATTATTCGGATAAAATTTAAATTTCAATGAATAGTGAAAAATACTACATTTTAATTCAAAATTGCATTTTAATTTAATTTATTTATATAGTTAGATTATATTTATAATTGGATTTAAAGAAAAATTGGATTATATTATTATAAATTTATCTAATTTTGTTCATTTTAAGTAATATCAATTTTAAATTTGACATAAACACATGTCAATCTTTTGATAGTTATTACTTCTTAAAAACCCACTTTTTGGTTTTGACAATGAGAATTAATTTTAAATTAATAACTGAAATTTATGTGTTTTTAATTAGTAAAAATGGATTACATATTTGGAATCATAAGGTTAAAATTGTGTAAATAGGTTCATTTTATTTTTGAACATCATGAATAGAAACTCTAGTAATTATTTTATTTACCGTGGCTAAAAGGTAAATCTTGTAAATAAGGTTAAAAAATAATATTATAATAATATTTAACTACCCTAAAACAATTCCTAAACCTATTGGATAAGATATTTCGGACCATTGTCACAATTGGGTCTATTTGTGAACCCCATGGCTTCACTTGGATGTGAAAATGACATTTTATAATAATTAATTTAAAGTAAAGATAATTATAACTTAAACATACATTGTTTAATAAATAGATTTTAATATAAGGTTATATAACTGATATTTATGTCTATAAATATTCATTATAAATCTATAACTATTTCCTATATCATGGTATTTTATTTATAATTTTTATACATTAGATATATATAATTATTTATGACACAATTATGATGTAGCAACTACCTCATTAATGAAAAATTCAAATAAATGAATTTATAAATATTAAAAAAATGTAATTTGGTTATTTGGATGCCATAAAATAATTTTTTGGATTATATTGATATATTATATTTTAGTTAAAGTATTATTTTAGATGGAATCATGTTTTTATAAATTTAAAAAAAAAGTCAAGTATGAATATTGTTCAAAATTGACACAATTCAGAACTTAAAACATAAAATAGTTTATTAAATGATAATAAATTCCTAAAAAAATAAGATTGACCAAAATGATTAATATAAGTCCAAATATATCTTAAATAAAATTTTTGGGTCTTTTGACATGATATGGTAATTACATTAACCCACAATGTGTAAATAACATGATATCATGGTAAGATTAAAAAGCCTAAAATAAGGGTAAAACTAAAAATATAAGGTAAAAAAATATTGAAAACTTTTCAAAAAAATATTGGATTAGGGGTATTCTATCCAGAATCATCTTATATTATAATTAACTAATATTTTTACTATTTTAAATCGAAATTTTACTTATGATTAATTAATATTTTGGATCCTTCTTAAAGTGCCCCACTTCTCTCTTATAAAAGAGAACCTACTCCCTCTCCTCTTCATTCCATTTTGAGCCTTCAATATTGTCCAAAACCTACCCATTTCTCTTCTCAACTTACATAGTTATATTATACAGGTTCTGGTCTTCTTAAAAGACTAACTATAGTGACCTAAGATGTAATTTAAAGGAGGCACGTCGAGGAAGAGGTAATCTCTTCTACCGATTCTTTCAAATTTATTTATTCTTCTACTTCATCTTCTTTAGTTGTTTAATTATAAAGTAATAACATAAGTATCACTAATATACTGATATTTTATTATAAATATGAAACACCCTTATTTGACCTTTTAACCATCATATGAAAAACGAGATCACCACACGTGCGTACGCACAAATTACCGTCTCCATGACGTGGTGTAATCTCTTTTTCACCACCAACTTACTTGGATGTGTTTAATGGTGGAAATAATAACTATATATGATTATTATAACAAGATAATAATTGCTAGATATTTTACACCATCCATTTCAATACCCTTTAAAAATTATGGGAACGATATCGTCGCTCGTGCATATGTACGACTTACCGTCTCCACGATGAGATGAGATTTAGTCTCCATGTTAATCCAGAAGAATGATCATAAAGTATATATAATAAATAATAATGAAATATATGACATAATAATTATACTAGATTTATGTATATATATATAAATATATATGTCATTTACTTACTTTCAATCAATTTAATAAGGAAACGAAAACAGCATTTATGCGTACGTACGACCTACCATCTCCATGAACAGTGTAATCCCTTCCATTTATTGATCTATTATATATATATATATTTATATACTAAATATAAATGATATATAAATCATTTTTAAATTCTATAATTAATTAAATCATGATCTATGTAATAATATCAAGAATAACAAGTCAAACATGAATAATAATAAAACGATTATTACCCAAAACGTTGCATTAACATGAAATTGACAAATGAAAGGGAAATATAAAGTTGTAAGTGAATCTTATGTGATATTATAAATATTATTATGGTTCTGTTACAAGATAATAATATCTTTAAACTCAATATACATGATATTTGGACACATACGAAAGCAATTAGACCAAAGGTAAGGGATAACTTTTTCAATCTCATTTTATCTAAGATTGTTTATTCGTAAGTATCTACAGGGTATATATTTATCATCTAGGTCTATGTTTTATAAAAAAATTCTCATAAAATATATACTATTTTGCTTTGTATATTTAAAGTCATTTTTACTCATTTTTACTTTTACTACATGGTTTTGAAGGAATCTTTCTTTTGTTTACCATACGAGGTACTTTTTAACTTTTCCGGAAAAAGTACGGGGAGAATGTTTTTTAACTTATAAGGAATGAATGAGTTTTTACATATTAATGAAGCCTTATTTACATGATGCTTCCTATATACTATTTTATGTTTATTTTATACTAAATTAATTTATTTAAATTTTTTTGGCATTTTGAGAAAGGGAATTTTTTTGGAAGAAGAAAAGATATTTTCCTCCATAACTAAGTTTAAGTGGTTTATCAAAATTATTGTCTATATAAGATGATGCTATTGAAATAGTGTTATGTTTCTATCCATATTATTACTCTGATTTGATTGTGTTAATGATTAAATGGTATTTTATATGGATTATGTTATGATGGAATGATGTTTAAGAAACCCATTTTATTTCATGGATTATGCTATGATGAATGATTTATGTTTTTGTGGAACATGTAAGAATGATTTAATTATGAGATGGGTGGGACCAATATCTCCCTCCAATGCATTGAGAAGAGATTTATCTCTCCTGAGAAAGACATGACTAGAATATAAGGTAAATCTGGTTCAGTAATACCTGGATGGAATAACAAGTAAACCTGGTTCAGTCACTACTACAAACACGACCTTTATCAGCGCTAAAAATGGCTTTTATCAGCGTAGATAAAGGGGGGGGGGGGTCCCCTTTATCAGCGCTCCGAAAAGCGCTGATATAGGACCCCTTTATCAGTGAAAAAAAAGCGTTGATAAAAGACCCCTTTATTAGCGCTTTTTTTTAGCGCTGATAAAGGGGTCCTATATCAGCGCTTCCTTTATCAGCGCTCTTGTTTTAGCGCTGATAAAGGACCCTTTTATCAGCGCTTTTAAAAAAGCGCTGATAAAAGTTAAAAAAAATTGAAAAAAATTTAAAAAATTTAAAAAATTTAAAAAAATTTAAAAAAATTTAAAAAATACTGCCAATCGGGGGGGGGGGGGCTTTTTTAGCCCTTGAACCCCCCCTTTTACAGCGCTTTTTGGCCCCTATACACAACACCCCACGCACCCTACGCACCCCCCTCCACCCTTTAACAGCGCTTGCTCCAATATTCCCCATGCGGGCCACCCCTGCCTCCACCAGGATTTGAACTGGACACCTCCCCCCTGCGCGCCTAAGCCCTTACCACTACTCTATTTTGATTTGCTTTCCAATTCATGATATATATATATATATATATATTTATATTTATTCGTATAGTAATATATATTTACATTAATATATATATATAGTTATATTATAATATATATATATAGTTATATTATAATATATATATATATAGTTATATTATAATATATATATATATAGTTATATTATAATATATATAGTAATATTAATATATATATATAGTGGTATTAATATATATCTATATCTATATATATATATATAGTTATATTTATTCGTATAGTAATATATATTTATATTAATATATAGTTTTATTAACATATATATAGTTATATTAACATATATATAGTTATATGAATATATAATTATATAGTTATATTAATATATATATAGTGATATTAATATATATATTTATGCTGATATTAATATATATATTTATAGTAATACTAATATATATATATGTAGTTATATTAATATATATATAGTTATTATATTAATATATATATAGTTAGATTAATATATATATATATAGTTAGATTAATATATAGGTATATAAATATTCATATACTGGTATTTTAAATAAAATGGATGTTAGTTATTATTTAGATAAAGCTAATATATTTTATATGTAAATATATTTTATTATTTATATTTATAATTAAATTTTTAGGTGTGAGTATTTAAAAAATATGTACATATAGTTATATATTTGATTATAAATAGCAGTTAATTATAAAAAATGATGAAATTTCAAAGACATAATATCAATATGAATGTAATACCTTGGAATAAATTCAAATCCCACCAAAAAAATCCAATAATACCCCCTTAAACGAGGGTGCAAATCCACAAAATGTTAAAAAATCGGGGTACCCCGACAAAAAACTCAGTTTTGGAGGCCTTCTGGGCCTCTTTTGGCCTCGAATATCACTTGACCGGGGTGCCCTCGAGTCACAGCGACGTAGAGCTCGTCGCAGGCTTCTATTTGATATGTGTTAGAGCTCAAACGGACACCCGGATCAAAAGTTATGGTCGTTTGAAGTTTGAGTTGCGTTTTCAACATATTTTGGATCTTTTTTTAATTTTTTAATTTTTTTAGTCCTCAAATTGTTATTAAATGACTATTACTCCATAATGATTATCAAAATATTAATTAAAAATATTTTTTTAATTTTTTAAGAAGCCATTTTCACTAAATATCTTAAATATTAAGTATAATAAGTGTAAATGAACATTTATACTTATCTAAAATATATTTAAAAATTATATATTATATTTATATACCAATATAACTATATTTATATATTAATATATTTTTAATTTTTTTTGATGCCGACCCTTTATCAGCGCTAAACAAAGCGCTGATAAAGGGGGGCGCTGCGAAAAACTGTTTTTGTGGTAGTGAGTAATGGACTATGTATACTATTATGGTCTTAGCAGCAATGCCTTGGCTACTATTAAAATCATAATATGTGCTTATTAGTTTTCCACAATTACATGTTTTATGCCAGTGATATTTTATCATGATTAATGTTCATTTATGATCCATGCCTTACGTACTTCCAAGATTTATGTCATTGGTCATGATTTTGATGTTTAAACTTTATGATTGTGTTTTTATGTTCAAATGTTTATGGTTTGTTTTATGTTTTCCATGTTTGCCCTTAATGAACATTTTAACTCACCATTTCTATGTTTTCTTTTTCCTAGGATATAAATAAAGATTTTGGGTAGGAAAAAAAGGTGAATATCTTTATGGGATATGTTGAAGATCTTTTGCCTTGATTAGAAGGTTATGTTCCGTGTTTCTAATGACACTAAACTAATATGATCTTTGGTAATTTTTTGTTTTCATGTAATGAGTGTTCCACAAAAGAAATGTAATGTCTATGTACATCATGCTTGGTTCTCTACACACACCTCATTTTAATATTAACCTGGATGACTCTAAAAAGTCCCTAAAGGATTATAAACAATTGATTCAATCATGAAAAATGAAAATCAAAAATCATGTGTCTTTATTTTTTTAAGATGGGAAATTCTTAACTTGTATATTCTTTAGTTAAGAGGATATTTAATGCACAATGTAAAGCAAAAATGACAAAAAATTCATAATATTGGTATGTTTTTATGTACATTGTTTTGTGTGTGTATGTTATGGACATAAAGAAATGTATTCATCATCAAGGGTTCAAAGGAGTTTGACAAATGAGAATAAAAATGGATGAAGACTACAACATCATGAATAATAAAGAGATATGGAAATTATAGATCAATTTATATCCTTGTAGAATGAAATCAATGTGATAGATCCTGATAATGAACATATATATTTCCCACCCAGAAAGGTTAAATAATAGACATGGATAATCAGAGGAAGATTTTAGAAAGTGAAAATAGTTGATATTTATTTTCAAATAATGTATCAAGTCATAAAGTTCTCTAAAAAAAACTTCTGAATAGCGGTTTTTTAGCGGTGGTTTTTTATAATTGATGGTAAATAAACCATGTAAAAATGTAATATAGTGGCAGTTTAATCAAATAACCATTATTTTTTATTTAAAAAATTAGTGATGGTTTAAATTAAACCATCACTAAAAGTTTTAAAAAACCCAATTTTCTACCCCTCCCTCACTCCCTCTATACGACCCCAACCCCAACCCCAACCCCCTCCTCTCCCCTCCCCTACGGTAGTGACCCCAACCCCAACCCCTCCCCCAACCTCCTCTTACAACCTCCCTAGTAGTGGAATCCCCCAATTATCCCACCCTTCTGACCCACCACCTCTGTACTCTTCAAAAAACCGCGATCCCCCCACCCCTTTGACCTACCTCTTCTACTAATGAGAAGCACTCCTCCTATTCCATGTTATCTCCTAGTGCCTTCACAATAATATTCTTCTCCCACCCCAGCTTCCACACAGTCTTGGTCTTTCCAAACTCCTCAATGCTCTTCCGCTACAGGCTCTCCCCTTCCCCCTACAAACTCTTCCCTCTCCACACTCATTGATGCTTTTTCAACTCACCTCTCCCCTAACTCATGTGATGTCGATCTCCTCACATCGCTTCCATCCCAGTGGTTTCCCTTGTCACTCCTGTGCCTACTCTTCAACCCCTTTCTACCCTTATCTACCACCATCCACTTCGAGAGAGGTGAGTGATCTAAAGTATTGAATATTTGATGTAGTTTTTTTTGGAATTCGGTTTATTCTATAACTATAATTAACAATTTTTCCACAATTTTGCAAAAAATGTTTGATTTTTAGATTTTCTATATATACCCTCTGTATTTTAAGTGTACATAATACTCTTGATTCATTTCATTTAATTTCATAATTATTTTATTTTAATTTCTTTTATATTTTAAATTATTAATCTATTTTTAAATTTATTATATTTTTGATTTACCATTCGAACATATTCTTTTAAATTTTTATTTGTTCTTATTTCATAGTTTTATTTTTTAAAATGCATTGCCTTTGTTTTTTTCTATCAAACTTCCTCTTCCATATTATTTTCATGACTTTCTCTGACTTAATTTTGATCTTTCACCAGCTAAATCACCCATCAAACTCCCCTTAAAGTTTATTGTGAAGGATAGAACATATGGTCCATTGAAGAATGTTCATAGGTTTATTCTCTCCTCTAAGTAAGAAATGAAATCCAAATTTATCAAGAATGTCTAATCCTAGCTATTCCCATATGTTAAATAGAATTACGATAATCACTACATGATTTGAACATGATTGTAATAATTTAGTGCCAAGACAACCAACCAAAGGGTTCTCCTAGATTTTTTAGATGAACATTAAAATATCCCTTAAAGAATGTAAGTGAAAAGATAAATATTTAATTAAAGTATTTATCATTTATGATTAAGAAAAAATAATATTTAAAAAATTTATTCAGATGTTAGTTATTATTTTGTTTTAATATATATATTATTAAATGAGAGGGAAACATTTTTATTAAGAAATAGTTTATTATTTGATTTATAACATTTTCCTTTATAGTTATTATGACGGAGTCAATGATGAAGTTGGGTGATATTTAATTTTGATTGATCATGTTTGATTAAATATTTACATCTTTATATCTGAATATATAGGGAAAATACAATCCAATACCTATGGGTAAAATTTGGATTAATGTACCTAAAATACACCTCCGTATGCCAAGGGTTTGGAAGAATATTTGGATTATTCAATTTAAAACTGACCAGTGGATAGTAGAATAAAATGTCCATGACTTGATTAAAAATTCTAGCGATATTTGAATAAAAACAAAGTATATGAGTATTTGATACTGAAATAGTTTCCTTATCGATTATGTTGGATTTGTCATGGTGAATGAAATGTTATGTAAAGTCAAAACAATGACAATAATGTTAATGAAATACAATGTGACCCAAAACATGATAATTTAGTTCTATATTTGTTAAATGGCACAATTGGTTTTGCAGTATACAATTTCCATGATTTTAATAAATTAATAAAACCTTCACTTGAACCTAAGTAGGTTAATCTTTCTCAGAACTTTAGTGATGAAAAAATTTTTTTTATGAATTTTTGGAAGATAGATAGTAAGAACTGTATGGAGGGTGTTCCAATTATTCGAAGTTGTCTTTTATACTTATGTTGTATCATATAAAGTGTATCTATGGAATATACAATGCAATGTCCATAATTTTAGAGTTTCTTCAGGATTCATTTAGTGAAGCTAAAATACCTACTTCATTCTATGAGATGAAGAAATTCCTCAATATACTTGGAATTTATTAATTAATGTCATTGAAGAATTTGAAAATGTCATTAGTTTAAACTAGAGGGGAAAAGGGTATGAGGTACAATATTCATTGGATATGGAACACATTAATGGAATAAAAAGAGTGTATTTTTCAAACTTTCTTATTGGGAGTTTAATTTGATACATCGTAATCATGATGTAATACATATTTAGAACAATGTTTGGGATAAGTTAATTTTTATAGTGCTTAATGATTAGGGTAAATCAAAGGATAAAAATAATTCTAATAAATATTTGGATTAAATGAATATAAATCATAGTTTGGGGTCAAATGACAATAAAATGTATCCTATGGCTATTTTTATAATGAAATATCATGAGAAATATGTATTCATTTGAATTTTAAATAATGAAAAAGTGTGAGATGGATATTCAAGTAACATATAAAGGTGTGTTGACTTAAAAAAAATAAAAATTACATGGATTAAAAAGTAATTAATCACCTATTTTATGGATCAGTTGTTGTCATTGGATTTTCATAATAATTTACATGAAAAAGTAAGTATAGTTCTAGTTGATTTTTGTACCTTTTTTAGAGATATTTGTGAAAAAAATATAAATCCAACTATTATTGATAAAGTTCAAGAAAGAATTGTTTTGACAATATTTAATTTGGAGATGTTATTTCCCCTCAATTCTTCACAGTCATAATACATTTGACTATTCATTTGGTTGAAGAAGATAAACTTGGTGGGCTAGTAATATATTGATGGATGTATCTAATTGAGAGGTACATTGATATTATTTTTATTTTATTAGTGAATTATATTTAATAAAATTATTGCATAAATTACTTTAATATGTTTTTTATTTTTTCATCAGGTACATTGGTTATTTGAAATCATATCTGAGGAATAAAGAAAACCAGAAGGCTCTATTTCAGAAGGATTTCTTTTAAAAGGTTACAGATATGATGAGTGAATGAACTTCTATTATATATATTTGGATGGGATTGAGACTAGATTCAATCATGAGGGATGTGCTGATGAAATCTCCACTAATTATCATTATAAAAACCAGTCATTGGTATTTCAAACTATTTGTATGACCAATTGGAAAGGGTTCAAATTTTACACTAACTGAATTTTAATTTTTAATAGCACATAGATATATGCTACTAAATAGTTTTATTATAGATCCATTTATTAAAGAATTGTGACCAGAAACAAAGAGGTGAAAATGAGTCTAGCTTGAAATGAGTTGGAATTAAAAAAAACTGTTAATAAGGAGCATGTGGAATGGTTCACCTGTTGTGTATGTATACACTCATATTCATATTATCGATGTGTAGTAATTTTTTCTTTGTTAAATGTAACATATTATATATTTTTTTATAGATAATGAAATTTTACAATTGAGCTGAAATATCGAATGATTTGATGTTTTCAGATTAAGGTCCACTAAGGCAGGATAAGATATTCGATGCCTATAATATTCATTGTTTCAGGTTTTATACAATTTATCATGAAGAAGACATGAAAACTCCAAATCGTGGTGTTTTTATTTTTATAGATGTAGGATACTATGGGAAGATGAATAATATAATTAAATTAAACTATTATAGCTAGTTTTTAGTTTTATTATTTAAATACAAGTGGGTCAACATTGATAGGGGTATAATTAAATATTTGTTACATTTTACTTATGTTAACTGCTCTCTCTTGATGTATATAGGTGAGCGTGAAAAGCACGATCCATTTATCTTAGATTCATAGGTGAAGATTTTATGTTATGTGGATGATTAAATACATGAAGGATTAAATAAGGGATACTTATATGATATGGGGGATGAATATCAATTGGAGCTTTGTGATAGTGAACCTCACAAACCTCAAATCATTGAATAGTTTTTTTCTCACAATATAAAAATAGTAGAACTTGCAAGAGAGGGTGAAAATAAAGGACTCATCATAATAAAGGTTGATAAAAATTAAGATAATAAAGATAAAGATAATTGAATGTATAAATTGGTAATGAAAATATATTAAAATCTATCATTGATAAGTGTTTCATACATATATACACAGTTCTAGTTTTTTTTGTAAAAATATATCAGTTTTTCATTTTTTTTATACTTTTAATATACCTTAACCATTTTAAATACAGGAATGTCAAGAAGAAATTAAGAATCCTAGTCAATCAGCATCTCGAAGCATGCCACCTATTCCATCATCTATTATGGATCCTACAGATTGTATTGTACCCAAGACTACTAGTGAGACAACCATTTACCCAAATTTAATTAATAGCCCACCACATGATTTACCTCCATAGATAGATCAATTGGTCAACCCTTCATCTAAGGGATATTGGAGAGTTACCATTACTGATATGTATGTCATTTTTCAAAAAAATTAAATATTTTATTAATTGTTTAACTAATTTTTCAAAATGATAAAGAAAACCATAGAATGGAAACAAATATGTACCTGATAGTTGTATGGGACCTAAAAGACATCAAGATTATAATTCTATTTGATAAGTTCAAGGTTCCTACAACTGACATTTCCAGAATCTATGGGAAACCTGGTTACAATACGATGAGATTTCCTATTAATTATAGAGATTAGAGGCACACACCTATATCTTTGAAAAATGAGGTCTTTTATACTCAAGTTAAGGTAATATTAATTTAATATTCATTGAAAACTTATTTAAAACACAAGATTAAAATTTTGTAATATACTTATAAAGTGTTATGTTTTTTATTTATGGATGTTTTTTCATTTTGATGTCCATGACTCCTTTTCACGCCCATATTGAAATTTCTGGGCAATAAATGAAGATATTTTAAGTGGATATTATGGAATGATTTTAAAGACAATTCTTTGAGCTCATGATTTATATATGAGAAAGTTCCTGAAGTCATTTATCATGAGCAATGAAATCCCTTTGTCAATATCAACTAAGATGTATCTCATGAGGTAATTTCCTATTTTACAGTATCTTAATAACATAAACACAATAAAATTATAAATTTTATTAATGCTTAAATTTTTTAGAAATTATCTAAAAATAATAATGTTAATTATGAGAAGCTAGTCATTCATCACATCGCTGGGTGTCAGAGTTTTTTGAGAAAAATATCAATTTTTGTTTTTATTTTATTCATTATTATTTATATCGTTTTATTATAAATCAACGATTTTTCTATCTTGTTCATATTTCTTATAAAGGATAATTAATTAGGTTACTCTATTTGCCAAAAAAATATGAGTTTTAAAGTTCATGAGAAACCTGATAGTAATTTTTTAAATAACCCTACCAAAGATGTCACGACCCGACCTCGGGGCCCGTGCCGTGACTACCCCAAGCCCGCCTTCCATAGGCCAGGGGCTGGCGACTAGCACCACGGCGTAAAATCCCGGTAAACAGGGAAGACATTGCCTTTATAAGTAACAACCACCACAGAGTCAGAAAGCGGAAAGTAACTACAAGTGCAGAAAAGTAAAGGGGGCCAGAATACAAGCCCAACTGAAAGTACAACTGAAAAAGTAAAGAACAGCAACTGAGGAAAAGATGGCGGCCTCGTGTCGTCCACTGGCAATCCCACCTGAAGTGTGGGTACAGATAGCCTCCAGGCTCCTCGGGTCCCACGTCCGCTCCGAGCATGTCCCGCCCAGTGGTCCACCTCCAGGTACCGTCCTGCTCCACGCCCCAACCGAGATCAGCGCTGTCCGTCATCTGCATCCAACACAACAAGGTGCGGGCATAGCCCGTGCAGGGGTGAGTATAAGCTACTCAGTAAGGACCCCAAGACCCCCGAAGGTCTCCCGAAATCCACAAAGGATATAGCACAAAAGAAAGATGCAATCACGAAGTAACATCTGACTCGACTTAGGTATATGCCCATACATATACCTAAGTCCCCAATTCTAGCTCTGCTCACGAGCTCAAGAACAACTCAATCCACGCAGGAATGCAAGACTCAAATCCACAAGGAGAGTAAACAGTAAATCCACAAAGGATAGTTCAACACAAACCACAAAGGAGAGTAACATAAGATTCAGCTCAACCAGGTATACTTTTTCAGATGATGTCAAAGATGATCACTGATCCATCTAAGTCGTCGGACCCACGAAGGATCGATAGGTACTAACCCCCGCAAAAGACCCACACAGGATCGGGGTCACACAGAACCTGTAGGCAGTGGCTCACACAGAACCAGTAGTAAGGACCCACATAGGATCGGGCTCACACAGAACCTGTAGCACTGATCCACGTAGGATCGCTGAGTGCAGTAGTCGACGCAGTCCACTGAGGATCTCTGCACAGTCGTCTCCGCAGTCCACGAAGGATCTCTGCTCTGCCGTCGTCGCAGTCCACTGAGGATCTCTGCTCTGCCGTCGTCGCAGTCCACTGAGGATCTCTGCTCTGCCGTCGTCGCAGTCCACGGAGGATCTCTACTCTGTCGTCGAAGTCACAGACAGCGCTAGGGTTCCCGCACACAGTGAGCTCGTTTAGGAGGGTCCGCTCCACGAGCCGAGAGGCTGATACATCAACTGACACGTAGTCTGAAGTTGATGTATCCAAAAGTTCCGTATCAACAACAGGATCTCAACGCAACAGACGGCGCGTCAATCGGACGCCCGGTCTGAGAGTTATTGGCATTTTTGTCCTAGGGGCCCGGTTGGTTTTTAGGGCAAAACCAAACCGACCATACTCCGCCTGTATCCGATCCTCGGGTGTAGTATGACAAAAGTTCTGTCTCACTTAGAGGAAACTACCACAACTGACGGTACGTCGATCAGACGTCCGTAGCTCAAGTTATGAGCGTTTCCGCTCCGAGGGCCCGGTTGGTTTCGTGTACGAACCAACCCGGACGAACAAAAAGTCTTCCGAAACCTTGAGTATAATATACCGAAACGACCGTATCGATCCAAGGATCGCGTAGCCGCTGACGGTTCGTCAAACGGAGGTCTCAGGCCCAAGATATGGGCAAAAGACCGAAGAAGCCCCGAAAATGGGGGTTCTGGGCCCGGGGCGACCCGGCCCGAACCACCCCTGGGCCGGCCGACCCGGGTCGGCCCGACCCGGCCCGACCCGGCTAGGCCGGGTCCGGTCCGGCCTGGGCGCGGCCCGGCCGACCGGACCGGCCGGCTCGGCTTCGGCCGAGCGGCCGAAGGGGGCGCCGCGGGTTTGACCCGCAGCTTAAGTGGAACGTGGCCCCGCGGGGGGCCGCCTGTCACGCGGACGCGGCCGGGCCGCCGCGGCTTCAGCCGCGGCGGATCTCCTCCACGGCGGCGCGCCGGGCGCCGCCGCCTTCCGCGGGCCGCCGGAGTTGCTCCGGTGGCCCGTTTTGCCTCCCGCCTGCGCCGTTGCTCCTCCCAGGGGCCGATCTTCACTGCGGGATCAACGGATCGCCTTTGCCACACGGTTCGTCGTCGTCCGCCAAATCCGCACAACAAAAGATCGGCGGAGGGTTGTCGGGTCTTGTTCGTTAGACCCGCACCCTCCGCGTTAGTCACAAAATCAACGGGAGGAAAGAAAAAAAATAACCAATCAACAATTTTAAATAAATTAAAATTGTTCCATGATCGGGTTCTTTATTTTAAAAGAATAAACACGGGAAATAAAATATTCCAACAACCCTTACCTCGAAGTCGCCGTCGGACGTGAGGTCATCGCGGAATCGCTCGTCACGGAAGAAGGGGATCGTCGCGTCGTCGCGGAAGAGACGTTCGTCGCACCGCGGAAAAAGCGTCGCGCCGACGATCTCCGGATTTAGAACAAACGGATTTAATTAATTAAATCCGTTGTCATTGAAAATAAAAAGGGAGAAATAAACGATCTGATTCTCACCTTAGTTGCCGAACGAGGATCGGCCGCGGAAGAAGAGGCGTCGCCGAAGAACGTCGCGGGTAGAGCTCGTCGACGTCGCAGATCACGGTGTGCGTCATCGAATTCCGGTCACCGGCGTTCTTCGCGTTCTTCGCGTTCTTCGCGTTCTTCGCGAGGAGGGTGGAGGTTTAGAGGATCTCGCACAACAGGAGGATCCTCCAAAATAGACAAGTTTGTCTATTTTATTAATTTGCCAACGAACGCAAAACGTGTAAGTAACGACCCATTAAATTCGTTGAATTAATTCAACGAATGAAACAGCCCATTTAATTCACGAAATAAACCGCCCAATTAAATGGTCTGTTAAGAATTAAAGAAAACGCGTCGGTTGACTTTTCAGTTACTTTGACGGGTTTTCGCGGGTGCGTTACTTAGCGAAAGAAACGGCGGGGCTCGTGCGGGCCCTGCCTCACAAATATCCTACCAAGAGGGTAGGATATTTCCGGATAATACCCTATCCGCTTTAACTCAGTTCAAGTGGCTTCCAAGTGACTTCCAAGCAGCTTAAGTGAAATAAAATAAAGTTGTTGCACAAATTTTATTTTATTTTTGACTTAAAGCCCCAAAATTTAAAAACCACGTCTGAGCAAACACAACTCCGGAAGAGGCGTTTCTAAGAAAATACCGACACTGCGATTTCATCGGTGCCCTCAGAATTTGATTCCGGGCACCGGTTCAAAAGATAGAAAAACCCGCTCGTCCGTTCACTGAACGTACCCGAGCCAAACTTCAGAAATTGATTCCGGGCACACCGGGCCTCGGAATCAGGTTCCGTCTGAAGCTGCGCTCTTTTAAATTCCAAAGAAAATTAAGAAAAAAATTTCCTTGAAATTTGCGGGTCTTTACATTACTCCCACCTCAGGGCTTTACGTCCCTGTAAAGATACATCAAAAACTAGGGGAACAAATGGGGGTACTGAGCACGCATCTGAGCCTCCCGCTCCCAAGTGCTCTCCTGGAGGATCCCGTGCTGCCATCTGACGCGCACAAGAGGAATCGACCGCCCACGTAGGACCCGCTCCTGTCGATCCTCGATCTCTACTGGGACCTCCGCAAAAGTCGCCCCATCGTCCACGTCCAGCTCCCCAAAGTCGATGATGTGCGTCGGGTCGTGCACGTATCTCCTCAGCTGAGACACGTGAAAGACGTCGTGCACCCGGTGCAACTGAGGTGGTAGAGCCAGGCGATAATCCACCTCTCCTATCCTGCTGAGGACCTGGAAAGGCCCGACGAAGCGTGGAGACAACTTGCCGCCTCAGCCAAATCTCCGTAAACCACGTCGAGGTGAGACATGCAAAAAGACGTGGTCGCCATCCTCGAACTCTAGTGGCCTCCGCCTCCTGTCAACATATGACTTCTGCCGGCTCTGAGCTGTCCTCATCCTCTCCTGGATGATCTGGACCTTCTCTGTCGTGGCTCGAACCATCTCTGGTCCCACGAGTGCTGACTCCCCAGGGTCTGTCCAGCACAACGGTGATCTGCAGGGTCTGCCGTACAACGCCTCGTATGGTGCCATCCCGATGGTGGAGTGGTAGCTGTTGTTGTAAGCGAACTCCACCAAGGGTAGGTGGTCCTCCCAGCTGCGACCAAAGTCGAGAACACATGCACGGAGCATGTCCTCGAGTGTCTGTATGGTCCTCTCCGTCTGACCATCCGTCTGAGGGTGGAAGGCTGTGCTCAGATGGAGCCGCGTCCCGAACGCCTCCTGCAACCCCTTCCAAAGCCGGGAAGTGAAACGAGCATCTCGATCGGAGACGACAGACGATGGCACACCGTGAAGCCGTACGATCTCCTGGACGTAAAGACGTCCCAAGCTCTCCACTGAGCCCTGCTCTCTGATGGGTAAGAAGTGTGCCGACTTGGTGAGTCGGTCGACAATCACCCAAATGGAGTCGTGACCTCTGGAAGTGCGTGGAAGTCCAGTCACAAAGTCCATAGATATGCCGTCCCACTTCCACTCCGGGACCTCCAAGGGCTGTACCAAGCCTGCTGGTACCTGATGCTCTGCCTTCACCTGCTGGCAGGTGAGGCATTGTGAAACGAACTCTGCCACAGCTTTCTTCATGCCCGGCCACTAGTGCTGTCGTCTGAGATCCTGGTACATCTTCGCCACTCCGGGATGCACCGCCAAGGGAGAAGTGTGAAACTCTCTCAGCACCTCCTCTCGTAAAGCGACTGGTACGAAGGTACGTCCTCTGAAAAGGATGTCGTGCTCTGCTCCAAGGGAGAAACCATCAGGCGCCTGACCTGAGGACATCAGTGCACGCCGGGTCTCACAGTCAGCGTCCCCACGCTGAGCCTCTCTGACCCGCTGTAGAAGTGGAGGAGAGACTGTGAGAGACTGAAGAAAGGTTGCTCCGTCTCTATCCACGAAGGATATCTGTAAGGAGGCTAGCTGCTCCGTCGCCTCCTCAAGTAGCTGAATGCCCGTCCTCCTGCTGAGGGCATCGGCTACCACGTTCCCCTTCCCAGGAGTATAGACTATCTCAAAGTCATAGTCCTGGAGGAACTCAAGCCATCTCCGCGGTCTCAGGTTCAGGTCCTTCTGAGAGAAGATATACCTGAGACTCTGGTGGTCAGAAAAGACTGTGAAGTGCTCGCCCATCAGATAGTGCCGCCAAGTCTTCAGAGCGAAGACCACTGCTGCTAACTCTAGGTCATGAGTGGCGTAGTTCTGCTCATGCGGCCTCAACTGACGTGATCCATAGGCGATCACGGCCCGCTCCTTCATCAGGACGCACCTGAGTCCAGTCCCTGACGCATCGCAGTAAACTACGTATCCAACTCCCTCCTCAGGAAACCTCAAGATAGGTGCGCTGGTCAACCTCTGCCTCAGCTCCTGGAAGCTCTGCTGACATCTGTCTGACCACACGAAGGGTTTCCCCTTCTTCGTCAACGCTGAGAGTGGTGCCGCAACTCTGGAGAAGTCTGGCACGAATCTCCGATAGTATCCGGCTAGGCCCAAGAAGCTCCGCACCTCCGTCACGCTCCTGGGTGGCTCCCAAGCTAGCACTGCCTCAATCTTCGCGGGATCCACTGCAACTCCCGCCTCAGAGATGACGTGCCCCAAGAAGTGGACCTCACGTAACCAGAACTGGCACTTTGAAAGCTTTCCATAAAGCTGGTGCTCTCGGAGCGTGTCTAGCACAACTCGCAGGTGGTAGGCATGCTCCTCCTCAGTCGTCGAGTATACCAAAATGTCGTCAATGAAGACCACGACAAATCGGTCGAGGTATGGCTGGAAGATCCTGTTCATGAGGCTCATGAACACTGCTGGAGCATTGGTTACGCTGAACGGCATAACCAAGAACTCATAATCGCCATACCGACACCTGAAGGCCGTCTTCTGCACATCCTCGTCTCGAACTCTGAGCTGATGATAGCCTGACCGGAGGTCTATCTTCGAGAACCACCGTGCTACCTTGAGCTGATCGAAGAGGTCATCAATCCGTGGCAGCGGATACTTGTTCCTCACTGTCACCTGGTTCAGGCGACGATAGTCGACACACAGTCGCAAGCTCCCGTCCGCCTTCTTGGCGAACAAAATCGGGGAAGCCCAGGGTGAAACACTGGGTCGGATAAACCCCTTGCTCTGCAAGTCCTCCAACTGTACCCACAGCTTCCGAAGCTCGGCGGGGGCCATCCGATATGCTGGAGTAGATATCGGGGCTGTCCCGGGGTACAAGTCGATGTAAAAGTCTACCTCTCTACGAGGAGGTAGCCCTGGAACGTCGTCGGGAAAGACGTCCACGTACTGGTCCACCACTGCAGGGAAAGCTGGACTCCGCACGTCCACTGCTCCTAGGATGAGGCTAGCCAACTGATGAGAGATGGGCTGCACTCTCCTCCGCGGAAGTCCATCCTGTGCTGCAAAGGTTCCCTTCTCGCCGGTGAAGGTAAACCTGCTCCCGTCGGTGCGAACACATCGCACCTTGCGCCTAAAACAGTCGATCTGGGCATGAACCGTGGATAGCCAATCCATGCCCAAGATGACGTCGTAAGGCCTCGATGCCGCTACAAGGAGATCCCAGCCGAAGCTCTCGCCTCCTAGAGTAAGCTCACACTGCCGGCACCAGTGCGTAATCGTCGAGTCTGCTCCCGTAGGAGTCTCTAGCCGTAAGGATCGAGCCAACGGCTCAGTCGGAATCTCCGAGCTCCGAACAAGGGCAGAGGCTATGAAAGAGTGACTCGCTCCTGTGTCTATAAGTACTGCAGCAAGGGTGGAATAGACACAGATCGTACCTCGAATCATCTCGGGCATGTCGGGGTCGTAGGCCTCCACTGCCTGGAGCTGGGCCTGCCCCTGCCCGCCAGCTCCCTATGGTCGAGGTGGCCCTCCTGGTGGTGGTGGGGGTAGAGCCTGGAAGCGTCGCCCACCACCCGCTGCTCGGCCAGCTCCTCTGCCTCGTCCGCCTCCTCCCTGAGGACCGCCACGGTCGACCCTCCGCCTCTGCCTGGGTGGCCCCTCCACCGACTGCTGCTCCTCTGATCGGCGAGTCGGGCAGTAACGAGCCATGTGACCCTGCCCGCCGCAGGAGTAGCACAGCCTGCCTCTCGGAAGGCTGGCACTCCGCTGTGTGCCCCGTACTGCTGAGCCGGTGTCCTGAGGCCGTCTGCGTGGGGGTCTGGTCTGCCTGGACCCGAGAGTCATCCGTCGGCTACCTGCTGCCGAAGACTCAGCTACCTGCCGCCCTGCGCTAGGTCTCGCCGCTGAAGAAGGCTTTGCCAGGAAGCTCTCGATCAGGAGGGCTCGCTCCAGCACTGCCGCCTGGGTCGGAATGCTGAGGGAGATCAGCGATGCCCGAATCTCCTGTCGCAAGCCCTGCTCGAAGGTCCGGGCCCGGAAGAAGGGGTCCCGTACCATGTCAGTCGAGTAGCGAGATAGGTCAGTGAACCTTGCCGCGTACTGAGCGACCGTCATGCTGCCCTGGCGCAGCTGGAGAAGCTCCTGGATGCGCACCGCTCGGAGGGTGGCCGGGACGAACTCAGAGCGGAAGAGGCTCTCGAAGTCCGTCCAGAGCAAGGATGCCTCATCGTGAACCTGGAGCATCAAGCTCCACCATCGTCCTGCCGCCGCCTGCAGGAGGCTCGCCGCGAGAATCACCATGAGATCCGCTGGTGTCCTCACTAGCCTAAAGATCCGTACCACCACCTCTAGCCAGTCCTCGGCGGCCTGGGGGTCCGCCTCACCGCGAAACCTGGGCGGTCGCTGGCTCTGAAACTCATGCAGTGCCCTGAGGCGACGTGCATCGTCAGCGTCTGGTACTGGTAGCATCGGTGGCTCGGCGGGTAAAGCTACCGCCGGTGCCACTGTTGGCAAAGGGCCCTGCACCGAGGCCTCATCGCTCGGTGGGCTGCCGTCGCGCCCTACACTCGGAACCCTAGCTGGCTGTCGTCGCGGGGCCATCCTGAAAAGGAGTACAAGAGCACCACAGTCAGAACAGTATACCTGGTGAGCTGGCACAAGTAATCACAAGGAAAACCTGAGACTTTCATAAAGGAGATCAGTATACCCGGTGAGCTGACACAAGTAATCACGAAGAAAACTTGAAACACGCACGCAATCAATGTTTTCATGCATTAAGTCGGAAATCAGGAGTCAGGGTCCTGGTGTACGGATACGTCAGCCGCCGCACCAACACTGGGCTCCCTGAACTGATAACCACACTCAATACACTAAACACTATTGCTTCATATAGAAAGAAAAGACGATCAGAGTCTGCGGTAGAACCGACCACCTCTGATACCAATTTGTCACGACCCGACCTCGGGGTCCGTGCCGTGACTACCCCAAGCCCGCCTTCCATAGGCCAGAGGCTGGCGACTAGCACCAAGGCGTAAAATCCCGGTAAACAGGGAAGGCATTGCCTTTATAAGTAACAACCACCACAGAGTCAGCAAGCGGAAAGTAACTACAAGTGCAGAAAAGTAAAGGGGGCCGGAATACAAGCCCAACTGAAAGTACAACTGAAAAAGTAAAGAACAGCAACTGAGGAAAAGACGACAGCCTCGTGTCGTCCACTGGCAATCCCACCTGAAGGGTGGGTACAGATAGCCTCCAGGCTCCTTGGGTCCCACGTCCGCTCCGAGCACGTCCCGCCCAGTGGTCCACCTCCAGGTACCGTCCTGCTCCACGCCCCAACCGAGATCAGCGCTGTCCGTCGTCTGCATCCAACACAACAAGGTGCGGGCATAGCCCGTGCAGGGGTGAGTATAATCTACTCAGTAAGGACCCCGAGACCCCCGAAGGTCTCCCGAAATCCACAAAGGATATAGCACAAAAGAAAGATGCAATCACGAAGTAACATCTGACTCGACTTAGGTATATGCCCATACATATTCCTAAGTCCCCAATTCTAGCACTGCTCACGAACTCAAGAACAACTCAATCCACGCAGGAATGCAAGACTCAAATCCACAAGGAGAGTAAACAGTAAATCCACAAAGGATAGTTCAACACAAACCACAAAGGTGAGTAACATAAGATTCAGCTCAACCAGGTATACTTTTTCAGATGACGTCAAAGATGATCACTGATCCATCTAAGTCGTCGGACCCACGAAGGATCGATAGGTACTAACCCCCGCAAAAGACCCACACAGGATCGGGCTCACACAGAACCTGTAGGCAGTGGCTCACACAGAACCGGTAGTAAGGACCCACATAGGATCGGGCTCACACAGAACCTGTAGCACTGATCCACGTAGGATCGCTGAGTGCAGTAGTCGACGCAGTCCACTGAGGATCTCTGCACAGTCGTCGCCGCAGTCCACGAAGGATCTCTGCTCTACCGTCGTCGCAGTCCACTGAGGATCTCTTCTCTGCCGTCGTCGTAGTCCACTGAGGATCTCTGCTCTGCCGTCGTCGCAGTCCACGGAGGATCTCTGCTCTGTCGTCGAAGTCACAGCCAGCGCTAGGGTTCTCGCACACAGCGAGCTCCTTTAGGAGGGTCCGCTCCACGAGCCGAGAGGCTGATACATCAACTGACACGTAGTCCGAAGTTGTTGTATCCAAAGGTTCCGTATCGACAACAGGATCTCAACGCAACAGACGGCGCGTCAATCGGACGCCCGGTCTGAGAGTTATTGGCATTTTCGTCCCAGGGGCCCGGTTGGTTTTTAGGGCAAAACCAACCCGACCGTACTCCGCTTGTATCCGATCCTCGGGCGGAGTATGCCAAAAGTTCCGTCTCACTAAGAGGAAACTACCACAGCTGACGGTACGTCGATCGGACGTCCGTAGCTCAAGTTATGAGCGTTTCCGCTCCGAGGGCCCGGTTGGTTTCGTGTACGAACCAACCCGGCCGAACCCAAAGTCTTCCGAAACCTTGAGTATAATATACCAAAACGACCGTATCGATCCAAGGATCGCGTAGCCGCTGACGGTTCGTCAAACGGAGGTCTCAGGCACAAGATATGGGCAAAATACCGAAGAAGGCCTGAAAACGGGGGTTCTGGGCCCGGGGCGACCCGGCCCGAACCACCCCTGGGTCGACCCGAACCGGGTCGGCCCGACCCGGCTAGGCCGGGTCCGGTCCGGCCTGGGCGCGGCCCGGCCGACCGGACCGGCCGGCTCGGCTTCGGCCGAGCGGCCGAAGGGGGCGCCGCGGGTTTGACCCGCGGCTTAAGTGGAATGCGGCCCCGCGGGGGGCCGCCTGTCACGCGGACGCGGCCGGGCCGCCGCGTCCCTCCCCGGTTCCGCGCGGCCGCGGAACCGGCCTCCGCCGCCGCGGCTTCAGCCGCGCTGGATCTCCTCCACGGGGGCGCGCCGGGCGCCGCCGCCTCCGGCCGCCGGCACCGCCGCGCCGGCGACCCGCGCCGCCGCCACCTTCCGCGGGCCGCCGGAGTTGCTCCGGTGGCCCGTTTTGCCTCCCGCCTGCGCCGTTGCTCCTCCCGGGGGCCGATCTTCACTGCGGGATCAACGGATCGCCCTTGCCGCACGGTTCGTCATCGTCCGCCAAATCCGCACAACAAAAGATCGGCGGAGGGTTGCCGGGTCTTGTTCGTTAGACCCGCACCCTCCGCGTTAGTCACAAAATCAACGGGAGGAAAGAAAAAAAAATAACCAATCAACAATTTTAAATAAATTAAAATTGTTCCGTGATCGGGTTCTTTATTTTAAAAGAATAAACACGGGAAATAAAATATTCCAACAACCCTTACCTCGAAGTCACCGTCGGACGTGAGGTCGTCGCGGAATCGCTCGTCGCGGAAGAAGGGGATCGTCGCGTCGTCGCGGAAGAGACGTTCGTCGCACCGCGGAAAAAGCGTCGCGCCGACGATCTCCGGATTTAGAACAAACGGATTTAATTAATTAAATCCGTTGTCATTGAAAATAAAAAGGGAGAAATAAACGATCTGATTCTCACCTTAGTTGCCGAACGAGGATCGGCCGCGGAAGAAGAGGCGTCGCCGAAGAACGTCGCGGGTAGAGCTCGTCGACGTCGCAGATCACGGTGTGCGTCGTCGAATTCTGGTCACCGGCGTTTTTCGCGTTCTTCGCATTCTTCGCGTTCTTCGCGAGGAGGGTGGAGGTTTAGAGGATCTCGCACAACAGGAGGATCCTCCAAAATAGACAAGTTTGTCTATTTTATTAATTTGCCAACGAACACAAAACGCGTAAGTAACGACCCATTAAATTCGTTGAATTAATTCAACGAATGAAACAGCCCATTTAATTCACGAAATAAACCGCCCAATTAAATGGTCTGTTAAGAATTAAAGAAAACGCGTCAGTTGACTTTTCAGTTACTTTGACGGGTTTTCGCGGGTGCGTTACTTAGCGAAAGAAACGGCGGGGCTCGTGCGGACCCTGCCTCACAAATATCCTACCAAGAGGGTAGGATATTTCCGGATAGCACCCTATCCGCTTTAACTCAGTTCAAGTGGCTTCCAAGTGACTTCCAAGCAGCTTAAGTGAAATAAAATAAAGTTGTCGCACAAATTTTATTTTATTTCTGACTTAAAGCCCCAAAATTTAAAAACCACGTCTGAGAAAACGCAACTCCGGAAGAGGCGTTTCTAAGCAAATACCGGCGCTGCGATTTCATCGGTTCCCTCAGAATTTGATTCCGGGCACCGGTTCAAAAGATAGAAAAACCCGCTCGTCCGTTCACTGAACGTACCCGAGCCAAACTTCAGAAATTGATTCCGGGCACACCGGGCCTCGGAATCAGGTGCCGTCTGAAGCTGCGCTCTTGTAAAATTCCAAAGAAAATTAAGAAAAAAATTTCCTTGAAATTTGCGGGTCTTTACAAAAGATGTTGATGTATGTAATTTTCATTAACATTTTATATTATTTCATTGTTATAAAAAAATAATAATGAAAAATTTATTATAAAAAATGACAAGAGATAAACCCAGTTAAATGGGACAAACTATAGGGATCAAAATATACCAATTTGGAATCCTTTGATACATATATACAAACCCAATTAATTGGGTGTAATGCTTTTTTATTGTTATAATATAATTTTTATTATTATGTTTTTATAGTAACGAAATAAAAATAAATATTAATGAAAAAATTATTAATTAGGTAATGTTATGTTGTTTAGATATTTAAAAAATTAGTATTATTATTATTGTATTGAAAGGTTAAAATTCATAATGTTTAGGATGAGAACCCATCAAAATCATCATTTGTTTCCTAGAATAATGTAGTTGGAATTGTTTTAGGGAAGGCGAATCCAGAACATGTATGGGGGATGGGTTCTAGGCCTACTTCATCATCTATCTTTGGTAGGGAGGCACCATCCATTACTGGTACACCCGATGGGGGTTCAAATAGTGTATTTGATTGGGAATCATAAAAATAAATTTCAAGATTGAAAGAAAAAGTTTAAGAACAAGAATCTTATAAAAAAACCCAAGATCAGTAGTGGTGGAAAATGGAAAATTATTTAGTTTACATATTTCAATGGATGAAAAACACGATCCCTAGGGAAATTTTCAACCTTATAGATCATCCTGATAAGGTAAATTATAATTTCTATATATCATTCACATATTTTTATAGAACACATACAACATCCACAAATAAAACTAAAATGACAATTTCATATAAAAAACATGGATTTCAAGTCACACTGACCACATCTTATGTCAGATTAACATGTGGTTGATTCTTACACATAAAAAATGAGTTATAGATCATTATTAATAAGTTTGAAAACAATATGAGCTTGTTTTCTTGGTTTTGACCTGATAATCACTTTTAAATGTACAAATGTGTTAAAAAACAAGTGTTTTGGGGTCCAAACTAGGAAAAAAATGTCATATTTCCATGAAATCTTGAAAAAATTATTGTATATTGAATTTTGAAATATAGGAACTGACAAAATGTCCTTTTGAATAATGGTTTTCCTATTATGGTTGTAAACACATTTTTAGTATTCTAAAACACGAAAACATGCACAGAACAATAAAAATAATAGGAAAAATCTTATATTGATTTGGAATCATGAGAAAACCACCATTGGGTTAGTTTTTACATGTACACGCAAACAACATATCAATCCGATGAGTGGTGTTGTTTGAATCACACAGTAACCACTTCTTAAAGGCACAAAAGCCTTCAAAAACAAGTTGGGGGGGGGGGGTCAAAACTATGAAAACAATGCTAGATTTCTTTGAAGTTAGGGTAAATTGTTGGTATGTTGAATTTTGAAATGTAGGAACTAATGACAAGTCATTATGAATTATGGTTTTCCTAAGATGGGCATAAACATGTTTTTATTGTTTTAAAACGCAATAACATGCATGGAATGGTCAAAACCATACAAAACAACCTCATATTGACATGGAATCATGATAAATTCACTAATGAGTTATTTTTTATGTGTACTCATAGACAACATGTTAATCCGATGTGCAGTGCAGTTGGAATGACATAGTAATCACTTCTTAAAGGTACAAAAGCCTTTAAAAACAAGTGTTAGGGGGGGGGGGGGTCAAAACCTGGAAAACAATGCTAGTTTTCCCTAAATTAAAAGGAAAATGCCCGTAAATGCATTTTTAGTGTTTTAAAACACTAAAAACTGCATAGAATGGTCAAAACCATAGAAAACAACCATATATTGACATGAAATCATTAGATAACCACCGATGAGCTATTTTTGATTTGTACATGTAGAAACACATTAATATGACATGCGGTTTGGTTGAAATTACTTGATAAACACTTTTTGAAATTACAAAAGCCTTTAATAACAAGATTCAGGGGGGGAAATTAGGCAAATGATACCAAATTTCCCTGAAATCAAGAGGAAGTGATTATAAATTCATTTTTAGTGTTTTAAAACACTAAAATGTGCATGGAGTGGTCAAAACTATAGAAAACAACCTATAATTGACATGAAATAATTGGAAAACCACCGAAGAGTTATTTTTAATGTGTTCAGATAGACAACACATAAATCCAACATGCGGTGTGGTCGAAATTACTCAATAAACACTTTTAATGGTAGAAAAGCCTTTAAAAAAAGTGTCATGGGGGAAACCAAGAAAAAAAATTAAATTTCCCATAAATTATGATACAAATACCATAGATTAAATTTTTATATATAGAAATTGATGGAAAATCATTCCCAATTACGAATTTCCCAAGATGGTCGTAAACACGTTTTTAGTATTTTAAAACACTAAAACATGCATGAAATGTTGAAAACCGTAGAAAAATACCTAATATTGATTTGAAATCATTATAAATCTACCATTCAGTTATTTTTAACATGTACGCATAGACAACACATTAATCAGACATGCAGTGTGATTGGAATTATTCTGTAAACACTTCTTAAAGGTACAAAAGCCTTAAAAAACAAGTGTTGGGGGATCAAAACTAGGAAAACGATATCATATTGCCTTGAAATAATTGGAAAACAATTTTAGATTGAACTTTGAAACTTAGGAACTGATGGAACATCATTCCAAATTATAATTTTCCCCAAATTGCTGTAAATGAATTTTTAGTGTTTTAAAACACTAAAACATGTGTTGAACGGTAAAAACCATACAAAATTATATCATATTAATTTAAAATCAGTGGATAATCACTTTTGATTTATTTTTTATGTGTACTTATAAGCAATACATAAATATAATGCGCGGTGTGGTTATAATTACTTGGTAAACACTTTTTAAAGGCACAAAAGCCTTTAAAAACAAGTGTTAGAGGGTCAAAACCATGGAAATGATATCATATTTCTTTGAAATTATGATATAATTACTATAGATTTAATTGTGAAATATAAGAACCAATGGAATTTAATTCTAAATTATAGTTTTTCAATGATGGACATAAACTTTTTTTAGTGTTTTAAAACTCAAAAATGTGTGCGGAATGGTAAAAATCATAGAAAATGGCCTCATATTTATTTGAAATCATTGTAAAACCACCGATTACTTATTGTTTATGTGTACGAATAGACAACACATCAATATGACATCCTGTGTGGTCGAAATCACTCAGTAAACACTTCTTAATGGCATAAAATCCTATAAAAACAAGTTTCAGGGGATCAAAACCATGAAAATGATGTTAGACTACCTTAAAATCAATTTTCAACGACCATAGATTGATTTCAGAATTGTAGGAATAGACGACATTTTATTCCAAATTACAGTTTTCCCAGGATGGCTATAAACACATTTTAGTGTTTTAAAATACAAAAATGTGCATGGAATGGTCAAAACCATACTAAAATACATCAAATTGATATGAAATCATTATTAAATCACTACTGAGTTACTTTTGACTTATACATGTAGACAACATATCAATTGGACATGCAGTGTGGTTAGAATTACTTGGTAAAAATTTCTTAAAGTTATAATAGGTTTAAAAAACAAGTGTTGGGGTTCAAAACTATGAAAACAATGTCATATTGTCCTGAAATATGGTGGCATTGAATGTAAGTTGAATTTTGAAATATAAAAACTAATAACACATCATTGTGAATTATGGGTTGTTCGGGATGTCCGTAAACACGTTTTTAGTGCTTTAAAACACTAAAACATATGTAGAATAGTCAAGACCAAAGAAAATGACCTCATATTGATGTGAAATCATTGGAAAACCACTGTTGAGTTTTTTATGTGTACGCATAGACAACATGTCAATCCGATATATGGTGTGGTATAAATTATTTAGTAAACAATTCTTAAAGGTAAAAAAGCCTTTAAAAACAACTTTTGGGGGTCAAAAAAATGAAAATGAAATTGGCTTGTCTTGAAATTAGGAAACACTAACCATAGATATAATTTTGAAATGTAGGAACCAAAGGCACGTTATTATGAATTACGGTTTTCCTAGAATGGATGTAAATAGGTTTTTAGTGTTGTAAAACACTAAAATGTGCATGGAATGGTCAAAACCATAGAAAACGACTTCAGATTGACATGAAATCAAAGAAAAATAACCATTGGGTTATTTTTGACAAGTAAACATAGGGAAAACATCAATATGATGTGTAGTGTGATTATAAATACTCGATAAACACTACTTAAAGTTACAAAGGCCATTAAAAACAAGTGTTAGTGGTCAAAATCGAGAAAATGATGTGAGATTTACCTAAAATCTGGGGACAATGGCCATAAATTGAATTTTGAAATTAGGAATTGATGACATGTTTTTCCAAATAGTGGTTTTCCTAGGATTACCTTAAATGTGTTTTTAGTGTTTTGAATCACTAAAACGTGCATAGAATGATCAAAACCATAGAAAACAACCTCATGTTGATGTGAAATCTTTTCACAAGCACTTTTGAATTCTTTTTGAGGTGTAAACATAGACAAAACGTCAATCAGATGTGCATTATAGTGGGAATTACTCGGTAAACAATTCCTAAAGGTACAAAAGCCTTTAAAAACAAGTGTGAAGGGGTCAAAACTAGAAAAATGATGTTATATTGCCAAGAAATCAGGGGATCAAGAACATAGATTTAATTTTGAAATGTAGGAACCAATGAAACATCATTATGAATTAATGTTTGACCGAGATTTTCATAAATGCACTTTTAGTGATTTAAAATAATAAAACATGCCTGGAATGATCAAAAACTTAGCAAATGACCTCATATTGATGTGAAATCTTTGAAAATACAATTAATGGTTATTTTTGACATTTACACATAGGCCAAATGTCATTCTGATGTACGATGTGGTCATAATTACTTGGTAAATAGATCTTTAAGGTACTAAATCCTTTAAAAATAATAATCATGGGGTTAATTCTATTAAAATGGTGTCAGATTTCCCTAAAATCAAGAGACAATGATCGTGGATTGATTTTCAAAATGTGGAAACTAACGACATTTCATTCTGAATTATAGTTTTTCTGATATTTCTTTAAATGTGTTTTTAGTGTTTTAATATACTAAAACATGAATGAAAAAGTCAAAACTATAGAAAATGACCTCATATTGGTGTGAAATAATTGTACCACCAGAAATTAGTTGTTTTTGAGATATAGTAAATGTTGTTATATCAAAGTATTTAAAAAAAATTTTAGTAAATTTCAATCACACCACACATCGATTTAAAAATAAATTAGAATATTTACTTTTCCTTTTTCAGTTCTATGTGTTGAATAATATCTTAAATAGGAATATTTATGTTTTAAATTTTTTTTGAAGTATATATTATTTGGTTTATGTTAAAATTTATTTTGTTTGACTAACAAAATAAAAAAATTTATGTGCATCATTCTAAATATATTCAATCGCTTTTCTCTTTTGCATTTCTATTCTTAAATGTTTTGGTTTTCATTATAGGTGGAAGATACTATTAGTAGGCAGGAGGTTGACCATTCCGATTGATGAAATTCTTTAGAAGGTGGTTGTGATGATTCTTAGTTTTTGTGGTATGTTAAAATTTTATCAATTATTCTATTGTAATTATGATTTATTATGTTTAGTTTTAATTTTTTAATTTTTTTTATAGTTGACGAGATGATGTGGTTATTTTTAGTTGATGATATGATGTGGAGGTAGACATATGCAGTGTGAAGTTTCATAGTCAGGATTCAAGTATAATTGAAAGGGGGAATAGGTGAATTAGTGATTTTTTTTTCTATTACATTTTATTGCTTATGAAACAACCTTCACCTCCTATTAAATATTTACTTCCCATGATGAACACAATCCAAAAACATATCCATAGGAACACAAGAATTTACAAGGTTTACTACTCAAAAAGAGTAGCTACATCCTTGGAATGTTTTGGAAATAATCCAACACCACATAATTCAATATAAATCAATCCTTTTGATTGGAATACAACATGTAGGATATGTCCTTGCACTCATGTAGCACTTTCAAAACAATCCAATAGTGCGTGTGCTTCTTCTTGCACAAAATGATGAAATTCAATGTTACAGTGCATCTTGATCTACTTTCTCAAATTTGATCTTTCAAAACAATTATTCTCTTTACTACCCACAATATGGTAGGAAATTCCTTTAGTCTTTTGCGAACTATTTTTCTTCTTCCACGAACTATCTGTATCCTCTATGAACTAAGTTGCACCGCATAGTGAAAGTACATTATGAAGAGACTTATCTTCCATGAATTGTATCTGCTCCTCAAATCTTTTTCACTTCCATGTACTTTCTTCATGTACAACCTCCACTTCTTCAGAATTCCTTCTTCTGCAGACTACTTATTTCTATTCCGTGAATAGTTTCTTCATCCACAAACAACTACATCCTACGTGGAATCTCTTCTTGTTTACTACTTCCCTTCGCATAATTCTCCCTCACGAACTCTTTTAGACTTAGAAAAATTCTTCCTTGGAGTGAAGATGTTCTATTATAAAAATAACTCTCTTTAATGATAGGATTAGGGTCCATTATATAAAAAATAGATCCTAAAGTATCACTAATTTTATTCACCCAATTTTTCATTGTGGTATAGTCTTCACTGCATACCATGCATGTCCCGAAAATGATTTTCCCTATGTGGTCCATGTTCCGCCTTTCTTCTTTCGTGGAAACCTAAATCACCACCTTCATTTTAAAAATGAAAACCTTCACTCTTATTGTTGACCTCCCTTGATCTATAATCCTCCCATGAACCACGATCCACCTGAAAATTGTTTCTTCTTAGTTGTTCATGTTGCACACTTTGCTGTTTGCATAGAACTGATATGAGGAACTTCTTCCTTTATAGATTTCCCTTCACCACTCCACATACCTTCTATACACTCCACAAACTATTTTCACGGTTCATGAATTTTCTTTCCCAGAAATCCTTCATTTTCAAAGAAACAAATACCAATTTTTAGGCCCAAAAATTTGGAAAAAGTATGAAATGAAACAAAATAAAAAAATGAAATAGGCAGGAACAATCATGCTGCGTCACTATCATCTGGCTTGTTTGAAAATCTTCAATTTCATCGTGAACCTTATTTATCATGATATATAATATTTGATTGATCCCCTTTAGTATCGTCAGATTTTTTAAGAGAAGTATTGAAACTTCAATATCTTCTGACTACATTTTTCTTTTCAGTCAAACCTAAAAATGATTGGTAGCACCTATTATACCCCTTACAATCATAAGGCTTGCATCATATTTTCTCTAGAAAACATATGATATTTTGTGTAATACAAATCAACAAAGTATCATCATATTTTTCAAGGATTTTACAAAGTTAATTGATTTATCCTTTATGAAAACAAATAACAACACTCTTCAAAATCATTCTCTTATTACTTCCTTGCCCATAGAACTTGGTCCCAACACAATTGAAGTTGTGATGTGGATGTATATTTGGTATGAGTTGTTGTTAGGTATAATTTATATGTATATATTGATGACTAAGGTATGGATTGAAAAATGTATGGGTTGATTGAGACTGAGGTTATGATGACTGCAGATGTTTGTATGTATGTATGTGGATATATGATGTATGTATGATGGGTTTATCATATATTCAAGTTTTGGTTTATTTCATGTCAGTTTTTTATATTTATAGTTTTTATTAAATATTTTAAAAAATCGTTTTTTATTTTACAACATTTTTAGTAACCTCCACTAAATACATTAATAGAAATATGTTTAGAAGTGGATACACTAAACTAATGTTAAAAACTTCCTCTCATTTTTTCTGTGGGGATTAACTTCGTTTTATTTATATTCCTCACATATATTTTTTTTATAAAAAATTGATACTAAATAAAGAAGAAAAAACCAATAAATACTCCAAAAATGACAAATAAAAAAATGACAATGAAATTATAGAAACTACTGGTTAATTACCATTGATTGTGGAATATACAATGGTTTTGATAAACAAGACTATATTTTTAGGTGGAAGTTTAAACCACCACTAGTTCAACACAAAACTACTGCTAATACCATTTTAAGTAGTAGTGGATCCTTTAATTTGGTTGAACTTCCCATATAATGAGAAAAAAGGATATTGTCACAAGTATAAAATATGATACGGAGGATGTTATGAGATTTGGAAATGGAAAATGCTTGAAAATAATTATCTCTAGGAAATCCAATGTTTATAGTAAAGATATGATATGCATAGATTTTTTGGTAATTGAAGACATAGGACACAACATGCTTAGTGTTATCCAATGGTGTAGCTTGGGGCGTGGATCAAATTTCATTAATAATACTTTTATAGTTAAATAATTTTGTTGTGCTATTGTGATGCATGAAAAATGTATGAAATGATGTCTCTACCTTATCATTGGATAAAAATACACATGTTTCCTTTATAAATAAAATGAAAATAGAATGTTCCATAAAATTATTGGCCACATGATCCAAAATACTTTAAAAGATTTGATGAGGAAAGAAGGATATTATTATATCCCAAATATCCATCGTGATTATACCCATAATTACTATGTTTTCTAATAGGGATAAATCATTCAAAAGACATAGAATTTTAAAGATAATAAGTAAGAATGGTTTCTTATATTGGTTATTTTTATGTGTTTAGGATAATATCATTTAAAGCCACATGTGGAAAATGGTACTATTTATTGTTCATTAATTATTAAAGTAGGATGGCTTGGTTAATTATGATTACCCACAAGTCCAAATTTTGAAAGTGAATTACACATCATCAAATAACGGTAGAAATGATTTTTGGTTATAAAATTCTGATGTTTTGTATTTATAAAGAAAAAAATTCACCTAAATCTATGTATAAGATTATCTTGAGATGCATGAGATAAATCCCTGTATTTTAGTGGTAAGTAATCCTCAATAAAATAGAATTATATAGAAGAGGAACCAAATTATAAAAAATATAGTCTGGAAAACGATAACAGATAATGAACTATTAGAGATATATTAGAAGGAAATAGTATTTCCATTCTCCTATATCAAATATAGAGATTTTGTGGTCTAGGATAAAATGATACTTCTTATATGATATCGTATAAGAATAAGATAATGCTATAGTACTTTAGAATTTTCCAAAGTAAATGTTTTATTCTCAACAATGAAAAATTCCATTAGAAGTTTGAATCATGTGGATATAAAGGTATATTTATTATATACCCTTCAAATATCATTGTATTAAAATTCTCCAAATTATCTTATATAGAGCTAAGTATTTTGAAGAGGATTTAAATTATGATAAGTAGATCAAGTCTATTCTTGTATGTCTTTACCAAATAGATAAAAGAATAAATAGGAAAATTTTCTCACGGTCGAAAAATGAAAACTTATTCTGATCCAAATGGGTCTTCTATTAAAAAATCAATGAAGGAAAAGTGATTCAAAACAAAGTATATTTTGTGTGCAAGGTATATTCCTAAATTCATGAAATAAATGTGGATGGGAAATTTTTTCCTATGACTAGGTTGGAAACAATTTGGTTATTTTTTTCCATGGCGGTGAAACAAAGGTTAATTGTTTTCTAAATATATGTCATATTACTACAAAACTAGAAAATTAGTCACATTTTTATGTTTGTTTTTTTTAAAAATTAACAATTTTATATTTAGCCATGTTTTTATGAAAAAATGACTAATTAAGATCTATTTTTTAGCTGTGTTTTTAAATGGGTCTAATTTTCCCACATTTTTTGCTTCATTTTAAAAATTTGCTAATTTATTTTTTAACTATGTTTTTAAACACAACAAAATTAATAAAATTTATTAAAATTTATTTATTTAAAATATAATTTATTTTTTCATATTATAAAAATTTACCCAAACACATTAAACATAATTTAATATATTTATCAGCAGGAATAAGTGGGGGTGTGTGTACAGGGGGCAGGTTCTAGTGGGCTGGGTATTTCTAGCGCAATCATAAGTGGGAATTTTAGGCATGTGTATAGGTGCATATATGTGGGAATGATAGATATTTTGTCCATCGATGGTTGGGTGTTAGTGGGAATACAAGGGTATGAATGTTGGGTATTTAAAAACATAGAAGGTATGTAGTATTTGAAAAAGAAATTAAAAAACATTTTCTATTGTGATATACCATCACTTCTTCAAAACATGGTTAACTTAGACCTAAATCATGGATAATATATGAATCCTCCCATTTAACAATGTTTTTTTCAAAATATAGTTAATTAATTGAGAAATATTTATAAATCAATTAATTTCAATTAGAACGATGGATGAATACATTTTTTTGGGCAGTGAATCAACATCCCTAACAAGAATTCGTGATGAATAAGTCTATATTTAGTCACAATATGTTTTTATTATTTATAAAAATGAGGTCAAAGTTTTCAGGTTGAAGAAATTATTGTATAGTATGAATAAAGAACCAATAGAATAATATTTGAGACTTTATCATTATAAAAAAAGATTGACTTTCTGTGACATTGAGTTGATTATAATATCTTTATCCAAAAAAATAATGACAATGGATGATGGTGCTCATTTACATTGAAAACATAATTCTTGAAGGACCAAATGTAGAACCATGTAATTAGTTTTCGGAATTTATGCGGTACAAGTTTGAAATGTTAATGATTAGTGAGTTGGTATTTTTATTTGTTTTTCAAGTTATACAAGGAATGAAACATTTATTTCTCCATCAAAATATGCCAAGGAGGTGTAAAAATTGTTTTAAATAATGGATTACAATGCTGTGAGGACACTTGTTGCAACCAAGAAGATGTTTCCAAGAAATGATAATGGAAAATAGATCAATACCATAGAGTATAATAAAATCATTGAAAGGAAACTACACTTAAGAACAATAATATCTAACATCATGATTTCTACATGTCAAACCATAAGGTACCAAATCTGTCTCAAAGAAATACACTTTCTATCAGTGAAAAGAATACATCAGTAAATCAATGTTATGATGGATTTTAGATTATTTTATTACACATCATCATATATAGGTTATTGGGATATACAAATGTATATTGGGATGGTTTAGTGGATGATATAAATTCTAAATTGGGTGGTGATTTTTTTAGAAAATTGAATATTTCTTTTATTAACAATAAGTTAAATTGAATTTCTTTAAGAACTACCTAAGTTGAATATATTTTGATAACTCAAGGATTTATACAGATTATATAGATGAAGAAACAACTATAATACATTATAGTTAAAATGAAATATATCTTTGTAATCAAGTGTGACAACTTGAGTGTAATTAATCGAAGAGAATATCTCTTCCATTATTCAATGATAAATCTCCTTGAGATCAAATGTTAAATCATAAAGGATAATCTTTACCAACTTTTTCTATATTGGAGTATGTGTAAAAAAAAATTAATTTCATAGACAACATTACAAATACATTACCCAAATAAGTGTTTTAAATTCACAAGTTAGTTCTGGGAGTCCAATAATCTTTATCCACTTCTATAGTTTAAAGAAGCCCCCCCCCCCCCACTCTTCTAGGTATTTTTTTCCCTTACGATTTAAATAATTCTACTAATATTTCTCTCTAGTTGACCTTTAAATAAGTTCTCTTTGGGTTTTAAAAAAAGGGGGAGATATGGAATTTTTGTGTTCAAGGGGGGTCATGTTGATAAATTTTATTCCAATAGTGATAACATGGTACCAATTATTGAAATTTGAAATAGAATGTAAATGATTATTTATGAGGATATTATGTTTTCACATTTATCTAAAAAATGTTGGTGTCAAGTATATTTTTTCTAGAATGTTTTCAACGCTTGTAACAAATAGACAACTTTGTAGTAGTGATGTATTTTTAAGGTGTTTCATGTGAAAATCATGATTTTAAATGAGGTATTTTCACAATCAATTTTTCCTTAAACCTTTATTTCTCACACTGACTATCATCCATGTGATCTTAGATTGAATTATTTAGTGAATCAATGAATACACTATCTTTTGAAGGTTCCTAGTTATGATAGTTTGTTCATGGAAGTTAGAATTTCTGGTTGAAGGAGTGTTAAGAGAATTTCAAACAATCCCAAAGGGGTTTATTGTTAAAAAACATAGTGATAATAATTTTTCATTGTGTTTAATGACTAATAAAATTTGAAATCATCTTAAAGGATTTATGGAATCATTATGAATAAATTTTATGAAGGATGTAGTTGTATGGAGGAACATTTAGATTTAGCATAGTTGATGGTACATGAGGATAAGTGTAAACATAGTGGCTAAAAAATTGAAAAATGTACATGTAAGAATAACATTATAGAGTATATTAGTCCTTGAGTTTATAGAAAATTCCCAAGTACAAAATTTTCCTATATGGCTAAGTGTAAGATGAGAAATATGTAAAAGTATCCCAAATTTTCCCTGAAGATATATAAGAATAACCATAGTGATATATATGAGTATAGTTTTAAAAAAGGAAATATTAAAGAATAATTCGGGTATATTTAAGAGTCAGTCGAAGTCACATCGGGTGATAAATATAAGTAAATTATTGGAAAATAAAATATTTAAGGTATGTATTTATGTTATATAAGAGTAACTCATTGTTATATTTTTTCGGAAAATAATGGAGATAATTAATACGAATTTGATCTTGAATTCGATATATATGAATAATTTGTAGGGTATATAAGAGGAAAATAATTTCTCCATTTGATGAATGAAAGAATTTAAATGTTCCAGAGATAATAAAGAGAAACATACAAAAAATTAATTTTTCATTTTCAAGGTGTAATTCATGAAGTTTTAAATGGATAAATTCATATATATCTCAAGTAGGATTTGATAGTGTTTAATGGTGGAAATTATTAACATTATTTTCTTCATAATTTATAATGAAAGATATAGAATTTTGTGAAATTAAATCAACTAGAAAACATGGTCGACATCATTAAATTTAATATTTTTTTAATATTATAGTAATTTAAAGGATCTCATCATAGAGAAAATAATCATAGAATATTTAATTAATTTTTTCAAAAGGATAAAACAAGTGGGAAACCCTATAGAAAAAATAAATTGAAAAAGAAGAAGTTAAGAAGTAACATTCTGGGTGCACATACCACATAGTGTAAAATATTGAATTTCTTATAAAAATAAAATGATTGTCTATAAAGAGATCCTAGAGTTCATATTAAGGTAAGATCAAGGAGTTTCATAACATATGTAAAAATAGTGTGAATTATTTCACTATAACTGGTGAAATATTACTTCATTGTTCCTAAAAGACACATTAGTTTCTAAAGAATATTCTTGAGTTCTTAAATGTAATGATATTAGTGAGTTTGTTATTCATCTATGTCAGGATTTTAAACCTAGAGAGTATATTTGGCCACTCTAAATTGAAAAAAAATTAATATTGTTTTTTGGGGACATTAACACATCATTTTTGTGTGCACCCTAGACGTATCCAGGTGTAAGTGAACCAAATAATATACTTATGTCTCTATTTACAGCCTTATCACTTTAATATCATTGTGATATAGAGAATATATCTCCTAATAATAGTGTAATATTATAGTTGACATGATTTTGTTTAAAAATTGACATACCCTAACTCACACCCCTTCAGAGAGTTATCCTTTTTCTGGACCAACATAGGTGAAGAAAGATAATTGATATTTTTAATTATAACCATGACATAGTTAGATATACACTTTCTCATGGTGAGTTTGTGGTTTTCTATCATCTTATTATGTGATTTATATATTGGTCATTATTGTGGGTTTTTTGAGTTATGGTTAATAACATTCATTTTTTAAATGTCTATGTTATAGTGATCAATTATAAACTGGTAGGATCCATTTTCATGGGCATAATACTAGTTAAAATATCTATCTATACTAGAGTGGTCTAAATTTAACATTATTGGTGTTTTGGTTCATTTTAGTGTGTTTAAGAGAACAATATGTCCAGATGGTGTCATAGATGTTGGATGAAAATAATGGTTTTAGTAGGGACTATGTAGTGATGGTTAATGATTTGAGTCAGAAGAGTAAAGGATCCATGAAATGGTAGATATTATAATTCCATAGTGCTGGTCAAATCCAATTTTAATGAAAGAAATTACTAAAATTTAACAAGGGATAAATCCTTTTTTAAATTATATATAGTTTGATCATATTTAATTGATCATCACCATAACTCCTCATCAATCTATCATGTAGTAATTAAATTTTCTATTATAAATTTGACTACCACTCTTTCCTTATTTGGTTATATTCTGATTATATTTAACACTAGGTACTATATATTTCATTTTTGGGTGCCCTTGGTTGATATTAAGTCTTAGATTAATCATATCAATCTATTAACATTTAAGATGTGTTTCCCTTCCTTTTTTCCTTTGTTCTTCTCTTTCCTTTATTACATAAATGGATTTGAAAGATTATTAAATTTGGGTTTGATTTCGATTTATCAAATTATTGATAGAGGATGATGTGTTATCAGCTCTTTAAGGTTTCATGATTTTTTTGTTATTTAATCATAAATTCCTTTGTACTAATTCAGTGTTTCATTATTAAAGCATCATACAAGGTAGTGGATTCAAAATATCTATAATTTTAATTTTTTTAAATACAAAATTAACTTGGATTTTTTTTACATGAATAATGATAAAAAATACAAATAAAAAAATTTAAAAATAAAGTTAATAATTATCATTGTAATATTCAAATTTTTTTACTTGTTTATGTTTTTACTATGTTGAGAATTTTTATAGATTTATATGGTAGTCTACTGCAATAATTTATGTTGTTGTTATATTACTGAAATAATAAATCAGTTAAATGATATATATATTATAATTAAAAGTGGAAGAGATGATATAGAATTTTTTTCTAAAAATGTTTGAATGAATTATTAAATAAATAATTAAGTATGAATGAATGAGGTTTTTTTGTTATTTTTTATTGCAATTTCTTATAGTTTATACTATGGTTAAGGTGCTATAGGCATGTTTAGTTTTATATTAAAGTGAAAGCAATAAAATTTATTTTTTTGGTTGTAATTAATGTGATTGACATGAGACAATGTGGTGGTTGATGTGGAGAATATAGGTATGGTTTTTGTGGTGGGTATTGTGGTCAGTTGGTATGTTTGTGAGATAAGGTTATTATAGTTCATTTTTAGAAACTTCCCTAAGATATGAAATATTAAACGAGTGAATGATTTGAAAAATGGTATGATAATGGGTTGTGTTGAAGAAGCGATCTCTTGAATATAATTAAAATAATAATGGGACAATGATAAATAATAATGGGACAATGTTAAATAATTAGTGTAATATAAAATGTAATAATGCGAGGAAGTAGTGGTTGAATCATAATATGGTAATTAAATAATTTTGGAATAATATATGTTAAAATTTACATTGGTAAATAATAATAGAATTGGGAAATTTTATGTGTATTTTTTTGTGTTGTTTTATTTTTTTTAATATTGGGTTTAGTGGTGGTAATGGTTGATGTTTTAAGGTAGAAGTGGTAAAAGTTCTGAGTAGATCATTCTATAACTATAAGAAGGGGAAAATTATTATAAAACTATTTATAAATATCTTACCTATACTTAATTTCCCCTATTAATATTCAAACCTCTTCCCTAGGTAAGATGTATAGATCTTCTTATTCATTCCCAACAAATAAAACAACATGCAATATAGTAAATAAACAAGTGATAATAGCACAATGTAGTTTCTATAACGTCCAATACCAATGTGGTCATCTAATAATTTATTTTTTTGGGTTGATTTCAATACATATATTATCACTAATCAATTACAATGATTACAAAACCATGAGATGGTTTCATCTTTAACACATCACTTACAAGGGTGGTAACGTATTATACTTAACCCATGGGAAGGTATCATCCTTTCCCCAAATCCATATCATGATAGTAGATATAACTTGAAACACTTTAATATTATGAATATTGTGGATATTATTATAATATATCCCTCTATTATTCCATATTATTCATTATGAACTCTTGAACAAGATCTCTGATTTTTGCCTAAATGCCACTTCATTAGCTAGTGAGATATTCTTTCTCAACAATAGGTTTTTGACTACAAATACATAAATAGATATAAGACCATGCATGTATTCCTTATTATATCAACTCAATATCAGAATTATCAACTGGTATAGATAGAAGGATACTTTAGGTAGTTTTTTACACTATTATTCTTCCTTTTGAATCTTTATATATGATATAGATATATCGATGTGATGAACATCGATCCTTACTTCATACCTTTTCACAATAAATGAGGTCACCTCTTTAGAATATGATCAATTACACTATATTTTATACATAGAGTTAACTCAAGGAAAATAGTCTAGGTTTTCATTATATTATCTTTGTTATATACTTAAGATATTCAAATACAACAAAAGTGTTAGGTTTATCCTCATATTATTTTATTCTCTTAGTTTTTGTCTTTTTATATTTTTTGAATCATGTTACTATTGTCTCGATATTTCAATATGAAAATACCCCTATAATTGTATTAGTATAGTATTATCCATAATTCATGGTCTTTAAATATTCAGTTACAAAAGATCATATCTTAGTCTCTAATATACCATATCTCTCATGATTCACATATTCATTATGAATGAAGGTACCAAGAATGTGACAGAAGTACCAAAAGATGAGATTTTAAAAACCATCCAATGAAGATCGACATGAAAGCATCATTTTCAGTGAAACATTTCCTGATTACCACCCAAGGATCCCACATAAGGAATATTAAGCACAAAATAATAACCATAAAATACATGGTATAATATGAAGTTAGGATCAACATATTCTCATCATTGGTGATCACTACTAAAAGAATCAGAAGCTGAATTCCTCTAGATCATCCGCATGAACATCAAGAAAATTAAAGAGTTCGAATCATTGAATTTTAGGTGATAACAAAGAGATCCAACAATGCCTTCGATGTCCCAATGATCAACACATCTTCTTACTTGTGATGCATGAGAGATAGCTTGATCAGTTTACTAGGACCGAGAGATCATCTCTCTAGAATGTGGGTGAGATAATAAGAGAGAGTGGATATCACCATTTATAGTGAATATTACCTCTCGTGAACTCTATATCTTCTATATATAGTGAAACAATAAATATCTGAAATAAACTCTAGATAACCAAATATTTATTTCTCGCTAAATTAACTGTATATTATGGCTAGTATACTGAGTCATAAAAACTAATTATACTCTTATCACATTCTTTTAATATAATAAATATATTACATTATAATACCCAATACATTAAATCAACTTTTAATTCCGAAAAAATATTAAATGAACCATGAATATTTTATACTAATTTTCATTCAAATAATATTTTCCACGTATTTAATTTATTAATTGTAAATAAATTTAATAAATAAATTCAATGATACTTATTATTTACTTTGATAATATGAATTTATTTATATCTTTGGTGATCATATATCGTTAGATAAGACTCAGACCCTAGTGGTGGGGCTCACCTTGTCTAATATACCTATTCTTCTGAATAGAGAACATTTTGTAATACCCTATTGTGTGTGACCCTCTAGTCCCTTATCTCGATAGTAGTGAATACTATTAATAGAACAAGAGTAGGATCTTGCAACCCATAATGGCCCATAAAGAGATAATGATAATCATATCAATGATAATCAACCTACAAACACAGACTATGTAATATAATCTCTTTGTCTTTTAATATCTCATAAGGTGGGATGCACACCCATGTCATCATATTTTTCTTGATTTATTATTATTTGATATAACTAGATGGATTTACCCTTGACTACTATGTCCATGGTCTTATGAAGGTACTACCATCCTGATAAAACAGGACGAATATATTTTACTTCATTAACTTGTAAGAAACAACTCCTTTATTCACCATTCATCCAATGCCACACCCCCAATGACACACCCAACAAAATCTACCTCACCATGATTTCATTTTCACTATTTTTCCTTTCATCCAAGTACACGATCAAATTGAACACATTGGTAATGATCTCAATTCAAAATAAAAATACACATGTCTGTAGGCGGAAACATCCAATTACACCTGAGACATGCGGTGTTCCTATCAATGGGACTATCCTCATGATCTTACTACATGAAATCACCAAGTGTGAACTTCATGATAAGAAGTATCAATTATTATGAGCCCCTAACACATAATAATTAGACATCAACTATTTCTATACAACATGATGTGTCTAGACCATAAGATATATATTTTAGATTAATGTCATAGTATCTTTACGTTCTCATTATAGACGGAGATATGTTATTAACATTTGTTACGATAACTAATCAAGGTAAATTACCAATAAGCAGTGAAAACATAAATATCTACACTATAATGGTAAGTATACACCATGTATATCCAACTGTACACATGATATGGTAATCAAAAGTACTGCCTAGTTGGGTCTAGGGAACCCACTATTAAAACACTCCCACTTGCACTAGATCCAACTTGCAAACCAACCTTGTTACCTCTTACATGATTAAGATCATCTTTTTGATGAGTCACATCTTTTTTTGCTGGCTCTGCCATGATTCCACCACGGGGCTATTCTAGTATTTTTAATCTCAACTCCTTGAGTAAAACATCTCAAGATATGATATCCATGAGTATTTCCATTTTTCCCACTATCATAACTTGACATATTAGATAGTAAGAATATCATAATTTACATTATGATATTTATTTAGTTACTAGGTGTGATTCCATGAAATGGAACAAATCATTTCATTTAATAACTACTTATTAGTTACCTCAGAAGTTCCAATATACTAGGTATTTATAGGTATGAGATTCGCTAGATTTAATGAGATTTCCCTTTCAATACCTTAGCCTAACTGCGATATTATATTATATGGATCTAAGGAAGACTAGAACATGTCCCATAATAACTATAATCCTTTATTCTACTCTTACCAGGTACATATCCATTATACTTTCTCAAGTACAAATGGATAGTTCTGACTGCTTCCCTTACAATGCTTCTGGATATAACTGATTTCTTTATACTATACGTATATCACGAAAATATCAATTTTTGTACATATCATGGAAATCGTGATTGATAAATTTCATAAGAATATGGATTTAAAATCAATATGTTAATATCCTCCCATGTCCTGGACATGTCAACTTGGAGTGATACATGCCATGTGGCACTAGAAAAAACTCTAACTTGAATTGTTCCTACATGTATTTTCAACACCATGTCACTATATGTATGATTGAATAGGTCTAAGAAACTGTTAGGTATACCTTAGTAGATCATGATCCCTAGAACATAGGTTGCTAATTTAAGTCAATCATTATAGAATAGCATTCAAAATTATTTTAACTAACCTGAATACTAATTACTGTTTTCCATATTTTTCGGAACATATTTTACTTGGAAAAAATGGTGCTCTCACTAACCTTTGGTAGACACAAGGAAAAAATTCATTCCAAATGAATATTCAATGACCCTATTTCTTAGTTAAATATTAAATTAAATTCTAGTAACCGGAAACCTTTATTATAATTTTATGATGTCAACATCCTTTTATGATTTCATTGTATACACACCTTCCTTGAAAGTTGATATTGGCATACAATTATCAATAAAATGAAAATATAAATTATCTATAATAAGTAAAATTATCATGGATTTAGGAATAATAATTTGTTATAACCAATATAACCTTATTGGTAATGCACTTGTACCATCCATGTATCATTTAAATGGAATACCCCCCACAATATTCAACATAATAAGCCCCTTTTCACTTTGATACATGGAATCCGTTATTGAATTTTAAGTGATCTTTTCAATCATAGATTATTTCCATATAATACTTTCTTGTAGGAATTATTATCCTCACTGAATAATGTATCACCAAATACAGTGAATACAAAACCATCACCATGGTTTTAACATTCCTATACAGTATGTGTCTCTGGAAAATTTATGTTTCACATGCACTTGTGGAGCTTGTTCCTATACCAACTACATGAGCATCATTAAGATTGACTAAACCCAAGTCAATCTGGATCCCATTTTCATAAATAGTGATGTGCACCCTTATAGAGAAATATATTCTATAACTTTCTTATAACATTACATAATAAGTGATTTTTTAATATCCTAATAAACTTTTGGGATTATTACATTAGATGCACAATGTGTTTATTCTTTATGCAAGTTTTTTATATCCTAAAAAAATAATTTCATCTAAACACTTCCTTATGAAATAATGGTATTTCATAATAACTTGACTCATATATTATCCATTTTTCTTGATAGTTGGAATATGGTTATGGGATAACACCATTATTTGCAAATCACATCACGAAATTTAATGGAATTTTCTACAGTTTGTAACATTGATACTTCTTACATCATAACTCTGATGTATAAAATGTGAATTTAGAAATTTCTCCATGCTAATTTTTTTTATCAATGATAACATGTAATACCTCATCATCAATCCTCCTCCTTAACATCAATTCCAAGATAAGGTAATGTGTATATAGGAATTACTCTACACTGCATTATATTGATCGATGAACACTTGGTCAAGATATTCTTTGGCACACTGACCTTAAGCATTTTATATTTATTGACTATCAATATAATTCACTATCACATTCCTTAATTACATAAAGGAATATTATGAAGTATATTTATCACCATATTACACTTGAAATAGTTTAAGCTCTCTTATCGAACTAATTCCAAAAGCCTTATGGAATACATTTATTTCTAAATCATTCTTTGTCCAAAACTAAATAAGTTTATACATTAATTATACCTAAGGTGTTTAGCTGGACTGAGTCTAAATACCATACTTGGTATATCCATGACATTTACTTTTAGTTTTTATTGATAAATATTTATCTTTACACAACTCGGTAAATATGTCTTAAATTTATACTCATTAGGTATAGCTTATGATTCATGTATTATTTAACTATTGATTGAGTATGAAAAACCACAAACAAAATTCATTTCTGAACATGGAATAATGTTTCCATATGTCTAAAGGACACATGACATAAATTTTCTGGTTATACTCAATAATATTTTTTCTGAAATCATTTACATGGAAATATATAATTCATATACTTCTCACAACTGACTTAGGAATCACCCTTTCTCAGATTCTTGGAGAATACACCTTAATTATAAAAATGTTTCTATACTTACTTGGTTACTATATTTCAATACACATGTGTGATAATAAAATTGTATGTAATACCCAAGAAGTAAGATGAAAACATTACTTTTTGTGATGAATATTCTTGAAGAGGAAGCAGTAACTTGAATCTTTAATTCAATTCATTATGATTAAACTTCCATATAATTATTTCATGATATAAAATGAAAATAACCTCCTATTTAGTAAGAAATATCATTTTATTCAAGGATGTTGTGGATGTGCTTTTGGTGTTACCCTTTCCATCAACATTTTCACCGTTCCTTTAATGACCTGAACTTTTTGAATAGTATGATATATTAATTGGATATGATGATGGTAAATGAAAAAAGAAGAGTCGATGGCCTCACCCAGTAGACTCAAACTGTATGAAGCCCATTTTTCTAAGCGTGGGAAGGAGGTGGTATCACTTGGATTCGCTCTGGACAAAGTTCAAGCCGAACTACAACGTGTTAGGCTTGAATGGAATCACCTAAGGGAGAAGTTCGAGTTAGTGGAGATTACTACTAGGGAAATGTTATCCGATCCTCCCCAAGATTCTCTCACCATCGTACACCTTACCCTGAGGTCTTATGCAGGTGTTTTAAGGGGATATGTTTCAAAGCCCTAATATGTAATCCAATAGCTTTAATAAAATTATTATTTCATCATTTATGTGTTATAACAAGCTTTTCTTAATTAAAATATAAGTTTATTAAGGCAATTTTGATAAATTGATTTTTGAAGTTAAAATGGTATTTCAAATATTTCCCATACATAGAGAGTTTTTATGAAAAAATAAACATCATTTCTGAATTGGAAATGTCAAAATTAATCTAGGAAGATTTTTTGGAGGTTTTCTAAAATGTTTCATTTTTGATGAATAGTGATTGATAAATAGTGTTTTTATGAATAATAAAAATATGTTTAATTGTTAAATAACTTTTTTTTTGTGAATTGATTTTCAAAAATCTGACAGACATGGTTGTAATTATGGTGGAAAACGTGGTTCATTAAAATCAAAATATTTTTGGTGAATAGTAATTTTTACCCCAATGAATATTAATATGAGTAGTAATATGAATATAAATGTGACCATTATAATTAGTAAAACATATAATTATTTTATTTTCATATGGTTATATGGTATTGGAATGTTGACAAAATTTCAAGGTGTTAAAAAATGAGTTATAGATTTTGAATTATAATTATTGAATAAATTATGATTTTAATTAATAATTAAATTAAAAATATTTAGAATTTTTTTTTCAAAAAATGAAGTTCATTTTTGGATTCTACACGTCGAAAAAGGGTTAGGGTGAATTTTTGGGATTTTTCTGAAACAATTAAATTTTCAGTGAATAGTAAAAATACAGATTAGGGTTTCAGTACGTTTATTGACATCATGACTACTTCATGATGATTTCATGTGTTTTTTTTAAGGTTGGTAGACCAAATGGGATGAACTATTGTATCAGGGGTCCCATTTGGCCTAACACCATGGGAAATACCATGGGAAAGCCCATGGTTTTTCCAAAACCACTAGTGAGGTGTCCCTTGAAATTATTAAAGTATCACCTCCCTTTCCCTATAAATGATCACCATTTCTTCTAGTTTTCACTACAACTATCCCCCAAAAAAGATATTGTCTCATTACATCTCAAGTATTCTTCCCATATTTCCCCCAATCTCTCAAGGTCCCGACCTTTGAGTTTTAAGAGTTACATTTTAAGGTAAAGGATCCTACATCTCTCTTTCTTTTCATGTATTCTCCTTTATGTAATTTATTTTAAGATACATGTTATTATATTGAGATATTATTTTATATTCATCCTACTGTAACTTTTATGTTCATATGATGATAGACCCCCTTTTTCTCTCATCAATTCATTTTAAGAATGTTTAAGTGGCGTTGTTAGGCTGCCGAATTTTTGTAAGGGATTCTTTCATCCTTCTCATTTTCAAGTTCTATTTTCTTGTCAAGTATTTAAAGTTACCTTTTATTATGTTGGGGTATTATCTATATATCCATAATACTGATATTTTATGTTTATATGATGAGATACCCTATTTTATCTCACCAATTCATTTTTTGATCTTTTAAGTGACGCCGTTAGGCTGTAGAATTTTCATAAGAGAAATCTTATTTTTGTCTTCCTTCCATGTTTTTCATTTCATATGGTATGTCTTTAAAATTTCATTACCATGTTCTTATATCCTTTATATTATGTCCCTATACTGTTTTATGGATCATTTAAAAGTGGGTGACCCATGTCCCCTCTCTTTTCAGTATTTTCTAAAACCCGGTAACATAGCCATTATGCTACAAAAGTTTCGTCTCAAAATGTTTCTCTCTTTTTATAAAATTATTTTATTTTATTAAGTGAATACTCAAAGATCTTTCTTCTATCTGGGTATTGACATATATATCAAAATTTTCTATTTTAATCCTGGGATTTAGATACATGAAACCCTCTTTCCTTTTCCATAGGTTTAAAGTGACATAAAGATCATGTTTTTAAAGAAGTTTTTAAAACGTTATGATCATGAAATGAAACCAATTTCTCTTATGATATATGGGTTATTTATGAAATGTTTGATGATGATATATGTGTCTCACATGATAATAAAGACAAATTAATGGTGCACCCTGATAGCGCTTCAATGCATTGGGTAAAGACTTAATCTCTAGAGATGACCATTTTAATGATACCTTGGGGAATAACCGTGGTAATTTTTAATTACACCTTGGGGATGGACCTTGGTGATAAGGAAATGATTTTGTATTTTAAATGTTGTAGCCACATCTTCAAGTTATGAAACATGTTATTTTTATTATGATATTCCTCATGATCTCTTTATCATTCCTTAAAGTTATTTATCATGACTTTATTGATGTATCTCAAGTTCACATGTAAAATGTTTCCCTTGTTTCCATTACCGGTCCTTCTAATCATGCTTTCATTTGATGTATTCTCTCAAGTTATGAGAAGTTCTAATGAAATTAGGATGAAAAAATGAATAAGTCTTTCAAGTGTTTACGAATAATGTTTTACGTCATCATGTATTAAGTTCCTTATTTCCAAGACACTAAACCTTAAATATCCTCTATTTTGTATAATGTAATGAAAGTTTATGTGATAAAAAGGTGGGATGAGATAGTTGGTATCAGAGGATGGTTTAGTTATTTGTGGAAATTTGGATTTTAAAACTTTACAAGGTTTCTTAATGAAAATATTAAATATAAGAAAACAGCCTCGTATTTTGGTGAATTATTGAGGAAGTGGTTTCCAAAAAAATAAATCTCTGTCTGGAAATGAACAAGTAGAGGTGGCTCTGGCACATATGTACCTAGGAGTGAAAACTCTAACAAGGTGTTTCGGGCTTGAACAGGGGTAACCTGGTACACGACAACGAGCCTTGCTGCACTCTTGGTTAGACACTCCCGGGTGATACGCTTTGGTAAACTCATAAGCTTAGTATGAACCATTTTTAAAGGAATTAATATTAAATAAAATAAATAATTACATAAGAATTTATGATCATTGATAACATAGATTGGAACCTATGGAATCAAAAGTTGGGATATACTTTTCTTTTACATGTTTATCTTTATATGCTTAAAGTTTCCTTTTCATGATTATTGGCTAAGTATTTAATCCCTCTTAATTGTACGTTCTTTTTCTTAGTTAATGGAGGGAGATAAGAGAACATGTCCCTACAACAAATGTGATAGGAAATGTGATGATTTCCCTATTAATACAAAAAATATGATGAGAGATCAAGTTGAAAATATTGTGATTATGCCAAACCAGCTATCAAAAATCACAATTAACAATTGGTACCCAGTTGAATGCCCAAATTCATCAAGGAAGAGGAAGAAGAAGTATCAAGGATGTTCATATAATAAAGGTGATTAGGGAATGAAGACCCATTTTTCTTTGTGCGAAAAGTGTGGAAAGAGGCACCAAGGAAAATGTCACAAAGGAACCAGAAGATATTTTAAGTGTGGGAAGATAGGGCATAAAGTAGACAATTGTTATAAAAAATGGATAATATGATGAATAGAGATAAGGTTCAATCTAATGTACCTTATACTGTTCAATTGTCATAAATGTGGAGAAGATGGACATTATATAAGACAATAATCTTTTGGAAGATATGAAAAGCATGATGAGCATCAACAATCTCCAAGGACAAGGGAACAATGCATGTCTGATGCTGAGATGGATCATGATGACTGATGTACATGTATCCTCTTCACAATATTTGTATATATCAGGTTGTATTTTAGTTCATGCTCTATGAGAATGTCTATAATGTTATTTAAGAACATCGAGTCACTACATAAGATGGTTTTATATCATTAGAGAAAACATAAATTATTATGTATCACATGTTGATGTTGTGAAGCTGTTCTTCTTGAAAAAAAATGATTAGGGGATTAAGAGATGAATTTTATTTTGGAAGACGTTTACTAATTTGGGAACCCTATATGATAAAGTTAAATAGATTACTACGACTTTTTCTTTGAGAAGTAAATTTTGACATATATTTTGAAGAATTGATGATTATATTGTAGAATTATGGTAATTTAGTTTACTTATGGAAATTATTAACTTATCTTGGGGAAAATGTGATTAGTTTAGTTACTCATGTTATAAGACATTAAGAGTGGTTGAGGTTGTTTAGAGATTTCTGATAAAATTTATCTTGGAAGGCTTTGTTATCAAATCCTTCTTATATTTGGGTTTTAATCTTAGTTTGTCTTATTTTGAAAAAATTTAAGGACATTTATTTATGGAATGGTCTATGTTGAACTTTGTGTAATACTGTGGAATTATGAAGATTAAAAGTAGTTTTTTTCTTATGGGGTTCTTTATTTTTGAAGAATTGTTTTATCTTACGCTTTTTGTTTTTGGGATAATGTTTAAAGATATAAGTAATAGATAGTTAATATTTTGTGGATTAGGTGATTCTCTAGAAATTATCTTGAAGTTGATTCTAGTTCTTTAGGTACAAAAAATCATCTTGAACACTCATCATTTGGAGGAAAATATGAGTTTGCAGTGGAATTTATTAAATTTTATGTAAGTATGTTTCATTATGTTTTTAGTCAATAATGTAACATGTATTTTTCAACTCTAGGGAAGGATCTTGAAACAAAAAAAAGGAATATAATAATAATAATAATAATAATAAAAGCTACTACCCAAGTAAAGTTTTTTGATAAATCAAATGATCTCTTAAATCATCACAGATTTATGGCTTTATGGTTGTAAAATTTCTCCTAATCATGTTCTCTATCACACTCCATCAGAATTTGTTGGTGTGTCTTCTCTTCCATGTCTAAGTTTTCTTAGATTAAACCCTAGTAGGTGATATATCCAGTAAACTTTTAACTACCCTTTCTGTGTTTTAAAATGGAGGTCTCATTAATCCTTCTTTCAATGTGGGTATTCAATAAAGCAATTTTGAAAAATCAAACCCTTAGTTTCCGACCCCGAGTTCAAAATATGAGGACACAATTTTTTTTAAGGAGGTAAGAATGTAATGACCTGGAATTTTTGAATAGTATGATATATTAATTGTAGACGATAATGGTAAATTCAGAAAGAAGAGTCGATGTCCTCACCCAGTAGACTCGAACCGTATGAAGCCCATTTATCTGAGCTTGGGAAGGATGTGTCATCATTGGGCTTCGCTCTGGACCAAGTCCAAACCAAACTCCAATGTATTAAGCTTGAACAAAATCTCCTAGGAGAGAAGTTCAAGTTAGTGGAGATTACTACTTGGGAAATGTTATCCGAGCCTCCCCAAGATTCTCTCACCATCACACACCTTACCCTGGGGTCATATGTGGGTGTTTTAATGGGATATATTTCAAAGCCCTAATATGTAATCCTATAGTTTTAATAAAATTATTGTTTCATCATTTATGTGTTATAATTAGCTTTTCTTAAATAAAATATATGTTTATTAAGACAATTTTGGTAAATTGATTTTAGAAGTTAAAATGGTATTTCAAATATTTCCCATAAATAGAGAGTTTTTTTGGAAAAATAAACGTCATTTTTGAATTAGAAATGTCAAAATTAATCTAGACTGAATTTTTGGAAGTTTTCTAAAAAGTTTAATTTTTAATGAATATTGATTGATGAATAGTGTTTTTATGAATTGTAAAAAGATGTTTAATTGTTAAATAACTTTTTTTGTGAATTTATTTTCAAATATCGGACAAACAAGGTTGTAATTAAGGTGAAAAATTTGGTTCATTAAAATCAAAATAATTTTTGGTGAATAGTAATTTTTACCCCTATGAATAGTAATATGAATAGTAATATGAGTATTAATGTGACCATTATAATTAGTAAAAAATATTATTAATTTATTTTCATAAGGTTATATGGTATTGTAATGTTGACTAAATTTCAAGGTGTTAAAAAATTAGTTATAGATTTTGAATTATAATTATTAAATAAATTATAATTATAATTAATAATTAAATTAAAAATATTTAGAAAATTGTTTTCAAAAAATGGAGTTCATTTTGGGATTCTACACGTCGAAAAAGGGTTAGGGTGAATTTTTGGGATTTTTCTGAAGTAGTTAATTTTTCATTGAATAGTAAAAATACAGATTTGGGTTTCGGTATGTTTAATAATTCATGACTGCATAATGATGATTTCATGAGTTTTTTTGAAGGTTGGTCGAACAAAGGGGATGAATTACTATATTAGGGGTCCCATTTACCCTAACACCATGGAAAATACCATGGGAAAGCCCATGGTTTTTCCAAAACCACTACTGAGGTGTCTCTTGAAATTGTTAAAGTATCACCTCCCTTTCCCTATAAATACCAACCCTTTACTTCTTTATTTTTCACTCCCAAATATCCCCCAACGAATATCTGGTCTCATTAACTCCCAAGAAGTCCTCCCAAGATTCCCCAAGCCCTCAAGGTCCCAACCTTCGAGTTTTAAGAGTTACGTTTTAAGGTAAGGGATCCTACCTCTCTCTTTCCTTTCATGCATTCTCCTTTATTTAATTTATTTTAAGCTCCATGTTATTATACTGGGGATGTTCTTTTATATTCATCATACTTTCCTTTTCATTTTCATATAGTGATAGACCCCCTCTTGATATCATCAATTCATTTTAAGAATGTTTAAGAGGCGCCGTTAGGTTGCCAAAATTTTGTAAGGGATTCTTTCACCCTTCTCATTTTCAAGTTCTATTTTCATGTCAAGTATTTCAAGTTCCTTCTTATTCTGTTGGGGTATGATCTCTATATCCATCATACTGTTATTTTATGTTAATATCACTAGAGACCCCATTTGATCTCATCAATTCATTTTTTATGTTTTAAGTGACGCCGCTAGGCTGCCGAATTTTCATAAGAGAAATATTATTTTTGTCTTCCTTCCATGTTTTAATTTCATATGGTATGTCTTTCAAATTTCATTAACATGTTCTTATATCCTTTACATTCCGTCCTCTACTATTTTATGGATCATTTATGAGTGTGTGAACCATGTACCCTCTCTTTTCATTATTTTCTTAATCCCTGTAACATAGCCATTATGCTGTAGAATTTTCATCTCAAAATGTCTACTTTTTTCTCAAATTATTTTATTTTATTAAGTGAATACTCAAAGATTTTTCTTCTATAGGGGTATTCACATATATATCAAAATGTTCTATTTTAATTCTGGGATTTACATAAAAGATACCGACTTTATTTTTTCTGTGGGTTTAAAGTGACTTAAAAATCATGTCTTTAAAGAAGTTTTTAAAACGTTATGATTAGGAAATGAAACCCATTTATTTTATGCTATATGGGTTATTTATGAAATATTTGATGATGATATATGTGGCTCATGTGGTAATAAAGACAAATTAAGGGTGCTCCCTAATAGCACTCCAATGCATTTGGTAAAGAATTAATCTCTAGAGATGACCATTTTAACGATACCGTGGTGAATAACCATGGTAATTTTTTAATGACACCTTGGGGATGGACCTTGGTGATACAGAAATTATTGTCTATGTTAAATGTTGTTGCCACATATTCAAGTTATGAAACAAATTATTTTTATAATGATATGCCTCATGATCTCTTTCTCATTCCTTAAAGTTATTTATCATGAATTTATTGATGTATCTCAAGTTCACATGTAAAATGTTTCCCTTGTTTCCCTTACTGGGCCTTCTGCTCACCATTTCCTTTGATGCATTCTCCCAGGTTATGAGATGCTATAATGAACTTAGGTTGAACAAATGAATAAGACTTTCAAGTGTTTAAGAAAATTATTTTATGTCATCATGTGTTATGTTCCTAGTTTCCAAGACACTAAACCTTAATGATCCTTGGTTTTGTATAATGTAATGAATGTTTATGTGATAAAAAGGCGGGATACGATATTTCCTTTATACTTTTTAGCCAAAATAACTAAATATTATTCTTTCTTTAAATTCTTATTCACTTGTAGAACCTTACCTAAAATGATAACAAATCATTTACTCAATATTATTCATTTTGTAACCTAAAATGAGATTGGATTAAATGAGTGAAAGTGACTTGAGAAATGGATTCATTGAAAGATAATGATCCATCTTTCAATTTATACTTTTCTGGAGTAAACATCACCTTAGTTAGATCATGCTTCAATTTCTCCTCACAAACATCTCAGAGATGAGAATACATGTTATATCATCCATGTATTGATGTAGTGAACAGAACTCACATCAGAAGCTTTATGATATCATAATTATATAACCATCACATGCATTATACATGAGTCTCATATAATCAATTTTACATGATCAATTATTGTGGTGACTTAATAGGTATAGGGACACCAGCACCTTGAATTTATTATACCATAGTATTTTGCACACGAGCATGTACTATTCTTGGAAAATGGTGCTAGTGGGAACATTTAATTTATCCATTATTTATTACTGTATTTATTATGGTATAATAATACATGTTATAAAAAAATAAAATTTTAGAAGATTAATACTTTTAATATTGATTACCTATTTTGTAATTTTGTTTAATTAATTAAATCATCAAATGTGTTCCAATATTTTATCGAATTCTAGGTACCCTATGTACTTGAATGCTAATACTCTATCGCTTGAGTATTCTAGTGGAAATGATCCTTGAAACTACCCTCACAGTCTACAAGCTTTAGCTACCCCACTACCCTTAGTGTTCAAGGTATGAATTTGACTAACCATCCACATTAATTTGTAGTTCCTTGATCTGTTGAGTGAAGTCCTAGTTTGTAGAATCATAACATGATTTATTCAATTATTTCCTCTAAGATGATTGAAAGTTAGTTTTGGATAATCCTTAATAATACTTAAGTTATGTCACCCACCACTCTCAAAAGAACTCCCTGGTAGTAAGGTGCACCCTCAAATGTGGCTGACGATCACCCCAATAAACCAGTTTTGTTCAAATTGGAATGATTAAAGATAGTTACAAATTAATATTTATTTGAGGGTTTTATTATTTTTATGTGATGAAAGAAATCATTTTCTATTTAACAAGCAACTTATATGTGATTTCACTCACAAATGACTATGTAATAAATAGAAAATATCCATCGCATCACATGTTCATTTTTTCTAAGCATGCTTATTTATTATTCTTTGTGATCATGTGTAAACTACACATACACAAAATAATATCCCATGAAAAAAATAAAATGATGATGTGATCATGAGACAATACTAATGGTTGATCCATTGAGTGAATAATGGATGAATATAAACCCTAAGGGTAATATATTGAGTCACGTTGCTTGTGACTCAATTTACAGTGCTTGCCTATCCAATGCATCAATATCATGTCTGGTGCGTATATATAAATCAGCGTGGAGTGTATCACTAATAGCCTTTGCCCTTATAAAACAATACTCACATGAATGCGAGGGCATCTCAGGAGTATAACATACAACTTAGATAATGGAAACACAGAACCATAAACATATAATGATGCTTTGAAAACAAACATATCATATTTTAATAAAAATAATTCTTAAAATCCACCATTAAAAAAAAACAAATAAAAAAACACCATACCCTTTTTTGGGACTTCATTCATGTGGTAGTTACCACCCTCCGTCGATCACCTCCTCCACCATTGGTCCCATCAAACCAACCTCCAACCAACAGTGACTTATCAGTTTTACCCTTATGTTCTCCCCTAGAGATGCTATTCTAAGAAGAGCTGGTTTCCATCCATAGTGAGTGGTGATATGCCTCCTGCTGACTCCCTTAGTGACTGACGACTCCCTCCATGACCGAAGCCTCTTCAGTTGTCCATCCGCCTGATTTACAAGGAGGACGGATGTAGCTGCAGTGGATTGATGCCTCAGTTGACCACTCCTTACATGGTGGAGTTTTACCAGGTGAGTTATCTATCACCATCCTCTTGGAGAAATTCTTGATCCGGCTGAGACTAGATCTGGCCACCCGTGGTAGAAACACCGCCGGACCGACCCAACCTCACTGCATGAAAGTAGTGGCTCACTATCCACCTTGACCTAGGGCACCACTGAATAGGTATCCTCCTCCACGGTGAGCCTCATCAACATGAATAATAGTTCCCTTGCCAGTCCAAAGATACCCTCTCATTCTGGCGTTCACCCTTAGTGGCACCTCGTACTGGAGACCCTCTTCTCGGCGTTACCGTTGAGCCCTTTTCTTTCCACGATCTTGACCACTTACCACATGTGGAGGATCTCTTGGAAGATCTTCTCCATTGAATACCTACACGGTGGTGCAAGCCACCCAGTTGGACCACCCTTTTCAGTGCTGGCGCCACCAAGGTACCCTTTGCTGGACAAGATCTACCCTGAAATGGGCATCAGTAGGTCTACTTGACCCAAAATGGGCTTTGACAGACCTTACTAGCCCAAGCCCCCTACATAGGGTCTATACAGTCTAGAATGAGATTGCATGGGTTCAGCACGACCTGCAGAGGCCCTTCCCGGGTTTTTGAGGCTTGATTAATTTTTATTAATTCAAAAATTAATTAAATTAATTATCATTTTTAATTAAATTAAATTAATATTAATTATTGATTCAAAAATTAATTTTATTACTGTGAGTTAAATAAATTTAATTTAGGTGTTAAATTAAATTAAATTATTATTTGTTGTTTTAAAATTAAATTAATTAATGGGACTGATCGATGTAGACATTGAATTAAAAATAAGAGTTAATTTTTAATTCAATAAAAGTTCCCCCAAAAAATAATTTACATACCGTGTTTTAATCAGATACTAGACGACCATTTTCAGTCATCCAATGTTTTATATTCAATTTAAATTAGTAGTTTTAAGGGAATTAAATTGAATAACATATATATATTTAATGTAAATTTAATTTTTCCTTGGCTTCAAATCATCATGAGTTACTATAATACTAATTTAAGATAAAGGAAACACAGTGGAAGCCCTGAAAGATGAAATTTTAAATTTTTTACACAGACGATCAACATGATATTATTGTTGGCAGTGAATCATTTCTCGATTAACACACGAGTATCCTGTGTGAAGAATTTTAAGCAAAAAATAATAACCATAAAATACCTAGTTCGATCCTGGGCCCATAACCCAGAGGTCCCAAGATTGAGCCATGTATTTTACAGTTCTAATTTTGTGCTTAAAATTCCTTACATGGGATCCTAGGGTGGTAATTAGGTAATTTTTCGCTGTCACCGATGAGCTCATGTCGATCATTGGTGAACAAATTTTAAAACCCCATATTTTAGGGATTCTACTGCATGCCCTATACCCTCAATTAGTATCATAGAAAGTTTTAGTTATTTTAATCCATGAAAAAAAAAATTAAATTTTCATTAAATATAATAGGGGGCATCATTTTTGTTCCAATGTCGCAGACTGTGTTTTAATCCGACACAAGATGACCAGTTTTCAATCTTCTGAAATTTTAAATTGGATTTAAACTAGTAGTTATGTAGGTATTAAATAATGAATATATATATATATATATATATATTTGTGTTTGTGTGAGTTTTAATACCTTAACATGTTGGCAAAAATGGTTCCCAGTGAACCCATTCACCAGTCCAAATTTAAATGCATGCTAGAATATTTTTTTCTGACAATTGTGTTATATTCGACTGATGATGTTTTAATAATATATTTAAAAAAATATACATCAAAATTACTATTTTAATATGTTTTGTAAATGATAATAGGCAACAAATTTTGGACTCATCAATTTATTTATGGGCTTGTTAGATATCACCAAGTAAGAACTTCATGGGAATCAGTCTCAATGATTATGAGCCCCCAACACCTGATAGTCAGACATCAACTATTTCCATTCAGTATGATGTATCTAGAACATAAGACATTTATTTGAGATTAATGTTATAGTATCTTGGGATTCTCATTATACCTTGGGATCTGTTATTTACTTTTGATACGTCAATTAATCAATGGAAATTATAATTAGATAATGAACATATAAATATATATACTATAAAGGTAAGTATACATCATGTATATCTAACTTTACACATTATATTGTAATCAAAATTATTGAATAGTTGGGTCTAAGTCACCCACTATTACAATAGTGAATTATTATTCTTCTATGTGATTTTATAAGCATTCAATCAACACTAGCATGAATGTCCAAATTCAGAAATGTTATTACTATATAAATATCTCACATTACACTGTCTTCATCATTCACTACATAGTGGCCTTCTCCTCATAACATGGAAACATCATAATTCATGGAACTAGATTCAATTTCTATTTCATCCTTAGAAAGCTTCACGACATGACCTTCTTCTACAGATTGAAATGATCATATTCTCTGCAATTATTTTTAATTAAAATATCACTTTGAATATTTAGGATTTTTAATTAATTGAATAATAACTTCAGCATTATTATTCTTTATTTCTAGATTTTACATGCTAAATATATTCAACTTATCAAATTATTAAACCTTATATAAGAAGTTGTTACTCTTATATATCATAGTGAGAATCAAAACATTGTTAATTTCTTATTCCTAGAAATAATTACATATCATCTTGAAGATAACCTTCTGCGTCATTGTAATGTTTTTATGTTTATCGATTCTCTTAATTAAAATTATAGGTACTCTTACTTATAATCATTTTAAAACTAATGTATTGATTTAATGTTTTTTCTTTGCTTATTGTTTCCCTCCAGATCAATTTAATTTCTATATATTGAGCATAAGAACCTTTACACAATGTTTTTATCATATTTTTTAACTAGTATATTATATATATTCCAAATATTTCACATATATACATATGGTTTTCTTCCTTTTCCATATTTTTTTATGAACCTCAAAAAATTATATTATGTATGCTATAGAATATATTAAATATCATGGTATATCAAATTCCTTTTCCATTTTTCTATTTTCACTTGAAATATCTTATATCATATTTTAATATTTTTTCCTTTGTGAAATTTCCCATATACTTTGACATATTATATATACACTAGTGAACTCTTATGTATTAATGTAATGTTTTTTCATTTGTGGATATTCACTTCACGAGGAATAATTAATATCATAGTGTGAACACCCAAAGACTTTTATAGTTTACAACTTCAACTTAAAGAACTTCTTATAAATCATCATAACAGCTTCCTATCTCCTTAGTTCCAGGAATTCAGACTGTCTTATTATATATTCCCATATTTTGTATCTACAATTTATCTTATAGATTTTTTTTATTAATTTTTTATTTTAGAAAACATTTGGAATACGAATCTTCCTTCATTGGTTATCTTCTAGATGAACTTTAACTCATCATATATAATCCATATTTTAACTTTTAGATAATAATTTTATTTATTCAAAATCCATTTTCTATGAGTGAATATTTTGAATTTTAGTAGCCATATCTCCTTCTAAATATCATACTCTAAAACATAGCCACTCAATAGTATCTTCTTAATAATCATCCTTGGTGATTTACATGAAATACTATAACCATCATTCTCAATATACCATTGATTGATTCTCAATATTCCAGCCAGTCTTTGTGTATATTTAATCATAAATCCTCAACTTGTTTAATAGATAGCTTCTCAAACATAGAAATAATCAGGTATTATATAGTTCTCCACTCATCTAATGCTAATTATCATTTATTCACAAGTAAACACAACTCTATAATAATTATTTGTATGATATGTAAATCCTCACACATTCCTATCTCAATAACTTCTTTAATGAAGAGATATGGATAAATCAACAATATCATGTAAAATGGTAGAAATATTATTTCCGGATGTATCTCATAATTCAACTTATTTATTCATTGGGATCTTACTCCAATAACTAATATATATTTCTAGTTATCTTACACATTGAAAAAAATTATTATAACCCATTAGTATCTTTATTCTCCCCCATTGGATTTGTTTTCAACACCTTGAACTACCTCACATATATTACTATAAATTTGTCTTCATAAGTTCTCATTTTCTCTCACCCTTATTGAAAATCAATACAAAATTCAATAATAATAGGAATCCATACTCATCTCATACTTTACTGAACATTCATCTTTTCCCCCTATGTAAATTTCATCCAATTAGGAAAAGACTTGAATCCCATTTGATTATGAAATGAGACATCAATTAATGAACTCTAAGTTTACTTGATAAATATTGATATAGAATATAAGAGTGATTAACCAAGACAATAAATATACACATAAAATTTTCCAACATGTGATACTAACTCATTTAAATCTTCCCAGGATTCGTTCAACCATTTTAAAAATAAATAGCTACATTTATTTTTAAAAAAGATATTAAGAAAATTTTTGGGTATGAATGTATCTCCTTCTTCATGTTATATTCCAGTTTAATATATAATTCCATTTAGTAATTAGATATCATATAAAAATAACTAGGATGGGAAAATTGATTGTTATACCACATATTCAACACTATATAGATTAACTTTAAATAATAAAATTCTAGAATATTATTTACTTTACTCAAACTAAAGGTATTCTCTTCAACACCACTAGATTTAAAATGATGAAAACATCCATCATGTTCTCTCCCCATATGCATCACCTTTAATTCCCTGTAAAAATAAGTACAAACAATGAAATATATGTAAAAAAGGTGGGTTCCATTTTTTATTTTTAATGAGAGAAACATGGATGAGATATATTTATCTATATAGGATTATTCTTCTTTTCAGATTCATCTTGATTAGAAATAAATACAATTTATCCTCCTTTGAATTTATAAACGTGGGAATTAATGGTAAATATGGTTCAATTACTTTTCAAAACAATATAATTATATGAAAAATAATTTTTCACATTATTTGTCAAGGGAATTGTTTTTATTTTATCATTTACCTTTATTCTTATACATTTAAAACTATTATACATTATGGGCATACATTCCATAGGAACATGCTCACATTTTATCTCATGTGAGTACTCCTTCATAATAGAATTTTGGGCACATAATGTCACTCGTTTTTTATCTTTGTTTCACAAAAACTCATTATGACTTTTTATATATGTAATTCATTTATCTATAGTATGTCTAGTATATTTTAACCATCAAAATAATTCTTCATTTTTATTTGGGTTACCCACTTTAGGTAACCTATCATATTCATATTCTTCTTCCTAGATGTGTACCACCAAACAAATCCTCTTATTTCATTCTTGGATTTTTAATTAAACTGATTCTATCTTGATTTATTTAACACTGATATTCACAGATTTTTTAAAAAGGTCCATTATATATCATTTTCTTTTAAAATAGAACCATATCTTTTTTTGTGTGATATCCTTCTCACTATTTTTCTAGTGTTCTTTTCATAGCACATTTATTATACATATACCCTATAGAATACATACCAATTTCTCAATTTTTTCTTAAATGTTTTTAGTCACATATTGTCATCTGCACATGAATAAAATTTTGTTGATTTATATGAGTAATCATCATCATAATAACCATTTTTACTAAATTCTCAATAAAATACTCAACACATTAAAATATATTTTTAGTAAATAGGTTTCTCCTATTCTAGGAAATTTTTGTCTACTTAACTTTTCTCCACTTGATATTGGAATTCTATAATATTTAATTATTTACATGTTGTTCTAGTAATCAATTACCATATGATGAAATTTTCTATAGTTGAAAACATTTCCTGACATCCTTGAATTTATAGTTTCTTCACTGATCTGGATTTCTTAATACCCTAGACGTTTTTATTCAAAATCACCAATATTTTTCACTTATATTTTTCAATATTTTTATTTTTATCATATACAAGATGATGAAACAACATTAGTAAAAATAAAGAAAAAATTGGACAAGAGTTACCTTATTCCATAACCTTATAGTTGATAGATCATTAGATTATCTCAATACATTCCGAACAATAATTAAATTATTTTTGGAGACAACACTCTTATCACAAACTAGTTTGGGAACATTTCTTTTCTTAATATCTTGGGAAGTCACAAAATGTGTATCCTCCAGATTTTACATTTTTACTTCCACTTATAAACACAATAGTTGAGGATATTTTTCTCATCCACATATGATCTTACCTTTTATTCCTATTCTTTATTTATCATTATAATATAATATTTATGAATTTTATTTATTTATTATAAATAATTTTCATGTAAATTTATCCTTTTATCTTTAATATATAATCGGGAGTATTTGAAACCAATAGTATCTTCCAATTCATTGATCTTATCTTCCAAGATTTTCTTAATTTCAAATTTATTATCAATTATCTTTTTTAATTCTTCTTTAGTTAAAGGTCATCTCTCTTAAAATAATGACACAATTTGTTCCATGAATTCTACCCTTTTGTTGAGGGAATTTAATTCTTGACTCTTTTTGGCCAATGAATTTTATGTTTCTATTACCTCTATTATCAGATGTATTATATTATCATATAGTTATCTGATATAATTAAATATATAAGTGATAAATTAAATCTGAAATTTATACAAGTAATCATTAACTACAAAGTAGAGGCCTTTAACTGATCTAATAGATTTATCATCTTCACTATATAACATGATTTTCCAAGAGTATTATTCTTAATTGATTTAATAGATGAACTGAAAATTTGAAAACCTTAAATTATTAGGGTCCCCTACTTCTTCTTTGAATACTTACATAACTTATTTTCCTCTTTCGTCTACTTTTTCATTATAGTTTTCGTTGAAATATCCATGTTAGAACTAATAGATATAGAAACTATATTTTCTATTTGAGGAAATTATAATAATTTTTAAAATATATATTATATATATATATAAACAATTGGGAAATAAAATTGACTTAATCACTAGAAACCAGTTATATATTTGATAACACTTGATGCCCTTGTAAAATTATGCAGTCACTATGGGGGGGGGGATGAATCAATGTTACATTTGTTTTTATAAATTCTAATCTCTTTTTAATCTTCCCTATTAATATTAAAACCCATGACATGGTCATTATATATGAATCTTCTTATGTATTCAAAAAATAGAACACCTCATGAATTGTAGTAAATAAATATAATATATCATCCAAAAATATTTTTTAAATATTCTGTTACCAATGTGGGTATTTAATCCTTGATCAGTTTGGGTTGAATCTGAGATATAGATCCTCAATAATCAATTTTAGGGATTAAAAAAGTGTGAGACTGTATCATCCTTAAACCATCACTTATAGGGGGAGGGGAGGTATAATCCTTAATCCATGAAAATGCATCATCATTAACCAAAAGCTATCTAACAAAAATAATAATCTCCCAATATCCCTTAAGTCTCCCAAGTTGTATGGATTTTATTATATGAGATCCCTCCAGTATTCCACAATCCTCATTATGAACTTCTGAAAAATATATCGAATCCGTTCTTATATTTCCCTTCATCAACTGGTGATATCTTCTTCCTTAGAAATAAGTCATTGACTACCAATACATAAACAACAAAAACAACATGCACATAAACATTAGTGTCTTAAATCAATATTATAATGAACAATGGAAATAGATAATTGTATGTATTATTTTATATTATTTCTCAATTATTCCTTCTTTGGAATCAGCATCTATGATATATTGATATCAGAGTAGTGTTTTTTGGTCCCTTATTTTTCTTTTTTTCTCGACACAGAACATCATATCTTCATAATATCATCAGTTTGTCTCTCTTTGACACATATAGTTCTCACAAATAATTTATTAAAGCTACTATATATATTCACTTTCTTTGACACTACATAAATTATTAGTTTTATCCTCATACTATTTTATTTTCTTCTTTTAGTTCTTCTTTTTTATAGTTTAACAGTCAAGTAAATATTGTTTCTAAATTTGAATTTGGAATTACCCCTTTAAGTATGATAGCATGAAAATCTCCATAATTATTAGTTATTAAATATTTAATAAAAAGAACATATTGTCATATCTAAAATTTTGTATCTCTCATTATTCTCGTAATCTTCTTGTCCACATATTCTCTATGAAATCTATAAGTATTAAATCCATGATATAATGAATTTTCATATACAATAATATCATTATAGTATAAATATCTCCCATAATTTACTCTTCATCATGTATTATGGTGTGGCCTTCTCATTATGGCATGAAAACACCATAATTTAAAAAACTGTCTTCATCTGGTATTTCATCATTGAACTTGTTCCTGATGTGACCTTTTTCTTCACAGTGAAAATATCATGTTTTTAAAATGTATCTAGAATTAATATATACCTCTAAATTATTGTGATGCTTAATTAATTGAATAAAATATTTAGCATAATCATATATGAATTTTGTATTTAACTAATAGAACATCTTCAACTTCTCAAACAATTAACCCTTACGTAATAATTTTCTACTCTTACAGATCATAGTGAGAATAAACACTAAATTTTATAGTTTTGGAAACTCTTACATATCATCTTGATGTTACTCTTATGTATTAATGAATTGTTTTTGTATTTTCTTATTTTTATGCTTGGAATTAGAGGTATTCTTATATATTCTTTGGTTATCCATTATTAATTGATGTAATATTTTCCCCTTTTAATTTTTTCTAATCTATATTAGTTTCCTCCATATGTATTGGAAAGAGGAACCCTTATATAATGTTTTTCCATTTTTTAATATTTTAGCTGTATGTATCTTTTTTATGCTCTAAATATATTACATCTGTATGTAAGGTTTTCTTCTTTACTACATTTTTTGATGATCCTCCGAAAAAATATATTACATATACTCCAATAATTATTACATATCACGGGGAATTACATAAATTATTCACATGTATATATACATTTTAAATAAATATTATATTCAATTATGTTTTTTCTATTTCATAATTTCCAATATTCGTTGAAAAATATCTTGCATATACATTAGTGAACTCTTAATTATTGATATAATGTTTTTTATTTTATTTATTTTCACTTCACTATGAAATATGACATATCATAATGTCAGCTCACATGGAATTTTCCAATTACAAGCTTCAACTTATTGGACTTATTACATATCATCCTCAAAACTTCAAGACTCCTCAATTTATATAAATCTTAATGTATTCTTCTCAATGCACACAACATGTATCCATAACTTATATTTAGGAAGTATATTTTCATTTCCTTTTAACTTGATTATATAATCTAATTGTGTATCTGAATTTAGCTATTTTATTTTGGATTTATTTAATTTTATGATCCAAAACTCAACCAGTAATGTCCAAACAATCATTGTCTTTATTCATAGTTCATATTCTATGAGTGCGTATTTTGGTTTTCAGTAGTCATATCACCTTCTAGATATCATATTCCAAAACATTTCTACAAAGTAGTTTATTCCAATAAAAACCCAATGTAATTTCCATTAATATAGAAGCCTTCATGTTTGATTTACCATGGATGGAATCTAAATATTTCATCCAACCTTCCCTATTCTAAGTTATAGATCCTCAATATGTTCAATAGAAAACATCTCAAACTCTAAAAATATCATATAGTAGAAAATGATACCTTCATATAATAACACTTTTAATTATTATAATATAAGTAAATCTCTATAATCATACAATTTATTCTTTGTGATTCCTTAAAAATTTACATCTCAATTGATTTATCATTACCAATATATGAATGAATCACTAATAATAAGTATAATATTTGAAAACTTCTTCCAGGTTATATATCTCAATTAAATTTTTTTAATCATTGGAATTATAATCCATTAACCAATACATATTTATATTTAACATACTCATTAACAATAAATAAAATTATAACATGCCACTTTTCTCTTTAGTTGTGTAGTGAAAAGGTGTTATTTTAGAGATGTTATCATAGAAGAGTTGAACTTAGGTTGGGATTATGTGTTATTAATATATATTCATTGTAGTTTTTATATTTCTTATACACCACCACCTAAATTGGGAAACATGATAGAAACCCATATAAGGTTTTGGGTTTTAGATATACCCCTAACATCTAGGATATAAATTATATGGATGGATGACTACTACCCCTTCCATGATATCTTATCCTATAATTGGATATATTGGGATGACATGAGGTTATAGATAATGTATAATGACCTGAGGTTTTAACTATGGTTATTTTCAGTGATGTGATTATATTATAGTGATGTCATACATGGATGTGGTTTTTTCATTGTTGTTGTGATGTGGTTATATGGTATCTGTTTATATGGATATATAAAGGATGGTCTTTCTAGGATTCATTAGGATAGTGTGTGATGGTTTCTAGTTCTGTAGGGAAGTTCATATGGTGATAAAATTCTTCTTTTCATCTCTATATTTTTTAGAACTCTTCATGATTTATCCATTTTTATCTTTCTAGACTTGGGAATTTAGGGGAATAATTTTTTTATTTATATTGAAAACTCTATTCTTATGTGGAATTGAAATTTTCACAATTTATCACCAGGTATATTCTTTATTTTATGATTTTAATATCTTTTTATATTTTTCCTATTATGTTGTATACAAGGTCATTCATTACTTAGTAATATTCTCTACATCCTTCTTATGTGAGGACTCATTCTTCATTGCATCATTTTAGGAAAAGTAAGTCACTAGTGATTTATCTTTGTTTCTCAAAAACTCATTTTAACTTAGATTCGATGAATTTTTTAATCATAAACGTGTCTATATTCTTTTAACCTTCCATATAGTTCCTCAACAATATTCGGGTTACCCTCTCTAAGTAACCTCTAATGATTATATTCTTCTTTATAGATGTCTTCCACCAAACCAATCCTATTATTCCTATGTTGGATTGATTAATTATTTGAATATGGCCTGTATATTTTAACTTTTATTATCATGGATTATTTATAAATGTCTAATATGTGGAATTATCTTTTAAAACAAAAATATCTCATCTTTGGTGTGACACCCTTCTCACTATGATTAGTGGGTATGCTTTTCATAACACTTTTCTTATGCTTATTCCCCAAGGAATACTTACCACTTTTGTTAAAAGTTTATTAATTTTTTTTGATATTATGTTCTCCTAAACATATTAATTGTGTTTTGTTGATTTATACTAGTACCCATTAACATAATGACCATTTTTTGGTAGTTCTCATAGAAATATTGAATACAACCAAATATATTTTTAGAGAATTTGTTATCCCTCTTCTATGAACATTTCATTTTCTTGTCCTTTATACCCTTTGATATAGTAATTCTATAATCTTCATGTGTTTAAATGTTGTTCCTATAATCAATTTACTTATTCTTAAATTTTCCCCAACACCAACAATGGCATATTATCCTTGATTTTCTCATATGTTCACCAATCTAAACTAGCTTAAGAACCTTTTTTATCAGAAATAAAAATCATTTGGGATCTTATTAAGGATCCATTATTCAATAACATTCTTATATCCACCCTATATATAGTGGTGGGATTCTCAATAAATTCTCATGCATATTTTTCTTGATTTATATATGTAACCTTTATAGGTAGATGAAATTTCATTAGAACAAAGAAAAATTTTTGGGATATGGGTTACCATTTCCATGAGCATGTGGTAGGTATATATTTAGATTATATAATGATATTTTTTTAACTAATGACAATATTTTTAGAGAAGAAATTCTAACCAAAAACTAGTATAGAAGATTCACTTTTCTTAATAATATAGTATGTCTCAGCTTTTGTCTCCTCCATATTTCACATTTTGACTTATAATTCAAGAAATATCATGTTACACATATTTTTCTCATCCTTAAATGTTCTTAACTTTTATTCCTAGGATTTTTTATCATAAAAGTATGATCCTTATTAATTTTATTGATTTTTTGTGTATAATTATCATGCTCATTTACCCTTTTTGTTTAAATCTCAAACAAAGGATTTTGAACCAAATAATATATTCCAATTCATGGATACTATTTTTTAATAATTTTTTAATTTGAACTTTACCATCAATTTATCTTTTAAATTCTTATTCGGTTAGGTGATATTTATCATTAAATAATAGTACAATTTTTACCACAAATTTCAAATTTTTGATGATAGTGTTTCACTCTTGAAACTTTTCAGCATGATATTTTTTATAGTTTTTAAATTTATTATAAGTTTTGTAATAATATCATGTATTTGATGGATAAACTAAAATATATAAGTGAAAAATTCAACAAAAAAATCTTCATGAAATCATTAACCTCAAAGAAGAGGTCTTTAACAAATTAAATAGAACCACCACCATTACTGTCTGATTTGATTCTTCAATAGGAATATTCTTAATATATTTAGTAGAGAAAATACAAATTTTAATACCTTTATTTAGTGGTTTATTCTGTTTATTAATTTAAATATTCCTTAAATTATTTTCCACCTTCTTATACCCATTCTTTATGGGTTTGGATGAAACCTCCACCTTGGTACTGATAGTGATGAGAATTATTTTTTCTATTTAAGGAAATTTTAAACCTTATTCAAATATTAACTTTATATATATGTGATATAAACAAATATGAAATAAATAACATCCAATCTATGGAAACCGAGATTATCTTTGAAACCACTATATTCCCTAGTAAATTAAGTAGTCTCTAAGATGGGGGGGGGGTGAGTTAATGTGACCCTTATTAACTAATTATTCAATATTTTAAATTTTACCTCTTAATATTCAAACCTAGATCATGGTTAATATTTATATATATTTTTATAAATTTACAAAACAAAACACCATATAAATTATAGTAAATAAAAAAAATACATCAATACATAATATTTTTTACTTGATTTAATTCCAATATGAGTATCAAATATTTACTAAGTTCAAGTCAAATATGATAAATAGATTATAACTAATAAATTTTAGTTATTAAAAAATATTAAGATGGTATCATCCTTAACTGGACACTTATAAAGGGTGGGAAAGTATCATCCTTTACCAATATAAAGGTATCATATTTAACACAAAGGTATCATGTGATATAAATTATCTTCTGGGAGCCCTTCAGTCTCTTGACAGCTATACAAATTATTATTCTAGATCCCTCTAGTCTTATATGGTATTACTCATTAATTTATGCACAAGATCTTTTATCTATTCTTGGATTTCATTGTATTAACTGGCATGATATTTTTCCTTAGAAATGGGTATTTAACTATGAACATCTAAATATATAAAATTTGATGCACATTAGCCTTATTGTCTTTAATAAATATCTAAATGAAAAAAGAAAGTAGATAACATGATTAATCATGTTATATTATTTCCCAGTTATTATTTCTTCTAAATCATATTCTATAATATAGAGATACTACATAGAAGGAATTTTGTCTCTTATTTTAATTCTCCCTCAACACACAAGATCATATCTTAATAATATCATTTGTTTCACTCTCTTTGATACACAAAGTTATCCTAAAGAATATAATCTAGGTTATTTCCATATTCTATTTCTATGATACTTAAGATATTCAAAAACACCCAAATTATTATTTTCATCCTCCTACTATTTTATTTTCTTCTTTTAATTGTTATTTTTATATTTCTATAATCAAGTGAATATTTTTTACAAAATTAAATATTAAAATTGCAATTTAATTATGATATAGAATTATTCTCCATAATTAATAGTATTTAAATATTCAATAACAAAGACTTAATTTCATATCTAACTTCCTATATTTATCATGGTTCCCACAATCTTCTTGTCTACATCTTCACAATGAATTTTTTAAGAATTAAATCTATTCTAGAATGAATGTCCACACGTAGGAATAAAATTGCAGTGTGAAGATGTCCCATGAAACACACTTCCTCATGAATTATGATGTGACCTTATCATGAAGGTGTGACTACATCATAATTCATAAAAACAACATCAAATGGTATTATATCCTTAGAATTATTTATGATGTGACCATATTTTTTAGAGTGAAAAGGTCATTTTCCCAAAACATAGCTTGAATCACAATATCTAATTGAATCATTGTAATGTTTAATTCATTAAAGAAAATATTTGAAATTATTATTTTTGATTTCTAGATTTATATTATAAAATATATTCAACTACTTAATCTATTAACCCTTACATAAGAAGTTACTAATCTTACGTATTATAGTGAGAATTAAAAAATTGCAAATGTATTAGTTATTTGAACTCTTATGTACCAGCTTGATGTTAAAATTATATATCAATGTAATGTTTTTTACTTTTCTAATTATTACTATTCAACTAAGAGGCACTATTAAATATGATCTTGTAAACCCTTACATATTGATCTAAGGGTCTTCCCTTTTCTATTTTATGCTCCACCTTAGTTTTCTTTATTATGTTTTGGGTATAGGAACACATACATAAGTATTTTATGTTTTTCATATTATAGAAATAGGTATATTTTTTATTCTACAAATATAATATGTTTAAAGATAATGTTTTTTCCTTTCTGATATTTATAAATGATTCAGAAAAATATATATTACATATGCTCCAACACATATTACATATCACAGTGCATTCCATACATTTTTTAATATTTCATTATGAAATTTAAATACCTTATGTGTTCATATAAGTATTATTTTCCTTTGAGTTATTTTTTGTCTTCTATAAGAAATATCTTCTGTATACACTAGTGAAATATTATACACTGATATATATATATATATATATATATATTCTTTTATAGGTTTTCACTTCACTATGAAATATTTCATGTCATAGTGTCAAATCAAAAAGGATTTTCCAATTATTAGCTTCAACATAGAGTACTTCATATTTACCATATTATTATCTACCGAAATAATAACTTTATATAATTTTGAATTTCTTATTCTATATTCATATAGTACATAATGAAAACTTATATTCTGGTAGTATATGTACTTTAATTTTTTTACATTATCATATATTTTAATTTTATAGTTTCTTTCATCTATTTTATTATGTATTCACTTTATCAAAATATCTAAAAATCATGTTGTATCATCCAACAACTCATTATCTTTATTTTTATTTCATTTCCATTAGTGTATCTTCTAGATGCCAGTAATCATTTCTCTTTCTAGATATCATATTTTAGAACATAGCTACACATTACATTTTTTCAGTAATAATCCAATGTGATTTCAATGTAATGTTGTATCCTTCATTATTGATATAAAATTGATGGAATCTAATTATTTTATCTATCCTTTAGGATTCTTTAATTATAGATCCCCATGTTTTTTAATATCTAGCTTCTAAAACTCAGTAAATATCATCTCATTGACATATATCCTTCATATAATAGATATTTTCATTGATTATCATATAATTCCATCTCTAAAATCATCATATTGACAATGTGTGAATCCTCACACTTTTTATCTCAAAAAATTATTCATTACCGATATATGAATCGATCTTCTAGAATAGGTACCATGGTTGATATCTTCTTCTAAGATATATATATATTAAACTTCTTCAATAATTAGTCACTACCCCTATCACTTAAGACATATTTATATTTTACTTACTGATTCACAAAAAAATAATCATCGTAATCCATTAGGCTCTTTAGCGATGCAATGATGAGGTTTCTTTTTTGATTTTTTATGATATAATATATGAACATAAGTTGTGATTGTGTGTTATTATTTTATATTAATTTTTAACTTGATATTTATTATACACCACCACTAAAATATGGTAATGTTACTGAAACACATATGGGGATTTGGATTTCATTTGTACGCACAACATCCAGGATGTAGATTATATGTATGGTTCATATCCTTTATATTTCTTCCTGATATTGGATATATTATGATGAAATGAGGATATATATATATATATATATATATATGAAAGAACGAGGTTATGGTTATGGTGATGTTCACTAAAGTGTTGAAATCATAATGATGTGGTATGTAGATGTGGAATTTTTATGTGGCTATGTAGTTGTGGATATGATGTGGTTATATGGTTATGTGGATATATAAATGTTGGTAATTCTTGGTTTTATAACATTGGGGCATGAGGATGACTAGTTTCATAGGGATGTGGGTATGGGGTACTTTTCATGATACTTTTTTCATGATATTATATTAATAAATTTTATATAGATTCATAGAGTGGATCTTGGTGAGTATGATTGGTAGTTTCCCTAGGTAGGTAGTGATTTCGATTTACTATTTATTCATAAGATTTAGTAAGTTTCTACTATAATCACAAGAGATATTTTAGGTAGGATCTTATTAAGTATACTTTTATTTTCACCCCAAGTATTCTATATTCCATTTTTAATGACTTGTAGGATTGAGTTGGTAATCAAGATAAACATTATTAGCTCACATTAATCAATGGAGTTGGAGTCACTATCACATGAGTTAGTTTTTTAGGTTTTGTTATAGGTTTATTTATAATATTACATGCCTGATGAAATTTTGTTTTTATTTAATATTTTAAATTGTAGATTAATGGTTGTTTTTTTCTTATTGTTCCTTGTATTTGGAGGATAATGGATCCTATATGTTTCATTTATACCCTTTGTGCTAGTCTCAAACTTATGGGCCATTAGAGGTATGTTTCGAGGGACACGATAGTCTTCACCACTACTATAAGAGAGGTTTTCATGGAGATGGGTTGTGATATTAAAATAGAATAATTAATATAATATATAAGTGTCATTTAAAACAAGAATGTTTTTTTCAATATTCAATACCTTCATGATTCAAGAAACTCCCTTAGTATATATCATTCATTTCTCATATATTGTTAATATTTTAAGGATCTATTTACATTAATTTGCCTTGAATTAATAGTTTTAATTGATACATTATATTTTTTAATAATTTATTTCATTTCTACACAAATAGAAGAAGCCAAATTTTTTATTCTATTATTTAAATTATTTATTTTGAATTTTCAATTCATAATCTATAATGTTTTAATCCAATCTAAACATGATTTCATACAAATGAGCATAGTCAAAACTCCATTGAGGCCTCAGGATTATTTAAACCCCTTATCTAATGAGTAAATTTTTTTATTCCATTGAAACAACCACTTTTTAATTTTGATTAAGATTCTTCCTTTTTGGGATGATAAATATATTCACCTTTATTTATCTTGATTACTTATAGTTAAACTTCTAAAATATTTTGTTGGTTAAGTTAGGGATAACCATTACTATATTACTTATATTTCATTATTTTATACATATGATATAGAAAATTTTTAGTCTTAATACATTTTTTGTAACTATGTTTATCAATTCATAATTTATATATTTTTAATACTTTTTTGGTTTCCTATGAAAATTTATTTAAAATACCTAAGTTAAAATAATTTAATTCTAAAATGAGAAAATTTCATACACCCATACACTCTATGTTAATTATTGTTTGAAGTTTTATATATAAAATTATCTTAATGAATGTTAAAAACTTTATAAATTAAATGATATCTATTAATGAGATGGATTAACATGGTGGAAATATCATATGAAATTTATTTGGGATGTTCTGAATATATTGAAATTCTCCTCTCTTTATAATTACTTATCCTCTTGGATAGTTTATTTTTTGAGGCATGTATTTAACAATAAAATGACTACCTATAACTTTAGTTTTTAGTAATCTATATATTTAATAGAAATATAATCTAAATAATTACCTATTATTAAAATCATTGGCTCATTATTTATCTAATTTCATCCGTAATGTTCATGTCTTCGAATGATATAATGGTGAAATATAAATGTTTTAGTCTCTATAAACACACTTCTGATGATTAATAATATAGTAATTTAAGTAAATATTACCATTAATCATGATATAACACCCTATTAATTCGCTACAAATTCAAGGAAACATAATAAAAAAGGTGAATACTTTTAAATTTAGTCTTATTATATCTAAAAATATTAACCGTTATAAACAAAATATCTTCATAAAAATATAATAATTTTTGGGGGTGGGATGAACAATTTAAAATGTTATTTGTTTAAAATTATTATATTTCTTTTATTATAAAATTTCATAATCTCCTTTTTCCATAGCAAATCTTAGACTTTATTTATACCATAAGAGGTTACTTTCAACCTAATGTGAATCATAGCCATTCCAATTTATAACCCCCTTATATGAGTAAATTTCACTATGGAGTGGGGATATATAGTGATTTTAATAAAATAATATTTCTACTAATAGTAACAACCCCTACTCTTAAGAATTATTTAAGAATATTAGGTTTCTTCCCAATTCAGTTACCCACCTAAAATTATTTATAAATTTTATTATATTATATTTCAGTTCTAAAATGATATAAATTATATCCATGATTTTATAATTTTTATTATTTATTAAAATTAAAATTTGATTTTCAGCATCCCATATTTGATAAATATATTTCTTTAAATAGACATATAAAATAAACAATATACATATAGGTCCTACAAATTATATATAGTTAGACATGAACTATTTATGTCCTCAACACTATTATACCAATGTTAGTATATTAATGAATGTTATACCCATTATTTAAAATTATTAAATGATTTTCTATTAATATATTTATTTAATATGATTCTATTTTTTTACATTGATAACCCTAAATGATAATTACCATATAATTTGATCTACTTATTCTATTATGATTATTATCATATTTTATTTTAGATCAATGTTCAATTCTTCTTCAAATTTTAAGGCCACCATCCTCATACATGACATCATTTTTAATATAAATATCTATAGACAATTGAGTATCATTGATCTCTTCAAGGGTGAGGGATTTATTTCCATGAATCAATGTATCTATTCATAAACTATATAAGATATATAAAGAAGATAGAATAATTATGCATTGGTCTTCATCATCAAATTAGACATCCATGTTAGTGATGTCTAATAATAATTTTATGAGTTTCATTAACATGAGTATGTACATTAGGTCTATAACATTTTTTAAGATCATAAATTAAATTTATTATTTGCTTCCCACTAATGATTTATTCATATACATATGTTCTAATTTAATCCATATGAAAATAACATTGTGTTATTTATAAAACCACTGAATAATTTTTGTCCCAATGATAATGATTACACACTATTTTTATTTATAGGATTTTTGAAATAACATCAATATAAGGGGTAACACTCAAACCCTCAAGGTTCAATGTAGTATTTTGTTATACCAGATAAAGAAAAATGAAGCCTTTAATAAACCAGCCTAGGTCCACCTAACATGTTACACGATCTGGCTCACCACATGGTCCCAATCACGCCTCCCCAAAATCCAGAGGATACTAACCAATAGTGAGGTTCTAATAGATACCATGGGTAGGATACACCCTCTGGTCAGAGTGAAATAATATAATAAAATAAAATACTCATAACATGAAAAAAAATCAGAGTACATATAATAAATAAAATGAAATAGAGAATTCTATAATAATTTAAATACAACATATAGTTATATAGGTTCAAAGCATGAAAAATATAAAATTTTTGGTCGACCACTAGGATAACCACATATACATAATAAACAATTGGGAGAAAATAAATACAAAATGATCTACTACCAACACCAAAACCAACTATATAACCGATATTCATGATGATCGAGCTGTATTAACCCAATCTTGGGACTCTACATGAGTGGATCTGCTTGATCAAGAAACACTGGGCCTCAACCCCATTCATTATGATACTTTTGATCCCACTTAAAAGTAAACATCAGATCGATATTCACACTAAGTTTCACATATATGAGGTGAGAAATAAATCATAGAATCCCACCTATATTAGTGAGACTATAATATTATTTTATAACAAGTGCATGACCGCAAGATATTCCTAGAATAGATAAAAACTAGTAACAACTTGCATGAAAGGAACAATATAAAAAAGGTTGAAAAAATAAGGAAAATATCCAAAAGTGGGTTCTAGTCTAACACCCTAGGTAAATTTACCCCAACAGTTTCTCATCCTATAGTATTTATAGCATGTGGATCACCTAGCCACATGCCAACAGGCGTGTCCTAGATATTCACACAGGATATCCAAGTTTTCTAAATGAAAATTATGGAATGCCACACCCTAGAAAATAACCATAGTCCTAAACAATACAAATATCATATACCAAGATCTACGTTTTATATAGCGTGATCTGAACTGATGATAGGAAAATCTATGTTGACACAACTAGATAACCTATCAGTCTTAAAGGTCTTTAAGAACAAATCAGGCACTAGCTATGGACCAAAAAAATATGTGGGATATATACATATTATTGGGAGAACACAATATCAATGGGTGTTGAATGGACAAAACATCCACTATAGAAAAAAAACACTCTATGTGTGCCTCAACACCTTACAAGCCTAAAGCCACTCCAACCAGGGTACAAACTCAAATAGAGGGGGACTACACTCTACTCAATCATACATAGTCCCCTAATCCCATATAACTAGAACTAGACAATGGTGGAGAGAACCAGATCAAAACTCTGGTCCAATACACAATCCATGATATCCAAAGGGTGTCCTCTAAAAAAAGTCTGAAGTAGAAATTGTCACAAACAACATGGCCAAAGGCCAACTGAATGTGAGAAAACCCAAGACTAAATCCCACCCTCCAAAAATGTAAATTATAAATTATAATCAAATATCAAACAAAAAAGCATTGTATCTATCATGATACCTTGGATATCATCATCTAATAAACAACCACCATATACTCTCAATGACTGGCCTTAGGGCCAGAACAAAACATAAGGCTCCCACAATCCTTGATGTTACAACATAAAGTGATATATGAATAGAGACTCCCTCAATAGATCCAATATCTCAATCCATAAACTCTAGAGATCCCCAAATAGACAATGGCTACATCAAAATAAGGTCACCCAACAAGGGGTTCCTCAAGGTCATCCAAAGAACATGACATGTCCAGTGGGGAAACATCCTGAGTAGCCCTCAGTGGCCTAAAACCGGCCCTAAATAAAAAAAACTAAAGGGGAATCCAAAATAAAACGATTCCTACAAGGAAAATTTCTAATGGCCTTGTGAACACATTAGAAACATGAGTCCATTTACAAGGTATCTTAAACATAAATGGAACCTCTAAGAAAATAGCAAGAAAGAAAACCTTAAATTACCTTTATTGTGAATAATCCATACACATGTACCAACTCACCCACAAGGTAATTAATAAGAGTGCCTCAGACTCATATTAACATCATAAAGAAACTGAACTATAACATACATCCTAAGGATTCAACCCAGATTGAAGTCTTTAATATCATTGATCATCAAACACAGGAGCTAACCCTCAACTGATCTAACCTTGAGTGATTGATCCTAATAACCATGGATAAGCTATGATCTCCTCATAGATACTAATTGATCCCATATTTGGGGATCTGTCTAAAAAATCCTCAAACATATTTCCATGGAACACTCAAGTTAGGTCAATAACCGAGATCAAAACTCTCAATCGATAATCACATTTCAAGACCCAATCTAAAGGTGGATTCTGAATAAAAAACATAATGAAATCCTTCTAATAAACTCTCATAAATAAAAAAAACATCCAGATGGCCTATAAATACTAGAAATATTACAACATAACAATCTATGGGAAAATATTCTAGTAATGGACTACTATCAAGTATAATTATAACTCCAAAGAATAAAATAGGAAAAAATCAATAGAAAAAGTACACAATGTGTAATTTTGATAAAAAATGTGTACCAAAAAAAATATTCCATGTTTATATTCCCCAAACCACTCAGAAAGTGATTCCTCTAAGTACACAATGTGCGCCTGTCAGTACACAACATGTAGCCAAAATAGGGTACTTACCCATGTACTTTCTCCCACTCGATGTATACAATAACCGACTACATGTAGTGTAGTCCCAAAAAATCATCTTTCCAGAATAGAAAGAACACATAACATGTGTTCCTTAAACTGCATGCCATGTAAATTAGTATTCTTGAAAGGAAAATCCTCAAAATGGTCCTAAACCCTTGTTTATCTCTAGGAAGAAACTGTCAAAGATTCACACCGAATCCACGTCATGCATCCACTGAGCGTCGATCTACCATAAGAAGTGATCCCAATGTGGTTCCTTATCCTCCATTTTCCTTTTCTCACCATCTCCATCTCTACCCTGAAAACCCTAAAGGGCTAATATCCATGGGAACAAATGAAAATACAATGTAAAAATCAGAGAAGAAAAAAGAAAAAAAGGAAGAAAAATAAAAAGAAAAGAACTAGGGCCTGACCCCTACCCTAACTCCCGCGATGGGTTTATGACTTGACTAAGAAAAGAAACCCATTTAAAACTCCACTAAGAAGTTAGATTCTCAATTGGATCCTCTATTTAAAAGGCAGCCTAAATAAAACACCCAAAAAAATTAATATTTATTTAATTAAATATTTAATATTCCAGGAAAAATTAAACAACTCATATTTTCATCAAACTCTTATACTTGGGTAAACAACCTATTCCAAAACTAAAAAAAATGGTCAAAAAACTTATTTTATATCATCATATGAGATAATGTCGCATTTTTACCTTAAAACACTTTTGGGAATAAAAAATTCAAATTTCTCCATATTTTCACAACCAGTGATGACACGGAGCATAAAAAACTCCCCTCCCCAAATGTATCTCATCCATAAGAAGCCTTGATGGTTAATTTGTATCCATTATTTCACCCAAGAACTAGAATAGATGATGCAATCATGACCATCCAAAGACAGTTATTACTATGCCAAAAACTCTCTCCCAACATGAGATACATTCAACCATGGCTAATCTAATGATCCACACTATAGGAGTTTCTTTATTATCACCCCACTACTCAAATATTTAACCTCACAACTCATGTTATTCCCATCATCAAATGAAATGGATAGACATGACTACATCTCTCATACCTGAGTTCCGTCACAAAAACCTAGAAAAATAGATGTTCATTGTCGGCCTACCATAAATAGTAACATCCACACTCAACGAACCACTTGAAACAAGTATCACAGCCCTGAGAAACCTGTTGTGCACTACCCACCACATGTATTTCCTTAAACCAATTTAAAACCTCAATAACATTCAAACACACATGGGAGAAGTCCAAACAAAACTAGGATAACACACCTAAAACAATTATCCATTCTCCTCACACATGCCAGTTCTAACAAATTAGATCACCCTTAACAAAAATCTCTTCAAAATCACGGAATATCCCTTGTGAAAAGTTCAAACCCATAACCACCCTCTACTCAAAAATAGAACTAAATCCAGAATCATCGAACTGTGTTTCCTTTACACTACCACAAGTGCAACTAGAAATGAGTAGGGTTAGGAAACCAACCAAACCAGCCCTCTAAAGTTAGACAAAAGACATTTAGAACTCCTAGAACCCCACTTCTCAAACACTTGGTATCATCATGCCTAAAAATATAATATAAATTATACTTTAATAACCTAAATACTGAGGAATAACCATGCCCACCCATGCCAATTGTTATAGTAGAAAAATAACCCCCACCACTTGACCCAACATGAAACATGTGGTAATTACTACTCCCTCCCCAGGAACATGAACCTAATATATTAGGGAAACCACCACATCATGGAAACTTGATCCCAAAAAAAAATATATTGGGAATGCTTTCCCTAATCGATCCACTAACATGAAACATGGATCCCACACCGACCCACAAGGGTATCCATGCATCCATCGATTAGGGACTACATCTTCGTCACTAGTGAACCAATATCAATAATATCCACATGACCTGTCATAAGAAGACAATATATACATGAAATTTAGTTTAGTAGAATGAATCAAAGCATCTCTATGTGATACACCATATATATTGGTGGGGACACATTAAAAAAATGAACCTCAATCATCAGTAAAAACACCACATACAAGAATATGTGATGTGAATCCTATACGACTAGAATGAATCATGAACACTATCCTCTTTCCCATGCGATTAGATCCAAAACTAGAATAAACTACAAATCCAAAAACATTAGTGCATCACACTAGGTGAAATTACACAACCGTAACAACACAACCCAAGAAACAACAATCCCATTCCCTTGAAACAAGGAATACCTATCGGTAAAGGTGTTTTCAACACAACAATACAATATTCATCACATGTTCTGAAAAATTCATTGAACACCTATATTATGACTCCCTAAATCACAAAAACAAACACCACTAATAGAATTTTGTAACAAAATAGCATGTGTTGACCTAAAATCACTAGATCTATCTCACCAAAAGGCCTCAAACATGCACCCCAAACACTGGAGGATGCCGACTAGTAGAGAAGTCTAAAAGATTCTATGGGAAGATTATAACCTCTATTCGAGTGTAATAATAGTAGAAAATAACTAAATTTATATACATAGATTAAAATCAGGGAAAAAATAATAAATAAACTAAAACAAATCATTCTATAATAAATGAAATGCGACAGACATTCATACATACTCAAATCATGAAAATTAAAAAATAGATATCCACCTAATGGGATAAAAAAATAGAAAACAAAAAACTATGAAAAATAAATACAACATGATTCACTACTAACACTGATCCAAATCCCATAACCAGTCTTCATGATGATCTAGATTCACTAGCTTGATATTAAGACTCCACATGGTAAGATCCTCTTGATCAAGAAATACTAAGACATGAACCCATATATCAGAAAACCTATACTCCAACCTGAAATAAGACATCAGATATACATATAGACTAAGGTGGACATATAGGTGGGGGGAGAAATAAATCTTAGTAGGTGACCTCCAACGGTGAATCTATAATCTAATGTTACAACAAGTGCATGCACACCTGATATTCCCAGCCTATCTAAAAACTAATAAAAACATGAATAAAAACTAAAAACTACATAAAAAAGGGGAAATAAAAAAACAAGGGAAAAAATCTAATCATGGGTTCATGTATGACACATGAGGTAAATTTACCCCCACTCTAGATCACTCAAGAGGATTAATTACATGCAGCTCACTTAGCTACATGAAAATAGGCACATCCTCTAAATCTATGAAGGAGATCCTTCACATCTAAAAAAATTAATGAAGGTATGAACCTAGGGAATATGGATAAGAATCCACATAAAGAAGTAAATCTATTGGGATCTAGGACTCATATATTACGATCTAAACTAGAAATATAAACATTTAGGTCATCACAACTAGAGAACATATTAGTTTCAAAGGTCATGAAAATAAAATAATGCACCAGTTAGGGACCCAAATATTTGTGTGATCTATACATAATCCTATGAGTGAAAAACATCCATGAGGGTACTAGAGAAACAATATCCATGATAGATAAAACCCACTTCATGAGTTCCTAGGAACATCACGAACCCAAAGCCACTATAGACAGGGAACCCACTCAACAAGGGGGGGATGCACTCATCAAGATATTCCATTATATCCATAATCCCATTTAATCAAAACCTTCAAATGGAGTATATAACTAGATCAAAACTTAGTGACAACTATTTATACAAGATATCACATCCTTTAAACAAATTCTTGAGAAGAAACTGACTAAAAAAATATGGCCAAAAGCCAATTGAATATGGGAAAATCTAACTCTTGATCCCACCATCCAAACAACAGAACTAGTAGTTCTGACCATCTTTGAACCAAAAAACATTGGTTCTATCACAATCACACAGATATCATTATTAAACAAATATCCACTATGGTCTCTCAATGACCCACCTCATGTCCAAACTGAAACTCAGGGCTCCCATAGACCTTGAGGACACAAAATAAAGTGAAAACTACTTAGGACTACCCAACTATACCCAAGATATTAGGAACAAATGGAAAAGATAGTAAAATGTATAAAGGCATCAACAAAACTAGGAATACCCTAGCTCATCCAAATCATGATAGATTCCCAATTTAGAAACATCCCAAACGGTCGATAGTTTCCTCCAAATGATCCTTGATAAAAAACACACCCAAAGTTTCATCCCAAAAAAAATAATTCCTACATGGTCATTTCTAATGGTCCCCATGATAACTTCAAAATCAAGGGACCCACCATAAGTTATCCTCAACCGAAAAAAAAAACCTCTTGTAAAAATCCCACAGTTGAAAACCTCAACCGACCTTCTCAGTGAACAACCCATCCACATGTACCAACTTGAATATAATGGAATCCACAAGAGTCCCTCAGACTCATATTAATAGATCAATGATATCCAACCAAAACAACTATCCCATGAAATCATTCTTTCCTAATGTCTCCAAAAACATTGATCCTCAAGCACATGAGCTAAACCTCAACTAATCTTACCTCAACATACTAGTCCTTATAACTAGATAAAAACAAAGATCTCACAGATACAACACTTGATCCTTCCTTCCAGGATCTATCTAAAATAACCAAAAATATATTTCTACGGAATAATGGATCTGGGAAAATCACCAAGCTCACAACCCTCATATGGGCCTCACATCTCACAACCTATTCCATTAGAGGATTCTAAATCTAAACCTCTAAGAAATATTCCTACTAAACTCTCATAATCCAAAACATTATTCAGATGGCCTCTAAACACAAAAAGGATTCAACCATCATAGCATACATAGAATAATTCTCATAATAGACTCATCACATGTCCAATTCCAACACTTTGGGAGAAAAATAGGTAATAATAACCAAGGAAGAAAAGGAACATGGTGTGTACATCAGGTACACAACATGTACCGAAAACTTTTCTCCTTGGACCTATGCGTTATCCCACTCAGTGTGTATATTCCCAAAGTACACTATGTGTTCCTCATAGTGCATGGTGTTGACCCTAAATAGGGTATATGTTGTTGTACCTCATCTCACTCGATGTGTCCAATGCTTGACTAAATGGTGTATACAACCTAGTACATGTTGTGTACCCTAGATGGGGTCCCAATCTACACACCTTTCTATGTACCCCCAGAAGGGGTTTTCTCTAAGCACAATACATCGCCACTATCTATGCACCCCACACGGGTTATGTTCATGTACTCTACAAGGACAAGTTTCCCCAACATGCACCGAGTCAGCACTACATTGTGTGTAACCCCATGACATGACATGTAGTCACAAAAAATCATCTTCCTCAGATAGGAAGAATGTGCAAAAAAATTTTGGGAACGACACACCATGTACATTGGTATCCCTAAACAAAAACCCCCTAAAACATCTAAAAACCCCATGTTTCTCCCTAATTAAGCCCAGACTAACCCCCATATGTTCCCCAAAAACCAATAAAAAAGATTAAAAAATTAAAAAACAACTACTATATAGAGATTTATAGTGAAAACTAAAATAGTCATATCTCTAAAAGGAAACTGGGATAGATTTACACCGGATCTATGTGGCTAACTTGTTGATCTGTAATCTGCCTTTGGACAAAATCCTTGGGATGCACCTCATCCTCCCCTCCCTCTTCTCCGCCACTTCCTCTCTTGTCCAAAGAACCAAAATGGGGAATACCCACATGAATTCATGAAATACCATGGGAGAAAGGAAATACTAAAAAAGAAAAACAAAAAAGGAAGAAAAATAAAATGAAAAGAAAAGGGGCCTAGGACTATCCTCAATCCCCATGATGCGTTTACGCTTCACCTAAGAACCCCCCCCCCCCCATTTTAGAATCAAAAATAGATATAAAAACTCAATATTATGATCTATTTAAAAGATATCATCCAGTGAAATGTGTGAATAAATTAATATTTTATTAATTAAATATTAAATATTTTGTGAAATTTCGAATGACTTAGATTTACAAATAACTTATCTTTTCGGGTAAAATCCATAATCTAGAACTAAAAAAGTGTTTATAAAAATTATCTTAGATAATATCATAAGAAAATTTACCATTTTTCACTTGAAACACTTAACTGAACAAAAAGTTCAAATTTCTCCTAATTTTCACAACCCGTGATGGTGCAAGGCATCAAAAAGCCTCTATTAAACGAAAAGGGAATGAATTTTAAAGTGATTGAGGTTAAATATATTATCAACACTAAAATTATTTACCATGAAATTAGTTAAATAAATATAGTTGGATTGAATATTAATTATTAGGGCTTAATAATAGGGATACACAAGCCAAAAACTAGTCAACTACATATATTGTGTTTTTTAATTAATGTGAGAGTATTTTTTGAAAAAATTATAATGAAAAAGAGGAATAAAATTTTTATTATTGTTTTAATAAAAAAATTATAATAAAAACAAAAAAAGTAAAATACACTACGATTAATGTGCATTAATCTATTTTGATCCTTTTCACAATAAGATTTCTGCAATGATATTTTCATTATTATGAAAATAAAAATTAACATATAAAAAAATATTATAAAAAATTTAGAAAAACTATTTTAATTAAAACACTCATGAGATGATGGACTTGTCAACACTTAAACCTCAAGTTATTATAATTTTTCCTATTACATCAAATAACTTGACCATACAAATCTCAATAAGCATAAAAGATGATTAAAGGTAATAAATTTAATATTTTAGATAGAATATGTCAAAACCAAAATAATTTTGTTTCTTGGAAAAATAAATAAAAAAATATCCTTACTTCATAATCAAATCATAGCCTCACATTCAATTAATGAAATCTTAATCCTTATTTTCATGTTGAAATTCAAAACCATCTTAATAAGAACTAATAAAGCATCAATCACTAGATAGGATAAAAAGAACCGGATGACTTGAGAGGGACTAGTGAAATCACATAAAGAGATATCAATGTCTAAGTTGAAGAACAAAATCATATTTAATGGATTTAACCAATGGTAAAATTTAAGGAATTCTTAGTGAGTTAAAGATATATGGGTTGGAATGCATCTTTAGTGAAGTTTAATTATCATGATAAAAAGTAGGGTTCACATAAATAATAAATGAAAGGTATGAATAATGGATGGAGAGACATGATGGTAACATCAATTGATTGATATATAATGCCCCATATCACTACTATTATATAGGAAAAATACTGTTTATAAATACATTGAGATCTAAACACAATAATTGGATCAAGAATTACAAAAAACTACTATAATTAAAAGGATAATCAATAGAATCATTTTCATGGGAAATAATGATAAATTCCCACATAATGATATTCTGAAAGGATCCCATATAATAGACACCAATATAGAGAAAAAAAGTCATGTAGTAAATCCCAATATCCCATAACCACCAATATATTGACAGAAACCCATGTCGAAAGACATTATGTTATCCGAATGGCTGAACTATCCTTCAGATGATTCCATGGGATGTGGTCTCCTAGTTCATCATGTGATGTCCTTAAATTATGATTGCAACTGAGGAACCATGTGTGGGTGACTATACTACATTAAGACTGAGAGGACTTAGTGGGTTCCCCGTTGACTAAATTATCCTGAAGGGTGTGTCTGAGATGGTTGAGGTTCTCACATTAGAACCTGTACTTAAAGGGTGATCCCTAGGAGGGATGATATAGTGATGTTGGGTGTGGTGTATGACCAACTTTTTATTTTATTCTTCAAGATTATAATTCTATGGGGGAGGTGTATCTCTAGAGTTGAGGAATTTGATTGGACTATCATGGGATACATCCCCATAGTCTTGAAGAACTCATAGATATTGATCTCATGACATGAATTTTAGGGGGGAAGTGTATTCTTAGAGTCATGGGATCTGATTAGTCTATTATGGGATACATACATAGTGTTTTGAAGTCATCATGTTAGGAAAAAATATCAGGGGTACGGGAGGTGTATCTTTAGTGTTGAGGAATCTGATCATACTTCCATGGTATGCATCCTTGGATTTGTGAAGACCTCATGACCTGATAGGACGACCAGGCGGTGTAACCCTGGAGTTGAGGAATCTAATTTGACTATCATGGGATTCATCCCCATTGTTTTGAAGACCTCATGACTTGACTGGATAGTTGGGGTGTGGTGGTGGATCACCAGAGTCGAGGAATCTAATTATAATATTATGGGATGAATCCTTAGAGTCGTGCAGACCTCATGAAATGACATGACTATCCGGGGGGAGGTGTCACCACAAAGTTGAGGAATCTGAATAAATTACTTTGAGATATATTCTTATAGTCATGATGTCCTCATGAACATGGAATTCATGACATGAATACCAAGGGGGAGGTAGCATATTATAGATTCAAGTAATCTTATTGAATTACTATGGGATGTATTCTAGAAGTCATGAATAATTTGAGGGGATTATATTGATTTTTAACCCACATGTTGCTTGGGATGCATGGTCTTCTACATGTGATCAACCAAACTTTGGTATTGGATGATGTAGTTATGGTGGATTAGGGTCCTAGACCAAAGTATATGTAGCAATTTAATTAATTCATTTATTTAGAGGTGTCATTTATTTCATATGATCATTTCAAATGAACATATAATTTCATACGATAGTTAGTGGGTGATTTTATTGGTGGTTCCCTAGAAAATTTTGTACTCTCACCCTTCTTGGGATTCCACTACACTTGGGTATCTATGTAGAAAATAACAAGGATTCTAATACAGGTTGGGATGAGGAATGAGATAGCTTGGTCAATCAAGATATCTAAGATGGTTTGAGAATATTGGATATGATTTGTCTTAGAGATGTAGTAGATCTCATTTTTTATTTGTTTTTTCTAGTATGTACATATGACCAACCTAATGGGTGGACAATTATATATATAAAATTATCTTTTGGGCCTTTAATGCAGTTTATATATTAATACTATTTGTCTATTTATTTATGTTCACTATGATTAATTATTATTCTGTATGGTGTTTGGTTATTTTATATTTAAATTTTCACTCTCATACAGGGGATATAGTCTCCCCAGAATACGAGCATTGGCAAAGGATTCTAGTCGGAAACCTATGGCATATGGGGAGACAAACCTAAGGTCAGGTAGAGAATCAGTTTGACTAATAGATTAGAGTGATATGGGTAGGAATATTAGAAAGTGGTATCATAGGAGTATTTTTATTTTGTATTATGATTTTATGATTTGGTAAACTATATATTTTGGAATATGTTAGATCCTCTGATGGATATCAAGATTGTGTACTGATAACACCAATTTCAAAAGGAAGTCTATGTTTTTAGGGAATGAGGATGCTATTTTGATTTGTGTTGTTATAATTGTATTTTATTTTCACCTTGGGTGACATACATGTGGTTTGGATGTTTTGATTTATAATGGATATCTAGCTCTTATCCCATTGGAAAGAGGCTAGTGTGTTGTTCTTTACTCTTGTTTGGGAGTGACAAGAGGAATATCATCCATCATATCAAGTATATATGATTCATATTAAATATAGTCCTAATAGTGTGTGATTTCACTAATGTTATAATCATTTTTGTTTAAAGTGTTTGAAACTGCTTGTATGGTGTTATAACATATAAGGGACTTGTGTTATTCTAATAGGCTAAGTCGATTGGTATATAGAATTTCATATAATAATGGTCATGTGGATCTATAGTGAGAAATTCAATGGTAAGGATGACAACTCACCTCTTGTGCATATGATGTGTAGTAACCTCGGTGTGCGATACATCTAGGAGTATTCTAGTGTACAGATTCTCAAAGAGGTTGGGTGACTTGTTTGTGGGTGATTATTTAGCCTGAAAATTCTGTGAGTTGAGGAAAGAGTGTGGGTGAAACAATGTGGGTTCTGACCTTGGGGTAAGACTTGACCAGTAATACTAGGTATAACACCTAGAGGTCCTTAGTTTTTACATAGAACCTCATGGGTTGGTTATTTTATTTGTTCAAAGATGACCCATTAGAGGGGTTACCTTAATGTTTTAGATGTTTTGGCTTTTAAAATCAATACATGGTGGGTGAAATCTAGTTTCAATAAAAGGCATTGTTATGATAGGGTATCATTCTAAGATAAGAACCTCAAGTGATGGTGGTTGGATTCAAGGTTGGTTTTGAGGGATATGGCCATTTGGATTCTTGACCCTAAGGTTCTGAAGCTATTTGTTGTGGGAATCATTGTTGAACTTGGTCGACTAAGTCATGTGTGGTTAGACCAATGGTAAACTCTTCTAATCCAATAATGATACGCAGTGTAATTGGGTGGTCATGCAGTTGTATGTCAAGATGGTTGAAATGTAATGGGGATGTATGATTCCATCTAAGAGAAGTTATTGGGTGGCTTAAGAGTAGAAACCTTCTATTTTTAATAATAAAAAGGTGATTCATGCTGAACATGGTAAAAATTTTAATTTTGGATCAGAATGATGGATACATTGAATTTTCATTAAAAATTAGTTGGCTAATGATGGTGAAAAGTTGATTAGTCAATTGTGGGAAGGGGGGCATGAGTCCCTTGAATGATTTTTGATGGTAATCATTAATGAAACCTTAACATACTTTTAGTTTAGAGATGACCATTCCCAATACTTTGACATTTTATTGAGTATGTTGAGAGAGAATTATCTATATACCATGCTATTTAAATGACTTTCTGGTTTGATGAGGGGTATCCTTGGGGGTTTCATTCATATAATAGTGTATGTAAATCCATATGATATGGGAACACCATGGGCTGTGAGAGGAAGAAACCTGTGTGAGAAGGTTCATTATCTTTGTTGGACCGACCGTTGGGTGTCTGAGGTGGTGTTTTGACACTAGGTATATTTGAAGTCCAATCTATCTGGTTCCATGGAAACACCAAAAATATAAATTTAGATAAGACATTATATGGATTTTGTTCTTTGAAATTGATCTTGGAATTTAATGGTGTGATTGAAAGGTGATTTATGGTGTAAACCCTATTTCATGACATGATGCATGGGGTGATCCCCTTTTCCTTACATGTTTTATAGGTTGATCCATGATTCTTGACTTGGTTAAGTGGGTGAACTAGTTTAGTCATTTCATTTATGGGGTGAATCCCTATTTCATGACATGTTTCATGGGGTGAATAATTTGAAAAGTCATATTGTGAAATATTTTAGGTGGTGAAACATGTGTTGAAATGTGTTGCAGGTGCTGTTTTGGGAGAAAATCTTGGGTAAACTAGGGAAGTTGGTACCAAGGTTCAGGTGTGTTGTTTTGTGTATTAAAGGGAAATTAAGAGGTTTAGTAGGGACCTTCCAAATAAATGTTTGAATATGGGGGTCAAATTAAGGGGTAGTGTATACTTGTTTTTTTTTCATATCTAAAATCAGATATGAGACGTGGTACCAACTCATACATGTGTTTTTGTTTGTGTTTGGGTATAGTGTGATAGAAATAATGTAAAGTAGGTCATTTAACCACTAGAAATTTTTTTTATAAGAGAATATGATGGTGGGGAATGTTGTGTGTTGGAATTTGTCACAAATTTTTTTTTTCTATAGTGGGGGGAACCATGAACTTGTTGATGAGTTGGTTCCTAAAATTTTATGTTTTATAAATGGATGGGTGTCAAGAAGTCCCATGTAGGGGTTCATTTTTTGTTATAAAAATGGATATTATTTTGATAAATAATGAACCATATGTTTGGAGTTTTATAATATAAACTCAATCTATGCTTCGGAGTGGAACATGATGAATTGAGTAGAGTTAAGTAACACATATATATTGGGTTTGCTTTGTACATCTCAATGGGGCTTCTAAAAGATGGTACTTTTTAAGGTGGGGATATAAGAATATCACTTGTATGTAATGGATAAAAAATGATTTTTAATTTAAATTTTCTCTAATGGTGGTTGATTCATTTTTAAATATAGAAGTTAGAATGAGGTTCCAAATAATTTAAATGTCCAAAAATAGTGTTTTTGGATCTGGTTTACATTTCAGTGGATGTATAGAGGGTTTGAGTGAACACATGATGAGGAATGGGAATGCCAGGATGTTGAAAATATCTTTATCCTGCCTTTCACAAAATAAGTAGTGATTCACAATGTAAAATGGGTTTCTGGGGTGCAACTAATAGGGGATTCAATAAGTGAAAATTATCTTTTGGGGGTATCAGATAAATTCATTGTATGAAACCCAGTTTCACGTCAGGAAAGTGTTTTAGTAGAATTTTTTATAATGTTAAATAGGCTATTGGCCCCTTGGTTAATCAAAGAAGTGGGGATCACACAAAGGGTATCATCCAAATTCTCTCCCCCAAAAATTATTCATTCTTAGTGATCTTGGGTGAGATTTGACATCATCATATTTAATAATCCTCGTCTCCCACTTGTTCCGTTAATCCCAACTCATTATCACTAGTTTATAAGATGTTCCTTTAGGGATAAAATGATTATTTCCCTGTAGAATAGCGAAATCACTATATTTATATAGATTTTCCATGTATCCTAGGAAGAGGTAATCCCAAGACATTTTCTTAATATGTTAGTGTATTGATCCATTGAGGTCTATCACCCTTTTAATTTTATGAAGTGTTTTGTCACTAAATTAATTTTAAGATGATATTGAATCGACATTATTAATTATTTATTTTTTGATGCCTAAATTTGGTGATGAATCAGAAGTGGGACACACCATATTGTTGATGGTTTCAATATATAGCATAATGATAAACTGAGTTTACCAACAATATTCCCAGAGTGAAATTAATTAATTAATCATTTATGTATGCTATAATTAATTAAATATTATTTCATGTAATGAGTTAGGAGATTATTATTTTAGATTGTTCTTTTTGGAAAAATTAAAGGTTATATTAGATTAACAAGCCTTGGAAATTACTGTCAGCCCTTATCATCAAGGTGGAAAATCCTCAATAAATGGTAGGTGGTCACACATACTTACCCTATGGAATTTACTTTTGTTTTTCATCACATTTGAATGTATTGGATTTCCATTGAGGAATATTCCTTTGGATTGTTTAATTAAACAAATGCATTTATTAAATTAAAAATTCTTAATTAGAATAGATAATTTCTAGGGGTCACAAACAAACCTTGTGAACTTTCTTAACACTTTGTCCATCAATGGATGTTACAAAGACCTTAATACATCAGTTGGACTCTTGAACTCTTGTGACGTGAGGATGGACCATATAATCCTTATACCTTGTACGTGGGATTGATTCATTAATGGAATCCCTTTTTTACATTGGTCTATTTGGGACCATTGAGATGAGGTTGGGATGAGAGACCCTCTTTTATTTGATGTGACCAAGCCTAGGTGGATAGACCATTGGCTAATCGAGGCTGTGTTGGGTGAGTGTACCAACCCAGAGTGACCGAGAGGAAAAATATGGCCCATTGAATATCTCTTAATAGGTACCCATGTATAGGTACCATATGTATTCATCAAGGTCGAGCTACCCTTCTAATGATTCAGTGGGGTGAGATGTCCTAGTGCATCCGGTGCTAACCTCAGATTGTTACTGAGACCAAGGAACCATGCGAGGGTTAATCTACCACAAAAACATCAAGGGGACCCAATGTTTGTTTCATTTACTGATGGCCCTAAGGAATGTAAGTTATATGGTTATGGGTTTCACATTAGAACCTATACCAGATGGGTGTGCCCTAGGGGAATGAGACAATGAATTTGGGTATTTGTATTTTACCAGATTTATGTTTTCTTCTAAATTATAGGAATGAAAGGGTGAGGTGTATCTCTAGAGTTGATAAATCTAATCAGACTTCTATGGGATACATATATGGATTCATAAAGAACCCATAGTTATAGAGCTCATGGTAGGACTACCCGTGGGACCTGTATTCATGGATTCAAGGAATCTGTTTAGACTATCATGGGATGCATCCCTGTAGTCTTGAAGACCTAATGACTTGATATGACTACTGGGGGGGTATGTGTTTCCATGGAGTTAATGAATTTTATTATCCTATGATGGGATGGATCACTATATCTATATAGACTTCATGATATGACAAGAATATTGGGGGGGGGGGGGGTTATCCCTCGAGTCGAGGTGTCTGATCAGACTACTATGGTATGTATCCCTAGATTCATGAAGACCCTATGTGATGAGAGGAATATCAGGGGTGAGGGAGGTGTATACCCATATTTGAGGAATTTTATCATATTTTCATGGGATATATCCCTGAAATTGTGAATACCTAATGAAATGAAAATAATTCTAACGGAGGTGTATCCCTAGATTTGAGGAATCTTATCAGACTATTTTGGAATGCATCCCTAGAGTCATGAAGACCTAATGGAAATAGAGATTATGACATTAATTCTAGGGGGAGTATCCATTTAATTGGGGAATTTGATCTGAAATTAATGAGATGCATCCCTATAGTCATGAAGACCTCCTATGGATTCCATGGATTTGGATACCACATGTTTCTTTGAATGAATGATCTTCAAGATGTTATCATAGAAACCCTGGATTTGGATGAAATAGGGATGGTTGATTGGGGTTATATACCTAAGGATTAGTTATGAAGCTACCATTTTCACATTTTTAATACTATAAATCAATTTTTATAACGCTACCATAGTTTTATTTAATGGGAAATTGTCACATTTTTACGTTTTAGTTCTATTTTGACCTTAAATGTAAAAATTGTATAATTATGGAATTTTAACACTTTTCCAAACATTTATGTATTTAGAGAATAAATCTTTCATTATTAATCCAAATCATTTGATTATTTTTAGGGTTCCTATATTTGTTGTCTATATATCTTACAACTAGTCCAGGCCTTGATTCGAACATATGGAGGCCCTAATAAATCAATCTTCACGAAGCGTTGTTTTATCCAGCAAAGTGGAACCCACCTCAATAATTGAGGCATACATGTGGATAAATGTGTCCAAATTAATTACTTCTAGATGTAGATGAAATATGATTGAATTAGGCACGTCCTTGATGTGTTTAAAGTCAAAATACTCTCCTTAAGGAATTCTTTGAATGGTTCAAACTCGTGCAATATGATAGGTCTCATATGGTAGAAATGATTCCATTCAGTAATTAATTCATACCATTTGGAAAATGTTTCTAAAATGTTTGAAATTTTTTTGAGGTACTCTAAAGAAAGTATGTAACAACTTTTATTAAGGATGGAATGCGTGAATTGACCGATTAGAAGGTCACAATGAAATGAGAATGTGAATATATAGAATATGATGAGGTACATGGAAAAATTAATTTCTTAGAGTAAATCAGTCATAACTCCTACACCCGATGGAAAATAAAGCTAAAATTCTGAGGGTGAACTAAGGAGATAGTATTAAATGAAATTCATGAATAAATATATTACATAGTAAACCATTTAATGTGACATACACATAGAAAATTTTAGAGGACACTTTTGGAGAAACTTATTTCACTCCCTCTCCATATATATATGTATCCTTCTTCATTTAAAATTGTGGAAACTTGGGAATAGAATTTTTGTGGAGTTTCAGTATCTTTGTAGTATTTAAAAAATTTTAATAGTAGATTAATTTTAAAAAAATTTATTCTTATTTATTTATATTTTCTTTTATTTCTCTTATTTTCTTATTTTTTGTTTCTCCCACTGTGCTTTCAACTCAATGTTTGTGGTGAAAACATCCTTGTTGTTGTTCGAGGGTGGAAGTGGTGGAATTTGAGTTTATTGAAAATTAATGATTTATCATGTTTTGTTATATGAATTTAGTAGTGGTTAAATTGATTGTGGTGAGAAGTTTCCCCACCTTCTCTACAATTATTTTCTTCCTCCTCATTTAATTATTTCCCTTCTCGTTGATATCTATGTTATTCAGAAAATGGAAAAAGAATTATGTGTTTATGTGGAAGATATTACTGCCACATGTAGAGGTATCAGTGTAGGGTAATACCATAAAAATGATAGGGTGTAGAGTGAAAGGTCTGGATCTCTATATTGAGTAAAATAATGAGGAAATATATTGAATAACAATGATAAAATGACCATGAAACCTTGAGAACAATGATTTTCATCCCCTAACTTCTTTTTGTCATTTCATTAATTTCTTTGTGATTTTAATTTTAGTGTTAATATATATTATATTTCATGTATTTTAAGAATCACCCAGATTTATATTAGTACAAAAGTTGTTTTATATTAGTTATATTTATAATAATGACAATAGAAATACAGTGTGTATGAGCTGCCTCCTTATGAGATCGAACCTAGGGTGTTCCACTATAGTGCATTTTATGTAAATCAAAAATTGACTTGGGTAAATTGAATAACACCCCTATCATAAAAATGGAAATATGTCTAGAGAACCCAAGTTCTTACACAAAGTATTTTTTCTAAAAACCCAAAAAAATAAAATATATCAAAAATAAAAATATGATTTCATTGCATATATTCCTTTTATTCGACCAAGATGGATTTTTATGGTGATTAATATAACTATTTTAATGTTGAAAAATTTTATGGAGATTATAGAAAAGAATATATATTAATTAATTAAATAGAACAAAATGCCTTGACTCTTGAAGAAAATTTCAAAGTTCATGAAAAAGTAAGCATGATAGTTTCATCGATGGATGTTGAAGCTGAAGAATTTAAAGTCTTATGGATAGATTGGGAAAAAAGGAAATCTGAGGAGAATTAAGTTCATATTTCACTTAAATTTAAACAAGACATTGGTGAGTGTGAATCCAAACATGAAGATCCACTTCCCTCTCTACCAAATAAATTCCTTACTGCCCTGCTTAAGGAAAAAGAGTTTGAAGATGAAAGTTTTGAGCGAGATTTAATTTATGATCCTTATTTTTATTAAAATTTTATTAATTATGAATTTAAAACTTATACCCCTTAATATAATTTTTTATATTCAACACTAATATTGCAGGCCCTGGATGAAGAATATGAAGAAGTTGCTCATATTGAGGAAGAAATAAAGGATCCATTTGAGTTATACACTGGTGAAAATGAGGATGATGGAACAAAAGAAGAAATCAATAAGGAATAATTTTTTTCAACAAGAACCAGGAGATAATATACTTCCTATTATACTAATTTTACCAATAGTGGAAACAACTCCTCTAAATGAAAAAAAGGGAGCACCACTATTTTTTTCTCTCCCCCCCTTGATCTAATTTTTTCCATCAATTATAGGGATTAGGAGTATTTTTCATTTATTTAGGGGTTATCACTCCTCTAGTCTACTAATGGATACTGGGAGAACTGATATGTGTTGGATTCTAAGAAGTAATCCCCATCCACCTTCATATTTGTGTTAAACCATTGAAAATTCATGAATAGGGGCCGTAAAATCCTATCACCCACATGGGGGTCCAAACCATGTTATATACCCTTTTTTACATTCCTCTTTATTCTTATTTATTTTTCTTATGAATTTTTTTTTTTTTTTCTAGGAATATGTTTTAGTATTTAGGATCTTAACTCATATAAACCACTAAAATAATAATGTAAGGTTGTATCTTTCATTATCTTTAGTTTTTTTCAGTATTTTTTTATTGTGCTGAAATGAGGGGTAGTTAAATTTAATTATTGGGGGAGTGTCAACAAGTTAGTTATTCATGAGTTATTTTTTTGTTTAATTTTTAATTTTTAAGATTTTGGAGCTTCAATGAATACTTATATAACTTTTTACAAATCAATCTATTTTGAACAGATTCAAATTATTTTTGGGAAAAAAATTGATTTTAAATGATTGTTGATGTGATAAAATTTCTCCTTAAATTATATTTTCAATCATTTTTTTTGTGATTGACTAATTTTTGAAATCTATGATCATTAAATATTTAGTCAAAATATTTTTATATCCCTATGAGGTATTCTAATCCACTTTGAAATATTCTTCATAATACCAACTCTTTCTTGAGGAAAACCTGGATTTTGTGTGATAACCTAAATTTGTGACTTTTCTCTTTTGAATATTTAGATTTCATGAAATGATTCTAAAAAAATATAGAAATATATTTTCCTGTCCCCATTTTATCTTGATACCCACCTATATATCTATCCTTAGTTAGTCCTTATATGAAATTAATTTATTTATAGGTTTAAGCCACATTACAAGACAATTTTTCCTTACCTAGCTGGACTTTTTTGTATTTTTGCATGGAAATTTAAAGTTTGAGTGTGGGGAAGGGCCTTTAATGTGCTTATTTGGGGATTTATTTCATTTTAATGTTATTTGAGGTGTGTTTAAACATTTTGGGTAGTGAATAATGATAAAATTGGGCTTGATTCATCATTTCATTAGGCTTCATTTGTTTTATTTGGTTCACTTTCAAAATTTATAGAAGAAATGGAGAACAGATTGAATTCATAATTACATATTTTATATGACTCAGGTAATTATATTAAATCATGTTTATGATTGTTAATCATTCATTGTATCAAATTTTAATATCATTCTATACTAAAAAAATAAAAAATAAAAGAAAATAAATTTTGTCCTTTCAGGAGATTTAAAAAAAAATTAAAAAAGGGGAAAACATGGATGATATCATTCCTTGTAATCACTGATTATATTATGTCTATTGTCACAAAAATGGTTTGCTATTTTTTTTAAAATTGGTAAGGGGATTTAAGTGAGGTTAATCTTGTGTTTTCACTTGATTATTCAGGTATTTTACTCAAGAGTCAAACCTCCTCTTTTTGGCCTTAAAAGTTTTCAATCGATTTTCCACTGAAACCAAAAACATAGAATTTTCTATAAAAATTAAACATTATTAAACTCACTTTCATGTTTCATGCTCCGAATAAATGAGAATTTTCACAAGACTATGGTGTTATATAAAACTTCCAATTATGAGCATAACTTCAGATTCAATTTCTTTTGAGTGTAGAGTGACATAAAATTCAATGTGACCTAGGTTGTGATTGGACTAGGTATGGATTTTTTAGGTTGAAAAAAATTACATTTGTAGAATTAAAATGATATGTAATTGTTTTCAATATAATATACATTATCAAATTTCATTTAAAAAAATATCATTGATGTTTTCTCATTTTTGAATATATAATGACTACCCGGGAGTGTAATGGTTAGGTGTGGGATAATGATAAAGATACCATGTTAAAAAAAATTAATACAATAAATAAATTTTTGTAATCCCACCATATTGTTATTTAATGAGAAATTTTCACATTTTTAGTTTTTTTATTATTTTTAGCTTAAATGAAAGAAATTTCATAATTAAGGAATTTTAACAGTTTTCCAACACATATGTTTTTTGGGCATAAATATTTCATTATTCATACAAAAAATGTGATTATTTTTAGGGTTTTAATATTTTTGGTCTACATATCCTCTAACTAATCCCAGTGTTGATTATAACAATTGGAGGCCCAAATAAATAATTCTTTGTGTAAAGTTGTTTTGTCCAGTAGAGTGGAACCCACATCTATAATTGAGGAATAAATGAGGCCAAACATGTCCAAATGCATTTCTTATGTATGTATATGAAATAGTATTCAATTAGATGCGTCCTCGATGAGTTTAAAGTCAAAATCCTCTCCTTGAGGCATTCTTTGAATGGTTCAAACATGTAGAATATGAATGGTCTCATCCAGAATAAACTATTCAATTTAGTAATTAATTCACACCATTTGAAACACTCATTGAAAATGTTTGAAATTTTTTGGAGGTACATGAAATCAATTATGGAATATCTTCTATTAAGGACGAATCCTTTGAATAAACCAGTTGTAAAGTCCTAATGTCATGGGAATGTGAAGATATGAAATGTTAATAGGCACAAGGAATGAATTAATTTCTCAGAGTAAATAAGACATTAATATTACATATAGTGGCCAATAAATCACTAATATTTAGGGTGAACTATGGAGACATTATAGAAAAAATGTAATTAATAAACATGTTACAAATTCCACCATTTAATGTGACATCCACATTCAACCATTTGGGGGATACTTTTGGAGTGAATTCCTTCACACCCTCTCCCTATAAATATGTATCCCTTCTTCATTTTGAAGTATGGAAACTTGGGATTTTTCTTTATTGGTAACTTTAATATCTTTTTATTATTTTACATTTCTTAATAGTATTTTAATTTTAATATAATCTTCTTCTTCTTTTCTATTATCCTTTAATTTCTCTTATTTTTCTTATTTTATGATTCTCCCACCATGTTTTCAACTTCATGTTTGTGGAGAACTAATCCTAATTGTTTTTTAAGGTCTGAAGTGGTGGAATTTGAGTTAATTGAACACTAATTATTTCTCATGTTTTATTCTATGATTTTAATAGTGATTGAATTGATTGTGGTGATCTGTCTACCCACCTTTTCTATAATTGTTTTCTTTCTCCACATTTAATCATTTTCCTTCACGTTGATATCTATGTCATTCAAACGGTGGAGTTTGGATTAGTTTTTTATGTTTAAGTGATTACTACTACATAAAGTGGTATTAGTGTAGGGTAATACCATTAAAATGAGTGGGTTTATAGTGAATGGTCTGTATATCTATATTGAGTAATATAATGAGTAAATATTTAGAATAACCATGATAACACCACCCTAAAACTTTGAGAACAATGATTTTATTCCCCAAAATTCTTTGTGTCTTTCATTATTTTCTTTGTGATTTTATTTTCATTTTTATATATATTATATTTCATGTATTTTTAGAATCAACACCACATTTATATTAGTATATAAGTAATTTTATATTATTTATATTTATAATACTTATAATAGAAATATGTAGTGTGTGAGAAGGCTCCTTACGAGATCAACCTTAGGGCATTCCACTATTGTGAATTTTTAGGTAAATAGAATATTAACTGGGGTTAAATGATTAAAATACATATTTTTAATTAGTAATATTTTCATTTATTTATTTATTTTGATATATCCTTTATTTTATATGAGCATGTCACATACACATATTACTGCATATGTTGGTTAGTATGAGACCATGTTGGTGGTTCCCTATTGAGTTTTGTACTCACACCCTGCTTGGGATGACACTGCACTTGGGTAATTGAGTATACATTCACTCGGTAGCAAGAATAGGATTGGATGAGGCTTAGGATAATGTGGTTGAGTATGATATATCGAATTATATGAGGATATTATGTGTGATTCACCTTAAAGATATAGTAGATCCATTTTATTTTATGTATTTTATTCTATTATATACCAATGAACGTCCTAGTAGGAAGACTTTTGATTGTATAACATGAATGTTTGAGCCTTTATTACATTTTATGTATTACTGACAGTTGTCGATTTATTTTTTAACACTATGATTAATCACTATTTTGGTTAGTATTTTGTTATTTTAAATTTTATTTCCTACTAGGATATAGGGGGTATAGTCTCCCCATATTACTACCTTAGATCGCTACTGCAAGTCAAAAACCACAACCATACAGAGCGGCACGCCAGAGGTTTTGTGGAGAACCATTCCAACTATAATATTAGATTTAATTGATTTAGAATATTACATACCTTCTAAATGAATATAAATTTAACAAACACATTATTCAATTTAATTTGAAAATATATAAAACATGGTTTAAAAAATAAGATGATTTGATGTTGTAGTATAGTATCATTAATGAGCAAATAAATGTCACATAACCTTTAAAAATTAAATAATTGAAAATAAAACTAGTATTAAATTTATAAACATAAGAGGTTATATATTTCATTTTACTAGATTTGATCATTATCATTTAGGAATGACATATCTAAACCTTACCTATTTATATTAATCCTACATGATACGAAGGTCATCTATACCCTATCCTTTTTTATTTTTTTACTAAAAAATACATATTTAGAAGTTTGATCCATTTTAAAAATCATGTGGAGAAGTTTATGAGTAAATAAATTTTTAATAAACATAATATAAAACTATAAAAAAATTACATTAAATTACATTTATAAAATGTTTTTATTATTGAATATTTTTTATCCAAATAATAAATATGATATGAGGGTGAATTAGTTTAGAAGTATTTTTATACTTCAACATTCTGATTAAAATAATCTAATGGATCTTAATCCCCTATTAATAATAACTAAATTTAACCTATATTATAATACAGAAAGTAAAGACATCATAATCATCTTTATCTTGAGTATTTACTAGGTTCACTTAGTGTTCAGAAGAACATTGTCATACATAACCCACTATTTCATATACAAAATCATTATAATGATCATTTGATTCTTTTTAATGATAGAAATTAAAATTACTATTTACTCTATAATGTAATGTGATTAATTATTTCATTCCAAAATTATTATAGTAGAGGATGAGAACAAATAAGAAATAAAACCTCAGTAGAAAAATTGATCACTCAAGCACAAACTCTATTATCACTAACCATGAGCTGAAACAAATAAATTGGAAACTTCTACTCTATTAGCTATTCTTTTGAATCGTTTCTTGACAAAATACCTATGTATCTTCTCATAATGTTTCTATACTACTCTATTGATTCTTCAAACGTTCCCATATTTAGTATTCTGATCATTCCACCTCTAAGATCAATCCACAAGCACATTAATTAATTGTCAGATATATACATGTATTTGGAACCAATATTTGATTACAAATCATCATCAATATTCTCTAATAGTAATTATGTAAAACCAATATCATATAATTACCTATCTCCTTTCCTAAGATACAAATGTACATTCTATTTTATAATTACATTTTCATCTAAAATACCATTATATAAAATATTGTGTATACTACTTTTCAACCATGTTTCCAATTATCTTTATCCATGTATTTATATTCATAAAATAAATTTTCTTTCTTGGTTATTCTAGAATAAACATGGTTTTGAAATAATGTTGGATGGGTTCAAGAATTTACTGTATCTAGAGCTTCAGCTTGGGTAATATTATAAAATCAATAATAATTAGTGATTAAATGATAGATAGTGATATGTTCAATTACCATCTATGAGTTTTCCTTATCATTTGTTATAATGACATGTATCTGATCATCTGTCAACCCATACTAGATAATCATATACCTCAAGCAAGTTAGTTGATCATCATGGGTTAAGAAATAACATTTAGGGTTTAAATAGATAAGTTGGTAAATATTTACCCAATTTTGGAAAGAATAATGTTCATTACATGATTTTACCAAAACATGGCATGTCTCACCCATATATTGGACAACACCATTTATAAATAGAATAAATAGCATCCCTCAATTGGGACCAATAGTCCCTATATAAAAATATTCAATAAAACTAGTATATATAAATGAAAAATATATATAAAATCCTACCATGTAAACAATTAAATAATATTCAAATGTTTAACTAGGAAAAAATAAAATTGACTTGACTATATTGTAGATGATTTCACATGTTATCACCTTTCATTCTCTCTCTATATACCTATGGAGTTATATTCCTTTACTTTGATAAGTTTATACTTCATAGAATATTTGACCAACTATCTCTAAATATCAACTTATATGTAATGATCCATGTCATTATTAGTCAATGAACAAGAGAAGAACCAATCTCTAGTGGAAAAAGAGCTGGAGTGAGTTAGTTTTTTTTTGTATTTGGATTGAATATATGGTTAATGTACATAGAAAGGGGGAATTATTTTGGAATATTTAGTGGTTCAAGGTGAATTTATAGAAAATAGGTGAGGTGAAAAGCTAGGTTGTATTATATATATATATATATATGTAGTAGAGACCACCAAGTACCCAGTGGTGATAGAATGCGTACCTAATGAGGTCTTGGTAGTGATAGCATGCTTCTAACTACTACCAAATACCTAGTGGTAAAGTATTGGGTACCCAATGATGTGGTGAATCCGGTGGACTACCTAGGTAGGCCATTAGGTACTTGTTATTAGTGCACTAATTACCCAATTACAATCTAGATCCTTTTTATAAAAAAATAGGGAAACAAACTTATTTTTGAGGATGTCCCATTTCATTATTTTATAAGAAAATAGATCTCAGTTTGGATATTTTTATATATTTCTCCCCTATATATTCATCTCATTCACTCCCCTATATAGAGAGTGGATTTTTTGGAGGTTTAGTAGGGATTTTTTTTGTGTTCTCTCCTCCATCTCTATTTACTCTTTTTTCTTATATTTCTTTAATTTGGTGATTTCATAACTAGGTATTTTTTAAATTTCACTACTGATTAGCCACTGTAAGAGGATAATATTCATTTCTTATATATTTAGTTTTCATGTGCCTTGCTATTCATAAATACCATTTTAGTGCATTTTACATTTTGAACACCCATTCTCATCATTTGTGCACTTCATGCCTAATGTGCACCAATTTAGGCCCAATGTTTCATCTGATTTTAAAGAATTTAACTATCCATATTTTAATTTGATATTTTTGGAAATGGATATTCACTTAATTATGAACATTTTTTATTCAGGGATCAATGGATTATTTGTAAAGGATGATGGAGATATTTGGCGATTAAAGGAAACAATTCTAGAGAAGGCAGATTGAATATCATCCCACTGATCGGACTATGGGTCCCACAATACAAGCCCAATGAATCCCCATATTTATATAAGAATAGTATACATATAGGTTAACAAATCATTCTTCTGGATCCAGTGCTAATTCGTCCTCAATGGTGGTGATTAAGGCGGCCCAAGTTGAAGATTTAATTTTGGGCCAGAGTCTGCGGTCCAGAAAAACAGCCCACTATTTCAATCATATCTCCCGAACCACAGCGTATGTTGGGTTACAATTTTGCATTCTGTTAGGGGACATCCGGGGATTCATTTAAGTCTTCTAGGGACCACACAAATTCGGCCTTATAGAAGGTCTTTTAGGCACATCCTTCCGGTAGATGCAAGCTGGCTGCAACTTCGGGGCAAGAAGTGGAAAAGTCTCTCATCATTAATGTTCCACCCACTTTTCCCAAAAATAATTAATTAAAGGAACATGGGATGTTGGGGACTCATCCAAGGATTAATTTGTTCCTATTTAAGGCAGGAGTGGTGGTGAATTTAGGGATGTTGGGTGCTTTCTTTTCATTGTAATGTTATTATGCCAATTTGCCTTTGTAATGTTCTTCCTTCTCATGTAAGTTGTTCGAATCACCTTAGTCTTCAATAAAAGTTCTTCTTCTTCTCTTGTTATGTTCTTCTCCTTATCACATTGATACCGTTGCCTCAAGGTGTGAATTTATTCACACCAAACCTTGTGATTTTGTTCACACAACGGTGGAGTGATCGTTATTTTTGTTGTTTTTACTTCTTCAATTCCACCCTCATAAGTATACTTTCCGCTTCCGTTGAGAACTTGTCATCAATGTAGGTCTAGATCTTTTATGGGTTGATCCAAGGGAGTAGAAAGAGGATGGATTTAATGTTATTTCTCATGCCTTAAATGTTATTAAATTATTTTAATTGAGTTTCTTTCATTCAATGATTTTTATTCTTCCTCTTCCTTATTGAATTTATTCACCCCACTTTCATGTGCTAATTACATCCTTTACCTTGGAGTGCTCATCAAAATGATCCTAAAAGTGTATAGGTTATTATCATATGTTTTGAAGGTGTTTAATTAGTAAGTGATGAGTTTAGTTTGAATTCATTTCATGAATCCTTCTCGAGTTAATGAAATTAAAATCGTAAAAAAAGTAATTCATTCAATCCACCCCGAGCAATAACCTAGGATCAACTCATTTTCTCATAATTTGAATTCACAGAGATCTTTTAGTGCTCTTTCAAAACAATCTAAAATCAACCCAAGTTGGATACTTCAAAGCCAAAAATCCATCTCTTTTTATTGAGTGTCTAAAGGTTCTTCTTAGGTCTCTGAGGATTCGACAACCCAAGCTACACTACAAGCGACCGCTTGACCCTTAAAACTTGGGTATAATTGGGAGAGACCAAATTTTGGCACCGTTTCTAGGGACCAAGTAAGTTATTTAGAAAAAATCCTTCTTTCCTCACCCCCATTCTTCTATTCTCACCTAAGATCTCTTATCTGTTCCCTTTCTCTCTTTTTTTTGGCGCATGTCCGCCTTCACACGCGATAACTCAAACAGACTAGTTAGGGTGGAAAGTCATAGGATAGGGGAGTCAAGTAAACCATTGGATCTTAAACATCCTAATACCCCAGAGTTAAAGATTGAGTCAATTTTAATGGAGGGTCTTCAAAGAAACCAACTCATAAACCCGGGCGGGAACCAAAACAGAAATCCAAATGAGGCGGCCCCAAATTTAGGGAATGCAGTCGATCAAACCATGAATGACTACCTTACACCTACCTGGACCAATGCACCCTCTTTCATTAGGCATGCTGCCGTAAGATATTCCCAATATGTCTTTAAACCTCATGTCCTAAACCACATTCAAACCTTCCATGGGATGGAGTCAGAAATTCCTTACCTTCATGTCAAGGAGTTCAATGACATTGTTGAAACCATGTGCTCACCACATCAACTTGAGTCAGCTAAGATGAGGCTCTTTCCTTTTTCACTTAAGGATAGAGCAAAGAACTGGTTAAATAATCTGAGACCTTCATTAATCCACACATGGAACTAACTGCAAAGAGAATTTTACAAAAAATACTTCCCCCATCACAAAACCATTGCACTAAAAAAGAGCATCCAAATTTTTTTTGAAAAAGAGGGAGAGTCATTTTATGAAACATGGGAGATGTTCAAAGACACCCTAAACATGGTTCCACACCATGGTTTTTCTATTCCTGAACAAGTAAGAATTTTCTATGAAGGTATGGTCCTGAGGAACAAACAATTCATTGACATGATGTGTAATGGGACCTTTAAAAACAAATCCCCAAATGATGCTTACGAGTACCTAGAAATCCTTGCTGAACAAAACCAAACATGGGGAACATCACCTTATTCAGAAAACCTCAAAGAACTACTATAATGCATACACTTAGGGAAGAGGAAAGCCTTAGGGAAAAACTTGCAGCACTCTCTATGAAGGTTGAAGAGATAGACCATAGGAAAATCAATGAAATCCAAACTGTAGACCTTGTTTGCACAATCTGTGACAAAAATGACCACAAAACAGACAACTGCCCAACCATTCCATCCATCAAGGATGTTCTTTTAGGAGGACCACCTACTTAAGTCAATGCCCTAAACTTTCAAAAGCCTCAATACCCAAACACATTCAACCCAAGGTATAATGACCACCCAGGCTTCCGATGGAAATATAACCAACAACCTAGCCAACCACAAGGACCAAACCCCTACCCTACACAAAATTTTCAAAACCATAACCAATTCCAACCAAAACCAGTCCAATACCAACATCATCCAGTCCAATACCAACAACCCATCCAACAACCAAAGTATCCCCATGGGATAGCCCAACCAACACAAACCCCTTCCCAATCTGTCCCTCTCCCAATCCTTGAACAACTGTGAAAACAAATGGAAAGGATGAACTCAGAAGTCTCGTCCCTTAAACAAGAACTTCAAACCATCAAAACTGGAAAGGCACCCATGCCCACGCAGGCCATTCCACAACAAACATCAAGGGGGGAGACAAGTTGCACTAAAAAACTCATGAACAACTTAAGGGTGTGATAGTTTTGAGAAGTGGGAAATAAATTGAGAAACCTGAACAAATAGTTCAAAACCCACCTGAAGATTCAAACTCTAATGAAAATTCAAATGAAACACATGAACAAACTGAAGATACTAATAAAAATGTGAAAGAAAAAACTCTTCAAAAAACAACCCCACAACCTGTCCCATTTCCTCAACACATGAGGGGGAAAACCAAGCCTGAATTGAGTGAAACATTGAAGGAAATATTCTCACAAGTCAAGTTGAACATTCCACTCCTCGATGCCATTCAAACCATTCCGGCATACTCAAAATAACTTAAGGACCTCTATATATTTAAACGGAAATTCTCACACAAGAACCAAGTCCTTCTGGCAGAAAATGTTAGCACAACAATACAAGGAACCCTTCCTCCAAAGATGAAAGACCCGGGATGCCCTTACATAAATGTTGAACTAGGATAGAACAAAGTTGTCAAAGCCTTGTGTGATCTAGGAGACAGTGTGAACCTCATTCCTTATGCTATGTATTTTCAGTTAGGTCTCGAAGAACTCCAACCCACATCTGTCACTCTTCAACTTGCTGATCGTAGTATTCGAGTTCCAAAGGGGATATTAAAGGATGTTTTGGTGAAAGTTGAAAATTTCATTTACCCAGATGACTTCATTTTTCTAGACAATCACCCAAGCTTAGGTCCTAGGGAGAAAACCCCAATCATCCTTGGTCGTCCCTTCCTTGCAACAATCAACTCTGTTATCCGAGTCCGAAATGGGAACATGACCATCACCTTTGGAAACATGAGTCTAGACTTGAACATCTACAATGAAAACTCTCAAATTGGGGATGATGAAGAGATCCATGAGGTTAATTGGATAGGTTGTGTTAATAGGGAACTCAAGGAACATCAAGGAATTACAGAAGGATGTTTACGTCAAGAAGAGATTGATTTTCTTTGTTCACATGAGGAAAATTTGTCTCCTTGGCTTGAATATCTTTCAGATTGCTCTATTGATGATTTTATAGAATCACCAATCAATGATACCATGGGTGAAATCAATAACATTGAGTCCATATCCCTTCATGAAACTAATCTAGCTAATTTAGTGGATGAAAATTCTCTTCACAAGGAACCAATTTTGTCAAGAAATGTGAACAAAGAAACTGAGTTCAATACAAAGTCTCATCCTTTCATGGAAAGTGATAACCACTCTGATCTTGAATTTAAGGTTTTACCTTCATCACTCAAGTATGCATTCTTAGGGGACAATCAATCCTTTCCTGTTGTCATTTCTTCCTCTCTTGAATCCAATCATGAGAGGATGCTTCTAGATGTCCTTAGGAGACACAAGAAAGCCATTGGATGGACCCTATTAGATATTCCTGGGATTAACCCACTTATCGGGACTCATAGAATTGTTCTAGAATTCGATTCAGAGCCATGTCATCAACCTCAGCGGCGACTCAATCCTAATCTCATGGAATTAGTGAGAAAAGAACTTTTGAAATTGTTAAAAGCTAGTATCATCTATCCTATAGCTGAGAGTGAGTGGGTTATCCCAATCCATGTGGTTCCAAAGAAGGATGGAATCACAATAATGACCAATAATGATGGAGAGATGCTTCCAACAAGGGTTAGTAGTGGATGTAGAGTCTGTATTGACTATAGGAAGCTAAACTCTTGTACCAAGAAAGACCATTTCCCATTTCCCTTTATAGATCATGTCCTCGAGTGAGTGGCGGGTCATCAATTCTACTACTTCCTTGATGGATTCTCAGGGTATAACCAAATCGAAGTCTCTTTAGAGGATCAAGGAAAAACGACCTTCACTTGTCCATTCAGCACTTTTGCCTTCAAGCGCATGCCCTTTGGGTTATGTAATGCCCCTGGTACCTTCCAGCGGTGCATGATGGGAATCTTCTTGGACATGGTGAGGGATTGTTTAGAGGTCTTCATGGATGATTTCTCCATCTTTGGGGATACTTTTGAGGGATGCCTTCTAAATGTTGAAAAGGTTTTCTCAAGGTGTGAGGATAAGAATCTCATACTAAATTGGGAAAAATGCCATTTCATGGTAAGGGAAGGACATGTTCTAGGTCATCTGGTATCTGGTAGAGGGATTGAAGTTGATAAAGCTAAGTTTGACATCATTCATCACCTTCCCTCTCCTAAAACTGTTAAGGAATTAAGGTCCTTCTTAGGAAATGCTGGTTTTTATAGAAGGTTCATTATGAATTTCAGCTCTATTTCTCGACCACTTTGTGCTCTATTGGTAAAAGATGCTCCATTTTTATAGATAGAAAGCTGTGAGGAATCCTTCTCTACACTCAAGTCAACTCTTATATCTCCACCTATCATGCAATCTCCAGATTGGAAACTTCCTTTTGAGCTCATGTGTGATGCAAGTGACTTCGCTGTAGGAGCAGTCTTAGGACAACGGTGTCAGAAAACTCCATCTGTCATTGCTTATGCAAGAAAATCTTTAAGTGATGCACAAATAAACTAAACCACCACTGAGAAAAGGCTACTTTATATTGTCTTTGCTTTAGAAAAATTCAGGTCTTATCTCTTAGTATCACCCATCATTGTCTTCACTGACCATTCATCCCTAAAATACCTTTTCCAAAAGCAAGATGCCAAGGCTAGATTGATTAGGTGGGTCCTTCTTCTTTAAGAGTTCGATTTAACCAATAAGGATAAAAAGGGTGTTGAAAATGTTGTAGCTGATCACCTCTCTAGGATGGAATTCAAAGACAACTCACACCACCTCTCTGTGTCTGATTCATTTCCCGATGAGTACCTTTATTCTGTGAGTGATTTCCCTTTGTATGCTGACATAGCAAACCATTTGGTGACGGGTGACATTCCAAAATTCTTGGGGACCCAAGCTAAGAGGAAATTCCTTTCTGATGTCAAACACTATGTGTTTGATGATCCTTACCTCTTCAAGTTCTGTCTTGATCAAATCATCAAGAGATGTGTTCCCGAGTCTGAGCAAGAGTCCATTCTAAAATTTTGTCATGGAGAGGTATGTGGAGGCAACTTTTCTACAAAGAAAACCACTGCAAAGGTCCTACAAAGTGGTTTATACTGGCCAAACCTCACTAAGGATTCCTTCCAATACTGCAAAAGTTGTCCTCAGTGTCAGCAATTAGGATCCATTTCCAAAATAAATCAAATGCCCCTCACTCCCATTCTAGTCGTTGAAATCTTTGATTGTTGGGGAATTGATTTCATGGGACCCTTTCCAAACTCTAAGGGATACCTCTACATCCTCTTAGTTGTTGATTACGTCTCAAAATGGGTTGAGGCCATTCCCACCAAGACTAATGATCATCAAGTTGTGATCCGATTCCTAAAATAGCATATCTTTTCTAGATTTGGAATTCCGAGGGCTATAATCAGTGATCGTGGAACCCATTTCTGTAATCTCCCATTCTCTTCACTCATGTCTAAGTATGGAATTTCTCATAATGTTTCCACTGCATACCATCCTCAAACCAATGGTGAAGCTGAGTTAGCAAATAGGGAGATTAAGCAAATTCTTGAAAAAACTGTCAACCCCTCTAGGAAAGATTGGTCTGATAAACTCTTGGATGCTCTTTGGGTATATCGTACATCATTCAAAACCATCATAGGAATGTCACCATATAGGTTGGTTTATGGAAAAGCATATCATTTACCTGTTGAAATTGAGCATAAGGCATTTTGGGCAATCAATAAAATGAATTTTGACATTTCTTTAGCCGAAGAAAAGAGGAAGTTAGATCTTAATGAACTTGAGGAACTTAGGATGGAGGCGTATAAAAATTCAAGGATAAATAAAACTAGAGTTCAAGCCTACCAATCTAGGAATTTCAAAGTCAAACAATTTGAACTGGGAAAACCTGTGATCTTGTATAGTTCAAAACTTCGTTTACACACGAGAAAGTTAAGGTCTTGATGGCCAGGTCCTTTCATAGTGCATCATGTGTACCCCCATGGGGCAGTAGAGATTCATGATCCCACAAGTGGTAACATTTTTAAGGTCAATGGTCATACGTTAAAACCATTCCTTGAATCATTCAATAAACAGGGAATAGAGGTAGAGTTAACAGATCCAACCTATGAACCAGGAAATAATTGATATATTTAGGATCCATGTCAGGCTAACGACGTTAAAGAAAAGCGCTGCACAGAAGGAAACCCGTGGTCTTCATGTTTCAAATCTATTTGAATCATTTTTTCTTCTTTCTTTCCTTCTTCTTCATTTTGTTATTTAAAATATATATAAATATATAGACTGTTGACCTGTTCTTATTTTATTAGTAAGGATGGGTACGAAAGGGGAGCACTGTATTCATCCGTGTCACGCGGTGTGATCCCTGAGTAATACCTTACCCAGAAAATATATAGAAGGCAATGTATCATCAGTTTAATTTATTTTATTTTATATTTTTGTTGGTATTTAAAAAAAATAGATTGTTGACCTGTTCTTATTTTATGAGTAAGGATGGGTATGAAAGGGGAGCACCGTATTCATCCGTGTCACGCGGTGTGATCCTTGAGTAATAACTTACCCAGAAAATATAAATAAGACAATGTATCATCAGTTTATGTTATTTATATTTTTTTAATTTAAAAAAAATACAAAAAATATATATATTAAAAACAATTTAAGGCATGTCATAGGTCATTAGGAAAAGCTGGTCACAACCGTCCAAGCCATTGGGAGATAAACCAGAACTGAAGGGAGACATGGGAATGCATTTTCAACATCAACCACCAGGTGACTTCATTCCATAATTTTCATTTTCATTGTCTTCATTGAACTTCTATCTTGCCACTTCTATGTTTCAATTCTTTAAACCCTGGGGACAGTGTATTCAAAGTTGGGGGGGGGAGATGAAAATGTGTGGAAGAAAAAATGCCATTAACCTTGAACATGATAACACACATTAGAAACTCTGAAATTGGATATCAAATAATTTTTCATGCCTTGATTCTGATTTTAATGCAAGTTTATGTTCATGTGCATAGATATTGGAAAGTGCGGTTGTCTGATGTGATTTTTCACTGTTATATTTTCATCCATTTAATAAAAAAACACAATGCACGTCCTCTAGATTGTCGGGTTTTAGTTTGAGTTCTTGGGGACCCATAATAAATAGCATAGGATTGGTGATCATTTTAATTTTAACATGACTATTCAAAAAAAAAAATCAATTGCGCGTAGAGCAATGAATTGACCTAATGTGTGGCTTTTGGCACTTGGGGATCGTGACTCCAGAGTTTTCTAGCCTAGAGTTGGGAATTTTATCTCTATTTGTGGTAATTTGAATTCGTTTTTTATTGAGTTAACTCGAGATGATGCCCGAGTATGTGAGTTTCACTTGGTGCCCTAAGGTCTTTGAGCCTGGGAGTCATTGGTAAAGTCTTGCTACATGGGTTGACTCGATTGAGTTCAATTTCAATTACCATGGCAAAATTGCAAAAAAAAAGAGAGAAATTAAAAAAATGAGTACTCATCTTATTATTAAAATTTGATTTCTCCTAGCACTTCCATCTTTTCTCCCTCGAATGCAAATGATCCCCCATGTCTATTGTGACGCACAACACTTCATCATGCTTAATTGAATTTGGATGAAATATGGCAATGAATTTGAACAAAGGAATGGGCCTGGGCTTGAGATATGCCTGTGGACATAGCTTGTTTTAAATGATTTTTATGGGTTTGATAATTGTTTGGTATGTGATCTTTGGGTGAGAAATGTGTATTAAAATGTTTTTGGAAAAGGTCATTCGAATTTCATTTTTGTGAGATATATTTTGCTCGGGACTAGCAAAACACAAGTTGGGGGGTGTAATTAGCCACTGTAAGAGGATAATATTCATTTCTTATATATGTAGTTTTCATGTTCCTTGATATTCATAAATACCATTTTAGTGCATTTTACATTTTGAACACCCATTCTCATCATTTGTGCACTTCATGCCTAATGTGCACCAATTTAGGCCCAATGTTTTATCTGATTTTAAAGAATGTAACTATCCATATTTTAATTTGATATTTTTGGAAATGGATATTCACTTAATTATGAACATTTTTTATTCAGGGATCAATGGATTATTAGTAAAGGATGATGGAGATATTTGGCGATTAAAGGAAACAATTCTGGAGAAGACAGATTGGATATTATCCCACTGATCGGACTATGGTGCCCACAATACAATCCCAATGAAGCCCCATATTTATGTAAGGATATAAGAAATATTGGGGAACAAATCATTCTTCTGGAGCTAGTGCTAATTCGTCCTCAATGGTGGTGATTAAGGCGGCCCAGTTTGAAGATTTAATTTTGGGCCAGAGTCTGCGGCCCAGAAAAACATCCCACTATTTCAATCATATCTCACGAACCACAGAGTATTTTGGGCTGAAAGTTTACATGAGGTTAGGGAACATCCGGGGCTTCATTTACGTCTTCTAGGTCCCACTAAAATTCGGCATTATAGAAGGTCCTTTAGGCACGTCGTTCTGATGGATGCAAGCTGGCTGCAACTTCGGGGCAAGAAGTGGAAAAGTCTCTCATCATTAATGTTCCACCCACTTTTCCCCAACATAATTAATTAAAGGCACATGGGATGTTGGGTGCTCGGCCAAGGCTTCCTTTTTTCCTATTTAATGTAGAAGTGGTGGTGGATTTAGGGATGTTGGGTGCTTTCTTTTCATTGTAATGTTATTATGCCAATTTGCCTTTGTAATGTTCTTCCTTCTCATGTAAGTTGTTAAAATCACCTTTGTCTTCAATAAAATTTATTCTTCTTCTCTTGTTATATTCTTCTCCTTATCACCTTGATAACGCTGCCTCATGGTGTGAATTTATTCACACCAAACCTTGTGATTTTGTTCACACAACGGTGGAGTGATCGTTATTTTTGTTGTTTTTACTTCCTCAATTCCACCCTCATAAGTCTACATTCCGCTTCTGTTGAGAACTTGTCATCAATTGAGGGCTAGCTCTTTTATGGGTTGATCCAAGGGAGTAGCAAGGGGCTGGATTGAATGTTATTTCTCATTCCCTAAATGTTATTAATTTCATTTAATTTAGTTTCTTTCATTCAATGATTTTTATTCTTCCTCTTCCTTATTGAATTTATTCACCCCACTTTCATGTGCTAATTACATGATCATACATGTGTATAGGTGATTATCAAATGTTTTGAAGGTGTTTAATCAGTAAGTGATGAGGTTAGTTTGAATTCATTGCATGAATCCTTCTCGAGTTAATGAAATTAAAATCGTAAAAAAAAGGAATTCATTCAGTCCACTCCGAGCAATAACATTGGATCAACTCATTTTCTCATAATTTGAATTCACATAGATCTTTTAGTGCTCTTTCAAAACAATCTAAAATCAACCCAAGTTGGCCACTTCATAGCCAAAAATCCATCTCTTTTTATTGAGTGTCTAAAGTTTCTTCTTAGGTCTCTGAGGATTCGACAACCCAAGCTACACTACAAGCTACCACTTGACCCATAAAACTTGGGTAAATTTGGGCGAGACCAACCAATTAATAATGAAATAAGAATAGAATCATTTTTCTACATTCAATGAATAGATGGGACAATATTAGTGGTGAAAACATTATTATTTATCATTTCACATGATTTATGTTATTTATTAATTTTATTTGGGATTATTGGTCAAGATAGACTGAATTAATGAATTATTGAGTGTGAAACCTTGGTTATTTTGTTCTAAGGGGTTTTTTGGAATTTTAAAATACTATTGGTCATGGTTCTAGTGTCATTTCAACCCTTGGATAGTTTTCAAAGGTTTATATATATATATAATATTATTTATAATATTATTTTTTTAATTAATTATAATCATTTATAATTAATTAATGTATATGGTGGCTTGTGATAGGGGATCACAACATGGGAGATGATTTGTGGAGACTTGGTCCAAGATGAGAATGCATTACTCAAGGGTTAAATCAAATATCAATGTAGGGGATTTTATAATATTATTTTATATTCTTATGTTTATATGAAATAGTTTATTCTTGAATGTTAGTTTTAATTTGGGTAAATTAAATTGGGTAATTTTTTGATCAAAATTATGAGATGGGTTTGGTAGAATCTCATAGTACTGAAGTCAGTATTCCACTCAATGTTTAATGATTCTATAAATTCTATGTTACATATTTGTTAATGGGTATATGTATAAATACTATAATATGGAACCTAAACTTGCATTTGATCATGATGAAATTTTGGAATAGCCTAAGATGGTATTTCTCAAGATAGCTTGAGAGGTCCTATGTGATTAGACCCTATATATATATTATTTGTGGTGGCCAATTTTCACTATAGCAGTTCGGTTTCTTCTCTTAAATTTTATTTATGGAGTTATGGATTGTATTTTGAATGGGAAACACCTTACATGATTTGGTAAATTATTATAAGGAGATTATATCAGATTTATTAGTATATTGACCAACAAAAATGATTTTTCTTATTAGATACAATTATATGGTGAGTGGAGTATTAGGGTTTTGGGTCAAAACCCTCTCTTTTGACTGAGATATCATGAGTATCAAGGTTTGTAGGATTGATTTATACCCTGTGGTGGATTAATTTAGTGTGGAGAGTTATCTCCCTAAGGAAAAGTTAAGGGATGATATTCGTAATGGATTGTAAAATATCTTGTGTGTAAGGGATTAAGATTTCACAGAGACATAGATTATAAACAAATAGGGCGGTGGTTGGTGAAATATGTGATTAAATTGGTGGATTAGATATGCTTTGTGAGATAGAGTATTATTGAGCCTAATATTATAGGTAATAAAAATATATGTTATATATATGGGTGATATTTATAAGAAATGATCATGGGTTGGTCTTAGAAAACCAAGAGATGTGGTTTCCCTCATGGGTGATGAGATCATTGATTAGTTCTTATTGAGTAAATTTTGAAGTAGTATGCACTATAGTGTAGATAACCTAGACATCATAGTTTATTATGTGTCCCTGAACTTGGACCGAGATGGATATAATCCTCAAACATGAATCAGGTTACATAATGCAATAGATGTATATGATACTAGAATATGGATATGTATTTGAATATGAACATAGTTTATTATTATTATTTTTATCATGAAATTGATATAAAAATGTTTATATGTGTGGCAGTGGTAAAATTATATTATTGGATCAAATGATTTACACCCAAGCATCAAACTTGAGGTACATATTGGTTATTCATTGTCCATGAATTGGCTATACAGGTTTTATATTGGGAATCCTTATTAATTTATAGATTTTATAGACCCATTGTATAGTCTGACTCCTTTCTAGATCATGTCTTGGTTAAACTGATTATATATATAGATTCCCTAGTCCATGGATTGGGTATATAATTTTTTATTAGAACTGTATATTATTTTTCATCCAAGAGACACTAATTTTATATCAATATAACCAATTTGTTTGGGTCTTTTATCGATTAGTTGTATACTTGAACTCTATGAGTCACCTTTATATTCATGTATATTTTGGTGAAGCTCATCCCATCACTAACTATGATTGGACAAGTTTAATATAATATTGGTGGTGTCTAGGTTACCATATAATGACCCGAATTGATTTTCCACATTGAATATATACTTTTTTATTTAATTTCACATGAATACTTTTGTATATTATGTCATATTTTTAGAGAAACATTGGTGGTTTCATACTCTGAATACTTATCACACCCAACATATTCACCATGGTGGATGTATAGACTTTATATCTGATATACACGACTGAGGATAAGCTGTGAAGATGATTATAATTTATTTTCTCAATAAGATTTTAGATACATGAGAAAGGTAAGGCTTAAAGTTATAGTGGGTCCTCTTTCTCTATTTATTGATTATTTTATTTTTTATAAGATTAAAATATTTATAAATTCTTTTTAGTTTATTAGATATATGAAACACATAATTCATATTTTTATAACATGAGTGTCTTTGTATTTTTAATCATTTACTTTTCCCTTTAATTACATATTTTTAGTCTGATATTTTTTTGAATATTTTTGTAAATATTAAAATATTATTTTTTATTTATTATAATGAGGCTATAGTCTCTAATATAATCTATAGACTCTACATATTAGTTGGAAACTTATGGTCTATGGGGAGAAGCCTAAGATATCATAGGGCCTCATGGATTGTATACTATTAAGGTTATTTGGGAATGCGTATTAAAAAATGGTGTTAGAGACTTGTTATCTTCTATTATTAGTTTGGGTTAAGAAATACTAATATAGGATTGGAAATACAAAAGTATGGAAATTGATCTTGTACTTTATTAACAAAAATATGGTGAAATACAATGTTATAAGGGTTGTAGTGTTGATGCATTTGGATTTCACTATTATAATATAGTCTCTTATTCAATAATGATGTGATTTTATTTGATTATTATTTTACACTGGACACATGGTGTCAAGTAGGTATGTGTACTTGCATTATACTCAACACATATCCTATAACTACGTGTGCATGAATTCTTGTGGTTAAAAAGTAGTTTTATGTAAGAAATTGGTTTTTGAAAACTATTTTATAATTTTATTTGGAATGATCTTGGTTAATTCATATGTTCATAGTAAGTTATTTATTATTATATTGAATTATATATTGGGTATTCATTAATTAATCAAAACTGGTAGAGTTGGTTTTCTACATGGTATTGGGTTGATGTTATAATTTTACATATTATGTGTATATATATATCACAATGATAAACCTTAGTGGGTTATATTGGGCATTTAATATGTTAGGTATAGAATATAATAAGTGGTGTGAGACAAATATATAGCTAGTTCTCCATTATTATTATAGATATTGATTATAATCCAAATTATATATAGGTTTTTGTTCGTAATAATTAGAGGATTTCTTGGTTTGTTTGACACCCGAGGAAGGGTTAAATAAGGAATTTGGGGTTTTTTGGATTTTTTATGGACTAAATAATTGATATTGATAATGATAATATTGGTTATTTTAATGGGTTGTTTTAGTTACATTCCCAACATTATTGTGGGAGAGTGAGCCTGAAATTAAAAAGAAAAAAAATCTTAGAATTGTGTTAGGGTTATGGTGTTTTACTGTATACCTACTCGGTGGATGTTAGGGAGTGCAAGTCAGGTGATATATGAGGTGTTTTGGAAGGTTATATTTCATATAATAATAGTTTGGTTATACATGTGAGAGTTTAAAATGGGTGGATATGAGTGTATAATTGGTTTTGAAATGTGATATGCCTCTAATTTCTTGATAATTAAAGTATAGTATGTACTTCTAGTGTAGTTTTTTATTAATTTTAAAATTTTACATGGTTAGCTAATTGAACATGTGAGTATAGTGATGATGTGATTTGACTCCTGTAAGTATAGGTCTTGATATATGACTATGTAATATAGTATATAATTTCTGTTCTTGGTTTAAAATCAATAAAAACCCATAATGGATAAAAACTAGTGAGATGATTATTAAAACTTCAATATATATTTGGGAGGAAATAGACAATGCCTATGTAAAATATAAAGTGAAATCATTATATTCAATGTATAGTTCATATCGGTTTCATGATATTTTTCCTAGTTAATATTTTGAGAAGATATTTATGTTAAGACCTTTTAAGATCACATGCGCTTAAATAAATCTAAGGAATGTTATGAAAACAAAGTAGAGTATTAGACTCTTTAGTACTTATCTATTGGTAGTTTATTTAGGGTAATCATGTGTCTTTTTTAGAATGGTTATGTATTGTGTGATATTTATAACGAGTTTAAACTTATTGAGGATTATAAATACGGTTAGATGACTGAAAATTTCAGTGACAGACAAATTCAAATGGTGGATCTTAACTTGTGGTAGTGGTTTAGAAAAGTGTTTTTATTTTTATTGGAACAAGAAATTGATGATAATTTAATAAAAAGGCATTATAGTTTAGAGAAAATAATTTTTGTTTGTGTTATGTCTATCAAAACTCATGTATTGAAGTGATAAATCAATATTTTGAGCTAGAAATTGGGTGGAGCACCACAATTTCTTAATCCCAAGTGTAAGGCATGGGAGGGGTTGTTTTGGATGCATGACCACAGTAAAGGAAGGGTATTGATTGAGTAATATTGGAATATAACCAAATACACATCCAAATTTTAGGGATAATGATAGTCATATGGTGAATATTACACCATTGATAGTTTATAATTATGAATTTTAAGGGATATGTTTCTGGAAAATCCTAGAAATAAATAGTTGAGGTTCAGGGTTGGGAATTGGGTATAGATAAGTTAAACATGGATTTTTAGTTATTAAATAATTTACTAGATTTAGAATACATAAATCAAGTATTCTAGTTCAGTAAAATGATGGTAAGTATATTTTATGGCGGGGAGAACCATAACAGATTCTTGGAGTATGACCTGAGTGTCAAATGAGTTTAGTAATACTTGAGGATCACGAGTGTAGTGATACCAACATGTTGGTGGATGAGATTATGACTATGATTCTGGTTTAAATATTAAAAATTTATATTTGGTTCCCCAATAAATTCAACATTTGAAATTCATCAATGGTGTATGGGAGGATTTAGTGTCTTGGGTGACTGACTTTGTGTATGAATCAAAAAAATGCTCTAGGTGTTCTAGGGTCAAGATTATATCGATGCTCATGAGGGGTACACAATTGGATTCACTAAATTGGGGGTTTAAATATAATATTTCATTGAGCCAAGAAAAAACTATAGTGTGGGATGTTTGATGGATTCATGGTGTTTCTAGGGTTAAGTCGTCATGATTAGAATGGGATCATGGCCTTATAAGGTGCACACTTAAATGTTCTATAGAGTGTCAACATTAAAGGATTGACTAGTTATTTATGAATCTATGTTGGAATTGTGGAGTGAAATTGTGGTTATAAACATCATTTTGGTAATGAAGAATGATTGTGTGGATTATATCATTAGATTTAATGAAATGCAAGATAAGATACATTTGGTAAATAAATGGCTTGATGGTATCAAATATAGAGTGGGGATATGAGAGTGGTATTGTATTTAAAAGGAAGAACAAGAGATATTATCAATTTTTTAAATGATTCAAGATTATGGGAATTTATATGTTGGGTATTTTTTGATGATCCACATCGTTATGGGTTAGTGAACCAAAGGAGTACCAGTCTCAAGAAGAATTAGATCCAAGGTGATATTTATTTTTTATATTTGGATTGAATCCTTGGTTATTGGACATGGAAAGATGGATGTTTTTGGAAATGATTAGATGTTTAGTAGGAGTATTAAGAAATTGGTAAAGGTTCTCAATAGTTTGGTGTTTCTAATACATGCATCAGACACCACTGGGTACCCAATGGTGATGGAATAGGTAATTAATAATGGTTTGGTGGTTATGATATGATATAGATTACCATTTGATACCCATAGTTAGAGTGATGGTCACATAGTGTCATGGAAAGATGGGTGGGATCATGGTATAGGACTATAGGTACCAAGTGGTATTTTACTAGGTAACTGGTGCTACTTGGGATCATATATTAAATGATGGATGTGACCATACTCTAATGATCTTCCCCTATTATGGCTTGATAAAGAGTGGGTGTTTGTGAGGGATATTTTTGGATGGATATGCTCTCTATATTCATTATATTATCTATAATTGATGGAGAGTGATTATCGGTATGTTTCACTATGGATTTTGGTGAATTCTCTACATACATATCCTTTTTTCTTCTTCATTATTCTTTTCCACTAATACGGGGATTTCCTGTGTAGGTATTTCATCAATTTTCACCATATAAGGGTGAAATTTGACTAAAATATCGAGGATTTTATATGTGATGGATAAAAGAGGATAATATAGGTATGGAACACATCATTATTCACCATATATATTGAGTTATGTATTTTAATGAGTTTATTTTAGAATAATGTTTATTTTGTACTAAATTGGTGTTTGATCAACTGTGAAGCCATATATATTTGTTTCTAACGACGATTCATGGTGTACTGTGGACCTTACTCATGCTATGTGTCACAATTTTGTGTTTCTACACTTCTTGGTGTGATTTTAGATGTTTCCCTTTTTAAAGGTTCGTATGCAAGCATTAAGATAAAAGGTTCGATTGCTCATGTCAAAGCAGACTCATCTGCGATTGCTGAGAGACTAGAGTTAGGAGCTCACTCCATTATAGCGAGGCTTATTCTTCCTAAGGGATCTAAACCCTGGAAGATGGAATATCTAAACCAAAGACTCTCGGAGATATGGGGTTTTAATTCCTGGCAATGCATATCCCTGGGGAAAGGGTTCTACCATATGGTTTTTCCTTCGGAGGAGCTAAAACTAAGAGCATGGGGTTTTGGATCAATTTCTTTCAAACCTGGAGCTCTGTACATCAGAGAGTGGGATCGCAGCTTCAATCCAACAGAGATTGGTAAATCTACAGCACAGGTTTGGATAAAAATTTTTGGTTTAAATTGGATTTTGTGGCATCCTAGGATTTTATATGATATAGCTCTTGGTATTGGGGTCCCAATTAGAATGGATAGGGAAACTGAAATGGCCAGATATGGACATTATGCCAGATGTCTTGTAGAAGTTTATTTATGTATCTCTTTAATTGATAAAGTCTACTTATCAACTGATGATGAAGAGTTGGAATTTAGAATTGAATATGAAAGTTTCCCAAAATTTTGCTTGGACTGTAAGGCCATAGGCCATGATAATTCAAACTGCAGGAGACATTTGATATGCAAGAACTGTTCTCGTCGAGGGCATGATACTACATCATGCCATAAACCTGAAAAAGAAAAGCAAGAACATGGCCAGGTGACTATTCTAACAGAGAAGACTCTAAGGGCACAAAGTGTCTCTACATAAAGTAATGGCAGGGTGCCTAATGCTCAAGCTAAAAAATCCTGGTCTGATATAGTGAAGGAGGGACAAGAGTTTCCACCTAGCTCAAGTGCAGACCCTGATAAGCCTGACTCATGCCAGGGCCCCCTGGCTAATGCTGATGCTGCTCCTAAATCTGTTTCTGTGAAGGGAAATGGATCTCTTATTTCTTTTCATGCTGATTCTGGAATTAGACATACACTACAACGACCTAATGATATGATTTGTTCAGATCAGCATAAGCATTTAAATGTTTATGCTCAACCTGCTTTGGTTCAAAGCAATGAATTTACGGCTGCAACTCAGGCTGATTCTGGAAATGCTTCTACCCCGACATCTTTCAATGCTATTGAATGTGACACTGATTTGCAGGTACATGCAAAATCTGAGCCTCAAGTTGAGGATGAAATATTGAAGCATGATTATGTGCTGGAGCACTCACCTTCTGACTTGAGTGGGTCTTTTAAAACCTGTGAAGCTACTGCTTCACCTGGACTTTCTGAAAAGGCTGATTCTGCTAATCTTTCTATGGCTCCATCAATCTCTGAACCTTCTGTAGTGGCCGTTGAAGATCTGACTAATGAAGTGGTGGACAACACCTCGGTCACTCCAGCGGGGAAGGTGAGTAACACCTTGAAAGAATCATCTCTTTTCTCTACACTTGATGTGCAGGCGACAGAACAGCAAACAGATAAATCAAGAAAAGGTCACCAAAAAGATGGAGATGATGAAGGTACTTGGCAACAAGTCAGAACCAGAAGTCAAAAAAGGGTAGGAAAGGAGGCCTTGAAGATGAAGGAGGAGGTGCAAGCTGACAGCTCGGATGAAGATGTTGAATCATTTCTACAGCAAGCCAAAGAGCTTGAAATCCACTTCACGAGAGGAAGAGGTCGAAGGCATATCAGTGCCAAAACATGGAACGAATGGAGAGAGAAAGAAAGATTAATTGCTGACAAGATAAGGAAAAAGATTGGTTCACCGGGACAGGGAACTTGATGTATTATCCTGTATGTTGACTTTGGTGTTCTCCTTTGATTTTCTTTTAATATAATATTTTGGGGCCTAGCCCCCCCTTTTAAAAAAAAAACAGGTACCTATACTGTATAGAATTTTGAGATGGTTACATTCTTATAGTATTGAAATTGGTGTTCCACTCTAGATCCATTGATTGTAAGAATGTTTGGTGACTTTATCACTAAGCGAAATAGGTATTAATTTCATATTATAGGCCCCATATTGGCAGTTAAGCTTGGGAATATTTAATAATATCAAAGAATGGTATTTTATAGGTTAGTGTGAGCGGCCCTATGAATTTAGAACATATGTGTAGATGATAACTCAACATCCAATGAGATACACATTTGGTACCCATGTGCATCATTATAACGAGGCTCCTTTGGAATTTTTACATGATTGGTTAGTGATGATCATTCCCCTAGTAAAATATCAATACAAGTTGAGTATAAGAGTGGGTCATGGGTTCATAAGATATCTTTTTCAGTTAGAAACTAGGGGTATCATGGTTCATGGGATTGAGATATATCTAGGCATGAAGTGTGACATACCTTAGGAAAGGTCAAGGGATGGTCTTAGAGATGGGTTCTCCATATTACTTGTATGTGAGAGATTGTTATAGGGTATACAACTATAGTTTTTACCACAAGGTATGTGGTTGGAGAAGGATTGGATGAAAGTGGTGGCTTAGATAGGTCACATGATACTAAGTTTGAGCTATTCTATGGTCAGCGTTATCACCATAATGGTGATGTATTTGGGGGATATCAATAATAAATCACTGTGTTTAGGAATTGGAGAACCAAGGGGAATAGTTTAGCTCAAGGGTGATGAGATCAGTGATTAGTTCAACCTAAGTGACTTGTGATCTAGTGTGCACAATGTTGTAGATAGCCTATGTAGTATTGTATATTATGTGTACCTGGACTAGGCGTAGGATGTATACACCCTTTATTTAGGAGTCATGATATATAATGCATTGGATCTGTTTGATTCTAGTGAAAGGATAGGTCTTGGGATATGTATGAAATATTCTATATTTTGTTTATCCAGACCTTGATATGATACACTGTCCCTATGTGGTAGTGGATATCTTTTGATTGTAAATGATTTTATTGGGACCCGAGGATAAAATTGGATGTTCAAATTGGATATTCCTAGTACATATCTTGGAGAGATAGGTTTTATACCAAAATTACATTCTAGTTATTTCTTAGGTAAATAGGTTATATATAAGGTTTCCCTGATAGATTTTCTCTTTGATAGATTTGTTGTATACCAAGACCCCGTTCTAGTTAATGGATTGGATAAACTATATATATAAAAGGAATCATTGTTAGTTTATGGCATGGATATATCACATGTATAATGAGACTTTTTGGCAATTTATGGCTTGGATAGTGTAGTTTAATTACAATAATACATGATATTTTATGAGATGGAATGAATGATTATACTATTGTAACTCCTAGCTAGTTTTTGGAATGGCAAGACTAATCATCATCCATATTTCCTTTCTAGTCATGTATTGATTGAAGAAACATTGGAACATCATGAATGATGAATTAATTAAGTAATTTTTTGTATCAGGGTGTCAAAGATAACACATGATGATATATCTTAATTTAGTTAATATCATGAGATATAATTTTATTTATCTTCTCATATATACATTGATATATTATCATTTAAATTAAAGGTCATGTTGGTTGTTCCGTACTAATATTCAGTCTCATACCATGCACACACCCCCTAGTAGTCATACAAATCTTATTTTTGGTATATATTTCTAAACATAGGTTATTTAGCAGATTTATCTAAGGTTACATGATGAGGTTTTAGAGACAGAACTTTGTATATCCTTAATGTATGATAGAGAATCATATTATATTTATTATTTTATTTTATTTTGATTATGATTATCCATGTGGGAAATTATTTCTAAATCATATATGACACTCATATTTCATTTCATTATATGATGGGTGTATATTTATTTTTTATGTTTTTTTCCTTAATCCCATATGCATACTATGATATTTAGTTTTAGATGATCTTTCATTTATTTACATATTATTTATTGTTTATGATAATTAAAGTATAGTCCCACTAATGATTTCCATAAACTCTATTAGTTTGTTGGAACTATCAAGAATGTGACAAGGGATTCATGAGGTTACATAAATATTCCCATCATGTTTATTTTTTAAGAGATCTGGTTGGAGGAATTACATGATTTCTAATATTGAAGATGTGAAACTGAATATGAACCTTGGTGCACATGCAAGGTTTTTTTAATGTGACCCAATAAGCCACGTAAAGACACCCAAAATACCATATATTAATTTTATCAGGTTGATGTTTGTGGTTATGTCTATTAATTATATAATAATGATAATATATCACATAATGAAATTAATATGGAATAACATGCCAAAGATTAACCATCATAAATAATGGAACAATAACTGGATCATCCAATACAATGAGGAGGATTTTCACTAAAAAATAAAAATAGTATAATCCCAAACTATATAAAGATGTGAAACTCAATATACTAATTCATAACTCTCTCATGGCTAGGAGGATCAATACTAACTTAATGTCCAAGCTCAAAATCTCCTAATAATGTGTAAAACATCCTCAAGGAAATACCAATAGAGAAATAAAAATTTAGATATCCCTAGTGTGAGGGAAAATAATATATTTACATTCTCTCTAATAAGAAATATAATAATTTTCCATCCTCATTATAGAGAAAAAACAATCTCATTAAACAAAAAAATTGAAATAAAGTGTCATACAAAATATATATTAATAGATAAAAATCATTCTAAAAAAATATAAATACTAATTATGGGGAAATGTAAAACATATCATTTAGAAGGTAGCATAACGTATCCATAAAAAATAATGTGGTTATAATAGGAACACTTAAATAATAATACAAATATAAAAAATGATTTATATCCCATTATCACTCAACCAAAACCAATTATCAATAAAATATTAAGTAACCAACCCGATATTACCTCAACATCTTTAAAAATAATCTCAATAAGAAAAACATTTCACTATATAAAAATCACCTATTATTATCAAAACTATTTTATTAAAAAAATCCGTATATTGAAAAATATAGCTATCTCAAATCCCATATAAAATACTTTCCACCACCACTTGACTGCCACAATCTTCCCCATTTAAACCATCAAACATCACTAGAGAATTCAAGAAGAATATACAAACATCCCAAGAGTCTTATTTCATCACCAATTCATATATATATATATATATATATATATATGTGTGTGTGTGTGTGTGTGTGTGTGTTTCAATACTAAGATAATTTCACCATATTAAAGTATTTTTAAGGTTGATAATTCTAGTTGACACTCACGAAACACTTAAAATAAAAATATCCCACATCAATAACTACCATGGAATTCATCTCAAATAAAGAAGACCCAATATAATAACCAAGATGTTTATAAATCGAATAAAACTCTTATGATAATAAAAACATAATTATTTTTCAAATAATGATTAATGAAATAATAAAATGTGTAAGGGAAAATGAAAATAAAAAGGGAAAATGAGAAGAACTAACAAAATAAACAATAATATGACATTACATATCAATTCTATTTAAAAAATCTATCTAATTTGTTACCCCAATATCACTATCCACAATTAAATTCTTACTCACATACTCACCTTTGGTCATCTCACATTATATCAATACAAATCCATTAAACTTATATAGGTCATCACCTAAGATACCTATTCCCAAATATAAGCCTATTTCCTTGTGTTATATTTTTTTTGTTAATAATATGAAGGAATAGTTTTTATTTTCATTCATAATGGGTAATCTAGAATATATAATCATTAAAATATAGTTTTTACCAAATAAAACATACCATGTAAACTAATGAAAAATCATATGAGGAGAAAAATAATTAACCAAATGTATATCAGGTAAAATAAGTATAGATTAAATCATTAACTATTATTTCCAATAAAAGTATAAAATAAATATTTTACTTAAGGATTTGTTAATGAATAAGAACAATACAGGTCTATTATAAATTAGAAATTATTAATTGACAATGTAAAAATGGGTAAGAAAAATACAAGGAAATATAAGAATAAATAAACATATTCACTCCAATAAGTAAAAATTCAATTTAATACATCAATTAATTTCTGAAATACATCCATTTATATTTAAAAAATCAATGTTTTAATTTTTTAGAGTTTTAGAGTTCATCTAGATGATGTTATAATATTTTTTGTTTAAATTTCTAAGAGGGTTCCTACCACCAACAATAATAATATGATGGTCAACACATCCTAATCAAATCAACTCTATGAATATATCCATATAGAATAAACAAAGATACATAAGTATTCATCCAAAATACTATACCTAAACACCCATAAAAAACTTCTAACATAACCTAGTTCCCTCATGATTAGATGCCCTAAATCCCATGACATAGAAAATTGATGAATTTTCATAAAATCAATGAAATCTATTAAATAATTTTGAAAATAATAAACCTTTATCAAAACTATGATGAATTTAATGCATTAAAACTTATTTATCCACCTTTAGTTTTCATATGTTAAATCCCCTTCAATTTGAACTTATTCCACCATGATCTAGTGGAATCATAGACCAATATTTTTATATTGGTTAACTCAAATTAATGAAAAAAGAAGAGTTGAGGGGGAAGAAAGAGAGGAGAATAATTAAAATTGGCTATAAAAACTTATCATAATCATCTATTATCGATAATTAATATTATTGGAGAAGGAGGGGTAAGATAGAAATCCCTCCCTATATTTAACTAATCTAGAAAAGAGACCCCTATGTAGGGTATTTAAAATAAAAATTGAATAATGGAAAAAATTACCTTGTTTTTAAAAAAATAGTATTGGGAAATATTGGGTATCCAATGCTCATCCACCAGCTACTCAGTAGTTCATTATGGACTCGGTGGGGGACCAATAACTGCCTAGTAAAAATCTAGTGGTTTTCCCCCACCAGCCACTCCACTAGGTACATGATGACACTATATTAGGTACTCTGTGAACTCTTTATCAACATACTTATAATCCATATATCCACAAATAAAAGAATTATATACTCTAAGCTATTCTAGGCATATTACAATATCTAAAAACTCACATAAAACTACCTTAAGATATTATAACAATTTTTCACTTAATAAAAAATAAAAAATCAACCAGTATTGTTTTTTTTGTAAGATAATTTATTAATTTGAAATACAAGTTATATTTTAATAATTAAACAATAACAATAAATATTACAAACTCTCCACCATAATGATTTTCATACATTAAAATCCATGAAAAGAAAAATATAATACTCCCACCATATAAAACCCCATACCCAAGTCAACCACTCACCAAAATAAACCCCTTAATATGATCTATACTATAAGAATAACATATTATTTAGAACCACTTAAATTTCTTCTAAATTTACACTAGACTTGTCCCAGACATAAAAATATAAACAATTCTAAGAAATCATTTTAAAAATCCTCAAAAAACAAATCATATTACCAAGAAGGTTGGGGTAAAATCCCTTTATTATTAAAATGAAATTAAAATAAATAATACATGAATGAAGGGGGATGAAATGAAATCCCACAATCAAAATGAAGAAAATAGAAACTTAGGCATCACCATAATCATAATTAGAGTTATGACCATAATCATCAGCATCATCAGCAGACACCCACTTTATCTGTGAATTACTCTTGTTAATAAGAACAATATACTATTTATTAACCTTCTCCTACTTTTTAGTTAACTAATCTGATCTAGAGAACATGCTTCTCCCACACCCTCGATTGAAATCATCATGACCACCCAATCCTCAGATTTTTGGATGCATGTCACACCTCTAATTTTTCTTATTCATCCAAACATCAGGCCCATCCATTTCATCAAGCATGTATTTAGACCCCCCATCATTAAAAGACACAAGTGACTCAAAACTGTTACCCTATTTGACAATATTAGACTTATTAGGTTCCTGATCAAAGACTTTATGTGACTTAATAAATCTAGTTTTCCGTGAAACCATTTAGAAACATTCATTATCCACAATTTTCTTTCCTAATGTCATTCCATAATATATGTCATTTGTGACCTTCACCACTACTTCTTTATCAATATACTCAAGTATTTCTATCAAAGTAGAAGAATCCATAAACTCATTGTTCTTTCAGATTTAGAAATCCAATTTCTCATAAGATGAAACTTGCACATAAGTCTCTCTTATTATTTTCTCATCAGGGATGGAATGATCAGAAGGACTATCCTCATCAAGGGTAACTCCATCTCTATTCACTAAAGCAGTTTTCCCATCATCATCATGAGATACCTCAACAACAATATCAGACCAAAGCCTTTGTTTACTAAATCCCTACACTGGGATATCAACTGAATGCTGAATTACCCTCACATCCACTTTCCCAATAGTCATTCCCATCTACCCTTTTGATATACCACCATATCCTTCATCAACATTGGATATAATTTCTACCCGTACAATCTTTTGAATTTCAGAAATACCTGGTTTACTACTCCTTTTGAAACAAGAGTCCCTATTATGACCACATGTGTGTAAGATCTCATATAAAACTTATCTCTTAAAATTAGATTGCTCATGACAAATAATATTACAATACTTGAAAAAATTTGGAATCCTCTCACATATAATTTTCAAATCAAAATCATCATTATCATTAGATAAAAAAATATGATAAACTAGGGTTTATTCCAAATCAACCTCAACCAAAAATCGAGCAAAATTCCCATACCTTGCAGTCTCAAGTTTTTTATCCATTTTAATAGGGATACCAAATGACTTGGTGATATCATAAAGTATTTTTGTATGCCAAAGGATGCAATTAAAACAATATACCTCTTCCCATTTTTGAATAGAAGAGTTACCTGCATCCTGTAGATTGAACTTTCTATCCCATTCCTTAATATAAAGGAATCTTGACATAAGAGATAATAAACTAAAACCCCATGACAATATCTTCAACCCCTCAGAAGGTAATAGGATATGATAGAACCCGTGTCCCAATGAAACACATCTCTATTTACAAAATCCCCAAATCCATGAAAATCGATCAACCAAATCACAAATCTTCAATTGAATGGATCCCTTTGAAAAAATGAGACACGTTATAATAGAATGATTACCAGTTTTAAGACCTTCTGACACCACATTCTAGTCAGACTTAACATGGACAATGGTTACCTTATGATGAATAGAAATGGTAGATGACACTTTGAGGTGGGATAAAGAAAACACACCCACATCAACCATGATCAGATCATTGTAGGCTAGCTTCTTTGCACCATCCAAACCAATAAAAAGTGGCTCTTCTATAATATCCACTACAATTAGACCCTTCTATGCATTGATGAATCATCACCAGACTTAATAGGAGCTTCATACATTAGAACATTTTCCTTACCACCAACCCTCACAAAACCGAGAAATTGGGGTATCAACATCAACATTGGGAGAAACAATGTCGACCTCCAGCCCAAGGAAGGATGAACCATGTGAAACAGTAAAACCTAAAAAGGCTTGAATGTAAATAAAGGACAACTTTGTCGTCCAATGACCAATGTCGCTAACTCATCTGATGACCAATGCAGTAACCTCGTCTGATTAAAAACCGAGGCAGCAACCTTGTTCGAAAATAACTATCACAGCTACCTAGAAATGAACCAGATCAGTGTTGACAGAACTAGACACCATGATAGCCCAAGAATCACCACAGATCCCTTATCCAATCTAATATATCAAAAAACAAATAACATTATTTATACTTGTTTATAATTATTTATTTATAAATTATAGTTCAAAATTAATTTTTAAAATTCTAAATTTTAAAAATCCAAACACATTTTAAAATCTAATTTCAAAAAATATTTACTAATATATCAAAAGAACCAAATTTTTTATAAAATTCAATAACATTTTAAAATTCTATTTTTTTATTGAAAAAATCTATTATAAAATCATTTTATATTCTTTTAAAATAATAAAATGATTAACCAATTTTTTAAATATAAAAAATTTAGAACATGTTTATAAATATATTAGTCATCATAAAACATATCAACAATAATAATAAAAATACACACGTGAGTGTAACATCCCATGTTTTTATACGAAATTTCATTCTTTGAAACTCAAATTCCTCAGAGGTGAATTTTTTCCATCAAGAATAAGTCATATTATAATATAAACATTTTAATACGATACACACTACTTTATATTATGAATATATAACATTACAAATGATGTATAAGTATATTTTATAGGTATAATACTAATACAATGGGATGGTAAAAAAATAAAACAACAAAATTAATAGATTGAAATATAATGGTTCGTGGACATCTATAAGTCCAAAAACCACACCAAAACAATATAAAAAGAATAAAACCTTAAAAATAAGATATAAATATTGAGAACCTAGAGTGAAAACTAAGGGGATGAAGAATTAAGGAATTAGGTTTTAAATTTTTTTATTAGAATTACTATATGAATTATTTAAAGAGATAAACTATCCTTTTACAATATGATCATTAGAAAAATAGTTTGTCTATTAGACTAGTGACTTGAACGTCAAAATTGTAACAAGGAATTTAGAATTGTAAAATAGAGATTATGGTAACTAATAAAGTGAACTTATAAGTAATTTTTACCTTGATTAAAATATGAAAATATAATTTTTAAAATAAAATAAAATAGTTATTGAATATGTGTAACATGATGTAAGTATATGAGTATATTTTTAATGTATGGTTTTAACCATGTTAGAAAAAATAATTAATCATATGTTAAAATTTCAATTTTGTAAATAACAAAATTTAAAATTATTTTTGATAAAATAGATATAATTTCTGGAATGAGTGTGTAAAAAATAACAAAGATTAATGTTTTCTGTATTTTTTAGTGAAATTGAATTTCATAATGAATAGTGAAAGTGAAGTTTTTGGTATACAATATATTTTGTTAAATTATTATGATGTTAAAATAGATGAATAATTTATAATTTGTTTTTCAAAAATTAAAATGTTTATGATGAGTAGAATTATATATCTAAAAATAATAAATTTTATTTTCTAAACTGATAAATAAATTTCCAAGGAATAAATTATATTTCATTCCTATATATAAAAATAATTTATTAAATACTTTAAATAAATTATTTCAATGACATCATTTGGTTGCAAAAGTGTCTAAATTCCAAGAAATATTTTTTATCAGATGATTTTTTTATTAAAAATAATCAATACTATTATTAGTATTGAGAAAAAATAATTTATTAAATAATTTATTCCAAAATATTCACCGCCTTTGTCTCCATCACCCATTTCTCCTAGAATAAAAAAATTATTCTATTTTATAGTGTCTATAAATTGTCATCCCTAAAACTTCTTATCCATATTATATAATACTAAAATTGATGAAAACTTCATTCTTATAAGCATTAGGTGTATACTAAAGTAGACATCTCAAAGAGCAAGGAATGTATTCCAAACATGAAACCTTTCCATTTCTTTCTCCTCCAACCAATTTTATATTTTAGTTATTATTCTAATTAAATCAAATAATTAGTGTCCTTATATTAAAATAAATTTATAAAAACTAAAAACTTAATATTTTTTATTTATCTAAATCATTTTTAATACATTATTCACACTATTGATTGTGTATACCACCTAAGTGAATGATAATTCTTTTTTATTAAAACATTGTATATATTTTTATGAAAATTTTACTAATATATAATTATGGTATTGATAATAATATAATTTTAATTATTACATAATTATAATTTTTTTATCATATGAATGATATTAAAATTTAATTCTATGAATTATAATAATCTCTTAAAAACGAAATTCCTAGAAACATATCTTCATTTGTATCTATTTTAAAGTATAATTTAATATATATAAGTATTAAAAAAATCAATTAATATAAAAAAAATAACTATAAACTTATATAACTTATGAAACCTTGGGATTAAAACTATTTAACATTATCAGTACACTAAAGGGGGTTTGGAACAATGCTACTAACAACATCAAACCATTGGTATGAACTAAATAAATCTAAAAATTGAATAAATGATTAAAATAAATGGATGATTATAGTATAAATAGATATTAATATGAGAATATAATTTATAAATAATGTATGTAATTTTACAATTCATAAGGTTATAAGAGTTTCGTAAGTAAGGGGTACTCAAGTTATTAAGACTCTCGTACTTTTGACTTTTATTTAAGTTTCTTCTTTTCCTATGTTCCCTTATTTATTATTTATATATGATATTTCTATATTATATATACACATATCCTTTAAATTTTATATTTTATTTTCTCTATCTTTTTAAGGATGATTCATCTCTTTCAAATTCTATTTAGAATCATTTCTTTAAGTCAAACCTTATAAAAATGAGTTTTTTCTATTTCTTCTTCCTTTCCATAAATCACACCTCTAATAATTATATTCCTCTATAATTTATAAACCTTGTTAATTATAAAAGAGTACTTGTTGTCTTTTTGAGAAATTATATCCCTATATTTACTTTTAAATATGTTTTACCCATTTCTTAGGACTTTGTTAAACGAGTTTATTTCCAAACACCCTCTTTATTAATTCATATTATTTTCTCTCACTTTCTACCATATATTAATGAACTATGATTATTTAATCAATAACCAATTTACAATTTTTCTTAATACCATATTTTCTTGATACCATTCATGATAGTACTATATTTTATGTTTTGTGGCAATACTTGGTAATCATTTTCATTTTCATGGAGTTTTCATGATAATTCTTGATGTATGGATTATTTTATATATGAAACCTATATAAATGACATAATATAATGTGATAGGTTATTTTAGAATTATAAAATCCCCTAATCTATTGGTTAATGCTTATATCCTATGAGATATTGTGATGCACGAGTAGTTTTCCTAGAATGATATATTTTGATGTCTTGGTAGAGAGCATTCACTCATATTTATAATTATTATTTTTTATGTTTTTTAAACATTCCTATGATTATAATGATTAATATATTACTGTTAAATCATTTCTATTATTCCATGGCATTATTTATCTTCCCTTTATTTTATAAACTTATGTTATAATTGTTGACACTTACAATTTATAAGCCTCATGTTTATTCCAAATATCATATTACAAGGTTTTTAGCTCACCATTTATTTTATGTAAATCCCCTTGGTATCCTATGTACTGGTAAGAGTATGATGAATGAGATATTGATAATAATACCAAGTGGTGTAGCTATTGTTACCCAATTATAAACTCTCTCTTAATTAACATTTTTGGGAAGAATTTTTAAGAAACTATAGTTTCTATCACTTTTATATAATTTTATTTTGTTCAAATCATATATTGTTTCTCCTTAAGTACATCACATATCAACCACTAAGAGGGGGACATATCATTCAATATTCTAAACTATCCTTTGATTCTATTGATATTTAAGTAGAATTGTGAATCTACTTTTGAAAATCCATCAAAAGTATGGGTTTTATTTCCCTCTAATCCAATATAATTAAATTTAAATGACAATACAAAAGAAAGGATAATCCTTGAATATAATCAAGTTATTTGGGAAAATATTGACATATTCCTTAAAGAGTTTATCGATCATCCCCTTGATCAAGAGGTTTAGTTATCAATTGGTGTTATACCAATATATCTTCCTTTATTATTTAGTCCCTACAAAAATAACATCATTAGACATGAATAGTTGAGGAAGAAACTTCAAGGGACTTTTAATAAGGGGTTCATATTCCCTCATGATTTACCATGGGTTTGAATGGACACATTTTTCATGAATAATGAGACTGTCCATTTCTATATTTTAATCGTGAACATAAAAGGATCAAGATAATGAATAAGTATCCTTTTACATCAATTAATTACTTATTAAATTGATAATGCGAGGATTGGTAATTCTTAAATGAGGATATTTAATCGTGATATCATCAAATTATGTTAAAATAAGAGGATTTAATGAATTCTACATTTCATAAAATATATATACACTCTGAGTTCAGAGTGATTCCATACAGACTCACAAAGAATTAAATAATCATCATATAATTAATTAATAAATTATTTAGAGTTTATCTAGACAATTAATTATGGTATTTATAGAATATTTTCCCATATATTTAATAATTAATGAAGAACATGAGGTGTATTTGGGTATAATGTTAAATAATTTTAAGAAAATATTTTTTGAAAATTAGAGTAAATGAAACTTTGGGATGAATCAAGTTACATTATTGATTTATATACCATAAGAAAAGGGGTATATTTTGATCCATTAAAGAAACAAATGACTTAATAATTATCTGTAGCAATATCTATTAAATAGATAAGTAGTTTCTAATATATAGTTGTCACTATCTAAGGTTTGTAAAAAATTTATAATGATTATCAATGACACTGATAATTCTAATCGGAAAATCAATAAAATTTGACTAATTAGATATATGGGAAATATATTTCATATGTTTAGGAAGTTGATATTCACTACACATGTGCTCACACTATATAAATGTTGGAAATAGTTTGTGTAGAAACCAATTTTAAGAAAATAATGAATTTTGATATAATGGATAAAGTTTGATTGATAGATGTGGTTGATAAATATAATTTAAAAAGTTTTATTTTTTTCTTAATATATATGTATATAAATTTATTCTAGATAATGACATATAATGTGTCTTGAAATAGAAGAATATTATTGTATATTTAGAATGTTTTGATGGATTTTTTTGAAGTGTAGAAAATCATACCATAGTGGGTATTTCCATTCTAGGGTTTATATAAACATTATGGAACATTTAATACTTAAAAATTTTGTAAATATTTATTTAATTTAAATTCATGGATGCTATGCAATAGTAAACCGTGTATTTTTTCAATGAAAATTTAGGAGTTGAAACATGGTTCTAGATTGAAGTGTTGATCTTAATAATCACATATGGTTTAAAAAATGGGATGTTCATTATGGTGGACATCATGGTGGAAGACGTTTTTTATAGAGAATAAATATAGATGTTATTGTCGCAATGATGGACTTGACCATTTTATTTTATGGTGATCACTACGTGATGGTGTATTTAGATATAGAAACTAAAAAGTTAAAAAAACATAATATTCAAGATTTTTGAATTCTAATACGACATTTTTTAGATTTAAAGGGTTCACCACACCAGTATAATTCATGGTTATGTTTAAAATTTAGTGGTTTAATAAATATTTAGAGATGTGGTATATCTGGTATATTTTGAACTTTTAGAGATATATGGAACTACATGAGAGAACTAATTTATTTATTATGTATGGATTTCAATGAAATTGTATTTATTAATTGTATAATTTTATGAGGCATATTTTTGGAAAATTAAATTGAACTTATATAATATAAGTTTTAGTGGAATAAAGAGAAAAACTTTTTTTGTAGGGAATAAAATGATAATTATTGCATATTTAATGTTCATTGTATATTTTATGTTGTAGGAAGATTAATATTTAATTATTTGGAATTGATCTAGAAGGCTTAAGATGACATAAAATACCATCATTATTATGGAATTTTGAATACTCTTAATATTTATTATGAGAAACCCATTTGTCAACTATTTATTGATTCTGCATTATGTATTAGTTAATGGATAAAAAGGAGAGAGTAAATGTTTGTTTTTTATGAATCTTACAAAATTTTATAATCACCAAGAGTGTATAATTATTTTTTTAAACTAGTATATTATATTGAGTATTCTCTTTGTATATATACCATTATGGTAAACGATATGAAATTCATTTTCTCTACATATACTTTTCATATTTAGATGTTATGGATATGTGGCGAGGCTTGATAAGATTTTTTTTTTTATAATGTAGTAATAAGATAGAATCATGAAAACATAATTATTTATTAATATACCCCATTTTAGTTTATATTTGGGAATGTTTTTGGAACAAGTAGTATAAAAGACATAAATATAGTTTATTAAAAATTCTATTAAAACCTGTCCTTTAACATGGATAACATAATTAATGCAAAACGTTTTTTTATATTTGTTGGGAACAATTATTAAATTTATAAAATTCAAATGATATTACATATATATCCACTCAAGATTGATGTTTTCTCCACTACAATGAGAGAAATTCAAATTATCTATCCTATAATGTTTTATTTGACGAAAGTGGAAAATAAGTTTCTTAATATAGTTAAAAAGGGAGAATATACCTTATCAAGAGTTATGTAAAATAAAATTCATATTAAGTGTATTAGTTTCAAATCCACTAAATATATTTGGGATAAGCTAGATAATATTAATTAAGGTGATAAAAAATTTAATGGATGTTCAGTTTCAAGTGTTTTACAAAAATAAATGATTATTTTCATATGTTTCTAAATGAGAATGATGATTTATTCTTCATATAAATCATTGAGGTTGTTATATCCATTATTTACCATGAATATGAGATAAAGGATGTGGTTATTTTGAATAAAACATTGATGATATTACTATATTTTTATAATGAAAAGGTTTCAGTTCATGAAGAGTGAAATTTGGAATGGTTTCAATGGATGAATATAATAGTAGTTTTGTTGTGTATGTAATGGGTATGAAGAAAAAAAGGGATTAAAAAAAATTCATTCATGGTGATGAAACTAATTTTTTTTTTAGAAAAATGATATCAAACAAGGGGAATATGGATAAGAATATGTGGGTGGTAAAATCCTATCACTCATTACAATAATGTTAAAATGTAGAAAATGAAGCTATAAAGGAAATATATCATTAGATTTATTTAATTATGAAAGGTTTTAACACTATATTTGAATAATATTTGAAAGATTATATTATTATGAACGTTTATAATGTCCATATAAAATTAAATAAAATAGATTTTAAAACTATTATGGTGATTATGAGGTTCGTTTCAAAAAATGAGAAATAAAGTGAAAATCATATTCAAAAGATTCTGTTATGGTGATTGTTGAGAAAAAACTTCTGAAATTTAGGAATAAATTGATCTTGATGGATTTTTTGATGTCAGGGTAAAAATTAAAGGTTCTTTTAATGAGTTTTATATCCAAATTAAGAAGAATATAAAAATAGTTAAACTGTTGAAGTAGTCATTAGAAAATGTTCACTAATGTGAAGCTAAAATAACTCAGTTATATAAGGATGTGGTAGATCAAATTTATTCTAGTGAAATATTTTTGAAATTTTCAATTTAATGTTCAAAATTTAAAATAAAGATAAGTTATTTATTGAATTTAACTATTTTATTTAGTGGTGACGTTAGTGGGTTGAATCCGTTAAGTGATAAGTGGATTCCCTAAGGATAATATTTAAATACTTTATAAGAAAAAATAGTTCAATGTTAAGATATAGATTTAAAAAATCATGAATATATAATTTAAAGAAATAATTAAATTAGGAATTTGGATTATTGATAATGTTTTTAATGATCAAACACATAATAACATGGGTATAATTGTTATTGGATTTGAAAAAAAAAATCATCTAATAAAGGGTTGTTTAATTTTAAGGGAAAATTAAAGAAAATGGTCAGAGATAATTCATAACTATGGAGCATTATTAAAGAATCATGATAAAACTTGAAGGGACAAAAAAAATAATGGGTAGACTTATAAAAAATATCCTAATATTTTTTTAATGTAGTGGAAGGAATAAACAATGTGACATATCTATTATTATAGAGTTTATTTCTTGAGGGATGGTTGATGTTGGGATAATGATTAGTATAATTTTATGGAATTATGGGTAATATGATTGAGTAGAAGGTTTCAGAAATTTGACTAAGTCGCCAATGGATATGCATAATTCAGCTACAAAAAAACATCATCTCAGTATGTGGAAAGATCAACTAATCTATATCTCAGACTATGGAGCCATTTTTTTCCAAAGTATATATCAGTCCCTACCTACATAAAAATTATTTTAGGGAACTATAATCATCAATGGTAGATTTATATGAATTATAAAATTTTCATAAACATGATTTTCTATGTGATTAAGAATCACACATTCAAGAATTTTCTATAAAATCTAAACCAATAATATTTCAAATTGTTTTTATTTATATTAAAAAATCATTATTCAACATAGAATAATCAAAAATCATATTCATTGGAAGATTGATAAAAAATATTAACATGATTTTAATACATGTTTAAGGGTTATTTTTTTAATCGGTTCTTGTCTGGGTAATGGGACACCAAAGATAGAAAGTGGTGATGTAGAGATCGTTATAGTGTAATGATGAATGTTTTTTTAATAAACAATGAGTATAATTATCTTTATATGTTGTTTTATAACATTTTAACAGACATATATGGAATTTAAAAATGGTAGGAAATCATGTAATTGAATTCTAAGGTTTTGAATCATGTGAAAAGATGTAGATATTTTTAAAAATGGAAAATTATGTGGAAATAAAGAAAAGTGTAGAAAAATATGGAGTCATTTGATATTGAAAAAAAATACATTGTATTTTTTCTACCCTCTAAAAATAAATGATTTCTAAATGTGGAATTCAATAGACTATGAATTAAAATAAGAATATGAGGATTTATTTCTGGGTAAAAAAGGTAATATAGGATTTTTGGGATGTTATGAATTCAGGTTCTTGACCAATATAAAAAGAATGAGATAATAGTGCTACATACCATCATTCTAAATGGTTTAAGGTGATAAAGAGGTTTTTCTCACATCTATTCACACTGGAAGTAATTTCATTCTATTCTTAAGTGCTACACCAAAATGGTATATTTTAATCATATGAAGTTTAATGTTAAGAAGTGGTTCATTGAAGGATTAAGGAATTATTTATTTCTTGTCAGGGTAATAAGACTAGATATCTAGTTTAACCTATCTATTTCATAACCAAATTGAATAAAATGAGATTTAGTATCTTTATTATAGAGGAACATTACTATACATGTTCTATGGGTTATCCAATATTGGTGAACTAGGTAAAATTGGTTGTATTGTTAATTATTACTATATTATGACTCTGAGGAATAGAGATAGAGAGAAGTGATCCTAATAAATATGGAACTTAATCATTGTTAAGGAAAAGTTTTAATTGATACACCCTAATTCATTGCACCCTCTTAGTGTGAAATCCTTTATAGGTACCAAATAGTGTGATAAAAGTTGAAGGTTCTTAGTAGAGTTATCTCTCTATGAGGTTTTAGGGTGGTAGTGGTGAATAATTAAAGAATGCCTATGTTTTATGAAAATAACTTCTAGGCTTGGAAACATTATCTGCAACATTTGTTTCAATCATTGTGAATTAATGTGTATATGGATACAATTCATTGAATATACGTAAACAATAATAGTGAATACTTAACATATAAGGATCCCAAATAGTTATATGTAGATACTAAATAATTTAATTCTTTAAGGGGATCATTGGCCATTACCATCTATAAAAAGGTTATATAGGGAATAACGTCTCTTACAATGTCTGAAATGGTCTTTAATATTTATAAATAAGATTAAAAATTTCGATAATCTAAGATTAAAGTTCTTTAAAAAAAGTGTGAATATTTAATAATGATCCAAAATGAGAAAATCAATGAATTTTAATTTATTGAATTTTATTTTGGAAAACATGTGTGGAAATGTAGAGGTCATCATTGATGTAAAAATAATGAAAATAATCTTGAGAAAATTACCTCCATATTTCAATAAAAATTGAATGTATTCTTAAATATAATGTCCCCAAGGATGTAACATTGTATTGACTTTATAACAACCTTATAATTTATGAAATAAAGAATATTGAGAATGAAATGGTTCTAAATAAAGATTCTCAAGAGATAAAATTTAAGGATAGGAAGAAACTCTTAGTCAAAGATCCTAAAGACATAGAATTTTATATGATGATTTCATTTGTTTATTATGTTTTCGACAAGAAAAAAGGTATGTTAAAGTGAAAGTTTCCACTAACTTGTTTTTGATGTAGAAGAGTGTAGAATATTATTCCTAGGTGTCCCATGAAATTTTGTGCCTCTAAAAAGGAAGAAGAATCCAAAAAGAGGTCATTCAAAGGCATGCATAACAAGTGAAAACTAAAAAATAATTTCTTTAATAGAAAGAACATTCTATCTAATGAAGATGAGGAATCATAGGAAAAAGTGGCAAAGGTCGAGGATTGTAGATACCCCAATGGAGAGTCCTCATGGCTATTATAGATAAGTGGTAAGTGGAGGAAAATTCTGATGAAGTTGTTATAGTCATGGGAAAAGTTTGTGTTGAGGGTGAACATGAAGTGACCTTAAAGGAATTGAGATATAGAGATGTAAGTAAAAGAAATATAATGGTGTTATAGATGCCTCCAAACTCAATATTCAACAATAAAAAGAGGAAAAGTCATAACTAAAAGTGAAAATTGAAAAAATTAAATCAATAAATCCCAAAAACTCATAAAAAGATGTTGATTTGAGGATTAAGATTGAATACCATTCCTGAATCATTGATGGGATAACTAATTATTTGAGAAAAAGGTTAAAATAATTTAATAACTTTAAGGATAAATCTTGAAATGGAGAAAAAATACCAATATCAAGAAATAATCCTCATAGTATATAATTTATTAGAGAGGGAAACTACATAAATCACAAATTATGTCCATGGAGTTTCTATTAAATATATTGTTAATATTTAATTAGTGTAGTAGTTCAGTAAAAAAGAATGTACGAGATGATGTGGGATCATATAAATAAGGATGTGGAATTAAATTCTAAATCTTTAGCACCTATGTCCTGGAAGAATATTGAGATTCAGATTACCCAAAAAACTTATATTAATGTGGGAAAGGAGGGAAATAAGGCCCCGAATAATAAGTGTTATTATTATTTAATTCTAAAACACACCCAATATACATGGTCAATCCCTATATGATACTTCAATGAGAGGGAAAAAATTTAAGAGAAATATTTCATGCAATATAAATGATTTTATGAGTGTTGTTATTATTGTGAAGGTTTTGGGAACATGGTAGTTGATTTTTACACTAAATAAAAAGTAAATACAGAAAAATATAATAGAAGAAGAATAAAACAATATTTAGAAGCATCAACAAGAAAGACTAAGTTAATATATGAGATATCATAATTGTTATTATTTCTTTAAGAGTAATGGACAAGTTCAGAACATGGATTTTGGTTATTGGGTGCACATACCATATGATGGGAAACCAAGACCTTATAAGCAATTTGAAAGACCAAAAATATGTAGTTATCTGCTTTAAAAAATTGGGAAGCTAATGATTTTTTGATTTAGAAAATCCAAAGTTGGGAAAAAATACCTAGGATGAATTAATCTTCTATTGGTTTAATTCCTTACTAATAATCTTCTAATTTCATAACAGTTATGTAATTTATGAAATGTAGAGGGATTTTTCATGAATGAATTAATTTTCAAAGTAAGAAATAGATCAATTGTGCTACATGTAAGACACACTAATAGGAATCTTTATCCCATTAGTGAATAAAATTTATGTACACTATCCAAAGATGAGGGAAACAATTGTGGGAAAATCATTGTATGAATCTTATTCAAAAGTCTTTGAATGACTTAGTGGATTTTTAATGGGATTGAGATATTAAAATAATCTCATATGAACACACTCATGCATGTGATTATTTTCTAAACTGGAAAATAGCGTAGAATACCAACAAAACAAAGAAATGGAAATCAATAAGGGAGATCAAGCTAGTTTATCTGGATGTATTTGGACCAATTCTATTGAAATACAAGGATGGAAGTTTTTTTACATGTTATTTATTTTATTTCTATAGAACGATATCATGTATGACAATTATTGGACACAAATATGATGTTTTCTAGTGCATTGGTTGTTATTGGATATTTATAGATATTTTTAAGAAAAATATATAATATGGTCCAAAATAATAATGGTATTGATTTAAATAATACTTAGGTGGAAGAATACTATAAAATGGATGGAATATGGAATAAAATTTCTGAATTATGGAATCCTTAAAAAAGAAAATTCATTGAGTAGAGGTATTGAATTATCAACAATATTTCCTGGATAATTCTTACTAAAAACAATTTTCTAATGGTTTTTTGGAAAGAAAAGGTGTTTAACTTGTTCTAAATATATAATAGAGACTTTTTATGTCTGAATGAAGAGAATAAACCCAATTAGATATGGTATAGAAATAATCCTATATTAAAGTATTTTCTAGTGTTCATAAATATTTTTATCCATAATAAGTTAAAGAATTTTATGTTTAAGGGTCCTAGGGAATAAGGTATTTTACTCTATAACCCATCCAAAATATTTTCATATAAGTGATAAATCGTAATTCTTGGAAAAAAAAATGAAAATTTAATATGTAACAATTTTTTAAAATGAGAATAATTTTTTGAAGGATGATAATATTATACCACAAAATGGGAAAAAATCAATGAAGGAAGTGATTATGAATTTAGTGGCTCAGGGGAAGTTCAAGAGGTTGTATAAGAATAATATGAAATAATTAATGATGGTGAAATGAAAATAGTTGAATTATATCTAAACCAAAAAAATTAAGAGGTCCAAAATTAGTTACTATAACATTATAGGTGATTGGACATCCCCAGTTCAAACTAGAAGAATAATGTCTAAAACCCACTTTTCATTTTTAAGTGGGGCATAAAAACATTTAAGGGGTCACTAAAGATGAAATATAGGTCATGGATACGTATGAATATCCTGAAAAATTGAAAATAACATGATTCAAGATGTTTTCATATGTATAAATTAAAAACATCATCAATGCCAAGTGGGTTTACTGAAACAAACTCAATGAATATAGAAAGTGACAAGGAACAAAGAATATCTAGTTTCTAGGAGATATTTTTATATAAAAATCATTGATCTTGATGAATTTTTTTAATGATGTAATGGATAGAAATCCTAAGATTATTCCTAGTTATGGAATTTCATGAGAGATACAATGTATATAAAATGGATTTCAAATCAATCTTATTGGGTGTTTTTCTTGAAAAGTAGTTTTACAATGAACAACTGGGTGTGTTTCCTTCTGATTAAGTTGAAATTAAAGTGTTTTTTTGTTAAAGGCCATGTATTGACTAAAATATTATCCAAGGGAATAATACTTATGACTATATAAATATCTAAAGATTTATGGATTTTAGAGAGGTGTAACTGATTATAATATATACAAAAAGAAGGAATCAAATTAAATGACATTAGATATTATTTATGTGAATCATATAACTTTTTGTGGCTTGAATAAAAAACAATGGATATTGTTTTTAGATTACATGATATGTGAATTCATGATGTCTTTGATTGGAAATATAACATTCTTCCTTGGCTTACAGGTGGGTCAATGGAAGAAAAGAAGATTCATTTATCAACCAAAATATGAAAAGGTGGTACTCAAAAGCATTGAAATGGATAATTTGAGGCCAATATGCCTCTAATAGGGAACCACATAAAATTATCAAAGGATGAAGTTATCAATGAGGTTGATGCAACCTGTTATATGATGATCATTAAGATTTTTATATTATTTATAGTCACATAATTGGTATAATATATTCTATGGATGTCGTTAATGCTTCCCTAAATAAATACGTATATAAGATGTGTAGAGAATATCTCATTATATTTTTCACATGATAGATTTTAGATTTCTTATTACAATAATTAATAAAAATAATTAATGAGTTTACAGTTTTATATTGGGAAAGTTTAATAGATGATCAAAAGTAAACATCTAGAGCTATATTCTATCTTGCTAGTTCTTTTATCTCATGGAAAAGAAATAAACAATGGAATATCTCTTTGATAAAGGTGGAGGCTGAGTGAGAACCATCCAGCTAAGGTTATATCCAATTGATATGGATAAGACAATAGCTAGATGATATTGGGTTGGATGTGACATCTCTTATTCCCATGACATGTTAAAACATGAGAGCTATAAATCTTAGAAAAAATATCATTAATCCAAGGACTAAAAACATTGAATTAAAATATCATTTTTTAATTGAGAAGTATGATTTTTTTGAGGATAGAGCATATGTCTATAATAGATCATTCAACTGATATGATAAAAAAGGAACTGAAAAAGATATATTTTAAAAGGAATTGATGAGGTATTTATGTTTAAATTTTTTTCCCTTACTAGATGAGTTGGATTATGGACCCTAAATCCCCCATAAAGATTTTATTTCAAGAAAGGTATGGTTTCTGTCTTTTTCTTTAGTGTGTGTACTTAAAATTCTCTCTTATGAACTTTTAGAGTAGTGGTCTTTGAGACCATTTATAAAGGGGCATAATTTTATAATAACTCTAATGTAAAGGGGGATAATTTCATGTGTTAACGAAGGGGAAAATATCTCCATGGTTCATGAGGGGGAGTAGTGTTTAGAATTGGTGAGATAGTCCTCAAAGCCTACATTTTTGTATTTATTAGGAACTATTAATTCAATTATTATTTCTCACATCGATCATGGATCATGTGGGATTAGATTTTGTGATTAGTGAACCATTATTTAAGTCTTTAAATAAGTAAGTTAAATTGTGAATGTTCATTTTAGATTTGTTATTTTTTTTGAATAATTGTTTTGAAGTGTTTTGTAATTTTAAAAAAATAACATGGGATATTGTTACAAAAATATCATATGAGTTATTTTGTGTTATTTTTCTTGATAATGAGGTGGAAGAAAACTTCACTGTGACCTATATAGTTTTATGGAGTCCATTTTTTTAGGATGTAATAAGTTTGGTTTAGTTTTTATACGGGTTTAACGAATTATGGAAAATATTTTTGAGCAGTGGGTTATAAATATTTGAATAAGTTCCTAATGTATATGTAGCATTCATCCATGCATAATAATCACCTTGATATTCATAAATATTATCCTTTATTATAGAATTCAACCGTATACTACATAACCAAGATTTTATCCAGTATAAAAATCAATCACATCCCATGTTACTATATTCTCAATGTGCTGTTATCATCAATTTTTTTTAACTATCATTGAATCTTTTTAAACATTTTTTATGAATAATAATAATTAATTTTTTAATTATCTAAAAAATCTCTACCTACAACATTTGAAAGTATTCTTATTTATAATACAAAAATGATTATTATTCTTGGAAATAGAAGCTAATATTCAAGGAAATATTGAGAAAAAATATTTCCATGATTTAAATAAAATTTTAAGGGTGATTTATTCATCTTATTTTGTCCATGAATCTCACTAGAAAGTTTTTAAAGTGTTGATGTGGGGATTTTTAGAGTATATTGATGCATTTATTTTTAATAAATAGTCTATCAAATGATCTTGAATTGTTGTGTACTATTAGTTTAAGTGACATGGAGAACATATAAAGATGAGTGGAAATTGTTTTACTGTCTTTGGAGGTTGTATCTTGTATGGAAATTTAGAAATATTTTTTAAAAAGGAAAATAAATTAAAATTAGAGAGAGGTATCGAAAAAGCTAGAGTTCTTGATTAAAAAATAAGACAAGGGAGTTTTTATAGCATCCCAAAATAAAAAATGGAGAAGAGGAAAAATCTATACTTAGGATAAAAGGAATAATATGTGGCTATACTTATGGATAAATAAAAGAGAATTTATGATTTTAAGAAAACAGACATTATTTTTTGACAACTAAAAAAAATATAGAGGAGTGTTTCAGGAAATCACACTAAAAGGTTGAAGGTGAAGAGGAGGTTTTCCTAGGATATGTTCTCAATTTATGTTTTCTCATTCTATGATAAAGTGCCACACCAAATATGTTTATTTTTATCATTAAAATTACATAGAGAAGAAGTAGTTCAATTAAAGGGAAATGAATTCCACTATGAATAAAAACAACGTGGTCTTCATTTTTTGTGAGTTTTGTAATCTTATATGATCATTGAATCCTATATAATTTGTAATTTAATAAAAATCAGTGATATTTTTGTGTCTCTATTGAATAATCACATTTTCATGCATGCTCCTAGAATTATACTATTTGGTTAAACCAAGTAAAATGGCATATACAGTTCTTTTTTCATTATTATGGATATGAGGAATAGATAAAGGCATTTTCCTAATAAATATGAAACAAGAACATTAACAAAAAAATGTATTAATTTCCATATCTTAGTTCATCCTCTAGGGTGCGAGCCTTATAAGAGAGCAACATAGGTGATATTATTACCCTGTGATGAAGTTCCAATTTTTTGGCTACTTTGGTCCCACAATGACCTATTTTGGTGAGGTTTGAGGATACATAAATGGATAATAAACCATTATCAAAGAAAGAATAATGTGAAATATGATATAACTCAATGGATAAATAACATCATTGATCTAATTTTTTTTTAATTCCATTCAGTATATTTAAATACAAAATGCGAAAAAACAATTATAGTTTCAATTAAAATAACGTAGTAATACGTGAAACTAATTACTTTTGGAGTTAAATTTTATTCATTATAAGAAGAATACAAGTATTAAGTTTTTTATATTTAAGATAATGAGGAAAGACTTTATTTTTTATCAACTCAATTCAGAGTGTCTTGGATGGGGAAAGTGGAGAATAAGGGTAAGGATATACTAGATTAAATTATTCTTAATGAAATATAGAACAATCATACATTGATTCCTACACTACCATAAATATGAACATATTAAGTAATATGAATGTTCTTGTGGATGCACCTTTATTATTTATCAATTAAAAATGTTTTAAAATAATTGGCTGTGGAAAAAAATATTTCTAAAAGTTTTACTAAAATAAAAAAGTTTCCTTACATAAAGGGTCTTCAATATAATATTTAGAGTTCAACTAAATTATGTAATATGGGACTAAAAGACACATTCAATCAGAATTTCTTTAAAACAATGAAAAATATAGGATCCCATTGATGAAATGATTGATAATAAATGTAAATTAAAATTAATTTAATAGAATATAGAATACTTGTCTTATTTGGTTCGAAAAGGCGAATAACATATGGAATTAGAGGTGATTCCAAATTCTGTTACAAAGTATGGAAAATATTTTGATGTTAATAGTGTTTATTGATACCCAAAATCTGATGAGGGATAGTGAAAAGTCACGTGATTCTTACCAGAGAAAAAATGATGAAATTTCCTTATATATAAAAGAATTAGAGGTCCCTAAATTGACTTGTAGATCACACAGTCTTGTGCGGTCCAATGACACATATCAAAATAATATGTGAAAAGTAATTCATATTTTTGTGTGAGTGATTATAAGTGGATGGTTTACATTAGGATTATTACAAACAAATAGGTTATAATAGAGTGATTCAAAAGGTTTTTTAGGAAAGAAGAAAAATATAGAGGTCAATCCTAATCCATCAGACAACAAGATTAAATAATACACCTCATTTGGAGTGGGGTATTAGCTTGAGAATCATGATACAAAATAAGAGTTATCATCTATTATAACTTTTTTATAAAGTGAATTTATTGAATGAAAAATTGAATGGTGAACAACATGAACCAAGACTACTAATTCAGAGTGGGGTTTCATAGTTATATTAAAATTAGATGTTTCAAGTATAAATTTACACTCAAAATACAAATTTATTAGTTATCAAAGAATATAAAATTTAATATGAATTGTTGAAGATAATAAAGTCAACACTAAAACACTCTAGAGTGTTTGTGAGTAAGTCCTATATCCAAAATAAGGAAATAAGTTATGAAAAATACAAGTATATGGTTGTTGAATAAGTCATTTAGGGACACTCTTGTTGGAACCATGGCTATTCTATGATGGAAATGGAGTATAGTTTGTGTTTGTTGTCAATCATCATTAGATGTTAAGATTTTTTTTTTCACGAAAGGAATTATACAGTTCATACAGACAATAATACTGAAGGTGGCGTCGTTTCATAGTGTTTTCAAATTTTTGGGCCTAAAAATTAGAAATTGGAGAAATGTGTGATCAAAAAAGGGCATTGCGTGCAAGTTTAAAGGGTATTTAGAAAGTTTCATGCAATACCTCATTTAGAATTATAATGTCAATATATGGAAAAATAAAAATGTGCATGCATGTCTTAAATGTGTGTGGAAGATGAGTTTGCGCGAAATAATCTTATGTGCCCAATGCGATGTCAAAAGGGGTTTTGCGCACTCAAGAAGAATCTTACATGATTTGAAAAATATGCATTGGAAACTTGTGTATAGGGTAATAGTGGATTTGAAATAGGTGAATACCCCCATGGAATACTTAATATTTTTATAAAAAAACCCAGTTTCTCTGATGTGTGAAATATTTGCACGCAAAAGAATTACAGAGTGTTAATCTTGCACACATGTTGTTCCTTTAGTATGAAAAGACCAAGTGAACCATTTAGTATCATTTCACAAAAGATAAGGGTTGAATAGAAATTATGGGTTGCACAAAGGTCATATTTCCCAAATATTCAAAAATCATGTGCGCAAGTTGAGGTATTGCGTGCAAGCTTGTTGTTATGCTTCTGACTGGCTTTTGAATATCCTGTTTGTGTGGTCAGTGCCTTCAACTGCATAAATTGGGGACTTTGATGTGACTAGTGTCTCATGCTGAACAGATATGAAGACTTAAATGAAAATATATTGAAGTGACCTTCAAGTCGATAGACTAAGTTAGACTTCATAAAGGTAGTGAGCAAGGGGGAGTTGACAGAAGTGATCTAAGGGGAGTAGGGAGCTATTCCTGAACCATTGTAAATGTTGTGTTCCTAGCATAGAGTGACTATGACTGAACCTTTTAATCCATAAAATAGTGAAGATTAATGGATTTAGGTATGATTGACACACTGTTAGCATATGCTCGTTAGAAATATCCCTATGCAGCGAACCAAGTAAAAGTGATGTGTCATATCCTTACTTTCTTTTGAATGAAAGATTTAACAAGTTTCTACCAATTTAGAAACATGATCCAAAACATTAAAGAGAAAAATTTGACACCCTGACTCACCCCTCCCCTCTTAGGGTGTTCTGGGGTCCTTCAACTAAAGCGAGTGTAATTCCAAAAAGTGATTCAAGAAGAGGGTCGATAGGGTTTCTTAAAAAATTCTTTTAAAAAGATCATATATATTGTGAGAAAGCAATATATAATTTAATATTTATATGAATTATGAGGAATAAATATAAAGTTGATATAAATTTTAGAGGTATACAAAGCTTAATAAATTACGAGGATTCTATGGTTGAATTTGAAGAATGAAAAAGTATTTAATAATTTCAATCGGTGACTCAAATGAGGAAAATGAGAGATTAAGTTGACGAATCAAATACCATTGTAGATAAGACTGTATCAACATAAAATCATATATTGATGAATGTTGAAAACAATATCCATTTTTCACATATAGAGCTAATAAACATCAAATAAGTTGAAATCAATGAATCATGGTTTAAATACATCAACCAAGAGATATATCAAATAGAGAAAATATTGAATGGGATCTTTTAAAAAAGATGAATGATAAAAATGTTATTTTTTAAAAATGAAATTTCAAGAATAAGTATAAAATGCATGGGAATGTTATTTAAAAAATCTAGATTTCTATTCAAAAACTATTCTAAAATAAATTATATATATTTGTATGAAATTTTTTTATTCATGAATAGTATTGAGTAAATCATATAACGATTTGGCCTGAGTTGACCTAACAAGTCACCTGGACAAATTTCTGACATTGGCCAAAGGGATTTCCTAATCCCCATGGGCTATCAAATAGCATTTGGGCTTCATGAATTTGCTCATGGAAATTTCTTTTACCCTATAATAATAATAATCACTATAAAATAAATACATTTATTTTATTTTATATCATTACATTTGAGAAACATGAACAATGAATAAACACTTAAAAATAAATGAACTAGCTAAACATAGAAAATGAAATTATAAATATCCAAACATGTGATAATCAGTTTATGTTATAAAACTCATTTAACAAATGACACACACCCATAAAAATACCAAAAAATGTTCTGAAATGAATGATATCATAACATAAATAAATCATGACCACTAGAAAATGAATGCTAGAAGTGAAATATAAATGGACGAGTTATTCAACACATAAAAGTATAATAATTAAATAAATAACCTGTGGAATAACTTCTACATATCCAAAAGACCCATGTCTACTCACCGTAACCACAAAACCCATAAAAAATACCCAACCTATATAAAAATTGAAATCATAACCACAACACCTATATAAAAATGTATGTGATACACAAACATGCACAAGTGTGTGTAGGGTGTGAGGTAAACATAATGGGAATAATTTCACTAGAGTCTTTTAAATTAATTTTGTTAAATAAGTCATAAATTTTTTATTGAACGCCATTTAGAAAATAATATTTTATAAATATAAGGCATAAATAAAACAAGTATCATACCTTATCCTTTTCCAAAATGATATGCTAAGAAATGTTTTGTAAACTTAAACCAATTTATAGCTCAAAAATAATGATTTCAAACCCAATTTATATATTCTAAAATTTTTTATGATTTTTTTTCAAAATCCATTAATTATTTATCAAGTGGTGGAATAAACTATTAAAAATGGAAAACACTTTAAAACAATATGATAATATAATTTCATGATTCTGAGGAGAAAATAATTTTATTTTCTATAAACATTTCATAAAATAACCCTTAAAAACATATAAATAGTAATCCACATCATAAATAAATAAGGAATATGATAAAGGGGAGTTATAAATTCAATGATAATAAAATAAATAAACAAAAAAGTGTAAATGTTTCCATTTATATAAAAACAAGGGGAATGCATATAAATCACATAATTAAAATCCCCAAGGTAGTTCCATCCACAAATGCATAATAATGATGGGAAATTAATAGGAACTAAATTAGAATAGTACATAACCTCACTTATTGAACAGTAATGAATTAACTAATCTATAATGAACTTTTCAGAAATCCTAACTCCAATTTACCCTCCAGGCCTCACCAAATGTTAACCCCTAGTATAAGATAGTTCTTCCTAATGTAATATCTAGATAATAGTCTATTATAGTATATCACTCATCCATGTATTCTACATACCTACCCAAGTTTTTGATGATATAAATCAATATATAGGTGGGAAATAATAAGCTATATGATCATACAACATATTAATGATAAAACATAAGCAATAAATTTCATATCACCTTTGACACCATCACAGGAAATAGACCCTTTTAAATCATATGAACATTAAAATAATGAAACAATTCACAGTCATTAATTATGGAAAAATTAAATACAAGACATACTACTATAGGGTTCACAATTAGGGTGTATAATAATCCTCAAATCACTTTTATAAAATTTCAACCATGAATTAAAAAAACAGAATTTCATGTTTTAAAAACTATCCATATCGCACAAATCATGGTTGTATTTTTTTTTATTAATTTGTAAGTGGGATTCTATGTCCATAATGGACAAAATTTTTACAAAAACAGCTTGAAAAAAATACAAGGCTAAATCAATTTAAAAAATGGTTCAACACTTTAAAACCAATGTCTCACACCATTATGATTCACATTGAAACAAAAACATCTTTTAAATGAAACCAACACCTAAAATAATGGTTTCATTCTTTGGAAATCAAAACGGGGATGAGGTTTTATGTTGAACTTCAAATCTATTCAAATGGGGCCTCTAAAACATTTTCACAGACACTTGGAATGCACAACATTTTGTGAAAAAGTGAAAAAATGCAATGAATACACCCTCTTATAAATATATAAAATATGGAATTTTTTTAAATTCATTATGGGTATCATATAGAGGTTTAAATTAAAAAAATAAATAATTTATAAAGCTCCAAATTCTCAAGAATTGATAAATAAAACAATTACATAAAAAACTACCTCAATCAATGAGAAACCACTCACTTTCAGTGGTTGAAGAATATGATCATGAGTAAATAACCTCTAAACACCCTAAATAATCTATACCCTATGATCATACCAATCCCAAACTCTAAACTATACATGAATTTCGATTTAGGATTATTTTGGAAATGAAAAAAAAGGAATGTAGGAGGGGATGAGAAGATAAGAAGACAGAAGGAATAAAAATATGAAGAACATATTCTTGGAGGCAAGGATGAAACTCATTCAGAATATCCTATGGTTTATCCATGTGAGATGGGGAGAAAATATTTCAAAAATCCCTTAAAATAAAATGTGGTTATAATAATACTTTTTAATAAAAACTATATTCCATACTTCATGGAATGACCTCCCCTACCATATTGTGACATGCCTCCATTGAAGAGGTATAGAATCAATGTTTTATTGTAGAGGGTTACATCATAACATGAACCAAACTTTTTAGTTTTACTCCCTCATGGGATGGTCTTCACAATGTGTCACTCACTCCCAAAACCCAACTTCATTACATGAAACTCTTCATAGTCGCATGAACAACTCCTCAATAAATGTTAAAAAATAAAAAGCCTTATGAATATAATCTTATACCCCCAATCACTATCTGTCCCCTCTTAATCATGGTATGGAATACTAAAATCCAAAAATATAGGTCAGCCAGACATCCATTGTGACATTAATCATATATGTTTTGGATTGACCATTCTATAGTCCCAAAATGAATAACAGAAAAATTTACAAACTTCTATAAAAATTTAAAATGAACAAACTACACATGTAAGATAATTTAATAATGAAATTTGGGTGTCATAATTCTCCCCACAATCCTATATATGAACCTATAAATTAATTATAAAATGTGTAAATAAAAATGGAATAAAAACATCTTTATCCCACATAATAGGTGGGATGGTTGAGTAAATTTAAATAATTAATATAATAATAGATCACTAAATAATAAAAAACTCCCCAAAATAAATAGATCTACTCCTTGAAAATAGTAAAACATCTCCAAGAGTAATAAAAACCATAATCAAAGAATATAAGAATCATAGATCATATAGATTGGTAACAGGTATCCGCACCATCTATAATTCATCTAAAATTATTAGACTAAAAGAATAAACATACCCAAAATAAAAATATTAAAAAATTATAGATATTTCCACAAAACAATAAAGAAAATTACCATTCTATATAAATCTCAAAAACAATCTAAGAAACTATTTTAAAATTCCATTAAGGAAAGAAACCCAATGGATCCCCAAAATACCATAAAATAATGTCATAAATCTATCAACTTCTTATAAAAAATAAGGGAATAGATACATCAATTAAAACATACTTCAATAAATAATAATATAGTCTCTAACCAAAATTCATGAACCTAAAGGGAAAATAACTTGGAGCAGACTTAAAGAAAACTAACCCATGGTGAATCTAATAGAATCTTAAAATTAGAACCATCTACAGCACAATTGAAATTGGAATTTACCTCATCCCAGCTACTTAAGAACATACCCAAGGCATCCCATTACCATCTCATAAAAATAAAAGTATCATCAGAAGAACAACAACAAATTAAAACCCATGATGAATGAAAATTTAGTAAGACATGAATGCAACAAGAAATAATCAATACAGAAAAAGATAATTTTTTTGGGAAAACCATAAGAATAAATCAATTTAGAATTACCTTAGAGATAAAAATAATCGAAAATAATATAACATAAATCTAATAATACATAATCATCACTTTCCAATTATAGATTAAACTTGATAATTTCACTTATATTAATTAAAATTAAAAAGCTTCTAATGATGGAAAAAATTGCCACAGTGAAGAAAATTCCCTAGATCTCTCAAGAAAAGAGTGATTTGAGTTCCCCTGTTTTGAAAACTAGAATAACATAAAAGATATATTCTTTACACTATAAATATAAAGGGCCTAAAAGGAAGGATATTTATCTACCTAACTACGTCTAATAAAGGAATCACCCAACCCCAGTTTCTTATAAGATGTGCTACGACTAACAAGGCTCTATTTTAACACTTTCCTATAAGATATCACTCTATATGCACAAATAAATGAGAATTCAAAAATATATTGAAAAATAACTGAAAGAAAAGAATAAGCACTCCAAAAATGGTTGAAATTATTCATAATCAATTCACATGGATGAAGTCTCATAAATTTAATCTCTTTAAAAAATGTTGTTATAGAAGTTTCTATATAATTTTAGTTCCCTCAATTACCTCTAACCACTCCATCTCCAAAATTGAACCTTGATCGACACAAAAATTAAATGGTTCATTACATAGGATTTCTAATAATACCTGAGATTCTTGTTATACCACTCCATTGGGAGTTTGGGAAAAGTTTGTAACTAGAAGAGTTACACATAAACTACATGAGAAATTCCCTAAAGATTATCCTTCGAAATATAATTCCAATATTCCATTGAGTATTTTCTTGGATATTTTTCTAAATAACATGAAAAGTGGATATAACACATTCATGTTTCACAACTCAAATAAAATACACCATACATAACCAAGGGATTATACCAAAAATATGGTTTCACCAAAGAAAATCACATTAAAAAGTTTGTTTATTTAAAGTCATAAAAATTGAAAAATATATCTAAAAAAATTATTTTACAAAATCAATTTTTTTAAAAATTTCCTCTTTAATTAAAAAACTCAAAACTATATATTTCACTACTTGATCATGTGTTTATATCCAAAAATAACTACCAAATAATTTTAAATACATTTAAAAAATATGCCTTTTCTATTTTCAATCATTTTCCAAATTCCATAATAAAATCAACAACTCATAAAAGCACAACATGAAAGAAAAAATACATTTTCATATATACCAATAACCAAAATTTTAAAATGGATGTGTTTATAAACTTTCATTGTTAAACAAACCACCAAAACTAGATTTAAAATCCAAAAATTTCATTAAATTCATTTTTCACACCAATCTATAATTCAAAAGACAATGTTAAACAACCTCCACAAAAAACAATACATAAAACATAGATATGAACAACATAAAAATAATAATCAAACCCTCTTTGATTCATTACAAAAAACTATAAACAATTTTAACTTCCTTTGGGAATCAAAAATTAATCAAATAAATATTACTAGAGGGTTGTACATGTGGGTATGAATGGCTACATGTTTTTCCAAATCTCGTGCCAATTGTATGGAAACCACTAATATGTTTCTAGGAAAATTTTCATGGGACTAATATGGTTTTGTAAACTATTTAATCTATGAAAGTATCACTAGATCATTATACGTATTTGATATAATATAATAAAATCCTATATCCATGTATTTGATATAACTTAATGACAATCAATGTACTATAATAAATATAAAGAATGAAATCCAACGTAAGAAACATAAATCTTGACTACCCTGGAACCCAAGTTTCAATAAAAAAGTGGAAATTAGGGACTTATTCAAGAAATACACAATAGTTCATAATAATCATATATCTATACTACCAGAATAAAAAAAACTTGAATCAAATACCATTTTGTAAGGAACTATCCATGGTTGACTTGTTACATCTCCCAGACCACTCCATTAGAAGTCTCTAAGTGAATTCACGATCACCATGGGTTGGGTACTGGTGCCTAGGAATTAGAAATATATACTTGATTATGGATTTTTATTTAAATAATAATTAGTAGAAAATATAACCAATAATCTAGCATGTTATGGACAAACATTTGACAACCATGAAAATTAAATAATTAGTTATAAATAAATAAACATGTTATACATGGAATAAGTGAAAATAAACATCCAAATGAGTCATAGTCAATTCATGTGATACAAATAATTTTATAAGTGATACACATCCATAAAAATACAAAAAAATCCTTTATTATGATGTATATAATAAAATATATACATCACAATAACTAAATGAAAAAATCTAAAATGAAAATACACTTACCCAAATTGGCCGATGAATAAGAATTTGAAAAAAAATAATTAAATAAAAAACTCGAGATGTCACTTATACATCTCTAAGCGACCCATTTTAAATCATTATATCTTAAAAATCCATCAATGAGATACATGAAAATTATCTATATTGAGATATAAACTTGGACAACTTTATAAAAAATTAATAGGCACACACTCACACAAAAGTGTGTGTTTCAGCTGCGAGCTATGCATGGCTAATAAGATTTCACTTAAGAGTCTATGAAATCTATTTTTTAAAATAATACATAAATTATAGTTTTAAAATACTTTTGAAAAAACAAATTCATAAATTTATGGCATAAAGAAAACATGTATCGTATATTAAACATATCCAAAACCATATGAAAAATCCTTTTTGGAAAACAAGACAACTTTTGGGATTGAAAACCATGACATCACACCAAAGATATTAATTAAACATTCCAACAAATTATTTTCGAAAAAAATCTATTTTTATTAACTAAGGTGTGAGATACACTATTACAAATGGAAGAAACTTTAAAATTGTATAATGATGTAATTTTATGCTTTATTAGAAAAATCATATAAATTAAAATTTTTAAAACTTTTAACCAAATATCCATTTTTGAAAAAAGTTTGAAATATAATCCAAATCATCAATAAATAAGGTATAAAATAAATGGTAACTATAAAATTAGGAAGAATAATTTAAATAAGAAATAACTATTTAAATAGTTCCACTCATCCAAATGAACATAAGGGTAGTATAACTAAATTACTTCATAGAAATAAAAAAGATAACTCCATCATCAAACAAATAAGTGTCTTGGGAAACTTCTTACACTCTAATGTTTAATGATCATAAAAATAAATTACGAAGCCCTTAATAATTGACTTCTCTATGAAGAACATAACAATATATTATCCCATGTTTTCCCTCTTTGTCACACATTAACTTTACCCCTTATAAAGCATACTTTTTCCTAGGGAACTACACAAGGCATAATCAACACTCTTGGAGAACTCATCTAGGTCTTATAATTAGTTATTAAAGTTTACTATGAAATTAGTCCAAGAGTAGGTGACAAACAATAATTCATATGATCATTATTGTGATCAATGAAAAAGAAAAAAAATAAATATAATCTCACATCCAACACCCACATAAGAAACACAAATTTTAAATATTATAAAAAATTCATAATAATGATAAATTTCACATCCTATAATTTGGGGAAAACTAAATACAACAAAAAAAACCAAGGGACTCACATCTAGGGTGTAAAATCATCAATAAATAACTTATATAAAATCCTATCCAAGTATTAAAAAACAACATGTAATTCCATTTTTTATAAACAATTAATGTCACACACACCAATAAAGTATTTTATTTAATTAATTAACAAACTCATATTTAATTCCATAATGTAAATTTAATATATTGAACAACCATGGATAACAAATAAGGATCCATCAATTTAAAAACTAACTCAACTCTTTGAAACCATGTTATTCGTCCCTTAGGAGTCACTTGAAAACCAAAACCTATTTTAAATTAAACAAACCCTTTAAACAATGGTTAAATTTAATTGAAATTAAAATAGGGATAAAACCCTTTGTTTAATATAAAATCCAATAAAAAGGAGACTCCCAAAAATTTTAAAAAAAAATATTAACATGTACAATATTTTGAATCAAGGTGAACAACTAAAATTAATTAAATATACACTATGCCAAGTATAGATAAAATAGAAAACATTATATAAAAACCACATGGGCTCCATATACCTGTTTAACATAATAAAATAGAGGGTTTATAAAGATCAAGAATTTCATGAACTATTAAATATTATAATTTCATAAAAAACCTACTTCAATTAAATGGAAAAAACTCACCTACGATGTTAGAATCAAATTTTCAGAACTAAAAAACCTCTAAATTACCTAAAAAACAAAATTCCAGATGATTAGACCCATCTCAAACTATAAACTCAACATATATAGCCATTAAGGTTCATGGGAGAAAATAAACCAAGAGGAAAAAAGGATGTAAGAAGTGGAGAATATGAAATAAGTATTTACATTAAAGAACATATTGAAATCAGAATAATAGGATATTGAATTAAAGGTGAAAGAAAGAAGAATATCCAATGAGTTATCCTCTAGTTATGACACATTAGGGGGGGAGGTCCAAAACCAAGAAACATAAATAGGGGTAGACATAGATTGTCAAGAAAATTAAAAAAATGGTACAAAGTGTCACCATATGACCTTTAATATCATGCAATGACATGCTTCCATGGATGAGGTAATGAATCATATGCTCACTACCCAAGGTATCAATATAGTGTAACCATACCTACATAGTACAAAAGAAAAATCCCAACATAAAGGTTCACATTCCCCCTATAGTGACATGACCACTATTGGTCATGATGTGACTCAATATAGTCAAGAAACTGGGCCAATCACACACAAACCATTAACTGAACCACGTATGTTATGGAACAACCATTCTATAGTAAAAAATTATATAATTGAAAAAATGACAAAAATCCTCAAAAAATTCAATTTAACCCAAAATTTATATGTTATATAATTCAACTATGACATGAGTGTGTAAAAAATAGAACTAATCTATGTATTTAAGATTAAAATAGGCTTTGAAATATTTCAAATAGATCTAAATACAATATTCTCTAATGGAGTGAAAAAGTGGATGTCTATATTGAACAACCGACAGACTTTTAAATTTGTGATAATGAATCTGAAGTACGTTTATTGGAGGGGTATTTACATGGATTTACATAAGAAACATATGATTGACAGGATCATTTGGTTTATTATTTTATGAATATGGAATTAATTAGTGGAGCTATTGATTTTGAATTCTATGTGAATTCACTAAAATAAGAGAAAATTTTGGTAATCATCTAAGTTGATGATATTATCTTTAGTGGAAAGGATTTGAATCAAATATTATGTTAGATAATGATTAGAATCTTATTGTATATGAATATTACATGACTAGATATTTTATAAGTTAATTTTCTAAAGGGGAGTTTCAAAATAAACCAATTTAATAACATCTCACAATTGTGAAAAGAATTATAAGGTATGTAAACAGTACCATTGATTACTATTGGGTGTTTGGTTTAGGAATATATGAATAATTTATGTCATACTGAAATATATATTTTTTCTCGATATATTATGGAAATAATTTCCCCAAGTGTTGGATAAATATTTTTGAGAAATGTTTTTAATTAGATAAGAAAGAATTATTAAAATACTAAGATTAATAGAATTGGAGGAAAATATTTTTTTTTGGAAAAAATGGATAGTACACAATTGATTTTTTTTTAAAAAATAGATGATATTTTTATGAAGTAATAAAAGTGTCCATGCAGATTTATTATGATTATAAAGCCTTATCAATTTAACAAAATACTTAGTGCAACACTTTTGAAGTAAATATACAATGATTTGATATCATTTAAAAATTACAATGTGTAGCATGTATTTTTCTAGGTGTATCATCTTTCTACACATAAAAATGTGGCATAAATATTTGAATAAGCACTTAAGAAACTAGAGTATGAGAAAAATCCGTATTATATTGTTGTTCATCCACTTCTCTTAGCTTTAGGGTGTTTAGGAAATTACCCTCTCCCTATATCATGAAAATGTTTAACAAAAAAATTCATCATTGGAAGGAAATAATCTATTATGATTTCTATCAAAGGGGGATAGATTAGTTAAATATGGGGAAATAGTGAAATTTAAATTCATATAATAGATGAAATCAAAGTATCTTAGTGAAGGAAATTAATATTGGGACTAGTTCTTGGAAATATTGACAAGTGGAATTGGAGCATCAATCAAGGGAGAGAAATTGACTCTTGGGGGGGGGGGGGAGCTTATGAAACAAGATATGTAGGGAGATATAAACTATAAGAATGAGATTAAAAATTATCAGGGAATATATAAAATTATATATAAAATTAATGATCTATAACTATTTTATTATAATTAATAGTTAAGGTATACATTTTTCTATTGAATACTATCTTGAAATCCTGTTTTCTACATTTTTCACTACACTCTTAGAAACTTATTGATCATTAAGTCATTATTTACTATTTTTATATATAAAAGTTTTAATAGTTTTGAATTTCAAATAATAACACCATTAAAAGAAAATGGAGTGAATTCTAGAACCTTATTTTGACATTTTAAGAATGTTAGAGTGGTAGAGTAATTCAATTGAAAGAGTTGGATGAAAATTATATGTTACAAGGTGATATTTATACTATCATTATACGGACAAAAATTTAGGTTATAAAATGGAAAATGACATGGTTTAATTTTTACATAAGGGTTAATATACTGGTAAATGATTCTTGATGTTTTTATTGAAGAAGATCAAACTACATCCTAATGTTTGTTGTCTCATAATGTATCATATATCCGTGAAGAAATTCTCAAATCCGACTCTTAGTAGAATAATTTTTTTGAAATAAATCATAGATTCTTTGTGATAAGAAAGAAAAACATGGTTCATGTCTTGGTGCATATAAAAACGATAAGTTTATCTTATCTCTAGGAAGAAGTTCCAATTGCTGTACTGATATATGATTGAAAAAATAGGATGTTCATTATGGTGTGCATAATAGTGATGGTTTTTTTCTTGATAATAAATATGGAAGTTACTCAAGTAATAGTGGAATTTATCATTCCATTTTCTGGTGAGAACCATATCATGGTGGAGTTATGTAATAAAATTTAAAATATGGAAGTATTGAGAAAACATTAGGAATATTTTATTTTAAGGTGGTTATTTTTAAATGGAGAGAATATACTTATCCCACCCACAATTTATTTAGGTGAAATATATCCTGGTTTATTAAATTTACATAGTTATTGTATATATTTTTTGATTTTAATTCTTAGAGAGTTTTAAATATTTATAAAAAAATTAATTTTCCATGAAGGTCTAATTTATAAAATAACAATGTAATGACATGTTTCATTTGGTGGTTATAATTATTAAAAATAAAATTAATTGGATAGATCGGGTATTTTTGATGAATTTAGAGATAAAGTACATTTTTAGGGAATACAGAGAGAATTGTTTCACATCAATAGTTTCATAATGTTTTTTTTATGGAAGGTTTATTATTTGATGATCTATAATTTATCGATAATTCTAAAGATGATGGAAAATACCATTTATATTATAGGTTTTAGAATATTCTTATTATTAATTATAAGAACCATGCATGTCTACTATTATTTTATTCTCTATAATGATTTAGTGTGTGGATTTACAAAATGTAAAAGTATACCTTGATTATTTATTGATAATTACTCAACATTTTGTAATCATATATTATGCGTAACAGTTTTTTTATAATGACACATTTTTGTGTGCATGCTACTTGGATGAAGACATTTATAATGAATAGAGTAAGATCCATGTGTCATATTATTTAAATTTTATATTTGGACACTATTGTTGGGTCATTATACTTGACACATTTAGTATGTTCTTTCCAACATCAAAATACGATCTATCTAAAAGGCATAGTTAAACCATAGTTCATCCCCCTATTAGGTTGTATTTTGGGTGGTGGTTTCATTATTGTTTGATATAAAATAATGCTTCCATGAAGGGTTTGGTTTATGTGAAATCATAATGTGACTGCCTATGCCATAAGACATTTTAAAATCCATATGTAAAATTATCTAATTCATAACCTGGAGTTGTCTTTGTTATTATTTTCCATGATGATTTAGATGAATCTCCTCTAAGAAGATAAGTATTATATATACACTGATCATAAAATCCTAAGGTATATATTCCCATAGAAAGTTCTTTTCATATGCCAATGTAGATGTTCAAATTTGTTCAAATGCGAGAAAGACTCAATTAATTACCATCATGAAAAGGTAAACAAAGTTATAGATGATATATGTATATAATATCTTATAACCATATCCATGATAAGGATTTAATAGGATCCAATATTATTATAACTGAAAATCATGTACATGGTAATCATTAAATATGGGGAAACATATTACCTTTCATAAATGATTGTTCAACCATATATCTCAGTGAAGATTAAAGTTCCCCAATGTAATGACATGAAGATACAATGGAAGGTGAAAGTATTAAGTAAGTGGATAATCATATAATTAAATATTAATAGACATGGATTGGTAATATTTTTTAAATTATCATGTGTACCTTTTGTTCCAAAAATGAAGGATTAATTTGATAATTATTATAGATCACATTTCTTTAACCACCCTAGAAGAATAAAGTTTTGTAAAGATTTTTTAACTTTTTGTGGTATGATTTGAATAAGTATATTTGTAAATATATATCAAATATCTCTGTATGATTACAATGTAAGGAAAATTACATAAATCCATTGTAACAATACAAATATTACCCATAGCATATAAATTGAAGAACATCACCATAATTAATTTTTTCACAGGACATTAAAACATACATAAAATGAAAAAATTTCCTTTGGGTTTGGGGAGGGGGGGGGGTCAACATAAAAATTCTACTCAATTTATTTCTATTTGAGAAGACTTCTCACTCGATCAACTTATTGATATATATATATTTTAAAGAAGTTGTTAGGTAATGTGGAACACCATTATTGACTATATTAGATATTAGTTCAAGGATCATCTCAATGTCCTATATGTTTATTGAAAGGAATTAAACACAATTTTTAACATAAGTTCAACATTAACACCTCTTATATATGGTTAATATGAAATAATAATTCAATCTCAGGAAGACATGATCCAAACCTAGATGCTAGAACTATCATCATCTACTAATAGAGTTTTCCTACAATAACTGATTCCAATAAATCATTTAAATAACTCTATATGAATCTATATATTGTAATAAATGTATAATGATGACATGTTTAGATGAATTTTGAGAACTAAATCTATTAGGATCATGACTAGTGGAATAAATTATAACAAAAGTCCAACCTATTTTGCAACACATCCTGGTGAAACCTAGTTTAGAAAAGAAATGTAATAAAAATAATCAATGGTAACTAAAATTTGATTCTTGGGATTAGTCAGTATTTTGAATATAACCATGTAAAAGAGTTATTATGTTTGTTAAAAGGTAAAAATAATATCTATATAAATTTTCTTATAGAGATTATTTATCTAGTTTCAACCATGACCTATTAATTGTCACTTTCACTAAATCATCTCATGAGAACAATGTATTCCTTGTTTTTATCTTAGGGAATTACAATTAATATCCCTATCATGTATTAAAACAAGAGGTTCTAATGTTGGAACATGACATCTCTTATAAGGATAGATCAATGAAAATCTAGGATTATCTAAATAAAATGATTTAAAAAAATGACCAACTTTGTCAAATTAATATATAGAAAAAAAGTATGTGATGAGAAAATGGGTGAGTAGGATTTATTGAAACCAAATTACCCTACTATATTTTTCTATATGATAATGAATAATGAATTTGAGGTTGAATTTTTAAAATTAGGGAATAATGTAACATTCCATGTTTTTATATGAACATTTATTTATAAAAACGCACAAAAGTTAAATTTTGTCATTAAATAATATTGTATATTTTCCCTTGAACCATAAGGAAAATTAAAAAATATTTTATTAAATAAATATAAAACAGTTTAAATGAATTATAATTATATTCTATAAGACGAATACCATAAAATAGGATAATAAAACTAGGAAAATATATTTCTAAAATATTTAAATATAATGGATATTTGTTTCCTAGAAATTCCATTACCCTGAATAAAACTGTAAAAAAAAAAACAAAACATTAAAAATATTATAGACATGCTAATGGGGTGGTAACCTAGTAGTACTACCCGAAGATAAGGCATCAGTAGTATGGGGGTTTGACCCTTACACTCTACTAATTTTCTCCTCTCATTTAGTAAATGTTTCCTCTATAAGATTTTACAAATTGATTTTCACAGTCAAAAGGTTTATCTATAACACAAATATATTTTAAAATATCCCTATGTTTGATAGTGTATACAATACAAAACAATAAGATTAAACAAACTGTGATATATTACTAAAAAATTATTATATTAACATAGGATCCTTAACAAATCCATTAAAATTGGTGGTATGAATATGGATAACCAGATTACAAAAAATATATCTAAAGATTTTTTTAATCTAAACATATAAATTAATTTATAATAATAAGTACTCAAATTCCAATAAATCCATTTTTTTGTTCAAAATTATGTTTTCTTCAAAAATGAATTTTATTGATTTTTGTGAGAACATATTATAATTAGTTTATAGAAAACAATAAAAATTTAGTTTATGAAATTATATATAGTTTTTTAAATTATCATATCAATATTAATTTAGGGTGAAATTTAATGATTTTTTTAATGAGATTGATTTTTCAGAGAATAGAGAAAATTACCATTTTTAAAATACAATAATTAATTTCCATTAAATAAAGTGACATAAACATTCCAATATATATGGGATTTGGTATTAATGAGACATATGAATTATTTTTTATAATAATATAATTAATTTTAATAAAGTACTAGATTTTTATGATTTTGGTAAAAGAATATTTTTAATCTCGAAAACACGATTTTCTGCAAACTATTTTGATGTGCATTAAGTATATTCATTTTAATTAATTAAAATAATACCTATAAAATAAAAAATTATAATAAATTTATAGATTATATATGTATTTATATGATTTTAAATTCATATAATAATTAAATATATTTATATAATTAAGGTATGATCATCTTATGCTTGAAAAATACATTTTTTGAAAAACCATTTATTAACACATTTAGAGGGTTTAATTTTAAATAATTCTGCTTCATTGAACTGAATTTAATAAAATATATTCCATATTTTGAATTAGAATAAATAATATTATATAATAAGTTTAACATAATTTTTTTCATAATGAATAGAAAAAATTGTAAAAATATGTTACCATGGTCAATGTTAAAACTGGTTTACAGAAGGGTTAAATAAAGAGGTGAATATAATAACATGTTTGAAACATATTTATTTTTGAATATTAAAATTTTTATTAGACATATAACCCTTACACTCCATTATTTATCAATGTTTTCCACATATCTTGAGAGTGACTTCCCATTATTGAATAATTTTGGGTACTTACAAAAATTCCACTCGTTGTCACTTATAAAAGGGAACCTCCTTCCCTATCCTATTTATCAACTTCATAAAAAATGTTTTTATACCAAAAAATAACCAAATAACTTCATTTATTCCCTAACTATGTCCTATATGACTTTATTTGATAAAAAAATAAATCTTAGAAGGATTTAGGTTTAATCCTAAAGAGGTGTTCTAAAGAAGTGGTATCTTTCTTAATTGAGCATATTTATTTTAATTATTTTCCACCTTATTAAAACATAACTAAATCAATATTATATAAGAAAATAATTATATTACATATAATAATATTTTATTATTATAATTGTATAACTTAATTCTATATCTTATTCTATCGAATGGAAGATGAAACCATCGCTTGTGTGTGTAGTGGAGTACCATATCATGAACTAATGTAATTAATTTTCCATCATTTCCCCTCATAGATGCTCATGATAAGGGATTTGGTTTTAATATATGTAAATAAATAATTATTAATAATTCTATAAAATATCATATCATATTCCATCTTACCTTAACATCAATTGAGAAATTATAACATCGTTTGTGTGTACGTAGGACTACCGCCTCACGAAGCTATGTAATACATTTTTTTTATTACCATATAACATTGTTGGTATATATAGGAGTACTTAAAGAGAAAATATTATATTTACGATTTAATTATAATTCTATAAATATAAAACAATACTCACCTTTTCTCCAACATTATTGTTGAAAATTAAAAATGCTAATCGTTCGTACGCATGACCTACCGTCTACATGATTATTACATAGATCATTTTTGATAATCGTATATCATATCTAGTTTTAAAATTTATAACTTATATATAAAATTTATAATTATTTAATAATTATTATACTAAATATGTTGGAATAATGGCCCCTATAACCATGATCAACAAACCAATGTCATTTTTAAATTATTAACAGAGGATCCTCAAAACAACCGGCGAGGACCTAACTGAATAGCTTATTAAGTAAGTTATTAAAATTAATGATGTAAATAGTTTTATTATAAGGTATTACACCTGTTAATGTTTATTTTGATAAAAAATTACATTATTTTATTATATTAGAGATAAAGGATATACATGACAAATGAGGGTTTGAGGTAAGATATTTCTCATCTCACTTTTACTTCAGCGAGAAAAATTCATATTCACCATTTATTTATTTTTTGTGGTGTATATAATTAACATTTTAATGTTATATCATGAATATATTTATATTCATGTTAATTAAATTTTCTTTTGAATTTCATTATTTCAAGGTATTATGATTTAAAAGTTACCAAAGTGGTCATAGTTTATTTCAAAATCTGATAATTATTCAGAATTATTCTTATTTAATCCTCCATTGGGTAAATTTTGTAGTATTTAATTTCAAAACCAAAATTTTTTTTATCCTAAATCTACTAATGAAATTTTCATGTAATATTATGATTTCCACTCATTGGTACTTAAACTTACTGAGAAAATGTTTTTAAGAAAAGTTGACTTTATTTCTCTCTTTAGATGAGAATATTTTTTCTTCCATATCCATGTTTTATAAAAAAATTCAGGAATATTTTAAAAAATATACAAATTATTTTTTAAATACCTTTTTACCGAGGTCTTGATTTTTAAAAAATCTTTTAAAATTGATTTTCTTAACATTTTTTGAATGAGGTACTTTTTAAACTTTTACTATAGTGTGAAAGAAGTGTTTTTAAACTTATCTGGCATGAATGGAATTATCCATTGTAATGAACACTAAGTTCATTGAAGATTCCTTTATGAGTTTCCATTGATATTTATCAATAAATTTAATCTATAATATTTTGGAGAGATCTATATTTCATAGATGAAATTTAAATGTGAAAAGGGTATTTTTCATAGTAAATATTCCATGTATTATTTTAAAGAAATTTTCATCAATGATAAAAGACATTGATGTTATGGATTACTTATAAAATATATATACATGTCTCACACATATATACCAATATTATTTTACTGCACTTTTAAGATATAATACATGACATATTTTTATTTCTAAAATGAATTCACTATGAAATTTCCTTTGATTATGATATAGGGTAAGATTATATAACTCATTTTCTTTACATGGTCAATTCTTAGGTTTATTTCTTAAGATTTATTTAACTTTTCTTTCACACTTAAATCAAGAACATTTTATGATGGACATGGCCAAATAGTACTCTAATGCATTGGGTAAATCTTTAGTCTCATTAGGAGTAATGTATGGGATTAAGGAGTAAACATAATCCATTATGGGATTCTTCCACCACGTGATGTTATCTAGGCAAAGAGCCTTGAATCATATTTATTTCATGTTATATGCTACTAATAGAATTACTATTATTCCATGATCTTATGATACCATGTTCCTTATGTTATGATCCCATGTGATTAATCATGTTCCTTCTCTTTTATGATATGATGTTATACCTTGAAATCAAATATTATGATTTATTATCATGTTTATTCCTTCGTGATATTTGTTTTGTAATTAATATATGTTTACGTTAAAAATAATCTAATAATATAGGTAAAAGTATTGGATCACTAAAGTTGGTATCAGAGAAAATGGAGGAGTCCAATTCTTAAGAGCTCTCACATATGAGCATTTGGTGATGCATGGATCTCTTCCCAAGGGATTATTGTTGAAATGGATTCCACTAGGGTTGATAGTAAGAGTCCTGATTTGGGGGTGTTTCCTACCATGGAGTGTTTTTATAGGTATTATTTATAGCACACTGGTAATAATTCCCAATTGATATAGTTGGTACCAGTGAAAGGTTTTGTTATTTTTGGGGAATAGTAATATAATAATTTAGTAAGAAACCTAAAAAAGTATAATGGTAATTCTATGTATAATAAAATATTCAATAACTTTGGTGATGTTTATAGTGAGTTGTTTCCAAGAAATTACATCCCTGTTTGGGTACTACACGTGGATGTGGATGGAGCATAGTTGTACGTAGGGGTAATAACCTAGAAGGGTGTATTAGACTTGAATTTATCCTAACATAGTGCCTAATAATGGTACATTATTCACAAAAAGTTTGACACTCCTGAGGGATATGTTTTGGAAATTCAAAGTTTATTTGTGAACCATTATGATGGACTTGAAAAATTATGAGGTTAAAAACCCAAATTATAAATATTACCATAGATAACCGATATTGAAACCTAGACTCATAATTTAAAATATACTTACCATTTAATTTTTATTCATTATAGGTTATATGTTTTTTTATTATAATGTTTATAATTTCTATTTTTACTTTCCTTAGTTTTTTTAAATCATAAAAACTTTCTTAACACCTTATTTTAATAACATTATAAATCCAAGGGTTTTTAGAATGATTTTGTGGAAAAATATTTTTATATCAAATATATAAATAAGAATAATTTAAATGAATTTAAATTTTATTCTTTAATAAAATCCATTAGACTTTTGTAGAGTTTGGTTTATCAGTATGAATAATGTTTGTTCCATTAGTTTTACTTTGTGTTTTGTTTTTCAGATTTACCTAGGTAATATCCATAAGAATAACAGTAGTTCAGATCCATCAGACTGACCATATTTAGTTTATCGGATTGAAAAATCCTATTTTCCATATGACTATCAAATTTTTATAATTAGAGTGTTTTAATTAATTATACTGGATGGAATTTATAATAACATTGTAATGGTTCTATCAAAACAACATTATAGATAGACATTTTTCTTATATATAATGTGAAGAGCATATGAGGTCGTTACAACCAACTATAATATTAAGTTAAATATAGAAAATGGAAGGATGCCTATAAATAGAAGTTTATTTAAGGATTTATGAGCTAATTCATTTGAAAATCAACACCTTCGGTGTTTTTGTCCACCTAAACAACCCGTTATTACACTTTATAATTTTTCAAAATTGTAGTTCAAAGGAATCCATGTTATTATTGTAAGTTTATTATTAATTTTTTTAAATTCAGTTTTTTCAATAGGGATTTAGGCTGAGGGCTTATGGGGATCTGAATATAGGTGAATCTGATCTAGTAAATCAAGGGCTTCCTGTGACAGGAAGGCTGAGTTGAAACAATCATTGTGTCAAGGGATTATAGGGTTTTGGAAGACAGAGTTATTCCTATATTATTATCGAGGGATTCACTTCTAAGGAAAGAAATATCTTTATAGTTAAGATGAAAACTATGGATATCTTATTTTATAATATATGACTTCTTTAAAACTTATGGTTAAATATTATAATTATTTTTATAAATATTCTAAGTCTTTTTTACTCATCTATAATCTTGTCTATTACTTGTTTTTATTATTTTTACATGTACATGTGTGATTTACAATAGAATTTTTTTTACTAATTTTTATAATATATATTTTGTCCAATTTTCTTTAATATTGATTAAAAAATTTTCTTTATAATAATAATTTTGAATCTGATAGACATACTCTAATGATTATACGATTTATGGTTCAGATATTTTTAACTAAAGAGGTTTTATGTTTTATGGTAGTTTTAATTTTGAAAGTACAATTCAATTCCATTATTGTAGCCATCATAAAATCTTACAATTGAATAATTAGTATCATACCTGGTTCTACTACATTACTTGTTTTATTTTTACTTTTTTTTACTTCTAAATTTTGTTAAGTATTTATAAATTTCATTGCTATAAAATATCATTACACTAAATTGTATTTTAAATAGGGTTTCTATTTCCATAAGATGTAAATGTTAAATGTTAGTATGTTTGATAATTTAAATCCTAGTAGACCATCTATATTTGATGCAAATGATTATGAATACTAAATAGACACTCTGATTTTTTTATAAACACAGAAATTTACAATTTGGTGATGTTGAATAGAAATTATGTGATTATAGAGAAAAAAGTTTCTACTTTTACTATTTAAGAAAATTTGTAATTTTATTTGAATTAAAGAGTAAGGAATACTATAATTTATTTGATGACATGAAAAATATATAGTTCGATATCTTCATGTGATGAAAAAAAATTCATAAGCAAGAAATTGAATGTAACTCATTTTTGAACTTCTAAAGTCATTGAGACTAGAAATGCTATCCTTACAGTTGATAATAAAAATTCTGATTTTGTAGTTGGATAAATGATTTCAAAAATTCTACAAAATTTTATAATAATTTTAAATATTTAATTTTATCTTGGTGAGAAATATATTACAGATAGAGTCTTGGTGGAAAACATTATCAAAATAATTCCTGGTGAATGGTAATCAAAGAGAACTACATTAGATGGAACAAGAGGGTTTAATAATCATACTCTAGATGATTTTATTAGAACCATTATGTTTTATGAGGGAATTAAATATGTATGCAATGAAAATGAAAAATATGAATTGATGGGTTTCTTTTAAAACTATATCAATTGTTCCTAATAATGTACAATTTATTTAGAAAGTTATTATGTCTAATAAAAAGAATAAATTTGTTATTGATTTTGATTGTAGTTCATCTAAATAGGCTGGAAATTTACTTTCTAATATATAAAATGAATGAATAATATTATTGGGTAAAAGTACTTTCAATGTAGATACATGAAAAATAACAAGGATAAAAGTGACAAGAAAGATTATTCTCAAGTGATATGTTATGAGTTTAAGAAATATGGACACTTACAGCCCATAGGGCATCGTTAAATCCAAAGGGACTAATTTTTTTAGTATTTTATTAAACTCATCCAACCTAACTAAATATGTTGTACATGGAGAGTAAGAGTTTTGAACCCATAGAGACATATTGTATGTTCAAAATTATTTACAGAATATAAAATTGAAAATGAATTATTTTTTTGAAGAAAATAAACAAAGAGAATCAAAGATTGGGTTTTAATATTAGATGAGAGGCAAGACAGGTTCAGTGTTTTCTAGGGTTTTGTGCAAGGGATTTAGTTGATTATGTGTTTATTCAATTTTGGTGTTGGAATTGGGTCCTCATGGATCTTTGGTCTTGGTATCTTTCCCATATAATGTTATTACACTTTTTGAATGGCCATCTTCTTGATGAAAATGAAAAAATAGGTGGCCAAAAACAATATTTAAACATAACAAACCTATATTTCATAATGATCATATAAATTTATGCTAATTAATTGATTTAATAACATAAAACATCTTTAATAGAATACAATGGTCATGTAATATGAAAATAAGATGTACTGGAATTGAATCAAATATTTTCAAAAATTTAAAAAATGAATAAGAAATAGAAAATAATACATAAAAACACAACCCCATACAATCAAATCACCTGAAACTAAAAAAACAACTCGTTTTTTATCGAAATTATGTGAATTAGAAGAATTGGTACCAAAGAAGAATGATGGTGAAGAACAATGGTGAATCCAGGATCTGGATTTTCACTCCATTTGGAAGTTGTCCATTGGTGTCACTTTGCCTCCATTGGGCCCAGAGTGTTTTGGAAGGGCAGCCAAGAGTGTCTATTTATTGGTAAATCCATCAAATCCTTTACTGAAAAATCTTTAATTTTCAGTGCATCACCACCATCATGATGTGTAACTAGGTTACATGACATGTAATTTCCCGATCTTCAGGTGTAATGAGTCACAAAAAATATTTTCCAAAATCATGTCTTGAAAAATAACACTTCATATAATGTAGTTACAAAACCTGTAATGGCAATTCACAACAAGTATTGTCTTCACGAGTTATCATCCATGGCTAATTAATTTTAAAAAAGTCACAATAGGTAATTGTATTACACAAAATGATACTATCCTACTTCAGTTTTCCAGCTCCGCTTCTTTCTCAAATATCTGGTGTTGCGCCGCTTCACTTCGCCCATGGTGTGAACTATATTTTAGCTCATATTTCCATCCCTTTGATTCCTTTTCCAAATATTTATCATTTTCTACCATAAAACATAGAAAAATAAAAAAATTACAAAATTGGAAAGATTATTCAATTAAATACAAATCAAAACATTAAAACATGTTGAAAATTATTCATGAAATACCCTTATCATATTTATCAATCTAGATTTTACTAATCTTAAAAGAAAGTATAATAAAGAAATAAAAACTGATAAAAATTCCAAAAATCATTCCAAGAACAAATCTATGAAATGTCTAAAAGATTAAGATAAATGGTGTGTTAGTGGATGTGACCGTTCTTCTGAGAATTCATCAGAAAATGTAATTTTAGAACAAAAGAATATTTGAATCTATGAATATTTACCAAAAGTTTACAATTACTTCAGGGATAAGGTAACTACAGAGTTTCTTAAAAATCTTATGTTAAATAAAAATTACCATGATAGTAATGATGAAAATAATTCTACTACTTCTAATGAAGAATATTCTTCATCTAATCATAAAATTAATATTTTACCACGTTTTTAATAAGTATCATGATTTATGAAAGTTTTGAAAAAAATTGTAATATTTCAAAAAATCATTAAAATGGTCAATAAAGTCATGTGAAATAAAATTTATGGATATATACATTAATTATTGAGATATTAGATCTATCTAAAGATATTGAAATATATAATTTTAAAAAAGTTTATATTTTTAATGAATTTAAAAAATCTAATTTTGAGAAAACTAATTTATAGAATGATATAATAAATCATATTTTGAAAACTAGTTCTAACAAGGATATAATTTAGTTCTTAAACTAAATTTTGAAATTTCTAATTTGGAGAAATATTTTTTTTAATTTTACCAATGGTAATGAAATATTTGATAAAATATATAATCACATTAGAACTCATATATATATTTTAGGAATAAAATTTACTAATAGAGAACACATTTTTATTAATAACTACTCTATTCCCAAAAGTGATCCATTTTCCATTAAGTGGAAAAGTAGTGGCCATTGGAATAAAATATTTTCTTTTAAAGAATTTAAATCTTTGGGATTTCACAATGCTAATTTTTCAAATAAATTAAATCTTTTTCAACATAATAATGTTGGACAAATGTGGATTTTTAATATCTTAATTTCTGATTTTACTAGACCCATGAAGGTTTGTGTTCCAAAATTCTAATTTGTTTTAGTAAAATAAATAATTTACCAACAATAAGAATATTTGGTACATGGATAGTGGTTTCTATATATATATGACTAGGAATAATTATTTCTTTAAGAAATTTATAATGTTGAAATGTGGAAAAGTCACTTTTAGAGATAATGCTTAAAGACAAATCATCAGTATATGTAACATTGATCTTCTTGGAAAATAATTAATATAAATGTTTTATTATCTATAGTTCTTAAGAAAAAACTTATTAGAAAAATAAATTTATTTGATGATGGTTATCTTGTGAACTTGATGAATAACAAATGTACTGTTCATAGTTATAAAGATGAGTTTATTCTTTCTTACAATTATAATGAAAATGTCTACACATTAAACATAGAAGACCTTAGGATCCAAGATATACCTCAACTTAGTAAAATTAAAGAATAATATTAGTTATGGTATATCAAATTATCACACTATAATCATAGAACATTAGATAATCTATATAAGAAAGGAATTACAAAGGATCTACTGGAACATAGGTTTGATACTTCTTAAGTCTACGGTCCTTGTCAATTTAAAAAGAAACATAAGTCATGTTTTAAATCTAGTAGTGAATTATCAACTTCTGATGATTTATAGTTAGTGTAAATTTACCTTTTTGGTTATATAGAAACTATAAGTATCATGGGAAATTATTTTATATATGTTTTAGTTGATAATTACAATAGATATACTTGGATATATTTTATGGAAAATAAGTTTAAAGCCTTTTGTTGTTTTAAAACTATTGTATCTTGAGTTTAAAATTATAGAAACATCATCTTGATATATATTCATTGGTATCATGAAGGAGAATTTTTAAATTTTGATTTGAAACTTTTTTTAGTAAAAAGGTATTATACGTAACTTTTTATCACCTAGAACACCACAGGAAAATGGTATCTTCATAATAAGAAATATAATTCTTCAAGAGATTACTATAAACATAATGAGTGAATACATTGTTGCTAATTTTTTTGGGCTAAATTAGTTATTATTTCTAGTTATACAATTAATTTTGTTTTAATAAGTTTTTTTATTCGCAAAAAATCTTTTTGAGTTGAGGATGGAAACTATGAAAAATTTTCTTACTTCAATGTTTTTCGAAGAAAAGTATTCATTATAAATAGTAAAGATAAATTACATAATTTTTTTTCCAAAATCTGATGAAGTAATATTTTTAGTTTACTATATAATTAGTAATGAAAATATAGTTTTTAAAAAAAATAAAATTAGTATTAACGAAAATAGTGAATGTTATGTTTGATAAAGCTGATAATTTTGTTTTTAACAAGATCTACATATATCTTTGGTTGTTATTTCTAAAACATATTTTCAATATATTTTAAAAATTTCTTCTCATAATAGAATAACTAAAGATTAAATTTATTAAGTTATTCCTCAAGAAGTTTTTCAATAGGTTGTTGATGAATTTTTTTTACTAACTTTAGAAATCAGTTGTTTCTTAGGAATCATCCTAGTGATAATATCATTGGTTATTTAGATTAACCAATTTCGACAAGAACTTATTTGAGAAATGAAACTAATTTTTTTTATTTTATCATAATTTTATTTCAAGACTCCCAATGAGGCTTTAGGTGATGAGGATTGGATAAATGTAATGTATGATAAACCTAATTAATTTGAGAGGAATCATATCTTCACTTTAGTTAAACGATCTAAATATACTTCTTTAATTGGATAAAAATGGGTCATTCAGAGCCAATGTTTTGAAATTGGAATAATATTTAGAAATAGTTCCATACTTCTTGATATTGGATTTAATCAACTAGAGGGTATTTATTATTTATAAAGTTGTGGTTTGGTAACTAGACTTGAAGTCATTCATATAATTCTATCATATTTAGAATTATTAAATTTCAAAATATTTTTAATGGAAGTTAATTATGAATTCCTTAATGGATATGTATAGGAGAATTTTTATGAAGAACAACCCCCAATTTTTTAAAATAAAAAATATCAAGAACTTGTTTTTTAACTTACTAAGGAAATTTATGGAATCAAACAACCCCCTCAAGCTTAGTTTGATAGGTTTGATAGATTTTTTGTTAAAAATAATTTTTCTAAGGGAGATGTTAACCCAACTACTTTTATAATATATTTTTCTAAAAAAAATTATCATTATAAATATTTATAATGATGATATTATATATGGTTTAACTAAAAAAGTCTTTGACAAATTACATTGTGGATCTTATGAAGTTTTATTTTGAAATGATCATGATGGGTGTAATCACCTATCTTTTAGGTTTTCAAAATTTCAAAAAAGAAGAAACATTTATATATCGAAATAATTACATAGAATATTTTCTTAATAAATTCATATATGAAAATAATAAAAGTAATATCAATCCTATAAAAACCTCAAATACTTTTAATATTGATAATGCTGGGAAATCAGTTGATCAAAAGATCTGTAGAGGTATGATGTGAAGGTTGCTATACTTAACATCTAGCCATCCAGATTTAATTTTTTTGTATCCTTTTTTTTGAATATCATGAAAACCCAAAATCTTACCACCATAAAGATATTAAATGATTTTTCCATTATCTTTGGGGAACTATGAATTTAGGTATATTTTAATCTATTAGAAATAATTTTGAGTTGAAATGTTTTTTGAACACTGATTTTGGTGGATGTATAGTGGAGAGAAAAATTTATTCTGGAACATTTCATTTCATTAGAGAATCATTAGTCAATTGTTTATGTAAGAAAAAAAAAACTCAGTATCACTTTACACTTCTGAAACTAAATATATGGAAGCTAGAAGCTGGAGTAATCAAGTGTTGTGGATGAAACATACCCTAAAAAATAGTAGCATGTGTTTTACTAAAACTAAAACATTTTTACATAACATAAGTGTCATTTATTTATATAAAAACCCAGAACATTACTCATAAGATATTTACATAGATATAAGACATATTTTTCTTTTGGACCACAAAAAATAGATATCATTTTATAATTCATTATAATTCAAGAAAAAATTGAAGATATTTTTCTTATACACATTAGATTTTATAGATTTAAATATATTAAATAGAAGCTTTGAATTATCAATACCAATTTATCAAACATATATACTACTTGTTTACCAATCTTCTTACATAAATGAACTCACTCTCGATGGGGGAGTACATATGCATTGATATTCCAAAATTTTGTCTTCCTAAAAAACTTTTTGTTTTCTAAAAGTTATAATAGATATTTTTTTATATTTCTAATATTTCTTAATCAAATAATTATTTATTAATTTTACAGAATCAAAATATATTACTAAATATTTCAGAATCAATTTTTTTGCTAATGATTTTAGAATCAAGTTTTTTTCCAAAATTCTTCAGGAAATTTTTTTTTTAAAAGTTTATCAGATTAATTTTGTTTTAAAGAAAAAAATAAGAACAAGTTTCTTAGTTAATGTTTCATATAAAAAGTTAAATTCTACTCTGAGAATTATTCTTCAAATCTTTTAGATTTTGTAAGTATCTATTACTTTAATTTTTCTATGTTGTTTTACATATTATAAATTTTTTAAAACCATTATTTTGTTATAAATATAATAATTTTAATAATAAAACTTTATTTCAAAACTAATTTTTTATTTTAAAAAATATTCAATAGTTCAGAATAATTTTAAAATAATTCATGGATTTAATCTCAACCATCAGATCAGATTATGGTTTTCAGTCTGAGTTGTTGCTAGAACAAGAAGGTTTACCCCAGAGCTTATATATAACGGGTTGGTAACCCTTATCTCACATATGTTTTATTGTTTTATTCTTGACCCTCGACACCCCAATTATTTCTCATTAGAAAACATTTCCATTAATTTGACCAACTTATTTATTTCATTTCCAACATCAGTTTCAATCAGATTTACTCAAAAAAAGATTTTTCGAAGAGATAATTTTTTAGAGAAAAGTTTATAGAAAAGCATGGTATGAAAATTATTATTTCTTATTGAAATGAGTTATTAAATTTTAATGTTGGGAGAAGATCTATATAGAAAAATATAATTTTGACATACACTATCTAATAATAATTAAAGAGTTTTACTCTTTAGTGGAATTCAATATGGAAGTGGATGTGGAAGTGATTTTTTTTACTCTTTTTGGTGAAATTTGTAAGCTAACATATCAACAAGATCTGAGTTAGTAAATGTTCCTGTAACAGACCGACCCCAGAAGCCCAAAGGCGGTATATTATTACGTATCATTGGCATGATCTCAAAATATGAAGTCTCAAAGGACCAATTTTTTTAGTAGCCTTGGAAGTACTAGATACATTCATAAGGTTTAAATTACATCATAAAATAGAAAATTACAACAATATTGTTTCCATAGAAAACAATGAGATCCCATAGAATATCCCTGTAGGTCAGTGATAATATACTTCTTCGCATCCTGGGAAAAATAAAACATAGAAAAGGGGTGACCTCAGATGCTCAGTAAGGATAAAAATATAGCATAAACTTACATAAATAAGCATAAACATTTAAATCAATGTATAAAACTAAAACAAAAGGCTTTTCAACATAAAATTCCTTATAATATGGAAAATATAAATCAGAATATTTCCATTGACTTATACACATTGATATTCTACAAGTAGAATTATCACATGAAATATCAGTAGCCACTTTCATAATGATGGAATGCATAATGCCAGACTTCATAACCACATAGTCAAGGCCTTGTGCCAAGACTACAAATAAGATATTTTCAAGGACTTATGCCAAGACACTAGTTTTTATCATGATACCTACCGATGTATTAAGGAGTTATAGTAGGCTCCACCCATATCTTACTAACTCCAATGAATTCCTCATATGAAAAGGTTTAAACATAGCATAAATAGTCATATTAAAACTAGCATACAAAATGTCAATATTTTATCCATAAACCATGAATGGTGTAAAAATAACACATACATAGTCAAACATATCACAAAACTGTAAATACAATATGGATGTTTTGTTTTATAACAAATCAACATCAAATAAGATTTAAATCCATCAAAGGATGTTGACATAGATGAAATAAAAACCTTTTTTAGAGAAATATCACTTTCTATTTTGAAATCATTTAAGAAAACATTTATTTTGAAAATATTCTTATAAGCTTGTAAGGGAAGCTTAAATGATTTTATTATGGTTGAAAATAGCTACACCCACCATATATGTTAAAAAAGCATTCTTACCTTAATTTTGTTGAAAAGGTCATAAGGTACCTTGTTTGGAAAACTACAGAAAGAATCCTTTAAAACCATTTTATAAAAATTAAAACAAGGGTATAAATGGCTTTAACCCATAGTATAGTAAATAGTAAAAATGATTTGGAATATATTTTTATGAAAAATGGATGTGGATGATAAAGAGGTCACAGTAGATACTTACGTAAAAACAACCTCGGATAATAAAGAGATTTTAAAATTAACCCTTACCTTGTACTTTTCCTTGGTCGAGGGTTGGTTAAACTCCTGGATAATGGTGAAATAATTGTTATTAAATTATACAAGAATCATATACATTAATATGATAACATATATGATCTTCTAACATTTATTTGTTAATAATATCTTAGTATTATCGTCGTTTCGAGTGTTAACTGATTCATTTTCCTTTATATGATTTGTTACATATGTAATATTTTTCAAGGTTGGTATGTATCATATTCATATTCATAATTATATTAAGCATTTAAACATTATTTTTAATCATCTAATGAAAATTAGCCTTTAATGGATACATTTGGGAATGAATCTCATCGCGTTCGTGGAGACGGTAATCCGTACGTACACATGTGCGACAATATCATACTTTTTATATTAAAATAATATTTAATTGGATGTTATATCATATATAAAGAATAATTATCATGTTATATTTATTATTTACATCAATTACACATCATTATTATACCCATCCAAATAATGATGTATTGAATAACAATTACACCACGACGTGGAGACGGTAAGCCGTACATACACTCGTATGGTGACATGTCATTAGAAGGATGAATAGAATACTGAATATGATTGTACCATATTTATAATAACATCACAATATATAGAAGATTCTAGAGTTATTATTTTAAAATTGAAACAACAATGAAAGAGGATGTGAAAGAAGAAAGGAACTTGAAAGAGGTGATGAAATATTTACCTATTCTTCGGGTTATTCCTTTTTATTTGATCAAAAGGGATTGTTAGGTTGGATTTCTAACTAAAGGAAGGCCTATAGGAATAATTTAGAACATTTTAGAGGATATTTTGGTAGGGTTTGGCCAATCCAAAAGGCTCTGAATGTGTGAATTTGAGGGAAGGGGTAGTTCCCTTTTATAAGAGGTGTGAAGGGAACCTTAGGAAAAACCTAAAATATTATTTTATAACAAAATAATTTTCAGTTTATAATGGATCCAAAGTGATATTTTTCGAGGTTAAGGTGGGTATGAATCAAAAACCACTCAACCTAAAGGTTTTAGACAAGGTTGGGTCACTATATTAACCTTATCTTCTAGAGTTAACTCTTAGTTAATTAGCTTGAAATTTACCATGTCTCATTGTATTTTTATTTTATATGGTTAATAAACTTACTATAAACATACAAGAGAACATCAAGGGATTAATTAAAGACATATATAATATTATTTAAGATCTTTGGCCAAACATTAGATTTTTAGGAATAGAATATCAATGAATAATATAATATTTGTTTTAAAAGATCTTTTATGTTAATTTTGACACTATTTGCAATTTTGTTTTTGTTAAATTTATAACAGCATTATTACTTAAAAAAAATTCATTTAATCAGTCATAACTTGTCACATTAACCTATCGAAATTTCATATGGCATAAAAACATTCAATTTATATTTATTTGAACATCTATAATGCCATTTATTTGATTATTTCATTAATAAAGAAAATATTGCATCATTGTTGTGTCAAAAATAAATTTAATTTTTCAATGTAGAAAAATTATAAATAAAATACCACTATATAGGAATTTTTTTTATATTTCCAATGAATATTCATAGTCAAAGAGGTAACATATATAACCTTATGTAAAAATTGATTTACTAAAACATATATGCTCATTTTATTTTTGTATTTACTTTAACTTAATATAAAGTGTCATTATCACTTACAAGTGGCTCCATGGGGTCCCAAAATCATCCCAAGGATAAAAATTTCGGACATTTATCAGCCAATAGGGTTATAACACGTGTTATGGTAATTTAATATTATTATAATATTAACGTTTTACCCTTATTTACTAGATTTACCCTTTAACCATGTTAAATAAAATATTTACCAAAGTAATAATTCAAAATGTCTAAAAATATAAATTTACCTATTTACACAATTTAGACCTCCTTATTATAAATATGGAATCCATTTTTCTGAATTCAAAACACATAAGTGGCAGAAATTAATTTAAAATTAATTCTGTTGTCAAAACAAAAAGCGTGTTTTTTTAAATAATAACTATCAATGATTGATACATGCTTATGTCTAGTTTAAATGTGAAATTATATCCAATGAAAAACATTGAAATAACTGGTAAACATATAATCTAATTATACTTGAAAATAACTTAATATTATAATTTATCATTATAAATTATTTTCATTAAAAAAGATGGATTTAATTAAAATTTAGTATTTTTAACTATTCATCAAAAACATAGTGTTTTTAGAAAAATACCAAAAATTCACCCTAAGACAATTTTGATATTAAGAACCCAAAAATGAAGTCCATTTTTAATGATAAAATTGATGACATTTCAAAAAAGTGGGTATTACTATTCATAATGGCTACTTTGATTGGCCGTGGTGTGTTAGAATTTTGAAGTTGCGTACAATGCAAGCTATTGCATTATTCAAAGGGAAACGTAACATGGAAGCTTGGGGTGTTACATTCTCCACTAATTCAAATAATTTCATCTTCAAAATTTCTAGAATACTACCACATAAAATGATTCAGGTGGTTCTTCATCATAAGTTCCTCGGGTTCCGACATTGCCTCTTCCATCTTATGGTTTCTCCATAGAACTTTTACCAGATGAGTTGTCCAGTTTCTCAATACTTGTTTTCTAGTATCAATAATCCTTACAGGCTCTTCACAATAAGACAGATCGGGTTCTAGTTCTAATTCTTCATAGGTGAGTACATGCGTTGGGTCAGGCATGTATTTTCTCAATAGTGATACATGGAAAACACCCTGAACTTTGGAGAGACTTGGCGGCATTGCCAAATGGTAATCTATATCCCTAATTAGTTCTAGAATTTCGAATGGTCCTATTTACTTGGGACTCAATTTTACCTTCTTACCAACATGTATAACACCCTTCCATTTATATACCTTTAAGAAAACATGATCTCCTACCTGAAATTACAAACCCTTTCTTCAGTTATTGGAATAGATGTTATGCCTACTTTGAGTTGCTTTGATGTGGGTTTGGATTACCTTCACCTTTTCCATCATTTCCTTTACAAGTTCTTGGCCTACGAGTTTTCTTTCCCCAACATCATCCCAACAGGTTGGTGTACGACATCTCTTTCTGTATAACGATTTATATGGTTCCATCTGAATACTTGAATGGTAGCTATTGGTATAGGAAAATTCTACCAGAGGTAAATATTGATCCCATATACCTTGAAAGTCAAGTGAGCATGATCTCAACGTGTATTATAAGGTTTGAATTGTCCGTTCTGATGGTCCATCAGTTGGGGGTGGTAGGCAGTGCTCAAACGATGTTCAGTATCCAGGGTTTTCTAAAGACTTTTCCAAAATATTGATGTAAAACGGGGATCACGATCAGAAACAATCGATAGTAATACTCTATGAAGTCTTAAAACAACATTAATATATAGTCATGCTAAACGTTCAAGTGGTAAATCTTCTCTTATAGAGAGAAAATGTGCTGACTTGGTATGTTGATCAACAATGACCCATATTTCATCGTTCCGTCTAGGAGTCTTTGGTAGTCCCATGAAAAAGTACATCGTAATATTATCCCATTCCCACTCAGGTATGGGAAGAGGTTGCAAGAATCCTCTAGGGTATTACCTTACAGCTTTCACTTGCTCACAAACAATACATCTTGACACAAAATTATCAATCTCCCTCTACATGTTGTCCCACCAAAAATGTATCTTCAAATATCTATACATTCTGGTGATACCAGGATGTATAGAGAATTTGGAACTATGATCATCATCCAAATATTCTTGTTTTAGATCAGGTATATTGGGAACCTAATGTCTCTTCCCAAATTTCAAAATTCCATCATCATATATGAAGTCACTCAATCTCCCACTATTCACAGCTTTAATCTTATTTTGAAACTCCTCGTCATCATCTTGAGTACTTTTTATCCTTTCTAATAAAGATAGTTTGGTAACCATTTGAATAAGTATTGATGTTCCACCTTCCATGGTTATTCCCATATCCATATTTACGAGATCCATGTATATAGGATCCTTTTAAACTCCCATCTTGTTCAAAACTCCAAGATCCTTTCTACTCAAAGCATCTGCCACCTTATTTTCCTTCCCTGGGTGGTAGTGTATAGTGCAATCATAATCCTTGAGTAGTTCAACCCATCGCCTTTACCTCATGTTGAGTTCTTTTTGTGAAAAAATATACCTCAAACTCTTGTGATCAATATAAATCTCACATTTTTCACCATAGAGATAATGTCTTTATATCTTCAAAGTAAAGATTACAACTGCTAACTCATGATCATGAGTAGGATAGATTTTCCCATGAATTTTTATCTGTCGTGATGCATAAGAAATAACCTTATCATTCTGCATAAGGAAACAAACAATTCCTTTATTTGAAGCATAACTATAAATAACAAACCCATCATTCCCCGATGGTAGAGTAAATATATGAGCATTGACTAATATTCTATTTGAGGTCTTCAAAACATTCTACACAATATTTTTTCATAAAAATTTAACCCATTTTCGTGTGAGCTTTGTTAATGGGTTAGCCAACCAGGAAAAATTCGGGATGAAATTTCAATAATAACCGGTTAAACTAATAAAATTGCATACCTCAGTTATACTCGTCGATGTTGGACATTCTTGGATTTCCTTTTTATTAGAAGGATTAACAGAGATTCCATCCTAAGGGACAATATTTCCAAGAAAAGAAATCTCCTGAATCCAGAATTTACACTTGCTAAACTTCCCATATAATTCGTGTCTTCTAAGAGTCTTCAGGATAATGTGAAAGTGATTTTCATGGTCTTCGTAGATTTTGGAGTACACTAAGATATCATCAATAAATACCACTACAAAGTCATCAAGATATTCCTTGAAAACTATATTCATTATATCCATGAAGATATAGGGTGCATTATTCAATCCAAAAGGCATTACTGTGAACTCGTAATGCTCGTACCTGGTTTGAAATGCTATTTTTGGAATGCCTTCCTTCTTCACACACAACTGATGATATCCAGATCAAAGTTCATTCTTTGAAAATTATTGAGATCCATGATTTTGGTCAAATAAATCATCAAGATGAGGTAGGGGATTATTTTTCTTTATTGTTATAGCATCGATCTCCCTATAGTCAATGCACAACCTCATAGATCCATATTTCTTCTTAACAAAAAGGACAGGGGATCCTCAGGGAGAAGCACTAGCATGAATAAATCCATTATTACTCAATTACTCTAGTTGTGTATTTAGTTCCGCTAATTCCACAGTGGATATTCTATAAGGGGTCCTCGATATGGGATTGAACCAAGAATTAAATCAATAGAAAACTCAATTTCTCATTCTGGAGGATGTCTAGGTAAATCCTATGGAAATATATCAACATACTCTATCACAATAGGTACATCCTCTATTTGAACATTCTTTTCGTCACCCACAATTATTTTATTCTCTTACTCCCCAATAATTGAATTTAGTTGATCTAATAGGGGTGAATCTAGATAAGAATTAGGTGGTGACGATTCTCCTCTAAAGATAAGGTGTTCTTTATCATCATCATAAAAAATAGTAACCTCCCTCTTCTTATAATAAATTTTTGCATCATGGTCGGAAATCCAATCCATACTGAGGATTATATCAAATTCAATCATGGGTATGACGACGAGATCGACAGACAAAGAACAATTATATGCCTTAATGGGGACTGATTCACAAAACTTTGTTGCAAAGATACTTCCCTTAGGATTTTTGACTGACAACTCTATTATTAAATAAAATATGAAATATCTAATTTTTGTAGAAAAATAGGAAGATATGAAACAATGTGATGATCCAGAATCAAATAAAGCATTTGCTAAGCTTGGGGAAACCATTAAATTACCTGCCACTACGTATTTTAGAGCTTCAACCTCCGCGGTAGTGATAGCATAATATTGGAATATATCCCTTGTCTTTTTTTGAGGTAATTTCCCATGAATCCTAGGACATTCATTCATATAATGACCCCTTTCTCTACAATTTTATCATTCAACATCAACAACCTCTTTCTTCCCCTTGCAATCAGTAGCTTGGGGGCCTTTTTCACCACACTTGTAACAGATTCCCATTCCCTTAAGGAAAGTACCAGGGTGTTCTTTCCCACATTTACTGCAGGATGGATATTCCACTTTTTTATTCTTCCCCTTATTTCCTTTTCCATAGTTTTTAGCGGATCTATTCTTCTCTTTCTTTGCTTTAAAGTCGTAAGACTTAGAAAATTATTTTTCTATCTTGATATCACATGAGACAATATCTTCATACGACGAGAATGATTGTGAGACTAATGTAAGATGAAGAAATAGTTTTAACCCATTAAAGAAATGATAAATATTACTTTTTGGGTTATTTATATAATCTACAGCATGCCTCTCTAACCTGGTAATGTTATCTTCATACTTCATAACATTCTCATCCTCCTTTTGCCTCAGATTCATAAATTGTCTTTCCATATCCGCTCGATGGTCGTGAGGTAAGTATTTTTCTAAGAAAATATCTTTAAACTCCCTCTATTCCATATTTATTTCTTCATCGTCTTCCTTTGTGTTTTGAATCAATGACCACCATTGATCAGCATCTCCAGTGAGGTGGTAAACTACCATGTCAACTTTTTCCCTTTCATTACTCCCCAAGCCGTGGAATATTTTCTGTATGCAATTTATCAATTTCTCAACTACTAATGGATTTTTACTCCCATTTAATGTTGGTAGTTGTTTCCTCATTGAGCGATCTAACATTGATCATCCACGCTATGGATCAGGGTGATCCATATGGGTAAGGTTATTATTCATAACCTGAGTGAGTTTTCCCAGTATGGTGATAAGCTGATTAGCACCAGTTGCATCACTAGCTCCACTATAATTATCTTAAGTAGGAGGGAAATAACTACATGGAGTGTGTTCATTGATATAGTTTCCATTCCTTCCACTAGGCTCCATTTCTAAATAATGGCATAAACTAGATTATTTTATGAATCGAAATACATAATTCCAAACTTGTGAAGCACTTAACATAAGTTGAACAGTTTATGAAGTTAATCCATAATAATAATAATGTTTTCTTTGAGAATGTATATACTCAGAAACCATTCATAATGGTTTGTATAGAAAATGAGAATTATCCTAAGCATATTCCCTGGGAGTGTCGTAGCCAAGAGTGCAGCAAGGCCTGTTGTCGTGCACCAGTTCCCATTTGAGTCTACCTCAAAGCAGTGTTTTTGGGTTTTACCCCATGGTACATTTGTTCCAGAGCCACCTCTACCTGCTCGTATCCAAACATGGATATATTTCTTAAAAAACTCACAAAATATCTACAATACCAAAATTATAAGAATTTCTTCTATACTAATCCTCAAAGTCTATCTTAGGGCAATGTGCTCTAATCTGATTTTATCGAAATCTAGATTCCGTGGTTTGTACTAAACATCCTCTGATACCAACTGTAACACCCCGATCCTAGAATCCTAGATTCAGTGCATTATTATGTATCATTGGCATGATCACGAAAGACCAAGTCTCAAAAGGCCGATTAGTTTAGTAGCCTTGGAAGTACTAGATACATTCATAAGGTTTACATTACATCGTAAAATGGAAAACTACAACAACATTGTTCCCATAGACAACACTATGAAAAAATTTATTTTGAAGATATTTTTATAAGCTTGTAAGGGAAGCTTTGACAATGTTATAATGGCAGAAAATATTCCCACCCGCCGTATAAGTTAAAAAAACATTCTTACCTTAATTTTGTCGAAAAGGCCATAAGATACCTTGTTTAGAAAATGACAAAAAGAATCCTATGAAAACATTTTATAAAAAGTCAAACAAGGGTATAAATTACTTTAACCCATATTCTAGTAAATAAAAAAAAATTTGGAATACATTTTTAAGAAAAATGGATGTGGATGATAAAGAGGTCCCAGTAGATACTTACGTAAAAACAACCACGAATAATAAAGATATTGTGAAATTAACCCTTACCTTGTACTTTTTTTGGTCGAGGGTAGGTTAACCTCATGTATAATGGTGAAATAATTGTTATTAAATTATACAGGAATATTATACATTAATATGATATCATATGTGATCTTTTACAATTTCTTTGTTAATAATATTTTAGTATTATCGTCGTTTCAGGTGTTAAGTGATTCATTTTCTTTTATATGATTTGTTACATAAGTAATTTGGTTATAGATAGGATGTATCTTATTAATATATAAAATTATATTAAGTATTTAAACATTATTTTTAATCATCTAATGAAAATTAGTCTTGAATGGATACGATGGAAAATGAATCAAATCATGTTCCTGGAGACCGTAATCTGTACGTACGCACAAGCGACAATATCATTCTTTTGATATTAAAATAATATATAATTGGATGTTATATCATATATACAGAATAATTATCATGTTATATTAATTATTTACATAAATTACACATAATTATTATACCCATCCAAATAATAATGTATTTAATAACAATTACACCACGACATGGAGACGGTAAGCCGTACGTACGCATGTATGGTGACAAGCCATTGAAAGGATGGATAGAATAATGAATATGGTTGTACCATATTTATAATAATATCATAGTATATATAAGATACTGGAATTATTATTTTAGAATTGAAACAAAAAAGAAAGAGGAAGTGGAAGAAGAAAGGAACTTGAAAGAGGTGATGAAATATTTACCTCTTCTTTAGTTTCTTCCTTTTGATGTGATAAAAAGGGCTCATTAGGTTGGATTTATGACTAAAGTAAGGCCTCTAGGATGAAGGTAGAATAGTTGAGAAGATATTTGGGTAGGGGTTGGCTGAGCCAAAAGGCTTTGAAGGTGTGAATTTTAGGGAAGGGGGAGTGCCCTTTTATAAGTGGGGTGAGGGACACCTTAAGAAAAACTTAAAATATTATTTTATAATAAAATAATTTTAGATTTATAATGACTCAAACATGATTTATTTAGATGATAAGGTGGGTATGGATCGAAAAACCCTCAACCAATAGGTTTTAGATAGGTTTGGGTCAATATATTAACCTTATCTTCTAGATTTAACTCTTAGATAATTAGTTTGACATTTACCATGTCTCTTTGTATTTTTATATTATATGGTTAATAAACATAAAATAAACTTACAAGAGAACATCAAGTGGTTCATTAATGAAATATATGATATTATTTAATGCCTTTGTCTGAACTTTAGATTTTTAGGAATAGAATATCAATTAATAATATAACATTTGTTTTAAAAATAGTTTTATGTCAATTTTTACACTATTTTTTATTTTGTTTTTGTTAAAATTTTAATATCATTAATACTTAGAAAAAAATTCCTTTAATCAATACTAATATGTAAAATTAACTTATAAAATTCATGGATGGCATCAAAACATTCAAATTAAATTTATCTTAACATCAATAATACCATTTTTTTATTCTTTCATTAATAAAAAATATTTTCCATCATCATTGTGTCATAAATAAATTTAATTATTCAATGTCTAAAAATTATAAATAAAATACCATTATATAGGTAATATTTTTATCTTTCTAATGAATATTTATAGTCTAAGAGATAACATATATAACCTTATGTAGAATCTATTTTACTAAAAGATTATGGTTATGTCATTTTTGTATTTACTTTATCTTAATTAATATAATGTGTCATTATCACTTACAATTGGGTCCATGGGGTTTTAAAATCGACCCAAGGATTCTCATGGTTGGACATGTATCAGAAAATAGGCTTAGAACTCGTGTTAGGGTAATTTAGTATTATTATAAAATTATTTTTTACCCTTATTTACTAGATTTACCCTTTAACCATGATAAACAAAATATTTACCGAAGTAATTATTCAAAATGTCTAAAATTAAAAGTTACTGATTTACACAATTTTTACTTCCTGATTATAAATTTTGAATCCATTTTTCGAAATTCAAAACACAGAATTGGCAGAAATTAATTAAAAATTAATTTCCATTGTCAAACCATAAAGCTTGTTTTTAAGAAATAATAACTATCAAAAGATTGATATTTGCTTATGCCCAGTTTAAATGGGAAATTACACCTAATGACCAACATTGAATTAAATAGTAAAAATATAATCTAATTATACTTAAAAACCACCCAATATTAAATCTTATCACTATAAATTATTTTTATTAAAAAACTTGTTTTAATTAAAATTTAGTATTTTTCACGATTCATCATAAACTAAATGTTTTCAAAAAAATAAAAAAAATTCAATATAAGCTATTTTTGATATTGTAAACCAAAAAATGAAGTCCACTTTGAAATATAAAATTTATTAAATCTCAAAAAAGTGGTCACTACTCTTCATAACGACTACTTTGATTGGTCACGGTGTGTTAGAATCTCGAAGTTGCGTACACTGCAAGCTATTGAATTATTCAAAGGGAAATATACTGTGGAATATTGGGGTGTTATAGTTCCCATAAAAGGTGAATAATATCTTCCATAACAAAAAATTTTAGATAATCTTGGAGGTTTTGAAAAATAAAATGTGGAATATTCATTTTTTTTACTTCTTAGGAAAAAGTTAGAAAAGTGTTTGAACTCACTCTAGATGTGTGAGTAGTAGACCTTTGGATGAAAGGATAATTGATTTCGAGTAAAGGTTATAGATATACTCTATAATTATTTAACATCATAATTTTTTATTTAATTATTGATATGAGGTAGATAAGTTGTTTAATTTTATCATTCTCTCTATTAAATATATTAAAGAGACATCAATGAAATCAAGGATTCTAATATTCCCATTTTTTATAAACAAGTTCGTAAATTGGGTGAAAATATTTCTGATTCGGAAATATATTTATTCTTTTAGGGAAATGGTTTCTCTTGATAGGAAATAAGGATGAGGATGAGGATGTAGTTGGATTTTAATCTAATGTTAAAGAAATATGTGGATAAATTGGACAAGGCTATGTTCAATGCTAAACCCACTAAAGAGAAATAAATAGTAAAATAGAAGAGGAAAATTGACTCCTCTCCCCATAATATTTAGAATAAAAAAAATCTATTTTTGTATAAGAATGTAAGAATCTTATGGCTCATAAATGTTAGAAGATTGAAGGGGATCCTTCTTTCAGACTTGATAAAGATTAAAACAACTGATGAAATGAAATTAGTTTTTGAAACATCTATATTTATAGTAGTTGTTGAAAATAGAAATGGAAAAGAAGTTATAGAATAATTTGAAACCTTGTATGAGAATTCAGTTCTAGAATTGATCACAAAATATTTTTAAAATTTATTCAGTATGAAAAAACAAAAATTTATTAAAAAAGTTGGAACAATAGTTTTATGAACTATGAGGTAGTAAGAAATAGACTTGGAAGAGGTAAAAAACAACAAGAACATGGATAAATAGAAGAAGAAAGTTAGTTGGAGTTATATTCATATTCTACTTCAATTTCAACTCTACCAATAAGAATCAAGTTCTAGATGTTCCAAAGGATGATTAATCATCATCAAAATGGGAAGATGAAGCAAAACATTCACATACTGACTAAAAATTACTTTTTATTATAAAACACTTTTTAAAGGGAAAGTTAGAAACCACATACAACCAAAACAAACAATTGGAATTCTCCAACCCTGTAAGTGTGCCAATAAAAAGCCTTCACCAACACAGGACCCCTCGGCAAGCAGTCCCTTGCAGAAGCAAGGGCACAGAACTGATGGCAAAGCCATACCCTCTCAAGCATCCAATTCCTAGCGACCTGCATCAATGAAGACCTAGTGCACCGATCCTCATCCGGAGTAGTCCAAAAGCATACTGGCAACAAGTAAACTGAACTGAAAGGAACCCAAGCAACCACGGCTAACACAGACCAAACACTCACATGAGCCAACCAAAACCACATGCTTAAACAGCATCGCTAACGAAAAATTTAATGTTACCCGTCTCTGTTTCCCTAAACATCTTCCATGTTAAGGATGATAGGATTAATTCTGCATCTTCCAATAGCCGCTTCTCAAAGGCTGACACAAGTTGATCCCAAGTCCGGATGTATTCCTCTACACTGATCTTCCCAAGGTTGAATCCGCCTACCAAAATTGAGTCCTGTTTGTCGATCCAAGAATATTGATCCTCCATTAGGGGAACCTCAAGAGATCTCCCCAACATCCTGGCAGCCTCCTCCTCAGTAGCATTTAGAAATAGTACCTGTTCAATTTCTTCTTCTTCAGATCTTAAGATCAAGACCAAGGGCTGACAATCCTATTCCCCCGGTCTCAAATGACTCAAAGGTTCTACCTGAGTTCTCTTGTCATCCATAATCTTCGCCGAGCAAGTCTTCATAGGAGGAGGTAGTGAGGAGTAATCCTTCCTCCCCTTCCTTCTTCCGGGACCCCTAGTGCTCTTCGGGCTTAGAGCCTCATCAGCAGAGTGTCAGTGTATACTCCGGCTGATAGCCATCCCACTAGATCCATCTTCCTCTCCTCCACTAATGAGCTCAGAACACTCCTCTGAAATCCCTTTAAATCTGTTCCTCAAGGTAAGTGCACTCTGTTCTCCTTCCTTCCTACCTCTGTCTAGAATAGCGTCATTGAATTTAGGCCCCTCCCTCCCCTTTATTATCTTCGCACTGCCTACCCATGCCCTCTCAGCCACCAAACCAGCAGTGTCTAACTTCCCTTCACCCAGTGTCTGCTCTAGAACTGTTTTATTTCCATTCCTCTGGTCTTCTGCCTGCATCACTCCTGGATGGTAACCTACCCCGACATCTTTAGCACCCCGACTGTAGGGACTGACCAAATCTCTTTTTAGCCTACTGAACACATCCACCACCAATGGATTGATCTGTTGAGCTGCCACAACCGCGTCAATGATCTCCACACCCGCAGCGAATCTGCCCCCTGCCTCACCGCCCATTCGCACCTCCTCCACACCCACTGCAAATATGCCCTCTGCCTTACTACCCATTCGCGCCTCCTCCACAAGTCGCACCTGATCACAAACCTGTGGCGCTTGAACACTGCCCGCTGACCGAGAGGTGTTTTTCCCATCCCTAAGACCATTATCCCTCTAATGTTGGACCTTCTCACCAATATATTTAAAAGGAATCATTAATTCATCAAATTATTTTTCCATTCAAGCACAAAAAAGTATCAATTATTCCTCTTTGACTCTGAATAAAATAATGGATTCAATGACATACCTTCTAAATGAAAGAATTTCATATGGGTTATAGGGGATGAAATTAAAAAGACTATTAAATTCATTATTATTTGAGAATAATTCCCTCTAAATAAACTTACAAATATTTATATCGAAGAAGTGGTGACATTACATGGAACACCACAAATGATTATTTCAAATAAAAAATTAAGTTTAACCTTGATGGTATTAAATATTTTTAAAAATTCATTGAACATATAATTGAAATTTATTACAATATATACCCATCAAATAGATGGTTAATATGAAAAAGAAATTCAAACATAGGAATACTTTATGAAATTATTCTTATTATAATTTAAAAGAGGAATGGATTGTCATATTCCACTGATCATGTTCTAAAACTACAAAATCTAAAAATAAATCATTTAAATAGATTTATATGAATCCCACCATGGTAATAAATAACGAAAATTTACATATTAGTATGAATTTGTATATAATCAACTATTAGGATTAGAACTAGAGGAATAAATGATAGAGAAGTTATAATCTATTGATTAACACATGAGGGTGACACAAAGTTTACAAAAGTGTTTTAATAAAAATCATAAATTATACCTTATGTTTTATGTTTATGAAAAATTATTCTATTTTACATTTCCATAGAAGAGAGTTAAATGGTTTGGGAAGAAGAAAAATAATATCCCTGTATATATTGGCCCCTTAGATATTCTTGTCCGAGTTACATGCATAACCACTTACCTGGAACTTTTACTTAACCTATATCAAGATAGTCATGTATTCCATGTATCAATATTATAAATTAGATATCCAATCTCTGAAATATACTAAATCCATATGTTGTTTTTTGGAATATCACTATTATAAAAAGAAATTAGTGAATAACATCGATCATTTATATAACAAGATACGAAACAGAATTGCATTTCTTCACCAAGTACAATATATAAATCACCCTTAAAAAGGGCCAACATGGTAGATAGATGATGTATTGAAACAAAACATCCATAATATATTTTTCTCTAATATTTTAAATATAAATTATTTTTTAAAATTTTAAATATGTTTAATAATATTACATTCCATTTTTTTATATGATAATTTATTCTTTAAAAATCATATTCTTAATAGTTAATTTTTATTTAAATAACAGTGTTTATTTTATCTTGATCCTCAAAGAAAAACAAATTCTATTTTATTATATAAATATAAAACATTTTGTATGATATATAAATATATTCTATATATCTTAGAAAAATATAATTGGTTAATAAAAAAAAGAAAATTACTTAAATAAAGGATTCAAATTTGATGGGTATTCGTATTTTAAAAATACCACAACCCTAAAAACCACTATAAAAACAAAATGAAACATTATAAATAATAGACATGAAAATTTGGTGGATTTGTAATGGTACTATCAATAAGTAAGACATCTGTAGTGTGTGGGTTAGAGCATTACAGTTAATTAAATTTCTCATATCATTTAACCCCATTTTCCTTTGTGGGATTTAGCTATCCAATTTTATCACTGACATAGTTTCTCACTTATTTTTCCCATTTTAATTGAAGAGTTGGAGTATATTTCCTTATTTATGTGGATTCATCTTTTTGGATACCCACCACAAGCCCACCTATCTAGCCATCCATAGATTTTTTTCCCCAAGCGGACAACAAATCATTAACAATCCCTCATTCAAATGATTAAAATAATCATTACTCCCTTGTATTTTATAATCACATTACTTGATGTTTGATTATGTGATGATCCACTTCATGGATTTTCTGATAAGTAGAGTACAATTATTTAAATGATTTATTTTTTTCACTTAAATCTATCATATCATATTCTTTCCTGACCATTTAGGAAGCCCTTCCTGAACACATATATGTAATAAGTATAGAATAATATAAATAAATAAAATTAATGCCTATTTAAAACAATAAGCATGTTTAAAACCTTGAGAGATAAAAAAGTGAAAAAAATAAAGGATAAATTAAGTAATATATATTCGAATTAGATGGCATATATGACTTTTGTAATGGGTTAAAGAAGCCATTTGAATTGTAACCATCAGAGTAAAAGTATAACATTTAGAATAGTGAAATAATGTATTTAAAAATAAATAATTTAATTTTCAAAAATTTAAATCAGTCTAAAAAGTCTAAATCCTATTTTATTCAAATAAATAAATATTTTTTATTCTTTAAAATGAATGAATTTGTACAACGATAACATTATATTTTTGAAGTTCCTATATATATATATATAATATTTCTATAATTAAATACTATTATTTATCACAAGAATAAATATCATTCTTTATCTTGAGAAAAAATAATAATTTATTCAATATTGTATGTTAAAACACTCTTCTCTTTAACTTATATATACGACCCTCATTTACACATTTATCCTCTCTTATGAAAATTATTCCTTAATTGTTTTCCCTATACCCTTTGATACACTTTTTTAAGTCCTAAATAGACCAAAATACCATCCTTAGAAGCCTTAAGGTGTACACCAATGGAGGCATCTCAAAGGAAATTGTCAGCATTCCATATCCCAACCTGTTTCTTTTCATTTTCGTCTAACCCATTATATAACTAAATAAATTTTATAATTACATATATATAATATTATATTCAAATTCTAGTATAATTAAATTATAAAATATTTATTTTTTTCCTTTCTCTTATCATTCTTAAAAACATCAATCATAGAATGGTTGGTTTATAAAACCAACCTAAATGATGGTATTTTATATTTAAAGATGTTAATGAAAGGTTTTAAAATCATACTTTATGAACAATTATAACATTTATAGTCAATTTATGTCATTTTAAAGGTTCTACGGTGATATTAATGATATTAAAAATTAATTATAATGTTAGTTTATTCTTTAAAAAACTAGCTTACTGAGAAATAAATAAAAATTTGTAACTATTTTAGAGTATCTATTAAACAAAATATGATTTATAATATTATAATTATATGGACATAATACCATTACTATTCTATAACATATAGAACTATATATAAAATCATTAAGTAATACTATTATACTAGAGATGTTTTTGAACTGTTCACCAAACAACAACAAAAAGTCAACATAAACTAAATAAATATAAGTAATAGATAATAATTGATAATAAATTGATGATTATAGATGAAATAAATATTAACAATTCTCTTTAAACTATAACTATGTATGTAATTCAATTATTCATAATGTTATTGGGGTATCCTAATCAAGGTGTACTCAAGGTAAGGGGAGTCTATCATTTTTCTAATTCATTTAAGTTGAAAATATCTATCTCTCCCTCTCTCTTTATAAATTTATTCTTCATATATGATATTTATTTTTTATGTATACATATTTTCTTGATATAGTCTATTTAATTTCCCATTTATTGATGAAAATCATGTCTTTATATTTATCTTTCGTCTTATTACATTATGTCAAATGTTATAAAAGGTAACCTTTCAATTTGTTCTTAATTTCCATTTATCAATAAATTAATGACTATTTTACTTTATGATTTATAAAAATTATTTTATAAGAATCAAATATGATAGTTCCTTTCTAGTTTGGGTGTAATATCTATTATATTTCTTTTAAATTATGTTTGACGATCTTCTAAATACTTTAGTATAGGGGTTTATTTTTAATGTTTTCTTGTCTATTTCTTATGCCTTTTCCTTAAGTTTAATCCATCTATTTTTGATCTATTAATATTTATAAACTCGTGAAAGTATAATATTACTCAATACCATTCATTATTGGGTTACTTCATGTTACCTCTAAAGATTATATTCTGTTATGTTATTATGTATCCCCTTTCCTTCTTATTGGTTTATATATTAATGTTTTATATATTTTTCTTTTTATATGGGGAATTCATATGTATGGTACAATATGATGAGACTGGTGGTCCTAGAATTAAACAAACCTCAATTTATTGGGTAATTCTTATATACAATGATATTAAATGTATCTTGGGTGGTTAGTTAGGTTTGCACATTTTGATTTGATTTCATTGAAGCGATACTTTAAATATTTGTATAATGACATGTTTTATGTTTGTTCCACATTCTTAGGACTCACATAATTATATTTTCTCTATGATATCATTTCTTTTATTCCATATCATCATTTATGATCCTACACTTTTATGATCCAATGTAATTATTATTTAATCATGTGATTTCATATCCTCATGTTTATTCTGATTATCCTTTTATTTACTTCTAGCATGTGTTTTCCTCTTTGTATGTCTCCAAGGTATCCAGTGCAATTTTAAGAGTATGATTATATTTAAAACCATTTATCAATTATTGAAATATATTTTTTTGTATTATTATTTTTAAATGTTTTATTTTGTCGCTAATCTCACAAACATGTTACAACTTGTGATTTTGGGTGTGTGTTATTATATGGGTTTTGTGGAAAATATTTTAATAATAAGTTAATGAAATTAAGAACTTTATAAAAAGTGAAAATTATTAATATATTTTCTACTAATTTTTTATTTCATAAAAAATATGTTTTATTAGAGGTTTATAATAAATTAAATTCTTTCACATATAAAAATAACCATATATGAAATTCACACTTAATATGGGCTATGATCCCAATAATGCAGGAAAAAACAACGACTCAAAGCAATGCCCTATGACTCATTAAAACTTTTATCCATTCCACATATATAAAAGGAATACATATTTTATATATAGTGGATGAAATAAAAATAGAAACATCCCAAGTACACTAAGTTTCCACAATATCATTTTTTAAGGACACTCATATGGTTTACCTTGTATGTCCTTAAAATAAATCTTTATCTACATCTGAATCAGTCACCAAACTAGAACTTTATTTGGTACCACTTTTTAAAATACTAGAATCGATATTCCAATGACCTGGAATAGATCACCATATTCCCTAGGAAAATTCCATGATCTCCAAGGTTGAAAAAGAATATCAAGCATTTATGGTTACTATAGGGGAATTATTTTACCTCTTTTTTTAAATACGTAGGTTCATTACAAGATTTTATGAAAATTATCAAATGAATCATCCATATATTTGATATTTCCACCCATAAATAAGATTAAAACAATCCCTTAGGTCGTTCTCTTAATACCCATATTAAAATATAAAATTAATCATATCTAAATGAATATAGAAAACACACAATAAGAAATCATACATAAAAAGAAATTGTATTCAAACCGAAAACATATAAAAAATTAAACAGACTTGGCTATATGACTGATGAAATTTTTCCCCAACACATGTTGTCCTCTACATATTGTTTCAAGGAGTCCTATCTTACCACTTTAATAAATTTATATTTTTTTAAAAAATTATGTATTTATCAGAAAGTATATGATAATACCTAAAATACCACATGTAAAACTACACGTGTACTATGTTGAAACTATAAATTCAAAGTAAAACAAAAAATTTAGAACAACCAAGACACCTCAACACATGTATAAAAATATAACAAGTCAAATTCATGTGTGTTTTGTAATGGTATTTATGTAATGACTTGAGATTTTAATATATTTATTCCCATAATTATGTCATATACTTTTTAAACCTTTATCCACATGTAACAACGAACAAAAAAATCCTTAATATGTTAAAAATGATAAAATCAAGACTCTGAATTATTAGGTATTAATTGGAGTAACGTAATTTTAAAATAAATTTATATATATATTAATATATAAAAGTTGGTTTTTAGAAATTTACACAATTCATCATTTTGTTAAAGAATCAATGTTTTTATGTGTTATACTTTTTATTAAATTAAACCAAGTATAATATTTTTGAAATATTATACCCAAAAAATATGGTATTTATCTATTAATCATAGCTTTATTTTTATTTTATATGAATTTAGAATAATAATAATTAACATTTTTTTAAAAGTTATTTTTCTATAAAAACAGTTTCTCATTGTATTTTATAATTTTATTTAAAAGGTAAAATAGAAAATTATTTAAATTGAATTATAAAAAAAATTATTTTTGAATGGAAAATTTAAATTTTATTTTATGATTATTTTTTTGGTTTTTTTCAAAAAAATATTGAATTTTAGCAAATATTGTAAAATGATGTTGTGATAAATAACATGACTTTTGTGTCATTATTAGTATATAAGTATGAATTGGAAATTCAAGAAACTTATTTCTAAGAACAAATATTTTTTTATAAGTGAGTTTATATTTTATGAGATTTTTGGTTATAATTTTCAAAAACATAGTATGCATTTTAGAACATAAGTTATATTTTTCCAAAAAAAAGATTTTAATGCATTATAAAATTAGTATTTTAAAATTTTTTCTATCACTTATATAAGATGAATATAATAAAATTGATTCATTTTTTTATTAATTATGATAATATAATCTTAGGATTAATATTTGGGATTTTTCTATAAGAAGTAATTTTAAGATGAATAAGCGAAAAATATAGTTTTTTTTCATATCTATGACTTATATTACGTTACAAGTTTATATTAATGAATTAGAATTTTAAAAATTATTTTAATTGATAATGTTTTTATTTAATATATAATTTTATTTATCTTAACGATGTATTTTGAAATTTATAGATCCAATTTTTAAACTTATAAAAAATAATATTTCAAATGTAATAAAAAAAAGTATTTTTAATTTTTTTATTAATTTAGTTTTGTATTTATTTTGAAGTCACATAAAATTTATTTTTTTACTATAAACCAATTTATGCCTTTAAAATAAAAAAAATATTATAATCTTATCCCACACTTAATTTTTAATATTAAAATAAACATTATCTAAGAAATGAATTTTACATATCATATGCCATAATACTAATATTAATTTCTCAAAATCTTGTAAATTTAATTTTAAAAATGTATTTTCATATTTTAAATCATCATTTTAAAATTATTAAAAAATTTCAATTTTCATTTTTCCCATTAAAATTAGTTACCAAGTATTAGAGTGAAGTTACCTTGGTAAGGGTAAATTTTATTAAAACTGGTCAAAAAAAGTGAAAATGTATGAAACATGAGGAAAATATGTTTGATATTGGATGATAGAGAGGTTATTTTACTTATAACTCTACTAAAACAATTATTAGATATTTTTCTGGCCTTTATACTTGAATAATGGTGTGGAATTATAAAAAAGAAAATGTATTTTACAAAAAAATGCCAATTTATTTATAAAAGTAACTCACCTACTCACCAATTCTAACCCCATTAAAAAACTAAATATTAACCAAAACTATGTCATAGTCCCTTCTAAGTATCCTCTAAATTATCTTGAAGCATCAGTATCACAAAAAGGATTGGATGTGGAACCTTAAGTAGTTACCAATGGAAAAGGTTATACTCTCAACCCAAGTTTTCTAAGTACTTTTATTCTTCTACACCTTTCAAGTATCCACAATCAATGATCATATTATAACACCAGAATTTTTATTATTCTAATAATTTATTATACTAATGGAACATCCATTTTATATTTTCTTCTAAAATCATTTAGAAAAGGAAAAAAATTTCATTCGTGTGTGTGGACTACTGCCTCCATGAATGACATGTTCAATTTTCTATCAACCTCTAAAATGTAAGTTTAAAAAAGGATATTTTCTTGAATATATGATATTTAAAACATTATTATAATTCTAAAAATTTAATTATTTTATTTCTTTTCTCCTTATGTTCTATGAAATATGAATGTGTCATCTATGCATATGTGTGGACTACGACCTTCATGAAATGACATGTTTTGTTTTCTATAACCACCTAACACAGATGAATATTTAAATGGTATTGAATATGTAATATTAATTATTTTTACACCATTAATATTCATTAATAATATTATTTGGAATTATATAAGTTTGATAAATGATAAATGTTTGAAGAAACTTTAACCATGTTAAGAAGACTTATCAATACACATTTCATATTTTGGATATCTTTTTAGAAAAACTTTGAAAAAATATACGTAATTTTTTAATTTAACAATAAAATATATAAAACTAAATTTTATTTTTAGATCATGAAGATATTTTAAAAAATATTTAATAATTATCAAGAAAACAAAGGTGTTATGGATAAAATAACTGAACAACCCTGAGTATCTGATGTAAGTCAAAATTATATTAAAAATAAGTAATACATAAATATAAATAGACTTTAGAAAATTAAATATATATTAATAAGGTTAAAAAATATATATTTAATGAACTTAATTCAATTATTCAATAAGTTTAGAGAATGTGAAGAGTTCTTTTTTACAATAAGGTAAGAGAACTTCTGTATCAACCTCATTACTTATTGATTACATGTTTTTTTATTTTTATCCCTTATTATGAAATATTTTTCTCATGAACTTATCTTAATCATGTATACATGTTCCTTAAATATAAATATAGTTAAATATACATTAATGTTTTTTTGGGTTATATATGTTTTTGGTTCCCATAAAAATTATCACTTCTATGTAAGCTTGATTTAAAGGGACTTTCTTATTTCTTGTCTCATGGCAGGCATCACCCCTATAAAATATTTTTAAACCATAAATAGCTTCAAAAATACCTCATTATCTGATGAAGAAATATCCTAGTTCATTTATTATTTTTTAGACAACAATAAGTTATATCATTATTTAAAAATATCCACAAATTATTTCATAAAGCATCACCCAATTTTTTTATTGATTCTTTTTCAGATACTTCACATTAATTTTGTACAATAGAATTAAATGTTTAAAATTTTCCTATTTTAAATTATCAAATTACATAATAGTTTAATTCCTTCACATCTTTTAAATACATGTAGTTTAGCCTTAAATTATACCTTGAATCATAATTATTAAATCGACTTCTTTCTCACAGGTTTGATCATGATTATGGTTATTATATGGTTTATTTTCCTCAAGTAGAATACATTAGTATGATTTTTATTATATGATGAGCGAGATTGAAATTAAATATCCCTATAATTATTTGGTTAAAGATTTATATCTTACCATATGTTATGTAAGGGGTTAAATGGTGAACCAAATCTACAATAGGACTTTTCCCACATTGTAGAAGGGAAATGTGGTTAAACTATGCACACTATGTTATGTGAAAAGTAGACTTGAAATTATATATCCATCTAATGAATTGGATAGTGAATTATATTTCACGATACTATATGTAAGGATTTAGGGATTAAATATAATCCACCATGGTACTTTTTACACTATGTTTATGGGAATGGAGGATGTAACAAATCTACAATTGGAATTTTTGAACATTTTGATAATGGTATTATGAGCGAACTAAGAATTAAGTTTATGATGTCATGTATTAATATTTTACAACATATTCCATGATTCCATGATGTTATGTTTTCACTTACTTAATACATGCTTCAATTTTTATGATAATCATCTTAATTATATTAGTGTAATGACCTAACTTATCATTAAGGTAAAACTCATTTCTTTTTAGGCCTAGTCCTTTTTTTGTCTTAGTAAACATGAATTTTTTCCTAAGGAAGGTTTCAGGAGAGTCTAGGAATTGTATGTAACCTAAATCTCTAGAAATATAAAAAATAAAGTTGGTCGCACAGTTAGATAATGAATAGTACTAACCATTTGATTCAATCATGTGAGGTACCTAGTACACAAAAGAGACCATGTGGTTTTTCTACAACTGTACGAGCCAGAATGTATGCCCATGCAGAATTATAGACTTTTGTGAAACTATATTTTCTCAAAACTTCTACAAGGTTAGTCAAACTATGCATCTAGGCTATGTTAGGGGTTTCCCTAGACATTATAGGGAGCATTGTTGGCACACAGTTTTACCAACCGAGTGACTAAACCACACAAGCCTATTTTTAAAGGGGAGTTTACATTTTTCAATTAAATTATTTTAAATCCTCAAACCCTATTTTTTCTTACCCCTAGTCGATAGAAATTCATTTATCCTCTCCCAAAGGCTCTCCCTCCTCATTGTTATGTTTCTTGATAACTCTTATAAAAAAACCCAAATTTCATCACCATTAGAAGAATTGGATTTGAAATGGTAAGATGCATAATCCTATTGCTTCCTATCATAGTTTATCTTCCCACATTTTGTGCTATTTTGATGCGAGCTCATATAACCTATTTTAAGGGAATTGGTCCATTATTCTCTTTTCTTCCATTTTTCTGCAAATCAAAGGTTGATACATGATGAGTGTTTTCCTATAGACGTAAGGTAGGTGGTTTAGAAATTTTTTCAAGAGTCTAATTTTTTACATTGTATTTCTCTGCAATGCCAGAACCTATAATTTTTCATGCATTACCTGTAATGTGTTAAATACCTTTAATTAATTTTATTATGTTTAATTACTCCTTTTAGAATATATTTAATTGTTAGGTGATGCCAAATTTATTAATTTTAACCCATTATGGTGTGATAAAATTGAATTTCCTTCCTTTATATAAATTTTTAATTGATCAAACACCATCTAAGTGTTCAGATTGAGTTGGAATTGGAATATTCTATTCTTTATTTATCAAATTTCCTAATAAATTTAAATGAATATTGGTGTTAAGGCTATTACATATTTTATATTTACAAATTTTAATTACAAAAACTTTCACGCTTGATTAAATTGTATTAATTGATTATTTACTATTATAGGCAATTCTTAATGGTTATTTTTTAAAAAACCATGCAATATGGATTAAAATATATAAAAAAGAGTTACAAGAGTATAAAGTAATAAAAATTTACATTTATCCCTTTGGAGAATATCAATTATCTCAAAATGGATACTATAGTAGAGTACACAGAAGCAGTTATGATTCACTAAGGAACATTCTTTTATAATGATATTTCACTCTCCCTTTCATTGGGTGATGGGAATGACATCTCGAACCATTATAAATTTATTTGGGTGATGGGAAATACATTACACATTCCTATATATCAAGTGTTGATCATGATGAATCTCTTAAACATATCGAGTGTCTAACATGACATATCGCAATCATATGAGACCAGGGCTTGTACCCATTTATAGATCCTATAGATCATTAAACTAGTTATAGACACTTTAGTTATGCCCCGAGTCCAGTTACCACCTAGTATCCATGTATATGCCTCTAGATATCTATACATATAGAGTTTATACACATGTATACATATTATATATATGATTACAATATATATATATATATATATATATATGGATCCACATGGTTACTGATCTGACCCACTCTGGCCTATTCCAAACAAGGCAGAGCCAGCCATGTGTCCTATAGGAACCTGATCTATCCTGTATTTAATCTTGAACATCAATTTTTTATACCTTCACACTGCTTTTCTATGTACACTGGATGGATTATTCTATACATCATTGGTGGTGACCTACTAAGTTTATCTCAAACCCTACATAAGATGCCTTTGGTACCTGAGTTGACTTAATGAATACATGTGTGGAATAAGGAAAGTTACCCATCATAGATGCTTGATATTTTTTACTTATATCTTGGATGATGAGAGTAGAGAAACTAGTATATTCTCATGATGCTAGCACATGTATCTTTTTTTATTTTTGTTTTTTTATAGTATGATGTATTTTCCTTTCCCCTGTATCCCATTTCTATATACCATAATTCTATAACATCATTTTCAATATGAAACAAGCTATGGATTTTAATATATTCATTAGTTTCTTGTTTTTTTACGTTTCCATAGTTGATTATTGTATTTTTTCTGTTTTTCCATAAATTATATTATGCATCTCATATTTTTGTTTATATATTGTAATTGTTATGCCACTATTGTATGAAGTTATAGCATACCCACTATACCACCTTGGACCTTTTTTACTACTTGGTTGGCTCTTCTATTTAGGTATGTGCGCTTGAGGCCATGTGGCCCACTGGATCTAAGCACCGTTTCAGTGGATCCCAGGTCAGGACATTACAAAGAGGTATTAGGGGTTTATTTTTTTCCTTTTTCATAAATTTTGGTATTACGTAGGCATCTAGGATGTAATCGAATTTTGTAATGGGCCTATGTTTGGAAGTAGCTAACCCACATATAGGGTAAACCCAAGTTACCTAGGATAAATTAATATTGTTATTATGTTGGGCCTATTGTAGTTGATATGATTTAATCATTGTGTGACACAAATATATTTTGAAGTTATTAATATTGATACTTTTATTGTTATAGAATTAATTTTTCCCAGCCTATTAAGGTATTGAATTATCATATCATACATCATTATAGGCACTTTATAACTAATATTCCAGGTATTTTCCATGTGACCTCTAATTTTTTGTATGTATTTTCCCATAACATATATCTTATTTAATTGATTATTATATGTTAAAATGTGCTATACCTTCATGAATGGATAATATAATTGTATTAATAAAAGTGTCCACATCAATCTAAATAGTTTCTTCCCACATAGATTTGTGATAAAACCTTAATTTTCCAATTATACCATATTGTGGGTTATGAAACTAAATATCTTATGTATTGAAAAAACATTAGTAGATTAGATTAATTGAATTACTAAGGTAATTTATGGATAAATTAATTAAATAAATCTATAATGTAATTCATGTAATCAAATCATTACATATGACCTATCACATCCTGATACTGGATGTAAAGGCAATGTTATATTTATATGATTTAATAATGGAAATTTATATGATGTATGAATTTTATAAATTCAAAACGGAGATTCATATAACAAGACCAGGATATAACTATATACTTATCTAAAATTTCACAAAATAAATTAAATATAAACATTTAAATAAAATGGTTATCGGTAAATGGGATTCCAATTGAAAAGTATAGGGGGGGGGTTCCTCTATACCTAGCAATTGAAACTCCATATAACGGAACATATATCATCGGATACAATACCTAAATCCAAACCCAAGTTAGTAGTGGGTAGTTAGAGTGTATCTTATAGTTCATATGACCTATTATGAACTTAATTTTCCACATATACCTAGATTTTGGGGCAGGAAGAGAGGTGTGTTCTTTTCTATAGGATGAAAATGTGTCTATATTATTATATATCTGTAAACTTTTGAACTTATAAGTTATTTTCTGAGGCACCCATTTCATATTATAGAATCATGCCACCATGATATCCTCAAGTGTTATGCTAGGAAGGTGGTGATGACCACACTGTGGAGGTGGTGGTTCATGACCTACTAGTGATACCTATCGTAGTGTCATCTATGGAACCACATACTATTATTAATATGGTAACCAATGCCCAATTTTGAGAGGGTTTTATATGTATGTTGCAGAATATTTAAAGAGTTTCTTTACTTACCCTAACTATGGAAAATTTAACATGGGTGTTCTAGAAGAATCATCCTCCCACATTTTTAGATAATGAAGGACCCTGTGTTTCATAGTCATGTATGGAGGTCATAATTTCTTTATTCAAGTATCTAGATAAGCCTGCAGAGATGAGGCTCAATATCACTACTTATATGATATGTTGTTCTTCTAGGAAATGGTGTGATTCCATTACCCAGGTAGATCAACAATGAGTGGTAATCTATAGGGAATTAAATATGGTATTCTATGATTACTTAATTCCATAAGCATTAAGGTCTTATGGAGATGGAGATTTTATGATCTTCCTGCAGGGATCCATGCCTATCATGGAATATTCTTCCCATTTTAATGATATATAATTGCTTGCTCAAATATTATGTGGAGATGATCTCAATAATACCAATAAATTTGAGGATGGTTGGTATACAACATTTCATCATAGTTTAACATCATCTGGTTGACCACTATTTCAGAAATATTTAACTAGACACTCATTATTGATAGAAACTTGAGGAATGATGATTGTGGGAACTAAGGCATTTCAGCACCCAGGCTTTCTAGTGGTTCTTTTAGTAGAAGGAAGTGAAATTTAAATGTTTTTAATGGGGGTAGTAGAAGTAACAATTTTCATATTAATAGAACTTTTTTCACAAGAACATGATGCTAGGAGATGAAAAACCTTAGTTTATGTGATATCTAGTGGAGTGTAGTGGTTTCAGTTGGGTGGGGTATATCCAGTACTTCTGTATGACTTTTACACTAGTTCCAAAAAAGAGGTTATCTACACCTACTACATTTTGGTTAGTGGGCCTTATAGTATATCTTGAGACAGGTAGTTAGAATAGCACCCACCGTTCCAGCTGAGGAGGTGGTTGAGTTATAGAGAATCATACTCTAGAATTTCCACACCAATAGAGTTAGACTACTCTAGGTAGTCAGGTTGAGACTCATGGTTATGGTACATTCGAGTTACAAGTAGTTGAGCCTATTACAAAGGAGCAGAGTTCCATACCTTTTATTGTTTGATTTAATATTCTAGTTTCCTCTACTTTATTGTTTTCTTAATTTTACATAGGCATGTCACACTCTATTATATCAATGTAAATTCAAAAGATTCTTGGCCTAGAGATAGAATATTAACATGTAATGATGACTCTTGATAACCTATTAGGTATTTTTTTATAGAGTGTTCACCAATGTAAGAATTTTCCCTTTGATAAAGGCATATATCTCATCATATCAAATATTTTTTTCCTCAACCTGATTGGATTTGACGTAATCGATGTGATGGACTAGTGAGTTCACTATCAATACCACATCAACTACTATCACCAATGTAAAGATTTTACATCATCATTATTTCATACAAACATTTACAAGGGAGAATGGTATGTCCATTAATTTTGAGTTAGACTTGAACATTGGGGGATGGGAAGGGTGACAAATAAAATTTCCAATATTTTCTTTGAAGATCAAGGGCTAGAACCAACTATTTTTTATACCATGGTGGATAATTTCAAGTATGTCTTATATAATGAATTTTTTAGCCTACCTCTAGTGATATATGTATAATTCACCATTGAGGTAATGTTAGGGGCGAACCTAGTAACCATATATCTTTATAGGATGACAGGTACAGAGATTTTGGAGCTCAAGAAGTTGTCAGAGGTCCTAGAATCTAATGGTTTTATCTAACCTATTACTTCTCCCTGATGTTAACTGACCCTTTTCTCAAATAAGGTAGATAGTACCCTCTGGATCTATCTGGACTACAGATGGTCGAATCAGCTTAAAGTAAATAATCTTTATTCACTACCTCAAATTGATGACATTGTAGACCAACTCTAAGGAGAAAAGGTGTTTTTAAAGGCTGATATGAGATCCAACCATGATAATGTTTGTTTAGGGTCATTATATATACATCATATAGATTTTTGGAGTAGGTATGGTGTTTTTTAGTACTTGGTAATTTTTTTCAATCTCATGAACACACACAAAATTTTGATGGAACTGATTAGTTCAGTTTTCCACCTGTATTTGGATTCAATCTTGGTATTCTTTTTCCACGACATAATTGTGTATTATCACACTCAACACAACAATGATAACCATATTGATATTGTTTTGAATACTCCAAGAGAGAACCAACTATACATTAAGCTCAACAAATGCCACTTTTGGATAAAAACTCCACTTCCTAGGTCACATCATCTCAAAATTAAGAGTATTAGTAGACCTAGAAATGGTGAGGGATGATGTTTCTTGGGATAATCCCAAGTACATATTTGATATAATATGTTTCTTATGTCTAAATAGGTATTAAAAATGCTTCATCTAGGATTCAACACACTTAATAACACCTCTTACTAGTCCTACTAGGAATGGTATTAAATTGATATGTCATGATACTTATTAAAAATCATTTCTAGAGTTTTTGGGACGATTGAATTAAGTTATGATCCTAATTCTTTAGGATCTATTATGGAGCTATAATATTTACAATGAAACACTAGGTATCAGTTTTGGGGTAGTTCTAATATAGGATGAGTGAGATGTAATGTACAAATATCATCAGTTGAGGCCTCATGAGTGGAATTATCTGTTGCCTAAACTTTAACTGCTATATTTATTTCATGCATTATGCTATTAGAGAAATTGTTTTCTTGGGGATCATTTTGTGGTGTTCCCAGACCACAAAAGCCTCAAGTATATCTTCACACAACATGATCTAAATCTCAGGCATCACAGATGTGTTAAATATATCCATTCCTTTGATTTATAACTTTACAATACTCTTAGAAAAGGAAATATAGTAGACGATTATTTGAGCCAAAATACTCCTACATAGGATCTTCAAGAAGTTAGTGGTGAGTGGTAGCTCATTGACTTTTTTCTTAGAGATGCCCATTAATTTTCTGTAGGATAATGGGAAGGCTATCCTCTCATAATTAGTAGTGACCTCTAACATTATGAAATGTGTGAGAATTAGGAAACTCTCATATGATGTGAAATTAGTCCTATGGGAAAGTATATCAGATGATGATTCTTCTTCTGGTTGGACCATGGTTGAGGATGTGACATTATGCAATCATGGGCATGTTTGAGTCCCAGCAGACATCCAAGAGTAGTTGATGTGGGAATACAATGATTTTTTGAGCAGTACATCTTAATGTCACCATGATGTAATAATATATACATCTCTAATATTGTTGGCCTATTATAAAATGGGATATAGCCTTCTCTGTCACTTGGTGTTCAACCTATTAGCAGGTGAAGGTGGAACATCAACAACTGGAAAGACTTTTATAGCCATTGTCTATTCCTGAGTGGAAATGGGATGATGTCACCATTGACTTTATGACTAGTTTTCATAGCTCTCCTCATGTAAATGAAATAGTTTTTGTGGTTATTGATCGACTGAAAATGGTTACACACTTTTTACATATTTGGGATACATTCTTAGTTGATGAGCTAGGAAAGCTATACATCAAGGAGGTCAGATGTCTTCATAGAGCACCATGATCTATCTTTTCCGATAAGGACACTCGTTTCATGTCTATGATCTATAAAAGTTTGAAAAAGGCTTTGGGTAAAAAGTCTATTCAATGTATTTCCTATCATCTTCAGCCTGATAGACATATAGAGGGTATGTAACGCGCCGACCCCAGTTACCCAGAGTCAGTGCATTACTTCATAACATTGGCATGATCATAAAAGATCAAGTCTCGAATGACCGATTAGTTTAGTAACCTTGGAAATAGTAGATACATTCATAAGTCTTACATTACATCATAAATTAAAACAAAACTACAACAACATTTTTTCTTCATATCCCCTCATACTATCCGTGCAGAACATTCATAATATACTTCTTCACATCCTGAAAAATTAAAACATTGAAAGGGATGAGCTCAGATGCTCAGTAAGGATAACAATATAGCGGAAGCTTTCATAAATAAATATAAATATTTAAGGCAATGTATGACTAAAATAAAAGCCTTTTAAACTTGAACTTCAATATAATATGGCAAAAGTAAAATGAGATAATGCCATTTAATTATTCACATGGATATTCTACTGGTTGAATAATCACATGAAATATCAATAACCACTTTCATAATGATGGAATGCATAATGCCAGACTATCATAACCACGTAGCCAAGGCCTCGTGCCAAGAATACAAATAAGATTTTGTCAAGACCTCGTGCCAAGACACTATTTTGTCTAATAAGACCTGCCGATGCATCTAGGAGCTATAGCGGGCTCCACCCATCACTTATTAAGTCCAATGAATTCCTCATATGAACAGGTTTAAACATATCATAAACCATAACATAATTGTATCACATAAAACATGAATAAATGAAACATAAGATTTCGACACGTCAATCACAAGATATCAATAAAACACATTGATATAATAAAAACTTTATCAAAACCATTTTAAATTCCAAAATAAAAGAAATGTAAAACATGGTATTTATTTTTCTTTTAAAAAAAGTTATGGCTTATAGAGGAAGCCAAAACTCAAATAATAGTCATGGCGGCAGAGAAGTCGTGGTCACCGCATACATAATAAAAAACATTCCTTTTGTCGTTTAGTAAAAATTATTCGTATAAAAAGATTCCCTTTGAATAAAAGTAAAAGTCAAAGGGGTTTATACATCGTATAAAGGAAAGTTGTGTATAAAACCAAATATGCCTCAATGAAAGGAGATTGAGATGAAGTCCTTACAAAGATCATTTTTAAAATAAAATAGATCTATTATGTGTATTCATTATAAGTACACATAAAGAAAGTACAAATACAAGATATGACATAATAATATCATGACATAATTTGAAAGTAGGATATTAACCCAAAGAATGGAAATTGGGTTAAGAAATTCCCTTACCACATGTCCGAATTCACTCGACCATTCTTTGATCTCCTGAATAATAAAATAGAGTTAATTTATAATTTCTTAAGAAGCTTTTTCAAGTTTATTATTCCTTTTATATCACTTATTACGATGTTATGAACATTATGTAATTATTTATGTTAATAACAGTGGTTTTGTCGATCTTTGGTACTTGAGTCAAAAATATACTTCTTATAATTACTAGTTGTTCATGTGGTGAAATATCCATTATATCAAGAATTATATTCATGATGTAGATATCATATATAACATATATATCCAGTATATACATGAATTTATAATATTACATAACATTTAGAGGTAAGAAATGAAATGCACCATTCATGGAGGCGGTAAGCCGTACGTACGCATGAACGCTACTTTCATTTATATTTCATATTTTAATGAAATGAAACATAATTATATAAAGGTATAATACAATTACAGTATAATATAATGTATAATACCATTTAATCCATCATTTATACATCCCACATATGGTATTAACGATTCAAATCACTTTGAGGGGGCGGTAGTCCGCACTTCCTAAAATGAAAATATCGTGTTTACCCATAATGGAAACCATAAAGGTATGCCATAAATTAAAAATAAAGAAGATTAAGTAAAAAATGAACATATTATATATCATATATAAATATAGTGACATATTAATGGACACCTTTGAAGGTGTTATATGAGTGTTGAACAATCATCATTTCGTGAGGCAGAAATTCGCCATCCACAGAAACAGTATGTTATTTAACCATTAGATGTAGGTGTGTGTATGTGTAGCTAGAATTATTCTTATAAAAACAACCTATTATATTAAAGATACTGGTTTTGTTACAAAAGAAAATAATAAAAAGTGTTTAGGGGGTTGGAGAAGAAAAATAAAACAAAACAACTTTAGGGAAGACATTAACTTAAAATCGGGTAACTCTTTTTGATTTGAACCAATGGCTTCCTTGGGAAGACTTATGCCCAATGTGAGGCTTCTAGGAGTAAGGGAGGGATGTTTTGAGAGTATTTGTGCAGAGGTTGGCCGAGCCAAATGGCTTGAATGTGTGAATAAGGTGGTAGTGGTGGGGTTCTTTTATAAGAGGAGAGGAGGGGCACTCTTGGAAAGTCATGAAATGTCACTGTATTATATAATGAGTTTCGGATTTTAAAAACCCCACACATATATATTTTGATTATAAGGTGATAAGGGTTTGAAATATGCTCATCTAATAGGTTTTTGACATGTTTAAGTCTTATATTTTACATTATCATTTCATTTTATTTAAATCGTTAATTAATGAGGTAATCGTTGTATCATCAAGGTGTCATAAATAATTTAATTTATTTAATGTCTAAAAATTATAAAAAAAATTATCATGATGTATTAAATCTTTTTATATTTCTAATGAATATTTATAGTCAAAAAGTTGACTTGTATAAACCCATTTAAAAATTGTTTCAATAAAACAACTCATGTTTGTGACATTTTTATTTTAACATTAAATAAAAAGTTTTTAAAGTCAATTTCTACTAAAGTGGCTCCATGGGGTCCCCAAGTTGACCCATGGATTTTCTTGGTCGGCCATGACTCATACAATAGGGGTAGGACATGTTTCAAGGTCATTTCATATTATTATAACATTATCTTTACCTTAAATTTTACTAATTACCTTTAATCGCGATTAATTAATCTTAAAAGTTACTATTCACCAAAAAAAATTCTTTTAATCCAATTGAACCAAAATTTACTTCCTAATGATAACCATGTATGTAGGATTTTTGAAAATCAAATCACAAGAATGGTAATGTTTCATTTAAATGGAAAATTTGTTTTTTAACTACCACTTAGTGGTTTCACTATTCATCAAAAATTGAAGTTTTTCAGAATAATGCCAAAATTTCACCCTAAGATATAATTGATATTCCGAATTCAAAGATTATTTTTATTTTAAAAAATTCCAAACATATAAGTTGCATTAATTAATTTTATAACTAATTCCCGATGTCACAAGAAATAGCATGTTTTTACGAAACAATATATATCAAAAGATTGAAAAATTTTTATGTCCAATTTCAAAGTGAAATTAATTCTAATGAACACCATTGGATGAAATGGTAAAAATATATTCTAATTATACAATAAAACCAATCAATGGTATAATTTATAACTATAAATTATTTTTATTAAAAATGTTGTTTTTAAGTATTTTTCACTTTCATAAAAAATTGGAAGTTCTCAGAAAAAACCAAAAATCAACATAGGCTAATTTTGATATTCCGAATCCAAAAATGAAGTCCATTTTGAAATATAAAATATATATAATTTCAAAAACTGGGTATTACAATTCAAAATGAATATTTTGATTGGTCGGAGTGTGTTAGAATCTCGAACTTGCATAAAATGCAAGCTATTGCATTATTGAAAGAGAAGCGTATCATGGAAGCTTGGGGTGTTACATTTTCCCTCCTTCAATAAATTGCGTCCTCGCAATTTGAAACTTTTCTTTTAAAATAAATGGTTGAAAATTGAAAATGCCTTTGTTGGAAACCCACATCGGAAAAAAGGTTAATAAAAATATAACATTAAAAGAAAGAAAGATAAGTACAAAGGTCACCCGAGATAGCCCATACTCGGATTATATGAAAGTATGGATATGGAAGAAAAATAAACCATCAAGGTATGATGGAGAGTTGTGGAAAACTAGGTTAGGAGAACATTAACCACAAGAAAATCCCAAACTCATGATTGGTTAAACGGTCATTGAATCCCCAGTTGGAAAAGTTAACCAACAACGTTTTTGTTTTAAGTTACCCTTCATAATGTTGAGGAATTTATTTAAGAGATTTACTAGGGACGTAAGGAAATATACTTACTTGTCATGTAGACTTTCATTCTTTAATAAATATTTACCACAAACCCATCTTTCACTCCAAAAGGTAATAGAACTCAAAAATATTATATTTATCCTAATCGTACAAAGTTCTAAATATTAACACGTACCATTTAGATTAGGAAAACTATTTTGTAATAACCAAGGACTTCCTATAGGCTAGTGGTAGGTAATAAAGGCCTATCACACTATGGTTGTGGGTTCAATTCCTACAGCTTCGTCCGACGAGATGGGTTATCCCCCAACCTGCAGGTTGTCCTTTTCCTAAAATTACAGTATTTTAATATTCCAAAAATACTCTTCATAAATGTGTTAACCTTAAACAATACTATCCAAAGTTCAACTTAATCCATTCCAACCTTTATAGTTATCCAAAATATTTCTATCCAACTCACAGTCCAAATTTTATAAGGAAGGTAAACATAATGAAGATCCTTTTTTTCTGTGTAACAATATGTGAACACCTTCATCATGTATTCTTTTAAAACACTAAAAAATCTTGAATGACCATAAATCCTTATTGATTACATTCATGATCCCTTATTCTTTATAGAATACGAGATATACTCCTTCTATCCGAAAACGAATACAAATCATTAATCAGTTTCGAGGAAGTTAAGAACATACAATATAATTTATCCAAATAAATCATGTCTTATTCCAAAATCACTATCTCGGTATCAGAACCATATTATGGTTTATCTTTCTCTCAACCATATATTTTCCAAAAATATAACCTATTTTAGATTCACTTTTCTTGGTTCCACACAATCTCAAGTCCTTGATGAAATAGTATTGGAGTACAATCCTTATATACTCCATAATTATTATAACCAGTACATCATTGATACAACACTAAAATATCAAAAATATTTAATAGCAACATAAGACCTCTAATCATTCCTCATCATATGTGGTAGTATCATAACTTGATTATTATCCAATAACATCATTTGGGGAATACTCTAATGATTTGGACATTGGTTTGCGTAGTGTCCCCACTCCTTGGAGATGAAGCATTGTACATTTGAAATCTTTTTCTTACCCTTGCTGTCACGCACTTTGTGTCCCTTTTCTCCACACTTATAACAAACTCCCATTCCCTTCAGTCAAGTTTAAAGGTGTTTCTTCCCACAGTTATCACATATTGGAAAATTCTTCTTTTCCCTCTTCCCTTTATCCATCATTCTCTCTTCCATCCTTTTCTTCTCTTTCTTCTCTTCAAAGCCATAAGACTTAGAGAATTCTTTACTTATCTTATTAACACATGATATTATTTCTTCATATGTTGAGAACACATGGGAGAATATTTCCCTTCTAAATGTTGGCTTAATAATGTGAAAAATATGATCCTTCTTACTCTTTGGATCATACGTATTGATGGAGTTCACATGCCTTCTACTGGGAGCCATTTCTATAGAATTGCATAAACTATGTTAGTTTATGAATTCCAATAAATAATTAAAAACTTGTAAAATACTTAATGTAAATTGAACGGTTTATGGATATAATCCATAATCATAAAAAATGTTTTCTTTGAGGAAGTATATACTAATAAACCCTGCATAATGGTTTGTAAACAAAATAAGAATTATACTAAGCATATTCCCTGGGAGTGTCGTAACCAAGAGTGCAGCAAGGCCCGTTGTTGTGCACCAGTTCCCGTTCGAGTCTAGCTCAAAACGGTGTTTTCGGGTTTTACCCCTAGGTACATCTGTTCCATAGCTGTCTCTACCTGCTCGTATCTAGACATGGATGTATTTCTCGAAAAACTCACAACATCTCTATAATACCAAAATTCTAGGAAGTTCTTCTATACCAATATTCAAAGTCTATCTTAGGTCGATGTGCTCTAATCAGAGTTTATCTAAATCTATCTTCCATGGTTAGTAATAAACTGCCTCTGATACCAACTATAATGCCCCGACCCCAGTTACCCAGAGTCGGTGCATTACTTCATAACATTGGCATGATCACAAAAGATCAAGTCTCTAAAGACCGATTAGTTTAGTAGCCTTGGACACACTAGATACATTCATAAGTCTTACATTAGATCATAAAGTAAAACAAAACTACAACAAAATTTTGTCTTCATATCCCCTCATACTATCCCTACAGGTCATTCATAATATACTTCTTCACATCCTGGAAAAATTAAAACATTGAAAGGGGTGAGCTCAGATGCTCAGTAAGGATAACAAAATAGAGGAATCTTTCATAAATACATATAAACATTTAAGGCAATGTATAACTAAAACAAAATCCTTTTAAACTTGAAATTCAACATAATATGGAAAAAGTAAAATGAGATAATTCCATTTACTTATTCACATGGATATTCTACTGGTCGAATAATCACATGCAATATCAATAACCACTTTCATAATGACGGAATGCATAATGCAAGACTATCATAACCACATAGACAAGGCCTCGTTCCAAGACTATAAATAATATTTTGTCAAGGCCCCCTGGCAAGACACTATTTTGTCTCATGAGACCTTCCGATGCATCGAGGAGCTATAGCGGGCTTCACACGTCACTTATTAAGTCCAATGCATTCCACATATGAACAGGTTTAAACATATCATAAACCATAACAGAATTATATCACATAAAACATGCATAAAGGAAACCTAATATTTCCACAATTCAATCACAAGATGTCAATAAAACAAATTGATATAATAAAAACTTTAACAAAACCATTTTCAATACCAAAATAAAAGAAAAGTAAAACATGGTATATATTTTTCTTTTAAAAAAAAGTTATGGCTTATAGAGGAAGATGAAACTCAAATAATAGTCACGGCGGCGGAGAAGTCGTTGTCGCTGCATACATAAGAAAAAACATTCCTTTTTTCATTTAGTAAAAATGCTTCATATAAAAAGATTCCTTTTGAATAAAAGTAAAAGTCAAAGGGGTTTATACACCGTATAAAGGAAAGTTGTGTATAAAACCAAATATGCCTCAATGAAAGGAGATTGAGACGAAGTCCTTACAAAGATAATTTTTAAAATAAAATAGATATATTATGTGTATTAATTATAATTACACATAAAGAAAGTACAAATACAAGATATGACATAATAATATTATGACATAATTTGAAAGTAGGAGATTAACCCAAAGAATAGAAATTGGGTTAAGAAATTCCCTTACCTCGTGTCCGAATTCACTCGACCGTTCTTTGATCTCCTGAATAATAAACTAGAGTTAATTTATAATTGATTAAGAACATTTTTCAAGTTTATTATTCCTTTTATATCACTTATTACCATGTTATGAACATTATGTAATTATTTATGTTAATAACAGTCATTTTCTCGATCTTTGGTACTTGAGTCAAAAATATACTTCTTATAATTACAAGTTTTTCTTGTGGTGAAATATCCATTATATCCAGAATTATATTCATGATGTAGATATCATATATAACATATGTATCCAGTATATACATTAATTTATAATATTACATAACATTTAGAGGTAAGAAATGAAATGCATCGTTCATGGAGACGGTAAGGCGTACGTACGCATGAACGCTGCATTCATTTCTATTTCATATTTTAATGAAATGAAACATAATGATATAAAGGTATAATATAATTCCAGTATAATATAATGTATAATACCATTTACTCCATCCTTTATACATCCCATATATGGTATTAATGATTCAAATCACTTTGAGGGGGCGGTAGTCCGCACTTCCTAAAATGAAAATATCGTGTTTACCCATAATGGAAACCATAAAGGTATTCCATAAATGAAAAATATAGAAGATTAAGTAAAACATGAACATCTTATATATCATATATAAATATAGTGACATCTTAATGGCCACCTTTGAATGTGTTATATGAGTGTTGAACAATCATCGTTTCGTGATGCAGAAATTCTCCATCCACAGAAACAGTACGTTCTTTAACCATTAGATGTAGGTGTGTGTAAGTGTAGCTCGAATACTTCTTATAACAACATCCTACATTATTTAATATACTGTTTTTTTAACAAAGAAAATAATAAAAAGAGTTTAGGGGGTTGGAGAAGCAAAATAAAACAAAACAACATTAGGGAAGACATTACCTTAAAATCGGGTAACTCTTTTTGATTTGAGCCAAAGGCTTCCTTGGGAAGACTTCGGCCCAAATTGAGGCTTCTAGGAGTAAGGGAGGGAAGTTGGGAGAGTATTTGGGCAGAGGTTGGCCGATCCAAATGGCATTAAGGTGTGAATAAGGTGGTAGTGGTGGGGGCCTTTTATAAGAGGAGAGGAGGGGCACTCTTGGAAAGTCATGAAATGTCACTTTATTATATAATGAGTTTTAGATTTTAAAGGTCCCAAAATTATATATTTATAGTATAAGGTGATAATGGTTCTAAATATACTCATCCAAAAGGTTTTTGACAAGTTTAAGTCTTAGATTTTACATTATCTTTTCATTTTATTTAAATAGTTAATTAATGAGGTAATCACTGCATCATCATGGTGTCAGAAATAAACTAATTTATTTAATGTCTAAAAATTATAAACAAATTATCATGATGTAGAAAATCGTTTTAGATTTCTAATTAATTATTTTAGTCAAAAATATGACTTGTATAACCCCATTTAAAAATTGGTTTAGTAAAACAACTCATGTTTGTGACATTTTTATTTTAACATTAAATAAAAAGTTTTTAATGTCATTTTCATACAAAAGTGGCTCCATGGGGTCCCCAAGTTGACCCATGGATATTCTTGGTCGGCCATGACTCATAAAATAGGGGTAGGACATGTGTCCAGGTCATTTGATATTATAATAACATTATCTTTACCTTAAATTTCACTAATTACCTTTAATCGCGATTAATAAAACTTAAAAGTTACTATTCACCAAAAAATTATTTCAATCCCATTGAACCACATTTTACTTCCTAATGAAAACCATGTATTTCAGATTTTTGAAAATCAAATCACAGAAGTGGTAATGTTTCATTTAAACAAAAAATCAGTTTTTTAACTACCACTTAGTGGTTTCACCATTCATCAAAAATTGGAGTTTTTCAGAATAATGCCAAAATTTCACCCTAAGCTATAATTGATATTCCGAATTCAAAAATGATGTCTATTTTAAAAAATTCCAAACATATAAGTTTCATTAATTAATTTTACAACTAATTTCCGCTGTCACAACAAATATCGTGTTTTTAAGAAACAATATATATCAAAAGATTGACAATTGTTTATGTCCAATTTCAAAGTGAAATTAATTCTAATGAACACCATTGGATGAAATGGTAAAAATATATTATAATTATACTCTAAAACCAATAAATAGTATAATTTATCACTATAAATTATTTTTATTAAAAAATTTGTTTTTAAGTATTTTTCACTATTCATAAAAACTGGCAGTTCTCAGAAAAATACCAAAAATCAACATAGGCTAATTTCGATATTCCGAATCCAAAAATGAAGTCCATTTTGAAATATAAAATATATATAATTTCAAAAAGTGGGTATTACTATTCAAAATGGCTATTTTGATTTGTCGCAGTGTGTTAGAATCTCAAACTTGCGTAATATGCAAGCTATTGCATTATTGAAAGAGAAGCGTATCATGGAAGCTCGGGGTGTTAAAGTGTACGATTCCTATGTTAGAGGACATGCTTCATGCTTGTGTCTTTGACTTGGGAGGTTCTTAAAAGAAAAACATACCCCTAGTAGTGTTCTCTTATTTTAACAGATTTTAGTATACCATCCTTATTGATCCTTATAAGAACTTATATTATAGGAAATGTTGATCACCACTAAGTTAGTAAAAGGAAAGGGAGACCGCTTTGATTGTACCATGTATCATTCAGGATAATATGGAGAAATTTTATATGATCAAGAAGTACGTGTTGACATATCAACCAATAAAAAAATCACATCCCAATCACCATTGACAACCTATTGAATATGTGGCAAGGGACTGAGTCTTCTTATTAGTTTTACCTAGGTTGGTTCATCAATGAGTTCATAGGTATGGTAAGCTCATTCCTAGATTCTTTAATCCTTTTTAGGTATTGGAGATAATTTTTCCAGTGGGTTACTAGATAAAACTTCTTCATAGATAATAACATAAGCATTATTTCTTCCATGTATCTAAACTTCACTGGTATTATCCCAACATGATACATATTTTACAGCCTAATGAGGTTGAGATAGATGTAGATGCTTCCTTTGAAGAATATATTGTGCATATCATGGATTTTAGCATAAAGACTAACCATGGCAGGTCTGTTCCTTTAGTATGTGTGATATGGTAGAACATAAAAGTACATGACAAGACCTATGAGTGGTAATTTGATATACGATCCCAATGGTTACATCTTTTCTCAGGTGATCCTTCATTACCCTCAGAAGTCCAACTCGAGGATGATTTTCTTCAAGGTGGGGAGGTTGTAATGACCCAACTTCTCATTAAGGTATGTATCATTTTCTTCTAGTTTAAATCATTTTTGTCTGGGTAAATATGCCATATGAAAAAGGAAGGTTTCATGAACATCTAGGACTTTTTTAGAGCCCAAATCACTAGAAATTAAAAAAATAAAGTCTGTAACATGGTTAGCATACAATTTGTGTTGACCATGAAAATCAACCGTGCAAGGTACCCAGTGAACATGAGAGGCTCCAAGGGTTTTTGTAATTGTGTGCTCCACATTGTATGATAATGGGGAGTTGAATAATTTTTTTATAGTGACTCTTTGGATGACTTTCACATTTTCATACAAAATGTGTTCTATGACCATGTTAGGGGGTTCCTTGGATAGTTGAGGGACCAAGGATCATGCATAGTTTGGCCAACCATGCGGCCAAATCTTGCAACCCGGTTTCTAATGTATAATTTACCTTTTATCATTAAATTATATTAAATACTCACCCCTCTTTTCTTCATCCATTCAGCCGATAACATCCCATTTCTCCCCCTTAATAGTCTATCCCTCATCCTTTCTTGGTTTCATGATAAGTCCTTTATACAAAATCCAATTTAATCTCTATTATATAATTATATTCACAACAAGAAGCTCCCAAATATCCTTGCTTCATATATTAGTTTCTCTTCCAAACTATTATGATATTTTAGTGTAGGTTCTTATTACCTATTTTAAGGGAATTGATTTTTTCTCCCATTTTATTCGGTTCTTCTATGAATCAAAGGATGATATGCGATGAGTAGTCATTTACAGAACAACATTAGAGTAACATCCCAACCCAGATTCCACTGAACTGGTGTGCCAATCTTGTTGGTTACATGGCCTCAAGCGTACCTCCCCATATTCCAGAGTCAACTGACTTGTAGTGAGGGCACATGGTGTGATAGTGGGGAGACTATACACTCCCATTAGAGTAAGTAAATAGAAATAAATATAAGTATAATAAAAATCAGTAAATAAAAATAATTTTGAATAAGTAAATAAAGTGAAATAGAATATGTTGTAATACTAAATGAAAATTCTACAAAATCCTGAACAGATATGTTATACATACATCATTGGTCACCCACTAGGCTGACTTTATTGATACAAGAGTACATTCGAAACTAGAATAAATATAAGGCCCCGACCTTATACCTTAATTAATATTGAATTAAAATAATAATTCACATTGAGTATCCTTTCAGGTTTAGAGTTTTAGAGAATTAGGACATAACTATTACATCTCGAAAGATTACAAATTAGACACTTCTACTAAGTTTCCATAAAATCAAAACTCTTAAAAAGAAACATGTCAAGTTCTATGTTTTAGATAGCATGACATTCCATTTGTAACATCCCAAGTATGTAATGAAAAATAGATATTTTTACCTATGTATATTAATGATTGAGATAGTGTTTTAGAGGCTTAAGATGAAAATAAATCCAATCTTAAGCATGGAATACACTAATATTCATAAAAGATTGTTTTAGTGCCTTTTGATGGAAAACCATTTCTGAATCTATATTTTGACAATTTTATAAACTATTTTTGTCAAAATAAACTTATTATTTATGATTGAGACATCAAAATTTACCTTGTGTGAATTTTTGGTATTTTTCTGACAATGTTCATTTTTTTTAATGAATAGTGAAAAATGCTGCATTTTACATCAAAACTGCTTTTTAATCTAATTTATTTATATGATTAGATTATGTTTTGAATTGGTTTTGAAGTGAAATTAGAATATATTTTTACCATTTAATACAATGGTGTTCATTGGAATCAATTTCACTTTGAAATTAGACTTAAACTGGTGTCAATCTTTTGATACTTATTGTTTCATAAAAACACGCTATTTGCCCTGGCAACGGGAAATAATTATTGAATTAATTAATGTGATTTATATGATTTGAATTTTGTAAAATGGGCTTCATTTTTGAATTATTAATATCAAATATATCTTAGGGTGAATTTTTGTTAATTTTCTGAAAAACTTCAATTTTTGATGAATAGTGAAACCACTAAGTGGTAATCAAGCAAACTGATTTTTCAGTTAAAAGAAATTTTACCACTAATGTGTATTGAATTTTGAAAATCTGACATAAATGGTTGTCATTAAGAAGTAAAATGTGGTTCAATGAGATTATAATAATTTTTTGGTGAATAGTAACTTATTAAGTTCTTAATCGCGATTAGTGGTAATTAGGGTAGTTTAAGGTATAAATAATGCTTTAATAATATGAAATGACCTAGACACATGTCTCAACCTCATTGGTTGTGTCATGGCCGACCATGAAATGCCATGGGTCAACTTGGGGACCCCATGGATCCACTTTTGTTGGGAAATGACATAAATTACTTTTTATTTAATGTTAAAGTGAAAATGACACAAACATAATATGTTTTGCGAAAACAATTTTTAAGTGGGGTTATACAAGTCCAAATTTTGAATATAAATAGTCATTGGAAAGATAAAAAGATTTACTATATCATAGTATTTTGTTTATAATTTTTAGACATTAAATAAATTTAATTATTTATGACATAATGATGATGCAACGATGACATCAATATTTGACGATTTAAATAAAATAGAAAGATAATGTAAAATCTATGAACTACACATGTACAAAACCAATTGGATGAGTGGATTTCGAACCCTTATCACCTTATACACGAATTCTATCAATGTGGGACCTTTTAAAACCGAAACACATTTTCAAATAAAGTAATGTTTCTTTACTTTCCAAAAGTGCCCCTCCTCTCCCCTTATAAAAGGCCCCCACCTCTACCTCATTTCACACACTCTTCAAGCCTTTGGCTCGGCAAAACCCTGACCATTTGCTCTCTCAAAATCCCTCTTCTCATCCTAGAGGATTCCCTTTGGGCAGAATCCTTTCAAAGGAAGCCTTTAGTCTCAACTCAAAAGGACTTACACTTTTAAAGGTAATTCATTCTCTCATGTTCATTTGTTTTATTTTGCTTCTCCAACCCCCTAAAATCTTTTTATTTACTTCCTTTGTAACAACACCAGTATATTAAATATACTAGGATGTTGTTATAAGATTTATTTGAGCTACACTCTCACACAACTACATCAAATGGTTAAAGAACATAAGGTTTCCGTGGATGGCGAAATTCTGCCTCCCGAAACGATGATTGTTCAACACTCATTTAACACCTTCAATGGTGGCCATTATGATGTCACTATTTTTATATATGATATATAATATGTTTATGTTCTCCTTAAGCTTCTGTTTTTTTCATTTTGGGCATACCTTTATGGTTTCCATTATGGGTAAAACACGATATCTTCATTTTAGGAAGTGCGGACTACCGCCCCCTAAAAGTGATTTGATTCGTTAATACCATATGTGGGATGTGTAAAGGATAAAGTTAATGATATTATATATGTTATTATACTGGAATTATAATATACTCTTATATCATTATGATTCCATTCCAGAAAATATTAAATAGAAATGGAAGTAGTGTTCATGCGTACGTACGGCTTACCGTCTCCATGAACGGTGCATTTCATTTCTTACCTCTAAATGTCATGTAATATTATAAATGAATGTATGTACTGGATATATATGACATATATGATATCTAAATCATGAATACCATTCTGGATATAATGAACCTTTGACCAAATTAACAACATGTAAGTATAAGAAGTCTATTTTTGACTTAAGAACCAAATACCAACAAAATGAACATTATTAACTTAAATGATTACATGATGTTCATAACATGGTATAAAAGGAATAATGAACTTGAAAAAGATTCATAAGCAAGTAGAGATTAACTCAAGTTTATTATTCAGGAGTTTAAAGAATGGTCGGGTCATGTCGGATACGAGGTATGGGACTTCGTCTCAATCTCCTTTCGTTGAGGCATATTTTATTTTATACACAACTTTCATTTATATGGTGTATAAACCCCTTTGACTTTTACGTTTATTCAAAAGGAATCTTTTTTATACGAAGCGTTTACTAAATGACAAAAGGGAATGTTTTTGTCGTACATATGCGGCGACAACGACTTTTCCGCCGTCGTGACCGTTATTTGAGTTTCGGCTTCCTCTACAAGCCATACCTTTTTTTTAAAAAAAACGAAAAATAAATACCATGTTTTACTTTGGAATTGGAAATGGCTTTCATAATGTTTTTATTATATCAATGTGCTGTATTGATATCTCATGATTGAAATGTGGAAATGTTATGTTTCCTTTATGCATGTTTTATGTGATATGATTATGTTATGGTTCTTGGGAATTATTATGAAGACGGGTGGTTCTGTGATAAACTAAGGGCGGGTGAGCCCGTTATAGCTCTCCAATGCATTGGGTAACGCGAAAGAGTGAAACGTTAAGGTTTCTCCGAAGAGATTTTAGGGAATATACTATGATGGGTATTCCAAACGTAACCAAGAGGGTTACTCCCTACGTAAGAATGTTATGAATGCCTCAAGTTACCTTTAAGTCTTATGATTTCTATGATTTATTCATGATTTTATGAGGTATGTTAAAGTGCCTATGTTTTATGGGTAAAGTATGATTTCATTCTTATGTATATATGAACTCATGTTTTCTTTCCATGTTTTTTTATATAACCCATACTGAGTTTTTATGCTCATCCCAAGTTTTTGAAATTTTTTTAACAGGTCAAGGGAAAGGTACATGATAAGATGATAGAGTCAAGGATGTGTCAAGAAATAATCCATGTTTTATTTTAAATGTGTTTCCATTGATGGGAATGAAGAATACTATCTTTATGTAACCACTTTGTTTATATGTGGAATTTAATGCAAGTTTTATGATATAATTCTCTAAAACTCTAAAACCGAAAAGATCCTCAATGTGTAATCTTGTAATTACTCAAGATTAAGTAAGGTTTAAGGTTGGGGCCTTATAGTTGGTATCAAAGGTCGGTTTAGATAACATTAGGAGTTAGAATTCTATTAAATTATTATCCAAAAATATTTTTTTTCGAAATGATATAGCATTTAAAGATTACCATGTTGCTTCATCTAAGACATGTTTGTTCAGAATGGTTTTCCGCAGAGGAAACAGGGAAGCAGTGCTAGGAAGGCATACAGAAGGAAATAACCTTCCGAATCAGCATCCAGAAATGGTCGGAATTGGAACTGAACAGTTTGTTGCAGTAATGGCGCAGTTGACTCAAGCGATAAATGGCGGTGGTATCCATGCACGAGATCAGCCAGATCAACCGCAGAGGATCATGTCAGTGGTGGAACACTTCATGAGGCAACATCCCCCATCATTCTGAGGATCATCTGACCCTGTTCTAGCTAAAGGGTGGATTAAAGTACTGGAGAAGATTTTTGATGTCATGGGGTGTTCAGACAATCAAAAGGTTAGTCTTGCTATTTACCGTTTGGAGGGTGAAGCAGATCAGTGGTGGTCTGTGGTTAAAAATATCAGGGATGCCGATGAGATTGATGCTCTTGAATGGGATGAATTCAAAGGTATGTTTCTTGAGAAGTATTTTCCTAAGGCTGTTCGACTTAGGATGGAAAATCAATTCTTGGAATTGAGGCAAGAGGAAGACTTAGTGGCTGCCTATGAAGAATGGTTCACTCGATTGGCAAGGTATGCTCCAAATTTTATCTGGGACCTTGATAGTAAAATCAATCATTTTTACTCAGGATTAAAGCCAAAATATCGAAGGGCATTAGCTTCTCGTGAGTTTAAAAGTTATGAAAAGCTTGTTCGATGTGCTGAGAATGTGGAAATGGAGTTTTCTGATGACCAAGTTTTCTATAACAACCAGCAGAAGAAGAGACCGAGGTGGCAGGAGAAAGGTAAGAATTCTTCAAAAAAGTCTGATGGTAAGAGAACTAAGTTTCCAGTTTGTGATAAATGTGGAAAAAGGCATGCTGGGGAATGTCTTCTGAATTCTGGGAAGTCCTACCGATGTGGTAAGATGGGACATAAGGCTCGTGATTGCACTGAAAATGATCAAGGTGAAGGTAAGAACAAATTTGATTTACAGTTAGTGAAATGTTTTAAGTGCAATGAGATGGGTCACTATGCAAACGAGTGTCCGACAAGGAGCTTGAGTGATGGGAAGCAGTTAGACTACAAGCAGAAAGGGGTGGTGAAATCCTTTGCAACTACTTCAGCATATGTCAGGCCATCAAATGAAGTGGTATCAGGTACTTTGTTTGTTTTTTCAGATTATGCCAGTGTGTTGTTTGATTCGGGGTCTACACATTCTTTCATCTCTGAAACCTTTTCTAGTAAAATGGGAATACCATCTCAAGAAATGACTCCTGAACTTTTGGTAAAAACACCTGGGGGAAGTATCGAGGAAAAAAGAATTTATAATAATCTTCCTATCCTTATCTGTGGAAAGAACCTACTTGCAAACCTTATTGTTCTACCTCTAGTAGAGTTTGATGTTATCCTGGGTATGGATTGGCTCTCTATTTACCATGCTAAGATTGACTGTAGAGCTAAAGAAGTTTCTTTTCAGAAAGACTTTCAGTTTGTTTACAAGAATGAACCCTTACTTTTAATAACATATCAAGAGGCCGAGAAACTTGTAAAAGATGGAAATGAATGTTACCTTGCACACGTCGTTGAAAATAAAGGAACTGTTCAGATTAATGATGTGCCAGTGGTAAATGAGTATCCTGATGTTTTTCCTGATGAGTTTCCTGGAATAATACCAGATCAGGAAGTTGAGTTTACTGTTGACTTAGTTCCTGATGCTAAGCCAATTTCAAAACCCCCTTATCGAATGGCACAAATTGAACTTTTAGAGTTGAAGGAGAAATTTCAAGATTTATTAGAGAAAGGTTTCATTAGACCTAGCACATCACCATGGGGTGCTTCTGTTTTATTTGATAAAAAGAAAGATGGTTCTATGAGACTTTGCATTGATTATAGAGCCTTGAATAATATCACTGTTAAGAACAGATATCCTTTGCCTCATATCGATGATTTGTTTGATCAGCTCCAGGGAGCTCAGTTTTTTTCAAAGATTGACTTAAGATCTGGGTACCATCAGCTGAAGGTAAAGGAGGCAGATATTCCGAAGACCGCGTTCCGTACGAGATATGGCCATTATGAATTTGTAGTAATTCCTTTTGGGCTAACCAATGCACCTGCTGTATTCATGGACTTAATGAATAGAATTTTCCATGAGTTCTTGGATAAGTTTGTGGTGGCTTTCATTGATGATATTTTGGTGTTTTCTAAAAGTAAAGAGGAGCATGAAAAACATTTAAGGGTTATCTTGAAAACCTTAAAAGAAAAGAAATTGTATGGGAAATTCAGCAAGTGTGAGTTTTGATTGCAACAAATTTCTTTCCTTGGTCACATTGTTTCTAAAGATGGAATAACTGTTGATCCTGCAAAAACAAAAGTTGTGGAAGAATGTCCAAGACCCACAAATGTAACCGAGATTCGTAGTTTTCTTGGTTTGGCGGGCTATTACCGAAGGTTTGTTAGAAATTTTTCATGGTTATCTAGTCCAATGACTAAGCTAACTCGGAAGGGTGTTAAGTTTATCTGGACAAAAGAATGTGATGATTGTTTTCAGGAATTGAAAAGAAGATTGGTGAATGCTCCAGTTTTGGCACTACCTTACAGGAATGGTGAGTTTTTTATATACAGTGATGCTTCATTGAAAGGACTTGGTTGCGTCCTAATGCAGAATGATCAGGTAATTGCTTATGCTTCACGACAGTTGAAAACTCATGAGGTAAATTACCCTACACATGATTTGGAATTAGCTGTTGTTGTTTTTGCTTTAAAAATTTGGAGGCATCATTTGTATGGAGTAAAGTGTGAAATATATACCGATCACAAAAGTTTAAAGTATATATTCACTCAGAAAGAGTTAAATATGAGACAAAGGAGATGGCTGGAATTAATCAAGGATTATGATTGTACAATTCATTACCATCCGGGAAAAGCAAATAAAGTGGCTGATGCTTTGAGTCGAAAAAATAATGCTTCATTAACAATGTTGCGTTTGGAACATAATCCTTTGGTTAAGGATTTGATGAAATTTGGCATAGAAGTTGTTGGTGCAGGAAGTACTTCTGTTTTGTTTCAGGTATCAGTGAGATCTTCTCTATCAGATAGAATCAAGCAAGCACAGAAGCAAGACAATGAGTTGCAGAAAAAGGTAGAGTTGGTTCAGAAAGGTATGTTGCCTGAATTCAACATTGATAGTGTTTGTGTTTTGAGATTTGGGAAGAGATTGTGTGTGCCTTGTGATTCACAGTTGAAGAGAGAGTTGTTATGTGAAGCTCATAGTTCTCCGTTTTCAGTTCATCCGGGCAGTACTAAGATGTATAGAGATCTGCGGGAGTATTACTGGTGGGATGGAATGAAAAGAGATATTGCTGATTTTACTGTGAAGTATTTGACTTGTCAGCAGGTTAAAGCAGAGCGGCAGTTACCGAAAGGGATGCTTCAGCCTTTACCAGTGCCAGAGTGGAAATGAGAGAATATATCCATGGACTTTGTTGTTGGATTACCAAAGACATCTCGAGGTAATAATGCAATCTGGGTTATTGTTGATCGCTTGACCAAATCTGCTCATTTCCTTGCTATACGAGATACTTTCTCTCTTGATCAACTTTCCCGTTTGTATCTTAAAGAGATAGTCAGGTTACATGGAGTTCCTCTCTCCATTGTATCAGATCGTGATCCCAGGTTTACTTCTAACTTTTGGAAAGGCCTTCAGAAGCCGTTGGGTACTGAATTAAATTTTAGTACAGCTTTTCATCCTCAATTAGATGGGAAGTCAGAACGAACAATTCAGACATTGGAGGATATGCTACGATCTTGTTCTATGGATTATCAGGGAAGTTGGGACCAACATCTTTCTTTGGTTGAGTTTTCATATAATAACAGTTTTCATTCCAGTATACAGATGGAACCATTTCAGGCATTATATGGGAAGCGGTGTCGAACTCCAGCTTTCTGGGATGAAGTGGGTGAAAGAAAGTTGATGGGACCATAATTGGTAGAAGAGATGGCAGAAAAAGTTCAGCTGATTCAGAAACACATGAGAACAGCTCAGAGCAGGCAGAAGAGTTATGCGGATAACCGGAGGAAGGATCTATCTTTCGAGGTAGGTGATCATGTTTTTCTCAAGGTTTATCCTTGGAAAAGTGTGATGAGATTTGGTAAGAAAGGAAAGTTGAGTCCAAGGTTTATTGGACCATACGAAATTCTGGAAAGAGTTGGATCAGTTGCGTACCGAGTGGCTTTACCTCCGAGTTTATCTCAGGTACACAATGTTTTTCATGTTTTGATGTTGATAAAGTATATGCCAGATCCATCTCATGTTTTGAGTCCAGAGGTAGTTCAGCTGGAAGAGAACCTATCTTATGAGGAACAACCGATCCAGATTCTTGACCACAGGGAGAAAGTGTTACGGAATAAGGTGATTAAGCAGGTAAAGGTTTTGTGGAAAAACCACATGATTGAAGAGGCAACATGGGATTCTGAAAATGCAATGAGGGATAAGTACCCCCATTTATTCGATAAGTAAATAAATTACGGGGATGAAATTTTCTAAAGGGGGAAGGATGTAACATCCCAAGTAAGTAATTAATAATAGATATTTTTACCTATGTCTATTAATGATTGAGATAGTGTTTTAGAGGCTTAAGATGAAAATAAATCCAATCTTAAGCATGGAATACACTAATATTCATAAAAGATTGTTTTAGTGCCTTTTGATGGAAAACCATTTTTGAATCTATATTTTGATAATTCTATAAACTATGTTTTTCAAAATAAACTTATTCTTTATGATTGAGACATCAAAATTTACCTTGTGTGAATTTTTGGTATTTTTCTGACAATGTTCATTTTTTTAATGAATAGTGAAAAATGCTGCATTTTACATCAAAATTGATTTTTAATCTAATTTATTTATATGATTAGATTATGTTTTTAATTGGTTTTGAAGTGAAATTAGAATATATGTTTACCATTTAATCCAATGGTGGTCATTGGAATCAATTTCACTTTGAAATTAGACTTAAACTGGTGTCAATCTTTTGATACTTATTGTTTCATAAAAACACGCTATTTGCCCTGGCAGCGGGAATTAATTATTGAATTAATTAATGTGACTTATATGATTTGAATTTTTTAAAATAGACTTCATTTTTGAATTCGTAATATCAAATATAGCTTAGGGTGAATTTTTGGTAATTTTCTGAAAAACTTCAATTTTTGATGAATTGTGAAACCACTAAGTGGTAATCAAGCAAACTGATTTTTCAGTTAAAAGAAATTTTACCACTAATGTGTATTGAATTTTGAAAATACTACATACATGGTTGTCATTAATAAGTAAAATGTGGTTCAATGAGATTATAATAATTTTTTGGTGAATAGTAACTTATTAAGTTCTTAATCGCGATTAGTGGTAATTAGGGTAGTTTAAGGTATAAATAATGCTTTAATAATATTAAATGACCTAGACACATGTCCCAACCTCATTGGTTGTGTCATGGCAGACCATGAAATGCCGTGGGTCAACTTGGGGACCCCATGGATCCAATTTTGTTGGGAAATGACATAAATTACTTTTTATTTAATGTTAAAGTGAAAATGACACAAACATAATATGTTTTGCGAAAACAATTTTTAAGTGGGGTTATAGAAGTCCAAATTTTGATTATAAATAGTCATTGGAAAGATAAAACGATTTCATATATCATAGTATATTTTTTATATTTTTTAGACATTAAATAAATTTAATTATTTATGACATAATAATGATGCAATGATGACATCATTATTTGACGATTTAAATAAAATAGAAAGATAATGTAAAATCTATGAACTACACATGTCCAAAACCAATTGGATGAGTGGATTTCGAACCCTAATCACCTTATACACGAATTCTATCAATGTGGTACCTTTTAAAACCGAAACACATTTTCAAATAAAGTAATGTTTCTTTACTTTCCAAAAGTGCGCCTCCTCTCCCCTTATAAAAGGCCCCCACCTCTACCTCATTTCACACACTCTTCAAGCCTTTGGCTCAGCCAACCCCTGCCCATTTGCTCTCTCAACATACCTCTCCTCATCTTAGAGGATTCCCTTTGGGCATAATCCTTTCAATGGAAGCCTTTAGGCTCAACTCAAAAGGACTTACACTTTTAAAGGTAATTCATTCTCTCATGTTCATTTGTTTTATTTTGCTTCTCCAACCCCCTAAAATCTTTTTATTTACTTCTTTTGTAACAACACCAATATATTCAATATACTAGGATGTTGTTATAAGATTTGTTTGAGCTACACTATCACACAACTACATCAAATGGTTAAAGAACATAAGGTTTTCGTGGATGACGAAATTCTGCCTCCCGAAACGATGATTGTTCAACACTCATTTAACACCTTCAAAGGTGGCCATTATGATGTCACTATTTTTATATATGATATATAATATGTTTATGTTTTCCTTAGGCTTCTGTTTTTTTCATTTTGGGCATACATTTATGGTTTCCATTATGGGTAAAACACGATATCTTCATTTTAGGAAGTGCGGACTACCGCCCCCGAAAAGTGATTTGATTCGTTAATACCATATGTGGGATGTGTAAAGGATAAAGTTAATGATATTATATATGTTATTATACTGGAATTATAATATACTCTTATATCATTATGATTCCATTCCAGAAAATATGAAATAGAAATGGAAGTAGCGTTCATGCGTACGTACGGCTTACCGTCTCCATGAACGGTGCATTTCATTTCTTACCTCTAAATGTGATGTAATATTATAAATGAATGTATGTACTAGATATATATGACATATATGATATCTACATCATGAATACCATTCTGGATATAATGAACCTTTGACCAAATTAACAACATGTAAGTATAAGAAGTCTATTTTTGACTTAAGAACCAAATACCGACAAAATGAACATTATTAACTTAAATGATTACATGATGTTCATAACATGGTATAAAAGGAATAATGAACTTGAAAAATATTCATAAGCAAGTAGAGATTAACTCAAGTTTATTATTCAGGAGTTTAAAGAACGGTCGGGTCATGTCGGATACGAGGTATGAGACTTCGTCTCAATCTCCTTTCGTTGAGGCATATTTTATTTTATACACAACTTTCTTTTATATGGTGTATAAACCCCTTTGACTTTTACGTTTATTCAAAAGGAATCTTTTTTATACGAAGCGTTTACTAAACGAAAAAAGGGAATGTTTTTGTCGTACGTATGCGGCGACAACGACTTCTCCGCCGTCGTGACCGTTATTTGAGTTTCGGCTTCCTCTACAAGCCATACCTTTTAAAAAAAACGAAAAATAAATACCATGTTTTACTTTGGTATTGGAAATGGCTTTCATAATGTTTTTATTATATCAATGTGCTGTATTGATATCTCGTGATTGAAATGTGGAAATGTTATGTTTCCTTTATGCATGTTTTATGTGATATGATTATGTTATGGTTCTTGGGAATTATTATGAAGACGGGTGGTTCCGTGATAAAATAAGGGCGGGTGAGCCCGTTATAGCTCTCCAATGCATTGGGTAACGCGAAGGAGTGAAACATTAAGGTTTCTCTGAAGAGATTTTAGGGAATATACTGTGATGGGTATTCCAAACGTAACCAAGAGGGTTACTCCCTACGTAAGAATGTTATGAATGCCTCAAGTTACCTTTATGTCTTATGATTTCTATGATTTATTCATGATTTTATGAGGTATGTTAAAGTGCCTATGTTTTATGGGTAAAGTATGATTTCATTCTTATGTATATATGATCTCATGTTTCCTTTCCATGTTTTTTTATATAACCCATACTGAGTTTTTATGCTCATCCCAAGTTTTTGAAATGTTTTTCACAGGTCAAGGGAAATGTACATGATAAGATGATAGAGTCAAGGATGTGTCAAGAAATAATCCATGTTTTATTTTAAATGTGTTTCCATTGATGGGAATGAAGAATACTATCTTTATGTAACCACTTTGTTTATATGTGGAATTTAATGCAAGTTTTATGATCTAATTCTCTAAAACTCTAAACCCGAAAAGATCCTCAATGTGTAATCTTGTAATAACTCAAGATTAAGTAAGGTTTAAGGCTGGGGCCTTATACCCATGATCATATCCTTGACCATATTCCACATTAGGCCCGGTGAAAAACATTTAAAAAAAACTTGGGGTGAGCATAAAAAGCTCAGTAAGGGATACACAAAGAAGGAAAACTGTTAGTTTTTCAGAACAACAAGAAAACCATGTATACTTTATAAAAGTAATAACTTTCACATTTATGAAGTATTAAAAAATATTCACTGAATAAAAGATCATTAATTACCCTTTTGTAACCAAAATATTACCATAAAACCCATATAAAGAACACATAACATATAAAGGTAACTTGGGGCACAAACATACTCAAATGGAATAACCATATGGTCGACTTCCACACATATCCCTTAATGGAATAGCCATACGGCCAACTTCCATACCCAATGAATTGGAGGTTATAATGTAACCACCCGTCCTGGTATTCACGACACCACCCGTCATATGGTTTATCATGTAACCACCCGTAAAATGTCCATGTACCATTATAAAATCATAATACATAAAACAAATATAATGGAATGAAAACATTTCCACATTTCGATCACAATTTATCACATAAATATATTGACATAACATGTTCATCATAAAAAAAAAATTTCAATACCAAAATACCTAAAATACTATATGGTATCTATTTCATTTTAAAAACATTATAGCTTGTTGAGGAAGCCAAAGACCAAATAATACCCGCGGCGGCGGAAAAGGTCATTATCACCACGTATGTTAAAAGAAACATTCCTTTTTTTTAGTTTAGTAAAACACTACATATAGAAATATTAATTTTGAATAAAATTAAAAGTCAAAGGTGTTTATACACCGTATAAAATAAAGTTGTGTATAAAACAAAATATTCCTCAATGAAAGATGATTGAGATGAAGTCCCTTACCTCGGGTCTGACTTGACTCGATCGTTCTTTAAAGTCTTGAATAATAAACATGAGTTAATTTATACTTGCATAAGAACCTTTTTCAATTTCATTATTCCTTTTATATCACTTATTACCATGTTATGAACATTGTGTAGTCATTTAAGTTAATAATGGTCATTTTGTCGATATTTGGTACATGAGTCAAAAGTGAACTTCTTATGTTTACAAGTTGTTCACGTAGTCAAATATCCATTATCTCAAGAATGATATTCATGATTTAGATGCCATATATATCATATATATCCAGTATATACCTGAATTTATAATATTACATAATCATTTAGATGTAAGAAATGAATTCACCGTTCATGGAGACGGTAAGCCATACGTACGCATGAACGCTACTTCCATTTCTATGTCATATTAATGGAATTAAATCTAAATGAGAGATATGTATATTTTAATTCCAGAATTATATTCATCATTTAGATGTAACATACATCATATATATCCATTATATATATGTACTTATAATAGTACATTACATTTGGGGATAAGAAATGAAATGCACCGTTCATGGAGATGGTAACTGTACGTACGCATGAATGCTACTTTCATTTCTATCTCATACTTTAATGGAAATAAATAATAATTATATAAATTTATATTATAATTCTAGTATAACATCATATATAATCACATTAACTCCATCCTTTATACGTTCCACATATGTCATTAACAAATCAAATCACTTTGAGGTGGCGGTAGTCCACACTTCCTAAAATGTAGATATCGCGTTTACCCATAATGGAAACCATAAAGGTATGCCAAAAATGAAAAATACAGAAGCATAAAAAAAACATAAAGATAATATATATCATATATAAATAGTGTGACATCTTAATGGCCACCATTAAAGGTGTTAAAAGAAGATTGAACAATCATCGTTTCGTGAGGCAGAAATTCACAATCCATGTAAACGGTATGTTCTTTAACCATTAGATATAGGTGTTTATAAGTGTAGATCGAATAAATCTCATAAAAACATCCTAGTATATTGAAAATACTGTTGTTGTTACAATATAAAGGAATAAAAATAGTTTAAGGGGTTGTAGAAGCAAAATAAAACAAAAGAACACAAGTGAAGACATTACCTTAAAATCAGGTAACTCCCTTTGGTTTGAACCAAAAGGGTTTCTTGAAGAGCTTCCTGCCTATGGTAAGGATTCTAGAATGAGGAGAGGGATGTGTAGAGACAAAAGGATCAGATCTTGGCTGAGACAGAGGCTTGAGAAGTGTGGGTAAGAAGGTAGATGTGGGGGCCTTTTATAAGAGGATAGGAGGGGCACTCTTGGAAAGGTATAAAATGTTACTTTATTTTCAAATTAGTTTCGGATTTTAATGGTCCCACATTGATGTGTTTATAGGATAAGGTGATAAGGGTTATAAATCCACACATAGACTAGGTTTTTGACATGTTTAGGTCTTAGATTTTATATTATCTTTCCATTTTATTTAAATCTTTAAATAATGAGGTATTCGCTGCATCATCATGGTGTCATAAATAATTTAATTTATTTGATGTCTAAAAATTATAAAAAAATATCATGATGTATTAAATATTATTATATATATAATTAATATTTATAGTCAAAAATCTGACTTGTATAACCCCATGTAAAAATTATTTTAGTAAAACAATACATGTTTGTGCCATTTTTACTTTTACTTTAAATAAAAGGCATTAATGTCATTATCTTAGCCAAGTGGCTCCATGGGGTCCCAAAAATAGACCCATGGGTTTTCTTGGTCGGCCATGACTCATCCAATAGGGTTAAGACAAGTGTTAAGATATTTTCATTTTATTATAATATCATTTTTACCTTAAATCACACTAATTACCTTTAATCACGATTAATAAAACTTAAAAGTTACTTTTCATCAAAAATTATTTTCATCCCATTGAACCAAATTTTACATAGTAATGAAAATAATTTATATAGGATTTTTGAAATTAAAATCACAGAAGTGGTAAAGTCCCATTTAAACGAAAAATCAGTTTTTGTAACTACCACTTTGTGGTTTCACTATTCATCAAAAATTAAGGTTTTTCTGAAAAATACCAAAAATTCACCCTAAGCTATATTTGATATTCCAAATTCAAAAATGATGTCTATTTTACAAAAATCATAACATAGAAGTTTCATTAAATAATTTTATAATTAAATCCCACTGTCAAATCAAATAGCGTGTTTTTAAAAAACAATATCTATTAAAAGATTGACACCCGTTTATGTCCAATGTCAAAGTGATATTAATTCCAATGACAACCATCGGATTAAATGGTAAAAATATATTCTAATTTCACTTTAAAACCAATTTAAAAGATAATCTAACTATATAAATAAATTATATTAAAATGAGGTTTTGAATTAAAATACAACATTTTTCACTATTCATTAAAAAATGAACTTTATCAGAAAAATACAAAAAAATTACAAAAAGTAAACTTTGGTGTCCCGATTCTAAAGAAGAGTTTTATTTGGTCCAATATAATTTATAAGAGTGACCAAAAATATATTTAAAGAGGGTTCGCCATCAAAAGGCGATAGTTCGACCTTTTAGTGAATATTAGAGTATCTATGTCTAAAATTGAATTCTTTTCTTATTTTAAGCCTTTATATTTTATTGGATAAATGTAAAAACATTTAAAAAACATATATGATCATATTTTAGTTATTTATATTCTTTCCCGCCAATACAACAACTATGTGTTAACTACCATTTAAAATAATATTATTATATTACTAATGTGCAACGTAAGATTTCAAAGAAACTCATTGTTGCGTATCGGGTACGCTATCGAACAGAGAAACCACTTTCAAGTAAAATTAATATTTAATTTGCAAATATTAATAAATATGAAATTTCTTTATTCGTTATTTACACGCGATGTTAAATCCTTCCCCCCTTTTGGGAATTGCGTCCTCACAATTTTATTCACTTATCAAAATAAGTGGGGGTATTTATCCCTCATAGCATTTTCGGATTCCCATGTTGCCTTTTCAACCATATGGTTTTTCTACGAAACCTTTACTTGGTGAATTACCTTATTTCACAACACTTGCTCTCTTCGGTCAAGAATCTGGACTGGTTTTTCTTCATAAGAGATATATTCTTCCAACTGAACTACCTCTGGGCTCAAAACATGAGATGAATCTGGCATATACTTTTTTTTAACATCGAAACATGAAAAACATTGTGTACCTGAGATAAACTTGGAGGTAATGCCACTATGTAAGCAACTGATCCAACTTTTTCTAGAATTTCATAAGGTCCAATGAATCTTGGACTCAGCTTTCCTTTCTTACCAAACCGCATCACACTTTTCCATGGTGAAGCTTTGAGAAAAACATGATCACCTACCTCGAAAGATAGATCCTTCCTCTGGTTATCTGCATAACTTTTCTGTCTGCTTTGAGATGTTTTCATGTGTTTCTGAATCAATTGAACTTTTTCTGCCATCTCTTCTACCAATTCTGGTCCCATCAGCTTCCTTTCACCTACTTCATCCCAAAAAAGCCAGAGTTCAACACCGCTTCCCATATAATGCCTCAAATGGAGCCATCTGAATACTGGAATGAAAACTGTTATTATATGAATATTCAACCAAGGAAAGATGTTGGTCCCAACTTCCCTGATAATCCATAGAGCAAGCATGTAGCATATCCTCCAAGGTCTGAATTGTTCATTCCGACTTTCCATCTAATTGCGGATGAAAAGCTTTACTAAAATTTAATTCAGAACCCAACGACTTTTGAAGGGCTTTCCAAAAGTTAGAAGTAAACCTGGGATCACGATCAGATACAATGGGTATGTGAACTCCATAAAACCTCACTATCTCTTTAAGATACAATCTAGAAGTTTGATCTAGAGATAAAGTATCTCGAATAGGAAGGAAATGAGAAGATTTAGTCAAGTGATCAATAATAAACCATATTGCATTATTACCTCGAGATGTCTTCGGTAATCCCACAAAAAATTCCATGGATATATTTTCCCATTTCCACTCTGGCACTGGTAAAGGCTGAAGCATCCCTTTCGTTAACTGCCACTCTGCTTTAACCTACTGACAAGTCAAACACTTCACAGTAAAATCCGCAATATCTCTTTTCATTCCATCCCATCAGTAATACTCCCGCAGATCTCTGTACATCTTAGAACTGCCAGGATGAACTGAAAATGGGGAACTATGAGCCACAAATAACAACTCATTCTTCAACTATGAAACACCAGGCACACATAACCTCTTACCAAACATCAAAACACAATCATTATCAATGTTACATTCAGGAAACTTACCCTTCTAAACCAGCTCTACCTTTTTCTGCAACCTACTGTCTTTCTTCTGCGCTTGCTTAATTCTGTCTGATAGGGATGATCTCACTGATACCTGAAACAAAACAGAATAACTTCCTACACCAACAACTTCTATTCCAAAGTTCATTAAATCAAAAACCAAAGGATCTCGTTCCAAACGTAGCATGGTTAATGAAGAATTACTTTTTCAACACAAAGCATCATCCACTTTATTTTATTTTCCCGGATGGTAATGAATTGTACAATCATAATCCTTGATTAATTTTAGCCATTTCCTATGTCTCATGTTGAATTATTTCTGAGTGAATATATACTTTAAACTTTTGTGATCATTATATATTTCACACTTTACTCCATACAAATGATGCCTCCAAATTTTTAGAGAAAAAACAACAGCAGCTAATTCCAAGTCATGTGTAGGGTAATTTACCTCGTGAGTTTTCAACTGATGTGAAGCATATGAAATTACCTGATCATTCTGCATAAGGACACAACCAAGTCCTTTCAATGAAGCATCGCTATAGATAACAAACTCACCATTCCTGGAAGGAAGTGCCAAAACTGGAGCATTCACCAATATTCTTTTCAACTCCTGAAAACAATCATCACATTCTTTTGTCCAGATAAACTTAACACCCTTCCATGTTAGCTTAGTCATTGGACTAGATAACCGTGAAAAAATTTCAACAAACCTATGGTGGTAACCTGTCAATCCAAGAAAACTACGGATCTCAGTTACATTTGTGGGTCTTGGCCATTCTTCAACAACTTTTGTTTTAGTAGGATCAACAGTTATGCCATTTTTTGAAACAATGTAACCAAGGAAAGAAATTTTTTGCAACCAAAACTCACACTTTCTGAATTTTCCATATAGTTTGTTTTCTTTTATGGTTTGAAAGATAAACCTTAAATGACTTTCATGCTCCTATTTACTTTTAGATAACACCAAAATATCATCGATGAAAACAACCAAAAACATATCCAAGAACTCATGGAAAATTCTATTCATAAGGTCCATGAATACAACAGGTGCATTGGTTAACCCAAAAGGCATAACTAAAAATTCATAATGGCCATATCTAGTATGGAATGCAGTGTTCAGAATGTATGCTTCTTTTACTTTCAACTGATGGTACCCCGACCTCAAGCCAATCTTCGAAAAATACTGAGCTCCCTGGAGTTGATCAAACAAATCATCGATATGAGGCAAAGTATACTTGTTCTAAACAGTGATATTATTCAAGGCTCTATAATCAATGCAATGTCTCATTGAACCGTATTTCTTTTTAACAAACAATACATGAGCACCCCATGGTGATGTTCTAGGTCGAATGAAACCTTTATCTAATAACTCCTACAATTGCTTCTTTAACTCTAAATGTTCAGCTTGAGCCATTCTGTAAGGGCGTTTTGAAATTGTCTTAGAATCAGGAACTAAGTCAATAGTAAATTCAACTTCCCGATCATGAATAATACCAGACAACTCATCAAGAAAAACATCAAGATACTCATTTACCACTGGCACATCATTAATCTGAACAGTTCCTTTGTTTTCAACAATCTGTGCAAGATAACATTCATTTCCATCTTTTACTAGTTTCTCAACTTCCTGATATGTTATCAAAAGCAAGGGTTCATTCCTGTACACAAACTGAAAAGCTTTCTAAAAAGAAACCATTTTAGCTCTGTAGTCAATCTTAGCTTGATAAACAGAAAGCCAATCCATGCCAAAAATAACATAAAACTCTACTAGAGGCATCAAAAATAAGGTTTGTAGGTAGATTCTTTCCGCACACAAGGATATGAAGGTTCTTATAAATTATTTTTGTCTCAACGTTTCCTCCGGGTGTTTTTACCATAAGTTCAGGATTCATATCTTGAGATGGAATTTCCAATTTACTAGAAAACTTCTTAGAAATAAAGAATATGTAGACCCTGAATCAAACAACACATTGGCATAATCCAAACAAATAAATAGTGTACCTGATACTACTTTATTCGATGGCCCAACATCTGCTAAAGTAGTTACAAAGGATTTCACCACCCCTTTCTGCTTGTAGTCTGGCTGCTTTCCCCCAGTTGTGTTCTTCGTTAGACACTAATTTCTATAATGACCCTTTCATTACAATTAAAACATCTTACCGTTGACTTTTCAATGCATGCTTGATCATCTTCCTTACAGTTACGAGCAATATGACCAGACTTACCACACCGAAAGAACTTTCCATACTTGGATAAACATTCTCCAGGATGCATTTTACCACACTTCTCACAGGATTGATATTTGGTTTTCTTACCTCCTTGATTCTTTGATGAATTCTTCCCTTCTTCCTGCCAACTGGACCTCTTATTATGTTGTTTTTCAAAGAACACCTGATCATCGGCAAACTCCATTTCCACCTTCTCTGCAAATCGAACAAGATTTTCATAACTTTTGAACTCAAGAGAATCTAAATCCCTTAGATACCTTGTCTTTAACCCTGAGTAAAAACGGTTGATTTTAATATCTAGATCTCGTATAAAATTTGGAGCATACCTTGCCAGTCGAGTGAACTTTTCTCCATAAGCAGCCACTGAGTCATCCTCCTGCCTCAATTATAGGAATTTTTTTCTATCCTATAATGAACCACCTTAGGAAAATATTTCTCAAGAAACATACCTTTGAATTCATCCCAGTGAAGATCATCAATCCCATCACTATCCCTGATATTTTTCATCATCGACCACCACTGATCTGCTTCACATTCAAAATGGTAAATAGAAAGACTAACCTTTTGATGTTCTGAACACCCCATGACATCAAAAATATTCTCTAGTTCTTTAATCCACCCTTCAGCTAGCACATTGTCAGATGATCCTCTGAATGATGGGGGATGTTTCCTAATGAAATGTTCCACCACTGACATGTTCCTCTGTGGTTGATATGGCTGATCTCGTGCATGGATACCACCACCATTTATATCCTGAGTCAGCTGTGCCATCACTGCAACAAATTGTTCAGTTCCAATTCCAATTATCTCAGGTTGCTGATTTGGAAGGTTGTCTTCCTCCTGATGTCGTCCCAACATAGCTACTTGGTTTCCTCGGCGGAAAACCATTCTGAACACAAAAATTTCTTAGGCGAAGCAATATGGTAATCTTTAAATGCTATATCATTTCAATCATACCATATATTAATTTATAATTTAACAATATTCTAACTCCTAAAGTTGTCTAAACCGACCTTTGATACCAACTATAAGGCCTCGACCTTAAACATTACATAATATTGAATTAAAAGAATAACTCACATTGAGGATCTATTCAGGTTTAGAGTTTTAGAGAATTAGGACATAACTATTACATCTCAAAATATTACAAAGTAGAAACTTCTACTAAGTTTCTATAAAATAAAAACTCTTAAAAAGAAACATGTCTAGTTCCATGTTTTAGATAGCATGACTTTCCCTTAATCCCATCCTTGACCCTATTCCACATTAAGTCCTATGAAAAACATTTCAGAAAAACTTGGGGTGAGCATAAAAAGCTCAGTAAGGGATACACAAAGAACAAAAATTGTTATTTTTTAAAAACAACAAGTAAACCATGTATACTTTATCAAAGTAATAACTTTCACCTTTATGAAGTAGTAAAAACTCTTCACTGAATAAAAGATCATTACATAACCTTTTTCAACCAAAAGATTAACATAAAACCCATATAAAGAACACATAACATATAAAGGTAACTTGGGACATAAACATACTTAAATGGAATAACCATTTGGTCCACTTCCACACATATCAGTTAATGGAATAGCCATATGACCGACTTCCATACCCAATGCATTGGAGGTTATAACGTAGCCACCCGTCCTAGTATTTATGGCACCACCCGTCATATGTTTTATCATGTAACCACCCATCAAATGTCCAAGTACCATTATAAAATCATAAGACATAAAACAAATATAATGGAACAAAAACATTTCAACATTTCGATCACAATATATCACTTAAATATATTGACATAACAAGTTCATCATAAAAAACCATTTTCAATACCAAAATAAATAAAAGAGTATATGGTATTTATTTCATTTTAAAAACATTATGGCTTGTTGAGGAAGCCAAAGACCAAATAATATCCTCAGCGGCGGAAAAGGTCGTTTTCACCGTGTATATTAAAAGAAACATTCCTTTTTGTCATTTAGTAAAACACATCATATAAAAATATTCCTTTTGAATAAAATGAAAATTCAAAGGGTTTTATACACCATATAAAAGAAAGTTGTGTATAAAACAAAATATGCCTCAATGAAAGATGATTGAGACGAAGTCCCTTACCTTGGGTCCGACTTGACTCGATCGTTCATTAATTTCATGAATAATAAACTTGAGTTAATTTCTACTTGCTTAAGAACCTTTTTCAAGTTCATTATTCCTTTTATATCACTTATTACCATGTTATGAACATTATGTAGTTATTTAAGTTAATAACAGTCATTTTGTCGTTATTTGGTACTTGAGTCAAAAGTGATCTTCTTATATTTACAATTTGTTCACGTAGTCAAATATACATTAAATCAAGAATAATATTCATGATGTATATGTCATATATATCATATATATCCATTATATATATGAATTTATAATATTACATAATCATTTAGAGGTAAGAAATGAAATGCACCGTTCATGGAGACGGTAAGCCGTACGTACGCATGAACGCTACTTCAATTTATATGTCATATTAATGGAATTAAAACTAAATGAGAGATATGTATATTTTAATTCCAGAATTATATTAATCATTTAGATGTAACATACATCATATATATCCATTATATATATGTACTTATAATATTACATTACATTTGGGGATAAGAAATGAAATGCACCGTTCATGGAGACGGTAATCCGTATGTACGGATGAACGCTACTTTCATTTCAATCTCATACATTAATGGAAATAAATAATAATTATATAAAAATATATTATAATTCCAGTATAAAATCATATATAATAACATTTACTCCATCCTTTATACGTTCCACATATAGCATTAACGAATCAAATCACTTTGAGGGGGCAGTATTCCGCACTTCCTAAAATGAAGATATCGCGTCTACCCATAATGGAAACCATAAAGGTATTCCAAAAATGAAAAATACAGAAGCATAAGGAAACCATAAACATAATATATATCATATATTAATGGATTTACATCTTAATGGCCACCATTAAAGGTGTTAAAAGAAGATTGAACAATCATCATTTCGTGAGGTAGAAATTCACCATCCACAGAAACACTATGTTCTTTAACCATTAGATGTAGCTGTGTGTAAGTGTAGCTTGAATACTTCTCATAAAAACATCCTAGTATATTTAAGATACTGGTATTGTTACAAAATAAATTAATAAAAAGAGTTTAGGGGGTTGGAGAAGCAAAATAAAAAAAAATAACACAAGTGAAAACATTACCTTAAAATCGGGTAACTCCCTTTGGTTTTAACCAAAAGGGTTTCTTGAAGAGCTTCTTGCCTAAGGTAAGGCTTCTAGGATGAGTACAGGGATGTGGAGATACAAAATGATCAGAGATTTTCCGAGAAAAAGGCTTGAGAAGTGTGGGTAAATAGGTAGAGGTGGGGGCCTTTTAGAAAATAATATCTATCAAAATATTGACACTGGTTTATGTCCAATCTCAATATGATATTAATTCCAATGACCACCATTGGATTAAATGGTAAAAATATATTCTAATTTTACATTAAAACCAATTAAAAAGATAATCTAACTATATAAATAAATTAGATTAAAAAGATGTTTTGAATAAAAATACAACATTTTTCACTATTCATTAAAAAATGAACTTTATCGGAAAAATACCAAAAATTTCAAAAAGTAAACTTTGATGTCCCGATTCTAATGAAGAGTTTTATTTGGTCCAATAGACTGTATAAGAGTGACCAAAAATATATTTAAAGAGGGTTCATCATCAAAAGGCGATAGTTCGACCTTTTAGTGAATATTAGAGTATCTCTGCCTAAAATTGAATTCTTTTCTTATTTTAAGACTTTATCTTTTATTGGATAAATGTAAAAACATTTAAAAAACATATATAATAATATTTTAGTTATTTCTATTATTTATCGCCAATACAACAGCTACATTTTAACTACCATTTAAAATAATATTATTATATTACTAGTGTGCAACGTAAGATTTCAAATAAACTCATTGTTGCGTATCGGGTATGCTATCGAACATAGCAACCCTTTTAAAGTAAAATTAATATTTAATTCACAAATATTAATAAATATTAAAATGGTTTATTCTTTATTTACCTGGGATGTTACAATAAATGTATAGGACTGAACTACTAACTCCAAGCCATACCATATACCTGGTCTAAATACACTGTCAAACTACACCAGCCTAATTAGAAGAACACACATGAGCATCTCTACCTGATAATATAACTCTAGGACTTATCCATATACACCATGAAAATATGATCAACCTAAAAAACATACATAAGGTCTACACAAACACTAAGGTGAAATTTTAGGGGTGAGAATTAATTTTTCTGGGCCACCCTAATAATAAATCTAAAAATATATACTGTAATAAGTTTATGAAAAATAAACTACTCAGCCTATCTGAGAAACAACAAAGAAGATAAGTAAAGAAAATAACATGAAACCAAAGTCGAACCTATGGTCTGTGATCCCAACCAACTTGGAAATGTCCACCATGGTTTTCCATATCTATATGTATTTTCATTTATAATACCACACCTATAATTATATACATAAATATGAATATTCATGAGTAAGGTGAATTAAATCATAAAAAACAATAGTCAATACCTAGGACCATAATCATGATATCATAGGCATCCTGTGTAATGGAATTGAGTTACACATCAAGAAACTAATGCCATGTATCATTAAGTTGATATATGGGTCTGTAATACTAATCGACATGTGCATACATTGGAAAATACTGGAAATATCTCTGACCAAGATATGTCACCATAGGGGGATACTCATCGAACATCTGGGTTCACCCATACTCACCTCCAATCACTATAAATAATGATTATTTGAAAATCATCGATACATCCTATAAATGGTTACTAATATGGATACCATGCTTCACATGCCATGTAAATCGTGTCCAATTTATGATCCCTAGGTCCCAATCTGTAGGCAGTCCTGACATAAAGAACTTGAATAATCACAAAGGGTCTGACCCTCGTGCGATATGTATGGAAAACACACCGAGGGGCTTCCACGACCACCCATGGATTCTCTAATAATGTAGAGAGGAATCTTACCTATTATCCAAAAGAGTATAATCATTCTGATAATCCAACGATGTGAGATGCCATGACCAAGATTGTGATCAAGTAACTGATCAAGGGGATCATAATCATCCCTATCCCTTAAGAGAGCATAATCATCCTCATGTATAATCATATCATGGAGAGAATCATCATCATCACCACATATCAAACAGAGGAGAGAGGAATCTTCCCTATCACATTTCAAAAAAGGAGAGAGGAATCATCCTTATCACTTGAGAGAGCTGAATAATCCACTATTATAATTACTTTGGATGCTATGCTAGTATATCATAATCATAAAATCAACATCCAGATACCAAGAAACACCTATAGAAAAAAAAATTAATTTAAAAATTAAATATGTAGGCTCAAAAACCTAATCCTAGGTAGTATATCTGGGTATAATAAGAAAAATAAAAAATAATACTTCTCTGAAGAAAGATCCAATAAAGAACATTCAAGCATCAAAAAGGGAAAGGAAGGTGCCTCACATTAGGATATATAGACACCAATCAGAAGTCATATAGGGATAACATCGCTACATCAATAATAAAAAAGTAAAAGAATAAACAAAAAGGTGATAGTTATTAGACTCCTTAAACCAACAATACATCTATATTCTCTTGGTCTTAAAAGTTATACACAATGTCTAAGGTGACACCCACTACCACATCTACCCAAGCTCAACATACTAGCTCAGGGTTGGTCAAACAATGGGTCACCCATTTTTTCCCTCAAGACATACATAAGAGACACATCCTAATTGGGATCCTCAATGTCTAAACATAAGATAAGGCATCCTAGTTGGGAATCATAGATTTAAAGGTATAAGAGGAATCCTACAGGGGATCCTCATATTAAAATCATGAATAAGGAATCCTACATGGGATCCATGGAACAACAAATTAGTGAAGTCATCCTACATGGGACCCTCTATAATCATATAAGAAGGCATAGAAAACCAAATGGGATCACTATAACAGGGCATAAGTAAAGGGATGATACATTTTATTACCTAGATCATCACATAATAAAAGTCATATCTCAGTGGATCCATGGTAAATAGATAAGAAGATAGAGGAATCATACATGTGATACTATAGGTTGTAGTGTAAGTAGACGAATTCTATAGGGGATCCTAGAAAAAACTGGTCTTTTAGGCTCCTGGGCTATAAGGGAACATCTCTCAAGTGAGACATCCTCAAGGGAAGATTAAGAAGGAATTAGTCATTATAGATATCTCTTGGATCATCTCTGATCAAATCTCTCTCTGAAAATATTTCTAAATTGAATTACTAAATGAAGAACATCTCCATTCAAGAATCACTACCCAGGAGTCCTCAAAATATCCAAAGGGTCTTACCAACGTGGCCTATATGAATGGTTACTCAAATATTACCACTCATGGTTCCAATTTTATCCTGTCAGAGAATTGATGTGAAAACCAAAAAAGGGTATAAAAGGGGTAGTAAATGACATGTCTCCTTTAGCATACAACATGTACTTCCGCTAAACTGGGCTTGTAAACACACAAGTACATGATGCATAACATAGTCACATGGAGTATACCTTACACATGGTAATTTCATATGTCCCTTAACTAGCATGGACATGTATTTGGACTAGTCATGTAACTGTATACAACATGTGACCCACACAGGGTTTGGCCTTGTACTATATGTGGCATGTTCCCCTTACAAGGGCTACCTTGCTGGGTACTTAGCTATACAGCTGAGTACTAGTACACAGTGTATATGACTGTAAATACCCTGACCCCAATTTCTGGGAGCCGAATCATTCTTTCTTACATTATTATGACTACCAAGAAGATACATCCTAAAAGAATAAATAGTTTAGTAGTTTTGGAAAAACAGATTATATATTTGAACTTTACATTACAATATTAAATGAAATTCCATATATAAACTTCTTTTTAATAACGCATTTTCTCCCAGACTACCCCTATAGGTAATTCATAATACACATATTCACATCATGGGTAAAAATAGAAACATGATAAAGGGGTGATCTCTGATGCTAAGTATGGGTAAGTAATACATCAGAAGCATAAATAAACAAAATGCATGGTGAATGACTGAAAACAAATGGAATTAAAAGTAAACATGAGAATAATATGAAAGAAATATAAACATATTAAATAATTTCATAAAAATACATAACCAGGTATATTATACTAGTCGAATAATCACATGGATTATCAATTACTAGTTTTATAATTCGGTAATGCATAATATGATACATCATAAGCATATTATCATGGCTTCATGCCAAGACTATACATAAATGGGTAAAAATCCAAAATATTTTGTCTCATGAGACATACTGATGAACTGATGGGTTATAGTGGTTACCACCAACATATACTAATACCAATACATTCCTCATATAAAAGGGTGACACCTAAACAATATAAACAATCATTTTGAAAAAATAGAATACAAAATATAAATACTTCATCCAAAATATATGAATGGTATCAAATAGCACATCCATAGTCAAATTGATAATAAACCCTTCAAAAACATATGATATATAGTATCATAAGAGAAAAACCTCAGTGAAGTAAAAGATTCAACAAAGGTAGTCGACATAGATGGAGATACCACTGAAAAATTTCAAGGAAATTAATCTTTAAACAATCCAAAGTGTCACATATCACGTTGAATCATTCAAATAATAATACTTGAGAATATCATGAAAATAAAGATAATATTGATATGAAATATCAAAGGTTAGTACATACAATGCACACACAAGGAATAATTGGTGAACAAGGCATATATCTCACAAAAGATAAACTAAGACTAGAAAAAACCCCTTTTTTTACTTTGGAAACAAGATATCTTTTTGGAAAATCAGATGTATTTGTCATAAAATCATATTTTAAACATGTATATACATGAAAGGAAAAGGTAAGAAAATTTAAATTATATTTGAATCATAAATTATGTCCCACTTATGTGAAATCATGTAGAAATAGATTTTTCAAAACTTTAGAAAAAAAAATTATTTAGTGTGGTTTAAGGAAAATATTAAAGTGATTTAAAAGTAAAAAGGAATGTTTATCTTAATAAAAATAGAAATGAAGCAAGATATTTTTTCAGGTTGAAATGCTCAATTTATGAAGAATAAGGATGGATTAAAGTATATTATATAGTGCATGTGAAAATGATTAAGAATTCAAGAAGTTCCCTTGAATTATGCTTGTTTATTGAGAAAATTTTATAAGGGAACCATTTTAAAAGTTGTATATCCCCATAAAATAAGGATGATATGATCTGGATATTTGAGTTCGTAACATATATAAATATTTAAAAATAAATATACCAATATAAATAATCATTACTTTTGAGTAAAGGTAGAGAAATAGTAGCCCGAAGGAAAGATGAGGATTCATGTAGAATCCATTACCACATTGTAATCAATCGAATCATATGCCCCAAAATTAATAATCGCAAGATGATAAATTAAATACCATAAAAATAAATAAATTCATGATATTATACATCAATTGTCATTATACATACACCATACACATAAAATAGTTGTGAATAATGAATATCTCACAAAAATGTAGGTGATATGAGAAAACCATTACCTTATGTCTGATTTTGTTCTGTATTTGACATTAATGTTCTGGATAATAAAATTAAATCCATTAATTAATTAATTAAAACCCATATATATATATATATGATTTATTATAATTTTATTAAGTTCATTTACGACCATTATTGATGAGTTATATGATATAATTTTATTTTTTAAGAGAGATCGTTCCCTTGTTTTTTCTGATTAGTATACCTGTATATGATTATAGAATTTCATGTAGAATGGGTATAATAATATAGAATTGAAATTATATGATATTAATGAAAAAAAATTTATAATTGGTACCATGAATTATTTTTTTCTATATATGAGAAAGAATCATTAAATAACATATTAGCGATAATCGTTTAGCTTAATTTTAGCAGTTTTTTGAAAATAATGAACTTGTTATGTTATATTATTTAATATAAATTAAATAAAATGAATAAAACGAATTGAATAATATATAATATATATTTTAAAATCTTTTTCTACCATAAAAATGTTTTCATGACAAGACCTTTTGGATGAATTAAAGTTGAATGATTGTCATCCGTGAAGGTTGTAAATCGGCACCTCCAAGACGTTGATTTCATTTTTAAAATGAAATAGAGAGAGAGTAAAGAGATCGATAATGGTTATTACATTAACATGATATTATTATAGTATATAGATGATACTGCATATATCATGATAATTTGGACAGAAGATGTGAGAAGAGAATAAGAAAAGAAAATAAATAGAAATGAAATTAAAAGAAAAAGGAAGAGGGTTTACCTCTTGAATTATCCTCCATTGAGAAAGGGGTTTTGGCCCTTTTTTAAGAACAAGAGCTCTTGTATGTAAGGGAAAGACTAGGGAAGAATATTTTAGAAGAATTTTAAAAATATACAAGGCTTAGAGTTATGTGGAGAATTTGGGGTGAGGGTGATATTGATAGTGGAAGAGAGGGGTGATATCTCATTATTTTATTCATTATTTTATTATTTTTCTCAAGACAAGAAGTACTGTTGATTATTGTAACTACATACAGTAATAATTGCATGTGAGTTCAAACCAAGGGTGCCTAAATTATCCATACATCGTCTTTGCTTCCATAATTCTTGCATTTAGCATTTATCATAAATTATCATATTTTAATATTCGCTAAAAATTCAAAATTTTCAGAAAAATATAAAAAATTCACTCTAACCATTTTTTGATATGTAGGGGTCAAAAATGAAGTCCATTTTATAATTTTTTTTTCTAAATATGAGAAATTAAATTTTTAAGTAAAACCATCATTTACTTGAAAATATATATTTTAAATCTATAACTGATTTTATAATACTTCCATAAAATTTCAAATGTCTCATAGAATCAACCTAAAATAATTAAAAAAAATTTAATTTATGAATAAAATTTATGAAAATAAAATTTCTTTTAATTCATTTTATTAATTATTAAATTTTAGTTAAGTATTTTTGACTCACAAAAATACCAACACTTAATTAATAATTTTTAAAATATTCATTTACTTATACTACGATATAATTAAATCATAATTTCATTTATAATATGCCTATATTTTATTTATAAATTCATGGATGATGAAACTATTCATTTGTCCAATTCATTATTTATATGGGCAGTATTACTATTTATAATGTTAACATAACTATTCTCAGGGGTCAAGTTACTATTCACTAAAAAAATTAAATTGATCCTATTAGATTCTAAATATCTTAATGACCACAACCTTGTATGTACATTTTATGAAATTGTATTCACAGAAGCAACAAAATTATCTTTGAAACATGTTCACCATTATATGGTGGTAAAACTGCTTTTAGAAATATATAACCTTTTAGTTTATAAAATTGAATAAATTATTGTAAATTTTTTAGATATAATATTGAAATTTCACAATACTATTCATTCCCATAAATTTAATTTATAGTTTATAAAGGTCATTTTGGAATAAATATATTTAATTATTGATCATTTCTCTTTTATGTTTATTGTTTTTTGAAACCTATACTGTTAATGAAATTAAATTTAACAAGGTTTATACCATAAAATTTTGGAGTTTCATATTCTACCATCCTTTAATAATTAGTATCCTCACAATTTGATTTTTTAATTTTAAAAATAGTCGTTTATTTTTGAAAATTCCTTTGTGGGAAACCCACACCAAAAATAGGGTTAATAAAACAGCCTATTAAAAAGAGGGAAAATATAAATGTATTGGTAACTTGAATATTAGGCTTCCAAATAGGTGAATATTAGTGGGAAGTAAAAACATGGAAATGAAATATAAATTTCACCATAAAGTTATAAAGGATAATCATATAGGACATGGTAATTATAAAGTTAATCATATAAAATCCATAAATATTGTGATTGGTTAAAAGACCATTGATCTCTTTATAAGAAATGTTAAAAGAAAAAGTTGTTGTTTCAAAATCATTTTCCTATAGTTGATGGATTCATATATTGTATAGATACACACTTTATAAATTAAACTTACTTGATTAATTTCCATGCCATAAGAATAATATCATCCTTTGGTTGTGGTTCGATCTATTTTTACTTCATTTTTTATACTTGGAAATTTATGTTCATGATGATTTTTTCATGCCTGAAGAATTCAAATAAACTTTTTTGGATCATAGATCCAATATAAATATAATTATCTACTCCTTATATCTTTACACATTAACAAAATTCAAAATGGTGAGGATAAGATAATATCATTTCATAAAAATAATAAACCTTTATGTGGTGAAATAGAATTAATCTATAAAATTAAAATGTAAAACTCAAAGTTCAACAAATATTATTTTGAAAAATACTATCATTCCTATGAAAATATTCTATACTATAACTCCAAAATTAGAAGTATTTGTTCATATATTATTCTAAATACCATCGATAACTCATAATGCCTTATAAAAAAATTTTAGTTTCCCCACTCACATAGTCTCTAATATATTATATCAATTTCCACAAATAACCTGGATCACCATAAGTCTACAATAAAATCATATTTTACTCTAAAATACAATGCTACATTTATTCATCAAAATATTCTATTTAAAAACATCTTATATGATTCAAAAATTTATAGACTTCTTCCAAAATAACATTAATCACTTAATCGAAAAATCATTACCCAATCCCAATGTTATCTATTTGATAAAACAAAATGTCTCCAAAATCAAAATTACATTTATCCATTAGATATTTTAACCAAAATAAGTCATGATAAATATCACTTCATATAGGCTAGTGGTAGGAACTGAACCCTTGTCTCCCTTGGGCAGTGGTTTCAAAACCTGCGGCCTTGTCCGATGCGACGGGTTGTCACCCAAAATGTGGGTTGTCATTTTTTTGAAAACATGTAACTTATAAAATAAATATGATGGAAATCCTTGATTTAAGTTAAATCAATTAATTTTATTTTGTTTAGGGTTTTTAATACAAACACAATACATAAATACATCATATATTTTTTAAACATATGTTCTTCCTTGGTTAAGAGGTTATCCTATAGAATAGGGAATTGACTCGCGTAATTCCTAGGTCCCTTACATTTAAGGAAAATCACTATAAATTGATTCTTAGGATTATTTTTTTCCTTCCATTGTACTCTTCATTTTTCCTTAGCATTTATTTTCTTTATTTCCTTCTTCACCACACAGAAATCATTTATCAATTCCTTTGAGGGACCTTACTTTGTGTATCTTTCCACATTTCTTTACTGATGGATATATTACCTTTTTTCCACGGTCTCTACCACTAGAGCTCTCATTAAACTCAATTATTCTATTATTTGTTTGGTTCAGGTGTTTGTTGTGGTATGTGTTGTTAATAATTTTTTTTGGAAAAGTAATTAGGCATGAACATGATATCCTTCACTCCTGTCAATATCGCTTTTTGTTTCTCAACACCACCACCTACTCCAACATGATCAATGTTAACTTGACTAATCTGGGTTCCATCCATTGACTAAAACCAAATATCATAGTGTGAGTAACAATAATCATAGTGAGAAAAATTTATAATAGTTTATAGAATATCATGGGAACTTATTTTGAACCTAAAACACCTTAGGTTTAACCTAGGCTATTCAAACTCTGTGTGGAGTAAGACCCAATGTCACGTATGAGGTTACCCTGAGCTTGGACAGAAACTCATTATTGGATTTGTTACACCTAGGTACATCTATTCCATAACCACATCCACTTGTAGTATCAAAATAGGGATGCATTGCTAGGAAGACCCACATAATATTTACCTTACAAAATTTCTAGGATTTTATACTTGTAATTAAATTCTATCTAAGGAATATGATCTCTAATCCATGTTTTCTAAATCTATTTTCCTTGTTTTATACAAAACTTCTTCTAATACCAACTATAAATAACCAACCCCAGTTTTTTAGAGCCAACAACTTTCATTATTACATTGGTATGATTACAAGCAAGACACATCCTGAATGATTGGGTAGTAAAGTATTTTTGGAAAAGAAGATTACATATTTGAACATTACATTACAACTTATAATATTCTTTTGAATCACAAATAAACTCATATATTACCCCTACAGTTCATTCACAACACATATATTTTCATCCTCAGGAAAAATAAAACAAAATAAATGGGTGAGATCAAATGCTCAGTAATGGTAAACAATGTAATAGAAGAAAAAATAAAAAAAATTCATGGTGAATTATTGAAAACACATTCCATTAAAATTAAATTTGATTCTAGTATAGAATAAATATATACTAATTAAATAATTCCATAACAATACTTAACCAAGGATATTCTACAAGTCAAATAATCATATGGACTATCAATTATAATTTTTATAATGAGGGAATCCATAATACGGGACATCATAAAAATATCATCAAGGACTCATTCCTTAACCATATATAAATTGGTAAAAACCCAAGATATTTTGTCCTATGATACCTAATGATTCACTAAGGAGCTATAACGGGCTCCACCGGACACTTACTATGTGCAATACATTCCCCATATAAATGGATGAAACCTAAACAACAAAAACATTCGTATTGAAAAAACTAGCATAAAAAATGTGAATACTTCAACAAAAATCTATGAATGGTATCGAATAAAACATCCATAGACAAATCTATCATAAAAACTTCAACATAATATGGTATATAGTATCATAAGACATAAACCTAAATGAGGTACATGATTTGACAAAGGTAGTCGACATAGATAGAGATACCATTGAAAATATTTCAAGGAAATTAATCTCTAAACATTCCAAAGTGGCGAATACCACATTGAAAAATTAAAATCACAATACCTTAGAATATAATGATAATAAGGAGAATATCAATATGATATATCAATGGTTAGTACATACAAAACATGCACAAGGAATAAGTATTGAACAAAGAATATATCTCATATAAGTAAAAGTTAGATGAGAAAACCGGTTTTACTTTTAAAAGAATAGTTCTTTTGGAAAATCATTTGTATTTTTAATAATATCTGTTTGTAAACATATATATCATAGAAAAGAAAAGGTAAGGAAATTGAAATTATATTTTATCATAAATTCTGTCCCACATAAGTGAAATCATGTAAAAAGTAGTTTTTAAGAATATTTTGAAATAAAACATTTTAGTATGCTTTAAGGAAAATATTAATGAGATTTAAAAGAATAAAGCCATGTTTGTTTTCATAAAACCAGAAATGAATAATGATTTTTTTTCATAATAAAATGTTTGATCTTATAAAAATAATGATGGATTTAATTATATTATATAGTGCACTTGAAAATGTGTAAGAATTCAAGATGTTCCCTCGAATTGAGTTTATTTATCGAGAAGAATTGAGAAGGGAACCATTTTAAAATTTTTATATACCCAACAAATAATGATGAAATAATATAGATATATGATTTTTGAACATAGAAATAGAAGTTATAATAAATATACAAAAATATTGAAGCATCACATTTGAGTGAGATAGAGAGAGAGTGACCTGAATGAAAGATGGGGGTTCAGGTAGAATCCCTTTCCACATTGTAATCAATCGAATCATATGCCCCAAAATTAAAAATCATAAAATGATACATTTAATACCATGAAAATAAATAAATTCATGATATTATACATCAATGGGAAGTATACATACACTATAAATAATAAATAGTGGTGAATAAGGAATATCTCACCAAAATGGAAGTGAGATGATAAAACCCTTACCTTATGTGTGATTGTGTTCGGTATTTGACCTTAATGTCTTGGATAGTAAAATTAAATACATTTATTTATTAATTAAAAATCTCATATACATTTATATGAATTATTATAATTTTATTAAGTTCATTTACGACCATTATTGACGAGTTATTGCGAGAGAGCATTCGTTTCCTTATTTTTCACTATTGGTTTACGTGAATATGATTATAGAAGTTCATGTGGAAGGGGTATAATTATATAGAATTGAATTTATATGATATTAATGAAAAAAATATGTTTAATTGGAAACATGTATTATTATTTTCTATATATTAGGATGAATCATTAGATAACAAGTTAATGATAATGGTTTAGCTTAATTTTACCTGATTTTCCAACATAATGAACTAGTTTTGTTATATTATTTAATATAATGTATATAGAATTCATAAAAAATTACATAATATATAATATATATTTTAAAATATGTTTCTACTATAAAAAATGGCTTCATGACCAGATTTTTTGTATAAATTAAAGATGAATGTTTGTCATCCATGAAGGTAGTAAATCGAAACCTCCAAGATGATGATTTAATTTTTAAAATAAAATAGAGAGAGGTTAAATAGTTGATAATGGATATTACATTAACATGATATAATTATAGTATATAGATGGTACTGGATATATCATGTTCATTTTGACAGATGAGGTGATAAGAAGATAAGAAAAGAAAATAAATTGAAATGAAATTAAAAGAAAAAGGAAGAGGGTTTACCATTTGAATTATCCTCCTTAAGGAAAGGGGTTTTGATCCTTTCATAAGAAAAAGAGATCCTGTATGTGGTGTAGATACTAGGGAAGAGGATATGAGAACAATATTGACAAGATACAAGGATTAGAGTTGTAAGGAGACGAGTGGGTGAGGGGTGGAATTGATAGTAGAAGAGAGCAGTGATTTCTCATTATTTTATTATTTTGCTCAAGACAAGAAGTAGTGTTGATTATTGTGACTAAATATATTAGTAAGTTCTTGTGAGTTCAAAATGAGGGTTCTTAAATCATCTATACAATATATATGACTCTATAATTCATGCATTTATTATTTATCCTAAATTAACATATTTGTCTATTCATGAAAAATTCATGTATTTCATAAAAATATCAAAAATTATAACTAATTTTTTTTTGACATGTTGAATTCAAAAATGAACTCCATTTTATGAGAATAATTTTCTAAATATGAGAAATTTTATTTTTAAATAAAACCATCATTTACTCAAAAAAAATATATATTAATTCTATAACCGATTTTATAAAACTTTCTAAATTTTTTTAAGGGCTCATAAAATTATCTTGAAATAATAAGACAAAAAAATATTAATTTATAAATCAACATTATGAAAATAAATTTTCTATTAAATAATTCTATTAATTATGAAATTTTAATTAATTATTTTTGACTCATAAAAATACAAACACTTAATTAACAATTTTTAAAATATTAATTTACATATACTATGATATAATTGTATCATAATTTCATTTACGAGTTGCCTAAATTATATATATATATTTATGGATTCAGTCACTATTCATTTTTCAATTATCTATTTATATGTGTCGTATTACTATTCATAAGGGTAACATTACTATTCCCAAGGGTCAGGTTACTATTCATTAAAAAAATAAATTGGTCCTATTAGATTATAAATATCATATTGATCACAACCATATATGTCTATTTTATGAAATTCTATTCACAAAAGCAACAAAATTACATTTGAAACATGTTCTCCATTATACAGTGGTAAAAATGCATTTAGAAAAATATAGCCTTTGAGTATGTAAAATTGAATAAATTCTTGTAAATTTTTTTATATAATATATAAATTTCACAATAATATTCATTGCTACAAATTTAATATATATGTTATAAACACCATTTTATAATAACAATATTTAATTATTTATCATTGTTCGTTTATGTTTGGTGTTTTATGAAACCTATGCTATTAAATAAATTAAATTTAAGAAGGATTATACCATATAATCTTGAGGTTTTATATTATACCATCCTTTACGAAATTGTATCACCACAATTTGATTTTTTTTAATTTTAAAAATAGAGGATTATTTTTGATAATTCCTTTCTAGGAAACCCACACAATAAATAGGGCTAACAAAAAATCCTCTTAATAAGAGGGAAACCAGAAATGTGTTGGTCACTAGAATATCAGGCTTTTAAATAGGCAAATATTAGTGGGAAGTGAAAAGATGGAAATAAAAGATAAATATCACTCTCAAGTTCTAATGGATAATGATAGAGGACATTTTAATTAGAAATTTAATCATCATAAGTCCATAAATATTGTGATCGGTTAAAATCCCACTCAACATTTTTTAAGGAAAGTTAAAAGATAATGTTTTTGTTTCAACATAATTTTTCTACTGTTGAGGGATCCATTTATTTTTTAGATAAGAACTTAAGAATTTAAAATTACTTGAGAAATTTTTATTCCATAAGAATTATACCATTCTTTGGTTGTGGTTTGATCTATTTTCACTTCATTCATTATACTTGGAATTGGACGTTAAAGATGATTTTTTCATGCCTGAAGAATTTGAATCAAATTTTATGGATCACAGATCCAAAAAAAGTATAATTATATATTCCTCTTGTCTTTATAAATTCACCAAATTCAAAATGATGAGGATAAGATAAGATTATTCCCCAAAAATAATAAACCTTTAAATGGTGAAAATGAACTTTTATCTATAAAATTCAAATTTAAAACTCAATGTTCAACACAAATCTTTTTTCAAATTACTATCATTCCTAAACAAATATTCTAGACTATGACCCCAAAATCATAAGGATTTGTTCACATATTCCTCCAAATGGAATCGATAAATCATAATGTCTTATACCAGAAATTTTAATTTCCCCTCTCACCTAGTCTCTAATATATTATATCCGTTACCATTAAAAACATGGATCACTATAAGTCCAAAATAAAATCATATTTGACTCCAAAAATACAATTTTACATTTATTCCTCAAAATATTATATTTAAAAACATCTTAAAGGATTCCCAAATTTTTAGAATTCTTCCGAAATAACATTAATCACTTAATCACAAAATCATTTTATATTCAAAAAGTTATCTATTTTATAAAATATAAATCCTTAAAATCAAAATTATATTTATCCATTAGATATTTTAACCAAAAAAACTCATCATAAATAGGACTTCATGTAGGTTAGTGGTAGGAACTACACACTTGTCTTCCATTGGTTGTGGTTTCAAAACCCGCGGCCTTATCGGACACAACAGGTTGTCACCCATCATGCTATTTGTCCTTTTTTATAAAACCATATAACTTCCAAAATAAATATTATTGACATCCTTGCAATAAATTCAATCACTAAACATTATTTTCACTAGGTTTTTTAATACAACCTCGATACATAAATACATCATACATTTATTTACACATAGGTCCTTCCGTGGTTAAGAGGTTATCCTATAAAATAGGGAATGTACTCAGGTAATTCCCAAGTCCCTTACATTTAAGGAAAATACCTAACAATGAATTATTAGGATCGGTTTTGTTTCCTTCTACTGTAATCTTCATTTTTTCCTTGGAATTTCTTTGATTTATCTCCTTATTTCCAACTCATAAATCATTTATCAATTCATTTTAGGAAATTTTCTCTATGTACCTTTCTATATTTCTTGAATGATGAAAATCTTGCCTTATTTTCTCCATGTGATCTACCACTGGAGCTCTCAGTAAACTCTATTCTTCTCTTCTTTTGTGGGTTTAAGAGTTTTTTATGGTATATTTTGTTAATAGTATTTTATAAAAAATGATTAGGAATGGACATGATATCATTCACTCCTATCAATATCCCTTTTTATTTCTCAACACCACCACCTTGTTCACTATATTCAATGTTGACTTGAATCCTCTAGGTTCTGTCTATTAATTAAAACCAAAAAACATAGTGTGAGTTACAATAATCATAGTGAAAAAACGTATATTCATTTATCGAATATCATGATATTTTATTTTGAACCTAAAATACCATAGTTTGATCCAAGGTTATTAATTTTAATTATAAATTCAAATCCATAATAATGGTTTGTAAATAAAATATAAATTATTCTAAGAATATCCCCCAGGAGTGTCAAACCAGGTGTGGAGTAAGACCCATTTCGTGTATGAGGTTACCTCGAGTTACGCTCAAAACTCCTTATTGGAGTTGTTGCACCTAGGTACATATATTCTATTACCACATCCACTTGTAGTATCAAAAGAGGGATGTATTTCAAATAAGACCCATATAATATTTACCTTATATACATTCTAGGATTTTAAACTTGTACTCAATGTCAATCAAATGGTTATGATCCCTAATCCATGTTTTCTAAATCTATTTTCCTTATTTTATTCTGAACTTCTTCTAATGCCAACTATAAATACCTTGACCCCAGTTCCCCAGAGCCGACACCTTTATTTATTACATTGGTATGATTACAAGGAAGACACATCCTAAAGGACTAAATAGTTTATTATTTTTGGAAAACATGATTACATATTTGGACTTTAAATTACAGCATGAAATGAAATAAAACATATCAACTTATTTTGAATCAAAAATAAACTCGTATATTTTTCTTATAGGTATTTCATAATACACATCTTCACATCCTGGGAAAAAATAAATCATAATAAAGGGGTGAGCTCAGATTCTTAGTAAGGGTAAGAAATACAATATAATCACAAATAAACAACAATTCATGGTAAATGGCTGAAAAACGTTCCATTAAAAATAAAATTGATCATTATATGGATTAAATATAAGATAATTATATAATTCCATAATAATACTTAACCAGGGATATTCTACTATTCTAATAATCACATGGGCAATCAATTAGTTGTTTTATAATGAGGCAATGCGTAATGCTGGAAATCATAATAATATCACCAATGACTTATGCTAAGACCATACCTAAATGGGTGAAAACCCAATATATTTTGTCTTATGAGACCTAATAATTCATCGAGGTGTTATAACATTCCCCACCTGACACTTTCTAAGTCTGATGAATTCCCCATATGAAATGATGAAAGATAAACAACATAAACATTTGTATTGAAAAACTAGCATACAAAATGTGAATACTTCAACCAAAATCTATGAATGGTATCAAAGAGAAAATCCATTTTCAAAATGATCATATACCCATAAACATCATAAGGTATATAGTATCTTAAGATATAAAACTCAATGAGGTACATGATTTAACAAAGGTAGTCAATATATATGGAGATACCATTGAATTGTTTTTGAGGAAATTAATCTTTAAACATTCTAAAGTGTCCAATACAACTTTGAATCATTAAAATAATAATAACATAAAATATGATGAGAATAAGGATAGTCTTGATATTATATATCAATGGGTAGTATGTACACCACACATACTAGGAATAAGTAGTGAACAAGGAATATATCTTATAGAAGTAAAAGTGAGACTAGAAAAACCCTTCTACTTTGGAAAGAAGATTTCTTTTGGAAAATAGTTATATTTTTCATAAAATCTGTTTGTAAACATGTATATCCTACAAAATAAAAGGTAATTAAATTTAAATTATATTTGAAAAATAAATTATGTCCTACTTAAGGGAAATCATGTAAAATATTATTTTTAAGAAACTTATGAAATAAAATAATTTAGTGTGATTTAAGGATAATATTAAAGAGATTTAAAATCATAAAGGAATTTTTGTTTTCATAAAACCAAAAATGAATCAAGATATTTTTTCATGATAAAATGTGAGATTTTATAAAAATAATTATGGATTAAATTTGTTTATATAGTGCAATTGAAAATGGTAAGAATTTAAGAACTTCCCTTGAACCGTGCTTATTTATCGAGACGAATTGAGCAGGGAACCATTTTGAAACATGTATATCCCTACAAAAAGAGAATTATTTGATATGGATATATGAGTTTGGAACATATAAATATAATTTATAGTAAATATATAAAAATAAAGAAGCATTACATTTGAGTATAAGTAGTGAATGAGTAACCCAAAGGAAAGATGGGGGGTTTTAGTAGAATCCCTTTCCACATTGTAATCAATCAAATCATATTCCCCAAAATTAACAATCATAAAATGTTATATTTAATAGAATTAAAATAAATACATTCATAATATTATACATCAATGGGAAGTATACATACACCATACATAATAAATAATGGTGAATGAAGAATATCTCAGAAAAATGGAAGTGAGATGTGAAAGCCCTTACCTTATGTACAAATGTGATTTTCACTTGATATTAATGTACTATATAATAAAAGTAAATACATTAATTAATTAATTTTGATCTTTCTATACTTGTATTTTATTTAGTATAATTTTCTTAAGTTCATTTAAGACATTTTTTGATGAATTATATGTTACAATTTTATTGATTGGGAGTGTTCATTTCTTTATTTTTAATGAATATTATAATTATAGAAGGTAATATAGTAGGTACTATTTTGTACTATATTATTTGAAACTATTAATCCATTTTGGATTTCGAGCCACCGGTTGGGTCCTCGGGTCCTTCAAGGCCTTCGGACACCCATGACCTTCGGGCCAATAAGGCTTACGGGCCACCTCAAGGCCTTTATACCACCTAAAGGACATTGGGCTACATAATGGAATTAAAAACACATGAAAATTGTGATTAATGGACCCATAATACTCTAAAAGGATCAAGATTCACGTAAAAATTCAGAGTAGGCACATTCACCAGAGCAGAGCTTACGAGTTTGGATGAATCAGAGGGTATGTCAATTGCCATCAGGACCAGCCAGTTCATGCCTGAGAATCCTAGAATAATAGCCATTCAGAGGTAAAGAAATTAAATATGGATTTAGTTGGTGGAGAGGGGTAGTTTCAAGTTATTATAGTCTGGATTAATTCCTCTAAGTCGTTCAGTTCATGTAATGTCATAAAGCTTACGGGCTATGTAAGGGTTCCCCTTAAACCCTTAAAAGGGGGATTATTAAAAATGAATAAAAAGAAGGCCTTTAGGACATTTGGGAAAATTAAAAACAACAATTTTAATTGGTTATGTATATATATATATTATGTATATGATGATTATTCATTAGATAACATAATAGTGAAAATCATTTTGCTTAATTTTAGTTGTTTTTCGATCACAATGAACTAGTTTTGTTATATTTTTTATTATAATGTATATAAAATGATTCTAGAACCATACATAAGATATAATAAATATTTAATAATATGTTTGAACCATGAAAATGTTTTCTAGACCATCCTTGAAGGATAATTTAAAGAACAAAAGTTCATCATCCACAAAGGCTGTAAATTGGAACCTCCTGAATGATGATTTCTTTTTAAAACAATAGAGAGAGAGAGAGAGAGTATGGAAACATTACTAAGACTCATATATTCCATATCCCAAATAGAAATGACCAAGAAAAGAACCTCTCAGATACCACTTTGAAATGTCCCGACTCAGATTCCACAAAACCAGTGCTCCGAACAAATCAGTTACGAGGCTTTAAGTGCGCCTCCCAATATTCCAGAGGATGCTGACTAGTAGAAAGGGCCTATGTCATGATAGTGAGGAGACTATTAAATCATATAAATGAAATATAATGACTAAAAAATATATTTATCATACATATTAGTAAATTAATAGAGTATTAAATCAGTAAATAAACTGAAATAGAATGTATTGTAATAGTAAATTAAAATTCTATAAAATCCCAAAAAACTATGTGAAACAAAAAACATTTTCCACCCACTGGTCTGACCATACAGTTACATGAGTATAAAATAATCCTAAATAAAATTATAGGGCTCTACTAATAACTACATCCCAGACCACAAACCCAATCTACATACACTGTCAAACTACCCCACCCCAATCATAAAAACCGACATGAGTAGCTACACTCGATCGTGTAACTATAGAACTCACAACTATCAACCATGAAACATTTCTAGACATAAAGTATACACATAAATTTTGGTACAAATATAGGGTAGATTAATAAAATTAATTTTCCACCCCTACAATGAACCTATAAAAATATATTGCAGTAAGTGTAAGAAAAACCAACTGCTCAACCTTGCTGAGACACAATCAAAAGGATAAGTAAATAAATAACATGAAATCAAAGTCAAACCTCAGGTCTATGTTCCTGGTAAACTGGTAAAGTTTCACCATGGATATCCATTTCTATATTTTTATACATGTATAGTCCCATACCTATACATTTATACAAAAATATGAATATTCACGAGTCATGTGAATCAAATAACATAAAAAATGCAGTTGATCCTTGGTTCTGTAATCCAAATCTCCTAGACATCTTGTACAAGGGAATTGATTTGGAAATCATGAAACTCAAGTTGTGTATCATTTAGTAGATATCTAGGTCTATAATCCTAGTTGACATGTACCTACTTCAGGAAACGCTGAAAGTATCGTTAAGAAAGCTACATCACCATAGGTGGATACTCATCATACACCTAGGTTTAGCCTTACTCGCATCCAATCACTATAAAAAATGATTCTGTAGAAAAAAATCTCGACATACTGTAAATGGTCTACAAGATAGATTCCATGCTGATTATGCTATTAAAATCTAGTCTAATATCTGAGCCCTAGGTCCTAATATATAGGCAGTCATAACATTCAGAACTCGGATAATCCTTAATTGTTTGACCCTTAGGTGATCTTCAAGGAGAAATCACTAGTGAGACCCCCATTCCCACCCCTATGGTCTCTAATAAGGGAGAGAAGAGTCATCAATACATCTGGGAGATCATAATCATTACATGTTTCTAACGATGTGAGATACCATTCCCAACACAACAATCAAGTAACTGATCAAGGAGAGCGTAATCATGCCTATCCCTTTGGATAACCTAATAATCTTTGACTATAATCATCTTGGGGAGTGATTAATCATCATCATCACATAATCTTAATGAGGAGATAAGAATCATACTCAACACATAAAAACATAAGAGAGTCGAATCATCTTTATCACTCAAGAGATTAAAATAATCCATAAGTATAATTACGTGGGGCTCCATGACTATATATAATAATCATATGCTAAATATCCGGATACCATTAAACACCTCTCGACATCCCAATAATCTAATAAAAAAATATATAGGCTCAATTACCATATCCCATGTAGTAACTTTGGGTATAAAAATAAACATAAGAAATAAAAAGGCTCATAATTCAGATCTGATAAATAATGTCTGATTATCCCAAAGAGAAATGAAGATGCCTCATGTTATGCTCAACAACCACCAATCAAGAAGCACCTCTACCTAAAATTGCTACATCTGTAATAAAAAAGTGATATCATAAACAAATGAGTGAGGGTGGCCAAATTCCTAAACCCAAATCTATTACCACATACCCATGGGATTACATGTTTATCATGTGTTCTTAGGTGACACCTACTACCATCTCCATCAAATCCCAAATTACAATCTTAGGGTTGGTCAAACAACGAGGCACCCACTAGGTCCCTAAAGTCATAATTAGAAGAGACACCCTATTTGGGATCATCAAGGTCTACACATAAGTGAAAAAATCCTACTTGGGATCCTTAACTACAAAGGTTTAGGGAAAATCTTGTAAGGGATCCTTGAATAAAAATCAAGACTGTGGCATCATATATGAGATCCTCAGAACAACACATTAGTGAAGGCTTCCCACAAGGGAAAATCTATAACCATATAAGAAGGTAGAGGAATGCTTCATGGGATCCATGGAATGGGACACTAGTAAAGGGATCCAACATGGGATTCCCTAGATCATATCTTAAGTAAATTAATCCCTTAGTGGATCCTCAGTAAATAGAAATGGAGGTATATGCATTATACATTGGATCCTCTAAGTTGAAAAAGAAGTAGAGGAACCCTACAAGGTATCCTTGAAAACAACTAATCTGTTGGTCTCCTGGTCTAGAAGGGTACATCTCACAAGGGATACATCATCAAGGGAAGAGATATAAGGCATTAGACATGAGAGATAGCTTATAGATCATCTATTATTAGGTCTTACTCTCCGGAGATTACTAAATTAAATTACTAGAGGAATAGCCTCTCTATTAAAGAAGCACTACCTAAGAGTCCTCCAAACTCCCCATGGGTAATACCATTGAAATTTATGTGGGAAAATACTCAGAAGGGACTGATATTGGTGTCCAATTCCAAATCCTAGGAAAAAAGATATGAAAACCACAAAAGGGTTGAAAAGGGGAAATACATGACGTGTCTCCTTGGGTACACAATGTGTACTCCTAAAACCCCACATGGGCATGTACTCCCATGAAATTGGGTGTATAAATTCTGTAGTACATAGTGTTTAATATGGGTACATGACATGTTCCCTACATGGTTACCATCATATTTCCCTCAACTGGCCTAAAAATGCATTTGTCTTGGCTGTGTACCTGTATATGGTGTGTGGCCCACACAGGGTCCTATCTTGTATTGTACATGGCATGTGCCCCTTATATGGTAAACCTGACAGGGTACTTGACTACATGTATGAGTACCAGTACATATCATTTATGACCAATATATGTCACATATTTCAAAAAGATCACATTTTTTGAATAGGAAGAACACATGATGTGTGTTCACCAAACCACAAGTCGTATAGATGGGTTTTCCATAATAGAAAACCAATGAAATTCCCAAACCCCCCATTTTCTCTCCACAAAAAAATTTCAGATCATGAGGGCTCATAAGAAATGATATAATAATATTAAAAAATCAAAATGAATAAATCTATGGGGGTATATGGTGAAAACTAATAAGCAATACATTTGGGATGAATCCCCTTAAGAATCACCCACTTTCAGGGTCTTTAGTTATCACACAAAAAAATTGACATGTCCTAGGCTCTATGACTATACCACTCCCCTCATATCTCTATCTCTCTCCCTATCAAGATTTTCTCTCTTTATTATGAAGTATTGACCCATAGGGGGATACTTGAGAATCCAATGACTTAAAATAAATAAAATAAAGAAAAGATAAATAATAAAAGAAAAGAAAATTAAAATAACAATGGGCCTTGGCCAGCCCTAGTGTCTGGCTTGAGTATATGCCTCACTTAAGAAAATATCTCCATTCCAAACTCAATAGAGGAGATATAATCTCATTAAAATTATTTTTTTAAATGATATGATTAAATGAAACTTTGAGAATAAATTAATATTTAAATTATAAAATATTAAATATCATTTATTCTGATTTAATTTGAATAGCTTGGAATTCAACCAAAATATGGTATGAGGATTAACAGCCTACTCTGAGAACAATATAGTGGTCTTAAAAACAATATAAGAACGTCTGCTTTAGGAAAAATAAAAATTTACACCATAAAATCCTCTGATTTAAAAAATACAAATTTATGCTCAAAGATCCAGTCTAAAAAATCTTGGGTCCTCAAAGGTAAGTAGTCTAGAAATTTTTACAAAAGTTTATGTCTTTTTCATAGTATTTCTCCATAATCATGTACATCAGTGATAAGATCATATACCCTATTTCAGTGCATTGTTCTATTCTTCTATTTTATTTAATTCTTCTTTGAATCAATGGTTGATATGTGATGAGTGGTCATCTATGGACCTAAGGTAGGTGTTATAGAAAATTTTACAAATGTTTAATTATTTTTCATAGTATTCCTCCATAGTTTTTCATGTCATAATTTTCCAAAAATTTCATAACATTTACTAAATCAATTTAATTAATTATTTATTATTTAATTTATCCTTTACATTATATTTAATAGATAGGGGTTGCCTACCTCATTGATTTTTACCCCTTAGATTGTAATAAAATTGAAGATCCAACTTTTATATAAATTAGTAATCAACCAAACACAATCTAAGTGTTTGGAGTGACTTGGACATAAAATTCTCCTTGCATTATTAATCAAATGGATTGATAAAAGTAAATAAATAGGGTTGATAAGGCCCTTCTATATTTTATATTTATAAATGAGAATTATATGTATTATGAAAACTTAATTAAATTTTTTTATTTGATTATTCATGATTTGATGAAATTACATATATATATTATTATAATTATTCCATAGTTGTTGGCTATTGAAAAATATTTAAGGGACTTGTCGAGAATGACATTTCATACTTCCTTAAATTGGGTGATGGGCATGATGTCTCACATTATTATAATTTTATTTGGGTGATGGGTATGACATTCTATATTCCGGTATATTAGGTTTGAGCATGAATACTCACCCCACCATCTTGATTGTTGATCATGATGTCTTGCATTCATATGAGATCATGGCCTGTACCCTTTGCTAGAGCCAGTAGCTCATTTTAATTGTTATAGATTTCTATGTTATGTCTCTTGTCCCGCTAGCAACATGTATCCATGTATATTCCTCTACATGTTTGTGTATATGGGGTGTATATATGTGTTTACATATTATATATATATATAAATATATATTTATGATTAGTTTACTTATATGGGTCCACATGGTTATCGATCAGACTCATTCTAGCTAATGTTGAAACAGGAAGAGCCTGCTCGGTGTCCTATAGGAACCTGAACCACCTGTATTTATCTTTCATCATTATTTATTATTCTTTATTCCTATTCACTAATTTGCTATATATTTTGGTTGGATTATTCAAGACACTATTTTTGTTGGCCTATTGAGTTTTTCTCACAACCATCTCATGTCACCTTTAGTACCCGAGTAAACATCATAATTGTAGGTATGGATAAGGGAAAGCTCCCTATCTTAAATTCTCGATCCTTTCTAAATATTTCTAGGTGTATTTGATTAAAGTACCTAATTTATTCATATAATTCCATTTAAGTTTTCTTTTTTAACTTTTGTATTTTTTGTATAACATGATGTATATTTCGGTCCCCTATATCCTCTTTTTTGTATATCATTATTTGATGAAATCATTTTGTATATGACTTTGTCTATGGATTTTTATTTCTATTACACTTTATTGATTGTTTATGATTTTTAGTGGACTATTTTATTTGTTTCCACAGTGAAATATGTTATATTATTTTCCCACTATTTCTGTTCATTTATTATAACCACTACTTGACTCTACAATAAGGGTATAATCTTGCCACTACACCACCTTAGACCCTCACTTCTAGTCAGCAGCCTCTAGTGTATAAGAAGGGGAACTTAAGGCCATGTGACCCACCATCTTAAGTCACCATTCTAGTGTCTCCTTGTTCATGATGTTAAAATTTGGTATGAATTATATTTTTTATTTTCATGTTCTTTTCTTACGTCATCAAACACATACACTTGTCTTATGCTAATTTTTTATAATTGATTTTTATTTATTTTCATTACCCTTACTGAGAATTTGATCTCATCCATTTATTATGTTTTTCATCCTTAGGTCATGAAGATATGTATAATTTATGAGAAGTCTAGAAAGGGGTCAATAAAAGTTTTATTAAAGAGATATTTTCACAAGTATAATGGAATAAGTTTCCTATGTAACTAGTCCTCAAATACACTAAACCCTCCATTTGTGGTATTGTTAGATTTTTATGTGAGATGTAATTTTTAAAGTATGTAAATGATTTAAAAATTAAGATATGTTTATATTGGGTAAACATAATTTATAATAATAACAATCCATTAGTTAAAAAAATTAAATTGGAATGAAATTCCCAATACCACCAATGATAAAACATGTAACAACAATAATCTACTCTCACACCACTATGTAGAGTTACAATAAAATTGAAATAGATTCCTCTCACACCACTAAGTGTGATACCAAATGTATTGACTCATGACTATTTCACTATATGGAGGATCTTTACCAACTTCGAGTCCAAGATCAAAATCCTATTAAAAAAATTTAAACATCCTCTAGGTAAATCAAAGAGGGTAATAAGCTTCTATATAACCAAAGTATTATGGAAAAGTATATTTACTTATCTTCTTTATAATAAAAAATAAAATTTATACATCATAATTTAGATGGAAAAAATAATATATGTACCCATATAATTTAGATTATATCACCATTTAAACCAATCATTAATATATTCTATTGGTTAAATTAAAACATATGAATACTCATTCAGAGTCAATATAAAATATATCAGAAAAAATGTATCATAACATGAAAATAAAAAAATAATAAGGTTATAAAACCAACTGTTCATGAATAATATAAATCTAAAATCATTTTGATACCCCCTGAGGTTGTAAATTTAAATAAATTATCTATGAAGCATACCACTCAAATCACAATTCAACTAGTCCAATTTTACATTTTTATATTCCAATTTTTTTTAAGAAAACATAAAATGTAACTTTCTTACAATATTCTCTTTTTACCAAAAATAATTCATTGTTAAAATCTATATATTTATAAATAACACCAAATCAAATCCCATATAAACCTCTTTCATTCACCCCATAGTTAATATAATCATATTTCCATTCTAAAAACATAAAAAAAATAATATGATCCAATAATAATAAATAAACAACCAATTAAGCTATTTACATCACCATGGACTCTATGTATCTCAATATATCTCACTACAATAATTTTATAACCCAGAAAAAAATATTCAAAACATCAATAATTAATTTTCCCACTTATAAATATGATATGGGAAAATATTTCTCTCATCCAAAAATGACATGTAGTCCATCACCAATAACAAATACCCAAGAAAACAACTAAGAATTCTAATATTGAAATAAAATACTATAGCTTGTAAAAAAATAAGAAATAATCAAATAACTATAATTCCTAGACCCTAGAAGCCTAGAGCTAATGAATTATTTTAATACACTGGTATGATTATGAGAAATTAAATCCCAAAGGACTGATTAGTTTAGCAGTATTAGAAAATATATTATATATATGAACATTATAATAAAATTCATGAAATGGAAAAAAAATATTATCTCATTTGAAAACAAAAATATCCCTTAGAATATCCTTGTAAATCAATCAAAATATACTAATTTTCATCCTTGAATAAAATGAAACATAATAAAGGGGCGAGCTCACATGGTCAGTAAGGCTAAACAATATAGCATAAGCTATCATAAATAATAAGAAACTTTTAAGGCAGGGTGTATAATAAAAATGCAAGCATTTTAAACATAATCATCAATATAATATGGAAAGAATAAAATAAATATTACTATAAAAACATGCACATAGATATTTTACTAGTTCAATAATCACATGTAAGAACTAATATCATAAATAGGTAATGCATAATGTCGGACATCTTAAACATACTATCAAGGATTCGACCAAGAATCCATATATAATTGGGAAAGAAATTAGCCAAACCCAAACATAACTGTCTCATGAGTCCTACCGATGCATCAAGGTGCTATAGCAGGCCCCACCTAACACTTACATTGTCCAATTTATTCCTCTAATAAAAGGGGTAAAACTTAACCCACATAAACATCCATATTAAAACTAGCATATGAAATGTAAATACTTAAACCATATGCTATGAATGGTATGAAAATAACACATCCATAATAAAAAAATTTAGAAACCATTAAATAAAACATGGTAGATTGTATCAAAATAAAATAACTTTAATTAAGAATAAATTTTAGCAAAGGATATTGACATAGATGAAATATAAGATAATAAATCATAATCAAAATTGAGAGAAATATTCTATTTTTTACTTTGAAAACAATAAAATTCATTCAATTTATAAAATAATAAACTGATAAGATATTTTTGAATCAAGGTGTCCCATGCCACATTGAAACTTTTGAGAGGAATTAACATTTTAAAACATTCATGTCCAAAAAAATAAATCCTTAAAACCATTTTGAAAACATGGAAATTAATGAGAAAGATTTCAAATAATGAATAATTAAAACATTTACAATAATGTTTTAGATAAATATACCCTTACATAAAATAATAAAAGATTCCTTTTGAAACCATTTTTAAGAAACATGGACATTGATGATAAATATGTGCCAGTAAATACTTTCGCATAAACAATCTTGAATAATAATGAGATTGCAAAATTAACCCTTTCCTTGTACTTTACATGAGAAGAGGGTGCATTAAAATTCAATATAACAGTTAAATCATGTTATTAAATTACACCAAGACCATATCCCTATTTATGATATCTTACATGATCCTATTGTATTTTTTTGATAATAATATTTTTGTATTACCATTCTTTCGGGTGTTAACTACTTCGTTTTCCCATTCTTGTAAGTCATGTTTTTTATGAATAGGATGTATTTTATTTATATACATAATGATATTAAGTTTATAATTATTGTTTTTAATAATTATATATATATTATAATCTTTTTTAAAAGGTTTATGTGGAGAATGAATCTCAATACGACGTGGAGATGGTAGGTCATACGTTCAAACGAGTGATGATATCATTCCCTTGATGGTAAATGGTATATAAATTATAAATAATAACTATCATGTTATAGTAATTATTTATATCTTTTATACCCAAAATTATACCTATAAAAATAAAGTAGTATTGAATACCAAATTAGACCCTGGCGTGAAGAAGGTAAGTCGTATATATGCATGCATGGTGATACTATTATTCATTGGATGGATAAAAAGAGTAATATTTTTGTACAAAAATTATAATAACATATAATAATATATATTATACTGTATTTATTACTCTAGTATGGAAACAACATATGAAGAGGAGTAGAAGAAGGAAATAAATTCAATTGAAATAGTAAGACAATTACCTCTTCATTGAGTGTCTGCTTTTGATTTGCACAAAAGGAATCATTAGGATGGGTTTATGAACAAATTATGGACTATAAGATGAATTTTGGGAAGTTTTTATGATAACTGGGTAGGTTTTGGCTAGTTCAAATTGATTTAGAGGTGTGAATAAAAGAGAAGGAAGGGTTCCCTTTTATAAGAGGGGGAGGGGAACTTTTGGAATGTTCAAAAATATTAATTTATTATAAATTCATTTTGAGTATAAAATTACCCAAAAATTATTTATTTCTAGGATAAGATGAGGATGGATCTAAATTCTCTAAATCAATGATTTATAGAATTGTTTAGGTCACAAAATGAACCACATATTTTGGATTTAACCCTTAGTTAAATAGTTTAACTCTTACCATGTCTACTTGTCTAGTTATAATATAGGGTTAATATAGTTACTATTAAATACCAAAATAACCCCAATTGCATAATATAATATATCCTTAAAATTATACTAGTTATTTGGCCTAATCATAGGGTTTTATTAACTTTATAACATTTTAAAAAATATTTTTTATTTTAAAGAATCATTTATGTCAACTTTTGATTCTATTCAATATTTGAATTTTTAATATTATCAAACAGATAATATAACATTAAAAAATAGTTCCAATTTGATAGTAACAAGTCTATGTTATCTATAAAATTCTTTTATTTCATTGATTAAGTACAATTTTATTTAATATTTTTTAACATCATTTATTTTATATTTCTATTAATAAAATAATTCATGCATCACTATTGTGTCATCATTAATGGAAATTATTTTATCTATAAATAATATAAATAAATTTATATTATATATTTAATTCTTTTTTATTTCTATAGACTGTTAATAATCAACATTATCTCTTAGAGATCCTTAAATTAAAATTTTTATAATTATAATAAATGTGTGTGACATTTTGTCACATTCATTAATTTTAGGAATATTCATGTCATATTCATGGAATAGGGTCCATTAATTGATTCAATTTTTATAAGGGTATAATTTAGTCATCCAATAGTATTTTTACAGGGGTTATGGTAATTTTATAATATTATTTTTACCTTTAATTACCCGATTTACCCATAACACTGGTAAAAAATAAATTACTAAAGTAACTATTCATAATATCAAAAAATAAAAGAAATCTACTTACATAATTTGGTCCCACTAGTTCAAAATATGGAATCCATTTTTAGGAATTAAAAACACAGAAGTTTCATAAATTAAATTAAAATTAATCCTATTGATGGAATGGGAAAACATGTTTTTTTAAGTAAAAACCCTCAAAAGATTGAAAGGTGTTTATATCCAATTTTAATGTGAAAATAATTCAATAACCTAAATTATATTAAATTATAAAAAAATAATATAATTATAATTTAAAGACAATAAAATTTCTAATTTAATATTATAAATTATTTCGATGAAAACAGTTATTTTCAATTAAAATTTAGTATTTTTCACAATTCATCAAAATTAGAAACTTATCACACAAATAACCAAAATTAAAACAAGTAATTTTTTATATTAGTATTTTAAATAAGAATTTAAATTTTTCATATTAAATATAAAAAGTGTCAAAAAATATATTTAAAATGGTTATGCCATCAAAAGGAGGAAAAAATGCATTTAAAAAAATACTTCTTTTATTGATAAAACATATTTTTTTATATAATGTCTAGAAAACACATAAGTTGAATGTTAAGATTATATGGAATATAGAAAATTAAAAAGGTGGTAAATACTATTAATAACTGCTAATTTAACATCTATGTTATAAATTATATTAAATAATACTATTTTATTAATAAATTTTTGTTTGGAAAAATTGGGCCTTGCAGGTAATGCAAGACAAATAATTTTCATGTGTATCATAAGTGTAACATGGTGGTGAGTAAAAAATAATGAAAAAAATTATTTAGAAGTAAAATATTGTAAAGTGTTGGGGTTTTACAGTAAGGGCCAACTGTAACATCCTATCCCTCATCATTGGCATGAGCCGAGGTTGAAATTCTACTTGGACTTATGTGACATCCATAATGTTCCAAAGGATGGAAATAAATGCCAAGGGATTCAATAAAATTGTCAGACAATTTTATCTTTGAGAAATAAACAACCAATCCAAACATGGAATAACCAAAACTACAATGGGATGCATAATAACAATGTAAAAATCATAAAGTGAATCCATTGATATCAAAACCAAACTACATCAGAGTACCATATTTGAAGATAAATAATATCAAATTATTATGTAGAATTCAAAAACCATTAAATCCCAAAGAATCCAAATAAACAACTCCTTAACTCCAAACATTCTCCATGATCCAACTCCACAAAACAACCCATGTATCATGAACCACCACTAAATAAGTGTGATACTTTTATTTTACCTATGTATTGATAAAAAAAATCAAAGAAAGCACCAATGTGCCAAACTAAGGGTGAGTAATGAAAATCAATAGGATTTCCCCAAATTAATTCCCTACTCAATAAACTAGGATAGAACACGTTAGCACATTATGTTATAAAATTTATATAAAACAATTATATAAAAGAATTTATAATAGTTTATCACAAAACCAAAACTATTTCTAATTGAAATAGTTCTACAAATAAAAACGTTTTCCATGGAAATCAACCAAGAAAATTTTCCAAACCATTTCACAATCCATTTGGGGCAACCCATTTTAATCTACACATCGATCCATCCACACAAGCATTCCTATGTTATAGTTCTCTACTCATGAGATATTTATCATCGATATACCTAGTCATCAAAAGGTAACCAATATTCTATGTGCCATTACACATTCAGGATCAAGCACCACGTCATATTTCAACAAGGCCTCATAAAATGAAATATGAAAAAACACCACCAGGTATTCTCAAAAACCATTCCAATACAATCATGAAAATACCTTTTCAATAAAACAATATTATTATTGAAAAAATTTCCAAAATACCTTTTTCTATGAATAAAACCGAAAAACTATTTTAAAATCAACTTTTTAAAATCATTTATTAAATCACATTGCACAATAATTCCACAAACCCACAAGAATCCACAAACCATTAATAAAGAGGGTTTCTACCATTATTTTCATAATAATTTCACAACCAATTTCAAAATATTTAAATAATTTGAAACTAAGAAATAAATTTATAATAATAGGAGTAGAGAGTGAAGCCACCTACGTCGAGAATTATAGGGAAAATGAATAAAACACCCAAAAAATATGGGTGAATCTAAAAAACCTAGCTTATATCTCTTCCCCTAACATCAATAAGGTCATATATAACCATGATTGGTATCAACCACAATATATCTATCTAAAAATTAATAGATCTATGAAACTGAGAGAGGGATGGAATTATATCTAAGAAAAACCATGAAAAATTACAACAAATAAATACTTACCAATGGAATCGGGATTCAACATACCAAGAAACACCTCAAGATCATTTCCAATTCGATGGGGTAAGGTTAAAAATCCATTGAGAAGAATAATTTTAACGTTAGGGCTGAAACAGAGGGAAAATTAGGGGTTAATGGTTAATCCTTATGTAGATTCACATTTGTAGGATCTTATTTTTAAAGCATGAATGGTTAGTTACACAATTTAGAAAAATTGTGCGCTAACCATGTGCTAGCCACTTCCACAAGGAGAACCATTCATGATTGGCCCACATGATTAGAAAAAGCATGTGATAGAAATAAAAAATACTATTATCCCACTCTGTATGATTTCTCTTAGGTTGATACATAGTTTGGAGAAACCGAGTACCTGGCCATGTACTTTCCCCTTAGCCCCTATCTCATTTTTCATTATTTCTTAAAGGATTTTAAAATTTTCCACAGACCATGAAACTTTGGAAAATTCATAAGATATTTTAATGGCCTTTGAAAACCTTCCAAACATATCCCAAAAACTTTAAATACCTAAAATTGATAAGGAAAGGTTTAATTAATTGAAACCTAGGGTGATATACTCTCCCCAACATTGGTATTTTAATCCTAAGAAAGTAAATAACCATTGTTTTCCTAAAAAAGTTTTGGCCATTACCCAACCATTTATTTCTCTCGTTCCTATGTAACTTCTAGAATGTGAACATGTTTCCATAAAAATTGTGCTAAACTAATGCTTTTCCCATGAAAGACATTGTATTTCCTATCCACAATATGTACTGCGATATGAAATAATGAAGCGTCCGACCTCATGTCAATAAGACCCTATCATATCACATGATCAGGATCAGGATGATACTTTCTCAACTCAAATAGATGAAAAAAATTATGAACATCACTCAACCATGAGGGAAAATCCAACCGATATTCCCCCCACCAACCCGTTTAGGTATCTCATAAGGGCCTATGTATTAGAAAGTAAACTTTCCCTACATTCTAGGACGACGATTCCTTGGCCTCATAGAGATCCTAAAATACACATGATCACTCACCCCGAAATGAAACAACAATCTATGTTGATAAAAATATAATTTATAATGACTATGATCCATCTCCATTGATTTTCTAATAAAATTACTCTTTTATATTGTTTAATATACAATGATTAGTGCAACCAATGAAGTCTCACTTATTTCTACCCAAAAATGTGAAGAATGAAAATAACATACATAAAATGATTAAAAAAGATCCATATGTGTCATGGCTAAATAAATATTTTTATACAATAACTCCACTAATAGTATATTCTCATCCCATGAGCTGCCAAAATCCATTACACAAGCCTGAAACATGTCTTCTATGTTTGTATTATCCTTTCTTACTATCCATCTGTCTTAGAGTGATACTCCATAATCATAGTTAATTGAGTTCCAAGGTGTTTCTATATGTATTTTTAGAAATGATATGTAATCCTTGGGTATAAATTTGAAACTATTTAAACCGGTATTCCATGACTCTTTACCACCTATCAAACAAGTATTTTTGAAAATTCTTCTACTGTATGGAAGTCAATAATCAAGTTGAAATGGGATAACTTTGTGAGCCGATCCACTATTAACCATATGACATCATGTTTTCGAACCGTTCATTGGAGTACAATTAAAAAATCAATATCTATATACTACAATTTCCAAACAAGGATAGGTAAATTCTAAAACAAACCTACTCATCTCTGATGCTTTTTCTTAACCTGCTAACTAGTTGATCATCTTGAAACAAACTCAGCCATATCAATTTTTATACTGACCCACCAAAACTATGATTTCAACTCCTTATAAATCTTCTATATTATAAGATGAACAACCTATCTATAATGATAGTAATCATGAAGTAGTTGTTCCTGACAAGCCTTATGTATGACCATCTTATTTCTAGGCCACAAAAATGAACTCCCTTCCAGCCACCAGCCCTCAATGCTCTCCCCACCATTGAGCTTTTAACTCATCACAAAACATTCTAAATAAGATTCATATGCTTCCTTAAATATTTTAATAAAATTACGAACAATCAAAATTGGAATGAAAAATGCAACTTTACCTTTGTATTCACATTCCAAGTTCATGTCGGCTAAGACCAATATCAACTTCCACTATAGGTGATATTTCAATTTAACACATAAACAATGACCCACTATTGACATGTTCATCTATGGTAGATATAGTTTATCTATAATGATGATTACCCCATCATTTATAGATTGTTTCAACTGATCCATCATAAAAAAACTACTTAGTTCTAATTCCAACTATTCCAGGTTGCTGATTTGGAAGGATATTTTCCTCTCAGTTCATTCTTACTTCTACTCCCCATTTCCTGTTCTAAACACCATTCTGAATTGATATAGTTTAGATGAGTAGACATGATAATATTCAAATGCTATATCATAATAACCATAAATTAGAATCTATAAAAGGTAATTACTTGCATTATCCAACCTCTAAAACTAGATAAACCATTTCTCTTATACTTATTATAAGGATATATCCTTAAATAATCCTTAAAATATATCATTAGATAAGAATACATTTTTCTTTCATTCCCAAAGACTTTTTGGGGTAGATTTTAATAGTGTTAGGTCATCACCCATAAAAATTATATTATTTCACCAAAAAGTGGATTTTTACACCTAGTGTCCTTTTTATCATAATAAAAAACTTTTAAGATATAAATTTTTTATTTTAATGATATAATTTCGTGATATTCATATTGAACACATCCTTATCCTTACTCATTCTCAAAAACAGGTGAAAATCACTAGAATAGGTGGGATGAGAAAAAAATTAAAAATAAGAGACATATAAAATAAATAAATTAGTAAAATCATTATTCCATGAATACTAATTATAAAAACTTTCTATTTTAATTGTAAACATTGATCTCAAAATATGTATTTTATTACCCAATAAAATATCTTTTCTATCGAATGTTATTTATAAATCATTTCCTCAGAAATATTAAACGAGGTAATAAAAATCATAAATTTTTCTTTAACTATATATATATATATATCGATTTTTCAAAATAGTTGCTTTAAAGTTGAGTGGTAACTAAAAACATCAAGAAAGATTAATTGGTTAGATGGCCAAGATAATTAATTTAATATTCAAAAACATATAAGAACGCCAAACCTGGGTAGACATCAATCCAGGAGTCACCTACATTAGGCAGAGTCACATCGCGTCATTTTCTATCATTATCTCGGTTACACCACATTTATTATTGATTCCTTATCCCTACTAGATCAGACGAATAGAGTAAAAACAACACAAAAGAAACATTTAACCTCTCAACCTTACAATATTCACCATTGATCTGTTTATGTCACCATTATAAAACACCATTATTTATTTTGTAATAACATCATAACATAACACCATGGACTTTCTAACCTTAGTTGGTCAGAAAAAATAAAACATTATTCTCTTTCTTGAATACCATAAGTTGCTTGAACAACACATCCAAAAACCTCCTTCAGGACCACCACATTAGACCAATAGAAAAGGGAGCACTGGACCTAGACATTAGAGTAGTTTTTAAAAAATTGGGGCCTTGGAGGAGGTCCACATCAAAGACCACATCTTTTTCATCTAGGTAGAGAAATCCCATAATTCTCCATCAAAGAAAAAATAAAAACCAAAACCATAAATCACTATTCCTATAGAAATAACAAACTCAAAAACAGATTAAAAGTCCAAAAAATATTCCACAGAAAAAGCAACCAAAACAAAAATATGATCAGAAAACATACAAAGGCTTGAAAATATCACTTAAATGAAGCACAAAAACCACAAAATAATGATGGAGCTAAGAATAAGAGATGAAAGAGATAGAATTGATGAATAACACAACCTAAGACCGCCGCCAGTCCCCCTCCAACACCATCCAATGTTCACCCAGATCCCACATCGAGCCTAACCCAAATGGAGTCAGACATGATGGGTTATCCAGTAATGGCATCATAAGAGAATGCCAGCAGAATTTTCATCCAATGCTGACCCAAACCATTTGAATCACCAGTACATAAACCTATAATGGAGGTTTTATGTTCATGGTTAGAGAGAAATAGGGTCAGTTAGAGATGTACAATATCAAAAATTGTGAGTATCTTTAGTCGAGAAGAGGGAAGGTTAAAGAGGGAGAAGAAATAAAAGACAGAACTAAGTGAAGTGGGGAGAACTATCACCATAAAAAAATCAAAAAAATCTAGGATGAAGGGGTAGATAAAGATTTGGGAGCACTAGGAGCATCGTGCGAGTGCAGAGGCATTTCTTCATAAATGTTTCTTTATAGTCATACAAAACTCATAATTGTTCTTAAAGTCATGAATTTCACCGTTACGAATTATTATAAATGTTTCTTTAAACATAATATCATTAAAATGCCTTGTGAAATCCAAATATTTACATAAATAAACATAGAAACAATAAATAAATATTATTGGTAACTTGGGACATCATTTTCTTATCACTCTTACAATCAATTTTATAAATTGTATAACCTTATTTGTAAATTAAAATAATCTATTAAAAGAAACCTATAATTAATTTACCCTATCCCTTTACCAATGCATTAAGAAGATATATTTGGATCACACATAGTCATCAGCTATATCGGGCTCACATTCCATCAGAAACAATGACCAAGACCCATAATATAATTATAAAACATTAAATTCTTCATTTCCACATCATACTCAAAAAAATATACACTTCACCCATAAGAGATACATTTTTTGATATCATAATATCTTTTCTATTTAGAACACTTAATAAAAATTCATAGAACAAGGGGAAGGTGTATTTTTCTTTGAAGAAAACATGAGAGATAATATAGTAATAAAAAAATTAAATAATTTGTACAATGATGGTAAAAAATTATTGATTTTTTATAAGTTAAAATAGAACATTCCTTTCATATTTTTTTTTCAAAATGTTTAATATATAATATGTAAAGGGATTACTTTTGAAATACTTTGAATGAATATTTAAAGTGGCATAAAATTTCATTTATAATCCATTTATTTCTATACAAATAATTACATAAAATAACTTTCATAATATTTATATGAGAAAAATATTTTTTTAAAAAAATCCTTAGAACATTTAATACAAGGGTTTAAAGGTAAAGTGTCTCTTACCTTGAGTCTGAATTGTCATAAACATTCTAAATCTCTTGTATAATAAAAATTTATCAATAATTTAATTACATAACATTTTTTTTATTTAATAACTTATCATTTAAACTATTTATATCATTTATTTCAATAACAATATTTTAATAATTGACCATTTTAGTCGCCACTAGGTGTTTTAAGGATGTTAAGTTAATAATTTTAAGAAACATTTGGTATGTTGGCTGTATTCAAGGTGTAAATTATTACATTATCTAAATAAACATAATCATGAAATAACAATCATATTTTTACATTAAATATAATTTTAAAATAAAAAATGGTAGATGGATATGAAAATTTAATTATGTTATAATCATGGAGACGGTTTATCATACATACATATGAATAACATTTCCATTTTTAGTGAACTTGAGTGAGTGGTTGTAAGTATTATTTTATGTTTCTATAAGGACTATTATATAATAAATAACATATTCCCTCTTTAAATACATTTATTGGATAATGTTTAATGAAAATTAATTAATGAAATTTTAAAAATAATCTAAAATAGAATGTGTCTTTCGATGTACTTTAAAATAAAAACAATCTTCATTAAAAAGATTAGTTTCTATTTTCATTAGAAAAAAATTTCTTAAAATTATAAATTTTCCCACTATCTAATTTTGATATTTAAATTTAAAAATGAATTTTATTTTTCAAATTAAAATTCTAGAATTTTTAAATCATTATCTAAATTAATATCGTAATATATGTTATCAAATTTTGTAACAATAAAACCATTTTCTTCTTGATTTAATATTAATAAATATTTTTATATTGAATATAAGTCTATAATGTCTAATTAATAAATTTTTATATGGCTTGAAATTTTATTTACTATTAAAATCACCTTGTATGATATAAAGACTACCTTAAATCAACCATCCTAATTAGTTTGGGTCAACAAGAATCAGAGTATAGACAATGGAGAAGTAGAATCATTGGAGGAGACCATATCTTAATTTGGACAATATAAACAAGTGACCCATGGAGTGTGGCGTTTAAAATAAATGTAAAAATTTAGCCTCATTTTATTTTGAAAAATAGTCTAGGGAACAACCAATTATCATATGATCCTCCAATATATAACTAGTAGATCATTGGGGACCCTATGGGATCCCATTAACCACCTGATGAAAATACTATTGGTATCCCCTATTGGTTACTCCACTAGGAACTTGATAGAATATTAAAGCATACCCAGTTTCTTCTTCAACTATCTCTTTTGAATCATTTTTTCCAATTACACTAAAATTATCTCTTACGAGATTTCGAAATAATCTAACTCTATTTTAACACTTAATTTAATCTTTTGAAAAACAATAACAGTCATCTCAACCTCAATTAAAATTTTAAAATAAAAAAATTATAATATATTCCTTGAGATAATTTCCCAATTTATAACAAATATTATATTTTAATAATTTAATAACAATACAAGATGTTATAGACTCACCACTATAACACTTTTCATCTCTAGAAAGCCTTGGAAAAAAGAATATAATTCTCCCTGAAATATAAATTCCCATACCCAAATCACATATTAATAAAAATTAACCCTATCAAAGCCTCATTACTATAAGAATCAACTATTATTAACAAACAATTTCAATTCATTTAAAATTAAACACGAATATACTCAAGCATTGTAAATAAAATGATTTTCACTAAATCGATTCAAGTATAAACAAAAAATGAATAATCTAAATTTTAATCATATAGAATCTTTTATTTCAAAATAATATTCCATAGGTACATTTATTAGTCAAGATCTTAAATAGTTACTTACATTTTAAAATCCCCTTTTTGAAAAGAATTCTAATTTATATAAATTTAAACTAATATTTTATAAAATATGATCGACACTTTTAAAATAAGGTTTATTTAAAACAATCCATTGTAATATAATTTTCTACAAATTAAAAAAATCACCAAATTTTAGAATAAAAAAATATAAAATAATTATTAGTACATCACTCATTATATAAGACCATTTATTGAAATAAAAATACACATGTTAGTTACATTCATTAAATTAGTTTCTCTTAATAAGGTATTTAGGAAAACATGAACTATTTTATTACTTGATTCTAATTAATTAATTATGTTAAATTAATATATATATATATATATATATTTATATGAAATTCACTTTTCATATGATCTATTATCTAGATAATATGTCAATAATGAAAAAATTCAACACCCAGATGAACCCTAAAGCTTATCCTATATCTAGTCCACTCTATACATAAAATATCCAAATATAATAATTTCAAACATGCTTATAATGTATATAATAAAATCTATCCATCCATAGTAACTTAGGCTTCCACTCTATCCAAATTTTCTAAACATGTTTATAGTATAGCTATTATGTATTGAAACCGTATTGCCTCCTGTAACTGATTTTTTTCCTAAAACTAAAACAAACATGTTTACCATTTTTCAATGAATCATCCCAAATCATACTTCATCCCAGAATTGATTTCCATATTCCTTATGTGCATTATCCAATAATTTAGGGTTGATGAGTATTATCAAAGGGTTATATAGATTATTTAGTAATCATTTATCCTATTTTGGGAAATATTTATTACTATATTCTACTAAAAATATGGAACTGTTCAACCACATATCAGACATCCACATCTACAAATAAAAGGAAAGGAACTCTATAATGGGTTATACTATAATTATATATAAATATAAAATGATTAATGTATATTTTAATGTAGATAATGAATAATATTACTCAATATAAAAGATTAATAGAGGTCAAATTTTAGACTAAGAAAAAATAAAAAAAACTTTGATATATGTATTGATAATTCTCCAACTAATAACAGTCATCCATACTCTACTATTTTTTCATTTAACCAATAAGAAATTATATCAATGTACCTTATCATACCTATATTCCAAATCTGATATTACATGTGCACTAGGCTACACATGCATGGTGTGAGTACATAAAACATTTAAGCACCACTAAGTGACCTTAACCCCCATATGTTTATATAATTTGGTAAACAAATATTTGTGTGTTTTGATACTTTAAATTAATAATAATTAATTTGGTAAAATAATTAAACAAGAATATCATGAAAAATATAAATTATCTTAAATCATTGAATTAGAATAGTTTCCTCCTGCACCACATGGAGGAATTATACTAAAACTATAATAAAATATTCCCATACTACTAAGATTAATGGTATTAATATTACTAAATCATAGATCAAATTTTACCAATATGATATATACCAAATTTGTGTTCATTTTTAAAATCAAATAAGAAAAATTTACGTATCCTAAAACTAATGAAAAGTAAGAAATATACATGTAAAATTCCTCAGTATAAGGGAGAATTATATTTATATATACAAAATATAAAGGAAAATAATATTTATTCATCCGTGTTATGATGAAAAATTATCAATTGGAACCAAGTTTATTCAGGATGGGGAATATTGGTTTAAAACTTTAGTTTGGTAAAGCATGAACAATTTTTTTATAGTTTTTTCTAGAAACACGTGTTATTATACATATAATTACTATATTGAAGACATAATGAAGTTTGAGTATGTTATGATGAGATTTAGAGGAGATTTTTTAATGTATTTGAAACCAATATGCAAATATATATGTCATTATGTAATGATTATTGATGGATTTCAAAAAGTGATGGATTAAATAAGACACTATAAAAAAATTTATCATATCCATAATTATTTTGTTTAATATTATAAGGATTATAATTTTTTAAAAATATACATCATCACCAAAAAACCATGTAAAAATATGAAGGTTTAATAAATATGATGTTATTATAATGAATAAATAATTTCAAATGATATAGAAATTACATTGTAAATTTTGGTGTGTTAGTGAGGTAGTTTAACATTAGATGTTATGACCAATTAGTCACAATATACTTAGATTCCATAAAAAATATCTTTGGGATTTGAATTTAATATAATTCATTTCATCACAATATGAAACCAAAAATTTATGTATAGATAGATATCAATCCAAAATAATAATGTTCATTATATAAATTATTTGACATGGAAATGTCTATAGATATCAATTCCTTTATTTTAAAAGTCCAAATTTAAATATGGAAGTCATTTTTCAAGGATTTGGTAATTAAATAAAATTTGAAGATAAATCATACCATAGAACTGTTATTTAGTTGATTAAAGATCATTTAAAATGTTCCAGTACTTTTAGAATATGATAAATGTGCTTTATTTTTTTGTTTTCTAATTTGAATCAAGTGGATAATTTTGTAGACCAATGAAAAGCATAAATTTTTAATTTAGTGGAATAATCATTTGAAAGTTCAAATAAAGAATGTTAAAATAAGGGGATTGGATGAATTAGAAGAGTAACATTCACAATTTTTATATTAAATGAATACTAATTAACATATAGTGTTTTGGAAGTGGATTTTAAGTTATTTTTAGGAATATATGTTATCATCTGAATTTGAACCAAATAGTCTTGATAATAGAAAATAAAACCCTTAATTATTGGTGTTTGAATAATTATTATTAAAATTAAATATGATTTATTTATATATTATTTATTCTTTCATACTATTCTTTTAAGAATTTTGTTTATAGAAAGATGATGGAGATGGACCATTGTTTAGAAATGAGCCTAAGTTAAATTCTATAATCATATATAGTGAATAGTGGTCTCTCAATTACATCAACATATTTTTAATGTATACATTTTGGATCATAACAATATAGTTAATGAATAAAAATTTCTATTTAATTATATTTATTCTTCAATATTTTGATAATGTTGTTTTATCATTGAAATTGATACAGTTAGTGTATTCTCTCCAACATGGGAAAAAAAATCTATTTTGGATTTGGAAGAAATATTTACATCCTAATTAACTCCTATTGGGGTGTCATTATGAATATGGTTTCAAAAATAATCCAAGTAACTATATTATTTTATATATATATTAACATTCACACAAATCTATTATAGATAACAAACTAGCTAATAAATAATAAATAAATACCCATAAAGAGGAAAAGTGAAATATATTAGAAAAAAGTTAACTTAACACTTCAATATAAAATAGAAAGGTCTTATAGTATTATCTTCTCTAACAATCAAAATCTTGAAGCTGGTTGATATCCTAATAGTAAACAACCAAAACCAATTATCAATGAAAGCAAAAAATCATGTAATATGTCAACTAGACAAATATTACCAATGCATCTTCAAATATCATCCAAAGAAATGTAATAAGTCACTTTTTAATTATCATCACTTATTATAAAATATAATATATTAGGTTAATCTATATATCTAAATATGAAACCATCTCAATTTCTATGGGGACATTTTTTCTTTTGTACCACAGTTTCCATTAACTTATAACCTTATATAAACAAATAATCATTAAGACATCCATAAAGAACAACACATAAACCTGGTAAGAAACTTTTTTCAAAACCATGGTCACTATGTTTATTTCTTTTCCATGAAACCATAAAATAATAAAACTCCACAAACATTCAAAAGATCATTAGTTCCAATTACTATTCAAAATGAAACTCAAAAAAATATTTACCATGTCATCAGATAATATGGAATCAATTACCAAAAAATTAAATCCCTATTAAACCAAAAATACATCCACTATTAGAATAAAAATCATCAGATAATCAAATCACAACTAGATGTCGTATAAGGGAAAAAATATAATATTTTTTGTAGGAGGGAAATAAAATTTATATTGGTAATAAAATGAATTAGTAGGATAAAGAAAAATATTTCTATCCACATATTTATTATTTGGAATAAATCCCTCCAACTAGTCACCAAATGATATTATACATAATCATAATGTCACGACCTTAATCAACTAAGGGCATCCAACATGATAGTAATTTAATACCACTACCTTTCAGAAAGTCATTATATTCTTTTAATATTAGTGTCTAAACCATCTATTTCCATTCCTCGTGACCCAACCACTATGTAACTATTGATGTAATATATCAACCAAATGTTAATCATTTTCCATTTACAAATAATTGATAATTTTTTTAATGGGAGGGAATTGTTGATCTATTAAATCAAAATGAGAAATTTATGAAATATGTTTTTCAATAATCATTTCTTAAATATCACCACTTACGATTCCATAGAATTCAAATTATATATTAAAATCCCGGTCATAATAAAAATTACTGTAAGACGCTCATTTATTCTGATTGATAATAAATCAAACAAAAAATTCTTATAATTTAAACAAAAATCATTATACCCATTTGAATTGGTTTTCAATACCTCTTAGATTAAACTATATGATTAAGTAATAAATAAATCCTCACTAAATATAACCCTTACTATAAATATATTTGTATATGCTTTAATAAAAAAGGAAAAAAATTCTGTATTTTATTTAAAAAATGTTTATCCCTATTCCATATAATATTTTTGAAAAAATAAGGTGAATTAATAAAAATATCAGAACATTCTATAAAATAAAAAATCACAATACATTCCTTAAAAACATTATTTATATAAGTAATTCATTGAAATAGAAAATAGTTAATAATAATATGTAAAGTATAGAACGTAATGGCAGTACACGACAATATAATTTTGAACCACTTGGGGGATGAAACAAAATATTTATCATATAATTTTAAAATCCTTGAAAAATACATAATGAGAATATCCATAATTTGATCATTAGTAGAATCATAATTTTAAAAAATATTCATTAACCTTATTGTGGATGAAATGAAACAAAATTATAATATTCATTGTTCATAATTTTTATACTATATTATTACTGAAATTTATGACACTAAAATTTTCAAAGGGAATATAATTTGGCAACTATGCAGTTACAAAAATATTAATAAGTTTATTATTAATCTATAATATTTTTGTACATTCATGACTAGCTTCTCTATACTCTTCTTCTATTGTGATTAATTAGGTATATTATCATTTCTCGTTATCACATGGTTCAAATAAATAATGATTCCTTTGATATTGTTTTTATATCATTTTAATATCCTATTTAATCAGTATTAGTGAAGGTAAGTATCTTCTTTCTATTATAAAATTATATTATATTCCATAATGAACTTTACAATTAATGTATTTAATGATCATTTTTTACATAATCTAGAAGGATTTATTTGGGTTAACTTTTGAATCTTTCATCAAGTATTATTCCAAAAACAATATTATATTATTATACTATTATATATAAAAAACATATAATGATCTTTCCATAACCATTTGTATCTATAAAATTTATTTATTCATTATTAAATTTTTTGGTTGTAGTAGAATTTGGATTATTTATCGGTTTTTACTCTATACAAATTTTTTTGAGGATTTACTTTTCATAATTTCTATTTGAAATGGAAGTAAATTTTGAATTTTTTTAAATATTTCAATTCAAAGAATAAATATATATCTCTATTCTTATAAAAACATTAAATATTTATTTCATAAAAGGTTCAAAAGTATTGATCTTCACATCAACCTATAACTCTAAATATTATATCATCTTTATAAATAAAAAACATTATTTAACTCTTGTTGTCAACTTTTATGTGAATATTATGCCTAAAAACCCCTATGTAAAACTCTAGTTGTTTCAGATGTATGTCATGTCTAGAGTATAATAATTTAAATGACTATTTTAATACAGAAAAGGATTTAAACAGTTCGCAAAACACACTTCTATAATAATTAATTTTAAATTCATTTTTTGATCACTTTAAACCTATTGTTATAAAATCTAATTTATAAAAGAGGAATTAACATTTATATGATAATAATTGATTCTTATATATGAAGTAAATGTAAGAAATTTCAATATAATATCAAGTATTTTTTGGAGAGTAAATATCTTATATTTAACTAACTAATTAATATAAGCATATACATCTAAAAAAACATAACACTTTATATCATATAACTTCTCCAGTTTTATTAATATTTATTCTGAATTCCAATTTTATGGAAATAACCTTTCTATCTTCTAAAAATGGAAATAAATTATAGGTATTTATTTTCAAAATATATATTTATTTTTCTACTATTACCATAACCGAAATCCAAAATATTGTTACATCCTAATATATTTTTGGCCTAAATTTTTAAATTAAAGCATTAATTTTTTTTTGAGAATTATGTGCTCAGAACATATCCTGGAATGATGAAAGTAACCACACCATGGTTAGTTTATTCATATGGTCTTCTACACCATGTCATAGTACTCATATGGAATGTTATATAATAAATTTCTGACCAATATTCTTAGTTTATTATTATTTTTATTTCAACTATTGACACATCATAAAATATCTGTTAGACAAGAACGAAATTTTTATAGAATTTGAACAATTTTGTTAATTAAAGAGGTTGAAAATAAAAAGTTTTGTTGTTTCATAGTGTGAAAAAGATTAAAAGTCAAAGAGGCTCCTTAATTCAATGAAGTAGGCTAATAAAATTGAGTATATTTGTTCTAATTTATAATAATGAATATCATTAGCTATTGGAAAATTGTCTCTATGATTTCCATAACTCTACTTTCCATCGAGGAGGATGTTCTACTACATAATTATAGAGAAAATATCCTATCGACGGGTTAAGTGATTCTATTATCTAATGGATATCATTGGAGTAAATAACCTATTATATTTTTTAAAGTAATTCAATCAGACTCACTAATATAAAATATCAAGGTAATTGATATGGAGGTATACCAGCTTTATTGTTTTCTTATTTCATCTTATTTATTCCACTCTTGGTCAATGTTGGAGTGTTTTTTGTGTTTTTCGTCCACTTATTATGGGCTTAATAATGTCCCATTTATCCCATCACATGTAAAATATTAATAATAATTGTCTTTATAGAAATAAATTTGTATTTTATAATGATTTAACAATTTATATGTATAGTTATAAATCACTTTTTGATGCATATTACGAACATGTTTTCTTCTCTTCATATTTCTATCAATGTAAACTTATTGTAGAATCTTTACTATCACTTCAAGTTTCTTATTAATCATATATAGGTTCACTATGATCTTTATAATAATTTATACCTCTTTAATAATATCAAATTTGACCTTCATAAACTATTATATCATTATATTTAATAATTTTGTTTCATATTTTATTGCAAAAAAATTAACATTTTTTTTGAATGAGTAACAAATAAATATTTTTTATGACCCCAATATCCACATCCCCTTGATTATCCTCCTTGTTAAAGATAATACAATGAATTTTAAAATTCTGTTGTGTTGTACTATTGGTATTATTTTATACCATAGATAAAATTGTGCAAATTTTTATTTTGATTTTATAAAAATTTATGATAAATGTGAAAAAAACATTTCCCTACATCCAAATAATATCTTATAATTTCACATAATATTAATTTTTTTATCTCATATTATCATGAATTCGGTTCCCCACATCTAAAACTCTATTCTTATAGGTTTTTCATTATAGAATAAAATCAATTAATGATTCTATGGTTTTCAAAACTATTCTAAATATAGCTATTTGTTAACCCAATTCCATTTTCTTACCTCAAAATTTGGATTTTCATTCTGAACTGATTCTCAAACTTTTTTCTTTAGTTTTGATGACCTAAAAAAGAACAGTTGTCATTTTATAAAATATAATTATACAAACCATAAAATTATAACAATATATGAACAAGAGATATTTTTTTTTCTTTTTTATCTTTTCTTATAGTTCCATAAACATTTGTGTGAATAAGATTGATTACATTAATAGCTCTTATCCATATATATTTTTTTAATTTCTTTATAATATTCCCCAGTTATCATTCCTCACATTGATTTTATTAGTTCTTTATATATTATGAAACACCTATAGCAGTTTTATTCATAAAATATTACTCCATACTACCTTGGTTGTGAAGAAAAATCATTTTTTGATAAGAAGTATTCTATTTAATTCTTAAAATGTAAAAATATATTCCACTTAAATTAATTTGATTCAAGTTTCCTTTATTTTACATTCATTTAATTACCAAATTTTTATATCTACCTCCAACTAGTCAATTACCTTGAGTGAAGTTATATACATGTAATGACCCTGACCCCAGTACACCCGAACTGGTGTCAAATTTATTACATTTGCCTATGATACAAGGAATCTCATCCCTAAAGAAACAGTAGTATAATATTCTTGTTAAACTGGTTACATACAGGATTCCTTTATTACATTTGAATATAAAAATAAAAACATAATTTCTTTTTCAAGAATATCATTATTCCTTCAAGGATATCCTTGTATATTATTCATAGTACACTTCCTAGATCCATGGGAAAGGAATAAAAATAAGGGCGGGTTTAAATTCTCTGTAAGGGTTAAGTAGATTGGAAACTGTCATAAATAAATAAATAGAAAGGTAAATAACTTAACACACATTCAATTTATATAATTTTAATATCATACTTAGATAAGGCATTATAAATATTGAATGGTAAATAACTAAAAACACATGGAATTTAATCAATAACATAAATATCAATATTAGATAAGAATAATCAATATATAATGGAAAATAACTGAGCATGCATGTAATTTAAATAACTTCAATATCATGATTATATTTGGAATAATAAATATAGAATGGTAAATAGTAGAACTCGTATTCTATTTAATAAACATGATTACCATGGATAGATAACAAATAATCAATTTGGTAAGGAAAATTACTAAAAACACATTACATTAAAACAACTTGACTAACATGAATAGATAAGGAATAATCAATATGGAATGGTAAATAGATTCAAAAAATGGAATTTAAATAAATTGAATATCATGAATATATATGTAATAATCAGTACTCTAAGGTAAATAACTAAACACATATACCATTTAATTAATAAATAGAGAATAAAATGCATGCAAAGATAATATCATTGTTAAAATATCATGGATAATAACAACTAAATTTTTATTGAAGGAAATTCTTAATTATTTTATGTCATTTTCTTGGGCATCATGATACCTCTACCGTCAATACCTTTCACCAGACAGTGTAAGAAATATGGATAGTCTGAAGCCCATTTAACTAAGGGTTTCTAATCAATTAAACTCATCAAACTATTGATGTGTCCAAAATCAATTTATAATTAGGATACACCAATATTTTCAAAACCAAATAATTTATCATATATCCAATAATCTATTTTATTCATGAAAAATTTGTCTTGTCAACAAATTTTCATATAGAGTAAGGAATACAGAAGAATAATAATATTCCCCGTCAATCAAATAACATTAAAAGTAAAATAACATATGTAGATATGATATATGGTTTAATTAATAATCATATTCATGATAATTAATATGTATATTTATGGGAAATTTAATTTCTAATTCTAATAATAATGTGAATTGTTTAATATAAATTTAATGATAAAAAAGGTAGTCAAGAAAGAGAATTTCAATACATTCATTGGTTAAAATAGTCATAAAACATCCCTTGAAATAATAATCATGGTATAAATACAAAAAATACCTAGTGTATCATAAGTATAATAATGTAAATATGGAATTAATAAATATAAATACAATTAACATTTTATTTAAAACATTCTTGAGGAAAATAACCATTTGAATTTGAAAATATTATTTAAAACAAAAATTTCACAAAATATATTGAGAATAATATTCATTTAAAATAACATTTGAAACATAAAATGTATGATTTAAAACATTGTGTGGTACTGAAGGTATGAAATTACATTCATGTTGTACATGTTAAAATATTGATTCCTAACACATTTTCGGTAAAAGACAATCAGGGATTTTTTTGAATGAGACATGATGATTACATTCAAAAAAATATTTATAAAGTAAAAATGGGTAATTATTTAAATAAATCATTTATAAAATGATAAAAACATTTTTGAAAATATTTTTAGAAGATATGGACATTGATGAAAAAGGTTTTTTAACCGAAGAAAGAAATAAAGTCATATTTTCATAAAAACAAATTCTAAATAATTTTAAGTACCAAAGTCTATAAAAATGGTAATATTACATTAAATATTAATGAAAAAATATAGGATAATAAAATATATTAGATTTATGGTATAAATAAAAAATAATTCTTTAATGTTAAACTTAAATAAAAATAACCCTGAATAATGATGATATTATGAAAAAAATATCTTTAAACTTTGGTAACTTTTGTATTATAAGCCCCATGAAAGAAATAACATCAAAATAAAACTTAAATACCTTTATGAAAAATGCATTCATGATATATCATTTAAAAAGATATGGTATATACACCGCAAAAATAAAGATGTACTGAAAATGGTATATGTTACACGAAAGTAAATTTTATATGATAAACCCTTACCAGGATTATGATGTTGAAGTATAAATTTATCAATGAATAAATTATGTAAATCAAATTTAAATCCCCATAAAAAAACAGTAAATACAGTAAAATATATTCAAAAGTATTATTTTACAAAATCTTATAATTTGAAAGATAATGAAGATATAATATAACCCAATAAAAAGAAATTGAGTTATGAATTATTTAACACATGAGAATTTTCAATTAAAATATCCTTTGATAAAATAATTAAAATTTAAAAAAATTACAATAAATTATTAATTTTTCATGATATTACATTAAAAATGGTATTTACATATACCGTATTATATAAATTAAGTTCATAACATTACAATATGCCTGAAATAAAGGGAAATTGAGATGAAGCCTCATACCTCACGCTACCATTTGGTTGAAAGTGATTTAACCTCATGTATAATGGTTTTAAGCATGAAATTAATTTATATTAGAACTATATACATTTTTATAATATCCTATATGGTCCTCTTATAACATTTTACAACCCATTTGTTTATTATATTTCATTATTTTCAATGTTGTGGTTGTTTATTGCCTTGTTTTCTCATTTATGTTTTGTCATGAAAGTTCTAGTTATTGTTTATAGGATATATATCCATAATATAAATAATTATATTAATGTTATAAATTAAATAGTGATTAATTATATAAATTTTGTAATCATTCTTGAAGGCTTTATATGGAAAATGAATTGCATTGCTTCGTTGAGATGGTAGGTCGTACGTACGCATGAATGACGATATCATTCCATTAATGAGTGAATGGGTAAGAAAGTGGGTAATATATTAATATTTAAGAATAAATATAATTTCTTATATATAATACATAATCATTAAATTTACCCTTATAAATTTCCATGTAGAGGTTAATTAAAAAACAAACCACATTTCTTTTCCAGGTGATTGTTTGATGTACACACGAGCGACATTATTATATTTTAAACAAAATTGAAAGTAAGAAAGTATAAATGAAATGATAATTAAAAAAGTATCATAATGTCATAAATATAATATAAATATGTTAAATTCATAATTATATCTATCCTTTAAAGGTGGTGATGGAAAGATAATTGCATCTGTTCATGAGGTGGTTGTCTGCCGTACACATGATCGATAATTTATTTTCTAATTTGATGGAAGAGGCGATAAAAATAGGTTATGAACATAACATAATAACATATAAGTATATTTTATATAATTTGGTTTTTATATAATCATGTTTAGTAATATTTTAATTGGATGTAAGAAGAAATATAATAAAAATGCTTGTTTAAGAACTCAACTGCTTATTCAGTTAACTTCTTTAGGTTTGAACCAAAAGCCTTCCTAAGTTTCATTTATAATAAAAAAGGGACATAAGATGTCTATAGGGATTAATTATGTGTTCCTGGTAGGTATTTGATGATCAAAATGTGTTTAGATGTGTGAATAGTGGAGGAGAGTGGGTGGCCTCTTATAAGTGGTGGAGATGACACACCTGGAATTTTTCAAAGGATTTAATTAAACGGATCGTTTTATCATTGAGAAGGACACCAAAATGTGACCTTATAGAGCCTTAGATCATATAAGGTATAAATACAGACACAAAATTAGTGTTTTCATGTTTTAAGGCCTTTTTACCCTTATTTTCTTATTTTAACCCTCGTTAAATTGGTATTTACCATAAGTACAATAATCATTTTTTATAATTTTATTATTCCAAATGGTAAAAATTTAAGTTCAACTTATAAGATAATATAATTTTTTGTTTAAAATATAGAATCTATTTTTTTTCAAATTTAATTCATTGAATTTTTAGAATACAATTTAAAATTTAACCAGCATATGTAGTGAAAAAATGGGTTTCCAAAGAGAAGTTTCTCAAAAGTGTAGATGGTTTTAATAACAATAATAAATATGAAATTGATTCCATTGAACAAAATTTAACTCATTAAAATATAATTTTAATAATTTTTTATTTTAATTAAAATTTAAAATATAATTTAACTCTTTATATAAATTAAATGAAATGATAACTTTTATTAAAAAGCAGTTTTTTAACTATTCATCAAAAAAGAAAATTTTTAGAAAAAATCAAAAAATTAACCATTATATTATTTTGATATTATAACTTAGAAAATATAGAAAATTTTTCAAATTAATTTTATAAAATTTGTAATCATTACTTTTTAATTATGTGTGCAATGCATGAGATAAACCATCTTTTTGAAAATTATTATTTTTCAGAAGACATTTCTTTAAAAAAAATGATTATTATTTTATTTTCAATTAATAGATAAATAATATATTTGTTTATAAAATTTTAAACTATATATTTTTCTTAATCTAATATTATAATTCAAACTGGCCAATTTAATGGCTAGGTTATAATGATATACAACAATATAGTTCACTAAGACACTGCGTTTTCTGTTCCTCAAGCTATCAAAGGGATCAAATTTATTTTAAAATAAATCTATCAGAAATACTTGGGTTTTCACATTCTCATACAAGCTCAATTTTAATTTTCATTTAGGCTATCAAACACAATTTTCTTATTTTAAAATAATTATGTGTTACATTTTCCCCACTTTCAATAAATTGTATCCTCGTAATTTAAATTTGATCTCCGTGACCAAGGTTTTGACATTTTAAAAAACCATTGTTGAAAAACCAATATCATAACATGATTAATAAATCATCCTATTGATAATATATAACTAGAAATATGAATATCATTTTCAATGAAACATTACTATGTTTCCTAGTAGGAGAACATTTGGGGAAGTGGAAGATGTTGATATGGAAGAAAATCTGAAATAATTATAGAGAATGATAGAGATAATTAATCAAAATAAAGTGAATGATCAATGTAAATTTAATGAAATCAAAAACATAAAATTTTGATTATTTAAAATATAATTTTATTAATAGGATATGAAGGTAATCTTATACCCTTTTTGTTTCAATATTATTTTCCTAAAGATGAGGAATTATTTTACAACATAAGAATATAAGGAGATATACTTAATTGATGCATTCATAACTCGCAAGAATAATTTCATCCTGTTTTTATGCTTCAATCAATTTTCACTTTATTTATTAATCAAATAAATGAATATCCTAAATAAATCTTTGTGCCTAAATCACTAAAATAAACACTTAATATATCATAAGATCTATAAAAGAGTGACATTTCATTCAGGTCGTTTTTAAATATTTTCCATAGCCAATGTGGTTAACAAAATTTATCCAATATAATACATTAATCACTATTCCTTAGTAGTAACACCACTAGTTCATCAATACTAAATATTCATAAATTCATTTAACTAAAAAACAATGGAATATTAACAAGGACATCACATAGGCTAGTGGTAAATGATAAAACTCTATAATTAATTAGTTAGGGGTTAATGCCTTATATCCTTGATGAATATAACAGGTTGTCACCTGGTATATGGGTTTTCCTTTTTCTAATTCCATATTAATATAATTATAATAACATTCCCAAATTTTCATGACCCATAACTTTTGCAACATCAAAGATAATATAAAACATAAAGGTTACCAATACCATAAATAATAATTCTATAAAACATAATAGAAATATTCCTCAAATAACTCTTTTCTATAACAAACCAATATGATGTATTCCCATAAACATTTTCCAAATATATCCTTAATAATGTTACATACTCACCATACAAATTTTCAAAATAGGGTGTTTATGTTTTTTGAACATGTGATCAACATTAAAATTACAAACCATGATGGTATCCGGGACTATTAAGTTAATGAAGACATATATGCTTATAAAATGTAGAAAAATAATTTAATTTTTTGTGATTATTATAACAAAAATACCATTGGTAAAGAACAAATACACAATTTAAATCTTGAATCAAAATACATAAATACTTAAACTAATTTATTTTAACACAGGCTCTGCCATGTCATAAGGGATGACCTTTAAAATAGAGAATTTACTTAGATATTTCCCAAATTCCCTAAATTTAAAACAAGAATTATAAATATATTCCAAGGATGGGATATATTTCCTGCCATCACACTGTTCACATTTCTTTAATAATTCATTTCATTATATCCTTCATTTCCAAAAAAAACATTTTCTTGTTCCATTGAGACACTTTACAAGGTGTCTCTTTCCACATTTCGACCATGGAGGAAATCAAATCTTATTTCCTCCATGGTCTCCTTCACTCAAAATCTTAGAGAAGTCCATCCTTCTATTCTTTAGTGAGTCTGAGAGTTGGATAATGTAATTGTTTTTAATCATATTTTGTTATAACTGATTAGGCATAATATGAACATCTTTCACTACTGACATTATCCCCTTTGTTTTCTCATAGTCACTAAATTTTAATTTATATTCATATTTAACATGATCTTTCTAGGCTATGTCCATTGAATGAAATCAAAAATCATAGTTTAATCAATAATAATCAATGTGGGAAACCACATAATCATTTACAAGATATTTAAATAATGAAACCTTATTTTCAATCTATACACCTTATGTTTATCCCAGTTAATTCATTTTCATAATCTATTTAAATCCTCAAAAATGGGTTTGAAATAAAATTCGAATAATAAAAATCATATTACATGGTAGTCTGAAACCATGTGTATAGTATGGCTCATTTTAATGTTCTAGGTAACACTCAAGTCAAGCCTATAATTCCATTTTGGGATTTATTACCCATTGGATCAACTGTGGAAGAACCATGTGCACTTGAAGTATCCAAACCTAGATTTATTTAAAGAAAAAACCACCTAATATCTACCTTAAACAAACATTAATAAGTTTTTTATATTTTCCTCAAATTCTATCATATAGTTATGTTCCATAATCTATTTTTTTTCAAATATTGTTTCCAAGGTTTCCACTGAACATTCTCTAATACAAACTATAAGCACCCAGATCCCAGTGGCCTGAAGCCGACGTCCACATTGTTACAATGGAATAAGATACAAGAAACCACATCTTGAACGATTGAATATTTTAGTAGTCTTTGTAAACTAGATATATAAATGATTCCAATATTACATTTTAAAACACAAATTACAATAATGTATTTTTAAGTATATAATTATTTCATCTAGTATATCCTTTTATATAATTCTTTGTACACTTCATGGATTCTTGGGAATGTAAAAAAATATGGGTGAGATCAAATTATTACAAATGGTTATGTATAATGGAATCAATAATGAATCAAATAGAATAATCAATTTGTAAAGGAAAACAATTGAACACCCATTAAAGTTAAATAATCTGGCATTCCTGATTAGATAAGGAAGAATCGATATGATATGGAATATAATTTCATACACATTCCATTTTTTCAAGAACATGATTATCATAGTAAGATAAGGAATAATCATTATGGAATGGAAAATAAATAAAAAAACATCACATTTAAATAAATTTAATATAATAATTAGATAATTAATAATCAAAATGGAAATGTAAATAATTGAACACACATTCAATTTAAATAACTTAAATATCATAAATATATAAGGAATAATCCATGTATAAAGGTAAATAACTGAAAACACGTTTCTCTTAAATAACATGACTATCATAAATATATAAGGAATAATCAAAATGGAATGGTAAATAACGGAACACACATTCTATTTAAATAACTTTATTATCATCAATACATAATTCATAATCTATACGGAAAGGTATATAACTAAACAAAAATTCCATTTAATCAATAAAAAAATGAAATTCATTTAAGGATAATTTTATTTTAAAAATACCATACATAATAATAAATAAAACATTAAAGAAGGAAATTATTAATTATTGGATGTTAGGATCTTTAGAATCATAATAACATTACTGCTAAGATTTCTCACAAGACAATCAGTAACTGATGTGTATGTATACACCATAAATTAATTTAACAAATTCTAGACAACTGATTTATCTCATGAAATTATTGATGCATTGATGGGATATCTGTGACTAGGACCCAACCACATCTTCATGTCCCTAAAATTCCTTATATATAGGATAATCCATTTAATTCATGAAAAATATGTATTATCCACAAATTTTTATATCATGTAAGGAATATAGATTACCAAAAATTTCCAAAATCAATCATATAACTTTAATATTAAAATAAATATGTAGAAAAGATATGTGGATTATTTGATAAGTTTATCCATGATAAAAAATACAAATATTTAGGATAAATATAATATTCAATGATGATAATAAGGTTAATATTTCAAACTAAAGTAAATGATTAAATTTTTCTGAATAATGACATTCTGAATACCTTCCATATTCAAGCTAATTATAAACCATCTAGAGAAATAATAATTATGGTATCCATATGACATATACCCAGTGGATCCTAATTAAAATATAGGATTTATGTCATTGATAAATAAAAATTCAATTAAAATTTCATTAAAAAATCGTGAGTAAAAAACATTTTCACATTGAAATTAATTTATAAAATTAAAATTTCAGATAGTAATTTGAAAATAATTTTTTTAATGGCCTTGGAAACATATAATTTAATATTTCAATCATTTAGAGCCTATGATGGATGAAAATTCTATTCATTGCATAGATATTATAAACTATTCCTTTTATATTTTCAAAAAAGGCCATGTGGGAATTTCATTGAAAAAGAAATAAATATTCCATTCAAAACATTTTTTAAAATGTAAAAAATTATTAGAATACATTTAATAAATTATTTCAAAAGGAATAAAAAAATTTTATAAACATTTATAGAAAACATGTATTTTGATTGAAAATGATTTTTGACCGAATAGAGAAATAATGTCATATTTTATTAAAAACATTTTACAAATCATTTTACGTTTCAAATAGTAAAAAATTGTAATATTAATTAAAATAATCATGAATAAATAGAGGATAATAAAATTGATTAGTTTTATGACATAAATACAAAATAATTCCCCCAATGGATACTTAAACTTAAACAATATCAATTAATGAGGAGATTGTGGAATAAACCCTTACCACTTTGGTAAATATTGAATCTTAATACCCAAAAAAATAATAACTTCAAATGAAAATTTAAATAATATAAAGTTAAATTTATTAATTATATATCTTAAAAAAGGGGGAGTATATACACAACATGAAAAATTTAGTGGTGAATATAGTGTATGCCTCATAAAAGTAAATGTGAGATGATAAACCCTTACAAAGATCATGTTGTTAAAGTGAGAATTAATCATTGAATCAGTTATAAATTTAGAATTTAAAAACAAATAAAACAATTGGAAATAAATAAAATATATTAAAAATAATTTACCCAGTTATTCATATAATTTAAAAGGTAATTAAGAACTAATATAACCCAATAAAAAGAAATTGAGTTTTAAAATTCTTTACAGCAGGGTATGTTTCAATCAAAATCCACTTAGATGAAGTAATTAAAATAAAAACCCAAAATACCATGAAGTATAAAGTTTTTATTATATTTCAGGAAAAATTTGAACTATATACACCACATAATAGAAATTAGGTGTATACCATTTCAATATTCCCCAATAAAGGGAAATTGGGATGAAGCGCCTTTCCTCACAATTCTTTTTGTTTGAACATGATTTAACCTCTTGTATATTGATTTTTGAAATTTTATTTATTTATAATATATATATATATATATTTATAATATCATATATGATCCTATCATAACATTTACCACCATTTTGTTAATAATATTTCATCATTTCTATTATTTCAGGTGTAAATTGTTTTATTTTCTCATGTGTGGTTTGTCATAAAATTTCCAGTTCTTGGGTATTAGATATAGATCCAAAATTTAATTAATTATATTAATTTTATAAATATCACATTTACTCATTATATATATATTTTAAAATAATTATTAAATGTTGTACATGGAAAATGGATCACATCTCTTTATAGAGATGGTAGGCTGTACATACGCATGAGCGACGATATCATTCCATTAATAAGTGAAAGGGTAATTAAGTGTGTGATATATTAATCTTATAGAATCAATATCATGTCCTAAATATCACATATATTCAGTATATTTATCCTTATTACTTTCCATGTATAGTTTATGTGAAAAACAAATTGAATTGCTTTCCGAGATTGTAGTCTGCCGTACACACGGGAAATATTTTCATATTTTATGCAGCATGGAAAGTAAGAAATTATATGTGATATTATAATTATAGAAGTATAATAATAACATAAATATCATATTAATGTGTTATATCCATCATTTTACCCATCCATTAAAGGTGGTGATAGAAATTGAATTTTATCAGTTTGTGAGGTACTAGTCCATTGTACAAATGACCTACAGTTAGATTTCCCATTTTATGGAATGTGTGATGGATATAGAAAATTAAATTAAAATAATTACATATAATTTTATTTAATATAATTATACTATTATATTATAATGGTTTTACATTATTTAAATGAGGTGAAATAAAGAAACAAATAAAAATTCTCTTTTTTTACATTACCACTTCTCCAGAAAACTTCTTTAGGGTTTTACCAAAATACATCCTAGGTTTCCTTTATGATAAAAAATGTATCAAAGATGTTGGTATGGTATTTTGGAAGTTATTTTTAATGGAATTCATTGATGAATTTTTTTGGATGTTTGAATAGAGGAGGAGAGTATGTGGCATTTTATATGTGGGGGAGAGGATACAAAGAATTTTTTTTTAAAAGATTCAGTTACACCAATGTTTTTATATTATAAAATTATCCAAAATTGATCATTATAGATCTTTATATTTTATAAGGTCATAATATGTCCATGTAATCAGTGTTGGAAAAGTTTTATTCCATTTTAACCCTTATCTTTTTAGTTTAACCCCTAATAATCTGGTTTTAACATTAACCATGGTAATTTAGTTTTACTTATTTTAATATTAATAAAAGTAAAATATATTGTTGAACTAATTAAATAATATAAATTATTCGGATTTCAAATATGGTATAAATTTTTCCAAATTTGATTTATATTCGTGTCCAAATCCAATTAGAAATTGTACATATAGACACGATAAAAATGCATGTTTCCAAAGAGAAAATTCTCATAGTCGTTGATGGTTTTAATAAAATAATTAAGTCTAAAATTGATTTCAATTAAAAAATTATAATTAATGTTATACATTTTAACTAATTTTACTCTAAAAAAATTATTTAACTTTGTAAATTAGTTACATAAAAAATAAATTTTCAATAAAATTTAGTATTTTTCATTATTCATCAAAAAAAGAAGTATTTCAGAAAAATAAAAAATATTAAACTAAAGATAATTTTGATATGACAGTTTAAAAAATTAATTTTAAATTTCAAATAATTTTTATAATAATTTTAAAAATTAATTTTAAATTATGTGCACGAAGCATGACTAAATCTTCTTTTGAAAATTATAGTTTTTCAAAAAACAATTATTTTTTATTTCAAATAATTCATAAATTATTTATATTATATAGATAAATATTTATTTTATTTATACATATGTAAAACAAATTATTTTAATAATTTATTTTTTGCTATTTATATGTTTAAATGTAATGGCGAGGTTATAATGGTATACCCTGTTACAATTCATTTAGACTCAAGGTTGTGTGTTCCAAAAGCTATCATCATGATCGTATTAATTTAAAAAGAAATATATCATAAAGTATTGGGGTGTTATATTCTTATATGAACTTGTTCAGTCATGTCATATGCAATATAAAACCCAATTTTCTTCTTTTTAAATATTATGGTGTCAAACTACATGTCATAAATTATACATATAACCGATACTAAGAAAAAATTATTTAAGACCATAAATAAAGAAATTCATCTATTTAAGATATCTTTATAACATTATTATTCAACATTATAACCCTGTTAGTTTTCAATTCACTATCGTTAGTTTACTTTACTTTACCATTGAATTTGTATTTAACATTCATCCAAATAATAATATTTCCAGTTATGTGATAAAAATGTAAACTATCAAAAATCCATGAGTAGTTACTATCACTGGCCATCAATGAAACTTCAATCATGTCAGTTATATCATTAATTCTATTTTTTAACCTCATTATAATACAATGTATGTTTCATAAAATTACTAATAATTATCTTTTTATTGGTTCCATATAAGTAGATAAATTCTTCAAAAAAAATCAATCTAATTATATTGTTTCAAATAAGAAGATAACACTTATTTTATATGAACTCTTGTTTGGTAATCTATCCCCTGCACTCACTTTTAAAAACTTTTTATTTATTTAAATTCATAATTACCATATTTACTAAAATAAAATAAATATCTAAAGAATGGAAATACATGATCATTTAATAATTTTCTTGAACCTATACAAATACTGTCAATTATTCCTTATTTAAACACACTCATAATATTCTCATATACTCTAAATAAGAGGCATAATCATGTAAATAAAGTATCCTCTATGTCTCACAATAAAAAATTTCAATTTAATATCACTAAAAAATTATATAATGGTTAACCTCTACACTAGTAAAAATATGCGCATTTTTTATTTAGGATCTATATGGATAGTATTCTAATCCATCCATTCCCAAAACACTTTATCTTTGACTATTTATAAAATAATTGATCAATTTAGGCCTCACACATATTTACTTTATATTTATCACTAGAAAACTATAAAAATAGAAATATTTCTTATGTGTAAATATTATGAGTTCACTCTACATATTATTCTTAGTTTAATCAGCCTCATCTTCTAATTCAAAAATCCATTATCTTTATATCTTGGAATTACATTATAATAATCAATAACTTTTAAATAATCTTTAATCATTTCTATAAAAAATCAATATTAAAATATTTATCAACTATAAATATATTAAGTTTATCTTCCAAAATCATCATTTATTCTTAATTTTCTTGAATAATGTTTTTATATTCTCTGGTTACATTATTTTTTATTTACTTTGTATATCTGATAGTAAAATTACTAAAGAGCACATTATAGATAAATTTTATTATTAAAAGATATTTTAAAACTCTTTTATCTGTAACAAGTTATACCCATCTCATGTTATTTAAAATTAACAACCACAAAATAATCTTTTCTATAATTATTATAATTTTCATTACTTCTTTCACTCTATATTACTTTCATCACAATCATCACCTTTTTAAAAATAAATCCTTCTATTAAACATTGTAGATTATCTAGTTAATTTCATTCCAAAAATCCTTTGACTATATTATTTATATTGTCCTTTCTTTTTCAAACAATTTATTTCCTAGGTAAGATTGAAATAATATTTCAAGATTTTCTATTAATGAAAAAAGTAAAAAGTTATATTTAATTTAATCCTATATGTACCTCTATTGACCTTAGTGTTAGTGAAATTATCTTAATATTTTCTATTATTTAACTTAATTATTATTCACTATTTGTTTCTCTATGGATTTAAAAAAAAATATAATAATTATTTTTCAAACATATGTATTCCCTCCATTTAAAACTCATAGGTAACTAAGACACATTGTAAATATTCAAGTGAAACCATATTCAAGTATCTTTCCTCCATGATAGGGAACATTGGGTAAAACAATTCAGAAAATCCTGTTAAAATAAATTCATTGAAATCAAAAAAAATATTATTCTATCCCACTCATGAAAGAAACTACTAAATAAAATATATTAAAAATTTAATAAACCATCTCTAATGAAAAAAATTTATGATCTTCAAATGAATTTATTGGAATTTTTTTTGAATTATCAATTTTATATCACCTAGGTATGTGTTACTGATATTTCCCACAATATATTGGATAAAATACATAACCATAGAGTAAATTATATCTAATATGTATTGGGTAATAAATTTTAGAGATTTAGAATAGCATTCCAATTCATTATTAGTTTTATTAGTAAAAAATGATGATGTGTTTATTAAAATTAAAATTCCACAAATAGAAGATAGTTTCACATATATACCAAGGGAATTTAAATAATTACCCCTTAATATCTTAATATTTCTTTAAAAAAATATCAAGGCCCTTTATAATTAACTGAAAAAACCCATGAAAAAAATAATATATTCACACATAAAAAAGAAGAGGTCTAATAACCATGGTCTTTGGTACCAATTTTTTCTAAAATGTTTTATTCATAAGAATCAATATTATGATAGGGGATAAATATGGTGATATTATTATTTTAACATCAATATTGTAATTAAAATATTCTGATTTATCTACTTCTACAATTAATAATAATATAAATTATACAATAAATTGCATAACATTCTATAAATAATATGAACCAAAGGAATATGAGAATTTACTTGGATCACATAATGTTAGTTATATCCCTGGAATATGAAACATATATTTTCATAGATAAATTAATTATAATGATTTATTAATATATTTACTTGGAGTTTTGTTAGACTCGTTATCTTGTCCATAACGTAACGTGTTGGATTACTAACCTCACAAACCAATATATAAACTATTGGGAATTTATATACAATAAAACCTCAATTAAATAGGGTTATCGCTCAAGAAAACCCCAATAACATTGTTTTTTTTCTAAAAACAAAACAATATAATTCTTATTTCTTTCCGTCAGTATCCTAAATATTCTGAAAAATGACTCTATCAATATATTATCATTCTACATTAAAACCCATGTATTATTTTACATTTTTACTTATATTCATATCTAGAATTTGTTTTTCATCATAACCTTATAAGGTCTAGATCTAGGTGTATAAAATTATTTATGAATTGTACATATGTTTTGAGATCCCAAGGCTTTCTTTCCCATTTGGTAGTAGACACCAATAAAAGAAATTCATAATACCATATAGAATAACCTCTCAACTTTATCGACAGAAATTATTCCATTTTATAGGATAATTTATATTTTATGAAAAAACCATCTTAAAAAATGTTATTTGATACATGTTAACCTCATATACCATGATCACCATCCATGAATTTAGAATCTTTAAGGAAACTTTTCACCATAGTCACTCTGAAGTATTAATGGATTTGACATCAAAAAAATGTTAAATAATATACTATGTTATAAAATTCACCCATATAATTTTGAAATAATAAATTATAATCATGAATTGAACCATGGGTAGTGATATATGGGATCACCAAATACAATTTATCATTTTATAATATATGAAAAACCATCCCTAATAATTTTTAAATATTTTTAAATGATGATAAGTAAATATTTATTTTTATATTCTATGATATCTAGCTGGAACCGTATATTATAATATCATAGTTGGAGATATCTCTAGTTGGAAACTATAAAAGCCTTGTCTGTAATAATGTTTTCATTTATACCTCGTATGACACTTCCAATCATAATTTAAGTCCCTATCACCATTTTCAATATCAATTTTCACCATATCCATTAACAATGTTCTATTTAGAACTATTATCTACTCACATAACACCCTAAATGATTTCCCATATCTCCTTCATATGTATCCTCTAGAAACAATACTCATTGAAAAAAAAGTCCCATGTATAAGTCTCTATATATCCATATTATCATTAAATATTATATCGCAGCATGAGATAAAAAAATTCACCACTCATGAATCCAATATTCCCTTGGCGCACTATGTCACACTTTATAGTAAAGAATCTATTTTTTTCATATACATTGGCTTGAAATATCACGACTTATGACTTATTTAATTTATTTTCTATAATAGATTAAATTAACTCATACTCCTCAAAGTGGTTTCCTATATCATATTCAACAATAATAATTTCTTTAATATTAGTACTTATGATTACAAAACATTGAAAAAAAATTCAGTATAAAAAATTTAAACTAAAACACCCATATATGGCCTTCGAATAAAAATCCAAAAAACACATGAGACACAAAAAATCCAACACTATTAATTTGTTTAATTAAAATGGTTTATCCATAAAAGATATTTTGAAAAAAATTGTTATAATTTTTTTAAAAATAAACAACATTATAATATAAAATATTTAAAAAATTAAAATAAAATCCATGTTTGTGGGTTATCCCATATTTATAATTAAATCCCACATTAATAATTTTTTATATAATTTTTTTAATTTATTAATTAATAAAATAAAATTCCCTATCCAACCCATTTGAACCCTTTAAAATCTGAACAAGGCTCACAATAATAGATTTATTTTATCACTAATATTGATATAATATTTATTGAAAAAGAAATAAAAAACTAATAAAAATAATTGATGCGTAAAAGCTTTGAAATGAGAGCACACACAAACCATTGCTCCATTGAAATAAAATTTGGATGAAATTATAAAAAGTTTACATTAGGATTATATTCCAAAAATAAAATATAATTGTATCAATTTTTTTAATTATAATATAATTTAATCTCATTAATTGATTCGTTGAATGTATTATTATAATACTAATATGTGCTGAGAGAAATCACTATATAGCCTACTTTTGAAAATTTGTTGGGTGTAATATTTATACCCATAATAGATTATGTAAATATTATTGTAGCATCGAAATTTTTCAATGAATAACCAAAATTTAATAAATAATTTATCTATGTTATAGGTTAATTGTTATAAATCTTCTTCCAAGTTTTCCCCATGTTCCTCATTAAATAAAGAACTTTAATATTAGAATTTATCTTTACTTTTTGATGAAAAAAATAACTCTCTTTGAAATTCATTTATTATTTTCATCCTCATTCCTAGTTCCTATTATTCATAATTATTATTATATTTTCTTCTCAAAAATACAACCAATCACATTAAGGATCCTGTAAATTTTTTCAATGGAAATTAATACTATAAAAATTTATTAATTTCAGAATTTTTTCTTTATAAAAATGTCATATCTATTTCAATTTTGTTTTAGAGTGAAATAATTTAACATATATCTTGAATTTTCATTCATCAATATATTCATGTCAAGTTTATAAATATTCAATCATCATGGTCTGTTCCTAAATATTCAACCTCAGTTCAACTTAATTAATTGGTCCACCTTTTTAAAAATTTAAAAATGTCCACTATTTTCTCTAAAAAATGAAATAATATTTCTATATAATGACAATATTATTATATTTATTAGAATATATGTTTAAATAATTTCTTATATATATTTGGTTATATTTTATTTAATTTATTCGTTTAACCCATATTTCTAGTTAATGTAACAGTTTTATTGAAATTCAACATCATCAATAATAACTCATTATATTTTTTAAATGTAATATAAAATATCATCACAAGTTATAAAGATTTTAAAAAAGCTATATCCTGGAAGATCATGATCTGAAATGGATCATTTTGAATATAGATAAGAGAAAAGGTCTTGTAAAAATGTTTAAATTTTTTTAAATGATTTATTTTAGGTATAATTTTAGATAAAAACAGCTAAGAGTGAATTTTAAGAAATGAGGAGTCCCTGGTGGACTATAATAGTAGTCCCTAAGAAATTCATGGAAACCAATAGAAGTCTTTTGGTGTCCATGTAATTACCCATGTCATTATTGGTTCGTGGTTCTATGAGAAATTTAATTTTTGATTTTCAGAGATTGAGTATCTTAAAAAATCATATTCGGATTGAAATTTTAGATATAAATAGACCACTAAGAGTTGTTTTTATCTCTATTTAAGGGTTCATGGGTGTGATTGGTGAATCATAGAAATGTTGGAGTTATCTTGCTATTATTGTATAATAGTTAGGAATAACTAGGTAGTTGATGGTCTTATACTAGGGGCCTAATGACTACTTAAGGGGTGTTGAGAGTCTGAATTCCCCATTGTCCATCCAATGAGATTATAATGGAATTTTCATTAAGTAATTTGTTCTTGTAATGGGTTAACCAAGTACTTTCAAGGCCTTGTCTTGATTTTTATAGGGTTTCATGGTCATTCTACCCTCTCCATTTCAAACTAAACTTAGAGGATATTATCTTTAGGATTGGGAAACCATAGCATGGGATATCCCATCCACTATCTATATTTTTGATTTTCCCTTATAGTGTTGGGATGATTCATGATATATTTATATTTAAGAACAAATTAAATTATTCCCCCTTATTCCTTGGTTGTTCTTCCCCATTTTCATCTCTAGTTTTTGGTTTTCCCAGGCTTGATTTCATGCTCAATTTTATTGAGTTGTGGTAAAATCTAACCGAATTTATTGGAATTGATGGTGAGCTTGTTTGGGGACACCTAAATAGGATGAATATATTTTGGTTCTCTTTGTTTTAATGATGGTATGTTACCCGATGAGTATTCCTAGGCGTTGTGGAAAATTTTATTAGAATTGGTGATCAATTGTGTATCAAATGATGGGGTGTTTCTTTGGAATTTCAAGTGAAATACCTAGGATGTTAGTTTGGATAATTTCTTGAGGTTCTAAAAATGATAGTCATCTTAGTGACTTGTTATGGATTTCACCTCATTGAATTAAATTTTATAATTATTAAAAATTCTTATAATATATTTTTGAGGTTTTGTATCTTGATATGAGGTATTTGGATCATGATGAATCTTGGTATGAGCTTGGATAGTAATGGGTAGATTATTATAAGGTTGGTAACTTCATCATTGAGGTAGGTTTAGCCTTTAATACTTAACTATATGGAAGACTATAGGCATGTGTGTGTGTTCACTAGCTTGGAGTTTTTTCTTGGGAAGGTTTATAGTGAATAGTAGGGTTATATATTCCTAGAGGGTCTGAGGTAGTTCCTTTTAAGAGTAAATTGGTTGTATCAGGCTTTTTCAGAAGATTATACATTCACTCAAATGTTGCACTATATAGGGGCACATAGTGTAGAGTTTCCTAACTGAATGTGATATGATGTAGAAACATAGAATAAAGGTTTAATGTCATAAAGTGAAACATAGTGAGTGGACTGATGGATTATGAGTTTTTATGTCTAAATGAAATAATCGACTAGTGGTGTTTCTTTGTGAGTAGTGTTGGAAATGATAGGGAATATCCTTGGAATCATATACTTTATAATGTGAGAAGATTTGGATACTAGAATATGGTCTAGTGATCTGTGGTGAGTCATCGGTATTAGTATGTTCTTTTTATTGGATGGTTTGAGTGATTATATACTCATTTGGTTATCCCTAATGAAATTTGGGTTGATTACATTGGGGTGTGAATACTATTTACCATGGGGATCCCAAGGGTTAAGGAAGAGAACATGGGTTGATTATGGATGGATAGTAGAAAGCCATATTAGGATTAGATAATGTCGATAAGGATCTTCCATGGATAGACTTGAGTGTGGTGTGGGGTTATTCCACTTGAAGACTTAATGAATGGTAAGTGTTGGGATGAAAACCATGTATTTGGGTAGATGAAATTGGGTGTTTCTTGGTCAATGTGTTGTGATAATGATAGTATTATATAACATAATTTGTTCTGATAGACCATACATAGTATTTATTAGACAAATAGAAAGTTTTAGGGTTATAGTGTGGCCAAGAAAAACATATGGGTTGGTAAAATGAGTTGGTTATAGATTGTTGGACTAGAACCATTATAAGTGTTGTGTAATTATGATTTTGGATTGTGGGGGTTGATAAATGGCTTGTAATGTGAGAGAATTTGATTGTGTTTTACATTCTTTAGTTGAGAGATATGTAGGGATTAGTGTGTGGATAAATGAGTGATTTTTAAGCCATTCCTTACATTATTATTCTCTTAATATACAGTGAAACAATGATAATATGCTACCTTGAGGTAGGGGATGGTGGTATGAGGAATGATATTTAAAATGTCCTGGACCTCAGCCTGATTGTGAGGATGGAGGTATGAGATGTGATATAAGTAATGGTACGAGGCGTCACCATGTGAAAGTTAGTGGATGTATGGGATGTGATACAATAAATGGAATGAAACCTCACTTGAGTGAGAGTAATATGGTGTGATATATGGTATGGTATGAGATATGAGGACCCACCAGAGTGAGAATGTGGTAGTATGAGATGTTATTGTAAGACCCTAAGCTCAGTATGTGGGTTTTAGTTAAGAATCAATTGTATGACCTCACCCTAAATGATATAGAATGGATGTGTGTTTTTGTATCAAAGTGGCGTATTTATCAGTATAGGATAAATGATGACATACCAGGTAATGTGGTGGCCTAGTTTGAACATGATGACCTCATATGATTTCTTGCATTGTATATATATTGTTATTACATTATATAATTTTGATAAATATATACAATATATATGATGAAATATATAAGGGATAATTTTATGTCACCATACATTGTATTTTCATATGCCTAATTTGGGAACCCCAGTACTCAGGAAGGTATTATGTCTGAATTTTAGGTTACAAGATGTATGGGGGACTTGACTGACATTGTTGGGAGGATATTGATAGATGGGACTGAGGGTTGAATTAGGGTTGTATACATGTCAACGATATTTTGTTTGGGTTTTCATTTATTTTGTAATTGGACAGCTCTGTGGGAGGCCCTTGATGTTTGTATGTATACAAATTAAAATGGGAATAATTTTGATATTACATGCTTATATTATTTTTTATTTATTTTCTTATTTAATATAAAATTCATTTATGATTACATTTATATTTGAAGATGACTTTATTATTTTACTATTATTAAATATAATGATACTTAGAGTATAATATCCCCAATGTTGGTTATAGATACACATCTCTAGTCAAATTTCATTGGTATACAGTGAGGAAGGTTTGAAGTCAGGGGGTGACCCTAATCTAAAATAATGGATAGTATCTTTGTTATGGTGATTCAAAATGATATTATATCATTTTTCATTGTTAAAATTATATTTGGTTATGGTTGATTGAAGTGGTATTATTACCAGAGTTTTACATAAAAACATATTATTGGGTGTGGATAATATTTATTTGGGAACGTTCAAACACATAAGTATGAGATTATGTTCATTTTATTTCACCATCAAAATTGATATATTTACTCTAGAATGAAATTTCAGGTGTGTTTTGTATATTGTATTTATATTATCCTGAGGTGGAAAAAAGTGTGGGTTTAAGGATCATAATTGTCTTGATGGTATCCTAAACATATCCATGACTTATTTTGGATAATAAGTGGTTTCTAAAAATAAGTTATAGTTTTAGAATCTATTAGAAAAGAAATGTTTTGATAAATAGATGGAAATATGCATCAATTAATTAAATCACCAATAATAAGATACTCTGCCTTTTCCCAAATAACCTATTGGGGTGATCTAACTAATGGGGACCCCTAGAGTGTATTTGTATGTTTTTATATGATGTGATTCTAGTTTTTATCATGATATAAGACAACTCTAGATTAGGTATATTTGGGTATGATATTCCATACATTAGTATCAAGAGGTGATGTTGGTATGAGAGGTGTTAGTCAGTTGGTGTGCTTTGAGTGGGTAGAGATAGTTGTTATGATGATATCATGGTAAAAATATATGGATCTCCCTAGAGTGAGTTTATAAGAGCATTTAGTGCAATGTTATTGATAATTTATGATGGTATAATGGTTTTATGGTGTTCTTTATATCATGTTTGGTATTTTTTTTCTTGTTGAATAATAGTGTACATCCTTAGAGAATAAGAGTATGGTCGTTGAATAATGGATTAGTACTTGATCAACGGGGGATCAAGTGTTTAATTTTGATATTCTTTTCTATGGTTATGATATTAATTTATGTGTATTGGTTCTTTTTGAGAGATGTACTGGTATTTTAGGAATGGGATGGTTTTTGTGGATCTTGTTTTTTTTATTTAGTAAACAATGCTGTAATTATTTCAAGTTGATTTATTATAATTGGAGTTTAGTGATCTTAATTCAGTATATATTAGAAAATTATATAAGTTTAGGGTATAAATATAAGTTTTATTTCTTTTTTAAAACTACCTTATGAACATGTGTGTTGTGAATCTTCAAAACTATTAGTGGTATGTTCATAAAGGGAGGGATGATGGAATATTTCTCAGGTTGTCAAGAAATTCCTTCCACGTTACCATATTATTAAGGGATGTCCATAATAGTAGTGTGTAATTGAATCTTGGTTGGGTTTATTTAGTAAAGATACATTTTTTAAAGGATTTTTTAAGAAGTAATGTAATTCTCCAATATTAAGAGTGTTTCCATTTGAAAATGGATGGGTGGGGTATCTTTAATAATGTTATCTAGGAAGGAGTTAGGGCTTGTTGGTCCCTTTATGTGTGTGATATAATATAATACCTTGGGGGTAGGGAAATATCGTATAAATATTGGATTCTATAGTGATGAAAAAAAATCAAAACCATGGGTTATTTTAATGCTCACTAAAGGGATGATGTGAGCCTCTAGATAGAGGGGTTCACTGAGTGTTGATCATGACATGAGTGAGATTTTTTGGGATATAATGGGATTGCAGTACCTAAGAATGTATCCCACAGATCATGAAAATCTAGTATATATAATCATGTCTTGAGTGAGATAATAATAATTGGATGTCATTATTTTGAACAATTTGATCAATGGGATGAGGGTATTGAATAACTATGCTTGGAAGTGACATAATGATATTTGAATGGGGATCTTCACATCAGGTGGGTAGTGATCAATATCAAAACATGTAGACATGATTACTTTGTCTGATAAATGGTTATATATTATTGTACGTATTTTGAAGAATGATAGATTTGGATAATCATTCACGGTGTTTGTTATGGTTAGTTTCTATGGTAAATGGTGCATAATTTTATTTTGTGAGTGGGTTGTGTGGAGTTTGTGAGCCTCTAGGATGTAATCTATGTTAAATCATCATATCAATGACCAGGAGATGATTTATTAGTATAAAAGTTCCAATTTTGAGTAAATGGAAAAGCAAGATGATGGTTTCTGAGGATTGTACTTGGGTATTGGAATGTGGTTATGGCATTAACCATGTCATTTAGATATTTTGTAATACTTTTGAACTGTCAAAATAAGAGTTACAGTAATCTATTTTTTACTAGTTGTGTGTATTTCAGATTTGTTACTAGTAGGAACCAAGAACATTTAATGAATTTAGATTCCAATGGTTAGTCAATAATTATATAAACATTTTAGATATTTTATTCTGGATGAGAAGATCTATTTTGGGGAGTTTATAATTACCCACATCATTTTGGGTCAATGATTTCAAGTGAAATTTAATTTTCAGTCCTAAATCTAGATGTGTTTTTTGAAAATTTAGATTCAATTTGGAATTCCTAAGATGGGGACACCATTGAGTGGAGTTTTTACATGTGTCTAGAGGTTTTTGTGTGTCACAATTGGATCAAAGTTGGATCTAGGTTGACCTCTTAGTGTTTTTTAGAAATTAGGATCCACCATGAACATGATGACAACTCTAGGGGTATATATCCCCTAGACACCCCACCATAAGCCATTGGGTTTACAATGGGTTATTAGTGAGTCACTAAATGCCTAGTATCATTTGACTAGGTTCCAAGTAGGTCTGTCTTTGTTTATCTTAAAAGGAGAGAATAATTATAATTGTACCACTTTAAAAACCCCATTTTATGTTCCTCTTTTTTGGATGGTTATAACCAAGGAAGGGTCTCTCCCTTCACCTATCGTTCTTCATCTTTTCCATCTATAGGTGTGGGGTAATACAGGTTGGCTTGATTGTGTTAAAAAGATGAATCTTCTCTCTTATTACTCAATTATTCTTCCCTCTTATCATCACTAATTTTATCTTAGTCTCAGTTGGGGTTCATGTTTAGTTTGACCTTGGCCTGGTGAAATTCTAAAGACATGATGAGGGTTCATGGTTTATGGGAGAGGTATTCTTAAAAAGGTTAAATATTGATCGCTGCCAACTTTTTTAATGAAGGTATGTTACCTAGTGAGTTTTCCATGGGATTTCTCCAAACTCAATTGGTAATGGTAATCAATTGAGTATTAAATGGTAATTATTTTGTTTATGAGCCCTAGGGGCATGCCATAGATTGGTATCATGACACTGATCGTGGCGATGACTGTGGGAGGTCACTCGATGAGTTATAAACTATTATTCCTTATTAGATTAATTTTTTTGATTAATTATATATGATTATATTTAATTTTTGAGTATTTTTTCATGATAAATGTGATTATAATAATTTCAAGGAATATTCAAGGATTGGATAGTAATATTAATCTTTCTATGAGTATAGTAACTCCACTAACAATTTAGATTATCAATTTGAAACTTAACCATATGTATGAAAATGTGTTCTTGTGAGTGTAGGTAGGGTTTTGGTATTGGGAACATGTATATGTTGTTAGTAGGTTCCTTGGACCCAAATCCTAAATTTACATTTATTACCAATACATATATAATGTCTTATTTTCACATTCTTTCTTACTATATTTATAAAATTTTCTATACATGTGTTATAAGTATGGTAATGTCTTTGTATTACTTATAATATCAAAATATAATACCAGTTTTAAGATATAATGATAACCTTGAGATACAATGGCAATAATATTAATCATATGTTCTATGGTCAAGAGTACATCATATTGGTGGGACATATATTATATATGACTATCAGATCTTAAGGGATCATAAGCATTGAGAATTATCCCTATAAAGTTATCATTTAGTTATATTAGATATAATGGATCATGATGATAGACTCACCAATATGAACACCATATCTTCCATGTGTTATTATTTCCTCCAATATGCGAGAATGTTTATTGGTCTCTTTACTTGAGATGAATTCTAATGTGTCCCATTTTTTCATGAACATATATAAAAGATGAAAACCTTTTTTTAATTTTGTAACAAGTAAGCTTGTTTTGTGTGAATAATTTGTGGTATTTAATTGACTAAATGGTTAAGATATGATTTTTAATTTTAAAAAATAAGATATATGTTGTTTTTTGATGACCAAGATGGTAGTACCTTCATAAAATAAAGGGTCTTGTTTTTAGAAGATATGCCTGTAATATATGGTCAGGAATAAATTCTAAATAATCAAGGATGGTTTCATGAGTTGTACGTCACACTTTAAGAAAAATTTTGAGACAAAGAGATTATATTAAATAACATATGTTATCTTAATGTTTTCATTGATTTAAATAAGCCTTATCTTCTTAGGGGCCATGATGTGTTTCTAATCATGGAATATTTTTATGGATTTCTTCTGTCAGGATAAGGTCCAATATGACCAAACAGAAGGAATATTAAAACCCTAACATATTCTAGTAAATAGTAGTTTAAGACATATTGAGCTCCAATACAATGTTCAAGTGATGTTAGAGTTTAAATGATCTCTAAGAAATAAATAAATAAATTATTATATGAATTTATAATAATAAAAATATAATTTATTTGGTCACAGTATTCTTGAGTTGTTATGTGTTACTATTAATAGTATTTTACTATTGAATATTATTTGTATATTCAAGATTCATTAAACATTATTTGGAAAAATTGAGTTGAGTTTATGACTTTTTTGATATCTAATGATATATTTTATACATTACAAGAGATAGAGTACTTTTGGAAAATAAAACTTTATTACTAGGTTATAAGTAGAATTATTGAGCTTATTTAATAGGTTAAATATAGTTTGGGGATAATTTGTAATATTTGTAATTTTAACCTATCTATATAAGTATATAGAATCCCATATTTAGTGACTATTCATCTACTCAAATTTGGGTTCTTCTCACTCATCACTCCCTTATCTTAGTCTTAGAATTAGTCATTATTGGATGCTCAATATGAGTTCTTCCATATTGATTGAAGAAGTAGTGTTGTGGAACTCATAAAGACATTGAGAAGTTCATATATTATTCTATCTAGAACTGAGAAATCAAAAATCATAATAGGATAAGGATTTTAGAGTGTGTATGAATGATCTCAAAGGATTCAACATCAGTTACATAATGTGGTGAATGATGAAAACAAGTGAAACATGCATTCGTCTTTATATCTAACGATGTAAAATTTTAATTTTAATTTTTTTTGTTGGTTATCATAAGATCATTAATTTTTTACTGGGTTTCACATTACTTTAGATTATTTCATGATGTTTAACTAGCCAATTTTTTTAAAATACCTCTATTTTTGGGCATTATGTGTGCATTTGGTGCCATCAAGTTGTATCCGAGAGATAATGTAATCCTGTAAGTAGTTTTTAAATTATATTTTAATAATAATAATGTTCCCAAATCAATGAAAAACTCTTTGAACTGAGTTTGGATTACAATTTTATGGCCACTTGAGGTTTAAAATCAAATCAAAATGGAATTTTGAAGATTGAATAATTAATATTATATTTTTATACAAGTGTGTGTGTGTGTTTATGTAACACCCCGACCCCTCTAGACCAAATATAGTGCATTAATTGTTATATTTGCATGGTTAGAAGTAATTAAAATACCAAAGGAATGACCAATTAAGTAGTATTTAAGAAACTATATACATAAATGTAACTCAAATTACATTGCAAAAGGTTACAAAAATACAATACATAACAAAAACTAAAAATTGTATCCACATGAACTCAATAAATTATCTCATCTTCTTCACTAGTTGAAGGTTTACAATGAAAGGGGTGAGATCAAATGCTCATTAAGGTTTAAAAATAGCATAAGTATGAATCAATAATAACTGAATCACAAACAATTTGACATTGTCAATATGGCATGGTGAATAAATGAATGACTCACACCATTAATAAACTGAGATTGAAATTGCATCCATAGATTTTGTCATAGGGAAGACCTCATGGATAGTAATAAATGATAATGAATAAAGAGAATGATTTATAATTGGAATTCATGTATCTATAATGTGATACCATAATATTGTAAAAATAGTTTAGTTATGTGGGTTGAAACCCATCTGATTTTTGGAATCAAACTCGAAGGGTTTGCTGCCAACTGATTTGTCTCAAGAGAGTTGTCGATGCATCTAGGGGATATAACAGGCCCCAACTTCCACTACATTTCCAATTAATTATTTATACATTAATTCAATACAAGATCAATATGCCTTTTCAATATCTGTATAGAGTAGAGTATACAGATTCATCAATATTTCCATAGTTAAAATAACATTCCAAATAAACACCATATGTAAAATGATATACGATTTAGAAAACATACATATACATGATATTATAAAATGGATATTTAATATAAATATACGTTCAAATGAAAATTGATATCAAATTGGAAGTATGTACACCATATAAAAATCATTAGGTGCACAAAACGAAGTTAGTCACAACAAAATAGTAGTTGAGACAACATATCTTACCACAATGTAATCAGTTGAATCAAATAAACAAAACTATATAACTATAAAATGAGTCATTTAATACTATAAATATAAATAAAATCATTTTATTATATCTCAAATGGATGTACACACATACCACATTCAATAAATAATTACTGAACAACAGAAATCTCACAGAAATTAAAGTGAGATGAGAAACCCCTTACCTTATCCTTGAGTGTGTTATTCGTTTGTTTTAGTGACCTGAATAATAATATTTAGTTTCATTAATTAATAATTCTATAACCACATACACATTTAATTGGTTTAGTATTACCTTATTATGTTCGTTCATGGCCCTTTTTACAATTTTAAGAGGTTCAATTTTATTATTTTGGAAGCATTTTCTTCCTTGGTCTTCATTATTCATTTACTTGATTTCATGAATGGAAGTTCATTTTAAATATGGTTAAACATTCATAATTGTTAATATATATTATTAGTGAAATTAAATAGATATAAATGATCTTATAATGATTCTGGGTTATATACATTAGGATGAATCATTAGTTTAAAGTTATTGGAAAACACTTGGATTTAGCTTGGCAGTTTTGTGTACAATGAACTTATTTTGTATTATTATTCCATATCATGAGTGTGTAGGGATTCTAGAAACATAATTAGATTAAATACATATATTATGATTTGGTTCAACCATAAAAATTGTTTCATGACCATAATTAAATATGGTAACAAAAATTGAGAACCAGTCGTCCTTGAATGTGATAAATTAACATATCTCGGACGATGTTTTTATTTTTAGTATAAGAGGAGGGGGAAAGAGAGATGATGATGAAATATTCAATTAGAAAAATATAATTCCAGATAATTTATTTTACTATAATTTTCATATAATTTTTATGAGGGGAATGAGGAAACATGTATAAAATAAAGGAACTCAAAATAAGATAAAAATTTAAGAAATCTCTTACGAAAAATCAGTTTCTTTACAGAGTCACTTAAAATTTCATAAAATAGTTTTATTAGAGGAAGGGTGTATATCATAAATAATAAAAAATATGGGAATTAAGGGTAATTTGGAATTATATATCTCAACATATTCCAATTGAAAATAAAAGAGAAAACATAAATGAAAACTTTAAGGAAAGAGAAGGGTGGTTGATTCTCTTACCTTATAGAGTAACTCCCAAAACATGAAGGATGGGACTTTGGGGATTTTAGGTCATCATGTTAGGACACCTATGGAGGTAATAAAACCATATCATTGAGGATAATATGTTTGGAATTAAATAAAACAAAGTGGGAGAGTGGGTATTTATTGTAATTATTAGGGAGTTTTTTATTAATTAAAAGGGACACCTCATTAGTGGTTTTTGAAAAACCATGGGCTTACCCATGGTATTTTCCCATGGTTTTAGCCCCTTGGGACACCTCATGTCATACTTTAATGTACATAAGTCTATCATCTTTATATATTTAATTATTACATCATTATGATGTCATTAAACTAACAAAAACTCAAAAACTGTATTTTTACTATTCACAAAAATCAAGTATTTCAGAAAAATCCGAAAAATTAACCCTAACCATTTTTCAGTGTGTAGAATAAAAAAATGAAATCCATTTTTTAAAAATAATTTTATTTGTATTTTAAATTTAATTTTTAAATAAAATCATAGTTATTTCCAAAAATAACCATTTTAAAGATATAATTTGTTTTATATCACATTGAAAAATTAATTAAGATCTCATTGTCATATTACCTTAAGAAAATAAAATATTATCATTATTTAATATTTATATGGGTAATATTACTATTAATATTACTATTCTTAGGGTTATGTTATTATTCATCAAAAAATCACGTTTGTTCTATAAGACTCTAAATGACTTATTGGTCACAACTCTAGATGAACGTTTTTTGAAATTCAAAACATAGAAGTGGAAAATTAATATTTAATGGATATGTTTTAAATATCTCTTAAATAACTAAATTTTGTTTCAAAGTAACATATTGCCTTATGAAATATAGGATATGAATATAATGTTTTTAAGAGAAGCATACCATAAAATTTTTGGTGTGTTATATTATTTCCTCTAGAAATTTCATCCTCAACATTTTATGAATAAATCCCACAAAAAAGATGTGGGTGGTTCTTCTTCATAACATCCTCAGGTTCCCATGTTGCTTCCAACATATTTTTGTATCTCCAAAGATACTTCACTAGAAGAGTCATCTGGTTTCTCAATACATGCTCTCCTATGTCAAGGATCCCGATAGGATCTTCACAGTATAACAAATTAGGTTCGAGTTCTATTTCTTCGTAGGTGAGTACATGCATTGGGCCTGACATATATTTCCTAAACAATGAAACATGGAATACATCATCGACTTTGGAGAGACATGGAATTATTTCTAAATAGTAATCTATAAATCAAATTCTTTGCAGAATTTAAAATGGTCCGATGTACCTAGGGCTTAGTTTCCCTTTCTTACCAAACCATAAGACATCCTTCCATGGAGATACTTTTAGAAAAACATGATCTACCACTTAGAATACCAAATCCTTTCTATGGTTGTCATCATAAATATTCTTCCTAAATTGGGATGCTTCAATATGGGTTTGGATTGTATTCACCCTTGTTGAGGTCTCTTGAATATGTTTTGGGCCTATAAGTTTCCCCTCACCAAATTCGTACCAACAATTTGAAGTTTGACATCTCTTTCCATATAATGCTTCATATAAATCCATTTGAATACAATAATGGAAACTATTACAGTATAAAAATTACACCAAAGGAAATTTATGATCTCACATACCTTGGAAGTCAAGAGAGCATGCCCTCAACATGTCTTTTAGAATTTGAATAGTCCTTTCAAACTCTCTGCCAGTTTGGGGGTGATAAGCAGTACTCATACAAAGCGTAGTATTCAAAGAATTATGGAGACTTTTCTAGAATATTTGATGTAAACTAGGGATCTCGATCAGGCACAATCGATAGAGGTGCATGATGAAGTCATTCAACTTAATTAATATAATGTTATTTCATATGCTCAAGTGGTAAATCCTCTCTTATAGTAAGGAAATGTGTTGATTTTGTGAGACGATCAACAATTACCCATATTTCATCATTCATTCTAGGTTTCCTTGGTATCCTGGTGACAAAATCCATCATAATGTTATCCCACATCCACATAGAAATAAGAAGAGGTTGCATCACTCCTCTAGGAAGTTGTCTCTCTTCCTTCACTTTTTGTCAAACTAGACACCATGACACATAGTCAGCTATTTCCCAATTAATATTATCCCACCAGAAATATTCCTTCGGATCTCTATACAACTTTGTGCTACTCGGTTTTATAGAAAAATTTGACCAATGAGAATCGTCTAATAGTTCCCTTTTTAATTTAGGTATTAATGGAACACATAACTTCTTCCCAAACTTCAGAACTCCTTCCTCATACACAGAGTCTTCTAATCTCCCATCCTTAATAGTAATAATTTTTTTGTGTATATTTTCCTCATCATATTGAGATCTTTTTATCTTATATAATAATTAGGGTTTATAAATCATTTGAAATATGAAAGATTTTTCCCCTTTCTTAATAATTCCCATATCCATCATTAGTGGATCCATGAATATAGGATATCTTTCAATCCTCATTTGAGTCAGAAGTCTATGTTCATTCCTTCTTAATGCTTCTTCCATCTTATTTTAATTTCTTGGGTAGTAGTTTATTACACAATTTTAATCTTTTAGTAACTCATGCTATCACATTTTCCTCATGTTGAGTTGTTTTTTGGGTGAAAATGTATTTCAAACTCTTGTGATCTATGTATATCTCACATTTTTTACCATAAAGATAATGTCTTCATATCTTCATAACAAATATTACAACAGAAAACTCAAGATCATGTGTTGGATAATTTTTCTCATCAGTCTTCTACTGCATTGTATAAGAAATAACTATACAATTTTTCATGAGGACGCACCCCATACCATTCTTTGATGCATCACTGTATATTACAAATCCATCACTTCCAGATGGAAGAGACAAAATTGGATCATTGACCAATATTATTTTCAATTCTTCGAAGAATTATGTACATCATTTTTTCCTTACAAACATAACACTTTTACGTGTGATCATGGTTAGGGGGTTAGCCAGTTGGGAGAAATTCTGAATGAAATGCTGATAGTAACCTGCTGATCCAATAAAACATTGTTCCTCGGTTATGTTTGTTGGCATGGGACAATATGGGATTGCCTTTTTCTTCATAAGATCAACTAGTATTTCGTCCTTAGAGAGAATATGACCTAGAAAAGGAACTGATTGAAGCCATAATTATCACTTGCTAAACATCCCATATAATTCATTTCTTTTAAGATTTTTCATAATAATATGAAAGTGATCCTCATGGTTTTCATATATTTTTGAGTATAATAGGATATAATCGATGAATAAAATAACAAAATTATCAAGATACTCCTTGAAAAATATATTCATTGAATCCATAAAAAACAGATGGTGAATTTATCAGTCCAAAAGGAATCACTGTAAACTCGCAATGCCCATACCTAGTTCGAAATGTTGTCTTCATAATATCTTCCTTCCTCACACATAGTTGATGATATCCGGATCAAAGTTCAATATTTTAAAAGTATTTAACTCCACAAATATGATCAAATAAATCATCAATCTGGGGAAGAGGATAATAATTCTTTATTGTAATATCAATGATTTCCCTGTAATCAATGCATAGCCTCATGGATCCATATTTCTTTTTAACAAACAAGATTGGGGCTCCCCATGGAGAAGCACTAGGTCAAATAAATCCTTTGTCACTCAACTCTTCTATTTGTTTCTTTATCCCCACTAAATCCACAGTGGCCATTATATAGGGGGTCTTTGATATAGGTCTTGTAACAAAAATTATGTCAATGGAAAACTCAATTTCCTATTATGGAGGATTTCCAGGTAAATCCTCTAGAAACACACCAATGTATTCTTGCACTATATTCACATATCCACTATTAAGATTTATTTCCTCACCCAAAGATATTAGGTTCTCTTCCACTCCAAGAATTTCATTCAATATAGCTACTAGGGGTGGGTCTAGATAAGAATATGATGGCGAGGTCTCTGGTCTAAAGATAAGAGGTTTTACCCCATTTTTAAAAATTGTAACTTCATTTTTCTTGCAATAAATCTTCGCATCATAATTTGATAACAAATTCATACCGAGAATTATATCAAATTTATTCATTAGAATGATGATAAGGTTAGAAACCAAAACACCTTTATGTGTCATGAGGGTACTAGTTGACATGCCTTTATTGCAATGATGCATCACCTCTGAGTTTTGACTGATAACTCATTTATTAAATCAAATTGGACATGTATAATTTTATTAGCACTCTAGGAAGATGAAAATTAATGTGATGATTCAGAATCAAATAAAGTGTTGTCTATGTTTGAAGAAACAATTAAAGGTCTTAACACCACACCATTAGGAACTTAAAATTTTATTGTCGTTATCCCATAAGATCTCCCTTGCTCTCATATATTTTTCTGAGGCATTTTTCATTGGAACTTAGGACACTCATTTAAATAGTGTTCCATCTCTCTAAAATAGTAGCATTGAAAATCATCAAATTGTTTCTTTCCCTTGAATTCATGACATAAATGATCCTTTTCTCCACACTTATAGTAGACTCCCATGGCTTTAAAGCACTTCTCGTGATGATTATTTCCATTATTTTCACATAATGGGAATTTTCATTCCCTTGTTCTTCTTTGGTGGTTCACCTTTATCTTGGTTATTAGAGTACCTCTTCTTATTTTGGTTTCCTTTGAACAAATTTGATCTAGTAAATTCCTTCTTTGTTTTGATGGCACATGATACAATTTCATCATATGATGAAAATGTTTGAGAAGGCATTTCAATTTTAATACATGTCTTAAGACCTTCAAAGAAATGATCAATATTGTCTGAAGATTCATGTACGTAATCTACAACATACCTAGCTATCCTTGTGAAGGTAGAATCATACTGTACAACACTATCTTCTTCCCTTTTCTTTAAGCCGAGGAATTTTCTCTTCATTTTGATTCGTTGCTCATGAGGAAAATATTTTTTGAATAATATTTCTTTTAAATTAATCCATTCCATATATTCTATTTCTTCTTCTACCATGGGGTTCTAAATCAATGACCCCCATTGATTAACATCACCCTTGAGACAATATACTGCCAGTACTACATTTTTCATTTTCATTGCATCTTAATTCCATGAATATATTTTCAAAGGACTTCATCCACTGATCAGAAACTACTATATTAGTAGTCCCACAGACAGATGGGGGATTATTCCTCATGAATTGATCTAACATAGGTGTGGAATGGTTATTTGTTACAACTTGGGTAAGTTGTCGCAATATGGTCATGATCTGATCTTCTCCAACATTGATATGTTGACATGATCTGTGAGGAGATCCCTACGTTTCCCATGAGAATTGATTTCCATTCTTCCATTAAACGCCATTTATAAATAATGGCACACACAAGATTAGGTTATGAGTCATAATGTATAATCTTTACATAACAAAATACTTAGCATAAATTGAGATCCTACACATGGATAATCCTGCAATCAGAAAAATTATTTCTTTGAGGAATAATTTACATTTCATTCTTTCATAATGGATTGTAATGAAAATATGAATTATCCTAACCATATACCCTAGGAGTGTCGTAACCAAGAGTACCACAAGGCCAGTTTTCGTGTTCCAAGATACCTTGAGTCTATCTCCAAACTCCTTGTCGGATCTTTCACTCCTAGTTACATATGTGCTGGAGCCACCTCTACCAGCTCGTATCCAGAAAGGGATGTCTTTTCTAGAGGGATTCACATAATATATTCCTTACCAAAATACTAGGATATTATTGTATGTTTATCCTCAAATACTTCCTTATGGATTTGTTCCCTATTATACATTTCTTACTATAGTTTCCACATTTTCTACTAAACTTCATCTGATACCAACCGTAACACCCCGACCCCTCTAGACCGGAGCTGGTGAATTACGTGTTATATTGTAATTATTAGAAGAAACTAAAATTATGAAGGAATGATCAGTTATGTTTTCTTGAAGAAACTAGATACATAAATGTAACTCAAATTACATTGGAAAAGGTTGAAAAATAAAATACATAACAAAAAACTGAAAATTGTGTCCACCAGAACTCAATAAATGATATCCTCTTCATCACCTATTGAAGCTGGAAAATGAAAGGGGTGACCTAAAATTTTCAGTAATGATTAAAAATAGCGGAAGAATTACTCAATAATAACTAAATCGTAAACAATTTTACGTGGAAAATTTGACATGGTGAATAAATGAATAACTGACACCATTAATAAACTGAGATTGAAACTGCATCCATAGATTTTGTCATAGTGAAAAACTCATGGATAGTAATAAATGATATTGAATAATGATAATTATTGATAATTGGAAATCATATATCTGTAACATGATACCATAATATCATAAAAAAAATTAGTTTCGTGGGTAGAAACCTGTCTGATTTTTGGAAACAAACTCGAAGAGTTTTTCACCAACTGATTTGTCTCATAAGACCTTTCGATGAATCTAGGGGAAGTAGAGGGCCCCAGCTGCCACTGCATGTACAAATTGTTTTTATACATTGATTAAATTCAAGATAAATATGCCTTTTTAATATCTGTATAGAGTAGAGTATACCGATTCATCATTATTTCAATTTTTAAAATAACGTTCCAAATAAAAACCATATGTAAAATGGTATTAGGTTTAGATAAAAAACATATACATGATATGAGATTATGTATATTTAATATAAATATTATTTCAAATGAAAAGTGATCTCAAATGGGAAGTAGGTACACCACATAAGGATTATTAGGTTCACAATAAAAAGTTAGTCACAACACAATAATAATTGACACAAAGTCTCTTACCACAATGTAATTGGTCAAATCATATGACCAAAACATAATAACCCTAAAATTAGTCATTTAATACCATGAATATAAAGATAATAATGTTATTAAATTTCAAATGTAAGTACACATATACAAAATACAAGAAATAATTGGCGAACAACAGAAATCTGACAGAAATAAAAGTGAGATGAGAAACCCCTTACCTTATCCACGAGTGTGTTCATCATTTGTTTTAGTGACCTGAATAATAAAATTTATCCTCATTAATTAATAATTCCATAACCTACTATACATGTAATTGGTTTAGTATAACATTATTATTTTAAGTCAAGGCCCATTTTAAGTGTTTAAGAGGATCAAATTGTTTTTTGGAAGCATTTTCTTCCTTGTTTTTCATGATTCGTTTACTTGCATTCATGAATGGAAGCTTGTTTGAAATGTGATTAAACATATAGAATTTTTAATATATATTATTAATGACATTAAAGATACATAAATTATCTTATAATTATTCTAGGTTATATACTAGAGGATGAATCATTAGTTAAAAGTTATTGATAAACACTTGGATTTATCTTGGTAGTTTTGTGTACAATGAACTTGTTTTGTATTATTATTACATATTATGAATGTGTAGAGATTATAAAAAATTAATGAAACTAAATAAATATATTCTGATCTGGTACAACCAAAAAAGTGGTTTCATGACTAGAGTTATTTATGGTAACATAAATTGAGAACCTGTCATCCATTAATTTGATAAATTAACACATCTCGAACAATGTTTTTATTTTTCGTATAAGAGGAGGGGGAAAGAGAGATGATGATGAAAAATTCCATTAGCATAATATAATTATAGTTTATGTATGGTATGAAAATTATCATTGAATTTGGAGGAGGGGAGATTTGGAAATAAGTATAAAAGAAAGGAACTCAAAATAAGAGAAAAATTGAGAAATCTCTTACTAAAATTCGATAGCCAAATGACATCACTTAAAATTTCATAAAATATTTTAATGAGAGATATGGGGTATATATTCACTCATGAATAATATGGGATTTAAGAGGAATATAGAATAACATATCCCAACATAATCCAATTGAAACTAAATGAGAAAACATAAATGAAAGAATTATGAAAAGAGAAGGATGGTTGATTCTCTTACCTTGTAGAGTAACTCCCAAAACAAGAAGGTTGGGACCTTTGGGATTTAAGGTCACCTTGATAGGACTTCTAGGGAGTTAATACCACTAGAGATTCAAGGATAATGAGTTTGTAATGAAATAAAATGAAAGGGGTGTGTGGGTATTTATAGTAATTAAGAGGGAGTTTTTAATTAATTAAAAGGGACACCTCATTAGTGGTTTTTAAAAAACCATGGGCTTTAACATGGTATTTTCCCATGGTTTAGCCACTTGGGACACCTCATGTCATAAGTTACTGTACAAAAGTCTTCCAGACTTTTATATTTAATTATTACATCATTATGATGTCATTAAACTAACGAAATCTCAAAACTGTATTTTTTACTATTCACTAAAAATTCAAGTATTTTAGAATATCAAAAAAATTAACCCTAACCATTTTTCGACGTGTAGAATTCAAAAAATGAACTCCATTTTTTGAACATAATTTTATATGTATTTTTAATTTAATTTTTAAATAAAATCATAGTTAATTCAAAAAATAACCACTTTAAAGATATAATTAGTTCCATACCACATTGAAAAATTAATTAAGATCTCATTATATTATTACCTTATGAAAATAAAATATTATCATTATTTACTATTAATAAGGGTCATATTACTATTCTTAGAGGTATGTTACTATTTATTAAAAATCAAGTTGGTTCTATCAGACTCCAAATGACTTACAGGTCATAACTCTGGATGATCGTTTTTCAAAATTCAAAACATAGAAGTAGAAAATTAATGTTTAATGGTTGGGTTTTGACTATATCTTAAATAACCAAGTGTTTATTCAAAGAAACACAATGCTTTATGAAATATAGGCTATGAATAGAATGTATTTAAGATAAGCATACCATAAAATGGTTGGGTGTTGTAGTTTATATCTATCTATCTCTATGTGTGTCTGTGTGTGTATATATATTGCCTTATAGATCCACCATCACCACAAGAGAGATTTGGCTAGAAAATCACTCATAGGGGTGGGGGATGGGGTTAAAAGATCACAACCCGATTGTGGAATGATAAAAATAAGGTACAAGGAAAATGTTTGTCTCATATGAAGGGAAAAAGGGAGTTGAACATTGGAAGGCATTCTTAACTATATCTAGAATTGTCCACCCTCTAGGCGGTCCCTTATAAAATTCCAATTCAAGAAGGTGACTTCATTGTATAAAAGATTATTTTTAATTTAATTAAACTAGATGTTGAATATGTTTCCACTCCCTCACCAATCTAACCCCATTTTCAGTCATGTGTGGAAAATTTTGTTCTCTAACCTAGGATAGGATGCTTAGAGATCTTCTTGATTGATACTGGGTTCAAAATAGACACAAAATACATATGGGGGTTGGGGGTTCGAACCTCTCAAGGCCTTAAAAATTATAAAAAAAACTACAAAAATGGTATAATTTTTTAAAATATAATATAAAAATTAATGGAAAGTGCGGATTAAATTTTATGAATATACATTACATTAGATTATTTATATTCCTAATAAATTCTCTTGGGTGGAATAAAATAAAAAATTAATTTTATTTTTCAAATATATTGTGCATCGTCTGACCATAAGAGGTTATCATCCAATGTATGTTTGGTTTATTTATTTTTAAATATTTTTATTACATCGTGTGTTATTTATAATAACAAATATATAAATGATGGTATTCTCATAATACGTTGACATGGTTATATGAACGAGGGTCTATGTGTCTACGATTGACTGTATTATTATTTTTTTCATTCCCAATACTACCTCACATGTGTGTGTGGGTATTTATTTATAATGATATGGATCAAAAAAGGTGCGAATGAAACTAAGACTTGGTTACGTATAAAAAATATATAGATACATTAGGTGATGGTTGATGTTGTGACTCGAGTTATATATAACTCAGGGAGTTAACCCTAGGTTCTTAGTTGATCTATTATCAACTCAATGTACATGTAAATACTAAAGGCTCATTATACATTAGATTGTTTATTTATTTATAGATTATTTATTATTATTTTATGCATATTGATTTTAATTGAACCTATCGAATAATAAAAAATAATTCATTGCTAAAATAATTAATAACTGATGATTGGTTTCCTACTATGCATGGTTAATATGATGGTTCATTAATATATAACATGAATGATAAATAAAAAATGGATTTTATTCTCTAAGAATAATTTAATTCACTAATATAAAATTTAACACCCTGACTCTAGTAACGTAGAGATGTTTTTTTCTTTATTACAATGGTATAAGATGCAAAGGATCTCACTACACATTATTGATCAATTTAGTAGTATTGAAGAAATAAATACATAAATGATTCCCATATTACATTGGAAACATAAAAAACATAGAAAAAGAAACATTCTGGAATCCTTGATATTATTCATGACATCCTTGCTCATATCATTTGGAATGGAAAAAATTAAATGGTGTTATCAGATTCCCAGGAAGGGTTATGTGCAACATTATATATCATGAGTAAATAATGAATAGTCATCATGGAAAGTAAAATATCTAAAAAAAATATATTTAATTAATGAATTATGAATAAAATAATGTAATGTATATTTTCAATATATTAAAATAATGGATAATAAAAACTAAATTCTGAATGAAGTAAATGATTAATATTGAACATCATGGTCTATAACATCATGATACCTATACCGTCAAAGCTTTTTTACAAAACAGTTTAAACCATGGGTAAACATACACCAAAAAACTATTTAAATTAACCAACTAATTTATATCATGGGTTCTATTGATGAATTGAGGGTATTTATAATTCAATGCCCACCCATCACTAACTGTCCAATTCATTCTTGATATATTGAATTTATTCATAATAACATTCGTTATTAATAAATATTTTTACAAAGTAAATAACATGTAATGTCAATATTTTCCCAATTAGTCAACTTAATTTCAAAGTAAGACACTATATGTAAAAATGGTATAAGGTTTAAAAATAATCATATCAATGATACAAAGAATAGGGTAATTTTAGAGAAACATAATTTCCAATGATAAAAATAAAGTGAATGTTTAAAGATTAATCTAACGACCAAAAAATGTATAAGAGATAAGAGATTTCCATCAATTCATTATAAATATAGTTTCCCAAATAAAATAATACTCTGGAGAAATATGGAATATGGAAATGAAATATTAAAATAATATTTCCTTAAATATTATTATTTTTAAAACCATATAACACCTATAAAATAATCTATGTTCATTAAATGGTTATGGATGTTGGAAAATACATTAATTCCATATAAGCTAAAAAATATTCCTTTTGACTTTTTTGTAAGGAATGCTGAAAATGACCATTTCAAAAAAAACTGTAAATATTAATTTAAAACATTTTAAAAAGTTTTGGATAACATAAATTATTCATAATAAATCATTTTAGTAAATAAATTAAATTTTTGTAAACAATTCTGAAAAATATGGATGTGGAAGAAAAATACATCTAATCAAAAAATATAAATAAGATCAGATTTTATTTCAAAAACAACTCTAAAAAGAGTAATTTAAATTGAATAATTAATCACCAGGAATAAATAAATATTAATTTTAAATTCATAAAATGGGAATTATAGACACCAACTAACTATTAATCAGTTTATAATACCAAATATGCCTCAATGGAGTGGAAATGGAGATGAAATCCCTTGCCTACCATTCAACTTTGATTTTATGTTATTTAAACCACATGTTTAATAAATCTATATTTTATTTAATTATATAATAGAATAATATAATTATATATAATATCATATTTCATCCATAAATAAAATTTTATCACCTTTTAGTCCATTATATTTTTTTTATTATCATTATTTTTTGTGTTAAGTAATTCATTTCTAATGTATGTCTTAATTTTTATTGATTTAGTATAGGTTTATTTATCATGGTTCCATAATATCTATATTTTTATTCATTATATAAATATATTATATGTATTTATATATATATTAATTTAACTTTATCCATAAAATATAGAGACATAATCTGAATTACACCTCTTATGGAGACAGTTGGGTGTATGTCTGCATGAATTTTCTCTCTCTTTTCGCTGAATGGAAAAAATAAAAACAATAAGTAACCTTTATAGGATCATTTTTATTTCATATATATGTTATATATTTATTAAATATATCCTTATTACCATCATTTTAAAAATTAAATGAAAAATGCATCACATTGCTTTAGGGAGGTGGTTTTCCACAAAAACACATTAATGACGTTATCATTTTCCAACAGATTGGAAATAATGATGGTATATATGATATTATAATTAATAAAGAATATATATGTCATAAAAATAATATTTATTCATTATCTAAATATCTATAACCATTCAAGTAAATTGGCTATAAAATACGCTACATATGGATGGTAAGTTGTACATAGGTATGAATGATTCTTTCACCTTTTGTGTGATAGAAAAACAATTTATTATGGTTTTATCACAATACTAATAATATATAAATATATTTATCATACTAGTGTTATTATCTTAGGAAGGGTAAAACACATTAATAGTTTTCAAAATAAAAAATAAACTTGAATGAGTCGTTAAATACAATTTCCACTTCTTTTATAAACATCATTTAGATATACTCTTAAGGGATATAAGGTCAATAATTTATAAGAGAAATTACATCTAAAACTTGGATAATTATTTTTAAAAGGTAATTGGTTAATATTTGGTTGACCAAGGTTTTGGAATGTTTTGTAAAGAAAATAGGGAATATGTGTCCTTTTATATGTGAGGGGAGGGGCATTCATGAAATTCCCTTAATTATTAAGTTAATATAATTAATTATTTATGTAAAAATAGATCAAAATTTATTTAAATTTAAGATAATATAAATATGAAGAAAAATTGTCTCTTCAAATAAAATTTGGAAAATTTTTTTGTTATGTTTTCAACATTATCTATTAGTTTTAACCCTTTAGACAATAACCACAATATTATGGGTTTATACACTTTAAGGGTAATGAATGTTACCAAAGAAGATAAACAATAGATAAAATTTCCATGGATGATTTTTTAAACCATATAACATTCAATTGGATGAAAATAATATTTTGATGAATTTTTAATCATTTAACAAAATATAATTTGTTAAAAAAATGTCATTTATGTCATTTTTGACACCATTCATTTATTTTGAATTTAAATACTTTAAGACAAAAAGATAAAATAAATATAATACTTAAAAAATACCAAAACATATATATATATATATATATAATATTGGAACAAAATATTTCATCCAATTTTTAATAAATTTAATTTATTTAAATTCATTTATATTATTTTTCTATTAATTTAATTAATACTGTTTTTCATTAAATAAGAATTTAATCTAAATATTCGATCACTAAATATTTATAATATATTACCATTATAAAAAAATTCAATCATATTTCTCATAACCTATTATAAATAAACATAATTCATATTTGTCTCTATCAAAAAATAGTATATATAATAAATGAAGAAAAGTGACATTTTTGTTGAATCCCCCACTTAAATATTATAATGGTAAAAATCAAAGGAATATGGTGCAAAGTTTCTATATTATAGAAACATGGATGGAAATGGTTAAGATAAATTCATAAAATAAGATTAAGGAAAGTGATGGGATGATATTAAATGACTTATAAAATTATTATTAAATGTAATTACACGATTTACCTTTACCAATTTGATAAAGTTTTCCGTAGTTACAATTCATAATGATTTAAAATAAAAAGCACCTATTTATCAAATTTGAACCTAATAATTTGAAATATGATATCCCCTTTTTATGATTTAATTTCATGAATTAGAATAAATTAATTTTAATATAAATTCATAAAACATAACCAAAAATAGTTTAGAGAAAAATTTATTTTTAAGATTAAAAATAACTCATATTAAAATAATGAAAATTGATGATTAAATTTAGGTTATTATAAAAAAAATAGATAATATTTCACTTTATTACCAAATAAAAAATATAATTTGATTTTTAAATTAAAATTTAAATGAAAATAAACAACAGAATTTGAAAAATTGGTATTTTCACTATTCACTAAAAAATCGATCATTTCATAAAAATACCAAAATTACAAATTATGTTAATTTTGATATGATGATTTCAAAAATTAAATTAATATAACCAAATTGAAATTTTAAAAATTTAAAATTAATTTTTAATCATAATCTTGAATAAGATATGGGTATTGTGTTGTTGTTTCTCATAAAAGAAATGTTTATTATAATTGACATTTGAGTGTTACATTTTTTCTTATATAAAAAATTTATTCCTAAAAATTTCTAGAATTTAATCTCAGGAATATATTTTTGGTATTTGTTTATTATTATTTCTTCAGGTTTCCACATCACCTCTTATATCTTATGATTTCTCTAAATTACCTTTACCAACAATGTTATTTGATTCCTGAACACTTATTCTATAGGGTCTAAAATTTGTATAGAATCTACAGAGTACAATTAATAAGGTTATAATTATTATTTTTAACAGTTTATCTCATGTATTGGATCTAACATGCACATCCTCTATAAATATATATGTAACGCATCATGTACTTTAGAGAGGCTAGGTGGAATTTTCAAATGATAATCCACCACTATAATTATTTATAGAATTTAAAAATGTCTGATGTACACCAAGATGAGTATTCCTATATTACCAAACCTTATAACACCCTTATATGGAGCTACATTTTAGGAAACATGATATCCCAAATGAACTTCAAAATATTTCCTTCAGTTATCTACAAAGCTATTTTTCATCCTTTGGCTTCCTTTAATGTGGGTTTGAAAATTATTTATCTTTAGAACTGTCTCCTAAAAAAGTTCTAGGACCATAAGCTTTCATTCACCATATTTATCCCAAAAAGTTGGAGTACAATATGTCTTTCTATATAATTCTTCATTCAATGTCATTTTAATACTTGAATGGAAGCTATTACTATTAGAAAACTCTATAAAGGTAAATAATGATCCTACATACCTTAAAAGTCAAGTGAGAATAAACTCAACATGTCCTTTAAAGTTTGAATAGTTTTTTTAGACTCTCCATAGGTTTATGGGTGATTGGATGTTCTCCAACTAAGTTTATTATCAAGATCCTTCTAAATAATTTTACATAATATCAATGTAAATCATGGATTAGGATCAGAAAAAATTGAAATATGGGGTCTATGTATACTACTAAAAAAATTTCCATAGCAATGCTTTTTCCAAAAACTATGGATATAGGCTAAACCTACAACCATATTTTTCCAAAAACCATGTCTCTTGATCAAAATATAATCATGGTTTTGGAAAACTATGTCTATATGTATTTTTTATTGGCTATAGCCATGGTTCTAAAAAATCTGTCTATAGAAGATAACTATAACCCCAGTTCTTGTAAAATAAGAATGTAGGTTTCTCACAGAAGTGTTGGAAAAAAAATATCCCATATAAAGGGTGCATGAAAAATTATTACCATGGTTTTAGAAATATTTTCATTATATATATATATATAAATAGTGGTCTGTAAAGGAGTGGTTATGTGGTTGGACTTTAGTAGAGGATGTCTAGGGTTCAAATCTGAATTTCCCCATTATTTTAAATGCATGTAGCCAAGGTTTCACAACCATGGTAACAACCTAACTATATCCCCAGTTTTCCACCATGTAAATAGGTCAATCTACATGGTTGACAACTTATTGACCATTTCCATGGTTTTGAAATTATGGAAATAGGTTTATTTCCCTAGTGGATAATTTTGTCTATTTGTCTATTCCCTTGGTGGACTACCCTGGATAACCCGATTACTAAGGTTGTAAAACCATGCCTATTGTCCAATTTATATGGTGAAAAAATGGCTATATCTCTTAAAACCATGGATATATATCTGACCTATAGCCACATCAATTGGATCCAAGGCCTGCTGGACCTGCCTACATGTTATAGCCATGTTTTTTACCAATATATCACTGTTTTTTTACCATGGATATACGTGAATTTTATAGTTATGGATGAATTAAAACTTCATTAATATATATTTTTTAAAAGCACGCAAGAGGAAAATATTCTCTTATAGTGAAGAAATAGTAGATTGGGTATGATGATTAACAATAACCCATATTTTATTTTTCTTTATAGGAGTCTTTGGTAATCTAGAGACAAATTCCCTAAAACTTTTTTCCTATGTACATATAGGAAGAAGTCTAGTTTTCATTACTCCTCTTCGAATTTGTCTATCAGAAATTACCTATTGATTATCCAAACATTATTATACATAATCAATAATTTTTCACTTCATATTATCCCACCAAAAATGTTCTCTGAAATATCTATAAATCTTTTTGAATCTAGGGTGTATTGATAAATTTTTTCTATAATAATCTTTTAAAATTATCTGTTCGACTCAGGTATAGATGGGACACACAATCCCTTTTCAAATTTTAGAACACCATCTTCATATATGAAGTATTCCCTTTTTCCATCATTCACGAATTTAATTTTCTTTCAAAAACAATCATCCTTTGGATGAAAACTTTTAATCATTTCTAATAAATATGGATTAGAAATCATTTGAAAATGAGTAATGTTTCCTCTTCCTTAATAATTCCTATATCCATATTCACAAAGTACATGAATGTAAGAACTTTTTCAATCCTCATTTTGGTCAGGAATCTATGCTATTTCTTGTTTAATGAATCCAACACATTACTTTCCCTCCCTAGGTAGTAGTGTATCGAAAAATCCTAATACATGATTATCTAGAGCCATCACCTATGAACAAAATTTCTCAATTTATCTGAAAATATTTATTTTAGGATCTTATAATATGTTTATATCTCACATGTTTTACTTTAGAGACAATGTATCTAAATATTGAAAGTGAATATTACAGCTGTCAATACAAGATCATGAGTTAAATTGTTATTCTCATGAGTATTTAACTAACTTGATGCAAAAGAAATATCTATATCCTTATACATATGGACACAACCAAGTCCCTTCATTGATACATCAATACATATCCCAAGTCTACAATTTCTTGTTGGTAGAGTCAAAAAAAGACCATTCACCAATACCCTATTTATTTATTAAAAAAATTATTCACATCCTTTTCTCCGTGTGATCTTAACCATTTTATATGTATGATTGGTAAATGGGATAGAGAAACATTATTTTCTTTATTAATCTAATATAGTAACTAACCAATAAGAAGAAACTATAATCCTTAGTTATATTCATCATTTTTCGCCAATATTGAACTGACTTTTTATTTTTAGGATTAATTGAGATTTCATCCTTTGATAAAATATGTCTAAGAAGACAAATTTACTAAAGAAAAAATTTACACATACTAAATTCACTATATAAATACCTTTTCCTTAGTGTCTCAATAATGTTCTATAATTGGTTCTCATGTTTCTCATATCATTTGGATATATGGAAATATAATTAATTAATACCAAAAAAAATATCATGTTATTACTTGAACACTCTATTCATGAAATCCATAAAAATAGAGGGTGAATTAGTCAAAAAATAAGAATTACTGTAAACTTGTAATGTCCATAACTCATATGAAAATTTATATTTAGAATACATTCCTACTTTACCAATAATTGATGATACCCAGAATGACTGAAAATCCTGAAAAAATATTGAACTATAAGAAGTTGATCAAAAAATTCATCATTGAAAGGATGAGAATACTTTTTCTTTATAGTAATAACATTAATTTCAATATAATCATTTTATACACTTATATATATATATATATATATATATTTCTTCTTAATAGAAATAATAATGGATCCCAAATGTGAAATACTAGGTGTATAGATCGCTTTTTCACACATATCTTATAATTTTTTCTTCAAATATACTAATTCCACAGTGTCCATTATATAGGGAGACTTTGATATAGGTCTTTCAATAGGGATTAAATAATTGGAAAACTTTACTTCATGTTTTGGTCGATTTCTAAGTAATTCCTTATGAAATAAGTCAATGTATTCTTAGACAATATAAACACTCCCAATTCTATGATTACCTTTTTCATATAAAAATTTGTTTTCTCTAAATTCCTAAGAGTTTTATTTAGATGTTTTGCTGGAGGAGGAATGATATATAACAAAGATTATGAAGTCTCTCTTATAAAGATATGGAGTACTACATCCTCATCATGATTCATAATTTCGTTCTCTTGGAACTAAATGTTTTTATTATATTTTGAAAAATGATGAATATTATGTATAATTTAAATATCAACCATAGGTATAATAATAAAGTACATAAATAGGGAATTTTTATGTGTTATACTAGGAACCAAATCACATATCCTTATTATAGTGAGACTTACACAAGAATATTTTATTTAAAACTCCCTTATTAAGGTGATTGGGAAATATCAAATTTTATTTGTAAATATTGGAGATATAAATGAGTGAGGAGATCCAGAATGAAATTATTCATTGAATGAATTTGATTCTATGATTAAATTACCCACCACCACATATTATGTAATATAAACTTTAGTTTTAGATATCATGTAATATTGGTCTTCTCTCACATAATCTAGTATGGTAGGTTCCCTAGACTCTTTTGGCATTGGTGTGAATAATTTACCATTTATCTGTATTTTGAAGAAAAGAAAAACACAGATTTATTTCTTCTCATTTCATTAATTAACTTGATAACACTTAAATTTTCTCTTGTAATAAACTCCCATAACCTTTAATCATTTTCTTGGATATTTCTATCCATAGAGTTCTCATGATGGAAATTGATTCATTACCTTATTCTTTTTTATGCATTACCTTTTTATTGGTGATAAGCTAACCAAATATTGTCTAGACTTCCCTAGAAGATATAGGATCTAGAAAGTTCATTTTATGTCTCAATGTTACTTAATACTATATCGTCATATGATGAAAAAGTTTAAGAAACTAGTTCCCTTTAGAGACTTGGATTAATCCCATCAAAGAAATATTCAATCTTATTTTTTGGGTTATTTCTGTATTCTGAATCATACCTGGGTAATATTTTGAATAAAGCCTCATATTCTACCAAACTATTTTCTTCCATCTAATTTTAAATTGAGGAACTTACTCTCTATTTTATCTCATTGTTCTTGAGGGTAGTATTTCCTTAAAAATATCACATTAAAAGTTATCTATTCCATTTTATCAATTTCATTATCCTCTTTAGTGGTATGGATCAATAACCACCATCGATTGTGATCTCCTCTCAAAAAATATATTAATAGAATAACCATTTCATTATTGCAACCCAAATCAATGAATATATGATAGGGATATTTAATCCATTTCTCATCTACTAATTGATTAGTAGTTCCACAAAAAGATGGAGTATTTTTATTCCATGAAGTGATCCAACACAGGTGAATCACACTATGAAATAATAGGTTGCTCTATCCGGGTACAATTACTTTCTATGACATGAGTCAACTATCATAATAATTCTAGGGTCAACATAGTTTCAACTCTATCTTTGTTGGTTTTCTCGACATAGAAATCCCTACATTGTCTACAATTTTCGATTCCCTTTCTTCACTTAGGCACCATCAATCATTAATGGAACACACTGAATTGGCTCATAATCATCATGAATATAGAGTTAGAAAATACCAAAAGCATAAAAGTTATAAAATACTATAAGGGAGTAACATAATTCTCATATGAGTGATGGTTAGTTAAAATCTAGTTCCAAAGGGTTTTTACTAAACATACTCTGATTCCAAATATAACACCTCAACTCCATTAACCCAAGGTTGGTGTTAATTTTTTTATAATGGTATATGATACAAGGGATCTCAACATGAATGATCAATCAGTTTATCACCCTTGAAGAACTAGATGCATACATCATTTCCATATTACATGTGAAATATAAAATACATAGCATAAAAAATATTATAGAATCCTTGATATTATTCAAAATTTTCTTATTCATCATGGGGAATGGAAAAAAATAAATGGTGATATAAAATTCCCAGTAAGGGTTACCTTTAATAGAATCTATCATGAGTAAATAAAACTTAATAAATATGAAAAGGTAAATAACTTAAAACACTTGTCATTTAATCAATAACATGTAAAAAAAATTCATCCATTGATAATATCAATGTTTTAATCTCATGAAGAATAATATATAAATTCACAATGAAGGAAATGATAAATTTTTAACATGATGATCTAAAAAATCATGATATATTTAACTTAAATTATTTTTTACAATATATTTTAAACTATAGGTATGCCTAAACTAAAAAACATTTAATTTGGATACCCAGTTTTTATAGGGAGACCAATCGATGGATAGAGGGGCTATATAATTCTTGGACCAACCTATCACTATATGTCAAAATCATTCCTTATATATAGAACATAATTTATAAAAATATCTCTTATCGGTAAATATTTGTATTGAGTAAATAATTTTAAATATCAATATTTTCCAAATTAATCAAATAACTTTCAAAGTAAAATAATGTATATCAAAATGTTATTATTTTTAGGATATAATCATATCCATGGTACAAAATATATATATATAGGATAAATTCATCTTATAATGATCAGAAGAAAGTAAATTTTTCAAGATAAATTTAATGACCACAGAATTAATAAGAGATATAGATGACTATTGATTCATCAACAATATAGGTTTTGTAAAAAAATCAGGTTCTTTGAATAAATAATGAAAACTAAAGAAAAATATTAAAAAAATATTAAATTTAAGATATTTATTTGTAAAAACAATTAAAACATGCATAATCCAAAAAGGGTATAAAATGGTTATGGTTGTGGGAAAATACGTTAATGCCATATATGATAAGAAAATCCTTTTGCGTTTTTATAAAGAAAGTAAAAAAATGAACTTTTTAGAAAACATTATAAATATTCATTTAAAACCTATTAAGAGGTCTAAGGTTAATTCAAATGAATTTAATAAATCATTTATTTAAAAAAAATACTTTTGTAATATAATTTTGAAAAATATGGATATGTCAGAAAAATATACCCAATAAAAATGAGAAAAAATTTCAAGTTTTCTTTTCAACATTCCAATTGAAAGTTTAATTTAAATTGATCTAGTATTCATTGAAAGTAAATATATATTCATTTTAAGTGCATCAACATTTTATTATATACATGAATAAGTGAAAATATGTTCATAATACTAAATATGTCTCAATATAGTGGAAAATGAGATGAAATCCCTTACCTTACATTCAACTTTCTTTGTAATTTATTTTAACCTCATGTATAATCAATTTATATTATTATAACTACAATCAATATCCATATACATATATTTAATATAATATATTTTGTATCTATAACATTATATAATGTGTTTGTTAAAAATATATTATTATTATCAATTTTTTTGGTGTTAACTATTTTTTTAATGTGTATTTTGTTTCTGTTATTTTGGTCCATGAGTGTTTCTCATGGATACATTGTCTTCATAATATTATTCATGATATAAATATATTGTATATGGAATATATATATATTTAGAGACATCCATAAGAGGTATATATAGGAAAATGGACTACACCATTCATGGAGAAGAACTATAAACTTGAGTTACGACCATTGTTTAATTAATAGTTTTCAAATATAACTCTAAAAAACTAGTTATGGTTGTAATTTAATACACATAAAAAATTTAATAGTTATAAAAAAGTGGGTATATCTTGAATTAATTAATATATTAATTATTCTAGTGTGTATAATATGTTTACCTTTAACCATGTCATTCTCATAACCCTCTTAAGTATTCTTGATCACATTATATTTCCTTTTTTCATTGGGATTAATAGGTTGTTGATGCTAATATTCATCATAAACCTTTATATTCGTGCACTAATTAGACTAATTCCCAAAATACTTTAAATTTAATTGGTAGAGTGTTGTTGGTTCATTAATTAGCATCATATTTTCCACCATTTCATTATTTGTCCCCGTCACAACCTTTATTAATTTATGTGGTTTATGACTAGCCTTACCATATTTTAATAACTTCCTAGTCTCATTAAATATGTTTCATTTTTGTTTCATGCCACATTTATTTCCAATAAGTGGATTGAATTTCTTTACACCATGTGATTTATTCATGTTTTCATGATAATACATCTTTTATTTCTTATAAAAAGCATGTGAAATATGGGAATCTCAAATTTCTATTTTTAGATTGAGTTCACATCAAATTATTTATCCATAGATACAAAATAATCTTATAGCTAACTAATTTTGGAGACTTTGTTCTAAGACACCAAATAGTAAATAAATTTTTATTTCATGGCTAATTATTAAACCATAAATATACATTGAAAGTATTGTAACATTTTTCCCATAGGTACTGATCAGTTCAGTATCTTTTTATTATTATCAAGTAATCTCTTATTGATTTTTTATATACAACACGAGGAGGTACTTACTGAAAAATATCCTATTAAACTCATTCCATTCCATGGAGTCAATTTTTTCCTATTGTTTTATATTCTCTATAACACCATATTACTATACAATTCATTTCCTTTTAAATAAATTCAATCTCGTTAATAGGTCATGATACACACAATACCAATTTTAAATGAAAATAATCTATTAAAATATTATTTAATTGAGACCATTATAACACAACCGTTAAGGTGGTGGTTATAAATACTAATAAATAAATTATAAAATTATATGATTTACACAAGTGTTAAATTAATAAAATGGATTTATATTTACTATAAATAATATACAAATCATTTTAAAGAAAAATAAATGTTCTTTGAAAAATATATTTTTTTCAAAGAAAATAGTTTCATCACTTTTTTGCGAACTGATTATAAAATTAATTTTTGAAACATTAAGGAAATTTATTTTTAAAATTAAAATTATTTTTTAAATAATGAAATAAAAATTATCTAAGTTTTAACTTTTTTGATTTTTTATAAAAGCTTCATATTTTATTGAACAATGAAAATTACTTATTTTATTTGTAAAATGGAATTTCATTTAAATTATTTACAAAGTAAAATTATATTTTAAATTGTTATTAAAGTAAATTTAGTTCAATTTTATTATATCTAACCCAATTTATATTATTTGAATAAATTTCTTTTTGAATTTTGATATTAAAACCATCTATACTTATAATAAATTTCTCTTCGATAACCCCTTTTTCACTACGTTTGTGGGTATAATTTTAAATCGTATTCTTCTACATTAGAGAATTGAATTTGTAATAATTAATTCCATAATTTTAATTATATTAATTTATATTATCTAATATGGTAAACATAAATTTCTACTAATATGAACATTAAAATCAATAAAAATTAATTATTATGGTTAAGGTAAAAACTGATTTATAGGGGGTTTAAACTAAGATTATAAGGGTTAAAATAACCCACATACTTGTAAAACACCCATTTTATCGACATTTTTAGACATTATTTCCTATAAGTGTCAATAATGACCCTCTTAGGTGTACTTTTTTGCGATAAAAAATTAGGTTTAATTGATTCTTTCCAAAAATATCATGTGTTCCCTCTCCCCCACTTATAAAAGGACACCCATTCTCCTGCCCTATTCACACATTCAAAGTGATTTGGTTCATCAAATACCTGAAATATAACCTATGTAATCTCATAAGAACATCCTATATCACTTTTGTATCATAAAATCGTCCTTTGAAGGATGTTGGAGAAAACCTAAAGAGGTCCTCCAAAGATGAGGTAACATTCTTAAATGAGTGTTTTTATTTTGATTCTTCAAAAATATCATTAAAATATTATTTCAAAATGATTATGTAATAAAAATATTATATTAATTATTCTAAAATTTTATTATGTTAATTATATGACCTATATTCATCTCCTCTTCCATCAAATAGGAAACGAAACCATCGACCATGTGTACGGTGGACTACCACATCACGAACCAATGTAATTTTTTTTCCATCACTAAAATTAAATAATGAATATAATTATATGGTTAATAAATGTGTATTATATTTATGATATTATTATACTTTTACAATTATAATATAACATTAACCTTTTTAATTTTCAAGGCATTTAAAATATAATAACGTCACTCATGTGTACGGCGGACTACCGCCTCACAAAGCGATGTGTTTCATTTTTCACATACACATTAAATAAAAATTAATAAAGTTGAATTTAGTGATTATATTTTATATATATGACATGATATTTATTTTTTAATAATAATATATCACCCAATTACTACCCTTTCACTCATTAAGTGAATGATATCGTCACTCATATGTACGTATGACCTACCGTCTCCACGAATTGATGTGATTCATTTTTTAGGTCCAATGTTCAAGAATGATTATAAAAATGTATATAAAAATTAATTATTATAGTTGTAAAATTAATATAATTCTATATATTATGAAACTATATAATATGGTTAAGAATCATAACTTTCATTAAAAAAACATGCATGAGAAAACAATTTAATTAACACCCGAAACAATAAAAATAATGAAATACTATTAACAAACTAGTGGAATAATTCTATTAGAAGATCATATATGTTATTATAAATATTAATATGGTTCTTTAATAATTTAATAACATTATTTAAACCATTATACATTAGTTTAAGTAATATTGAACCCAAATTAAGCGTGACGTAAGGTACTTCATCTAGATCTCCTTTATTGAGACAAATTATATTGTTATACACCTGATTTTTTTATTTCAATATAAAGATCCTTCTTCATGAAATAAAATGAAAACATTGTAAATCATGTAATTTTGTGTTATAATTTGAATTATTTCATCTAAGTGTATTTGACTTTAAAATTATCAAGTGGTAAGAAACTTCACAACTCAATTTCTTTTCATTAGGTTATATTACTTCTTTATTGTCTTAGATATTCTAAGATTATGCTTGTAATGAATTTTTAATATATTGTTTCTTATTTAAAATAATTTTATATGGATTTAAATTTGATACACATAACCAATACATTGAATAATTATCACTTTAACATTATGAACATTGTAAGAGATATTAGCTCAATTTCCATTTCATTGAGACATATTTGTTAGTATGAACCTATTCATCTTTATGGTGTATATACCACCAAATTTATTTATTTAATATGAATACCTATTTATTTAGAATGATTTATGTTTTGTATCATGTTTATTCTTCAAGGGTACTCTGTTTAAAAGTTACCAAATATGTGAATATTATTGTACAATCCCACATTTTTTTGTGATTGTTTAGTTTATCTTGAAACAATCACTTTCTTGTGATAAATTTTCTTTCTAAATTACATTTGAATTAAATATCCAAATTATTTTATGATGTATATGATTATCTCTTAAATCTTATATCATATTCACATACGATTTTTACATTCAATGTTATTTGAGTGACTATGAAATTATTGATAAATACCTATCCTAAATCAATACATATATTTGGTGATAAGTCACCTTGATTCATGAATTTAATTTATAATTATATATATGAGGAGTTATTTGAACATTATTTTACAGGTGTCTCAATGTTATAGATATCCCCTCAAATCATTTATAGGTGTCATGACACAAAGTTGTTCGCCAAATCAGATTGGTTTTTAACCATTAGTTTTAAACTTTATTGTAAAATGAATTTACATTTGAGGTACTATGATGCCCGAGATCATGAATTATAATTTTTTATAATTATATTTCCTGAAAATTATATTATCATTATTATCTAGGATGTTTTCTTTATGTTATTTTCTTTGAACACATTTCATTATCAAGTTATTCATAAAATTGGATGTGTTTTCACTTATCTACCATTAAGTATTGATAATTATTTATCAATTCTATTAATATTCAACTCTATGTAACCATTACTATGAATTTGATCTCACTAATATATGAAGAATAATTATTGGAATGATTTCTTGGATTCAATTTTTTTTATGTTACTATGATTTTTATTTTATTTCCCTACATAAAGTGGGAATTATGTGTGTTTCTGGTTCTATAAAACGGATAAACTAATTAGTCCTTTGAGAGTTGACCCCTTGTATATAATATGGTGTAATAATGTAGGCACTATTTATGGGTTACAGAAGTCAAGGATGTTATAGTTGGTATCAAAAGATGTTTTTTAGAATACAAGGGAGTTGGATTAGGTAAAAATATATTAAAGAACATAACCCTATGTTCGAATTTGAATATAAGAATGGAATAACAGAATAATGTCTTAGTAAGTTACATATTATGTGGGTATTCATAGAAATATATCCTTTTATGAATACTAAATGTGGATTTTGTTTTGGCACATATGTACCTAGGGGTAATAACTTTGAAAAGTGCACATTTGGCTTGACCTGATCATCACATGGTTGATGAAAATAGGCCTTAATAATAAACTAGTTTTACAATCATGGGGAATATTTTTAGAATAATTCAAATTTTATTTACTAATTATTATAATGGATTTAATAAAAATGAAATCCCCAATGAAATAAGGTTTATTTTTCTGAGAATAACAATGCATAGAAATTTAATTTATGCTACGCTTTCCCCCATATTTTTTATTACAAATAATGATTTAAAATTCATAATTTTATGAGCTAATCAAGTATATTCCAATATTTATAAATGGATTCTGAATGAAATATGGGTACAAATACTGATGGCTAATATAGATATCTCTATGGTTATATAACAGATACAGTTGGTATTGGAACTAAGAAGATTATTGCTCTATTATGGATTCTTAATCTAGTTATGAAAAATAAGCTTGCCAAAATATAGTATCATATTCCAAATAATGATTCATTTAGGCTGGATCACATCATTTGATATAATCCCCAATCATTTTGTGAGAATACTAATCCAATAGAAACTTGAAAATGGATGAAGTAAATTGAGAAGATATTTATGGCCATGGGATGTGATGAAAATGAAATGGTCTTACTTTTAGTGTATTGTATCAAAGGTGATGTTGATCAATAGTGTTAGTTGATCCAGAATACCAGTGAAGAAGATGAAATAGAACTGATGGAATCATAATCTTTTAATTAGACATTCTTTGAAAAAATATTTCCTTCATGAGAAACTAATTGAAATAATGATAAATTTACTGAAATTAAGTAAAAAGGAAAAATAAAGTGGTTCTAGGTATTATTCTACCTTTAAAAGCTATCTAGTTATGCTTAAAATTTCATACACAATAAAGAGTGCAAGATTGACCATTTATTTAAAGGGCGTAATCCAGGTATCCTAAGGGTTTTCTTCTCTCAAATTTTTTTATCATATTATGAAATATTTTTATGTTCCATAAAAAAAAAGAATAAATTCCCTAGATATTATATTTTCAAGGGAAACCAAGAAAATAATAGGTCAAACAAAAACCAATGAAAAGGTAATGCATCAATTAAGATGAATAAAATGAAGAAATTTCCATTTATGATAACTATAGAAAGAATCATCTTGGAAAATGATTGAATTGATTTGGTGTTTTTTATAAGTGGAGGGATAATATTCCTTAGGACAAATAATGAAAAGGGAAGAAATAAGAAACCTATTCAAACTATTTCAACAACGGGGATATGGTGAACTATGCAAACAAATTCCCTATGAATCAAGTTAATCTACCACATAAGAGACAAAAGAGAGAAGGCCAAGTTTTTATGATCACTGCAACTAAGGTGGAAGTATCCAATGATTTAGTGGAAGTTAATTTTGTCATAAATTAAAATACAACTAATTATTTATTTAATTATTTATCAACACATCCTTTTATATATTTTATTTTTTCAGTGAAAATTATATATTTCCTTATCACTTAAATGAAGGGAGTTATCAGTCAAAAATAATAGCAAAAGTATCACTGTAAAAAGATGTGTTAAGAAGATCCCATTATGACACATAAACAAGACATATTTTATGACCTTATTATCATACCTATGGTTGAATTTGAAATATTTTTTGTCATGGAATGGATTTCAAAATATGATGAAAATTTTTACTTCAAAGAGAATGAAATTATGATTCAAAATGAATATATAAAATTTAATATATTTATATCATAGACATCATCATAGAAAACATGTCTAGACTCACCCTCATTATCACTAATAAATAATATTCTTGTGGAATAATAGAATATACAATATTGGTATGGAGAATGTATTCATAAAATTGCAGATGTTTTTATTATATAGGAATACATTGATGTATTTCCTAAGGAATTACTGAGACGTTAACTAGATAGTAAAGTTGTGTTTTCCATTGATTAAATCACTAATTTAAGACCTATTTCAATAAATCCCTATAGAATAACCACTACTAAATTAAAAGAGTTTAAGAGACATATTGATTAGTTTTGGGATAAGTTATTTATTCTCCCATGTTTTTTCAATTGGGATACCCTGTTCTCTTTGTTAAGAAGAAAGTTTGATCTATGAGTTTGTGAATTGATTACAGGGGAATCAATAGTATAATTCAAAAAAATTATCTTCTACTATGTATTTTCAACTTATTAAACCAAACTTATAAATCTTGATATTTTTTAAATATTTACCTTTATTTTGGGTATCATAAATTGTGATTAAATAAGGAATACATTTGGAAGGCCGCTTCTTCTAAATAAGGTATAGAAATTTAGAGTTTACAGTAATACCATTTTTATTGACCCATGCACCCTCTATTTTAATGGATCTAATGAATAAATTATTCTAGGAATGTCTTGATGATTTTGTTTTTCTATTCATATATGATATCTTGGTGTATTAAAAAATTTATGAGGAATATGTGAGTCACTTGAATATTATTCTTTACACTCTTGGAAATAAGAAGTTGTAAGGAAAATTTAGTAAGTGTTATTTTTGAATTTAAGAAGTTTCTTTTCATGGTTATATTTTATCCAAGTATTAAATCTTAATTTATCCTATAAACAAAAAGATAGTGAGACAATTTATTACACCAATAAACATAATTAAGGTACAAAATTTCATTGATTTGTTTGGTTACTATTAGTAATTCATTCAGAATATTTCCCAATTAGATAATATGTTAACCAATCTTACACATAAAGGGTTCTAGTTATTTTGGACAAATTAATGTGAATAATATTTGATGAATTTAAGAGGATATTGTTCAATTATCTAATTTTCAATCTACCATATAAAAATAGTGGTGTTTTGTTTTGTAGTGATGCATCGATGACTATAATTGGTTGCTTATATAAGTAAAATTATAATGTCAATACATATAAGTCAAGAAAAAAAATATTCATGAACTAAACTATCCAACTTGTGATCTTTAGTTGGTAGCTCTAATATTTTCTTTGATGATATAGATACATTATCTATATTGTGAAAGATATGACATATACAAGGATCATAAAAGTTGAAAATACATATTTTTAAAGAAATATCTAAGTCTGAGTCAAATGTGATTCCTTTAGCTACTAAAGGATTATGATTTATTGATTCACTACCACCTAGGGAATTAAAATAAACTTTCATATTATTTTAGGGAAAAAGATCATGGGTTTGAATTCTATATGGTGATTGAGAGACATACTAAATTCATGGAACTAGTAAATATTGTTAATTGAATTATTAAGGAAAGAGAGAGATCACTCATTTTTTAAGTGACTATGATACCATCTTTATTGAAAATGAAAAAAAGTTATCAATATGATGATGATAATTTTTAAACAAATTAGAGCTATTAATGATAGTAAGTTTGCATACATCATTTTTTCATATGGTGTTTTGAAATTGGGATAGAAATTATGTGTTCCATCGGTAATTGATCTTAAAATGGAATTGTTCGATGATTCTCATAGCTTGATCTTCTCTATACACCTTTGAAAAAAAAATTCAAAAGGATTTGAGGGAATTTTTTTTCTAGATAACATTAAGTATGAAATTTATGATTATGTTTCCAGATTTTGTTTGTGGCAATAAGTGAATCTTTTAAGGAAACATCCTAAGGGAGTCATGAAACCTCTTCATAATATCCCATAATTTTTAGGTATGTTCTTGTTAATATTTTAGGTTTAAATAACTTTTACATGGTTAATGAAATGTTTCTTGAGTATATGAGGAGTCTCAGGGTTGTTATTTGGTTTTTGGGACAAGAATGAAGGGAAATATTTCCATCCTATGCATATTTCATGGTTTCCTCGTGGTTAGTAGTTACTATGAAACCAAACCATGCATGCCTAGATAAGGGGTGCATGGTTTGAGAAAACTATAAAAAGGGGAAGTAAAAACCTTTTGGGCATGAAAAAGTCCACCCTGAATTGTCTGAGAACAATTTTCAAACATTGGGGGATCACAAAGTAACCGTATAGCCTAGCCCCTCTTGGATAGAGGGTGGTACATGGTTAGTGTAGGGTTTGGAAAACCGTATGGCTAAAAAGTGAACCCCATTAAAAATAGTTTTTTTACCACATTTCCATCTTGGAACTAAAATGTTCTAAATTTTGATTTCCCTATTTAATCCTTCCTATATACCTAGTGATGAAACAAATGCCCCACACTTCCCAATGATCAATCTTCTTCATTTCTAGGACATTTGGAGTTTCTTGGGTTGATAATAGAAGCTCTGGTGTATCTAACACTCCACATTTCTCTCTTTCTTAGATTAGGGTTTGTGTGTTTATTATTCTTCTTAAAAATCCCTAACAACCACTTTTCCATTGGTTGTTAGGTTGGGGATTTAAAGGATGTTCTAATTTGAGTCATGGTCATAGGTTAAGGGAGAGGTCATCTTTGAAATCATGGGAGGTTGAATAAAAGTTATATCCATTAGTATTATTGGTTATTTATGTGTGTGTGGATGTTCTTTGGTGTGGTTGTGTTGAAATTTTTTTTTTATTTAGTAGAAAGGATGAAATAATTGTCAAAACATTTAATTGAACCTCTCTAATCCCCATGGGATGTTTTTAGGTTAATATGACTTGGTTAATGACCACCAATGGGGTGTGCCTCTTTTTGAACATTTAAATTGAAGTGATATGCATATAATTTAATTTCGGTTTCATAGAGTCCATAACGAATGTGTTGCCATGTTACATTGGGTGATTAATGGGAGTTAAGGGTGATTGTTTTGGTTGTCAACTTGGTATAAAGGGTTGTTTTGAATATAGTTAATGGGTTAAATGCATTAAAGTGAATGTGTTAAATGACATATGGTTTTAAATGATAAGGTTTAAATGGGAAATACATGAATATGATATATATATATATATTGGATGAGTCATAAATTATGAATGATATGTGCATTTCCTAATTATGGATTAAGGAAATGGTTTATGTGTTGGATGGTTAATAAATAATGTAAACATAGCTTGGTGGTTTATAGGGTATTAGACATAGGTTCCTCCCATAGGCCTGTTAGAATGATCCTCTAAACCCCACCCATAGAATGAATGGTTTAGTCAGATAGTGTGTTTCTCTAGGCCCCTAATGGATGCATTGGATGAGACAACATAGAATGAGGCTACAAGGTAGTGTGATGTAACTGATTATGAAATGGTTTCTCTAGTGAGACATGATTTTGTTTTATTTCCTTATTCTTAATGGTCGACCATCAAAGACCATTATGTAACAAATGATTTTCCTAAACCTTGTTGTAAATAACGTAAATGGTTTACCGTAATTTTGTTTACATATAAGTCAAATAATATTTTGTTTACCTTGTTGTTATTTTAGCACAGACACACACACACACTATTTATTAGACTAGATATTTTGTTGACACCATTGGTGGTATCCTACTGAGTAGTACTCATGCCCTTCTATGGCCACTGTTGGGTACCCAAGAAGACATCATTGTTGATGTTTAAGACATGGAAATGGGCCCTACGAAAGTGGTTTGATTGGGAATTGGATGTGCTATATGATGATATTGGACCTGGTGTCCAACCTAATTATTGGGATTCTTCAGTTTTTTTTATTTTGAGTTTTCCTTACACTTAGTACTATATGACATGACATGGCATACTTATTATTTATTTGTGGGATTTTTCCCTATTTTGGGAAATGGTTGTTAAATTCATGTTTGTTGTTTATTTCATAATTTTTATTATTTTCTTTATTTATTATTCTATATAATTTGGTTACTATGATAAATATTGTATTGTCTCCCCAGATGACTTATTATACCCTCACTACTAGTCTGCATTTTATTTCCTTTGGGGCAGTGTTCCTGAGGTCTTGTGGAGACCCTACTTTAAGAAGTTTTTTAGTGGATTTGGGTTTGAGGACATTAAAAATTGGTGTCCAGGTAGTTCTTTTACATTTTCTTACTATTTTGGGATGGTAGATGGGAGATGAGGATGTGTTTGGACTTATCTTTGAGTTAATTCATGGGATTTGAAATCCCATGTATGTGGGAAATCCAAAGTAACCATGGTGGTATTATTGTTCTTGATGTGTGATGTTACAGTTGAATGATATTTCATCATTGGGTGATGCAATTGTTGCTTGATGTGTATATTTTATGTTATATTTCTCATTGATGAAGTGGTATAAGGTTGTGAATTCATACATCATTTTAAGAACTTAGGGATATATATGTAATATTTCATGGTAGGCACACGCATGGAGGATATGATGGACATGATTGGTAGGATACATTTCATTGTATTTAAAAATTTGAAAGAAGTGGGGACTAATAAAGATGAGGTTAATGGGTAAGAATGTGAAAGAATTACTTAGAAATAGTGCATAATGTAATGTTATAAATGGGATAAATTGTTTGCTGGTAATATGTGAAAATATGGAAGGATTTCTAAAAGAGAATTATTTTCATTATGAAAGTGAGAATAGTTAAAAAATTGTTTTTATGAAAATCTACAATGTTTAGTGATTTTTTCCCAATGTTGACCATGACCCATGGTAGGGATGGATGAGGGTAGCGATTGATATGTAATTAAACCCTTTCATATAATTTATAGGAAATTGTTTCTTCATGGTTAGTGGAGAGCCTCATTCTGTGAAAATAATGGATTTTTTTGTTATGTGTTTTGAGATGTGTATTTGGAATTGTAGGAAGAGGTCATCGTGGTATCGTGTGCTGGTTGGGAAATAAGAGGTTGTCACTATGAATTCTCTTCCATATGTGGAGAAAAAAAACCTATTGGTCCAAGGTAATAGGGTAGAGGATAAATTTTATGAGAACTTCACTTATTTTATGAAAATTATGGAACAAGATATAGGGAGGGTTGTGCTGAGGGTGGATCTGATATAGCCATGTTCCAGATAGAGTCCATTGAGACAATTATTGATCACATAAGGACTCCTCTGGAGAATTAATTCAAGTAGGTGGATTATATTTTGTGAGTTCAGGTAAAGCATTTCTTGGATGTTCTAGTTCAGACCTAGCTAGTTGATGGTATGATATGGAAGGGTTTATAGGAAAATTTATTTGTGAATTTCTATCTATATACCAAGGTATAGGATAATTCTACCACGTTTATGATCTTGAACAGGGGTTCAATGTCAGTGATGGATTATATTGGCCACTTTACGGACTTTCAATTCTTTTTTTTCTAGCATTGGAAGGGGATGAGGTTTCTATGGAATGAAATTTCATGTATTGACTTAGACATGAGATTATGCTCCATGTGAACATCTTCTCCTTAAATAGGTTTAATGAGGTGGTGGACCATGCTCTTATTTCTGAAGAATATATAAGGTAGGATTCTGGTGGTGGTTATGTTTCTCCAGTTGGGATACCCAATGCTAGGGATTTCAAAGGTTGTAAGTGCCGCTTTGAGATTTTACAACTAGTCAGTGGGGGGAAAAGTATTCAAAAGAGGGAACACGACTCTTAGGGTAGTAACTAATTTTTCATCTATCAACAGGGTAGGGTGGTCAGATGCATAATCATTGTACCCAACCGCTTGTTATGTATTGATCATGCTGATTGGCTGGGTAAAGTGAATAGGTTCTTTATAAACCCTCTATAAATGGGTTCTTATAGAGGATAAAATTCAATGCCGAGTGAAGGAAGGGAGTCATTTACCCCTTATTTGGAAGATACTTGGAGATCTACCGACCATACCAGTCATGGTAATGGATGTGGTACTCTAGGAAGATTGATTCCACATCATTAGGGTATTTCAAAACCAAAATCATAGTCCGGAGCTTAGGGTAGAGGGTAGGTTAGCTTCAACTATTTCAGCATGCACCTAGAAGTGGCGAGGTTGGTCAAACTCTAGTTAGAGGTAGAATTATTATAGCTTCCACCCTTTTAAGTTCTTTTTTTGATATATGTGACTTGAACTGTTTTATCTTGGCTTATGTTTTTAGTGTGTTGGGTCTAACGGTGAAACACATATGTGGAGTTATGTCGATTGATACACCATTGGAATTTTGGGTGAAAAATATATGGTAGTTTAAGGGTTGTGCCCTCGATATTGGGGGAAACCATTTTCATTGGAAATTATTATTCTAGAGATATAGAGTTTTGATATGATTTTAGTCATGGATTTGATAGTAATGGACCATGATGGTATTGATTTCTACTACCATGGGGTGACATTTAGGTTTAAGAAGGGGAGTGCAAATGTTCACCTTGGGGAATGTGATATCCAAGTAGGCTATGTAGGGCCATTCTATCAACATTTAGGAAAGCTCACAACCTATGTGCCTTCTATTAAGTTGGATGATGGTGGAATATTTAAGATTGTATTTCCCTATTTTGTTGTATTAGTTTTAGGATGTAATTCCTAAATAATTATTAGGGCTTCCACCTAAGAGGGAGGTTGAGTTCATGATAGAGGTACTTTTGGAAGAAGAACCAGTTTCTATACAACTGTATAGAAAGCCACTAATAGAAATATGGGAACCTAAAAATCAGTGTGAGGAACTGGAGAACAAGGAGTTCATTCATCTATGTATATCATCTTGGGGATCTCTAGTGTTGTTTTACAAGAAGGGTGGTGGATTCTTTCTGTTGTCTGTCAATTATATGATTATGAATGAAATATATTTCATGAACCAATACCCTCTTCCATGAATTTATGATCCTTTTTACCATATGAGGGGTTATTCCCTGTTCCTTGAGTTTAATTTGAGTTCAAGGTATCATCTTCTAAGGGTGAGACCATCTAATATACCATGTATTGTCTTCTAGAGAAGGAATATGTTTTATGAGTTTTTTCTGATTCTATTCAGTTACACCATTTCCTTGGTAGTATTTATGTACATAATGAACCAAATATTCCAACCATAACTAGATTATTTTTTAGTTTTCTTAGTTGATGAAATATTTGTGTACTCAAAAACCCATGATGATGATGTCATACATCTTGACATCACCTTTAGTATAATGAATGAGAATAAGCTATACGCCAATCTATCCAAGTTACATTTCTGGATTAACAAGGTGTCTTTCTTGGTTCACATAATCACTGATTATTGTGTGTAAGTGGACCTAGATAAAGTGCATCCTATTTTATCTTGGTAGACACCCAAAAATATTTTTGATATATGATGTTTTTTGAGATTGGAAGGATATTATCAAAGGTTCATTAAAGTAATTTTCCATTTTGAATCACCATTAGTATGCTTGATCAAGAAGGGAACAATTTTTGATATTCTAAATAATGTGATAATGATTTCCAAGACTTAATGAAGCAGTTGACTTCTGCCCCAATATTTAACCTACCTGAGTTGAGAAAGGAGTATACCATTTTTTATGATGCATCTGGTACATATATTGAGAAAGTATTAATGCATGATGATCATGTTGTGGTGTATGGGTCATGGATGTTGAGGAATAGTGAATTAAATTACCCTACACATGATTTTAACTAGCCTGCGTGGTTTACAATTTAATGTGATTGTTGAACTACTTGTTGGAAGAGAGGTTTATTGTGTATACGGATAATAAAATACTTAAGTTCATCTTCTCCTTTTTTGATTTGAATCTTTGGCAGTGAGGATTGGTTGAATATATGCATTCCTTTGATTTTGAGCTGGTATACGTGATAGGAGGGGAAACATTTTTATAGAAGCATTGAGTCAAAAGAGTTAAAATTAGTACCTTCAAGAATCCATTTATGAGTGGAGGATAATGATGTAGTATTATAAAATGAATCTGGAGGTGCATGATGGAAAGGGCAAGTTGATCCAAGCCTCATTAGTAGTTGTTACACTCTTATGAGTCATATCAAGGAGAGACAATATGAGGATTCATAGTGTCTGGCTTTGAGGTAATATCTTAAAGGTTGGGTGTCACATTTTGATTGGACCATTGGTGAGGATGAGATCATTTATGTTTTTGGCCATGTTGCTGTTCCTACATGTATACTGGAAAATATGATGCATGAATTTCATACATTGAAGTGGGTGGTGCATCTTGGTTTGACCAGAATGTATCATGATATTCATAGGCTGTATTGGTGACTAGGGATGAATACTGAAGTTGAAGGCTTTGTGGCATGATGGTACACCTACGAATAGGTGAAGGCTAATCATTAGAAACTGGGTGGTCTGTTAAAGACATTTCCTATCGTTGAATGATAATGGGTTGGATTTATGATTGATATCATGGTGTGTCTTCTGAGGATGCCTCATAAGATTTATACGATCTGGGTAGTTCAATATTGGTTAATGAAGGTGTCTCATTTCCTACAGATTAAAGGGACCATCACTATTAATCATTTAGAAGAGTTGTTTGTTTGGGAGACAGTTCAGTTTCATGGGGTTTTGTGAATGATAGTTTCAGATAGTGATCCTTGTTTTACTTCACGATTCTGGAAGGGGTTACATAAATCTCTTCGTACCCTTTTATTTAGAAAAATTTTCCACCCACCTACAGATGGGAAATCAGATAATGCTATTTTGGTTCCAGAGGACTTATTTAGGTCTTTTGTTTTAGATTTCGGTGGATATTTAGAGAAGAACTTGGTTCTTGTTGTATTCTATTTTAATAATAGTTACCTAGAGACGATTCAGATGGAACTGTATGAGGTTCTCTATGGTTGATTGTGTAGATATCCATTATGTTGGATGGAGGCTGGAGAGTTAGAGTTTTTGGGACCAAGTCTCTTGCAAGAGACATCATAACATATTCAATTGATTTGGAAACATATGTATATAACTTATACTAGTTTGAATTAATATGTGAATCAATCACATAAACCTCTTGAGTTTATGGTGGGTGATCATGTGTTTCTTTTGGTGTCTTTGAGGTCGGGTCACCATCGGATTTTCAAGTAGCATATGATGAAACATAGGTACATGTGTCTATTTGAGAGAGTGGAGAGGATCAGACCACTTTCATACCAATTGGATCTTTCACAATGGTATAGTGGCTTGCAAAATGTTTTTCACGTTTCATAACTTTTTCAGTATCACCCTAACCTATATCATGTGATTTATGTGGATTATTATGAGATTGAGGCTGATGTGTGATTTGGAGAACACCCGGTTCATCTTGTTTATCATACTAATAATGTATTCCAAGGCAAGGTGATGAATTTTGTTCATGTTTTGTGGCCCCATGGAATTTTTTATGAATAAACTCTGTATATGTAGAAAAATATGTTATCCCAATGGCCTTATATTTTCACCTATGAAGCTCAATGATGCTTGGGAAGGGAGTCTTTAGAATGGGATGTTATAATGTGGGGAGGTTATATGATCCCAATCTTTTTAAGGTACATCTTTTTTAAAATTTCTTGTATAAATACCTTTAATATTGTTAATTAAATGCTTCATGGGTGTATGTTGTGGGATAGCGGGGTTATGAGGGTTTGGAACATGAAATAAGGGGAAAAATGGCCATCTAGTATATATTTCACGGTTGGTGCATAGTTAATTGTAACCATGTTCCCAAATAATGCATTCCTAGAGGAGGAGTGCATGGTTTGAACAAACTGTTCATGGGGAGGAAAAACCCATAAAGGCATGGATAGATCCATCCCACATGGTATAAGAATGACTTTTCAAACTATGAGGGCTCCCTACATAACTATGTTTCCTAGACCCCTCTTAAATAGAGGGTGGTGCATGGTTGGAACATAATTTGACTAACTATGTGGCCAAACTATATGCCCTTTTAAAATTGGGAATATAACAATTTCCCTCCCAAACCATAAATTTTCTAACATGAGGTTTCAATAATTTCTTCCTCCAATAGTCCTAGTGACTAACCAAAATTCCACACACTTCCCAAGGATTTATCATCTTTATTTCTAGGCCATTTGGAATGTCTCTTGTTGTGAATCGAAGCTCTGGGTGTGTATAACACCTCTCTTTTATCTGGTTTTTTCAAATTAGGGTCTTTAAATATGTTTATCTTCTTCCAAATCTAAAAAAATGTTCTTTTTTCTAGTGGATCCTAGTATGAGTGTTTGAAGGATGTTCAAATATGAGGAATGACCTAACATAAGTGATCATTCATTTTCAAAAAAGAGGTAGGATGTCTGTGAGCTATATCCCATAGTCTTGTTGGTTATCTATTTGTATGTTTATGTGCTTGGGTGTGGTTGTGTTTACATTTTTGTTTTATTTGGTAGTAAATATGAATTGATTGGGGAAATGTTTAATTGAACCCCTCATGATCCTCATGGGATGTATTGAGGTTAATTTGACTTTGTAAAGGGCCACCCATCGGGTGTGCCTCTTCCTAAACATGAAAATTAAAGTGATAATTGTAGAATTTAATTGTGGTGACATAGATCCAACAATGAATGTGTTGACATGTTATGTTGGTTATGAATGTGAACTAAGGGTGATTGTGTTTGTTGTTAATTTGGTATAAAGGGTTGTTTGGTATTGTATAAATGGGTTAAATGGACAAAAGTGAATGTGTTACATGAATTATTGTTATAAATGAGAAGGTGTAAATATTAATGACACGGAGATTATAAATGTATTTAGTAAACCTTAAATTGTGAACGACATGTTTATTATATTATTATGGTTTATTAAAATGTTTTCAAAGATTAATGGTTAAAAACACATGTGACCATGGATTGGTGGTATGTAGGTTTTATGATTGAGGCTCCTCTAATGAGTCATGTTGGCCTAAGGATCTAATCCCCACACATAGAATTCATGGGTTATGGAGCTAGACTGATGGTTTAGGCCCCTAATGGATGGATTTGATGAGACTACCTAGAAATAGGCTCCAAGGTTGTGTGACGTAATTGATTTTGAAATGTATTCCAAAGTGACATAGGGAGTTTGTTTAATTACATTATGATTAGTGGTTGAACAACATTAACAGTTGTGTTATAAAGGATTCACATAACCCTTAAAATAAATGATGTAAATGGTTTACATGAATGTTGTTAACTAATGGACAAATTTATTTTTTTTTATTTTTTTATTTTAGTACATGCAGACACTATCTTTTATAATGGATATTTTTTAGACAACTTTGATGGTAGCCTATTGAGTTATACTCACAAACAGATCGGGCTACCATTGGGGAGCCGAGCAGACATCATGGTTGCATGTCAGGATAGGGTAGAGGAACCTATGGAAGAGGGTTGATTGGGAATGGGAGGTGCATAGAGGAGGGGACCATACTTGGTGTCAAAACCAATTTTTTGGATTCATTATTTTGTATTTATTATAGGTTTTACAAACACATAACACTGTATGGAATGACAAGACATAATAATAATTTAGTTGTGGGATTATACATAGTTTTGAGAAATGGTTGTTAAATTAATTATTATTGGTCATTTACTAATGTGTATTAGTTCCTTTATATTTTATTATATCTACTATGGTTTACTATGATAGAGATGGTATAGTCTCCCCAAGTGACTTCTTATACCCTCACTTCTAGTTAGTTACCTCTCATGTACGAGGAGGAAAGCCTGAGGTCAAGTCGTGAAATGACTTTCTGAGTTGGGGATGTTACATTCTTTCTATTCCATAGAAGTAATGTGATGAAATTATAATGAAATTTTTCATAGGATTAGAAAGTACCCTTATAAAGAATAATTCAATATTTGATATCTTTGATAGCCTAACAAAATATACACATTTCTTCAATATAATAGAAGATTTACCTCTTCAGTTTCAAAAAATTCACTTTATTAATGATATTTAAAGACTTCATGGCATACCTATTTCAATCATGTCTAATCATGATCCCCGTTTTAAATAAAAATTCTAGGAGAGTCTTAAGAACTATCTCAATACCAAAATTCATTTTAGCACTGCCTACAATCCTCAAAATGATGGATAGCCTGAAATGGATATTCAAACAATGTATTACTTGTTTATTTCATGCTCACATGACCTTCAATGTATATGGGATGAATATTTTCATTTGTAAGAGTTTTCCTATAATTCTATTTTCCATTCGGGTATTAAAATTATTTTTTATAAAGCATTATATGGAAAAAGATATTAGGAAGTGACTTGTTGGGATGAAGTTGGTGAATGGAATCCTACAGACCTATAACTTGATAAATATGAAAAAATACTAATAAATACTACTCGGTCTCATATTAAAGTAGCTCATTGTAGGAAAAAGTGTAATGCTAAAAATCAGAGTAAGGATTTGGAATTCCTAGTGGGAGATCATGTATTCTTGATTTTTTATGTATGGAAGCGTGTCATGAGATTTTTAATGAAGGGAAAGCTATGACCTTGGAACATAAAAAACTATTAAATACTTGAAATAATTAGGGCATTTTCATACAACTTGGTAATGCCACCAATTCTATCAATAGTAAATTAAGCATTCTATATATCATTATTTTGTATGTATATTATAGAACTAATACATCTGAAAACATCTAATTAAACAGAATTGGAACCTGATCTATCATAATATTAAGAACCCATCGATAATATTGATATTAGAGATAAAGTATTGAGGAATTAGATGAATAGATTGGTAAAGGTACTTTAGAGAAATCACAAAATAGAGGAAACAATGTGGGAAACAAAGGATGATATGAAGAAGAACCACCCTCATCTGTTTAGAAGGTAATACCCATGAAATTTCATTGATGAAAATTTTTTTGGATGGAAGAATGTAACATCCTAAGACTTTATGATATAATTCCTTTTAAATAAATTCAATCAACTCGATATACTTCAATTTACAAAACACTATGATTAAAATAAATACTTTATTTAAATATTATTTAAACATGAACATTATAACCTTATCATTATGTTGGAAAGTAATAATAATACTAAATAAATTATGAATATTATAGGGTCTATACATGTATATAATATGTTAAATTTATATCTGTTAATTTGAAATAAAATAAGAATCATTAGAAATAAAAAAATGTATTTTGAAAAACCATATTTTTTTTCAATGAAAATGGTTTCATCACATATTGTGTACCTATGATTAAATTAATTTTAAATACTTTTAGGAAATTAATTTTATAAAATGAACCTCGTTTTTTAAATTATAATATAATTTTTTGATCATATTTTTTTATATTTATCTAAAATTTTTCATTTTTCTATTAAAAGTGAGAAATATCTATTTTTTTGAAAACAACATTTTCATTTAATTTGTTAAAAAAGTTATGTTATATTTAAAATTGGAAATAATATTAAATTAGTTTAATTATATTATAATAAATAAATTTTTTCATTGTAATCAATTTTATTTTGAATTTTTATATTAAAAATTTCTATAATTATGATAATTTTCTCTTTGGAAACTGGTATCATGTCTGTGGGTATAATTTCAAATTGTATTCTGCCAATTCTATGAAATGAATTTGAAAAAATGGATTCCATATTTTAAATCATAAATATTTATATTATATTTTATATTCTACCTTATTTTTTACCATTATGAGTATTAATATAAGAAAAAATTTATTATCATGGTTAAGGTAAAAACTAATTCACTAAGTGTTTAACTAAAAATATAAGGGCTAAAAATGTCACAAAAACTTTTCAAAACCCAATGTGTGACTACATTTCGACCTTATGACCTCTAACAGTCGGTAATCAGCCATCATGGATGATTTTAGACTGATATAAACATGGGTGTAATTTATTATTTTCAAAAAAAAATCATGTGAGTCTTCTACCCTAATTAAAAAAGACCATAATTCTCTTTCCCTATTCAAACATCCAAATCCATTTGTTCATCCAATCCCTGAATAAGTCACATCATTTCCCCTACCAATGTCCTGGATCCCATAGTTTGATTAAAAAATCTATCTTAAGAAGGATGTTATTGAAACCCTAAAGAGGTCGTTCTAAGAAGAGGGGACAATCTTAAATGATCATTTTTATTTTGTTTTGTTCTAAAAACTCATTAAAATATTATGAAACTTGAATATATAATAACCTCAATGTATTCCATATACTAATATGTTTAAATGTTAAGATAATGAACTATATTAATCCCCTCTTCCATCAAATGGGATGTGAAATCAATGATCGTGTGTATAGTGGACTACCTCCCATGAATTGATGTAATTCTCCTTCCATCACCACATTTTAAGGATAGACATGTATATGATATTTATGATGTTATTAGACTTCTATGATTCAAATATCATATAGAACATTGTAACATCCCTAAATTGGATCTCCCTCAAGTGACCGAGCCGATTGGCTATGTGACCTTAGGCATGCCTCCCCATAAACTATAGGTTTCCAACTAATAGAGAGGGTGTCAGGAATATAGTGGGGAGACTATACCATTGGGTAAAGTGTATCAATTATAGAGTAGTAATAATATAATTATAGTGGAAATAACATAATGAATATAAATACTTAAACATGCAACCAAAGTTGAGAGGGGACAAACTGAATCAATCCATTCAATAATTGAGTATTGTGGTTTCAGGATAAATATAACTAAATGACATATTAAAAGTCATATAGATAAAATAAAAAATCCAGCTCAAATAAAGAATCTAAATACCCCAATAAAAAACCCCATGCCAGTCCCACCTGCAAGCCCCAACCCATCTAGAATGCTATAAATCAATAATAGGGTCTCTTTCCCTTGTCCATACCACATACATGAAATCTGTCCAAGTTCCAAATGGAGGATGATCTAGGGTGTGAGTAAAAATCATTAGGTCGAAACCAAAATTCCTAAAAATATAGTCAGAGAAATGCAGTGCAATAAATAATGTGAATAATAGGATATTAATGTAATAAATTAATACTACCTATGAATTAAACTAGTTAAGCCTCAAATTATGGTTTAACCCTAAGGATATGTAAAAAAGATTCAATGCCTTGTTGAGTATCTCTGACTAAGGGTGGAAACTCTGGCATAAGTTATGAATTACTTATTTAGTGGAAGATTCTCCTAAAAAGTATGAATCACTGATAACATATCATAAACTTAGGGATGCTTCAGTTAAGCTAACTTGAACCACACCCCACACATCATGTTACTGTGAACCTAACCCGCATGTATCTAAAAAAATCATACACTCTTATATTAATAATCATGTTCATATATACCTAAAACTGAGGTGGTATGAAATCATACGCCATTCCCTCAAAATTTAATATAAATTATGGGTCATATGGAGAAAAAAATGACATGAAAATAAGAATCCCAACCATAGTAACCTGTCACATCGATGTCACATAAGCTCCAAATCTAAAAAAATAATTCATAAGGCCAAATTCAAACACAAAAGATATATCACCATAACAAATAATGAAAAATTAATTAAATTATCAATTTTATAGGTAGGTATGTCTCATAGATCAATACTTCTAAATATTCTCACATATATTCCACTACTAAAATTTGGAGCTATACTAGCAGACCTTTACCAATGGTTTAGACAAAACCATTAGTATAGGTTACATAGGAAGACCCTATACCAATTGTTTTGGAAAACCAATTGGTATAGCTCCATTAGAGATACCCTAAACCAACAGTTTTGGCCAAAACCATTGGTGTAGATCAAAAACATCATAGTACTAATACCAATGGTTCTCAAAACCATTTGTATAGGTGTACACAAACTGTTTTTAGAACCGTTGGTGTATGACCAACATTTTTTATGGATTCCACTATACAATAACTTTCAATACAAAAAAATTACAAATACTTGTAAATATAGATATATATTTATGATATGAGGTTCAAAAAAGTCATCTTAGGATAGTGGTTAGGTCATTGGATTATAAATGAGAGGTTCAAGGATAAAAACCAAGATGGGTTTTATTTTTTACATTACCTATACCAAAGTTTTTGTAAATATTTTGGTATAGGTTATTTATATGACCTATACCAATGGTTTTCCCAAAAACATTGGTATAGGTCTATATTGAGGCCATAACAGCCGACAACACTCCAAACCATTCATATAGGCTATACCAATGGTTCCAAACCATTGGTATAAAGTTATTCTTTCTAATAGTCTATCAGACCTATTTCATTTAACATTTAAACCCATATTCATTGACATATCATTTAATCCAATTTATCTGAGGTTATTCTAGCATAAAAAATCACAAAATTTACAATTTATTCCAAGTCATAAGACTAATCAAACAATCAATCAATCCCTATAAAATTTATCACATGGCTCTAATGTCAACATGACCAATTTTCAATTAGGTCCAAGGCTAGAATAGTTATCAACTGGCCATGGATCTCAGTTTCCATTCTTATAGACTCAATTTGAACCAATAGAGACTCAAAAAAGTATTATTACTTAAAAGGGATTATCTAGTAAATTACGTCATATATAGGATGTGCTTGCATGATCACGCCTATCTCACATACTATGAATAATTAAATCATAAAAAAGGTATAATATTTAGACCACCCACATTTATTCCATGAAAAATTAAATGCCCTTAATGGGGAACACTAATGTAGAATCAAAGTAAAAGGATATCAATAAGAAAACTAGGGATCAATTTCTAGAAAAAAATGTACATATTGGATGTAATCTCTGAAGAATCTACTAGAGTCTCCCTATAGTTCAAGAGAAAAGGATGCATGATGAAATTAAAAATGTTCATATGAATTGTGTGTTTTAAACTATTTTACATGATATATACATTATTTAAACCCATTTAATGATGTTTATTTCAAAATTTATATGATACGTTGAAAAATGTGTGGCATTGGGTTAAAATAACCCCAGACATTCATTTCATGATGTGAACCAATTTCATGATGTGTAAACATTTCATGCTCTTAACTAGTTCAAGGAATTTTTCTAGAAACATGTTCACATCATGTGAATTACTAATGATGTTCAAGTGTGTTATAGATAGATAATAGAACATATTTTGAAGAAAAAACCTACACAACATATGAATATTTTGAAACCCATGGAAAACCCTCATAATACATTGACACATTTATCCCTAGACACCATTAATTCAAAATGACATATATCTCCAATATTTAGGTAATTTACCAACAAAGCCTCTCCATCCCAAAAATAAACTCAACCAACAAGGTTTAAAATAATAAAATCCAACCAAAATAAGCTTACCCAAAAACTCAAATATGGATTTACCTCGATAAAGACAGGATCTTACAACCTCCCCACTAAATAAAAGCTTATACATGAGCTACTCTAAGTATCATTATGGAGTATCAGTGAACAAGCCTAACCACTTTGGTTACATATCTTATTCATCTACTAGTAATCCTCTTTAACATAACTATCCTTTCACTACACTCATACTAGAATTATAGTCTTTCCCTAAAGATAATTTTCTCTATGATCCCAAATTAATATCAGGATCTCCTCAAATGAGGCATATATACAAATATTAAAGTCATAAATGTATAACACATGACGAGGGTGTAGATAGTTCCTCTAAAGATGAGACACATGAAGCATGTCATGCATTCAACTGTAGCACTACAAAAGGGATAATTGGTAAACTTTTGGACTGAACCTCCCCACTATCTCAAATGGATTAACATTATTATGAACCATCTTCCCCTATTTCTTTATACGATGTTTCCCCAACAATGGTGACTCCTAAATTAAAACATGATGACCCACATAATAATTCATAGGTCATCTCTGATGGCCAATGTATGATTTCTTTTAGCTCGGCTTGGTCACCAATAAATTTTGGATCTACTAAACTGTCTTAGTCATCTCTTGCACAAGACTTGGAGAAAAAATCACTGACTCATTAGCCTCAAACAAGAAAGAGTGGAATAAAGTGTTCCTCCATATAGGGAATTGAAAGGTGTCATTTGGATAAATTCCTATAAAATTTTGTTATATATGAACTCCACAAGTGACTAATGATGTTCCCATGAAACACAAAAATCCCAAACAAAGGCCCATAATATATCCTCCTAATTTGAATAGTCTGCATTGACTAGCCATATGGTATAGGATGGTAGGATTTACATAGAAGAAACTAAAATACTAAGGGATTTTGTAAACCCTTCCAGGACCAAGAGGTGAAATGAGGATCTTGATTAAAAGCAATGCTCCTTTGAACACCATATAACCAAACTCTCTTATACAGGTAGACTACATAGATCATCAATAGTGTAGGTCACTATGATAAGAAATAAGTGGTATTTCATTATAATTATATCAGAATTCACCCATATTTCAATATTAATTCATAGTTCCCATGATAATACCTTCATAAAATACAAAGATACATCTTCCCACTTCAACTCTAGAATGTGAAGAGGATACAACTGCCCAACATACCTATGATGCTCGGCTATCCCCTACTATAGGTGATGTTTTTCCACAAATCTTATTATCTCTTTCTTCATCCCTATATACAATTACTTTATACATATATATCATGAAATATCATTAAGAACCTTGGATGTACCTATTATCTACATGTATGATACTCCCTTATAATATCAATTCATAAGCTCATAGAAACCAATACTTGATCTTCGATAAGATGAAAATTTCCACTTCCAAGAGACTATCCTAATGTTGGATCAAAAACATATATACCATCCCGCATAGATAATCATTCTAGATCTAAAAAAATCTCTATCTTTATTTGGTAAATAATAATGAGTATAACAGTTGTTAAAGTCATAGACACTCTTCTCGGGAACTCAGGAACATCTATATGGATTTTAGAAAAGAGTTCTATCATCCACTACTCATCATAAGACTCCCACACTACTTCTATTTTTATCTTCCATATCAAGTTGTTGTAAAATATAATTTTCTTACCTAATGTTTTAGACATCTTCATTTTGAATGGCTGCAGATACCTAACCCACCTTCCTTGTTGAAGGTTCAGGTCTCACTGAGAAAATTTGTACTAAGGCTCTTATGTTCCATGGACACCATTTTTTTAAAGATAGTATCTCTAGAATCCCAGTGTGTTCTCCACCATTTTTAAATCTAGATCACGAAGAGAATAATTTTTTTCTTTTGATATTAGATCTCTAGATCCATAAGAAACCACATGGTCATACTAAATCAAAACTTATCTTAGTCCTACTATAGATACATAAAAGTTCACATTATATGCCTTACCCAAAAGTGTTAATGTTAGGATCAGTGTTAAGGTCAGGATTCAATTCATCTCCTAAAAAACTATCTCACAATAATCTGAATAAGCTATCTTCACCCCATTAATGGTCATCCCCGAAATTCATGCTGCATAATGGGAGAAATATGGATAAAGCACTAGAAGTTACCAGCTAGACACAGAAGGCACTAAATACTGAATAAATTATATGTTCTCCCCTAATATACCATGGGTACCACCATCTATAGTTATATATACACTCTATATTCTAAGAAAACATGGCCTAATAAATTCTCTATATCAATCCATAAACTAAATTTAGATTGACTTACAAAAAAAAAGATTATCTCTTAATATACTTAGAAAAATGTCATGATGTTGGGCATGGTCATCTATAGATCAATATTATAATAATATGCCATCAATGAAAACTAAAACAGATCAATATATTAAAGGGTGAAATATTTGATTCTTCAAGTCCATGAAAACCTCTGGTGAAATATTCATACTAAATGACATCACCAATAACTCATATAAGCCATACCTAGTTCTAAAAGTAGTTTGAGATTCATCAAATGGTCTCAATTTCTACTAATGATTCCACAATCTCAAGTAAACATTATAAAATATTTTTGACCACTTAGATGATAAAAAATATTATTAATAAGTGGAAGGGGATACCAGTTCTTTATTATTATCTAGTTTAGTCTTTGGTAATCAATATGTAACCACAATGTCCCTTTAGCCTTCTCGAAAAAAATAATGGGACAAAACCATGAATTTATACTAGGCCATATGAAACCATTGGATTCCAGATCATCTAATTTAAATTTCAACTCATGAAGCTCTTTTGGTTTTATCCTATAATGAATGATAGAAGCTATCTCATCTCAAGGTGCTAACTTGATCATGAACTCAATCTCCTGATCATGTGGTAATATTAAAAACTACTTAGAAAATATATCCTAAAATGGTCTACCACTATAGAAAATATATCATCCTATATTCTTATATCATCGAGAACAAGGTATGTTCTACGATCTATGAGATTATCCAATTTTATGAAGTTGGTCTTGCATAACCAGCCTAAAGATACCACTCACCCTGGTGAGTATAGCTACCCCCATCTGTAAATAGAAAGTTAAATATCCATTGATAATAGATAATAAGATTCTAGTATAGAAATATCCAATCCATACCATGAATCCAATCAAATCCTAACATTTTCTGCACAATAATTTTACAAAGGAAATGATAAACACCATTTTAATGAAAATACTCATTTCATCACTTTACACCCTCATAAAGCACTCCCAATGGTGAGTTAATAGTAATTAACCCATAAATAATTTCCATATACAAATAGAAAACATTTTCAAAAAGGCCATAAAGAAATTTATGCAATGGTATTATATAAAAAACACAATCTGTGTTAGATAATACAATAATTGTACATCTTGTCGTAGAAGGTCATATATCTAAGATAACTCGAGTAGGATGAATAACAAACAAATAACATCTCTCTCTAACTTAAGCTCGTGTATGAACCCCTTTTAATGTTTCATCTAAGTGGTACTATCAATATTAAACTGGATCAACAGATCCCCTACCTCATCCAAAATGTCTATAAGAGCTCAATAAACTATTCAGCTGAGGAGTAGTTAAGATCTTCATGGAATCAGGTTCCGATTTTGATCTCCTTCCACTACTCCTAGAAAATTGTTTCATACACGACATCTAAAGATGACCCAAACAATTGCAAAAATGAAACTCCACTTTGGGGTGAGAAAAATGGGGGTACTTATAGAGAAACCATCCAAACTTATTGCATTGTACCAAAGAATAATATGGAGCTAGAAGTCGACTCCCTTGACCTCTCTACCTATTACATCAATGGGGGAAATTACTATGGTAAATCTTCATTAAAATAGAAGAAGAATTCCTAGATTAACCTAATGAAACTATTTGGTCACCTCTCGAGGCCTCTCTCAAATTTAATTCAGTTATAATATCTCGATTAATCATATACAAAAGTATTATGAAGTTAATGATGATCCCCTGTGACAAGATATAATAGTGAATCCCATATTGAGAATGATTATCCTTAAAAATATATTCAGCTAATTAGGATGGAGAAAAGTACTAAAGTTTGATGAAACATCCTACATATTCTATCATTAATATCCCTTTCTATATCATATAGATGAACTCAAAATCCTTCTTATACCTCAATTATTTAGGATACAAGTAACTTAGAAATGTTTCCTCAAATGCTTTCCAGGATAACTCTTCTGACTTACTGACAAGCTCTATAATGTACCACCAATACTTGGTTGTTCTATGAAGCATGTAAGAAGAAGGATTGAAACTAATATATACAGGTGACTCAATATGTTTGAATATTTTATATACTGAATCGATCCAGAACTCAGTTTCCCAATGGCCACCCCATGTGAACATAGGCAGGTGTCATTGCTGGAACTGTCTTTTTTGCATAAATACTAAAGAAGTGATTTGAACAGCCTCCCTTTCCATATATCGTATGAACCCTAGGAATATTTCACAAAGATGATAATCCATCTATTCCTTAGGAGCTATAGGAAGCACATGTTCAGATACATTAGGAGTGTGCTGATTGCTTCTCTCCTGACACTCAATTCATAGAATATAAAGTGGCGTTTTATCTTTAAGAAAAAAAGACTCCATAGAACACTTAACAATTTCATGTTCAACCTCAACAGGTGATAAAAATATAGAATCAATAGCACATGGACTCCCTAAACGTGGATTGATAGAATAATTGGCATGACACATCCGTTCTTTCATTTCACTTACTATATATTACTAGAATATCATTTCATAGCTCATATAGGAAAATATATCACATGAAATAATATCCCACTATAATGAACAATTCATGTCAATATATATATTTATATATATCTATGTGCCTATAATTATGTATGAATACTCACATTGTTGTATACTGGGACACAAGTTGAAATCAAAATAATTCTAACATCAAACAATTTTTGATTTACCAATGGTGAAATAAAATCAAACCATAACAAGAATACATATTGAACAATAATCCCATCCCTAGGAACTCATATTTTCTATGATACATAGGTTTCCTAATCCCAAGAACAAGCTTATTTCTATGCACCGACACATACCAGTATCTTCTCTACCTTTCCCAAATAGTGAAGAAATAGAAAACATATGATGCTCTAATACAAATCTGTAAAATACCCAACCCGATGATCCCTAATGTTATGAATCTGGTCAACTAGGTGACCTTAGTAATGCCTATTGATATTCCAAATGCTTCCAAATGGAAGTGATTGTGTATGAAATATATTGGATAAACTATAACCTCTTATAAATATTTTAAATGATATTAAAAAAATAATAGCTGAGTATAAGACATAAAAAATGATTAATTAAACATGCAACCAAATATGTGAATGAAAAAAAAATTAATCAAAATAATAATAGAATAATGTATTTAATATAATAATGTAACTAGAATATGGGTTAAATTATTATAGATCAAATACAAGTAGACTAAAATGATAAATCCAAATACCCCAATCCCAACACCTAGTTAGTCCCATCTATATATCCAACCCATATAGAAAGCTACAAATCAACAATAGGTTCCCTTTCCATTGTCAAAACCTCCATCTAAAAAATTATTCCATATACCAAAAGATGAACCATATTGGGTTTGAGAAAAAAATCAGTAGGTTGAAACCACTATGTTTAAACAAATCATATCTAAGAAATGTAGTGAATGATATAAAGTGAATTAATATGTATTAATTAAATATGTTAATATTATACACGGAATAAACATTATAACCCTATTTTCATGGGTGAACACTCTAGTATAGAAATACATGCTTGGAAACTGTGTCAGGTATCTCTATCTTAGGGTGGATCCTCCTACATTAGTATAGATCACCCGATTTAGTAGAAGATTCACTTTCCAAGGATAAATCACTCATAACATGTCCTAAAAAATGTCCTTTTCTCTTATGATAACTGTAATATCACTATTAGGAATCCTATGACTGTGAATTTGGTACTCAATTGTATGACAAAATTGTAATATCTACCCACAAGCATCAGGTACATCTGGTTCTTGCCCTCAGTTGGAACAAAATTATGCACCACTTTCTTTGGCATCGATATAAATGTTGAGTAAATTATAGAAAAATTCAATATGCCAAAAATAATCCCACCCTATGGAATCAATCACATCAATGTAACATAAGCCCAAAACCTAAGAAATAATTTGAAAGGCCAAAATCAAACATTAAAGATAAATCACCAAAAAGAAAAATGATCAATTCATAATATTATCCTTTGTCTAGAAAGTTGTGTCTCATAGCTCTAGGTTCCCATTTATCCACATGCATAAATAAAAAATATTTCATTTTTCACATAACCCTATGTTCATCAACATATCATTTAACTACATTCAGCCGAGGTGATTCTAACATAAGAAAATCACACAATTGAAATTCGATGTAAATTCATAATACTAATCCCACAATCAATAAATTTAATTCCAATTTATCACAAGGATATATTTTCATGATGACCAAGTATCAATATGATCCAAGGATAGAACACCTATCAGGTGACTATAAATCTCGGTATTCACAACTATGGACACAATGAGATCCAATGGATGGTCTAAAAATAGATTATAATTTAATAGGGATTATCTAATTATTTTTTCCATGCACACGACATGGAGCTGTGATCACACATATCCTACATATTATGGATTATTAAATTAGACAAAAAATGGATAATATTTTGACCACCGACCTTTATGTTGTGATCAAATCAACACCCTCTATGTAAAATAACAATAATTAAATAAAGCAGAAGCAAATAAAAAATAAAAATGGAGATCAAATTCTATACTGGGATATATGAAAGGAAATTAATCACCTAATAATCCCTGGGAGTCACCCTAGGGTTTCATAGAAGAGGAAACATAGTGAAATGTAAATAATTAATATGCACAAGCTGGTTTAAATTTTTTTAACCCACTATATTCATGATGAGAACCCCTATCATTATGTGATTTTATTGATTTATATTATACACCAAAAAACAAGTCACCTGAAGTAAATATAATCTTAGCTGGCCACTTCATGATGTGAGCTTCTTCACGGTGTGTAAATGCTTCGTAATCTATACCAGTTCAAGACATATTTCTAGAAACATGGTCCTATCGGCTAACCCATTCGACATGTAAAAGAGTTATAAAGCTAAATCACAACCAATATTCTACAGAAAAAACCCCAACCACCTCTGAATCATTCAAAAAACATAGATAACCATCATATTTCTTGGAATAAATTATACCTAGGCTCTATTAGTTAAAAATAAACATACAACCCTAAACTTTTGGACATTTCTCGATAAAGGATCTCCATCCCAAAATGAAACTCAACCAAAGAGGTTTAAAATAATAAAAACTGAACCAAAGTAGGACTAACCAAAAACGAAAAATTGTATGTACTTGAAAAATGTTATGATATTACAAGATTTTTAATTTGTGTTCCATTTAAAATATGATAGTTCCACCCCTATGTATGATAAACTAATTCATTGCAAAGTGATGTGATTTGTTTTTCACTTATTATTTACATGTAAAGTAATAAGGATATATTTATTCAATATATGTGATATATAGTAAATGAAATTTATGTTTCAATATTAATATATCACCCACTTCTCTACCATTTCATTCATTAAGGTAATGATATCATCGCTCATGCGTACGTACGACCAACTGTCTCCACAAAGCATTGCTATTCATTTTCCATGCCCAACCTTCATGAATGATTATATAAATATATATAATGTGTTAATATTATATTTATAACATTAATATAATTTTTGATATTATTTAACTATATAATATTACCATGAAATATATCTTTAATGAAAAAACATGCATGAGAAAACATGGAAATTAACATATTAAACAATGAAAGTAATGAAATATTATTAACAAATAGGTGGTAACTGTAATAATGAGATAATATATGATAATAAAAACATTAATATGGTTTTTTATGAATTAATAACTTTATTAATAATATTATATATGAGGTTAAATCATGTTCTAACAAAAACAAGCATGAGGTAAGAAACATCATCTCAATTTATCTTCATTGAGGCATATTGTTATGTTTTACACCTAATTTATTTTATATGATGTACATACTTCATCATTTTCATTTAATATCATTAATAATTTCTAATTCATTTTATTTTATATTTTAATTTTATGTATATTATATAATTGGACATGACTTGAAAATTACTATGGGGTAAGTAGTTTAATAACTCAATTTCTTTAATTGGGTTTTATTATTTCTTCCTTGTATTTGATATTAATGGATTAAGTGTGAAATGAATTTTGTTTTTCTTATATTATTTTTATACTTGTTTTATATGGATTTAGGTTTTATATACAAAACTATTTTCTTTTTTAATTATCACTTCAATGATACATTCATTATAAGAGATTTTGTCTCAATTTCAATTGTTTTGAGACATATTTGTAAATATGAACGTATTCACTTTTAGGGGGTGTATATACCATGAATTTTATTTTTTTAACATGGGAAATAATTTATTAATGATGATTTATGTTTCATTTCAATTTTATTCCTCAATGGGTAACAATTTTAAAGTTAACAAAGATGTAAAAATTATTTTACAATCTCACTTTCTTTGAGATTGCTTATTTTCTATGGAAAAAAATCATTTTATTGTGATCATTTTTCATTGGACATTAAATTTATAATAAATATACATATTATTATATTATTGATATGATTATCCCCTTAATCATATAGCATTTTTAAATTTATTGTTTAATTTTAATGTTATTTGATTAACTAAGAAATTATTTAAAAATTTATATCCTTACTCAATACAAATTTAATGATAAAGAACATTGATTCTTGAATTAAATCAATTATCTGATATATGAGAAAGGATTTGGATAGGAAGTTATGTGTATGTAATAACTATATATAGTTCCTCAACTCATAAACATGTCTCATGAGACAAATAAATTTACTCAATCAAATGGGTTTTTACCCAATAGCCTTAAACTGTAATTTGAAAGGAATTCATAATAGAGGTATCATGATGGCTAAGATCACATGGTGCAATAATTTATCATTTAATTTTTTGAGAATTTAGTTGTTATTATTATCCATGATATTTTTGTTATGATATTATATACTGATGGATTTCATTCCCAATTTATTGATTAAGGGTAACATATTTTCCATTATCCACCTTTATATATTGATTATTCTTTATTTATTAATGATATCTTTAGTTGAATATAACCCTTATAGATAATTGCAAACAACCCTTATTATTTTTCTTTACCCAGGATATGAAGAATAATTCTTTTAATTATTTCAATGATTCTAAATGTTTTCCATTACTATTATTTGTATTTTATTTCTTGATGTAAAATGGGTTTCATATATGTATAGGGTTTTTAAAAACAATGAAACTGATAAGTCTTTTGGAGATTTGACCACTTGTATCTATTCCAATGTCAAAAAATAGGTACTGGCTCTAGGATACATGATTCAGGATTGTTATATTATTTATAAAATTCCAACAATTATATGATTTACCTTTTTATTGATAAATGTCTTAGACAATATTTCCTGTTAATAAAATTAGAGAATTTGAAATATATTCTAAATGGTTTTAATAAAATTTTCAACCAATACATTATCAAAATACCGACTACAATTTTGGGGATGTTGACTTATAAAATACTCAACAATACCCATATGATTTTTAGAAGCTCAATATGATTCATGGATTTATAATTTTACTTAGGCATATAAAAGAGACTCTTTATTCTAGCTCATATAGAATTTGATATCACAAGAAACACATCATTTCATTTTCCATCACATTTATTGGTATCATGATGTCTCATGGTTTCATCCATTGACTAAAACCAAAAATCATTGTTTAGGTTTCAAGATATATTAATCAGAGTGAGATATCATATTATGAAAAATTATAATGTTAATAACCAAAAATTCATTGATAAAAATAATTAGCCATAGAATAAAAAATTATCATTTCAAAAGACATGAATCATAAGAGTGAGAAAACATAATAAATCAACTGTGAACCATATGAATATAATTCATTTCATATATCAATGTTGGCTACAAATACCATCAAATAAAACTGTTTGAGGAATCCACACCTAATTGCCATAACATAATATAAAATGCATCATCACATATTTTCCATAGTGGATCATGCATCACCACACGTTTTCTATAGTGAATCTAGCATCCCTATCTATTTCTTATAGTGGATAAAGAATATAAACTTATTTCTGTTAATTATCACATAAGATATAAAAATTCACCCAATGCATTAGAGGGAAATATAATTTGAGGCTCACATTTCAAAGAAGTAAAATTTAAATATTCATTACATAATAGTATAAACCATTCATCATATCATTATAACATATCTGGTTGAAAAGAAACAAGTTTCAGAAATATTTCATCATTTCATCATATCATAACCTATGTAAAATAAACAGGTTTCATAAAATCTCATAATCATAATCATAAAAAAATAGAGAAATAATAGTGATGGAATCACTGGATTATATCCCCAGTAAATCATAACTAAGATAAAATTATGTTATGATTTATGAATATTCTTTAAAAAGATCACTAGAATAATTTTGAAGAAAATACACATATCATTTTAAAATAAACTATTTAAAATAAAATTATTTTTAAAATATTATAGAAAAAAATTTATTTTAAAATAAAATTGGAAATTTTTAAATGATTATTAAAAATATTTCAGAGGTCTTGATGGTGGGAAATTGTTTTCATGTGATGTATATTAAAACAAAGATTCCCTTCATTTTTTCAGTAAAAGTCAAACGTACCATGTTTGTGGAAAAAATAGAATGATTACATTGATATTTTTATAAAAATTAAAACATGAGTATAATTTTCATTTAAAAACATTGTATAATAATAAAGATCATTCTGGAATTTTTTTGAAGAAACCATGGTCTAGCGAACAAATATATTTATGACCATTTAGTAAAACACAGCTTCCTTTAAAACATTCTTTCGCTATCTTGAGTACATAATGGGAAGAAAATGAAAGGAAAACATGTATTATGTGAAAATAAATATTTTATAATAAAAATTATTTGGAATTATCATATAAATATCATATAATCCCTTCAATGTAGATTCAATGATAAAAAATCCTAAATAAAATTTGATTGAGATGAAAATCCCTTACCTCATGTCCCTTTTCTGTTTGTATGCATTTTAACCACCTATATTATAAATATTTAATTATTATAGATGTAATATAGAACCATAATAATACATAAAATTACATATATTATTTACTTATATCATATTATAACACATTTATTAAAAATTATCTATTAAAATCACTACTATAGGTGATAACTGGTTTGTTTTTCATGCATGTTTCAGTTCTATAGTCTTAGTACTTGTACATTAATCATGGTTCCACAACATAAAAAATGTTAATGCTGATATAAATATCATATATTTTCATCATATATATATATATTGAGTCATCCATAAAAGTTATTATTGAAAAATGAATTATACTATTTATGAAGACAGTACACCATATATACACATGAACGCTATTTTCACTTTTCAAAGAATGGAACAATATAAAGGTAAATAATAATCCTCCTTTAAAGTATCATTATTATACATTATATACCACATATATTAATCAAATATATCCTTATTAATATCCATATAATGGGGAAATGAAAATAGAATCACATCCCTTCATGAATGTGGTAGTCCACATGTATGTATGAATGACATTATTATTTTACAATAGATATGAAGGTAAGAAGATATATTTGATATTATAATTAAAGAAAATCATTATTTTATAAATATTATATATAATAATAAATCTCATATTTATATCTATCCATCAAATTTGGTGATGGAAAATGAATTGTATCCTTACATGCAGGTGGTAGTCCACACGTAGAAATGATTGAAACTTTCACAAACCATTTGATACAAAATAGAGTGAATAATGATAGTTCCATTGTCATAAAAATATTTAATTATATTGATTATACTGGAGACATTATTTTTTGATGAATACCATATATTTATAGTAGGAATAAAGGGAAATAAATTGAAAGGGGTCGGGTGGGAAGCTTACCTCTTCTTTAGTAGGCCTCCATTAGATCATTCTTAAGTACAATTTTAATGGCATTATAAGAATAAAAGAACCTATAATTTTATTGTAGTGAAATTTATTGGACAAATGATACTAGTTTTTTGAGATATATGGATCAATTTTTTGTAAGGAAAAGGGAAAATATGTGTCCTTTTTTAGGGGAGGGAAATGACACACATGAAAATACCAAATGAAGTTAAATATAAACGGTGAATTTCTCAAGTATAATGCTTAAAATAGATATTAATTATAACAATGAGTGTACATGGTTTAAAAATAATTATTCAATAAAATTTATATTGGGTTTGATGTAATTTTATAACTTATCTCATGGTGTAACTCCTTTGTTTAACAATTTGAACAATCACTATGGTAGTTGTTTTTAACAATAAATGGTTATAATTTTACTTATAAGAAAAAAATTAGCTCATAATTTGATTATGGGGAAATTTTAGACTATTTCTCATTCTATTAGTCCTATTGAAATATTTTTATTCTTTTTTATAATTTAATTAAAGATTAATTTTCATAAAATATCATTAATGTCATTTTAGATACTATTCAGTTAATTTGTCTATAAAAACAACTTGAATACAAATTAATTAGAATATAAAATTTTTACAAATCTATAATATGTAATATTTATTTATAAATTTTTTGGTACACTATAACTCACCCAAACAATATTCCTTTTATAATATTTAAAATCATTTACTTTATTTTTGTATGACAAACAAAATCACTATGTCAATGTTGTGTAACCATTTAATGATATTATTTCATCACTAAACTTTGAAAATAAATTAAAATGACAAAAAATCCACTCATATTTCAAATAAAACATTTTAATATAATTTTTTTTTTAATCCTTATCATAAAATTTTAAAAATGTAAAAAAATGATCTTGACTTTTTTTACTTTATCTTTTAATTTAATATTATAGAGTTAAAAATCACAGTAAAATGACAAAAAATATGAGTGTTTTAATTTTGTATTATTATGTTTTAAATATAATCTTCCAATAAAATAAATTCAATTTTTTGATTGAATTTGAAACCTCGTCACATCGGTTTTAACCTTAATCAACCCATTTTACCATTACTCTGACAAGAAAAGTTTTCTATATAATTATTCTTATTGAAAAAAAATGTAAGAGAATTTTTTTCCAAATGTATATCTTTTAATTATAAAAATGATTTTTTTAGGATTAAATTTATATAATTTTTAGAGATCAATTTTTGGTAAAATTTCCAAGCACAATGAAAAAACGTTATTCCAAAAATATATATTTTTAACTATAGAATTTTTTTAATCAAAATTCTCTGAAAATATTTATTAGAATGAACATAATTGGATTTTTTATTATACAAGAGAAATAATTTCACTTTTAAACATTTTTAAAACAAAATGGAACTATGTAAATGCTTAAAAATAATACTTTTTAATTAAAATTAATATTCATCACTATTTTCTTGAAAATCATTATTTTTGAAAAAATTTAGAAAAGTCGCCATATGATAATTTTGATATAAAGATTTAAAAAATTATACTAATTTAATCAAATAAATTTTATAAAATTTATAAAAATTAATTATAATATTCACACGTAAAAATAAAAACCCATTTTTGATGATAATGTATTTTTATAGAATAAAATAAATTTGCTAGAAGTTAAGACCCTATTTATTTAGAATTAATTAATATATTTTTATTCTGTAAGACCTTTATATATATATATATATATAATAATATGGTTAATCCAATTTAGAACATCTAATTAAATAACTAGGTGATAACTATAACATTAAATAAGAATATTTCAATAGTATAATGTCGTTTTTCTGGACTCAATGTTTTATGTAGAAAATGAAATAAATGATATGAAATCTATTTATAGAGAACTATATTATAAAATATTATTGTGTAATATTTGAAAACATGGACATTTCCCATAGGTGTGATAAATCGAAGAGTAGATAAAACAACATAATCTCAGATAATCCATTCCAATAAAAAATATAATTTGATAGGGACATGTGAAATTCAGGGTAAAAAATTAACCACATCATTACATGATTATATAACACATAAAGGTGTTGAAAATAAATCAAATAAATATCTCTAGCTCATAGAAAAATATTCATCATTTCAATTTATTTCACAACTAAGGATTTTTTCATCGTTGTCTCTACAAATCTAGTTTCATTCTTACGATCTGTTTTTATAACCACCAAGAACATCCTAGTCCTACTCCTTTCCATAGTATCTTGGAAATAAAAAACATGGTCCACCCTATAGAGAACTTATATTAATAATTTAATAGATAATAATAATATGGTTTACTATAATCAAATTAACTCATCTAATTAATTTAACCGACTATTTTAATTAATTAATTCACATGTGTAGGAAGACACTATAAATTCATCAAGAGAATGAAGATAAAAATTCACCTCAAGTAAAATACCCAATATGGAAGCAACTGAAATATCTAATTCCTTATATAATGATCTATTTATAATATATAATCATTTTACCTTAATCAAATGAGTGGACTAAAAATTTTATTTTTATACATTTCATATTTTTACCAGGGATCTATAACACCCTCAGTATCCCTTCTTATGAACATGAGGTGAACAAAACATCTTGAAATCAAAAATACAATTAAAAAAATTATCTAAGACCTTATTCATTGGTATATTTAACATTTAACCCCAGGGGGTCCTAAATCTATAAAAAATAAAAATTGAGTAAATATATACTGAGAAAAATATTGGTCACTAAATTAACAAATAATTCCTAAAAACATATATACGGTATATTTTGTTCCTACATACTCACCAAAACTATTAATATAATTTATAATTCAAACAATTCACACACTCAAACCTTGAACTCATAGAATATTCATTTAAAAAAATGTATCTAAAGTCATACTCCCCACATATTAAAAATCTTTACCCAAAAGGTAAGACACCTGTCATTGGATAATCCTTATTATTAATTCTCTCTAAACCTTAATAAACACATAAAAAATGAAATATATTTATATTTGTATTTCCTTTCCTCCCATTTAACATAAATATCAGTACAATTAGCGAGAGTGGGGATTTAATAACCATATCATATACTCTAAAGTATTAAAATTAAATACCCTCAATAAACTCAACCATTGAAACAAATACTTAGGTAATCTTTTAACAATTTTTTTATTTTCTCCTTTATAGGAAAAATTATATCTCTAACACTTTCTTCTCCACAGGATCCCTAATGAAGTGATGCATTATATCAATATACATTTATCATGAATGTTGATTAATATTTCATGATATATTGTTAACACATTTATTATTACAGCCAATAAGAATTGGCATATTTACATATACCTTAATATCTACCAATTAAGTACAAATCCACATCAATTATGATGTATCTAAGTTATAGCCACATAATCTAAATTAATGGAACTCAAGGTCACAAAAAATTTCTTTATTTCATTCCAATATAAACCCATTTAACCCTATAAGATAACTACACTACATGTAGACATCCTATTATGTATCTGTATAGAAAAATAAAATAATATTCCCACTATTTTCATACATCAATATATAGTCTTTATTTCCCTTTATATGCCTTTGAATATACTTTTCATCCATGAAAGGAGACTCCTTTTATGATCTTTAGTACATAGAGTATGATCTAATAACATATAAAATATATGTTCTCAATGCTTTCAAATTAACTAAACTCTTAATAAGCATCACAAATTACTTTTGGTCAAATTTTTTCCATTTATATTTTGTAGATATTTTGGTTCCAACTGAGTTATGTTTAAAAACTAGTTTTTGATGATCCATTCCAAAAAAAATAAAACATCCTAAGAATAGTTATATTGAGAAAAAAGGCCTAATCTCTCTCATGATAAATTTCTAAACCCCAAAAATATATAATTTCCCTAAGAATGGAAATTTAAAATAACTTATTTGTTTTAAAAAAAACTATTCTTGATAACCTCCTTTTTTTATTGAAAAAATATCATCTACAAAAAATATAACAATATGCATCAATATTTTTTTAATGTAGAGATTGTTTTTCATTATTCTTTTCTTAAATATAAAAAATTTAAATAAGGAATATAAATTGGGATAATCTTCTACTAGGGCTAACTTTAAACCATATACAACCTCCTTTAAGTTGAAAACCTAACCTTTTTGTTTACCAAGTATGAAACCATGGGGTTTCTCAATATATAATTCTTTTTATAATTCTATATCAAGGATGAAAGATCTAACATACATTTTAAAAATATTTCATTTCCTTTTTTATTTCAATGACAACAAATATCCAAGTATTATTTAGTCTAGATTCCTTTGAAAATTGATCATAAAAAAATCATTCAACTTTTGAGTTCCCTTTACACCCAAGTATTTCCTTGTTTCTAACAACAGATCCCCTTTTATTAAAATATTTTGAAACAACCAATTTTCAAATAATATTATTGTTTTTTTTCTTGGGAACCAAAAAATAATATTCATTCTTCTCTATATGATATAATTAATCATCCATAGCCACAAAACACTCTTGATTCTCAAATTCCTCATTTATATCTCTGAGATAAACATGGGAACATAGTGATATATATATATATATATATATATATATATATATATATTGTTTACCTAAAAATTGTTGTATTCAAAATTTATTTTCTTTGTTCTATAATGATATTTCAAACAATCATATGATTTATAAAAATTATATGATGTGATAATAGTTTCTCACCATCAATTAAAAGGGAAAATTCAAAATCTTCATCCAACACTTATTTCGAACTGACATTGTTTTTAAAAACATCTTGATTGGTCTCAATGAAAATGATTCATCATCAAAGTATATAAAAATTTCTTCTTGATGAAATATTTATTTCATAGAGTATTATATCAACTTTTGATAAATATTATCAAAAATATTTCATTTCAATTCTGTATAACATAAATATCCTCCTCTATTTAGAGGATAACCAAGAAGGATATCATCAACTCCTTTCTACCCAAACATCCAAAACTTTTCACCTTTCACTTTCATAATACATGGGCATACAAAAAACCTTAAATATTTGAAATTTGTAGAATTCTAATAGAAAATATATTATTTTGAAATATCTTAATTTTTTCCACACAAATAATGAATTTGAATTTGAACTAGTATAACTATTTCTTGTCTCTAAAAATATTAATAACTTTCATGATCAATCAATATAGTATAATAAATATCTACTAAAATTTTATTCTTCAATTCTCTAGTGAATTTTATTTGGTGTGTTTGGTATAATTAGATCTTGGGGAAACCATAATCTCAGGAAAATAATAAAATATTACAATAGTATATAATGCATGATTGTCTATCCCAATTTTCTTCAAGGAGAAACTGAACTCTTGTTCAGGGCTCTTTTTGACACTCTTGTATAGTTTTTGAACCTTTTATTTATAGTTGAAAAATATACTACTATTGGTATGATTATCTTTATAAATAAAGGAATAATATACATTTCATTACTTTTTGATTGATTTTTCATTTGCCCATAAATGTTTGAGAAGATAATCTCTAATGTATTTCATGTTTGAATAAACTCATAATTGTGTTGAGAATTAACGATCTCCCCCTTTTAACACGAATAGAAAATTTATTTTTTACCACTATTTTTTTATATTAACACCATGAATATTATATCCTATAATAATATTGATCATGTTCTTTTTTCCAAGATGACTTCTTCCATGATTCCATGACTAGTTTTATATTTAAAGATGAAGTTGCATGAATTTTAAACACCCTAAACATCTAAAATGTTTCATATTTTTTATTATATTATTGTGATACACATCCATCATTAAACATATCAACTATGATTTGTTTTATTAAAGACCACTTCATTTCGATCATCACATGGATAAGAAAAATGTAAAATATTGTTTTTTATCCCATTAAATAAAAACGTTATCTTGTACTATAAATTCTCTTTTCAACTAATACTAAAAAAACATTATATTTTGAGTGAATCATCATTTACATAAGTCATTCAACCTTAATTTTACTTTTCAACTTCTTATAAATGTTTTAATTCACCTTTCATGTTTGAAGGACATCCACTATGTGGAATTCATTGAAATTACGCTTTTGAATATTTAAGAAAAAAATAAATTAAAAAATATTTTTCCTTTAATTTATTAGTATTTTTCGGAAACATTTGAGTATTTTAATTCATAATAAATTCGTATTGTAATATGATGATACAATGTTGAGAAAAGTTGTAACACCCTATCATTTTAAAAGATGAACATCATGTTTAATAGTTTATATGAAATACAACACCAATCTTAAAAGATTGTAACAACCTGAGACATTAAAATATATATTTTTTTAAATAATTTCAATCTCTAAAACATCTTGTGATGCACACAAGTCCGGGTTTAAATGAAACCTGATACTCTATTTAAATATTATTATTTAAATATGATCATTATAACATACCCGTATAGTTTCTGGTTATGAATGATGTTAATTAAGTAAGTAAAATTATATTGTCTACACATGTATAATTTAGAATCAATGGTTATAAATTGACTACAAATAAAATAAGAATAATTTTAAATAAAAAGAAACATTTTTTTAAAAAAATATTTTTCTAAAAGGATATTTAATCGATCTTTACACTCATAATTTAAAATTAATTTTTTACAATTTTAGAAAATTTATTTTATAAAATTCAAATCATTTTTAAAATATTAAATTCTAAATTATCTTTTGGTAATTTTTTTATATTAATCTGGAAAATTTTATTTTTTAATAAATAGTGAATAATATGGTTTTTAAGCTGTACTTTTATTTAAAATTTTTAAATGGTTAAATTATATTTTAAATTGGAATAAAAATTATATTAGTTCAATTATATTAAAATTTATCTAATTAACTCCTTGAAATCAATTCATATTCAATTATGATAAAAAATATTTTAAATTTTTTGAAAGTTTTCGTTTGGAAAACCCTATTTTTTTGTCTTGTCTATAGGTAAAATTTTAAATAAAATTATGAAACTTCTGTAAAATTAATTTGAAATGAAGGATTTCATATTTTGGATTAGAATAATTTATATTCTCTAATATTTTCATCTTAATGTTTTACCACAATGAATAGTAAAAATAGTAAAAATAAATTACCATCATTAAGGTAAAAATGGGTTTACCGAGGGATAAAGTAAAAATATATGTGTTAAATTTACCTAAACACTTGTCTAAAAACCAATTTATGGAAATATTACAACCTTATTACATATATGTTTTGAGAATGACCCTTTTTAGGGCCTTTAGCATGATAAAATCATGGGTGTAATTGATTATTTTCAAAAATACTATTTATGTCCTCTCCCTCACTTATAAAAGGACGCCCCTCATCCCATATTAAAACATCCGAAAAAATATATCTCAACCAATACATGACCCAATATATTCCTTAAATCCATAACCATATTATATAGGCCTTTGATAGATCACAAATTAATTTTTGGAAGGCTTTACGGTAACCCTAAAAGGGTTTCCCAAATAAGTTGTTATGGTTCTAACTATGATTTTTTAGTTTCATTATTTTTCTTAAAACTACAATTAACATTATCTGAATATTCCAAAAAAATATAAAATTGTATATATGCACAGATATGTTACTATGTTAATGCAGCAATCTTCTATCTAAAGGGAAATGCAACTGTCGTTCATGGGTATGATGGACTACTACCTTCCGAACAGATGTTTGTTTTCTATCAACACATTTCATGTTTGGATACAATGATGGATTTAACAATCATGTATGATATTCAGGAAATTATTATCATTTTTTAATTATCATATCACATATACCTTATTACTTTCCATTCCATTGAATGAGAGATACAATAACATTGTTCGTGCGTAAGACAAACTTCTACCTCATGAAGTGATGTGATTCATTTTTCTCTTACACATTACATGGAAGGCAGTATCGATAAATTGAAGTAATATTTGTGATATTTGTGATCTAAACATACTTATATAAATATAATTTTACATATAACTTCTTACCTTTTAATATGTTGGATAATAATAATGGTGTTCATGCATATGTGTGGACAACCACCTCCATATAGCGATGTGAAACGTTTTTCATTTTTTATTTAATTTGATGGTAATAATATTTGATTTTATTAATATTAAATATATATATATATATAACATAATATTTATTATTTAATGGTGAATTAATATTTATTTTCCTTTTTTTCTTCCGTCGTGAAAAACTGAAAGAGAGTTAACACGTACAAACAACCTAGTACCTCCATGAATGGTATAATCCATTTTCTATCTCTAAAATTTACATATTTAAATAATATATATATATATAATGAATATATATTATATTTATATCATGTATAAAATTCAATAGATGATGTAACCATGATAAAATTAAAAAGGCCACAATTAATGAACAAAATCATATATTAAAAATGAAGAAATTATCACCCAAAAATTGATTCTAACAGAGAATTTAAATAAATATGTGATAAAATAATATAATTAAATAAAAAATGGTATTAAATATAGGTTTATTATTCTATAAAATATTTATATTAAACATTCAATAAATATATTGGTGGTTTAGAGACAGGTGTAGGAAGTCTAACCCAAGGTAAGGGTTTTTCATCTCACTTTAACTTCCATGAGACATATGCTATATTAAAAAATTATTCCAATTTGTAGTGTATCTATTCCCCATTTTATATTTTATAGAATTCATTTATCCACCTTAATGGAATTTTTAGCTTCATTTGATGTTATATCTTTCATGGGGTTATGATTAAGAACTTACCAAAGTGGTAAGGGTTTATTTCAAAATATCATAATTTTCATGATTATTTTTGTTAAGTCTCCCTTTGTGGAATTTTTTGAAACTTATATATTTAAATTAATATATTTTAATCTAATATTTTTATTCATTAAATTTTCAGATAATAGTAACATTTCTCCACTCTTTGGCATTCAAAATTATTAAGAAAATATTGTTAGAAAAATCTGACTTTATTTATCTCTTATGTTGAAAATACCTTTTCATAAAAATCTATTTTTTCTAAAAAAATATTCAAAAATATTATTATCATTTTAAAAATGAATTATTAAAGAAAATTTTACCAATTTTTACCTTTTAAAAATTTATTTTAATCGAATATTTATATTAATTTCAAAAGAAGTCACATTTGTCTTTTATCAAAAATGTGAAAGGGATCATTGTTTTAACGTGTATGACATGAAAATAATTTTATTCCCTCATGATTAATCAATTTTTATATAGTTTCATATAATATTGAAATGGAATATTTCAAATTAATGTGTTTTGAAAATGTTTTTTGATCCTTTTTTATTAAAAGGTTTTTTTCAAAGTGTAAAGGATACTTTCCTCATGAATATTCTTAATGAAATTATTATTATATTAAAATTAATTAATGATATTAACATTTTATTTTATTTATAATCCAATGGGTATATATAATATTGATATTATCTATATTATTTATTTTTATGGTTTAGGATAAGTTTGACTGAGGATGTAAAATTTTTTTTTTTTGACCATGTTTTTTTGGATGGTCTATGAATTTGTTTATTTTATTGGGGTAATTATTAACATTTCATATGATAGTTTTTCAATATAAATTTTTAATGATGAATATGATTCACAACATTTATTTCAAGAATGCATTGGAATTAGTATGTTATGGGTGGGTTCTAATTAAAAATAGCCCATCAATGCATCAAATGGTCTCATGAGACTAACTTTATTTGTTTTTTTTAAGACCTGGAATTCCCGTGGATTTGTTTTAATACATGGTAATTTTACGAGTCCGCAGTTTTTGACGGCGCTTGATTCTGAGGCCCGGTGTGCCCGAAATCAATTTTTTAATATTTTGTTCAGGTACGTTCAGTAAATGTACGAGCGAGATTTTATAACTTTTGAACCGGTGCTCGGAACTGAAATCTGAGGGTACTGTTGAACTCATAGCTCCATTTTTCACTTAATAATACTTTCACCTTGAAAGTAATGAGTAGGGAATAAAAGTTAGTTTTTGGGTTTTATGAAAAAAATAATAAAATAAAGTACCATAATTTATTTTAGTTCTACGCTTCCATGTATTGAGTGTGCTGGTTAAACCCTCCCCTTGGAGGATGGTGGTGGGAATTCCACACCCTAACCTCCCCTGAGAGGTTATGGTGGTGGGTCCCACTCATGAATAACCTCCTATGGGAGGATATTTGAGGTGGGGACCACTCGAGTCGCAAAACCCCCTATTAATGATAGGGTTGGGGACCACCTAACCCCTATTGATGCTGGAGGATGAAACCTCTCCACTCTCTCTCATTAATAAGAGAGGGATTTTGACCTCCATGTGCAATTAATTATGCCAACACTTGTGTTTATTAATGAGAGACTCTTGGCATCCTCCAAATTAATGAGACAACACTCGTGCATTTAATTTGGAGGAGCTGGGATTTTAATTCTAATTTTTGAATTGTGTGCCAACACATAAAATAATAGAAAAAAAATTATTTTATTTCGGTTGGCATTCTATTCTTGGTGGATTGTTGGAGAAATCTCCCAACAAAGGACCATTCTCCCAACAATGAACACGAAGAATTTGAGGAATGGGAAGAACACTGACGATGCTCTTCTTCTCCGACCTTCTTCCACGGACCCCCTTCGACGTGGGACGTGATCGTCTACCATGGATTGTCGACCATCCTTCTGTGACGTCAATGATCAACTACCGGTGGATTAAAAGGTAGGGAGTTTTGTGTTTTCTTATCTTTGAATTTAAACCGCGTTCTTTATCGAACAATGATATGGTATGAGAATCTCTAATTTTTATCACCGTAATGAGGAGGGCTTGGGCCGCACGAACACGGTCCGACCCTCCCCTTGTTTGTTCCTGTCCGATGAAGATGGCTTGGAAAATTATAGATGACGATGAAAAAGGAGAACAAGGGCCGTGCTACCCGCAGCCTCCGAGAACCCCCACCCCCCCCCCCCCCCGGTGGCGCCTCGGTACGCTTCCCACGCCCTAGTGCGCTGCCCCGACGCGATGCCCGTGTGCCCCGCGCACTTTCTGGCTCTGTTGGCGCCCCACCAGCGCGCTGCCCGGCACCACTGCTGTAACAACCTAGGTAAATAAATAATATGACCTTTTTATATTTATCCATATTTGTGAATAAAATATTAATATTACTTTAAAGTGGATGCTATGCTCGATGGCGTACCCAATACGCAACAACGAGTTTTTTGGGAATCTTACGTTGCACTCTAATAATAAAATAATATTATTTTAAATCGTAGTTAATTCCTAGCTGTTGTAATGGCGAGAATGAACAGAACTAACTACAAAATGATTATATATGTCTGTCAAATATTTTTACTCTTTATAATAAATTTTAGAGGATTAAAAATGTGAATGAATCCAATTTTAAGCGTAGACTTTCTAATATTTTTTAAAAGGTCGATTAAACGCCTTTTGAAGGCGAACCTCTTTTAAATCCACTTTTTGACAATTTTATGTGTTATATTTGAAAATATAAAATTCTTATTTAGAATCGGGACATCAAAATTTACTTTGTGTAAATTTTTGGTATCTTTCCGATAAAGTTCATTTTTTTAATGAATAATGAAAAATGTTGTATTTTAATTCAAAACCTCTTTTTAATCTAATTTATTTATATGATTATATTATCTTTTGAATTTTTTTTAAAGTAAAATTAGAATATATTTTTACCATTTAATCCAATTGTGGTCGTTGGAATTAATTTCACTTTGAAATTGGACTTAAACTAGTGTCAATCTTTTGATACTTCTTGTTTCATAAAAACACGCTATTTTCTCTGACAGCGGGAATTAATTATTAAATTAATTAATGCAACTTATATTTTTTTATGTTTGTAAAATGATATCATTTTTGAATTCGGAATATCAAATATAGCTTAGGGTGAAGTTTTGGGTTTTTTCTGGAAAACTTCAATTTTTGATGAATAGTGAAACCACTAAGTGGTACTTAAGAAACTGATTTTTTGTTTAAATGAAATTTTACCACATCTGTGTTTTGAATTTCAAAAATCTGACATACATGGTTGTCATTAAGAAGTAAAATGTGGTTCAATGAGATTAAAATAATTTTTTGGTGAATAGTAACTTTTATGTTTTTAATCGCGATTAGAGGTAATTAGTGTAGTTTAAGGTAGAAATAATATTTTAATAATATGAGATGAGCTTGACACATGTCCTACCCTCATTTGATGTATCATGGCCGACCAATACAATCCATGGGTCAACTTTTGGACCTCATAGAGCCACTTTGGATGGAAAATGACATAAATAACTTTTTATTTAATGTTAAAGTAAAAATGACACAAACATGAAATGTTTTACTAAAACAATTTTTACATGGGGTTATACAAGTAATATTTTTGACTATAAATATTCATTATAAAGACAAAAAGATTTCATGCATCATGATATTTTTTTTATAATTTTTATACATTAAATATATTAAATTATTTATGACATCATGATGATGCAGCGATTACCTCATTAATAAAGGATTTAAATAAAATGAAAACATAATGTAAAAGCTATGAACTACACATGTCCAAAACCTATTGTGTGGGTATATTTCGAACTCTTATCACCTTAGCCTCGAATTATATCAATGTGGGACCTTTGAAATCCGAAACTCATTTTAAAATAAAGGAACATTTCTTTACATTCCAAGGGTGCCCCTCCTCTCCTCTTAAAAAAGGCCCTCACCTCTACCTCCGTACCCACACGTCCAAAGCCTTTGTCTCGGCCAAATCCTGCCCATTTTGTATCTCCACATCCCTCTCTAACTCCTTGAATCCTCACTTTGGGCATAAGTCTTCCCAAGGAAGCCTTTGAGCTCAAACCAAAGGGAGTTACCCGATTTTAAGGTAATGTCTTCACTTGAGCCCTTTTGTTTTTTTTTCTTCTACAACCCCCTAAACTCTTTTTATTCATTTATTTTGTAACAAATACAGTATCTTCAATATACTAGTATGTTTTTATAAGAAGGATTCGAGCTACACTTACACACAGTCTAATTGTTAAAGAACATACTGTTTCTGTGGTTGGTGATTTTCTGCGTCACAAAATGATGATTGTTAAATATTCTTTTAAAACCTTTAAAGGTGGCCATTATGGTGTCACTGTATTTAATATATGATATATATGGTATTTATGTTTACTATATGCTTCTGTTTTTAATATTTAAAACATACCTTTATTCTTTTCATGTTGTGTAAATGCGATAATTTCATATGAGGAAGTGTGGACTACTGCCCCCTCAAGTGATGTGACTCGTACATGCAATACATGGAATGTATAAAGAATGAAATTAATGAACATATGTGACCTATATAGCATATATATTATACTGGAATTATAATATATATATATATATCATTTATTTTTAATTCCATTAATATGATAAAAAAATGAAAGTATCATTCATGCGTACGTACGGCCTACCGTCTCCATGAACGGTGCTTTTCATTTTTTATCTCCAAATGATATGGAATATTATAAAATGAATATGTAATAGTTATATATGATATTTTAATCGTTAATACTATTATGGAAATTATTTACTTATAACTACATGGGCAATCATTTTTCAAACAAGTTCATTTTTGACTCATGTACCAAACATCGGCAAAAAATGTCTGATATAAACTAACCTTATTAAATAATTATTATAACATTATAATTTGTGATATGAACTGAATAATAATCTTTAAATGAGGTCCTCAGGAAAATATAAATTTAACAAAGTTTATTATTCAGGAATATAAAGAAACGAACAAGACAAGTCAGACTTGAGGTAAGGGATCCTACTCCTCTATTTCTTTTTAAGTACACTCATTTATGTCATTCCTTTTAAAGCTCATATTTCTTGTTATTGGGATGTTATTTTTTATTAATCTTACTTTAATTTTTATTTTCATATGATGAGAGACCCTATTCTCTCTCATCAATCCATTTTGGATGTTTTGAGTGGCGCCGTTAGGCTACCGAATTTTCGTAAGGGATCGAACCTCTCTCTTTCTTTTTAAGTACTCTCCTTTATGTCACTTCTTTTAAGATCCTATTTTTAATATTGGGGGATGTTCTTATATATTTTTATTTTTGTAAACTTTATGTTAATATGATGAGAGGCCCTATTTGATCTCATCAATCCATTTTTGCATGTTTTAAGTGGCACCGTTAGACTGCCGAGTTTTCGTAAGGGATTTTTCATCTCACTTTAATTCACATGAGATTTATGCTACATTTGCCACAATTTCCTTTGAGTGGTGTATGTACTGCCAATTATTTTAATCATTGTGTAATATACTTTCATTTATGAGTATTTACATCAATGTTGTATCGTCCTTCTTTCACAGGGTGTATTTTTTGAAAGATACCCATGTCGGTAAGAGATCCTTTCACCCTCCTCTTTTTAAAAGACTTATTTTGTTATGTCTTTTAATTTACATAATATTATTTTGGTATATGTTCTTCTATATCCTTATTGACTTAAATTTTAGGTCCATGTGATGAGATACCCTTTTTATCTCTCATCAACTCATTTTCTGAATTTTGTAGTGACGTCATTAGGCTGTCAAATTTTTGCAAGGGATCTTCTTAACCCAAATTTGATTCTTTGGGATAAACTTGTACTCCTTGAATATGTCATTCTATGAATATTTTTGAATAACCTATGATTGTTTTACACTTAATATCCACTTATATTTGGTGTATTCGTTTGTCACACTTAATTATGTAATTGATTTATCCTTAAACCAAGGATATCGTATTTGTAAGGGACTTCGTCTCAATCTCTTTCATTGAGGTATATTTTATTTTATACACAACCTTCTTTTATACGGTGTATAAACCCCTTTGACTTTTACATTTATCCAAAAGGAATATTTTTATATGAAGCGTTTTACAAAATGAAAATAGGGAATGTTTTTGTCATACGTATGTGTTGACAATGACTTCTCCACCGCCGTGACCATTATTTGAGTTTCGGCTTCCTCTACAAGCCATACCTTTTTTTAAAAGAAAATTAAATACCATGTTTTACTTTTCTTTTATTTTGGTATTTAAAATGGTTTTGATAATGTTTTTATTATATCACTGTGTTATTGATATCATGTGATTGAAATGTGGAAATGTTATGCTTCCTTTATGAATGTTTTATGTGGTACAATTATGTTATGGTTCTTGGCCATTGTTATGAAGATGGATGGTTCTGTGATAAACTAAGGGCAGGTGAGCCCGATATAGCTCTCCAATGCATTGGGTAACATGAAGGAGTGAAACATTAAGGTTTCTCCGAAGATATTTAGGGAATATACTATGATGGGTATTCCAAACGTATCCAAGAGGGTTACTCCCTACGTAAGAATGTTATGAATGCCTCAAGTTACCTTTATGTCTTATTATTTATATGATTTATTCATGATATGATGAGGTATGTTAAAGTTATTATGTTTTATGAGTAAAGTAGGATTTCATTGATTCTTATGTGTACATGTACTCATGTTTCCTTTCCATATTTTTATATCCCTTACTGAGCTTTAAATGCTCATCCCAGGTTTTTTGAAATGTTTTTCACAGGTCAAGGGAAAGGTACATGATATGATGATAGTGTCAAGGAAGTATTAAGAAAGAATCCATGTTTTATTTTAAATATGTTTTTGTTGATGGGAAAAAATGAATACTATCTTTATGTAACCACTTTGTTTAAAAGTGGAATGTAATGAAAGTTTTAAGATCTAATTCTCTAAAACTCTAAACCTAAAAAGATGCTCAATGTGTAATCTTGTATTAACTCAAGATTAAGTAATGTTTAAGGCTAGGGCCTTATAGTTGGTATCAAAGGTCGGTTTAGACAAATATAGCGATTAAGAGTTTTTGTTAGACACGTGATTAGTCCCTATATCTATTATTTCAGTTAAATCCTTGTTTTATAACTTTTTTTAGGTCAAGTAAAGTCGGTTACGAATGGAAGGAGAAGGATCTGAAATGACATTACTATCTTATCCTGATGACATGCTTGCAATAATTATTGCAAAGTCATGTTCAGATGATTGTGAAACTTTTTCTAGCATACAACTCACTTGCAAGTAGTTGTTTGAGATATCAAACACCTCCATTATACCTCATTATCATCGTGGATCATGGGTTGTTTTTAGAAAAATACTATTTTCAAAATATTCTCATATTTTCATGAAAGTGAAATATTATCAAGGTATTTTCAAATATTTTACCTTATCACAATAATTTGAAGCATATTATGATTTTAAAAATGGTGTTGAGGAAAGAGACCCTTATGCAACCTATTTATATTTGATTTTAAAATATAGTCTCTCAGTAAATACTTATGGTATTTTAAAAGGACCAATAATAGAAAGTTTCAACTCAAATTCTGTCCGACTATTTTATAGAAATCATGTTTTATCAGATGTTTTGGAATTATATTTGATAGATGATTATTTTCCAAAATTGTTCTTCTGTGAACTCTCATATGACCCATGTTGTACAAGGTGTATTTGGATGGAGGAAGAAAATCATTTTGAGGGATCTCTAAATCATTGTTGTAATGCATGGGACTTCTACCTACGTGAGCAAGATGGCGATGAAACTGAGTGGATGCCATGATCAAGGTATGATGTTATTCATTTTGGGAATCGTTTTATTTTATCATATGGTCGTGAAATAAGACTTCAAGAATTAAGATGTTGAGATCATAAAGAATTTGGATGAAAATGATAGGTATAAGGAAACTATTGAGCTTAAAACATGTTAGGGTTATTTTTGGAGTTTTATAAAAAGGACAACATGCAGACCATGTGACAACCCATCGCATCGGACAATGGTGCGTGACTCGAACCCACAACCAAAGTGCGACTGGTATTTATCGCCTACCATTGGACTACGTGAAGTCCCTAGTTAGTTTGACTTATTCTTTTTAGTTAGATGATTTTATAAATTAAGAGTAAGTTGATTTTGTCTTATCTATGGAAATTTATTAACCTATCATGGAGGATATGTGATTAGGTTAATTACTTTTCAATACGAGACATTAAGAGAAACTGATGTTGTTTGGAGATAAATGTTATGATTTAACTTGGAAGAATATGTGATTAAATCCTTCCAATATTTGGGTTTCAATCATAGTTTGGTTTACTTTGAAGAATTTTATAGAAAAATTGTTTATTGAATGGTCCTCGTTGAACTTTGGGTTTTGTTAGACAAATTTTGGAGATTAAGAATAGATTTTCTTTTTATAAAGGGTTATCCTTTTCTGGATTATCTGATCTTGTACTAATCTTTTTCATTTTGGTTTTGGTTAAAGTATAAAGACATGGGAATTATATAGTTGTCTTTTGTGGATTAGGAGATTCTCTAGAAGTTGATTATAGTACTCTTAATGTGAACAAGTCTTCCTAAATACCAGTCTTTTGGAGAAAATATGAGTTTGTGTAAGAAATCTAATAAAAGGTAAAAGTCAACATGATAAGTGATTAAGTTTCCTTATGAATAAATTCCTCAATAAGAAGTAACTTAAAACAAAAATTTTGTCTATTAACTTTTCCTACTGGGGAATCGAATACCGTTTAACCCATCACATGTTTGTGAATTTCTTGTGGTTAACTTTCTCCTAAACATGTTTTCTATCACTCTCCATCAGAACATGACCCTATGTTTTCTCCTCCATGCCCATGTTTTCCTACATGGAATCCTAGTATGGGTTAAATCCGGTGACCTCTGTACTTATATTTCTTTATTTTAAAGTGATTTTTTTACTGACTCTTATACTGATGTGGGACTTTCAAGGATGTTTCCAAGCCCAATTTTAAAATTGCGAGGACGCAATTCCCAAAAGGGGGGAAGGATGTAACACCCCAGGTAAATAATGAATATGACATTTTTATATTTATCCATATTTGTGAGTAAAATATTAATATTACTTTAAATGGGATTCTATGATCGATGGCGTACCCAATACGCAACAACGAGTTTCTTGGGAAGCTTACGTTGCACTCTAATAATAAAATAATATTATTTTAAATGGTAGATAACGCCTAACCTTTGTAATGGTGGGAATGGATAGAACTAACTAAAAAATGATTATATATGATTGTCAAATATTTTTACTCTTTACAATAAATTTTAGAGGATTAAAAATGTGAATGAATCGAATTTTAAACGTAGACTTTCTAATATTTTTTAAAAGGTCGATTAACCACCTTTTGAAGGCGAACCTCTTTTAAATCCACTTTTTGAAAATTTTATGTGTTATATTTGACAAAATAAAATTCTTATTTAGAATAGGGACATCAAAATTTACTTTGTGTAAATTTTTGGTATATTTCTGATAAAGTTCATTTTTTAATGAATATTGAAAAATGTTGTATTTTAATTCAAACCCACTTTTTAATCTAATTTATTTATATGTTTAGATTATCTTTTGAATTGTTTTTAAAGTAAAATTAGAATATATTTTTACCATTTAATCCAATAGTGTTCGTTGGAATTAATTTCACTTTGAAATTGGACTTAAACTAGTGTCAATCTTATGATACTTTTTGTTTCATAAAAACACGCTATTTGCTCTGACAGCGGGAATTAATTATTAAATTAATTAATGAAACTTATATGTTTTAAATTTTTTAAAATAGACATCATTTTTGAATTCGGAATATCAAATATAGCTTAGGGTGAAGTTTTGGTTTTTTTTTCTGGAAAACTTCAATTTTTGATGAATAGTGAAACCACTAAGTGGTACTTAAGAAACTGATTTTTTGTTTAAATGAAATTTTACAACCTCTGTGTTTTGAATTTCAAAAATCCTACATAAATAGTTTTCATTAAGAAGTAAAATTTGGTTCAATGGTATTAAAATAAATTTTTGGTGAATAGTAACATTTATGTTTTTAATCACGATTAGAGTTATTAGTGTAGTTTAAGGTAAAAATAATGTTTTTATAATATGAGATGAGATTGAAACATGTCCTACCCTCATTTGATATGTCATGGCCGACCAATAAAATCCATGGGTCAACTTGGGGACCCCATGGAGCCACTTTGGTTGGGAAATGACATAAATAACTTTTTATTTAATGTTAAAGTAAAAAATGACACAAACATGAGATGTTTTACTAAAACAATTTTTACTTGGGGTTATTCAAGTTATATTTTTGACTATAAATATTCATTAGAAATAAAAAAATATTTCCTACATCATGATATTTTTTTTATAATTTTTATACATTAAATATATTAAATTATTTATGACATCATGACGATGCAACGATTACCTCGTTAATAAAGGATTTAAATTAAATGAAAAGATAATGTACAATATATGACCTACACATTTCCAAAACCTATTGGATGGGTATATTTTGAACCCTTATCACCTTATCCTCGAATTATATCCATGTGTGACCTTTTAAATCCGAAACTCATTTTAAAATAAAGGAACATTTCTTTACCTTCCAAGGGTGCCCCTCCTCTCCTCTTATAAAAGGCCCCCACCTCTACCTCCTTACCCAAACTTCCAAAGCCTTTGGCTCGGCCAACACCTGCCCATTTTTTATCTCCACATCCCTCTCTAACTCCTTGAATCCACACTTTGGGCAGATGTTTTCCCAAGGAAGACTTTGAGCTCAAAACAAAGGGAGTTACCTGATTTTAAGGAAATGTCTTCACTTGAGTCCTTTTGTTTTATTTTTCTTCTCCAACCAACTAAACTCTTTTTATTAATTTATTTTGTAACAACTCCAGTATCTTCAATATACTAGGAGGTTTTTATAAAAATATATCTAGATACACTTACACACACCTTCATCTAATTGTTAAAGAAGATACTATTTCTGTGGTTGGCGGTTTTCTGCCTCACGAAACGATGATTGTTCAATATTCTTTTAACACCTTTAAAGGTGGACATTATGATGTCACTGTATTTTATATATGATATATATGGTATTTATGTTTACTATATGCTTATGTATTTTATATTTAAAACATACCTTTATTCTTTTCATGTTGTGTAAATGCGATAATTTCATATAAGGAACTGTGGACTAACGCCCCCTCAAGTGATGTGACTCGTACATGAAATACATGGAATGTATAAAGAATGTAATTAATTAACATATGTGACCTATATAACATATATATTTTACTGGAATTATTATATATATATATATATATCATTTATTTTTAATTCCATTAATATGACAAAAAAATGAAAGTAGCGTTCATGCGTACGTACGACCTACCATCTCCATGAACGGTGCTTTTTGTTTTTTATATCCAAATGATATGGAATAGTACGAAATGAATATTTTTGGATATATATTATATTTTAATCATTAATACTATTCTGGAAATTATTTACTTATAACTACATGGGCAATCATTTTCCAAACAAGTTCATTTTTGACTCATGTACCAAAATTGGCAAAAACGTCTGATATGAACTAACGTTATTAAACAATTATTATAACATTATAATATGTGATATGAACTAAATAATAATATTTAATGGAGGTACATAGGAAATTATAAATTGAAAAAAGTTTATTATTCAGGAATATAAAGAAACGAACAAGACAAGTCAGACTTGAGGTAAGGGATCCTACTCTTCTCTTTCTTTTTAAGTACACTATTTTATGTCATTCATTTTAAAGCTCATATTTCTTGTTATTGAGATGTTATTTTATATTACTCTTACTTTAATTTTTATGTTAATATGATGAGAGACCCTATTCTCTCTCATCAATTCATTTTGGATGTTTTGAGTGGTGCCGTTAGGCTGCCGAATTTTCGTAAGGGATCGAACCTCTCTCTTTCTTTTTAAGTACTCTCCTTTATGTCACTTCTTTTAAGCTCCTTTTTGTTATATTGGGGGATGTTCTCTTATATTAGTATTTCTGTAAACTTTATGTTAATATGATGAGAGACCCTATTTTATCTCATAAATCCATTTTTTTATTTTTTAAGTGGCACCGTTAGGCTACTGAGTTTTCGTAAGGGATTTTTCATCTCACTTTTATTCTTGTGAGATTTATGCTACATTTGCCACAATTTCCTTTGAGTAGTGTATGTACTGCCCATTATTTTACTCATTGTGTAATATACTTTCATTTATGAGTATTTACATCAATGTTGTATTGTCCTTCTTTCATGCGGTGTATGTTTCGAAAGATACCCATGTCGGTAAGAGAACCTTTCACCCTCCTCTTTTTAAAAGACTTATTTTGTTATGTATTTTAATTCACATACTATTATGTTGGGATATGTTCTTCTATATCCTTATTGATTTTAATTTTATGCCCATGTGATGAGATACCCTTTTTATCTCTCATCAACTCATTTTCTGAATTTTGTAGTGACGTCGTTAGGCTGTCAAATTTTTGCAAGGGATCTTCTTAACCCAAATTTGATTCTTTGGGATAAACTTGTACTCCTTGAATATTTCATTCTATGAGTATGTGTGAATAACATCTGATTGTTTTACACTTAATATCCACTTATATTTGGTGTATTCATTTGTCACACATAATTATGTAATTGATTTATCCTTAAGCCAAGGATATCGTATTTGTAAGGGACTTTGTCTCAATCTCCTTTCATTGAGGCATATTTTATTTTATACACAACCTTCTTTTATACGGTGTATAAACCCCTTTTACTTTTACATTTATCCAAAAGGAATCTTTTTATATGAAGCGTTTTACAAAATGACAAAAGGGAATGTTTTTTTCATACGTATACGGTGACAATGACTTTTCCGCCGCCGTGGCCATTATTTGAGTTTCAGATTCCTCTACAAGCCATACCTTTTTTTAAAAGAAAAATAAATACCATGTTTTAATTTTCTTTTATTTTGGTATTTAAAATGGTTTTGATAATTTTTTTATTATATCACTGTGTTATTGATATCTGGTGATTGAAATGTGGAAATGTTATGTTTCCTTTATGAATGTTTTATGTGGTACGATTATGTTATGGATCTTGGGAATTGTTGTGAAGATGGGTGGTTCCATGATAAACTAAGGGCAGGTGAGCCCGATATAGCTCTCCAATGCATTGGGTAACGTGAATGAGTGAAACGTTAAGGTTTCTCCGAAGAGATTTCGGGAATATACTATGATGGGTATTCCAAATGTAACAAGAGGGTTACTCCCTATGTAAGAATGTTATGAATGCCTCAATTTACCTTTATGTCTTATGATTTCTATGATTTATTCATGATTTGATGAGGTATGTTAAGGTTATTATGTTTTATGAGTAAAGTATGATTTCATTGATTCTTATGTGTACATGTACTCATGTTTCCTTTTCCATATTTTTATATCCCTTACTGAGCTTTTTATGCTCATCCAAAGTTTTTTGAAATGTTTTTAACAGGTCAAGGGAAAGGTACATGATATGATGATAGTGTCAAGGAAGGGTTAAGAAAGAATCCATGTTTTATTTTAAATATGTCTCCGTTGATGGAAAAAATGAATACTATATTTATGTAACCACTTTTTTTAAAAGTGGAATGTAATGCGTGTTTTATGATCTAATTCTCTAAAACTCTAAACCTAAAAAGATCCTCAATGTGTAATCTTGTATTAACTCATCATTAAGTAAGGTTTAAGGTTGGGGCCTTAAAACTGCGCCCCACTGGCATGCTGCCCGAGGCCCCAGCAACCTGCCGGTGTGATGCACGGCGCCTCATCACGCTGTTCGGTGCCCCCGGACCCCGACGACGCACTGCCCGACGCCCCCACGCCCCAATGACGCACTGCCCAGTGCCCCAACACACCCTCGGTGCACTACCCGACACACCGTGCCCTGCTAGCGAACTGCTCGGTGCCCCCGAGCCCCACCAGAAGCTTGCCCGGCGCCCCCGTGCCCCGCTAGCGGCCTACCCGCCGCCACCGCGCCCCTTCGGTGGCCTGCGCGGCACCCTCGCACCCCACCGGTGGCCTACTTGGCGCCCCCGCACACTGCCGGAAGCCTACCCGACCCCTGCCAGCGGCTTTCCCGGCACCCCGGAGCCCTGCTCGGTGCACCTGCGGCCTGACAGTGGCCAGCTGGCGCTCCGCGCAGCCTGCCCGCTGGCCTCCCGACCACTGGCCTCCTGACCCGACCAGCGGCGTCCCCCGTTGTGTCACTGGCCGAACCGGCCTGGTCTCCCGGGCCGAGTTACCGTTCCGCCTATGTGGAGACTACCTAGCCGAACCGCCCTCACGGTCCGCTGGGTAGGGCCTAGTGGACCGGGTCAAAACATAGTGGGCTGACCCGCCCAATGGGCTGGGTCAGACCCAGTGAGTCTAACCAGGTCGATCCTGACCAGGTGGGCCCAGACTGGGTTGGGCCGATCGGTTCAGACCGAACCCAGGCCCATTACTGACCCATTAACTTCTTGGGCCATTTCTTTGGCACCAGACGTTCGTTTGATGAACCGTCAATAGCACTAGTATTCATGGAGCATAGTTGTCCCTTCAATTATACCCCACTGGAGTTCGGGGAATTGTCGAGTCATGGTCAGGTTGGTTCATACATGAATCCAACTGGGTCCCCGGGATAAAAATGCTAATAACTCATAGACCGGGAGTCTAATTGATGCGCCATCTATTGCGTTGAGACCCCTATGACGTGGCCGTCCTTTGAGATACTTCTACATGAGACTTTGTGACACTTGGAGTATCGATCAGTAGCTCGTGGAGCAGATCCTTACGATGATGAGAAGACTGAGTGTGAAGACCTAGTAGTTGTAGACTTGATGTCTGCTTGACCGATTCGACTCGGAGTGATTCCACTAGCCCAGTGGGGAGCTCCCTGAATTTGGTGGTAGACCCATGGCGGATGGAGTGCCTGGTAGTTGACAGCAGACTCGCAGTACTCGACAGGAGGAGTACCTCTGTTGGCTATTAGGGGGAGCGCCCGATATTTGGTGGCAGAACCACAACAGACAGAGCGCCTGGTAGTTGGCAGCAGACCTACGGTACTCGACAGGAGGAGTACCTCAGCAGTCCAAGGTTAGTGAGAAGCGCCTTGGTGTCGTGACAGACCCACTGTTCTTGACAGAGGAGGAGTTCTCCAGCAACCATGGTTTCGATAATGAAAATCTTGGTTTGAGCTTAGTCAATGACCTTTCTGTTTTCCTCGTGATTGAGATGGGTTACTTGATAACTTAGGTATATGTATGGTCATATACCTAGATAATGGTTATCCGTTGATTTTATAATTTGTGGTTTATCCTTGTTGTATTTTGTGAGACATTAAGGGTCTCAGGGTCCCTACTGAGTATCGTTATGCTCACCCCTGCATAGGTTATGCCCGTACCTCATTGTGTTGGATGCAAATGACAGGCAACTCTGACGGAGGCCGAGTGTGCCAGGACAGGACGATACCCGAAGGAGGACCTTACGACGTATCAGTGCACGATAGAGTCTGATGGGAGTGGAGTGCTGTGGAGTCCATATTTATGTATCCTTCAGGTAGGAACCCTGGAGGATGATCCAGGATCTGCTTTCACCTTTCAGCTGTTTCTCCATTTTTAGTTGTACTTGCTTTCAGTTGTATTTGTAATTTTACTATGGGGATTGTATTTCCAGACCCTTTACGTTCAGCATACTTCTTATACAGTTTTTACTTAGTGTTTTCTTCATCTTCTACTCTGGTCATGTTTGTTTATTATTTATAAAGGCAATGCCTTCCCAGTTTTAGGGAATTACACCTTTGGTGCTAGTCGCAGCCCCTGGCCTCTGGAAGGCGGGCTTGGTGTAGTCATGATATGGGCCACATGGGATGGGTCATGCATTTTTTATGAGGTATTACCCCATAATTTAGTTTTATTAGAACAAGTAATCAACAATATGATTTATATGTACGTAATTATGAATTAAATCATTATGAATTAATTATCTCATTTTTTGTGGTATTATTTGATTTGTAAAAATATACATGGTTAAGTTTCAAGCTCATGAGATTATTTATATGTCATTATTGGATCATCATTTATTCCTTCCATGTTATGCTATTGAAATTGATTAAATCAAATGTTATTGATTTATTTACATTACAATATTTATTACTCTATATTTATTCATATATTTAACAAATCATATACCCTTACTGAGCATATGATCTGAACTCTTTCTTATGTTTTATTTTTGCCTAAATACAAGGATTTTTTTATGATAAATATGAAAGGATATTCTATTGGGAAATAATAGAGTTCTCAATGAAAATACTATTTTCATTTTATGTTTTGAATTACAATGACAATTTCATGTTTGTATCTAGTTTACCAATAGTATTAAACTATTTGATCCTTAGAGATGTGATTCTTGTATCTAGTGCCAATGTAATAATGTAACCCTTAAATTTGGTCTCCTAGGGTCAAGGTATTTGCAGTTTGTATTAGATAAATTTAAGTATAAACCATGAGAATTAGGTTTATAAATACATAAATAAGGGAATATGCTCCTATGATATACATTGAGGATAATTACAAACGAAAATTCAACTGTTTTGGTGATTTAGAGTTTGTGGGATTTTTCTCTCAAAACATCCCTATTTATATATTATATGTGGATATGGTTTTGAAATAGTTATACCCAGGGATTAAAAATATGAAAGATGCAAATCATACTTTACATGATCATTAAATGATAAATCATAATGATCCTTACTACACATTTGACACTCTTGTGGTATAGTTTTAGTTTAATTAAAATTTTAATTACAAAACATCAATAATAATTTGAATTTTTTTATTATTTAAAACCATTCCAAAAGAAACCATGTTTCTGATTGTGAGATTAGATTTGAATAATGTTTTCAATTTATGATTAGTTCTTCACTAGTTTTGGAATTATACATTATATTTCATGACATTATTATCTAATATAGTGGGCACAACTATTTAAAATTTTTACCTAGTAGAAATAATGAGAAAAATATCAATTCCCATAACCATCATAGGGATTTAACTCTAGGGAAAGGTAATGAAGACAGAGATAGAGATGAAAATGGAACAAGTCAAATTATAACCAAATTAAAAAAAACTTATTTAGTTTATGAGAAATAACCATTCTTGTATGGAACAACATACTGATCCACTATGTTGTGTAATAATGTTTGACCACTCCATGCATCAAAAACCCAAATAAATCAAAGGACCTATAAATCCATTTTTATCTGAGTAATGGATTTTCTTATTAGATATTTCTCACATTGGGAAGTAATGAAAAGGACAAGGTTTTCATGGGAATTTCTTGTTTCTCAGTGGATGAATATCAACGGGGGTCATTAATTCCTAGTACTAAGTACGAAGAGTAAATAAAAATAATGGAGTGTCAGTATTTTAAGGCACTCTTCTTGGAAAAAAATTTACTAACAAGTAATAGGAAGATATGGAGATAAAATTTTAAATTCTAAGACTAAAGGAAGAATAAAATTTTTATAATAATGTTTCCAAATTTAAAAGTCTAGAAAATAATTCTACAAACTATGAATGTAATCCAAGGAGAATAATTGAACATTTCATTGATGGGTTTAAACCAATCCATTGAAGGGTACTGGACTCCCCAAAATTCTCATAATAAAAGAACATTGTATCATGTGCTTTCAAAATATATATATATATTTCTCCAAGACATAGTAATTTTAATAGAATCTATAGAAGAAGTGGGTGATAGAAAAAAAATGGATAAAGGGGAGATGGGAAAGAAGGATTTTCGAACATGTGATACTTGTGTAAGGAAACACCTTTGTATAAGAAGAAAAATAAACAGATGTTTCCTCAAGTATGGATAAAAATGGCATCGTGCTCATGATTTCAAGGGAAAGAAAGAATTTTTCATTGTTAAATGCTTCTCTTGTTGGGATATGGGGCACTGTAAAAATGAATTTTCCAAGTATCATGGGTATATGCCTCAAAAAAATCTAAGGGATCAAGGAAATGCTTATTATATATTAATAAAAATGAAGTGGAAAGATTACTTTTCACATGATTATATTCAATAATTATGTTATAGTAATATTTTAATCACTCATATTCCCATTAAATGAATAATGAAATGTATAAGGATTATAATGTCGTACTATTTATTTAAATATTTGAGTGAATATGTTTAATGGTACCAATGAATAAGAAAAGTGATTTAGTGGAAATATGAACTTCATGGAAAACACATGACAGAGGGAGGATAACCTGTAATATGTTAATAATGTTAATGAAAAATAGGTTTTATGAAGGTATCTATAACTTTTATGATTTTTATAATATTTCATGTTGAATTAATTATGGGATATTAATTTTTTTTGTAAAGTTATAAGAAATATATTAATATGGTATTAGAAAAATTAAAACCTAAATGTGGGGTGATAACTCGTCACATCCTGGAAGGCCGAGAGCCTGGAAATCCCAACTGAAGGGTGATAAGGGTGAAGTTCCAACCAATGGACTATGTGATGTTTTGGTTAATAAATTTCTTTTTACATAAATGATTTGATGGATAAATACTTATTGAATAGATTAAGTTAAATATTGTGTGTTACTATTGAGTTTAAGATACTAATATATACAAAAGGGATTTTCAAACTTTTATGGATATTACAATCTGTAAATAGTAAATATTAGTTTTTTAGGAATAAAAAAATTAATATTGGATATTAAATTCCTGTAGTAAAAGATGAAGTGGGAAATGATTGAAGAAAATCTGAATGATTAAATAGTTATTATAAATTAAAATGATATCAATTAAGTTTATTTTCATATGTTATTATTCCAGATCATAAAATAACCCCTCAACATTAGGAAAAGGATCTTAAAATGAAATTGTTATCCTATTAGCATTATTAACATCATTGAATTACTACTTTTTGGTTGTAAAATCTCACTTGATCATTCACATTCTTGTGATAAATTATCTTAATCACACTCTATTAATCATTGGGAATTACAATTTTCATTCGTGTCCAAATCATAATTTTACTCCAATATTATCTTATTTGGAAACATTGTTTCTTTTATTTCATATGACCTTCACACTTACAATCCTCTCTTATCAAGGGGTTTTCTTATTAACTATTTTTTGATGTGGTGTATCAGGTGTGGTATTTTCAAATCTCAAACCCTTTTTTATAGAGATTATAGCTAAATTATAGGAAACGATTAGTTTGGCGAGTGGGGAATGAAACACCATGAGATTTTAAAAGAGGAATGTCATGTTAAATAGAACATATGACACACATCACAAATATTATAAGAGAATGTAACACCTTTTAAATTGAAAATATATTTATTTCTAAATAAATTCAATCTATTCAATATCCTGTAAAGCATGCAACACCAGGTTTAAAAGAAACAAGGCACTCTATTAATATATTATTATTTAAACATGACCTTTATTAACTAGTTATTAAGTTGGAAAGTATGAATAATACTAACTAACTTATGAACATTTTATGTATTACACATGTATAAGATAAATTCAATAGTTGTCTAATCTTTAAAAGAAAAATAAGAATCATTTTATAGAAAAATTATTTTTTTCTAAAAAACTGTATTTTTTGAAATATTATTTAATTTCTCTTTGTAAACATAATTTATAATTAATTTTTACCACTTTTAAAAAAATGAATTTTAAAAAATAACTTTTTAAAAATATAAATTTCAATATTTTATTTTGGTACATTTCTTATAATTTTTAATAATTTTTTTGATGAATAATGAAAAATAATGGTTTATATTGAAAACCCCCACGTTTTACATTAATTACATAGTCAAAATATATTTTAAATTTTATTTAAATTAAAATTAGTTCAATTATATTAAAATTTAATTAATTTAGTTAATTGTAATAATTTTTAATTGTAAATTTTGTATAAAACATTTTTAATCATTATAAATTTTTCCTTTCAAAACCCCTCATTTTCATTATGTCTGCGAGTTTAATTCTAAATTTAGTTTTGACACTTTTGTGAATTGAATTTGTAAAACTGGATCGTATATTTGAAATTATCATAATTAATAATATCTAATAATTTCCATTTATTTTTCACCATAAATAATACTTAAAGTAGTAAAAATTAAACACCGTGGTTTAGGTAACAATCGGTTTACAACATTGGGGTGAAACTAAAAATATTAGAGTTAAAATGAACTTTAAACTTTTCCAAAACTCATTTTATGAACATATTCATACCATATAGCCTCTATTGTTTAATAATTACCAATTATTTAGGATTTTACCATGATGAAAACATGAGTGTAATTGGTTCTTTTCAAAAATGCAATGTGTGTCCTCTCCCCCACTTATAAAAGGACACACCCTCTCTTACCCTCTTCACACATGAAAACCCATTTTGGTCAGAAATTAGCTACATAAATAAATCCATTAAATCCCTCTTTAAACCTCATATTCATTATATAAATCATGAATTAAATCTAATAAGGATTTAGATTAAAACTGAAAAGGATTCTTGAAGAAGATATAATGGTTTTAAATATTTATTTTCATTTCATTTCTTCTTCTAAGTCCTTATAATCATTTAAAACACTAGAAAAATAATATCACCAATGAATAGAAAATATTTAGATGTTTTTATGTTAATGTAATAACATTTATTCATATGAACTTCCATCTAATGGGAAATGAGTCCTCCGAACGTGAGTACGGTAGACTACCACCTTACGAACCAATGTAGTTCTTTTTCCACAACCACTTTTAAAATATGGATATAATTATATATTTAACACATTTATATAATATTCCTTAAATTTTTATACTTCTATAATTATCATATCACATTCATTTTCAATTTTTATTCTATGAGGGATATAATATCGCGGATCGTGTGTACGGTGGACCACCGCCTCGTAAAGCGATGTGATTCGTTTTTCACTTTATCTTTACATGGAAGATTATAAGGATTAATTTAATAAATATGTCAGATATAAAATTTCTAAAATTACTTATAGATAATATCATATCTAGCTTCACACTGTACTATTCTTTGGAAAATAATATTTCCCATCATGCATACGTGTGGACTATCGCCTCTATATTGTGATGTGAAATGTATTTAATTTTATTTATTATGTGGATGGTAATATGGATAGATATCATTAATTAGAATTATATATAAAAAAATTAATGATTTTTGAAAGTTTAATTAATATTTATTTTCCTTTTGTTTTATCTATCATTAAAAATTGAAACAATGTTCACGCATATGTATGTCATATAATCTCTTTAAACGTGCAATCCATTTTATATCTCTAACATTTGTAAATTAATTAAAATACATTTATAATATATATATATATACATGATATTAACATCATTTTTTAAATTTTTTATATTTTTTTAACCGTGTTCAAATTAAAAGATCAAAAATCAATGAACAAAAACATACTTGAAAAATGATGTAATATTCACCCAAAATAATGATTTTGAAAATGAATTGTTCATAAATTGGTGATAAAAAACTATACGTATATCACATATGGTATAAAAAATAGGATTTTGAATATATAATATATGTCTAATAACACTATATTTATTACAAAGGAGGATTGGACACATATAACGGAATCTAAACCTGAGGTAAGGGTTTATCATATCACTATTCCTTCCACGAGATATATTCCATATTCACTAATTATTCCACTATATGGTTTATATACTACAAATTATACATTATTAATAATGAATTTATTTATTTTTATCATATTTAATGTTTTATTTTCAGTTATCTCTTTCATATGGATTATGATTTAGAAGTTACCAAATTATTAAGAGTTTATTTCACTATGTCATCATTATCCAGAATTGTGTTTTATGTCTACCTTGGGGTAATTATTTTTTATTTCTATATTAAACTTAGTATGTTTTATTCTTCTATTTTTATTGATGCATGGCTATAATGGGCATGGAAAAACAATTTCATTTAAATTACCTAAGTATAGTCTAGTGATTATCCCAAGGTAGTCTACCATTGAGGAGTTTATACAAAATAATTTGTCACATTTAATTAGAGGAAAAATTGGGTGTTTTTGAATGGGTTGGTTTTGAAAATGAGAAAAACAAAATAATATAAAGAAATTAATAAAGTGATTAAAAATGAATTTTCAAATCAGGTGACTAAAAATTACTATATGAAAAGGGTGATAGGTCAGGGTCATTTTTCTAATTATAATGGTATAATTGTTCCATTTTGTTCAATTGTTTTCTACTAGATCTATTAAAATGAGATTCCACAATAATTTACTATCACTACCATGGTCAAATAGTGATAGTGGGAGAAATAATTACCAACATATATTTTTTTCATACTCTCATTCCTTGTGTGAGAGACTTATAGTGAGAATCCTTAATTAACTTGAGAAATTCTTGATCGGGTCTTACTTATCTCAAAAAATTAAGAACTTCCATTACCACTCCCTCAGGAACTGGCCTTCATCGAGTACATCACCATTAAGTCCTGGTATATTCCATCATATATAAACCAAAACCTATTTGATTAAGATAATTATCATTTTCTAAATAAAAATTCAATAACGTAATCAAATACAAAATATGATCAGACTATATAATAAAAAACTACTAAATGAAATTAAAAAAAACATTATAGAAAGAGATATATTATTTATTAAATAAATTTAATTATCAAAATTATTACAATATTAGAAAACCTACCCATCCCCAATCACTCATATTTTTACCCCACAACGGTAAGGGTAATTGATAAGAATGGGTATGAATATGGCATTACAAAACTAAGAAAAATAAAAGAGAGAAAGAAATTTCTCCTCCATAATCCGTCCACCATAAGTTTGCTTCGGTTATGTGCACCAGATAGGAAAAAATTCCTAGGTACCTTCCTAGATGTTTTAAAAAATGTAATTTTCTATATATAATAGAAATTTCACATTATTTGGAACAGTTTCGAAGATATTATGGCTGCCTTAAAAGAACTAACTTTTTTCTAGCTGCCAAACATTTTTCAACCAAACCCACTTTGGCCAATTCAAGGGAAACATTAGTGAAATAATTTCCGTTTATATCTAATTTTAATCTTACCCATAGATCCATAATAATACAATTTGGAGGCCAGAAACTTGATATATTCCTCTTTTAATATGGTAGAGTCCATTCTTCCGACTGGGATAACTCGTTAAATTAGTCAAATTTTTTGGGCATGTGGGACTTCAAATGGGATATAGTTGTAGAAGGATAATTGTAACCCATGAAGAATTCAATCATACAAAAAATATATCACATAAATTGTATAAAAATTTAGAATTTATACTTGAAACTGAAGGAACAAAAAACTGATAAATGTCGAAATTAAAAAAAATCACATTTAATAAAAAACTCCACAAAAATCATAAAATGAAGAAAATAAGATCAAATATATTAATTATTTTTTATTAAATAAATGAAAAACATATGTCGAAAAATGAAAATATTATCTTTATTAATTAACCTACAATTATCACTTGGACTCCTAGATAAGTAAACATCAATATCAAATCAAATAAAATTTTAAAACACATATCCTAGAGATCCAACAAGTTATCACAAAGAAATAGAAGATATAATGACTCAAAAAATCATTATTTTAAGGTCATAATTCATATCATTCAATATATTTCCACTTCATTTATCCTCCCATGCACACAAATCACTTACCTCACTTCTATTTTATCTTATCACACAAATGACAATTTTTTAGCAATGTTTTTCTCATCAAAACTCATACAAGGTTTACCATAGACATGATAAATTTATAAATCTCCACCAAATGTGTGTCAAGAAAATATTTTTATCATGATGAATTTTTAGTGTTTTTCAATGGATTTCAGTTGGTAGGATTTTTAATGTGAAATATTTTGAGTCTAAATAACGAGGTCTTGGCTCTTTTTGAAGAAAAAATGCAAGAATCCAATTTTTAATCAAGTTTGGTCTCCTCCACACCCCACAGTGAAAAAAATAATCACTAAAATATCTTTGAAAATTAAATAAATGGTCACAGCATTCAATATTTCAACAACAACACTGTCAATCATCTCAAACATGATTTTTCGGGAAATATTTAGAGAGACACGACTATCTTTCTCAATGAGAAGCTCAAGAAAGGCATAAATTCTTTTATAATGAATGATAAAAAAAGGAAAAAATTTCAAAGGAATGAATTTTATTCATTAGAAAAATCATTTCACCAAAATTTTATTTTCCACCCAAAGTACCACCAAATACAGTATAACAATACAAGAAATATTCCCCCACATCCAAGTTAAACTAGATTATGAAATTCTATTTGAACAGTAGCTTGTATAGAGAAAATTGGATTATAATGTAGAAAACCTAATAGGATTCTCATGTATTCTAAGGGATACACTGATTAAATTTATAAAGTAGGCCAATATAAATAAATGTTCTTACGAAATAGGGGGCCTCTAAAATGAAAGAAATGTCTAAATCATTTAAAACACATGTGCCTCAAACCACAATGTTTTGACAAGAATTAATAAAATTATAGTTAAATAAAATATGGATCGTTCCTCTCAATATCTGAGGTGAATAAAATGAATTTGAAAAAAATGGTTCATAAGCCACACAAGAAAGTAATTTCAATGTTAAAAATAGTGGGATGTGGCCTATGATTTAAAAATCAGGGTAATTTTTATGAAATTGTCATGGATTTGATCATGAAACAAAATCATTTTTACTATTCATTTAAACTCAATTTAATGGGATAAATTGTATCACTCATTGATATGGATTTAAAAAATTGTGATGAGAATAATTTTAGATCAAAATTTTACAAAACTCAAAAATAATCAAAAATAAACACTCAAAAAATTAAAAACATCACAAATTTAGTTTTTATTTATTGTGAAAAATATAAAAGGAAACAAAATATGAAAATCATGAACTAAAAAGGTCAACATCCCACACTTAAATGATGTAGTGTCCTCAATGCGTTAAAATGGGTATAAATTGTAAGAATATTTTAAATTAAATCAAAATAGTAAATAAAGTTTAAAGGAGAGGTCTGACATGATGTATTTATTGATAAATAGGCTACAAGAGTGTGATATCCTACAACAGATCTAATGGAAGGGTCATAAGGAATTTATTTAGCTGATTCCCATTAATAGTAAATGGATTATTCTCTCCATCCTTCATAATTTTCCAACACCAAATGAATATACTTGAGTAACTAAAAATAGAGCTTCCCATCTAGACTAAAGTTTACCTGGTATTAGTTTGAGTCTTGAGTCAAATAACAACATTGTGTCTCCAGGATGGAATTATTTAGGTTGGATCATCATATCATGAGAAACTATTGTTCTATATTTATAAATAGTATAATTTTTAAAATCTTCCCTTGTAATTTATTCTATCTCCTATAACTGTAATCTTCTCTCATTCCCAATTCTTTTAAGATCCAAATTTATCTTCCTCACATCCCAGTGAGCCTTATGTTTCAATTCCAGAGGCAGGTGACATCTTTTCCTATAGATTAGCCTATATGATCTCATTCTAATCGAGGTTTTGTAGGCTTTCTGTAATCCCATTATGTTTCTTCCAACCTTTGGCTCCAATCCTTCATGTTTTTATTGACAGTCATTTCCAAAATTCCATTGATTTCCATATTGGAAACTTAATCTCGACTATTAGTCTATTGATGATAAGAATATGATGTTTTCTGATGCACCCCATACGTTTTTTAGTAAATCCTTTATTTTACTATTTCAAAAGTGAGTCCTGTGGTCATTGATGATGTCTCAAGGCACTCAAAACCTTCAAAATATTTTATCCCTAACAAAATCACAAACAACTTTAGCATTTTCATTCTTGGTGTTTTTTCTTCCACCCATTTGGAGCCATTATCAACTAAATGAAAGATATAATAATTTCCAAATGACATTGGTAAAGGCCCTCTAAAATCAATCCCTATACTTCAAAAATTTTACAAAAATTATGTTGTTGTGGGGGTATTTCTTATCTCCTTGAAATATTTCCACAAAAATAATATTTTCACACCTTTTTCAAAATTTCTGAGCATCATTTGAAAGGGTTGTCCAATAACGTCCAGATTCTAAAACCTTCATTACGGTCATTTTTGGTCCATAGTGTCCTATACTTGCTAAAGTGTGAAAACAATCAACTAAATAATAAAATTCACTTAAAAAAACATATTATTATAACTTGATCATTACAAATATTCTAACGAAATGGATTATCCTAGATATAATATCAAGATTCAAATTTCAACATTTGAATTTGGAGGGAGATTAAATGAGATGGAACCTAAGATGTTACAAGATAATTCACCATAATGTAATACCATGGAACTCCACCATTGATGATGTAGATTTTTTCATCATGAAGCTCATCAAGAAGTGGGTTCGGGTTTGGAATTTTTCTTCAATGGGTTGGGGTAGTTGACTTAGATGATCAACAACCTAATTTTCAGATCCCTTTTTATTGTTAATTTCAAAATTTAACTCTTGTAAGCATATAATCCATCTCACCCGTCTTTTATTTTCATTCCCCATTTTTCGTTAAATACATGAGTGCTACATGATTAGAAAAAACAACTTTAATGAAAAGAAGATATGGTCAGAATTTATTTAGTGCAAAGCCGACTATAAGGATCTCCTTCTTGGTGGTTGTGTAATTGATTTGTTTGGAATGAAATGTATTTGATGCATAGTTTATGACTTTATCCTTACTATTAATTCATTGTGATAAATATTCTATCACCACTTGGATGGATACATCATTTTTAAACTCAAAAGGGTACTCCCAGTTGGGAGGTTTCATTATTGGAGGTGTGATGAGACTTTTCTTTAGATAATCAAATGACTTCCTACATGGAGAATCAATATTAAATTTAGATTCTTTTAGTAGTAATCTTGATATAGGGAGATAAATATCACTAAAATCACTGACAAATATTCTAAAAAATATTGAATGTACTAAAAAGGATCTAACATGTTTTAGACATGTTGGATATGATATGGAATTTATTACTTTGATTTTTTATTTATCAACCACACTCCCTTTTTGGGAAATTATGTGTCCCAAAACTATTCAATTTTTGAACATGAAATGACATTTTTTAAAATTTAAAACAATATTATATTCAATTCATGTTTTTAAAACTTTTTTCAAATTTCATAACCAATAACCTAATGAATTACCAAAAACATTGAAATCATTGATAAATCCTCTAAGCAGTCCTTAATACGATCTATAAAAATACCCACTATTTACTGTTGAAATGTACTTGGGGAATTTCATAGCCCAAAAGGCATCATTTTTTAAGGGAAGGTTCTAGATGGACTGGTGAAGGTTGTCTTATCCTAGTTTTATGGTACAATTGGTACCTAGAAGTATCCTAAGAATCCATCCAAAAAACATTAATGAGTTTTTTTGCAGCTAATATTTCTTGAATCTGATCAATGAATTGAATAGGAAAGTGTTATTTTTGGAAAACAAGATTTAGTTTCATGTTATCTGTACACATTTTCTGTTTTTTTATACTCTCATGGGGATCATTTCATTTCGATAATTTTTAATATTGGTCTAGAGAGTTTTTTTTGGACTACATGTATGATGAAAACCCACTGAGAATTAGTGATTGGATAAATTATGTAAGCTTCTTGAAATTTCTTTATCTCTTTCTTAAAAACCTCCATGATTGTGGGATTAAGTCTTCTATATGGTTTTGTAACTGATTGGGAATCACTTTATAAAAATATTCTATGAGAGTAGACCTTCGGATTGATTTTAGATATATCACCTAAACTCCACCCTACAACATGGACATTCTGTTTGAGTAAGTCAATTAGATTTTGTTCTTATGGATTGGATAGGTTATTGGAAATTATTACATATAATTTATCTCCTTACATTAGGTAAAAATACTTCAAATCACTTGTAAATGGATTATGTTCCAGACATGCTGGTTGTTCAAGGGATGATATTGAATTTAGGCTTCCTACTTCTAAGGATAGAGTCTCTGGTATCATCTCATTTTATTTTAATAAATCATAAATAAAGACATAGTTTACCTCTTTCTCTTACATGAGATCAGTATTATTAGGTTCTTGGGAGTTGGAATTTTAAAATTTAAAATTTTCTCCTAAAGATAATAAGTTATGAAGAATAGCTGAATACTTAATTGGTTCTATATAGTCTTCATGGGAGATTGTATAAAGTGAGTGATTACTAGATGGATGTATCATTTCATCAATAATGTTGAAGTGTATTATCTTGTATCTAAGTTCCATTGTGATTGTTCCCTCATGGACAATGATGATAGTACTTAATTTTTTCAGGAAGGGTCTCCCTGGAATTATGGGAGATTGGCCTTGTGCTCAGTCTTCTTCCATGGTAAGGATGTAAAAGTTAATTGAAAAGATCAATCCTCTAAACCCCATGAGTACATCTTCTTCAACACCAGTTTAGAAAATGGTGGATCTGTTTTCTAATTGAAACACCATTGTAGTTGGTTTTATTTCTCCATTATGTAAGGATTAAAATATAGAGTTGGCATAAAATTTATTAAAGATAATAGATCACATAGTGAATTAGTAAAATTTAAAGACCCAATATGGCACGAAATAAAGAATTTTCCAAGATATTGACATTTTTTTTGGTTTCATTGGTGTGATCAGTGCTATGATTCTTCTTCTTAAGATGATTCTCTCATTTTGATCTAGCCTCTTTTTTTGTTCACGCATCCTTTAGAAAATTTTCATACTTAATTATTTTTCAGATTTCATCTAGTTGTGGGATATTGATATAAACTTTTTGAATGGTTTATTGAATTTCTATTTTATGTCTCTCTTATTATAAATTCTTAGAATTAACTACTGAATATAGGAATGATGATTGGATATATATTTTCTCCCTATATTGTTTTTTCACTCATGTTTATGGACTTTCCATCATAAACTTAGTTCTGTCTCGTTTTTTGTTCTGGTCTTGTTCTTTTGGATGGATGTGTTAAGCTTCTGTTGGTTTCTTAGAACCATAGTTATCACTTTGTTCTTGTGGGGTGATATCTTTTCCACTAATTTTTGGTATCATATTATATTTCTCCATTGGGGTTGGTATTTCTTGGGCAAGTAGTTTACCTTGATTATTTGTCATAATTTTCATAAAACATCCAAATTGATATATTAGCTTATCAATATTATCTTCCAAACTAAAAACAGTGGTTTATAGATGATGCTCTTTAGCAGTTGGTGGACTTGTGGAAGGCTTATAATAAGCCTTTTTGATGGAATGGTGGTGGATGAAAGGCTAGTTGTTTCTACAAGATATGTTTATATGATTATTAGAATAATAGGGGTTCTGTTATTTCTGTTGAAAAAGAGTTCTATCCCATTTTTGATGGAATCGATATCTTGATTGGGTTTGGGGTTGGCATGGATGATTTGGTTGAATGTTTTGTTACAGATAGGCTACAACACAACTTTTGGTCCCCTGCACTTTTGGACATTGATAAGTGTAATGATACATAGAAGAGCATAAACCACATGCGTGAGTTGTGCTTGTTTCTCCTTTTATTTTTTCACAGAAATTTGTCTCATAAAATAAGTTATTTTAGAATGTGTTGATTTAAGTAAGGGTGAGGAAGAATCAGAATTCCTTACCTCATGGATTCCTCTAGTGGTTTTACATATAATTCTAAATTTCTGTGAGTTTTGCACAATATATTCAATGATACCTCTAATATAAAAAGATGAATTGTTAATCAGGGCTCCTCTAAATAATGAGTGTAGATAATTTGGATCATTGTGAAGGAATCCTTGGTACATGAACACATAGAATTTGTTCTCTTTCTTTTCATGGTGTGGGAATCTTTCAAGGAGTTTATTGAGATGTTCCCAATATATGTATAGAGTCTCCCTTGTCGATTTATGTATGATGTAAATAACTTTTTCTATTGCTATGATAGAGGATGTAGGGAAGAATATATGAAAGAATTTTCGTTTAAGATATTGTATATCTCCCATGGTTAATGATAATATAACCATTATTTTTATACTCCCTCAAGTGTGATGGGGAATGCCCTCTACTTTAGTTACACTTCTACAACTCCTTAGGGTTTGAAGCTAGAGAAAACATAGGTAAAATCTTAGACATGTCAATTTGGGTCCTCATTTACAAGGCCATCAAATTTTGGTAGTAATTAGATCATATTAATGATCAGTTCAAAATCATTTTCTATGGTAGGGATAGTGAGTTGGATATTTTTATTTCAAAATTGAGGTTCGCAAAGATCACGTAGAGTTTAGTTGTGTTTTTCATCCATTTTTGTAGGTTCATAGTGATAAAAGAAAGTATCACTTGAATTTATGAGGTGTATTTTCTCAAAATCCATTGGAATTTGTTTTTCAATTGGATTACTGTTCATTAAATTTTATGATGAAATTAAATTAAATTGTTATATAAACTATGGTTCATTCTATTTTTTTATGTTTTTGTGAATTGAGGCACTGCCTCCCCAGTAATTACACCATGTATGACACAAGCCTATCATGGGTGTGAAAAAATAATTTTATTTAAATTAACTATGTATAGTTTATTTATTAACCCAATGCAGTCTCCCGATGAGGAGATCACATAAAATAATTTGTCTCTTTTTAATTAGAGAAAAATTTGGTAGTTTTTGAATTTTTTTAGTTTGGAAAATGAGAGAAATAAAACAAAAAGATTAAATTAATATACAATTTCAAGAAAAATTTACAAATCAAGTGATTAAAAAGTACTATATTAGAATGGTGGTGAAGTCAGGGTATGTTTTCTCATTGCAATGCTACCATTGTTCCATTTTAATCAATCCTTTTTTGTTAAGTCAATTAATGTGAGATTCCACAATAATTTTCTCTCACTCCATTTGTCAAATGGTGATGGTGAGAGAAAGCCTTACCAATATCACTATTTGGTCAACTCTCCATCCTTGTGTGAGAGATTTTTAGTGAACATCTTCAATTATATTGAGTAATTTTCAATTGGGTCTTGTTTATCATATAAAATTAAGAACATTTTTTACCCCTCCCTCACATACTGATGAGCGTTCATTACTTCACCACTATGTCCTGGTTTATTCAATAATATATAAATTACAAAGTAGTGGAGGGTGGTAATTTTAATTGACCAAAGGAAGAATCAATAATAGAATCAAAAACAAAATATGATCTCACTTGAGAAAAAAACTGCTGAATGAAATTAGAAACAAACTTTCTAAAAGAGAAAGAGTTTTTATTCAATGAATTGAATGAAGTACTGAATAAAAAAAATAAATCCTACCCTTCCCCTATCACTCAGATATTTACCCAACCATGTAAAGGGAAACTGAGAAGAATGATGAATAATAAGTCATTACAAAACTAAGAAGAAGAAAAGAGAAATTCATAAACATTTGTTTTCTCCTCCAGAATCTGTCTAACAAAAGTTTTCTTCGGTTCTGCCCACCATATGGAAGAAAGATTCTGATATACCTTCTTATATGATATTCCAAATGGAGTAGGATATATACCACTGAAAAAGTATCACTTTTATGAGAGACAAAGTATTCCCATGTGAATCAAATATAACCATATATTATATATAATGTGAACCACTTTCCACTAAGACAAGTAATCTATGTTGGACAAAACAATATAATAATGAAAAACTATATATATCAATTGGGGTTCAATTCCTTAACTATTCTTTAGGAAACTTTATGTTTTTTCCTTTCATGTATGAATAAAAATCATAGTACTATTCTTACTTCAAGTCTAGTAATTTCAATATTTTCAATCATATAATGTTTATTTGAAAATATAAGATTAACATGAACATGTCTCTATGTACAAAGTATACAATCAGTATGAATATAATTTAAACACTTAACAAACTAAAGTATTAGGTTAGAAATGTCGATAAAATAGATATTTTCCTTACTGTTAAGAAAAAATAATAAATAATTTTTATAAAAATTGAAAATTTTATAATTTAAAATTTGACATTCATACTATCATAATATAATTGAGATATTATAATTAAGTTACATTTTAATCAATCAATATATAAAACATTAGAAATAATTGTAATGTTATAAATACAAATTTTACAAAAAACTTTTAATTTTTATTTTGAATTATCTCCATATTTCACAGTTCCTACATCACATATACTATATAAAATAATTTTTGATGGGTCTCAAATAGTATATCTAGATATTCCACTTTCCATGTACCACACAACATTATTGAGACATCTAAGTCATTTTTCATCATTTAAATATCTTATAAAACACAAGTTAGATGGTTCTTTTTTATTTCTAAAAGATTCACTATAATCAGTTTCTTCGATAAATCAAAATATTATGGTTAAAGATAATTTCCATTTCTTCTTTTACATTTTACGATTATTATTATTTTTAAACATTAGCCATTATAAATTTATATTCCCGTACTTTCTCCATATAACATATGTTAAATTTGAACTATTATAATTAAATTTAGTATTATCATTATTTTCACATTTATGATCATATTTCAGTGATTCACTTATATATTAGTTATTGAACTCTATTTGTCATTATTTTTAAAGTTACAATGAAAATTTGAGCCATATGTTCTCTATCACTTTATTTAAGATCATTGTAAGGAGAGTTATATGAAACAACATTAACAAAACTGAAAGATAAACCTTTACTCTTTATAACTTCTTCATCAATTATGTTCTTTAGTTCTAATTCATATTAAATCCATGATACAACATGTTCAACTAGATTATATTCCTTGAATTTATTTCTTTTGTTAGTGAAAACCATTATTGCATTATACTTCTTGGGTAGATCTCTCTATACTCTTTCAATATGAATAATATCTCCATAGTTTTTCCATGATCATTAAATATATTTAAAATGATAATAAACCTATGAAATATAAAATTGATATTTCCAACTTCACCCATATTTAAATCATGATATTCATCCTCAAGAATTCCAATCATTTTCCATATCAAATCATCAAATCCAAATATGTTACATGAAAAAATATCTAAATTTCATCTGAAATGTTACAATAAAAAATATGAATAAAAAATTTATATTAATAACACAATAAAAAATATTTATAACTTAATTGTTTAAAACAAATTTAGCTACATCACATCATATATGGGATTGTGGTCCATTATTAAAAAATTTATAAGGTTTTTACAAATTATTCCAATGATAAATTTTGATTTTCTTAAAACAATATTTCATTCATTCTTTACAATTGTAATATTTTGTACCTTCAACGTTAAGTGGTTTATATATAACTGATCCATCATTTGAACTATTTATTTCCACCCTAATGTTGTATTCATTGGATTGTAATGTCTAGTAAAAGGTTATTTCACAAGATATAAAACAAAAGAGATAACTTTTGATAACAACAATGCATATATTCTCAATTTAGTATTAGGAAACTTATTAGAAAAGAAATCCATAAAAGTTGTAAAATTTGATAAATATTTTGAAACCCCACTAAAGATTGTCGATGGTCTATAGGGGGTGAATAGATCAATATTTTTTTAAGAAATTAATGTAGAGTAAATATGCATAATAAAATATACAATGGAAATTTTAATAGGGAGAAATAGTAATTTTTTATAATATTTTGGATCAAAGTGATCCTATATCAAAAATATGCACACTATATACTCTTTAATAAGTTTGTTATAAAATATATGGAATTTATTTTTAGGGGGGTTACAACCCTATTACAAGGTAGTTTTCTATCTAATGCACAACCACACAACAATCAGATCCTTTGAAGAGGAGTAAAAAACTGTCACGACATTGATTTTTTTTATCAAGAGTCAGAACCAAAATGTTGATTTTAAATGTTAGTATAACCCAACCAATAATTTTTTCCCCTAGAGAAATAAAAAAAATAATATTTCTTTTAGAAGTGAAAAACATAATAGATAATATATTTTAATCACAGATGATGAAGATAGAAAACATTATGTATAGACACAAAGAAACCAACTGACAAAAGAAGATATAGATTAGTTTAATCATAGTAAACACTTCCTAATCAAAGGATAAATCCATATAATAAATGTACAAATGATTATATATTACATATTATTCCTTATGATTCATCTTTTAGTTTGAAAATTGTTCACATATAGATCATAGTGTATTTCCATGTTTATTAAATAAGTTTATCTATATACATATATAGATATTATCCATGTAGCTTCAATTCCATTAAATTGAATCTGAAATAACTACAAAAAATAAAATCAATTTGAATAATTTACAATAGTAATAATAATTTCACCAAAACTATCACAAAAAATACAATTGATAATGAAACTCATACTATCTTCCACAATTTTCATGTGGTTGATAATGGAGTTATTCGATGTTTGTGAATTAAAAAAAATAATATTTATGAATAATTAATAGTTTTGAAATATCCTACAAAATAATTGGTAAATGATAAACCATAAATCTTTCAATACATATTATAATAGAAATATTCAAATTTGAAATAAATTTGAAAAAAAGTTATGGAAATTCCTGAATATGTTCTATAATTTAATATACAAATACAATCAAAATATGAAGGACAATAATAAATAACAAAGTGTTAAAATAGTTAAAAATAGTATAACAAAATATATTAAAAAACAATAGTATATATTTTTTATTTCATTATGATATAATAATCACATAAGACTGAAATTGTTATATAGATGAGTTCTCATATGAATGAAATCACTTTCAAAATAAAGAATTTTCTAAAAAATATGTTCCCATGGAAAAGTTGTCTTCATATAAAAAATATCAGCACTTCATATAAAACAATAAACTTTATTTTAAAATAAAACATTTCATGTGAAATTGCTTTCTCAAATTACATTGAGCATATGAGTCATCTCCGTAGGTGTCAAAACATGAGTTATTCGATATAAAATTCATATGAATCATTTTATCTAGACTATGTATGAATCATTTTTATGCTGTGAAAATATCTTTTAGACATGAGTATAAGTGTTGTTTTGTAATATGTGAGTAATAATATGAGTTATTTTAAAATGTGTACATATGAACTAAGAATTAAAAAAATTGAGAAATCATATTTCATAAGATGTTAATTCAAAAATATATAAAGAAATATGAGTAACAATAACTACAACAAATATTATTAAGTTATATGTAAATAATGTAATGAGAAATTATAATTATTCATGGCATTCATCTCTTTTATAAACAGTATAATCTTCACAAACTTTTATTTAATCATGTTAATGAGAATAAAAATTATTTTGTGAATAGGTAAAATAAAATTATAATTATAAAAACTAAAAAATATTAATCAAATAAAGTTGTAAGAATCCAAGGAGCTAATCTACAACATCAAAGTCTTTAGTTCAATTTAAAAACATTTTTAGTGATTTTGAAAATGTTTTATGTTTTTAAAAAGACGTTGAACATATCCACTTCATTTTCTCAAATTATTTTTCTTTAGATAAAACACTAAATGTTATGGGAAATTCCTAGGAACCATATCACAACAACATTTGCATTGATGTTAATGTTTTCTTAAGAAGTTAGTATTTCCAAAAGTATCTATTTGGATCACCGAACATCTTGATAATGTAAATACTAGTTTACCTCAGTAACATAACAAAAATAGTAACCAACTCTAAAGATCATGTGAAAAACATATAAGACTATGCTATTAGTACCAAGCTCCTTTAAAAACGTAATCATATAACCCTATAGGTAATTAAATGGGTGAGTATATTGAGATACTATATTGGGCATCTAAAAATGATAAAAAACCATATCAACATAGTTCATGTATAAAAATCAATGTAATAAATTTATATGGAACTACCATGATCTCACCACGAACTACCTATAAAGTATCTGATTTTTTCATGTATTTTTTTGAAATATTATATTGATCAATTTCGAGATATTTTGCTGAGACGACGTGCGATTCTGAGGCCTGGTGTAACCAGAATAATTGTTTGAAAAATTATGAACTTTTAAATAGAACATAAACATGAATTTATTGAAAAAGAGGAATAAATATTAAACAGGTTCCCTGATCAGAAATATGAGGGCACTATATATCCCATAATGGTGGTTTAACCCAAGGCACAACCTATCTTTGGTCAACACCGGTCATCTGTATAAAACGTTACCAAGGATGTAACCGTAAATAAAATAATTGAATTAAATTAAATTATTTTATTTTTAAATCTGAATAACTCCTGAATGGTTTCTTAGATTATAAATATGAAACCACAATTGACTTTATAATGAGGTGTTTTCCCTAGGCACGAATTAACCTTAGTCGGCGCGAGTCTTGTGTGGAAAATCTTGAGAAGGCCATGATCGTCATTATACAATTTAAATAAAATATATTTTTTTGATGCATTGGTATCCATTAAAAAAATCCTTAGGCATAAATCCTAGGGTTAGTCACATAACCTTGGGAATGCTGAGAAATTTTTAAGGAGAGCTTTAGAGAAACCCCTCAACAAAATGTTGGCGGAATCACAAATCAGTGATCGATAAATGACATTCTTGATGGATATCACCAATGATAGGGACGTAACAACCAACCTTCATCAGCGAGTGATCCAAATCAAAGGTATTACGCATTATTTTGGTTTTCCTTACTCATTCTTGAATTCAACTATGAAAGAGGGCCAACCAACAAATAAGTTTATCCACTCATCTATTATTCTTATGGGTTGAGATTTAATTGTGGGTTTTATCAGGGATTGTTGATTGAGAATTGATTTTGATTTACAGATTGTTATTACGGGAATGTATTGTGGCCGAAATAAAAAATTTCCATGTTTTATTCCATGGGTTTTTTAATAAGCATTTTTCCACAATTTTTTTTTTGTGTTCTTAATTCTTCATTATTAATGGGTTATGAACAATTGATCGTTTCACCATTTTTTCTTGGTTCAATGATCCAAAATTAAAGATACAATATCAGGGATACCTATTAATGGTGCAATATTGATGAAGATAGATGAATCTAATAGATTTGGAAATACCCATTCTTCAGACCATTTGCGAGCGGATGAATGGAATCAAATTTTAGAGATATTTGAAGGCCTAAAACTCACCAATTCAGTGTTAAGATAGTGATAAAACCATAGATCTACAGTTTCAAGGAGAACTAACCATTATATTGGGATTTGGGAGATCAACTGGGAAGCATGGATGAAGAACACATGCTTTTGGGAAATCGTGATGAACATGTCATTTAACCCATGGTTACATGGAATTTGGCTCCCACTAAGAGGCAACTATGGTTTCAAGAGTTGGTTAAATTCCCAATGACATGTGAACCTATCACACAGAGTGTGGGACCTTTTCGGAGACTCAACATGTATCTTGGGAGATACAAGGGCATGGGGTAGAGTACATGGGTTGCATACACGGTGTGTACCCCACCACACAACTTGTATTGGACAAAGTACATGGACTACCCAATGTATTGGAATACAAGTAGAGCTATATGGGTTGAAACTGTGGACTAGCACAAGGATAGATTACATGGGTGTATCCCAAATTGAAGGACATGGTTTTTGAGACTTCTACACAATGTGTACCCATATTTAACACAACATGTTCTAAATAACAGGAGTCATTGTACACAGGTAGTACACAAGGTCAAGGAATAGGGTGTGTGACCCTACTACATGGATTGAATATCTTGTGCACTAAACCTTGGACATGGTTTGTTAGTGTTTATTCACTCTATCTCTTCCCTAAAGGTTGGTGGGTATCATTTCCTACTCATATGATCATGATCCCTTCAATCGGAAATCCTAGATAGGGTTGTTGGAATCCCTTGAGAGGCTAGGTGTGAGATCCTTTATTAATATTTTTCCATAAGTAGAGCCCTTGGTATTGATATCGCCAATCCTACAAGATGTAGATCCTGTACGTAGTGGGTTAATCTAGAAGGAGTTGTTGGTATCTCTTCATGTCCCTAGATGTGATCCTCATCTATTGTATCATATCACACTCTCTTCATATCTATCAGCATATATCAATCAATACAGTTCCTGAAAAACAATACTTCTTAGATGGACATCATTAGTGCTATCAGAAATATGACAGTTTTATCCAAGATGAGTCCTTCGTGGAATCTTCGAACTAAATCTATAGTGTGGGGATACAGTTGTTGTGACTTTTCTTGAGACATCATGTCTTAGTTTTATTATATGTAGACATTCTTGTTATATATTTTGTAGACAAATACCCATATATATATAAATGTATCTTTACTTTGTGTATTTTTTTGTGGTTTTAGGGTGTCCTACTAAGTATTATTATACTCACCCCTTCACGAGATTTTCCCACATGTGTCATGTCTTTTGCTGATGAGCAACCTTTTGATAGAGTCCTAGGAAGACATAGATCGAATAAGTCTTTTTGAGTTAAGTCAGTCTAAGGTGTGTTCCAATGGCTATAGAAAACAATCCCAATACCTTTTCATAGGATAGACTTTGTGGTTTATAGACTTATTTTTTATGGTATTTTATTCTAGTATGGTTTACATTACTACCCTTTACTTTCATTTTGTACTCAGGTTGGGATATAGTTTTATTCATGCATTTGGTTCTTAATGGTGTTTTACATTTCAGCATTTTGTGGGCTAGGAGATATGGATATGCATATATGTACATAAGAAATGCCTCCCATTTTAGTGATATTCCATCTTGGTGATAGTCACCAACCCCTATCCTATTGGTGGTGAGCTTTGGGGGTCACGGCACATGCTTACTAGGACGGGTCCTGATAGAGTGGTATAAGATGGGTAAGTTCTACTTTATGACTGAGAGTCTATGATATTGGTTTGGGGAAACAATGATAAGTGTTTCGAGTTTTTATTTCAGGTTAGAGACTATAGTTTTAGTACGGCAGCTGACATATCTATACACCATGAATCTAATAACCTGATTTTTGACTCGGTAAATGAGAACATTGTTTTCTTGGAAAATAATGGTATATGAATCATATATGAATGGGTTGTGGTTCCAAGTTCTTCTTGAGTCATCTCTCTAGATATACTCATTGACTACATCACATCACATTTTCTTACAGGATAACTCTATGTCAAATACAATCTAGGATTCAAAAGCTTGATTATGTGGATGATCCCCTTAGGGAGAAGGCTTTGATAAATAGTCGATTTCCCAAGATATTACCTCCAGGTGGTGCACCATCCGTACCGCCACCTATAGAGAAGCACCCAGTACCAGCATTACTAGTGGATGACCTATGCAGTCTGAGCATGAATCACAAGTTTTGGAGTTAGAAACCAATTAGGTTATGAGTAAATCCCATCTATAAGGTGGTTTAATACTTTATTTATATAGTTACATGAGTTTTCCATCTTGTTAGGACACTAATAGATGAGATGGTGGTCTAGGATGTGAGCCTTCTACATAGCTTGGCAGGGTGATGGTGGGGTTTAGTTACCCAATCTTAAGATGAGGTAACTCTTTCATGAAAAGAGTTTGATAAACTTTTTATAGAGGATTTCTTACCTTAAATGATATGGTCTATGCATATCCAGTATCTTCTATAGCTCTGTCAGGATGACATGTCAGCATTTGAGTTTCTATCTAGACATACCAACCTCACCAGGTACTTGATAGATATGGTACAAAATTAGAACTATAGGTATTAAACCTTCGAGGGAGATCTTCCTAGAGACATATGAGCCATTTTTAACCCTCTGTACATTCCTACCTATGTTGTGGTGGTTGAGAAAGCCTTGGAAATTGAGATTTCAATGGATGAGTAGATAAAAATGGTGGTAGTCAGTAGCTGAAATGCAGGTGTAGAGACCTCAGTAGTAGGTAACCGACATCAGTCTTAGAGACATGGACATTTGATATTATTTAAGAGGGGGCCCTAGGACGGAGGAATTATAGTTCAGGGCTCACAAGGTGGGCCCAGTTAGCCCAGATAAAAGCATTATTATTCTTTTGGTGGCATGCCACATCTTGCTCGAGATAGTATGACCAGCCTTGCTGCTAACAAGGAGAGAGTGGATGGACCACCTAGGTAGAGACAATGATTGAAGTAGACAAATCTACATGGTGGGAAATGTGGAAGAGGAGCTAGGAGAGTAGTAGAAGGTGTTTGATGTTTTGACATGTTACCACCACCGCCCCTAGAAGTCCACACTAGGCTCAGGTAGTTGGTGGACAGGAGAGGGGATAGCATCATGTGGTCAAGGCATATAACCCAGGGGATCCAGGAATGATTTGAGGCATGATCTGTGACTTTTATACATTAGCTAAATTACTTATAGACACTATTTCTAGTCATTCCTTTCTCACAACAATTATTGTTCATGAGATATAGATTTCAGTTTAACCTTTGACTCAACCCATATGCTTGGAGACACTAGAGAAGACTCTATGATAAAACTTCTCTGTCGATAGTGTGACCTAACCCTTGGAGGTGAGTGTTTTGGTTGGATCATCATGGTGGATATTTTGAGGACTTATGAAATCATTCTTGGTATGGATTGGTTATCTACATTCCATGACGAGATTGACTATCATAGATGAATGGTGTGATGTGTCTGTAGTGATGGAATGAGGTTTTCCTTTATATATAAGAAGGGTTAGATGGTCTCATGCATAGGAGGGTGCATCCTTTTACTCATTACTGGCTAGCCTGACCCTCAATGCAATTGATGTTATGATTTACCAATTTCCTATAGTAGTGGCGTAGTATGAGGATTCCTCTCCTAAATATGTTCCATGGTTTCCTCCACACTAGGAGATGGACTTTTGCAATGAATTACAACTTGGGATGACACCAATATTAGTACCAGTATATCTGATGGCTCCCACAGAGCTTCATGAGATGAGGGTGCAGTTGGAGGAATTTTAGGGGAATGGCTTAGTGGGACCCATTGTTTCACCCTGGGTGTCCCTAGATTTTTTTGGATAAAAATATATTCATGATCTTGAATTTTTGTGTGTACTATTAATTCATGAACTTGGTGACTGTGAAGAACATGTATCCAATACCAAAGATTTATGACCCATTTTATTGGTCGAGAGGGTCATGGTGGTTCTTTAAGGTTGAACATAGGTAAATTTTTTCAGTAGCTGATGCAGATTTCGACAAGAACCCAAATCATAGGTTTTCCAGAGGAAGGTGTTAAGCATGTAATACTCTATTATGCATCAAGAACTAGTTTTGGTTGTGTCCTAATGTAGAGGAATGCTATGATTTCCTATTGTTCATGCCAGTTAAGGCCACATGAGTAGAACTACATGACCCATGATCTTGATTTAGCTGTGGTAATCTTCACATTGAAGATGTTGTGACACTAACTAATGGGTGAAGTTTTATCATCTACTCTGACCATAAGAGTCTCAAGTATATATACCCTTATAATGATATTAACTTGAGATAATAGCTATAGAGAGAGTTCCTCTATAACTATAAATTAAATATTATATATACTCTGGAGATGGGGAATGTGATGATAGATGCTCTTAGCAGGAGATCTAGTTCATAGTTGTTGAATGAGGTATAAAAACAGTTATACTCATTGTAGTTATCCTCAATGGATGGAGATGGAGCAGCTTACCTAAATTTGATGAATGTTACCCCTCCACTCTTACAGCGAGTCAGGGAGGCACAACTTTGGTATACTGACTACAAGAATATATATTCTCATATATATACAAGGAATTCTTTTAATACATATTCAAAAGGTAGGTAGAATGTCATCATTTTCAGAGGATATATAGTTGTACCAATGGAATTATGGGAGGAGGTTCTAATGTAGTTTCATACATCATCTTTAGTGGTACACCCAAGTGTGGAAAAAATGTACCAGTACCGTTGACCTCAGTTTACTGGCCATGTATAACTAAGAAAGTGGCAGAGTTTCTTTCTCGGTTACTTTCTTGTCAGTAAGTGAAGGTTGAGAATCAGGTTCCTGCTGGTTTAGCTCAACCCCTTGAGGTACCAGAATAGAAATGGTATTGGATATTTGTTGGATTTTATCAAATGTTTACCATGTACATGTAAGGGACATGATTCCATGTGGGTGATCATTCAATGACTCACCACATCATCTCACTTACTAGTTATCCAAGTGTAGATTTTAGTAGAGAGCGTGGAACCCCTCTACATGGAAGAGATAGTTTGAGTCCATAGAGTTCCATCAAAGATTGTTTTACATTGTGATACACATTCTACTTGTCGATTGTAGAAGGGAATAGAAAAGGCATTTGGAACTAAGTTACACTTGAGAACAACATTTCACCCACATTTGGATGACTAAATTGGGTGGGCCTTTCAGGTTATAGAGGACATGATACAAGCTGGCATTTTGGAATTCATCCAAAATTGGGAGGATCACCTAAAACTGGTGGTGTTTTCATATGACAAAAACTAACATTCCACCATTGGTATGGCACCATTAAAGGCTTTGTATTGGAAGCCTTATAGGTCATGACTATAAAGGACTAACCTAGGAGGGTCAACAATCATGGGCCTGGAATTGGTGCGATTTACTACAAAGAAGGTGAAGATCATCCAAGAGTATAAGAAGACTGGTGATATACGTCAAATGTCTTATGCCGATAGGCAGTAGAGAACATTGGATTTCAAGGGAGGATACCATGTATTCCTATGGATTTCACCATGATAGGGATTATGGTGTTTTGGCTAGGGAGACTAGTTATCTCTAAGGATTATTGGCCGTTTTTAGATAATATGTAGAGTTGACGAGGTGGTGTACCTTTTAGCTCTACCCCTACTATTGGACCAGGTACATGTCTTCTTCCATGTGTCACAGTTGAGGAGGTACGAGCATGACCCATCGCACGTCATCGACTAGGGTAATTTGGACAATGTGGATGGATTGACCTTTGTTGAGTACCCTGTGGAGATCAAGGATCGATATGAGATGATCCTTCATACATGAGTGATTCCTTTAGTGTGTGTCCAATGGGAGTATAAGAAACTCCAGGAGTGTACATTGGAGTGGGAGGCTCAAATTTATTCTATGTACCCTCATATTTTTTAGTAGTATTTGTTTAGGATTTCCGAGGACACAAATCTCTAAGGCATAGAGAATTTAATATCCTGAATTTTCCATGTATTATTTTTAAATGTTATATGGATTAATTTTGATACCAGGAACTGAGGCAGTGTAAAATTCAGAGGCCTAGTTTTCTGAAAACAATGGCTTGGAAAACGTTAAATTTTTAATAGCACTCACATACGTGTTTCCTAAAAAACTAGAATTACTATTAAATGGGTACCTAGATCAGAAATATAAGGGAACCATTGAATTCATAATGATGTATTGACCCTATGAATTTCATAACATTGGTTAGCGTGGGTGATCTATAGAAAAAGTCACCATGGAAGTAGCCTTAAATAAAATAATTAAATTAAACTATTTTATTTTTAAATCATAATAACTCATGAAATATTACTTGGATTGAAAATATGAAACAACTTGTTGAGTTTTTAATGTGATATTTTCCCTAGGTGTGGCTTTACTTTAGTCAATGAAGGTCTTATATGGAAAAACTCACAAAGGGTGTGATCCTTATTAAATAGTTTAAATCAAACTTATTTTGTTGACACAATGATATACTTTAAAAATATTCTTATGAAAAAATCCTAGGGTTAGCCACATAACCCAATGAACATCGAGGAATTTATAGGGAGATATTTGGAGAATAATCTCAAGAAAATATTGATGGAATCCCAGATCGAAGATCAATGAATGCCATTCTTGATGGATCTCAGTGACGATGGCGATGAAACAACTAACCTTCATTAGTTAGTGATCCAAATAAAAGGTAGGATGTGTTATTTTTATATTTCCTTCCCCATTCACAAATTCAACGATAAGCGCGAACCAACCAATAATATGATTGATCTATTGATCGATCATTATTACAGGATGGGATTTAATTTTTGGTATTTATCAAGGAATTTTGATTGAGAATTGGTATTGATTTCTTGATAATTCTTATAGGAATCGATCAAGGGCATAATGAAAAATGAACAAGGTTCATTCCTTGGGTGGTTCATTATACCTTTTCTCCCCCAATATTTTTTCTTCGCCTTCTTCATTCTTTGTCGGTTATGACAGATTGATCTTTATGACATTGTTTCTCATTGTAATGATCTGAAATTAATGATCTGGAATCTAAGAAACTTATCGGAGGATTGATAGTGATGGTGATGGATGAATCAAAACTATTCAAGAATACATGTTCTTTGGAAAAAAATTTTAGTGTCTAAAAAAATTCTTATTTAGGAGCCTATTGAAGGCCTCAAACTCACTGATTCAGTGTTTTGATAATGAGATGACTCTGAATCTACTATTTAGAGGCAAAAAAACCATTATATTGGGATTTGAGAGATCAAATGAGGAACATAGCGGAAGTATGGTGTATTCTGGAAAACTGTGATGAACACATCATATAACCTGAGGTTACATGTCATGTGGTCCCCACTTAGCAACGTATAGGGTTTCTAGAGATAGATAAATTCCATACATAGTGTGCCCCTATAACCTGGCATGTAGGCCCATTTCAGAGACTCGGTGTGTATCTCAATAGATACACGAACACGGGGTAGAGTACACTAGTTTCCTACATGGTGGGTACCCCCACATGAATTGTCTTGGTCCAAGTACATGGTCTACCCCATGTACTAGTACAAAGGTAGAGATAAACGGGTTGACACCATTTAATGGAACATGGCCAATGTATATGGGTGGATCCCAGATCAAAGTACATGGCATGTGACCCTTCTACATGATGTGTACCCATCATTTACACGACATATTTTAAACAACACGTGCCGTTGTACAAGGGAAGTACCCAGTGTCAAGGGACACATCGTGTCACCCTAATACATGTTGTATATCCCCCTTTATACATGTCTTGAATCTCTTGTCCACTATTCCTTATAAAATATTTATTAGGGTTCATTCTCTTTATCACTTCCTCGGAGGTTGGTGGGTATTGATTCCTTATCATAAGATTATAATCCCTTCAGATAGACTTCCTTGAAAGAGTCATTGAAATCCCTCGAGAGGCACAGTGTGGGATCCTCTATTCATCTTTGTGCCCTAGGTATATTATTTTGTATTGACATGACCAATCCTACCAGATGTTGATCCTAAACATAGAGGTTTAATCTAGATGGAGTTGTTGGTATCACCCCATGGCCCTGGATATGACCCTCATATGTTGTATCATACCTCTATCTCTTTATATCTATCAGTGTATCTCTCTCATGATGGTTTCTGATGAAAAGTAATTATCAGATGGAAATTATCAGTGAAATCAAACCCAGGAGTGTGTTCTCCCAGATGAGTGCTATGTGGATTCCTCGAACAGAATCCTTAGTGTGGGTATACAGTGGTTTTGATGTTCCTATAGACCATGTGCCTTGGTTTGAGTATATCTGGATATTCTTGATATAGGTTCTCTAGACATATACTTGTGCATAGATGATTATATCATTTCTTTTTGTATTTCTTTGTGATTTCAAAGTTTCCTACTGATAACTGTTATACTCACCCATGTGCAGGATTTGTACGCATTTGTTGTGTCCTGTGCCGACAAGAGACCACTTGACGGATTCCTTGGTGGAAAAGGACCAGATAGATCTTTATGAGTTCAAACACGTTGAGGTGTGTTCCTACTGCTACAAACAGTAGTCCTGTTACCTCTTTTTACAGGTTTTACTTTGTGGTTTTTAGACTTCTTTTTGGGGCTTATATTTTGTCCTGGATTACTTTACTAGACTTTACATTCCTATTGTACTCTGGTTGGGATATAGTGGTATGCATGCATTTGGTTCTTAGTGGTTTTTTACATTTCATAATTTTGTGGAATTGGATATTCGTGCATGAATACAGGTACATCATAATTTCCTACCATGATAGTGAGTTTCCTACATGGTGATATTCACCAGCCCCAAGCCTATTGGATTCAAGCTTGGGGAGTCACGACATGAGCCCTATTTGGATGGGGTGTGACAGTACCCCTCTTGTGAAAAAATCAGCAAATATCTTCTAAAAATGATATCATCCTCAAAGAATATTATTACAAAACACAAAATATGAGATAATTCCAGTAGTCTACATGTCTATGCTCATATGTCCAGCTCATCAGAGTAACTATAATAGTATTACCAAAAGCATCACTACTCAAAAAAATTAAGCTTGTATAGTATAATAGGCACCATCAAAATATTTGGAAGGGTGAAATAAAATAACTCCCACCACCCGGTTCATGTAACACTCATATTTAATACCCTTCCACAAACATACTATCATAACCCCATAGAATAACAGAAAATAACTATCCAAAACCAATCAAATATATATCCATTCCATATTAGTGATTTATTTGAGGGGAGGAAAAATAATTTACCCATATAATAATCCCACTCACTAACTTAATGTTATGTCGGGCATGATAAATCATCCCTAAGATCATGGATAAGTCAATAGGGATTCTTCCATCACTGAAATAACATAAAAATATTATAATAAATAAGTCACACAATCGTGTCCCCCTATTTAATAAATAAATACAAACTATTATCACAACATAATAATCATCGCCCAAGACCAAATTGTAACTTTCACAAGGCCAATATAATGATTCAAAAAAGAACTCCGGATATATAATATAATTAGCATAACATTGCCACAATATATTCTTTTCTTGTTTATATCATTACCTTAAAAATTCAATTTCATCATTGTGAGAAGTCCATGTATCGTACTCAAGAAGTTACGAACATAAGGACTAGAAAAATTTATCATCCTCACAAGTAGTCTCTATTATCATCAATAAAACATCACATGTGATAGAATTATTGAGGTTAATCATTTATGGTTTTACATGATTGTTAACAAAACATCAAACCAATTTCATATATAATTTTTTTATCCAATTATTGTTACATAATAAACCATTGGTTAATCTTCCACCTATATCGTAACCACACTTTGTGTACACTACACTCATATAAAATAGGCTTAAAGGCATAGAAGTATCCTAACATATGTTATCGAATTTTGTCCCATTTCACATGTTAGAATCCCAAAACAATAAATACTTATTCAAAAATAATCATTAAAGGTTAAAATATAAATTATTATGTCATATATTTTTAGTCAGAAACATACTCAAGTAAAAAAATTGTTGAAAATATCACATCTCAATGACACATTTTTCTGAATTTATTAGATAAAAAATACCATCAAATAAATTTCATGATATTTCATTATTATGAATTCTATCAAATTAATTCATGATATTAAACACTAATTCTAATAGATTTGAAAAGTTATTCCCTTGTTCATGGGTCCCACTGGGAGTTTATCATGTGTCAAAAATTCAAAAATCGTTACAAAACAATATTATAACTTATTTATATAAAATATATTCTTTTAGCGAAAAAATTATCTTATGAGAATGAAATGATTCAATGGAAGACACTATTTAAATTTACTCAATAAAATTAATAAAATAGTTTCATCATATTTTTCCCATGTGATTTCATAAAAAATTTTAATATCAATTTAATTAATTTTCAAAAATATTCCATCAAACTAATACTCAGTGGTATTATAATCCGTTAAATAGTGATTAAAACCAATAAATGGGTAAAATGGAATATTTATTATTCCTAAATGGACACTAGGGAAAAAAATACATTTTTACTAATTTTGGAAATATAATATAATAATTAATAAGAAAATGGAAGAGACCTTTATTTATTCATAACACTAGTCATACCCACTTATTATGAAATGTGGGATATGACAACCCACCCAACCAATCTGTTTAATTGACCCACTAATCTTTTGTAGTTGGGACACATCTCAATAATATTTTATCCCCTTATAATCCATCCCATACATTCTTATAGTTGATAACCCATGCCAAAAACATATATTTGTAATGACCCAATATTTTATCAATGAAAATCGCCATCTTATAATAATTTTATATATTATAAACCTTATAAAATCACATTGAGAAGAAAATAAAAACTTTATAAATGAAGAATAAATGAAATAATAGGTATTTAGAGAAATTAAGAAACCTATTCTGATAGAAGAGTAACCTGGCCCACAGAAAGAAAACATGACCATTAGGAATTGTAATTCAACAAATAAAATAATAAAATCATGTATGAAATCATAAATAAAATTTATCTATCTTATAAATTATAATATGATAGAATTATATCATAGTGTAAGTAAATAAATATTTTAAAAAAATTATTAATTAAGTGTGGGTGTTTTTATAAAACATAATCGTTAATTTAAGATATTATAATTAAAATAATCATTTGAAAAAAAAGTTATTTTCATAAAATAAATTTATATATTAATATTCTATTGTCTTATGATTATAATATAATTTTATGAGACCTTAACTATTTTTTCAAAGTGTTAAAAAATCAGTTATAATTTTAAAATCAATATTTTTGAAGTGATTGATAATTTAAAAATAAATTAAAAATTTCTATTTATAAAAAATATTTTCATAAATATAAGTTCATTTCGTAATTATACTTCTTTAAAATTTGATAGGGTAAATGTTTTAGGGTTTTTATAAAATACATGAATTTTTGATGAAATGTAAAATATGTAAATTTATGATAAAAACAAAATATGTTATTTTTTTATTGTTGATGTTAGGCTGATATAAACCCAAAATTTGTATATTTACTTAATTATTTTAAAATATTTAGTGACAAGGTTCAGATTATTCATAGTATCGATCCAATAATAATAAACTAATTAATAAAATAATGGGAAAACACCTCTCTCCTACCCTATAAATACCACACCTCACCACCACTTCTCCTCATACCTTAAAAGACATAAATATTCTCCATGTTATACCCAATACTCTTCCTAATCCCCTACACAACATCTAGGATCCCTTTGTCTCGTCAAAATACCAAACCTCTTTTTCTAATGGGGTTATCAAGAAGGAGAAAATCATGGGGTAAAGTCCTCTTTCTTTTTCAATTAATTTCTTTTCAATTTCATTTATTTTATTATCCTCTACTAGAATCCACTTACCTAAATGGATTTATAGCTATAGTTTATTTCATATAATGTAATGTTATTATTTTTTGGATTAATTCATCATCAAACCACTTTTCATCTCCCATTTATTCAAAACATTGAAACGTTATCCATGAGGTGATGTTTTATCAACTTCAAGGATGGAAAGTTTTAATTTATATTTACCTACTTCAAGGATGGTATTAAAACCATTATAATGGTTGAAATAGTTGGTAAAATATAATTTATAACATTTTTTATGTAATGGAACTATGTTATGTACATAATATTAAGTAGTAAAACCAAATGAGTTAGTTGTGATTGAAATATAGTCAAATTAATCTAAATGATTATCATTAACATTTTATCTAATAATTCATCCTTATACCATGTAAAAAATGATATATAAGACAAATTAAAATAATGTATGTTAATTAATAACATATAATATCAATTATTGTTAACTACCCATGTTTTACATGAATATCCATTCATGTATACAGGTGATCCGATCTTGAAAACCAAGATTATGAAAACTCCAAAATGATGAAATTGAACACCATAACTCATCAAAATGGACATAAAATAACTTAATAAAATTATATTCAATCAAATACATGTAGAATATTTTTTGAATTTTTAATTAGGGAATATAATTTGTCTATCATGGATATTAATTTGAAGAAAGCATGTAGACATAAGGTAAGGGAATTCTCCAACCCAATTTAATTTTATTGGGTTATTCCTCTTTCATTCAAAATTTCATTGTTGATGTCATTTCATATTCATAAAACATAATATATTTGTTATTACCTTTTATTTTCTAGTATATAAATGTTTCCAATCTTATTTTTTGAAAAAATTAATTTTTTTACAAAATAACTATTCTTTCTAGAAAACAAATCTTTACTTCTCTTTAGATTGTTTTTTCTTCACTCAATATTGATGATTATTAAACCATGTGTATTATTAAATTTTTTTTGGAATCAAATATTTATCCATAAAATTATGCTTTATGAAATTATCATTAAACCCATTTCCTTTCCATGGGGTTTTTTTCGAAATTATTGATATACATTTAATGTGGCTTGCATGATTATGTAAATTCTATGATTTGACTGGTGCACCTGATAATTTATAGCACTCTAATTTATTTTTTAATGTGATGTATCTCACGATATAATGTGAAATATCTAAGAACATGATTCTATATTTTTTCACAATGATATTTTTTTGTTTTTCACATATGTTATTCATGTACATGATGCTAGATTTTTTCATATCTATGTGTGGTAATTCACCACTAAGACATGATGTTTCATTTTTATACATTGACACATACTATGCATTTATCTAATGTTTCTTATCATGATTTTGGTGTTATGATGATGATTAATCTCACACATTTTATATCTATTCATCTATTTATCTTCCCTCTTACATGGATTTTAGCTCACCCCTTTATTTGATGCATATCGTAAAGTGATTACATGTATTAAGGAGAAAAATAGGACCACTAAGAATCTAGAGAATAAGTAATTAAATTAAAATATATGTTTTCTTATGTAAAAGATATATATGGTTCTATTTTTACCGAGACACAAAACCATTGAATCCTGATTGGGTAATACTTTTATTTTGTTTATAATTAAAAGTATGTAATAATCATGTAAGAAAAGTAGCATCACTATAGTTGGTATCAGAGCATAGTTTAGTTAACCTGGGAATTAGGATTAGAGAACCATAGTAGAATCCATTAGTATGAGACTAATTAAGCGCCCAATAATCTTTTTTAGAAACTTTTTATATATAAGGATCCCATGAGATATGAATTTAGAGTTAAATATACAAATGAATAAATTATTAATTCAGGAATTATTGACTTATATTTTCTTCAAAAAATTTTATTTTTATAAATTGGTGGGAACCAAGAGAAATCAGGCCAATAAATTGTGTGGGGGTAAATTTTTCTATTTCATGAATGACTTTCCCAATGCCTTGGGAGGTGGAGTTCAAAATTCAATGGTTATACTTACCCATATGTCTGAGGCCTGATCAATAACATGAATAATGTGGAAAATCCATCTTAACCTAAGATTAGGAAACTAGTTATCAATTATTTTATAGGGAAATGTCCACCGAAATTTAGTGTATCATGCAATTCACCAGTTGCAGAAAATTTGTTAAACTTAATGGAGAATATTGTTTCGATGCTTCACTATTCTGAGAAAGAGATGGAAACTTTTTCCATTTATCATTTATATGGAGAGGTAGATCAATGAATAAATTGATTAAGAACCAAGAAAAAGGATGACAATAAAGATATAGAGTGGGAATATTTTAAGAAAATATATCTTAACATGTATTTCCCATGAACTATTTAGACAGAGATCGGAAGAGAATTTCTAGAGATGAAACTAAAGAAAGGTTAATCTTTTGTGGATTGTGAAGTAAATCTCACAAGTATTTAAAGGTATTCCATGTGATTTATTATCAACTATGATAGAAAAATAAATATATTCTTTAGTGGTTTAAAACCACATCTATGAAAGGATCTAGAAAATTGAGACATTGTGAGTTATAAAGAAGTTATTCAATTTGATCTCAAAGTGGATATTGAGTTTAGAGAATGGTTATATGGATATGTTGATAAGAAGAAAAAAGGTATTTCAAGATATATGACATAATTTTTAAGGTGGAAAGAAATATCAACCACCCACATGTCAAAAATGTGAGAAGAAGCATCATGGGAATTGCCTCTAAGGGATGTGTAAATGTTATTAGTGTGGGAGAGAAGGTTATTAGGATCTTGATTATTTAAGAGACATGAGTAAGAAAGGAAATGTGGTGTAACAAAAGAGATAACCACCCATGGTTTAATGAATCAACTATAGGAAGCAAGGGAACTATGAATTCTAGTGCACTAGGCCCTAAGTCCTCAAGTGTAATCATCATAAAGAGCCACCAAGGCCAAAGGACAAAGGGAAATCTTATTCCATCACTACCACTAAGGTGGAGCCAAAAAATGATGTGGATATAGGTATTCTGGTTATTCATTAAATAATAGTTAATAAACTATTTTATTCTAGTTTTACACATTCTTTATATATGAAACGTTTAGTGGAATAATTCAAAATCCACCTCAAATTTTGGAGTTTGAGTTATTTGTGAGAATAGAAAATGAAGAAATTATTCAATCCAAAATATATAACTCTTTCCCAGTTAATGTTTTTAGATTTAACCTCCACAAAAATATTTTCCTACTTCATTTGGAGGATTTTGATTTTATATTGGTCATGGATTAAATATATTTATAAAAATCCAACATCGACATTTAGGAAAAAGAGATCTCTTTTCACATTCTGAGACATCCTCAAATTTTGTGTATGTGTAAGGAGGAGGATGAATAATATTTAAAGTGATCATCTCAAATGTGGATATTATTTCCTTATAAGAAAGCATATATACTCAAATCATTCATAAAAATGAGATAATCATGCTGGACGACGTTCCCATTATGAGAGACTACCCTGATGTGTTCCTTGAAGAATTACCCGGCCTTCCTCTTGAGTGAGAGGTTTAGTTCCCAATTGAACTAATTTTTGGATCTCTACCAACATCAACGACACATTATAAAATGACCTATATTAAGTTTGAGTAATTGAATAAGAATTTATAAGAGAATATGGACAAGGGTTTATATAACCGAGTTCTTCACCATTGGGTGCACCAGTTCTCTTCATCAAGAAGAATGATATATGAATACACCTAAGCATTTATTATCATGAGTGAAACAAAATCAGGATAAAGAACATGTATACCCTTCCATGGGTAGATGAATTGTTTGATCAACTATGTGGGGCCAAGTATTTCTCTAAGGTGGGCCTTCAGTCAAGATATCACCAATTAAAGGTGAGGAAGGAATATATTTCTAAGATTTCCTTTTGAACAAGGTATGGACACTATGAGTTCTTAGTGATTCTATTTTGGTCTCACTAATTCCCCAGAAATATTCATGGACATAAAGAATAGAGTATTTAGAGATTACCTTTAAAAATTTGGGGTAGTCTTTATTAATGATATTCTAATATACTCCAAGAGAATAGAGGAATATGGGGTTTATTTTAATAATATGATAAAGAATATTTGAAGGGAGAAACTTTATGAAAAGTATATTAAATTTGAATTTTGGAAGGTGTAAGTATCGTTCTTGAGGCACGTTATCATCATCAAAGGAATGTTTGTAGACCCTTTTACAAGAAAGGCACTTGAAGAGTTGCCCATTCCAATAACTATCATAGAGGTATATAGGTTCCTTTGTCCATATGGTTTGTACAAGTAATTTATGGAGAAATTATCAAGATTTTTAAACCCACTAACCAAGCTGACTCAGAAGTGATAAATGTGTTTTTCTAGAATAGGGAATGTGTAGACTACTTCAAAGAGTTAAAAAAGACTTATAATCATGCTAGTAATCAACTTTATGACGAGTGAAAAAATCATTGTGTCATACAATGATTCTTTAAATAATGTATTATGATTTTTATTAGTGAAAAATTATAAATTGATATCCTATTTATCATGGAAGATAAAAATTCATGAGGAAAACAATACCACTCTTGATTTGGAGTTGGAAACTATGATATTCACATTGAAAATATGGAGGCATTATCTTTATGGGGAGAAGTATAAAATATATATTGATCATAAGAGCATCAAATATATATTCACAGAGAATGAGATTAATATGCACCACCAAATATGGTTTGAAAATGTAAAAGATTATGGTGGATCAATCCACTACTATCTTATTAAAGAGAATAAAGTAGAAGATGCTCTACGAAGAAAGTATTCTACAAAATTATCAATGATGCGATTTGAGAAGGATCCAATATTCTTATATTTTCAAATTATGGTAAAGATAATCATTATGGAATGAACCTCACTAGTCCTTTCTTAAATGATTTCTCAACCATTAGTTATAGAAAAAATAATGGTTCTTACAAAAATGATATGAAAATTCAGAATATGGTGGAAGATATGGAAAAGGGAAATCCTCAGAATTCTGAATTGATGAGGAACGATTTGTAATGTTTGGGTCATGACTATGGATACTATCTAATCTAGAGATAATGAAATAGCTTCTGAGTGATGAAAAATATCAAACTTCTCTAATAACCTATGGAGCACAAAGATGTTTCAAGATAACTTAGAGAACTATTGGTGGGACATTATGAATAAGAAGATCACTAAATATAAATCAATGATCTTGCTATGTTAGAAAGTGAATGATGAAAGAAAAAATTATAAGGGGATGATGAATCTATTACATATACCAACATGTAAATGGGAAAACATCACTGTAGACATTGTCACCAGACTTCCAACGACATCCATATGAAAAAATGTTTTATGGGTTGTTAGGGATCATCTCACAGAGATATCTCAATTTATTAAAATATTAGAGGATTTATCACTGGATCAAGTTTCATGGAAATACATCATAGAGGTCGTTAGGATGTATGGAGAACCACGATCAATTATATCAGATAAAGATCTAAGATTCACCTCCAAGTTCAGAAAGAATATCCATCATTCTCTAAACACTGATATGATATTTAGTGTGACTTATAATCATAAAAATGATATCCAGTTTGTGAAAACTATTTAGAAACTTGAATACATGTTGAGATCATGTTTTATGGACTTCAAGGAAGGACATGACTCATATATGCCTCTTCTTGAGTTCTCTTATAACAACAGTTTCCACATGAGCATCTAAATGGATCCATATGATGTCATTTATGGAAAAAGATTATGAAAACTAAAATTATGGAACTAATTCAATAAATGTATGCTTTTAGGGCATGAAATGGTCAAATAAATAGTGGAAATGTTAAAAACCATTCAGAAGCACATTAAGGCAGGCCAATGTTGAAAGAAAATCTATAGAAACAATCATCGATGGGTCCTAGAGTTTGAGGTCAGAGAAATGGTATTCCACTATATATCTCCATTGAACAGGATCATGAGATTTTGGAAGATAAAAATGCTGAGTCCAACGTATGTTAGCCCCATCACAATTCTGGATTAGGTTAGAGTTATGGAATATCGACTAATCCTTCCTCCTACCATGTCTCAATTACATGATGTATTCCCTGTATCCCTCTGGACGAAGTACATACTAGATCTGTCACATGTACTCAATACATAGGTTGTATAATTAGAGAATGATATCTCTTGTGAGGAGCAGTCGGTGAAGATCTTGGTCCATAGAGACAATGTTCTATGCAACAAGACTACTCACTTAGTCAATGAACTATACACAAATCATAAGTACTAAGAGGATACATGGGGACTGGAGGATTTGATGAAGGATAAGTACCGTAACTTATTTTCAATATATTAGGTAAAATAAAATTTTGTGGGTAAAATTTCAAAGGGGTGAAGAATATGATGAACCAAAACATCATAAATGGAAATTACCTTCTTATAATTATTTTATATAGTATAAACTATGTAAAATCACTTTTAGAACATAATACAAACAATATAAATAAATAATGAATGAAATAAGAGATATTTATAGAAGTTAAAGAAACTATCCTGATTAAATAGTAACATGACCCTTATTATAGTAACAATATAATTACGAATAGTAATTACTCTAATACAATGGTAACATAATCAATAAAATTTTAAATAAAATCCAGGCACCTTATAAATGATAATATAATGTAATTATATCATAGTATAAGTAAATAAACATTTTTATAAAATTATTAATTAAGTGTTAGTATTTTTATAAAACATAAATGATTTTTTATAATTTTATAATTGATATAATTATTTAAAATTAAATTATAATTTCATAAAATTGATTCAAAATAATCATTTTTTTATCTTATGATTATAAGATAGTTTCATGAGACCTTAATAAATCTTTTAAATTGTTATAAAGCGAGTTATAATTTTAAAATGAGTATTTTACAAGTAAATGAAGATTTTAATTAGAAATTAATTTTCTTATATTTATAAAATTATTTTCTTAAAATAGAGTTCATTTTTTAATAATACACGTCGAAAAATGGATAGGGTGAATTTTTGGGATGTTTTTATAATACTTGAATTTTTAGTGAATAGTAAAATATGATGATTTGTGATAAAAACTAAATACATGAACTTTTGAGTCATTTTTTATGTAAGTATGATTGAAGAAAAAAGTATTAAACTCTATTTCATTATTTTAATATATTTAGTGATATGGTTTAAACTATTCCTATTCTAGAGCCAAAATAATAAACTAATGAATAAAATAAGGAGAAAATATCACTCTCCACCCCTATAAATACCAACTCCCACAACCTCTTCTCTTGAAACCTTCCAAGCCATGAACATTTCAAAAGTTCTTCCCAGCACTCTTACCAATACCCAACATCATGTCCATGATCCTTTGGTCTCATCAAAATATCAAACGCTTTTCCCTAAGGAGGTTCTCAAGAAACAGAGAATCAATAGGTAAAAGACACTTTTTCGTTTAATTTATTTTATATTTCATTTCCTTCCATATTCTATCCTAATAATCACATAAAAAAGATGAATGATAACTAAAATATAATTTTTTTAATAATTTTTTTATGTTACTATAATAATTCATCATCAAACCTCTTCTCCTCTCTAATGTATTCTAAAAATGGAAATGTTGTCAGTGAGGTGTTGTTTTATCACCTTCAGGGATTGGAAGTTTTCATTTTCATTTACCACGTTCAAGGATGGTTTTAAAACCTTTAAAATGGTTTTTTTAATTTATATTATCACTTTTTTTTGTGTTCTGGATCTAACATATATACACAATATTAAATTAACAAAATGAGTTTCTTGTGGTCGGAGAACCACAAAACTAATCTAAATGATTATCATTAACATTTTATCTAATGATTCATCTTCATAACATATTACCAAATGATATATAACAAAAATTAAAATTCAATAAGTTTATTAATAACTTATTATATCATTTCTAAATAATTATCCCCTTTTTACATGAGCTTTAATTTAGATAAACTGGTGAACCAGTCATAAAAACTAAGAAAACATTAACTCCCTAATAATGAAATTGAACACTATAACTCCTCAAAATGGCCATAAAAAATATAATAAAAAGATAATAAATAAAAGACATATATAGTAGGTTATTTATTTTTCAATTAATTGATAAAATATTTTTATATAGGATATTAATGTGATGAAATCAGTCATACATAAGGTAAAGTGATTCCCAAATGCAATTTCCTCTCTCTATTATTCTCTTTTCATACCAAATTTTAGTGTGATTGTTCTTTAATATTCATAAAATATAATCTATATTTTCTTACATTTTATTTTTCGAGATATACATATTCCCAATCTTATTTCTTGAAAAATTCAAGGATTTTTTCAAAAGAACCCATATTTCATAAGAACACATCATTTTCTTCTTTTGATATTGTTTCTTCTTCAATCAAGATTGATGATTTTCAAGCCAAATATGTTATTCAATTTTTATTTTGAGAGCCCAAATTTTTATCCATGAAATTATTCTTTTTGATATTCTAATGAAACAAATTTCCATTACATGGCTTCTTTTATGAAAAATATTGTTATACATTATATGTGGAAGGCATGATTATGTAAATGTTATGATGCGATGCATGTACCAAGAATTTTATAATGATCTAATGAATTTGGTAATGTGATGTATCTCAATAAATAATGTGAAAGATGTGTGAACATGATTCTATATTTTTTACAATGTTGATGTTATGTTTATTCAAATATATTATGTGTGAACATGATGCTAGAATTGTTCAGAAAAATGTGTGGAAGATCACCACCAAGACATGATGTTTTGTTTTTATGCATGACCACATTCTGTGACTTTATCTAATGGTTTCTCATCAATATTACGAGGGTATGATTATGATTCTTCTAGCCCATTTTATATTGATTCATTTGTTTTTCTATCCTATTATTGTACTTTTAACTCACCCATTTCTTTGATGTATTTCCCAAGGTGATTACTTATACTAAGGGGAAAATTAGGACCACTAAGAATGTAGATAAAAAGGAATTAAATTAAATCCTATGTTTTATTATGTAAAAGTTATCTATTGTCCAAAACTTCCCAAGACACTGAACTATTGGATCTTGGATGTGTAAACCTTTTATGTTTTTTATCATTAAAATAATTAACCAATCACGTATGAAAATTAGGTTATCTATAATATATACACTCATTTAATTAATTTAAATGGTTAAATTTTGTCTCTTGATCCCTCCTGGTCTATTTTCCTTATAACTGTAGGGTCACTACAACAAAATCGACATATACCAGTGGTTTTGTTTTTCAAAAAATTTAGCAATTTATAACATTGTGACATGGTTATATGATGGTTTCAAAAAACATACTTCTAAATTTTGTATCTACATCCTATATATAAGGGTTTTATCCATTTAGAAGTGGTTTCAAGGAAATTTTGAAGAAGATTTTTTTAGCTTTGGTTTTATGGTAGTTTCCCCTCATAAAAAAGGCCAATAGTTTAGTAAAGAATTATACCACATCTATCCCCAAAACAATTGGGAGGGGATACTACCATGATATCCCAAAAAACGATGGCTAAACAAGTACCGATCCTAAAATAGAGGTGGTTTAAACCTCTTATAAACATTAATTTAGAATATATATAGGTGGTTTAAACCACCACTATATATCAAGTTTAAAATTAAATACCACTTGTAAAATATGATACAATAAAAATAGCAAAAAAATAGATATCCAAAATTTAATCCACAACCATTTCACCCATAATGTACACCAATAACCATAATAGTCAGATTCCATACCCAAAATATTAGGACAACTCATCCCTTTATTTACCTAATAGGATAAAATAATGTTATTATAATATATTTTTGCAATAAGTACACTAGTAATATTTAATGCATGATGATATAAATAATCTCTAGATTTTATACACACATCCTCCCAACTCTAGAATTTGAATTTAATACATTTACTCGATTAGTTTCTCATATAAAACATTTATAATATTAAGTATCTAAATCAGTTTGGACAATCTGATGCAAAAAACACTAACAAATCACTTCCACAACTGAAAATGTATATAAAATAGTCAAAATTCACATTTATTGGTTTTCTAAATTCAATACTCTATGTACCATCCCAATGACTCTTCTTGACACCATATCTATTTTTGCGTCCACTTCCTACTATGATTACCTTTATAATAATTTTGTTGAAAATTAAATAGTGTTGTATGTTTAAATTTAAACATCAAACCAATAAATGTTTGTGTACGAAATGATTTTTATGTTGTGTGATTTACATACTCAATACCATCCATCGATGAAATGTCACTAGTGACTGATCTAGCTGTATTCTGATATTATTCAATTAATGATTTTTGTAGATAGATGACCTTTGAAACTTGAATCTTTATATGAACCTCCAGTTCCTAAATTATGATTTATATTACAACAAACTCCCTCTCATCAACGATAATGCGGAATAACATCGATACAAAGAGACTAATTTTTAAAATATTAGAATTTAATTATGTATTGATTTTCAATCAGACCATAATTAATTAAATTTAAATTTATCTATGAATCAAAGACTTCATTTTCCCAATATTGAGGCACATGCCTCCAATCGGTATAGGTAATTGGAAGCATAAATAGATCTACTTCCAGATACCCTATAATATGGCCAAATAATCATAAGACTTCATATATTGGGACCCCATAATAGTTAAATGGGATTACAATTTTCTATTCATTGAGATTCCAGACATATAATCTATTCATATTTATCTTTGTAGTAACATATTTTTCATTTTTTATGAAAATGTTTTTTTATATAAGAAATTTGAAATAACTTTATTCATATTAAAATTTTCACCTATAACTATCACCCTCCAATATCCTCATGATTAAATAGGTGTGATGAATTTATATCATGCTACTAAACATACTGAATGGGGAGGAACTTTCTCAGATATTGAGAGTCAACTAGGATTAGTGAAACACTTTCTCCTTGGAATTCCTGTCATTTAATTAATTAAAATTAACTTTAGAACATATATTTCAAAAAACTAATGGATAATGTTTTTTATAAATGATAAAAAATAAATAATACTGAGAAAATATAAACATATTTGTGATAATTAATGACTACACATATAACATTATGGGTTGATAAGTAATTGGATGACTACACATTCAATCACTTCTTTCTTCAATCATGTCATTATCATGATTCATCGTTACTTCATCTTGTTTATCCACCATTGTAAGACTATTGTTTTCAATATCTAGATGTATAAATAAGTTATTTTCTTTCTATTGATGGGTTTCAATGTCAGATGTCAAATCTTCCACTTTATCACCCATATCATACAAGTATCTTTGTTTTACAAGAAAAAATAAACTCCACCCTTCATCCATGAAATATTTTACTAAATATACCATTTTATCTTGTGATTATAGGACATATAGATCATGTATTTAATAGTCACCAACATCCATCATGTGAGATAAGTTCCCATAAGTAAATTGCAATGAATCTATTTTAATACCCCTGGAAATATCAACCCACTTTCTTTGGAATAAAATAACTAAAAATGACCATTTTAGTTTACGTAGATAATATTTCTCAACATTACATAGCATACTAATATGGAAACCATAAATATACCATTATTATATGTTTTTAAATTCTTTTATTGATTGAAGGTTTTAAATTTAAATCCATTCACATTGTAAGCATCAAACTTTCTAGCCTATTTTAGAGGACCTAGAGCCAAAAACTACAAATATTATGAAAATTCATATGAGTATCAATATTCATGATCTAAAAAATGTAATACACGTTATCATATTTATTAAATATATGTTTCAAACTAATATCCAAAGTGATTGCAATAATTATAAATATACATGATGTGTAAAACATTCTAATAGCTCTAATTTAAAACTTTTGTAATATCTATATAATTTTGTGATGGGATTATCATTTTTCTCTTTTTTTTGTATCTTAATATCTTCAGTAAATGGATCTTCATTATCACTATTTAGAAATACATATCTATGAGCCTGTAATATTTAAATTTCTATCAGTGTAACATTTGATCTTCTCCCAACAGATCAAATAAAAGTAAGAAACATTTTTGATTTCTTGTATAGTTGATATCGAGTTGGTGTGTCAAAAACATGTCCAAATTGATGGAGTTTTGTTTCAATATCACCCAAGTATCTTGAACAAAAGTTAATACACTCCTATTACCAATAGAATTCAGAAATAGACCATTTAGGTTGAGATTTTTTTCACGAATGATTTAAAATGACCAAGATATAATTGAAATATGAAAAAAAATGTCATTAGGTATTTAATAAATTTCCAAGAATTATTTAATTAAGATAAAAAAACATATAAACATAGTACCTATCAATTAGATACATCCATGAATAATGTATGGGGCCTCCTAATTTAGTTATGTTTAAAAAATAAATAGTTACATACATCATGACAGTAAAAAATGATGGAGGAAAGATCATCTTCATTGAAAAAAGTTTCAATACAAATCTCTCCTGATGGTTTTCAAGCTTAAGTGGTAATAGTGATTTCCCACATAGATGTATAAAGAATGTTCAAAGTTGGGGTACAACAACAGTATCCTTTTTAGGTAATAATGTACACAATGCCAATGGTATTAAATACTATAACAAAATAGCGAATCATGATTTTTCAATCCATGTATACTATGATTATCTAAGTCAACTCACATTGATATGTTAGTTAAATACCCATCATATAACTTCACATGTTTTAAAATTAAAAGGAATTCATTTTTATCCCTCCTTTTTCTTTTAAAAAATTTCCCAAGCATACTTTCCATTATGATTTGGCTAGGGATCAGGATTTATGTTCATTATTTATAAGTACTTATATTACTTAAGATGGTACTTCACGTTTCTATCCTCATTAAGCAATGTGAATATAAAAATTTCACAAACATTCTTCTTAATATTTATAATTGCATGACCATGTAACAATAAATTTTATTCCTAATATGAAATTCTAAGGAATAATCTTTTTCTCTTCCATTATTGTGTTCTTATTATTTTTGACGATGGTATTAGAATTAATTTCCCACTATCATTAAAATGATACACTTTTAGAAATTCTGTTTTAAAATTTCCACGTTTCTCTAATATTTTAGAACATTTCAACATCTTTGGAGGTGGTATATTGTAAAACCCTGATATTTTATGAGAATTATATTTTATTTATGTCTTATGTTATAAAAAACATCAAAGGAATCTTTCACTGCACACAACACTATCTTGGCTTGCGTTACACACAATCGCGACCTTCCTCGATAGCGTGTGTAGTACGCAATACCGAGTTTCACTAAACAATGATATTTTATTATAATATTATAAACTAGCGTTCATGAATATTATAAACTTAATTTTTAATTTTATAACATTATTATTCTTCTTACATATTTTCTCAAACATGGTATGTGAACAAAATAATTTTTTTGGGTAAAATAAGTATTTTTAAAAAAATGCAGTTTTGCCGCCTTTTGATGGAGGCCCCACTTTAAATATAGTTTTTGACATTATTATAATTTCAATTTGACAATATAAAATTCTTCCTTGTAATTAGTAAATAAAAATTTACTTTGGATAAATTGTTCATATTATTCTAATAACTTTCATATTTTAATGAATAGTAAAAACACGCTATATTTTAATTAAAAATAACTTTTTCATTGAAATAATTTATATGGTTAAATTATAATATTTAATGGTTTTAAAAAATAAATAGAATATTTTTTACTATTTAATATAATTTATGTCATTAGAATTAATTTTACATTGAATTCATAGGTAAAAACATTTCAATATTTGGAAATGTTTTAACTTTTAAATCCCATTTGCTTAACAACGGGATTAATTTAAAATTAATTACTGCAACTACTGTGTTTTGAATTCTCAGAAATTGATTCCATATTCGGATTCAGTGGGTCCAAATTATGTTAATAGGTTACTTGTACTTTTTTGATATTATGAATAGTAAATACGGTAATTTTTATTTACAAGAGTTAAAGGTAAATATGGTAATTAAGGGTAAAAATAAGATTATAAAATTACCTTAACACTTTCAAAAATCCTATTGTATTTATAAAAGTCAACCCATATCACTTAAGGGTCGGACTAGATTCATTTCATGGACTTTTGACCATGAAATAATATAATTATTTTAGAGAGTGACATGTTGTCACTTTCTTTGGTTTTAATAATAATTTTAATTTAGTGATAAACATCATAAAACTTTGGATATAAATAGTCCCTAAAAATCTAATAAAATTATCTACATCAGATAAATTTATTTATAATTTTTAAGGGTTAAATAATTATCATTAATTATGACACAATAGTGATGTTGAAATTATTTTGATTTATTGAAATATCAAATAAATGATTTTAAAAGTATTAAAAGAAATATTATATGAACTATTTAATGTGCTCCACTAATTTTCTAGATAAATATGACATGTTATGAATCTATTAAATCTTTTAGTTTAAACATATCTTCTGTTAATACTTTATTAAAATTCAAATAAATGAATAGTGTCAAAATTGACACTATTGTTATTTTATAAAAATTACATATTATAAAATCATTTAAAGATCACAAAAATATTTTAAAATTATAAATTAAAATTTATATGTTCGAAAATGTAATAATGTATAAAATTATGGGCAATTCACAACATATATGTAATTATTTATAATCATTTAAAATTTATAATATTATTACAACAAATAAAATTAAATAGATTATATAAGGATAAATCATGTTGATAATGTTTAAAATAAATTCCCAACTTGTCTAACTTTTATTGGTTGATGATATTACAACCCTATCTCATCTGAGCATCGAATTTGATTCATTTATGGATGTTTTTATATGGGGTTGGAATTTATTATAAATTAATATTTCTTATAATTCCAAAGGTGCCCCACTCTTCCCTTATAAAAGAGAACCTCCTCCCTCTCCTCCTCACACCAATTTGAGCCTTCAAGCTCGTCCAATCCCTGAAAATATCTCTTCCCCACTTACCTAGAAACATTATAAAGGTCGTTTTCTTCTTCAAAGACCAATTTTAGTGCCCTAAGAAGAGGTATCAAAGAGGCGTGTTGAAGAAGAGGTAATATCCATTACTGATTCTTTCAAATTTATTTCTTATTATAATTATTCTTATTTAGTTGTTTCATTATGAAGTAATAACATCAGTATCACTCATATACTGATATGTTATTATAAATATGAAACAACACTATTTAACCTCTTATCCATCCTATGAAAAATGAAATCACTGCGCGTGCGTACGTACGGAATACCCTATCCATGCTATGGTGTAATCTTTTTTCCACCACTACCTTACTTGGATGGATATAATTGTGTAAAGAATAACTATATATTATTATTTTAAAGTGATATTGATTCTGAAATAGTATACATACACTTCAATACAATTCCATGATCATGGGAACGATATCATCGCTCGTGCGTACGTACGACCTACCGTCTCCACGATGTGATGTGACTCGTTCTACATGATCTTCATTGAATAATGATTATATAAATGAATTTAATGAGTAAATATGATATATATTACACTAATATAATTCTGGGAATGAGGTAACTATAACCCAAAAAGAAGAATAATAATTTATTCGACAAAACACGCATAAGAACATAAAGCAATGAACACCCGAATAACAAGTAGCAATGAAACATTACAAATAAAAAGCTAATAATATGACCATATATGAAATAATAACAAGGAGCATGATTCTGGAATAAGTCAATGAAATTATTTATATCTTTATACAGGAGGTTTGGACACATACAAAGCATATCAGACATAAGGTAAGGGAAAATTTTGCAATCTCATTTTTATCCGAGATTGTTTATACTTCAGAATTTATTGGGGAATATTTATCATCCAAATCCATGTTTCCTCAATATATAATATTATTTATATCTTCATACAATTGTTTAAATCCAATTTTACCCTTTGGTGAGTTTTTAGTAAAAGATATGAATGGAATCTTTTGTCATTTTTAGTACGATGTACTTTTTGAATTTTCCGGCCAAAGTATGAGAAGAATGTTTTTTTAACCTATACGGCATGAATGGATTTTTATGATTTCATAGAAAATTATTTCCATGAATCTTCCTTTACAATTTTTCAATTTTATTTTTAATCAACTTCTTTTAGTTTAAAATTGTATGACATGTTAATAAAAGAAAAATGTTTTTGAAGTGGAAAGGATATTTTCTTCAAGAATGGAGTTAAAGTGTTTTATCAAAATTATTTTCCATCTAAGATAATATAGGGTTATGTTTCTATCCCTATTATTACATTGATTTGATTATGTTATGATGGAATCATTTTTATGAAGTCCTTTTATGGATTATGTTATGATGTCATGATGTTTATGAATCCCATTTTTATTACATGGGTTATGCTATGATGTATGATTTATGATTTCATGACACACATAAGAATAGTTTCATTATGAGATGGGTGGGACCTATATGTCCCTCCAATGCATTGGATAAATATTTATATCTCATGAGATATACATGGATGGAATGACATGTTAATTCGGTTCAGTGATACATGACTAGAATGAGGAGTGAACTCGGTTCAGTAATGGACTTTGTCCGCTATGATAGTCTTGGAAATGAGTCTTGACTAAAATGAAATGATTTTATATGGTTATGTGTTTATGCCAAAAAGTATAATGTTTTAATTTATGATTATTGGTATTACATTTCACTACTATGATTTTTCCCATGTTATGATATTATGATCTCTTTTTCAGGTTAAGATATTCAAAATGTTATGTTCGTATGAATATTATATGATTTATACTTCTTTTGTTTACCCTTAATGAGAATTTGAGCTCACCCTTTTGTATGTTTTCCTTTTCCAAGTTCAGGAAGAAGGTTATTAAGTAAGATATTCCAAAAAGGAACTCTAGATATGATGAAATAAATTGGAGACAATGTAAATGATTTATGAACCAGTTGTTTATGTTTCCCAGTTTCTAAAGAAACTATACCTATACGGTACTTTCATGGTTTTGTTATATGCTGTAATAAGTATTCTTCAATTCTGAAGTAATAATAATGTATGTAAAGTATGGGTCATTATAGTTGGTATCATAGTAAAGGTATAGTCAACCTTTGGAAACTAGGATGTGAAAGCCTTAGTAAGAACCCTAATGATATGTCTAAGAATAGAATACAATCTTAGTGTTTTAGAAATGGCCATGAATAACCAATGATAAGACCTAAAGTGTGAATTTTTATTACTGATTATGTGGTTTTCCTATTGTAATTAGTGTTTCTCGCAGTATGCTTCTTGGTTTTAGCCAATGGCTAGAAACCGAAGGAACTGTGTTAATGATGAATGTGACGGACAATGGAATTATTTTCTGCCTGAGCAGCCAAAAGTTATGGGATCCAGAATGAAAAATCTTGTATCCATGCTCACACAACTTTCTCAAGATATGAATCATGCAGGACTTCCAAACGAGCAAAGGAAGGAGCAATATTCTATTGAATCTTTCATGAGACAGCGTCCACCTTCATTCAGTGGGTCTTCTAATCCATTAGTGGCTGAACAATGGATCAGTACCACTGAAAAGATATTTTCAGTCCTTCATTGTTCTGAACATGAAAAAGTGATCTTAGTAGTGTATAATTTGGAAGGTGATGATGATCAATGGTGTAATATTATCAAGAATACGAGGAAAAGGGATGATATTGAGTCCATGGAATGGGTCGAGTTCAAGAACTTATTTTTTAATAAGTACTTCCATTGTATTCTTTGAACAAATATGGAGAATCAGTTTCTTGAACTGAAGCAAAAGGATGATGAATCTGTTGGTACCTACGAAGAAAATTTTACAAGGCTTGCAAGGTACAATTCTGAAATTATTTTCCAACCCGAGAGTAAGATTGATCGATTCTGTAGTGGCTTAAAACCAAGTATTCGAAGGGCGTTAGCCATAAAGGACTTCAATAGCTACAAGGAAATTGTTCGATGTGCTCTCAAGGTTGAGATGGATATTGGAGTAACCCATCAGTCATATGGGTTTGATAAGAAGAGGAAAATGGAATTCAAAGGAAAATATAAAGACCACACTAAAAATTATATGAGTTTTTCTTTTATGTTCAAATTTTGGCAAGAAACAAGGAGGGAATTGTCTTAAAGGAACAAGCTAATGTTTTAAGTGTTGAAAATAAGGTCGTCAGGAAATTGAAAATCGACATAATGGGAAGAAGATGTCTAATGATGCAAACAATGAAATGGATACACAGAATGCACCTCCAGCACTTCAATGTTTCAAGTGAAAGGAGATGGGGCATTATGCCAATCAATTCCCTAATCCAAGGGTTGTTGATGATGATCTTCATCAATTTGGCAATTACTATCGGCGATGTGGAGTATGATAACGAAGGGGTGAAAGGTACACATACCAACCACTATAAAGTAGAAAATGTTCTATTTGAATCTAGAGCCACCCAATCTTTTATTTCTAAAGAATTTTCTAAGGGTATCACCGTATTACCGCAACAATTAGATGTTCAGTTAGCTGTGACAACTCCTAATGGAACAACGGTCGCATCAAAAGTCTAGAATTTTTCTCCAATTGACGTTTGTGGGAAATTTCTTCCTACAAATCCTATGATCCTTAAAATAGTGGAATTTGATGTGATTCTTGGCATGGATTAACTTTCTTTATACGAAGCTCATATCAATTTCCAAAGAATGGAAATCACATTTAATATTCTCATTCAATCTACTATCATCTATCAATGCAAGGATGAATATAACCTTCCAGTGGAAATTTCATCCATCTTAGGGGTCTTGATTTAAATAAATGAAGGTTATTTATCTCAAATGGTTGGAGAGAAACTCATGATTAAGAATACACCCATTGTACGGGAGTTTGATGATGTCTTTTTGGATGAATTTCTAGGTCTTGCACCAAATCGCGAAGTTGAGTTTTCAATAGAACTCATACCGGATGCTATGCCCATTTCAAAGACACCTTATAGAATGGCCCAAATTGAGTTATAGGAATTGAAGAAGAAACTCCAAGAGAATATTGATAAAGGATTCATACACCCTTGTGCATCACCTTGGGGAGCACCTGTTCTGTTTGTTAAGAAGAAATATGGATCAATGAGACTCTGCATTGATTATCGAGAACTTAACAAGATCACTATCAAGAAAAAATATCCTCTCCCACGCATTGATGACTTATTTGACCAACTACGTATAGCCCAATACTTTTCCAAGATTGATCTTCATTCAGAGTATCATCAATTAAGTGTAAAAAAAGAGGATATACCAAAGATGGTTTTCCGTTCAAGGTATGGATACTGTGAATTTATAGTGATGCCATTTGGTCTTACTAATGAAGCTGCTATATTTATGGATCTAATGAATATAGTCTTTAAAGACTATCTTGATCAGTTTGTGGTAGTCTTTATAGACGATATTCTTATCTATTCAAATAGGAACGAAGAACATGGAGATCACTTGATAATTGTATTAAACATGCTAAGAAAGGAGAAGATTTATTCCAAATTTACCAAGTGTGAATTTTGGCTTCAAAAAGTTTCATTTTTGGGTCACATAATCTCAAAAGAGGGGATATCTATAGATCCAGTAAAGAACGAAGTTATCGAAAGATGGTCGAGACCAACAATAGTAACTGAGATCTGAAGTTTTCTTGGTTTTGCTGGATATTATCTACATTTTGTGAAATATTTTTCACGATTATCTAATCCACTCACCAGGATGACTCGAAAAGGAGTTAAGTTCGTGTGGACAGAGGAGTGTGAAGAGAATTTCAAGGAGTTGAAAAGAAGGTTATCCAGTGCACCTCTGCTCACACTACCTTGTAGTGGATAAAGGTTTTTGATATATAGTGATGCATCCAAGAAGGGATTGGGGTTTATCATCATGCAAAATGATATGGTGATAGCGTATGCCTCACGATAGTTGAAAATCCATGAACAAAATTACCCAACTCATGATTTGGAGTTATCTGCGGTAATATTTGCATTAAATATTTGGAGGCATTATATTTATGGTGAAAGGTGTGATATTTATATTGATCATAAATGTTTAAAGTATATCTTCACACATAAGGAGATGAATATGTGCCAAATAAGATAGTTGGAGATGATTAAGGATTATGACTACTAAATTCATTACCACCCTGGGAAAGCAAAGAAGGTGGCAGATGCATTATGTCGATAAGACCATGCTAGCTTATCCATGATGAGGATCTCAAAAGATCCAATATTTATGGATTTAAAAAGGATGGATCTTGGAATTATAATGGAAGGGGAAAAATATTATCTTTCTCAAATGAATGTTCAACCATATATGCATGTGATGATTAAAGAGGCACAAAAAGAAGATGTAGAGTTATAAAAGAAGGTGAAAAATGTTCCTGAATTCAACCTTGATTGTGATGGGATAATAAGGTTCAGGAATCGAGTTTGTGTTCCTCCCATCCCAGAATTAAAGAAGGAGCTACTGGATCAGGCTCATAGTTCTTCATTCTCTATCCATCCTAGAAGCACGAAGATGTATAGGGACCTGAAAGTGTATTTCTGGTGGGATGGCATGAAAAGAGATGTTGCTGAATATGTATCTCGATGCTGGGTTTGTCAGCAGGTTAAACCTAAGAGACATAAGTCTAAGGGGATGTTACAACCATTACCCATACCTGAATAGAAATGGGAAAACGTCACTATGAACTTTATCACTGGACTTCCTAAAACATCCAAAGGCAATAATGCTATCTGGGTCATAGTTGATCGTCTTACAAAGTCGGCACACTTCATTGCAATTAGAGAAGATTTCTCTCCGGATCAGATTTCTAGGATATATGTAAAGGAAGTGGTAAGATTTCATGGAGTACCACTTTCTATTATATTTGATTGGGATTCGAGGTTTACCTCGAAGTTTTGGAGAAGTCTTCATCATACTCTAGATACCGAGCTAAGTTTCAGCACTGCTTATCATCCTCAGACAGATGGTTAGTCTGAGAGGACAATTCAAACTCTAGAAGACATGTTGAGAGCCTGCTCTATGGATTTCAAAGGTCGTTGGGATCAACACCTACCTTTTGTGGAATATTATTACAATAATAGCTTTCACTCCAGTATTCAAATGGCTCTTTATGAAGCTCTATATGGAAAGAAATGTTGAACTCCAACTTACTTGGATGAAGTTGGGGAAATAAATCTATTAGGACATGATCTTGTTGATGAGATGGCTGAAAAGGTACGATCTATTCAACAACACATAAGAGCAGCTCAGAGTCGACAAAAAGGTTATGCTAATTACCGAAGGAAAGTCCTAGAGTTTGAAGTGGGTGATAAAGTGTTCTTACTAATATCTCCTTGGAAGGGAGTAATGTGATTTGGAAAGAAGGGAAAACTGAGACCTAGGTATATCAGTCCTTTAGAAATACTGGATCGTGTTGGGAAGGTAGCTTAACTATTGGCACTTCCACCAAATCTTTCTCAAGTTCATGATGTGTTCCATGTATCTCTCCTGAGAAAGTACATACCTGATCCTTCACATGTACTAAGCTTAAGAGTTGTACCGTTGGAGCAGGACCTTTCTTATGAAGAACGACCCATAGGGATTCTGGATCATAGTGAAAAATTTCTACGGAATAATACCACTCACTTGGTAAAAGTTTTATGGAGGAATCACCAATTAGAAGAAGCTACATGGGAGCTTGAGGATATGATGAGGGAGAGGTATCCTCATCTGTTTGTTACGAAGTGATGAATTTTGAGGGCGAAATTCATTTTAAGGGGGGTAGAATGTAACAACCTGATATTTTATGAGAAGTATTTTTTTATGTCTTATGTTATACGCAACATCAAAATAATCTTTCACTGCACACAACACTAGCTTGGTTTGCGTTACATGCAATCGCGACCTTCCTCGATAGCCTGTGTAGTATGCAATACCGAGTTTCACTAAACAAAAATATATTATCATAATATTATAAACTAGCTGTTATGAACAGTATTAACTAAATTTTTAATTTTATTACATTATTATTTATCTTACATATTTTCTAAAATATGGTATGTGAATAAAATAATTTTTTCGGGTAAAATAAGTATTTTACAAAAAATGCAGTTTTGTCGCCTTTTGATGGCGCACCAACATTTAATATAGGTTTTTACATTTTTATAAGTTCAATTTGAAAAAATAAAATTTTTATTTAGAATCAGGATATAAAAATTTACTTTGGATAAAATTTTCATATTATTCCGATAACTTTCATATTTTAATGAATAGTAAAAACACGCTATATTTTAATTAAAAACAACTTTTTTCATGGAAATAATTCATATGGTTACATTATAATATTGAATGGTTTTAAAGTATAAATAGAATTTATTTTTACCATTTAATATAATTTATGTCATTATCATTAATTTTACATTGAATTTATAGGTAAAAACATTTCAATTTTTGGCAATGTTTTAACTTTTAAAACCCATTTGCTTAACAACGGGATTAATTTTAAATGAATTACTGCAACTTATGTGTTTTGAATTTTGAAAATTGGATTCCATATTTGGATTCAGTGGGTCCAAATAATGTTAATAGGTTACTTTTATTTTTTTGATATTATGAATAGTAACTACGGTAATTTTTATTTACTACAGTTAAATGTAAATCTGGTAATTAAGGTTAAAAATAAGATTATAAAATTACCCTAACACTTTCCAATATCCTATTGGATGAATAAAAGTAGACCCATATCACCTAAGGGTTGGAATAGATTCATTTCATGGACTTTTGACCGTGAAATAATATATTTATTATTAAAACCAAAGAAAGTGACAACATGTCACTCTCTTAAATATTATAAGTGTAATAATTTTAATTTAGTGATAAAAATCATACAACTTCAGATATAAATAGTACATAGAAATATAATAAAATTATCTACATCATATGAGTTTATTGATAATTTTTAGGGATTAAATAATTATCATTAATTATGACACAATAGTGATGTTGAAATTATTTTATTGATTGAAATATCAAATAAATGATTTGACAAGTATTAAAATAAATATTATATAAACTGTTTAATGTTCTCCAATAATTTTATAGATAAATTTGACATGTTATGAATCTATTAAATCTTTTAGTTCGAACATATCTTCTGTGTATATTTTATTTTAATTCAAATAAATGAATAGTGTCAAAATTGACACTATTATTATTTTATAATGATTACATATTATAAAATCGTTTAAAAATCACATAAATATTTAAAAATTATAAATTAAAATTTATATGGTCTAAAATGTAATAAAGTATAAAATTATAGAAAATTCACAACATATAAGTAATTATTTATAATTATTTAAATTTTAGAATATTATTACCACAAATAAAATTAAATAGATTATATAAGGATAAATCTTGTTGATAATGTTTAAAATAAATTCCCAACATGTCTAAATTTTATTAGTTGATGATATTACAACCATATCTCATTGAAGATTCAGATTTGAGTCATTTTGAGAGGTTTTTATGTGGATTTGAAATTTATTTTAAATTAATATTTCTTATAATTTCAAAGGTTCCCCTCTCCTCCCTTATAAAAGGGCACCTCTTCCCTCTCCTCCTCACACCACATTGAGCCTTAAAGCTCGGCCTACCCCTGAAAATTTCTCTTCTCCACTTCCCTAGAAACATCCTATAGGTCTTGGTCTTTTTCAATGACCAATTTTAGTGTCCTAAGAGGAGGTATCAATTAGGCGTGTCGAAGAAGATGTAATATCTGTTACCGATTCTTTCAAATTTATTTCTTCTTCTACTTATTCTTATTTAGTTTTTTCAAAATGAAGTAATATAATCAGTATCAGTCATATACATATATGTTATAATAAATATGAAACAGCCATATTTAACCTTTTATCCATCCTACGGAAAACAAAATCACTGCGTGTGCGTACGTACGGAATACCGTCTCCACGCCGTGGTGTAATATGTTTTCCACCACCACCTTACATGGATGGGTATAATTTTGTAAATAATAACTATATATAATTATTATAAAGTGATATTTATTCTGAAATAGTATACATACACTTCAATACAATTACACGATCATGGGAACGATATCATCGCTCGGGCATACGTACGGCCTACCATCTCCACGATGTGATGCGACTCATTATACATGATCTTCATTGAATAATGATTATATATATGAATTTAATGAGTAAATATGATTTATATTACACTAATACCATTCTGGAAAATAGGTATCTATAACCCAAAAAGAAAAATGATAATTTATTCAACAAAACACTTATAAGAACATAAAGCAATAAACACCCGAATAACAAGTAGCAATGAAACATTACAAATAAGAAGCTAAGAATATGACCATATATGATATCATAAAAATGAGTATGATTCTGGAATAAGTCAATGACATTATTTAAATCATTATATAGGAGGTTCGGACACGTACAAAGAATACCGGACCTAAGGTAAGGGAAAATCCCGCAATCTCATTTTTATCCGAGATTGTTTATACTTCAGAATTTACTGGGGAATATTTATCATCCACTTCCATTTTTCCTCAATATGTAAAATTATTTATATCCTCCTACAACTTTTTAAATCCAATTTTACCCATTGGTGAGTTTTTAGTAAAATATATGAAAGGAATCTTTTGTCATTTTTAGTATAAGGTACTTTTTGACTTTTCCGGCCATAGTATGAGAAGAAATTTTTTTAACTTATACGGCATGAATAGATTTTTATGATTTCATAGAAATTTATTTCCATGAATCTTCCTTTACAAGTTTTCATGTTTATTTTTAATCAACTTCTTTTTTTTAAAATTGTATGACATGTTAATAAAGGAAAAATGTTTTTGTAGTAGAAAGGATATTTTCCTCAAGAATGGAGTTCAAGTGTTTTATCAAAATTATTTTCAATCTAAGATAATATAGGGTTCTGTTTATATCCCTATTATTACATTGATTTGATTATATTATGATGGAATTATTTTTATGAAGTTTGTTTATGGATTATGTTATGATGGAATAATGTTTATGAATCCCATTTTTATTACATGGGTTATGCTATGACGTATGATTTATGATATAGTGGCACACATAAGAATGGTTTCATTATAAGATGAGTGGGACTTATATATCCCTCCAATGCATTGGGTAAAAATTTATATCTCATGATATAGACATGGCTGGAATATAAAGTTAATACGGTTCAGTGATACAGGACTAGAACGAGGAGTGAACTCAGTTCAGTAATGGACTTTGTCCGCTATGATAGTCTTGACAATGTGTATTGACTAAAATGAAATGATTTTCTATGATTATGTGTGTATGCCACAAAGTATCATGTTTTAAGTTATGATTATTGGGATTACATTTCACCACTTTGATTTATCCCATGTTATGATATTATGATCTCTTTTGCAGGGTATGATATTCAAAATGTTATGTTCTTATGAATATGATATGATTGATATTTATTTTGTTTACCCTTACTAAGCATTTGAGCTCAACCTTTTGTATGTTTTCCTTTCCCCAGGTCAGGAAGAAGGTTGTTAAGTAGGATATCCCAAAAAGGGACACTAGATATGATGAAATAAATGGTAGACAATGTAGATGATTTATGAACGAGTTGTTTATGTTTCCCAGTTTCTAAAGACATTATACCTGTACGGTCTTTTCATGGTTTTTTATATGCTGTAATAAGTATGCTTCAATTATAAAGTAATAAAAATGTATGTAAAGTATGGGTCTTTATATATATATGATCAATAGAGGTATTGAATTTTGACTTGTCCACCAAAATCTATGTGATGCATCGAGAAATATTTAATGAAACATGAAGATTTTTTTAATGCAAGATAATCATTTGAGATCAAAATTAATGTCATAAATCCGACAATATAAACTCGTGTATCTATTCCAGCCAGATTAGTTCCCAAGTCTATGTAAGTCCATAATGGTCCATATTATAGTAGTGTGCATTTTGAACATTTTTCTATAAGGTGCATCATAAGTCTCACCATTTTTGCCCCATAACTCCTCTAATTTTTTAATTAGAGACTCTATGTCTACATAAATTTCATTTTCATACATTTGTTTCTAAGAATATTCATTTAAATGATAAAATTATTTTTTTATACACATCAATAGGGGAAAATTTTAATGGATCAAGACAACTGACCAAATTCAATATTGATTACTCAAAGTCCCAAATGGGAAGAATCCATCAACAACTAATCCCAATCAAACATTCCTCAAATGAAATGAGAAATATGAATGTAATGAATCAAATGTCTTCCATGATTGTGAATATATTGGATATCAGATTAAACCATCATTTTTATTATTTATAGAATTCCACTTCATGTGCTCAGTGGTTTTTGATGACATGAATAATAATTAAATTTGAGGATTTAAAGGGAGGAAACACAAAAACAATATAGGTATTTTATTTTTCTTTATCTTCATAGTAGTATATTGATTCAAAATTCAAATATAACCCATTGAATTCCATCTAGAATAATAACATTTTTTTTCAATACTATTTTCTTGAATCCTCTCCCCAATAAAGCATACAATATTTTATACAAGCATGTATTTTTTTATAATTCAGACCAAGCTTGATAAAATATCTTTTTAGATCATTAAAATACTATTGGATCTTAGAATAATTAAATTCATCATGAAAAAATTAAAATATAATAGACATAACATTTTTTTTAATTTCTCATAGGAATTTGATATGATATAACTTTATAAGAAAATAATGTTTCAGAAATTTTAAACATCTAACATATAGTTCTTGATTTCCATCATCAACTAAATCACGAAACACATTTTCCTACTCAGTGAAGTTATATCTCACATTAGTCTCTACAAAATCAAGATCAGGATCCAATGATATGTTACAATCTTGATATGGTTTTCCTATAGTCCAAAAAAATATCACATGTCACGTTACTATTTGTATCACCCTCAACCGGTCATTCTGATACGATTTGATGTTGTTGTTATTGTTATGAAATTTTGGATGCATTGTTTATAAGGTATTTTATTTCATTTTCCATTATATATTATGTTGGGATATTCTTATATTGATGGAAATTAGTTCTCAATCTTTCTATAACGTTCGATTCTCCATGCCAAATCCAACATAAATATTGAGCAAAGAATTGTTTGAATATCAAACGTTCATAAGAATCATCTCTCTTCAGCCATCTTTTAAATTTACATTTAGGACCAGGAAATATTCTTGTCACATAAATAGATTTATTGGATATTTCAAAATATAAAAACTCATAAAATACCTTAGAATACTGAGGTGTGTTCCTCAGTAATGTGATCCATCTTTTATTGATATATATCATAATGTGTCTACACATTATAAAAAATAAAAACAAAAAAGTATTACTAAGTTTGAAAAGAGGTAAATGAAATTGAAAAAAAAAACCAAAGTGTATATAATAAGAGTGATAGAAGTACAAAAAAAGTCTACTTAAAAAAATGAAAACAATCATATATAGTATTATGTAAAATAGAAGTAGGAGACAAATCATAAAATCATTAAGAAACACATAAATATGAATCTATAGAAATATTTTCCTCTTGGGATCACAGACCTCATTGGGATATCAATAGTCACAAAAGGTTCAAGTTGGTCTCACACGTTTATAAAAATATTTTTCTTAATGTTTCAATTAGGATTTCATAATAATCTTCATAAGCTATGATATCTTGACACCGTTTGAAAACTACATTTCAAATGTTCTTTGAAAATCCTTTATCAAATAACTCTTCGAAAACAAATTTATAAATCTAACTTCTTCCATAAAATAAATTTTGAAGTAATATATATTTAAAATTTCCATGTTCATTAATATAATGATGAATATATCATTTATTTCAATTCTAGATAAATAATATCAGAAATATTCATTCATAATATAATTACAACCATTAAATGAATTGAATAGATAATATTATTTTCATCTAACCTCAATGGAGTGATATTTTTAGTATTATTCCTATAACATAACAAAAGATTATTTTAATCCTCAACACTATAAGGGTTAGTTATTTTCCTAAAATAACACATAATAATAATATTTTTGTTAGCAAACAGTGGTAGTATCTTTTTTCCACATGATTACCATATAAGAAACATAAAATGGGTTGTCACTCAATAATTCATTCACAAATATAATGGATTATCTTAATGTATTGATTTATATCTGTCATTTTTCAATGTTTTCACAATGTAAATCATATGTTCCGAGATTCTATTAGAATTCCTCACATGGAATGAATCACATGAAATTATCTCTACAATAAAAAATAGTATATTATTTTCTAGAAATGGTAGATTAATATGTGGAATTGAGTATATCACACTAAATATTGAAGATTTATCCTGTAATATAACATAAATTTTTGTTTTATACTATAATTATGATGAAATAATTTCTTAAAAATGCTATTTAATTTATTATGAAGCATCATAAAATTACTTTGAATTTTTTATACCATTTCAAGTCACAATAATATACCAAGATTTCAATTTCAGGATCAATTTTGAAATTTTATTTTTCTATTCAAATATTCCATCTCATGATATTGATATTCATTCATCGCAAAAACCATGTTATATTATTTATTTTTAATTAGTGTTTATATTTTTTTACTATAACTATTGTAATGATGAATTATATGGCTATGATGATCTTAGAGGGTAATAGATGACTTTTTACCAAATAAAAAATATTAAAAACATATCTAAAAAGTTAATGAGAACGAAGATGTTAATTCATCAAAGAATAATAGATATTCAAGGATAAACATGACTCACAAGTCCTCATGGAAGTATTCTATGTTAGGGTAACATTTAAATGATAGTTGAATAAAAAGAAGAATCATGTTTTCCTTTGTGAATAAAAAGCAATAGATGGTAGATTCAAAGATAGAATATTTTAATGTTTTATCATGTCATTTTTGGAATATTTTTTCTTTAATTATAGATAGTGGTTTGGTTGTTTATATCAAATTTTTGTACATTAAAACCAATTTCATGTGGATAAAGGAAGAAAATTGTTTTATCTCATTATGTAAGGGGTGATTACTGTTTATAATATGGACCCCTAAAAAATAAATTTTTGAGTTTTTTTACATAGATAATTAAATAAATTTTCTTATTTGATCTAAATCCATTATATGTTATATTTATATTTATCTAGGATAGATTTATATGGTGTTAGTTTTTTTTTATTTTGTTAAATTAGATTATAAATGTGTCAGTTTAATTATTTAAATGGATAATGTGTGCATTTTTATCAAACTCATCTGTGTACCAATGTTTATTGGTTAGGATTATATAAAACTCTAGAATGTGAATTTTAGAAAAATAATGTTAAAGAAACCACTGAATCTAGTTTGAATAATGATTATGATTATTAATTTTACTTCCTATCAAAAGGGTGTTTTTTAATTGAGATTCAATTTAAGGTAAATAAATTTATATAATATTGTATAAATTTAAACATTTTGTGGGGAATTACACAAGAAATATACATATATAAGATAATTTCATGGAAGATGGTACCCTTATGGACAAGAAATTTTTTTTGGATCAATTTGGATAACTTATATTGGTATCCAACTAAATCTATTTATGAATTAAAATCAATTATAACTTCCAAAGTACCTTGATTGAGAATAAAAATAGATATTTCAGATGGCATTGATAGATGGATGTAATATATCATTACCGACAACATATAGTTAATGTTCTAATAATAAATACCTAAATGATGCATTAAAGATAAATAGTACAACAATAACACCAAATAAATATTAACATCCCAAATGTGTAAAAAGAACATGCTTCATACTAGATAAAATATATTCATCACAATTGAAAATAATGATATAGAATAGCATTTGGCCTAACTAACAATGTATATTTAATCAATTATCAACCTCTAATAACCAATAAAACATAAACCACATAACATATTCAACAAAATACAAGAACCTAAACAAACACATGAAGATTAACCCTATACTTTGATACACAGTTGATGTACACAAGTAAGAAAATGCACAATCAAGCCTATAAAAAACCTCCTATACCTAGAAAACCAAAAACCACATCATTGGAGCTTCTTAGAACCTTAATACATACCAAAAAATTGGTTAAGGGTGAAAGGGTAGAAAAAAGTATAAAAAAGAGGTATTTCCACCGGGTTAGCAAGAGGAGAAGGGGGGTTGGTGAGGATAGATCTTTGGAGAGTGGTAGGGTGACAGATCGGCGGGGCTCATGGATGAACACAAAATTGGAGAGGGAGACTGTAGCTCCTATAAGAGAGAGTGGTGACTCGAGGGATGAAGAGGGAAACAGCTCGGGAATGTTCAAGGGTGGGGGTGATAGATACAGGGGCTCATCGGTAACCATAGTTCCAGCGAGGGTTCAGGGAGGATCATGATTAGACAGATCAGGGGATTTTGAAGCACCTGTGAGGAGTGAAGCACCATGTGGGAGGTATTGGGATTTGTAGAGGGGGATTTCTAGAGGGACTAGAGGGAGAAGGATGGGGTTAGGGAGAAGTTATTTTTTAAAAAGATTGTAATATATAGCAATGGTTTTTTATAAAACATTTTCTAAATCATTTATTTTTTGGGGGGCTTTAGGAAACCACCGCTAAAAAACCGTTTCTCAACAACAAATTTAGTGTAGTGGGTTGTGTGACAAAGATTTAGTATTGCATGGTTCAACAAAATTTATTCCCTCAATACCTAATGATACCTCCATTGTATCAATATCCATTTATGTTGGGCACATAATTTACATCTTCCACCCCCATGTCACCAACTTTCATGTTTCCAAATAAAAAATCAGTTAACCACACTCCATTTATCCGACAACTATGTCACACCTTCTTTGAACCACTGACTCCAACTAAAAATCCCTAACTATTGGATCTGAAGGTCACTAATACTAAATTTTAAAATCTTCAACATAATATCATGACCAAACCTCACCTCCCCCTTGTATTTCTTTCATAGTTTATTCCACCAAGCCAAAATTGTGGTGACATATTAGGTGTTTGGTGGTGTCTAAAAATATGAATTATAATCAAAGTTAATGATGGCTTTGACAAAAACCACAATAGTGGTGGGAGTGGGAAGTCAAATTACCATCCATAGTTAATTATATTAATGAAAAATATAGGATACTAAGGAATCTTTTAATTCTTGGTTATTTTCTTTTAAAGTGATAAATAAAACTATTTATTTTAATTAAACACCTTTGATCAAAATACATAAACAGGATTAATATTGTTGGCCGAAATCTGACCTTAGATAGACCACTATATTCTCCCATTAAATCATCTAGACTATCTCACCCAGATTTATAAAAAAATGAGGATTAATAAGGATAAATTTTTTTTATTAAAAATATATACCTAAGATTTCATTGATGGTTGAAATAAAATTATATAAATTTTAAATGAAATGTCACATAATGATAATAATTAAGATGATATAATTATAATCTAAGGTATGGTTTGAAATATATTAGAATTTTTCATCCAACTTAAATAAATATACGACATTATTATAAAAATAATTAAATAAATATATCCTGAAAACCAAGCATCTAAAAATAATTTAAATCTCCCACCTTATTGTAAAATAAATACATCCTAAACTGAATGGTACATTTAAAATTTTAATTCATAGTTGTTTAATAAGCTAAAATAACTATTTTCTCTATGTTTTGATATAATAAAATTACCAATGTAAATTTAGGAATATAAAGGATAAAATTTTTAGTCCTTTATATTGAAAAAATGTTTAAACATTCGTATATAAAAAATAGGTTTTAGTAGTAGCATGATGGGTATGTCATCCACTTAATTAATGAATCATATATAATGAAAACTTATAAATCATTATTTTATTTTTTAATTGAAACAATGGTATTTTATGCCGACATATTTTTTCAGGGATTATTTAACTAGGTTTTTTACATATTAAAATAACTTTTATAATCTCAAATAATAATGGTTATACTATTATTAACCATATCACCATGATCTAACAACTAATGTCACATCCAAATCTATTGGATACAATATTTAGTTATTTAATAACCATCATAAGTACTTACATATTTTTTTCTTATTGTTTCTAATGTTATATAATTTTTTTTCTTATAATATAGTAGTATATAGCAGTTGTTTCTATTTTTCATTTATGTTTTAAAAGATCCCAATTGAGGATTATATTTTTTTCAATATTTATGGATTTCATCATAACAAATAAACAATCATGATTTCTTGGGAAACTTGTGAACTCATTGGTGATTGGTTTCCATCATAAATGTTTTAGGAATTGAAGATGAAATTGCATAAAGAATTGTGAGTAACTAGATTCAAATATCATCCATACTTATGGTGGTTAATGTAGTTTATTTCCTTTAAAATTAAATCATTAAATATGTGGATTTTTTTATTACTAAATTTTATAGATGTTGTATGAATCTATCGAGTAAAAATATTGATGAGTTAATATTCAAGGAAAATTTACTAGAATACATAGATAAAAAATTCATTGTGTACCATGTATGAACATTATCATTTTATTAAACATTTTAGACACTTTAGACGATAATTTTTTCTAATGTTTTGAGATTTATAAGGCTTGTATATGGGTTAAAGGAGTCCTAGTTTTAATTGAATGATGTTTGAAATATGCATACTAGTGCTCAAAATTTATAAAGGTATCTACATGTGATTCATTTCAGCACTAGGGATACAAGAAAATTAAAAATAATATATTTTTTTATGATTATTTGATTTTCATCTTTGATTATTTCTACAACTACAAATGATTCATTTAAAAGGAATATATTTCTATGTTAGAGTGATTTAATTTCACATAATAATCATTATAGATAGTGTATAAGTCATTAAGGTCTATATTTGAGTCATTAAAGTGTGTATATGAGTCATTTAAGGAACTATATATGATTAAATTATGACTATAGAATTACTTGTATATTTACTTCATAAGACTGACTATGAGTCATCTCATGTCTATGTGTGAGTGTCTCAATAATTCGTATGAGTCGTGTACCTAAAGAAAAAAATATTTCAGAGACATGAATATCTGATATATTTAAAAATGATATTATGATGAAATTTTTAGTTAAGTTATATAATACATGAGGTAATATTTAAGGAATAAACATCATAATTAATTCAACTATATTTTGATCTAAGATTATATCTAAAGAATAAGACATAAATCTATACTGTGATGAGTTCAATGTCCCAATCCACACTACCACATCACAATTCATGAATCCATTGATAGGTTGATAGAGGTTTCAAAATATTTAAAATCATGTATATTATATAGATTTAAATATGTACATACTATATCATAAAGAGTATTTTATTAAAGGCCCTAAATTGGATTAAATGACAATTTATAAGAGAATATTACAAAAAAATTAAAGTGGAGTTTCCATATCTATTATGGAAATAATATTTCAATTATATTCCTGATAAATTTGTGAATAAAAAAGAATGGATAAAATAAATAAGGTATTAATGATTTTAATGATAACATTATAGTATTTCCATTGAAAAGAAACCTTGTTTATCTGTATTGAATTTAAATATTTTGAGGGCATCCCTATTGATTGAGGAGGAATAAGAAAGAGAGTACTACACAAGTATATCAGATAATTTGATCAATTAGTGGTGAGAACTATGAACCTCTTTTGGTTGCCTAAGATATAATAATATTTTCCTGAGAAGAAGGTGAGTGAGGCCAAAGTGATCCCGGTGAATATTTAGACATCATAACATTATTCAGGAAAATGTAGACACAAACTTCACTAAAATTCATGATAATTTGAATACTTACTCAAGGAAGGAGTCCTGTAATACCCTTCAAGAACTATCACGATGCAATATAATGATCTCACTAGAAGATAGACAATAGAGTTTTGGGATATAGAATCAATTGGTTGGGTCCAATATAAATAATTCATTGGGAGGCATCATCTATATTAAATTTTTAATTAGGAATTTTATGAGATTTTATATCAACATTTTTTGGAGATATATTATAATTTTACTCATGATTATTAATAGTGGAGAAAAACGTTCATAAAACATAACCTTAATCTAGAAATGAGTAGGATTTCTAGCACAAAAATTATAAATACTTTCATTGATTTATTTTATTTCAACTAATTTCCATTAATAATGGGATAGACAACCATGAATTAGTGGATTGAGATATTAACAAGTCATATAGGATTGTTTAATGGAAATAAATTTTTAAAAAATTATAATGAATTCATACCCCTCACTCTTATTGATCTCACTAAAATTGGGAACATCAAGTGGTGTAATGGAATATTATGTTCCCAAATGAATGGTGATTTTATAAGGGTAAACCTATATATTCATAGTAATTTGAATATTTGAGGTTTACCACATTTTTATGGAATGAGTTTTCATGGGAATAAGAACAATTTTTTTTAATATTTGTTATCATAAGGGATTAAATTAAGTGATATATTGTTATGGAGGCATTTTATCATCATATAATCGATTCATTAAATATTATTGTTGATAAGTTAATTGTTTATATAGAAAAGAAAGATATAAATTTCATCCTATAATATTTTTTCTGATATGTTCTATAAAAATGTAATTATACATAAAACAACCGAGGAGTTGTAGGAGAAACTTGAGAACATTTATGAAGGAAATGTAAAGATTGAGAAGGCCAAACCTTAGATTTGGATATCTATGTTTGATGATATTTTAATGGATGATGATGAGAATATGGTTAAATTCTTTACAAGTGTTAGTGATATAGTTATAAACATAATAGGATTTGGAGACAATATAAATAATTTTATAATTTTATAAAATCTGGCATGTAATCCCATATTATATTTAACCCAAAATATATCATCTCAAAAAGTGATAGAAGACTATTATTTTAATGAGTCACATAATAGCCTCCTAAATTAAATAAAGTGGAAAGTAATTTTATATAAAAATAAGTAAAAGGAGGGTATGGAATTCAAATCCGAGAAATAACAAAAGTATAAGAAGAAGAGTGTTGAATCTGATTCAAATTCTAAAAGTGATAATGAATAAAGTGATAAATAAAATAAATCCTTGGCCTTTATCTCCAAGAACATAAGAATTGGGGGATACATGTAAAAATGCATTCTTCCTCTTAAATTATTTTATTGTAGAGATATTTGTAATTTTTTAATTTACCACTCCATGAATAAATTTGATGAAATTAAGGGAGATGATGAGCATGAAGACTACTATAAAAGAATATTTTGAAACTCCATAAAAATTTACTCTTGAATAAAAAAGTACCATTTGAGATAATTCAAGGAAACCTTGATGATAATGATAGAGAGTGGCACCACACATAAGTTATATAGATAAATGTATATCTAAAAATCACTATGCCTTAATATCTTAGGTACAAATACATGAAGACACATCAAATAGTGATGAGAGGGAAGAAGAAGGATATATTGAGTACATATTGATATATAAACATATCGCCTTCCTTGAGAAAAACACATATCTTAAGAGAAAATTAATTATATTGGAAATAGATTATAAAAATTAATATATTTATAAGAATAATATATTGGAGAAGATTAAAATTTACATGGTGGAAATTGAAGAACTTGATATCATTCTGGACATCTTAATCAAAAAATGGTTTCAATAGAATAATATTTTCATGATGTATAATCATGGTTTCATTAATATGAGATAACATAAATACCATGTGATATAACTATGAACAGCCTATATAAGTTAAATATTAATTTTCAAATGTTTTTGAGAAGACTATCCCCTAACAAAGGTATAAATTGTTCCTAACTTTTCAAGTGATACTAAATCTGTTTTATTCAGTCGTATAAACTATAATTCCTAAACTAGTGGTGTTAATTATTAATTTTTTTTAAAATGAGTTTCTATAACAATTATAAATAAATATGAATTTATAAAATGAAATCACTAATAAATATAGTTATTAAAATCTTGAAAATCATTTGAAAAAAAAATATTTTCATTAGTGGATCAAAAAATATAATGGGGGATCATGGTTTAATAGATAATAAAGGAGTTGTAGATTATTTGGGAATAATGAATTTTATTTTTGGAATAAAATGACATTAAAATAGAGGTGGAATGAATCAGGGTAGTAATATATAATTGGAAAAAGAAAATCTATGAATAATTGGAACATTCATAAAAATAAGAAGATTATTTATATAAAATATACAAGTCTATCCATAAAAATAATTCTAAAAATATATATGAAACATGTGTAAGATGTTATCAATGTTCTCACTATGTTATGGTATATATGAAACTAAATCCGAGAGATTTTCTACAAACTATTAAACCCTCAATGATAAATGTAAAAAATATGAAACCTAACCATTTTGGTCAAAACACATTTTTTAAAGGAATAAAATTTAAAAAGAATAAGCAAATCCTTGTGAAAATGGTAGAGAATAATGATCACAAGATGAAGTGTTTTGCGTGAGGAATGATAAGTCTTAAAATTATTCAGGGAATTGTTTCTTAGTGGTGAATTCATAAGTTAAAGTATTTATTAAGAAAAATAAATTATCTAATGAGGAATTTTAATTTATTAGTAACACTAAAGGGAAGTTAATTAATAATAAAATTGATGAAATAAATTATGAAACCATATAGTACAAGGAAACCTATAGAAAAATTATATTTCCAAGGAATGTAGATATCATCAAGATCCAACACTAGAATGTCTTTAGGATCCTGGTTGTGAGTTTACTCTCAACCTTTCTACTCTTACTAAGGAACTTAGTAACCTCTATTCATTCCATGAATTTTTGTTTACTTTTACTAATATGCAGGGAATTAGAGGAGATAAAATCAAGGGGAATTTGAATGAAATTGTAATCAACATACAACAGGAAGATATCATAATGTAAAATTTCTCAACCACATTATATATAAAAGTGAATCACTTAAGGTTTTGTTAACACAGAAAGGTGTCCATAAAATATTATTTGTTCATTAAAATTTAAGACACTTAATGACAAATAATTAATGGTGAAACGGTGGAAAAAAATTATATTCAATCCCAATTTTGAATAAATTCTAATTTATTATCAATGGATATTGTATATTTTTCTTAAAAGCGAGAGTACCATTCCTTTCAATAAATTTTTTTGATGAATTAGTTGAAGATGAGTGATGATTAAATTGTTAAAAATATTTTTTAATATCCCCAAGAATGAGAAAGTGAAATTAGTATCACATTATAGTCATATTTATATATAGTTTTGTAATCATAGTTAATCTATCTTGTTTTATAAATCATTTTAGATATTTTATACTAAGAGTTAATTAATTAAAGACTAATTTCTAAGGATTATGTAGTTATGTACTTCTTTTAAAAATTTAAATTAGGATCTAATCATGTGAAAAGTTAAGGAGTTTTTAGAAGTGTTGAAAATGTTTAATGAATAATGAGATCCACCCCTATATTTAGTATTTGTTTCAATAATAGGGTAAATAATGGTGTTTATGAATAGATATTTACATGAATAATTAATGGCATCGACAAGAAAATCAAAGTGGAATATTGGAGTACCCATGTGAATATTTTAGTTTTTTCATTAAGGAAGGTTCCATGACAATAAAAAATCTTTACAATTTGGGTGGGGAAATATGTTAAGATATGAGTGATCGTATACCATCGTAAATAACAAATGGACTAAATCTACCATTACTTGAATAACTGGGATTAAACTGATTCAATTTATAGCCATACTTGTGATGATTGATGTACTATAATTCATATTAAATAAAATTAATAATTTTTTGATGTGTGTTCTACAAAATATAATATAAATTATAGGAATGTATGTTTCATAAATATTTAGGAGTAAATATTCAAGGAATGCCTAACCAAAGTTATGAATAAACTATTCATTGAGTACTACGAATTTAAGATGTTATGGCACAGTCTACTGGAGAATCATTGGATGATTATTTGAGAAAATTCTTGAGTGATTTGTAAGGATTTGAAATGGGATGAATGATCACTAGTTTTAATTTAGTGAAGTCTGTAATATAGATAATGGTAATTAAAATTCATAAATAACTTCTTATTTGATTCATTTTATAATTAAATATTTTGATAAATCTAAAATGTATATATTGTGCGTGCACCATAGAAATTTTCAAATGAAAAATTCTCTAACTATATAAGGTTAATTTCAAAGGTAGATACATATACATTAAGGTCATCATACATTTTTATGGGTTATTAAATACTATTTATATACCATTGGAATCTATTTATGGGTCATTTGAGGATTTGTATGATTCCTTTAAAGAACAACATATGAGTCAGTTGTGACTAAGTAACTTAAAATTTGTCTAATTATTAAGACTATTTATGAGACATATGATATATCCATATGAGTGTTTCAAGAATAAATATTTTTCATGTATGTGAAAAAATTTAGATATTTCCAATACATAAATATTTAATTTATCAACAATTAGTTTTTTGATTGAATGGAAATTAATTTATATTATTCATACACTATTCATATAATTATTTACACAATTAATTCATGTAAATTTTGATATAAGAAAAGATTTAAAAAATCCATAATCACACAATGATATTACTTCCACATAGAAAAAACACAATACATGAATCCATTCACATGGATGGAGATTTCAAAATATTTAATGGAACATATATTATGGAGATTTTTATAATAAAATTTTGAGTCTTAAGGGGGATTAGAATAAATTTCTTATCACTAGTTAAATATTAATTAAAATTAGAATATATTTCCAAAATTAAATGTGTCTTTTAATATGAATTTTGTAAATTATATTCAAATGGTATTCATGATGTTTTTTGAAGAAAAATTAGCAAGAAGAAGAAGTAGGTTTTGAAAAGAGAGAGAGATGGATAACCTTGCACTGCTTCCATCATAAAAAATATAATTCATTAAAAGGTGAAGGAGAGTAAATATTAGATATCCATGTGTGATAATAAATAAGAAGAAAGATCCTATAATATAACTATATTATATAAGGTGATGAGGTAGTGGTGGTAAAACGAAACAAATCTATATAACTTGTGTTATCATCATAACATTAAGAGAAGAATGTTTGTATAGTCATAGTGATCCTATTTAATATCTTTACGTGAGTATTTGAAGGAGAATAATTTCAATTCAAAATTAACTAACATATAGTATCATTAAATTTTCTTATTCTAGTTAAGATTTTTAGAGGACCCTTAAATAACTATGAGGATATAGTATAAAGACCATAATTAGGAGATTTCTAGAAGCTTTTAAGAATATAACTTAAATTAAAAATATAATTTTTAAATAAAAATACTAGAATAACCCACTATATCTACTGGTGAACTAGTAAATTTTTAATATTATTTATTAAATATTTCTGAGGATATGTTATACTTTTACACATAAGGATTTAGAGTATAGAACTCAGTCTCAGAACTCAACCTGGACTATGAAAATGTAGGGTTTAATGGTTGAACCCTGTAAATACTTTCAATATTTTCTTCTTTCATCCTCTTAAATAAGATAAAGGGTAGGAAAAATTAGAATGAGGGGATAAATATATTTACTATACACATATATCTATTTAAATGGAAAAATTTTAAAAAATGGATAACTGATTCAACCAACCACATTTCTGTGATCTTACATGACCTAGAAACTTCAATTTGTATTCCAAAAAATATCATTAATGTCCATTAATTCATTAATATCATTAAAAAATACCAAAAATATATGGTTAATAGTTCCATTCAAAAAAATTATTTTTCTGTTAAAAATAACTAGTTGGTACTATTTTGGGTTGTTATAATATATTGATTTTGACCACGTATCATGTACAATATCAATCTCTATTACACTCAAATAGATAAGTCTATTAATAGTCAACCTTTTTATATTTGGGCCAGTATTCTTACTTTTTTTATCATTGATACATTTCCTTCAATGTGAAATTTGTGTAATGATAACCACATATATTTATTATTGAATTCTTCTGAATATTTGTAAAAAAAATTAGTGGTTTTAAAATAGATGGTTTAATTTTAATTATGATATGAGTTCAGGTAAAATAAATAACATATGAAATATTTTTATTTTTTTCATTCATAATAATAATAAATATCTCTTAAATAGAGTCCTAAATGTAAATTTTTACACATTTATTTTGTTGGGAAGATATATTTTTTTCTCAGAGATATATAAAAATTATTTGTAGTTTTTAGGATTGTAATGATAATGTTGAATTTGAATTAAAATAAAAATTACTATAAACTATTAAAATAATATTGGTTATAAATGTAAAAATAAAATATTTCAGTGGAGGTGGTCATTGTCAATGAGAGAAATTTAGATAAAGAATCATTCTATTCTTATCTGATCGGTCTGTTGTTTTTCATATTCTTTAAATATTTAATATTGTGACGATTGAATGTGAATCATTGTATAAATTTTAAATATATTATGATTTTACATAGAGTGGTAAAACTTATATTTTTTATCACCTCGTTCTTCAAATGTTCTATTTCCTTCCATCACAAACACACTTCTTTCATCGTGAATCATGTTACTAATTTAAAATTAATATATAATTAAATTATTTGGAAAAAAATATATTGATTGACAAGTTTTATATTTATTAATTCCTGAAATGTAGAATTTCATAAAATAAATATATATATTTTTATTATAATTACTTATTTATAATTTCATTTAATGGAATAAAATCAGTTATTCATTTGAAATTTATTTCTTAATATATTATATTTGATTTTGAATTAATTGATTACATTTTATCTAATGATTTTATTATTCCTTATTGAAAAATGAATCCTTGTTATTATTTTTCCTGAAATTTTTTAATGATTCACCATTAATAATTCCCAAAACAATCCCTTAAATGATTATGAAATAATTTTCTTTCCACTGCCTTTCCCATGAATTCAATGAAAATGATCTCAAAATCATTTTTGGGTATTCAAACAATTCACTAAAAACCATTTTATATCCCTCTCAACCCTTAAAACCATATATTGGTCTTAAAATAATATTTGATAAAGTCATGAGGGGATGACGGTGATAGAAAACATGAGAAATGGACGAAGGTGTGTAGTTATATGGGGGGGTGGGGGAAAAGTGGGATTCTAACCAGTTTTTGGGTATGAAAACATATAGGACTCAAGTTAAATAATTAGGAGGCATGCTAGAGGCTTTGGGAGTTCTATTTTAGGATTTTAGTGGAGAGAAATATAGTAGAATTGATGACAATAGGGGATACAGAATAATATTTGGGTTTTTATACACTTCGTAACTAGAAAATACATCTACAAAACATGTTTTCCTTTTGGTAACACATTGTGTAACCCTCAAACTAATGGGAATAGTTTAATTTATCTTCTTATTTATTATAAGGGGTGTGATATCTAGTCTCACGCCATGTATTCTGGGATTTCATACATAAAAAAGTACTCAATTTTCATCCCAATTCAACATGTTAGACCCACATTATGTGTCACCTATAAGGAATGTTATATAAATTAGAAAATGAATCTCCATTCCTACAAGGAGTGCATTCCAAGAATCCACATATTCCTACACACTATTTGTTATAACATGAATATAGTATAGTTTTATACAAGATGTGGATGACCATGAAAGTAAATTCTAATATTTTATTAAGTCATACACACCAAATATCCCATGTGTTATGTAGGTTGATCCCACATGAAATGGGTTATAGGAGGATGTGATTGTCTACTATGAAGTCCTACACACCATCTACTATATAGTACATGTCGTTCATCAGATATATTCTGTTATTTATCAAAAAGATTCTCCAAAGTGTCTCTTGTGGATGCATAAGTGGTCTATTATTGAGAATAATTTAATATAGATCATTATCGTACATACCTATTCATCCTCTGGAGATTTTTTTATGAGGAGTTTGAGTTATATAACTTCTTAAAGATAGTGAGGAAGAGTGGGATAGATTATTGGACTATACCTGGGGTTATTAACCCCCTAGTAGAATATTGGTTTAAGAGTGTGGTTCCTCCTTATAGATAGTGATTTAGGTAATCCCCCTTAGTGAAGGGGAATTGGAAATTTCCTTATGAAGTATTTGACCACCTCAGCTGATAAAATTTTCACATAAATACTCTTTTACTAAGGTATTATATTTATTTATGCATGTGTCCCCCCCACTACTTCTAAGGGATGATTTTTAAGTGATGAATGTTTGGTTATTCAAGTTTTTTATGTTTTATGATGGTCTTTGTAATTAAGGTTACTTCAAGTTTGTGATTTATGTTGAGTTGATCTATAGTGAATATAGACCTACATAACCTTGGTTAATTATTACATTTATTCATATCAATGATTATCGTGTTGAGATGAATTAATGTCTGGTTCATTCTTGTTTTCTTAGAGAATACAATTGGTTATATTTATAATCCCACCAACACATTCCTTGTACCCATACATTTTTTATTTTTATAGATGGAACATAGTTTTGTGAATATTTTAGTTTATATAGAGATGGTAGATTTAGTTATTAGGGAGCATAGTGGTATCTGTTACTAGTGGGGATTGTGTTAGTGTTTAAATGACATGGAGTTCATCTTTCATAATTCTTCAATATTAGTCTCTACCAGGGGTTTTAAGGATTTATTTGTTTCCATTATTTACCGGAATTTGTTTTTCTTATATGTTTGGGATATTTTTCATTATATCATTAATGTTGTAATACAAATTAATATTTATATGGAAATATATTATTTTTTATATTTGTGTTTGTGTGGGTTTTATAATGGAGAAGTGTGATTGTATAGAGGATTATAGGAAAATACTTCAAAAATATGTGATATGTCCTCTTCATGTTGGGCATCAGCCACTGGGCTATTGAAGGTGGGTTTGGGGTGGCATTGTTTACTAACTATTAGACCATACATGGTCCTAGGGGGTTGTTCATGTTAGAAGGGAATCATAGTTTTTCATGTATATGGGATAGATTTTGGAGTTAGTTATTTTGTGAGGATTGGTTTGGGATAATTTTTTTATAAATGTAAAGGATCCTTGATTTCAGATAATAGAAAAGGGATTCTAAGGACTGGTATGGGAAGCTTATGAATCCTTTCACAGTGTCCCAAACAACCTGTTTGTTAGATCATAATTCTAAGGTGTCACTTTTAGGGTTTTATGGAAAGGTACATGGATCATGTAGTATGTCAGTTTTTCTTTTGATCTACATCATCCTCGAGATAAGACTTTCAGATATGATTATATAACCATAATCTCATCTTTTAAATCATAAAATTCTACCATGTAGAAATACATATCTACTTTAGTGGTAAGATAAATTTACAAACGTCTCAGGGATTTATACTCAAGTCATGAACTAGTTGAGTAATAAGGATTTAGTTCAAGGACCTCGGGTGTAAGTGTTTCACCTGCTAGTAGAGTAAAGAGTCAATCCCCCACCAGTTGGGAAACTTCCAGATCGACTCATAGTGTAGATAGTAGTCCCTACAGAGATATATGAGATTAATCATAGGTTGATCATGATTCATAAGTTCTAGAGGTATAGGCCTTCATGTTTTTTAGATGATTTAGATTATTAAGTATTCTAATAATGGATGTAGTATATTTCCCTTATTTTCTATTTATTCTAGACCCTAGATGACTAGATTGATTTTCTTAATACAATTATTTATATGGGAATGTGGGTAAATTTTTTTGTATTGGTCAAGTAGACTTATAAAGGATCTACTCTATCATTTTATTACTTCATGGTTTTATTTAGACATGAGTACTATCTACAGTTATTATTGATGGTGTGAGACTAGGAGATTTCAGATCTCCATTCAGGCAACATGATAGTGTATCATTATACTATAAAGTTTACATACCTCATAAGGTACTATTAAGATATTATTTATTAAAGTTATATTAGGATTATAAGTTTAATTAATTAATTTCATAGTAGATTGAAGTTTTTACCATATCATTCGCAACAAGAAAAATAAATATAACCGCAGTCCTTGCTTGTGACTATAGGTTCTTTCTATGGTCACAACTCCCATATACACTATTTCTATGGCTATAGCCACCTTTATACCTAGGATCTATATCGACAGGAACAATTCCCATTCAAATATACTCCTATATCCATGGATGTAGTGCATTTTTACATAGGTTCTAGGTGTATAGACCTATAACCCAATGCATAAAACTTAGGGCTATATATTTTTTTTAAAAAACATTCACCATTGTGATTCAAAAAAGGGTCTGGTTCATGTAGTGATACACATTTTTACACCATAATATGACACATTATATATATATGTGTGTGTGTATATTTATAAAAACTTATAAAAGTTGTTATTATTATTTGTAATTTAATCATAATTCCACCGTCTTTATAGACCTAGAGTAATGGGTGGAGTTTCAAATTACTATAGAGTTGTCCTTAAAAATCAAATAGATACCTGAGGTTGGACCCTTGGCTATAAAACACAATACTAACACTCAATAGACACAATAATGGCCACCTGTTGATATAGGGCCACAATAATCAGCCTATTTTCTCAGGCATCCATGACCATGGATATAAACATTGTTACCTCACACTATAGCCCCATTCATGACTTCCTATAGTTATAGATCCCACCCAATTTTCCTAAAACTGTGATTGGATGAGATCATGGATGTGGACCATTAACATGGAACCATACATAGAAGGGCTCGGTCACCCATGGCTATGGAATCCACCATCATCAACCAATACCCATGAGTAGTCAGATGTCACACTATAACCACGGGTTAAGAAGCCTATGGCTATGGGTTATTCCTCACACCCTTCTAGTGGGATGATTCTCCACCATATTGGAATGAGTAAACATACATCTATGAGATGGAAATTATCATGGAAATATGTCACCAAGAACCATTTACATTTAATGCACAGGTCTATAAGAAACCAATAGCCAAGAACATGGTTGATCATTTCTATATGTATTTTTTTGTAGTTATTGTTCATTCTTACATATCTTGGAGTTTTTGAGTGATGCTTGGAAGTGTATCAACCAATAGATAAAAGAGGGATACTATTTTTAGGAGTGGAGTCATAGGCAGAACCTTGTCATTGATAATTGTAATACCCTATCATCGAAAGTGAAAACTTTCACAATCTATGTCACATGTTCATGAAACATAAGGATTATAGAATGGTTCTACTCTTCTATTAGACATAGCCTATTTTTGTTATGCTTGTAGAGAACACATGGTATGAGTATTCTCTACATGATAGGAAATTTATGATAGTTAGGGTGGAAAAATAGAAGGTGTAAAACCCCGAGATTTTATGAAAAATATTCTTTTCATTAATGTCTTGTGTTATATGCTACACCAAAAGGATCTTGCAAAACACGCATACTTCACTTTCCTTTCATTACAAGCAATCACGACCTTCCTCGATAGCATGTGTAGTACGCAATACTGAGTTTCCCTAAACAATGATATGCTATTAAAATATTTTAAAAACTAGCTGTTATGAATAGTAATAACCACTTTTTAAAATTTTGTAAATTTTATTTTTCAAAATGGACTTCATTTTTGGATTCGGAATATCGAAATTAGCTTAGGGTGAAATTTTGGTACTTTTTGGATAACTTTCATATTCTGATGAATAGTAAAAATTACTAAATTTTAATTAAAAAGAACTTTTTTAATAGAAATAATTAATAGTGATAAATTATTAATTTTAGTGGTTTTAAAGTATATTTAGAATATATTTTTATAATTTAATACAATGTTGGTCATTGGATGTAATTTCACATTTAAACCAGTTATAAACAAGTGTCAATCTTTTGAAAGTTATTATCTCTTAAAAACACGCTATTTGTTTTGACGACGGGAACTAATTTTTAAATTAATTAATGCAACTGATATGTTCTGAATTTGGTAAAATAGACACAATTTTTGAATTCTTAATATCAAATATAGCTTAGGCCTAGTTTTTTGTATTTTTCTGGAAACTTTCATTTTTTGATGAATAGTGAAACCACTAAGTGGTAGTTAAAAAACTGAATTTTTCTGAAAACTTTATTTTACCGCTTCTGTGAGTGGAATTTCGAAAATCTGAGAGACACGGTTAATATCAAGGACTAAAATGTGGTTCAATGAGATGAAAATAATTTTTGGTGAATAGTAACTTTTTACTTTTTTTTACCGCGGTTAAAAGTAAATGGGGTAATTAAGGGTAAAAATGATATTATTATTACTCTAACACATGTTAAAATTCTATTGGATAAGTGTAATTCGACCAAAAACAACCTTAGGAATAAAATATGACCATTTAGGCCCACTTAAATTAGATTAGGACATTTATTATTATTTAATTCAAAGAAGAGTTAAAAGAGTTAAAATCAATGTTTATTTACTAAAACATTTTTAATATAGGGTTATACATAAGATAAATTCGATTTTAAATAATAATTAGAAAGATAATACCAGTTCCTATATAATGATATTTTATTTATTATTTTTAGACATTATATAAATTAATTTATTTATGACACAATTATGATGCAGTAATTACCTTAATAGTGAAAAACTATAATAATTGATATTATAAATACCCAAATAAATATAATTTGAGACTTTTTATGAATTACACTAAATTTCTAGGTCAATATGACATGTTAGTATTGATTTAATTAACTTTTTTCGAACTAATCATTCTGTTATGATTTTCACAAAAATCAATTACTAAATAGTGTCAAAATTGACATAAAATAGTTTTTAAAAAAATATTATATTATCAATTGTTATTTTATTCCTAAAAATATAAGGTTCGGCCAAATGACTTAGATAAGGTTATATATATTAATAATAAACAACATGGGTTTCGTTTGGCTTGTTATTGTAAGTTTATTAACCTTATAGTATAAGAACACAAGAAGACACGGTAAAAGTAAAATTATTTAACTTAATGTTAAATCTAAATGATAAGGTTAAAATAGGAAGCTAAACTTGTCTAAATTCTATTAGATTAGAGGATTTCGACCCATCCCCACCTTAGCTTCTAAATAAATCAATTTGGAGCTATTTAAAACCGAATTTGACTTTATAATAAAATAATAGTTTTAGTTATTCCAAAGGTACCCCTCTCCTCCCTTATAAAAGGGAACCTCCTCCCTCTCTTCCTCACACAACTTTGAGCCTTCAAGCTCGGCCAACCCCTGCCAAATTCTCTTCTCCACTTCACTAGAAATATCCTAGAAATTCTGGTCTTCCTCAAAGACAAATTTTAGTGCCCAAAAAGGAGATCTCAAAGAGGCGCTTCAAAGAAGAGGTAATGTCCGTTACCGATTCTTTCATCTCTATTTCTTCTTCCACTTCTTCTTCTAAGGTTGTTTAATTATGAAGAAATAACATCAGTATCACTCATATACTGATATTTTATTAGAAGTATGATATAACCCTATTTCACCATCTATCCATCCTACGGAAAAAAAATCACCGCGCGTGCGTACGTACGGAATACCGTCTCCACGCCGTGGTGTAATCTATTTTTCCACCAATACCTTACTTGGATGGGTATAATGGTGTAAATAATGACTATATATGAATATTATAAAGTTATATTGATTCTGAAATAGTATACATACACACCAATACAATTCCACGATCATGAGGACGATATCATCGCTCATGCGTACGTACGAACTACCGTCTCCATGACGCGATTAGATTCATTCTCCACGTTAACCATTCATGAATGATTATAAAGTATATATAATAATTAATAATGAAATATATGACATAATAATGATTCTGGATTTATGTGTACGTCATCTACTTAATTCCATTCAACTCAATAAGGAAGAGAAAACAGCGTTCATGCGTACGTACGACCTACCGTCTCCATGAATAGTGTATTTCTTTCCATTTATCGATCTATTATATATATGTATATTCTGAATATATATTATATATAAATCATGTTTTATATTCTGGAATTATGTAATCGTGATCTAAGTAATCATATGAATAATTACAAGTCAAAACACGGACGACAAATGAAACGATTTTACCCAAAACGCTCTTTAACATGGAATTTACAAAAGAACGGGTAATATAAAGTCATAATTGAACCATATATGATATCATAACAATGAGTATGATTCTGGAATAAGTCAATGACATTATTTAAACCATTATATAGGAGTTTCGGACACTTACAAAGCAAATCGGACCTAAGGTAAGGGAAATATCACAATCTCATTTTTATCCGAGATTGTTTATACTTTAGTATTTACTTGGGTGTATTTTATCATCAAAATGCATGTTTCCTCAATATGTAATATTATTTCCATCCACCTAAAATTTTTTAAATCCAATTTTACCATTCGGTGGGTTTTTAGTAAAGGATATGAAAGGAATCTTTTGTCGTTTTTCGTATGAGGTACTTTTTGACTTTTCCTACAAAAGTACGAAAAATGCTTTTTTAACTTACACGACATGAATGGATTTTTAAAACATTATTTCCAAGAAGATTTCTTTACATGTTTTCAAGTTTATTTTTAATAAACTTCTTTTAGTTTCGAATTGTACGACATGTTAAGAAAGGAAAAGTGTTTTTGAAGAAGAAAGGATATTTTCCTCAAGAATGGAGTTCAAGTGTTTTATCAAAATTATTTTTCCATCTAAGATAATAAAGGCTTCTGTTTATATCCCTATTATTACATTGATTTTATTATATTGTGATGGAATTATATTTTTATGAATTCCTTTATCTTATATGAATTTTTTTATGATGTCACAATGTTTAAGATTTCCATTTTTATTACATGGGTTATGCAATGATGCATGATTTATGATTTTGTGGCACACATAAGTATGGTATAATTATGAGATGGGTGGGACCTATATCTCCCTCCAATTCATTGGGTAAAGATTTTATATCTCATGAGATAGACATGGCTGGAACGGTAGGTTATACCAGTTCAGTGAAACAGGACTGAAACGAGGAGTGAACTCAGTTCAGAAAGGGACCTTGTCTACTAAGATAGTCGTGGAAATGAGTCTTGACTAATAAGAAATGATTCTCTATGATTATGTGTGTATGCCACAAAGTTTCATGTTTTATGTTATGATTATTGGGATTACATTTCACTACTATGATTTATCCCATGTTATGATATTATGATCTCTTTTTCAGGTTAATATTTCCAAAATGTTATGTTCTTATGAATATGTTGTGATTGATATTTCTTTTGTTTACCCTTACTGAGCATTTGAGCTCACCCTTTTATGTTCTCTTTTCCCCAGGATATAAATAAAGGTTTTAGGTATAAAAAAAGGAAGATCTTTATGGGAGATGTTGAGGATCTTTCACCATGATTAGAAGATTATATTCCGAGTTTCCAAAGACACTAAACTATTACGGTCCTTGCGTGTGTGTTTTTGTAATGTACTAAGTATTACGCAAAAGTAATTTAATGTCCATGTACGTCAGGCTTATGGTCTCTACAGTTGGTATCAGAGGAAAGGTTTAGTCAACCTTTGGAAACTAGGATACAAAAACTTTAGTAAGATCCCAAGAGATATTTCTAAGGTATGTCTAGGGATGTCCCTAAGGATAAGTATGCGTATAAGATATAGTCCTAAAACTACGGTAACGATCTTCGAATTTAACCTAAGATGGTAGATATTGAGGGTGCTCCCCCTTTATTATGTTGTTTTCCCTGGCATGATTTTTGCCTCTCACACTATTCCTTTTGGGTTTTAGGCGATGGCTGGAACCCGAAGGAACCGTGTTGATCAATGCAATAGACAATGCAATGATTGTCCTCCTGAACAAACAAATATTATGGGAGATGGAGTGCAAAATCTTATTGCTATACTTACACAAGCTATGAATCATTCTGGACTTCCAAATGAGCAGAGAAGGGAACAATATTCAATTGAGTCCTTCATGAGGCAACGCCCACCTTCTTTCAGTGGGTCTTTTGATCCACTTTTTGCTGAACAATGGATCTGTACCACTGAAAAGATATTTTCAGTTCTTAAATGTTCTGAACATGATAAATTCATCATAGCAGTATATCGTTTGGAAGGTGAAGCTGATCAATGGTGGAATCTTATCAAGAATATGAGGCAAAGAGATGAAATTGAGTCCAAGGAATGGGATGAGTTCATGAACTTATTTTTCAATAAGTACTTCCCTCATATTCTTCGAACAAAGATGGAGAAAGAGTTTCTTGGACTAAATCAAAAGGATGATGAATCTGTCGGTGTATACGAAGCGAATTTTACAAGGATTGCAAGGTATGCATCTAGCTTTATCATCCAACCTGAAAGTAAAGTTGATCTATTCTTTAGTGGCTTAAAACCAAATCTTCGAAGGGCATTATCTATAAGAGACTTCAGTAACTATGAAGAAATTGTGCGTTGTGCTATCAAGATAGAAATGGAAGTTGGTGTTACTTATCCATCTAGTAGTTTTGACAAGAAACGAAAGATGGATTTCAAGGAGAAATCTCAGAATAATGGTGAAAAGAAGATGAATGTTTCCTTATGCTCAAAGTGTGGAAAGAAGCATGATCGAGATTGTCTTAAAGGGACAAGTAAATGTTTCAAATGCGGAAAGGATGGTCATCGGGCATTTGAATGCCACAATGATGGGAAGAATATTTCTAATGATGCAAACAAAGGAAGGGATACACAGAATGAACCTACTACACTTCAGTGTTTCAAGTGTAAGAAGATGGAACATTATGCCAATAAATGCCCTAATCCAAGGGTTAGTGATGATCAATATGAGCAACCACTTAAGGCAAAGGACAAAGGGAACTCACATGAGATCACCATTGGTGATGTTGAATATGACAGCGATGTGGTGGAATGATTAAGTGTTTATGTAATGGGATTTAAAAATAATGTTGAGTATTGGAATATTTTTGTATTGGTCTATTGTGGCCTTCAATAATTTTATACCGGTAACCATGGAATGTGATAGAGATATTTTTGGAAAAAAGCTGATATGCGCATAATGAAGGGAAAATGAGAAAATGACATATTTGACAGTATTCATGAGCTCATGATTGATATAAGGACTAAGTGATATCATGGTTTGAGTATATAGAATTTTGAGGATTTTGGTATATGGAAAGTGTTATCTTTTAACTACATTAATGTTTTCACTAAGGTTCAATGGGTATTAATTTTTCTATAGAATACATGATTAAGGCCTTCAAATGTTTGGAATGTGATCAACAAGACATATATCATGATATACGGGGATCAACGAGGGTATTAACATGCTTGTCATATGAACTATTTGGTAATCGTTTTCACTATAATATGAGATTGGACAGCAGTATTATGGATAAGCCTAAAGATTGGAATGGACTATGTTAGACATAAGTTAATAATGTTTTAGGATAAAATTTTTGTTGATATTATTGATGGGATGTTATAGAAATGTAGTTTTAGAAAAAGGACAACCTGCAGGACGGGCGACAGCCCATCGCGTCAGACAAGGCTGTGGGAATCGAACCCACAACCAAAGTGTGATTGGCCTTTATCGCCTACCACTGGCCTACAAAAAGTCCCTAGTTAGTAGAAACTAGTTTTATTTTATTACGCGGTATGATATAAGAAGTATAAGTTCATTTTAGGAATCGTATATGATTAACTTCACCATAGATAGTCTTATGTATTTTTGATAACTTTTGTAACCTTTTGTTTGAGACAAATGGAATGACCCATCATTCCATCACATGATCTGCTAACACTTCACGAATAACAAATCCAACTTCATTTATTTAAGAGATGAAGTGGAAGTTGTCCAAATAATGACCAACAATGACATAGTACCAAAATCACGAAAGTATTTCTTCTAATTCCAATTTCATCAACTTTAGGGAAATAATCTTGAAAACCAAAATTGATGTCCTAGTGCTCTTATATCTGATGAATTAGACGGTACCTTAGATCGTCACAAATTTATGGCTTTGTGATTTCTGGCTTTTCTATAGCCATGTTCTCTACCACTCTCCATTAGAACATGATGGTTAGATTTTTCTTCCATATCCATATTTTCACCTATGTGGAAACCCAGTGATTAGTTTATTTGGGTAACCGTTACGTTTCATACTTTTGTTTTTAAATAATGGTTTTGGTATTCCTTTTTAATATGTGGGTTTCTATTAAATAAACTTTCAAGTAGTAAACCATTTATAACCCCGACGAATTTCAAGGGCGAAATTCATTTTAAGGGGGGTAGAATTTAACACCCCGAGATTTTATGAAAAATATTCTTTTCATTAATATCTTGTGTTGTACGCTACACCAAAAGGAGCTTGCAAAACATGCATCCTTGACTTTCCTTTCATTACACGCAATCACGACCTTCCTCGATAGCGTGTGTAGTACGCAATACCGAGTTTCACTAAACAACGATATACTATTAAAATATTATTAAAACTAGCCGTTATGAATATTAATAACAAATTTTTGAAATTTTGTAAATTTTATTTTTCAAAATGGACATCATTTTTGGATTCGGAATATCGAAATTAACTTAGGGTGAAATTTTGGTACTTTTCGGATAACTTTCATATTCTGATGAATAGTGAAAATTACTAAATTTTAATTAAAAGGAACTTTTTTAATAGAAATAATTAATATTGATAAATTACTAATTTGAGTGGTTTTAAAGTATATTTATAATATATTTTTACAATTTAATACAATTTTGGTCATTGGATGTAATTTCACATTTAAACCAGTTATAAACAAGTGTCAATCTTTTGATAGTTATTATCTCTTAAAAACACGCTATTTGTTTTGACGATGAGAACTAATTATTAAATTAATTAATGCAACTGATATGTTCTGAATTTGGTAAAATAGACATCATTTTTGAATTCTTAATATCAAATATATCTTAGGCCTAATTTTTGGTATTTTTTTGGAAACTTTCATTTTTTGATGAATAGTGAAACCACTAAGTTGTAATTAAAAAACTGAATTTTTCATAAAACACAATTTTACCGCTTCTGTGAGTGGAATTTCAAAAATCCGAGATACATGGTTAATATCAAGGACTAAAATTTGGTTCAATGAGATGAAAATAAATTTTGGGGAATAGTAACTTTTTACTTTTTTTTACCGCGGTTAAAAGTAAATGGGGTAATTAAGGGTAAAAATGATATTATTATTACTCTAACACATGTCCAAATTCTATTAGATAAGTGTAATTCGACCAAAAACAACCTTAGGAATAAAATATGACCATTTAGGACCACTTGGATTAGATTAGGACATTTATTATTATTTAATTCAAAGAAGAGTTAAAAGAGTTAAAATCAATGTTTATTTACTAAAACATTTTTAATATAGGGTTATACATAAGATAAATTCAATTTTAAATATTCATTAGAAAGCTAATACCAGTTCCTACATAATTATATTTTATTTATAATTTTTATACATTAAATAAATTAATTTATTTATGACACAATTAGGATGCAGTAATTACCTTAATAGTGAAAAAATATAATAATTGATATTATAAATACCCAAATAAATATAATTTGAGACTTTTTATGAATTAAAATAATTTTATAGGTTACTATGACATGTTAGTATTGATTTAATTAACTCCTTTCGAACTAATCATTCTGTTATGATTTTCACAAAAATCAATTACTAAATAGTGTCAAAAGTGACATAAAATAGTTTTTAAAACAAATATTATATTATTAATTGTTATTTTATTCCTAAAAATATAAGGTTCGGCCAAATGACTTAGAAAAGGTTATATATATTAATAATAAACAACTTGGGGTTCGTTTGGCTTGTTATAGTAAGATTATTAACCTTATAGTATAAGAACACAAGAAGACACGGTAAAAGTAAAATTATTTAACTTGACGTTAAATCTAAATGATAAGGTTAAAATAGGAACCTAAACTTTTTTAAATTATATTGGATGATATGATTTCGACCCATCCCAACCTTATCTTAGAAATAAATAAATTTTGAGCTATTTAAAACCGAATTTGAATTTATAATAAAATAATAGTTTTAGTTATTCCAAAGGTACCCCTCTCCTCCCTTATAAAAGGGCACCTCCTCCCTCTCTTCCTCACACAACTTTGAGCCTTCAAGCTCGGCCAAACCCTACCAAAATATCTTCTCCACTTCCCTGGAAATATCCTAGAGGTTCTGGTCTTCCTCAAAGACCAATTTTAGTGCCCTAAAAGGAGATCTCAAAGAGGCGCTTCAAAGAAGAGGTAATGTCCGTTACCGATTCTTTCATCTCTATTTCTTCTTCCACTTCTTCTTCTAAGGTTGTTTCATTATGAAGTTATAAAATCAGTATCACTCATATACTGATATGTTATTATAAGTATGAAACAACCCTATTTCACCATCTATCCATCCTACGAGAAAAAAAATCACCGCGCGTGCGTATGTACGGAATACCGTCTCCACGCCGTGGTGTAATCTATTTTTCCACCACCACCTTACTTGGATGGGTATAATGGTGTAAATAATGACTATATATGACTATTATAAAGTGATATTGATTCTGGAATATTATACATACACTCCAATACAATTCCACGATCATGAGGCCAATATCATCGCTCGTGCGTACGTACGGACTACCGTCTCCACGACTTGATGAGATTCATTCTCCACGTTAACCATTCATGAATGATTATAAAGTATATATAATAATTAATAATGAAATATATGACATAATAATGATTCTGGATTTATGTGTATGTCATCTACTTAATTCCATTCAACTCAATAAGGAAAAGAAAACAGCGTTCATGCGTACGTACGGCCTACCGTCTCCATGAACGGTGTATTTCATTAAATTTATCGATCTATTATATATATATGTATATTCTGAATATATATTATATATAAATAATGTTTTATATTCTGGAATTATGTAATCGTGATCTATGTAATCATATGAATAATTACAAGTCAAAACACGGACGACAAATAAAACGATTTTACCCAAAATGCTCTTTAACATGGAATTTACAAAAGAACGGGTAATATAAAGTCATAAGTGAACCATATATGATATCATAACAATGAGTATGATTCTAGAATAAGTCAATAACATTATTTAAACCATTATACAGGAGTTTCGGACACTTACGAAGCAAATCGGACCTAAGGTAAGGGAAATATCACAATCTCATTTTTATCCGAGATTTTTTATACTTTATTATTTACTGGGGTGTATTTTATCATCCAAATACATGTTTCATCAATATGTAAAATTATTTACATCCACGTAAAATTTTTTAAATCCAATTTTACCCTTCGTTGAGTTTTTAGTAAAGGATATGAAAGGAATCTTTTGTCGTTTTTCGTACGAGGTACTTTTTGACTTTTCCGACAAAAGTACGAAGAATGTTTTTTTAACTTACACGACATGAATGGATTTTTAAAACATTATTTCCAAGAAGCTTCCTTTACAAGTTTTCATGTTTATTTTTAATCAACTTATTTTAGTTTCGTATTGTACGACATGTTAAGAAATGAAATGTGTTTTTGAAGCAGAAAGGATATTTTCCTCAAAAATGGAGTTCAAGTGTTTTATCAAAATTATTTTTCCATATAAGATAATAAAGGGTTCTGTTTATATCCCTGTTATTACATTGATTTTATTATGTTGTGATGGAATTATATTTTTATGAATTCCTTTATCTTATATGAATTGTTTTATGATTTCACGATGTTTAAGATTCCCATTTTTATTACATGGGTTATGCAATGATGTATGATTTATGATTTTGTGGCACACATAAGAATGGTATAATTTTGAGATGGGTGGGACCTATATCTCCCTCCAATGCATTGGGTAAAGATTCTATATCTCATGAGATAGACATGGCTGGAATGGTTGGTTTTACCGGTTTAGTGAAACAGGACTGAAACGAGGAGTGAACTCGGTTCAGAAAGGGACCTTGTCCACTAAGATAGTCTTGGCAATGAGTCTTGACTAATAAGAAATGATTCTCTATGATTATGTGTGTATGCCAAAAAGTTTCATGTTTTATGTTATGATTATTGGGATTACATTTCACTACTATGATTTATCCCATGTTATGATATTATGATCTCTTTTGGAGGTTAAGATTTCCAAAATGTTATGTTCTTATGAATATGATGTGATTGATATTTCTTTTGTTTACTCTTACTGAGCATTTTAGATCACCCTTTTATGTTTTCATTTCCTCAGGATATAAAGAAAGGTTTTAGGTATAAAAAAAGGAAGATCTTTATGGGAGATGTTGAAGATCTTTCACCGTGATTAGAAGATTATATTCCGAGTTTCCAAAGACACTAAACTATTACGGTCCTTGCGTGTGTGTTTTTGTTATGTAATAAGTATTCCAAAAAAGTAATGTAATGTCCATGTACGTTAGGATTAGGGTCTCTACAGAAGGTCCTCCATGAGATATATAATATAGAAACTTGGGACCTCCTTAAGGTATACAAGGTGGATCACCATGGAAAAAATGTGGTAAGGAGTCGGTGATACAATAGAAGTTAGAGGTTAAGAATGATTTGATCTTCTACCACCAACACCTCTAGGAAGACCATTATATGAACTATGTGATGGAGTTAGAGAAGAGGTATGCTATAGGTAATATTGGTATTTTAGTAGATTTAGTCAGATATAGTTCAAGGTATAATCTATGTATTATAAAATTTTGAATTTATACACATTGGTATCAATGTGATTCATTTATTTATTAGTTCATCCTTTATTATTGAGATAAATATTCCAATAGACCCCTAGACTAAAATCTTTATCTAGATACCCCTATGAGGGGTGACCGTATTCTCACTCTTATCTATCATTAGTGTCAGTTTACTCTTGTAAGAAAGATATCTTCTTATGTACTAATCATTAAGGATATTAGGCCCTATGATATTATAATCAATATGAACCGGTTTTCAATATTCTATACTTGAGTAGATTTGTATCAATACATAGATATATATCAATGAGTAAATGAGTCAAGGTTCACCATCATAAGTGAATTGGCCCTTTAATGGGATGATAAAGGATAACCATTAAGAGATTGAAATCAATCACCCATCATTTAGTTAACTTAACTATGTGAGATATTAATCTTGTAACTGAGATAATCCCTATAGTGGTATTAGAGTATATATAAGTTTTACAAGAAATAATTCCTGGGTTCCCCATTTTTGAGAATTTAATTTAATTATCTATGTTCACCCCATGCCAAAATTTATGTCTTCATAAGCTTATTAGACAACCCTTGAAGAGCTCAGGGATCTGAAGTTGTTATGGGATTATCATTCCTTAAAAGTATTTAATGGACATGGTGTTCCCCCTTAGGAAAATCATATTATCTTTTCATAGAATATGTGTTTGAGTTTGAGACATTTTATTGACTATAAATACATTAATAAGATGAAATTCATGGAAAAATACCACTTTCTATAGATAAATAAACTATTTTACTAAAATAATAGATTAAAATAGTTATTGAATATTGTTATCTGGTATTGTTATAACCATATTTATGTTTGTGAGGATGAAATAATGATGTAGTAATTTAGGGTTTTCTAACATAACTTTTGAGTTTTTAATGGTGTTATTTAGGGTTACGAACAACCCTATAGTGTTCATGATATTCATCCACCATATCTTACATGTTATCCCAGACTGGTTCATGCTAGTTTTCATTTATTTTTCCCTTTTTATTTTTTTATTGTAGGAGGATATTATAAATAATTTAAGGATTTACCTAGAACTACTTCCTAAGAAGAAATTATATAGAAATATAAATAATTTTATGTTCTAGATTCAATATATTAATTTCATCAGGAATGTAATTTTAAATGGTATAATTATTGTTGATCTTGTTAAGGTAGTGAATTTGTTGTCTTAGGAGCTATCCAAGATGGTTTTATAGCTATAAATTTTTCATTGGTTGGTAGGTTATTAGTAGATATTTATGGAAAAGATATCCCATATTGCAACACCTATGATGGACCTTAACCTAAACTAGAAATCATTTGTTTTGTTTAAAAAATTAATGATATCTTTTAAGGAGATGAATAAAGGGTTCATTGTACACAATTTTTTTATTTCTTGAGGAATTATTGATATATGAGGTTTATTTTTATTCCAAAAGTTATGTGATTGGTTTTGTACTGACAATGTCATGAGACATGATAGTTTATATATCTATGAAACTAACAGTGCATGAGAATAATTACATGACCCCTGACTTGGATCTTGTGATTATGGTATTTTCCTTATAGATTTAGGAACAGTCTATTCTTGGAAATCAATTTATGATTTACCCAGATCATAAGGACCACGAGATTATATTTTCATTAAAGAACATCAATTTATTGTATAGGTGGTGGCTGTATTTCAAACAAGAATATGAAATCATAGTATTCTATTCTCAAGGGAAGATAAATATGGTGGTATATTCCCTTAGAATTAAGTCTCAATCTCAGATGATGAAGGATGTGTATGAGTAGTTACGCTTATTATGGTTATATTTTTATTGAGAGTAGAAATTTATTACTTTTATTAATTTTTTTGTTCCTTAATCTTCATTAATGGGATAAGGAGGCCCAACATAGTTATATTGATCTCATGACTCTGCAAAATCATATTTTTATTTATGAAACACAATATGGACTCTTAAAAAATAGGGAGTATTGGATCCTTTTCAAGGGTGAACAATGGTTTCTATATTGATGTGTGATGATGTATTAAGGTGGTTTCACACATACCATATGGTGGTACATCAAGTCATGGTGAATATTTACATGAATTTTAAGGATCAATTTTTGTGACTAGGAATAAAGTCAAGTATTTTGGGTTTCATCTATCAATTCCCCACAAATCAATTTGTGAATGTAAATAACCAGGTTACTACATATTTTAGCCAACCCCTTGAGATCCTAGAGTGGAAGTGGGATAGTGTATCTATAGACTATATGAATGCACCTCCATGATAAATAAAGGCTCATGATTCTCTTTGGTTGATCAGTGACCATCTAACCAAGTTGTCTAATTGTATTTTCATTTAGGACTAGAATTCGGCAGAGTCTTTTGGATGTTTATACACAAACATTATCATTCAGTTGCATGAAGAATCTATGAAAATTTTCTGTTGACTAAAATAATTGTATAATTTCTTGATTTTCTAGGAGTTCATAGTAGGATTTTGAGACCATGTTTTTTTAATCATGACATTCCACTGCAAAATGGATGGTTGTATTGGGGATCAAATTTTTGCTCTTGAGTATTTTTTATGAGATTTGGTGAAATATTTTAGAAAGTGTTTAAACAATCAATTACTATTAATAGAGTTTTCAAAATAGAATAAGTAACCATCAACTATTATAAATTTATATTTATAGTCCCTGTAATGGAAACACTATAGGTCACCACTTTACTAGGTAGAGATTGTAATTTCATCTCTTATGGGGACTGATCTTATGTGATTGATGTCTAAGAAGGTAAATGTGATCCATGAATATAAGGGTATATCATATAGTATTGATAATTCCATGGTTGATAGAATAAAAAACTAATTTAGAGTTTTAGGATTTAGATCATTTGTCCTAAAAGGTCTGGTCATCATGTGATTTTTAGAGGTCTGGCTGAGGTACCAATATATCTTTGATATTTATCAAAATAAATTATATTCCAATAAATTTAGATTAAGTTGTTTATCACCTAACTATAACTATATGGATGGAATACATATAAAAAACTTTCCTTGTGTCACACCTAAGGTGATATGTGAAGGAACTACTACAAATTATAAACTAGGGTGAGGTGGGTGTCAAGGATGACATTTCCATTATGTAATATGTAGTGAATATCACAGTTTGGAATGAGAAAGTCCATCAAGGAAATTTAATTCTATTTTTAGGTGTGATTTTGCAGCATTGGAATATTCTAAAGAACTCTTGGGAATTTGAGAATTAGTTGTAAGCTCAGTATCGTCACCTATTTTCATGAGTTGTTTTGTTAAGATGAAAATCATTAAAAGTGGGAATGATTTACTAATGATTTTTTTTGTAATGAATGCATTTATATATTTTTAATGACATTTTTAGAGTTGGTCCCAAAGATGGTTTTTTTATATTTTTGGTGTGAGTTATTGAAAAATAAGTAATATATTAGATATATTAGTTTTATAAATATCCATAAAAATATCTTTATCTTCTAAAAATATAAAAAGATGAAATTTATTTTATCATAGCTATTTCATGAATGATTTGTTCCCATGTAGAGGCATGACCATTATTTATGGACATTAGGGCTCCGATGAAGAATTTATAATTTTTTATTTAAATTAATCAACATCTAACACCCTTAACGTATTATAGGTTATAACCAAATTATTATAAAATTTTAGTGCATGTGGTCTTGTCATGTTTAGAAATATATTGTAAGATTAATTCCATTCTTATTTAATTCATTTTTTTTTGTTTTCTTAATGTTACTTATAGTATTGGTGATAATAAAAGTAGATCAAATCCAAAACATTGAATCTGTGGTGGTACACCTCCAATATATAAAAATCTATCTTTTTTTATTGACTTCAATATTCACGTGTTATTTTTCCGACACTAAAAAATAAACTACTTTTATAGAGAATCACAATACGTATTTAGATTAAAAAATTTCAAAGATTAAAAAAAATTTCTTGTTTATAATTATTTTTAATTAATTACCATTGTGGTATTTATGATAATTATTTATTTAAAATTCCTTTCAAGATAAATCATATTCATTAATAAATTAATTGATTAATTTTTTTTCATAAATTTCTAATTACATTTGGATTAATTAATCATCATTATTTTTTCAAGAAATTTAAATATTAATCAATGGGATAGTTTACCATAATAATTCTTTTAATTATTTCAATTTTTTTATTTCCTCACTTCCCCTCATGTTTGATTATAATTAATGTAACATCTTTATTGGGTATTTGAAATTTTTTTCAATGACCATTTTTCATCCTTATCTACCTATAGAAATATGGAACAACCTTGGAAGATCATGAGAGTGAGTCGTGAAATGAAGACATAATTGAACTAGATGATTAGTATATGAAGGTTTATGATTATATGAGTTAGTTGGTACATCATGTTATTTAGGTCAATTCCCAAGAATGGATTAATATAATATTCAATGTGACACTCTAATATGGCATGATGGATGCTATGGGTGTTCTAGTCTTGCTAGGTAGTGGGGGTGTAGCTATTGGGGTGGTGATGGAATTAAATATGGTAAAAAGAATAGATAGATTCACATTCAATATCTAGAAAGTGTTTTCCTGATAGTTTTTCCTCTATGAAACAAATTTTGTAACTATCTACCCTTTTATGTTGTGGTTTAGGTGTATTTATGAACATTAATTTGGTTGTAACCTTGGTTAAAACATTGTTTATTAGATCACTGAGTGACTCAAAATGTACTTCGAGTATGCAAAATGTCAATGTGTCGAGTCCATATTATATATCACCCAAAAAACATTTCAGGAATATCAAAAGATGGGGATAAGAATATATACAGAGTATACACAAGGTATATTTATGGTACCATATATTTAGTGTTGTGAAGTACATGTCATGTACATAGATAATTTACACTAACTCCCATAACATTACATTCCTTACATATCTGAGGGTCCCACATATCATGTACCCCACTGAGATATTCAACATAGGTTGATTACATATGAACTGGACCATGGTGTCATGTTTTTTACCACTTCCAATGCCTAAACATCATGTAATACATAGTACATGTCATGTATTAAACATAAATTAGAAGTATTTGTATTTTATCTATAGAGTAACAGTTTGGGATGAATCTATTGTTAAGTTTTAGTGTTTTTTCATATAGAACATGATTCTATATATCAATTAATCATATAAGGATGGACTGTATAGTGTTCAGTAATTTTTAGTTGAATATCATCATAAATAGGATGACATAGAGTTGGAGAGATTTTTCGAAGAATTCATGTGGTCGGTGACCCCCTTGTAGGATTAAAGTTCGGAGGCTTAGATCCTCCATATACGATGTGGATCATGTTACCCCTAGTGATGGGGAATGGATCCTCCACTTATTGAGTATTTAATCCACTTAGATAGTCAACATTACACATGAAGAGGTGTGGGTCCCAAATATAGTTCCTTAACCAATAAATAGTTATACTCTCTTTAGATAGGAATGGGTCCCCCACCAATACTATAGGGGGGAGGATTATGAGTGATGGAAGTATAGTACTTCAAGTGATATGTATTTTTTAATGTTCTATATAATTCAATTTCCCCAAAACATGTGACTTATATGGAGATGAGTTGTAATGAAAAAAGTGCTAATTGAAATTTTTTACTCATTTCTATGTTGAAAATTTTAGTTTATCATGATGAGTTAACTGATCTTATATTTTCTATCACGTTCTTAGAGTATCCCATTGTATATATTTACTCACACCCCAACATAGTTCTTATCCCTATGTGTGTTACATATTTTAATATAATGTATATTTTGGTAGAGATTTTAATGGATGTGGAGATGGTGGATCTAATGTGTAGATGATCATTGTGGAGTCTATTGTTGAAAGTTCAAATGTTAGTGTTTACATGATATAATGTTCATCTATCTTAGTTTTTTAAGGTTGGGTTTTTCCAAATATTTCTAGGATTATTATTTTACCCTTATTTACTAAAATTTGTTCATGTTGCATTTTTGATATATTTTCCATTATCACATACATATTATACTAAATATGCTTATTTATATGGGTTCTTGATGTTATTAATATATATTTTTTCTAACATTGTGTTCTTATATACATGTTTAGAGTATAAAAACTCCAATATTTATTTTCTTCTTGGTCATATTCATTAAACCCAGGTCTATTAAGGTAGGATGTTTTTCGAACACTCTACTTACATCGTTCCTATACATGGTTTTGTGGAAAAATTACAATGAGTTCCAACTTTATTTCTATAATTTATGACAAAATTTTTCAATAACTCATTTCCATGATTCACATAGCATGTAGAAGAATCAATTTTCTTATATATAACTTTTAAATAGATAACATATTCAATATTTACTTTCAATACTTCTAAAATTTTACTTTTTTATTTTTAATAAAATTTATGGTATTTTTTCAAATAATTTCCCCAAAATGTTTTGGAATTAACATAAGATAACACCACGATCTGATATAAACATTTTTTTAAATAAAAGTAGAAAAAACACCAAATATTTTAAATTTAAATGTCCTTGATAAGTATTAAAATTTTAATATCAAGACACTGAAGATTATTTTAAACTAAAAAATATTGTTTAAATCAATAAAATTTCTTATCAATGTTAACCAATTAATTAAACATATTTATTTAATATATATTTAATATTTAAATACCGTATTCAATAAAGAATTATTAACACATTCAAAATGATCACAATTTTATTGTTGTTAATTTTTTGACTAGAGAAAATATCCCATGTACATAAACTCTATCTATTTATAAATATCATTTACATATTAATATGACTTCATGTCCTACAACATAAAAATTATATTTATTTTTCTTATATAAATTATTTTGGAAAATATTTTTTTTAGCTTTGGGTATGAAAATAAGATCACAAGTTTCATTATATCCATTTTGACCAATTTTATTATTCATAAATTTAACTCTTGAATATAAAAAATCTACATAAAAAAGTATCAGTACAAATTTTTCAATGAAATATAGTATTTAAATATATTTCATCAATTTTTATTAAATTAGTCCTCTTCATCATTTTAGAACAAAATATTTATGAAACTAGAAATCATTTTATAATTCTTACCACTTACACACATTTTGAAATTTATTATATAGATTCATCGTCAGATTTTGGCAGAGAAAAAAAATCTTTTACTTATTTAACACTAATATGAGAAGCTTTTATCTCATAATCATATTCCTCTTCATCATGCATTGATTTTAATAACATTTTTTTTATTTTTACATTATAATTTTCCACATTTTTTAAAGTAACTTATAAAGAAATGTGTGTGAATTAAATTTAATTGTATATCCAAAAAATAACCTTTTAAACTAAATATAGAAAAAATTACTAATTTTTATTTTTTTAATGTTATACTTATTAATAAATTATTAGATAAATACGTGTATTTCCTCCCACATCGCATGGATAAGTGAATCTATTATAAATTATTGGGAGAGAAATCTATAATGTGATGTAAGATATAATTACTATTTTCGAATATATTTTAAAAGTAAATAATATTATTTAATGATCAGGATTAATGTGGTCTCTAGGTATCTTGTTAAGTTATAACAATGAAAATTGGTACAACTAATGATGAAATTAGGTGATGTTGGTTTTCCAAAACTTGAATTATGATTCATACATATACTAAATGTTTATGGTTTAACTCACTACTTAGGATGACCATCCTAAATATTATCTCTCACCCCTATATACACACTTGAGAAATTTTAACCTTATTTACATGAAAATTAAAAAATGTATTTTTTTAGGATACTTAACAGAGGAATGATATGGGTTGTTGATATGATAGCTAACTGAGTGGAGTTTCCATTTGGACAATAACACTCAAGATAATAATTTTTAGGGTTACATATGTTAAAGATATATTCGTTATATATTGTTATTTATTTTATATTATATTACATTATATCATGGTGTATATATATATATATTATATTTATATCTCATTTATGACATTTTAGATGATGTTTCATGAAAGAAGGTGATAGGTTATTTCATGAGGTAATTATTTTTATTATTTTATAATGACACCTCAGTGTTGGAATCTAGCATCTGATCTTATAGAAGATGTGTTCAGGACTTCACTTACTAGTATATCAAGAAGTGATATATTGAAATATAATAATTAGAATTGATTTTGGAGTTATTAATATGTGTGTGTTATTTAGGATAGTTCAATGTTAGTCTTACTAAGGATCTATAGTATATATAGTCAAAATGAAAGAATTTTTGAAACGTGAAAGATCTTTATGTATTTATAAGTATTATACTCATTTATATTATAATAAGACCTTATTATGTGAAATAGTATACTAACTAAGTATATAAATTAACCAAGTAGATCTAGGCTGTGGTTTTTTTATGTTACTATTCATTTAATATAATTTATGGATAGTCTATGTGGGATAGACTATTGAAAGATTAATCAACATCTGTATCAACTACTATGAGATGAAGATCGATATGTAACATTAGATACCAGGAGAAATAATTACTAATATTGGGATATGGTATTTTATAAAAAAAATTAGCATGACAGGATGATACGTGGATAACGGATTATATATTGTGGTGTTATTCTGAATTAATATTTTTGTAAGATCTGTGTAGGATCAGATAGTTTTCTTACTATATGGTTATGTTGATTCCTTTCATGTTGCTAGTAAAATTCATTAGTTTTCCATTTGTTTCTCTATTTTTTTATAATTTGGATGATGATTTGAGTAATTTATCAGAGGACAAAAAATAATCTACGGAATTATGTGGGAATTTGTGGGTTATAACATTGAGTTTCCACAAATTCAAGTGTCGTCATTAGGTGTTTTGACATGTGGGATAATTGTTGTTAGAGTAGCATTGGGGAAGCATAATCAGTGATATGAGAATAATAGTTTTTTAAAATGTGATTATATGAATCCTAATAATATTATAATTTCTAATGGTTACAATACATATAAAATTATATAAAATGGAAGTAATCATATCATTTATTACAAATTTTATAGACTATGGGAATCGAAATGGGGATGTATTGTTATGATTATCAGTTTGGATGAGAATGTTTGTTTTTGGGGTCTTTGAGATTATAAATAATTCTTTATGATGGTTTTTTTTGGGGTTCATAAGAAGATGTATTTCAATTATTTTAATATTTTTGTTACTATACTATGGTCTGGTGTTTTGTGAAACCCGAGAATAGATTTTTTTGTGGTAATCTATACAAGACAAATACTATCTACTTCAGATGTGTTGTCATGGGACCTAATATAATATTAACCATTACATACAATGGGTCATACATTCAAGGTGAAAATAGGAGTCCCACTTTAAAGTGTTCTCCAAAAAAATCAATAAAAAAAGAAAACAATTTACCTTGTTAATAAGGATATTCGGATTGACCAAGTTGGGTGGTAAATAAATTTTTCATAGAGTCATAATAAATGTGTGGTAGAAATATTGAAGACATTATGTTTTATTTTTATCAATATTTAGAAGAGATATGACCAAAATTTTCTATTTAATGGATGTTTGGAGATGTTGTGAAATAATTTTTTCTAGTGAGAATATGGTTGGAGTATCTGGAAGAAATAATTTCTCATATTTAGTAATGAATGTGCATTACAAACTATAGTTATTATCAATATATTATAGTACTTCGAATAGATAAGTAAATCCTATAGTGATAATATTATTCAATTAGATTGGATTATGTCTCCTGGATATGACCTAGTGTATAGCATATGTTTCCATTATCTACTGTAATATTCCATTATGAAATATGTTTTACGTAATGTGAAGAGGTATTGTACAAATACAGAGACTAACTTTCTATGATTAGATAATTAATTATCTCTATATGGATTTGAATTGTTTAGTTTTATTATTTTAATTATTCGTTCTACTGAAAAGATATTCCATATCCTTATTTTATTTTAGGGGGGTCCCTTTGAGTAGGTATTTTGATGAATATAAATTTTTACAGTAATTCATTAAGGTTAAGCAAAGATAGTGTTGACATATTGTTGAGTTGTTATGAAATTTCAATCCATGGCCATCTATTCTAAATAAGGATGAATTTTCAGTGGGATTGATATACCATCCAATGAGTTTTATGTTGTTTATATTTTATGGACACATCAAGTTAGTATTCATTGAGTATTTATTACCATTGAGTTTGGTTGTTAACTCATGGGAAGTAGTTTTAATGAAATTATTCATGATTAGATATTTATTTATAGAAATATTGTTTTTATTTAATGTTGGGAAGGTTGATTCACTTTCTAGGGTTTGATAGTGAATATTGATAAGATTTAAAAGAATGTGTTGAGAATTTATCACACATTAAAATAATGTTACTCCTAAAATATTAGATTTTGATCTTTTATTGGTTATATAGATGGATTATTTTATTTAGTTTCAAGAGGTTACTGAGGTGAGTGATCGTTTTGAAGGATACATATTATTTTTGGAATAGTTTTTTGATATTTTATTCTAATCTAAAATTATAGTATATAAATAAATTTTTATTAAATTTAATCTGTGTGTTTGAGAATGACTATTTTGATTGGGATGTCTATGGTTTATTTTTTTCAAGGATGAAAAGTTTAACGGTGTAGAGGATAAAATAGTATAGTTTTTCACCCATGAATAAAATTTCACATGCTCATAATTTTATGCCCATTTGACTTTAATTAAATTAAATTGTTTTCATTTTAATAAAACGATATTATTTATTTGATAAGTTAATTTCCATCAAATATTTTAGGAAGATCTATTAATTATTTATAAAAAGGAAAAATGGAAAATTTCATCCAAATGGAATATTAGATTGAGAAATATTATACCCAATGATTCTACTATGGTGTGATTCTCTAAATAAAATGTTATGTTACTTTTCATATATATTAAGTTGGTGCACTATCATTGGAAATTAATTTTAGAGGATAAAGAATAATTAATAATGGATTGTTTGACATAATCCTCCCTTATATTTATATTCTAATGTTTTTAAAAATATCTAGGGTTTAAAAATTATTTCTTCACATAGGCCACTATTGAATGGAGAATATTCACTAAATAATGATGAACCATCTTGGAAAAGGTATGGAATTGGGATTTCAACATTTTTGTGTAATAAATTTTATAAGTCCAAACCTATATATTATTTACTGTGGTTTTAACCATTGAGTTTTATTGTAAAATTTTATTTTTTTTATCCTTTTATTAAAAAAATGGGATTTGGTTATTCAACATTTTGATGAATGTAACTTTTTATTTTATCTATAGAGAATTTTGAAATTTAAAATTTTCCCTCTTGATTTTAGAAGCTAAAAATAAAATGTACAATTCATGTTTCAAATATGTTATTACATATGTCCCAATGAATCAAATTATATAAATTTGATTGAATTTAGAATTGAAATGGTTGATATTTACTAAAGATAATATTTCATAATTTTTTTATTATTTCATGATTTACTAATTTGATTAAATAATTAACATTATTTCCTAATATCATTATATAGATATTGTTAAAATTAATCAAATTGGTCTGAAATTGAATCAATTTTATGATTATATGGAAAATAATATTATGGATAATTTTCCAAAATTTTCCATAACTTATGAGAATTTTAGAACCTTATTTATCTATTTAAGACCTAATTATTTTGTTTTCATAATCCTCGTAAGGATACAATGTTGTTGTGAATATTTAGAGAACAATGGTGTCATTACCTCTCTAAAAACTCTTTATTGGTGGAAATTGATGGATCCAGTAGTGGGAAGAATGGATATAATATGTCATTCATCAAATTAACCATTATATTAACATCAATTCACCACATTATCCTTAATAGATAGAATAAGAGTAGCTCCATATACAGTGGTGTGGCCTCAACTAACTATCTCCAGAATTGTTTAGATTTCGTAGAGTTTTATCACATCTGAACTAACTAGGGGAAATTTTGAAAGTCATGAAAATAGACAACATACATTTTATTAATTTTATTAGATGCTAAACACATGGTAATTTTATCTAGGAAATGTAAGCTCCCTAATTTTATTGGGGTTTTATAATAAAAAATAATCAGATGGTTTCTCATGTAGCATGTAGTCCATGTGTGATATACTTAGACTTAGGATAAATCACATGATCTATAATATCTAATAAATTAGTAAACTGATATAACTCTTTATATTGATAGAATGGTATAAAAAATCATTATAATTGTAGGTGGAGTGTGATGGGTACCATTTTGTACCCCCCAGTGGTTCAAAAACCCTCTCGAGTGAATGGGCCATATGGGGCCTCAAATTTGGACACAAAAAATTCCATTGGACACATATCGACTTTCCAAACATAGTGGAACCTTTTTTGGGTCACCTATAATATTTTTAATGAATAAAATATGTTGTAAATGACTAAATTAATATGGAAGTTATTATTATAAATATATTGATAATTGAACATGGTTAAAATAAATTTATTATATAATTATTTATATTGGACATTGATTATTATGTTGAATGAGGGAAATAAACTCATTACTATACTATATAATAAATTGGGACAATATGTTTTCATTATATTAAAATGTTAAAATATTAATATTAACAATAATAGTATAAAATGAGATATTGTTTGAATTATATGATCATATTCAGTTAATCTACTAGTTTTATTTATTTACCAAGGATGAATGATATGAGCCTATGTCTATAATTTATAGATACAAATTAAATATGAAACATTGTAGAGGAATGAAATTATTTAAAATTATAATGACTTTTTACAAAGGTATACTGACCACACCAAATGAATTTATAAAATTCATTTTATTCAAATGAATTTAAAAAGGTGATCGCATGTGAATTTAATTGATAGTAATAATGAATTCAAGTAAAAAATTATTTTTTATTATAATGTATATGAAAGATGTATATCTTTAGAATATTGATATAGTTAAATAACATAAGAATAGAGTGAGTAAATTACATTATTGAATTGTAATGTTATAGAGATGTAGGTATTACACAAATGTCTTGTTAAATATAAAACATAATAAGAGCCAAATGTATGATATAAATGAATTATTATATCTCAAATCCTGATATATATTTTAATAAATATATGTGGATAATGTATTTTAACTATATATAATGGTAATAATGACTTTTATTATAAATAATAAAGGAAATGAAATGATGAGAAAATTTCTGATAAATAATTTCTTCTCCAAAGGTGAAATAGTATGATGAGGGAATTTAATGTACCCTATGAATGATATATAATTAATTGAAATATAATGATTTATAAAACCATCAAATATAGAGTCTAAATTAGTGTAATATTTATGATAACGATACTTGAATTCTATAGAATGGAATAAGGAATTAAATATATGTTTCTTTAATTATTATAGATAAGTTTTATGTAATATAATTTGTGGTAAATGATATAAAAAAATTAGAAATTCCCATCTAGATAATTCAAGTAAAAAGTTTATTCTTTATTGAATTATTACAACTAGAATACAGGGATTTGAAAATTTGAAACTCGTAGAGGATGTTATAACATCATGATACTATCATGAATGGGGTTTATTATGATTTAAAAAGGGATGCTTGATTATGAATGGGGTGATTTATTTGTGTACTTATATATCACTAACAAACTTGGGACACCATCAATTGGGAACCCATGTTGGAATGTAGAAAGGACTAGATGGTGCTCCTTTTCTATATGAGATATCAAAATGTTCCTAGGAATAGACAATTTCCATTGAGAATGTTTTTCTCAATGAAAAAAAATTAAACTGATCCAACTTGAGAATTTGGCATGGCCTTTCCAAAGCATGGAAATTCATTCCCTCATTAAACAAAACTAAAACAATTTAAATAATTAAATATTAAACAAAATGAAACCCATGTTGAAATAATTACTAATACAATAAAACATTATCAATCATATGAATAGAAAGCAGAGTCAATATGGTGTTCATACAAATGATGCATATGGGGAAGATGATGTGGAAATACATGAGTTTAATAAAAAATCAAATGAAGCTAAATAAAATCTGTTACAAATCAACGTGTGACATGAAGACTTGACTCTCCCTCTATTTTACCAGTATCATCTACAACCTACTAACATAAATACCCACTACCAACAAGTGAAACCTTGAATTTTTCCATATTTGTTAGAAACATGCCTACAAAAACTCATTCAGTAAATATAGGATGTGAGAAAACCAACCTAGTAAAATACCACCATGTGTTTCATAAATAATAATTATTAAATAAAAATTTGTTTGTTTAAATAAAATAAATTATAAATTTCTTTCAACATTTTTTAATACAACCCATCAATATCAGATATTAATATAATGTAGATATAAAGTAAACAACCCATTCAAAATAGGCACGAGATAAATTTCCTAAGGTATCTATGGTCTAGGACATATAGGATCCTCCCAAATTATGGTGATATAACCAAACATAATCAAGTACTCTCACACCCATAGGGGAAGTAATCTCAAGAGGTAATAGGAATAGGATATTCTGGAATGTTACCCACTATCATGTAATGAATATTTAAGTGTGAATCCAATTGTAATAGTTGAAAACTATTCCTAAACACGTTTTTCTAGACTTCCCACCCAAGTACCTAGGATCCCATGTCTTTTCCCCCTTTGTAGGAGGCATCATTCCCTCATTTCAAACAATTTTCATCTCAATGTAATTTCACCAAACATGTGGTGTTCATCCCACCACTTTCCACAAAAAATATGATTTGTAAACCAATTTCCTCACCCAAATCAAATAGAACATTTACAAATTCTCATGGTTTGTTTATTCCATATAAATATGGTGTCTTATGATATAGGAATTATTGGTCTTGATCATTATTACTGTAAAAACATTATTCTTTATCAATAATGAGAATAAGTTATTCTCTTAGTTACTAAACCTAGACTATTAAAACCAAAACCTCAATAAGATTATAGTACACTAATAGATTTTCCCCTAGAATGTTATCAATTTATCCCACTAGAGGATTTAAAGTATATATTCATAGAGGAATAGTCCTATAAAAAATAAAATAAAAATAAATTACCTAATGAATAAACAATTCTTAAACATAATCAAAATTTTGTATTAATCAATAAAATGATATCGAAATGATACATAACAAACTATAATAGTTTATAATGTGAAGTCCTTGTGGGTGGTCTTCGAACCACACAACCCACCCAAGAAAGGAGAAACCCCCCAATAGAAATAGAAATCATAGATTCCCAATATACCTGGAAACTCAACTTGTAGTACTTAGAGTATTAGTTCGAAATCACGTTATAATATTCATCATTGATTCCAAAAAGTCTTATCTCATGCCTACAATTACATCCAAAATATAATAAGAAAAGTTATCATGTCTCTAATACAATATTTTCATGAATAGGAATGGGACACCACCAATCGAACATCTGAATTTGCACATATAATGTCTTAAAGGGCATTCCTTTTCCCCACATGATGAAATTTTGCTCTTAGAAGTTGAGAAAAAACATTGATAATGGTTTTACTAATGAAAAATAATTAAACAAATCCATCTTTGGAAACCAGAATGATCTTTCCATAGCATAGAAAGTCATGCCCATAATAAAGAAACATAAAAAATTTGAAATATTAAACATTAACCAAAAAACCCAAGTAAAAATAACAACTAATATAAAATCAATATAAACATAATATTTCAAATTACCATAAAAAATATTTAATAGGATATTTATACAGCATATGTAGGATAGGAAGCTGATGTCATGGTAAAAGATTATAATAAAAAATCTAAAATCCTTAAAAATAAACATAGAACACTACCCACCTATATATTATTTATGGGATAGTATTTCTCATCATTTTAGAAACATCATACATTCTGTGTTAAATGAGTACCCACTTACACAAATCCACACCTTTCCTTTTCCTCTATCTATCAAAACAGGGTCTATATAAACCCATTGGGTGTGTGTACAGTGTTATCACTACTATGCTTGTCGGATCCCACTAAGATTTTAATTTGAAGTATTTTTTAAATAATTTCACACATGATAGTTTGAAAATGAAATATATTAAATAAATATTAATTTTTTTAAAATAAAAATAATATGTTCCAGATAATAATATAAATGTAGATGTATAGTTAGAAACAAAATTCAAAAATATCACCGTGATAATTCTATAAGTTATCAAATGTTCGATCCATCTATGATCCTCACCCAAGTCATTAATGTGTCTAATCAAAATAAAGTGCATTCACACCCCTTGGGAATGTCATTTGAAGGAATTCTAGGAAGGTGACACTCTCATATGAGACTCCCTATCTTGTCATTATTTTTTTAGTAAAGGTTTTATAATGAATCCAATGATTGTGAGGGGAAACCATGACTATACATTCTATTAATTGACTTCTCACCTAATTAACTGGGATCACACATGTTATCCACCTCTCAACGATTCACCATTCCCTTCAATCAATTTCTATATCAATGAAATTTCATTAAACATATGATGTGTATTCCACCACCTTCTGTGAAAAATAGGATTTCTAAAAAAATTCATCACCCAAATAAGAGGCAATAGTTCCCAAAACATTATCAAAATTTAACTGCATTCAATAATTTCCCAAAAAAATATTAAAAATAATTTGAAACAGTTTTAAAAAATAAATAACTTATATATTTTAAAACAAAGAAAACTTATGAAATCAGATTCCCCAATCTATTTCCAAAAATATCAACACAGTTGAAATAACTAGAAAATGGTAGAAAAGATGTTAATAAAGAAATAGAATCCTATAAAAACCCAAAAATATATCATTAGGTTTGGTTTACATGAACCCTAGTTCTCTATATCCTTTAGGTAAAAAGGAAACAATGATAAATAAGGGGATAGATCCATGATAATGGAGAGGAATACCTTAATAATAATATTTATAGAAGAATCCATGGAAAATACACTTGGATTGATGAAAAAAGGTATAGAGATGAGGATTCCACATGAAGCCCTAATATGGGACTGAAAATGGTTGAGAAATAGGTATTATAGGGTTTAAATAACACAAGTTTAATGTGGTAATTTCCATTTTTTTTAAATTATATGTAGAATTATCTATATAACTAGTCTTAAGGATTCTATGTAATGTCACCTCTATATTATATTCTAGAGGATGTGGTGAGGGGGTACTTAAAATAGAATATGAGGGGGTCAATCCCCATATGATTGTGGTGTTGTTCCCCCATCCCGATAGCCCTGAAACATAGTCTTAAGTCTATAATGTTGGGGTTCCCAAAATAAAAAGAATGTGGTTTTAGGAAACAGTGTTATACAGTCAATCCCCAAGTTATCATATAATAGAGAATTCCCTAACAAAATAACCACATCATTCCCTAGAGTGATGAAACAAGGATACCTTGATAAATTCATCTAACATCCATACTCTATAAATCTATAAAGATACAAAATAAGATAACCTAAGTAAAATAAATAAGGATGAAAATTTAGCAATATAAGATGATATACCTGAAAATAATATAATGGGTGTGAAATTATATAATTTTAGTTTTATTGTACCCTATGATGGATGGATATCGATGATGATAGGATACTACTGTGGTTTCCTTTACACTAACCCTTATACTTGGGATAGAGTGAGATGACAATGACTATTCCCTTCTCATAATTGATTTAGGTATAGAATAGTGATGAACCAAATATATATTTTATTCTAATCACCCATAACTATTAGATGATATCAAAAACTATTTCTAATATATTACTGTAGATAAATATTTCATTTGTAATCTCTGCTATGGGATTAATAAAGATTTAAAATTCCTCCAGCACCCTTAATACAAGACTGAGATTAATGTAAATTCACTTATGTTTTTATACTCTTTCTACCCCAAAAACCTAGGATCATGTATGATATTATTTCAGGAAGATAATACCTATTAGTTTATTAACATTCCTTGGATTGAGAGATCAATATATACAGATACAACCCTAGAAATGTGCATTTCCACTATTACCCTATGATACAGTTATAATCATAGAGATGTGTGTTTCCTCTAACACCCTGATATGTATATAGTTATGTATTTACAAATTTTTATTTCCTATAGTATTTTAGATATTGGTGGATATGTATATTTCCTCAATCATATCAAATATATGTTAATATAAAGTGAATTATCAAGCTTGAAATCTCCAAAGGGATGTGATATCCTATAACGTTTTTATAACATATTATATTATTAAGCATTGTAATTTTGTGGGAATATATTCATAACTTATTAATGTTTTATAATTAACATTTATATGTTTTATGATGATGTTGTGGGATTATTTTCTATAATTTACCTATTATTGAATCCTAATGAAACTATAACTTTATTGTTTTTTTCTTAGTTGTTGGGATCACTATAATGAGTATTAATTTTCACCCCAGTATACATAATTTCTTATTTTTCACCTTATGTCCATGTAGATCAACAAATTTATTGGTTGGAATATTCATTGATGATAGTGGGGGTTCATTGATGTTATGTTTACTAGAGGGTAGCTTCAATTATTACATTTATAATTGATTCATCAATTTCCAAGATTAATTATTTAAGATGTGTTCATCATATCTGGTAATTTATTTGTATTATCTTATATTTTATTATAGATGATTTTTTATAATTATATGTAATATTTCTCATTATATCCCATTTTTATCATTTAAGAAGCTGTTTCATGGAAGAAGGTGACATGTTATATCCTTAGGTAATGCCTATCAATTTTTTTTGTGGTTACCTATACTTTTTTTCACTTAACCCATGCCTACTGAAACTGGGATTTAAGAGTTCACTTAGTTAAATTCCATGATTTTATTATTATAAATATTTTAGGCTACTTTGTTATAGCTTATAAATTTATTTATTTTGAATTATTAAGTATAATTTTTTAAATTATTTTAAATTAAATGATTACAACATAAATTTTTACAAGAATAAATGTGAATGTTATTCAATGAGAAGAATTAAAATTTCAAATTAAATTATAATTATTTTTGGTAAAAAATTTCAGGTGATTTAAGAATATTTTATAATTGGTTTGAAAAATAATAAAACTAATAGATTACATTTCATTAATCTGATCAACTATTATTGATTTTTTTCTTAATAAATTTTTTTGATTCATTTATAATTATCAAAATATAATTTATATAATTATTTAAGTACACAATTAATATATTATTTAGTTGATAAAAACATAGTAATTTATTTTTTCAGTAATTTATTATTAGAAATATCATTTAAATAATAACTTTTTTACTCTATATACCCAAGAATAAAGATTAATTGATGGAAGGATAATTTAAATGAACTTATGAAACCAATATACGATATTAGTGGAGAGGATTAGAGGACTATTATGGTGACTCAAAGACTCTATAAATAATTTTTTCCCTATTTTATCACTATAGAATTATTTTAAATAGATATAAAATCAATTTTTATAAGTGTTAAAGAATAGAGAAATTTAATTTATAAATGTTATACATTTTTTATGTACGGAAATCACCATTTCTCTTGATTGGTTCGGTTATTCAACTGGAGAAAAAAAAATTTTGGAGACCCACATTGTGTTCTCAACCGTATTAACTTTAATGGGATGAGATTATTTGTATTAACTTGGTGATATTAAATAATGAATTTCTATGGCTAGATAGCCATACGTTAATTTATAAAATTATGTGTTTTGGAATAATACAATAACTATATATAAATATATTTATTTATTTGGTGTTTTATTTTTTATATGAAACTGATTGAGACTTTTTCGATTATTTTGGGTTAACTTAAATTTTCAATAAATTATCTTGAACATGAATATGATTTAAATTTATGATATATGAAAGATATTATTAGTGGGATTGGTCTTGGTGAATTTATCATAATATCTAAATTATTTACTCGTTATGATATGTGGGAAACAATTCTTCTTTTTATGAATGCATTGATGATGTAAAGAAAATGAGGTAAAAAATGAAAATTTATGGATTGATATATATTTATCAAAAAAATTGAGTCGAAATTCACTTGTTTTTATTGAAAAATGACCTCTTTGTTTTTTGGTTGAGGAGACCAACTACATGGCCTATAGGCGTAGAGGTCATTAAATCCCATTACATGGATTAAAATCATATATTTTGGTCGAATGGCCCCATTCGTGAATATTAATTATATTTTAGCTAGGGTTCTATAGTACATGGTATAGTAATACCACCACTATAGTTCCTGACATAACTATAGTATATGTGGTGCTACAACCCATCCATTGTTACAATTATGATACAATATCACTATAGATATTTCTAATAATAATAATTCTTTTAATATTTCAAATGTTTTATATACAAGATAGAGTTTCATAAATAATTTTATTATATGGAATACACTTATTAAGGATATAAAAATGAATGATTTCATTAGAAATTTCTTGATATATAAATATGAGATTTAATATGAATAAGATGATACAATGTTAAAAAAGAATGAAAGAGATACTCTCATAGAGAGAAATAAAAAGGATTAAAAGAAAGAAAATATGTATTTAATATTTCTTTAGAAGAAGGAAATGATAGTTCATATTCTTTTGATGAATATTTTTTACTATCTAGATGGACCAAAAAAATTTATAAGAGAATAAAATGAGTTTGAATATATTTTAGTAATTTTAATAAGAATAATAGAACTTATAAAGAGGATAGATGTTAGGAATATAAAAAATATAAAACATATCATTTTTAACTGTCCTTTTTGAAAAAAATATGAATTCTGAAAAGTAATTTAAGAAGTTGTTTTTTAATAATATAAATTTAAAGAAGGTTATGAAAGATATTTAGGTTGAATTATAATATTCTATTGATAATATTTATTATGATTCTTTAAAATAGAAATAAAATTAGTAAGCCAATATGGGTTTTTATCTAACTAATGATGTATAATAATTTTGTTTATTTATTCTCATTAATAACAAATGTTTATATGATACAATAAATGATTATTAAACCATGATTGAAATAAATATTTATTCCCTATAAATTTACCATAAACTTATTATAAAATAATCTGAGTATATTATGGTATAAGAGGATTATTCTGAAAATTGTTTTCTTGTTATTAAATTCAAATATAATGTTAATAATACATATAATCATTAGCATGATGATATAAATAATTAAAAATATATTTCAGACTTCTAGTTTGAGGTTTTTTTTTACAAAATCACTATTTGGGAAGGAAAACCTCAAGAAATAACCTGAATGATAAAAAAAATCCTTATACATCTAGTGACATCACTAATATATCAAATATCAAAATATGTATATTAATTATTTTTTTTATTGATTCCTATATTAAAATAATTTCCAATATTTATTATTATCTAATTGAAAAATAAATTTTTATTCCAAAAGAAATTTTGAAGAAATTGTGGAAAACCATACCAGTTCATCACATATAGCCATTAGACACAGTAAGAAATAAAAACATAATTTACAACAAGAATAAAATTAATGGAAGCACTAACCTTATATAAACCCCAATGAAGGCCATATACCTTCATATCTCGATTGTTTATTAAAAGGTATTCTAAATGTTATGTGAGCTTGTTCCACATTTGTGTATATTCTTTCGCAATAATCTTCCTTTTATTAAAGTTTCATGCTATAATTCTATCATGTTTGTAGATCCAATCCATTTGGTTATCATTGAAATTGACTCATAACCCTCATTTAATGAATCTTTCCACCTTCTCCATTAATGCTTTCAGTTATAATGACTCTGGCTATATTTCATCATTAGAATGATGAATAGGCTCTTGGTTCATTCCTTTCCCTTTTTCTTTTCCTTTTCCATTTTACTTTTCCACCTTTCCAACATCACCACCCTTAAAATTTTTCTTAAATTCACTTCTCTTTCCCTTTTTCATTTCATTATTCAGGGCCGAACACTTATTACTCTCCTAATCCTAGCTTGTTATTCCACTATCCATTACATTATTTCTACTGTAAAACTTTGTTATCATCAGTTCTTGTAGTTGAAAATAATCATTTTTTATCTTTAGTTTTCTATTCCTTATCCACAGTACATCCCACTACATATCAATTCCCCTTATATCTATTTTTCGTTATTGTGCTAGGAATTCCTCTAACACAATCTTCCTCCGCACATTCAACTGAGAATAAGTTAATCATATCTTCATCATTATCAGCCTCTTAGTGGAGACTTTTAGAGGTTTCTTGTGATGAAGTCATATACATAACCAATATATCCTAAGACTCCTGGCCCTGGATTGGGAGTGGTGACAAAGATTTATCAGAGACCCAATGATCCTACCATGGCTCTACCTCATCCATCCCTTCAAATCAGATGCTCAGGATTATATGTGAGATACTTTTCCTTGGACTATTCTTTCTCATAGGGCTCCCCTTTCCCCATATGAAACCTCTTGGAAGACATTATTCATGTCCTTACAAACCAATGATCCCCCTTCGATAACCACATGGATCAAATAATCATGATAGGGTCTAAGTATTTTAACAATACTTACATGAGGTATGGACCATCAAATGTGAAAACCATATTCCATAAAGACAATTCCACATAGTTTCTCAAGTCCTCATTTGCTAGGGATTCTATAAAACCGGCCTATGGTTTACCAAATCATGTCACAGATGATCGAGTATATCTACCATCATTAGATCAATGATCTTTGATCTTTCCCTACTCTGATCAATAACCTACTATGCTAAACTAGTGTAGTTCACTCAAGGGGCCTTGGTGCCCGTCTTCTTAACCTATAAACTCAAATTAAAGACCTACCCATTCTAAGACCTACGGTCTCAATGACATGAAAATTGTAGATTCTCGAACCATTTTTAAAATGAGTATAAATAGTTTGAAGACTCAAAGAGCACCTTTTTCTTCCCCTGAAATTCATCCCTGGCCACAATCCATGCCCATTCAACTAGAGTTTTTGAATCATTAACCTAAATATAGATTCTTCAGGAAATTTGGAAACAAATATCAATTTTCAGGCAATCAACATATAGAAATCGACCAATAAAATTGGATAAGAAATGAAGAATGATGAAGTTACTAGTTTTTCAAAAAAAAATTATGCATGTTGATAGTTATGATAAAACTGATTATATTACTATTCAGAAATTCTTGATTGATACCACCACTAAAATCAAAAGTATATGGGAAACAAAACATTAATATTATTAAAACAATATTATAGTGAATGAGCCATGACATTATTAGTATAGAAACTAATTATAAATCCCATGGTCCAAAATAAATAACTACAATACATTATTTTCACTTTCTAATCATATTTTCCTATTACAATCACTGAGTAATTATTATAAAATATGCGAAAGTGGTTTACCATCATAGTAATATAGATATAAATAACAATAAAGCATTCTCCAAAAATATACATAAAATATATAAAATATTTTATAAGAAATACAGTTTATTCATATATCATTTAAATATTCATGATAAAAAATCATATAAATTTCATTATTAAAATATAAAAATATAAGTATAGAATACATAAGAGAAAAATTAAAAAATCATCCTTAAGAACATCCTTAAAAAATGGGTTTTCAAAAAGATAAAAATTATATAATAATCCTCAATATGGTGTAAAAGGAAATAAAACATATATTTTTAATTTGAATTCAAATATAAGGATAATAAATAATTTTATATTTGTCCTTGGATTTAATATTTTAACCATACTAACATGAAAAAAACCTTACCTATACTGAACCATACATTAAATAATTTAAAAAATTGTGGATCCTAAATGAAATTACCTTAAAAAAATTATGTTTTGATCCACACTATGAGAAAAAGTAATAGTCTTGAAAGTCTCTTTGGGAGAGAAAATAAATATCTGAACATATTTCTTATAATGTAAAATTACAATAATCCACAAATACTTTTAAAATGGATCACTGTTCATAAAAAAAATTATTTCACCATTGGAAATATATTTACAAAATCTCATCCCATATTATTAAAGTTCCATTAGAATTTTATACCATAAGAACCTAGATTATAATTAGCTTCTAAGAGACACCATAACCGATATGGATATTAGAATGGAAAAAATGTGTCATATTGAAAAAAAAACGTTACATGATATGATTCATTAAATTTTTATTGGACTACTCTATCTAAAACATATTTATAAATATATTTTAGATTTTTTTTTAAGAGATGATAAATTTAAATTTATATATCTCACCAACCCATACCATTACTATCATAAATTTTTTTTACATAAGTGAGAGAGAAGAGGTTACCTAGAAAATAGTATGCTAAATATTATCTTAAATGATCGATGGGTTGAACTCCATTCAAATGAAAAAGTCTTATAAAACCTAGATAAAATTGTTGTTTTTTATTTATTACTGTTGGAACCACTTTGTGTATAAGGTTGTTTTTGTTTTCAATAATTGTCAATGAAGATCAAAATGAAGGAGATCAAGAAGTACTCTAATGAAGTGGAGGAATGATAATTCAGATGATTTTTGTATTGATCATAAGTTCAAAGAACATGTTTCAAATGTGATACATTGTTTACAACAATGAAGAATGTGAGGTGTAATCCATCTGAGGATGATTAACGAAGAATGTGGTTTTTGGATGAAGACCAAGAAATTCCTCCTTTTTTCATGAGAACCATGGGTTTTGATGAAGTCCATGCAATTCCTCATTGTTGCATGAGACCCATGAATTTTTGATGAAGGTCATTCAATTACTCATGATTGCATGAGATAGCCATGCACATCGCATTGTGCAGGGATTGGAATTTTGAGATAGCCATGCACATCACATTTTCATAGAAGATGATGATTCCAAAGCTCTGCCTTCAAAGAATACATATCACAATAGTGGATTTTGTGATAAAATCATAAGAGATGCTGAAGGATACAGATCACCAAGAATAAGTGTTGTTGAGGTGATCGTGCTTGTTGACAAAGCAAACAAATGACATACAAATTTATTGACAAAGGAGATTCCATGGTGGCATGTTGAGTTCAAGGTCTGTGGATAATGATCCATGTTTTATTCAAGGAACATCGACAAAGGAATGGCTGATCTGGAGGTGGACAAAAATAGAAGATACAAGGTGGTCAGGTCGCGCAAGTGGAGGATAGGAAACTTGCACGCCATATGTTATTGAGGATCATAACATCAAAATATGGCAAAGGGATAAGGGTCGCGCAAGTGTTGGTTAGGTCGCGCAAGTGGATTTGCGCGCCGTGAAAGAACTTCCACGCTGGTACCTAGAAGGATTCAGACTTGTCAGCCTATTGTTTTCCAAGAACAGAACTTCAAAATTTTTCTAAGGAAAGAAGGACGCACAATTATTGGTTGGGTTGCGCAAGTGAGTTGTGCGACAGAGTTTATGGGAGATGAGACTTGCGTGCCAATGAGGGACTTGCGCGCCTCCGCGCAGGTGGTCCAGTTTGCCTATAAATACAGGTTGAAACCTCCTCAGTTGTTACGGAGTTCAAGACTTCGAGATTGTTCGAGCTCTCATCGCACAGGTGATAGAGCCGCGCTAGTGTTAGTTGGGTTGCGCAAGTAGAAGTTGCGCGCCGATTTTTGGTTGCGCGCCCAAGGCGGTTTGGGAGAGAAAGGAAGTGGGACGTGCAAGTTTGTAATTGGGGAAGGAAGCATCGCACAGGTTCTTTGGTGTCACTTGTGCGCCAGTTTAGACTTGCGCACTGAGGACTTGCGCGTCGTATTGAGACTTGTGCGCCAGGCTTGAAAAGGAGAGCCAGATATTGTTGAAGCACGCCCGCCTTTTTGGAGCTTCACAAGAGCTGAAAGATTTCCTGATACTTTCAGTGCAAAGTGAGATTGAAGAAGAAATATAAATGATACATACATGATCTCATGCATACATGGTGAACTGATTCTGATGATGACAAGTAAGCTGAGCATCATTTATTGATCAATCACATAAGTTATTGTGATTCAGGCAAATGAAGACAAGGGGATCTAGTGCATTCAGTCATTCCACTAAAGAAGATGGATTGAACAAAAAAATAGCATCAACTCTGAACCCTGATGAAAGAAAAGTCTCATTCTGAACAAGAGACAAAGAACTTCAATGCACATCTATTTAAGAGACCTTCACGTCTATAAACTGAGTGTGACTACACCAACGACAGTGAGCCAGGGGGAGTCAACGGGAGTGACCCGAGGGAAGCAGTGAGCTATCCCTAAACTTTTGTAAAGGCAGTGAGCCTGGGACAGAGTGACTATACCCTAACATTTGTAATCTACATCTATTGAAGCATAGTGTATTTTGGTATGACCGAAAACCTGTTGGCGTATGCTCCTTGGACGTAGCCCTTAGTGGTGAACCAAATAAAAATTCTTGTGTTATCTCTTTGTATGTGAATGTTTCATTGCTGGTTTGATCCATAATACAGGTTAAAGTATTTCCTACCAATGTGGGAACAAGATCCACAACTTTAAGAAGAAGACGTTTCCACCTTGATTCACCCCTCCCCTCTCAGGGTGTCCCGGGGTCCTACAATTACATTTACAATGAAATTAAAGTGAATATCTAGGAGGAATGGTAACCTTACCTTAGTCATAGCATTATAAAATCCCTATCATGAAATATTATAATATCCAATTAAATATGATAAGTTGTGATAACATGGGAAAAATTGTGAAGTGGAAATGGAGAAAAATGGGATATTAGGTTATTATCATGGAAAAAATATTAATGTTCATTCATAATATAAATAATTAAAACTTAAAATTTAACCATAAATAAATAAATAAAATTTTGTACACTAAAAATCCATCGAGGGTAGACTGACCATCTGATGGACTTCATCTACCTAGTGCAACATTATTGGCCACTTGGTAGTGATGTAGTATCCACTATTCACTCACATGTAGGCCACATTATACTCAGTAGTTCTGATACTCAACCTGGTTACCCATTAATACAAAGAACATAAAAAAAATTCATTTTAAATCCTACCCATTCATCTTCGAACTTATTTTTAAATTTTAATTATAAAATTAATCATTATAATATCAATAATTTATATAAATTAAGTATCATTAATTATTTAATTCATTACATCCACCCAACCATTAGGCATTTTGTCCCAAAGAGGTGCCTTAGTTCATTATTTATAAAATATACCAATGTCTTGGTGATTAATTTCATCATTTAACAAATAATTGAAGTTCTGTAATAAAAATAAGTAAAAGTGTCTCCATTTAATTGGAAACCCCATGAATCCAAAAATCGAAAAAAAAATTAAATTAATCCCCTATGAAGTTCTAAGTGATGTTATGTCGTCATACTAAGAGGGGAGGAATGGGTATGATCCTTGACATACTAAATGATTTTTTATTTTCCTATTAAAACATCTACAACTATTAGGATTAATAGATCATATATATATTAACCAACACATTCAAACCAAATTCAAAATATAAAAGAAAAGAGATCATGAAACATTGTTTTTTATATGTTTTTATCCCAATGTGGGTATTTATTCCTTATAATGTTTTGGTTGAGTATAAGACACAAATTGTACCACTTGTGTAGAAAAGTGATTAAAATAGTTGAGAAAGTGTAATCCTTAAATCAATACTTACAATAGTTGGAGAGGTTTCATTATTACCCCCTAGAAAGGATTTATCGTTGAACCAATACTACCTATTGATAGTTATAGGTATATTAATAGGTACATTATACTAAAATATTATAAGTTTAAAATCATCACCCTCTGGCTCTTAAAAAACATCATCATAATAATTTATTATTTCACTAAATCAATAGGATAAATTTTCTTTCTCAATCATGGGTATTTTACTAATAATGAATTTATAACTCTAGTAGCATGTACATCAACTATATACTCTCAATAATCAGAATGTTCAACTTAAGAATCTATGAGTAACTGTATGCTTTCTTCTTCCTCAAGTCTATATATTTAAAATTGAATATTTATTTTAAGTCAATAATACTATGAATAATCTCTTTCTTATGAATACATTAACTTCTGAATCCACATAGTGTTTGATTTTATGAATATAAGGAATAAACAATCTAGATATATTACTTTCTTCCCCAACTCAATAAATTCTCTATAATATTCATGTTGGACACAATTAATTCTTAGGTTCATATTTTTATTAGACGGATGTAATATATATCATTTATTCAATATAATAATCTTATAAAATACATAGGCCAGTTTCTATCCATATCTTTAACATCACTCTAATCAATATATATTATTAGAATGAGCTCACCATTATTAACAGCCATTACTAAATGTTAAAACATTTATAAAACATGACAACAAAAGCTCTGAAAAATAATTACATTGAATTTACAACTTTTTCAATTCATTGTTTGTCCATTTTTAATGCATTTAATAAATCCTACACATATAATACGTCTCTATATTCAAATCTCCACAAAATTAATCATTTATTACTTAAATATTTTCTAGAATAATATATTATGACTCGTGATTTTTTCACCATGAATAACAATTCAGTATCATCAATTTTTTCTGAAACACTATAAATCAATCTTCTTCTTTAGATTAAACATACAAAAGTTTTTAGTTAGTCTCATATGGCCTTTAGATCTTTCAAATTAATCTAATATTCCACCCAAGTAATGAATATTTTGTTTCAAAGCCTAAATGTATCGTTTTGACACCATGTATTTACATCATAATATTGTTCTGTTAGATGGTTCAACAACATCCATTAATTCACTTCTCTTATCCATTATCAGTATTTGTAATTAAATTTATTTTGAATCTTTACTCTAGTATGTATTGAATTTTCTTATCATTAAAAAACCATCACCCTTCATCATAATTCATTTAGGTACATTAGTCACCTTGTTTAATTTATTGTCAACATCTATTTTAATATTTAATTCTTTATTATTCTCTTTTTCTCTTCCCATTACTTATAATAATGAAAACATTATTTTTTTAGATAAATTCATACATATCTCATTCTCTATGCAGCACTCTAATTCTATCTTATAATATTTTTTAAAATTAAAAACTAATTCACTAAGGAGAAGGATGAAATCACATGTCTTAAGGAAATGAGATCTAAATTAATTAACACTTTGTTAATGTGAGAATTTATTATTATAGAAAACAAGTTACATTAACTTAGACATCAAACTTATAGATAAATAATCAATAATGTGAAACAAACTCAAAAATATTCTTTGAGACATTGTTCAAAAGGTATTTCATTTAATCTTGTACACATGAATCAATAAATAGATAAAAATAATTATACCTAAATAAGTCTCATCACAATAAGATTTATTCTTACTTATAATTAAATAACATGTTTATCCACATTAAAACAGATTTCAACAGTTTATAAGTGGTTATATAAATTTGAACAATATAGATCTTCAATGACATATTCCAATATCTAGAACATCAACCTATAGATTCTCAACATAATGAAATATAATGTCCTAAACATTAACTATCTAATATTACAAAAATCATGTATATTTCACCTCAACAAAATAAATTCATAGAATTTTTAATTTCATCACTTACTCGAATTTCATATTTATATAAAAGTTCACACCTATAAATTTTTTATTCTACCCCCTGGAGGGTTAAACTTAATCTCTGTCCTTCATCTTTGATAAAACCATGATTTTAAAAGTACTCCATGATAGATATATAATCTAGTTATAAAGTGTTATCTTTTTATAACTATTCATATTTTCTCACCCTAAATTGAACCACCTTTAATTACTCACACAATGGAAATAAACTCATAATACACATGAATAATTTGGTTTATATTTTATATAATTTTTATGATAAGAAGTTTGAGATATATTCCTTAACTTATAAACTTCTTCTAATTCAACTCTATATTGTGTAAAACTCTATATAATTACAACTCCTTTAATTTTCAAAACATGTATAACCTTTGGAAACATGGTTCTCCTCCTTTCTTAAACTATTTATATTTTGAAAAAAGAGTTTTTATTTTTTCTATAAAGGAACACTCACTATCTTCTGGATTTTTTAAAATTCAGTTTTAATCAAACTATTTTCCCATTTAATAATTTATTCCTTTTGAATATTCATATATTTCATCTTATATAGAAATCCATTCTTCACAAAATTTATTAGATAAGATGAATTATTGGATTCCAATTTCATTTGATTGGTCAAATCCTCCGATCTATGTAGTAATTTAATAAAATTTTCAAGAGTGTGTCAAGTCAATTTTCATCTCCCACATGACTTCTCAAAAACCCTTAAGTTTCCTCTTTATAATAACATATCATCTAGAACATCAATTTCTTCTTCATTGGTTCCCCCTACTAAACCAATCATTTTGTTTCTTTATTTGGTTGATTTCTATTTTCCATTTTATTTCTATTATTGTTTATAACAATTAACCATGATTTTTCATTTATTTCCATAATAGAAGAACCTATTATTTGGTGTAGTAACATTAATTACATTATTATTAGGTCTATTTATATTTGTTATTTACTTTTTCTTACAATCCAAGATGAACTTATCATCCTTTTTCATTTTATTTTTGTTAATTTATATTGTAGTTCCCTCTTCAATAGTAAATAAACCTTGCATAGTAAGTGCATACAATCAGTCATTATAGAACTAATATTGTCCAAATAATATTTATTTATTTCCTTGCGAAACATTCTCTAAAATTTTATCTCCTTTTTATTTTCATTTAACGAAACATAATGTAAGGACCTGACCTTAATAATTACATATTCTCCTATCATTGAAATATAATTTACTTTCATACAATCTTAAGGATCATTTTGGTTTATAGTTTTATAGAATAATGTCAAATGTATACATATTAATCCCATACATCACAATTGGACTATTATATAATGTATTAATTTCTCCATATATAAAAGCATTTTTATATAAAACATGATTTATTTTCATGAAAAAACATCAATTTTTTTTTCTTGACCTCGTCCATTTCTATATCATTTCTAAAAAACTATGAAATTTCGTTTTGAAAGTTGGATTTGTATAATGTGATTTGTAAGGGACATAAATAAAATAAATATAATAATTTAGTGAAAAAAAATTCCATAATATAATAAGATTTGTCGCATTTTATTTGATCTTTTGGAAAAATAATTCTCAAATGAAAAACACAAACTTTTTTCTCAATAAAAACTTTTAAAACCCATAGCAAACATATATAAAACATATTGGAAAATAATGGAATCATTTGAGTGACCTCGCAACTACTCATGGATTAACCATCATAGTTAATATAGGAATACCCATTATAGTATATTCCCCTATCTTTTACAATAAACCTAATCGGTTAGTTTTGTATCACATAAGGAATAACCATATTGTTAACATCCTTACACAATTCATTAGAGTTTATATCATAACCACATGTCCTTGGGTTTTCATGAAACCAACCATAATTGGTTAATAATTTATCCCCCCAAAAAAGTTTTATAACTATACCAATCATCATTATAAAAATAATCAATAACCATAAAATCCCTCTAAACCATTAAATCTTGAGTCATATAAAGATTATTTGGAAAAAATTAACTTTCCATTTTGAAATAAATTCTTAAAATATAAAAATTGTGCACTTATTAAAGAAATTATTATCTTAAAATAAATATTAAAACTTATAACGTAATATTCAAATCCTTTAGGTATCATTATATTGGGAAAATCCGCTCATACAATATAAGTTAAAAAATATTCCTTCTAGATTTCTATCTGAAATGTCACAAACTACTTTGTTTATAAAATAAAAAAATTATTCCTTCAAATGATTTATTAAAAAGTAAAATAGGGGAAATTTTTTTTTTTAAAAATAATATAAATATAATAATAATTAAATTTTTTAAAACAAATTTTATTAAAAATCATATTGATATGGAAGAAAAAGAATGTTTTAAGCTAAATATTTAAAATTATATTTTTAAAAGAATGTCCCTTACGATGAGTCTAATTACTTACATATTATCTTTATCTTATTGAATAATAAACATAGGTTAATTATAAATTTCTTATAAACATTTTTTAATTTAATTAATTATTTTATTACACTCATTTAATTATTATATACAATGAATTAATTAATTAATCCACTTTAGATATTTTGATGTCATTCGGTTTATAAGTCCAAAATGACATCAGTGTGTTGACTTATGGTTAAAGAGACCACTACACCATCATCTCTAGAATAATATTTAGGAAATAATTGTCAATTATATATATCATTTATACTCTTTAATCCAATAATTAAATATTGTAATAAAAAATTAGCTTTTCTATGATCATAGAGAGTGTAGATAAACCTACGCATGAGTAATGTTTTTATTTTTCAAAGATCATTATAAAATAATGTATTATTTTAACTTTATAGAATAAAAATATATCATAAATATATTATTAATTCTTTAAATATACTTATATATATGATACATTTGATGTGGTGATGAAAAATAAATCACATCATTTCTGGTCATGCTAGTCCACGCGAATATATGAATGACATTTTCATTTTTTTCGTGGAAATATAAGATAATAAATTATATATTATATTTTAATAAATATAAAAATTTTATTAATATTATATATAAACATTAATTTCATCAATATGACCTTTCTTTAGGGATTGGGATGGAAAATGAATTTCATTAGTTAGCGAGGCTGTAGTCCTCCATACATAACATTGATGATTTCATTTTTCATTTGATTGAAAAAATATTGATATATCTCATAAAAATATAATTACATAAATGTATATAGATGATACTTTTGATATTACTTTATCATGTTTGATGATGATTTTATAGATGTGCAAGAACAAAAAAACTAAAACATGAAAATAAAAATGATACATCTTCTTTAGAAAACATTTTTTTTCTTATGACTGTAAGACATATAAGATTGATATTATGACTAGAAAAAGACTTATAGGTATTTGGGTGGGTATTATATGAACCCAATTAGATTTATAGTTAAAATAAATGATCACTAGAGTTGACCTTTTATAAGATAGGGGAGGGGACTCTTGGCATTTATCAAAATATTAAATTCATTTAGACTAATTTTTAATTTCAAATAGATCCTAAGTGGTTTATTTAGAATATAACATGAGTATGGGTTGAAATATACACATAAAAAATTATACATTTTTTGACTATATTTCTACACTTATCTCTTGGTTTTATCCCCAATTTAACCAATTTAACTCTTATCGTGATAAAATGTTTTTTTACACTTGAGGGTTAACATAGTTTGTTTAAAAAGGAAAAAATAAATCATAAATGGACTATGGTTTATATTTTCAACCTTATCCAAATAATTAGTCTGAATTTAACATTTTTTTCAAATTTTATATCAATTAATAAAAAACTATTTAATATTAAATATCTACAATGTCAATTTTTAGAAGTATTCCTTACATTGACTTCAATAATATCAAGAAAATCTAAAAAATTACAGTAGAATATTTTATTACATCCCTAAAATAGTTATAAAAAAGTATTTATTTTATTTTTTATTTTATTTTATTTTATTTTTCTGATAATTAATTAATTTAATGTAATTATTTCTTCACTATAAATAAAAAATAAATTTCCATGATAAATATAAATATTTTATATTTTGAAATACTATTTATTATTGAACATATATATTTTTGTTACAACATATTAAAAATATTAAACTTATTAAGATCAAGAGTGTGACATGCTTGAAAATTCATTAAAAAAATATTATAAAGGTCATAATCTCATACAAGATTCCATAAAAGGTCATAATTCAGACCCTTGGATGATTATAGTATAATTACACTCATAAAATAATATTTATGTATGTTTATGGTTTATTTGATGTTTTTTATCATTTTATTTTAACCTAAATTACCTAATTTACCATTTTTCATGGCAACCAAAATTAAATAATTTACATTTCATATTGACCAAAAATTAGAGAGAATTAATTAAAAAATCTATAAATACTAATTATAAATATGAAATAAATTTTTTAAAATTCACTACATATAATTGGAAGAACTTAATTTAGAATTAAGTTTTTAAAATGCAATGAAAAACAGTTTTCTTGAAAAATAAATTTTTAAGCCCAAAATGTACTTATAAAAAATATAGTATAATAATGATTAAAATGTAATTAATTAGAATATATATAACTAAATATTAAATAATTTACTTTGAAGGTAAATTAAAATGAAAAAGAGACCTTTTAATATAAGTAATCATATAGTTTAATAAAAAGTGAAATTTTCCACCATTAATAAAAAAATAATCTTTAAGAAAATTTTCAAAAAAACGTTCAAAGAAAATTTTAGAATTTTTAATCAATAAATTATTTTTATATTGAAATATAAATTTTCTAAAAAATCCAGAAATTATTTATAATATTCACTCATAAAGTGAATGAAAACCCATTTTTGAAGAAAATTAATTTTTAAAGAATAAAATAACTTTTTTGAATACAATTTAAAATATTTCAAAATAAATAATTAATAAGTTTTAAGTAATTATGAAGATGATATATTTCATAATTTATTTAATACTATTGATTCCCTCATAGTAATGACTAGGTTATAATAGTCAAATTTAAATAAAAATATTTTGTATTTCGTTTATGTTTGGTGTTGTATATCTTATACATTGTTGAAAATAATGTTTCTTTTAAAAATTAGGGGAAGATAAATTCCCCCTATTTAATAAATTTAATCCTCATAATTTAAAATTTATTTTTTAAGTAAGTTTTTAATTTTAAAAACAAATTTTTTCATATCCCTCATCATAAAAAGTATTACTAAAATATCCACTTAATTAGAGAGAAATTATATTCAATAGGGTCATCTACAGTAACACATATTATGTTTCAAAGTAGGAGAAAACATGTGGGAAGTGGAAAAATGGATATAAAAGAGAAAAATAACTCGTAAGTACTGATTGTATTTGATAAAAAACATGGTTATAATAAATTTAACCACAACAAAACTATAATCTTGTGGTGGTTCAAAAGGCCATTGATTTCTTAAAAAGAAAAATAAAATCATATAATATTAAAAAAAATTCTTTTTCTAAAATTGGGAAATTATTTTTTACATAGACTGATAAAATAAGGAAATATACTTACTCGATAAGTATAATTTCTTCCTTTAATAAATTTCGACTACAATTTCATATTTTACTACAACCAATGAGTATTTGAGATGAATTTTTAATCCCCTAAACATTAAAATAACCTTCTAAATATACTAAAATCCAAACAATTATATATTCCTAATGTTTTTATAAATTAACCAAAACAAATAATGGTTTATTTAGGATAAGATAATTCCCAAAAGTAATAATCCTTTAAATGAAGAAAAAATACTTTAATCTTTATAATCTAATAGTATTTACCAATGTTAAAATTAGTTCATTTTGTAAATAACTATGCATAAAATTACTCATAAATATTCCATATTACGATTAAAATAAAAAAAATAAAAATTGCATGATCACATAGTCTTCCAATATTTATTTTAATATTTATTTTTAAATAATACCAATCACTCTGAATGTCTCGTACCAAAATATACTTTCCCTAATCACATAATCTCCAAGATATGACAATAATTTCTATTAATAACCAGAATCAACCTAAATACACATTATGAAAAGACAATACAACATTTAATCTTCAAATAAAAATCCCAAAATATTTTATTTACCGTGATCCTATAATGTTCCCAAAAATTTATATTGATATTCTTCCTAAATAACATTAATCACCTAATCAAAAAATTATTTTCTAATCATAATAGTTATCAATAGAATAACATGTATGTTCCCAAAATAAACTTATTCTATATCAATCAATTTTTTTTAAATATAAATAAAATTTTGTACTAATTAAGACTTCACATAGGACTATGGTACACTACAAGAATAATATCATATCGCCACACATCTACCACCATATTTTAATAAAACTGTAGCAATAGGTTCTCCGCTACCACAGTTTATTTTAAACCCATGGAAACCCTTTTCATGCCTCTTGGCAGTTTCGTTTTCAAGACTCCTCTTGAATCTTACCTCCCCAGATCGAGCCAATCCCCTATCCTCCACCACAAATCCTACCTACCATTCCTAGTACCAATGATCCTTATCCTCCAATATAGGTAGGCTATCTCCCTGTCTGCATTACTCACACATGGCCTTCCCAACTCTGTGCTGACTCAGGTCTGAAGCGACCTCTCCACCTCCTCTGATGCCGGCCCAAAGATACCTCTCTTTCCTCTGATGGTCTTCCAATTTCGATTCATCTCTACAGTATCCGGCCCACCTCTTAGCCAACATGGGTCCGATTCGGACTCACAACTACCCTATCAATACATTTCAGATGCTATAGTGTGAGTTTAGCTGAAGCCTAAGATACTCATATGGTCTGATTTTTGTGGGTTCTCCTTGTAGTTAGGGTTTCTTTAATATTTCGAGTATCCTTGGACCTGATTGATGAAGGATTAGGTCTCACTTTGATAATGTGTCAATGTTCTATGAACACTAGAATGATATTTTGATCACACGTTATTTTTTTATTATCGAGGTATCTAGATTACTTATATGGTTCAATTAAACAAATATTTGATTGTTTCAGGCCATTTTAACATGATCTTGGTAGGGCTTTCCATGTCATTTTCTTTTCTTTTCAAAACATGTGATTCTTGTGTTTTCTAAATTAATTATTATTTAATTACTTTTGTAATTACATGTGTTTCGTTGATATGTTCTTATGTTTATAATAAATAACATCTTTTTATGTTTTTTCATATGTTTTTAAATGATGTTTTGTTAATGTAAGTATATTCTATTAGGACTTTTTTTATTAATGTTATGTTCCTTGTATTACATGTTTCATTTTTTGTTTTATACAATATATATTTATTCCAATTAATACTAAATAGTATTATAGCTATGTGAATTTTCCATTGGTTCTAGGTAGGATCTCTCCTTCTCATATATTCTCTTATTCTCGCATATCATTTTCATTCCCTTTACTACAAATGGATTTTATAATTATATATTTTACTAAATTCATGGGGAAATCCATTTGAATACCTCAAATTATCTTTTTTGGGTTAGAGAATACTTAAGTGGGTGATTTTTAATATCTTACTGGCTATTTTGATTAAATTAATTTAAGCATTGAATCTATTAGGGTTTTATAAGCTATAGTATATGATTTAGGGATTCTTATGTATGATTAAATTATGGATTTATATAAATTGATATTTTTAATGATTATATTTATATTTTATCGCTTTTCTAACATGGTTTCAGTTTGGTTTCCAATATGGTGATTTTGGTTACTTGGGTAATTGATTGTAAATGATTATGGATAACAAAACCTTCATATAAAACCAACTTCCTAGAGAGAATATTCATTAAATTAATTTAATCCATTATTCCAGAACAAGTCAAATATTGAAAATATTTTAAAACAGGTCCATATTTTAGAGCCCAGATAAAATTATTTTATGCCATTAGAGGAATTTTTATTACACCCCATGTCAAACACCTCTGAATGTTTTTAATAAATACCCCAAATATAATCATTTGTAATCAAGTTGCAATGAACATAAAAATGGTGGTTTAAGACAAACATATCAGTAAGAGGTATATAAATGACCTTCTACTACAACTCATTCCACTTTATATCCCGTGATAGACACAAGATACATATAAGACTCACAACATCATAGTTATCACAAATATAAACCATGGATTTGAATATAGCATACCAAGGAGACATATTCTTCAATGTTAGGAGAATATATGAAGGCATAATTATAAATACCAATCACTGGAAAGAAATAAAATAAACAAAATATGTTTTTTTATCAATACTCACAATGGTGAAACAAATAAAATAAACACAACATGTTTATAAGCTTAAGCCTCCATACTGACTAAACAAATGTTGATCTTCTTACTCATCTTATTTTTCACACAATGGTCTTCTTTGGATATTCTTGAAAATGATTCTGAAAATACTCTTTCAACTATTATTGCAATGTCAAATAATAACTTATCGTATTTTCTTCTTCATTATTTTATATTCCAAATCACAAGAACATATTTCTAAATAATTACTTAATCATTCATTGTGATGTGGTTCCCTTCCCATGGTATGACTTCCTCTTAATCAACAAAATCGGATTTGAATGATAATTATCTTGAAATATAATCATGATGTGGATTTTTTATTCATGTCTCACAAGAAAATCAACTTCATTTATTTTGCATTAAAATTAGCTAAAATTGGGGATTAATCATAGCATCATGAAATTTGAATAATCTTATCTTCCATATGTTCCTCTTCCCGGACTTTTCATAAAGTATCCCCATACTAAGGGTAAATTACCCTTATAAAATATTTCACAGAGGACTTATGAAATTGACATATGTCTTATAAAAACCCCATAATCCTAATAAAATTTCCACAATTATTATGTAATCATCATATGGTCTTATTAAAACTCCATAAATCTTAAAAAATCTCTATAGGACTTATAAAATCACAACAAGACATACAAAGACTCCATAAGTTTTATTAGATTCCCATGAGTAGTTCTGAATTTTGGAGGACTTAGACAAATTTTATCTTCCTAATATAATTTGTAGATATTTTTAAGAAAGAATAGAACATATTTATTTAACCTCAACTCATCTCCAAACACTCCAAATCAACTTTTCTCACGTCTCGTGATCGTACCATGCATCTCGCGATTGAACCCCTTCCACGTTCCCCTTTTGCTGCCTCTCTTGCAATCGAACCACATCCCCATTCCCTACCTATTTTGTGATTGAACCCCTCCCCTCCCCCACCAGCAACCTCCCACTTTCTAGCCCCTCCCCTCCCCTGCACATCCCCCCTCCGCTCGGCCATCCCCTCCCCCTCCCCCTCTCTCTGCCCTGCCCCAGCCCCTCCCCCCCCCACTAACCCCCTCCCCCTCCCTACACACCAGCCCCTCTCTTATACACGTATTACGACCCAATACTATAATAAAAAACATCCCTAATATATAAAAATCATGGTCCACTACAACTGTATCATTATAATATGATGTATTTCACACTAATACAACATTTTAATCCTTTTCCACTATATAAGTATCTAAGAATGATACCTTTTGTGCATATTATTATATTTTCATTAGGATATAAAATTTTACCTCCACTTATATCTCATGTAATTTAGTATATTATTTTTAGATAATGTAAATCACTGATCATTTCAATTTATTCATTTAGAATATTTACTGATTTCAAGATATCTTGGAACTTCATAGCAACCCAAGGTTGATCTGTCATGGTGTAAAAATTGGTAGTAATAGATTTCATTATTTATTGTCTTAACATGACAAAAATATGAATTAGTGAATATGGGTTTTTTTATATGATTATGATTTATATATATCATATAATTTAGTAAATGATAATGTTATAGTTGATGCATAAGCATGAACATTTACTTATGTTTCTCGAGAAGCATGTAAGGACTAAAAGCCTATGAATACTTAAATATGCTACTTTTCTTAAGATTGAATGAGTTTCAATATTATTATTTAAAATCAAGAATTTTACGAAATTTTTGTTTGTTCATATTAGAATGGATATAGGTTGGATGTATAATGTTGATCAGATCACTGATGAGTTTTAGAAGGAGTTGGAGTATTTTTTGATTTTTCATTCAAAAATGGTTTAGATGGTGGAATGATTCAATGTCCATGTTTGGATTTCATTTGAAGACTGTGGTTAACTGGTGATAAAGTAAGTTACCACATCGCTAGAAAAGTTTTTCAAAAAGGATATCATGTTTGGTATCTCAATGGAGAAAAAGTTTAAACGGAGAATGACGTTAATTCAGCTCAAAGGATCAGAAGGGAAAATTTTATTTTCAATCAGTATCCATTTTCATCTCAATCCAATACTACATGTAGATCCATGGAAGAGAAAATGAATTTGGGAATTTAGTTTTCATCAAATGATCAGAGTTATGGTGTTGTGCATGTTAGAAAGTTATTAGAAGAGGCAAATACCCCAATATACCAGTCCTGGGTAAAAATGACTAAACTAGAGTTTCTAATGGGACAGTATCATTGGAAAACAATATATGGATTTTTTTAATATTTTCATTGACTATCTATTGAATTTTTTTAAGGACTTACTACCTAATGAAGCATGTATTCCTAAAAATGATTATATGGAAACAAAGTTGGTTGAGAATTTTTCATTTTTAGGTAATAAAATCCATAGATTCCATAATTATTGTTGTCTATTCTGGAAGGATAATGTCGAGTTAAATGAGTGAAAACAATGTGGTACATCGAGATGGAAGACTAAAAATGATGGAACTCAATCTTGTGTACCATAAAATGTGATATAGCACATTCCAATTATTACCATACTTCAAAAAGTTTTTATTTTAGAACAAATGGATAAGAATATGAGATGGCATGGAGATAAAAGAAATAAGGATAATGATTATAAATTTTATCCTAATGATGGGTTATCATGGAAAAAGTTGGATAGGTTATATAATGATTTTGTAGCTGACCCACGGAATGTTAGATTAGGATTGTCATGTGATGGTTTCAACCCGTTTTAGAAGATTCATACTTCACATAGTACCTACCATGTTTTCATTCATATTTGTATTTTTATGCCATTGATGTGTATGAAAAATATAGTTACTATCATGAGTATATTGATTTCTATACCCAATTATCATGGGAACGGTATCAACATATATTTGCAACCACTAATAGATGAGTTTACTGAGCTTTGGATCATTGGGCTACATACATATGATGCATTTATAAATGATTACTTTATATTTCATGAAACATTATTATGAAAAATAAATTATTTAACTCTATATGGAATAATATCTGGTAGGAGTATCAAGGGGATATTTCCTTGCCATAAATGTATGAAAAATACACATTCAAGGAGATTAATGTTTCTAAGAACTTTCAGTTTCATAGGCCATCGATACTTTCTACAAATGGATCATCCATATAGAAAAAATCAAAGACAGTTTGATAATTCCTTTGATAAAAATGAAATACCTCAACGAATTTTGGGGGGTGAAATACTTATAGAACATAATAGTTTTAATTTTATTCATGGAAAGGGTTAGTGAAATTCCAACATGCCAAAGAATGTTCCATTTAATTCCAACAATAATTGGAGAAATAAAAGTATACTCTATGTGTTTTCATATTAGTCATAACGTTTTTTGCATCACTACTTAGATGTAATGCATATTTGGAAAAAATGTGTGTGAAATGTTACTTGAAATTCAATTAAATGTAAATGGAAATAAAAAGGTGATTTGAACTCACGTCTTGATTTAATGGATTGGGATATACAACCAAGAAATAATCTTGAGTTAATTGGTTAGACTTAGTAGAAAGTCCCTTTTTCTTGTTTTTCGATGGAAAATATAGAGAGAAAAAATTAACTCAAGCCTTGGAAATTTTAATGGTTCCATATGGTTATTCAAGTTACATTTCTAAATCACTGAATTCATGAGATGTGAAACGAAAATCCCTCAAAACCCATGACTAGCATGTTCTTTTTCAAGAATTGATTCCTATTTCCATTTTTACATTTACTATCATATAATTTCAGGGTCACAATGATTATATTATGTCACTTTTATCTAGATCTTTGTGCTAAAATATTGAACAAAAGTGTATTGAAAAAAATACAAAAAGATGCACCGATCATTTTTTGCGACTTGGAGAAAAAGTTTCCCCCATAATTTTTAATGTGTATGTTACATCTGACCATGCATCTTTCAATAGAAGTTATTTTGGGTGGTCTCATTTCAAGTCATTGGACGTATTCAATAGACATAATGATGTTTACATTGAAATCTTATGTGAGAAATAAGAATCATCCAGAAGGATCTATTGTGAAAGGTTATTTAGCGCAAGAATGCATGGAATTTTTTTAATGTATTGGACTATTGTCACCATGAGATTTAATAGGCCCATTAGTATTGAAGATGAGTAGTATGATCCCGTTGAGCCAACATTTCTATCACAGCTCCAAATGGGGGGCATATTAGGATCATAAAGGTTGTGTACTTTGAATGGGGATGAGTAGGAAATGGATAATCATAAGATATTATTTTTCTATGGGGTGGTTGAAGATTACATCAAGCAAGTCAAGTTATAAATATATTTTTTTGTATATTTTCATAGTTCCTGATATCATTAAATTTTTATATTTTCAGAGAACATACTAAAATTATAAAAAGAGCAGATCACTCTTTATCTATTAAGAGGAGGGAGAAATTAAAAATCAAATAATATATTCTTTTTTGAAGTCAATGGAAAATTATATATATATATATATATTTCCAAATTATTAGTAGTTGTTCAACATTCATCGTCGGTATATTTCAGGTCCAAATAAAACCGATTGATTATGTATCTACTAAAATTAGGGCATTGTCATTTGGTCAAAATAATGTGGTTCGTTATCGTAAAGAAATTGTAGTCAATGGTTTTGAATTCATTATAAATAGTTATGCAACAAATATGGAAACATAGCATGATAGTTACATGATAAAAACTATAACATATTTTTATGCTAGTACATAAGATAGACAACCTCGATCATAAAATATGTTGTATTATGGGTTGTTGAGAGAAAATTTTTATTAGATTACTATGCACATAGCTGTGTCACTATGATGAAAAGAAATTGGTTTTATTTTATTACATGATAAGGAATGTATATAGATAGTTGCAGTTTTAAAGTTATTGATATAAAATGTCAACTGTACAGATGATCCTTATATTCTTGTATCACAAGCCTGACAAGTGTTTTATGTAAATGACACTTTAAAACCATAATTTGGTGTTACTATTGTTGCTCAATTCTTGCATCACAAGCTTGAAAACTGTTTTATGCTTGTACCGTCTGACCCAGCCTCAACATCCACAGTCTACTATGGAGGAAATTTCCCCAGTTAATTCCACCAGCATAGTGTGTAGGATTGAGCAACAACAAATAGTACTATAGGTAAATGTTTAAAAAGTAATGAAATTATTAAATTTTTATTAAATTCCAGTTATATATGTGTATAAAATATTACTTTCTTTCTTCAGGATCATCTTATACTAAAAGATGTGGTCGTACAAAGATTCATAAAGTTTGGAATAGACACACGCAAATTTTGGTTTAGTATAATGAGAAAATACAAATTGTTGAAGAAAATAGTACAAAATTATAGACTTTCATGGGAGCACTTAGTAGACATAGAAATATTGTTCCAATTCAATAAATCTAGTGGAGAAAAGTAAGAAAAGAAATAAAAGACAAGTCTTGGGTAGAAATTTGGGTAATATATTTTTTAAAATTAATTTTCAATTTATTTATAAAGTATTCTTGATTTTTTTTTTGAATATTAATCTTTTCTATAAATTCCCAGATGGTCTCCATGCTAAGAGAGATAGGTTAAAGGAGCTAGAGGAGATGTGGAGAGCCTATAAGCATGACCTGTATATTGGATGGGAAAAGAACAAGAGGTACTCCTCTTAAAAATGCACTGATCATCAATGAATTCCCAATTTCACAATAAAAATAATTAATTTAATATTGGAGGTGTTCCTATTTCAAGTTAATTTACAATCCAAATGTTTTTAAAAAATTAATTTTTTAAATTAATATTAGTTTTCTGTAGTGGATGATTTTTTTAGATGTGATTGTGTTCAGTTTTATTTTTCAGACTTGGTTCTTTCATTTGTTACTTGAACTCGTTCAATTGTTAAGTTGAAATGAATATTTTTTATCTCTTTTGAATTTTTGAAATGCTATTTTATATTTTACTAATAAGATCCATCAGAATGAAACTTAAAAAATAAGTGCATCATGATATATAATCATACTCTAGGGTGAACTAAACTTCCAGATCATGAACTGTCACAGGTAATATATGATTTAACATTGAATATACATTTATATTTTTATTGATTTCTAATAAATTTTCATGTATAAATGTGCATTAAATATCGAAGGATGTGTTCCCTGATCATTATTGTTTTTTTCTAGTAGGAAAAAGAAATATGGAACTACTATGAATCAGGAAGTGTAGGAAAAATTTGTATGAATTTTTTTAAATTTTTAGATTTTAGTGTGCAGTTTCATTCATTGAAAATTATATGAGTTTTGTTTTCTTTAAAGGGAATGAGAATCCATGAGTCAATTGTATCACTTGTTCCTATAGTATTATATAGGAAAATACATTATCTTACAGTCTCCTTAGTATTCCAAATCATAATTTGATAAGATCAATTCTTGATAAGGTTTAGAAAAACATCTAAAACTGCATTCTAAAATTAGGTAACATAAGCTGAGTTAATGATCTGAATCATTTAATAGAAATTGATTTATTCAAAAATACATATCATCCAGTTGATATTTCATGGATAAGATTACAAAAAGATATTCAGTTATATAAATTCATTATTATGAATATAAGCTCTATCAAATTCTCATGAGTTTATGATGAAACAACCACACACATAATATTATTCTTATATAGAAGGAGAATGTACAAGTGAGATAACCAGGTTTCATGGAGGAAAATTTTTTAACATTCCATGAAGCATTAGTTTTAATAATGTTTAATACTAAAATACCTTAATTTGATTTCTTGATTAATGGATCGGTTACATGCTTCTGAGTTTTCTAAAGAAATTGGGATTCTATAACCAAGGTTGCAAGAAGAGAAACTTCATATAGGGTCACAAACTATTATTGTGTAAAGAAGAAACAGTGACACAAGTGTAAATTATTAGAACAAAAATGTTAGTGTTCTCATGGGAAATAGGAGGTCATATATTTTGGTCTATAAATTGTGATGTGAATTAGAAGGTAACTTTATGTATATGATTTCATGAATATGATATAAATAGAGTTACCAAAACTTTTACAAAACATAGTATTTTGAAATAATTGAGTTTGAAAAAGGATTGAGATTTAAATACTATAATTGATTCTAAGAAATCCAAAAATATAAGTATACATACTAAAATATATTCCAATACCAAAGAAGAAAAAAAAATATCTAGGAAACCCATCTAATTTTTGTATGAGAAGAAGAAGAAAAATTATTATTGTCTAAGAGTGACTCGAGTCAACACATACGATCTTTATTCAAGGTAGTACAATCATAAAATTATGTAAAATGAGAAAATAATCTCAATAATTAATGATAATAATTAAGATGTGTGTGTTGGACAAAACCCACTATAAAGTAGAGATGTAGTCATCCATAAAGAGGTTAATCTCGTCAATAATCCAGCTATTCACTTTTGTTTCGAATCAATGACACAAATTCATCTGCACAAACCAAACACAAGATAAAAGTGATAAATATAAATGTAATCAGTAAATAATTTTTGTGTTAATAAATGGGAAAAAAGGATTCAATAGTTTATTCTACACTAATTCACCACCTCTTCGTGTTGTTACATCCATATATGGTACTTTTCACTTAGTATGTAAGATATTCCATGTTGGATTGGTTATACCACAATGGATAAGTTATATCCCATTGTATAATGGTACAAATAGTGTAGAAATACATATTTTCATATAAGTTACACAATTATAGATCATGATAATGTGCTGGGATAGGTTTGGATTCTACTAGTTGTGTGATAGTTAACGGTTATTTATATTTTTCTCCTACATGGTTGTTTTATATATTTTAAGTTCATTGTGTTTAATATTTATTAATGGGTAAAAACATTACTTTATATACTATAACACCCCAAGATTCTACGGTATGCTTTTCTTTGAATACTACAATAAAGTGTGTTGTATACAACTTCAAGTTCTAATACACACCACAACCAATCAAACTAACCGTAATTAATATTAATACCCACTTTGTGAAATATTACATATTTAATCTTTAAAAATGGACTTCATATTTTGATTCAGAATATCTAAATTATCCTAGGGTGAATTGTTTGTATTTTTCTGAAAACTTTCAATTTTTGATGATTAGTTAAAAAACACTGAGTTATAGTTTAAAAAAGAATTTTTATTTAAATAACTATTTATTTTATTAAAATTTAATTAAGGTCAAAATAGATACATAATACCTATATATGTTCAATGTAATTCATTGGAGTTAGTTTAGAATAATTTTAGATATATAATAATTTTATTGAACTTTTACCGTCTTTTACCCACCTCCTAGGAGAATTTGGAAATTCACGTAAAACATAATTTTACCACTTTTATGAGTAGAATTTTGAAAATCCAAGGATTCAGTTAATATCAAAGTGTAAAATTTGGTTCAATAAGATAAAAATAATTTTTTGTGAATAGTAACTTTTTACTTTTATTTACCACGGTTTAAAGTAAATAGGGTAATTAAGGGTAAAAATGATATTAATATTACCCTAACACATGTCCTAATTCAATTGGACAAGTGTATATCGACCAAAAAAACCTTAAGAATAAAATATTATCATTTAGGTCTACTTAGATTAGATTAGGACATTTATTATTATTTAATTCAAAGAAGAGTTAAAAGAGTTAAAATCAATGTTTAATTAATAAAATATTTTTAATATAGGGTTATACATAAGATAAATTAAATTATAAATATTAATTATAAGGATAAAAAGATTTACTACATAATGGTATTTTATTTATAATTTTTAGACAATATATAATTTAATTTATTTTTTACACAATGGTGATGCATTAATTAGCTAATTAATGAAATAATAAGAAAATTGATATTATAAATTTCAAAATAAATGCAATTTGAGACTTTTTATGAATTATAATAATTTTATAGGTTACTATGACATTATATTATTGATTTAATAAAGTTTTTTAGAAGTAATAATGTTGTTATGATTTTTACAAAAACCAAATACAAAATAGTGTCAAAATTGACATAAAATAGTTTTTAAAACTAATATTATATTATTAATTGATATTCAATTTATAAAAATATAATTTTCGGCCAAGAGACTTATATAAAGGTAGGTATATCATTAATTAACCACTTGGGGTTATCTTGTATGTATATAATATGTTTATTAACCATATAATATAAAAATACAAAGAGACATGGTAAATGGCAACTAATTAACTAAGAGTTAAAACTAAATGATAAGGTTAATATAGTGACCCAAACCTATCTAAAATCTATCGATTGGGTGGTTTTCAACCCATACCCACCTTAACCTCGAAATAAGTCACTATGGAGCCATTTTAAAACGAATATTAATTTATTATAAAATAATATTTCTAACTTTTCCTAAGGTGCCCATCATCGCTCTTATAAAAGGGAACTCACCCTTCTCTCTAATTCACCCCTTCAAAGCCTTTTAGCTCGGCCAAACCCTACCCAAATATTCTCTAAACTTCCCTCAATTCAACCTAGAGACCTTAGTTTGTTCAAAAATCCAACCTAAGAATCCCTTTTGATCAAATCAAAAGGAAGAACCTGAAGAAGAGGTAACGTTTTCACCACCCTCTTTCAAGTTCCTGTATTCTTCAACTTCTTCTTTCTTTGTTATTTCCATGATCAAATAATAACTCCAGTATATACTATATACTATGATGTTATTATAAATATGGTACAACCATATTGATTATTTTATCCATCCCTTTAATTACATGTCACCATACGTGCGTACGTATGGCTTACCGTCTCCACGTCGTGGTGTAATTGTTATTCAATACGTTATTATTTGGATGGGTATAATAATGAAGTGTAATTAAATTAAGTAATAAATATAACATTATAATTACTCTTTATATATGATACACATCCCAATTATATATTATTTAAATATCAAAATGATGATATTGTCGTTCGTGTGTACATACGAACTACCGTCTCCACGAATGCAATGAGATTCATTCCCCATCGTATCCATTCATGAATAATTTTCATTTGATGGTTAAAAATAAAGTTTAAAGACATAATATAATTATTTATATGAATAAGATACAACCTATCCATAAGAAACATGGCTTACATAACAAAGTATATAAAGGAAAACGAATCAGTTAACACCTGAAACAATGATAATACAAAGATATTACTAACAAAGAAATGTTAAAAGATCATATATGATATCATATTAATGTATATTATTCTTGAATAATTTAATAACAATTATTTCAATATTATACAGGAGGTTAACCTACCCTCAACCAAGGAAAATTACAAGGTAATGGTTTATTTCACAATCTCTTCATTATCCGAGGTTGTTTATATATAATTATCTACTAGGACCTCTTTATCATCCACATCCATGTTTCTTAAAAAAGTATTTCAAAAAATTCACACTATTTTATAGAATATGGGTTAAAGTCATTTATACCCTTTTTTTACTTTACATTAGAGGTTTATAAAGGAATCTTTTCGACGTTTTCCAAACAAGGTCCTTTTTAACCTTTTCGACAAAATTAAGGTGCGAATGCCTTTTTCTAACTTATATGGCGGGTGCGGCTATTTTCCGCCATTATAAAATCATCGAAGCTTCCCTTAAAATCTTATAATAATATTTTCAAAGTAAATGTTTTAATTTTGTGTCTTTTAAATGATTTAAAAAAAAGAGATATTTCTCTCAAAGAGTTTTGATTTCATCTATGTCAACATACTTTGATAGATTTTAAGCTTATTTGAAGTTGATTTATTATGATACAAAACTTCCATATAATATTTAAGGTTTTGTGATATGTTTGATTGTGGATGTGTTATTTTTATAACATTCATGGTTTATGGAGAAAGTGTTGACATTTTACATGCTAGTTTTAATATGAATGTTTATGTTATGTTTAAACCAGTTCATATGAAAAATGCATTAGACTTAATAAGTGATGGGTGAAGCCCACTATAGATCCTAGATGCATCGGTAGGTCTCATGAGACAAACTAGTGTCTTGTCACAAGGCCTTGAAAAAATATTATTTGTAGTCTTGGCACAAGGCCTTGACTATGTGGTTATGATAGTCTGGCATTATGCATTCCATCATTATAAAAGTGGTTATTGATATTTCATGATATTATTAGATTTTTAGAATATCCATGTGAATAATTAAATGGAATTATTTCATTTTAATTCTTCAATATTATGCTGAAGTTCAAGATTAAAAGGATTTTGTTTTAGTTATACATTGCCATAAATGATTATGCTTATTTAAGAAAGTTTTCGCTATATAGTTATCCTTACTGGGCATCTGAGCTCACCCCCTTATATGTTTTATTTTTCCCAGGATGCGAAGAAATATTTTATGAATGACCTATAGGGATAGTATGAGGGGATATGAGTGTGTTCTATGAACACAAGATGTTGTTGTATTTTTTCACTTTATGATGTAATGTAAACTTTAGGAATGTTTCTAGTGATTCCAAGGCTACTAAACTAATAGGTCTTTCGAGACATGATCTGTTGTGAACATTCCAATGTTATATAATAATGCACCGACTCTGGGTAACTGGGGTCGGGGTGTTACAGTTGGTATCAGAGGATGTTTAGTACAAACCTTGGAAGCTAGATTTAGATAAACTCTGATTAGAGCACATAGCCCAATGATAGTCTATGAAGATTAGTATAGAAGAACTTCCTAGAATTTTGGTATTGTAGAGATTTTGTGAGTTTTCCAAGCAATACATCCCTATCTAGATACGAGCATATAGAGGTGGCTCTAGCACAGATGTACCTAGGGTTTAAACCTGAAAACACCGCTTTGAGCTAGAATCAAACGAGAACTGTGCACGACAACGGGCCTTACTACACTCTTGGTTATGACACTCCCGGGGGATATGCTTAGGATAATTCTCATTTTCTTTGCAAACCATTATGAAGGGTTTATGAGTATATATTTCCTCAAAGAAAACATATTTATGATTATGGATTATATCCTTAAACTATTAAATTTATGTTAAGTGTTTTACAAGTTTGGAATTATGTATTTTGATTCATAAACTGATCTAGTTTATGCCATTGTTTAGAAATGGCACATAGTGGATGAAATGGAACTGTATCAACGCACACACTCAATTTAGGACTTTCCCTCCTAATCAAGATAATTATAGTGGAGATGGTGATGCAACTGGTGCTGATCAGCTTATCACTATATTGGGACAACTCACTCAGGTTATGAATAACAACCTAACCCGTATGGAGCACACTGATCCGCAGTGTAGAGGATCAATGTTAGATCACTTCATGAGGCAACAACCACCAAAATTCAATGGGAGTACAAATCCATTGGTAGCTGATCAATGGATAAGTTCCCTCGAAAAAATATTTCTGGCCTTGGGGAGTAGTGAAAGAAAAAAAGTTGTCATGGAAGTTTACCACCTCACTAGAGATGTTGATCAATGGTGGTCATTGATACACAATACAAAGGAAGATTATGAAGTATTAAATATGTAATGGAGTGAGTTTAAAGATATTGTCTTAGAAAAATAATTTCATCATGACCATCGAGCAGATATGGAAAGGAAATTTCTGAGTCTGAGGCAAAAGGAGGGTGAGAATGTCGCAAAGTATGAAGCTAAAATTACAAGGTTAGTGAGGCATGTAGCAGATTATATACGTAAGCCGAGGAGTAAGATTGATTGTTTCTTTAATGAGTTAAAACCATTTCTTTGTCAAGCATTAGTCTCACAATCCTTCTCGTCGTATGAATACATTGTCTCATGTGCTATCAATATAGAAAATGAATTCTCTAAGTCTTATGACTTTAAAGAAAAGAAAGCGAAGAAGAGATCTGCTGATCACTCTGGGAATGGAAATAAGGGGAAAAGGGAAAATTTGAATATCCATCCTATAGTAAATGTGGGAAGAAACACCCTGGTACCTGCTTGAAGGGAATGGGAGTCTGTTACAAGTGTGGTGAAAAAGGTGACCAAGCTCATGATTGTAAGGGGAAGAAAGATGCTACTGATGTTCAATGATACAATTTCAAGGAGATGAGAAATTATTCAAATGAATGCCCTAAGCATCAGGGGAACATACCTCAGAAAAGGCCAAGGGATAAAGGCCAAGATTTTTCTATCACTACTGCTGAGGTAGAAGCTTCTAAGGATGTGGTGGTAGGTAATTTAATGGTTTCCTCAAGTTTAGAAAATTCAATATTTGATTATGGATCATCACATTGTTTCATATCATCCTAGTTTTCTAAGAAAATTCGATATTTCAAATTTGATTTACCAAGGGAGTTGTTAGTTAAAACTCCTAAGGGATGTATCATTGCTACAATGTTCTGTGAATCAGTTCCCATTAGAGCACATAAATGTTCTTTATCTACTGATATCACCGTCATACTTATGGTTGAGTTTGATATAATCCTTGGTATGGATTGGATTTCGGACTATGATGCGAAGATTTATTGTAAGAAGAATGAGGTTACGATTTTTGATGATGATGAAAAAGAACATGTTATATTAAGAGCAGAATCATCACCACCTAATTCTTATCTAGATCCACCCCCAGTAGCTCAACTAAATTCAATTATTGGGGAGGAAGAGAATAAAATAACTGTGGGTGAGGAATGTAATTTCCAAATAGAGAATGTACCTATTGTGAAAGAATATGTTGATGTTTTCCTAGAGGATTTATCTGGACATCCTCCAGAATGATAAATTGAGTTTTCCATTTATTTAATTCCTGGATCAAGGCTCATATGGAAGACTTCTTATAGAATGGAAAATATGGAATTAGTGGAACTAAAGAAACAACTAGAAGAATTGAGTAATAATGGATTTATTCACCCTAGTGTTTATCCACAGGGAGCCCCTGCCTTTTTTTAGAAGAAAGATGGATCTATGAGGTTATGTATCGACTACAGGGAGATCAATTCTATAAAAATAAAGAACTAGTATCCCCTACCTCACATTGATGATTTATTTGACCAACTTCATTGAGCTCAATACTTTTCAAAGATTGAACTTTGATCTGGATATCATCAGTTGTCTGTAAAAAAGGAAGAAATTCCGAAGAAAACATTTCGAACTAGGTACGGGCATTACGAATTTACATTAATGCCTTTTGGGGTGAATAATGCACCCTCTGTTTTCATGGATCTAATGAATAGAGTTTTCAAGGAATATCTTGATGAGTTTGTAGTGGTATTTATTGATTATATCTTGGTATACTCAAAAAGCCTTGAAGATCGTGAAAATCACGTACACATTATCCTGAAGACTCTGAGAAAACATGAATTATATGGGAAGTTTAGCAAGTGTGAATTCTAGCTTCAGGAGATTTCTTTTCTTGGCCATATTGTCTCTAAGTATGGAATCTATATTGATCCTTCTAAGACGAAGGCAATCCAAAAATGGCCAGCACCGACGAGTATAACTGAGGTACGTAGTTTTATTGTTTTAGCAGGTTATTATCGACATTTTCTTCGGAATTTTTCCTAGTTAGCTAACCCATTAACAAAGCTCACACATAATGGGGTTAAATTTATTTGGAAAAATAGTGTGAAGAATGTTTCGAAGAACTGAAGAGATGATTATTCAATGCTTCTATATTGACTCTACCATCGGGGAATGATGGGTTTGTTATTTATTGTGATGCTTTAAAGAAAGGATTTGGTTCTGTCCTTATACAGAATGATAGGGTTATTTCCTATCCATCACGACAGATAAAAATTCATTATCAAAACTATCCTACTCATGATCTTGAGTTAGCAGCTGTAATATTTTCTTTGAATATTTGGAGAAACTATCTCTTTGGTGAGAAACGTGAGATTTATACTGATCACAAGAGTTTGAAGTATATCTTCTCATAGAAATAACTCCACATGTGGAAAAAGAGATGGTTTGACCTGCTCAATGATTATGATTGCACGATACACTACCAATCGGCGAAGGCAAATAAGGTTGCAGATGCTTTGAGTAGAAAAGGTCATGGAGTTTTGAACAAGATGAGAGTTAAGAGGGATCCTATTTTCATGGATCTATTAAATATGGATATGGGAATCACCATGGAAGGGGAAACATCAATAATTTTTCAAATGGTTTACAAAACATCTTTACTATAAAGGATTAAGAGTTCTCAGACCGAGGATGAAGAATTTCAAAAGAAGATTAAAGCTATGAATGATCGGAGATTGAGTGACTTTGTGTATGATGATGGAATTTTGAAATTTGGGAAGAGAATTTGTATTCCCAATATACCTGATCTAAATAGGGAATTGTTGGATGATTCTCATAGTTCCAATTTCTCTATACACCCTGGGAGCACCAAAATGTATATGGATTTGAAGGAACATTTTTTGTGAGACAATATGAAGAGGGAGATTGTTGATTTTGTGTCAAGATATATAGTCTTTCAACAAGTGAAATATGGAAGGGAACAACCTGGAAGATTCATGAAACCTCTTCCCATACCTATGTGGAAATTGGATAATATAACGATGGACTTTGTCATGGGACTACCAAAGACTCCTAGAAAGAACGATGCAATATAGTTCATTGTTGATCGTCCTACCAACTCAGCACATTTTATTGCTATAAGGGAAGATATACCACTTAAACGTCTAGAAAGACTGTATATAAATGAAGTTGTAAGACTTCATGGAGTACCTCTATCAATTGTTTCTAATCGTGATCCACTTTTTACATCAAGATTCTGGAAGAGTCTTCAGAAGGCCTTGGATATAGAACTTCATTTGAGTACTACCTACCACCCTCAAACAAATGGGAAATTAGAAGAGACTATTCAAACCTTAGAGAACATGTTGATATCTTGCTCACTTTACTTTCAGGGTATGTGGGATCAATATTTACCTCTAGTAGAATTATCCTATAACAATAGCTTCCATTCAAGTATTCAGATCGCTCCATATAAAGAGTTATACGAAAAAGAGATGTCGCACACCAACCTGCCAGGATGACGTTGGTGAAAGAAAACTCGTAGGCCCAGAACTGGTGGAAGAAATGATGAAAAAGGTGAAGGTAATCCAAAACCACATCAAAGCAGCTCAAAGTAGGTAGAAGAGCTATACTGATAACCAAAGGAAGGATTTGGAATTCCAGGTAGGAGATCATGTTTTCTTGAAGGTATCTCCATGGAAGGGAGTCATAAATTTTGGTAAGAAAGGTAAATTGAGTCCCAGGTACATTGGACCTTTCGAAATTCTAGAACGAATTCAGTTTTAGCTTACTGTTTGACAATCCTGCCAAATCTCCCCAAAGTTTACAATGTGTTCCACATATCATTGTTGAGAAAATACATGACTGACCCAATGCATGTACTCACCTATGACGAATTAGAACTGGAACCTGATCTGTCTTATTGTGAAGAGACCATCAGGATTCTTGATACCAGATAATAAGTTTTGAGAAACCGGACGACTCGTCTGGTAAAAGTTCTATTGAGAAACCATAAAATGGAAGAGGCAATGTGGGACCCCTAGGAACTTGTGATGAAGAATCACCTGAGTCCTTTTATGCAATAATATTCTAGAAATTTCGTGGATGAAATTATTTTATGGGGAGAATGTAACAACCTGAGCATCTATGGTACGCTTCTCTTTGAATAATACAATATCGTGTGTTGTATGCAACTTCGAGTTCTGACATATACCAAAACCAATCAAACTAGCAATTATGAATAGTAATACCCACTTTTTAAAATTTTATAAATTTTATTCCTCAAACTATACTTCATATTTGGATTCAGAATATCAAAATTATCCTAGGGTGAATTTTTGGTATTTTTCTGAAAACTTTCAATTTTTGATGAATAGTGAAAAAACACTAAGTTATAGTTTAAAGACAAATTTTTATTTAAATAATTATTTATTTTATTTAAATTTAATTAAGTTAAAAATAGATACATAATACCTATATAAGTTCAATTTAATTCATTGGATTTAGTTTAGAATAATTTTAGATATATAAAAATTTTATTGAACTTTTCACCGTCTTTTACCCACCTCTTAGGAGAATTTAGAAATTCACGTAAAACTTAAGTTTACCACTTCTGTGAGTGTAATATCAAAAATCCAAGAGACACAGTTGATATCAAGGAGTAAAATGTGGTTCAATAAGTTAAAAATAATTTTTGGTGTAGAGTAACTTTTTACTTTTATTTACCACGGTTAAAAGTAAATAGGTTAATTAAGGGTAAAAATAATATTAATATTACTCTAAAACATGTCCTAATTCGATTTCACAAGTGTATATTGACCAAAAACAACCTTAGGAATAAAATATTATCATTTAGGTCCACCTGGATTAGATTTAGACATTTATTATTATTTAATTCAAAGAATATTTAAAAGAGGTAAAATCAAAGATTATTTACTGAAACATTTATAATACAGGGTAATAAATAAGATAAATTAGCTTATAAATATTAATTACAAATATAAAAATATTTCCGATATAATTATATTGTATTTATAATTTTTAGACATTATATATATTAATTTATTTTTGACACAATGGTGATGCAGTAATTACCTAATTAATGAAATAATAAGACAATTAATATTATAAATATTAAAATAAATGTAATTTTTGACTTTTTATGAATTAAACTAATTTTATAGGATAATATGACATCATAATATCGATTTAGTTAAGTTTTTTAGATGTAATAATGTTGTTATAACTTTCACAAAAATCAAATACCAAATAGTGTCAAAAATGACATAAAAGAGTTTTTAAAACAAATATTATATTATCAATTGATATTCAATTCTTAAAAATCTATGGTTCATCCAAGATATTTATATATTTATAGGTGTATCATTAATGAACCAATTGGGGATCTCTTGGATGTATATAGTAATTTTATTAACCATATAATATAAAAATACAAAGAGACATGGTAAATGTGAAATTAATTAACTAAGAGTTAAAACTAATAGATAAGGTTAATATAGTGACCCAAACCTGAATAAAACCTATTGATTGGGTGTTTTTAGACTCATAACCACCTTATCCTAGAAATAAGTTACTTTGGAGCCATTATTAAACCAATATTAATTTATTATAAAATAATATTTCTAGCTTTTCCTAAGGTGCCCCTCACCCCTCTTATAAAAGGGCACTCCCCCTTCTCTCTAATTAACACCTTCAAAGTCTTTTGACTCAGCCAAACCCTGCCCAAATATTCTCTCATCTTCCCTCACTTCAACCTAAAGGCCTTAGTTTGATCATAAATACAACCTAAGGATCCCTTTTGATCTAATCAAAAGGAAGAACTCGAAGAAGAGGTAATGTTTTCCCCACCCTCTTTCAAGTTCCTCTCTTCTTCAACTTCTTCATTCTTTGTTATTTCCATTATAAAATAATAACTCTAGTATCTCCTATATAATTTGATGTTATTATAAATATGGTACAATCATATTCAGTATTCAATCCATCCCTTGAATGACATGTCACCATACGTGCGTATGTACGACTTACCGTCTCCACGTCGTGCTGTAATTGTTATTCAATACATTATAATTAGGATGGGTATAATAATGATGTGTAATTCATGTAAATAATATATATAAAATGATAATTATTCTGTATATATGATACACCATCCAATTATATATTATTTTAATATCAAAAGAATGATATTGTCGCTCGTGCGTACGTATGGACTACCATCTCCACGAACGCGTTAAGATTCATTCCCCATCGTATCCACTCAAAGATAATTTTCATTTGATGGTTAAAAATAATTTTTAATTACTTAATATCATTATTTATATAAATAATATACAACCTATCCATAAAAAAGACTTTTTACATAACAAAGTATACAAAGGAAAACGAATCAGTTAACACCCGAAACAACGATAATACGATGATATTACTAACAAAGCAATGTTAAATGATCATATATGATTTCATATTAAAGTATATGATTCTTGAATAATTTAATAACAATTATTTCACCATTATATAGGAGGTTAACCTACCCTCAACCAAGGAAAATTACAAGGTAATGGTTTATTTCACAATCTCTTCATTATCTGAGGTTGTTTACACGTAATTATCTACTAGGACCTCTTTATCATCCACATCCATGTTTATTAAAAATGTATTTCAAAAAATTCTTAAAATTTTATAGAATATGGGTTAAAGTCATTTATACCCTTGTTTTACTTTTTATAGGAAGTTTATAAAGGAATCTCTCTGTCGTTTTTCAAACAAGGTCCTTTTTAGCCTTTTCGAAAAAATTAAGGTAAGAATGTCTTTTTTTAACATATATAGTGGGTGTATCTATTTTCTAACATTATAAAATCATCGAAGCTTCCCATAGAATCTTATAAGAATATTTTCAAAGTAAATGTTTTAATTATGTGGATTTTACATGATTTCAAAAAAATAGATATTTCTCTCAAATAGTTTTTATTTCATCTATGTCAACATCTTTTGATGGATTTTAAGGTTATTTGAAGTTGATTTTTTATGATAAAAAACATACATATAGTTTTTAATGTTTTGTGATATATTTGACTGTAGATGTGTTATTTTTATACCATTCATGGTTTATGGAGAAAGTATTGACATTTCGTATGCTAGTTTTTAAATGAATGTTTATGATATGTTTAAACCAGTTCATATGAGGAATGCATTGGACTTAATAAGTGACGAGTGGATCCCGCTATAGCTCCTTGATGCATCAGTAGGTATCATGAGACAAACTAGTGTCTTGGCACAAGGCATTGAAAAATCATATTTGTAGTCTTGGCACAAGGCCTTGACTATGTGGTTAAGATTGTTTGGAATTATGCATTCCATCATTATGAAAGTGGTTATTGATATTGCATGTGATTATTTGATTAGTAGAATATCCATGTGAATAAGTAAATGTAATTATTTAATTTTATTTCTGCCATATTATGCTGAATTTCAGGTTTAAATGGCTTTTGTTTTAGTTATACATTGCCTTAAATGTTTATACTAATTTAAGAATGTTTCCACTATATTGTTATCCTTACTAGGCATCTAAGCTCACCCCTTTCTATGTTTTATTTTTCCCAGGATGTGAAGTAGTATTTTATGGATGACCTGTAGGAATAGTTTGAGGGAATATGAGTGTGTCTATGGACACAAGGTGTTTTATTTTTATAACTTTATGATGTAATGTTAAATTTATGAATGTATTTAGTGATTCCAAGGCTACTAAACTAATCGGTCTTTCGAGACTTGATCTATTGTGATCATGCCAATGTTATGTAATAATGCACCGACTCTGGGTAACTGGGGTCAGGGTGTTACATATATAACCACAATTTCCATTACGTGAGTTGAGATATTTGGTTTTTCCTTTGAGACATATTACTCATAACACCTACGATCATTTCAACGAACATATAGCTACACTTATTTATTTCTTTTATTATATTCTAAAATTGAAATGCCCTTTTATAGGATTCTCTTCAAGCTATAATGGAAAAGTAATCAAACTGATTTGGGAAAAATGATTATTTACATCATGTTCTTTGAAACAAGCCCAGTGGAAGAGTTCATTGTAAACCTATAAAGAAATAGATTCCGTATAAATATTGGTTATTAGGTATTGAATCATCTATAAATATTTCAATAATGGTTACCAAAGAACAATTACATGCTATCATTGATTCAAAGAAAAACGAATATAGACAAGAGTCTCAAAAAACATAGAAAAAACAAAATGAATAATGAATCAAGTTGATATTAGATTATTCTCTTCACTTATTCCAGAGGGTGCTGAAATAGTGGATGGATTTTTATTGAGTTTGAACTTGATTTATGAGGATGGAGATTATTATGTAGCTGAAGATACTAGTGGAGATGTTGCTATTGATGGTACACGTGTTGATGATGTTGATATCGATGCTGATGATTATGAGGATTTAAATGAAATTTTGAATCACAATTATTGATTGTTTTTGTATCTATCATTTTTTATAAAATATAAATTTTATATGTATTAGTAGTTTTTTTATTTCAGAGGAAATGAGATACTACAAAGGTTTTTGTAATTCATTTTAGGTGTATGTGTATGGTGTATTTGTATACTGAATGTTTTTGTAGGTTGCAATTTTTTTCATAGGAAAGGATGCTGCAAGTTTGTGATGGTTTTTGTTTTCTTCATATTAAACGATCCTATGACTATGGTTTTAACCATGGATATAGGGAAGATATAGGCACATTTTTAACCATGGCCTTAGGCGCCTATTTCTAATACTGAAACATAGCCAATGGTCTATAAAGAAATGGTGAAAATAATGGAAATAGGTGCCTACAACCACAGTTAAAATCATGGCATTAGGGGATTACGACCATAGTTAAATTGGGGAAACATTCATGGATAGACACAATTAAAACTGTGCCGGTAGGATGCCCCTATCGCTTGGGTGATAACTACCACGATTAATAAAAACCCTGAAAAAAGGTTATTTCCACAGTTATAGGGCCTATGGATAGGGTTCCAAACCTTGGCCATAGGTAAATTTTCTAGTTTTGGTAAGTGATGCACCCTAATCTCCCATTAGTTGTGGGTTCAAACCTCATTGAAATTCGAGGTTGTTTCTTCACTTACAAGTGCTTCTTTTTTTAAACTATTATTCTTATAAAATTCTTAGAAATGTGAGAAAAATACTAAAATATAAGTATAATATATTATAAATTAGAGAAATATTTTAACCTAAAAGGTTATCTCATACATTTTATTTGGCATCCACAGAAATGAAATAACCCATAATTACCTCAAAATCAAAGAAAATTTATACATGAAAGTTACTCATATTTTAAATTATGTCCACAAAATGAAAAGTACATTATTTATCAAATAAAATTTCCACATGTTAATATAAAATTTTAAATTTTCCTCATTAATAAATTTCTCCCAAAATATCATTAGTCAACTTAAAATTTCACCCCTTAAAATATCAAAAGTGCTTTATAAGCTGTTGAACATTTGATCAAACATAAAATTATAAACCTATGATGATATTAACAACTCTTAATAAAAAATACTAATATCTAATTTTATCTAAACCCTCCAATGATTCCAAATATATAGACCCAGCCTTAGGCATTACATATTCTAGTGTCTTTGAATGACAATTAAAATTCTTACAATCCTGATAATATATTTGTATAGTATTTTTGAGAATTAATTCAAACTCTAACACAGTAAAATAATACATTAAAAGTTAAAAATTATAGCTAGTTTCCTTTTTTCCCCCAAAAAAATTTTTTTTAATGAAATTTGATTTATTTTCATTAAAAATCATCACAATTTTTTCTTCATATCATCCAGGTCCCTACTCTTCCTTAAAACCCTATGAAAAAACATATTAAGTTGTGGCATGAGAAAAAAGTGATCAGTAAGGAACACAAATGAAAGAAATTCATTAGCCTAGTGAAAAACATTAAAATACATAATATACTAACCATTCTCACATTATTATTTGATATTATGAAATAAAACATTTTAAAATGAAAAACACCAACTTTTTTCTAAGGTAAAACTTTTAATACACATATTAAAAATAGATAAAACACATTGTAAACTTGGGAAATCATTATATTTACATTCATAACTACTCGTGGATTAACCATAATTGTTATTATTTTATTAACCATCTTAGTATATTTCTATCATCTCTTAGGGAAACCTAATCAGCTTACTCTTTCTTATATATGGCATAAACATAAGGTCAACCTCTATACCCAATGCATTTTAGTGTATAAGGTAAACACACAACCTTGGTTTATTAGAGAACCACCCATTATTTGTTAACAATTTGAGCACCAATAATTGATTAATAATGGAACAAAACATAATCATTAAAGTTTATAATAACTATTATTTAATCATAAATCATGAAATCATGCATCATAAAACCATTCGTTGAAGAAGATAAACTATCCAATTTGAAATCAGTTCATAAAATATAAACACCTTTCATATAATAAATAACCATTTTCATTAAAAATATCTATGAAAACCTATAAATGATGATTCTAATCTTTAATACATGATGCAGGTGGGAATAGATTCTCATTCTGATTATGTTAAAAAACATTTCTTTCATATTTCTTTCTGAAAATTCAAAAAGTACCTCATTTAGAAAAATACAAAAAATATTCCTTTAAAACTATTTTGTAAAAAGGAAAAAATGGTTAAAATTGAATTTATAAAATCATATAATAATAAAAATACATAATTTAAATCATTTTTAAAAAATAATAATTTGTATATGGAAGAAAAAAATATTTTCCAAGGAAACAATAAAAAGATATAATTTGTAAAAAATCTCTTTACATGAGTCTGATTCGTTTTGTATGTTTTAGACTTCTAAAAAAATAAACATAGTTGAATTATTTATTTTACTAATTACAATTTTAATGTAAATTATTTATTTTATATTAATTATTTCATTGTTATATTAAATTAGTAAATAATTATGTTAACTTCAAATTTTTCTATTATATTCGGTATACAATCAAAAATGACTTCGATATGTTGACTTACTATCAATGATGACACTACCTATTCATTTAAATAATAATTATAATGAAATAATTTTCATTTTTATATATCAAGGAAAATTTTAAATATTATACTTAAATTGGGTTATGAAAAATGAACTTTGTTACAATCATAGAGATGGTAAGTCATACAAAATAATGAACAACTTTTTCATATTTATAAAAATAATTATGGAAGAAGGTATGTATTTTTTCATCTTTATAGAATGATAATAATATTATAAATTTTATTTTATTTAATTGAATAGACATATTTATATCATCCATGTTATGTGGTGATGAATATGAAATCACATCGCTTTGTGGAGGTGGTAGTCCACATGTACGCCCCAACAACGTTATCATTTTTTTCATAGAAAGAGAAGAATGTTAATGATATATTATATTATAAGAATGATAAATATGTAATGATTATCATATATAAAAATTAATTCTATCATTATAACCACTCTTTATGGATGATTATGGGAAATTATTTATGGTTGATCACAATGTGGTAGTCTTCCCTACACATGAATGCTGGTTTTATTTCCCATTTGAAGTAAGAGGAGGTGAATATATGTAATTACACAAAAAAATGACATATCAGAATATAGTGTTTAATGGTTGTATTATTTTATCATGTATGAATAATTTTTTAGGGATGTAAAATAAAGAAAAAAACTATAACATGTAGAAAAAACCCACACATCTTTTCTAGAAAACCTCCAATTCTTAACCCCATAAGAGATATACCATTAGTATTATTCCTAAAAAATACCTATATACTAAAATGATAGATTATGGGAAGGTATTGATTTAGGAATTAAATGAACAAAATAGGTTTTTATGTGATAATTAATGAGAATATGATGTGCTCTTTTATAAGAAAGGGGAGGCACAATATTGGCATTTTTCAAAATATTAATTTAATATAAATTAATTTTTAATTAAAAATGGCTTCAAATTGATTTATGTAGATTAATAGATGATTATTGGTATATATTTTATAATAAAAAAATATATTTTTTTAATATATTTATGCCCTTATATTTTGGTTTTATCCCTATTTGACACCTTTAACTCATACAACGATAACATGGGTTTTTACTCATGACATTCAGTACAGTGACTATAAAATGAGAAAATTGATAAATATTCCATGGTTTATATTTTATAACTTATCCTAATAAATTGGTAGATTCAATTATTTTTTCGATGATTATATATTTTAATAATATATTATTTACTATAAAATATTTATATTGCCAATTTTTAGAACTATTCATTACATTGATATTGATAATATCAATAAGAGATCTACAATTATAAAAAAAATATTATTATATCTCTATCATGTCATGGTTATCTATAAAATAATTTTATAATATTATTTATCTAAAATTATATTTATTTTAATATTTTTAATATCTTTTATTTTATTTTTTCCATGAATAAATTTATTTCTGCATTAGTGTTGTGCAAGAAGTAAAGGAAATTATTTTATCACTAAAATTTAAAAATAAATTATCATGATGAATATGAATATCTTATCTTTCAAAATAATATTTATATTATAAAATATCATCTTGATAACACTATATTAAAAATATTACATTTATTAAAAACAAGAGTGTGACATGCTTTACATTTCATTAAATAAAATACTAAAAAGGTCATAATCTCATCCAATTAGCCCTTAAAAGTCATAAATTCTACACATGGATGGTTTTGGTAGATCTATATAGATAAAGTAATACTTTCTTAATTTTTAACACATGATTAAAAATATGGATTTTTTTTTTTTCAAAATTGATAACATTATAAATGATCGAATTTACTTTAAAATTAATCTTGAAAAACACAATTAAAAGGAGTTATCTTGAGAAATGTATTTCTAAATCCCAAAATGTAATTATGAAAAAATAAGGTACAATGATTATTAAAATGTATTGAATTATATTTGAAAAACTAAATGGTACTTAAATCAATTTTTAATTAAAATTATAAATGGACATATTTATATATTTAAAATGTTACTCTAATGGCCCGAAAGCTTTCATTTTTACTAATTTTTCATAATCCACCTTTCAAGGGGTGAGGTGGAACCCTTACAAGGCCCATAGGCATAAGTATTACATGGCTTGTAGGCCTTAGGGGAATTCATTACCCATAGGCTTCAAACATTACATACATCCCAGACTAACTACTTGGAACTTCTCTTTCCCAGTATCTTTTATTGTGAAATCAGCTCTCCACTTTCGCATGGCTGTTTGGCTAGGCATTCCCGTGCATTCATAGGCTTGTCCCCATGGCAGGTACCATACACTCTCATTCTTTCAATCCTTTTAGCTTCTGCTGTGGTGAAAGCTCCTTGCTCATCCCCCTTGTAGAGCTTGTTCATTGTAGGTTGTCTGGTTTGCATCTTCTCTATGGTGGCCCGAAGGCCATGAGGTGGCCCAAAGGCCTTACTGACCCGAAGGCCTGGGTGGCCCGAAGGCCTTACAGGACTCAGGGACCAAATTGGTGGCCCGAAGGCCCAAACGGGGGCATATCCCCAGCTGCTACAGTACTGCTACAATACTGATACAGTACCCGAAAATCTTCCTCTGCCTGGATTTGATCCTTGGTCATTTGGATGCACTTAAGGAGTCCTTACCAACTGGGCTAATGCTCATGTTCTATTTAAAATTTTATTTTTATCAAAATTGGTATTTTTCACTATTCAATGAAAAATATATCTTTTAATAAAATTATCAAAAATTTATTCTAATATAATTTTGATATGATGAATCAAAAAATAAAATTCATTTTTAAATCTAAGTTTTCTAAAAATTCCAGAAATTAGTTATTATATCTACTCATAAAAAGATTTGAATCATATTTTTTGAATAAAATCAATTTTTTAAGAGAAAAAACACTTTACTAAAAACTGAGTACTTATATACAAATGAAAAATTAATTAATTATAAATGAGTATTAAAATTATATATTTTATGATGGCATTAATAATATTCATTCTCTTCTATTAACGACTAGGTTATAATGGTCACATTTAATTAGTAATATTTTTTTTATTTATGATCGATGTTGAATATCTTGGATACTATTGAATATAATGTTTCTTCTCAAAATATTGTGATTTTACAATTTAATTTTAGAATCTACATGAGTGATAAAATTATTTTTTGTTCTCACATACACCTTGGATGAATTAGTAATTTTCTTGAAATTTTTATTCACTGAAATACACCAATTATTCAAGTTACATTCTAAACATTTCATGGAAACATTGTTACTGCTCAAAAAATGTTCTGGTGTAAGGTTAACATTTTCCTATTATCATTATGTGGATTTAATCTTATATTATTTCAAACCCTTCTTTATAATTTACTCCATCTTTTTAGATGTAATACTATAATCAGGAAAATTCTTGGTAGCAACAATTATTTAGGAATATTAGGAAGATTGAGGTTGGGATACTTCTAGATTCCTTAGTTTTACATCCATCTCATGACAATTTATGTTTATGATATTTTTTACAACAATTGTTATAATTATTTCTTCTAAATATTTTATTCATCTTCTCATATTTATCTTTATGAAAGACACATTTATCTTATAAGAAATTGTCAAGATATTTTAGTCTTTTAATCATGGTTTCTAACTAATTATTCTTCACATAATCTCGATACTTATAGGTTTCTTCTAGTTTATATATTATCTCTTTAATATTTCAGGTCTCAAATTTCTCACAACTGAGATATTGTCAAAAAATTATTACATTATGAACTATTCCTTATATATTAATAAAGTATTCTCTTTAGCATCAACATGTTTAATGAGGTTGTTTTGATTTTGTACATTCTCATATTATTTCACTTCCATAAAATCAAATTCTATCCCTAGGAAGTATTTTTCTTCTTCAAAATATATTATCTATACTAAACTTGGCTTCTCCAAGCCTACATGTCACAATACAAATCCACCACATCACCTACCTTTATATATTCCTCCTCTTGCATTCGGTCACCCCGCAACGGTGTCCGCACATCCCCCTATGCTTCCTTATTCACTCCCTCCATCTTAGGGTTTTCTCTGATCTTCGCTAGTCATCGATGTTGAAGGTAGATTCCCCCGTAGTCGATCTTCCCTAGATGAGATTCCTTATTCCAATTCCTGACCTCACTACCAAGATGAACCTTATGGTATCGTCTATCCTTTGGTAGGCTTTTCCAATGACTCCTCTTTCAAGATACTTTCTTCATATCTCTCATTTCATAGATATCACAATAGTTCTGATCTTCCCTCCATCTTACAGTATCTGAGCATCTGTCACAACCAACTACTTTGCACCTCATGTCTCTCGAATTACTCCACCCTCACTTATTGGTCTATTCTAGAGCATTAATAGGGATTACTGGGTTGAGGAATATACGATCCAAAAGTGAACGGAGAATGATCCATGACATCAAGGAGATCATTGGGAATTACAACGAAAAGTACGGGATCGTGATGAGACTGTACAAAGTCCCGTGTGTCTTGGTCGCCCACACCCCTCTTCTTTTATTCTAATCTTTTATATTTTTGTCGATGTTTAATTATTTTTTTTCTTATCTCTATTGCATCTATTTATGATGTATTTGTTAGGTCTTCATATTCCCAAAATCCCAATGGGCTGATTTTAATATCCTTTTTCAGTCTCTGAGTTCTACGCTTGTCGATTTTTTTCTTTCTATCATGTATGCATCGATGGATTAGGATTAGTAAATCCTAATTTTGTGGGAATAATTATTGTTTTTACCTTTAAAATTCACATTTCATGCCAATATGATCCATTGGATGATTTTGAATCATGTGTTATCTTTACATCACTAATCCATGTTCCTTTCTTATGACTTCCTATGTTTTGATTATTACTTCCGCTATACATCCTTTCTCCTATAGTTTCATTTCCAGCCATGAGGTGCATGCATAGTCCAATGCTGAATTTTTGTTTGTGTCATGTTATTTTATGAATCTATCAGATATTATCATTTGTGTATTTAAGTTCAAAGCTCTCTGATACATTTTTTGTGATGTAGACTAATGATAGAGATTCAATTTCAATGTCTGATTCAAAAATTTCTTAAGTGATTTTCTGGATTTTTAAGGAATATTTAATGATGTCAAAAAAATGCAATCATCTAAAAGAGGTTCTTTTTATTTTTATTATTTTCTTAGATGTCTATGTTCTCACTATCATACATCTTCATTTACAAATTAGGAAATAGGTATCCACGACATTTGGTCAACCACCATTTTTATATGATTGGGAGTCTTCATAGACCCCATAGATCCAATGGTATGAAAAAGGAGCGTTCTTATCAATTTTGTTAAATTTTTTCCCTTATCTCCAAGATTTATTAATTTTGGTTGAATATTAATTTCAGTTAAATATTACACCATGTCCTTATTTTTGATATGTATCCATCCCCACTGAATTCTATATATTGTTCGACATAGCTTGTCAATGATGTTCTTGGAAGTAACATGTTTGTGCACTACATAATGAACATTTTTTTTCAATTGTCAGATTTATCTAGTTTTAGAAGTGAGATGGTATGACCCTAATATAATGAAAAAAAATTTCCAACAGAATGAGGCATGTTTACATTGTAAAAATTGCTATATTTCAGGCATTCTTGTAAAATATTTGAATTAGTGACTTCTCTATCAGCAAGAAGAAGTAGATTGTTTCTGGTTTTCTTTCATCCTATGGCCAGTTAAGAAATTATCCAAGGGAAATACAGTCAATGTTAAGCAGTCAAGGTATCCTAGTTATATAGATATGTATGAATCTCATTTTTAATTTTACCAAATTCTTATACTGTTCAACTATGTTCTTGATAAAATCTATGTGTCTACACTGATCCTAAATGTACTTTACACTACATAAGGTCCATTCTTCGTACATTCTGAATTAATTTTCCCACTTTTCTAAAATTGTTTCTATTTCCCATTTCTTATAATTTTTTCATTAAATATTACAATACATCTATTTTTATGATTTATCAATCATGGTTCCATGCTTCTGGTAATAAGTGCTGTTCAATTTTGTTAATATTTTCACATTGTTGTACTTCATCCTGAATTTAGGTGTTTGTGATCTATCATCCTGTCTATAAGTTGATTTCTCTTTTAGTAAGGGTGAATATTCTATGCATTGTGGGAATGCCAAAAATAATGTACGGGGAAATATTAATCTTATCATAAAAAATCATCTTTCAATGAATGTATTTTAGGGGAGCCTACAGTATTCAATATGTATCCTCCCCCGCTGACTTATCCATATTATTCTACCTATCATGTCAATGAGTTTCTTACAAGTAATATGTTTGTGCACTGCATAAGCTTCATTCTTTATACCTTCTGAATTAGTATTTTCTCTTCTCTAAAAAGTTTTGTATTTCCGTTTTCTTATAAGTTTTTCATAGGTTATTACAATACATCTAATTTTAGGATTCAACAATTATAGTCCCATTCCTTTGGTAATAAATGATTTCTGATTATGTTAATATTTTCATGTTGTTTCACTGCATTCTGAATTTAGGTTTATGAGTTTTCATTTTGTATAGAAATTTATTAATCTTTTTGTAAGGGTGGATATTTTGGGCATTGTGGGAATGCCAAGTATAATGAACTGGATCGAGCAGGGTATGTGATATGTCCTTTATACTATCTAATATGTTAATATATCATCTTTTATTTTAATGGACCTGATTTTATACCATTTCTCATAATAGGGGATTAATGCATGTTTTTAAAAAACTAAGGATTTCCATGAATTAGGAATCAATGGGAAGGTATGAGTTGTTTTGGTTGTTTTTTTATGTACATAAATGTTCAATTCCTGATGTTTTTTTAGGAAAGTGTTTTCAAATATGTTAATATCTAGTAGGGTATGTGATATGACATTTGTACTATCTAATATGTTAATATCTCATCTTTTATTTTTATGGAATTTATTTTTTTCATTTCTCATAACAGGGGATCAGTGCATGTATTCAAAAAACCAAGGATTACCATGATAACTGTGACAATTGTTCTGATAAGCCTTTATATAATTAATAACTCATCAACATTATATAGTTTATAATTGGTTAATGATACATCTATAATCATGTGATTCTTGAGTTTTACTTAACATCACTTGAATTTTGCTTCAATGGACATGTGTCAGTTGTTTTGGTGGTTTTTTCATGTACATAAATGTTCAATTCCTAATGTTTTTTTAGCGATCAAGATTACCTTTTCCATATTCCAAAATAATTTCTCGCATCTCCTTTAGTCTTTTGTTATTTGATGCTGGCATAAATTGAACTAGCTGGATATGTTTGGTATACCCATAATTTCCAGTTTTTAAGGATTTTCATGAAATTGCATAAATTTGTAAATTTTGAACTATTAAGGTCATTTCCTTTAATCAATTTTTGATATCTGTAAGGTGATCATTCATTATTGTTGTTTTTTCACATATTTTTGAAATGCCATTGGACCATCATCCTATTTTTTTGGTTGATCCTGGATTTTTTTACAGTTAATGACCAGATTTCCTTTTTCATAGACCTACTCTACTATTAACTATTGATTGAATCTGTGTCTATTCATTGATGTCCATTGTGTTATTACCAGTGATTCACTTAGGTGATTTGAAGTGTGTTGAAGTGCATGAATTTATGCTTTTGGAAATAGAAGGACCCTTGATAATCCAATGGTTCTTCACTAGAATGCATGATATTCCCCCTCAAAATAGATGTACATGATATCAAACATGTCTCCATCTCCACTAGAATGCCGAGATGTCCCCTAGAAAGGTACCAAATTTTTCTGAGTTCTTCAGTGCCTTGGAATATGCATCAAATTTGAATTTTCCAAGTAAAGATTTTAGGAAGAGAAAGAATACTTATCACCATGAATAATTCACAACTCCTTCATTTCTACAACCTCCAGGATCGATCCTGGTATGTGGTATGTCCTTTATACTATCCAATGTGCTAATATCTCATCTTTTATTTTCATGGGCCTGATTTTCTTTCATTTCTCATAACAGGGGATCAATGCATGTTTTCAAATAACCAAGGATTTACATGATAACTACGATAGTATTTTTGGTAACCCATTATATGGTTGGTATGGAGAGATTCAGAAGAAACTACATGGTTCACAATATCATCAATCGATTCTTGAATTGCTTAGAAATGATGAAAGGATGAGGTGAATCTTGTGAGTTTTTATTTAAGTAATTTCTCATTAATTATGTGTTTCCGGGTATGAAATGTTGTTTTTTTAAATGCAGTTGATATTGGAATGAGTAGAGATATTGAAATGAGGTCTCCATCTTTTTTGAGATGAATATATTATCCAGATACTAAATCTATACAATAACTTAAATTCAACTATATTGAGAATATTGTGAGTTTTGTCTAGTATTTAATGAGATTAATCTTACAATTGAACATTTATGGATATAAAAATTAATGCCAATTTATATTTATTATTTTAACATCTTTATAAATAACTTTTATATGACATTTTTGTAAATTTCATATACTTTAGTAGTTCTTAAATTGGTGGGGTTGATTTGTTCATTTTAAAAATCAAATCAAATTTGAATTTTGAAAACAAGTGTTTTACTGCGTTTGAGTTGTGTATTGAGTTTGAGCTAAATCTCAAGCTGGAGTACTGTAATGTATCACCTTACCCAATAAAAAGACTCTTACTTTTGTTCAATGTATGTATTAGGGTATCTTTGTTCAGATTAAAAGTCAATATACACTGTTTTCATAAGTACTTTCAACAACATATTTCAAATATATATAGATTACTCAATTATAATTTTTAGGTGATAAACCAATGATTATCCTTATCAATTGTGAAAAAATTATTTTTAATAATTCACTTTTAATTTTTTAAGATGAATATTGATTATTTTTATTTAAATATAGTAGGTGACTCAACCTTCACATGAACAGATCAAGGGAATTTTTTCAATAGAGTTGTACTCTATGAAATACAAAAAAAAATAGGATGAAGAATGATTTGGGGAAATCATCATACATTTTTCCAGTGACTGCCCTAGCACTAGACCCTCCATTTCATATGGGAGCATCTCAGTCCAGTCTGTGAGGTATATATGTGTCTTCAAGAAGCACATCAATTAGGTTTAGCTGATATTGGGAGTGGTCGTGATTTATTCATGGTGTAGTGACTTGTCTTAATTCCTTATAATCATCTTAAGGGAAGCATTGGATGAGTCTAAATAATTGTGTTTTACTAATAGGAAACTGATGTTCAGTGTTTTTTATAATATATGTTTGTTTTGTTTTAGTGTTCAATGTGTGCTTTGTATTGTAGACCACACATGGTATTTTTGTTTGCATTTCAGTTACTTTTCATATTCACTACTGATTTATATATTTCTCTTTCCCACATCTTCCCAACTAAACATAAAACAAATAGAGGCAATCACTATCTATGTTTTGAAAAATAATGTTAAACCAAATTCAGGTAATCACTATCTTTGTTTTAGAATTAAATATTTTAATTCAACACAAATCTTTCAAAACCATCACTCGATATATGTTTAATTTTTTTATTATGTTATTATTTTTATGATGTAGTTAAACATATATTTATCAGTTTTTGACTTTCCATTCTATTCAGATGATGATTTCTATTTTAGTAGTGGTGGATCTTCTAGGAATTTTGGGGAGGCCAACTAAAAACTACTAGGAATTTGGATTCTTCTCCTTGAAAAACATTAGTTGAAGAATGTTTTTCTATGGAACGAATTGTCATGGATATGAATTCATCCCCATAGACATTTCAAGATGGCTATACATACCACGTAAATGAATAAATTTGAGATATCTATTCTATGAACCTATATTTAGATTACACTAAAACTTCTGTAATTCCCTACAGGTTGTTAAAACATAACTGAATCCAGATATTTTATGTGAAACTATTTCCCTATTAGTCATACATTGATATTTTTGGAATTCATTTTGATGTGTTTTGCAATTTCTAATTAATTGTGTTTCAATATATTTTTTATACATATTTATGGTTTTATATACCATGTCACTCCCTCTGTTTTGATGTTCCAAACAACATCCTTTACACCTTACCCTGCAATGTAACTGTGCCCAGCCCCCCTTTTATTTCACTATGTATTTTATTGTACCCAATAATATTTTCAGACACAATAATGTTTCACAAATTTAGTTAAAATGGATTTTAAATCTCCATCCTCAAAAATTATAAATTCATTTTCATTATATTATCCTATATTTTTTCAACTAGATAAATGGTGTCTCTGTATTTTATTCACTTCTATTCCTATTTTATGCACCACTACTTTGTGATGAAGATATATTCAATATTACTATTTGTTCTCAGCTTTTACAAATAATATTATATTATTAAAAAATAACAATTAATACATATCATCATGCGTATGCATGGGCAAGTACTAGTTCTTAATAAATGAAACTATATATTCAAAAAACTAATGGGGAAATTTTTTCATGTAATCATTAAATTAAAGTAAAAAAATCACTAAGTGACTCAATTTCATTATAATTATCCAAAAATAATCTAGATTATTTATTATGATTGTTTTCAAATGATGTGACATTAATATTACCACATTTGTTACCTTACAATAGTGGTGAATTAGTATTTTCACTCATTATAGGAGTAGGCTTCCTCAATATATTGTTCTCTATTTTCTTATTATTTTTAATTGTTCTAGTAAAACCACCAAGTTAATAGGGATATCATCCTTATTCTATGAATGAGTAATCTTAGTAACTTCCTAAAATGTGAACTTCACGTAATGTAGTTAAAAAAATAGGAGAAAAAATATGGATCCAATTTGAGGTAAACAACTAATATTTGATACCCATTAAAGTGTCCAATGATCAAATGTAGTCACACTAAGAGGGGAGGTAAATTAGCATGAGATGTGTTTTTTTAAAAATTTTTAATTTTCTTATTTGAACCTAAAAAGTTTTTAGGGTGAATGTATCTGAAATCGATTAACCAACACAATCAAACATTGTGTAAAAACATTAAATAGATAATAACACATGATGTATGTACTCGGTTATATACCTATGTGGGTATCAAATCCTTATTGTTTTTAGGTTTAGTATGAGATATGATTTTCTCACTTGTGTAGAAAACAGATTATAATATTAAATAAGGTGGTGTCATTAACTCATCACTTGGACAATGTGTAATGGTATTATCCTTTACCCATTTTAATATATAATCCATGAACCAATACTATCTTTTGATATTTAGATATATCTTGATTGGTTATTTATACTAGAATCCTTCTTGCTAAAAATTATTAGTATAATTTATGATGTCATGAAACCAAAAGGATAAATCTTCTTCCTTAATAAACGATCTTGAAATTCTTGTTAATGTAGAACTCCAATAGCATACACAGTATCACTAAACTTACAATACTGAAAATGGTCAAATTAAGAATCATCCAATAACTCTATGTTGTACTCTTCTATGACTTGGAATATTCTGAATTTATAATTTCCTTTGAATTGAACCAACTTCTGAATTTTTCACTAGATTCTAAATCACTTAATATTAAAATAAAACACTTGTTTGATTCATTATGATATATATAAGATACAGTTTTTCTATCCCACTTATTTCCTTTTCTTATAAGATCCCCTAGAATATGTATGTTAGAATCAATTTTCTCTCAAATTAAAATGGTCTTATAGAAAATAAAGGTTAGGGAAACTTATTGAACTCAATAATCACCAATAATATATCGGTTAGATTATATGCATCTTATTAATATCTTCCTATCATTTTACCTTTTATAATGAGATATCCAATATTTATAATTATTATTTAATATTAATACTTTTGTGAAATACAATAGTTCTAGATCATAGAATGAATCACTTTGAATTTCTCACTTTCTTAATCCTTTGATCTTCCTACTTTAATGGTTCCAGAAGATATAGTTTGACTAATAATTTTTCATATTCAACTCCTAGTAAATATTCTTCACTAGATTCTTAAAAATAATCTTGAATCATTTTTTGGAGTTGTTATATTTTTTCCATGTTGAGAATCTCTTAAAAATTTCATTTATTATTTCTACTCAATAAATCAATTTCACACTTAAATTTGACTTTTAAAAACATTACATTTAAACTGACATAAACATTAAATATATGAACGTAACCTGATGTAGCTCTTATTCTTTGAGATTTTTTATTCCCTTGTGTCAAAAAATCATTTGAATTATGGATAATGACATGTCAGGAATATTTTTCACAACGCATCCTCATAACATTTGATGTTTTAAACTTATATACTTTTTAACTCTCTCAACATAACCTTCCAAACATATGGACTTAAAAAAAATTACCATTATTAAAATGATCTGGTATTACTATATATTATAAATATATAACTCTTGATATTCAGAAGTTAGTCTTCTTCGTCATTGAATCTCCCAAAATTCGATTATTATTATCAACTTCTTTAGTATCTAGATAAAGTATCTCTGTCTTTCACTTTTAAATATCAACATTTTTTCCATTGAATATGGATTCAACTTCTGAATAGGTCTTTTTATTATTTATTTATTATGTGTTTTGACCGTTATTAATGTTTAATATACAATGAAATTTGGTGATCTCATCACTTCACACAATAAATCATCTTTTGGAACAACATTTTAGATCATTAAATTCCATTACCAGTTGATTTGAACTCAATTCTAGATTCTCATATTCACTAAATAAATAATTCAGATTTCATCAAATAGACTCAATTATCTATGATCATCTAAAATCATGATCATCATCATGATATTTATTACGTAGAATATCATGAAATTGTAATCTAATCATCACTCCTAATATTTTTCTTCTAATATTTATTTAATTATATGCAATATCGACATCAATTATCCTTCTGAGAATATATAAATTTCAAATAAATTACTCATTATGTATATGATTGGTTATAATATACCTAGTCATTAAAATCCATTTCTTGTTATTACAAGGAGAGTGGAACTTCCAAATATGATCACACGTAGCCAGACATAGTTGTTGGTCGAGGTGGAAACTCAAGAGGGGGGTGAACTGAGTTCCCACTTAACATTATAATAAAATCCCAAATTTGAAACAGCCCAGTTAATGAAGGAAGTATAGATATAAATGTGAAATTTCTCAACAAGTATCTCAAAGGTTGATTAGTCCTCAATTGAATCTGTGTAGGAACACTTATCCAATATTTTAAATAGGTTTATTGAATTATATACTTATACACACCAACCAAAAATAACAATCAGAGTTATTTTAAAACAATATTGTTTTTTTAAATTATAGGGAGTGGAAAATAGAAAAATAGATTATTACAATAAATTAAATAGAATAATTAAACAAGAAGTTCAGTCTCAAGCTGAGACATAATCATATCTACTTGGTGATCACCTGCCACCAGGCTGTTTATATATAAAATAAACATGATACATAGCCTATATCGGGATTTACCATAGTTCTGACCAACTGTACATGCCTCACAACCTCTACCACAGTTCTTCATGGGAAAAACAAACAACCAAGACACACATGACCTCTTCCATGGCTATACGTGGGAAAAAAGAGTGTAATAAATATTTAGTGTGAGGATTTTCAGTATCCTCTAGTTTAAGCACAGGAGACAGTGTGTGTGGGTAACAGACAAACACAAAATTCTCATAAATGTAAAATAATGAACACAATAGAGATAATATTATGTGTATTGAGTTTATAAGGCTCTATGTGTTTGTAGTTCAGCTCGGGTCTCTTTGGTGTGACGAAATTGTAGTTTGAGTCCTTCTCTAGAAGCTTTCTCCAAAACAGAGTGTTGCAACTTTATGTTCTATCTTCTAGTTACTGAAGTATTCAGATTCTTTGTTTTAAAGAGATTTGATGAATCACAACAAATTAGAATTGAGTTTTTTTCTCCCAAAAATGATCTTCGTGAAGGTCTTGGGTTCACATAGTAAGTGCTGGTGTGTTCTCCTTATTCATCAGGTCTGTTGTGTAATGTCTCTCTCTCAACCTTTTTTTAGATGGATCTTCTTTTTTATTTTTTTATTTTTGAGGCCTGACAATAAGAATGATCAAACCATGCGAAATATTCCTCGTACCTTGAATGGTCTCCATATATGTCTACAACCAACATTAATTAATGTCAGAAGTATTAAATTTACCAAATATGACTATTAGAATAATATTAAAAAAATTAACAAAGTATATAGTAGAAGGGTATATGTATCAGTAGATTGGTAACAATATCCTTCTCAATTGTATGCTTCATCGGTAGACTTATCAGCAGTATCCTTCAAGACATTAAGTTTATCAGTAGGAACTGTAGCAGTGTGGGTACTGTAGAAGTACTGTTCACTGAGGGGTCCTTTGGGCCAAAAATAGGCTTTTAAGCATTGTATTCAGGCCGCTAGTCCTTGGGCCTATAGACTTTGTAATGGGTCTCCCTCTACCCAGTCTAAAAAAAGAGGTATTTTCTTTAATAATAAATTGACTCTTCGGCCCCAACCTTTTAAAAAAAGTAATCTTATTAGCAGTAGCCTTTACAACAGATAGCTAATCAATGGTAGCCTTTACAACAACAATCTTATCAGTGGTAGCATTAAAATGGTAAACTTATCAGTGGTAGCATTTACAACAACGACCTTGTACCAGTAACCTCCAGTGGTAACCTCTACTGGTAACATTCCAGCGGTAGCCTCTATAAGTAACCATTTAGCGGTAAACTCTAGTGGTAACTTTCAGCGATAACCTTCCATCAATAACCTTCTAGTGGTAACCTTCCAGCAGTGACCTCCATCGGTAACCTTCCAGTGGTAACCTCTAGAAGTATCTTCAATAGAATTCTCTTAATAGAGACCTTCATACTGGTAACCTTTCACTTAGAAAATTTTACAATGTGAACTCAGTCAAGAAAGTAGTGAGATTGAAAATATATAATTCTTACATGATAAAAACTATAAATGCTAATAAAACATGATTGTCAAATAGATTTAACATCATTTAGGATTATCAAAACAGGTGAGTCCAATAATATACCGCTTTTTTATAATCACAAAATATGGTAGTGAAATTTTTAATAAGTATTATTGTATTAGGGTTAAGTACATTTTGTAATCTCTTCAGTGGTATCAATATACATTGTATCAGGGCTAAAATAGCATAATATTTAACCCATTTTACTATGAAAAATATATGCAAGGGCTGTATTCTGAAAAATTATACCCCTTTGTGATTAACAAAAAAATATGAAAAAACGAGACAGAAAAGATCTTTTTATTAATAAAATAAGTGTGCATTATACAAAAATAATACAAGTATCCCTATCAAATAATATAGTCCACATTCAATCCAAATCAGATATGTCAATGTGAGATTCATCTTCAGGAGCTGAGGAGGAAGGTTTAAAAGATGGAGGTACATGTCGAGGTATAGGAGTAAGCAAGGTAGGAGGAGCTGCTAAAAAAGCATCAGTAGACCGATAATGAGTATATATCTTAGGAATCATAGGAGTTAGGCTTCTAATAGCTTGAGTAGGAGTCATGAAAGGGTCAGCACTGGTATATTCTGATGCAGCTGAGGAAGAAGGAAATGTTGGATGGACAATAATAGGAGTACATCCACTTGGAGAAATAGAATAATGAGATTCTTGAAATCTATAATGATTCTTCCTCCTCATTCCATAGATGAGATTAAGACATCCTTATTCTCCATGAACATTTATAATGTAGGATTCAACTCTCTAAGCCTGCAAACATGATCCTTAAAAGCCTGAGTGACATGAGGTATCCTCATGTTCTCCAACAATAGTTTGAAGTGACTATCCATCTGATTCTTAGTATAAACCCTTTTATAATAGAAATTAATCTGCTCATTGATGGCTTTATGATCTTGGGTATCCTCTCTCAGGTAATCACCAACAAGATTATGAATGTCTCTGTTAGTGTAAATGACATGATTCAAAGACTGAGGGTATGTGGTACTTGCACCAGAGAGCATCTCCATTTCTTCTCTAACAACTGATATGAAGGATTCTAGATAAACTAGAGGAGAGGTAGATGAGGAAGCAGATGCACACATAGGTGCAATGGTAAAATATATTGTCTCCTTTAAATACTTAGTGAATACACTGATCAACCTCATCAAATCATCATCCTGACCATTCACATGTGCCTCTATAAACTTCTTAAAGTCCTCAAACACAATGACCATCTACTGAACAACACTCTTAACATACCAAATGTATTTTTCCACTTGATCTCTTGAATCCATATATGAGTCTAAATTCATGATTGACTATTTAAAATACTCCACATATTCTTCCAAGGTTCATACGTGATTCTATAATCCCATGACTTCATGCATCAGATATCATAGAAAGTTAGATATTATCTTTTCCAGAACAGATTCTACAAGATCATGATTCATAGACACTGTTCTCTCTATCATAATGGATATTTCATGAAAGTATCATTGAAAATATGATTTCAAGGACTCAAGATCATCCTTATTTACATAATCATGAGGTATAAAAAACACCGGTTGCACTATAGTGGTCTTTGAAATAGAATGGACTGGAGGTATTCTGTTATGTTTGTCATCTTCAGAATCAAAATAGTTTAATCCCAACATAATGAATCCAGGGTCTTCTGACCAATTTTCTATATCATGACTAATAGAAAATGATCCTTTGGAAACAGGTTCATCCCCATCACTTGGAGAATCCTCTTAGACAACTGCATAATCCTCTGCCAGTCTTCCTTGATGTACTAAACCAGCAGAAGAGTCTATTGCAACTTCTTCTACGGAATTTTCAACCAGTTCCATTTCAATTCCATCTTAAACATATTCCACTTCCTCTTCCTTTTCATTCTCTACCATTACTGTATGTAATATCAAAGGACTAATACTTAGGAATTCTTTTTCACTTTCACCATCATCACTTGTTTCAAACTCCCCATGATCAGAGTCAACTTCATCCCCTTCCTCTAGGGTTTCTATAACCCTAATTTCTCTTAAGACATTCTCCTTAAATTCTTCTTCAGTTGTTTCCTCATCGTCACTATCCCTTAGGAAGTTATATCTTCTGGGAATATTCATTGGTGGACTAGTCTTACCAAATGATATACCACCAACATTGTCACTTGATGGAAGGTCATGATCACTCCTGTCAACTACATGAGAATCCTCTTTTTCTGGCACACCAACATCTTACTCTTCTTCAAATAAATAAATTGGTTCCACTTCATCGGATTTTAAATCTGGATATCTTTTATCTTTTGGCCTATAAGGATTGGAAATATGGTTGAATTTCCATATATCATAGCCTCATCATTCTCCCATTTCCTATTCCTAGGGTTCCAGTTTATCTTTTTAAACGTGAAAATCATTTTTTAATATAGAAGTTCTCCTTTAGAACTATAGTTTCGTCTTTATTTCCAACAACACCATTCAATTGAAACATCAAGGATGTCAACATGGCATAAAATAAAGCATTTGAATTGGAACCATGCCTATTCCTATCATGTAACTGAACTATCAAAAGTCTGCAAAAGTTTACCCATTGTCCATGCTTCAACAAATACAACAAAAATACGTCATAATATTTTAAAGTAGCAATGTCCCCTCTCTTAGGACTCAAGACACGTTGGAAAAATTTATACAGTAACCATTTTCCCCCACTCATCTCAATAGAAATTGCCTTTTTGGGGATTCCAGCCCCTGTCAGTTCATCTAGGGCCTCTTCATAGCAAAAAAACTCCCAGGTTGGAGGCATCACTCTAGAATAATAGTCGAATATGCCTTCTTGTGGGACTCTTAAACATTAATCCCATTAAATATAAGATAATATCACACTTAATCCATTTACCTTAAAAATCATTCAGTTTTATTCCTCAGACTATTCGATCATTAGAAACTCATAAAACTCCTTTACTAGCTTCGGGTAATACGGTCAATTGTATATTGTGAAGCATTCTACCCAATGTTTGAGCTTCTAGTGCCTTCAGTACAAGATATTTTCATAACAATAGCCACACTGAAATTAATTCTTTCTCGACCAAAATTTCCTTATTAGACAAATGAGGATTGATCATCTTTACCATACCCTTGCTTCCACCCCTAGACCAAGATTGAGGTCTCTTAGGGTTTAGTGTGTCTCCTTCATCACCAACCATCAGTCTATTTACTCTTCCCATTGTTATTTGATGTGGTTTGATGGTTTTTAGTAGCAGGTTTGGTTCAAGGATTCAGGAGAAAGAGATTTGGGAGAGGAATGAAGTGGATAAAAATGTGACTCGTACATTGCTGTTATCATTTAGGGATCGAAAAAAATTGAGTAAATGAAATGAATAAAATTAAAAGGTTTCATATTCTGGTAGAAAACACAATGTCTAGGACCAATGAATAAGGTCTACTAGTGGTAAGGTGCCAAAAGTAAGGTATATCGGTGAGGTCAAACAGTAAGGTATCCTAACGTTAAGGTCTAATGGTGAGGTGTGCTAATGGTGAAGTCCAATGGTGCGGTGTCCTAATTGTGATGTCCAAAGGTGAGGAGTCCTAATAGTGAGGTCCAACAATGAGGTGTCCTAATGGTGAATTCCAACAGTGAGGTTTCCCAATAGTGAGTTCCAATTGTGAGGTGTCATAATGGTGAGGTTCAACTATGGGGTGTCCTAATGGTGAGGCCCAACATTGAGGTGTCCTAACATTGAGGTCCAATAGCGAGGTGTCCTAACGGTGAGGTCCAATGGTGAGGTGTCCTAAAAAAATTGATCATACCTAACTCACGTTTGATGAAATTTAACCTCTCATAATTCAAAGGCTTTGTGAATATATAAGACAATTGATGTTTAGTTCTAAGGAATGAAAGATTGATATCATCTCTTTGAAAATAATCTCTCAAAAAGTGATGTCTCACATCAATGTTCATTGTACTAGAATAAGATAATAGATTATTTGGTATGTTAATAGCAATTATATTATGAAAATTTATAGAGGCATGTTTGAATTCGTATCCATAGTCCAATAAAGTTTGTTTCATCCAAAGAATTGGAGAAGAATAACTACCAGTAGCTATATATTCTGCTTCAGCAGTGTATAATGAAACATAATTGTATTTCTTACTACACCATGATAATAGTGACTTTCCCAAAATGTGGCATGTTCCAAAGGTTCTTTTTCTATATAACTTTCAACCAATAATGTCAGAATATGAATAACTTATCAAATCAAATGATTATACTCTTTGACAAAATAGTCCTAAGTTGGTTATATACTTGAGATATTTAAAAATACTTTTAACAACTATTAAATGAGATTCTTTGGAATTGGATTGAAAATGATCACACATACATACACTGAACATAATATCAATTCCACTAGCAGTAAGGTAGAGCAAACTCCCAATCAAACCTCTATAATTGGTTTGACCACTTGTTTACTAGTTTTATCAGCATCCAAATTACAAGTAGTACTCATAGGTGTATCACTAATTTTATTACTATCGAAACCGAAAACATTTCAAAAAATTCTAAGTATATATACTTTTATTAAAAATGATACCATTTTTATTTTGAAAATTATGAAATAAAAGGATAAAATTTATGTTCCCCCATTAGACTCATTTCAAATTTATTTTGAATTATCTTTGAAAAGTAGTACATAATGAATTGTTAATGGCTCCAAAAATAATTTCATCTACATAAATCTATACTATTAAAACATATGTAGAAATAAATTTAATAAAATGAGCATGAATAGCTATCCCTTTACTAAAAACTTTTGAAATATGTAGAGAACTAATTCTATCATACCAAGTTCTAGGAGCATGCTTTAGACCATATAAATCTTTAGAGAGTTTAAAAACATGATTTGAAAAAATGGGGATTTTTAAAACCAAGGGATTGTTAAAAAAACAAATCCTTAACTATATACCCATTTAGAAATAAAATTTTAACATCCATTTGATAAGTTTTGATGTTTCGATGAGCTGTGTAAAAAAGTAGTATCCTAATGGATTCTAGTATAGCTACAGGTGAAAAGGTTTCCTCATAGTATATTCCTTCTTCTTGATTATATCCTTGTGTAACTAATCTAGCCTTGTTTCTATATATATTTCTAGACTAATCAATTGTGATTCTAAACACCCATTTAGTGGCTATTATCAATGTGCCCGTAGGTCTTTCTACTAATTCACAATCTTTGTTTCTTTCAAACTGATTTAATTCTTCTTACATATCTATCCCCCAAAATTAATCATTTATAGAGTCATTAATATTCTTGGTTTCAATATGTGAAATAAAATCTTGATGTTCAACCTGGTTTCTCATAGAAGCTCTAGTTTGTATCCCTCTATTTAGATCACCTACAACAGCATCTAAAGGATGATTCTTGAGAGTTCTGATACCTCTAAAAATGGATACACTAGAATCCTCATGGTGTTCTATAGGTTCAAATTCCATAGGTTTAGATTTTGGAAAATTAAAGAACTAGTTGTTTTCAATGGGGGTTCATTGTATTTATCATTAAGGTCTATAATTGACATATCATTCTCAAGATATTTATGAGTGGTTTTAGGATAATGTGGGTCAATCTCATCAAATTTGACATGAACTGATTCTTTCACACAATTGGTTCTCTTATTTAATACTCAATAGGCTTTACTATAGATTTAGTGACCTAGGAAAATTACTTCATCACTTTTGGACATAAAATTTTCAAGATTATCCCTAGTGTTAAAGATAATGACTTTGCAACAAAAAACTCCAAAGTAATTAACCTCAGGATTCCTATTTTCCATATATCATAAGGGTTCTTCTTAAGAATATGTCTAATTAAGACTCTAATGATGATGTAACAACTTTTATTAATAGCTCTAGCCCAAAAATAAATAGACAGGTTATACTCATTAAGCATAGTTTGGGAAATACCTTGAAGTGTACTATTTCTTCTTTCCAAAACTCCAATTTTTTGAGGTGTTCTTTTAGTAGAGAAATTGAGATTATATCAATTATATGAGAAAAAATATTTGAACTCCTGATTTTTAAACACATTGCCATGATCAGTTCCCATGGTCTTAATTCTAAGTCCACTAAGCTTTTTTACAGACATTGAATACTTAATTAAGCATGAACATGCTTCACTTTTGTGAGATAGAAAGTATACCCAAGTGTATCTAGAAAAATAATCTACAAGAACATAGACATAGTGCCTCCCATTTAAACATGAAACTCTAGATGGTCCAAAAAATCAATGTGAACCAACTCAAGTGGTTGAGAAGTTGAAACTTTTTTATTTTGTTTGAAAGAAAATTTTTGTTGTTTTCCCTTTTGATAGGGATTAAAAACTTTATTAAGTAGGAATTCCAATTTAGGTAAATATCTTACTAAAACATTCATCGTTAGTTTCCTAAGTGAGTACACATTGAAGTGCCCAAATCTTTTGTGCCATAACCAAGATTCCTTATGGAAAGAATTTAAACTAGAAAATTTTTTCATCGATAATGAGTTTAAATCAACAACATATACATTTTCATTTCTACAAGAAGTTAGGATTGAATAATTTTTTTAATTAATAACATTGCATCCACCATTTTCAAATTTAACATTAAATCCACCATCACAGAACTGAGAGATACTTAGTAGATTGTATTTTAACCCATCAACAAAAAGTACTTTTAAAATTAATAGAGTATTATGGTTATCAATTTGGATTAATCTGATGATTTTTTTTCATATAATTATCACCAAATGTAACATATCCTCCATAAAATTTGACTATGATCATTAATCATTAATTGTTTCCTTTTATATGACTTGAACATCTGTTGTCCAAGTACTATATGGTTTTACGGTAACTCTTTAGACAATTTTCCTACAAAACAGATTAAGCAAAGGGTAACTTTGGTACCCAAATTTTCTTAGGTCCATAATGGATAAAAAGTAAATATTTGGGAACCCATATTTGTCTTATAGGTTTCTTATAATCAAAAAACATGTTTTGAGATGTAAACACTTTGTTAGGTCCTTTAGAAAGTTTTATTTCACAAGATGATCCAGAACGTGAACTAGAAGTAAACTGTCCCAATTTTGGAAGAAATTTGTTTTTAATAATAATTATCTTTCCTGGTTGATATCCTAGACTAGTTGTTTATTTTGGAGCAATTTTATTTCCTAGAAACTGAGTCAAGGTATCTCTACCGGCAGTAAACTTTTCATGATCTCTTTTTAATTAATCAAATGATAATTTAAGTTCTGTATTTTCTTTAAACATCTGAGAAAATATTTCCTTTAAAATATCCAAATCATAATTATAATTGACATTTAAATCATGTTGTCTTTTTAATGATTTATATTTATCCTTGATCTCATTAAAGGTATCTTCAATCATTCCAAAATATTCGAACTATTCATCCATATTCATATTTTCATCATTATTTGATTCACTTTAATTCCTAGAATAGTATGTTTTATTTATATGAGAATTAAGTGTTACCTCAGATGTTTCTGTCATGAAACACAGGTTTCCAAGTTTTTTCTTTTCAGTATCAGAAGTGTCATATCCACTGCACCAGTCTTCTAAAGAACTCCATGTAGCTTTCATATCCTTTTTATACCCCTTTCCCTCCTCTTCATATTTATTATTGAATTTCATCTTGGGGCAATCAGCCTTTACATTACCTTTTCATTTACACCCATAACATATTATCTCATTTGTGTTGTCAATCCCTTTTCTATCCTTTTTCAAATTTCATTTACTATTATACCTTCCACTATAGTTTGAATTTCTATAGAACTTATTATTTCAGTAGAACATTATGAATCTTCTAGCAAGATGAGCCATATCCTCATCATTGTCAGAATCTGAATCTTCACTGGTTGAACTATCTACAGAAACTTGATCTTTTTTCTAGTTCTTTTATTTTCTCTTTGAGATAGTAGTCTTCAGTGTTACAAATTCCTTTATTGGATCTTCATCTCATTTTTTATTAACCTTAATCTCTTCTTCATACATCATGAGTTATCCAATTAAATACTTCTCTGGCAGCATGCTTATTTTATAGGATTCTCAAATAGAAATAGAAGTTCCTCTCCATCTATCAGGTAGGCATTGAAGAAATATCCTAATATGATCCTTGATGTCCACTAGTTTCCCAAGAAGACTCATGGTTCTTACAATTTCATTTACCCTAAGATAAACATTACATATAAGTTCATCTAGAATCATTTTATTATTATCATATTTAATAGTTTAAGTATTTAATCTCATTTTTTTAACATTGGTTGTTCCCTCATATGAAACAACCAAAGTATCCCAAATTTCATATGCAGTTTTACAAGAATATATTCTATTGAATTTTTCATCACCTAGAGCATAGTACAATGCATTAATTTCTTTACAGTTATTATTATACATAGATTTAGTCAATAGAGACCATGTGTCCCTAGCAGTAGTAAGTAATGTATGTTCTTCGATTTTTCCCCAGATTTCATGACTCATGCACTCTAGATACATTTTCATTTTCAATTTACACTAAGCATAGTTATTACCATAAAATAAAGATTTCATGTTAGTAGTTTCACCTTTAACTCATTTATCCATAGATAATTTTAATTTAATGAACTAAAGATTTAGATATGACATAAATTTTAAGATCTTTACGATACAACTAAAATCACAGTTGAAAAGAATTTGAAAAGATAGAAAAACAGTTCTAATGGTATCAATAAACACACATTTGAAACAAAATGTTGGTTCGCGTAGAAACTCAAGAGGGGGTGAATTGAGATCCCACAAAAAAATTTGATAAAAACTTCATGATAAAATCCGCAATTTGAAACGACCCAGTCAATTAAGGAAATAGAAATATAAATGTTCAATTTCTCAACAAGTTTATCAATGGTTGCTTATTCCTCATTTGAATTTGTGTAGTAAAACTTATCCAACTTTTGAAATAGGTTTACTGAATTAAACACCTATAAACACCAACCAAAATAGATGATCAGAGTTAGTATAAAACATTTTTCTATTTTTGAAATTATATGGAGCAGAAAATAGAAAAATAGAGTATTACAATAATGTACACAAAATAGTTAAACAAGATATTTAGTCTCAATCAGAAACTTAATCCTCTCCACTTTATAATCACCTACCACAAAGCAGTTCATATTAATAATTAACATGATACACAACATGTATCAATATTTACAACAGTTTTCACAAACTATCACAGTCTCACAACCTCTACCACAGTTATTCATGGGAAAAAAACATCTAGGCCACACACAACATCTTCCATATTTATTCGTGTGGAATAAGAGTGTAATAAATGTTTGGTGTGAGGATTTTTAGTATCCTCCAGTTTAAGCACTCGAGACACTGTGTGTGTAACAGACAAACAGTAACTACTCAGAAATGTAAAATAAATAACAAAATAGATCTAATATAATGAATATTGTGTTTAGAAGGCTATATTTGTTTTCATTTCTACTCTTGAGTCCTTGGTGTGGAGAAATTGCAGTTGGAGTCCTTCTTTAGAAGTTTTCTCCTAAATAGAGTGTCACAACTTTAGGTTCTGGCTTCAAGGTTCTAAGGTGTTCATCTTTTTAGTTTCAAGGAGACTTAATGAAGCACAGCAAGGCATCATTGATTTTTTTCTCCCAAAAATTATCTTCGTGAAGCTCCTAGGTTCACACAGTAAGTGCTGGTGTGTTGTCCTCATTCTTCAAGTCTGTCATGTAATGTATCTCTCTCAACCTTTTTTTAACTAGATCTTATTTTTAGTTTTATATTCTTGATGTCTGATAATAGGAATGATCAAACCATGTGCGGTATTCCACATACCTCTTACGGTCTCTAGATATGTCTACAATAAACATTAATTAATTTCAGAAGCATTAAATTTACCAAATATGACCGTTAGAATAGTATTAAGAAAATTGACAAAGTATAGAGTAGAAGGGTATAAGTATCAGTAGACTGGTAGCGGTATCCTTCTCAATGGTAGCTTCTTAATAGTACGATTCATCAAAAAACTAATTATTGGTAGCCTTCACAACAGTAAGCTTATCATCAGTTACATTTACAAAAGTTTCTTATCAGTAGTAGGATTTACAACAGAATCCATTTTAGTGGCAACCTTACAAAGGTAAGATTATCAGCATTAGTCTTTACAATAGTGGCCTTGTACCAGTAACCTCTAGCAGTAACCTCTATCGGTAACATTCCAGCAGTAACCTTTATTAGTAAACTTCCAGAAATAGCCTCTAGAAATAACTTCTATAGAAGGCTCTTAACATAGACCTTCATACCAGTGACCTTTTACTTAGAAAATGTTACACTGTGAACTCAATCAAGAAAGTAGTGAGATTGATAATACATAATTGTTACATTATAAAAACTATAATCACTAATGAAACAATATTATCATATAGATGAAACATATTTCTGGATTATCAAAATAGGTGAGTCAACAAATAGATTTTTTCTACTATAATAGATCTCCAACTTCTCTCAAATACACATTTATTATTTTTATTCATTCAGAATCATATAGTTTTACACTCATACTTCATCATCTTCTGAACATTAATTTTTTCTACATCATGGTATATAGATTATTTTATGCCTTTTTGACTTATCTATAACTTAGCTTCAGTTATAAATAACTCAACTTCCCTTCATCATATATTCTTCTTAAAACATCATCTTCTTGAACCATCCATTTGATTCTATAAGTCTTCTATTATAGTTCATCTTATTTATACACCTACCTCCTTCTTTAGCTTTTATTTTAATGAGTATATTTATAAAAATCAAATTCTAGATGGTGAATTTTCTTATATCAACTCATTAAATTTCTTCATTACCCATCTATATTTTCAACCTCATTCTTCATCATTAAATTAACACATATCAAATTTTCCACTCATTAAAAAAAATATTTATCAGAATCTATAAGTATACGTCACCCTATATTTGGAATAACTAACAGTGTGGTTCTATTGGAAACTAATTATCAGAATAAAAATACATCAAATTATAAGTCATTATCAAATTTTGTATCTACTAAAACAAATACGATGGTTAATGTGAAGAGAACCTACAATATTTTCATGAATAATATAATATGTTTCTCACTACACAATAAATATAACTTCAAACCAGAAGTTAAGTTTCATTAAATATTTACATCTCATTCAAGTTGTATTTTATAAAGAGTGAAATTACCATTTTATTTCCCTAGAAAATAATACACATAATCAATATAATAATAATTTAAAATTTTAATATCTTAAATAAATAATACTAATAGTAATTTTACAAAATATAACCCACCATTGAACAACATCTATTAAAATAGACAAATTAAAATAGCTTAACCATGATAATTATCCTTTTTAAACCTAATCAAAACATATAAAATTCAAAATAAATGAAGACACATTGTCAAAACCAAATAATTATTTGAAAAAATAAATGAAATTTCAAACATAGATAAAATTTTAACTTAATCATGAGTAATGTTTCATAAATAACTTTACTATATGAAATTATTCAGTTTCATACTAAGGTAGAAATCAATTTTCGTGAATGAAAATCATAATTTAAATACTCATAGAATAAATTAAAAATAAATAACTGTCATTTGCCATATTATAAAATCTAAAAAATTTCTTATTTAATAAACTAATAAATTTATAATAATTTCTCAACATAGATTTTAATTGGTTTATATAGTTTTAAATTTCAATATTTGAGCATAATTTTTATTTAAACTAACAAAAAATAGCATCTCCTTTCTTAATTTCAATATTTTAGAATAAATAACTATCACACATTTTTATTCATTAATTTATGAAATAAAAATTATAAAAAAAATTATATTAAAAATTATATTAAAAATGAAAAAATTAAAAAACTTTTTATCATTTTATTTATTAATAGCACTGATTATTTTTTTAATAGTGTCAAACATTGTCTCTTATATATATATTATTTCATAATTTTCTTTTTATATAAATAGAAAAAAAATTATATTGATTTGTGGCCTTTAAATGGATATTTATATTAATCTATTCAACATTTGTGTAAAATTAGGAATAACATAATTATAATTTCCACAAAATGGAAAATTTATGTAATTTAGATTAAATTTATTATAACCACGTATAAGTATGCAAATTTTAATATTTCTCATATGCCTAATATCATATATTAAGAGTTCTCCTTATTTGAAAAAATATAAAAGTTTCATATATGTTCAAGATAAGTCATCATTAAAACAACAATTGGCATGTTTTTATTTAAATATTTATGAAACAATAAATTAAATTAATTTGATGCAGGGGTAAATCAAATTTCATGTGTGTTATTAAATAAAACTACAATTTTATAAGTAATATTAACATGCATTAGAAATTTAAAATTCATACAAAACTATTTTTAGAATAGAATAAAACTAAAATGGATAATTCTAAAACCAAAATCATATTATCCAAATGGTAAAACTTATTTCTTTCTCAAAATATTACTTAATATTCAACGTTATCCAAAAATAACTAAATAATTATTTTTAAAATTCTAGATCACAATAGTATTTATAAATTACTTAGAATAATACATCCAATTAAAGTTATTATGGATCAAACATGTAATTCAATTTACATCCAATATAATATAATTTATAATAATTTGTTATATTTCATGCAATAAGAGAAAAATATAAAATAAACATGTATTCATCTATAAAAAATGTATACAAATCATTTTAGAAAATTCAAAAGGATTTCCAACTATTTCGATTAACACAACTCTAACACAAAAAATGTTAAGACAAAATTTGAATTCTATTCCAATAAAAATAAAATAATTCCTAATAACTATAAACCATTAACACAAACATTTTAATTTAAAATAAAATAAAAAATATAAATAATGCATAAAAAATTAAAAGATAAATATCATAAAAATACATTTTAAAACATGAAATCATATAAATATTGAATATAGAATCAAAATATCCAAGGTCTATCAAATAAAAATAATATACATTCCTTATAAAACACTTTCTAGATTCAAATTCACATATTAAAAAAACTAACATTTTATGATAATTTTTTTTCAAAATATTTCAAACTATCTATAAATACATTATAATATATCATTAATGAATCCAATTCAATTTATCATAAAAATAAATTTTAAATAATATTAAATGGGGATTTATTATTTAAAAAATGTTTTACTCCCTTTTAAAATAACATTTAAAAAATAAACCAAAGCAACATTAATCTTCAATTCTTTTAAGATAAAACGATATTCATTAATGAATATAATTTTTTTATTAAAATGTCTTTTACACTCCTAAGAATAATATTTCAAAAAAAGATGAAAATATAATATTTAATTTTATACATCAAAACAAAAATCAAGTCACTTTAAATCATAAAATGTGACTAAAATGAAAAAAAGTTATTTTAATAATTTTTTCGGGTAAAATATATTAATGAAATAAAATAAAAAATTATAGAAGAAAACAAGTACCTCACTTTTCAACAAATTTAAATAAAAGATTTTATATAGTCAAAATCCCAAAGTCATAAAATTTAGAGTTTATTGGAAATATTTCTAATTCATTAAAATTAAAACAATAAATCTTAATTTTATTAGAAATCAAAATATCTTCACCTCTTCCAAATCACCTTTAAAATAAATTTTATCCACAATAGTATGTTAATAAAAAATTAATACATTGACCAAAAAAATAATTTTTATACTAACATTAATAAAATAGTTTGAAAATATTAACCCATTGATAAAGAAACTCACCTATAATCATATCAAAAAAATTACTCAGTCAATATCAAGAAATATATGTAAAATAAAAAATATGTAGACATCCCAATATATTGAGAAAATAAAATCGTGGAATATATTGATTATTTTCTAAAAACTTCATTATGAATCGAAATATAAAAAAATTGAAATTAATATTTTGATAAATTCATAATTTAAATAAAAAATTTATAAATAATCTTTATAATTTCAAAGTCTCATCTATGTAAATCAAAATATAATTCCCTTAAAATTCATGATAAATATAATTTATTTTTTTAAGAACATTTAGTGTGATGTTTAAAATATAATATTAAACAAAATCCTAAGAAAACATTTCCTGAAACACAAAATGAATTTTTGAAAATAGATTTTTTTTATTTTTTATTTAGAATAATATATATGAAAAATAATTTCTAAATCAGTAACCCACTCAAATAGTCTATCAAAATATATAATATAGAAAATTATGGATAGTCATAAACATTGAACACTTACATATTTTTTGTCAAAAGTATTACCATATTTTATTATTTAAGAATAAAATAATTACAAATTTAGAGGTCCATAATTTACTCAAAAAATTTATATCATATAAAACTCAAAATAAAATTTCATACCTTGTACATCATTATACAAGACACCTCACCAATATAAAAAAATATAAATAAACAAAAATAACCCACTTAAGTATTGTGTAACCTCACGAAACCATAGAATTATATAATAAATCTTTATTACACCTTAATTATGTTGTAATGACATATTTAACACCTAATTCATGTGTCTTGATAACCCTATGTATGATTTATTATTGACCCAATTTCTAAAAAATATTTCAGATACCATTTTTTAACAACTTGATTTCCATCAACTAATCTGACTGAAACCACTACAAGAACTCAAGAACAATTCCCAATCACCAGAGGTTGGAACAAGAGATTATGAATAATGTTAATGAAGTGGGAAGTTATTTACACTCACAATGATTACTAAATAGAATACTGTAAACCATGATTTAAATTTATACATAACATCAACGAAGTAGATGAAAATGAAGAAAATTAATTATAATATCATTTAAGGATTCATGAAAAGAAATATACAAGTCTTTATGAGAATGTAAAATCTCATACAAAAAATTTAAATTTAATATAATTATAAAAAACTCATTGAAACCTTATCTATAATATATGGCTTATCACATTTCCCCAAAAGCATAGCAGTGTATTAATATCCATAAAAGATGGATCATAACTTTTCCCCCAAAATAACCATACTTCATTTTGCTATAGAAATACATTAAACATTATATTTTGGTTTATTTACCCTTATTGAAATATAAATTATTGATTATACACATAAACTGAGTGATATATATAGGGTGTGAGTGAATGTTACCCTATGGGTAGTCACCACCAAACCATAACTGCACTATCATAAATATAGGTGTATATAGAAGTAACATAATATGAGTAATAGTTGAACAAATAAATTATTAATTATAATGAGACTACTAAAAAATAAGAAATACAATTAAGATATGAATTAATTTCAATGTATTTACTGAAACACTTTGGAAACTTACCTCCCTAATATTGAGTTTTGATCAGAACCCGATAAAAGAAAACTAATAATCCTAGTTGATATTCCATTAGGGAATTATGTATCTTAAAACCATCACATTGATAAAAATATAAATTTATAAATCCTTCTTATTATAGAAAATAATAATCTAACGTGGTAAAATAACCACAATACACATATTACATGAAATTTAGTATTATTTAAAAATTTATCTAAAATACTAAGATAAATAACTTTACCAAAAACAACCAAATACTGTTATAGAATATATAGAAGTGAATTTAACATACTCTTGTAATATACATACATTCTTAGATCCACCATCACAACTTTAGATGAAACAAAGATAAAAATATGGCATCTAGACTCAATTAAAGAAAAAATAAAATTGAAGGAAATGATTAATTGAAAATATTTTTTCCTTTTTAGACCAATACAACTTAATAAATACTGTTGTAAAGTGATTTATTTAAAAAGATTTTTTTCATTTGTATATTAACATAAACTATGTTATTGTTATCAGAAACAATTCAAAAATATATGAGATAGGAGAGATAAACTACCAAATAGTGTATAGAATCCCATCCAAATGAAATGGAGGGTTAGACACCACCAATTAGAAGAATACACAAAAACAAAGAAAAATTGATAGTTTTGTGATTTATTCCATTTACATCTAAATAGTAGTGGAAATAATAGATTAATGGTATGTTTTTTTTAGTATAGATGTTATAAAATATTTGATATAACTCATTAGAATATCTAATGAAAATAACGATGTAGGTATTAATTTCAATATTAAAGGGAAAAATACATTGGAAAAGATTGTTTATAGGATGTTACCCTACCCAAAATCTTGAAGGAAAATGTTTATAAACATATAAATGAAAAAAATTAAAATTTCGAACTTAAAAACATAAAAATCAACCTACTACCTGAATACCCAAAGGGGGTCCACTTACCATATGATGTACTTTGGGTACCTGATTCAGTACCACCAACTATAGGGAGGCATAGAAGTTTCCTTTTCTACCCACCTGAATGCTACTAGGTAGTTTATGGTACCCACTAGCCACCTAGTTCTTCTCTAACACCAATACATCACACCTATGTTCCTTTCAAATCCATCTCATTTATCCTCTAACCTCTTTTAAACATAAAATTATACAGTTTATCAATTAAATAAAAAATTTCTAATAAAATTCACTATCCTAAATGATGCGAGTCATTATGAGAAATGAAAAGTGGAATATGGATAATATTTATTCCATTCCTACAAGTTTAAAATGTTTAAATTCTTATTTTAATTAAAACATAATTGATTTATTATGAAATTTGGATATAATTTTAATATAGAAATAATTAGAGATATTTGTATTATAAAATTGAAAAATTATTCCTAAAAAATTTCATTATATTGAAAGAATGGAGAACAATAAAATAGATATTCCATAAAATTTATTTATGATTCTATTTTTAATTTTTATAATCATTCTTGTTTTTTAGTTATAAATTTATTTAACTTAAATCCCATAATAATGATAATGTTTTTACTTTAGATATTTATTCATTTATAACATAGTAAGTTATTTTTTTAAAATCAAAATTAATGAATCTTAGATATGGAATATAATATTTGGAAATTGTAATGTTTAATCATTAGTAAAAATTTTTAGGATTCAGTTTACTTGTAATTTTTTAATCATAAATTTTATGAAAGGAAACTATGTTATTCATGTAAAATTTCTAATATATATAGATCATAATTTTATGTTAAATACTAGGATATCAACTTCTAAGAATTAGAAAATTATCCACATTTTTTTATCTTTTAGGACTGAATTCCATAGTTAAAAGGCATTTTTTTCCTTATTGCTGATTTTTATATATTTACTGATGTTTTGGATTTGATTCATAAAAGTTAAGCATATTATATCTTTATGGATTATTTAAAACTTATTTCTATTGAAAAATATACCAAAATTATTTACCTGATATGTGAGTAGGTAGGATGATTAAAAAATATAGTGTTAAATTAGATTTACTCATATAATATCATTAAACATAAATATTTTATTCTTAGAAGACCTCAACAAAATAATATTTCTCAAATTAAAAATAGAACATTGTAAGAAATTTCTAAAATAATGTTATAATATTGTATTTATTTTCATTCATAAAATTATTAGATAAAATATATGTGTATAAATTAGGTATTTTTATAAAAAAAATTATTTTATGAATTTTAAAAAATGTGGAAAATTAGTGTTGTTTCATTTTTAAACCATAAACTTTCCCTCCCATGTAACCCCATCCCAGTGACGCCCCAATAATCTGACATGAATCATATCTTGTACCCCACTCACATAGTGAATTTTACCATTTAAACTCATAACAATCCTAGGGTAAGTGCAATTTGATCCCACAATGTGTGTGATCAATATTGAAGGATTAGACTTACCAGAAAAAGTGATTTTTTCTATTTTTTTAAAGTGCACTTATATATATAGATATATATATGAAAAAAAATTAAATATTATTTTCAATAATATTATATATTTGTGTATATATATATTATTATCAAAGGGTGTTTGGCCAAAAGGCGAACTTTGAAATTTCTTCGGAATACTTTTGTAGTGAGGTGGCGAGGGAGAGGCATTTTACTATTTTTTAAATCATGTGGGTTTATCTTGTTAACAAAAATAATATATATATTTAGATTCCAACTATGGTGGAAATGTATAAAAAGGTTTTTTTCTGAATAATTTTCTACTGTTATGATAATCACAAATAGTGGTGAACAGGTAATCATTTATGTTAAGAAAGTAAGAAGGTACTTCTAAATTTTAGACACATTATACATTCCTTTTCATGTTATGTACCAATTTAGGCTACCATATATTTTTATTGATTATATACATTTATTAATTGATAAATTTTTGAGGGATTCATCATTGGGGTGTATCAAGTTGAATTGGTGATCTGGGGATAAAATTTGTGATAAAAAGGTTTTTTGAAACCTAGGGATCAGTTGTTTGGGTAAATTAAACCATACACTTCTAGATAAACAAGGTTGTATTGTCCTTATTATTCCATATATCAAATTTTCAATGTTTCCAAAGTCAAAATATTATCCAGAGATGTATTTTCATAAATTGAATATTTTTTCATCATAGTCTTTTATGGCATAGTGTCCATGGGGAACAATTTCTTCTTGAGAGTGGTATGTGTTTGATAATTGGTGAAGTATTTTTTATTTAAATTTGGAAGATATAATGGATAATTTGTGGGGAAGGGTGATTAATTTGTTAGTTTTACCAAAAGTTATTCATGGTATATTAGTGGTATATTTATTAATATTATCTTGATGGATAGGAATTGGGATAAAAATAAGTCATGGTTCATTGAATAGTCCAAGAAAATAATCCATTTAATACTTATATGTTGAAAATGATCACTAGACTATATCTCCTATAAAATATAAATCAATGGGATATATTTTGTTCTATCAAGAATACAGTTAGTTTTATAACATGGGGTAATATATTTGGAGCCTATTTAGAAGTTGGTTTTTCATCTTTATCTTATACCAATGGTAAGGATATTTTCATGGAGAATTTGTAATGATATTTTTTTACTAAAGAGAAAAATATAACATTAATTTTATCACTAATAACAGATCCATATGTGTTTTGATGATTCTTAGATTGTGGAACAAACTATTTCCTAATGGATTAGTCCACAATGTATTTGGGGTCTTGTGGCTGAATCTGTTTATATTTTCTCATATCAAGTATCTTAAATTACATTTACTCCTATTCATTAAATTTTGTAAAATATTGTTTAAAAAAATTATGATGTTTTAATAGTAGTGTTGTTGTTTTTTATTTAGATTAATGGATCTCACTTCAAGAAGTGAGATTAATTTTATGAGATTTGGGTTTGTAGTGGGATAAATATTATGAAGGTTGGGTAAAAGGTATACTTATATGAACCTTATGCTAATGGAATTTATTCAGATTCATATTTGAAGTCACCATAGGATGGGTTCCTTGATATCCTCATTGATATTGTAATCCTTGATGAATCATATTTTTTAACATTATTTCTTTTAGGGTTGAAAGGCATTTTTTCATTTATATACTATATAAAACCAAACAAACTAACTAGAGTCCTATTATTTTAGAGGATATAAAAGTTATGAAAGAAAAATTATTTTAAATTTTTATAGATTGGTGAGAAATAACATTGGAGACTGATAGTTAAATTTTCATTAAGTAGTTTCCATACGTTCATAAAATCTCTCATCTATGGGGTTTCTTTATAATCATATTCAGAAAAATTTAATGGATTTTGTTGTTTTTCACTTCACCTATGTTATAAGGTATGGTAATCTAGTGACATGTCACCTCATACATCATGTGAGTGGGGGTTGAAGGTCCATAGAGTATAAAAATATATGGGTGATATCCTAATTTTGGGTTTATATCGATTTCAGTAGACAAATCGAAATTAGTTAATTAATGTGACCTAAAAACATTTTAAATAGTATCTTTCACATTTAATTTGTCATTAATTTAGAAAAATAATTTCATCAAATAGTATAATTATTTTCTATCAAATTTTTTATACTTCTCTTGTGTCATTGTTATTTTCATTTTGAATCTAAACTAGGAATCCTCTAGTTATACCATCATTTTAATAAAACATAGTTTATATAAGATTTATATTTCTTGAATAAATGTTTGTTATATAAGATTATATAGTATAATAGACATATTAAACTTAATTCAACTGAAAAATAAATTCATTAATGGTCATGATTACATTAATATGTAAGTAAACTGAAGAAAATGTGAACAATTACAATGAGACAAAAAATATAAATTAAGAAAATTAGATTGGGACAATTCAAATCCTTAAAATCTTATAGAATCATTTCACCCACAGTCAACATAATAAAAACGAATAAAAATACTAGTAAACCAATTTCAATCCTAAAAAATGAAAACAAATAAACTTTAGAGTAATTGTAGTGAATGTATAATTAAGGAATGTTGGAGTAATTATAGGAGGTAATGTGACCTTTAGAAAGGAAACTAGACTATTGGGAATAGTAACCTAGTTGTTTGAATATTAATTTGACCTTTAAATAATAAAATTTAATATTAAAAATATTTATCATGGGTAATTTATGTAAATAAAAATATCATAAATCTATTAAATAAATATTAAGATTATAAAATCAATGAAAATATAAGCACATTTTTAAGAAACTGCATTATAAGGTGTTTCATAAAACTAATATTTTTTATATTAAAAATTAAAATTACTTATCATATAAAATTATTTTGAAAAAAATAATTTCATTTTTGAAATCTTAATGTTTAAATTTTCCAAGGGTGATTTTTGGTAATTTTCTGAAATACTTTAATTTTTACATGAATAGTAAAAATACTATTTTAAAAATACTACATGTTTCATGACATAATTTGGATGAAATAACAAGTTAATTAAAAATAAATTGGCTATTTCATCAAAAAATAATCTTAATATGATAAATGGGTAATTTGAAAATAATAAAAATAATTTACAATCCTAAAAATCATTTTCCAAAGTATAATGTCAAAACTATTCCCTTAAAATAAAAAATTTACATTTATTCCACATTCAATTATAATAAAATAGTTAGTTCAGTTTTTAAATGGGTTGACGATCCCAAACTGATTTTATTATTTTGATATACTATTCATATGGTAAAACATTCACTATTACATGGATTACCTTTGATATAGTATTTTATTCAATATTTTATTCTAATGATATATATCTCCTCATGTATAAATAACCCCTCTATATACCCTTGGAAATCACTCATCCCTCACATAAAAAATCCAAAACTCTTCCAAAATCCACTCACTTCATCCACTTATAACCATTTGAAAATTTATATAGTAATCAAAAAAAATTCAATCAATAACTTAAGGGTTTTAGGAAAGGAACCACTTCAAGATAGAAGTAATTTAATTTGGTCCTTTTTATTTAATTTTTTTCTTTCTAATTTCGTATCTTCCTATTTTAAAATTCATTATTTATTAAAACTATTATATATTATGTTTTCATTATCTTTATAATGTTAATATACTCAAAAAATGTCCCCATTAATATAATCATATAATATACATCTCATGCCTTCTCTCATGGAGAAGTCCCTTTAATAGCTAGTTAACCACTAATGAGGATGTTGCTAATTATTTCCTTATCACAAACCATATAAATCATTATAATAAATTATTTATAAAAAATTAATGTATAAATATAATTATTTTAATTTTTTGTAATTAATTCTACTTTTTTATAAAATACATTAATAATATAGTGAAATTGTATAAAAAGAGGTATTGATTTTGGAAAACATGATATCAAAATGTTTCCCCTATAATGAAAGGGAATTAATAAATATAATAAAATGATTTTAATTGATGAATAGTGATAAAATTTATAATAATTCTTTTCCTGGTACAGTGTTTTTATAAACCTATGTTTATTATTCGGGATATAGAAATGTGAAGAAATAAAGTGGAATTTATGATAGTAGATATTAACTAACTCAACTCCCATTTGAGTTATCTTATCTTTCACAATATATTAAAAAACATTATTCCTATAATATGAATTTTAACTTTTCTTTACCATTAATATTTTTTATATTAAGGTTCTTACCCCATTGAAATGTTTTCTTATCCATAAACATTGATTCTTAAAAATAGTTTTTTTTTCAAAAACATTGCATCAAAACATCTTCATTATTCTTTTACACAAAAGAATTATGATGATTCACTACTGGAAAATACCCCTTTCCCAATTCTTCTTTACCAACAGCTTAAAAAAACTGTTGGTAAAGAAGCCCTTTGCCAACGGTTTTAACAAACTGTTGGGAAAGGTGTGTCCAAGGCACCCTTTCCCAACGGTTCTCTTGAACCGTTGTTAAAGGGGTGTCCAAGACACCATTTCCCAACAGTTCTACAAGAACCATTGGGAAATGTTCACCCTTTACCAATGGTTTGTTTAAACCGTTGGTAAAGGGTCTCTTAGACACCCCTTTCCCATCGGTTTTTAAAAAGTGTTGGGAAATATTTTCCCCAAATACAGAATCGACCACTCTCACCCCCATTCGTGAAGAACCCTAATCTGTCCACGACACCGCTGCTCTCGCGACTTCCCCCATCTGAACCTATCAAACTACATCCAAATCATCTCAAATCAGGTATTCTATTCTTCATACATATAAAATATTTAAGTGCTACCTTGTTTTTGTTGTTATTTATCTCATATTTTAGTTTTAATTTTTTATTTTGATGTGTATATCATTTTTTTGTGTTTTGATTTAATCTAGACTTTATCCATTCCAATCCATTTTATTAATTAAATCCTTAACCCTCCATCTAAGAAGAAGAATCTCAAATTCATTTCCATTGTGTTTTAGATTTTCTAAGTATGTGTTTTTATGCTTTTTCCATCTTGTAATTAATTGTTACCTGGAAATTTATTTATATGTGTTTAATAATTTTTAGCAATGTTTTTATGAATGTTTTCCTTAAAATTCCTTGAGGAAAGTGTTTTATTAAAATGAAAATTTTTTAGTAAGGCTTGTGTAATGCAATTTGTTATAGTACACAATGTGACTATGTTTTGTGTTTAATAACACATGAGATAACTGGTGTGTGAGAATCTGTTGTGAAAGAGATTCCATGGTTGGTTCGAGATTATATTTACGTTTAGAGCCTATTAATGAGTTGTTTTAAAGATATTTTGAGATATTTACCTCATGTTTATTGGTGAAAACTGGGAGCTGTAGAGTTGTTTCATGATTAAGACATATAATTACTGCTAAACATGTAGATAAAACTTGCATAGTAGTGAATTCTTGAAATTTTTGATGTTTTTAGTCCTTTTTTATTTGGAGTTTCTTTTGATGGTGATGTTTCTTATTGTTACCTATGATGGGAATTTATTTTAGTTTCTAATTCGGCTGAGACTCCCCCACCATGAACAATGTATGAAACCTCTACTCTTATTTAATCATTCTGTTTACATAGTGTATGCATCCTCTACCCACATTTAATCAGTGAACTCAAGTCATTAATTTAAGCCTTCATTCTCACTAGCATGTAAGAAATTGAATGATGTAAACCCATCCTCACATGATTTCTTACCTTAGATAGTGTCCAGTATATGGAATACGATCTTTCCAATTCATCAGTTAACCAGGATCATATATTCCATTTCCCCCAAGATGATTGTACTAATATAACTTTAGGGTCAACTAAATATGGTTTTCATTGTACTTTGTACATTATGTGTCCTTCTTGGCCAATCCTCACTTTTGTGCGGGTGGGGTGCTTTTCAATACCCATCAACCGGCATACAGAGAACTGACCAAACGCATTCAGATTGTGTGAATACTTTACCACAACGATCCATGGGTCATATGTGACGTGTAAGAGTCAACCCCGCCTCAATCCAGGGCGCGGTGTGGCTGCCACCACTCAAAGTGTCTGCCTTTTGTTTCAAAAGGACATCATTTTAATTAAGAAACATCAACTGGATACGGAAAACCAACCAAACGCATTCGGAATGTGTCGATACTTTATCACAACGATCCATGGGTCATATGTGATGTGTATGAGTCAACACCGCCTCAATCTAAGACGCGGTGTGGCCGCCACCACTCAAAGTGTCTGTCTTTTGTTTCAAAAGGACGTCATTTTAAGTGAAAAACATCAACTGGTATATGGAAAACTGACCAAACGCATTTGGATTGTGACGATACATTATCACAACAATCCATGGGTCATATGTGATGTGTACGAGTCAACCCCACCTTAATTTGTGGCACTGTGTGGCTGAAATCACTCTATGTGACTCTATTTTGTTTAAAATGGACAACATTTTAAGTACATACAGAAAACCGACCAAAAGAATTCAGTTTCCATTGAAACATTAGTAGAACGATTCATGGGTCATATGTGACGTGTAAAAACTAACCCCTCCTCAATCTAAGATGTGGTGTAGCTGGAACCACTCAAAGTGTGTGCCTTTTGTTTCAAAAGGATGTCATTTTAATTGGAAAACATCAACTGGCATACGGAAAACTGGACAAATGCATTCGGATTGTGTTGATACTTTAGAACAACGATTCATGGGTCATATGTGACGTTTATGAGTCAACCCCACCTCAATCCGAGGTGCGGTGTGGCCGCCACTACTCAAAGTGTTTGTCTTTTGTTTCAAAATGACTTCATTTTAAGTGAAAAACATCAACTGGCATACAAAAAACTGACCAAACGCATTCGGATTGTGTCAATACTTTAGAACAACGATCCATGGGTCATATGTGACATGTACGAGTCAACGCCACCTTAATATGATGCACGGTATGGCCGTAATCACTCTAAGTAGCCCTCTTTTGTTTAAAATGGACAACATTTTAAGTATATACGGAAAACCAACCAAACGCATTCGGTTTCCATTGAAACTTTAGGAGAATGAATCATGGGTCATTTGTGACGTGTACGAATCATCCCCGCCTCCATCTGAGATGCAGTGTGGCCGAAACCACTCAAAGTGTCTGCCTTTTGTTTCAAAAGGACGTCATTTTAATTGAAAAACATCAACTAGCATACGGAAAACCGACCAAAATTATTCGGATTGTATCGATACTTTATCAAAAAAATACATGGGTCATATTTGATGTGTATGAGTCAACACCACCTCAATATGAGGTGTGGTGTGGCCACCACCACTCAAAGTGTCTGTCTTTTGTTTCAAAAGGACGTCATTTTAAGTGAAAAACACCAAATGGCATACAGTAAACCGACCAAAAGCATTCGTATTGTGTAGATACTTTAGCACAATGATTCATGGGTCATATGCGACATGTAAGAGTCTACCCCTCCTTAATCGGAGGCATGGTGTGGATGGAATCACTCTAAGTGGCTCTCTTTTGTTTAAAATGGACAACATTTTAAGTACATACGGAAAACCAATCAAACGCATTCAGTTTCTATTGAAACTTTAGGAGAACGATCCATGGGTCATATGTAACGTGTACGAATCAACCACGCCTCAATCTGAGATGCGGTGTGGACGGCACCACTCAAAGTGTCTGCCTGTTATTTCAAAAGGACGTTATTTTAATTGAAAAACATCAACTGGAATACAAAAAACTGACCAAACACATTCGAATTGTGTCAATACTTTAACACAACGATCCATGGGTCATATGTGACATGTACGAGTCAACCCCGCCTCAATCCGGGGCGCATTGTGGCCAATATCACTCTAGGTGTATGTATTTTGTTTAAAATGGACATCATTTCAGGTAAAAATATATGGTATACAAAAAATCGATCAAATTATGAATTGACTTCCGGATTCTACATATAATTGTCATATAAATTTTAAATTGAATTCTAAATGAATTATGTATGTTTATAATTACAATATTAATTCTAATTTAATTATGGATGTGTATAGTTCTAGGATGCATTATATGTTAAATGTGTATGAATTTTTTCTCTATATGAATGTGTTTGTTGGTTATTGTAGGTACAATAATTGTATATGTATGCGTTAGTTTATTGCAGGTACAATAATTGGATTGAAAATGGGAGGGCACAAAATTAGGCCTGCCGCGCAAATTGCAGACCTGCTGTGCAAATTGCAGGCTGCTGTGCAAATTGTAAAGCATATGCTATGCCAACGGTTCAAAACCGTTGGCATAGCATCTTGGTTCCTTTTTTTCCAACGGTTCATTGAACCGTTGGTAAAAATCCTTTCCCATCAGTTCATTGAACCTTTGGGAAAGAGGGGAATCCTTGGGATTTCCCAATGGTTCAAGCCAAACCGTTGGGAAAAACTATCCCAATGGTTTGGCACAACCGTTGGGAAAAACTATCCCAATGGTTTGGCACAACCGTTGGGATAGGTTAGGCTTTCCCCACCCTATCCCAACGGTTCATAGTAAACCGTTGGGAAAACATTTCCCAATGGATTACTTCCCTATGGTTTGCAGAACCATTGGTATAACATATACCAATGGTTCTCGGCCTTTCCCAACAGTTCTGAACTGTTGGGAAAGGCTGTTTTCCAGTAGTGATTTATGAAAACATATGGCTTCCCTTATTTGGGAACCCCAAAGTTTATTCTATGAAGTATGATATATGAAATCCTTATAAAACCCACTCATTTCCATTGGTTTATTTAATGAATCTTTTTTTTATATTCTTTATGGAAATCATGATTATGAGCATTTTATGATGTGATAAGTGCGATTGGAATTATATATACCACCAATGGATTGGTTTATATGACATATCTCATGAGATAATTTGTATTATTCCTAAACATGATTCTATATTTTTTCACATTCATGTTGTTATGATTTATTCAAATATGTTATGTGTGAACCACATGTCACCTTTGATTATAACTTTATGTGGTATTTGACCACTCTGTTAAGATGTTTCATTACTATGAACATTCCACATTACATGCCTTTATCAAATGTTTCCCTCATGATTAAGATGATGACATTATTCTTGTTATATGATGTTGTTGATTATCCTCACTCATGAACTGTTGATTCATGCCCATTATTCCTCCCCTTAGTGGCTTTCAGCTCAACAATTTCTGTGATATATATCCTTATGTGATTTCATGTACTTTGTAGAATATGATATTTTAAAATAACAGAGATGAAGGTTTTAAATAAATGTTTATGTTTTTTATGTATAATTTTTCTATGAACCTAATTTTCCTAAGATACTAAACCATTGGATCATGGATTTTAGGATTATTTTTTTTATCTTAAAAAGAGATGTTATATCCATGAATGGAAAATTTGGGTTACTATAGTTTATATTAGATCATGGTTAGGATACGACCGGTCTTTAAGAGAAACATCCTATATTCAGGTAAAGAATTAAAGTGTGTGGTTTATGAGTACTAAAATCTATGTCAGGATACTTCAAGTGGATGTGGATTTGTGAATGTTTTAATTAGTGGTAATAATATGAAAAATGTATCATTTTTAATTAACTCAATCATCACCCAGTGCACGAAAATGGGACTCTCTACAAACCTAGTTTGACACTTTCATGGGTTATAATTTAGTTAATCACAATCTCTATACAAATAATTATGAAGCATAAATAATTAAATTAATTATCCTCCTCAAAGTTAAAGAAGGATTAGAGAACATGACCCTAGAGTCATTTTTTGAGAAAAATGAGGAAAATAGGGATCTCATAATATATGATATTATTATTAATTTTTTCATATGAATAAAATTTTCATTTATGCTTTTTTGACATATGTTTTGTTTAAACCTTTTTTATTTTATGAAATGTATTAACTATGATAAACCAACCAAAAAACTTGTGTGACGAAAAAGGAAATTATTATATAAATGATATCCCCAAATACATGGGAGGCGGAGTTCAAAACATCATGGAATTCCATTCCCAGATGTATCAGGAGATGAATAATAATATGAACCATGTGATATGTACACCTTCACCCAATAAGGAGAAACTAGATATCAAATCTCTTATGTGGAAACAACTACCCATGTTCAGTGGGTCATTTTATCAATTTTCACATATCAGTGGGTTAACTCAACGGTGAATTTGTTTTTGGATCTCAACTATTTAAAGAAGGAGAAGGTGACTCTAGCGATTAATCATTTTGAAAGAGTGGTTGATCTTTTGAGGTAATTAATATAGAATAAGTTATTGAATAATGGAATAGAAGATATGGATTAATATGACTTTTATAAAATATATCTTTAGAAGTATTTCTGTCAAAATCATTAAACATTGATAGTGAAGGATTTCTTAGATATTAAGAAAAAATAGCATGAATTGGTAGCATGTTATGTGGAAAATTTCATAAGGATTTCAAGATATTACTTTGGTTTTTTTATCAAAATTAGTAACAAAATATGTAGAAACATTAGTTGTTTAAAACCAAACCTTACAATGGATATATCTGTACAAGAATTTGTGAGTTATGAAGAACTAGTTTTATATTCCCTCAAAGTAGATATGGAGTTTGGTGGCCGGTCCCATGGTTATAGAGATAATACAAAAAATATGGATTTTCCTACTAGAGGATAAAATGAAAAGTAGGAATGAGGAACCAAGCATGAATATATCAAAAATGTTGGAGGAATCGTCATGGTAATTACCTCAAAGAAAGATTGAAATTATTCATGTGTGGGATATTAGGCCACCAAACTCATGTATATTGAAGCGACATGAAAATTATAACTAATAAGATGGATTAATGGTAGGAAACACCCATTTTTAAATGCTTCAATTTACGGGAGAAGGGAACAATGTAGGCTATTGAAATACACCATTTATCATTGAGGCTAATATATGTTGGAAACCAGTATATGAGAAGGTGTAATGGAAATACTATGACATCACAACCACTGGGGTCAAACATGAAAATGAATTTATACAAGGTATACTTTGTAATAAATCAATAATGAAAAAGTATTTATTTTGTTTTGGTTCTAAATAGTTATATATATCCTCCATGTTTTCTAAAACTATTGAATTATAACCCTGATACCTTAATATAAAGATATCTGTAAAATAACAAGTAATGTGATCAATGAAACCCAAATTATGGAATATTCTTATATTAGTGAATTCGTCAAGATTCAGCCAATGAATATCATAGTCCTTCCCTTGGAAGAATTTAATTCTATACTAGGCATGTAATGGCTCTTATTTTATATATCACACATCAACTATTTGTGAAAAGAAATCTCTTTTCATATTTTGAACCATCCCATTCTTCTTTAAAAATGAATTTGAGATCATGAATCTCTTTTGTAGAATCCATGTATAGTGTGTGTGATGATACACTCTAAAGTGGAATACCTTTTTGAAATTGTTGAATCATAGGAAATTATCAACCATGAGGAAAATTCAATTGTTTGATAATACACTCAAGTATTTCCCAAATAGTTTCCTGGATCTCCACTAGATTGTGAGGTAGTTTTTTCAATTTATCTCATACCTAATGAAACAACTATATCCAAATTCCCCAATATTATAGAACCTTTTGAACTGGAGGTGTTAAATAAATAGTAGTATGAACATTTGGAAAAAAAAATTATATTCCCTAGTGAAACATATTGGGGTGCACTGATTCTATTTGTAAAGAAAACGGATGGATCAATTCAGTTGTCTATTGATGAATTATATCACAAAAATATAACCACAAGGAAAAAATTATATTCTATAATGGATTTATTACATTTTCTATTGACTAATATGAGATTGGTACTTCTCAAAAGTGGATCTTTATTCTAGATAACATCAGTTGATGGTAAAGAAGGAATAATTTTAGAAAAAAGATTTCTAATTAACTTATGTACACTATGAGTTCATAGTGATGACCTTTTGACTTACTAATTCCCTTTAAATATGTATGGATTTTATGAATACTATGTTTAGAGTCTACTTAAAAAACATTTGGTAGTCTTTATCAATGATATTATCATTTAATATAAGAGAAAGGAGGAAATGAAGAGTGTCTAAAAATTTTGTTGAAGACAATAAAGAATGGGAGAATGTATTATATGTTTTGAAAGTGTGACTTTTGGATGAAACAAGTCAAATTCTTAGAGATTATGATCATTTGAGGGGGGGGATGTTTGTAGACCATTCAATGAAAAAATTAATTGGGGAATAACCAAAACCCACTAGTGTCATAAAAATCCATATTTTTTTGGCTTGGTAGGGTATTGTTGATGTTTTTTGAGAAATTTATATTCATTTTCTATCCCTATAACAATGTTTACAAGGAAGATGGTTAAAGTATGTATAGACATAATAATGTTAATAAATCTCTATGGATCTTAAGAAAAGGATAATCACTATGCTTGTACTATTACTAACTTGAAGCAAAGATGGTTTTTATGATATATAGTGATGACTTGACAAATTGTTTTGGTTGCATACTTATGAAAAATGATAATGTGAAATATTAAACCATATGAAAACTTATTATCCAACAAATGAACTACCCAATGTAAAACTTTGAGATAGAATATTTGACCTTCACCTTAAATATTTGTTGGATCTACCTCTATGGTTAGAATTTTAACATATATAAAGATCCCAAGAGTATAAAGTATATATTATCATATATGAACCTCAATATACTTCAATGAATATGGATAGATCTGATCAAAGACTACTGTTTATTTATTTACTACCATCTAATGATGGAGTATAAGGTATCTAGTGCACTTAATAGGAAAGAACCAGTTACTCTATCCCTAATGTAGATTGAGAAAGTCTATATATTTACAGATATACAATGTATGGATCTAGAAATCATAATTCTAGGGACGATATCCCAGCATGGAAAAATTATTTCCACACTATTCATCCAAGAGAAGTTCAAGGAGGCACAAAAGGGATGATTTGTAGCTTTAAAGAAGGGTGAGAAAGGTAATGGAATGAAAACATCATGAGTTCTACATCGATGAAGATGGATTCAATCCATTTCAAACAAGATTTTGTGTTCCTACTATCACTTGACATAAAAATAGTTAAGTTGAATAATTTTTATAGAAAATACTTCTCCATCCACCAGGGAAGTACTAATATATATAATGATCTTCAAGATAAGTTCTATCTGGATGACATAATGAAGGAGATCTCAGAGTACACCTCAAATTTAATGGTTTTACAGTAAGAAAAATAAGAGAAAAAATAAATAATGGGATGATGAAACCATTACCCATATCCATATATAAATGGGAGAAAATAACCATTTACTTTTTCAATAGCATCTTCGATACAACAAAAGTGGATAATGTGATATGGGTTATAGTTGATTGACTCACCATGACTTCCCACTTTATCTATATTCAGTAAATTTCTCACATGAACCACATCTCAAGATATTAAAAAAGGATATGGTGAGGCTGTATGTGGTACCACTTTTAATCATATCTGATTGTGATAAGAGGATCACTTCTAAATTCTATATATGTCTTAAACATACTTTGAATATTGAACTAAATTATAATATAGTGTTTCACAGCAAAATGGATGTCCAATCTAAATGGAAATTTGAAACACATGAGTAAATGGTGAGAGATTTCTTATTGGAACTTAATTGAGGATATGGCCAACATCACCAATTAATTGAGTTCTCATACAGAAACAACTTCCATTAAAGTAATTAAATGGATCCATATTAAGCTTTTTATGGGAAGCAATATCTAATTCTTTCTTGTTGGGATGATGAGGGAAAAAATATTTCTGGACCAGATCTTGTGTAAGAGATGACAGAGAAGGTTTAATCCATCCAAAAGTATATAAAATTCAGTCAATTTTGGACAAAGATATATTTTGATGACTACTAAATAGAATTGTAGTTTTAATGTGTTGATAATGTTTTCATTTAAATATCATTATGGAAGATATTCATGTGGTTTCAAAATAAAGGGAAGCTTAACCTTAGGTACATTATCCCCTTTTAGATCATTGATCACATAAGAGTAGTGGCATCTTAGAATGTACATCCAACAAATATGGCTCAAGTTCATGATTTTTTCTATGTTTCTCTCCTTAAGAATTAAATAAATGATCCCTCACATGTATTTAATCTTGATATGGATCAACTGGTGCATGACCTCTTATATGAGGAGAATTTATTGAAAGTCATGGACTATAGAGTCAATGTTATATGAAATAAGATAACTCACCTGGAAACGTTCTTTGGCAGAACCAAAAATATGATGAGGCAAGATGGTTATCAGAGGAAATAATGAAATAGATATACCAGTATCTGTTCTAAACTGAGGATATGATTTAAAATTTTAGGGATGAAATTTATAAAGTAGGAAGTATGTAATTAAATAGAGTTTATATGAGATATTTTCATCCTGAATAAATATATGTTATAATATATTATATTGTATTATACACAAAAGAACCTAATGGAACTGAAAACAATTAATATGATTAATGGATATTTTCACATTAATCAGTAACTAAACCCATGAAAATTCCAAATATTATAATGTGATAAAAAAATATAATTTAATTAAAGTAGAATGGAATAAATTCAATTCCTTCCAATATGATAGAATTATCTCCCCTATGAAAAACACTATAGAAATGAAAAAAGTATTATTAAACCAAACAATATCTTTGAAAAAAAAAGATTGAACTTTGGGAGGAATTGTGGTGAATTTTGAATAAAATAATGAAATAGTATTTATTGGAGGTAATATGATCATTGGAACGTTGAACTAACCATTGGGAATAGTACTATGACCATTGGAATATTAATTCATACTCAAAATAATAAAATTTAATATTAATAATATATATATCTTGATTAATTTACATAAAAAAATTCTATAATTCTATAAATTAAATTTTATGATTAAAACCAAAAATAGAATATTACCACATTTTTAATATATTGTATATTAAAGTATTTAATATCTATAATAATATTCACATTGAAAATTAAAATTACCTAAGTTTGATTATTAATTTTTTCACATGAACTTCATTTTTGAAATCAATATGTTGAAATTTTCCAGGGGTTATTTTTTGATTATTTTCAGAAATATATCAATTTTTATCTGAAGAGTAAAAAATTGTTTTACAAATACTACATGTTTTATGTTATAATGGTGATTTAATAATGAATAAAAAATAATAGATTTGTTAGTTTGAAAAAAAATAATTTTAACAATATAAATGGGTTATATAAAATCAATATACTTAATTTCCAAACCTAAAAAATCATTTTCAAAAGTGTAAATTCAAATGTGATCCCTTAAAATTAAAAATTTTTCATTTATTACACATTAAGTTTTAATAAATTAATTAATATGGTTTATAAATGGCTTAAAATTATAAAACCCATTTTATATTATTTATATATTATTCATATTTTCATGAATTCACTATTACATTGTTTACCTTTAATATAGTATTTTATTTAATATTTTATTGTAAAAATACACCTCTCATTCCTTAGGGAAAATCACCCCTGTCATTTAAAAAATTCAAAACAATATCAAAATAACATATATTCATCCCCTTATCACCTATTGGGAAGGTATGGATTAATAAAACTCTAATCTTTCAAGAATTTAAGGTCCTTAAAAAGCATCCACTTCCAGAAAGAGGTAATGTCCTTTAGTCCTTTTATTTTATTTTTATTTTACCATTTATTATCCACCATATATGTACTAATTCAAACCTTATTAAACCAATTATTAAGTATGTTAGAATGATATTTTTAGTATTAATATACTATAATATTCCACTTTTAATATAATCATATATTATACATCTCATGTATTCTCTCTAGGAAATGTCACTTAAATAACTAGTTAGCCGTTAATGAGGATATTTCCATTTATTTTCTTATAACCAACCTTATAACTATGTATATTAAATAATATATGATAAATAAATATAATTATATTTTTATTTTATTCTTAAATAATTAATTTTATTTTTTTATAAAATACCATGAATTTTTTTTTGAAATTGAAGAAAACAAGATTTTTTTAAGGAACACATGTTAAAAATATATTTCATTTTTATGGAAGGAAATTAAGATATATAATCCAATTATTATAATTGATAAATAGGGAATAAAATTAAAATATTTATCTTATACTTCAACTTATTAAGAAACCTATATTTATTATTTAGGTGTCGGAAAAGTGATGAAATAAAGAGAAATTTAAGGTATGGAAAACTCTATAACCTAACTCCCTTTTTGAGATATCTTTTCTGTCATTCTATTTTCACTATGGATATTCCAATAATATTCATTTTCAATAAAAATTTTATTTTTTTTGGGATATACACACTTTTTCCCTATAATTTGTTTTCTAAGCTAAAATCATAGATTCTTGAGAAGACTTTATTTTCCAAAAACATCATATTAAGACCTCTTTAGTTCATCTACTCCACTCATAATAATGATTATTTACTGAAAAATATGAATTCCATTATTCATTATGGAACCAAAAAGGTTATTCAATGGATAATTAGTTTGGAAATACTTATGAACCACATTCCTCTATTTTGTTTTATTTCATGACTATGATTGTTTTACATTTTATGTGATAAAATGATTATAAGGATTTTATGATGTCATGGGTGGGATCATAATTGTATAGTCCTCCAATGAATTGGGTAATGTGGCATATCTCATGTGTTAATGTATATTATAAATTAATATGATGTTATCTTTGTTCACATTAATGATGTTATGATTTTTGTACATATGTTATGGATTAACATAATGATATTATTTTCACAAATATTTGTGGTTTTTGACCACTATATTATGATGATTCATTAGTATGCATATTACACATTCCATTCCTTTATATAATGTTTGCCTAATGGATATGATGAAGATTCTAAGCTTATGATATGATGATGTTTATAATCCTCACCCATGTACTATTGATTCATGTCCCTTATTCCTCCCATATCTAGGATTTTAGCTCACCCCTTTCTTTGATGTATATCCTCAGGTTATTACATGTACTAAAGAGAATATGATATTTTTGAAGTATAAAGAGGAAGTATTTAAATAAATGTTTTCATTTTATAATTTAAATGTGTTGAATGAGAATAATTCCCCAAAATACCATACCTTTGGATCCTTGATTGTATTACTACATTGTTTTTTATCTTAAAAAGTGATGTAATTTTCATTTAGAGAATATTTTTATTCTATAATAATGTGGTTCACGATTCATTAAGAAATATTTTAGGAATTCTTAGTGCTACCATAGAGGAACCAAAATTTTCATGTCATTTTTAATTGGTCACAATAAGGGGTTACCATGTTCTATCTATGTTCTTGAATAAGAGGGTGGTTGACTTTATATCTTGGGATTGATAGAATTAATTATGATTTTCTCCCTTGTGAACAATATTCTCCAATGGAAAAACTATTAATTAAGAATTTATACTTAGAGTAAATATTTGATAATTTTTAAATTTCCCTTTATCAAATATTCATTTTATGTACTTCCCCGCATCTAATATTATTATTGTTATCAATATATTCCATTAAATGTGCATATTTATGCATCATTTTTTAAATAATTAAATCAATATTTCGTTAAATGATATTAATAAAACATATCATTTTTGTTAGTCCATTAACTCGACGTGTCAATTCTATGTTGAATTTACTAAACCCTCTTAATAAATTATTTAATCAAATAAATATTTTTCATTAAAAAGTTGAAAAATATTATCTTCACTAAACTCAAGAAAAATTATTTATTTTTATATTTATGTAAATAAAAAAATTATATTAATCTATTCACCAAACTATTGACTAATAAAATGTTAATTTATTACCACGTGAACAGTAAAAATGAGAGAGAATTCAACTCATATATTCTAACTTGAACTTGTATTTATTAAAATCCAGCAATAAAAAATACTTGAATTATTATTATTTTAAAATATGAGAATAATATTTTTTACTATTATTAAATTCAATAAAATTTAATAAAATTCTATATAAACATAGTCTATGTTCATCATGCCCCCTTTATCAATGTTATTTGGTGGACTTACATGAATTCCAGGATTGGTGTCTAGAAACACATAAAGTAACCCATAGAGAAGGAAGTTAATTTTATAGTGACAACAAGCACTCAAATAACACAATGGTGTAATATAACCCCTTTTTCTTGATATATCATCAAGAAATACATTCAATTTTATCATCACCACATATACTTTATTTTTCCCCTTAGATTCGAAAATGAACTCTGTGACGAACTACTAGAGTGGTTGATGTAATTAAACATTTCCATTTAAATAAAATGGTTAGAGATATCTTATCCCCTCAACTCATAATGGACAAATCAATTTTTGAAATAATAAATTTCATATATCTTATGTTGAACCCATCTTATGTCACATAAAAGACATATTTTAAAGGTAGTTTTCATTTAATTTACATCCTTGCTTTTTTTTTGGAGTTTCCCTAGGTTTTAGGGAGGAATAGATGAGTATTCATGAATTGGGCCAAACCGTGAGCCCAATTCCAGATTAAAAAAATAAATTTTGTATCTTTTATAACTTTTTAATTTTTCAAAGTTTTTCATCCATTCAAATTCATACATTACCTACACTAACCTATTAACACCACCAATGTAATTTAGAGCTTTTATAAATCCATAACTAGGGTTTATTTGGGTTTTTATCTAAGGGGTTGGGCCTGCCCGAAATCACAATTCCTGTTTTAAAAATAAAATTTTATTATGTTATAACATATTCAATATTTGGTATTTTTCGATGATTCCAAGTAGATCCCAAGCCCAATGAACCCTATCGCGCGACCATTCTCTCTACCCACTCTTTGGAGCTCTGGTTAATCGCGATATGGTGCCGAACTTCATAGGCTTACTCAAATCGTCCTGATTTGAAGAGGTAAGTTCATTCCTTCATAACTCTCTCAATTTTTACTCTTTTCCCCCATTAAAATTCCTAAATGATCTACTTATCCTTTTTAAAACCTCCCTAGAAGGTTTGAGAATTTTTAAAATCAGATACTGGTATATTTGGTGGAGATTTCTACAAGATATTTTAAGTAGGTTGTTCTCCTTCTTTCTTCTTTCAATTTGTTTAGGGTTACATCCAATGTACTTAGGTTTTATTCCATTATCATTGAGGTTAATAATGTACAGGAAGTAGGGTTCAAAAATTAGGGTTTTATCTTGTGTTTCATCATCTGAAATTCTGGTTTTATGTTTGGTTTACCTTCCTTGAGGTGCAGCGGTGGTGCATTTGAGTTTTCGCACAAAGGGTTCAAGGGTTTCCATGGTTTTGGTAGGTGATTCCATTTTGTGTGCATTTTTTGTGAATTATATTGCTGTTTTCATGGAACCTTAATGTTTATTTCACTTGAATGTTTCTGTAAAAATTGGTTTTAGTTGAATTTATAATAGAAATGAATTTTAAGTTCCAATTTTTGGTGAAATTGGGGGTTTTTTCATTAAAATCTTTTATTGGTTCATTTTGGGCTGACCTATAATTACTTAGTTGATTTTATTGAACTGTATTATGACTGAAAATAATGTGTTTAATGTTTATTATTTTTTTTGTTTCTTTGAAAGTTTGTTTAAATGGTGTTTGGGAAGCAAATGGGCTTTAAGTGCCATGTTTGTGTGAAAATGGTGGTTTTTAAAAGATATAACAACTTGCTTCACATTGGGATTCCCCATAACTGAATTGTTGGTTTTATTAAAGGGTATTGAACTGAAATTTTGTTTTAATGACTTAAAAGTGTTCACAGAGTATGAAAATTGGATATCTTTAAGAGCTTTGGGTGCAAAACAATGTGATGTTTTGAGAGGTTCTTTTATTGAAAATAAAATTATTTTATTGTGTGTTTCAAATAGTATAAAATATGTTTAGATACTATAAAATTTTTTTGTTACCTGTAGTGATATTTTATATGCAAAAGGATGTGTGTTGTTTGCCAAAATTGTTTGAGCACAAAAAGGGGAAGCCCGAGTACCTAGGTGGGGCGGATTTGTACTAGTACGGCGAGTGGATCGGATGGGTTTTGTCCTTATTCCACTTAGCATTTGGATAACTACAACTCTAACTAAACTATGTGGATGATGATTGGGGACCACTAGGTTATTATTACGTTACCTACTAGTGGCTCGTGTACGAGAATGGATTTTTCTATGGTTACTCTACACTAAGGTACGAGGTACATAGGGCCCGAGACAACCTAGTCCTTAGGGGTGTTCCCGATTTTGATGCTCATTTTATTTGTGGTATTTACCCTTATTGTGGGGTGTTTTGGAAGTACTTTACAGTATCTCACATGTCTATTTAAGGTCTTAACAAACTGAAATTCTCGGATTGAAAACTGTTTTCATTTGCAAGTTTCATTTCTTTGAATTTTAACACTATTTCACCTTGTGTATTAAAATTGCTTGTTTTATTCACATTGTATTGCATGCTCTTTGGAATCATCTGGTGGTATCCTATTGGTCTTAGTATCACACCCTACTTACACCCCTTGGGTGTAAGTAGACCTGCTTATGCTTGACTCAGGTAAAGGGAGGGCTAAGGGTGATAGAGGTTCAGGGTGTTAGTCCCCATCGTTGGGGCAGAGTTGCGGAGAAGGCTTGCGAGTGATGACCCCCTTGTCGTGTGGAGTCCATTGGGATGTCTTTATGTTGTCATTATTTATTTTTAGACCACTTTTAGTGTCTTTAAACATATCTATTCAGTTCTGGTTTTTGTGTAAACATCGTTTGGATTACATTTTTCAGATTCAGTTTATTGATTGTTTTTAATGTTTTATGCCTTCATATTCGGTTAAATCGTTCCCAAAAAAAATGATACCTGGAAACTTGTACCAGCCCATGGGGATAGGGAACGCCCTTCAGGTCATGTCATGGGCTAGGTTTGGTGCCAGTTTTGGCGACGACCATATTCGGTTCGTGACAAAATGGTATCAGAGGAGGTTCGCTCCTTGGGTCATGTTATTTGGGGAAGAGCTAGCATATTATGGAGCTAGGATTTTTGGGACGTGAAATTTCAGTCATGGGCAGTGTGCCTAGCAAGCACACCTCATGACAGAATTCAAGTCGACATGGGAAGTATGGATTTATCTGAGTCCTTTGATTTTCCTGGTTTAATGATGACTACGGGAAATGAAAAAAGAGTTAGGAGAATAATCTCAGTGAGCTCTCAGGGACTGGCAAGCCATGTGGAGACATTGATATTTCCCTAGAATACTCATTATGATGGAGAAGTGATTGTAATATGGCTGCCAACCATATGTCCAAGTCACCCACCGAAACTAGTTTCCTCTCACATTGTCTTGTGTCTCTTTGTTTTGGAATCTTGGAATCTTGGTTTTTTTAAGCAAAAAAAAATGACTTCGCTTTAAAGAGTGTGAATTTTTGTTATGTTATTTTCTAGTAAAGTGAAAATTGTTTTTTTAGTATATAAATTAAATTTCAGAATTATTTTAAAAGGGAAAAATTATGTGTTTACACCTATTTTGAATGTATGAACTATGTTAATTGGGGTTTTGAAAATATGTTTCTAGTGAAATTTTATTAACCGTAGAAAAGTTTTTTGGATTGAATTAAGTGTTCTAGAATTTTTGTGTGGGGGTTTAAGATGGATTTTGGTTTTGGTGACTACTGAAAATTTGAAAAAAAATTATGAACTTTCAGAACCTTGTTTTGAAATGAGAAGAGTTGAGTTCTTAATTAAATTGAGATTTATGAAATGATGTTTTTCATGAAATTAGAAGTATTTTGAAATGGGTTGAAATGTTTTCAAACAATTGTGAAAGGCATGAATATGTGCTTTTATTGAATTATGCATTCCTTTCTAAATTGGTTTGTGAGATGAAACATTGGGTTTTGATATTATGGTTAGTGTTTTTGAGAAAGGAAAATTGTGGTTAAAAGTTCGATTTTAAAAAGAGGAAAGGTTTGATTTTTGGTATTTGGTATTTTCATGGGTGACCACATGCATAGGTTTATTTGGGAATATGGATGGATATGATGTGGGTTCCCAGTTTGGCATGTAAACATGCATGTGTGAGGCTCATTAGATACCATCGGTAAATGCGCCACCGACCAACACTATTTTTTTTAAATAATGTTTTTGAAGGAATGTGTTGTGTTTTGATAATGTATGGTTGGGAGGTATGGATTATGTGTTTTCGGAATTATTATTGTGGGATGTTCCGATTTCAATAAAACCTCTTGTTTGAACGGTGTTTTGGGTTGGTGTTTTGTTGATAAGTTGGAATGAAGTGTTGGTTAGTGGTCTCTTTTGAGGAAAAGTTTGGGAGGAAAATGTGGTGACTTCCCTCTTGTGTTCGGTTCAGGTTTGTGGTCTGTTGTTACCAAATGACCAGATCGGTTGGGTCCTTGGATTTTCTGGTAGGCTAGGGTACTCCCCCATAAAGTGTTAATGTATGACTCATTTTTGGCCTATGGTGATTCACCGTTGGATGATCCTCCAGTTGGTCAACATAAGGACTTTATTCTTGAGGTTTGGATATTGTGTTTACCCCTCTTCTTTTTCAATTATGTGGATTCCCCTATAGTGGGAGAGTGTTTGTGGGAGGTTGAAATAGACCTTAGATTCTTATGTTTCCTACTTTGTTGAAGGTCAATGAACCTCAGGGTTGTCAATGTAGAATTATGTCTTTAAGGGCCTCTGGGCCTTTCATCAGTCTTATTAAAGCAAGAGTTCATTTTAGGCCACCAGTGTGAAAGATCTGTCCAAGAGTGGCTATTATGGACACTTGCTGGAATCATGTGCTGTTTGGGACTCAGTAAAAGGTCCCTCTCCTTGTGTTTTCTTTTATACACAATGGTCATTTTCGGTGATGCCATTCTATGTCATGTGTACATTTGACTATAAGGGTGAAGATTGTGCAATATTATGAGAGTCACTATTTATTTTTTGGATGTGTGTCTCCCAATAAGAAATTCTAAATCCTATGTTCTAGAGGAATGTGTTTCTATATGTCTTTTCATTCTGCTATTTAGCATCCAAAGAAAAAAAGGAGTGATGTGTGTGCATCCTCTAAGTTCTTGTTTTGGTAAAATGATGGGTTGGGGAAAAGCGGGTTTGAAGTGTGTCATGTCTCAATGAGACCATCTGAGATTACAGTATATTATTTTTTTGGAACTGGAAGAATATTTTCAGTTTAGGGGTTTCCAAATCCTAACTGTGAGGCCGATGATGCTTCAATCCATTGAGCTCCAGCCATAGGCCCCGGAGAGAAGCTGGCGCGTAGTTAGGGGAAATCATAAAGTCGTTCAAACTTTTGGTCAAGGTTATATCCTCAATATGAAAGATAAGAATAGTTTAACCTCTGGTGTCATCGTCTTGTTACAATATCTCACATTTGGTGGAAAGAGGTGTGATTACCTTCTTCCCATGTCATACCCTGAGTTGATTTTTCTCCCCTTTGGGTTCCCTTGTGTTTTTTGGAGAAAAGTTTAAAATTTGGGTTAAGAAGGTTGAAGTGTCTAGTTTGTGCGCAGTTATCAGTAACCGTGTGTCAACCTAGGGGACCGTGTGATAAGAGACAGTATCTACCACATGGTCTTCGCACGTCCATGATCATTGGCCAAGGAAACTGTGTGATGTTTCCTTTTTGGACAGAATGATCCGCACAGATAACTCACAGTTTCCCAAACCGTGTGAACCAATCGTGCGGCCATGCCAGCTCCATAAAATTATATTCTTTTTTATTATTATCCCATAATAGTTAGTTAATATGATTTGGTTTTGTTTTGGGTAAACCCACAATGGGTCTTAGGTATGTTTCATTGGATGAATTCTGATATTAATCTACCCCTAATGCGGGGAAGTCCGTTCGAGGCCCCTGTTAGTGTCTTGATTTTTTCTTAAAGAAAGTTGTGTTCATTATTATGGTGGGGAGACCCATCATGGGTATCATGTATGTTCTCTTGGAAAAGTAATAGTGTTATTTTAACCCTTATTATGGGTAGATCATTCATTCCTTCCCCAATTGTTATCCTTATTCTGTCTTAGAAATTGAGTTGTCCCTGGTGGTGGGATGTCCGGATTGGGCCACCCCGTACTAGTGACTCAGTTTTATCCTTGGTGTATTCTAGGTAAGAGGTAGTATCGTTCAATTCTATCAATCCACAAATTTTTTACTTGGGTAAATTTGTGGTTGGAGAACACCCAATGGTTTTGTTTATGTAATGTTGTGGTAGCGTTATTTGAGTTCGTTGTTTGTTTCAAGTGGATTGCTTGAGTGTCGTCTTGTAGTGTTTGAAGTGTTTTGTTTTGGGATATGTTTTCAATGTGTTTCATAATTTTATGTAAGTGGGGTTATTTTTGGTTGATGAGATTATTATCTTATTTTGTTTGATCAACTGGAGATGTTCGTCTTTTTTGAAGCGGGTGAAAACGTGGCAAGGAAGTCTGTCTTGGTTTATCGTTTGGGCTTTGCTTTTGCATCTGGTCTTGTTGTGGCATTCCAGGGTCAGAATGGTTTATGGTGGGGAGAATTGTCACATAAAATACATATTTTAAAGGTATTTTTCATTTAATTTACATCCTTGAATTGTTTTGTGGGTTTCCCAAGGTTTTAGGGAGGAATAGATGAGTATTCATGAATTGGGCCAAACCGTGAGACCAATTCCAAATTAAAAAAATAAATTTTTTATCTTTTATAGCTTTTTAATTTTTCAACATTTATCATCCATTAAAATTCCTAATTGACCTAACCTAACATATTAACACCACCAAGGTAATTTGGAGCTTTTATAAATCCATAACCAGGGTTTATTTGGGTTTTTATTTAAGGGGTTGGGCCTGCCCGAAAGCCCAATTCCTGTTTTAAAAATACAATTTGACTATGTTATAACTTATTCAATGTTTGGTATTTTTTGGTGATTCCAAGTGGAGCCCAAGACCAACTAACCCTATCGCACAACCATTCTCTCTCCACCCTCTTTGGAGCTCTGGTGAATCACTATTTGGTGCCGAACTTCATAGGATTACTCAAATCGTCCAGATTTGAAGAGGTAAGTTCATTCCTTCATAACTCTCTCAATTTTGACTCTTTTTCCCCCATTCAAATTCCTAAATGATATCCTTATCCTTTGTCGAACCTCCCTTGAAGGTTTGATTATTTTTAAAATTAGATACTGGTATTTATGGGGGAAATTTCTACAAGATATTTTAAGTAAGTTGTTCTCCTTATTTCTTCTTTCAATTTGTTTAGGGTTACATCCAATGTACATAGGTTTTCTTCCTTTATCATTGAGGTTACTAATTTCCAAGAAGTAGGGTTCAAAAATTAGGGTTTTATCTTGTGTTTAATGGTCTGAAATTCCAGTTTTAGGCCTGGTTTAACTTCCTTGAGGTGTGGCGGTGGTGCGTTTGAGTTTTCGCTCAAAGGGTTCAAGGGTTTCCTTGGTTTTGGTAGGTGATTCCATTTTGTGTGAAATTTTTGTGAATTATCTTTCTATTTTCATGGAACCTTAATGTTTATTTCACTTGAATGTTTCTGTAAAAATTGGTTTTAGTTTAATTTATAATAAAAATGAATTTTAAGTTCCAATTTTTGGTGAAATTGGGGGTTTTTCATTCAAATCATTTATTGGTTCATTTTGGGATGACCTATAATTACTTAGTTGAATTTATTGAACTTTATTAGGACTGAAAATAATTTTTTTAATGTTTATTCTTTTTTTTTGTTGCTGTGAAAGTTTGTTTAAATGGTGTTGGTAAGAAAATGGGCTTTAAGTGCCATGTTTGTGTGAAAGTGGTGGTTTTTAAAAGACATAACTTCTTGGTTCACATTGGGCTGCCCCATAACAGAATTGTTGGTTTACTTAAAGGGTATTGAACTGAATTTTTTTTAATTACTTACAAGTGTTCACATAGTGTGCAAAGTGGATATCTTAAAGAGATTTGGGTTCAAAACAATGTGATGTTTTGAGAGGTTGTTTTATTGAAAATAAAATTATTTTATTGTGTGTTTTAAATAGTATAAAATGTGTGTAGCTACTGTAAAATTTGTTTGTGACCAGTAGTGATATTTTATATGAAAAAGTATGTGTGTTGTTTGCTGAAATTTTTTGAGCACAAAAAGGGGAAGCCTGAGTACCTAGGTGGGGCGGATTTGTACTAGTACGGCTGGTGGATCGGATGGGTTTTGTCCTTGTTCCACTTGGCATTTTGATAATGAAAACTCTAACTAAACTATGTGGATGATGATTGGGTACCACTAGGTTATGGGTATGTTCCCTACTGGTGGATCGTGCACGAGAATGGATTTTTCTATGGTTACTCTACAGTGAGGTACGAGGTACATCGGGCCCGAGACAACCTAGTGCTTAGGGGTGTTCCCAATTTTGATGCTCATTGGATTTGTGGTATTTACCCTTGTTGTGGGGTGTTTTGTAAGTACATTACAGTAGCTCACATGACTATTTAATGTGTTAACATACTGAAATTCTCAGATTGAAAACTATTTTTATTTGAATGTTTCATTTCTTTGAATTTTAACACTGTTTCACCTTTTATATTAAAATTTCTTATTTTGTTCACATTGTATTGCATGCTCTTTGGAATCATCTGGTGGTATCCTATTGGGCATAGTCTCACACCCTACTTACACCCATTGTGTGTAAGTATACCTTCTTATGCTTGACTCAGGTAAAGGGAGGGCTAAGGGTGATGGCGGTTCAGGGTGTTAGTCTCCATCGTTGGGGTGGAGTTGCGGAGAAGGCTTGCAGGTAATGACCCCCTTGTCATGTGGAGTCCATGGGGATGTCTTTATTTTGTAACTATTTGTTTTAGACCACATGTAGTGTCTTTAAACATATGTATTCAGTTCTGGTTTTTGTGTAAACATCGTTTGGTTTACATTTTTCAGATTCAGTTTATTGATTGTTTTTAATGTTTTATGCCTTCATATTTAGGTAAATCGTTCCCAAACAAAAATAAATGATACCCGGGAAGTAGTGCAAGCTCGTGGGGATAGGGAACGCCCTTCGGGTCATGTCACGGGCTAGGTTTGGTACCATTTTTGGCGGCGACCAGATTCAGTTCGTGACATCTTATGTTTTCTTTCCATGAGTATATTTCATCGTGGCTTTCATTCACAATTCAAAGTATATTTTCCATGACATACATTAATAAAAATATTAAGAATGAGGGCCATTAAAAACATATATAGATAGTAATATCCATGGAAACATGAACCTTGTTGAAATTATATTAGTGATTACATCCTCATAACCACCCCTCTTTGTAACCAAAAAGTGTGAACTTTATTTGAAGAAGTATCAATGCATATGATCCTCCAACAACAGGTAGTAATACATCATTTATATCCCATTATAATGATATTATCAAAATCATAAAATATTATTTAATAATCTTATCATAAAATATATAATTTTTCATTATATTGGGGAACTTATATAAATATTTTAAGAGAAAATTACACTACGTACATCATCACATTGATGTTATGTAGAAGAAAAATCATCTTGTGATAAGATATTTTTCAATATACTTATAATCAAAAGTAAAATAGTTAGTTGGTTCTAAGGAATATACTAAAAAAATACTACTTTCATTAAAGTATTCTATTAACATACAACATTTATTTATCATATGATAAACATGATTTTATTACGGTACAATTATAGTGTTTCTTCCTTCCATGTTATCTTATAACTATTATTCTTACTGTGACTTAACTCCTTCGAGAAAAACCCTTAGGAAGTGATATCACTGAGTCTTTAGCATATTTCTTATGTTAAAACCATTATATATTGACTAACACAATTATAATTAATTATTCATAATACATATTTTTATAATACATCAACATCTTCATAAAATTCTATTGTCTAGAATAAATCATCATTCAAATTTCTTCTTATGTTTCATTTGAAGTTTTAACATGATATATCATTATAAATATGGCCACGATGAAAATAAAAATCTTCTCCTTAATATTTATGTAACATATCTAGGATATATACAATCAAAGTGATTGGTCAAAAAAGTAGTTCTATATCCTATTGTTAAAGACCCCAAACCAAGTATCCTAGATTGGGTGGTTACTATATTACATTAGAACTATATAGAATGAATCATATATCGATGGACCAAATAGTTTATTATTATTGGAAAACTGGGAATGTACATGTATTTCACCAAAAATTTAAAAAAATTAAAATAAAACTTAGAATTTACTCTTAGAACACCATAACACCATTTATTATAACCCTCAATATAAACCACAATACACTTCCTTGTATATTGGAGAAAGTAAACAAAATAAAGGTTCGATCTTAGATCCTCCAAAAAGGTATGTGTATAACAAAAGATAACATGAATAAATAAGTCATAGTCAATATGAAATGGTAAATATATAAAATATACATGCTATTTATTCAATAATATAAGGATGAATAATAATTATCTAGGAATAAATGGTGACCAAATAATTCCATAAAAATAATCTTAGGTGGTAGAAACTTATCCATAGATATCACATAATATAAACTAATCCCATGGAAATCAGTAAATGATTTAATAATGACGAAATTAATAATGGTGATCATTTGAAACATACCACTGAGGCCTTTTTCCAAGACATCTAAAAATACTATCACGTATATGTTTCATGAAATTTATATAAATGGGTAAGCCTTAAGACAAAACTGAATCTTGTTTTTCACGTGTGACCCACCAATGAATTGAGGGGAAATATAATTACCCGACTATCACATATTAAGTCCAGTGTATTCCACACATGGAAGGGGGAAAATAATCAATGTAAACATTTCTATTGAAAACAACCATATGAAATTCTAATAATTTCCCCAATAAATAAACATAATCATAAACCATAAAAAGTAATATTGTAAATGGTATAAAAATTGTAATCCCCAATAAAAATGATCATATACCTTATGAATAAATAATAAGGATAGTATTATTACAACAAATCCACATTGGAGCATATGTAAAATAAGGGTTGTTTTTTATGAAGAATAACAATACCATAAAAAGTCTGTTAAAATAATTCTTTAGGAAAATACCCTATTCTAAATGAGAACCACATTTAAAAAATAAAAATATATAGAATATTAGATAAAAAGTTTTATTGGAAAATAGATTAGTAAAATTATTGTTGAATCTTATGATCATCAAGCAGTCACAATGGTGGGAAATTCCATTCCTTTAATATAATTAAAAAATAATTATTTTCACAATGTTGTAAAAGGGACAAAAACTTACTCATTCAGAAAAATTCAAAAATATTCTTATAAAAATTTATTTTAAAAAGTAATCAATGGGTTAAAATGTATTTAATAAATCATTTTCAGAACTATGAATAAGTTCTTGAAAATACTTTTAGAAAATATAGATATGGAAGAAAAAGGATTTCCAACAGAAGAGGGAAATGAAGTTAGCTTTTCATTAAAAAAATTTCGCAGTCATTTTATGTTCCAAAGAGATAAAAATCGAACTGTTACATGAAAATTTTATAAATAAATAGGTGATAATAAAATATTTTTGATTTAAGATATAAATATATATCAATTCCCCCCATGGGTGACTTAAACATAAGTAATACCACATAATGATGGTAATTTGAAATAAACCATTAGTGCTTTGATAAATTTTGAATCATAACAACAGGGATATAATGAAATTAAAATAAATATTTAGAAACCATGAATATTATATTAATCATGATATATCATATAAAATGGGAAGTATTTCCAACAAAAAAAGGAATGAGTGGTGAATATGGCATATGCCTCACGAAAGTAAAAGTGAGATGGGAGAAAAACATTACCTCAAATCTAATTTCCTTCATTCATTTCTGAACCTGCTATATAATAAATATATATTTACAATAAATATTATAAAAAACATATTTATCTATATTATACTTTATTTTATTAACCTATAACCTTTTATGACTTGTTTATTAAAATATATTTTATTATTATCATCATTTCAGGGTCTAACTTCTTTATTTTTCATGTATGTTTCGATTTAGTTATTTTGAAATGTTTACTTTTATCATGGTTATATAATATAATTAATGTTAAAAATTATATAAACATCATATTTATTTATTATATATGTATTTAGAGTGATACATAAAATATTGATATAGAAAAATGAATTACACTATTTATGGAGGCGGTAAGCCATACAAACATAAGGTTGTCATTTTCCCTTTTTACAAGATAGAAAAGATATGTATGTGGTTGTATCATAATCATAAGAAAATATTTTTATATTTATGATATTGGGTTTGTTATCCTAGAATGGTTATAACACTATAAGATTATGTAGAATAAAAAATAAAGATAAAAGACATGGTAAAGATGATTACCTCTTATTCAGTAGAATTATTTTAGTTCTCATATTAAGCGAACTAGTGTAGGTATTTCGGAATTAAAATAACCTCTAGAACATGGATAAGGGTATTTGGGAGAGTAATTTTTAGGTTATGGTAGAGATATATGGACCAAAATAGTGTGATTAATGGACAGAAGGGGAGTGCATTTATAAGAGAGGGGAGGGGAATTCTTGGAATTTCATAATGTATTAAATTAATAAATATTATTATTCCTTCCAAAAAACTCCTAATTTATTAAATTAGAATATTTTAAAATTAAAAGTCAAAATAGTCTCACATAATAAAATTTAGACAATTTTGAGTTTTGTTTTCATCCTTATCTTTTATTATTAACCCCTATCTACAATGTTGACAATTAACACAATATTAAAGTTTTCTACACATTTAAGGGAATGAAATGTTACTATAAAATAAAAACCAGCCCATAAATAGACCATAATTAATTTTTAATACCATATAAAATTAATATTTATGAATATAATACTTTTAACAATTTTAAATAATTAAATAAAAAATTATTTGTTATTAAATATAATTAATGTCATTTTTAACACTATTCATTTAATTTCATTCTAAATGCATTAAATAAAAAAAGAATACAAATATATTCATCTAAAATCTCCCTAAAATAATATATATATATCTATCTATAAAACTCATAGGAAATATTAATTGATTCAAATTATATCACTCATAATATTTTTAATATCATTTATTTTATTTTTCTATTAACTGAATAAATGTAGTATTACCATTGCATAAGCATTTATGGAAATTATTTATTCACTAAAAATTAAAAAATATATATAAAGATGAATATAAATGGTTTTAATTTCAATTTAAGTGTTATAACTGAACATATTCCACTATTATTCCCTTGTTAAAAATAATATAGTTATTAAACACAAGACTGATATTTTTTACTTTTCATTACATAAAATATTATAAATGTGATAATAAAAAATAAATGGAACAAATATTCCATTTATTCATCTTTTGTATTATTATGTATGAAATATATAGATAAAATTAAAAAAACATGGTTAAATACATTTTCTAGTGCTAACATTTTTTTTAACTTTTATTACCTGATTTACCCTTTACCGTGGCAATAGAATTACTGAAGTTAATATTCATAATATCTAAAAAATAAAATGGGTAGATTTGGAAATTTTGGGCCCATCTATTCGAAATTTGTAATACTGTTTTGAAGATTCAATTTCTAGAAGTTTCAGAAATTACTTTTAGTATAAATGTGTAAAACAAAATAATTTGTTTTTAGAAAAATGTGTATTTTATCCAAAAATTGTATTTATACCAAAATTAGGTATAATGATGATTAAAATAATTTAAATAAAATTATATATAATTAATTAATTTTTATTTTTCATTAATATAAAATTTAAATTATAATGATGTAGTTTTTGTATTGAAAATGGCAGTATTACACAAGGACATATTTTTCAATATTTACCAAAAGATCAATCGTTTTAGAAAAATACATGAATTTCACCCTAAAATAACATTGATATGATGACTTAAAAAATTATATTAATTTTATAAATTAATATTTACATAAGTTTTAGATATTTATTAAAATAGTTTCTCATAAAATAAATAAAAATAATTTTTCATGAAAACACAATTATGTTGCATAAATTAACTTTATAGAAAACTGAGTACTTATTTCCTATGAATTAATATATTTTTATCGATGAGTACCAATATATAAATAATAATATTCATACCCATTAATTATATGGTTTCTAAATAATACAATTTTATTAATATATTATTTTTCATTTAGACTTGATGTTGTATATTGTGTGCACTATCGAATACAGTGTTCTTTTAAAAACTGATGGTGTTACATTATAACCCCTTAAACGAAGTGTGCCATTTAAATTTTAAATTTTTCTTGATAATAAATGGTTTTCCATTTTAAAATTATTTTGTGTAAAAACTATATCGCAAAAGGGTTAAGAAAATATCCTCTTAAAAATATTAAAAGATATGTTTCAAGGTCACCACCAAACTAGGTTTCCAAAGAGGAGAACATAAATTGAAAGTTAAAATATAGACATGGAAGAGAAAAATAATGTGAAAGGATTAATAGAGAGGTATTTAGAACTTGTTCATGAGATAGTCAACCATCAAAAAACCATAAATTTATGATGGGTTAAAAGTCCAATGATTTGTCCGTAAGAGAAGTAAACGGATAATGATTTGATTTTAAGGTTATTTTCTTAAAGTCAAGGGATTATTTTACTATATAAATAAATAACTCTACAAAATAAATATACCTTATTTCTTATTATTTCATAAGAACAATCTGATCCTTTGTATGTGCTTCTATCAACTTCCACTTCATCTCTTATACTAGGGAATCGATTTGCGTGATGAGTTTTTTTTACATTTTAAGCACTTTTAAAAAATCATATGATATAATATTAATTCCTTCAATGTATAAATATTTACCAATATCAAAATGGTTACCACATGTTATCTATTATGATAAATCATAATAATATCTAAATATTAATTTAATCCATTCCATAGGTAGTCAACCTCAAGGATCCCCCAAAATATATCTGACTAAATTCCAAAATACCAAAAATTTGTAATAGGTCCCCAAATATCAAAAAACAAGTTACCATTAATCCCCTATAAAGTATCTCTTAATTTCACATGTAAATACATTGATCACATATTCTCTTAAAATATGGTAATATAGTGAATTTCCATAAAACAATAATGAAAACATGCATTCTTATAAGAATTTATTCCCCCACTATTCCTTAAATAAAATCTCATGTTATCGAATATATTTCATAAATAAAAAATGAAGTAAAATATATCATGTATTTCTTGTTCATAAATTCACTATCCATTTTCAAATTCACCAAATCTATCCCATTTACTTCTTCAATTCCAATGTTTTATTTCTCCTATATAGACATTATTAAATCATCATTTGGAATATAGAAAGGGTTAAACTACTATAAATCACTTGAAATACAGTGCTACTCTTTATCATCACTAGGAAAAATCACTGATAATGGGGGCCTTTATTAGTACTAAAATGGTACTGATAAAGGGTGACTTTTATCAGCACTATCAAAAACCATTGATAAAAGAACCCCTTTATAAGTTATGTTTGCTGGTGTGGATAAATTCCTTCCTTTATTAGTTCTTTTTCCAAGTGTTGATATTGTATCCATGTTATCAATGGTTTTTCCTAGCACTAATAATGGGGGGTCTATAGCAGGACTATGATTTTCATGCTGATAAAGTACCCCCTTTATCAACTCTTTTTTCAAGTGCTGATAAAGGGGATATTTCGAAAAAAATTATATATCATTAAAAATAATATATTAATTTATAAGTATATTAATATTCATATGAATATAATATATTTTATTAAATACGATTCATATCAGACCAAATACGCATTTACATTTAATATATAAAATATTTAGTGAATAAAAAATTATAAAATAACCAAAATTCTATATTAAATTATTATTTTTTAATTATAATCGTGTAATATCCATTTAATAAAAATTGGATAACATAAAAATTAAATAAAAAATGAAAGATCTAATATAATTTTAAAACAGTACTTGAACTTCAAACATCCAAAAATATTCCTCTCATTGTACATTTTGGCTCTTTGATGTATCAAATCCAGTCTTACAAAGATATCTACAACATGTTAATTGGCAGACCTTGTTCAATAATTTTTGAGGCCAAAAAATGACACAAAGGCCTCTAATATTTAGTTTTTAATTGGGATACCCGAATTTTTTTATTTTCAATGAGATTTCAACTTCTTCTAAAAGGATCTTTCGATCCTTTTTAGTAAATAATGAATTATTCTCAAGGATTACCTTCATATAAATATAATGGTTTTAAAATTTTTTAACTTTTCATCATTTATTTTTATTTAAAATTGAATATATGCATATTTTTTATATTAATAAATAATAAATCAATTGTATAAATACATATTTAAGAATATTTACATAAAAATATATTTTTAAATAGATAAACCATATTGAAATAAATATTTATTATTCATTTCATTTAAAATAAAAAAAATTCCCAATTATTTACCTTATACAAATGCAATAATATGTATATATATACCTATATTAGAATTATTTATATGAAAACTTGTGCATGCCAAAAAAAATATATTTATGTGTATATTTTAATATATTTTAATAAATACATTTATATAAATATTTTTTCATGTACATAAGTAAAATAAGTGTGTATGTGTGTGTAAATATGTGTGTTTGTGTGTGTATCAATATTGTGTATATACATAATATATAAAAGTATTATTATTATTATTTGATTATCAATAAACATATTATATGGATATTTTTGTTGTAAATATTTTTAAATACATCATGAAAAATTTATATCTAAATATAAAATTATAAGAAAATATGTATAAATATATATATATATATATATATATATGTAAATACATAAGCATATAAATATATATGTAATGTATAAAATTTATATCTAAATACATAATATATAAATGTATTTTAAAATTTTATTTATAAATAATTATATAAGTCATATGAAATTAATTATTATACATTTTATTTAAAACAATATATATGAATATTTTATGCATTATAATAATATATAAATATATATTTATTTAAATTTATATATAATTTTTATATATATACAAGTGTTTGTATTAATAAATATATATTTATATTTATATTTATATTCTAGTATATATAAAATAATAATCATACATAATATATTGAAATAAATATAATTGCGTATATATAATATACACACACCCAAAAACAAAAACATATATTTTATAAATTCATTTAAAATTAATTATATAAATATATGAATAAGAAATGTATGGAAATATATTTAAATATATAGAAATATCATTAAATTTGTGATAAAATATGCATGGAGGAGTGATAAAAGGCTTCACAACACATAATGAATGACACCTGATCACGTGCAGACATGTGTAGGTGGGTGAGAAGGAATTGGAAGGGTTGTAAGATTCATTATAGTGTTTTCCTTGTGTTAAGAAAGTGGGGTTGGGGGGTACCGGAGAGTGGGGGTGAGGTGGTGTGGGGAATATAGAGTTACAAGAATGAGGGGTCGCAAGCCCTGAGAAAGGGTTTTATGTGTTTTTTTATCAAATTCTATGAGTGCAAAGAAATAGTACTAATGAATGGTACCTTTATCAGCACTAAAAAAGTGATGATAAAGGCATTATTTTTCAGCACATTTTGGTAGCGTTAAAAATGGAATCCTTTAATATTTATTAGATTATCAACACTTTTGTAATGAAGATCATTCCAATTTTTTTGATTTCATATTATGATTTTTAGTTGAGGTATCTTTCCTTTATTCATGTCTCTTTAAAAATATCACCTCAATAGGTAATCATTTTCCTTGGTTATCAGTACCTTCCAACATATGCTTTCAAATTATTAAATAAAAATTACATCATCATAATAATTATATATTTTATGACACTTAAATCAAAAATATCATTTATAAAATACTTTTACAGCATAATTTATTAATTGAAATACATAGTCACTTTAATCATTACATTTTTACTGTAGTAATATCATAGGATTTATGTTGATCACATAGATTATTCTATGTTATATTCCATTTATTATTGGGGAATTAATTTTCATAGTGACGCATCTCTTTATAGTTGAAACACTAAACAATAGAGGATTCATTCATACCCTTGAATCCATGTGCTTGATGGACTTCATCTCCTTAACAGAAGTAAACTCCAATTCCATTAAAGGAATTACTTAGGTGTATCTATCCATAATTATCACTTGTGGGAAAATACTTCTTTCCCATATTCCCTTATCAATTTTTTGTTCTTCCATCTATTTTTATCTTCCTTTAATTTGTGGCCATAATACAGAGAGAGTTATTTCCCTATATTGATAGCGTAACATAACATATCTTTATACCTTGAGAATGATTGATAGACTAGTTCCCTTTGATGGATTGGATTAAGCCCATCAAATAAATGGACAATATTACCTTTTGGATTATAAATTTAGTTTATAGCTTGCCTTAAGAACCAAATAAATAAATCCTTATACTTAACAACATTTTCATATACCTTTTGTCTTAGACTCGATAATTATCTATTAATATATACTTTTTTTCATGGGGAAAATTTTTCTAAGAAAAGTTACTTAACATTGTTAAACTTCATGCTTGTTATTTCTTTTTCAACCTTAGTATTTTGAATCAATGAACAACATAGATCTATATCCCTGGAGAGATGATAAGCTTCTATAGTAACATTATCCATTTCATTAATTCCCAATTAGATAAATACCCTCTCTATAGAACTTATTCATTTACCAATAATGAAATATGTTTTCGTCTCGTTGAATGATAAAGGTTTCTGATGCATAATGTGGCCTGACATTGTTAAAGCACATTGTCGATCTATCAGATAATCCCTATGAGAAAGTTTATTTCTCATAACATGAGTCAGTTATTCCCGTATAGTTATAATTTGTTCAGCACCAACTACAAATGTATATCCAACCTCATTATCTTTCATAGAAAGGGAAACCCAATATAAATTATGTGAGTTAATACAGTTTTAATTCTTTCCTCTATGTTTCATTTCAAAAAAAAGTCACATACTAGAATAGATCCTAACATTATAAAACCTATTTTATAATCCCAAGTCTAGTGAAACACATAATAGAAATTAATAAAATTACACATAGAAATTATATTTATCCTAAGTTTTTTTTCATTGGGAATATTCTCAAAGTCTATCATAGAGTTTGGTTCTCTAGCCTATGTTTTCATATTTCAATTTCTGAAGGATTAAACTAAATGTGATCAGATACAAACCATAAAGACTCTAGCCCTAGTATACCAAAGTTAAAGGTGAATTAATTACAATGTCACTAGAGAAAAGGAATCACATCCCAAAGGACTTAACATTTTTATAGCCTTGGAAAACTAGATTCATACTGGAAATTCACATAACATTTGGAAACATTTAAATATGACGCTATATTTTTTTTAGTACACTGTAACTCCCTTTAAAAGAGCTATACATTTCAATAATAATACAATTCATTGTATCCTATTTAATGGAACCATAATAAAGGGTTGAGCTCAGATCTTCAATAAGGACATGATTACATCAGAAGATAACATGAATAAATAAGGAATATTCGACCTGGAAATGTAAATATCTAAAAAAAATCATTTAGTCTATATAATGATCATAAATAATAATATTTTAGGAATAAATGATGATAAAATAATTCAATATAAATAGTATGATGTGCTAGAAACTTATCCATAGATATCATAATAATAGAAAATAATCACATGGAAATAAATAACTAATTTCACAATGAGGGAATTTATAATTCTTGACATATGAAACTAACCATCGAGGCATTGTTCCAAGAAATAAACATTAATGGGTAAGACCTCATCCAAAACCCGATCTAGTTTTTTTATTGAGACCAACCAATGCATCGAGAAGCTATAACATGCCTCATATGTCACATAAAAATCTTAATTCATTCATCATGTGAAAGTGGTGAAATATAATCAATGTAAACATTCATATTGAAAAACTAGAATAAAAAATGTTAACAATTAACCTATTTAATGAAAATATTCCTAAACCATAAAGAGTAATATAGAGAATGGTATTAAAATTGGGTATCCCTTGTCAAACTAATCACAAACTATCATGAGAAATAATAAGGACTGTATTATTACAATATTACCCCTATGGACCATAAGTCAAATAAGGGTTGTTTTATTTGATTAATATAAATATAATAAATAGGTCATTAATTTGTTTAGTAAAATAGGCTTCTCAATTTTAAAATCATTGTTATAAACTATAAATTTCCATATTATTAGATAAAACATTTCATTGACAATAGACTTTTCAACTTATTTAGGAAGCATCAAATCATTTATCGATCATAATGATGTGATTTTTTTATATTGTGTAATTTAAAAAACATTATTTATAACTATTTTAAAAGGTCAAAAATTAACTCATTCAGAAAATAACAAGAAGAATCCTTTCTAAAAAAATTGTAAAAAGTTTATCATGGGTAAAAATTTCATTAATAAACACTTTTTAAAAATAGTAAAATGTTATTGGAAATAGTTTAGAAAACATATATAAGGAAGAAATGGGATTTTCAATAGAAGAAAGAAATAAATTCTGATTTTCTTAAAACAATTTCCACCATCATATTAAGTACCAAATTGAGGAAAATGTTACATTAATTAAAAATATATTGAATAAAAATTATAGAATAAAATATATTGAGTTTAAAATAGAAATTTCAATCAATTCCCCAAGGGGGACTTAAACATAGACAATCTCGAATAATTATGAGATTCTGAAAAAATGGTCCTTATTTTGTAAAATTTGAATCATTTTAAATGAAATATTAAATAAGATAAATAAAAATAGAATCATGAAATTTCATATCAAATGAAAATATATACCCCATATAAAAGAAAAAAAATGTCAATATAGAATATGTCTCATGAATGTAATAGTGAGACGAGAAAACCCTAAATCAGGTTCCTTCGTACATGTTTGAACCTCCTATATATAAAATTTATATTTTTTATAAATCTATTATAGAACCATATTTTTATATATATTGCCATACATTATTTACTTATATCCTTTTATCATCTATCTATTGACAATCTTTTATTATTATAATTATTTTCTCTTTTAACAGCTTCCTTTTTCATGTATGTTTTAATTTTTTTCAAAAAATTTAATTTTATCATAGTTATATCATCTAAATACTACAATCTATGATAAAATATCATATATATTGATGATATATGTTTTTATATTATTCCATAAAATATAAATATAAAAACATTTATGACACTATTCATGGAGATGGTAAGTCGTACATACACATGAAGGATGTTGAAACTTTTAAAAAGTTGGAGAAGATATGGAATATGATCATACCATGATCATGATAAAATATTAGTATATTTATAATACAAGATTTATTAACATATTATAAGAACAAAAATTTCATAACTTACAAGAATAAATAAACTTAAAGGACCCAGTAAAGTTGATTACCTATTCTTTAGTAGAATTACATTAGATAAATTCATAATGAACCTATGGTAGTAATTTTAGAAGTAAAATAACATATTAAACATTGATAAGGATTTTTACAAAAGTAATGTCCAATGTTTTTATGATCAATATTGATCAAATAGGTGTGAGAAATTTAGATAAGGGGTTTCCTTTTATAAGCAAGGGTGGGGGATTCTTAGAGAATCTTAAAGAATTAAATTAATATAAATTACATTTCGTCAAAAAATGGATAAAATTGATATAATTAGAATATAAAATTTGTAAAAGTCTAAATTCTCTCATAAAATAAAATTTATATATGTTTTAGTTATGATTTTTCCCTCCTCGTTTAGTTTTAACCCCCATTAACCTTTTTGACAATTAATATAATATTAATGTTTTGTACACTTTAATGTTCAATAATGTTACTATAGAAGGAAAAAATAACAATAAATAGACAATGTTTTATGTTTAATAACATATCCCATTTATGTTTTAGAAGACAATTTTTCATAAATTTGTAATCATTTTATAAAATATTACATATTATAAAATATCATTAATGCCGTTTTTATCACTATTCAATAAATTTGACTTTAAATACGAAATTAATTAAAGAGTAACTAAAACATAATTCTTTGAAGCCTACCTAAAATTTTATATTTATCATTAAAATTTGTTAGATAGATTAACTATTTTAAAAATATATCACTTTTAACATTTTTTAAATCATTTATTTTATTTTTCTGATAGTTGAATAAATACTCTATTAGGGTTTCTCAAGAATTTAATGTAATTATTTTATCAATATAAATTACAAAAAAATAAAATAATAAATCTAAATTAATGAAATTTTGTAATACTATTTGTAACCTAACATATCCTCTAGTTATCCTAATTTTAAAAATAATATATTTATAAAAAAATAACAGTATGACATTTTTTACATTTCATTACATAAAATATTATAAAGGTCTTAATCATATTTGACTGGATCCAGAAGGCCTTATATTTTACCTTTTGATGATTATGAATTATATATACTCAGAAATTAAAATTTAGGGTTTTTTATAGTCATTTAGTAGTCCTTGTAATTTTATTTTTATATTTAATTACTTGATTTACGCTTTATGAGGGTAACAAAATTACATAAACTTACAATTCATAATGTCCAAAAAATGGGCCTATTTATAAAATATGGACCCATTGATTCCAAATAAGAACCCCATTTTTAGTCATTCAATTTCTTGAAGTGGTATAAATTACTTTTAATATAAATATGTAAAACCCCAAGAAAAATAGGTTTTCGATAAATGTGTTTTGAGACAATAAATGTACTTATAAAAACATCAGGTATAATGAAAATTAAAATGAAGTTAGTTATATAATATCTAATTTAATAATAATTATGTTACTTTAACATAAAATTAAAAGAATAATTATAATTTTTAGTGACAAGAAAATGAGAGTTTTACCAAAATCTGTATTATTTACAATTCATTGAAAAACAATGTTTTCCAAAAATCTGAAAATTTAACCCTAAGATATATTTGACATGATGATTTAAAAGATGATACTATTTTTATGAAATAAAATTTATATAATTTCCATAAATTTAATATAATATATTTCTCACAAAATTTAATAAAATTCATTTTTGAATAGAATATATTTCTTGAGCATAAAATAAACTTAATAAAAAAAATATTTATTTTCAAATAATTAATAAATAAATATTTATTTATTAGGTAATTTTTATGTTTAATACTATTCATAACACTAGTTTAATGGCTTGGTGATAATAAATTTTTAGTATTATATTTCGATTTACTTAGAATTGATGTTGTGTGTTTTTTATGCTATCAAACATAGTGTTCTTTTAAACTCTTGGGGAATTACACCCTTGAAAACAAGAATTACCAATTCTCTAATTACTAAGAATGTATCTATAATAATTTCTCAAGTACAATTGGAGAATTATAATTTATTCATTATATAATTATCCTATTTCTATTTCATAGTTTCATACAATGATTTAAACAAAAGAAATATAAAATCTTAATACATATCATGTAATTTGTTATAGATTCCAAGAATTTAAGCATATAAAATTCTAGTCATAAGAATACCATCATATTCATTAACAGGTCATCTTGGAGATATTTCAGACTATGTGACATTACTGAGACTACTACCAATCTATCCTCTACGATAGCTATAATTGACCTTTAGGAGGACTAAAAAAGAAATGACTACCAGAGAACAGTTAAAAGAACTTCGATTTTATCAGTCCTAAAAACTTTAATAAAGGGGTCCTTTATCAGGGCTATCAAATGGGCTGATAAAAGACCCCATTTATCTGTACTTTTATTTAACACTAATAAATCGGCCCTTTTTTAATGATACTAAAATCATTGATAATGGTAAACATTATTAATACTTCTAAAATCGCTCATAAAAGGGTCTTTTATTAGTACTTCCAAATGAGCTAATAAAGGAATCCTTTATCAGTGTATTTAGTATCACTGATAATGACCCATATAATAGTTTTATGTAATAGAAATATATATCACTATATACACCACCGTAAATAAAAAAAATCAGGTACAAATGTAGAATTTAAATGAAATAAATTTATAATACAAACATAATAAAAAATATTATGTTATAGAGAAAAAGAATGCACCTATAAAAAAGAAAAAATAGCCCTTATCCTGAAAAAGAATAAACCTGTATAAGAAAAAAATTCTTATGTTAGTAATATTATAAATAAATATATTAAAAATAAATTGTTAATTTTAAACTAAGCATTGATTCATACCATAAAAACTATGTATCAGATTGACTTGCAGTTGATTATTGCATGTCATGCCATTTTATGTTCATCTTCAATAATTATCTCTTAAAAAATCAACAAAATAAGTATAATATAAAAATTATAAGGAAATTAATGAATTAATACTATATATAATGATGAGAAAATAATATTAGATCATTTTTGTGGTTTTAGTGATGTGATGTGAATTTGAAACTAAAATGAAACTTATATATATTGAAAATATGCACATGGAGTCATTTCGATCACACCATTCATTACGTAGAGGTAGGGCTTAATATAAATTGTACCAAATGACTTATGGATAATCTTACTAAACTATCAAAAAAATCCAAATGCATTTTCTATTTTTTTGGAGTAAATCACTTGGGTTTTTTACTAAACTATCCTTTTAAATTGAAAACACACACTTTTTGTCATATGAGTGACATCATGATTCTTTATGACCTGATAATAATTCTTACATGTAAAAAATTACTTATCAATAATTTTCCTAAATTATGAAGACAATTTGAGTGTATTTTCTTAGTTTTTAAGGATAGACAATTTTAAAAATAAGAATGTCAATTTTAAACTAAAAACAATAACTATGATTCATAATGGGCACATCATGTTTTAGATTGATTTTTGTATTTTTTTTACTACCGTTTGAAAATGACGAATGGATCATTTTACTATTGTATGAAAACAAACCTAATGTGTTTTATTGGTATTGAGTATGTTATTTGTCTTTTTTACTAAAATTAACCTTAATTTTAAAATACATGATGCAATTGGATTCATACCAATCACACCATGAATTATATTGAGTTCCACACAATTCCTATATGTCAGAAATTTTTTATTGATCATCCAAATAATTTATAAGAATGATACTAGAGTGTTTTCTTTATTTTGAGTACAAAACATGTGTGTTTTACTAAAATGTCATTTTAAAAAGGAAACACACACATTGAGTCATAAGAGTTACATAGTGTGTCAGTTTGACATGATAATAGTTCCAACATATAAAAAATTATTTACTAATATTTTTCCTAAATTATCAAGAAAATATTAATGTTTTTTTTGTTTTTAGTTCGTGAGACTTTTTGAACTAAAATGTCAATTTTAAACTGATAACAGACACTTTGAGTCATACTGGGAATGTCATGTATCATATTGATTTGAGGTTCATTACTACATGTCAAGAATTAATGATGAATTTTTTTATAAATTATCAATTCAATTTTAATGTATTTTTGTAGTTTTTTGAGTGTCGGCTATCTTTTTTATTAAAATTAATTTTATTTTAAAATAAAATGATGCACATTGAGTCATACATGTCACACTATGAATCCGATTGAGGTGAGGATGGTTCCCACACATCCCAAATGATATATGAATTATTTTACTAAAGTATCAAAAATGTAAAAAATTATTTTGCTTTGTTTTGAGTATGTCACATTCGTTTTTTATGAAAATGTCACTTTAAAATGGTGTACTTTATGTCATACCTGTCAATTCATGTGTCTTTTTTATGTGAGATAGATTCCAACATGTCAAAATTGACATATAAATTGTTTTAATAAATTATCAATACAATACAATAATTGTTACCTAGTTTTCAGTAGGTGACATTTTTTGAACTAAAATGTCAATTTTAAACTAATAATGGACACTTTGAGTAATATTGGGAATATCATGTAACATATTGATCTTCATATGATTTCAATACATCAAAAATTAACAATGTGTCTTTTTTTAAAGTATAAAAACAAACTAAATGAATTTACTATTTTTGAGTTTCTCAGTTGTGAGTATTTCAAAAATAAAAGTCAATTTTAAAGAAAAAAGACACACATGGAGTCATACTGGTCAAAGTATTCATTATAATGAGGTTTGGTTGATTCCAACACATACCAAATGATATATTTATCCTTTTACTAAAGTTAAAAAACAATCAGAATTCATTTTCGTAGTTTTGAGTGCATCACTTGAATTTTTTACGAAAATGTCATTTTAAGAAGGAAACGGGCACATTGGGTCATAACAGTCACAACATATGTCAGTTTAATGTGGGAATTATTCTTACACATCCAAAATTACTTATTTAATATTTTACTAATTTATCAATACTATATAAAATTTTTTTCGTGGGTTTCAATGAGTTATAATTTTGTACTAAAATGTCAATATAAAACTGATTACAAACATTCTGCATCATACTGAGGATATCATGTATCACATTAATGTGTGGCTGAATCCCACAAATCAAAAATTAATTAATTATTTTTTTCCTAATGTATCCAAAAATACATAATGAGTTTTCTTGGTTTTGAGTATGTGATGTATGTTTTAAACCAAAATGTAAATTATAAAATAAAAAACATATATTTTTAATCACACCAGTCACACCATGCATCATATTTAGGTGAAGATGATTGAGTATTTGATGTTTATTTTTATTTTAACCATATGAACCAACATAGAAAAGAAATAAATGTTCCATTTGGATCTATAAATAAACCCCATGTTTCATGATACACCTCATCCAAAATAAATATCTTCTCTCTTTTATGGCTCTGCTATAGATGATGAAAGAAAAATATGACTTCCCAAAATATCCATGAAAAATAATAATAATTAGATAAAAATTATAATGAAATAATCTTAAAAATATTAGATAAAATGGAGAGAAAATTAACTAAATTAGTACATAAGATTCACTTTTTCATGATGATTGCATACATTCTTGACCCATTTCTTTATTGTTGCTATCTCATTTGTTACCTAAAAGTTCAATATCTCATGAGCATGAAAAAATTTGAATAAACCACCCCAACATGAGGAAAATAATCATCTTGTATAAGAAAATAAAATTTATGTTAGTAATTTTATATGGAAATAAATTAAACTTAAATATACAAAAATTAAATAATAAAATGTAAATTTTAAACTGAAACCTTACAATTTAAGTCATACCAGGTACAAAATGTATTTCTTTGAGGTATGGTTAATTACAATGTGTGTTTTTAACCTATAGTGCATTCAATTCTCTTGTTTATCAAACAATTTTATAGTTTGATAACCCAAAATATTGAAAGCATTATAGAATAAAAATAAAATTACATCATCATGAGTAAATCATCATTGATTACTACATTATCATAGTACATGAGTTAATCATCCATGTTGTCAAAGTAATTTATTCCTAGGAAAAATTAACCATTAGTGTACACCAATTACGATTCATTGATTGAAAAAAATAACTATTTTCATTTCAGTTTTTATTGAAAATAAAAAAATCTATCATTCCCTTCCTCTATCTTAGAGAGTAAAAACTCTATGAAAAACTATTTATCTTCTTGGATAGAAAGAACTATAGTATGACCCATTATCTATTTTCGAAAGAAACTAAACTCTATTATAAATTTTATCCCCTTTTTGATAGTATTAAACATCTGAATAGACCTTTATAACATCCAAATAACACTAAATCTAGCACACACATTAAGTATTCAATGATTGTGTTATAGATAAGTATATAACTTTCAATATTCTATGAGATTAGAAAATATAACATATCACCATCATTATTTTTTCATCAAAATGATAATATCCCTATTCTAATTTTTTGATAACGATGATGAATTGATAATTAATAATCTTGTGAAGATCGAACATTTTATATAATGAATTTGTACATGCATAATGAATTTTACTTGTATGGATTTCACAATCACTTTTTATAATGATTGAATATCCCAAATAATTCCACCACCCACCAAATTGAAACCACAAAATTGTTATTTTTTAAAAATTCAAGATTCAGTTAATGAAATTTTTTATTTCTTTATTTTTTAGTGGTTTTGATTTAAGCTACTAGGTTATTTTTAAATGTTGTTTGTGTTTTGATTTATGGTGCTTCATGATTTTCTTTGATTTTTTTTATTTTAGGGTTTTCATTATAAAGTGTATTTTCATTTGATGCCATGTATCCTTTGACACCATCCTTCCTTTAAGACAATGATCTCTCAATATTGGTTGTCCAATAAACATTCTTTCACACTCCTACTGGATTATGTGATTTATTACACACACATTTATTCAAACATTTGAGATGGATTATATACCTGTTTGATGATTGCATTTGTGTTGTATGACCCTCAAATGACTATTGGATCCACTTCTAGGATGCTTTCTTTTCATTGTATAGAATTCATGGGAAAAAAACTACATCAAATTTTTTTGTTGTTGGGTCTGTTCTTGGTGAGGGGTTTCTTTCAAAAATCAGTTATATTTTAAAGTACTTCAAATGTGAAAATAGAAATAGTAGCATATGATAATCAATTTAAAAAAGTAATTGTGTTTTTTTTTCTGAAAAAAATTCCTCCACTTAAATTCCATACAAAATCAATTAAATAGGTGTTGAAATCCTTTTTTCAATAAGATTCTATAAACACCTTCATAATGGATCTTATCTTACGTGACAAGTGTTTTGAAAACATTTCAAGAATTTTTCTCAAACATAAGCTTTCTATGATTACAATTATTCTCCATTTCCCAAATGTTTTATGGTTTTCGTGCCAGCACTTTTTCTCCACCTCTACCTTAGTATTTCCCTCTATCTCATCCTACTCATCGAACTCTGAAAAAGACTCCACCTCCACCTATACCTCCAACTTCACCTCTGCCACTACCATTACCCAAAAATTTTATTGTTTACAGGATAACACTTCTAAAAAAATATATTACTTCCAATATAGTTATCTTTGATAAAGAAATAAAAAATAATATATAATCATTTGGAAACTAATTCTTCACACCAAAAATATATTTCTATGTTTATAACCTATACTAGATCGCAGAAAACAACAGTTAATCACCTAACTTTGTTTTTAAAAAACATTATGACACCATGTACGTTGCCCACTAATCAATAAAAAATTGTTTCTTCTTTTGAGTATGAAGGTATTCAAAAATAAAGGAATTAATAAGAATATATTTAGAAACAAATGATTAGTAAATATTTTTATAGAAATTGTAATTACCTTTAAAATTATCATGTTTGGAGATGATGGTATTTTGATAGTTCATGATCTCTCTCATAAATTTGTGAACATAAAATCCATAATCATTTCCATTATATTTCTTCAGACATTGTAGAAACCTTGTAAAAAAGTAAATTTTTTTCAAATACATTTTTATAGTAAAATGATCCTATATATAACTTAATCTATATCCATTTGTAGTAATCCACAAATGTGTTATGTTCTGTTACCGAATTTTTTCCATTAATTATTTTATATTTAGTGTCCAACCTATCATAAAAATATTCTTGTTAAAATATATATATGAATATATAAATCAATTTTTATCTATTTAATGTTAATTTAAATGTAATAAAAATTCACAATACATATCATTTAAGGTCAGTTTGTTGGAAATCCCTGCACTGGTTCCAGAAAATAAATATTCAAAAAATCTTGATTGACTGTGATCAGTATCCAGTGCTTACCAATGAAATAAAAACAAATATGTAATGAAAAAAATTAAACAAGTTTTTTTGCGATTATATTTTATAATTTTATCACTTCTTTTTAGGAATAATTTTTTTTGTCATATGTTATTTTTTTCTCAAACACATCTCATAGATCATATCATTTCTTCTCAATTTCTGACTTGTCAAAAGTTTGTTTTTCTATAGAAATAATATAGGGATTAGTGAATCCAAATCATGTTTCGTACATTTTTCCCACATATAGTAGTAATATAAATAATTGTAGAAAATATGAATAGTTATTAACCTTAATGAATATATTATATCACTATTTTGTTAGACATATTAAGAAAAATATAACTTAAGTATTTATCCCCAAATGAGGTTCCTGACCATTCATGCTTGATAATGTCATTTATACTCTCAAGAACAACTATGTTTGCCATTGAAGTTCCATATAATTCTTATATATATTGAATTTATGATATATTATCTTTTTTAAATGTGGCCTCTACATTATGTTGTAGTGATAATAAATTTTTCTCTATAGCTGGAGGGGAGAAGGCACTCCTAAAATGCCCTTTGATTTTTAGTCGATTTATTAGATTTTCTTGATCTGATCCACCATTTAACCATTAATTTATCCATATATAATATCATAACTCACTTTATACCTTTATTCATCAACAGTTATAGGTTTTTTTAAATGGGAATAATTTTTTAAAGACATACCCCATGTATCGTTATAAAATAACATGACCATGATATGAAAGTTCCAATAGTATCATTTACCACTGTAATATATGGATCATTTAGTGGAATACGAAACTTAGTAGTCAGCTCATGGGGTACCTCCATCCCTACTCTCACGTGATATTTTGAGATTTATTTTTATTGTGTCTTGTATCCCAGGATATTATACATCGTACCCCTCTCAACATGGTCGTGCGTGGGTGTAGACAAATAGAAATCACATACAATTATACCTTGTGATATTTAATAATATAGAGATATTGGAATTTGTTTGATTCACTTTCTGTAGAAATAGTAATGATAAAAATTATTACCTCAGGGAAGGTATGTGGTATAGTGGAATTGATTTTCTGAAATCTATAGGGGTTATTTGGTTCTTCTTGTGCAGATATTTATTCCACCATTGGTTTTCTTTGATCCTTTCTCATTAATTGGTCTGCCAAACCAGATTGGACAATAATTTCATGAATAAATCAATTTTTTTCCTAAAATGATTTCATTATCATATATTTATCTTCATTTGGTATTCCATTCTCAAAATATGTTCAAGGATTCACTCTAAATCATACTCTTATAACACGACCATTTTTTTCTGGCCACTTCAAATCTATTGATTGTAATTTTTATTCCAATATAGTCATTGCTGATTCATATATTGAAAACTTACAAAAAATTACAAAATTAGATATTTTTATATAATAATGTTTTAAATCATAAATAATTACTATTATTTCATACTAACACATGTTTCATATACCTCTTTTTTGTTTTTTTCAACTAGTCTACCCTCTTTATTTACAAAATCCTCCTACCATAACACATGATTGGGATGAAGTTGGATTAAAATTTTGATTCATCTATATACATATAAATAAAGTAAAATGTGTGACTTCATATCATATATAACTTTTATTGTTGATTTAAATTTTATAAAAATTTATTCTCTAGTGAAGTGTACCCCATATATGCTTTAAGATATGGGTACATTAGTTTTAGTTCCCATACTTTATTTTCTTTACCTTTTTTCTGTTTCATAAATTAACAATTTTGAATCTAATTAGATAAAATAAATAATGTAAAATAATATATTATCAATTTAAATTCAACTAAAATGACTTCTCATCATGACTATTAAGGAAATAATTCCATGTTTCCTGCTTTATAATGTATTCATAACTAACTGGTGGGTGGGGAATTACATTCCCTTCAACATCACTAAGATGTAACTTGGAAAGAAGTGTCTAGAACCCTTTGTGACATTTTAAAATGGCCATTAATAAAATTTTATTATTTCAATATTCTAAAATAATCACACTCTACAAGGAATAATGAAAATTAAATCAATGTCTTCTTATATAATTTTTCATTAATATAGAAAATGTATATCAATAAATTACCTTTACATATTACCAAAGGGTTTCCTTTTTTACAGGCTAGATGTGGTGCCCTGAATTAATATCAATAGGAACATTTATCCTCATTGTGACCCCAATATAAATAATATATAATAACTTATTTGAGTCAGCAGATTGGCTGTGTTGATTACAGCTGACCTCAAATTTTACACCCTTACTTATTACCTTGATAGTTTTATTCAAAAATATAATGTTGTGTTGCTATAGTTTTTTCATCAATAATTTTTTGATCCCTTAATAATTTTATTGTTTCATCATCAATATTTTGATCTTCCTTGGCTTTGGTAACAGCATCATGTGTAGAATACATTTTCTGCATGAGTAGACTAACATTTAATTAATATTATGTTAATGTAGTAAAGAGAAAATCATATTATGAGGGAACAAATAGAATATTAAAAAAATTTAACTTTCTCATTAGACTCACTTTGTTCATGAATATTTTTAGGGATTTGGATCCTCTCTTGAGAATCAAAATCCCCACTTTGTGGCCCCTATAATGTACAAGACAATGTCTAAATTGATATCAGCATAAATTGATTGTGATGTCCCAATGAAAGGTTCATCCTAGATTGAATTTTCATCTGACCCTATAATTAATTTAGTCTCTAATAAGATAATCAACCAATTCTTAGTTTTTGGATCTGAGACATTATTTATATTGTTACTCATATCAAATGATCCATAAACAGCATTATAATCTCAATTTGTTTGGATATTCATTTTTTCCAATGTTTAGTCCAAAATTAATAGATTTGATATATTCTATGAAAATATAAATGTGCTTCTAACTCTTCAAAACAAAATTGTATTGAATAAAAACAATATAGACATGGACTAAGGATTTGAGAATAGTCTTATGTTCGATCTATTGTAAACTTAATGAAGTATTTAACACTATCTTCATACTATTTTTTCAAATGATTAGTATGAATTCATTTTTGATTTATATCCATCATATTAGGTTCATAAAATATTCATTTTCTATAATAAAAAAATAAATACACATAAGATATTCATTATATAAGGTTAATGTTATAGATAATTCTAATAAGGGGAGCACAACAATTTATTACTTCCAATAAGTTCATAATGCTTTGAAGGAAATAAGTAATTGAATTCAAGTAATGAATTACTCTAGTATGGTAGTTGTTCTCCTCAAAATTCATCCAGAGGTTAAAGTTATAGAAAAATTTTATCGTCCCCAGCTTTATCTCCTGAATAGTTATTATAGAATTTTTTCTACAGACTCATCCCACATCTATTCTAAACATGCAACTATGTTTCTTGAACTACTATGAGAAGTAGTCATCTCATTCAAAGTACCAATGATAATTTTGGATGAATACTACTAAGAGATGTTCAAGCTTCATAAAATAGATTGGGGATGAGTATCAAACAAAAAAATACAGTTATAATTGTTTGGGAAATAAAGATAATGAAAATAATTGTTGTTTCTTTAAAAAAATTAAATTACCACTTCTTAATTTAAAACATCAAATCTCATCTCAAAATTCTTAAAAGTGCTTAACACTACCCTAAAAACAAAAAATCATCTCCACTATGATTCACTAACTCTAATCTATGTTAATATCAATCTCCCTAAACCGTATCTCAAATATAAGATATCTATGTCCACTAAAGTTCTAGTGTAGGTTGTGAGTATAAAAATCAACAATTAAATACTAATTGGGCCCCTAAAATATTAAAAAAATCATATATTTAAGTATATGGTCAATGTAAAAACACTAAAAATACACATGTAATTCATGTAATTTTGTACTAACCAGTACCCCATGTTAATCAAATGTACATACATCATTTCATACAACTGAATTATAACAATCATACCATAAGTATATATCGTGATTGTTCCTGGATATTAAAATCATTTCACAAATATGAGTTTAACATATTAATCATAGGTGGATAAAAAATTATTTATCTCTCTCTAGAAATAGTCACATCACATGAACCCTGTGATTTGACCTCAGACCCATAGCATCCAACACTATCCCTCAGCGATAACCATCACATGTACTTATTGTATCCAAATCATGAAATGGGGATAAAATGGCCATTTTTCTTAGGAAGTGCGTTTTAAATATGGGGAAGTGTAAAAATAATTGGTTTCATTAGAAAATAACCACATAATGGGTTACACAATACATTAGTTAAAACTATATTATAGAAAATCCTAAATAAAAACGAACAACACAAATGTCACATCACTATCACCCTAGACCTCGATGAATCACTAACATGTCTTTAGGAACTCACATTCTAATAAACCATATATATACCTCACATAATACCCATCGTACTATAATATATGATACTCAATCATAAACTATATTAGGAATTGATCATCTTTCTCAATGATCACTTGTTTGATAATCTCATAGTCAGTACCCTATAATTCATTAGTCACACGCCTCAAATATATTCAAAAAGTATGTTGTGTGATAAAAAAATCCATCCTACCCTTTTTAAGTTATCCCACTTGGTTTTAAGGGACTATAATCAATTTTATATCACATATATAATCACAACTAAGGTTATCATATAATCCCTCTTAGCACATCACTACCTAAATAAAAATATTCAAATAAAAATTCATATACTTCTCTACTATGAAATGACTATTTTACTCCAAGTCATTATTAGCTATTATACATCTTGATCATAAACCCATATCAGAATTCACTATTTTATCATTTCCATAATTAGATATTCCTATATATCACATGTCACTCTAAATCACATATAAAACATTGCTTGATAATTTTGGTACTGCCCACCTATTTTATGATGTTAACCTTATGGGCATCACTTTTCTCATTCCATGAAATCATTCTACATAGATTATAAATCACTTAATCCTATATATTATCAATAAAATAGTAAAATAAAAAATACAAAATAATATTAATAATTTATTTTCATAATTAATTTACCTAGGAATAACTTAAGATAATCCACCAAGGATAGACATAATGTCGAAACCAGAACCAAAATCATGGTAATAAACCAAGGCATGCCCTCAATAATATTTTGAGAAAAATTGCCATCAACAATAACCTAAATTATTTTAAATTTAAAGGATAATATAAAAAATCTCAAAGAGAACTCAAAAAGACATTTAATAATTCCTCAATTGGAACAATTTAATATAGAAGTTGAAACATTCTTAGTATTATCTCTACTTTGAATAATAGGTCTTTAACTAGGGAATGTGTTTTCCAATATCATCATTATCATTGGATGAAGTAGGAAATCCATTATACATCCTTTTAGGGATTGGGATTTCACCCAATTTATAAATACCGTTGGAGTTAATTCCTAACTCTCTATGTGATAAAATGATGTTTTTTATGACTAAACACCAACATATAAACATATTTGTTAGAATCATAGATAGGAAGTTACTCAAAATTGAATCATACATCCTCATAAAGGTAAAATACCAACAACCATTTAGTGAAATAAAAAAAATTATTCACCCAAAAACGTAGGCTCACTCAATAAAAGACCTACACTGAAGTCAAAATCACCTTACGAGTAACCCAAACAAGCAATCAACCAATGGAGAGGTGGATAAAATTGCATACCTTAGATTCCTGATTTGATTCTTCCAATAGATAAAAGAGATATCATAAATAAAATATTAGATTCATTTGAGCCTTGGATTCAAACCTTGGATGAATTTGAGTCTTGATTTGAGCCACGATTCGGGCATGGATTCAAAGAGTATGAGCACCGATAGTAGGTGTCTTCCATGTAAATCTTTATATATAATTGTAGAAACAGTTGTAGCTAGGTTTTTTTAAATAGACCAGAATACTTTTATCAGTTCTTCAAAAAAGTGTTGATAAATATACCTTCAGTTTGTGAAAAAATAATAACCACTCATTAAATCAATCATTATTAGTTATTTGTACCACTGATAAAGAATGAGCTTTAGCAGCACTAAAAACCCACGAATAAAATCCATCTTTATCCTCATTAAAACATTATCATCGATAAAGGTGGCTCCTATCAGTGCTTGTTTAACAGTGATAAAGTTGTACATTTATGATCAGTCAAGAAGTGTTGATAAAATCCACATTTATCTATGTTAATATATTAGCATTGATAAAGGATTAATATTTATAATTATAAATAAGAAATTAGTAAATTTATTTATATAATGATGCATTTATTTTTTAATCTTTTATAATTATTAAAATATATGATTATTTATTTATAATTATCAAAAAAACTTTATTAAAAACAATTTTTTTGTTTATAATTATAGATATATAAATTTATAAATATTTTTATAATAAATAATTTATATTTATAATTATATTTATATCATCATATGCATTTATATAATTATATATATTTATTTAATGAATAAATATAAATATAAATATAGTAAATATATTCATAATTTAAATATATTTATTATAATTTCATAATAATAAATATATTTAAATCATTATATATAATCACATAATAAGATATATATATTTAATATATATATAGTAAATATATTTATTATTTAAATATATTTATTCTAATTATATAATTATATAATTATATAATTATTTATTTAAAATTACAGAGATACTAATTTTTAAAAAATAATATTTATATAATTATATTTTTACTTTTTTAATTATATATATTTAAAATATAAATATAAATATAAATATAGTTAATATATTAATTATTTAAATGTATATAATTTTTTATTTAAAATTACATAATAATTTACTAAAAAAATGTTTATTAATTTATAATAAAAAATTTATAAATATTGTAAATATACCTTTATTAATATAATTATTTCTAAACATTTATTTAAAATATATATTTTTTTTACATTATTAATAATTATATAATATTAAGGGAATGTATGTTAAAAATTAGTGAAATTGAAAAATGTAAAATGAGTAAACTTAAAAAATATTGAAAAAATAAATAATTTTTGTTAATTAAATATAAATTATTAAAAAAATTGGGATACATATTGATATAAATATGAATACATATTTAAAATATTAAAACATAGTAAATATATATATAATACAAATTGAAGAAATTATAAAAAAATAAAAAAAAATATTAGAAATGGATTAATATCTCACAGTAATAATATTAAAAAATAAATTAAATTTTCCAATTAAAAACATAATACATTATGTATCATATTATAATGAAATTATAATAAATACTAGAATTTAAATAAATCAAATAAATATTAGGTGTATGTGTTAATATATATAAATAAGATTCCTTTAATTACATAAATATTTTTCTATGTGTGTGTCATATATTAAAACACATTAATTACGTATAAGTATATGAAATAGATGTAACATAGATTAGATATATTTTTAATTGAAAAATCACCTAACATTCAATTATGTCCATTACTCGATTCAACCTGTTAGTATTTTTAATCAATATTAATTTTTAATTATAAATCATTCTTCACTAAATATATAACTTGTCTAATATGTAAGCATAAATATTTTTTATTATATAAATCATATTTTAAGAAATATTATAAATTCACATATATATATATATGAATATATTTCTTTATTAAATTTCTTAATGAATAATTTTGTATTAAACCCATTAAAAATGAATTAGCCATTAATATTTTTTAATAATTACATTTGATTCATTTTTTGTATTTATATTTAATATATATTATTCTTTAAAATTTATAATTAATATATATATACATATATTAATCTTATTCATTTTTATTTATAAATATTTCTTTAATAATTGTTTTAATAAATTTTTATTTTATTCATTTTTTATTTTATTGGTTAATTATTTAAATTTATTCATTTTATATAAATATATAGTATTTATTAATATATATAATCCTTTTATATGTATATTAATTATATTAATTTTTATAAATAATTATTTAATTAATAAAAGGTTTAGTATTTCTCTCAATTTAATCATTTTTAATTTGTAATTGTTTAATTATTTAATTTTGTTCATTTTACATATAAATATATTTAAGATATACTATTTAATAATATTTATAAATTATATTTATGTATATTATCTTTTTTTTATTTTTTCAATAATTATTTAATTAATAAAATTGATAATATGTTTTTTTAATTTACTCATTTTTTATTTTTATTTATTTATTTTTTTTATTTAAAACCTTTATCAGTACTAAAATAACACTGATAAAGGATACACAATATCAATAATAAAAATAAAGTGTTGATAAAGTGTACTCATTATCAATGCTGATAAAGGGTACAGTTCATATGTGCTACAAAAAACAACTAAAAAATGTTACCCCCCATCATTAATTTTGTAGTGATGATAAATGAAACCTGTATCATCTTTTTTCCTCTCACTGATAAAGGTTAGTGCATTTAAAATTCTATTTTTTCATAGTGTAAAAATTATCTCTTGAATTTTTTCATATTTTAATTTTTAATAACTTGTCAATGTATGTACTATGACTTGATCTGAGAAACCCTATAGATATGATTTAGAAGATATTATTCCCTAGAAACAAGATTGATACATTATTTTATTCTTTGAAAATTAATTTTTCCTTCTACTTAAATAAAAGTAGGAATTAACATTTATTTTTCAAATGTTATGAACATATTTAACTTCAAACACTATTATTCTCTCACTAACCAGTGGTAGAAAAACAGTTCACATTTGGTTATAATAAAACTAAACTATTTCCTAGATTTATGAAAATGAATACTCTAGGATTATGAGGTTTTCCTTAATTTATAATGGATCTTTATAACATGAATACGTTATTGGTGGAAATGGTTTTGTCATTGGCTATACAATGAAAATAATTTAAACATTAAATAACCAGCCATACCTTATGTATACCAACTTTATCGTCCATGACATGTTCTTCTTGAATACACACCAATAACATTGCATCAACTGATGAAACCACAAAAACACATAGATTAATTTTTTTACTTGGAATCCATATCTAAATTCATATGAATAGTCCAATGTTATCTTGTTTACCTTAACCTCTTGAATGAAGGATTCTATAATATTGTTAAATAATATATCATCTAACTTGGTGAGTTTAAATCCACCTATTCGGCTTTAACTTTCCTATCATACATGTGTCTTTAGAACAAATCCTCCCACTAATTCTTGGGTAACTTAGTGTTCCCATTTCGATTTGTCTGCATATAGAACCATAATTTTCTTAAATTCCATATTAATCCTACAATCTCAAAAATGAGTTATTCCCTCATATATGAATATAGTCTATCACCTTACTAATGCTTTTCTTTCTTAGGGATATTTATATCCTAAATTTATATTAGGATAATAAACTAAGATACATTATGTGTCTTCTTGATGTAAGTTTGTTTTAAAAAATATCATTATCAATTGGTTCTCATAAAAACACATATATTTGTTCTATAGTGAATTATTTTATATTATTACTTGATTGAAATCTATTAGAAAACATATTTTTTCATACATTATATATAAATGTTTTTATTTGTATGACATGACATGATAGGAGTTATGGACGACATGAAACACATAAATGATTTATCATCAATCCTCCCTTTACTACCATCATCAATATGTTATATATATATTTGTTAATGTTATTTTAGGAATATCTCCACTTTATATTTAAATGATCGATGAATTCGTGGATAAGATATTCTCAAACTGGACTTCCTAGAGGATCTTAAATATTTCAAAATATATATTCTTTACTCTACTTTATAATACTAAGAACTCTTAAAGGAATGTCATTATGTATGTGAATTTTTCATTAGCTTCTCCCTATAATAGTTCACTCATGTCTTTCATAACTAATTCTATATTCTTCATAAATTTGTGAACATTAATATATAAATATTTTTTATCTAAAACATAATATGTACGTATGTCAAAATACCTAGGTGTTTTATCTCCAAAGTGTATAAACGCCATTTTGGGTATATCCTTGACAATTACTTTTAATTTTACTTTACTAAGAATTACCTAGCCAATACTAGGTATTATTTTATTATTATATTTCAATATTTATCATTAATTTTTCATATTGAATATTTGTTATTTAGGAATAATTAAACTGTGAATTTTGTTTGATATACCATATCAATATTCATTTAAAACATGAAAAAAATTATCATTATAGTTGGAACAGGACACAGAAAAAAATATTTTTTCAACACTCAATTAAAATAAATAATTTAATGAGAATCAATGAAAATCATCATGTGGTGTTTTAATATTTTCTTAGATGAATTAAGAGTCACCCTCTATTGTGTTCTTATAAAGTTTACATAAATGTTTCTCAACTTTTTTATTTCATATATTTGGAGAAAAATATGGAGGTACATGTTATATTAAATAACTAAGAATCTATTTGGAAAAATTACATGAACTTATGAATATACCAAAATTATAAGATTATGATTAGGTGTTTTTAAATTCATTATACTTCCTCTTTGGGTGACCTTTTTTTCCACATGTGAATCTTAAAACATCCTCTTCAATGTAATATCTATGAATTGTTTCCCTCTTTGTAAAACACTGTAAAAGTATAATTAACTCCAATTTTTTTAGGAATTTCAACCTTATCCCTCACTTCTATCACTATAATGGGTGATGAAACATGTTTCAACAAATCCTTATCATATTAGAAAATCAAAGTCAAAATATACATGAGTAGATTCTACATATTAATTATTTTTTTATTCTTAATGAATATAGAGTATCTAGGTTGCATGGACGATAATATAAGATCAATGGTTAATTTATTATACATACAGAATCCCAATTTCACTAACTAGTTGATATATTTCAACACATTGAAGACAAGATCACTATCTAGTAATTTGTCATCCAATTAACAAACATACAATGTAGTTGTGTAATTTTTCATTTTTATCATATCTTTGTCTTATTCAATTTATATGATATGACTTATCATGGTGTATGAATTAATGTCTTTATATGACATATTTATCCCTATTTATGTAGATAATAACATGATGAAACAGACATCAGAAAATATCCTACATATACCTCTAGTAGGCATCATTTTCACCTTCTCTCACATGTTTAGGTGAATAATTAGGGATAGGGTATTCATCACATAATACTTCCTATAACACCATGAGATTTTATGATATATTTATTTTTAAATAATTTAATTTCTCTGACAACATGAAATACACACAATACTGAGTACAAATGTATCATATCATTATAAGGTATCAAATAAATTAGTTGCATGAATAGTAATAGTCACCTTTTAAAAATTATGTATAATTTTTTTAGATAAAGAATATATATTGAAAACTAAGTATTAAATTTTTTCTAATATATATATATATATATACGTTAAAAAAATATTTTTCTTAAAAAAGTGCCTCAATTTTTATTTTCGTAAAATGGTATAATTAATTTTTTCATACTATAGAAAATTTATTTGAAAAAATGAACCTCATATTTGAAATCAACATGTTATGTTATCTTAGATTTGATTTTTGATAATTTTTGAAAAGTATTTATTTATTGAATAATATTGAAAAATAATACATTTTATTAAAAACTAATTTTCATTTAAAAAATTCCAAATTTTGAATTTTTATAAAAAAATTAGAAGTTGATTTTTTTCATTTATATTTTCAATAATCTAATCATGTTCATTGTAATTAATATAATGTGGATTTCAGTATGAAAACATTCCATTCTTAAGAAAACAATTTTCTTTATAACTATTTTCACTGTGTTTTTAAAGATTATTATAAATGTATTTTCTCACTGTTATATAGATTAAATGCATTAAAATGGTTTCCATATTTGGAATAAAAATTTACAATTTTGGTAATGAGGACAATTTCATTTTTTTCAAATGAATAATAATTTTATTTTTAAAAATGATCATTTTAGTTAAGGTTAAAATTGTTTTATTGGATAATCAAACCAATATATTACTGTATAATTTCCAATTAAACATGTCTATATCCTATTTTATTGAAATATATAAACCTAAAAATATCCCAAATTTTAACCTTAGGCCATTTTGAATCATTTTCGATGATTATTACTTCATTATATATTATTCCTCTAAGAAAAGTTTATGTGTGTCATCTCCCCCTTATAAAATGCCACCCATAATTTATCTTATTTAAACCTATTTGACACTTATAACATGACCAAGCCCTACCAAATTATTTTTCCAATTTACTTTTAAAATAATTAATGGTTATTTTTTCCTAAAAATACTTGTACAAGAGTCCTTAAGAAAAGATATAAAGGAGGCACGTCGAAGAAGATATAATCATCGTACGCAACATCTTTCAATTTATTTCTTATTATAACTCCTCTAAATATATAGTATTTGTCATAAAATAATATCTTTAGTATCCAAAATATACTGAAATATTATTTTTATTAATGAAATAGTAATATCCACCCTCTATTCCACGGAATGGGAAGTGAAAGTATCACCCTTGCGTGTGTGTGGACTACAATTTCCACATATATTTACAGTTCATTTCCCTTCAACATAATTTATGGTTAGCTATTTTTTTCATATGATTTTTATAAATAATACTTATCAAATAATAATCTTGTGTAATTATAAGATCATATCAACCTTCTTACCTTCTAGTCCATTAACAACGACATCGTCATTCATGCCTACATGTGGGCTACCACCTCCATGAAGCCATGTGATTCATTTTTCAAAAATGATTTACATTGATGGTAATTAAGAGATATTTATTGAATATATATGATATATATGATAAAATTAATTATTCTTAGATGGATAATTATTATTTACCTATATTTTACCATATCTGTCGAAAAGAGATAACATTTTTCATTCGTAGGTATGACTTACTATCTCCATGAATGGTGTAATTGATTTTCATATCTATATTTTTATAGATGAATATATATATATATATAATATATATATATATGATATTTATATCTTGATAAACATTATTGCTATGATGTTGCCATGGTCAAATTATATGTATCAAAATGACTGAACCAAAATTCTCAATAAAAACAATAAAATTAACCCTAGAAAACAATGATTTTAAAAAGGTTTTATTAATATATGGGTGTTAAAATATTATAAGTGGATAATATATGATATTATAATTATTCACATGACAATTTTATATAATTATAAAAAAATATAAATTTATTATACATGAGATTAAATCAATTTTATAAAATAGACTAACTTGAGTTATGGTGTTTATGTTACAGTCTAATATTTTATTGTGATTGTTTATGATCACGATTAAAATGATAGAATTTTGTTAATTATTTATCAAACAGAAAATTAAATTTCCTCTATTATATTTATTTATGGATATTTCAAGATTTCTGTTTATTTCCACTCTTTATAAACATTAGAGACTAGAAGAATGTATTTTATGAAAAATAACTTTATTTCTCTCTTCGGTGAAAATACTTTTTATTTCATATCCATGTTCGCTATAATTTCTTCAAGAACTCTTTTACTAACCTCTAATGATTTATAGTTTCATTTTACCATTTTTTTACTTTTTAAAAAAAATATTAAAAATGAATTGTCTTTTCATTTTCTGAATGAGGTAATATTGATTTATTACTGAAAATGTGATAGAAATATTTATTCTAACATACACAACAATAATGGAATTTACCTTAATCATTAATTATCAATGATTTTTGAATCCAATTAAAAATTTCCACATTTCTTTTAAAAGAATATTTTTCCACAATAGTGTTGAAATTTTTATATTTTTAAAAAGTAATTTCAACTATAAAATTATATTTTCCTTAAAAATATTCAAAGTTATCCTTTATTATAATTTTAATCTAATATGAAATTGGTTGCACCCAAATTTACCCTACTGGTAAAAGCGGTCGATGTAGTACATGTAGAGGTCGAATCCACATGGACCGAAGAAGTAACCTTGAGACGCTATGATTTGTTGAAGGATGGGCTATGAAGTAGCCAACTTTGGGTTTGATTTTGAATGGTTTAAAGAACACTAAGAAACCTAAGTGAATTCAATTAAAAGAAAATGGGTTGATCTTAGGATTATTCTTGGGGTGGATGGAATGAATTTTACTTCTTTAGACAATTTTGGATTTATTAATTCTTGATGAATCCATTCTTCAAAAATAACACTACATTCATCATTTTCTGGTTTGGTACTTACTAAACACAATTACTACTCCCCTATACACTTAAAGAACAAAATTAATGATCTCTCCGAGGTATATGGTCATTTAGTAATTGAATTTAGTTTGCTTAAACTCAGTAAAGATGAAGAGTAGAAATAACTGAAGAATAGATGTCTTAAATTAATTATCCAATTAACAACAATTCGTTCATAAAATAACAGTCAATCCAGCCTTTTCATCCTCCTAATATCAACCCATTAAAGGTTTATCCATTAATTTATTGTATACTCTAAATGGTGGACGGAAGATGGCTAACAAGAATTGGATTGAAGAAATTAAAACCGCAGAAATAACGAGCACTCCTCCGTGTGTGTGAATGAAATTCACACCTATGTGTGAACTAATTGACAGCAACACAGAGATATCATTGTGCATTGTGATAATAAAGTTTTAATAAATTAAATGGAAAATATAGAAGAGAAAGAAGTTGATTAAGAACATAATGATACAAAAAGAAACAAACATGGAAATAGAAAACATTACAAAGGAAATTTGGAAGCATAACATTACAATGAAACAAGCAACAAAATATGATAAGAAAAATATCCACCACTATTACCTTAAGCAATGGATCCTTATATAGGAATATTAGGAGCCTTAGGTCCATCCCACAACAATTAATTCACCCCCAACAATTAATAGAGTCAAAATGAGGGTGAATAATCAAAAGGAAATTGATGTTTCGAATTTAACCCAAAAAACTGTCCACATTCGTCCACCATATTGACGTGTGAATTTTATAAGGCCGAATATGGAGGGGTTGTAGAAGGAAAATATATTCTTCCATCTGTCCTATATGAGATGTATAAATTTCAGGAAATTTGGCTTATCCGTTTGGATGTTATGGTCGAAATGGTGGGACGGATTTCTGTGCATTAATGTCGGGTCCACCATTTAAATCTCAGCTTCAGATCCCTTTATCATCATGAAAAAATCATAATTATCTCTGGCCGAAGTTTAATAAAATGATCCTCATATTTTTATCTTTCTACTGTATAAATATGAGCTTCATTGGGCTTGGTTTCTGGGCCCCATATTTGTTTGATGGGCCTTAGGCCCATTATGCTTTTTCCAGCAAGTTTCTGCATTCAGGCACAAAATTATCCAACTTCCTTTGGGATTAATCCATTGGAACTAAAAGATAAAGTATTACAAACAAAGTGTTCAATCATATCCCAAAATTTCAAATTCATAAAATGAATATAATGTTGTCCACAAACAAATTAATGATTGGGCACAAATTTGCATTTTAAACCTGAATTGCATTTTAGATGATAAATGAAGTTCTATTTATGTAATGCACTAAAAACAATGTTTATGGACTTTGGAAAAATGAATATAATGATATTAAAAATTAATATTAGCCACTTTTAGTGACTAATCACACCCCCCAACTTGAGTTTTGATAGTCCCGAGCAAAATAAATTACAAATATGAAATTCAAATCCCTTTTTCCAAAAACATTTTAATACACATTGCTCACCCAAATATCTAATACCAAAAAAAATTATGAAAACCCGTCAAAATCATTAAAAACAAGCTAGGTCCAAAAGAATATCCCAAGCCCAAGCCCATTCCTTTGTTCAAATTCATTTCCACATTTCATCCAATTCTAATTAAGCATGATAAAGTGTTGTGCATCATAAAAGATATGGGGCCCATTTTATTGTTCAAGGGGAAAAATGGAAGCTCTAGGTGGGAATCACATTAAACCTTAAGATGAGTATCCATTTTTTTTATTTTTTTATTTTATTTTTCTAACCACAATAGATAAGAAAAGACTAACTCTGGGAAAGAAAATTATGGATTCACGATCCCCAAGTGCTGAACGCCACACATATTGTCAATTTTATGCTCTATAATAGAGATATAAAGCCAAACTCTGGGAAAGACAACTATGGAGTCACGATCACCAAGTATCGGATTCCACACATTTGGAAAAAACATTGTTCTATGTGGTCAATTTTTTTTTGGATACTCATATTAATCTAAAAGTGACCCCATAACCCTTTGCTATAATGAAAGGGACCCAAGAACTCAAATTTACACCCACGATCCAGTAAAGGTGCATTGTGGAATTTTTATTAAGAGGAAGAAAATGTAAACATTGAAAAATCACATCGGATAACCGCACATTCCAAAAACTCTGCTCAGGAACATAAACTTGCATTAAAATCAGAATCAAGGAATGAAAAATTTATTTGATATCCAATTTTAGAGTTTTCAATGTCTGTTATCATGTTTATGGTTAATGGAATTTTTATTTTCATGCATGTTTTTATTCACAAAAAAAATAATTTTTTATCTCATCTTCCCCCAACATAGAATAACATTGTCCCGAGTGTTTAAAGAAAAGAAAAGTTAAAAGGGGGGTACGGGAGGATTTCAAGGAGTAAATTTTAAATGATAATCATGGAATGAAGTCACCTGGTGTTTGATGATGATAGTGCATGCCATGGTCTCCCTTCACTCCTGGATTTGAGTCACAGCAGCTTGGATGGTGGTGAATGGATTCTCCTTATGACTTACGACATGTCATTTTTTTAACCTATAAAAACATAATAATAAAAAAAATAAATAAATTGATGATACATTGTCTTATTTTTATATTTCTGGGTAAGGTATTACTCAGAGATCATGCCACATGACACAGATGAATATGGAGCTCCCCTTTCATACCCATCATTACTAATAAAAGAAGAACTGGTCAACAGTCTATGGTAATTAATTATATGAAAAAGAAAATAATTCAAAATCATTAGAAACATAAAATCCATGGGTTTCCTCCCATTCAGACCTTTTGTTTAATGTCGTTAGCTCGACTTGAACCCCGCAACTTATCCAATTCCAACTTTCAAAATTTTAATTAAACCATCTTTATCTACTTCAACAAGATTGAGATTGATTGTTTTTTTTTTTGAAATTCGTTTCGTATGAAATCCTATTTTATACAATGATTGGTAAAATCCAAGGAATATCTAAAATACTTGATCGAGTTGTTTCTATAGTCTTTCCTAAGACAGCAAGGATCATTCCTACATTATTGATTTCATGATATGGATGAATGAAAACAAAAAGGTCTTGTTTGTACCCTATAAAGGGATAATTTATTGGGGATGAAAGGTTCATAATTTTGAGGTTGGGTTTATTGAATTTTCCTAAGAAAGATTGTAAATTTGAAAAATAACATTCTTGTTCAAAAAAATTAGAAATAATCGGTTCATTTTGAAATTGTGATTCCTCCTAAAAATTGTCCAGTTGAATGTCAGTAATGGGTATATACTCAATGTGTTTTATCTGTCCTAGAGGTTCAATTATTGGTGCTTCTAAAAATTTATTAATGGGGTTATATTCAGGAAACTCAATCCATGATGTCAAATTTTCCTCTTTTGAATCCAAAAAAACAATTTCCTCCTAATTTAAATACCCTTCAAAAACTCTTCGATCCTCTCCAATTATCCCAAATCCTAAGGTTGGTTCTTTAATAAAGTCATGAGGGGTTTTTGTGTTACAAGATTCTTCTATCAGTATTTAGGAAGGGATGGGTTGAGTGGGAATGGGGTCCACACAATTTTTTATGCTTTATAGTTCTAGTCTAAAACATGATACATCTGAATTCATTTTTTCTATTTGTTAACACAATTTTTAAAGAATTTTTTCAGGATTATGATTGATAGATGTTTGGAAATCATTGACCTCCTCATTATTAATCTTTTCAATCATTCTTGATAGGTATGGAAATTGACCTTTTAAACATTCATCATCACAAAGATTGTTCATGTTATCGGGTGTGAGGTAACCATTAAAGTTTTGATCAAAGTAATTTTCTATGTGAGGGGATTCCCTTTGTTGATTTTCTATTTGATTCTAGCCCGATTTTTTGAAAAGAAATTGTTGATGATACTCCATAAGAGTTGAATGAAATTTGGATTTGGATTTTTTTTGGACACACGAAAATAGAAAGGGGAAAAGAAAAGAGAAATATAGGTGATAAAAGAGAATTTAGGTGAGAATAGAAGGTGGGTGTCTAAGAAAACCTACTTGGGTCCCCGGAAATGGTGCCAAAATTTGGTTGTGCCCAAATTTACCCTACTGGTAAAAGCAGTCGATGTAGTACATGTAGGGGTCAAATCCACAGGGACCGAAGAAGTAACCTTGAGACGCTATGATTTGGTGAAGGATGGGCTATAAAGTAGCCAACTTTGGGTTTTATTTTGGATGGTTTAAAGAACACTAATAAACCTAATTGAATTAAATTCAAAGAAAATGGGTTGATCTTAGGATTATGCTCGGGGTGTATTGAATGAATTTTACTTCTTTAGACAATTTTGGTTTTATTAATTCTTGATGAATCCATTGTTCAAAAATAACACTACATTCATCATTTTCTGGTTTGGTACTTACTAAACACAATTACTACACCCCTATACACTTAAATGAACCTAATTCATTATCTCTATGAGGTATATGGTCATTTAGTAATTGAATTTAGTTTTCTCAAACACAGTAAAGATGAAGAGTAGAAATAACTGAAGAATGGATGTCTTAAATTAATTATCCAGTTAACAACAATTAGTTTATAAAATAACATTCAATCCAGCCTTTGCATCCTCCAAATATCAACCCATTAGAGGTTTATCCCTCCATTTAAGCTATACTCTCAATGGTGGGCGGAAGATGGCTAACAAGAATTGGATTGAAGAAATTAAAACTGCAGAAATAACGAGCACTCCTCCATGTGTGTGAATGAAATTCACACCTATGTGTGAACTAATTGACAACAACATAGAGATATCACTGTGCTTTGTGATAATAAAGTTTTAATAAATTAAATTGAAAATATATAAGATAAATAAGTTGATTAAGAACATAAAGATACAAAAAGAAACATACATGGAAATAGAAAACATTACAAAGGAAATTTGGAAGCATAACCTTACAATGAAACAAGCAACAAAAGATGATAAGAAAAATATCCACCCCTATTACCTTAAGCACTAGCTCCTTATATAGGCATATTAGGAGCCTTAGGTCCATACCAAAATAATTAATTCACCCTCAACAATTAATAGAGTCAAAATGAGGGTGAATAATCAAAAGGAAATTGATGTCTCGAATTTGACCCAAAAAACTGTCCACATTCGTCCACCATATTGACGTGTGAATTTTATAAGGCCGAATCTAGAGGGGTTGTAGAAGGAAAATATATTCTTCCATCTGTCCTATATGAGATGTATAAATTTAAGGAAATTTGTCTTATCCATTTGGATGTTATGGTCGAAATGGTGGGACGGATTTCGGTGCATTAATGTCGGGTCCACCATTTAAATCTCAGCTTCAGATCCCATTATCATCATGAAAACATCATAATTAGCTCTGCCGCAGTTCAATAAAATGATCCTCATATTTTTATCTTTCTACTGTATAAATTTCAGCTTCATTGGGCTTGGTTTCTGGGCCCCATATTTGTTTGATGGGCCTTAGGCCCATTATACTTTTTCCAGCAAGTTTCTGCATTCAGGCGCAAAATTCTCCAACTTCATTTGGGATTAATCCATTGGACCTAAAAGATAAAGTATTAAAAACAAAGTGTTCAATCATATCCCAAAATTTCAAATTCATAAAATGAATATAATGTTGTCCACAAACAAATTAATGATTGGGACCAAATTTTCATTTTAAACCTTAATTGCATTTTAGATGAGAAATGAAGTTCTATTTATGTAATGCACTAAAAACAATGTTTATGGACTTTGCAACAATAAATTAAAAGATATTAACAATTAATATTAGCCACTTTCAGTGACTAATCACACCCCCCAACTTGAGTTTTCCTAGTCCCGAGCAAAATGAATTACAAATATGAAACTCAAATCCCCTTTTCCAAAAATATTTTAATACACATTGCTCACCCAAATATCTAATACCAAAAAAAAATTATGAAAACCCGTCAAAATCATTAAAAACAAGCTAGGTCCAAAATAATATCCCAAGCCCAAGCCCATTCCTTTGTTCAAATTCATTGCCACATTTCATCCAATTCTAATTAAGCATGATAAAGTGTTGTGTATCATAAAAGATATAGGGCCCATTTTATTGTTCAAGGGGAAAAATGGAAGCGCTAGGTGGGAATCACATTAAACCTTAAGATGAGTATCCATTTTTTTTATTTTTTTATTATATTTTTCTAACCACAATAGATAAGAAAAGACTAACTCTGGGCAAGACAATTATGGATTCACGATCCCCAAGTGCTGAACGCCACACATATTGTCAATTTCATGCACTATAATAGAGATATAGAGCCGAACTCTAGGCAAGACAACTATGGAGTCACGATCACCAAGTATCGGATGCCACACATTTGGACAAAACATTGTTCTATGTGGTCAATTTTTTTTGGATACTCATATTAAACTAAAAGTGACCCCATAACCCTATGCTATAATGAAAGGGACCCAAGAACTCAAATTTACACCCACGATCCAGTAAACGTGCATTGTGGAATTTTTATTAAGAGAATGAAAATGTAAACATTGAAAAATCACATCGGATAATCGCACTTTCCAAAAACTATGCTCAGGAACTTAAATATGCATTAAAATCAAAATCAAGGCATGAAAAATTTATTTGATATCCAATTTTAGAGTTTTCAATGTCTGTTATCATGTTTATAGTTAATGGAATTTTTCTTTTCATGCATGTTTTTATTCACAAAAAAATCATTTTTTATCTCATCTCCCCCCAACATAGAATAACATTGTCTGAGTGTTTAAAGAAAATAAAAGTTAGAGGGTGGGTAGGGGAGGATTTCAAAGAGTAAATTTTAAATAATAATCATGGAATAAAGTCACCTGGTGGTTGATGATGATAGTGCATGCCACAGTCTCCCTTCACTCCTGGATTTGAGTCTCAGCAGCTTGGATGGTGGTGAATGGATTCTCCTTATGACTTACGACATGTCCTATTATTTTTTTAACCTATAAAAACATAATAATAAACAAAATAAAATAAACTGATGATACATTGTCTTATTTTTAGATTTATGGGTAAGGTATTACTCAGAGATCATGCCACGTGACACAGATGAATATGGAGCTCACCTTTCATACCCATCATTACTCATAAAAGAATAATTGGTCAACAGTCTATGGTAATTAATTATACGAAAAAGAAAATGATTCAAAATCATTAGAAACATAAAAACTATGGGTTGCCTCCCATTCAGCCCTTTTATTAATGTCGTTAGCTCGACTTGAACCCCGCAACTTATCCAATTCCAACTTTCAAAATTTTAATTAACCAATCTTTCTCTACTTCAACAAGATTGAGATTGATTGTTTTTTTTTTGAAATTTGTTTTGTATGAAATCCTATTTTCTACAATGATTGGTAAAATCCAAGGAATATCTAAAATAGTTGATCAAGTTGTTTCTATAGTCTTTCCTAAGACAGCAAGGATCATTCTTACATTATTGATTTCATGATATGGATGAATGAAAACAAAAAGGTCATGTTTGTACCCTATAAAGGGATAATTTATTGGGGATGAAAGTTTCACAATTTTTAGGTTGGGTTGATTGAAGTTTCCTAAGAAAGATTGGAAATTTGAAAAATAACTTTCTTCTTCAAAAAAATTAGAAATAATCGGTTCATTTTGAAATTGTGATTCCTCCTGAAAATTGTCTAGTTGAATGTCAGTAATGGGTATATACTCAATGTCTTTTATCTATCCTAGAGGTTCAATGATTGGTGCTTCTAAAAATTTATTAATGGGGTTATATTCAGGAAACTCAATCCATGATGTCAAATTTTCCTCTTTTGAATCCAAAAAATCAATTTCCTCTTAATTTAAAGACCCTTCAAAAACTCTTCGATCCTCCCCAATTATACCAAATCCTAAGGTTGGTTCTTTAATAAAGGCATGAGGGGTTTGTGTGTCACAATATTCTTCTATCAATATTGAGGAAGGGATGGTTTGAGTGGGAATGGGGTCCACACAATTTTTTATGCTTTGTAGTTCTAGTCTAAAACTTGATACATCTGAATTCATTTTTTCTATTTGTTAACACAATTTTTAAAGAATTTTTTCAGGATTAGGATTGATAGATGTTTCGAAATCATTGACATCCTCATTATTAATCTTTTCAATCATTCTTGATAGGTATGGAAATTGACCTTTTAAACATTCATCATCACAAAGATCGTTCATGTTATCGGGTGTGAGGTAACCATTCAAGTTTTGATCAAAGTAATTTTCTATGTGAGGGGATTCCCTTTGTTGATTTTCTATTTGATTCTAGCCTGATTTTATGAAAAGAAATTGTTGATGATACTCCATAGGAGTTGAATGAAATTTGGATTTGGATTTTTTTTGGACACACGAAAACAGAAAGGGGAAAAGAAAAGAGAAATATAGGTGATAAAAGAGAATTTAGGTGAGAATAGAAGGTGGGTGTCTAAGAAAACTTACTTGGGTCCCCGGAAACGACGCCAAAATTTGGTTGTGCCCAAATTTACCCTACTGGTAAAAGCGGTCGATGTAGAACATGTAGGGGTCGAATCCACAGGGACCGAAGAAGTAACCTTGAGACGCTATGATTTGGTGAAGGATGGGCTATGAAGTAGCCAACTTTGGGTTTGATTTTGGATGGCTTAAAGAACACTAATAAACTTAGTTTAATTAAATTAAAAGAAAATGGGTTGATCTTAGGATTATTCTCGGGGTGGTTTGAATGAATTTTACTTCTTTAGACAATTTTGGTTTTATTAATTCTTGATGAATGCATTCTTCAAAAATAACACTGCATTCATCATTTTCTGGTTTGGTACTTACTAAACACAATTACTACACCCCTATACACTTAAAGAACCTAATTCATTATCTCTCCGAGGTATATGGTCATTTAGTAATTGAATTTAGTTTTCTCAAACACAGTAAAGATGAAGAGTAGAAATAACTGAAGAATGGATGTCTTAAATTAATTATCCAATTAAGAATAATTAGTTTATAAAATAACATTAAATCCAGCCTTTTCATCCTCCAAAGATCAACCCATTAATGTTTTATCCCTCCATTGATGGTATACTCTCAATGGTTGGCGGAAGATGCCTAATAAGAATTGGATTGAAGAAATTAAAATTGCGGAAATAACGAGCACTCCTCCATGTGTGTGAATGAAATTCACACCTATGTGTGAACTAATTGACAACAACACATAGATATCACTGTGCTTTGTGATAATAAAGTTTTAATAAATGAAATGGAAAATATAGCAGATAAATAAGTTTATTAAGAACATAAAGATACAAAAAAGAAACATACATGGATATAGAAAGCATTACAAAGGAAATTTGGAAGCATAACCTTACAATGAAACAAGCAACAAAAGATGATAAGAAAAATATCCACCCCTATTACCTTAAGCACTAGCTCCTTATATAGGCATATTAGGAGCCTTAGGTCCATACCACAATAATTAATTCACCCCCAACAATTAATAGAGTCAAAATGAGGGTGAATAATCAAAAGGAAATTGATGTTTCGAATTTGACCCAAAAAACTGTCCACATTCGTCCACCATATTGACGTGTGAATTTTATAAGGCCAAATATGGAGGGGTTGTAGAAAGAAAATATCTTCTTCCATATGTCATATATGAGATGTACAAATTTCAGGAAATTTGGCTTATCCGTTTGGATGTTATGGTCGAAATGGTGGGACGGATTTCTGTGCATTAATGTTGGGTCCACCATTTAAATCTCAGCTTCAGATCCCTTTATCATCATGAAAACATCATATTTAGCTCTAGCCTTAGTTCAATAAAATGATCCTCATATTTTTATCTTTCTACTGTATAAATTTGAGCTTCATTGGGCTTGGTTTTTGGGACCCATATTTGTTTAATGGGCCTTAGGCCCATTATGCTTTTTCCAGCAAGTTCTTGCATTCAGGTGCAAAATTCTCCAACTTCCTTTGGGATTAATCCATTGGACCTAAAAGATAAAGTATTAAAAACAAAGTGTTCAATCATATCCCAAAATTTCAAATTCATAAAATGAATATAATGTTGTCCACAAACAAATTAATGATTGGGCCCAAATTTGCATTTTTAACCTGAATTGCATTTTAGATGAGAAATGAAGTTATATTTATGTAATACAGTAAAAAGAATGTTTATGGACTTTGGAACAATGAATATAAAGATATTAACAATTAATATTAGCCACTTTCAGTGACTAATCACACACCCCAACTTGAGTTTTTCTATTCCCGAGCAAAATAAATTACAAATATGAAATTCAAATCCCCTTTCCAAAAACATTTTAATACACATTGCTCACCCAAATATCTAATAAAAAAAATATGAAAACCCGTCAAAATAATTAAAAAAAAGCTAGGTCCATAAGAATATCCCATGCCCAAGCCCATTCCTTTGTTCAAATTCATTGCCACATTTCATCCAATTCTAATTAAGCAGGATAAATTGTTGTGCATCATAAAAGATATGGGGCCCATTTTATTGTTCAAGGGAAAAAATGGAAGGGCTAAGTGGGAATCACATTAAACCTTAAGATGAGTATCCATTTTTTTTATTTTTTTATTTTATTTTTCTAACCACAATAGATAAGAAAAGACTAACTCTGGGCAAGACAACTATGGATTCACGATCCCCAAGTGTTGAACGCCACACATATTGTCAATTTCATGCTCTATAATAGAGATATAAAGCCAAACTATGGGCAAGACAACTATGGAGTCACGATCACCAAGTGTCGGATTCCACACATTTGGATAAAAAATTGTTCTATGTGGTCAATTTTTTTTTGGATACTCAAATTAAACTAAAAGTGACCCCATAAACCTATGCTATAATGAAAGGGACCCAAGAACTCAAATTTACACCCATGATCTAGTAAACGTGCATTGTGGAATTTTTATTAAGAGGATGAAAAAGTAAACATTGAAAAATCACATCGGATAACCGTACTTTTCAAAAACTATGCTCAGGAACTTAAACTTGCATAAAAATCAGAATCAAGGCATGCAAAATTTATTTGATATACAATTTTAGAGTTTTCAATGTCTGTTATCATGTTTATGGTTAATGGAATTTTTCTTTTCATGCATATTTTTATTCACAAAAAAATCATTTTTTATCTCATCTCCCCCCAACATAGAATAACATTGTCCCGAGTGTTTAAAGGAAAGAAAAGTTAGAAGGGGGTAGGGGAGGATTTCAATTAGTAAATTTTAAATGATAATCATGGAATGAAGTCACCTGGTGGTAGATGATGATAGTGTGTGCCACAATCTCCCTTCACTCCTGGATTTGAGTCTCAGCAGCTTGGATGGTGGTGAATGGATTCTCTTTATGACTTACGACATGTCATTTTATTTTTTTTAACCTATAAAAACATAATAATAAACAAAATAAAATAAACTGATGATACATTGTCTTCTTTTTAGATTTCTGGGTAAGGTATTACTTAGAGATCATGCCACGTGACACAGATGAATATGGAGATCCCCTTTCATACCCATCATTACTCATAAATGAAGAACTGGTCAACAGTCTATGGTAATTAATTATATGAAAAAGAAAATGATTCAATATCATTAGAAACATAAAAACCATGGGTTTCCTCCCATTCAGACCTTTTGTTTAATGTCGTAATCTCGACTTGAACCCCGCAACTTATCCAATTCCAACTTCCAAAATTTTAATTAACCCATCTTTCTCTACTTCAACAAGATTGAGATTGATTGTTTTTTTGAAATTTGTTTCGTATGAAATCCTATTTTCTACAATGATTGGTAAAATCCAAGGAATATCTAAAATAGTTGATCGAGTTGTGTCTATAGTCTTTCCTAAGACAGCAAGGATCATTCCTACATTATTCATTTCATGATATGGATGAATGAAAACAAAAAGGTCTTGTTTGTACCCTATAAAGGGATAATTTATTGGGGATGAAAGGTTCATAATTTTGAGGTTGGGTTGATTGAATTTTCCTAAGAAAGATTGGAAATTTGAAAAATAACTTTCTTCTTCAAAAAAATTAGAAATAATCGGTTCATTTTGATATTGTGATTCCACCTGAAAATTGTCCAGTTGAATGTAAATAATGGGTATATACTTAATGTTTTTTATCTATCCTAGAGGTTCAATGATTGGTGCTTCTAAAAATTTATTAATGGAGTTATATTCAGGAAACTCAATCCATGATGTCAAATTTTCCTCTTTTGAATCCAAAAAATCAATTTCCTCCTAATTTAAATACCCTTCAAAAACTCTTCGATCCTCTCCAATTATCCCAAATCCTAATGTTGGTTCTTTAATAAAGGCATGAGGGGTTTGTCTGTTACAATATTCTTCTATCAATATTGAGGAAGGGATGGTTTGAGTGGGAATGGGGTCCAAACAATTTTTTATGCTTTGTAGTTCTATTCTAAAACTTGATACATCTGAATTCCTTTTTCCTATTTGTTAACACAATTTTTAAAGAATTTTTTCAGGATTAGGATTGATAGATGTTTGGAAATCTTTGACTTCGTCATTATTAATCTTTTAAATGATTCTTGATAGGTATGGAAATTGACCTTTTAAACATTCATCGTCACAAAGATCGTTCATGTTATCTGGTGTGGGGTAACCATTCAAGTGTTGATCAAAGTAATTTTCTATGTGAGGGGATTCCCATTGTTGATTTTCTATTTGATTCTAGCCCGATTTTATGAAAATAAATTGTTGATGATACTCCATAGGAGTTGAATGAAATTTGGATTTGGATTTTTTTTTGGACACATGAAAATAGAAAGGGAAAAAGAAAAGAGAAATATAGGTGATAAAAGAGAATTTAGGTGAGAATAGAAGGTGGGTGTCTAAGAAAACTTACTTGGGTCCCTGGAAATGGTGCCAAAATTTGGTTGTGCCCAAATTTACCCTACTGGTAAAAGCTGTCGATGTAGTACTTGTAGGGGTCGAATCCACAGGGACCAAAGAAGTAACCTTGAGACGCTATGATTTGGTGAAGGATGGGCTATGAAGTAGCCAACTTTGGGTTTGATTTTGGATGGTTAAAAGAACACTAATAAACCTAATTGAATTAAATTCAAAGAAATTGTGTTGATCTTAGGATTATGCTTGGGGTGGATTGAATGAATTTTACTTCTTTAGACAATTTTGGTTTTATTAATTCTTGATGAATCCATTATTCAAAAATAACACTGCATTCATCATTTTCTGGTTTGGTACTTAATAAACACAATTACTACACCCCTATATACTTAAAGAACCTAATTCATTATCTCTCCGAGGTATATTGTCATTTAGTAATTGAATTTAGTTTTCTCAAACACAGTAAAGATGAAGAGTAGAAATAACTGAAGAATGGATGTCTTAAATTAATTATCCAATTAACAACAATTAGTTTATAAAATAACATTCAATCCAGCCTTTGCATCCTCCAAAGATCAACCCATTTAAGGTTTATCCCTCCATTGATGGTATACTCTCAATGGTGGGCGGAAGATGGCTAACAAGAATTTGATTGAAGAAATTAAAACCGCGGAAATAATGAGCACTTCTCCGTGTGTGTGAATTAAATTCACACCTATGTGTGAACTAATTGACAACAACACAGATATATCACTGTGGTTTGTGATAATAAAGTTTTAATAAATGAAATGGAAAATATAGAAGATAAATAAGTTGAGTAAGAACATAAAGATACAAAAAGAAACTTACATGGAAATGGAAAACATTACAAAGGAAATTTAGAAGCATAACATTACAATGAAACAAGAAACAAAAGATGATAAGGAAAATATCCACCCCTATTCCCTTAACCACTATCTCCTTATATAGGAATATTAGGAGTCTTAGTTCCATCCCACAACAATTAATTCACCCCCCCAAAAATTAATAGAGTCAAAGGGAGGGTGAATAATCAAAAGGAAATTGATGTTTCGAATTTGACCCGGAAAACTGTCCACATTCGTCAACCATATTGATGTGTGAATTTCAAATTATAGAAGGCCGAATCCGGAGGGGTTGTTGAAGGGAACTATCTTCTTACATCTGTCCTCTATGTGATGTAAAAATTTCAGGATATTTGGCTCAGTCGTTTGGATGTTATGGTCGAAATGGTGGGATGGATTTCTGTGCATTAATGTCGGGTCCACCATTTAAATCTCAACTTCAGATCCCTTTATCATCATGAAAAAATAATAATTAGTTTCATCCACAATTGAATAAAATTATAATCAAATTTTTATCTTTCTAATGTATAAATTTGAGCTTCATTGAGCTTGTTTTCTGGGCCCCACATTTGTTTGATGGGACTTAGGCCCATTATGCTTTTTCCAGCAAGTTTATGCCTCCAGGTACAAAATTCACCATCTTCCTTTGGGATTCATCCATCAGACCTAAAAGATAAAGTGTTCCAAAAAAAGTAATAACTCATATCCCAAAATTGAAAATTCAGAAAATGAATATAATGTTATCCACAAGAAAATTAATGATTGGGCCCAAATTTTCATTTTAAACATGAATTGAATTTTTGATGAGAAATGAAGTTCTATTTATGTAATGCACTAAAAACAATGTTTATGAACTTTGGAAAAATGAATATAAAGATATTAACAATTGATATTAGCCACTTTCAGTGACTAATCAGACATCCATTGATGTTACCTAATATTTACTTGGTAAATGATCTAATGATACCATCTTTATTCTTTCTCTATACGGTTTCGGATTATGATGATAATATGTTTATAAAACCCTTTTAGTTTCCATGGGTTATGGTATGAATAAATGTTGAAATATTTATGTAAACTATTTCTTTTCCATGGGATGTGACATATGATGAATTATTTATGATCTCGTGGCACACCTATGAATAGATTTTTATTATGTGATGGGAGTGAATGAAATTATATATCCTTTCAATTCATTGGGTAAAGATGGTTATCTCATGAGAAATGAAGAATGGAATGGACAGTGAACTTGGACTAGTAAGATACACTTTCCACTCTGATAGTCATGGGAGTGAAATATGACAAATGATAAGATAGAATGAGGTGTGAACCCAATCCAATGTGACAATATTTATAGTGATCCTTGACTAATGAAATAATTTTATATGATTATGTGTGTGACAAAACTTATGTCTTATAACAATGTTAAACTCTAATGAATAATTTTTTTGTTACTTTATGATTCATGTGTTACAAAATTCTAAGCATTATGAAATTACCCCAGCTTGTGATATTTGATATCCATGGTATGGTTATTAAATGTTAAGATCATGTTACCATACCCTCATGATCATGATATGATTAAGAATTCATTGACATATCTCTTATTTACCCTTATTGAGAATCATAGCTCACCATTTCTTTTATTTTATTTCCCTTGGTTATGAAGAAAGTTTATAAGTGTGATTCATATAATAAGGGTGTTAGATATAAAGAAATTAGTGGGATATGATGTAGAAAACATACATATCATTTTTCTATGTATATATTTTTTCAAAGTGACTAGACCTATACAATTCTAGAGTGGATTATAATGTTAAGAAATAAATATTCATCTAATAAGATGTCATATTTAGAAAAGAAAAGTTTTGGTCTTTATTTTTTATATCAGAGAATTGTTTAGTTACATTTGGAAACTTGTATGAGGAATATTTAGTATGAACCCTTAGATTAATATTTTTTATAAGATATAATATTATGTTAATGTAAAGAACACAATATGGTTTTTATAGAAAAAATATACCTTTCTGGACACTAAAAGTATATGTGGTTTTGGAATAGATTCATCTTGGGGTAATAACCACCAAAATAGTTGGTCAAGTATATCTCATTCATTGTTCTAGTTCATGATGAGTATTCCATTGTTGCACACCTGCCTTTAATCTCTCAAGGGCTATTCATGGGTTAACTCATATTTTATTTTTAAACCATTATAATGGATTTGAATAGATGATAACCATTAATACATAGGTTAAACCTAAGTTTCATAAATTTAAAATTATGTAACTTGATTTAGAAATCCTATAAATTGTTTTTTATGATTATGTGGTTTCCCTATATGATTATTATTTCTTATACTATGATTTTAGGTTTTAGTCAATGTCTAGAACCCAAAGTATCCATGGTAATGATGAATATGATATACAATTAAATTATTTTCCACCACAATAACCAAATTTTATGGGATCTTTAATGGGAAATCATGTTTTTAGGCATATGTAACAATCTCATGATATTAATAATATTGAGATTCTAAGTGATAAAAGGTGAGAACAAAATGTTATAGAGTCCTTTAGGATGGAACATCCACCTTATTTTAGTTGGTCTACCAATCCAAAAAGTTAATGAGGAATGGATAAGTAAATTGAATATATATTTTCTATTATCTAGTGTATGAAACATGAAAAATATATTTTTGATGTTTATCATTTAGAAGGTGAAGAATATCAATGATCAACTCTTATTAAGAAAATATGATCAAGTTAAACTCATAGAGTGGGATGAGTTTAGGATATTATTTTTCAATAAGTAATTTCCTTTTATTCCTCGAATGAAAAGGATTAGTAATTAATTAAGATAAAGATGAAGTAAGATGAAACAATTAGTACCTGTGAGGAAAATTTAACAAGACATTCAAGGTAAATTTTTGGTATTACCAACCAACCTATAAATATGGTTGATATATTTTTCTACAGCTTAATTGTAAGAAATTCTCCAAGGAAAAAAGGAAAGTTAAATCAAAATTCCTTTTTAAAAATTAAAAAGTTTTTGACAACCCATCATAATCACAAAATATATCATATAAATTCCTTTTAACAAATAAGGTGACCCACAAGGTCCCTGTTAAACCAACCTAAGTTCTTCACAAAGTAACTCTATAGAAGCTTTAAAATATAAATAGCTTTAAAAAACCCTCAGAGGGTTATCTCAAAAAAACTTGCCCTAACTGACCTAATTGGTTGTAGTTCTTCGTTTAGAAAAGGAATCAAAATATTTTATAAAGGGAGCCATTCATTCAGATCAAATTTAATCAACTTTCCCACATTAACCACTTAAAAATTCAACACATGCCTATATATATATATAGTTGTTCAATTCTATGTGTACCCATATACTATTCCATAAATAACCCATACACTATACTGGTTTTCAATTGGTTCTAATTTTGATCAAATTAATATCACATTAACACATGACATCAAGCAGCCTTTTAAATTTTAACAAGGTCAATAAACATATATAAAGGCCCATATATGGTTTGAGTATACAAGTTATGTTTTTTCAATCATAAGGAAACCATTCTCCTTACAACTAAAAACTAGATTCCATTTATATCACAACCATTCACAAATATCCAAATCAAGACTTGAATACTATCATAATAAATGAACACAACAAAACAAATTTAAAAACAATGAATCATGGAATATAATCAAATAAGCATGTTAGAATATAGGTAATACATGATGAACAAACATTCATGCTAGAATTTATCTAAATAGTTACAACTAAGCATAATATGACACTCAAGATCACAACTAGAGTTAGTAGGAAGCATAATAATGAAGCTATATGTCATGTCATATGCATGGAATGTGAAATGTTATGTGCATATAATACCCAAAAACTTCAGTCAGAAGCTATACATCTAAACATTTATTAAAGTAAAAGAAAAAGTACATAAGATATGATCGGGGTTTAACATAGGAACTTTCCCTCATCCATCAAGTACAAAATTATATATCATAATAAAACATTCCCTTCCCATAGTCAGATTCATCACATGTTTACAATTCAAAATGATACTTTCCCTAGTTTAAGATCATAAAAAAATCAGAATTGAACATTCCTGACAACTTTAAAGAAGCTCGAGTAGACACTGTGCGAGGTGTGTCAGAAAAATCCTTCCTACCTATGTGCCTATAATATGATGCATGAGAAGTTACATCCTTTCCAAATCAGGCCAAGGGAAAAAATACCATAAATCAATATGTAGTAGAAAATACACCAATCACTTAAGGTGAAACAATATCAACTATAAAATTAATCAATAATCCCATCTCTGGCTACTTAGTCATTTCCCCATGGGTTGGGCGATCAGTCCCAGAAAAGAATATTTAACAAGAAACGAAAAATTCCAAGTATCTTGTCCACCATACCAAAATAGTCTGATTAATGAAAAATAACCTCTGATACCACTTCATAACATCCTGACCGGGCTTACCACATAAATAGTGGCTACATCGGTGGGTTACATGGCCTTAAGAATGCCTCCTCAAATTCCAGAGGCTATTGAAATTCAACGAGGTTCTAATTAGGTGACAGATGTGATAATATACCCACATGTTTGATAAGAACAATGGTATAATTAGAAAGGAGGTAACCAAAACAATGGAATAAGTATAATAAGTGAATATAGATTGTAACAGAATGTTTATAATAACAGAATTAGAGTGTCTAATGCCAATTTACAACAAAATATTCTATTTCAAAGTGATGGCAAATAACTGAAAAAATATATATACAAAGGAAATAATTCAGTACTATACATGAACTAATGAAATAACTAAAAACCTCATAATAAGATCCCCATGAGCATCTTAGGCTCCAACTCAGTCATATGCTCCTAACTCCCAGGTACAAGGAAATTTGAATAATAAATCAACCATATTTTTGAAGAAGAAGGTCTTGTCGTGTACCCCAATGCAATGGAGGCTTGAGTAGGGTGTGACATATAAATAACAGTTGGTCAGAACACATAATTTCAGTCCCAAAACATTTTTTTGAAATATAATTCGAGGCAATGCGCAGGTAAATAGATAAGAAGTAGATGAAACTAAAGAAGCTTGTGTCATGTAAACTACTAAACTAGTGACACTGAAATATCGTCTCAAGGCTAACAACACATTATTTCCAAGATTATATAATAAGGAAACTACAAATAATTAATAAATAAATAACATAACCTTTCTATACTTCCATAAATTTCATTCCACCATGACTTTTCCATATATCTCTAGTTCCAAATCAATCACGACCAATCTATTGTTCCAAGAATACATAAATTCCATGATTGTGCCATATAAACAAAAATTCTAGACTACAAAGGGATGGATCCAAGGAATTAAATACCACGTCATCCTTATTGGTTCCCAATATCATCTCGATGGAAACTCTGTTAGGCACTAGATGGAGTCCTATGAGCATTTCGTATCAGATATGTCTTACTCATGTCCAAGAAAGCCATTTTTAAGGGTTAGAAAGGCCCAAGGAATCCCACATAATAAAGACCCAATAATAATATTTATCCAAGTCATCCAATACTGTGTTCCAAATCCAAGGATCAATTCAAAGGAATCTATACAATCACTATTTCATACAATTTACCTTTTCATACAATATGAGTCTAGCCACTCATATAACCATTTCACATCCAATTCCATCTCATGAGTATAACCACTCATGTATCATAATTAAATTTAAATTAAACGAATGAGAGTACCCCCTCATTTTTCACAATTCATATATAAACCTAACGCATGATTTCACCCACTCATTTACACATTTTCCTAATAAACCATTACAGAAATCAAGTTTAATATAACCATTTAAACTTATTTAATAAACATGAATTGGAGGTAATACATATCCTATCAATGTAAAACAATTCCCATTCATTTTAATTAATCATCCTCTAACTTGTAAAGCAAGGTAACACACCACTTGTGTGTTTCACATAAGGTAAATTCAAATTAAAAGAAACAAGATGACACTTAGAAGTTATAATGGTTCCATAAATGTTTATATTGGAAAACTCAATTTTCTAATTCTGTTAGATTCTATGTTATTAAAATTTTGTATATAGAACTAGTTTAATAAATCATTGGTAAAACAATAAATAATTAATATAGGGATGTATTAAATAACTAGTCAACAATTTTCAGTTTAGAAGACAGCGGAACACTTGTGAGGGGGTTTATTATAAAATAATGATTCTATTTCTCAAAAAAATCATTTAAAATATTAAATAATTCATTAAATAATTCATAATTCAAATTTTTAAGGAAGTAACTAATTCATTCTTAAATTCAATTTGAAATAGGATTGGAATCCTACCTCAAAAGAAAGATAACTAAGTTGAACACTTTAACTCTTTCCACTTTCATCAACAACCACTCAAAGATGTTGCTACTTACCTTTGAGAATATGCACATTCTTATATACATAAGGAAACCTGGAACTTTTTTATATATTTTTAGGTCCTTAAATATGTACAAGGTTATCCTTACACATTTTCTCATATATGCATATGCCTGTTTCCACTTAAACCCTTGTGTATTTTTTATATATCTATATATATATGTATATATATACGTAAGCATGGATATCCCCATACATATTTATTCATTACAATGGTAGAATATATATATATATATATATATATAATGGGTTAATTGATATATATATATATATGGGGGGGTGTCTACCTATGAAAACGCAGTAAGTGGCCTTTGGCTCTAGTGACTCAAAATCCCCACAAGGATGACCAAATTAACTAAAACTAAATACTAGAACCTAAAAAAACAATAAACCCAAATTGAATTTGTCTATATAATGAATCCATATAAAAAAACCTACCTTGAGTGGTGATGAATACCCAAAAAGGGATTGAATCATATTTCCTTGAATGGCGAACATTGAAACATACCCAACCTGGCCCAAGAGGATCACTACACGCCAAAAAAACAAAAGTGACATAAAAAATAATCCAACCCAAAACTCTTGGGTTAGAAAAAACAAAATCGGAAAATATAAATAAGGACAATATACCAAAGGGAGGAAGGATAAGGTATTATAAGGGTATAACAAGATGAATCAAATGACAATCATGAAGGAACCGAGTGAAATCGATGCACTGGATAAGGCCGGAAGGAGAGGGAGTTAACTCCATGTGGGTTCAGCTAAGGGGGTTTTGTGTCTTAAGTAAGGGATAGATGTATTACTTAAGATTATTTTTATTTTAGTTTAATTTATTTAATTCATTAAAAAGAACACACTGCACAGTTTTTGTCACATGGTTAGACAAACCGTACACCAACTGTGCGGCACCCCCATCCCCAAGAAACCACATTGCACAATTTTTCATGCACGATTAGCCAAAATGTGTGAGAACCTGGAGTTTAATAGTTTTAGGGTATTACCTAAGTGGAACTACTAGTTCAGGATAAGTGACCAGTTTGGAAAATCGTGTGCAGTTTGTGTGCACCACCTCTGTCCACCTACTATAGGTCACATAGTTTGTAGCTAACAGTTAAATGGTTTTAGACAAACCATGTACCCTATTTTGAGCACAAAATCCTTGAACTTTTAGAGATCGGTTCTTCTAAAACTAAAAAATACCTTTAAGTGACCTATTAGGTATTCAACAATGTTTAAAAACAACACGTTGAAGTATTCCCACTCTCAGAATTTCATTCTGAAGATCAGTTTGTAAAATAGACCATCCAGTAAATGAAAAAAAATCAAATTCTCTTAGAATTCCATCCGGTTAAAAATCATAGGTCTCTACATCATCATCCTATAAAGGTAGCTCAGTTTCAAGAAAAAATATACTCTGATAATCATCAGTGAAATATGTAATTTGAAGTTCAGGGGAACTGTTTTAGTGAATTTCTCTATGGAATGAGGTAATGAGATTCAAAAATAATGGAATGTTGATCCCTAAGTATATTGGTCTATTTGAGAATCTTGATCAAGTATGGATGGTATATCATAATTTGGCGCTTCCACCAGAACTCTCTCAAGTTCATGATGTGTTATATGTATCTCTCTTAAGGAAGCACATACATGATCCTTCACATGTACAAAAAAATGAAGTTTATACCACTAGATCATGATACTTTCTATGTATAACAACCAGTAGATATGTTGAATTATAGAGATAATGTTCCATTGAAGATACTACTCACATGGTTGATGTTCTCTTGAGGAATCAGAAATTTGATGAAACTACATAGAAACCTAAGAATGTGATGAAATAGAGATATCCTCATTTATATTTAGTGATGTGAAGTAATTTTTAGACTAAAATTTAGTTTATGTGGGATGTAATTTAAAACCCTAATATTTTATGACATATTTCTTTTCAAATAATTCAATTTCTTTGATAGCTTGCAATACACACAACCCCGAGTCTAAATTAATTGTACCATTATATCCTAAACATTAAATTAAAATATTTAATAGGAATAAACCCATTTTGTAAACTATGCAGAAAAGACATGTATAAATCAAATATAGAGATAAATAAATTCTCAATTTTAAGTGAAGTTTGTAGATGATTCAAAAAAATATAATTTTCATTAAAAGTGGTTTTTATTTATTTTGATTTTAAAATAAAATAATTAAAATTTTCAAATTTTAGAAAATATATTTGATAAAATGAACATTGTTTTTTAAATCAACACATCAAATATATTTTATATTTAATCTTTTAATTTTTTGAAAATGATTAATTTTTTTATGAATAGAAAAAAAATTAAAAAATTTCTTGAATATTTTATTTTTGTTTAATGTATTTAAATTTTTCCATATTGTTTAATTTTTTTTAAATGTAATATTAGAACATTAATATTATTATTAATATAATTATGATCATCAAAATTTATTTTATATGGATTTTGGTATGAAACTATTTTATTCTTAGGAAAACATTTTTCTTGAAAATTATTTTTCATCACTTTTTATAAGTTTATTTTTGAAATAATTTTATACTGTTTTAGATATTTAATTTGATAAAATTGATTCCATATTTGGAATTTAAATTTTTAAATTTTTTAATGAGGCCACATTCATTTTTTTCTATAATAAGTAATAAAAGATTGAAATATTGTCATTCTGATTACAGTTAAAATGGGTTTACTAAGGGTTAAACCAATGGATATTGTTAAAGTTCCCAATAAAACATTTCTCAATAAAATTTTATGGAAATATTTTAAACTCATCATATCCCAACATAAAACCACTTTCTATTTTGAGTATTTTTTTAATATGGATTTATAAAATTTTATACTTTTAATAAATTTCAAGTGTGTCCTCCCACATCTTATAAAAGGACATAAATCCTTTCTCTTATTTAAACCACTTTGAACATTATATATTTAAAAAAAATACCATTTTCTCTTACCAATTTTCCTATATATAAATTATAGGTTATTTTATTCTTAAAAAAAACAATCCAAGGGTCTTTAAGAATTAATCTAAAGGAGTCCTATTGAAGGAGGGGTAATGGTCTTACCAGTACTCCTTCAATTTCTTTCTTAAACTACCTCATCTGAATATATTTAATTCTTTATAAAATAATAAATCATGTATCTTACATACAATTAAATGTTATTATGATTATTTAACCAATAATATCCCCAATATTTTCCATAAAATGGGAAAAAATGGTACTCATTTATATGTGCGGGCGACCCCCTCCACATAGAGACATAATTGATTTTACCTCACTATCTTTCATGGAAAATTTATTTGAAGGGTTTAATTTATAAAAATTATATTTATAAAAAAATGATATATATATTATTACAATTTCATTTCTACCTTGTTACCATCTAATCTATTAGAAAATGATAGTGTCTCTTATTCTTACGTGTGGACTACCACATCCATGAAGTGATTGATTCATTTCTTTTACACGTTACATGGATAGTAATAAGGATATATTTGATGATTATTTTTTTATATAATATTATAATTATTCTTTAAATGTGAATTATATTTTAACTTTCTTTCTATCTATTGAAAAGTTGAAACAATGTCATTGTGTACGTATGGGTTACCATCTCCATAAAAGGTGAAATTCATTTTCCGTTATCTAAAATTTTGCGATCAATATATATATGTATATATAATGTATAAATATGATATTTATATCATTATTAAAATTTATAATAAGGTATAACCATGATCAATGCATAAGGAATAGAACTACCAAACCAAATTTCTCATGAAAAATAAAATAATTAACACCTGAAAATAATGTTTTTAATAAGGAATTTTTGATAAATGGGTGTTAAAAAATTATAAGTGGATACTATATGATATTATAACTACATAAATTTCTCTATTATGGAATTATAATAAATTTAAATTTATTATCGTGGATGTTAAATCACTTTCCAATCAATTCAAACTCGAGGTAAGGGATTTATGTTACAATATCATTATTAATCATTATTTTTTAGGATTAAGTTTTCAATTATCAAATTGAATGAAATATCTAACAATAATACCAAGAATTTTATTAATATATGGATACTTATAGATATTAAATATTTTAATTTCATTTTCTAATAATTTTGAGCATAGTTGGATGAAGAATTTTTTTTAAGGAAAAATGAATTTATTCCTCTATTACATTAAAAATCAATTTTCTTCTATTTCCATATATTCTAAAATATTTTTAATAATCATTATACTAAACAAAATTTTTTTTAAATTCTTTTTATCTATTTTTTATTTTTTTACAATTTTTTTTTAAAAGTAATCTTTTTTATATTTTTCGAATGAGGAACTTTTAAATTTCTACTGAAAATGTGAAATAATATTTGATTTAACATATAAAATATAGATTCAAATTACACCTTTCATGACTGGTGAGTGATTTTGAACTTCTTTTACAAGTTTTTAGGGATCTTTTAAATGATTTTTTAATAATATTTTTCAATATTTTGATTTTAAATAATTTATCTCAATGTGAAAATGGTATTTTTCTTCCAAAAATATTCCCCGTGATATTTTAATTGCATTTTTATCTAAGATGAAATCCTTTGATGGTACTTATTATTTACTTGGGATATCAACTAAATATAACATCCATATTCTTTATCTAGATGTATTATTATTATTATGACATAATGTTTATGAAAATCATTTATTTTCTATGGGGTTTTCTAAGATGAAATGTTGAAATGTTTATGTAACCTATTTTCTTTCAATAGGTAATGACATATGATGAATGATTTATGATCTATTAGAATACATATATATGGATAATGATTATGTTAGTGATGGGAAATAATTATATATCCCTACAATTCATTGGGTAATGATGGATATCTCATTAGATATAAAATACAAGAAAAGTTAGTGAACCTTGTTCAGTAAGGGACTATGTCCACTTTGATAGTCTTGGGAGTAAACCTTGACTAATGATATGATGAAATGGGGAGTGAATCAAATACACTTTGATATTATTGTTTGTAATCCTTAAATAATAAAATGATTTTATATGATTATGTTCATTCACCAAACATATTTCTTATTCCAATGTTATTTTTCATTGGATGATGTTCTTTGATTCCTTTATTATTCATGTATTATAAACAGCCAAGATTTATTCCATGAACAAATATTAAGATATTTGATATTTAGGGTATGGTATTCAGTTTTTAATATCATCATTATATACCCTTGTTATAATTTTATGATTATGTTTTCATTTATATCTTTGTTGTTAACCCTTGCTAAGAATAAACTCTCACATGTTCTTATGTCACCTTTACCATGCTAATGAAGAAAGGTTTTAAGTATGATATATCGAAGAAGGGTTCTACATATGAATTAATTTGTGGGTTGTTGTGTATATCTCTTATCAACAATTTATTTATGCATCCATGTCTCCAAATTCTCTTTACCTATATGATTATAGAAAGGATAAAAATGTTAGATAGTGAATATTCATATAATATGATGATATATTTGTATATGAAATTTATTGTTCAATATCCTTCCAATCATGGCATAGTACAATGCACAAGAACCTATAACATTATTTAATTTCCTAGAAAATCAATACATTACAGTCTCTAATATGGATCTTATGGATAGTGAAATGGTCAAATGGATTTTTATTTCTTTTTCAATAAATAAAAGTATCTTTTTATTACTTTATCATGAATATCGGTTGTGATATAAAAAATTAATCTTTTTATTCACCCACTTCTTTATGAAATTATATAATCCCTCAACCTTAGATTTGGAATATCATGTCACTTTTATATTATATTGGTAAGGATATATATTCACATTCTCATAAACTAGACTATGTATGTCAAAATTACTTAATGGTATTTAGGTAGGATTTGATTTTTATTTTCATTAACTCACAACTCCTTGATTTGTAGAGGGGACACTATAACCATAGAATCTTATACTTAGATTACCTAATTAATTTTATCAAAATTGTATAAGTATAGTATAATCATTATAATTAATTTCAATTTGATTAATTCATCCCATTTTCTTTGTTAAGACCCCCTTATAATTGAAAAGTTCACTCGAATATAGCCCAATTGACAATTTAACTATGATTGCATCTTAAATTAAAATATAGAATGATTTTTTGAATTAATAATTTCCCTAATGGATTTTTTTTAAATAAATATTCACTATTTTATTCTTCAAATTATTTTAAATGTTATATATATATTAAGTAATTAATTAACCATATTTCCTAAAATAATTTGAGCATAGTAATTTTATTTTATTTTATCAAAGTATCCACATAATTGTTCTTATTTTATGGGATCAATTTAAGTCTTCCAAATATAAAACACATCATATAAATAAACAAATATCCATGAACTGATAAAGTAAAATTAAAATGTGATAATACAATATGATTTTATCTACATGTTGGTTTCTCGAGAAGAGATAAACCAACCTTATCCCAATAGAAAATAACTTCTTGATCCCATAATTAGCTTAATTTAAATCATTTATCCATTCTCCTACATATCTCCTTGGTTGTATTTACCGTGGTTTGAGTTCTAAAACACATCCCCTCACTAGGATAACCATTATTTACAAATGTTTTCTCACTCACAACGGAGGGGTTCTGAGTGTTTAGAGTTACATTAAATAAACCATGGACACACATACCCATACATAATAAAGGATTGAGGTATGATTCACATATCATCATATTTAATTTGATAATAAATTACCCAATTAAAATCATTCAATAAATATTTAAATTAAACAAATCCAGTATATACATAGATAACTTAAATTTCATGGTCAATAACAAAAAACCACAAAACATATTAATAACAAGTAGTATGAATTTAAATATTTTCTAATTATGATAAAATTTATTGAAATTAATAAATCAATGAGATAATAATTTATTTTATCATGTTTTTAAAGATTTTTGGTTCACTTTTTCCCTCTATATTAAGAATTGTTCCACCATAATTTGGGATTAAGGTCACTTCATCTTCTAAGAAAGGAAATGAAGGTAGATACCATCATGATGTTTGATCTGAGATGGTCCTGATGGGGATATGGCCTATAAATCATCATATAATATGGTATTGGTTGAAAATTACACCTTTTGCTTCATGTATAGGATGTCTCATGGTAATTACAATATATCACCTATTCCCTTTCCTTTGATCCCATCATTCCATATTTATTTTGACAAATTAGTATTTGTGGATGGATCTTTAATAATGTACATGTTAATGGTATATTTTAACTCTAGTATCTTTTCATTATGTGATATTGGTTGAAATTTCAGTGAAGAACTCTCCTAATCTCTTGATGTTTTAGAAACACACCAGTTCTATAGGTCCATCCTCAATAGTGGCGGAGTTGGTTCGTAATAAAAAAAATATTTACATGAAATTATTTTTTCTAGAGGATTACTTTAAATCATGTATGATATAATCCTTCTCATGTGGTATGTTTTTTTATTTATAAGTTATGTATGGATGATAATTTACTCTGGAATCCTTGGATAATGACCTTTTTGATCATCCTATAATGGATAGAACATTTATTTCACAATTCCTCTATATTAAATAGAATTGGTTATTTTTTCAGTATCATTATTATGTGTGTATGAAGGTACTTTATCATGTGGAATACAATGTTTTGTATAATATGAGTAAATGTGGATCTCTAAAAATATTTCCCACACCAAATTATTCTACATTTAATGAAGCCTCTCTCCTACCAGAAGAAGATTGTGTGTATGTCAATTATGGGACACTTCAATGAATTCCATCTCCAATTACATTTAGTTTTAGCTCATAGGAGATAGTTATTTGTATTTAAAGTGGCCTTCCCTATTTGAAATCAATAATATAGAGTCTTTGTAGATTATATGGAGTTAAATCCTTCTCCTCCTTCTTTGGGTCGTAATAGGAAGCATGAGCCTCCATCTTCCTCAATCAATCCTTCTATTGGAGTGGGATCCTAATCTACTATAGTCGATGTTTGACATGTTGAGTCTTTTCACCCCTCAAACTCATGTTATGCTGGTAAATCACTTGATATTGTAGTTTAGAAAAATTATGAAAATCATTTATGTTTTCTTGTTTATTTTATATAGGTATAATCCTCATAATCTTGGTGGAGGGAGTCCTAGGTTCCAAGGGCACTACATTAACTGTTTTATCTTATAACTATAACCTCACTACATATAAACCTAATGTTAATTAAGACTATAATCAGGTTATGGTGAAACCTGTATATAGTGAATAAATTTTCTCAGGAGTGGAAGGTTTTGATTCTAATTTAAGTAGATTAATTACTAATTTCATATTAGAATCCCATTCAATAGAAAAATCTTCGAGAAGGATATTATCTTTAGATAAGAGAAAGTAATTGGAAGTGATCATCCTCATATTAGAAATAATTTATATTGGTGTTTAGAGTTCATGTTTTGGTTTTTAATCCCTTAATTAATTCTCACAATACATCTAGAGATATATATTATATAAAAGTAGATCGGTACTGTAGGCAGATCCTTATAAAGGTAACTCTAACTATGGATTCAAATAATTTTTTTTATTCTTCTCTCCTATCTCCCAACACATATTATTTTTTTTGGTCAATGATGATCAAGAAGTTCTTTAAGACCCTCTTCAAAAAGATGTAAATAATATATTTTCTAGTGGCACTACCAGTTGTATACACACTAGATATAAGGTTAAAATATTTCCTCAATCAAGGTTGTCTTCCCCTCTAGATCTAAAATCCCCAATATCTTTATTCCCTCATAAATTTAAAAATTATCTCTTTTATAATATGAAATACTAAGGGAATTGGATCTCAAATGGATTGTAATTTTTTCTTAAATAAATTTTTGTCTTGTAAAATCATGATGATCACTATAGTTGAACCTAAATAGAAACCCTTCCTCTTATAAAGGTTTTCTATCAAACTAAATTTCACATATTATATGAAAAATATTATTATAAAAAATCATATTTGGATATTGAAAAAAATGAATCAATAGATCAAGAAGATTTATTATTCTATATGACACATCATGATCAAGGTAAGAAAACCATCCATAGTGATATATGTGCCTATTGTTTACAAAAATTGAATTGTGAAAGAATGGTTGCATATATGGGAGTAATTATCATATTTTTATCATGGATACATGGGATAAATATTATGGGTACATTTCAACACAATTTTGGATCATTCGCATAAAATAGAAGGAGCTGTTTGCATTAAACATTTTTAACATGATTTTAAATGATTCATAGTAGATAATGTCCCAATGAACATGGGATTATTAAGAGAAATTTTTCCCTATGAAATAATGAATAAGGAATCCATAACAATTATATTATGAAAGATATATGTTTGATCAGTCTTCAAGGGATCCCATTCCTTCCATAAACATGTGAGAAGAACTTGTTGAGGCTGTTGTCTAATAATTCCTCAATGGTAATAAATATTAAATCAAAGTTGGTAAGTAATAGCAGTATCTTAAGGATCTTGTATCAAGATAATATCATCTTACAAGTGGCATGTAGCTCATAGAATATCCACATGAAAGGGGATACATGCTTGGTATTTCATAATATAATTAGAAGTCTTAAAAGATATTTATTGGAATGGAATAATGAAAGGATAAACATGTAATACAACTTGGAATATCTTAAAATAGAGACATTACATATAGATATTATCCAACAAAAATGATTTTATGTTGTAATTTTGGACCAAATGGGGAAAAACCAATCTATTTTGATAGTGAAACTTTTCAAAGTTGAAAAATTAGTTAGAGTGAGTTCTGTAGGATTATGGATTAGGGATGGACATAGGAATATGAACCTACTTCTTATATTTATGAAATATAATAAGTCTTTTGGGAACTTGATATTATTTTTAAAAAATGTTTCATAAACTAGTTATTTTTCAATAGTAGGGAAGATGGTTATTTCCCATTTTGGTAGCATTGTTTCAAGTGAATGGAATAAATATAATGAAAGGATCCTAGAGGAACAAAATGTGGGCCACATATTCAATTAAATTTCAAGAATTATTATTTGGGGTATCAATGATAACATAAGGTAAATTCTGGAAGAGAATGAAATTAAGGAACCAATTTAAAGCCTCAATCTGAAAATTGACCTTTATCTTGATAGCTTCCTAGGGTATTTATAATTTTTTGAAATATGAAACCACTATAGTGAAAATTGTTGAACCCATGTTGGATTTATTTATAGTAGTATTTATTCAAATAAATATAGGTATATCCATCATAGTTCTCATCTATAAGTTAAAAGATATATTTGTATTAAATTAATATCGATTGATATACTTTTTTAGTTTTTCTTAAAAAGCGGTGGAACTTATTATCAATACTAGACTCTTTATTCTAACCCTTATGATTATTATAGATGAAAAAAATTATTAAAGGTGGAAGAATCTAGGAAGGAATTAGAATGGAATAGTAAGTGATAGTGGTTCTGAATAGTAAATTGATTATAATTAATACCATCAATAAATCTGACTAAGAAAACGTGTATGAAAAGATGGAATATATCTTCATCCTAAGAATCATAAAATGTTATTCTTTCTCCATGTGGGATTATGATTTTTTATTACAATTATATTCCTCCCCATAGTTTATTATTTTCATCAAACAAAATTGTTTTGGTTTCACTAAGCTAGTGCGTTATATTAATAAAGGGTATCCTCATCAAGCCTATTTATTTTGTATCAAGATGTGATTATAAGGTATCAAAATCCTGGAATTGTAACATGGGAGGTTTCTAATTTCATATATAAAAACATATTTCATTGAGTTTTATATTTTTTGTATGCATATGGAATTGTATTCTTCCTTAGTGGGAGATAAAACTCAATACTTTACTTCAATAAGATAATGAGTGAGTATTGTAAATAGTGTAGATAAGTGGTTAATATAGCTATGATCAAGTTGTAAATATCTAAAAAGATTACATAAATATTATCTATAAATTATAAAAATGGATCTTAATATCTAGTATAAACATCATCGTGGAATACTTGAGAGTGACTATGTCTATGGGGATAATATGGATTCAAAATTTAAATGGTTTGGTTAGTAGGATTGCAGCTTAAATTAAAAATTTGAAGAAAAGGTTCCTCTCAATTAGAGGATGGATAACCCTTATCAATAACATAAAATCCTAGATCCCCATAAATATATTTTACATTCATAAATTCAAAAAAAATATTATTCATTACCTTGATAATGTTTTCAATTGTTTTACATGGTATTACTAGTAGGAGGGAATGCATCAGTGCGCTAAATGGTCATGACTGTCCAGATTGATTGGTTGGGATGCTATGAATTTAAGGAGTATAGAGTAAAAAATATATAGTATATATAAAAACAATAAAATGGAGGTTATTCAAGGTAAAAACATATGGGTTAAATCTATGAATGGTAAGTATAAGGGAGACTACATCATGAGTTTGGGGGAGAATAGACAGGTTCCACCAATATAGTTTAGTGTTCAAGGTGAGATAAGACTACATAATGAGTACCCTTCATTCATTGTACGTATGGATGATTTAAATTTTTGGAAGGATAATCAGTCTGGTCATATCCTTTACTTTCTATGAAATACATTTCTTTATATATCATTTAATATTTCTAGTAAATATCCATACATTCTCAATACTATCCTGGATAATGATAAGAAATTTCTTTTCTCTAATATAAAATTATCAAAAGATTTAGATATATATATGTATTCACTACTAAAATATTGGGATCCTTTATTATAAAAAATTACTATAACATCTTTTATGTAGAGTACGAATAAGATGTGTGTGTATGTGTATAGGATTTGGTGTAAAGATATTTCATCGATAAATTTTTTTTCTAGTTTTGAGGATTTTTAATTATTCCATATTGATAATTCACGAGGTTTAGAAGATAAGAATTAAGAGGGCCTAAAAATTTTAGTATGGTGACTACACTAAAAAAGAAACATAAAAGTCACCTTTTCTTTATAGTTTAATGAGATCATCATATTAGATATAATCTAGGAACTTTTTTGGGACTTTAAGTATAGATGGATATAATTTAGAAATTCTTGCGTGTTTGGTTTTAGGATAAAGGGCCTGCCTTGGTAGAAACTCAAGTATGAAGCATGTCAATAGTAGTAGGATACTTCTTGATTTATGAGGTGTAGAATAAAGACAATAATAATTATAAGAAATAATATATATACTACGTATATGTAAAAGCGAATTCGGGTATTTGAGATATTGGTTCCTTGATAAAAAAGATGATAAAAAACCATCCAACAATAATCTAATACCAAATAATATCCAATGATTTATGTGAGATAGAAAAGGTCCCCAAGGACGTTGTGTCTATAAGAAATCTTGTGGGATGTGTTTCGTGCTAAATATTTATGGGGGAATTTTTTGAGTGTTTGATGAGATATAGAGAAATTATCTCGGAAATGAGGGGACCTATGTTCATAGTATATATTTACTTTTCATAGAAGATGGATATCTATCATAGTGGAAGCTAGAGCTATTCTTAGTGGAACCTCTTTATAAATAAAATACAAATTGTGTCTCACTATGGTTGAAATGGATACAAACTAAGTTTACAATTCCTTGCAAAGTCATAGATTCATTAGCCTATCATTTATTATATTGGATCTTATAGAGAATTACTATATAAATTTGTGGAGATAATTTATACATGGTGATAATGGAATAAACTAATTCATATTTTTATGGATAAAGGGAGAAAGGAGAAGAACTTCATCATATATTTATATATAGGGACTATCCCTCCGTAGTATAGACTTATTTTTTGTGAATAAGTACTTGGGGTTTATCACTTTTGACATCCATGTTTTTTATATCAATATTTATGCATGAGATTTAAATAAATATCTAATTTTAAGAGAGTGAAATGTTATGTTCATGTTATACATGAGATATGATAAGATTCCCATCAAGTATTTTTTTTGAATAAATTAAATAATTTTAATTTTATTGAGAATAATACTCTACATGACATGTACTATTAATTCCACATAGGTTATACATTAGGTAGAATATTAAATACATTTATTTAATTAAATACATAAAAATCATATATTATGAAGGTAACATAGTGTGTACCTTCTATGTTAAATTAAATTCATTATTTGAATTTAATACTTACATGGAATGTAAGGGAACTTGAAATATTGTATGAATAGCACTATGGAGGGTCATTTTAATGTACTTTATACTTACATAAATTTTGTTCCCACAGAGTAATTCATGATATACATTTTTTGATGTTATCGGGGTCAATCCATGATGTCTATGTGACGTGTATGACCACACACAATGTGATAAATATATAAGTCATGTGCCATTGGAAATGTGTGTCAAGAACATCAAGTGAAGGATTATCATTAAATTCCATGTAGTTACAGATTTTATGTAGAGAGTAGTTATTAAGAGTTTATTTTCATATGACACACCGAAAATCAATTTATGTGTACATAAAGTGAAAGGGCACCAATAAGATGGTATATACAACCAAACACATTGTATATAGTTTTTATCCATCTTAAATTATCAATTGTATTAAGCCACATGACATGCCTAATGTCTTTGAATTTACCTTTAATGGGTTTTCATGTGATACATGATGTGTATATCCACATACACATCATAAGATTAATTCATGTCCATGATTTTGTGGGCATTCAATTTGCAGCCTGTAATAAGCCTCATAGTTTGACCAGACATATTATTATAATTTATATGGTGTTAAACCAATAATGGGTTATATAGAATGTACACTAGATACATTTCATGTAATTTGTGTCAAACAATTCTCTATATAGGTGATCAACATGTTTCATGAAATAATGCTGCATACCAATCCCAATGGTGTGGTGAGATTATCATGACCCAATACTTTTGTGGTTGACCAAGGGTGCATAGTGTGTTATTTACCATTACAAACCATGCAACCATGTCATGCATCCTGCAGCCTTGGAACCTCTGAATCTGATATTTGAAACTTCTTCACTTATCATGGATTATTCTTGGTCATAATAATTGATATGAACAGATTATCATGACTTTTAGATTAATAGGGATATTCAAGAAATGAAAAACTATCGAGAATATATGAAAAGTTATCAAATTACATATAAATAATTATAAATTAAAATGTGATATCTCTATTATCAATTGAAGGATTCATGGTAGAGTGAAATTTGTGGGTGGGTCCCAAAGTTATTATTTTAAAAGGATTCAATGGATAAAACCAAAAAAAATTGGTGAATTTGACCCAACAACTTCTTGTAAGATCATTCACATTTAACTTATAATAAATTTTATAAAATAAATAACTATAATATTATAATTATTCTCCATTAAATTCTCAATACATCGCTTGTGTCATTTTTATTTACATTACAAATACAAATGCGGAATCCCATATTTTTATCCATGTGTGCTCCATGAATATTCTGACAACATTCTTGATATTTCATGTGCCAATAAAGAGGAACCTATAGATTTATGTCATTTATCATTGATCACAATAAGGGGTTCTATTATTCTCTCCGTAATATATAGAGGGAATGATGAGTATCCTATCTCTAGGGATTGATATAATTTAATAGAACTTCTTCACTGTGCACAACACTATATCTGAATGAGAAATGATATAAGATGGAATTTTAGTTATTGTTAATATTTGATAATTCCATTATATCCCTTTATCAAATATTCATTCTATATAATTCCCCATGATTCATATTAATTATAATATTATTATTAGCATATCCCATGACATTCACATATGTAAATATAATATATTAAAAATAATATTTATTTGAAAGAAATTAAATAAAATATATCATTTTAATTACAAAATTAACTCAACCCATAAATATTACATGGAATTGATTAAAACCTTGAATAATTTTTTTTAATTAAATAAATATTATTTTTTCGACGATTGAAAAAATATTGTATTCACTAAACTTCTTAACACGTATTTATTTTAATATTCATGTAACTAAGAAAATATTTATATTAATATATTCTCTAAATTGGTGGGAAAATATTTTTTTATCAATTTGTGAATAATAATCAATAGATAAAATTCAAATCACATATTATAAATTTAAATATCTTTTGATTGATACTTGAATAATTATAATTCCACAAGTTGGGAAGAATATTTATTATAAATGTAAAATTTAATTGAATTTAATGAAATTTATATATATATATATTTTGTTCCTATCTTGGCCTATTTCTCAATGGAATTATGTGAAATGACCTAAAATCTAACAACCCCATATTGAAACATGTCATGAAACCCATGTAGAAATAAGTTAATGTACCAATTACACCAACATTCCTATAGAAACTATTGTGAAATATAATCCTTTTATATCAAAGTCTCATCAAGAAAGATGCATACTTGTGTAATCACTGTGTATTCTTGATTTATCTTTCATTGAATTTTTTAAATGAACTTGTCGTTTAACTACCATAACCATGGATTTGATCAAATATATCCATTTAAATAAAATGTATAGAGATGTCTTCTCTCATTAACTCATAAGGAAAAATAAATTATGGACTTACTCAATTAATTTCATATCACTTATGACATACCCAATGTATGTTACCCCACCATGAGAATTTGTGACCACAATTTCTTTCCATGAATAAAAGTACAGAATTCATGATATAACACAAAAAAATATCAATTTTAAATACCAATACCCACATTTTCTAGCTGTCCAGATTTCAAGATTTGCAAATTTTCTGAGTTCCAGATCTGTGGATTTCCGAACATCCAGTTCCTTGGATCTGCAACAGTTCTTTGTTGTTGTCGAAAATCGAATCTGTAGATCTCCATATTTGCAAAGGAGTTGCGGTTCTCCAGATCTGTGGGTTTCCAGATACAGCATGTGGTTCCCGAATGAAATTCTGAATTCACCAATATTATGTGCATGACTTCCATTTTCTGCGGCTGAGGACTTCCAATCCATGACAGATTCTGTTTTGTTCATGATCCACGGCTTCTGATCCCCCCATGGTCTACGGCCCATGAAAAAGTCTCCAATCGATCGAGATCAGCGGATTGGTGAGTCATTGATGATTCGGCTTTTGAAGGACCTCGTACCTCTGTCTTCTGTGGTGATAGAGGTACTGATCGTGAAGGGCAGTACGCGAGGATTTTGGGCGCGAAGTAGTTGGTTCACAAAGAAATAGGTGCGTGACGGAGCTCTCCTGTGGTAAATGTTATTGCATGGGGGTTGTTTTGTGATAATTATGTGGGGGATGGTCTGCGATAATTATGTGGGGGCTAGTCCGCGATTGAGGAGATTTCAGGGGAGTGGTTCCCACTGGGTTTGAAAAGGATTTTTTCACAGTAGAAGTGGTCACTTAGGGGTGGGTTTTTTAAGGGATGTTCTCAGTAGGAAACGCCTCCCCCCTCATTTAACCATGTTTCATGGCATGGAATATATCTGGTGAATCAGTGGAAGACTCTTTCATTGGCTGATAAAGAAAAATCATTGATCGTGCATCCTGGGCACAAAGGTGTTTGTGGTGTGAATTTTTTCTAACAATTCAAATGGATTCGGACATAATGAATCACTGGCGGAATGTCTCTTTAACTGATAAAGAAAGATTGATAGTTTCTACAAAGAAGAGTGAAGACATGTTTGTCTCACAACGAATGACTCTACTTATTGTAGGGAAGTTTTTTACAAATAGGCCCTTCAATCAGGGAGCACTGAAAAATACTTTGCAAAATATCTAGAGATTGGATGACAGAATTTCTATAAGGGAATTCTGAGAAAGACTTCTTGTCTTTGAATTATTTAATGAAAGAGATAAAATAAAAGTCCTCAATGGTAGAACATGGTCCTTTAACAACCAGATCATTCCCATGGAGGACCTTAAAGGCGAAGAAAATATTCAGAAAATTAACTTGTCTTGCCCACCTTTCTGGATTTGAATTAAAGGAATCCCCTTTCATGGGTGAACTGAATGTGTTATGCGGGAGATTGGAGGGTGCATTGGTACATTTCTGGAATGGGACCGGTCAGATCCAATTAACTGGGGGCCTTTTCTGCGAATCAGAGTCTCATTTGATGTTGCACATCCTCTTATAAGGGGCATGTTTTTGGTAAGGGAGGACTCTGACATCTGTATTTATTTTGAGTTTGAAAAGCATCCTATTTTTTTGTATCTTTTGTGGGTTCCATAAACATTTAGAGAAGGACTATGATGCAAATAAATAGGATGGATAGGGAAATTTCATTTTGCAATACGGTCCCTGGCTTCGTGCCAAAACCTCTGGATTGATGTTTATCTCCGAATTTGAAAAAAAGGACTGAGACAAACTTGTGAAGGCTTTGAGTAAGCAGGATGAACCAAATCATACTAATATCATCATGCTTGGGCCTCAGAATCATTCCACTGACAATCAAGGGGATCAATGGGCGGAAGGAAGAACTTTGTGTAGCACACTGACCTTGATCATTCTTGAGGAAAAGAAAATCAGTCAGGGGCAGGATCTAGGGGATACCCAAAGCCGGGTCCCAACTGTTTTAAAGGACATTCTATTTCTATTTGTCGGGAAACATTCAAACTGTAAGGAGCCACCAGACCCAGGCCCAGGGGTACATCATCTTTGTGATAACCCACCAGATCCGGTCTCTAGTTCAGAGGATGTTGCGCCCAGTTCTACCTCTCAGGAAAAAGACGATATGACTTGGATAAAGTTGAATGCCACTATAAAACAACGGACATGGAAAAGGGTGTTTTGCCAGGATAGGGGTGTGTAGAATTTTGGTACACAGGCCAAGGAGCATAAATGGCATTCTGAGGCCTGTCAGATTACAGAACGCCTACCAAAGAGGTGGAAAGTGGAAGATGACAGACAGTTGGTCAAAGTTGCAGAGGCGACGATGGGAGTGTCCAAGCCCCACCTAGGGCCATGAAAATCCTTTTCTGGAACTTTCAGGGGCTTTTAAATCCCCGAACGGTTCGGGTTCTCCATCACAGGAGTTCCAAATATCACCCTGACATAGTTTTTGTATCTGAAACTATGTTGGGTTGCAAAGATGTTGGCCTGTTGGGTTCGAATATTGGTTTCAAAAGCATCCTTCCCATTGGAAGACAGGGACACTCGGGTAGCCTCTGCCTCCTGTGGAAGGAGGATCTTAGGGTCCAGATTACTAATTTTTTAATAAATCACATTGCGGTTACAGTTACTAGCCCAGGGTCACCTACTTGGTCATTTGTAGGTTTCTATGGGTGGTCGGGTGGGAATGATAAGCACAAATCATGGGCCCTTTTGAATCTATTGCGGAACTCTTTACTCGGCCCTCTTCTGATCGAGGTTGGAGGGATTTTAAAGAGGTCCTTTTTCATCTTGAAAAGGAAGGAGGATGCGTGAGGAGTGGCGCTGCTATGGATGAGTTTTGGAATTCCCTTTTTTCAAACTCTCTTCATGACCTTGGGTTTTCTGGCTCTCTGTTCACCTAGAGGTGGGGTAGGTCAATGGATAACCGTCTTGTGGAAAGGTTTTATATATTTGTTGGGAATGATGAGTGGACTTATCTTTTTCATGACTTATATATTTTTTACCTACCCCCAGTCTCTTCTGACCACTGTCCACAATTCTTGTTGACACTCTCTCAAGGGAAACAGAGGAGGCATGTGTGGACATTTTGATTTGAAAGTATGTGGCTCCAAGACAACAATTGTGAAAAGGTGATCCAAGCAGCATGGGAGGGACCTAATCAGTGCATCATGTCTAATATCTACAATACTGCGTCTTTCTTACATATGTGGATCTCAGTGAGGTTCAGAGACTTTGATAGAAGCGTTAATGAGGCTGAAACTCGCTTAAAGCGACTCCACTCTTCTCTTTGTTAGGCCTTGGTTCTTGAAAATATCTTCGTTGTGGAAAATAATCTTAATGCATCATTGAGGGAGAAGAAGAGTTTCTAGTTTCTTCGAGAAAGAGAGTCTCACATCCAAGATGGAGATCAAAATACCAACTACTTTCACCATAGAGCATCTGCACGAAGAATAAAAAATCATATTACACATCTGGAGGATCCCAACAGGAGAGTTTTTCATGATATCAAGGATATTCACTCCATCATCATGAATTTTTTCATCAAAATCTTTGAAGCGGAAAGCATCATCACTCCAACAAGTCTGACTAGCTACATCCCAAAGTTGGTTACGGAAGATACAAATCATCAGTTGGAAAGAGATGTCTTTGAAGATGAAGTTTTTGGCACTTTGTAGCTTATTCACTCTACCAAGGACCTCGGGCCTGATGGGTTTCATGATTTGTTCTTTAAACTCTTTTGGGCTGCGTCTGGAGAATTTTTGACGGGCATAATGTTCATGTTTGGAAGGACTCCTAGCTGAAAAATGACGTTAACCATAAGGTATCTTCGACTATTGTTCTTGGTTTCAAAGATGCAAGGGTAAGAGATCTGATCAATGATTCACTTGAGGACTGGGATTGTGGGAAGCTTTTCAGGTGGTTTAAGGTTGACCATCAGCTCATCCTAAATATTCCTCTCACACTAGGGATGGGTAGTGACCAACTCTGCTGGACTGGGTAGCCTCATGGCCAATATTTTATCTTCTCGGTTTACAAAATGCGGGTCCAAGGAGTGGATCGGGGCATTTTTTTATTTTCGATGGAATATTATCTGGGCGCTCACTGCCCCCCCCCCCAAGGTGATTTTTTTTGTGGTAGGTCTGCTTTGGGGTTCTCCCAACCCGTGACTTTTTGGTGCGGTGACATTTGGCGGAGGATGACACCTGTATGTTATGCCTCCATGAGGTGGAATCCCATTTTCATGAAATTCTTTCCTGTCGTGGTGTAGAAGGGGTGTGGAAGGCATAGAAACCAGATTTTGGTTTTCTCATTGATCATTCTATTGGGCTGGTCCAAAATCTGGTTAAATGGGTGGCTTTTCTTGAACCGAGAGTGGTGGGGTTGATCTGAACAATTGCTTGGTTAGTGTGGACTCGACGAAATGATTTCATTTTCCAAATTAAGGTGACCCATGATCGTCTTTGAGTGGATAGGGATAAGGAATGGATGAATTGTTGGAAGAATAATGATTCAGTGCCTCCTTTGGGAAACACTCGGCAGTTGACTCCTTATTGGTCTTCCCCCCAGAGGGTTTCCTCTAGATCAATAAAGATGCTACTGTCTCTGCTAATTTCAGGATTGGTATTAGAATCATTGGTCATAATAGTTTTAGCTAGATTGTGGATGCTCAGTGTCGGGCTGCGCCTTTCTCATGAAGCCCTGTGGTGGCGGAGGCCTCTGCCATCCTCTAGGGGATCATTTTTTTCCCTTTAAAAAAATTGGCCCAAGGTTTTGGTGGAATCTGACTGCCTCAAAATGGTGAACGCTCTAGCCTCGAAGGACGATGCATCTCAACCATATGGAATTATCTTGAGGAAGATCTGGTCATTAAATGAAGGCTTTGCTGCATAAAAATTTCTTTTATCAAGCGAGGAGGGAATATGGAAGCTTGTTGTTTGGCTCGTTTTGGGAAATCTTGGTGTGATCATTATTGGGTGGACTTGTTTCCGAATTGGCTTTATAGGCCTGGTTTTCTTGATCAGTAATACATCTTATCTTTTCTCAAAAAGAATTTGAAAGTAAAAAAAATTATTTAACTCTAGGGAACCAACTCAATTAAGGGTGACATTAATATTTGTGTTGTGTGGGCCCCTTCAACCATGCACCATTTTTTAGTTATATATTGCTTTCCATTTTTGAATTTTATTTAAGTTGGTATAAAAATATAATATATATATATATATATTTGTATGTATATATAATAAAAGTTACTTTTAATAATCTTTATTACAACATAATTAAATGTCTGTGTGTATTTGTTAATATTTTTAAATGTAAAATTTTAATATAAATATATATATATATATAAATTAAAGTGTGTGTGTTTATATTGGTATATAAATTCGATATATGTTATTATTAATATTATATCATTATAGAATATATATCTATTTATACATTTATCTATATTATTACTATTTATATATTTAATATGAATTATAGTTATGTATGAATGCTTGAACGTATGTATAAACGCAAACATATATACACATATATTGGTGAGATGCATATACATACATACTTTTGTATGTGTTTCTTTATCTACTTGATTGTTTGTTTCTATTTTTGAATATAAATGTATAATATATATATATATATATTTATATATACATATCTATCTATGTATATATAACATATATTTTTCAATAATATATAATACTATTATATATACATATATTATATATATTTATGTTTATATACAATATTTTTCATTTTTTTATTATATAATTATATAATATATAAACATATTTATTTTTATTTATTTTTAATATATATATATATATATATTTGTTATATAATTTAGTATACAAACATGTAAATATAAATACACACACACACACTCTTATTTGTTTATATTTTTAAATAATAATTTATGAATGTAAATATTATAATATATATATATATTCAAATTCATATTTCTTTCTATATATATATCATAGTGATATATATATATATATATAGTTTTTATATTTATAAATATGAATTTTCAAAAATAATTTTATAGTATATATATTTATTTAATTTTTATATAATACTTTTGATATTATTTAATATATATACATACTTGTATAAATATTTTAAATTAATTTGTATATATTTTCCAACAAAGAACAAGTCATGTGGTGACCTTCACAAGACCATGAAATACATTTTGCAGGGGTCCAGTGTTCGACCCTCACATTCCTCTTTGAGGAATTTCCCCCACATAGTGAGGGAAATGGACTTTCCATTCCATAAGATTTAGTGAGGGATTAGTCTGCTGGAATCAATAATTAATTCCAGAAGTTAGTCAGTAGTAGCCTAATGCAAATTTATGTATGTGGTATCAACTTCCCACCTGAGTGGCAAGTAGCCTAGGGCAGCATAGGAAAAGGGGAAGTGACATGTGAGTGAGGTTCTTAGAGGAAAAAACGTGACAGACAACTAAAATTGGTTGGATTATATGCACTGAATGGGTGATGAATGAGTTGATTTCAATAGGTTGATTGTAGGTATGACTGGGCCATTGATAGGGGTCCTTCAGTTTATATTCATACCATTGGGCCTTGGGTCTTATGAACTATAGATCAAGGTGTCTTCCTAGATTGGTCTCAAATCCCTAGAGCCTTTGGTCCACATGTGTAACACCCTAAGTTTTCTTGATTTACTATTTTTTAATAAATTTAATTTCTTTAATATCTTTTTTTAAATAATACACTGTGTTTATCATGCTTTATATTCGCCACTAAGTTATAACAAAACCATTATATATTATTAATATTGTTTTTTAAATGTGACCATTATAACCTAGATGTTAAACATTGAAATAAGAATAAAAATAATTAATTTTATAATATTATGTTTAATGTTTTTATACAAATAAAACATATTTATAAAATGTACTTAATTTTTTAATAGTATTTTAATGTTTTGAAAATACTATTTTCCAAAAAATAATTATTTTTTGGTATTTTTGTGAGAAATAATTTAATTATTTTTTATTATTTTAGAAAAGTAAATTGATATAATAAATTTATTTCTTCAAATCATCATTTCAAAATTATCATAGGGTGTTTTTTTTTATTTTTTTAAAGGTTTCAGTTTTTTATGAATATCGAAAAATACTGAATTTTAATTGAAAACTGCCTTTTATTTTAATTTATTTATAATTATAAATTATATATTTATTTGGTTTTAAATTGTATTAATCTGAATTATATTTTTCCTTAATCAAATATAGGTCATTGTAATTAATTTCATATTTAATTTCAATATACAAACTTGAATAAACTTATGAACAATTTTTTCTTTAAAAACATGTTTTCTCATCATATTTTCCTGGTTAATTATATATTTATTTTTTCCATGTATATGAATAGAATTTCAAAAAATTTATTCAATACTTGGTATTAGTATACTTTATATTATCTAAAAAATTCATCTTAATTTTTTACCAAAATAAATATTAAAAATGGTAAAAAATATTTATCACAGTTAATGTAAAATTTGATTTATCATAGGGTTAAACTAAAAGGATAAGGGTTTATAACAACCGAAAAATGATCCAATTAAAATATTCTTGACATATTTAGACGTTATATTATATATTCATGATAATGTTTTATTATTCACTTTTAGTGACATGAAAAAAATATTGGTGGAATGTTTCCTTTTCAAAATTTAAAAATATGCCACTCACCTCACTTATAAAAGGTCACTCATTATCCTCTCTTATTCACAAATTCAACCAATTTTTTGGAAAATAAAAAAACCAAATAACATCCCAAATTCCCTCCTCTCAACCTAAAATCCTTGTTTTGAACCTAAATCCAACCATGGAAGGCTTTTGTTGCGAACCTAAAGAAGACACTTGAAGAAGAGGCAACATTCATCAACAAACATTTTAATTTTATTTCTTCCTCCTAAAAATTCAATAATTATTATACCATGATGATATAATAACATTATTATCTTCCATATATTAATTTTTTATTAATATTTTAATGATATATAACCATCTCCACTTACATCAAATTGGTTATGAAATTAGCATTCATGTGTAAAATAGACTACCTCCTCACCCACTGATGTCATTATATTTTCAACTACCACCAATAAATGATGGATATAATGATGCATTTACTATTTATATACAATATTTTTTATGTTTTTATGATTTTTTAAAAATTATATGACACATACCTTTATAATATCCATTTTGTGGGAATAAGATAATGTTGCTCATGCATACGGTGGACTATCGCCTCATAAAGAAATGTGATTTATTCATGATTTTACATGGAATGTAATAATGATTCATTTATCAAAAATATGTTATATATTTTAGGTATAAATTAATATGTAATTAAAATACAACATATTATTTTATTTCTAAATATCTAATAAGAAAATACAAATAGCATTCATGTGTACGTATGACCTACCATCTCCATGAATGATGTATTTAACTTTTTATCACTAAATTTGATTAAATACTATAAATACCTATATACTGAATATATATTATATTTATATCATGTTTAACATTATTAATATTATTAAAACATGATCAACATAATAGGACCACAAAATTACAAATAAAATCATATATAAAAAATAAAGCAGTTATTAACCATAACATAATGTTAACATGAAATTGTTATTAAATAGTTAATACTAAGTCTTAAAATAATCATATATGGTTTGGTATATATGAATATGGTTATATAATAGATGTATAATAAACTTATATTTATTATACAATAGTTTTAAACATGTATAATGTAATTCAAGACTTATGTTATGGGATTTTTATCCCATTTTTCCTTCTTTGAGGCGTTTCTTATGTTATGAACCTATAATATTCCATGAGGAGTTTATACAAACCTTTGACCTGTAATATAATTTATTTATTTATCCTCATGACACTTAATTTCTATATTATGATAATCCTCCATTGTTCTTACGATTCAACGTTACCAAAGTGGTAATGATTTTATGTTGTAATCTAATCATTTATTATGATTGTTTTTATTATGTTTTTTATGATAAAATCATACGATCCGTCACTGAATAAAGTAAATAATTTTCATCTTATCTGTTTATTCAATATATTTTCAAGAAATTGTGCTATTTTTTCACTCTTTGGTACTTAATTTTATTTAGAAAATGTTTTTATGAAAACCCAACATTGTTTCCCTATTTGGTAAGAAATCTATATTCTTTCAAGAAATATTTTTCTAAAAAAATTAGAAATGTTTTTAATATTATCAAAATGATTTATTTAAGAATTTTTTACCAAATTTTTACATTTTATTTTTTCTTGAAAGGAATTTTCTTATTTAATTTCAAAATAACGTGTGTTTGGATATTTATAAAAATGTGAAAGGAATATTTTTTTAACCTGTATGTCAAGAAAACATTTCCCATCATTAGGGCCAATATTTTATTTGAATCTTACTTTATAATTTTTCTAGGTTATTTAAAAAATTATTAAGGTTTTATGTTTAGAAAGTTTTTTTCAAATACAAAATGATATTTTAATCAATATATTTTTTAAATGACCAATCAAAATTATTTACCATCTAAGATGACATCCATGGATGTTACCTATGCCTTTTGGGGATATTATCCTAGGGTAAAATTATTATTATTTATCTAAATGGTTTATATTTATTATGGTATGATATTTAGCTAAAATTTTTCTCTTTCATAGGTTATACCATGACAAAAATCTTATGAAAACCATTTCTTTTCTCATGGGTTATACTATAATGAAATGATGAAATTATTATATAACCCATCTCTTATATACAGGTTGGGATATTATGAAATGTTTTTCAAACCCATTTTATTTCATGGGATAGGATAAGTTTAATTTTTTATTATCTGGTATAACACAAAAATATTTTTTCATTATGAGATGGGTAATACATATATATACCTCAAAGGCATCATGTAATGATTTATATCTCATGAGATATATAGGAATGGAATTGGAAGTGAACCTGATTTTGTAATGGAATTTGTCCACTTTATGGTATTGGGAGTGAAAATTTACTTCTATGTTAGTTTATAGAGTGAACACATCCCACTATGACATCCTTGGTAGGGATCCTTGACTAATATGGAAGTTATTTTCTATACTTATATGTATCCCAAAAATCTATGTTTTATGCTAAAATGGTTCTCTCCTAGCTCATCTTATTTGATTCCCTTATGATTTGTATCTTATGAATGACCAATATTTATAAAATGACTCAATATTATGATCATTAATATGTAGTTATAGTTTTAAAATGTTATTATCATGTTGTCATATGCTTATGTTCATGTTATGCTAATATATAGCCCTTTTTTACTCATATTGAGAATTTGAGCTCACCCTTTATTATGTTTCCTTTCCCTAGGTTATGAAGAAATGTATTGTGTATGATATTTCTAAGAAGGAATATATTTATGAATATCATAAATGGAGATGATTTACTTTACTTATGGATTAGTTGTTTTTGTTTACAAGATTCCAAAGGCACAAAACGATTATGGTCCTTAATCATATGTTTGTGTAATGTAATGAATATTAATAAAATATTGTGTAATATCTATAAATGAAAATCCAAGGTCACAATAGTGGGTATCGATGGAAAGGATATGTTATCTTTTGGAAACTAGAAATAAATAACATTAGTGAGATCCATATGGATATTTCTAAGGATAACTCTAAGGATGAGTCAAAGTATAAAAAAATTTATTATAATTTTGTTAAAGGATAGATCAAGTGGTTTTTAAGAAATTAAATCCCTATTTAGATACTATAAGTGTATATTTATCTTACACAAAGGTACATAGGGGTAATATATCTTAAAATGATTCATTTATATGGACTTAATCATCACTTAGTGCATGAAAATGGGCCTTGGTACAAACCTAAATGATATGATTCGGAAATTAAAAAAATGATTTACAAACCATCTTGAAGGATTTAAATAGATGATGACTATATATTTTCTATAATAAACCTAAGGTTTCATAGATTTAAGGAGTCTTTATTTATAGATAATTTATGTGATTTTTCAAGAAAATGTGCTTCCCCACTATGATTATTGTTACTTAAACTAATATTTTTGGTTTTAGTCGATGGATAGAACCCAAAGGAACCATGAAAATGCTAAGTGTGATAGATGACGTAATGATTTTCCTCCTGATCATCCAAACATTATGTGTTATTGAAAGAAAAATATCATTGGTATGCACACAAAACATATTTAGGATTTGAATCATATTGGAATTATAAATGAACAAAGGAGGAAACAACCTATTTTTGATTTCTTTATGAGGAAATGTCCACCTTCCTCCAGTGGTACCACTAATATTCTAGTTTATAATAAAAATATTAGTACCAAATGAAAAGATATTTTCTATTATATGATGTTTCAAACCTGAAAAATCCATTTCTTTCTACCATTTAGAAGGTGAAGATAATTAATGGTGGTCTCTTATATATAATATGAGACAACATGAAAAAATTGACTCCAAGGATATGGAAGATTTCAATAATTTTCTTAATAACATCATTCCTTGTATTTTTTGAACACATATGGATATAGAATTACTTGTCCTAATAAAAAATGATGATTAATCCATTGGCACCTACAAATAAAATGTTACATGACTCTCAAAGTATGCTTAAGGTATTGTCATTCAACCTAAATTAATTTTTATTGATTATTTAGTGGATTAAAACCAAGTCACCTAATGTTGTTATCTATAATATACATCATTAAATATGAATAAATTGGTTGATGTTCTATAAAGGTTGAAATATAGGTTGGAGTTACGTATCTATATCATGATTTTGGAAAGAAAAGGAAGACTGATATAAAAGGAAATTCTAAAAAAATCATGATAAGAATATAATATTTCATTTATTATAAAAGTGTGGAAAGAAATACAGATGAAATTTTATTCAGGGGACTAGTAAATATTTTATGTGTGGAAGGGAATTTCATAAATAAATTGATTTATGAATTGATTTGAAAGACTAAGCTAATGATATTAATAGAGAGAAATCTACACATAATGTTCCACACACACTAAAGTGTTTCAAATGCAAGATGTATGGGAACTATGATAACTAGTTATCAAGTATGAATGATAATTATGATAGTCAGTTTTTTTAACCTCTTAATCAAAGGGACAATGGGTAATATCATGTTATAACTATTCATAATGAGTGGTGAGATAATGACATAGTGAAAGTAACCCATACCATCCACTCTAGAACTGCTAATTTCTTATTTAAATCTTTATGTACTCATTCTTTCAGATCTGGAGTATTTTATAAGGTTATCAAGATGCCCCTAAAATTATAATATATAGAATTATTAGGTAAACCCCATAATGGAACTATAATCACATTTCATGTATATTATTCTTATCAAATTTTCATTGGTTGTAATTTTATTTTTGTAAATATTATCATTCTTCCTATAGTTGAATTTATTATTATCATGGGAATAGATTATCTATCTATACAAAAATCCTGTATCAACTTTCAAGGAAGGGAGGTTTAATATTTAAAACTAACCTATTTTCTTCTATCAATGTTATGATAAGTAAGAAAATAAATGGGTATAACATCCATTATATGGTCTTTAATTCCCTTTTAGAATATGTTTTTATCTCAGATGGCTAGGGAGAAACTCAACACTGATGATATGCCAATTATGTGGAGATTTTTTGATGTCTTTCCATAAAAGATTCCTAATATTCCACCAAAAAGTGAAGTGAATTTTTCATTAGAACTCATACCAGTATCTAGAACAATTTCAAAGACTCTCTATAGAAATTCTCAGATATGGTTATAGGGATTGAAGAAGTAACTCCAAGAAAACCATGATAAGGGATTCATTCAGCCAAGTGTATCACCTTGGGGTTCCTCTATTCTTTTTTTAAATGGATCAATGTTTCTTTGTATTGATTATCATGAGATGAACAAGATCATAATTTAGAAAATTTATCCCCTTACCTATATTGATGACTTGTCTAATCAACTCTATGGATCTCAATAATTTTCTAAGATTAACCATTGTTATAGATATCATCAATTGAGGGTTAAGAAGTATGATATAGCCATGAAAACATTCTATATTAGGTATGAACACAATGAATATAGAGTGATTACATTTAGTATTTCTTATGAGTTATTTGAGTAGGGAATTACTAAATATATTTTCTAATTAATAGAAAATTGATTGTATTTTTAATTTAAAAATATTAGAATAATTTTTTTCATGTTCTTAATAAAGGTATATTTTTATTTTATAAAAATATAAGAGATTATGGTGAGATAAAATCTCAATAAATTTTGTATTTATTTGTATAACTGTTGTTATAATAAATATATTCTTGAAAAATTTGACTCTAAAACACAATATTTCATATACTTTTATTTGAATTTCAAATAAAAAAATGATTATTGTGTTCTAAAAAATCAAAATGGATGAAAGTATATCATGTATATTTTGATTTAGGGAAATAATGTTCATTTATTTCGATACATGGAAATGGTGATACAACACTGTAGCTTGGGAAAAAATAGATTGAACTATGACTTATTACTAATAATATTGACATTATTATTTATAAAGTAAAAATACCTTTAAAGGTTTAATATTTTAATAATAAATATCTATAAAATAATAATTTTAAGAGTGTTATAAAAAATATCAATTATTCATGGAGTATATATTAAAATAGATTAATCAATATTAAAGATAATAATGAAAATTAAGAGGAGAAGTTTCCCGTTAAATAGGATAAACCTAATGATGTTGAAGTAAGTGTTCATACACAAACTGAAAATATAGTTTTATTTCCACCAATTTGGGGGATAAATTAGTGAGGTTATGAAGGGGGTAAAAACAATATGAAAATATTATTTGAAAAGGATTTTATGAATTAGATATAACTCTAGAATAAAATATCATTTTTAGTGATTTTTTTAATAAGGTTACAAATATTATTAGAGATGATAATAGGTTTTTTTATTAATGATATTTATTTCAATGGTCAAGATATTATTTTATAAATTTTGTAAACATAAATTAAACAGGGGATAGGTGATAATTATATAACAATTGAGTAATACAGTACATAAGAACCTAATCTATATGTTTCTAAAATAGATTGTGTTGAAATTCAAAATGATGAAAATATTATAGCTATATAAATAATTAAGGTTGTTGGAGTTGATGTTAACATGATAGATAGACATACTAAATTTGATGCACAATTAGAGAAAATTGTTTAGGAAATAGTTATTCAAAATAAAAGTGATATTGTTATAGGATTTTAAAGTGTATATGTTCAAATTCTTGATAAAGATTTTGTTTCTATGAATTATGGTATTATTAATTTTAGTATTTAAGTTAATTCTAGAAAAACAAATAGTTTGAGTGACACTAAGGTTGGTGATGATTCAATTGAAGTTAAAATTAATACTATGTCACAAATAAAATAAAAATATGATTTTTAAATAAAACATTATACATTTACTATAAATATTTTTAATGATTTTGATATTTTTAAAGATAATATAAATATAATAAAATATTACAACATTTCTAATGATGACTTTGAAAATATAAAATCTTAGATAGTTACTACACTAGAATTTGAAGATGTCATTTCAAATTATGTAACTAAATATTATTTAAAGAATTGATAACTATGGAGAAAATATTTCTTGGAATAAATATTACACCAGTTGAAAATTATTTTTTATTGAAATATTTCTACCAAGAATAAATTTAGAAAGTTTTATTTTTATAGTTAAAATTTTGGGATGAGTATTGATGATTATATTTCTAAGATATATGATACTATGGTAACTAAATCTTAATTACAATAACATCAAATTGAGTTTTTATATTATAATTTTTAGAATTTTTTATACAGATATGTTGAACATGATACTTGATATGATTAAATGGCCATATTTATGGATATTATTGGTATATTTTTTTATTGTGATTGATATTTCTCAATTTTAAAAAAATTAAGGTCAAGTAATATTTTAATATTGATATTTTTTCTTAAAACATTAATGTGTTTGATGTTTTTATAACCATGAATAATATTTCATCTTGGATATTTTTTGAAATATCATAGTGTTACTATGTGGAAATTGGGAACGTTTTACATAATAAAATATTCAATAAATCTACTTTCTGGAATCTCATTTTTTATTTTGAAACTATGAATGTTTTTTTGAGATATTTAAATCTATTAGAGACACTAATTAAAATATGATAATGGATTTGGAAAATTTAATGAGTAGTATTATAGAACCTAGTGTTTCTTTTAGTGTTTCTAGTAATATATTGATATTTAGATAAAATATATTTCAAGATATAATGAATGAAATTTTTAAAAAAAGGGTGAAAATATTATATTTATTCACATGATTTTTGTAATAAAGAATATTTTATGGAGATAAAGGTGAATATATTTTATTGTATTAAATATTTTTATAAATTTATTATTGATTATTGTGAAGATGATATTGTAAAAGGGATGGATTGTTATGAAAATGATTTTTATAAACTAAACACAAATAAAGGTTTTAGTGTGGTTTTCCCCTTTAATTATAAAAACTACTAAAATCTCATGAACATGAATTTTGGGAGTCAAAGGAGAAATATGATAGATCAATTATAGTTATTTCTGAATCAATGACATAGAAACATATAAAATATTAACTTAATAACTGGTATTATTAACCTATATATATTCATTAAATTAAATATATGTAAGTTAATCCTAAATAATATCCTTATATAAATATTATAATTTTTAATGCATTCAATAAATATTCAATTATTATAAACATCGATCCAGAAGTAAATAATAAACTCAAGATTATAAAAACATTGAAAAAGATGTGAATTATTTTCATTATAATTTTTTTACTAATTATAGAAATTTTATTATACTTATTAATTCCCTTCATTAAATGGGAAATGTTTTGATATCATGTTTTCCTAAAATACCCAATTTGGCATTGATTTATGTATTTTGATGAAGATATTTTATAAAAAAAGATCATTAATTACAGATGATTAAATTAAATGTATTTATAAATTGTTATATATCATATATAATTTATTATAACCATCTATAATATTATTATAAGCAATAATTCAAAAACATCTTCATTTTCTGTTAACCTTCCAATGATGTTATATTCCCTGAATAGGAGGCTCGAGATGTATAATATATAATTATATTAAAATATATAATCTTATAGTATGTCATCATTATAAATATTATTTTAATATAATATATAATTTTGTTTAATAAAATTTAAATTATAAAATGGAAGGAGTAAATGAAATTATAAAATAAATTTAAATAAAAGTAAGAAAAGGATTTACCTCTTTCTTGAAGTGGTTCCTTTTCTATGTCCCTTAACTTCTTGAAAGAAGGAGGTTTTATTACTCCAAAACATCCCTGAGGGTTATAATGTTATCAAGAGAGGGGATATCAAGAGTTTTTTGGCTTTGGTAAGTGGGGTAGGACTTTTTTTCCAGTGGGAGTGAGAGGGGTTATTTTTACTTGAGGATAGATGTATTTTTAGAATAAAACATTGAATAAAAAAATTGAGAAATTTTAACATTATAATATTTATTTTTTAATAGTAAAAATAATATATCAATATAATAAAATAGTTTTAGAACATTAATACCCTTAATAAACTGAACTAAATAATTTATTCAAAATGAAAGTTACGTAAATGATATATTGTTAATTTAAGGGAATACTTTTCACTTTTGAATTTGGAAAATGATTTTTTGGTTTATAAATTGATTTTATTATTCTAAAATAACTCATTTATCTTATTAGATTTATTTTGGGATAAAATGACCAATTTAGTATTTACTAAGTCATTATTATATCATAATTATGTCACAAAACATGTTGTATTTGAAAATAGAATTTTTACTACACTCATAAAAATTGATGTATTTTTGGAAATTATAAAAAAAATAATCCTTGGAAAAATTCAGCATGATGTTTAAAAGATGATATTCGTTTAAGAAATAAAATTTTCTAATATATGTACTTTTATGTTTCAGTATAAAAAATAGAATTTTTTCAAAATAGCTTAAAATATATTTTGTTAAAAATGTGATTATATATTCTTTCAGTTCATAATATTGATCTTTATTTTAAAAGATTATAACATTATTATTTACATAAATTAACTATAATAAATATTTTTAATTTCATTTTTTTTATTTTGATGTCAGATAACAATTACAACATTCAGGTTACTATTCCCAATAGTCAAGTTTCTATTATAATGGTCATACTACCTTCTATAAATACTACATCATTCCTTGATTCAAAAATCACTAAAATTTCTCCCAAAGTTCTGTCTTTTAATTTTCAAATATTTTTATTGGTTTAATTTTTTGTTTCATTTATTTATTGTTTTTTCAGGGGTGATGCTTTAATCAAATTTTAAGGATCTGGATTTTCCCATTTATATTTTCTTAATTTTAAATATTTTTTCCAATTTTAATGTTTCCATTTTCTTGGGTTTGGTTCTTAATTAATGTAAAGTTCTCTATTAATGAAATAAATTTTAGTTTCCATAAAGTATTGTATGTTTATGATCCTATTTAATCTAATTTAACATGCATTTATTCAGGAAAAAATATATCGTATAAACTTTGGGTCTTTACATTCTTCTCCCATTAGAAATTTCAAACATAAAATTAAAAATAATAACCATGGTTAATAAGAGATAACGGTACTTATGTGTCATTGATTCCTCTTGTCCCCACATATCCTCTTTATATTTGTGGTTCCATTATAGTAATTTGATATTATGAGTTGTATTATAGCAAATAAATTTTTCTATATGGTCCATGATCTTCACCAGCTACTCCCTATATGAGAGTTCATTCTCCGATTTTACCACATTCGGATTGAGCACATGTGAGGGATCTGATATGTAATTCCTCATGAGATAAATGTGGAAGGCATCATGAATATAAATCATATTTAGTGGATATAAAAGTCAAAGGTCCACTCCTCCTTTGGGATAAAGGATTTAAAAGAGCCCAATGTACATTGGAATACGATTTCCTTTCTATCCAACAACTATGACCCTCTTCCATAGTTATATTTCCATGAAAACATTATCTCAAACTTTAAACACTACGTTTTTTTGATAACTATCAATGTAGATCATTTTTCAACTATGAGAATCTTTTATATGTTTTTGTATGGATTAAACACTCTCTTCCGTCTTTTCTACAAGTTTAAGTTTATGTATCTTTCATTCTCCAACTTCATCCAAACAAGCCAGAGTTCTATATCGTAACCCATACAAATCTTCATATGTATGCATTTGAAAACTTATATAGAAGATATTATCATTTAATAACTCAACTAATGATATATGTTGATCCCATCCTCCGTTAAATGAAATTTAGTAGGCCCTTAACATGTTATTTAATTCTTCAATAGTCCATTAATATTAATCATTGGTTTAGGGTGGTAGTTTATACTGAAATTCATTTCAGTATTCAATTCATGTTGAAGAATTATCTAGAATTTAAAAGTGTACCTTAGATAACAATAAAAGATATTCTAAGGTAGTACCTCATAAAACTTCACCACTTTATTTATTTATATCTTGTATAAAATTCAAGTGGAAAATATCCCTAAATGGAAATGAAGTGGGAATTCTTGTTTATTTGATCCCCCACAACCCATATCACATTACTTCCTTTGGATGCCTTCGGGTGAATGGTGACAAAGACCCTGGTGATTTTCTCCCATTACCACATGGGTATAGGAAATGGTTGAATCATACCTTTTTTACCTTATTTCTATTCGTTGAATTGTTGAAATTCCAAGAACATTCAGGTGTACTCAATGGTCACCTAATTCATGGTGTCCTACTAGAAGTGCACTCAAATATCATAGTATATCTTAGCACTTCCATTGTGGATATAGAAATATGAGCTCTACAAATTATACAATAAACCCCTCTTTATATTAGGCGATGAAGTTATATCAACTCTAATTCCAAATCAAATGAAATAATGTTGATCAATGTGAAACTCAAGAATGTTCCCTCCTTTTACTATTTTCACCTTCTATTAAAGCTCCAAATCATTACTTTTAACCTCATAGAACTTCTCTTGGATGGATGTTTGGAAAATCATTTGGGAAATATATTATGTATTCCCTGCCATTATGATTTCCTAGTCTATCCTTTTTATATTATTGTAGATAAGGTATTTATCAATATATACCATGAATAAATTAGAAGATTATTTTCTTTGAAGAGAACCACCCACATTTTTTCCCTTCCATGATGACATCAAATTGAGATATCATAGTCCTTGATCATCCATAACTATCTTCACTGATGAATTTTGAACCCCTTATATGAGGATATATACTTTTGACTCTTTTGATTTATATATATGTCACAATTCATACGATATTAGTAGTTCCACCAAATATTTAATCCAAATACCATGAATACTAACTCAAGATTATGCATTAGGTAATTATTATCATGGAACTTTAGTTTTTATTATGCATAAGATATTACTTTATCATTTTTCATTAGTACACATCCCATGAATTTCTTTTAAGCATCATTGTATATCACAAAACCTTCCCCACTTGAAGGTAGTGTGAGTACAGTCGCAGTAATTAGCCTCTTCCTCATCTATTTTTTTAATTCCTCACATTTTTTAGTATAGACATATTTTTAACCCCTTCCATGTTTACTTTGATATAAGGTTATAAAATCATGAGAAAGTTCTCACAAAACATTAGTAATACCATGCTAAGTCAAAAAAAAAATTGATTTCCATGAAACTACTAAGTCAGTATCATTAATAAATTTTCGCTTCCCTTAGATAATGTATAAAAATTCTATCACTTTTGATAATGTTTTACAAGAATTTGAATTTATTCATTAAAAATACACACATAAAAAATTGTACATTCATTTCCAACTTCCTTAATGTTTCTAGAAAATTCCTTAGATTATCTTCATGTTTCGCCTATTTCATGGAATAAATGAGAACGTAATTGATAAATACTATAAAAAAATTACGTGGTAGTCTCTAGAAACATTATTAATTAAATCCATGAAGATTTTTAGAGAATTAGTATTTCTGAATAGAATCACTATGAACTTCAGTTTTTATAAATTGAACATAAGGATTCCTTCGGAATATATTTATTTTTAACCATCAGCTAATGATATCTAGAATGAGGATCCACTTTTGAGAAGTACAGATCTCCTCTTACTTTATCTAACAATTACTCAATCATTGACATTGAATACTTATTCTATATGGTTATGTTTTTGAGATCCCAATAATCGATACACAGAGACATTGATCCATCCCTTTTTCTTTACAAAGAGAACTAGCATACCCCAAGGTGATTCCAAAGGGTATATAAACAATTTTCCCAAATGTTCTAGAAGTAATTTCCTTAACTTCTCTAGATCAATAAAGTACATACTATATGAGAAGTTGGAGACATGAGTGGCTCTAGGTATGATACCTATTAAAAAATACACCTCATGATCTGGTGGAAGTCCAGGTAACTCTTTGGGAAATACATTATTTTGCTCACTAAAATAATCATTTCATAATGGCTGATACTTTAATTTAGCTCAAAACTTAGGTCAAGGTAAGCTTCCTCATAGGTTATCATCACCAAAACTATCTTGGGATTCTCTAATTGAGGGTCATGATCTTCTATGCAATTTTAAGGGATCATGGGTTGGTTAAGAATATAAAATATGATTTCCTTTCCCTAAAAAGTAATGAGTTATCTATATAATTAGATCTAATCTTTGATTATTATAGAATAAAACTATACCTTGGTAAGTAATATGGTATTATCTAGAATAATATGCCCACATATGATAATAGGATAAGTGTCCAACCCATAGGTTTCATTCATCGCACAACTAGGTTTTAATACATATATATCAACTTCAAAGTATTAGGGTTGTTATTTAAGGGTTCTAGAAACATTGAAGGACATAAATGAATATGTATAAATAGAATCAAATAAAACCTTTACCATTATTGAGTGATTAGGATGTGTACCTTGTATGAATTCATTTTAATATTCAACATCAAATATGGTGATGGAATAGGTTTTCCCATTCTCTTTAGACCATGTTGGTTACTGACACAGATTACAATCAATTACTGATGGTTTAGTGCATTGCAATTGTTAGTCCACATTCTCCCTATAATAGAAGTATTGTACCATGTGTGGTTCCTTGAATTCCCCTAGCATGTTGTTTAGATCTTTCATGTCTCTTTGACATTCATGATCTTGGTGGCCTTATCTTTATTGTTGAATAATTTCTCTATCCCTTTGAGGAAACTCCCATGATGCTTCTTGCCGTATTTTTGACATCTAGGTTATTTAGTCGTCTTTCCTCTTTTGTCTTTTGATCTATCAGTATGAAATCCCATATTTTATTTATTATTTTCATAACCATGATACTATTCACAAAACTATATCTCTACATTGGGGCCACCTCGAACTAATTCATCATAACACCCAAAGTCTCAGATAGATTGAACCTTTTGAAGGTTTGGTTTTAAACCACTAAATAATATAACTATTTTTCTATTATTATTTAATAGAAAATAGAATATTTATATTGAAATAATTTTTTAGTTCACCTTGTAATACATGATCAATTATTTGACATTTTTTTAAGATTTAAAAATTCTCTCAATATATATGTTTGAAAAGATAGTGGGAAATACTTATTAAGAGATATTTTCTTAATGTTTTCCCACTCAGTCTCTTCCATTTCATCATTATTATTAGTATTCCTTATCAATTCCAACCATTTATTTTCATATCCCTCAAAATTATTGATGGCCAGAAGAACTTTCTCATTTTTATAATAAAGGAGCACTGAAATGAGTTTCCCCATTTATTTAACCCACTATTCCATGAAAAATGGACTAGAAGACCCACTAAATGTCAGTGGTTGTTTCCATATAGATGTATTAATATATAGTTTATTCTTATTTGGTGAAGGCATATATCCAAAATGGTTCATTTTGTTATTCATATCTTGAGATAGATTTGTATGAAATTACATGAAGTCTTAAACTCCACCTCCCATGGCATCAGATATGTCATTTGAACATTTATTTCATTGTCCCTCACACTGGTTATTAGTCTAGTTTCTCCTAAAGCCCACTATTTTCAAAAATATAAAAGTTTTGAACAAAATTTAAGTCAACAAATCATAAATACACAATTTATTGTTTTGAGAAAACTAATTCTAAATATATATATTAGGGGATCCTATATTTAGCCTTTTTCTAAAATGTTACCTCGAGTATCATGTGAATTAATCCATATTTATATTTAATAGGAGTAATTAATTTTTTCATTTATCCTTCATAATGGTGTGTAGAGTTTGTGACTAGGTGAAGAATATCCCCCATGAGTGTTAAACCAGGCGTACATAAGTGATCATTATCACACACTAGGAGATGATCAAGTTAAATACCAATGTTCCCTTTTTAGGTTTATTACCCCTATATATAATTATGACAACACCACATATACTTATAATATGAAGGTTATAATTTCATTAATATAAATCCAAATACTATCATACATTACCAAAACATAAGATTTTTCTCTTAAATATTTATCTTATCCCTGGGGCTTTCACAAAACAATTTGTAATCCTTATTCCCAAATTCACTAATTTGTGCACTATTATCATCTTTAGAAACACAAATTTTCCAAAAATAACTATTAAATCACTTTTTAAGATAAAAAACATAATATTAATATAATCCAGGAACCAAAGGTTTAACATCATAGGAATATTAGGCTCACACAACACTTGTTCATAATAAATCATAAACATTTATATAAAATCATTCTTATTTATCCTCTTGAATGATCACATTATTCATAGTACATTTAATAAAATGAGCATTAATTCTAATAAATGGATAAGCTAAAATTCCCATTAGGGGAGGAATATGGGATATGAATCAATAGTACATGTGTGAGAACAATCAGCATCATCATATCATTGGCATAAGATCATTATCACAATCCTGAGGGAAACATTTGATAAAGTCATGGATTGTGGAATATGTATAATGACGAAAAATCATAACATGGTTGTTAAATACCGCACATAGTTGTGAACAAAGATAACATAATTTCAATGCATACACTACTACAAAATAGACCATTAACTACATTGGCCTTTATCAGTGCTAGAAAAAAGTATTGATAAATGTCACCTTTATCAGTGCTAAAAAGGTACTGATAAATTGTACCCTTTTTATTGTTTTTTCTTAAGATAATAAAGGATAACCTCTATCAATGATTTTCTTTACCGCAAATAAAAGGAATTGTTTATCAGTGCTTTATTTTTTTGTGCTAATAAAGGATACCCTTTATCAGTTCTTTCTTTTCAGCGAAGATCACAAGAATCATTTAGAATCACTTTTTAGTGATGGTATATGTCCTAAATAACATTAAATAATTAAAAAAATAAAAATTTAAAATAATCAATTTTTTTAGAAAAAATTATGTTTGTTATTAATTAAATAGTTGATGGTGAAAATAAATAAATTTGATATATATATATATATATTGTAAATATTAATAAATAATATATATTAAATATTTAGATATGTAAAATGAATAAAACGAAATAATTAATGAAATAAAAATAAAAAATGTGTAAATTAAGAAATTTTTTTAATTTTTTTAATTTATTAATTATTGATAAAAAGAAATAAATTTAATATAAATATATATAGATTATAAATATTAATAAATGGTATATATTAAATATAGATTTATAAATTGAATAAATTTCAATTATTAATTAAATAAATTAAGAATGAAAAAATTGTATTAATTCTACAAAAATATTACCAATGAATAAATTACAAAATTATTAAAGAATTTATTAATGAAACAATTAATATGTTTAATATATATATATATATATTAATTATAAATATAAATAAATAATATATATTAAAAATAAATATTGAAAATGAATTAAATGTAATATCTAAAAGTATATTAATGTCTAATTCATTTTAATGGTTTTATATGTAATTATTCATTAATAAAATTAATGGAGAAGTATATTAAAATATATATATTAATTTATTTAATATTTCCTAAAATATTATTTATCTAGTACCAAGTATTTATGATTACATTAAATAGGTAACATATGTAGTAAAGAATGATTTATAATTAAAAAGTGATATTAATTAAAAATATTAACTAATTGTATCAAGTAATGGACATAATTCAATATAATTTTATTTTTCAATTCAACATATATAAAATGTGGGTTACATTGATTTCACTTATATATACGTAATTGATATATCTTTATTTTTAATTCACATGAACAAATATTTATAAAATTAATGAAATCTTATTTAAAAACACAAACACATAATATTTATATAATTTATGAAAATTTTAGTATTAACATAAAATTTTTATTATAACATGATATATTTAATATATTATGTTTTTAGTTTGTAAATTTTATTTATTTACTTTTAATATTGTTAAAGTTTCAAAGCATTTATTCATTTTTAATATTTTTTTTTGAAATTTAATCATTTTCTATTATTTATTTATATATATTTGTCTATTGTGTTATAATATTTTCAATATGTATCAATATTTATTTCAATATATATTAATAATTTTTTAATTAATTTATATTCAAATAATAAAACCTATGAATTTTTCAATATTTTAAAAATGTACTCATTTTTAATTATTCAATTTCAATCATTTTTAACATTCAAGAATTTTGGATTATATATTCATTAACAATATTGGAAATATATTTTTAATAAATATTTATAAATAAATATATTTATAAATATGTATATTTATAAATAAATATATTTATAAATATGTATATTTATAAACAAATATATTTATAAATATGTATATTTATAAATAAATATATTTGTAAATATGTATATTTATAAATGTATATGTACTGTAACAAAATGGTCCAGTCAGAATTCAATGCTCTCAAACATTTATTAAAGGTGAAATAAAAAAGAAAACTATCAAGAAAGAGAAAATGCATGGTCATACAAAGAGGCATGTCCTTATCCAGATACGAAAAAATATATCAATAAAACTCAGATCATTCCCATAATAATAATCAGAATCATCATCATCATCAGTAGTTTCCCACTCTGCCTATGAATTTATTTGATTAAGGGTCTCAACGATCCTCCCCTTAGAACATTCCTGTTCTGGAGTGAGTTGGTTCTTTGATACCTTGGAAGATGACCTAGTAAAAACATTCTTAGGGAGACTGGAATTATCCTTCTACAAACATCTTTTTGGAGGAACAAAACCAAGAACTCCACTGTTGACTATCTTGCCCCTTCCACATAAAATAGCATCCTTAAAAGAAACTGGATCACCACTACTCACTGATCGAAGATGGGTGGTGTTAAGAAAAACCATCTACTTCTCCTTACAACTTTCATCATCTAATATGTTACCCCATTTTCTGGAAAATCCTAAATAACTGAATACATTATGAACCTATTTAATTTAATTAATGCTCTACTAAACACCATGTTTCCAAATTCAATCATCCTATATAACATTCCAAGAATAGTATGCATCTATATATTTCAAAATAAAACATCTATCATCAATTCTTGAAAAGATAACAACAAGGAACATCACTAACAGCCTCATCTGTAAGCTTTAAAAAAACATGTTCAGATTGAGCTCCTTGCCGAATCAATTTAACCCTCATAGAAAACCTATTACTACACTTGAAATTAGGTTCCTAATTTCCATTAGTAGGCTCACTAATAACATTTTCATCTTAATTTTGATCCACCCTTGTCCTGAATGCATCTCATGTAATGCCAGAATAATCACCTGCCTCCAGATCAAGATCAGCTGTTGTCGTATGCCTAGAGGCTTGACCCATCAATATTTACATCGTGCCCACAAAACTTTATGTAGGATGGTTATACCCAAACTCCATTGGCTTCACCCAAGGTTTCATAGGAAAATAAATGTGTTTCTAAAGTTTTTAAGACTTTAGATCCTTCTTTTCTTGGTATTTAACCACACAATTCATTATAGAGTGTCCCTTTGAGCCACAAAATTCAGAGATCCTCCTCCTACAATTTTAAGCCAAATGCCCAATATAATTAAATAAACATAAAAAATAGTACATTTCTCATAATCAACCTTAATATGAATGTCATAATATGTTATAGAGAGAAGAATAATATCAAAAAGGGTGGAGGTAATATAAATTTCAACCAGCATTCTTACAAAGTGTCCATTCCTAGAAAATTCGGTTTCCTTGTCCAAACAAATTTGGACCCCAATTTCAAATGAAATGTCATGTGGAATATTTAGGTTCCAGTTATCCCAATTAAGACTAAGTAGCCTCAAACAGAAATGTATAAATGTAATATTGTTCAGAAATACCTTAAAATCCATTGACCATTCATAAATATTAACCATCCCATGCTTCACAAATAAGAGACAAATAGGACACACATGATATGCACCCCTTCAAATAAAAGTGGCAGTAGAAGAAGAATTTTATTAATGAAATTTATCTTCAATTGGAGAACCCATAAATAAATGAGATCCTTCAACTCAAATCCACTAACCGGTATAGCTTTATTACTTTTGGGAAGACAACCCACATGATTAAAGAGTTTTCTCCAATGGACACCCTTTCTGAGAAAGCATTGTAATTGGTAACTATAAGGGCGACTGAAATTTTCTTATTAATCCTAATATAGGTGGATCTCTTGAAGGTGGGAAAGGGATATTCAAGATTATCAAGACCCATATATAAACTCTTACCAGTGATTCAATCTGAGCCAAAATTCCCAGAGATTTCTACAGAATCACCTTTGGACTCAAGACCAGCACCTAAGATTGGCCACCAAAGACAATACTGGACTCGAATAAATGAGGAATCACCATTGTAATTAGGGAACCCTAGACTACATCACCACCTTTGTGGTGGATCTCATATACTTTTTCCCCCTTTATCTTTTTTCTTCAGTACCTTTCCCCTCAATCTTATCCCAATAAAAGAATTTCGCAAAAACTCGTTGTCACACCCAGATCTAAGGCATAACTGCCTCCCCACCTCGACGTCGGTAATCTACGTTGACTCTACCACCCGCCTCAACTATATTTACTATTTTTATAAATTTATATATATATAATTATAAATAATTAATATATTTAAATAATGAAAAAATATATAATTATAAATAATGAATATATTTATAAATAATGAATATATTTACTAAATTTATATTTATATTTATTTATTATTTAATTATATGTAATTAATTAAATATATTTAATTAAAAAATATATAATTTTTGTTAAATGTATGCATATAATAAAAAATAAAAAATTATATATTGAAATAATTATAAAATTATAATTAATATATTTATATTATGAGTATAATTTCTATACTTATATTTATATTTATATATATTTATTATATAAATATATATAAAGATATAAATATATTTATAATTATAAAATTATAATATATATATTTAAATAATGAATATATTTACAATATTTATATTTATATATATTTATATTTATTAAATATAAAAATATACATAATGATATTAATATATTTTACTTATAAATAAATAATTATAAATATGTTTACAAATATATTTGTTTATTAATATATTTGTGAAGGTATATTTACTGTATGTATAAGATTTTATATTTATAATTATGAATAATTTTTTTAAAAGGTATTTATATAATTGCAAATAAATAATTATACATTTAAATAATTATAAAATTATAATAAATATTTATATATTTACAATTTTTTATTTATAATTATAATTAGAAATCCTATATTATAACTTATTAATTTATCACAGATAAAATGTATATTTACTAGTGCTTTTTTGAAAGAATTGATAAAAGTCACCCCAATCTATTTAAATAACCCTAACACACTGATTTCAATTGCGATGTCTCAAGATTTTCATAGAGGTCTCCTATTACTGACACTCCTCAAATTCAATGCTCAAATAAAGCCTCCAACGAATCCACAGCTCAAATCAAGGCTTGAATGAATCTAATGCTAGAAATCATGGCTTGAATAAATCCTATCTTCTGTATTATCTGTATTTTCTCCCATAAAAATAAATGCTCGAATCCACGTTATGTTATTTTATTCTCTTCACTCGTTGACTTCTTTTTTGGGTTCTACGTAAGGTTCTTTTGCCTATACATTTTCTAGAAGATGATTTATTTATGAGTTTTTTAATTTTTATTTCTTTTTATATTCATTGGTTCAATAGTCACTTGATGATTTCTTCTACAAGATCTTATTTCGTAAAAAATCATTTTGTTTTTATTAAAAATTTATATATTTTAGTAGGTAAACAATAATTTAGTTTAAGTTATTGAAGTGGGAAGAATTATAACTTTTGGCACAATGAATTATATTTTACAAAATAACTTTTTTTTATGATGATATTTTTAAAGATATATTTTTTAAACAATTAATAAAGTATAGAATATTTTTTTATGTAACACAACATGTGAGGGAGTATATAGAAAATATTAATAAAGAAGAAAAAATTTTCTAAGTGGATGGAATATGATTGTGATAATATAAAAATTGAAGATGTAATCACAAATAATAATTATGATTTAATGAAATATAGGTGTTTTAACACAAAATACATATTATGAATTGATTTGGAGAGTAAATTTAACAAAACATTTAATTTATAAAAAAACTGATCTAAAAAGATTAATGATAAAATGAAAATGAAAATTTCATGTGTGGAAAAAATTTAAATATATTTTAATGTATAGTGTTCAATTGAAAATAATAAAACATATTCATTTTCAAAGAATTTAGAAAATATTTATGCACTAAAACATAGTGGGAAGAACAAATCTATAGGAAGAATCTTTTTCCAAATACACAATTTGTTGATTATGTATAAAAGGATATATGCATAGGGTGGAAAATTATGTTATTTAAGAAAATTATTTAATTGTTCTTTCTAAAAATGAATTGAATTGTTGAATCCTGGTTAATTATTGCGAGAATATTATGATAATTGAATAATTCTAGGAATTTATGAAGTAAATGACCATATTTTATAGGCTAAGTGGTTGTGTAGTACTGAAAAAATGATTGTAGTGTATGAGAAAAGTGATTATGAAATAATAAAAAATTCACCATGTATTTTTTTTACTATGGAAACCATTAAATTAAAAATTACTAACCGTAAGATGATTTATTAAATCAATTTTTTTATCCCTAATGGTAGCTGAGTATGATTTTTTGATGGTAAAATAAAAAAAAATTATTAAAGTGTTTCAAAATAAGTGAATAAGTTTTTAGAATTTTAGTAGTGGGAGTAGTATAATATTTCATAAGTATTTGTAAACTATGATAGATCATAATTTTATTATATATAATGATTTATAGAAAATAAGTGTTTTATTTTACATTGGTAGTAATACATTATTGGGAACATACTTTCAAAATATATTGGAATCTACTTTTTATTTAAACAGACTATGTATTTATAATAAATTAAATAATTTAAATTGAATATAATTGGTTATCAATTGTATGAAACTCTTTAATGAAAATACCCAACATTCCTAGTCCCCTCTCGATTCAGTGATCAAGATTGGTGTGCCTTTATAAAATCACCTCCAATTATTCATGGTTCAATGACTAGTACCAAGAGGGAATACACATAAAGTGGTAGTATTTTCCCATAAAACCAATATTTAAAAATAAATACAACTCCATGAAAAAGAATCTTAGGCAATCAAAAAGTAAAATTAAACTGAATCTATATGTCATTACATGACATACTACCTATTAAGATTTTAATAATACATAATCAATCTAATCCAATAATGTAATATATGAAATTTAATAAGATTAGAATAATCTTGTTTGTAAATTATATCCTAAGGTAAAACCATAATTAATATATGTATACTCTAATATCATCACACCACCAATGATCACAACCTTTTCCACCTCTAAATCCTAACACCACAAACACCACATCACCTTGTAATCTTGAAAATAGTAAAATAATTATACTTCTGTAATTATGTCACCATGAAAATACCTTATAAAGGTTGATTATAATCACACATAAGGGTATACCATACGATGAAAATAATAAATTTCTATGTCATTCAAGCATAATAATAAAATGACATAATATACAGTAATTACCTAGTAATGACATATCACCATGGGAAGATCCTAGTCAAGCATCAACTAGGACACTATTTTATCCTAAAAGTCCCATAATATATCACACATTAGTCTAAATTATTTCCAAAAACCTATAAATCATTGATCATAAGTTTAACATATTAGAGTAATATGTTCACAAAATTTCCATAAATAACACTTTTTGAAACTAGTTTTTGATAAATGAATATTACTTTGATTTAATTTTTAAATAATACCATGGAAACTTCGGTACATATGTGGTTAGTCTAGTATAATAATTTTAGGATTTAAATTATTAATTTACTACTTCCTTCAAAAAAATATTTTATTCATGTAATCTTTATAAACTTTTTATGAAATGATTAATAATTGGACTTTTCTTTTGACTGGGTGGCAACCTAAATATATTTTTTATGGTTATTCCTATTTTAAATTTATATTTAGAAAAAGAAACTTGGTTTGAAATGTTAAAATGGGGTTTGAAATTAAAAAAGTTGTTTTACCTTAAAATGAACTAAAATGGATTTAGTGTTTTGAAACTCATGAAGTTATTTCATGGTGAACCTATAAAGTTTTAAACATTTCATAGTTTATATATTTTCATGTAAATGGTTTTAGAATTTTAATTTATTGATTATAGTTTTTTTATTTTATTGTAAAACTTTTTAATTGATACATATAGTTTTTATATAAATGGGGGTTCATATGAAATTGACTGTTTTGAAAAAAAAAATTCATTTTTCATGTTGAATTTAAAAAAATACATTTCAAGTTGGGTTTAAAATTTTTTGAAAGGTAAAATTTTGAATATTGAAAGTGGTTTTGGGATGATATTTGAATGTTTAAATTTATATGTGGTAATTTTAAATTATTTGGTCTCTTTAAAATTGTTTTGTAATGTGGTTCATTTTAGTATAGAATTTGGAAAATGATTGTACTCATATGATCATTAATTTCTTATTCTTTAATATCATTACCTTAACCTAATTTGTTGGAGGTCATCCCATTATTCATTGAATAATTCCATGGAAGTTGGTTTCTTTGTTTTATTCCTTTTATACTAACTAGTATCCGCAACATAGTGTCTAAAATAAAAACGACTAGGTAGCCATGCATCCATTTCTACTAAAATAGGATATTTTAGTCTTAGTGTAACAATTTTTCTATCCAATGAATAAAGGTTCTTGTATACTAATTCCAAGTTGATCATGTATATGAACCCGTTAGTAATGGGGAATGGTTTATAAAATAGTAAGGTAACTCTGAACAAGTATTGTATGATCAACTCATCTTTCAACTTCAGGAAAATGTGAACAAGTATTGAGAAACTTTTCAACTTCAGGGAAAAAACAAAGACATTTTTTCTTCTGCATCACAAACTCACTATCTAATAACATTTATATTTATGGATATAACTATCATATTAATTATCTTCATCTCTTGAATAGTAATTACATCATTTTCTTTCTTGAGACACATCCCCCATCTGTTCTGGACATGAACCTATATATAAAATCCTAGAAAAATAAATAATAATACATTTTCATATTTATTAAAATTTTTGAATTAAATATTAATTTTTATTTAAAAGGGATGTTATGTTTGATGGCTTACATGATACACAACAACAGGGTTTCTTTGAAATCTTACATTTGCACACTAATAATATAATAATATTACATTAAATGGTTGTTAACACCTAATCGTTGTATTGGTGGGAATAAATAGAACTAACTAAAATATGATTATACATGTTTTTAAATGTTTTCACACTTACCTTATAAATTTTAGAAGCTTAAAAAGTGAATGAATCCAATTTTAAGCACAAATACTCTAATATTCTTTAAAAGGTCGATTTATTTCCTTTTAATGGAAAACCCTCTTTAAATATAGTTTTGGTCACTTTTATATGTTCTATTTGACAAAATAAAATTCTTCTTTATAATGGGTATATCAAAATTTACTTTGGATGAAATTTTGATGTTTTTTCTGATAAAATTCATTTTTAATGAATAGTGAAAATACTGTATTTTAATTCAAAACTTCATTTTAATCTAATTAATTTATAAGGATAGATTATCTTTTTAATTGATTTAAAAGTGTAATTATATTATATTTTTACTATTTAATAAAATTTTGGTTATTTGAAGTAATTTCACTTTAAAATTGGACAAAAATAAGTGTCAATATTTTGATAGTTATTATTTCTTAAAACACGCCTTTTGTTTTGACAGCGGGAATTAATTTTAAATTAATTTATGCCACTTTTGTGTTTTGAATTTGGAAAAATTTATTCCATATTTTTAATCTGGAGGTCCAAGCTATGTAAATAGGTAACTTTTATTTTTAGACATTATGAATATTTACTTCAATAAAAATTTCATTTACCGTGGTTAAAGGGTAAATCTCGCAATTAAGGGTAAAAAAATATTATTATTATAATATAAAATCACCCTAAAATGGGTCTAAATCCTATTGGTTGATACATTTCTGACCATGAGCATCCCTGGGCCGTTTTTGGGTCCCCATGGAGCCACTAGATAGTGATAATGACACTTTATTTTAATTAACTTAAAGGAAAAAATGACATAAACCAATATCTTTTAGTAAATAAATTTTTACATCAGGTTACATAGGTTATCTATTAGACTATAAATATTTATTTTAAATCTAAAAATATTACTTACATCTTGGAATTTTTTTTATTTTTATACATGAAATAAATAAAATTATTTATGACACAATAATGATGTAGTGTTTACCTCATTAATGAACGATTTAAATGAATTAGATTATAAATACTAAACAAATATCCAAAACATGTCCATTTCTTATTGGATGATTTTATTTTGAACATGATTCATCTTATCTTTGAGTTTAATGATTTTAGGACCTTTTGAATCCTAAGATAAGTTTATAATAAAATAATTGTTTCAAACTTTTCAAAGGATCCCCTCCTCCCCCTTATAAAAAGACACCACTTCTAACCAATTCCTCACACCTCTAAATCCCCTTGGATCATCCACAATCTGCCTAAATATGCTCCCCAAATCCCTCTCCTCATCCTATAAGCCTTAACTTAGGATGAAGGCACTTCAAGTAAACCTTTTTGTTCAAACCAAAAGGAGATACCCGATTTAAAGGTAACATCTTCTTTTAAGTTATTTTTTTATTTCACTTCTACAACCCCTTAAATTTTTTTAATTCAATTATTTTATAACAACACCACTATCTTAAATATACTAGGTTGTTTTTATGTGAAGTATTTGAACTACACTTATACACACCTCCATCTAATGGGTAAAGAATATAATATTTCTGTGGATGGCGAATTATTGCCTCATGAAATGATGATTGTTCAATTATCTACAAATTCCTCTCATGATGGACATTATGATGGAACTGTATTTATATATGATATATATTATATTTATATTGTCTCTATGCTTCTTTATTTTTAAGTTATATCATACCTTTATGGTTTTCTTTATTGGTAAATGCGATAATTTCATTTGAGGAAGTGCGGACTACCGCACCCTCAAAGTGATATGAATCATTCATACAATACATGGAAAGTATAAAGGATGGATTTACTGAAGTTATATATGATATAAAACTAGAAGTATCATATAACTATGTTTCATTAAGTTTTCATCCTATTAAAATACGAAATAGAAATGAAAGTAGCGTTCATGCGTACGTACGACTTACCGTCTCCATGAACGGTGCATTTCACTTCTTATCTCCAAATGTTATGTACTATTATAAATAAATATATATATTTACTGTATATATATGATATATATGATATATAAATCATTAATATCATTTGGGAGATAATGGAATTTTGACCACATGAACAATTGTAATTATAAGAAGTTCATTTTTGGCTCAAGTACCAAATATCGACAAACCAACCATTATTAACATAAATGATTAATTAATGTTTATAACATAGAAATAAGTGATATAAAATAAATAATAAACTTAAAAAATGTTCTTATGAAAGTAGAAATTAATTTTAGATTATTATTTAGGTGATTAAAGAACAATCGAGTCAATTCGGACACGAATTAAGGGACTTCATCTCAATCTCCTTTCATCGAGGCATATTTTGTTTTATACATGAATTTATTTTATATGTTATATAAACACCTTTGAGTTTTCATTTCATTCCAAGGGAATCTTTTTCTATGATGTGTTTTACTAAATAACAAAAAAAAAGAATGTTTTAACGTAAGTGGTGACAATGACCTTTTCTGCTGCCATGAGTATTATTTGATCTTTGGCTTCCTTAGCAAGCTATATTGTTTTTAAAAGAAAAATAAATACAATATAATATTTTACATATTTTGGAATTGAAAATGGTTTTGATAATGGATTTGTTATGTCAATATATTTAAAGGATATATTGTGATTGAAATGTGGAAATGTTTTCTTTCCTCTATATTTGTTTTATGTCTTATGATTTTATAATGGTACATGGACATATGACGGGTGGTTACGTGATAAACCAAATGACAGGTGGTGTCGTGATAAACTAGTATGGGTGGTTATCTTATAACTTCCAATGCATTGGGTATGGAAGTAAGCTGAATGGCTATTCCATTTAGTGATATGTGTGGAAGTTGACTGTATGATTATTCTATTTAAGTATATTTATGTCCCAAGTTACCTTTATATGTTATATGTTCTTTGTATGGGCTTTATGGTAATATTTTGGTTAAAAAATGGTAAGCGATGATATTTTATTCAGTGAAGAGTATTTACTACTTCATAAAGGTGAAAAGTATTATTTATTATAGGGTATTCATGGTTTAATTGTTGTTTTAAAATATAACTATTTTCTTTCTTTATTTATACATTTATAATCTTTTTATGCTCATCCCAATTTTTTGAAATTTTTTTCATAGGACATAAAGTGGAATAGGGTCAAGGATGGGATCAAGGAGAAGTCATGTTGTCTAAAACATGGAACTAAACACGACTCTTTGTTTCAAAGAGTTTTTATTTTATGGAAAAATGAAAACTATACATTGTAATTTTTTGAGATGAAATGTAATAGTTATGGACTAACTCTCTAAAACTATAAATGTGAAAAGTTCATCAATTTGAATAATTCATTTAATTCAATATCGTGTAATTTTTTAGGGTTGGGTCCTTATAGTTGGTATTAGAGGTCAGTTTAGACAACTTTAGGAGTTAGGATATTGTTAAATTAATATCCATAAATTATTTTTAGTTAAAGTTAAGATTGAAATGATATATCATTTACAGATTACCATGTTGTTTCATCTAAGATATTTCTGTGTTCATAATTGTTTTTTGTAGAGGAAATAGGGTAGCATTGCTGGGAAGTCATACAAAATGGAAATGACCTTCCAAATCAGCATCCTGAGATAGTCTGAATCAAAATTGAATAGTTTGTTTCAATGGTGGATGATTTGAATAAGGTGATAGTTGGTGGTTTCTGTTTATAGATGATATTTTCGTATATTCTAAAATCCTAGAGCAAAATGAAAGTCATTTAATAGTTTTCTTGAAAACTATTAAAAACTATTTGGGAAATTCAGAAAGTGTGGGGTTTAGTAATAACAAATTTCATTCCTTGTTCACATTTTTTCAGAACAATGGCATAACTATTGATCGTGGTAAAATAGAAGTTGTTGAATAATGAACAAGACCAACAAATATAACTTAGATCCATAGTTTTCTTAGTTTTGCAGGTTATTACCATTGCATTCTTGAGAATTTTGCACGTTTATCTAGTCCAATGACTAAGTTAACTAGAAAAGGTTTTAAGTTCATTTGGGAAAAAGAATGTGATGATTGTTTTACAGAATTGAAAAGAAGATTGGTGAATACTCCTGTTTTTGAATTACCTTCCAGAGATGGTGAATTTTTTTTCTACATTGATTCTTCTTTGAAAGGACTTGGTTGTGTCCTTATGCAGAATGATCAAGTAATTGCTTATGCATCACTCCAGTTGAAACCTCATGAGTTAAATTAATCTACACATGATTTGGAATTAGCTGTCTTGTTTTTGCTTTAAAAATTTGGAGGCATCATTTTTATGGAGTAAAATGTGAAATATATACTAATCACAAAATTTTAAATCATATATTCACTCAAAAATAATTGAACATTATAAAGAGGAGATTGATAGAATTAATCAAGTATTATGATTGCACGATCCTTTACCTTCTGGGAAAGGCAAATAAAGTAGCCGATGCTTTGAGTCAAAAAAAGCAATTATACATTAACCATGATACATTTGGAATGAGATCCGTTGGATTTTGAATTGATGAACTATGGTATAGAAGTTGTTGGTGTAGTAAATTCCTCTATTTTGTTTCAGGTTTTAGTGAAATCATCTCTATCAGACAGAATAAAGAAAGTGAAAAAAGAAGACAGTGAGTTATAAAAAAGGTATAGTTTTTTCAGAAGGGTAGTTTCCTGAATTTAACATTTATAATGATTGTGTTTTGATGTTTGGGAAATTATTATTCATGCCTTGTGATTTATAGTTGAAGAATGAGTTGTTATGTGAAGCTCATAATTCTCCATTTTCAATTCATCCTAGTAGTACTAATATGTACAGAGATCTTCATGAGTATTACTGGTGGGATGGAAAGAAAAGAGATATTACTGATTTTACAATAAAGTTTTTGACTTGTCAACTAGTTAAAGCAGAGAGGCAGTTACCGAATGTAATTCTTCATTCTTTACTGGTTCTAGAGTGGAAATGAGAAAATATATCCATGGACTTCATTGTGGGATTACAAAAAACATCTTGAGGTAATAATGGAATCTAGGTTATTGATGATCTATTGACTAAATCTACTTATTTCCATCCTATTATAGATACTTTTTCTCTAGATAAACTTTCTCAGTTGTATGTTAAAGATATAGATAGGTTTCATGGTGTTTCCCTCTCCATTGTATCTGATCATGATCTCGGGTTTACTTCTAACTTTTGGAAAGGCTTTCAGAAGTCATTGGGTACTGAATTCAATTTTAGTGTAGCTTTTCATCCGCAATCAGATGGGCAGTCAAAAAGAACAATTCAGACCATGGAGGATATGTTACGTGCTTGTTCACTGTATCACCAGGTAAGTTGGGACCATCATCATCCATTAGTTGAATTTTCATATAATAATAGTTTTCATTCCAGTATACAGATGGATCCATTAGAGGCATTATATGGGAATCGATGTCGAACTCTAGCTTTTTAGGATGAAGTGGGTAAAAGGAAAGTGATGGTGACATAATTGGTAAAAGATGGTAGAAAATATTTAGCTGATTCAGAAACACATGATAATAGCCTAGAGCAGGCAGAAATGTTATGCAGATAACTGGAGGAAGGATCTTTCCATTGAGGTTGGTGATTATGTCTGACTTAGAGTTTCTCCAAGTAAAAGTGTGCTGCCTTTTGGAAAGAAGGTAATGTCAAGTCCGAGATTCATTGGACCCTTTGAAATCCTAGATAAATTGGTATCAGTTTCCTATAGAGTGTATTTACCTCTATGTTTATCCCAGGTACATAATCTTTTTCATGTTTCAATGTTGAGAAAGTATATTTTGGACCCATCTCATGTTTTGAGCTCAGAGGTTGTTTAGTTGGTAGAGAATATGTCTTATAAGGAACAACCAGTCTAGATTATTGACCAAAGAGAGAAGGTGTTGCGTAATAAGGTAATTCATCAGGTAAAGGTTTTATTGAAAACCATATGGTTGAAGGGGAAATGTGGGAATCTGAAGATGCTATGAGGGATAAATACCCCCACTTATTTGATAAGTGAATAAAAACTGTGAGGATGTAATTTCCAAAAAGGTGGAAAGATGTAACATCCCAGGTAAATAAAAAAATAATAAATTTTAATATATATTTTTGAATTTATTATTAATTTTACTCTAAAGAGAATGCTATGTTCGATGGCTTACCTGATACGCAATAATAGGTATCTTTGAAATCTTACATTTACACACTAATAATATAATAATATTATTTTAAATGGTAGTTAACACTAAGTTTTTGTATTGGAAAGAATGAATAGAAATAACTACAATATGATTATACATAGTTTTTAATTTTTTTGCATTTATCCAATAAATGTTAGTGGCTTAAAATGTGAATGAATATAATTTTAATCGCAAATACTCTAATATTCTTTAAAAGGTTGATTTACCACCTTTTAAGGGATAACCCTATTTAAATATAGTTTTGTTCATTTTCTATGTTTTATTTGAAAAAAAATTATTCTTTAGAATGAGGAAATCAAAATTTATTTTGGATGAAATTTTGGTATTTTCTGATAAAATTCATTTTTAATGAATGGTGAAGATAGTGTATTTTAATTCAAAACTACCTTTTACTATTATATATTTATAAAGTTGGATTATCATTTTAATTTTTTTTAAGTGTAATTATATTATTATTTTACTATTAAATCCAATTTTGGTCATTGGAAGTAATTTTACTTTCAAATTGGATATAAATAAGAGTCAATCTTTTGATAGTCATTATTTCTTAAAAACACGCATTATGTTTTGACCGTGGGAATTAATTTTAAATTAATTTCAGCAACTTCTATGTTTTCAATTTTGAAAAATGGATTCCATATTTGGAATCAAGAGGTCAAAATTTTTTAAATAGGTAACTTTTATTTTTATACATTATGAATATTTACTTCAGCAAAAAATTTATTTACCATGCTTAAAGGGTAAATCTAGTAAATAAGGGTAAATAAATATTCTAATAATAATATAATATTATCCTAAAATATGTTCTAATACTATTAGATGAGACATTTCCTTCCATGGGCATCCTTGGGTCGATTTTTGGATCCCATGGAGCCACTTGTGAGTGATAATGACACTTTATTTTAATTAACTTAAAGTAAATGCAAAAATGACATAAAAAAATATCTTTTAGTAAATCAATTTGTACATGGGGTTATATAAGTTATCTATTCAACTATAAATATGAATATTAAATTTAAAAATATTTCTTACATCATGGTTTTTGTTTTATAATTTCTAGAAATCAAATAAATAAAATTATTTATGACACAATAATGATGAAATGTTTACCTTATTAATGAATGATTTAAATAAATAAGATTATAAATACTAAAAAATATCAAAAAACTATCCAATTCTAATTAGATGATTATATTTTGAACATTATTTATATTATATTCTACTTTAATTATTTTTTGACCTTTATAAATTGAAGAAAAGTTTATAATAAAATAATTGTTTCATACATTTCTAAAGAGCCCTCCCCCACCTTATAAAAGAACACCAATTCTAACCCTTTACTCACAACTCTCAAGCCCCTTGGATTGTCCAAACTCTCCCTAAATTATCTCCCCACATCACTCTCCTCCTCCTAGAATCTTTAACTTAGGCATAAGGCACTTCAAGTAATCCTTTTGGTTGAAACCAAAAGGAGATACCCAATTTAAAGGCAACATATTCTTTTAAGTTCTTTTCTTTTATTTTACTTCTCTAACCCCCTAATTTTTTTATTAATTTCTTTCATAACAAAACCATTATCCTATATATACTAGTTTTTTTTATGAGAATAATTCTAACTAAACTTACACACACATATATCTAATGGGTAATGAGCATACTATTTCTATAGACGGCGAACTACTGCCTCACGAAACGATGATTGTGAAATTAAATCCAATAACCTCTAATGGAGGAAATTATGATGGAACTATATTTATATGTGATATATATTATATTTATATTGTCTCTATGATTCTTTATTTTTCATTTATATCATACCTTTATGGTTTCCATTATGGGTAAACGTGATAATTTCATTTGAGGAAGTGCGGACTACCGCCGCCTCAAAGTGATATGACTCGTTCATACCTTACATGGAACATATAAATGATGTAGTTACTGAAATTATATTTGATATTATACTGGAATTATTTTAAAACTATATATCATTATGTTTTCACCCCATTATAATACGAAATTGAAATGAAAGTAGCATTCATGCGTACGTACAACTTACCGTCTCTATGAACGACGCATTTCAATTCTTATCTCCAAATGTTATGTAGTATTATAAATAAATATATATACTATATATGTATTATATATTTGATATATAAATCATGAATATATTTTTAGATATAATGGAATTTTGACCACATGAACAACTTTTCAGTATAAGAAGATCATTTTTGAATCAAGTACAAAATGTCAACAAAACGACCATTATTAACTAAAATGATTACATAATATTTATAACATGGTAATAAGTGATATAAAAGAAATAATAAACTTTAAAAAATTTCCTAAGAAAATAGAAATTAAATTTGGTTTATTATTCAGGAGATTAAATAATGATCAAGTCAATTCGTACACGAGGTGAGTAACTTCATCTCAATCTCCTTCTATTGAGGCATATTTTGTTTTATACATGAATTTCATTTATACGGTATATAAACGCCTTTAAATTTTCATTTCATTCAAAGGAATCCTTTTTACAAGGAATTTTTCTAAATGACAAAAAAAAATTAACATAAGCAGTGAAAACAACCTTTTCCGCCGCCGAGAGTATTATTTTATCTTTGGCTTCCTTAACAAGACACAATGTTTTTAAAAGGAAAATAAATACAATATACTCTTTTTTGTATTGTGGTATTGAAAATGGTTTTGATAATGGATTTTTTATGTCAATATATTTAAATGATATATTGAAATTGAAATGTGGAAATGTTACCATTCCTTTATATTTTTTTTATGTGTTATGATTTAATAATGGTACTTACATATTTGACTGGTTGTTATGTGATAAAAAAATGACTGGTGGTGCCATGATAAACCAGGATGAGTGGTTATGTAATAACCTCAAATGCATTGCATATGGAAGTCAGTCATATGGCTATACTATGTAGGGTTATGTGTGGAATTCGACCGTTTGGTTATTGAATTTAAGTATGTTTATGTCCCAAGTTACCTTTATATGTCATATGTTATCTCTATAGGTTTTATGGTAATATTTTGGTTAAATAATGGAAATTAATGATATTTTATTTAGTGAAGATTATTTACTACTTCATAAAGGCTGAAAGTATTGCTTATGATAGGGTATTAATGGTTTACTTTGTGTTTTTAAAAACTAACTGTTTTCTTTCTTTTTGAATCCCTTAATGATATTTTTATGATCATCCCATGTTTTTGAAATGTTTTTCACATGACATAAATTGGAATAGGGTCAAGGATGGGATCAAGGAAAATTAATGTTATCTAAAACATGGAACAAGACATGACTCTTTTTTCAATGAGAGTTTATTTTATGAAAAAATTTGAAACTGAGTAGAAGTGTATACTTTGTGATTTTTTGAGATGAAATGTAATAGTTATGGACTAACTCTATAAAACTCTAAACCTGAATAGATCATCAATGTAATTTATTCATTTAATTCAATATTATATAATGTTTTAAGGTCATGTCCTTATACTATATTACTTGAAATACTATGACTAGTAGTCATCCCATATCAGGTACTAGTGATCATTTTAGTTGAGTTTTGATTATAAAAACTACCATAGTGGAGTAATTCTTTTCATAATTTTAATTTCTCATTTTCTTAAAATGATATTGAAATTATATGAAATAATAAAATTTTGGGTTCCCCTTATTATAATTATCTATGACTTTCAATGTCGATAATGAATATCATATTTGTGTTTATTTATTTTGGTATAAAATGAATATTTCATGAACATAATAGGATGTATATGAATAGAAAATTAATGCATGCTAATTTTATGGTAAAATAGTATGAGTATGGAGTTAATTATTTTTTCGAGACTGCAATAGAGTATGCATACAACCTATCTCAAATACTTTTTCCTTGTTTTCATTGTTTTTATTCATATAAAATTAGTCTATAAGAGTTTGAAGAACATTTCATTTATTATGAAATAGATTATAGCTATAAATGTTATACTAAACATGAGGAAAATTGGAATGTGCATGCCATTTGGGATGATACTATTGTTTATGTATTATTTGATATGAATACTTGTTTAAATGATGATGGAGATCACATGGATAAAATGAAAATATAAATTAAAGATGAACGTTGAGATTTTCCAAATTTTCTTGGGAATTTAAATAGATATTCTAAGAGACTATTTAATTCTAGGGGTACTAAATACATAACTATAAACTTTGTTGGAGTTATGTTATTTGGAATATGGAAGCATATGGAGAAACACTTGATTTATAAAACTACTTGGTCTTCTAAATGATATGATACCATAAGAAAATTAACTTCCATCTCAAACATATGATTCTATACAAACCTTATGTTCAATGTGGATGATATCTAAAAAATATATTCTTGTCTAAGTGACTGTTTATTTTTTTGTAGAGACCATAAATCACTCATAAAATTCCCCCAGTGTGGCACAAATTGATATAATAAGAATGAATCTAGTGCTTATAAAGTTGCATTGTATATTCCTATATTTCCATTATTTAGAAGACTATATATATGTAAGGAAATTTTTTGACAATAAACAGGGAATACATATAAAAGAATTAATGATGATAATCTATGTCATCAAGAATATTCTCTTCGTTGAAAGAAAAATTATTTTAAATATCTGAATTTTGAAAATGATCTGAGAAAATTTCATCCTATGTTATCTATATATGGAATAAATAATTTTGGTTTAAAAAGGAGTACTCATAGTATATATCTCATCTTGTTGGAAAACTATAACTTTCCACCATGGTTATGTATGAAGTTAAAATACATTATATTTTCTCTGCTTATAGAAGTTACAAAGCAACCAATTAATGTTATAGATGTCTATATGGATCCATTGATCGAGGAACTCAAATTTATTTGGTTAATATTTGTTACAAAGTATGATGATAAAAGAAGTAAAGAATTTATATTGAAGACCATGTTGTATGGGATGATAAATGACTTTTATTCTTATCAAAAATTTCCAATCTATAGTATTAAGGAACTTTTTGGGTATCCCATTTATGAAGAGTGCACACACTTTTTTTGGTTAAAATATTTCTAAAATTATTTATTTTTTGGAACTCATAAATTTTTACCTTGAAAACATAAATAATGATCCAGGATCACAACGTTCGATGGGAATATTAAACAAGTTACAACACCATCTCCATTAATGGGTAACAAACTATTTGACAATTTAAATGATATTGAAACTATTTTTTGTGAACCATTTTTGAATAATATTATGAAATTAGGTTAGAAAAAGAGACCAGTTTTATTTTAATTATCATATTAGAATTGTTTGTATGTTATAAATTTTCATGATTTCATGTTTATAGGAAAAAATGTATTCGATACTATTATTAGAACATTAATAAATGTTCTTTGATGGAAAAAATATGGCTTCATGGTTAGGTTGAATATGATTGACATGAGTATAATGGAAGCGTTGGATATGATGAAGGTTAATTGACATAATTTTCTTCCTCCAGGGGTTTACACTCTATCAAGAAAAGAAAAATTACAATTTTGAATTTTTAATAATCAAGTAAAACATCAATAAGGGTATTCATAAAATATCAAGATTCTCATCTTAATGAATAATTTTAAGTTAAAAGGACTAAAATCATAGAAATTTCATTTTTTGATGCATATTTCCTGACGTTGCATTTAGCCTAAAAATGTAAGATATAGATGAACCATAATCTGCTTCAGTTTCAAATCCACATACAGCAATGTTATAAACTCGATGAAGTTTCCATTGATGAATAAATGGGTTTCAGTGTTATTATGTGAATTAGATATGTTCTTTCGGATATCATTATTTGATTTAATGGTCCACCTAATGGTTTAATTGGTTATAGATGTTCAAATATGTGGTCATTCCATTATAGATGGATATACCCCCATTGAGCTATTTATGGATATTTTTAATGGGTTTGTCAATAATTTAAATCAAATAGAAGGTTGTATTGCAATATGATATATTGATGAATAAGCTCGTGAATTCTATACTAATTAACTATCAGATGTTGAAATCATAAATCTCCCTATGTATCATAATAGAGGACACCTTATGGGTGATGTTATTTTCATAAGAGATCTTCTTGAAATTACTATTAATGAGCGGTAGTAATAAAACACTTACATTTTACATATTTGTGATGATTTTGATCCATATGTTGAATCCCACAAAAAAATCTTAGATATTTGAATCCATTAATGAATGAAGGATGGATATCAAATAAACATAATCAGAAGATTATTGGATGGTTATACGATTAATTTTATAAGGATTTGTCTGAAATTATAATTTCAATTGTTGAAAAACATTGATGGCTAGCTAGTGGACCAAATAAAAATTTTATATCATAGATTGTTTTTTCATTCATTAGTAATATATTGTATATAAAAGAACACGATGACTTCATTACAATGAAAAATAGAAGAGATGTGCTTTTAGAGGAAGTGATAAACATATCTAGTTCTAAGTATAGAAATCTAATTTATGAAAATATGTTATATTTCATAATTATTGAATAAATATTCGAGTTGGATAATACAATATTTAAAGTGTTGGTTTTCTATTGAAAATTCGTTGACAATAGGTGTGTAGTGAATGTTTATAAAATGGGCTTTATGAATGTGGATTTTAGTGTTAAAGGGGAAAGGAAAATACATTCATAATGGAGTCACAAGAAGTGAAATTATTTTATTTCTTAGATCTAGTAAATAATTATTGGTTGAATTTCTTCCTAATGACTGAAACAACTATAGGGTTAGATGAAAATTTAATCATTGATAACCCTTTTATTGATAAATAAAAATAAGTTAATTATGTTCTAAATGTAGAAAATATCTTTTATGTTATTAGGTACCAAAAATTGGATTTGTATTTTTGATAAGGATCCAAATCCATTCAAAATTTAAAAAAAGAGCTCAATGAGAGGGTCAAAGTGTTTTTTAATATGCTATTATTTTCCAAATAATATTATTTGTTCTACACTATATTTACATAATCTATATTAAATGTTTGACTACTCATGTAGAAAATGTATTTTACACATGATGATGTTACCAATATTGGGGAACAATAGACTTTTGATGCTGAAAATATAGAATTATCAAGGGATAAACAACTAGTTGATAAAAAAAATAACAACACTACATCACAATGTCGAATAAAATTATCAATTAAATGCATGAGGGTATAAAATTTGATTTTCTTTGGAATCAACATGGCCAGCTTGTTCACCCCAAAAAGTCAATGTTCATTTGTTATTTTGGGGTCACAATGAGGATGAATGTGTCAATTAAGATAGTTTCGTGGCATCATGTCCAACCTATAATAAAGGAAACCCTTGAGGAAGATATAAATGTAATGTTATGATATACTTTCTCTAAATTGCAAAAAAATATATATAATGAAATTTCAATTTAATTTTCATTATTCCATGTAGTGTCCATTATTTTTAAGATATTTTTTTTAATAAATATGTCTTAATGTCAACTGGAAAATTCCAAATAGGATTTGGGACTCTCCTTACCAAGTTACATGTTTCGGGATGCTAAAGGTAAAGTAAATCCCCACACACCAGTTATTTATTCACAAATTATAAATTAGGAAAAATGGAATTCTTTTATCAGTCAACATGATGAGAAATCATTTTAGGTTCATTATAGTTGATAACATATTATATTAAATTATTTATTTTATTAAATTTTAATCAAAATTGTTAATTTATGAAACATAAAATGAGTACTATAAAATTAATATCCTGAATCAAAAATAATGTTCCCCAATATCAAAGTAAGGATGGGGTATAGTTCACTAGAGAAGAAATTGGTTTGTATTTTAAGTAAAATATAAAATTTTTAGGTGATATGAAACAACCGATATTAATTTATTTATATGTATATTGGTGAATCGAAGGCAAAATTAAGATCTATCCAAAATCATGTGCTATGGAAGGAGGCTTGTGTAAATAAGGACTGTAAACCAGTTTATGAAAACATAAAAACAATATGAGAAACATGTGTAAGTTTTTTATAATATTAATTAATTATTACATATACTAGTATTAAAATATATATATATATATATATATATTAATATTTATATAATAGATTTTGGATATAATAATTAGTAGAGACCATTCTGGATGAAAAACTACATTCAGTAGCATTGAAGCGACCATAACAATATTGTCTCATTAGAAGAAAATGTTTTGGACTATATACATTAAAATATTTGAGAATTCAAAACAACAAGAAGATACATATAATATGATGAATGGATTTTAGGTATAGATATATGCTTTGAAATATATTATTGTATGTTCTGGTTTGGAAGACCAATATACGAGAAAGGTTCAATGTGAACTGGTGGTGTAACAAAGATCCATGCATGAAGAACTAAATGATCTCGCTATCTTTGAGGCTAGTCATTCCTATAAACCCCATACCTTACCCAAGGTAAAGATTTTTTTCATTAATATTTGTCCAAAATGTTAATCAAAAAAGTTATGATAATGCTATATTACAAAAATTATTCGGGATAAAATTGTATGTGATTTTTATCTATCAACACCCACACATAACCTTTTTGTAAAGGGTGTGGTGTATAATATACTAGGAGAAAATTTACATAATTAAGAACTATAAAAATATCACATGATATTATGTATTGAGGTAGCTCAAGAAACAAGCACTTAGTTACTGATTCCACTTAAGGATATGAATATTATAAAAGTCACTGATTCTAATGGAACTTTAGCTACATTGCCATCTAATCTTATAAATTTAAATGAGGAATGTATTTAACATATATTTTCTTATGAAAAACATGTAAAATTTGATGGAAAAACGAATTAAATGTGTTATAGTATTACAGTATAACAAAATGGTGGGTTAATTGAAGGTCGAATCAAGTCAATCTAGTGAATCGACCAAGAAAAAAAGGGCCTTCTAGGGTACCTTCTCCTTGCCATTCCACATTTACATTAATTATCAACATAACTCCATAAATAAAAAAAATTATAGATGAAACTATTTCATTCATTCTATATTAAGAATAAAAATTTGAAACTTTCATTTCATACATACTTTTCCTTAAGAGTATAAATGATATTATGATGTTTGAATGGCTGAGAGTATAAGTTGTGAATACATATATAAGGTAAATTTTCATACCACATCTATCAAAATAGTTATATAATATGTTCATTAATGTTAATAAAAATTCATATTTCCTATAGGAATTTTTATAAATACTATATAAATGGAAAACTATGTGAAATACAATTTGTATTCATTAATCCTTGTATCATTTGTATCAGAAAAACTTCTTTGGAGAAGGAATAAATTGGAATGTAGAATGATGAGTTACCCAATGTGTTCGAGAAAAAATATTAGATGACAGACTATTTGGGATGCTTTTATTTCAAGGTAAAACTCTACAATATAATCACAAAAAATAATTTTTTTTTCAATACATATTTTTTTAGGAAGCACTAGATTCTGATCACACACATTCTGGACACCACAAATATTAATTTTTTGGATCCAATGAATGTATATACAAAAAACTGACAACACATTATAACACACTACAATTAAAATTTTATTGATAAAATTGGAATTATATGTTTCAGTATATGTTTTAACAAGAATTTGGTTATGATTGGAAGGTCTATAAATATAGGCTAATTAATGGAATAAAGTTAGTGATGAAACCTACAAATCATGTGGATTACTTAAAATATAAATTTATTAAACAATATATAGAAATATTTAACAATCAGAAAATATTTCAAAATAGTTTACTTATTTTGGTCAATGTTTATGTAGTGTCTGAAGAAAGATAATGGAAACAATTATGGATATTGTGTTTGTAAATTTATGAGAGAGATCATAAAACATGAAAATAGTTGAATCCCTAATTAAGAAATTTTCATGAGTTATTAAAATTTCTTTAAAAATATTACATAATCATTTTTTGTCAATATTTTTAGAGTTTTACTAGGATTTCCAGTAACATTCATACTCAAAAGATGAACTTTTTTTAGGGATGACTGGGCAGCATACATGGTGTCAGAATGTTTTCTGAAAAAAAAAATTCAGGTTATTTACTTCTATGTTTGTGGTCCAGTATGGGCTTTGACAATAGAAATATATTTAGGGTGTCAAGAATTAGTATTAGAATTCTTATATATTATTTTCAATATATTTATCAAGGATATGTATAATAGAGGAAATAAATTTGTTTAGAAAAGGGCATAAAACATAGTGTCAAAATGTATACATGCATCATGAATAGGTGACTTTGTACTACATATTTAATTAATTTTATTATTATTTTATCTTTTTTTACTAATTCCTTTATCATTTATAGAATAAAATTAGGCTAACTCCAACTTTAGGGTTACATCATCAGTTTTGGTAAATGATATAAGAACAGAACAATATAGTGGTTTCACTTTGCTGGTGGTGGAATTATTTGGGCTGTTTTCATCAATTATAAGTATGATGTAATATCAAAAAATCTTGTGAAATATTTATAACTAAAAAATAATGTTTACATTAGTGAAATAGATTGACTAAAACTGATTCTTTTGAAGGTAGATAATGTGAAATTAATTCATTCCACCATTATATCACATAGAATGTCATAATCATTACATATGTAGACATCCTTAACCTATCCGTATTATTAATATGGATAATTTCTCACTGGATCACCATAAAAAAGTTTTCACTAGTTCATTCCCAATATACATGTGCACATTAATTATGTAAAATATTACATACTCACAAACTCATTAATAAAAAACTCATCATCATTCTCAATAAAAAATAAATGAGAATAGGGGCATTCCCAATTTTAAGAACAAATAAATATGATGTTATGTTAGAGTTTATGACACCAATAATATTGAAAAGGATATATGAATCTATAGCATAATCTAGAAAGAATTAATGGTGGCGCTATATTCTAATAACATTTGGATGTTGTAAAGGCCTATATTGATGTGTAATACTATCTAAAAGTGGTAAACATTTTATAATGGAATTTAGTGTCTTCTAAAAATACACAACGTGTCACACTAAATTTTTTTACATAAAAGACGGTTAATGGTTTGTCTTGGATATTTTACTCTATATGATAATAAAATGAAAAGATAGATTTTATTTTGTTCCATAAAAACTCAAATATAAATATTTATTTTAGATAAATCAATGAATGCTAATTAGTTTACACTAATTGTTAATGATTTATTGGAATAAAAAATGGATAAATTATTGTTTAGTATAATCTAGTAATATATTGTTTTTCATTTTTGTTTTTTATAGAAAAATAGTATGAAAATGTTTATATATGTTTTTTATACCAACCTAAAAGGATAAAGTTTTTATGGTAATTTTTTTAATAAATAGACGATCTTTTAAAATATATTAAATGTATAAATTGTTGGTGAATCAAAAAATTTATAGTTTGGAATCATAGTTTAAAACAATTGGACATGGAATTCCAATTATCTTTAACAAATGAGTGTTAAAATTTTAAACTGTGATGATGGAAAAAAAATATTTAATTGTGAAAAATGTAGTTTGAAAATGCAATCCATTATGATGAGATTTATAGTGTAACTAATTAAATAATGAAATATCATATAGGTAATCATCATCAATGTATGATGATATTTTATACAGTTTAAGTTCATGTTGTAAGGAGCACTAAATGATGTTTAATATCATATTATATAGAACAATTTATTTTCTTTCAGGGTCATGTAATATTGACAAAATTTCATTTATTTTAATTTTATATGATCCAAAATTATTATATTATAGTACAATGATATATAACTAGAAGATAATTCTTTATGTTTATTTTATCATCATTTTGTCAAATTTTTTAGTTAATTTCTTTCTAATTTTTATCTAATACATATTTTTTAAATTTTGATAGCATTCATAAAAAAATGAAAGAACATGTTCCTTCCTAATTGAAGAGAAAACCCCATGTTGGCTAAAACATTAAGTGTTTGAGGTAGGTTTTCTCTTCCGTAAGAATAGAATAGGTTCTCTCTTTTTTGGTTTTATAAAGATAGTTGAAATAAAATTACATATCACATACTCAATCCACCTCACCTCAATTTAATACACAATGTGCTCAAAATAACTCGTACTATATGTTTTTTTTATAATTTTTATTTTATTTATAAACACACATCTCATAATAAAAAAAATGCATTAATATTGTTTTAATACTTTATTAAAACAATCCATAAGTCATTTTTTGATATGTATGAATCTGTCACACCATAACCTACTGCACAATGTGGCAGTTATGACTCTAATTGAGTCTTATTATTTAAAATTGACAATGATATTTGTAAAAAATTACGTTATATACTCAAAAGAAATTAAATACATTCATATTCTTTTCAAACTTCAGGAAAACTATCCAAAAGTCAATTGTGACTTATAGGAATTAGTCAAACCTTAATCAAATGCACAATGTTCTCAGTATGACTCAATTGTCCCTAATCAGCAAAATTTTGAAATTTTAATTTAAAAATAATCACTCACTAAAAATAATTAAAACATGCTCATATTTTTGTGATATATTTGGATAATTATTCGTAATTAATTTTTTGTATGTAAAAATCAGTCCCACATCAAACTAACACATGATTTGACTAGTATGACTGAATGTGAATGTTTCCAGTTTAAAATTATCTTTTAGTAAAAAACACAAGTGAAATACTAAAGAAACATAAAACATAGAAGGATTATTTTAATACTTTTTTAAAAAACAATCCATAATTCATTTGTCTGGTGTAGAAATTAGATTCACCTTAATTTTATGCATTGTGTGACCGGTATGACTCCAAGTGTATCTTTTTATTTAAAATTGACATTATTTTTAATAAAAAAGACTATTTAAATACACAAAACCATGAAAATTCATTTGAATTATTTTGAAAATTTATTAAAATGATCCATAATTCATTTTTTACACATATGAATTTTCACCCCTCAATTTGATACATGATGTGCTTGACATGACTCAAAGGGTTTGTTATTTGTTTAAAATTGTCATTTAAGTTACAAAAGTTTCACTCACTAAAGAACAAAAATGCACACATATTGTCTTAATAATTTATTAAAATTAGTTATAATTAATTTTTTAAGTGTAGGAATCAATATCACATTAAACCGACACATGATGTGACTGAAATAACTCAAATTGTGTGTTTCCTGTTTAAAATGTCATTTTGGTAAAAACACAATTGACATACTCAAAACCAATAAAAACATTATTATTTTTCTTATAATATATGAAAACAATAAATAAGTCATTTTTATGTGTAGTAATCATCCACACATGAATCTAATGCATGATTTGACCAGCATGACTCAAAGTACATATTTTTATTTTAAAATTACATTTTAGTACAAATTATAATTAAAATATTCAAAATTGAGAATATTCATTTTTATATTTTTTATAATTTATTTTAATTATTCATAATTCATTTTTGATGTTTAGGAATCATCCTTAACTCAATCGAGTTCCTAGTGTATCTGGTATGACTCTAAGTGTGTCTTTTTATTTAAAATGACATTAATTTCAGTAAAAGAGAAAACTACTATACTCAAAACCAAATAAATTCATATGTATTGTATTGATACTTTTGGAAAATAATCCATATTACTTTTTTGATATGTAGGAAACATCAAAACCTCATTCTGATGCACAATCTGACCGGTATGACTCCAAGTGTGTCTTTTTATTTAAAATTGACATTAATTTTTGTAAAAAAGACAACTAACATGCTCCAAACCAAGAAAATTCATTAGTAATGTTTTTATACTTTAGGAAAATTATCTATAATTAATTTATGATGTTTAGGAATCTTACACAATTCAATATGATACATGGAGCGCTTGGTATGAATCCAAGTGTTAGTTATGAGTTTAAAATTGATATTTTAGTTCAAAAAGTGTCACACACTTAAAACTAATAAAAATAGTCTAAATTTCCTAATTAATTTATGAAAAATATTTATATGCCATTTTAGATGTTTTAGAATCAGTCTCATGTCAAACTTATACACAATATGACCGGTAAGACTTAATGTGCATGTTTAAAGTTTAAAATGACATTTCAGTAAAAAACACATGTGACATACTTAAAAATGTTAAAAAAACATCTAGGTTGTTTTAATACATTATGAAAATGATAAATAAATTGTTTTTGACAAGTATGAATCAATTTAATCTCAATACGATGCACTGTGTGACTGATATTATTCCAACTGTCTTTTTTATTTACAATTGACTTTAATATTAGTAAAAAAGAAAATCAACATACTCAAAATTGATAAAATGCATTTGGATTTTTTTTATACTTCATGAAAATGATACATAAATCATTTTTGACATGTACTAATTAGCTTAACTTCAATCCAATACAAAATTTGCCCAATATGATTCAAAGTGTCAGTTTTTAGTTTAAAATTAACATTTTAGTTCAAAACTTTTCTCTCTGTAAGAATAAAGAAAAACCACCCATATTATCATGATATGTAGGAAAACTATTAATAATTTATTTTTTACCTGAAGTAATTATTATTACATCAAACTGACACATTATGTTATAGGTATGGCTAAAAGTTCATGTTTCTAGTTTAAAATAAAAATTTAGTAAAAAATAGGTGATAGATGTAAAATTGATAAAACACATTTAGATTGTTCTATACAGTATGAAAATGAAAAAAAAAGTAATTTTAGACATATTAATTCGTTGAGTCTCAATACAATACACTTTGTGACTGATATGACTCCAAATGTGTCTTTTTATTTAAAATTTACTTTAATTTTAATAAAAAAGATAATTTACAAATTCAAAATCACTAAAATGGATTTGTATTGTTTTGATACTTCATTAAAATGATACATAAATCATTTTCAACATGTAGTAATTAGTTTAACCACAATCTGATAAAAAAATTTCCCAATTTGAGTCAAACAATCTGTTATAAGTTTAAAATTGAAATTATAGTTCAAAAAGTCTCACTCACTAGAAACTAAGAAAAGATAATCACATTATCTTGATAATTTTGGAAAATTATTCATAATTAATGTTTTGACTTGAAGTAGTTTTTATCCCTTAAAACTGACATATTATGTGATAAGTATGACTCAAAGTTCGTGTTTCCAGTTTAAATTGTAATTTTTTGTAAAAAATCACATGTGACATACTTAAAACTAATAAAACACATTCTGATTGTTTTGATACATTTTTAAAAATATAAATAAGTCATTTTTGATATGTATGAATTAATTGTGTCTCAATACAATGCATTGTGTGACCGATATGACTCCAAGTGTGTCTTTTTATTTAAAATTGTCTTTAATTTTAGTAAAAAAGAAAACAGACATACTCTAAATTGATAAAATGATTTTGGATTGTATTTATACTTAATAAAAATGACACATAAATTATTTTTGACATTTAGTAATTATATTAACCTCCATCCGGTAAAAAAATGTACCCAATATGAGTCAAAGTACCTGTTATATGTTTAAAATTAGCATTTTAGTTCAAAAAGTGCCTCTCACTAGAAACTAATGAAACACACTCATATTATCCTAAAAATTTCAGAAAATCATTAATAATATATTTTTGACATGAAATAATTTATATCACATTAATCATACACATTATCTAATAGGTATAACTCAAAGTTCATGTTTCCAATTTAAAATGACATTTTTTAAAAGAATAGAAGTGACATACTTAAAACTGAGAAAGCACATTCAGACTAATTTGATACATTTATAAAATGATAAATAAGTCATTTTAGACATTTATGAATCAGTTAAATCTCAATAAAATTCACTATGTGACAAATATGACTCCAAGTGTGTCTTTTTATTTATAATTTACTTTAATTTTAGTATAAATGAAAACTGATATACTCAAAATAAATAAAATGAATTTGGATTGTTTTATAAATTATAAAAATGATACATAAATCATTTTTGACATTTAGGAATTAGATTAACCTCAATATTATACAAAACTGTGCCTAATATGAGTCAAATAATCTGTTTTCTATTTAAAATTTGTATTTTAGATCAAAAAGTTCTACTCACTAGAAACTAAGATAAAAACTCAGTTTATCTTGATAATTTAGGAAAATCATTCATAATTTATTTTTGACATGAAGGAACTATTATCGCATAAAATTGACACATTATGTGATAGGTATGACTCAATGATCATGTTTCTAATTTGAAATGACATTTTAGTAAAGAACACAAATGAAATACTTAAAACATTGAAAACACATTAGGACTATTTTGATAATTTTGTAAAATAACCAATACATATTTTGGGACATATAGGAATCAAAATCACCTCAATAAGAGTCATGATGTAATTGGTATGACTCAAAGTGTATATCCCTAACTAAAATTACATTTTAGTAACAAATAAAAGTGATATACTCAAAACCGAGAAAATGCATTTTTATTATTTTTATAATTTATTAAAATGACACATAATTTTTTTTATTTATAGTAATTGGTCACAGCTCAATCTAATCAATGGTGTGACTAGTATACCCTTATGTATGTATTTGTTTTAAAATTTTACATTAATTTTAGTAAAAAAGACAACTCGGACACTCAAAATAGAGAAAAAGTATTCAGATTATTTTGATAATTTAAGAAATTTATGCATAATTAATTTTTGATTTGTATGAATTAGTCACACGTCAATATGATGCCCAATGTGACCGATACGACACAGAGTCTGTCTTTTTCATTAAAAATTATAATAATTTGAATAAAAAAGAAAACTTAGATAGTCAAAACTAAAAAAACACATTAAAATTATTTTTATAATCTAGTTAAATGATCTATAATTCCTTTTTTATGTGTATGAATCATCTAAACCTAAATCTGACACATGTTGTGCCCAATATGACTCCAAGTGTTCATTGTCAGTTTAATATTCACATTTCTATTCAAAAAGAATCACGCACTAAAAATGAGTAAAACCTACTCAAACTTTCTTGATAATTTAGGAAAACAATTTGTAAGTCATTTTTGACATTTAATAATTTGTCTCAAATTGTATTGACAAATAGTGTGGCTGGTATGACTCAGTGTGTGTGTTTCATGTTTAAATGAAATTTTAGTAAAAAATACAAGTGAGCTAATTAAAACAGAGAAAACACATTTTGATTGATTTGATATGTTAGGAAAATGATCCATATGTAATTTCTAACATGTTGTAATCAAACTCACCTTATCCCAATGCACATTGTGACCAGTATCACTCCAATGTGTCTTTTTATCTAAATTTGACATTAATTTTAGTAAAAAAGACATCTAACATACCCAAAACAGGGAAAACACATTGAGATTCTTATGATACATTATAAAAATGATCCATAAGTCATTTTTGACATGCAAGAATCAGACACACCTCAATCTGATACATGATATGCCCGGTATGACTCAAAGTGTCTATTATTAGTTTTAAATTGACATTTTAGATCAAAACATTTCACTCACTAAAATCCATAAAAACATTCACAAATTGTCTTTATAATTTTATATAATTATTCATATGTCATTTTTTCCATGTATGAATTAGTTTCACATGAAACTGACACACAATGTGACAGGTATAACACAAATTTAGTATTTCAAGTTTAAAATTACATTTTACATAAAAACAAAAGTGAGATACTCAAAACTAATCAAATTCATTCGTATTGATTCTATACATTAGGAAAATGATCCATAATTCATTTGGTACATGTAGGAATTAGTTTCTCCTCAATATGTTCCACGGTGTTACTGGTATGACTCAATGTTTGTTTTTTCAATATTATGTGTCATTTTAGTTTAAAATGTGCATAACATCACCAAAACTGAACAAAATATCCTAGATTGTTTTATTATCATTCTATATGAATTTAAATTGTTAATTTATTTATTATTTTTTATCTTATATTTATTTAGTTATTTTTCACATGTATAATAGTTGAAGAAAAGTAATAAATTTTGTGACATGTTAGAGTCAACCACAACTCAATCTGATACACATTTTTCCTGGTATGTCTTAGAGTTTAGTTTAAAGTTAAATACAATTATTTTACTACAATACTAATAACATAATAAAAGTTTTACTATAGGTTCATTGTTTTACTAGAGCAAGGGGGTTTGTTTAGGAAAATTATGAGTAGGGGTTAGGGGCCAATGATAAAAGAACATTGATGTTTTCAAATTTCTGTGATAATTTTTACCTACTCATGTAATTGTATAAACCAATGTATTAAAAGTATATAATATAGTGTTTGTTTTTATTTTTGTTTTTAACTTTATTAATTATAAAATCTTTATTTATATATGTTTTTTAAGATGTTTTTGTTGTTATTTCTTGTATTTGTGTCTGTTCATTCTGATTCTTTAGTGTGATGTGAATTAAACAACACTCTTTTTTATTCCCCTATATCAATGCTACTGATTTTGGTGATTAAGGTATCCTTGAATAGTACATATAAAATCAAAGATAAAGGGAACATTTATCCATACTAAATAAAATCACAAATAAAGTCCTTTATCGGTATTTTTTAGAACTCATATATGACCCCTTTATCATCGCTTTTATAGTGATGATAAAAACCAAGGTATTTTAATCATTCTTAGGTATTCATTGTTTCTTTAAAATAAAGAAGGACAATTTTAGCACTGTTAAAAGAATGTTTTGTAGTGGTGATAACATATGTGCATAAATTCTAATATCATAAGTGTGACAAAATATAGAATCATGTTCATTCCTAGTATACATTATCTCATTATTATGTTATATTACACAATTAATTAAAGTACAATATAATTCTTGGACCACACATAACATCATAAAATTCTCATAATCTTTCTTTCCATACAGAATGTAAAAGAATCATTTTCATGAAAAAAAACCAATGAAAAGAATGGGTTTCAAATAGATTTCACATATCATACTTCATATAATAATAATTTATGTTCCCATGTGATTATGGGAAATAATATTTAATAATAAATTAACATCATTATTGAGTGGATAAGAAGAACTCATGTGGTGTCTGTGTGATTTTTTCAGAAAATAATATCTTCTAAATAATATATGATTATTGCCTATTTTTTTGATAGGGTATTAATAAGTATTTAAATAAAATAAAAGGTAAAGGATATTAAATAGAAATATTATGGAAATATCTATATATAAAATAGTGTAAAAGATAAAAGAAACAAAAATTCAGTTGGGTTTTGAAATTTCCTTTACCTTATATCTCGCTTTATTTCATCGCTTTTCAATCTCCTGAATAATTAACATAGGTTTATCAAAACACTAAACCTAAAGTTAATTATTTAATTATTAAACTATTTATTATTCATATTCATTGTAATATATTTATTAATTACCTTCATTAAAGGGGAAACATTTTGATATCATGTTTTCCTTAAAAAAATCTAGTTTTGCATATATTTTTCTATTTTTTCAAGGTATTTTATATATTAGTAGAATTAAATATAGAATATTAATATAAATATATTTATAAATTTATATATCGTAAATAAATTATTATATCAATACTTAAGGTTTATTATAAGGAACTAATTTGAAGCATCATTGTTGGTGGTTAACTAGCTGTTAGAATGACATTTCCAAGAGGGGAGGCGTAAGATATATAGTATATTCTTATATTAAAAGTAACCTTTTTGTAGTTTATTAACATTTTAAAGATCATTTTAACACAATTTATAATTGGTTTAATAAGTTTTGAATTAGAAAAGAGAACTATTTACTTCAATTATAAAATGAAGATTAAATAAAAGGACTAAATAACATTACTTCTTTCTTGAAGCAGTTCCCTTTCTATGACCCCCTATATTATTGAAATATTTGTGTTTTATTACTCCATAACATCGCTAATGGTTATAAGTGGTTGAATGTTGGGTAATTTTTTAATATTTTTTTCTTTAGTAAGTGGTATATGAGTGATTTTCCAAGGTGAGTGAAGGGTAATTTATACTTATAGAGAGGGGTTTGTTAAAATAAATTACTAAGTAAAATACTATATCAAAGGTAAACCTTTTCGTATTTAATTTTTTACACTATGAATAAAATGTAAATAATATAATATAGTTTGAGGAATTAAAAACCCTGTATAGAAATAATCCATAGTTTATTAAAAAGAAATTTTAAATAAACAAAAATTTGTTATTTTAATGGAACGCTTTTGAATTTAGACATTAGAAATTTATTTTTAGGTTTGTAAATTATGTTTAATATTTTTTAAATTAAGAATTTATCTTATTAAGTTGACATTATACTGAACTATAAAAGTATTTATTTTTAAAGTAGTTATTACATCACCGTTATGTCATAAAAGATGTGGTATCTGAGAAATAATATTTTTACTATTCACACAAAAATTGAGGAATTTCAGAAAATTATCAAAAACTCACATGTTGAAAATTTTAGTACGATGATTTCAAAATTGAAATTAATTTAATCAAAACAATTTTTTAACATTGGTAATTTTAATTTTCAATATGAAAGTTATGTTTCTTATGAAATACACGAAAATAGAGTTTATTAAAAATGTTCTTATACATTCACTTAGTTTTAAATATTGGTATTTAATTTATATAATTGTAATCTTTTTATTTAAATAAATTACTGAAGATAAATTTTATTAGTATTGAATTTTTTATTTTATGTTAGATTACAGTTCCAATGGTCTAGTTACAATTTCAAATAGTTGGGTTACAATTTGAATGATCATATTACCTCATATAAATACAACATTACCTTTTAATTAAAAATTCACTCTAATTCATCTTAGTTCCATATATTTTAATTTTCAAATATATTGAATGGTTTAATGATATTTTTTATAATTTCCATAGTGTTGGATATGGGGAAAAAGATTTTAACAGATTGAATGGTTCTTTTTTTTCATTCTACTGTACTTAATTTATGTTTATTATCCCATTGTAATGTTTGGAATTTTAAAAGGATTGGTTTATGATTAATATCATGGTATCCATTAAGGAAATAAATTTTTACTGTGTTCTTTATGTGTTTAATGTGTATAATAATATATAATAATATAACACACAATTATCCAAGAAAAAAATATCACATATAAACTATGGGACATTACATTAATAGAGTTTTTGTACAAAATTAGAAATGAAAGAAAACAATTTCATTCATAACTGCTGAAAATAACTTAGTTCAGAGAGTAATTAATCATGGTTTTATTGATGTTTGAAGGAGTAGGGAAGGAAAAAACATCATCATTTGATGGTCAAGTTATGGTTTTAAATATATATTCATATATAAATGATATTTATAGAGATTTTAATAATGTATTTTGTTTTAAAAATTTATTTTTTTTATCATTGTTTTCTAAAATAAATCAAAACAATGATTCGTTTACCATGTTATGGTATGTTTGAAACAAATTTGAAAATAAATTTGGGTACCAACCTTTTCCTTTATTCATTTATCTCATATCTTTTACAATACTAGGTGGATAAATGATTTCTATTGTGGTTTTGAATACCTTGGTGGAATTTTGAGTTCTTAACATCCTGATATCAAGATATCATGATCCAATGTACCATTTTTTTCTCCTTTCCTCTTATTCTATTTACTCTTTCATATCAATGTAATTTAGACAAAGGATTATGTGATTTTATATTGTAATATTTTGGTGAAGATAATGTTGTATTGGTTTTTTATGGAATCCTTATGAAAAAGTAAATTCATGATCACTACAATTGATTTCTTATTGGTTTAATGATGATTCAACCTTTAGTTAAAAGTTAATGATTTGAAAACATCTATATTTTATTACCATTACATATATGGAATTAATATTCTTATATTGATTCTATAGTTTTTTATATTATTTCAATTATATAAGATAAATCAAACATTTGGAGTTTTATAAAAATATAGAAGTATTATAAATATATATGTCATACTATTACCATTTATTAATTGATTATTAAATTATTTATTAATCCATCATATGAAAATTTCTATTAAAACGTTATAAATTTATAAATAAGTGGGAAAGTAACAAGAATTATATATTTTTTTTTATAATGTTATATGGTTGAGTATATTGTTCTTGTTTAATAATTATATTAATATATTTATATTGGAGGTCATAATGTATTTTATTAATGTGGGGGTAGAGAAAAATTAATGCTGATAAGGTGATACAGTTAACCAAGATATAGCAATGCAGTAACATAAATGAATTAATTAAAGAAATAACAATGATGTGACTATATTCATTATAGAGTATATTTTTTTATGGTTTTAAGTGGTATTATATGTGGTAAGTGAAATTATAAAGTTTTAGTTAATAAAACTGAGAGATCATTTAGAATGTAGATTTTAAAATATAATAAAATGGAAATTAGAGGGATTAAATTTTGATGTAGCTAAATAAAAGTAAAGTGTAATTATTAGAAATTAATAACGTGGAATAGGAAATAAATGAAAACTTGGAGGAAGATATAGTAAAATTTTGATTAATGGTGTGGTTATTTCTTTTTCTATTTAGATAGAGGTATTAATGGTAGCTTTATGGTGGTTTTTAAACTATAGATTGTTTAAATTCTATCAAAATATTAGTGGGAAGTGAATCTCACAACGGAATTATGTGTTATTATATATCCAAGTACTTTTTTTATTTATTATGCACCACCACCTATGTTGGGTAAGATGAAAAATTCCCACATGAGGTTTCAGGTATAAGGTGAACCCTTACCATCTATGGTGTGGGTGATTCAGAGGGTTGAATACTCCCCCTCCCCCACTAGACTTTCAAATCATGGTGTAATTATAAGGTTTTGGTTATGGTTGTTGTATGAATTAGACATGGTTTTCGTATGAGTTTATTCTATATGTTTGTGGAATGAGGATATGGTATATGGTTTTGGTATGAATTTTTGGTATGTTGTTTGGTAAATAAATTATTTTTGGTTATAATTTGTGATAAGATAACTAGAACATATAATGTTAGGATGTAAGTATATCTAGTTCAGTGGGAAAGTGGGTGTGGGGTACTTCTTTTTTTATATTTTCCCGATTTACTATATATTCATATATATAGATTTAGAGAATATATGTTTGGTAAGAAGGGTTTTAGGTTTTTAGGGATGGGAAAAGAGTTGGGTTTACTATTTATTCATTGAGGATTTATTATACTTCTTTTATATTGACACAATATTTTCTATGTAGGATTATGATGAGTATAATTATATACTCATCCTTACATCAATATGATGTTTTTATAGTTTTATTGGAGGGTATCAGATATCAGGTTATACCAACTATCTTGTGATGTGGTTAAAGGTTGGAATTAGATGATTTTTTTTCTTTAGGAGATATATATTCTAGGTATTATTCATAGTTATGTTTTAGTTTAATTAAATTTCTATTTAAATTATATTTATTTATATTTTTGGGTTTATTTTATCTCTGATATTGGTGTTGATGGATTTATTTTCTTTTTTTCTCTGAAGTTTTGTGTTATGATCCCTTGGTATTATTTTATAACTCATTTTATATCAAAGGTGTGCTTTGGCTGTTATACTTGGTTATTAGATTAGGATGCATTTTATTAGGGATTTATTATGGAAATATTATTACAATTTAGTTTATTGTATAAAATATAGTGTGTATTAATTTTCATTTATTCTTGATTTAATGTTTTAAAAATAGGTATAATAATGAACTGAATAATTTTTTTAACCATAGATTACATTTGTAAAATAAATAAAATTTTGTTTTTTTTGGTTTTTTGGGTAATAAAAATGGATAGATTTTTTATGAGTTTTTTTATCCATTATATTCCCAATATATCTTAATTGTGTTTCTCACAAGAACTCAGTGTATTTTCTTATAATGTTTTACTACATGGTTAATAGGTTTAGTTTATTTTTATCATTCTAAATATTTTCTCAATTTATAGAATTTGTGGTATTATGAAAATCATATTTGATTTATATTCATTAAGTGAGTGGAAAAAATTTATAATTGTCTAAATAGTTATAAAAATATTATGGAAGTATAAATTACTCCTATATAATCTTTATGTAAAGAAGATTTCATTTTCATGTGAATTTTTTAGTCATGTGTGATTTTTGATTTTTTGAAGTATGGCTAATTAATTTTTGAGTTAAAATAATGTGAAATAAATTTCTTGAGTTAAATCTTAGATAGATATATTTAGTATTCACTTATTATTATGTCATGTTTTGTTATATAGATTCATGGTCACATGGAATCAAGAAAGAAAGAACCATTGTTATGTTTATTAATGGATTCTTAATTTATTCTCAGAAAATTTATTATTTCCCTTTATTAGGTTTATGGAAGATTAAATTTGACGGTTACACTTATATAATCTATTTTTAAAAAATTTACTCTTACACAAGTTAGTTTTTGGCTATAATGATATTTATCCTTTTTAAACTAATTTTTTTTAAAGAAAATTTTAATATTTTTACGATCCTTAATTGGGTATTTTGAGAAACATTTGGTGAAGATATATGAAAAAATGTTAGTGGATTTAATTAACATTTTAATATATATTTTCCCTGAGTTTTAAATTAAATAATTATATATGACTTTAAAATTTTCAAAATTTATTCTTAAAATATAGTCATGAAAAACAACAAACAAATTTTTATCTAAAATATATGCATGTGTGTGTTTTTAGTGAGATATATTTGAGATTAAAAGACAATTTTGATTAATATGATCTAATTTTCATAAAGTTATGCACTACTATTTCTTTAACCCCTCAAAAAATTTCTAATCTATTCTAATTACATTTATCTAATTAGTTTTTCTAATATAAACAGTGTTCTAATATAATTCTATCCTTTATTCTAAATTCAAAAAATATCGTTTCTCTATTTGTTTTAAGTGTTACTACTATAATATGTGTAAGGTTAAGACTCTGGGAAGTCTTGTATTAATAAGTGACTAATTGAAATCTCTTTTAAATTTTAGGTGTTCTATTATTTCACATAGCTATAAATATTTCCTATTCAATAGATCATGTAATTAACCTCACCAAACAAACATTATATGTTGGTGGAAAGGGGTATGGGGTTTTCTATTTTCCCAAGAACCTATATGGAAAATATTTTTCCTTATTTTATTGAATTAATTTTATATCTGTTGTTTATAAATTCATTTTCGGCACAAAAGTAATGTAATTAAATTTTAATACACTCAATTTACACCTCTCGTGAGTGGTTTGGTTATTCAAATGGGACAAATAAACCATTTGAATTCAATTTGAAACAATTAATAGTAATCATCACATTCTAAAATGTATTGTGTGAAGTAGATATATATATATATATATATAAGCTTATATATTCCTATTCATAACCACAAAATAATTCAAATCATGATGAATATTACAAAAATTGAAACATGATGAAATCACATTTTTAAAAAAATTATTATCACATTTCATCACTTTCCTCTTTGAATTAATATATTATTATTAAATTTTTTTCTACATTTAGATGATAATATTTCATTTTCTTCAAATTAATATTTTCCTCTATTAAAATCATTTTAAAGACCAACACATCCCATTCCATGTGGTTATTAAAATATCTGACAAACCTCTAAATTATATTAGGTTTCAAAATATTTTTTTAAAAAAATATTTACCAAATAGATGATTCTATATTTCATATATTTCACCCATGTTTTAGTTTTCATTTTTGATTTTTTTTAAATATTTTTTAAAACTAGGTCACTTTCTTGATTTTATATTCATATACCCCAAAATAAATATAATGTTCTAAATATCCAACTATCTTACTTTTCTTCCCAATATTCAACAATAATTTTGTTTAATTATTTAAGAAAACTTCTATTATATAATTTAATTCCTCTATATATTTCTATAGAAAATAAATTTCATCCTCCTATAGAAGGAAAACTACTAAATTAATTTGAATATATTTTGTATTTACTCAATTTTATATTTTAATTGAAATTTCATCAAGTGATGATTAAAACCTCACATTCTTTTCAATAACTCAATTTTTGTAAAATTATGATTTATATACAATATATCCTTAAATATATTAGAAAATTACTTCCCCTAAAACATTCATCTACTTAGAAAAAAATTTAATTATTTTTTTCATTATATAAATCACTATCTCCATATTTCTTTCTAAAAACAAACCCTTTTAAACCCTTTTATGAAGTTATAAAATGTATTTCTTAAACATATTTTTCAAGTAGAAAAATTCTTTTTTATCCTTCCTAGAGAATCCATCCATTTCTCACTTTTATCATTTCCCTATATAAATATTATTAATAATTGTAACAACTATCCACCTTAAAATCAATGAGTGGGAAATTTTCTTTCAATTTTGAATTTAACTCTATTTTATTTAATAAAAAGAAAATAATTAATTAATAAAACCAACTTAATAAGTCCTCCTTTTATTTTTTGATCTTCCATGTGTATTTTAAGTACAAATTCATGGGTGGGTTTTCCATTTGTACCAAGTTGTGTTTAAATTTCATCTCATATGACACAAGTATACTATGATGATAATCTAAAATGATTCTATTTATGATGATTTAATTAATGAATAAAAAATTATTATTATAATATTTCAGACACCTTATTAAAACCCTTCTGATAAAGTTTACATTATTTATTTTCTATTGATATTTATCCATTACTCCAAAATCATTTTATATTTTATTTAATACTCATCCACACTCTCGGATGGTTTCCCTTTTATATTTTTCAATTATTTTAATAAAAAAATTATTTTTCATCATTTTCTTCTCAATCACCCTTACATATATTTACAAAATGATTCCATAGAACCTTAATTGAAATAAATTATATAACTTTTATGTATTCCTTATTAAATAAGGAAACACCTAAGGGTCAGTGAGATTCATGTGATTCCTTGAAAAGTATAGTGAACCTCTCTACTGAATGGATATAGCACACATTGTGTAAACTAGTAAATTTGGTGTAATCAATTTCATTATTGTGTGTGTCTATGTTTTTTTCATCATAAATATTGAGGGGGTATCATAGTTTATGATGTATAGTTGATACTGTTTAAACTAAGATTCCATAATCTATTAGATTATGGGTATAATAAGTATATAAATTGTTTAAAAAAAATACCAAGATCACCACCCCCACTCCAGTAGATCACTGAACCCAAAATACATTGGTTCCTAATAAGTTCCTCTAACACATCCCTAAAAAATATTTAATTGTAATGGTAAAAAACTATATACATCAAATTAAATAGGTTTACATGACTCCCTTCATGTAATTTATTCGAATTATAAGAAACTAAAATACTTTTTAAGAGAATGTATATTGTTATTATTAATGCCAAAAGTTGGGAAGAGGAAAAACAAGAGGGAAGTCTCTGACGCTACCTCACATAGCACTTTCGCCAAGACCCATGGCCCCGCGCCCGCTGTGAAGCAAATATGAAGGACGCACCATGAACGACTCTGATGTCTGTGAGCCCACTGCGGAGAGAAGAGGTTGGGCGCTTTGCAAATGAATCTGAAGTTTTTGAGCCTACCACAGAGCAAGTAGGTGGGACTCTCTATGATCGAGTTTGACGTTTATGACCCTACCATGGATTAAGGACGCGGGATCCCCCACGAGTCGGTTTGACGTTCACGACACTGTCATAGAGCAAAGAGGCAGGAGGCTCCCCAACCGACTTTGACATTCACGACCAGCCACTAAGTAGACTCTCTCTTTACACCGAGCGAGATATGATTTGCGGTTCCTATTGCCTATAAATACAGGTCTTCCCTTGATCCCAAAGGATGGATCATTTGACCTTTCACCTTCTGAGCTCTCAAATCACAAATCACTTCTTTCTCTGTGAACCATGAGATCCTCAAGGTACTTTTTCTTTGTGAAGTGCCTCCCACATTTCATTAATTGAGAACCTCTTTTGAGAGGAATTCCTTTCATGAAACCCATGGGCCTTTTCAAAGGAAAGAGATCCCCATGTGGAATTGGGTCATCACAAAGTATTTTTGATTCGTGAAACACCCTCCATACACACATGACCCACATGCTAAGGTATGGTCACTTTGCTTCGCAGAGCACATTGCTTCACGACACAATGTTTTTCAAGTCACCCATGCTTCACAAGGCATTGCTTTGTGAATCCCTTTCCACTTCACTAAGCTCCTCCCATATGCACATATGCCCTAATCCTAGCCTATGAAACTTCACTTTGCGAAGAATATCCCTTCACAAAGACCCTTCACTTCATGGAGCACCAGAGCATCACAAGGCTTCCTATGAACCACTTTTCTTTGCAAATCCTTTTCCCGTGAGTCCTTTCATGTTTGTACGAAGTAACTTCAAAGTACCTTGAACGATACTTCCCATTTTTTGCTTTATCTCATGCTTCTTCGCATATGCACGCTAACGGCTACTGCTTCTTCGCATAACCACACTAACGTGGACCCCCAATGGGATCACCTCACGAAACCCCCTAGTTATGGAATTGCTGATGCTTTCCTTCCCATAAGGGAGGGCAGGTATTGGTCATGTATGTTCAAAGGGTGAGGAGTAATCCCACCACGTCCGAGCTGCAGGACGTTAAACTACCAAGCACTGTCATCCTCAGCACATGACGTTAAACTGTGGCCTCGTCCTGTACATCATATGCATGGTACCCCACCTTGGACATTCTGCATACCCACTAGTCTCCATGAGATTTAGATAATTCATCACTTGGAATGAGATCATCTTCATCGGATCAGCGTCTTTCCACGGGGGAAAGGGAAACCACCCTGGTGTAAGCCCCTAGTTTTCCTTGCAGGAGGCTGCACCCCTGCTCCTCCTCCCTTCCTGGGTGCCAAATCCCTCTCCTATTGGGATTTTTCACCACCCATGCCTCCACCCTAGAGTATGTCCCAATCTCCATCCCCTCAGGCTTTGAACTGTGCATAAGCCCCCGTTTCCACTTTGGGTCGCTACATACGTGTAATCCCCACTCCACTTCCCATGGATGCACCTTTCGAGACGTGATCATCAGGTCTTTACTGTCTCTTTTTTCTCACACCGAGCATGACTCACATGAGATTAGATAAAGCATAGACCATGATATCTTCCTTGGGTATCCAAGAGTGTAAGCCTCACACCCAACCTACATTATTATTTCTTTGATCCTTACCAAGGTGAGGTGCATAGGAAGCCTTATTGAGGTTCAAGACCACCACCAATTGGTCCTGGACATCTTCACGTCGGTTCACTAAAAACCCCATGAACTATGTGGTATTTGATCCTTTCCAAGGTAAGGTACGTAGTAAGCCTCCATGAGGTTTGAGCCCACCATCTATCTGGGCCCCAGATCATTCACGTCGGTTCACCCCCATCCTCTATGAAATTAAATTGTGGACCTCAATCAGCGGTAAGATGTTGTTTCCCCAATCAGTGGTAAACCGTTGCACCCACCCAAACTACGTGAACTTTGATCCCTGATAAGGAAAGGTACATAGGAAACCTCTCTGAGGTTCAATCCCAACAACCATTGGACCCTAGGTCCTCCTACATGTCGATTCACCAACCCCCATCCCACAGGAACTACGTGGGTTTGATCCTTGTCTCCTAGATTTGGTATGTAGGAAGCCTCCCTAAGGATCGGCCCTATCCAACGGTAAGCCATTGACATCACAATCTAGCGGTAAGTCATTGTGAACCCATTCAGTGGTAATCCATTGTCAATTCCATTCAGTGGTAAACCACTGAAATCCCTATCCAGCGGTAAGCCTTTGTGACCCCATCCAGCGGTAAGCCGTTCAAATCCTCAATCGGCAGTAATCTATTGTCAGATGAACTATGAGGACTTTGATTCCCTGCCACAAGGATACGTATGAAGCCTCTTCAAGACTCAATCCCAACATCACTATCATATTTGAGATGACTCCATCTCATTAACCATCTACTTCATTAAACCATCCATCATTCATCTTGATTCTTATTCAGTCCACCACATCCCGGTGGAATCATGCCTCCTCCTCCCCTATTCCCCTTAACAATAATTGGGAATCTAACCACACATTGGCCCTGAAATCATTGTTCCCTATAGATATTAAACCCATATCATCCACTCTAATCAGTGTTCTAATCATTCTGATCCATCTCCTCTAGACGTTAAACTCACGGCATACCCTGTGTGAAACATGGGAAGCTGAGGAAAACCTCAGATACATGCTTATGGCGTATGATTCCCTGCATTCGATGTGGGATGACTTGGGCTTCCATGCCCACTAGAAGCCCTATAATAAGGGGAAGAAACTCAGATGTTCCAGTGTCAAAGCATCCAGACATTCCAGTGATGTCCAATGTGACTAATCCCCTGACCGAAGGTTTTTTCTCTGATTGGAGCCTTTGGAATGTCCCAACAGAAGTAGAGTAATTTAGTGGTGTCCATGAAGATATGACACTAGGGAGAGTTTCATGAAAAACATCTTAAATTTATAATGGAGACCTGTACTAGGTGACGAGTTCTGAGGGGGAGTCCATGGAAGGAGGAACCGACATCCCATCATCTTGTTTTGATCAAGGACAAAACGTCCCTAAAGAAGGAACGGATGTTGCTCGCCTTTGGAAAGCATGAATGCGGGGAAACAAATAGTGTTGTTGTCCTCCAACATGACAGATGTGTGTGCACCAGTGAAAGCGTCAGAAAAAGTAATGGTGAACCTGACATGTAGATCTTCTATTCAATATAGAGATTAGTAGAATTCAAGACATCAGTGGATTAGGGTGTCACTGGATCTAGTCATCCGGCGTCGGGTCCTGCCAAGAAAATAGTGGGCCTGACGTGAAACTCATAAGAAGTTGGGGCAGTCAAAATTTTGGACATCTTGGTCTGTGATGTTATCAGCGTGGATCCATCTTACCATCCATGGAAGATGAAATGGCATTGGGGAACTAGTTATTGATTAACTTTTTCTTTCATCACTGATGAGTTAATCTCCCTGCTTCCAAAAACCAAGCTGTCGCCCCCAGAACTCGGTCACCACCTGCACACCGATGCAGGGGAAAGGGCCATACCAGTAAGATAGTCTTGCGTAGTTCTGCCTCTTCTAGAACGGTCTCAACAGCCAGGACTTTTGGGCACATCTGCCCTATCTCTCCCTCAGAGTTCATCCATCTAAGGGTGATCAATGAACTCGTACACTGGTATGGTGAGGAGGGGATCATCCCTACGATGGATGTGGCCCACATAGATTTAGAGGCATCTGTGCCTCATCGTCAGTGCACCCCTGAGGGCCGCACAGGGAGCCGTTGCTCCCCATGCCAACATATAACCATTTCGGGAGCCTTTCCCCGGAACTTATCGACGACTCTCTGCCCAACGCCGATGAGGTAGGGGATATCCAGGTTAGACCAGTAAGGATCCCATTCCAGGGGCTCCCAAAAAGGGCTCCCACCCATCCGTGTCAACGCCGCCACCCGGTCTTATTCCACGAGGAGTAGTTAAGACACATACCTACACCAAAGGGTCCAGTCCATCTAACTCGATGCTAGCATCGGGCGCACGCTGAATAGGATATCCGCCAAGGGGCATCAGCGTCAGTGGCTACTGTGGCCCAAGCCACCGCTGACGCATATCACCAGCTCCCTGTATATGCTGAGTAGGGGAATTTATATGCCTGACCTAGATTGAGGCCCCAACCACCCCACAGGTAGGCTGGGTCAACTCTCTTGGTCGCCGACATGGGTAGTGGCTGCCGTAGACTAACTCGTGGCAACGACACCCAGTACGGAGGTCCTCCCTATACCACTACCATGTAGAATATAGATCTTAAACTATTACAAGAATAGCATGGAGGTCCTCCCCATGCCACCATCAATCCAAATGAGGGTCCTCCCTACGACGGTGACACTTAGTATGGAAGTCTCTCTCGTGCCCACTACACCAGGTATGGAGTCATTCCTCTTTCCCCAGACCACCAGTGTGAGGAATTTTCACTTCCAGTCACTCTTCAACATGGGGACCCTCCCTGTGTCCGCATAGCAGCTGGTGAAGGTTCTCCTCACCTTTGCAAGTAGAAGGGTGAAGGCCAGCCTCACCTCACCAGCACCCAGCACGGAGGTCCTACCCATGTTCAGCTAGACTAGTATAAGGACCCTCCTCATACTGATGTCATCATGGGTGAAAAATCATGGAGTTCCCCTGATACTCCTACCGGTTCCAATGGAGGTCTTACCTGCTCTAGTGTAACCCACAAAGGTCCTCCACATGTCCCCTTTGATATATGTCCTGGTGCTCCTCACACCCTGGCTTACTCTGGCAGAAACCATCTCTGCCCCAGCACCAAGGAAGCCGAAGGACCTCCGTATGTCAAAAATCTACCATGTCCCAAAGATCTATTCAGGGGCAGGAAGGTGGGTCTACTCTTACATAAGAAGAATTCAGGGAAGGTTAGGACAGAGATCAAACCAGTCCACTTCTCAGACTCTAAAGCAGAATCTGACTCATAGTGGGAACTCTCTCCTCGCTCATCCGAGTCAAGGGCTAGGGCAAGAACAAGGTACATCAGCCTAGTAATCCTAGAATGTGAGAGCCATCATATTCCCACCACCCTCTATAGATATATCTAGGAGGATGAAAATTTGGAAATACCATAGGTTACAGTCGTACAATCACCATCGTCGTCACCAGTAGAACTCTCTATATCGACTAGAGATCACAGAGAGCTATTCTGGGAACCAATGGTAGGCGAGCAGCAGCATGACCCCTCACCAGTAGCCCTAGACCCTGTGCCAGGATCTGTGGTAATTAACTCATCCTACCATGAGGTGGTTTCTAAGCCATTACACTTTTCGGAGGACATCCTGATATTTGGCGGCCAGTCAGCCCATTTTCCGTATTTCCCATCGAACAGCCTACAGTCCCAGCAGTCTGTCTTAGTTCTATTCCCAGTTCCCCAGCCACCTCTATTTGAATAGTTGGGTAATGAAGGGTCATATACTAAATCTGAGCCAAGGATTTTATGGAATATCCTCAAAGTGGACCACTTCCCCGAGATGTTCTGGCCCGTGGTAGTACCAAAATTCTTGCGCACCAGAATCCCTCACCCTAGAGGATGTTGACTATTTCCTTAAAACCCTCTGAACGATGCACATTCACCTTCATCTTCAGTACGTGGTTTATCCCAGGATCCAAGTTCATTTTGAATACATTGGTGAGAAATCCCGTCTAGTTGATTTGGCTGCACTCCTTGTGGCATAGTTCCATGAATCCCCAGGCCACCATAAGGCCCTCCAATAGCAATGCATTCAGAGTTTCAACGTACTCCATAAGATTATCACAGAGGCTTCCCCCCATGTGCAAATTAGTGGTTGGGAGCAGTATGCTTCCCTCCTTTTCAGTCCTATCCGACAATAGTCTGACTCACTAGGTGATATTGAGAACATGCCCCTAGTAATGGTCACAGTCAACATGGGCGACATAGTGGGCGAAGAGAATGAGATGGAGCTTTTTGATGGGGACTTACCCCCCGAGGGCATGCCACCCCAACTAGATCCATCGGGAAGAGTTACTTGCCAGCAGAGAAATATCCTGGGTCTCCCTGCGCCCACCGATGAATTAGTCTTTAATAGAAATAATTATATGGTTAAATAGAATCTCAAAGTCTCAAAACCCTCTGACCCATCCGGCTCAATGAAAAAAGACGGAGGAAGACCCTGAAAACCCCGTGTTGAGACAAAAACTTTATGAACAGAAAAAGTTGTTCTACGACCTCATGGCTGAACGCGATGAGAACGACATCAATATTACGGGGATCTGCGACCGGTACAGCAAGGGTAGGAACAACATCCCCTCAGTGAGCTACCTCAAGGTGACCCTGAACTTCCGGCTCTGGCGGATAGGGTTGAAGCTGAAACTTATGGCAAGAGGGCGTGGTATGTCTTGCCAAACCCTCTGGAATGGCATGAAAATCCAATGGTTCCAGCTGGGGTTCCCCCAGCCGCCCCGAGGGTCGTTCCCCAGTTGCTCCATGATCCGCTAGGCCTGTTTACCATGTTGAAGAACCCGCCAATGCACTCGTGGTTAGGGACCCCCATTAAGACAGGGACCCCACCAAGATGATCCGGTGGCAGCACTAATTACCCACCTTGAGGTGTTGGAAACATGACAAGTGGAAATCTAACCTGATGGAAAGCCATATCCAGCATGGGTGGAAGATATGTCGGCTCCTTCAGGATTTGGGAATCCCACCTTTTCCCCCTTAAATGGGACAAGGGACCCGCCACAGCATCTGGCCCACTTCACCTCAAGGTGTGGGCCCATGTTAGGAAGTCCAGTGTAGAAGGAGGCCACCAAGATCCAATGTTTGGTGAAGACATTGGAGGGACTTTCATTTGTCTAGTACAACCAGTTCATAATTGGATCAGTAACCTGCTAGGAGGACCTCCATAGGAAATTCCTCTACCAATTCAGCTCCATGATGCATAAAACGAGTATGGCGGACCTCTTCAAGTGAAAGAAGAGGCCTGATGAGCACGTCGCTGTCTTTGTCACCCGATGGAAAGGACTCACATAATCCCTTGACATGCCACTGAATCAAGAGAAATTACTGATGATGTGTGGGGAAAATCTTAAGATGAAACTGGTTCCCTATCTGACCACGCAAAACTTCCCTGGAAGATTCCGAGACTTCTCTGATAAGGCCCAACACCTGGAATAATCCCTTCAACATGCTAGTCAAGAACGTCTGTTGCCTCCTAATATTCCCATGAGGAGGGCTGTCAGAACATAGCCCGCCGCAGTGGCCCAAATAGAGGCCCCCAGACAGGTGGAATTATTACCAGTGGATCCGCCTCCGTAACCTCACAAAGGCCCTCCACCACAAGCGCAGCCTCTAGCCCAGCATCGATCCCCTTAAAATCAGTAGGTCCCCCCGCACAACATGCAGCCACCACCCAGGATAGATAATCAGGAACCGCCTTCTAAATAGGCTCCTCCAACCCATCGTCAGAATCTGGCTTTAAGGGCCCCCTTTCCGGATAGAAGAAACCAAACTTACTCATTCAACAAGAATCAGGTTCCTGGCTATTTTCAAAGTGATTTAGAATAGGGGATTGTGTGTTTAACTGAGTGCAGAAGGCCAGAATAGACAAATCTCGCTAATCACCCCAACTACTAACCCTATCACCAAATCCTGAGGCACACCGTCAAGTACTGTTCTGTGTTTAAAGACTGGCATCAAGACCAGGTCGATAACAACATAGTCAGGTTGGGCCTGGCCCCGGCACATGTGGCATGTGACTTCATAAGGCCAGATAGAAACAGCAACGATTAAGGTGAGTGTCAGCAGGTTTCTAACCTCAGGTCCCAGAAGTATGATGATTGGACGACTCACAAAATGTTCACACGTGCCCATGGTATCTATCGTGGATGAAAAAATCAGCCGGAGCCTTCAGAATCCACAACCACCACTTCTGCACCGTTGTCTCAACCGACCTCTTCTTAGTAGAGAAAGCATCAGAAGTTAAAGGGGAAGAAACATGCCCTACCAATACCATCATCGTCTCGTACTCTCAATGACTTCATTCACCTGGAGAAGGTGATTTCTCTCAAAATCCACCCAGTAGTGGATGACTCTTCGAGTGATAGTCAAGGGTACGCTTCGGTTAACACAATGAAGTTAGTAAACCCCTACATGACTCCCAACAATGGAGAGTGACAAGTGGATCTCCTTAACATCCCCATCTAACGCCAATGTAGGCAGAGCAGCAGCCATATGGGCCATCGAAGCACAACAGTGGGCACTTCCAACCAGATCGTGCACACCATTGAGACCAGACAACATGCCCAACACAGATATCAGCATGCGCAGCCTCCTCATCCAGTGTCATCAGGCATGCCTCCACTACCTTTTGTGCTACTGGACCAAGCAGGGCCACCTAGGCCTCTTCATGATCAGCCACGCTCCACCCCTTACCGGTCCTAGTCGGCTAACCCCAGTATGGCAGGTATTCCGCATGCTTCGAACAGTGGGTAGTAGGATGTTTCCAGTACCAATCAGCCGCCAGTCTAGTCAGCAAGGCCCACTATACCTCCTGTCATAGAGTGACCTCATACAAGAAGAAGTTCACACCTAGAAAGAAAGTATGATTTTCTCAAGCTTCTTTTCTGTATTCTATCAATGCTCTCCATCCTCGAAGCCCTTTGCCTATCATCAGATATGTGTGAGGCCCTTTCTATGGCTTTAAAAATCCCCCTCCAGTTTGAGATGGAAGTAGAAACTGCAGAGCCCTTTCATGCAGAAGCAGTCACAATGCTGAATTCTAGGCTGTTATCTCATTCTATGGAGAAGATGAAGGTTCTACCATACATGGTCACATTCACCCATTGTACATCACCGGCCAATTTAATGGTGTGGAGGTTCACCAGTGTCTTGTTGACACCGGCTCCAGGATTATCCTTATCCCGACACGGTCACTGCGAAAGATGGGGTTATCAGAGGATGTCTTGACTCCCTCTAACCTAAAATTCTTGGGATACAATAAGACAGAGCAGACCCCAGTTGGTAAGATCCATTTGAAGACCTTGTTCTGCGATCTATTTTCCAGCATCGAGTTTATGGTTATCTCCGAGGACACCGCCTACAATGCATTGATGGGAAGACCATGGCTCCACCTGCATGCGGCAGTTCCCTCATCGTATCACTAGTGCCTCAAGTACTCCCTCAATGGTCGAGTGGGTGTGCTCCAAGGTGATGTGTCTCCTTTTTCCTCTTGTGAAGCCTGCTACTTGGATGCCGACAATTACAAGAGAAAGGAAAAGCAGATTCAGGCAAGTAAGGTTGAACCCGTTGTGGTTGCAACTGACCCCTTGACAGGTCTGGATGATTCCTACATCTCCCCAATCCATCAATTGGAGGTCACAACCCCCGATAATGGGCAATGATTTGTTGTCTCTAGTACAAGGGGAAATAATATTCCCATGTCTAAGAGACAGCAGAAAATATCCTCATACTCCTATACAAATAAGGCTCAGGTGATCCCAGATCCACCTACCCCCATAAGATATCAGTATGTCTACCCCATGGCAACAACAATACGTCATACGTGCCTATTTCTCTAGTCTGGAATTAACCGGCTCAAGCCAACGCGCCACTATTTCTTTGATATCATCAAGCGTTTCCCCTTGGACCGAGGACCAGGCGTGATCAGATTGATATCCTTCATTGTTATGGTATCGGTAGCACATGAATCTCCTAATGATTTTTCCACTCTTGCGGAGGCTGGTACAAGCCTCGTGTAAGGGTTGTCGACCCAGAAGAAGCTTCTCCCGCTGAAGATACCTCCTCTGCAAGCGAATAAGAGTATATTTAGGATGATCCCTTGGCCTTTGAAGAGGGTGTCTCTTCCACAGTTGATGAACTGGTACAGGTTAACCATGATAGCGTGGTAAACTCAATACCCACATTGATCAGTGCAGCCGTGTCCCACAAGGAGAAGTATAGGTACACAGACTTCCTAAAACAATATCGTGATGCATTCTCCTATAGCTATGACGAGACACCGGGACTAGATCCTCAGGTAGTCATGCACCGACTCGTTCTCCCAACAAATCATCATGGGTTCAAACAGCCTCCCAGGAAGATACACCCTTTTCATGGTGCCATGGTTGAGGCAGAAGTTGATTAGCTCATCAGATCCAATTTCATTAAAGAGGTCCATTACCCCAAATGGATAGCCAAAATTTTTCCAGTCGGGAAAATGAATGGGAAGATCATAGTCTACATCAACTTTTGATATCTTAACTATCATTGTCCGAAGGATGATTTTCCCCTTCTTGTGACGAAATTTTTGATCAATGCAATGGTTGGGATCCAAGACCTCTCCTTCATGGATGGTTACTTCGGATACAACCAGATCCTAATAGCCTCTGAGGATGAGGATTCAATAAAATACATGGTTCCACATGGGACTTTCTATTACCAAGTCATGCCCTTTGGATTAAAGAATGCAGGTTCCACCTATCAGCGGGCTATGCATCGCATATTCATGTAGATCCTCAGAACATTGGTGGAATGCTACATAGACTATCTGGTGGTCAAATCTCATCAGCACGAGGACCATCTCAAAGACCATGAAAAAGTGTTCAGATTCCTCCGTTCTTGCCCCTTGAAGATGAAACCATTAAAATGTGCCTTTGGGGTCACCTACGATAAATTTATTGAATTCATTGTCAGAAATAGGGGCATTGAGATCGACCTAAAGAAGATCAAGGCCATCAGTCAGAAGCCTCCCCCGATCAATATTCAAGAGCTTTGAGGTTTTCAAGGACACTTAGACAACATACAACAATTCATTGTGAATATGGATGGAAATTGTAATCCTTTTTATTGGCTCATGAAGAAAGGCATCGCTAACGAATGGGACAAAGAGTGCTAGTCCATGTTTTAGGAAATCAAGAAGTATCTTATCCAGCCTACGGTCTTGATGCCACCCATTTCTGGAAAACTGTTGGTCCTTTATGTTATCGCCCTAAAACAATGCCTCAGCACCCTTATCACCCAAAAGAACAATGAGGGGATATAGAATAGAATTTACTACCTCAGTCACATGCTCCTTGATAAAAAGACTAGATACTCCAACATCGAAAAGAGATGCCTTGCACTGGTATTCAAAGTAAAAAAATTGCAACTTTAATTGCAGCATAATGAGGTACGGCTGGTGTCTCAGGAAGACCCACTGAAGTAAATTCCGAACCACCCCATGTTGACAGGTCGTCTCGCTCGGAGGGATGTGATTCTCCAGTAGTTTGATATCAGGTTTGTCCCTCAAAAAGATATGGGGAAAGCATTGGTAGACTTCCTTACTGCCCATCCGGCTCCTGCTATCCTGTCCTTGGATCTCAATTACCCTGATTATGCGATCCTCTCGGTAGACCAATCCATGTCGTGCTGGAAGATTCACTCTGATGGTGCTTCCTGAAGCCCCACCAGCAAGAGACTCAGTGATCATAGTCTCAACAGGGTAGGCTTGGGTGTCATCTTTTTTACCCCAGCACAAGCCATTCTAACGTACTCATTCCTATTGTCAGAAGGCTGCAATAATGATGAGGCAAAGTATCAGGCTCATATAACTAGCCTCAAGTTGGCCCTTAAGATTGATGTGCGCCATTTTCATGTAAAAGGGGATTCTGAACTAGTAATCAAGCAGATCAACGGTGACTATGTCGTCATAAAGCCGGATCTTGTAGCATTTTTTGGGTGCACTCTCCAGCTAATGGCCTAGTTCCCATCTCGGATGGAGGTTACTCATGTCCCTCGATCTTAGAATGGTCGAGCTGCTCCCTAGCCGTCCTGGCTGTATCACTTGCAGAGCCTAAGCAGGATGACCCGATTATCCACATGTCACATCAGATAGTCATTTCTCCTGTCTCCCTAGATGATGATGATGGCCTGTAAGCAATCCATTTTACCGCTGACACCTCCATGTTAGGACCCCTAGGTCCCTCAGATGTGGTTATAGAAGTTTCTCTTGATTGGAGGATACATTTGGTTTTATACCTCATACACAGTAATATCCCAGTAGATCAGGCCGAGCGTGAGTGAATTAGACGTCACGCGCTACATTTTATCCTCCAGAGTTGTCCTAGTCTTATGAAGATCCTCTACAATCATGGGTTTGATGGTGTTATCCTCTGTTTCATCAAAGGAGTCGATATTTCTCAGGTCATGCTGGAGGTTCATGCCGGTTCCTGCGGTGCCCAGCAGACTGGGCCGAAGCTGTCCCATTAGATCCGAAGACAGTGGTACTTTTGTAACGCCCCGACCATAGTTACCCAGAGTTGGTTCATTATTACATAACATTGGCATGATCACAAAAGATCAAGTATCAAAAGATTGATTACATTAGTAGCCTTGGAATAACTAGATACATTCATAAAGTCTTACATTACATCATAAAGTAAAAAAAACTACAAAAACATCTTCTCTTCATATCCCCTCATACTATCCCTGCAGGTCATTCATAAATTACTTCTTCACATCCTGGGAAAAATAAAACATTGAAAGGGGTGAGGTTAGATGCTCAGTAAGGATAACAATATAGCAGAAAATTTCATAAATAAGCATAAACATTTAAGGCAATGTATAACTAAAACAAAAGACTTTTAAACATGAACTTCAGCATAATATGGAAAAGATAAAATAAAATAATTCCATTTACTTATTCGCATGGATATTCTATTAGTCGAATAATCACATGAAATATCAATAACCACATTCATAATGATAGAATTCATAATGCCAGACTATCATAACCACATAGTCAAGGCCTTGTGCCAAGACTACAAATAAGATTTTGTCAAGGCATTGTTCCAAGACACTAGTTTGTCTCATTAGACCTACCGATGCATCTTGGAGCTATAGAGGGCTCCACCCATCACATATTAAGTCCAATGCATTCCTCATATAAACAGGTTTAAACATAACATAAACATTCGTATTAAAACTAGCATAGGAAATGTCAATACTTTCTCCATAAACCATAAATGGTATACAAATAACATATCCATAGTCAAACATATCACAAAACCGTAAATACAATATGGAAGTTTTGTATCATAATAAATAAACTTCAAATAATCTTAAAATCCATCAAATGATGTTAACATAGATGAAATCAAACCTATTTGAGAGAAATATCTTTTTTTTGAAATCATTTAAAAGTCACATAATTATAAAATAAAGCATTTACTTTGAAAATAGTATTATATGATTGTAAGGGAAGATTCAAATATATTAACATAGTGTAAAATAGCCGCACCCGCCGTATAAGTTAGAAAATACATTCTTACCTTAATTCCGTCGAAAAGGTTAAAAAGGACCTTGTTTGGAAAACAATAGAAAGATTCCTTTAAAAACTTCTTATAAAAAGTAAACAAGGGTATAAATGACTTTATACCATAGTCTTTAAAATATTAAGAATTATTTTAAATACATTTTTAAGAAACATTGATGTGGATGATAAAGAGGTCTTAGTAGATAATTACGTATAAACAACCTCGAATAATGAAGAGATTGTGAAATAAACCCTTACCTTGAACTTTTCCTTGGTCAGGGTTATGTTAAACTCCTGTTTAATGGTGGAATAATTGTTATTAAATTATACAAGAATCATTTAAATTAATATTATATCATATATGATCTTTTAACATTGCTTTGTTAATAATATCTTAGTATTATCCTTGTTTCGGATGTTAACTTACTCGTTTTATTTTATATGTTTTTTTACATAAGTTGTCTTTGTTATGGATAGGATGTATCTTATTCATATCCATAATGATATAAAGTTCTTAAACATTACTTTTAAACATCAAATGATAATTAGTATTGAATGGATACGATGGAGAGTGAATCTCAACGCGTTCGTGGAGATGGTAGTCCGTACGTACGCACGAGCGATAATATCATTCTTTTTATATTAAAATTATATATAATTGGATGGTATATCATATATATAGAATAATTATCATGTTATATTTATTATTTACATGAATTAAATATCATTATTATACCCATCCAAATAATAATATATTTAATAACAATTACACCACGACGTGGAGACAGTAAGTCGTACGTACGCACGTATGGTGACATGTCATTCAAAGGTTAGATAGTATACTGAATATGGTTGTACCATATTTATAATAACATCACAGTATATATATGATACTGCAGTTATTATTTTAGAATGGAAATAACAAAGAAAGAAGAATTTGAATAAGAAAGGAACTTGAAAGTGGGTTGAGAAAACATTACCTCTTCTTGGAGTTCTTCCTTTTGTTTTTATCAGAAGGGCTCCTTAGGTTGGTTTCTGATCAAACTAAGGCCTCTTGGTTGAATTGTGGGAAGTTGAGAGAATAATTGGTCAGGGTTTGGTCGAACCAAAAGGCATTGATGGTGTGAAGAATTGGTTAGAATTTGTGTCCTTTTATAAGGGGGAGGAGGGGCTCTTTAGGAAAAACTCAAAGTATTATTTTATAATAAATTCATATTCAGTTTATAATGGCTCCAAGGTGTATTATTAAAATTATAAGGTGGGGTGGTTCTAAATACTTTCAACCAAAAGATTTTATATAGGTTTTTGTCATTATATTAACCTTATCTTTTAGTTTTAACTCTTAGTTAATTAGTTTGACATTTACCATGTCACTTTGTATTTTTATATTATATAGTTAATAAACATATTATATACATCCAACAAACACCCAACTGGTCCATTAATGATACACCTATCATGATATAATTCCTTTGGTCGATCATTAGATTTTTACGAATAGAATATCAATTAATAATATAATATTTTTTTAAAAACTCTTTTATGTATAATTTGGAACTATTGGGTGTTTTGTTTTTGATAATTTCATAACAGCATTATTACTTCGAAAACAATTTATATAACCAAAATCAATATGTCATATTAACCTAGAAAATTAGTGGAATTAATAAAAAGTCTCAAATTGCATTTATTTTGATATTTATAATATCAATTATTTTAATATTTCATTAATTATGTAATTACTACATCACCACTGTGTCATAAATAATTTAAATTATTTAATGTCTAAAAATTATAAATAAAATACCATTATGTAGGAAATATTTTTAGATTTCTAATGAAAATTTATAATCGAATTTATCTTATGCATAACCCAATATTAAAAATGTTTTAGTAATTAAACTTTGATTTTAACTCTTTTAACTCTTCTTTGAATTAAATAATAATAAATTTCCTAATCTAATCCAATTGGACCTAAATGATAATATTTTATTCCTAAGGTATTTTTTGGTCGAGATACTCTAGTACAATAGAATTAGGAAATGTTTTAGGGTAATATTAATATCATTTTTACCCTTAATTACCCTATTTACTTTTAACCGTTGTAAATAAAAGTAAAACTTACTATTCAACAATAATTATTTTTATCTTGTTAAACCACATTTTACTCCTTGATATTAACCGTGTCTCTCATATTTTAAAAATTCCACTCACAGAAGTGGTAAAATATAGTTTTATGAGAATTTCCAAATTCTTCTGAGAGGTGGGTAAAAGACGGTGAAAAGTTCCATAAAAGTTTTATATATCTAAAATTATTATAAACTAACTCCAATGAATTGCATTGAACTTATATAGTTATTATGTATCTATTTTGACCTTAATTAAATTTAAATAAAAATTCTGTTTTAAACTATAACTCAGTGTTTTTTCACTATTCCTCAAAAATTGAATGTTTTCAGAAAAATACCAAAAATTCACCCTATGTTAATTTCGATATTCCGAATCCAAAAATGAAGTCCATTTTGAAAGATAAAATTTATAAAAGTTCAAAAAGTGGGTATTACTATTCATAATGGCTAGTTTGATTTGTTGTGGTGTGTGTTAAAACTCGAAGTTGCGTACAACACACGTTACTGTATTATTCAAATAGAAGTGTACAGTAGAAGATTGGGGTGTTACATTCTCCCCTCCATCAAATAATTTCGTCATAGAAATTTCTAGAATACTACTGCATGAAAAGACTCAGGTGTTTCTTCATAATATGTTCCTTGGGTTCCCACATTGATTCTTCCATCTTATGGTTTCTCCAAAAAAACTTTTAACAGACAAGTCATCTGGTTTCTCAGTACTTGTTCTCTCATATCAAGAATCATGATAGGATCTTCGCAAAATGACAGATTGGGTTCCAGTTCTAATTCCTCATAAGTGAGTACATGTATTGGTTCATGCATGTATTTTCTCAACAATGATACGTGGAACTCATCATGAACTTTGGAGAGACTTGGCGGCATTTCCAAACGGTAAGCTATAGCCCCAATTCGTTCTAGAATTTTGAAAGGTGCGATGTAATTGGGACTCAATTTACCCTTCTTACTAAAACGTATAAATCCCTTCCATGGAGATACATTCAAGAAAACATGATCTCCTACCTGAAATTCCAAATCCTTCCTTCGGTTATCGACATAGCTCTTCTGCCTACTTTGAGATGCTTTGATGTGGTTTTGGATTACCTTTACCTTTTCCATTGTTTCATCCACTAGTTCTGGGCCTAAAAGTTTTCTTTCACAAACATCATCCCAACAGGTTGGTGTGCGACATCTCTTTCTGTATAACGCTTCATATGGTTCCATCTGAATAATCGAATGGAAGCTATTGTTATAGGAAAATTTTAACAGAGGTAAATATTGATCCCCCATACCCTGAAAGTCATGTGAACAAGATCTCAACATGTCTTCTATGGTTTGAATAGTCTGTTCTGATTTTCCATCTATTTGAGGGTGGTAGGCAGTGCTCAAAAAAAGTTCAGTATCCAAGGCCTTCTGAATAATCTTCTAGAACCTTGAAGTAAAATGGGGATCGCGATCAGAAACAATCGATAGGGTTACTCCATTAAGTCTCACAACTTCATTAATATATAGTCTTGCTAGACGTTCCAGTGGTAGATCTTCTCTTATAGCAAGAAAATGTGTTGACATGGTAAGATGATCAACATTAACCCATATTGCATCATTCCTTCTAGGAGTCTTTGGTAGCCCCAAGACAAAGTCCATCATAATATTGTCCCATTTCCACTCTGGTATGGGAAGTGGTTGCATGAAACCTTCAGGATATTTCTTTCCAGCTTTTACTTGTTGACAAACCATACATCTTGAAACAAAATCAGCAATCTCACTTTTCATGTTTACCCACCAAAAGTGTTCCTTTAAATCACTATACATTTTGGTGCTCACAGGGTGTATAGAGAAATTAGAGCTATGACCATCATCTAACAATTCCATTTTCAGATTAGGTATATCGGGAACACAATGTCTCTTCCCAAATTTCAAAATTCCTTCTTCATACACAAATTCTCTCAATCTCTCATCTTTTACAGCTTTAATCTTCTTTTGAAAATATTCATCATCGGTCTGAGAACTCTTTGTCCTTTCTAATAAAGACGGTTTGGAAACCATTTGAAAAAGCATTGTTGTTTCACCTTCCATTGTTATTCCCATGTCCATCTTCACTAGATCCATGAAAATTGGATCCCTTTCAATTCTCATATTGTTCAAAACTCCATGATCTTTTCTGGTAAAAGCATCTGCCACCCTATTTGCCTTCCCCGGGTGGTAGTGTATTGTGAAATCATAATCCTTGAGTAATTCAAGCCATCTGCTTTGCCTCATGTTGAGTTATTTTTGTGAGAAAATATACTTCAAACTCTTGTGATCAGTATAAATCTCACATTTTTCACCATAGAGGTAGTGTCTCTATATCTTCAAAGCAAAGATCACAACTGCTAACTCAAGATCATGAGTAGGATAGTTTTTCTCATGAATTTTCAATGGTCATGATGCATAGGCAATAACCCTATCATTCTTCATAATGACACAACCAAGTTCTTTCTTCAATGCATCACTATAAATAACAAACCCATCATTACCCGATGGTAGAGTCAATATAGGAGCATTGAATAATCTTCTCTTCTGTTCTTAGAAACATTCTTCACACTATTTTTTCCAAACAAATTTAACCCCTTTATGTGTGAGATTTGTTAATGGGTTAGCCAATCAGGCAAAATTCTGGATGAAACGCTGATAATATCCTGCTAAACCAATAAAATTGCGTGCCTCGGTTATACTCATCGGTGCATGCCATTATTGGATTGCCTTGGTCTAAGAAGGATCAAAAGAGATTCCATATTTAGAGATAATATATCCAACAAAAGAAATCTCTTGAATCCAGAATTCAAACATGCTAAACTTCCAATATAATTCATGTCTTCTTAGAGTCTTAAAGATAATGCACAAGTGATTTTCATGTTATTCATAGATTTTAGAGTATATCAAGATATCATCAATGAATACCACCACAAATTCATCGATATATTCCATGAAAACTCTATTAATTAGATCCATGAATACAGAGCGTGCATTAGTCAATCCAAAAGGCATTACTGTAAACACGTAATGCCCGTACCAGGTTTGAAATGCTGTCTTCGGAATGTCTTCCTTCTTCACACACACTGATGATATCCAGATCGAAGTTCAATCTTTGGAAAGTATTGATCTCCATGCAATTGGTCAAATAAATCATCAATGTGAGGTAGGAAATACTTGTTCTTTATTTTTATTGCATTGATCTACCTGTAGTTGATACATAACCTCATAGATCCATCTTTCATTTTAACAAAAAGAACAGTGGCTCCCCCTGGAGAAACACTAGGGAGAATAAATCAATTATTACTCAATTCCTCTAGTTGAATCTTTAGTTCAACTAATTCTACAGTGGCCATTCTATAAGGGGTCTTCGATATAGGCCTTAATCTAGGAATTAAATCAAGGGAAAACTCAACTTCTCGTTCTGGAGGATGTCTAGGTAAATCTTCTGGAAGCACATCTACATATTCTTTCAAAATAGGTACATCCTCTATTTTAACATTCATTTCCTCACCCACAGTCATTTCATTTTCTTCCTCCCAAATAATTGAATTTTGTTGATCTATTGGGGGTGGATCTAGGTAAGAATTAGGTGGTGATGATTCCTCTCTTAAGATAAGGTGTTCCTTATCATCATCATCAAAAATAGTAACCTCTTTCTTCTTACAATAAATTTTTGCTTCATGGTCTGAAAGACAATCCATACTGAGAATTATATCAAATTCAATCATAGGTATGACGATGAGATTAGTGGATAAAGGACATTTATTTGCTCTAATGGGGACTGATTCATAAAACTTTATTGCAATGATACTTCCCTTGGGAGTTTTAACTGACAACTCCCTTGTTAAATCAAATTGGAAATATCTAATTTTCTTAGAAAACTAGGAAGATATGAAACAATGCGATGATCCAGAATCAAATAATGTGTTTTCTAAACTTGAGGAAACCATTAAATTACCTCTAACCACGTCTTTCGGAGCTTCTACCTCAGCAGTAGTGATAGCATAAGCTTGGCCTTGATCCCTTGGACTTTTCTGAGGTAAGTTCCCCTAGTGCTTACGACATTCATCTGCATAATGTCACATCTCCCTGCAATTGTAGCATTGAACATCGGTATCTTCCTTCTTCCCATTACAATCACGAGCTTGGTGGCCTTTTTCACCACACTTGTAACAGACTCCCATTCCTTTTAAGAAAGTACTGGGGTGTTTCTTCCCACATTAACTGTAGGATGGATATTCAACTTTTCCCTTCTTCCCCTTATTTCCATTCCTAGAGTGATCACCAGATCTCTTCTTCTCCTGCTTTTCTTTAATTTCATAAGATTTAGATAATTCCTTCTCTATCTTGATAGTACATGAGACAATATCTTCGTACAACGAGAAGGTTTGTGAGACTAATTCTTGACGGAGAAATGGTTTTAACCCATCAATGAAATGATCAATATTACTTCTTGGGTTACGTATATAATCTCCATCATACCTTTCTAACATTGTAAAGTTAGACTCATACTTTGTGACATTCTCATCCTCCTTTTGAACTCCCTCCATTCCATATTTGATACTTCCTCACCATCCTTTGTGTTTTGAATCAAGGACCACCATTGATCAGCATCTCCAGTAAGGCGTAAAATACCATGATAACTTTTTCCTTTTCACTACTCCCCAAATCCTGAAATATTTTCTCTATGGAACTTATCCATTGCTCAGAAACCAATGGATTTGTACTCCCATGAAACGTTGGTGGATTTTTCTTTATGAAGTGATCTATCATTGATCCTCCACGCTATGGATCAGGGTGCTCCATACAGGTATGGTTATTATTCATAACCTGAGTGAGTTGTCCCAGTATGGTGATTAGCTGATCAGCACCAGTTGCATCACCAGCTCCACTATAATTATCTTGAGCAGGAGGGAAATCCCTACATGGAGTGTGTGCATTGATACGGTTTCCATTTCTTCCACTAGACTGCATTTCTAAACAATGGAATAAACTAGACCAGTTTATAAATCAAAATACATAATTCCATACTTGTAAAACACTTAACATAAATTAAACTATTTATGGATATAATCCATAATCATAAAAATGTTTTATTTGAGGATTTATATACTCATAAACTCTTCATAATGGTTTGTAAAGAAAATGAGAATTATCCAAAGCATATCCTCCTAGAGTGTCGTAACCAAGAGTGTAGCAAGGCTCGTTGTCGTGCACCAGTTCCCGTTCGATTCTAGCTCAAAGCGATGTTTTCGGGTTTTACCCCTAGGTACATCTGTGCCAGAGCTGCCTCTACCTGCTCGTATCCAAACAGGGTTGTATTTCTTGGAAAACTCCAAAAAATTCTACAATATCAAAATTCTAGGAAGTTCTTCTATACTCATCCTCAATGTGTATCTTAGGGATATGTTCTCTAATCAGAGTTTATCTAAATCTAGCTTCCAAGGTTTGTACCAAACTTTCTCTGATACCAACTGTAATGCCCTGACCCCGGTTACCCAGAGTCAGTGTATTATTACATAACATTGGCATGATCATAAAAGATCAGGTTTCGAAAGACCGATTAGTTTAGTAGCCTTAGAATAACTAGATACATTCATAAAGTCTTGGATTACATCATAAAGTAAAAAAACTACAACAACATCTTCTCTTCATATCCCCTCATACTATCGCTGTAGGTTATTCATAAATTACTTCTTCACATCCTGGGAAAAATAAAACATTGAAATGGGTGAGCTCAGATCCTCAGTAAGGATAGAAATATAGCAGAAACTTTCATAAGTAAGCATAAACATTGAAGGCAATGTATAACTAAAACAAAAGCATTTTAAACAGGAACTTCAGCATAATATGGAAAAGATAAAATTAAATAATGTCATTTACTTATTCACATGGATATTCTACTAGTCGAATAATCACATGCAATATCAATAACCACTTTCATAATGATAGAATTCATAATGCCAGACTATAATAACCACATAGTCAAGGCCTTGTGCCAAGACTACAAATAAGATATTGTCAAGGCCTTGTTCCAAGAAACTAGTTTGTCTCATCAGACCTACCGATTCATCGAAGAGCTATAGAGAGCTCCACCCATCACATATTAAGTCCAATGCATTCCTCATATTAACAGGTTTAATCATAACATAAACATTCGTATTAAAACTAGCATACGTAATGTCAATACTTTCTCCATAAACCATGAATGGTATAAAAATAACACATCCACTGTTAAAAATATCACAAAACCTTCAATACAATATGGAAGTTTTTTAACATAATAAATAAACTTCAAATAAGCTTAAAATCCATCAAAGGATGTTGACATAGATGAAATCAAAACTATTTGAGAGAAATATCTCTTTTTTTAATCATTTAAAAGTCACATAATTATAAAATAAAACTTTTACTTTGAAAATATTCTTATAAGATTGTAAGGAAAGCTTCAAAGATTTTATAATGTCAATAAATAGCCGCACCTTCCATATAAGCTAAAAAATAAATTCTTACCTTAATTCGGTCAAAAAGGTTAAAAAGGACCTTATTTGGAAAATGAAAGAAAGATTCCTTTATAAACTTTTTATAAAAAGTCAACAAGGGTATAAATGAATTTATACCATAGTCTTTAAACTATTAATATTTATTTTAAATACATTTTTAAAAAACATTGATGTGGGTGATAAAGAGGTCCCAGTGGATAATTACGTATAAACAACCTCGGATAATGAATAGATTGTGAAATAAACCATTACGTTGTACTTTTACATGGTCGAGGGTAGGTTAACCTCCTGTATAATGGTGAAATAATTGTTATTAAATTATAAAATAATTATTTAAATTAATATGATATCATATATGATCTTTTAACATTTCTTTGTTAATAATATCTTAGTATTATCGTTGTTTTGGGTGTTAACTTACTCGTTTTCTTTTATATGTTTTGTTACATAAGTTGTGTTTGTTATGGATAGGTTGTATCTTATTCATATCCAAAATGATATAATGTTCTTAAACATTACTTTTAATCATCAAATGATAATTAGTCTTGAATGGATACGATGGAGAGTGAATCTCATCGCATTCATGGAGATGGTAGTTCGTACGTACGCACGAGCGATAATATCATTCTTTTGATATTAAAATAATATATAATTTTACGGTATATCATATATACAGAATCATTATCATGTTATATTTATTATTTAAATTAATTACACATCATTATTATACCCATCCAAATATTAATATATTGAATAACAATTACACCACGACGTAGAGACGGTAAGCCGTATGTACGCACGTATGGTGACATGTTATTCAAAGGATGGATAGAATACTGGTTGTACCATATTTATAATAACATCACAGTATATAGAATATACTGAAGTTATTATTTTAGAATGGAAATAACAAATAAAAATTAAGTTGAAGAAGAAAGGAACTTGAAAGAGGGTTGTGAAAACATTACCTCTTCTTCGGGTTCTTCCTTTTGATTTGATCAAAAGGGCTCCTTAGGTTGGATTTCTGATCAAAATAAGGCCTATAGGTTTAATTTAGGGAAGTTGAGAGAATAATTGGGTAGGTGTTGGCTGAACCAAAAGGCTTTGAAGGTGTGAATAATTGGTTAGAAGTGGTGTCCTTTTATAAGGGGGAGGAGGGGCTCTTTAGAAAAAACTTAAAGAATTATTTTATAATAAATTTATATTCGGTTTCTAAAGCCTCCAAAGTGGATTATTCAAAGTATAAGGTGGGGATGGGTCTAAATCCATTAAAAAAATATATTTTATATAGGTTTGGGTCATTATATTAACCTCATCTTTTATTATTAACTCTTAGTTAATTAGTTTGACATTTACCATGTCATTTTGTATTTTTATATTATATAGTTAATAAACATACCATATACATCCAATTGACCCCCAAGTAGTCCATTAATGATACACCTATCATGATATAAGTCCTTTGGACAAACCTTAGATTTTTAGGAATTTAATATCAATTAATAATATAATATTTCAAAAAAAACATTTTTATGTCAATTTTGGCACTATTGGGTATTTTGTTTTTGATAATTTCATAACAGCATTATTACTTCGAAAAAAATTTATATGACCAATATGAATATGTCATATTAACCTATAAAATTATTTTAATTCATAAAAATTCTAAAATTACATTTATTTTGATATTTTTTAATATCAATTATTTTAATATTTCATTAATTGGGTAATTACTGCATCACCATTGTGTCATAAATAATTTAAATTATATAATGTCCAAAAATTATAAATAAAATACCATTATGTAGGAAATATTTTTATATTTCTAATGAAAATTTATAACCGAATTTTTCTTATGCATAACCCTATATTAAAAATGTTTTAGTAATTAAACTTTGATTTTAACTCTTTTAACTCTTCTTTGAATTAAATAATAATAAATGTCCTAATCTAATCCAACTGGACCTAAATGGTAATATTTTATTCCTAAGGTTGTTTTTGGTCGAGATAAACTTGTCCAATAGAATTAGGACATGTGTTAGGGTAATATTAATTACATTTTTACCCTTAATTACCCAATTTACTTTTAACCGTGGTAAATAAAAGTAAAAAATTACTATTCACCAAAAATTATTTTTATCTTATTGAACCACATTTTACTCCTTGATATTAATCGTGTCTCCCAGATTTTTGAAATTCCACTCACATAAGCGGTAAAATTGTGTTTTATGAGAATTTTCAAATTCTCCTAGGAGGTGGGTAAAAGACGGTGAAAAGTTCCATAAAATTTTTATATATCTAAAATTATTCGAAACTAACTCCAATGAATTACATTGAACTTATATAGGTATTATGTATCTATTTTTACCTTAATTAAATTTAAATAAAATAAATAATTATTTAAATAAAATTCGGTTTTAAACTATAACTCAGTGTTTTTCACTATTCATCAAAAATTGAATGTTTTCAGAAAAATACCAAAAATTCACCCTAAGCTAATTTCGATATTCTAAATTCAAAAATGAAGTCCATTTTGAAATATAAAATTTATAAAAGTTCAAAAAGTGGGTATTACTATTCATAACTGCTAGTTTGATTGGTTGTGGTGTGTGTTAGAACTCGAAGTTGTGTACAACACACGCTAGTGTATTATTCAAAGAGAAGCATATAGTGGATGCTTGGGGTGTTTCAAATTTTGTCCCTCCATGATCAATGACTGCATCAAGTTATCTAAAAGGTGTCATGTGTGTCATGTTCGTGCCAACTTTTTGCATCGGTCGTGAGAACCTCTCCACTCCACCATGTACTCTTGGCCATTTTCGGTGTGGGGACTCGATGTCATTGGACCATATCCACTGGTGATAGATCACCAGTGCAGATTCATCCTGACGGCTACAGATTTTTTCTCCAAGTGGGCAGAGGCAGTTCCACTCAAAGAGGTCAAGGTTCGTTCAATCATTGACTTTGTGAGTTCCAACATCATCTACCAGTTTGGATTCTCTCACGCCATCCTCACAAATAATGGCACAAACATTTGAGTTTCTAAGCTGAAGAAATTGTACGCTAAGTACAACATCCACTCTAACCATACCTAACGCTACAACATGCAGGAAAATGGACAGATCAAGGAGTTCAACAAAACCCTCTCTAACATTTTTGGAAATTTTTTGGTCAGAATAAGAAGAGTTGGCCAAAAAATCTCCCCAACACCCTCTGGGCTTATCATACAACGACTCGTAATTCCACCAAGGTGACCCCATATTCCCTGGTGTATGAAACTGAGGTTGTCCTTCCCATCGAGATTCAGTTGCCTTCGTTATGCATAGTAGTCTATGACCAGTAGGTTCCAGATAAGGTAGTTGAAATTCATCAGGATTAATTAGAAGAACTTGACGAGAATAGGCTTTGTGCCCTGCAAAATCTAGAAAGGCATCAAAATAAGAAATCTAGAGCCTTCAATAAGAAGGTTCACCTCCACTCTTTCCTGTAAGATGATCTGGTATTTTCCCTCAGGACACCAATGATACCTAGTAGGAAACCACCCAAGTTGGAGCTTAAATTGGAAGGACCTTTCATAATTCACAAGGTTTACCGCAATGGTGTGTACTAACTGGTAACCATGGATGGTGAGCATATAACTCCTCCCACTAATGCCAAGTTTCTCAAGAAATAATTTTCCAGAGCCGGCTAGTCTTGAATGACCCTAAACTGTTGGTTCCGACATGACCCTAAACTACTTCATCTCGCACGACGTTAAATTGTTCTGGTCCTGCATGACCCTAAACTACCAGGTCCGACATGACCCTAAACTGTCTGTCCTTCATGACCCTAAACAGCTTTGTCCCACACGACGTTAAACTGATCACTATCCTACAAGATGTTAAATTTTATGGCTCTCCTAGAACTACATAAGGCTTGATTCCCCTCTGTATGGGTTACGTAGGAACGCTCAGACATTCGGTCCTAAGTCCCGCCCCCATACTCTTCTCTTTGACTACCCCCTGGGTATAGTTCTCTTGGAGGGTCCTTGCATGGAATTGTGTAGGATTCTTTAGCCCCACAAATGTCAGGATTATGAAGGTCTCACCATGTTCCCACTCCATGTTCTTCTATCCTTGTATGTCTTTACCACACGACGTTAAACTGCATGGCCTTCAAAAACTATGTATGGCTTGACTCCCATCCTTATGGGATACGTAGGAACGCCCAGACATTTCATCTGTTGGCCCAGCCCCAAACTCTAGAATCTCCCCTCTGGTCAAGACATATGGTGTGGTGTGGGATTTTCCCTCAATTCATGTCGAGTTCATCATAACCCCACCATGAATTCCACTCCCCAGGGACTTACACCTCTTTCACCTTCCTGTTTGACGGTAAAATGCATGGGCATAGCGGAGCTTAACCCACTCCTTTGATTGGGACTCCGTATTTCACATCTAAAAAGACCCCCGACTGGCATGGATTCTTGGCCTAAGGTCTCTCCGACCACTTCAGGACAACACCCTCAAGTATGTTGAGCAAAAAATTGATACAAGTCTTGCATTGAAAATATGGTCAGAAGTCAATGCATATTTGTTATTCCCATTTCAAGTCACACTATAAGGATGTTGTGTTTTGAACATGGTTAGTGGATATCCTTTTTCAATTTCATCACCCCTACAGATCCCAAACATTGAGTGTGGTGGTTTATCCTTCCCACTGTATCTTCGAGTTGCGACTCCCTTCAAGCAATGCCAATAATCATACCCTTATATGATAGGGAAATAAAAATATAACTCATGGTTTCCCAAACCAAGCACTTCTCATGTGGTCTTAGGATCTGTGATGAGGCAGTAACCGCACAAGAGGTCATATGGCAACAGTTGGCCAGGATGCCCAGCCTTAGGTCCTTCGGCCCCTTTGGGCCCCTAGCCCAAGTTCTCATTTAGGATTGTGTGGTGCAGTACGGACTCATGTCCTCATTCATGTTGGGCTATTTCACTATGCCACACAAATCCCCTTGAGATATCCCTTCCTTCATTTACCATTCATTCCGCGATCACAGGCCCTACCATGCTCGGTATGACCCATCATTTGGGTTTCCATCAACCTCTATATCCAAAAGGAACCCAAATGGCATGGGTTCTTGGCCCAAGGGCTCTCATACCATTATGAGATAACACTCACAAATATTGAGAGCGACAAGTTGATAAAATTCCATTGTTCGGAATACGGTCAGCGGTTGATGCTCAATTGTTTTCCCCGAATTCTGGTCACACAAGGGTGGATACTGTGTTGTGAACCTGGTCAATAGTTTTCCTCAATCATCTTTTCCACTTTATGGTCTCCCATAATCATGATGATTCACCCTCTCTGTCCAACACATATGACACTAAACTAGAAATATATAGTCTGAGCTATATTACCAAAAACTAAGATCACCTTCGTCCTCACTGCATGATGCTAAACTACAAACTGGCTGGGAGTTTCTGTCTGAGGCTCAGCCTTAGGCCCTTCAGCCTTTTCGGGCCCCTGGACCAAGTTCTCACTTAGGGCTGTATGGTGTGGTGTGAGATTATATCCTCATTCATGTTGGGTTACTCGTTGTTCCATACACATCCCTAGATGAGATACCATACCCCTACCTTCATCCTCACTATAGGATGCTAAACTGTAATCTTGCCAAGACATATTATCTGTGGCCCAATCTTGGGCCCCCAACCCAAGTGTTCTCTTAGTATTTTACGGTGTCCTGTGAGATTATGTCATCATTCATGCTAGGTTACATGCCACGCCATACACCTCATCTGTGTGGGGTATCTTACCCATTTTCATTCTTACTGTATGATAGTAAACTGCACATTACCCACTTCTAGAACTACGTGCTTCTTGATTCCCATCTTCATGGGATACGTAGGATCACCCAAACATCTAGACTTCATGTCCAGCCCTATCTCTTAGAGATCTCCCTGTTATCTAAGCCCCTTGGCCTTCATTTTTCCATGAGAAGGATATATGGTTTGGTACGAGATTATGTCCTCATTCACGTTGGGTCTATAACATCCACGCCATGTACCTCTTTCTCCTAAGATTTCTTTATCCCCTTGTTCTATACTCATCTTTTCAAATCGTCCATTCTCAAGTTTATTCCCTTGACCCTCTACATTGATTCACCAATGTTCCCAATAGTACTATGGTTCAATGTCTAGAGCGTTGGATTTTACCCAGACATGTTCCCACCCACCTTCCAGGCTTCGTGTTCCCCTTTATTAAGGCTTTTATCACCTTTCACATCCGAAGGGACCCCCAAATGGAATGGATTCTCAGCCCAAGGGCCCTCCTACCATTACGAGCCAACGTCCTCGAGGGATTCAAACAAAAAAATTGATACAGGTCTCGTGTTGTGAATGCAGTCAGCAGTTGATGCTCATTTGTTGTTCCCATTTCAGGTCACACGATATGGATATTGTGTATTGAACTTGGTCAACGGTTATCCTCCTTTTTTGTACCAACCCCATTAAGCCCAAAATATCGGTCACATGATTCACATATTTTTCCACCTTATCATGTCTAAAGTGGAATTTCGACACTCTTGGTAATATCCCTCAGTTCACATTTTCACGGTAAGAGGAAAAAACCATGTTAAAGGCATCATTCGGTGCTCTGCACCAATTTACCCTTGGCATGCATTCTAGGTATTTCAAAAAACATCTTCCTCCCTTGCTTCCCACACCGAGTTTAACTCATGTAGGCTTAGGGATCAAGTTGAGCTTTGTACTTACTTGAAAGGATTCTTCTCCTCTATGGTCTGATCTCTAAGACCATAAACTACGATCTCTTTTAGAACTACGTACAACTTGATTCCTGTTCCCATGGGATACATAGGAATACCTAGACATCTTGTCTTTGGGTCTAGCTCGATGGTACTATAATTCAACGTATTTTCGACGGGTTATTTGTAATGGGATCTCGTCGCAAATAATATTTAGCAACGGGGCCCCATTGAAAATAGCCTATTGCAGAAAACGCCATCACAAAAAAGATTATTTACGACAGGCCCAACGTAAATAATATTTTTTTGCGATGGTAAATTTCACCATCACAAATGGTTTTTGTTTATATATAAAAAAGATATTTGCGACGGGCCGTGGCAAATAATCTATTGCGTTAAGACTTTCATTCCATTGAAAATAAGTAAATAAAAACTTATTTGCGACGGGCTCATCGCAAATAAGTTGTTGCGATGGGTCGTTTATACGGTTGCAAATAGGACAATAAATAACATATTTGCAATGGGTTCCTGTTGCAAATATCCCCATTACAAATGATGAAAAAAATAATTTATAAAATAATTAATATAAATCATATAATATTATAAAATAATAATATTTATATTTATAATATAAAAAAATTATATTATTATAATATTAATAATAAAAGAATATATAAAAAAATTATGAAATATTAATATCAGAAAATAATAATAATATGAATATTATTAATATAAGTAATATGATATTATATAATATTAATATTAATATTAATAATATAAAAAATTAATATATTATTATTATTATTATTAAAATAAACATACATATTTATGAAAAAATAATATTAATATTGTTAAAATTATAAAATATTAAAATTTTCAATATTCACAAAAAATATAAAATATTAAGAAAATATTATTATTATTTTTATTAAAATAAACAGACATTAAAAATAATACTAATAAGTAAAAAATATAAAAAGTAATAAAAATAATTAAATTAAGCAATATTTATACCAATATGAAAAAGAGAAATTGTAAATATTTAATATTATAATAAGCTACGAACTCAAATTTTTGTTACATGAAAAAAATCACTAGGGGTGGATAATCTAGTGGACCTGGAGGAGATAGTAGTGGAAACTCCATCCCTAAACTACGAGTCAGACGACACATATACTCCATATGTTCCTGTTTCCACTCCTCATAACGACGCATCTCCTCATTGTGCTGCTGATGATATCGACGCATCTCCTCATCATGCTGCTCCTTCCACTACTGCTCCCACTGATGCATCTACTCCTACTCTTAATTATTACTAATTATTACTAATTTAGCAATACCTAGCAATACTTAGCAAAACTGCTCCTGATTATTACTAATTATTACTAATTTAGCAATACTTAGCAATACTTAGAAAATGAAAACTGCTTGAATAATGAAAGGAAATTTGGTAATCATCATTGTGGAGATGATTACAAATTTTCCCTTCATTATCCAACTAATTTTCGTTTACGAGTTATAATTATATCTAATTATTACTAATAAATAAATTATATTATCAATATTTATGAAAAAACAATATTAATATTATTAAAATAATAAATAATTTATAATATATTAAAATTATCTATATTCTCAACTGCATTTTTTCTATTCTTAACATGTTCAAATCTCAAAGGGTTACTAATTGTCTGGTCATGCACAATAAAAATTTTGTGTCAGCCATGTCCAATGTAAACTCTATAATTTCCCTTTCATGGTTGATCACCTCGAAAGTAGTGTTGCAATAGACGACCAAACTAATGCCGTTCTTGTCGTTAAGAATCATCTCGCTACCTTTACATAGATCATTCTTCCTTAAAAATCTGAGTGTATATCAGTATCTTTCTCTTAAATTTTCAAGGAATAATTGTCTATGTAAAGGGTCATGTGAGATAATTCTTATAGATGAGAAGGGAAAGACTTGGGTTGTCCTATTACAATGCTACTTGCAAGGTGATCAACCAAGCAAGGACAATTATATCTAATTATTACTAATTATTACTAATTATTACTAATTATATCTAATTATTACTAATTATTACTAATTATTACTAATTATTACTAATTATTACTAATTATTACTAATTATTTCTAATTATTACTAATTATTACTAATTATTACTAATTACTACTAATTACTACAAATTAGTACTAATTATTACTAATTATTACTAATTATTACTAATTATTACTAATTATTACTCATTATTACTAATTATTACTAATTATTACTAATTATTACTAATTATTACTAATTATTACTAATTATTACTAATTATTACTAATTATTACTAATTATTACTGATTATTACTAACTATTACTAATTATTACTAATTATATCTAATTATTGCTAATTATTACTAAATATATCTCATTATAACTAATTATTACTAATTATTACTAATTATTACTAATTATATCTAATTATATCTAATTATTACTAATTATATCTAATTATATCTTTTTTATATCTTTTTATATCTAATTATATCTAATTATATCTAATTATAACTAATTATATCTCATTATATCTAATTATATCTAGTTATATCTAATTATATAACTAATTATATAGATAATTATATGGCAAATTTTTTCTAATTATTGCTAATTATTGCTAATTATATAGCTAATTATTGCTAATTATATAGCTAATTATATATCTAATTATATATCTAATTATATAGCTAATTATTATTACCAATTATATCAAATTATTACCAATTATATCTAATTATTACCAATTATATCAAATTATTACCAATTATATCTAATTATTACCAATTATATCTAATTATTAGCAATTATATCTAATTGTTACCAATTATATCTAATTATTACCAATTATTACTAATTATTACCAATTATTACTAATTATTACCAGTTAATACTAATTATATACAATTATTACTAATTATATCTAATTATTACTAATTATATCCAATTATTACTAATTATTACGAATTATTACTAATTGTTACTAATTGTATCTAATTATTACTAATTATATCTAATTATATCTAATTATTACTAATTATATCTAATTAATACTAATTATATCTAATTAATACTAATTATGTATAATTATTCCTAATTACCCCTAATAATTGATAATTACCCCTAATTATTGCTAATTACCCCTAATTATTGCTAATTACCCCTAATTATTGCTAATTACCACTAATTATTGCTAATTACCCCTAATTGTTGCTAATTACCCCTAATTATTGCTAATTACCCCTAATTATTGATAATTACCCCAAATTATTACTAATTACCCATAATTATCCCTAATTATATCTAATCATGACTAAAATCCGCTAATTATCTATAATAATCTCTAATTATTACAAATTAACACTAATTATTTATAATTATCACTAATAATATCAATTTCTTACAAAAAATAAATATAAATAAAAATCAATTTAATTCTAATTTAATTACAACTAATAAAAAACAATTAAAATTAATAAAAAAATATATATAAATATATAAAAAATATATATAAATGCCTTAAACATTGATATTATGAAGGTGTTGGGGGCTTCCAATTGCTCTCGTATAAAAAATTTAAACTAAAAGAATTTTTTTCCTTAAAATTGGAGAATGAAGATAGATGGAGAGGAAGATCTGAGTGATTTGGAAAAAAACGGGTGGGGTATATATAGGTTAGATTAGTTGCGACGGGGTTATGTTTCCCATCGCAAATGGTGGTATTTGCGATGGGGCCCATACCAAATATCCTCGCCCGCATTAATTACAGTCAGTGATTAAAAGGGTATTTGCGACGGGTCATGTCGCAAATACGCACCTGCCGACATACTATTTGCGACAGGTGGATTTTCCCATTGCAAATGGTATTTACTACCGCCAAGCTTTTGCGATGGGGGGAGCATCCCCGTCGCAAATACCCTTCCTGCGTTTTTGCGCGCAAACTGCGCCAAACCTATTTCAACAGTTCGCCTATTCCTGTCGCAATTAACCTACTATTTGCAACAGGAAAAGACTCCTGTCGCTAATATGTATTTCATCAGAACTTTTTCGACGGTATATGTTCCCGTCAAAATTGACTTGTCGCAAATAACCACTTTTCCCATAGTGTGAGTTCCACTAATTTATCTCTTCTGTTCTGGCTTCAGGGCTTTAACTCTTATGGGAGACTATTTGGTGTGGTATGGGATTATCTCCTCATTCACATCGGGTTTGCATTTGCCGCACCACGTACACCCCTTTCTAGGAGTTATCCCCTACTTCCTGTCCCACATAACATGAAACTATATGTTGTCCCACACGACGTTAAAAGGTACCTTCATGAACTAAGTGTGGCTTGATTCCCAGTCTCATGGGATACGTAGGAAAACCCGGAAATCTCGTTTTCGGGTCCATCTCAATTGGGAGCTAGTTTCTCCTTCCCCTTATCCTCTAATATTTCATGGCCCCTCAACTCGAGGTTTCCTCCTCGGAATTTCACACAGTATGGTGTGGACATTGTCCTCATTCAAGTCGCGTATGCTTTATCACACCATGTTCATCCCCTCCGGAACCTCATCTCTCCTATATACATCTGATCCATATGAATTTAAACTATGATTCTTAGTCCCACATGACTATAAACTGTTGAGTCTATCCTGTATGATGTTTAAAAGGCACGTTTTGTCCCATCACATGACCCTAAATTGTGACATTATTATCCTGGTTGCATGATGAAAAATGGCACTGCATTGTGATGTCCTCACCCAAGGGGACGTCATGTTTGGTATTGGTCACACACCATACCATTTTTCAACCCCTACATATGGCTTGATTACTAAGGCGATACCTGGACCTTCCATCCTAGTTCCATCACTTCACAAAAAAAATTCATCCTAAAGGACAAACAAGATATATCAAATACCGCTTCTTTTGGGAAAAGGGATAGACCCACACAACCTTATTATCCCTAGAACCGGTATCCTACCGTGCCATCCTTATAACTACGTACTGTTTGATCCCCATCCTCATGGGGTACTTAGGAGCGTCTATGCACCTTGTCTTGGGCTCAACTTAACTTTTGTTTTTGGTCCCTCAACCTGAAACCTCTCCCAAGAAGCGCATGGTGATCTAGACCAGGTCCTCATTCACATCGGGTCTTGTAATTACATCGGCGTGCGTCTCTCATTTCCTACCATCTATGGTCCAAGATCTATGTCAATAAACTAAGAATAGTCCATGTCCTTACCACAAGACATTAAATTTCATGACATCTTCCAGAACTACGTTTGGATTTATTCCCATCCTCATGGGATATGTAGGAACACCCGGGCATTTTTGTCTCCAGGTCTTTCCCTAGGAATCTACAAATCATGTCCCTTGTTTTTCATCCCCTTGGCCCGAACTCAATTGGTAACATGTGGTGTGGCGAGTACCTCTTTGGTTCTCATTCGTGTAAGGTTTTTCAATAGCTGCACCATGTGATTCCCATATCTTTTCACAGTGTGGTCTGAGTTCTATGACCGAAAACTAAGATCTCCCTATGGGAACTACGTGTCATGTTTGGATATTTCGCCGCCCTTCGCACAGTCTATTAAATAAAACCCCTTTAATTGTCTACCCTATGACCATAAGTTGAAAGCATGCAACCCTAGGACCCTTTTCCTTGGGAAGGGACTCGACTCCCTCTATCTGATACGTCTTATACTTGTATTCAGATGTGTTTTGACAAAGAGCCTGAAGTGTGGAATTTTCACAAGGACATTCCCCTTGTTCCATGTCCATGCTTCTGTAGATCATCGTTTGGATCATCATCCTCTTCCATGTCTGAAGGGCCCCCCTTTGCGACCTAGTCTCATGCAACACTGGCTTACCTACCGTCCTGGGCCAACATCCCTGAAGATCTCAGACAACATTTGAAACAGGTCAGGTGTTTTGAACACAGTCAACAGTCAACCCTCATTTGTTTTTCCCCATTTCAGGCTAACCTGATATGGATACTATGATTCAAACACGGTAAAAAATTATCCCCTATTTTCATGACACCATTATTGTTTTCAAGATGTTGAGCATCATGATTCACATATTTCCACTTTCTTATGTTCATGTGGAACTCCATCATACTCGTATTTACTCTTTAGCGCATCTAGGTGCATTATATAGGTGGTTCAGCATCAGTGGGATGTCATTCACCTAGTGTCCCATCGTCCCTAACTTGTTCCTCCTTCTGCTAGGAAATTCCCATCACTACTTTTTGTTTCCCACATCGAACACAACTCATGTGGTATTAGTAGTTCTAGTAGGACGTGTACTGGCACAACCATGCCACACGTACCTTTCCTCACCCCGCATGTCATTAAACCACGCTCTCAGAACTACGTATGGCTTGATTCCTATCTTTATAGGCTACGTAGTAATACCCAGTCACTCTGCTTCGGGCCCAACCTAATTTTCACTTTTGGTCCCTTGACTTGAAGAGTTTCCTCTGGGGATACATGGTGTAATCCTGAGTCCAAGTCCTCATTCATGTTGGGTTTATAGCTATCGCACCACATACTACCTTCTTGGGATCTTCCCTTTCATTCTATGTCCTATTGTATGATGTTAAACTGCATGAGTCCATATGTCCTCCACGCATGACACTAAACTGGGGTTCTACCCTGAACATGTTTGGGATTCCCTATGTTAAGAATGGTATGTGTCAATTTCCGCTACAGAGTGGATTCTCCCTATCAGTGTTTGTCTCTGACCACACTCTGCCCCCAAGAACTACATTTGGATTGTTTCTCATCTTTATGTGATATGTCGTGATGACCAGGTGTTCCGCCTTGGGCCCAGCCCTAGGGTCATTAACCCTCTTGGCCCCTTATCCCCAATCAGGGTCCACTCTCTATGACATTAAACTAGGATACTACAGTCCATGTAACATGACTTTAAACTGTTAACCGTGGTCCAAGATCAATGACCTTTAAACTATGTGCATCATCCTTACCGTATGATATAAAACTACAGGTTTTTCCAGGTCCATACTAGAGAGATCATGTTTGGAAGTATGTTTGATCCCTGATAAGACCAATGTACCCACCTAATGTGTTTTCCCCATGGTGGAGTAATTTCAAGAGTGTTGGACTCATGTCAAACAACCCATCACTCTACTCTATACACTTTGCGTACCCTTTATTTGGATCCTCATCCTCTTTCACGTATAGAGGAACCCCCTAACAGTATGGATGCATGGCCTGTGGCTTGCCTACTATCTTGGGAAAACGTTCTGGAAGACCAATGGATGATATTTCGAGTCAGGCCCCGTGTTTCGAACATGGTCAGCGGTCGTCCCTCATTTTTTAACCCCATATCAGTCTAACTCAATATGGATACTGTGTTTCGAACACAGTCAACATTCATTCTTAATTGTCATGCCATCACTACAGTGTTCCAAATCTTGGGTATTGTGATTTACAACATCCATTCTCCCCTGTTCGGATTTATTCCAGTGCCCCTGTTGTTACCTCATTCATGCACAAGAGAACACTAGGAAAATGGTAAATCAACTATTCTTAGAGATTCATTCTCCAGTCAGGTCTCCCCCTTCTATTCTCGGAAATCCGGGTTGGTTGTTCAAACCCTAGATTCCTGAAACTTAGTCATCACTCTTATGTTCCGACGGAATAACATAGGAATCATGCATTGTTTCTCACATTGGTCTCAACTCGCATGGTCTTAGGGACTGATCACTGGGAGTTTCAGGAATATAACATATGCGTGTAAAACCAACACTAATAACGGGACTCTTGAATGTTATGGCATCCAAATAATCAGACAATGAAAGTAAGTTAGAGGTTTTGTGATATCTACATCACCCGAGGGTCTATCCCTCCTAAGGACGGGTTAATCCCGTCAAAATAAAGTTGTAGATACACGACCCTCTGGCTTGTGGCGTCTAGGATATTCATCTGAATGTTCAGTTCCCACTCCTCCTCGGCAGTGACGGGTCACAATTCATCGGTTGCAATCTGGGGCTGCTCTACATCGGTCTGGATGATGGTCATCTCTTTGTAGGATCACTTCAGGCCCTCTTCGGCCTCTTCCAGTAAGGCCTTGAATCGTAATATCAGCCCTGATTGCGTGTTAGGGGTGGCTGAGTGCTCATCCACCTAGACCTACAGCCACTGAACTTCGTTTTTAGCCTCCCGGAGCTTCTTGATTTTCACCTCTTTCCTCCGCTACCAGCCCAAACCAAGGCCATGGTCATACTCCCAAATCTTCTCCACCATAAGATCTTGGACAAGCATGTGAGGATGTTGGGCGTCCACTCCCCATCACATAGTTCACACAGTCATGATCAACGTTTTTCCATCTCATCCTGCCATAGTGCTTGGGGGTGTCATCAATAAATCGCTTTATCAGATTCCACAATCAGCGATAGAATATTTTTCTATCCTCATTATTAGAGGTCGTCTCATCCTAGTCAGTGCAGTTGGAAGGCTCGTATGCGGGGAACGCCCTTAGGAACTCGTCATTTGGGTCCGCATCTGGTGTTTCATCAGGCACGGTGGGACCAGGGCTATCTGATCGATTCTCATCATCGGATCCCACCTCAATAATCTTGGATAAAGACTAGCTGGCGGTCCAACCAACGATCGGGGTCTCCGTAGTTCATTCAGACTGGATATCTGCCTCCACGATCACCAACATTCCTCAAGGAAAGACGCCGCTAGAATCCCCAACCTACCTCGCTAAGGCGACCTGCACCATTTGAAGAACTGTTCACACTAAAAAAGGGGCATGGACGTTATTTGACATGGTCAATGGGTGACATCAATGAATTTGGTTGAAGAAACATATAGAGATTAAATTTCTGGTCTCGTTCTTGGGTTGATGTTATCAAGACCCCGAGGTGTGGCCCCCCGTATATTATAGGAAGATATGAAAGCTCCGTAGGGGTCAGCTTAGGTGTCCTGAATGAGCTAGACGTATAAATTGATGCATCCACAGGTGTGGATCCCAAAGGCCCTGCATCTACATCCATTGAGGGATGAGAACAGGTTCTGTGTATGAGACTCTCCTATACTGTTCAAGTATTAGCAAGGAGTCTAGAATGACCTGGGGGAAGACCCTGAGGAATGGGCTTGGGATTTTACCTCCAGGGCCTCTGCAAATTCTTCAAGGTTCGAGTCCTGATCACCAACTTCCCCCCCCCCCCACTTAACAGATTCTATCTACCAGCCACATCCCCCCGAAGGACTCATCCAATTCTTCTAGTTGAGGTATGCACTCTCTCAGTTCAGCGGCTGACAATTGCGGAGGGACCGTATGATCCAGCAGCACCTTGACACGGTCTATAATTGGACGTGGAGCACCCCGAGAATGCAAAAAAGTCCTCCTGCTCTACCAGGTATTGCTCCACCTCCACCTAGGACACCGCAAAGTCATCCCTGATAGGGCCTATCCCCAGCAGATACATCCCAAGACGATTCAAGTGTTGACACATCTCATACGGGATGAGGAATTGACGGTTGACTTCCCAGATATCTCCGGCCTCTGGGAAGACAACATTCTATGGAATGTCTATATGGCACAACCGCTTCCCCAGATCCTTGGTGGGTATCCTGCAGAACCCTTTCGGTGGCCTCCCCTCTGGATGACTCTATTCTTCTAGAACCACTGGGTCTGCTACCGTTGTGGGATCTATCACTACTACCTCACCCTTAACTGCTGTGGGTCTTGTCGCCATGGAAGTCCTGCCACCACAAGATTCCCTTTCCATCTTATGGACCTGATTTCGAGATTGTGGAGGCTCACATTCACCAACCCGAGCAGTTGGCTACTTCAGTATCTCCCCCAAGTAGGTTGTCTCCTAGCTTTGGGCATACTCATTTACCAACATGAAGACAACAGTAGGTAGAGGCATCTTGTTCCTGATCTTCCCATCATCCCATGTGAACATGAGCTACATATGCCTCATCACACACGGGTGTTCCACGTGGCACACCCCTAGATATTCCTACGGGGTCAGCCACTGCATACACTGAAATTTCTGGGAAAATCAATGCAGGGTGTACGACTCATAGAGGGGCTCCCAGTTTTAATCTCTCATGGATCATGTTCTTTGATTATATTATGTTTAATGACTTATGAATATCCAATAATTATTCCATGACTCAAAATTATGATCTTTGATATAAATGGTATGGTTATGAAATGTTTTTATCATGTTATCATACCCTTATATTCATATTATTCTTACATATCTCTCCTATTTACCCTTTCTAAGATTATGATCTCACTCTTTATAATGATTCTTTTACTCTGGTTATGAAGAAGTTCAGAATGTATGATATGTCTAAGATGGCTTCTAGTTTTGAATAACATAGTGGGAGATGAAGTAATTTTAGGATTAACTAGTTGTTTTTATTTCCATGATTCCAAAGGCACTATATCTTTACAATCCTCATGGGTGTGTTTTTGAAAAGTAATAATTGTTCATAAAAATGATGTAATCTATATATATATAATAAAACTAAGTCGTTATAGTTTGTATTAGAGTATTGGTTTAGTTAACCTTTGGAAACTAGGATGAGAATAATTTAGTGATATTCCTGAGGACATGTATAAGGATATTTCTATGGATGATTCAAAGTACATTAAAATGTCCTAAAATCATGGTAAAAGAAAGAGTGAGTAGTTTCCAAGAAATTAAATCCTTTTCTAGATACTACAAGTGGATGTATATTTGGAACAATGATACCTAGGGGTGATACCTTAAAAAATGGTGCATTTAGATAGACTCGATCACCACATGGTTCTCAAAAATTGAGGTTTCTACACACATGGTTTAACAATCCCAATGGATATTCTTTATAAATTGAAAAACTATTTACAAACCAACATAATGGATTTAAATAGATGATCACTATGAAAGAACTTGGTTAAACCTATGTTTTCATATATAAAAAAGAATGTTTCATGATATATATATCCTATAACTAATTTTTAATGATTATGTGGTTCCCTATATGATTATTGTTTCATTAACTATGCTTTTTTTATTTTATTCAATTATTGAAACTATAAAACCCATTTTAATTCTGAGTGAAAAGGAAAATGAAATGATAGTTTTCATGAGCATCCAAACTATATGGGATCTGGAATGCAAAATATCTTTTTTATTCTCACACAACTTTCTCAATCCATGAATCATCCAAAACATACAACTGAGTAGATATATGAACAAAATTAAGTTTCTTCATTAATGAGGAAACTTCTACCTTCCATTAATTGAATTGGAAATCCACCAGTTGTTGAAAAATGGATCAGCACCACAGAAAATATATTTTACATTATGTAGTTTTCAAAACATAAAAAATTTAATTTTTTGTGACTATCAGTTGGAAGGTGAAGTAGATAAATAGAGAAATCTAATCAAGAATAAAAGGTGACATGATGAAACTAACTCCTTGTATTAGGATGAGTTCAGTAAATTATTTATAATAAGTACATTGCATATATTCTCTGTATGAAGGTGAAGAAGGAGTTCCTTGAGCTAAATGAAATGGATGATGAATCCTTCATATGCATGCAGAATGTTTTACCTGACTCATAAGCTATAATTCTAGAATTATCATCCAATATAAAATTTAAGATGATCAATTTTCTAGTCTATTGAAACCACGTCTGAAAAGGTATTTATCCAATAGAGACACCAATATATAAAAAGGGATTGTTTAGTGTGTTATCAAGGTAGAAATAAGGGCTCGATTTAAGTATCAATCTAATGGTTTTTATAAGAATAGAAAAAATGGAATTCAAAGGAAAATCTAATAACCATGGAGTTAATAATATGAGCTTTAATTTATTCTCAACGTGTGGGAAAAAACATGGAAAGAATTATCATAAGAGGGATAGTAAATGTTTTAAGTGTGACAGGAAAGGTCATTGAAAAATTGATTACCAAAATGATGGGATATAGTATGAAAGTGATATAAATATAGAGTAAGATGCATAGAATGAACCACCTAGGCTCAGGTGTTTCAAATTCAATGTGTATAGTTAATATGATAACCAATTACCAAATCTAAAGGTTAAGGATGATGATCGACATTAGTAACCTCTTGATCTAAGAGACAATGTGAAATCTCATGAGATCACTAATTCTAATGAGTGGTGTGAAAATGATGTGGTTAAAGGTACACTTACCATCCAATCTAAAACTCATAATGTCTTATTTGAATTATGATCTGCCCATTCATTCATATTTAAAGAATTTTATAAGAATATCAAGATTCCACCCTAAAAATTAAATATAGAATTAGTTGTTAAAATCCATCATTTTATGATTATCACATCTTAAATATATAATTCCTCTCTGGTTGAAATTTGTGGTAATATGCTTCCCAAAAATCTCAACATTTTTTCTCTGGTGGAATTTGATGTTATCTTAGGCCTGTATTGGATTTATCTATATATATTCCACATCAATTATTGATTAAGGGAAGTCACATTTTATATTCCAAACTAAACAATGATCATATATTAATTTGATGATAAATATGATCTTTTAATGGAGGTAAAATCAATTGTATGTGTCTTAATTTCCATTCATAAGGGGTTTTATCTTAATTGGTTGGGGTGAAAACTGACATTAATGATATTCCAATTCTATGGGAATTTTTTGATATATTTTTTGAAGTGTTTCTTATCATTCCACAAATACATGAAGTAGAGTTATCAATAGAACTCACACTTGGTTCCAACCCAATTTCAAATAATCCCTATAGAATGTCCTTGATTGATTGATAGTAATATCAAAAGAAACCCTAGGAAAACATTGACAAGTGATTCATTCTGATAAATGTGTCACCTTAGGGCACACCTGTTATTTTTGTTAAAATGAAATATGGATCAATTGAATAGTATATTGATTATCAGGACTTGAACAATATCATAATCAAGAACAAGTTTCCTCTTCCCTGTATTGATTACTTTTTTGATCAACTTTGTGGAGTTCAGTACTTTTCAACGATTGACCTCTATTTTGGATATCATTGATTGAGTGTCAATAATGAGGATATACTCAAGAAAACGTTCCTTACAAGGTATATAAATAATAAATAAATAGTTTTTCTATTAGATATTAAAAATACAACTTCTATATTCATGGATTTAACTAATAGAGTTTTAGAGATCTCCTTCATCAGATTGTGGTATTCTTTACAGAATATATTTTTATCTATTCAAAGATAAAGGAAGATCAAAAATATTTCGTGATAATTTTACTAATGTCCATACGAAGGAGAAACTATATGAAAAAATTAAAATGTTTAAATTTTGGAAGAAAAATGTTTCATTTTTGGGTTATATAACCTTAAGAGGGGGTATATCAGTACATCCATCAAAGAGCGAGGTTATTGGGTGTTAGACCATACCAACTATTGTGAATAGAATCCATATTTTTTTTAGTTTATCTAGATATTATCTATGTTTTTTGGATAATTTTTCCTAATTATCTAGTCCACTAACTAAGTTTACTCAATAGTGGTCTGAGTTTCTATAGATAGATGAATGTGATGAGATATTCATGGAACTGATGAAAATATTAGTCTGTGCACTTGTTCCTACATTACCATATAGTAGAAGAGGGTGTTATTGTATAGTGATTCTCCAAGAAGGTATTGGGATTTTCTATTATACGTAATGGCATGAATATATATTATTCCACATTAAATATGAAGGTTAATGATCAAAATTTCCAAAATCATGATTTAAAGTAAGATGCTGTAATTGTTTCCTTAAGGATATCGAGGAATTATCTTTTTAGATAAAAGTGTGAAATATATACTGATAAAAAAATTAATGTATATATTCTCGTAGAAGGACTTGAATATGAACCACATAAGATGTTTAGATCTGATTAAGGATTACAAGTTCCTAATAGATTACCACCCTAGGAAAGAAAATAAGGTGATTGATGATTTTATGTGAAAAGATCATGATATCTTATCCATGATGAGGATAAAAAAGCTCCAATATTTCTATATTTGAAAAGGATGGATTTTGAAATCCTAAAGGAAGTGGAGAAATATTATCTTGTTCAACTAAATGTTTAACCATCTATCTAAGTGATGATTGAATTGGAATAGAAGTATGTTATGGAGATGGAGAATAATTTTTGAAATGTTCATATGTTGAACCTCAATCATTATGTAATGACAAGGTTTTGGAACTATGTATGTATTGCTTACAAACCAGATTTTTGGGAGTTATTAGAAGAATCTCATAGTTATTTATTCTCTATTCATCTAAGAAGTATAAATGTGTATAGAGATTTGAAAGAGTATTTATGGTGTGGTGGAATGAAGAGAAATATCATATATTTTTTATCTTTGTTCTAGGTATGTAGTTAAGTTAAAACTGAAATACAAAAATTATAAGGGATTTTATATCCATTCCCTATACCAGAACTTAAATGGAGAAACACCACCATTGATTTTTTTGTTAGGATCCCTGAAAAATCTAAAGGGAATTATACTATATGGTTTGTAGTTGATCACCTCAAAAATTCACCTCACTTTATCTTTATTAGAAAATAATTTTATCTTGATTGTATTTCTAACATATACATTAAGTAAGTTGAAAGGATTCATGTATTACCACATTCCATTATCTCTAATCAGGATCTATGGTTTTTCTCAATGTTCTGGTGAAGTCTTTAGTAATATCTTGAGAAAAATTTTTGTTTCAACACTGTTTATCATCCTTAGATAGATCGTCAGTATAAGATAGAAATTAAAACCCTATAGGATATTTTCAGATATTTTTATTTGGACTACAAAGGTGTTTGGGGTCAATAATTTTTGTTGGATTTTCTGACAATGGTATCTTTCATTGATCATTCAGATTGATCCTTATGAATCCATATGTGGTAAGAAATGTAGATCTCCAATGTGTTGGAATGAATTGGGAGAAAAAAAAATATTGGTAACTAAGATAGCTAAATAAATTTAACATAAGGTTATATCCATTTGGAAATGCATCAAGGTAGCTTAGAGTTAGTAGAAAAGATATTTTGATAGTAGTCAGCATGATATAGAATTTGAAGCTACTGAAAATGTGTTTATATGAATTTATCTATAGAATAAGGTTATGAGATTCATGTAGAAATGTAAACTATGATCTATGTACATCATTCCCTTTGAAATTATAGATATTATTAGGATAATAGAATATCATTTGGTGCTTCCACCAAACATCTCTCAAGTTCATGATGTTTTTTATGTATCTCTCTTGAGTAAGTACATACCAAACCCTTCACATGTACATAACTCATAGGTTACACTACTGGGGAATTATTATTCTTCTAAAGAATAACTTGTGGAGATTATAGATTATATAGAGAATTTTCTACAAAATAAGACCACTCACCTGGTCATAATTTTTTGGTGAAACCCCCTGTTTGAAGAGGCCACATCATCACTTGAGGAAATAATGAGGGAAAGGTATCTTTATATGTTTGTATCAAGGTGATAAAAGTTAAGGTACTAAATCATTTTAATGGGAGTATAATTTAACACCGTGAGTTTTTATGAATTTATTTTTGAATAAATTAAATTTTTTGATCAGCTATTTACACTCAACAAAGTGTTTTAACAAACCAAGGTATATTATTAATACTATTAATTTAATACGACCTTTATAACTTTGTTGTTAATCTTAGAGTTATGAATCATAAAAAATAATTTTTATATATTTATAATAATTTATTTTCATAAATAAATTTTATTGATAAAATGTACTTACGTTTTAGGAATATATGTTTATGTTTTGAAAATATTATTTTTCTCAAAATATATTTTTTAGTCCTTTTGAACAAATATAAAATTAATTTTCTACCAATTTTGAATTTTTTTTGATAAAATAGAATTCATATTTTTACATAATTTTTTTACTTCACCATTTCAAAATTAGCATGTTGTAACTTTTTTAGAATTTTTTGAAAAGATTAATTTTTTGATAAATAATGAAAGAATACTGAATTTTAATTGAGCACATCAATTATTTTTAAATTATTTATAAAGATAAATTAAATTTTAAATTAGATTTGAAGTAAAATTAGTTCAATTATATGTCTATTATTCCAATTTAGTCCCTTTTAACTTTTTTATATTTAATTTTAATATAAAAACTTTCTGGACTTTTGAACATTTTCTACTTGAAAACCCACTTTCTCATTGTATTTGTGGGATTAATTTTAAATTATATTTTTTCAGTTATATGAATTTAATTTGAAAAAATTAATTCCATATTTAAAATCAGAATAATTAATATTTTCTAATAAGTAAAACTTAATTTTTATCCAAAATGAATACTGAAAATAATAAAAAATGATTACTATAGTTAAGGTAGAGATGGGTTTACTAAGGGGGTTAAACTAAACATATTTGGGATAAAAATAAATAAAAAATTATAAAAAACATTATATAGATATATATATCCTAGAATTTATAATTTGTGAGAATAGTCCATTTTGGATCCTTGTGGTGTGCTAAAACCATAGGTACACCATTTCTTTTTAAAAAAAAATCATGTGTGCTACTCACTTCAAAAATAAAAGGCCACACCCTCTGATCCTCTATTAGCACCATCGAACCCTTTTGGGTCAGAAAATACCTTCCCAAATCACTTCCTAACTTCCATAATCTAATCCTAGATGTCTATTTTTGGATATAAATCCATCCTATGATGGATTTTGGTCTAAACCTACAGAGGATTCTTGATAAATAGGTAACGTTCTTCAATGAGAATTTTTGTTTTATTTCTTCCTATCCCTCGATAAATTTTTATTATATCATGATTATGTAATAACATAATTATATTACATATATTAATATTTTTTTATGTTATGTTAATGACATACAACCATCTCCACTTCCATAAAATGGGTTTCAAAATCATCATTCATGTGTATGGTGGGGTACGACCTCATGAACTAATGTCATTCTTTTTCAATTACCATATCTCATGACTAGTTGTAATTATATATTAAATTTTCATATAATATATTTATGATATTATTATATTTATTTAATTATTATATCACACATATAATCATTCTTTATATTTTGTGGGAATACGGTAATATTGGATGTGTATACGACAGACTGTCGCCTCGTGTAATGATGTGAGTTTATGGGAATATGGTAATGACCATATGTGATATATATATATATGACACAAAAATTATTATTTAATGAAAATGTATTATTTACCTTAATTTACTTCTTTCATTCCATAGAGAAAATGGAAATGACATTTTTGTGTTCGTACGACCTACCATCTCTATGAACGGTGTACTTTATTTTCCATATCTAAATTTACTAGATTACTATAAATACATTTATAATGAATATATAATATATTTATAAACTAATTAATTTTTTTATATGATGTAACTATGTTCAAATAAATATTTCCTAAAATAATAAATCAAAACAAATATGAAAAACAAAGTAGTTATTTCCCGAAACATGACTTTAACATGGAATTATTAATAAAAGGATAATATCATGTACTAAAAAGTAATATATTGTATGATATGTATTATTATTATTTAATAATATATTTTTAATAAAATAACATTTATTATATATGAGGTTAAAAATGTATAAAGGAATTGGAGACTTAATGTAAGGAATTATTGTCTCAATTTTCCATCTTTGAGACTAATGTTTTGTTATGAACCTATCCTCCTTTAAGAGTTGTATATACAGACCATATTAAATGTAATATCATTAATTTATTAATTATAATAATATTTTATGTTTTATTATATCATTTTCCTTCATTGGGATTATGTTTCAAAGTCACCAGACTGGTAAAGATTTTATGTTACAGTCTCATCGTTTATTAGGATTGTTTATGATTATCTTTTCGATAATAAAATATTATCATCCATCTCTCAATAATTCTAATGAATTTTCTTATGATATAATTAATAATTATATTTCAAAGTATTAGAACTATTTTTACACTCTTTGTTATATAAACCAAATGATATTTTTTTTAATAAAAACCATCTTCATTTCTCTCTTCAGTCAAAAATTCTTTGTCTTCTAAAACCATATTTTATAAAAATAATCTCAAAAATGTTTTTAAAAATATTAAAAATATTTATTAAAGTAATTTTCAACCATTTTTATATTTTAAAAAAATTAATTTAATCTACATGTCATTTTACTAATAATACTCATTTTAATTCTACTAAAAATGTGATAGGAATATTCAATTTAATATTAATGTAATGGATAAAACTTCCCATAATAAAGAACATTATTTTATTTTAGTATCCTTTATAAGTGTTAAAAGTTATTTTCAAAGAAAATTATTTTCAAAATGATTGATTTTTAAAAAATGAAGTGGAAAGGATATTTACCTCAAGAAATGCTTCAAATGATTTTTAAAATCATCCTTTGTAAAATACAATCTTATATTCAAAGAAAATGAATTATAAAATGTTTTATATTTTAATTTTTTTAAAAGGAAATTAATCTTCCTCATGGAAAATTCCAATGGTTTTGTCTTTAAAAATAATTTTTCATCTAAAATTGCATCCTTTGATGTAATTACACTTTACTGGGGATATGAATCCTGAATACCATTCTTATTCATTATCTGAATAGTTTATTATAATAATATGTTTATGTAACCAATTTCTCTTCCTTGGGTTATACCATGAAAAATTTATTATGAAACCCATTTATTTTTTTTCCATGGATTATGCTATGATAAAATGATAAAATGGCTATGAAACCTGTCGCTTTTCCCTATGTTATGATATGATGATATGTTTATGGAACCCATTTCATTTCACAGGTTCTGATATGATGAAGGTTTTATTATACTGTGGAACACATAAATATGGTTTTTATTATGATATTTATGATACCTATATCTACATACAATTCATTGGTTAAAGTTTTATATCTCATGAGATAAATAGGATTGGAATGGGCAGTGATCACAGTTTAGTAAGGGTTTTGTCCATTAAAGTGGTATTGGGAGTGAACCTTGAAAACTATGATGGTTTTTGGAGTGAACTGATTCCTCTATGATATCATTGGAAGTGATCCATGAATACTATGTGAATTATTTTCTATGATTATGTGCATGACATAAATCTATGTCATATTCCCATGTTCTAATATCATGGATCATGTTCTTTTAGGATCTTATATTTCATGTCTTATAAACATCCAATATTTATTCAATTACTCATTATTATGATATTTAATATACAAGTTATGGTTTTAAAATCTTATTCTTAGGTTCTTAAACCCTTATATTCACATTATGCTTTTGTATCTTCCATGTTTACCCTTACTGAGTATCTGAGGTCACCCTTTGTTATATTTCCTTTCTATAGGTTATGAATAAATTTACTATGTATGATATTTATAAAAATGGTTCTAGTTATTAATAACATAGTGGGGGATGATTTAGTTTATCGATAATCCAATTGTTAGTGTTTTCATGTTTCAAAATGAACTATATCTTTAAAATCCTTAGGAATGTGTTTGTGAAACCTAATAAATGTTAAGGAAAAAGGATGAAATATCTATATATGTCAAAACTTGTTCTCTATTTACCTATTGACTCTAGTCACTATAAAATATCCTAACTCCCCCATTTTTAGCAATAATTTCAGGAGAATGTTTAAAGTCTCAATGAAGGTATCACGTTATTATTAACCTTTATTTCTCTTTTCCTATTTCATCTATGAAAACTAATATATTATATCCATGAGATTATGATAACATAATTATTATTTATTTATGTTATAATATTATACAAATGTAAAACCTCATTTATAACTTCTTCCAAAATAATTTAAAATATAAAATGGCTTCATGCATATGTGCGCACTATCGCATTCATATATGACGTGTCTTATTTTTCAACACATAAATTGAATGGATAGTTCAAAATAATTTTAAATGAATAAATATTATATCTATAAAATGAATATTATTATGATATTATAAATCATTTTACTTTCTTCCTCTCTCTTGTTTTATGGAAAATAAAATTGGCGAGCATTTGAATGTGTGAATTACCCCTACCATATAGTGACATATTGTTTACATTATAAGCAATTATGGAAGAATTTAAAAAAATTATTTTGATGCTTAAAAATTATATTTAATATAATAATTATATTATAATGGGTTTTAATATTTTTCTAATATAACATATCCATTTTGAACATTCTAATTTTATAAGTAAAAGTCAACTAAACCACCTTGAGTGTATGAAATAAGTGGAAAATTTTAATAAATGAATAACTTATGGTCATAAGTAGACTATGTAAAATTAAACATAAGAGAATAAATTTTTATTAATTTTTTTAATAAACTTTTTTCGATTATTCAAGAAGATAAGTGAATGTAAAGAATTATTTGAGACACAATGGTTTCATACCAAAACTTCTTTCTTTGATACCCAAGATATTTTACACAGAATTTTTTTTTAAATTGTGTATATAATAAAAATTGGACATTTAAGATTACTTATTGTAATTATTAATAGTATTTTAACTTTAAATTAACTATATTATTCTTTTAAGGGGTTTCTATTAGATTCTATCTTAAGACATAACAAATCTTTGTCTCGAACTCCCTTCATTGAGACATGTTTTAATTTATACACCAATTTAATGTATATGTTGTAGATTATTATAAATTTGTATCTTATCCTGAAATATTTTTTGTTCATGGTAATTGTGGTTTATTTAAATATATTTCTCCTTTGTGGGTTTTGAGTAAGATTTAACTCAATTTGTAATTTTTTTCTCAACTTAATTTTTTTTCCTGTGAGTCATGAAATCTCTTCTTGATTTTGATTTTAAAAATATCACTTTCCTAACTTTTACTTTTCAAATGGTACATTTTCTTTTTCTATGGGGGTATTAATTCCTACCATTAATATCCTCCCTTTTTATGAAATAATTTATCAAATAATATAATTATGTGTATAATAATGACTTCTATACTTTCCAGTAGATATTTTTCTTCTATTTCAATTTTTTATGGATATAATTTGGGATCTATAACACAAATATGTTTAACCACAATTGATCTTAAAGTTTCGATTTAACAAAATTTAAATTAAATTTTTATTAAACATTAAAATATTTTTGTTTCATAATTTTATTTAATTTATTATAAATTTTTTCACCAAGAATATTTTTTGGAATGGTTTTCTTGTTTAGTAAAGTTATAAATGATTTAAACTATCCTCCTTATAGATAATTTTAAATTAATTTTCAACTATGTTGGATTTTTTAAAATCTTTTAAATTAAATTATTTTTAACATTTTACACAATAGACATTTTTAGTAAAAGGAACCACTCTTTCATACTTTAGTGTGAACAAATATTTCTTCCACCGTTTTCATTTTCTAAGAGACATCATCCCCTTGATTTCACATTTTTTTGAAAATGAAAATATTATTCTAATGGTTTGATAAATTCTCTAATTAAAATTTTTTCAATGGATAATGGAAAATTCTTATTTTCAATGAAAATTTTAAATGTTTCTAAGATTGTTCTTCATCAATATCATATTTTTAATCAAGGGTATTCTTAAAATATAACCATACACATTATTTATATAGATGTATTATGAATTTATATTATATATATATGGTATGATTCATAACTTATTTTTTTATTTTATAATAAAAAACTTGTATATACATGATTTAAATCTAATGAATTTCCACTTTGACTACCCTATGTTTCATTACATTATTAAAGGTTATTTACCTAAATTCCCAATACATCGATTGGTTAGAAAAATTATTTTCAAAACCATATATCCATTTCATATATGATTTAAATACCATATTCGTACTCATCATTATTGAGTATTAAATAACTATAATGATGATTAAAGTCATTAGATATCCATATATTTTCCATTGTTTTATCATAACATATTTATTGATGAAATAATGATGCTTCCTTCAGGTTCCACATAAAAGTACATAAATCCCATTTTATTTCCTTGGTTTTTTATATTGATTAAAACCATATGGAACTCATATGTATGATTTTAATTGTGTGATACGTGGGAAAAAAATATATTCCTCTAATAAATTGGATATTCTTTTCATCTCATGGGATATAATTTTTTGTGGGTATTGATCCTACCCAACAATCATTCGAAGGTATTTATCCTCACCAACAATGTTATGTTAACAAGGAAAGGACCCTTGACTTATAATTATGATTTTAGGTTTATTTTTTAACCTCATTTCCTATTATTCCATACTCTTATGTAATGATCATTTTTCAATATATGTTAATATGGAATCATTACTTTATTCTATTATTTCATGCTTATTCTCATCCCTATTATGATATCATGTTATGCCTAAAGCCCCTCATATTATTCTCTTTTATTATGTTTACCTTGATTTAGAATTTGACCTCACCAATTTCTTATAATACTATTTACCTAGGTTATGAAAGAAAAGTATAAAGTATTCAGAGTCTAGAATATTATCTTGATTGAAGTATTTATGGGAGATGTTGATGTTTAATTATGTATTTATTATCTTTCTATATCGTAGGGGAAAAATGGTCCATTTTATGAGATTTATTTGTTTTTTATTTTTATTAATTCTCTAAAAATATAAACTGAAAGGCACTTGGTTTGTAAATATTTGAAATATATTTTAATTATGGATGTGTATAAATGACATTGTTTTCAGTTATGCATTTTCGGAACTATATCTAAGAATGATAGTCTGGGAGTGCTACACTAGGCATGTTCTCGGTTTCCATCTTAGGGAAGTACATAACAGATCCCTCACATGTTCTGAATTCGAAGGTGGTATATGTATAAAATGATCTATCTTATAAGGAGAATCCAGTTAATATCTTTTACTATAGAGAAAAATTTCTATACAAAAAGATAACTCACCTAGTCAAAGTACTATAGATGAACCAAAAGTATGAGGAGTTAACCTTGAAACCGAAGGGAGAGATGAAGTGGAAGTAACATATTTTGATTTCATCTTAGTGGGAAAAATAAAATTTTGAGAGTGAATGTACTTAAAGGGGATGAATATAACAACCTATAATTTAAATTATGATTATATAATTATGTCATATTTATTAATATATTATTATACGATGCACAAGTATCACATGATAGAACTAACATTATTTAACATATGAATTTGAGCATTACCTTTTGAGAATAAATGTGTCCAAAAGTATTGAAATTATTAAAATGTTATAAAAATTAGAAAACAATTTAACTAAAACATGATAATGTGGATATGATTGATTTACCATAATAATCATACTCATGAAAAACAATGTAAAAGTGAATTAGAATACTAGTAGAATTATATTCTTTTCAAAAATGAAAATATTTAAAACCTTGATTATAAATATAATTTATTGAATAATGAATGAAATATGATTGATTTATAGAATCTTTGGAATGTATACGACTATAAGAAAATAGTTGGAATCCTAGAAGGACACTTGGGGATATTTGATGTGGAGGTGATGTAGAGATGATGAAAGTAGGCAGTGACACGTGCATTATGTAGGTAGAGGTGCAGTCCATGGACAAGCTGTTGTAAGAAGGGCCTCCAGACCCTAAAATTCATTCATACCATAAGGATTTCAGGCTATGGATTAAGATTAGACCACATGGGATAATGCCCAAAAAGAGAAATAGAGTAAGTAGTATCCACCAACAGATCTCACTGGATTGTAATAATGAGAGGGTATGAGAACTGTCATCAGTACTGAGTATCGTGCATCTTTTCATAGGGAAATTCTTTTTTATCATCCATGAATGTTGAGTAGGAAGGAACTATCAATGAAGTAGATGATTGGGAGGGGAATTTCTAGTGTATTAGTGTTTTTGGGCCACTGATCCATGTATTGGGATTCGTTCCTCTAGAAAAATGGGTTATGTAAGGTTTCCCTCTCAACATAGTTTAAAGGGTGGATTGTCCATAAAACAAATATAAATATAAGGCCTTCGGGCCATCAAAGGATATGGAACATATACGACCATTACAAATCTAACTATTGTAATGGTAATATGGTTGTTAGAATATTAATCTAATCATTGGAATTGAAATCTGACCTTAGGAATAGTAATGTGCCTTTTAGAATATTATCTTCACCTATGTAAATGTAAAATAATATTTACATACCTTGAAAAATAAAAATATGACATATTGATATCCTGATACACATAAATAATTTGTTAAAAATGATAAATCAAGTGTCTCTATTTTTATAAAACATAAATGATCCATTTTCAATTTTATAAAATATATTATTATTTATAATAAATTTTAATTTCATTTAATGTGATTATAAATTAATATAATGTGATAGTATAATGAAAATATTGTTTTATTGGAACATAATTATCTTTTTAAAGGGTCAAAAAATTGATTACAATATTAATAATGGTATTTATTTCCAAAAAAATTAGTATTTTATTGAAAAATAATTTTCCTGTATTTTGATAATTATTTATATAAAGTGAATTTTCTTTTAGGAATCAGCACATTTAAAACTTTTTTCGGTGAAATTTTAATATTTTTAAAAAATAGTTTAATTTTTGGGGAATGATAAAATACTAAAATATATAGTAACTTTTATTCTAAGATAAATACATGAATTTATGAGAAATTTGTGATATAAGAACCCATTAGAGCAAACGCACAAGAACAATTTACAATGTATGGTCACAAGATTTATGAGTAGTTGTTTTCATGAGACAAAATAACAAACTAATGAATATATTATAAAAAATATGCCTCTCATTCCCATATAAATACCAATCCTTCTCCCCACACCTTAAAATAATTGGATCTTTCTAAATTTCTACAAAAATATCTCCTCACCTCTCACTAAATTTCCTTGTAGGATTTTTTTCTTCCAATAACTAAAAACCAAAAGTTTCTTATGAAGTATTTAAAGGGGTGAAACTTAAAATTTAATATAATCAAAGGTTATATTTTAAATTATTTTCTTCTTCTATCTTCTCCTCACCTCCCTTCATCTAACAAGTCATATAAACTTTAGTATTCTAAATATATTGTATTGTTATTGTTTTAATGGAATATATATCTTCCAACCTCTTTTTGTTCATTTCTTAAATGAATTTGTTTTCATAATATGGATGGTTCCCTGCCTCAAAAAATAATAAACTTCTTCTTTTATCTAATACCTTCATGGTTGGTCATAGAAATATAATTATTTTTGAAAAATATTATAATAAATATAATATAACTTATTTCATGTTTGGGGATGATTATATGGCCATAATATTAAATTAAATGAAACAGTTTCTTGATAGTTGGTAAAACTACCTAAATGAACTAACCTTATAACATTGACATTTTTACTAAATTAATCTTCATTGTGTCCAAATACATATTGATATTTGGGAGTATTTAAATTTCTATGAGGAAATTAATATCATTTAATTTCAATTATTTTGTTTTATTCCCATTTGAAATGAACATAAATAATTATACATAAGTGATCAAACCTTGGAACTGTGTAACAAATGCCCATGGAATAGTGGAATTAATTTTTATACCTCATTGAAATGGTTGAAAATTAATATAAAAAAATATAGTAAATAAAATTTTGATAGATATTTTTTTTAATAATGCAATTCAATAATTTAATTTTTGTTACTCGGGGTGTTAAGTGCTAGTGAAGAATGATTTAGGACATAGTTATAGGATCTCTATAAACCACCCATTTTCCTTGGGTTATGACATTTCACTCCATAAATCACATTATATCTCATTGATGGTTTAGAATAATTATGAATTCAATATATATTTATATTACATATATACCTAGTTTAATCTCTCTTCCTTATATGGGGTTATAAATATCATAAGATCTTTTCTCAAATTTTTTCTTTTAAGAATCAAACCTGATAAAGAGAAATGTATCAATCCCTTAATCATTTTATATAAAACAAATTTAATGTCTTTATTTACATTCATTATTTCAATAAATAAAATAATATTTTATGGATAAACAATCAGTTTTACCTTTAGTTTTCAAAGAAAATTCCATGTTCATTCTCTCTCCATATGGATTTAACCTATTCTTTAAAACACAGTTTTGATTTACCATTTTTGAGACCAATTACCTACACTTTCCCATGATATTTTTTAAATGGAAATAAATTTTTAGGCCTATTATTATTAATTCATACATTAGTTTCCCAAATATTTGTGACATTATTCTCTTTGGAATCATTATGAAATATCATTTGTGAGTGAGATGAGGAAAGATTATGAAACTCATTTATTTCAATGGGATATTCTTATTTCTATGCCTTATGATTGATTTCAATTTATGCTATGAAAAATCATGTGCATATTATGATGGGTGAACCCATATAGATCTCTAATGAATTCGGTAACTTTTATGTCTCATTAGATGATAGTTATGGGATGGGGAAGTAAACCTAATTTATGATGGGAGTCTTTATACTATGTGATGTTTTCATGATAGTTTTTGTTAGTTTATTCCAATGTCATGTTTCATGTTTTTTCCACATTTATATGTTTTCATGATATTATGATTCCATGTTCTTTATTTTATTCACCCAAATGATTATTCATGAGATTTTTATTTCATGATATCATATTATGTCTTTTGAATCACATGTTATTCTTTGTTGTCAAGTTTATTCCCTTACTTAGCTTTTTGATTACCCATTTTTATATAATCTCTAGGTTATCCTTTAAATATTTTTGAGATAAATGGTATTTAGGAGCTCATTATAGTGATTAAAATAAAGGAAAATTATTTTAGTTACATGTTGATGTATTATGAAACTATTATTATAAATAAACAAGGCCTCTAAATCATTAGGTTTTATTTAATACATATTTTAGTTAAAAATAATTTAATAATACAATTAAAATACTTTCATCACTACACACAAGGAATTAAATTTGGGTTTTGATGTCCATATTTATGTATTAAATCATTATGATATCATAATTATTGATATCTATGCTTCCATTTATTATCATTGATAAATAATTCATTCAGTTTCAATTTTATTATTCTTTATTTTTTTAATAACTCTTCCCATGATGTTTATTCCATGTTAATTTTATAATTTATTCCATTATAAGATCCCCTTACTACGCATTTCATCTCTCCCCTTATTATGTTTTGATTTCCCTAGTTTATTGATAAAAGTAGAACACAAGAAATGTTTAGAATGAAAACATGTGTGAAAGAATTTGTTGGATACATTGAAAACATTTCATGAATTACATAGTTTCATATATAATTGGATAATTATCAATTTGATACAAACGACTTGGGATTTATCATTTTATATTAGGTATTAATTATCAATATCTGTAAACCTAAATATAACCTTTAGATGTTATTTATTCAATATTCATTATTTATTTTGTAATTATAGATCGTTATATCTGAGATTTTTTATATTGTATCAATGTATATAAATTATCTGTCTATGAGCACCAGATCGGGGAGTGCGGGTTCAAGACATCATAGTTGGTATCAAATGAAATGTTTAGTTGACTATGGAAATAAAGATTTTTTTTCGGAAAATTTAAGGGTTGATAATTTAGCATAGATCCTAAGTTAAAAGTTATATAAATCCCTTTGGTTTAAGTATATTATTTAATTATAAAGAAAATAATGCATGTTTTCTTTATGGATTGAGATAGGAAAACACCAGTGAAACCCCTAGAAATAAGTCTACGTATTCTGAAATATAATAATGGTTTAGTAAATTATATAATATGGATTTATTCCTAGAAATAAATATTTATATATATATATATATTGGAAAGTGGATGCATTTTTCATACCAATTCAACAATGGGTAATTTACCTAAAAAGGGCTGGTTGAGAAATAACTCAATCATCACTCTGTTTCGCAATTACTAGGAACTGTACTACACACCTAGAGAGAGTTTATTATGGGATATTTTTTAGTTAATCACATTATCCTTATATAAAATTATAAATTAATTAATAATGGTTTTAACTAATTATGTAAATATTTTAATAGAAAAATTATCATGGACAATAAACGATTAAACAAGGAGAGTAACAGGTTGATCTGAAAGCAAAATATGTTGAAAAAAATGTTTCATAAGGAATTAGAATTTGGAATTGTTGTTTTCATATTCATATTATAGATATTATCATAAACATTTTTTATTTTTTGTTAAAACATGTTCATATTATTGAAGTTCAAAAATTTATGTACTTAGAAATCACTATATCTTATAATAAAATAAGGGAGAATACATAAATGTTTAAGAATTTACTTATATGTATGTAATGATTTAAAATGATAGTTTCTTAGTCTTACATATGTAGTTGAAGATAATATCTTAATATAAATTAATTCTTAATAATCTTATCTATTTTAATTAGTAAAGTGATATTTTTATATTGTGATTTGGAATATTATAAGTGTTATAAAGGATTATATGAAACTTATAAGGATAATTTTTCAATATTTTTACTTTAAATGTATGGAAATATATATAAAATGTCATTAATTAAAATGAAAATTTATTTTATAAAAAAAATTTACTTTTTGGGATTATAACTTTATAACACCTGACTGAGGTATGGATTACTCTTAAGTTTAATATACACATAAAGATTAGATAATAAAGGATGGATTGATTTTTATGAAGTAAGTTAGATTTAAATTTTAATAATCGGATAGATAATTGGTTCATGATATTTTTGGAGTTGGTTATCTCATTTTGGGGATTATGATATATAGTGACTAGTGTGTGACCTAATGAACTAGTGGTTCATATAGTATGAAGTTTAAATATAGAGAAAAGTTTTTGAGGAATGTATAATCTCATTGTAGTTTATTGTCATAGATATTAAAATAGGTTTTGGGAAAGGTATGTTATTGATATTATATTATCAGGGTAATTAAATACTTGGGTATATGATTTTAGGAATAATTAATGTCATTTGAGCAAAGATAAGTTTGACTTTTAAAGAATATATTTCGATGATTACTAGGTTTAGAATATTTTAAGAATGTTCAATGTAAATTGTTATCTATATTTTAATGATTTTGTTAATAAGTATGAGATAACAAAATCCATGTAACCAAGGATGATCCAATAATGTTATTGGTTAAACTAATATTTATGTGGTTTGAACTAAAGGAATTATAGGCTAACATTATTTTAAGGGTAAATGGGTTTAGGGTTAAATCAATTTTATGTTATTTATCTTGATAATTTCCATGTGTTGATAATTTTTCACCACTCATGCCAACCAATTTGGTTTAATTAATGGATATAAATAGAAATAACCATGGGTGAGTGGAACAATGTAGATATTACCTCAACGAATAACCTAATATAATAAGAATAGGAGTGAGAAATCGTGTGATTATTCGAAACAATCTATCATGAAATACAATTAAACTTGTGAAAAAGACAATGTTCCAAACACACTAAGAGAGAGAAAGATGAAGTCTCATGAAAGATCATGTTATGAATATGATAATGTAATTTATGTTCAATTACCTATATATCAAAAATATTGGAATAAGGTTGGAATAAATTTACTTAAAGGGATGGATAAATTCTATAAGTGTGGAAATTAATTTTATTAGAGTCATAGTTGTAATGTTAAGAGATTAGATAAAAAACTATTGCATAAATTTCAAGAGAGTTGGGAATTATACAACTCAATATCCCAAACTAATGCACAATGAAGTAAATAATCACCAACAACTATGAGAATAAAGAAAAAAATTTGCAACTACTAATAATGTATCAGATAGTGAGTTTTCACTTTATATTTTCAAGGCCCTTATGTTATGTATGTTCTCAAAAAATAGTGGAAATTAATTTATAAATAAAAACTCCTTCTCGTATAATGACCATATAAATAAGTTTTTGGGTTTGTGAGAAGTTATTCATTATGAATATACATCTACATCGCTTAGTAAAATTCTATGTGAAATTTGTAATGGGTTATCGCCCTCCATCATTTTTTTTATAATTATTATTAACATAGATAGATCTCATACTAAATCCTAAATAAACCCACGATCATCTATTATTTTATTTTTAATTATATGTTTCACATAGAATTTACTATGATCTAATGAGTCAAATTGTGAGGATACAATTTATTTAAGGGGGGAAGAATGTAGTATCCTAAAATTCCAATTACATTTAAAAATTCAATGTATTCAATAAATTTCTTTTATAAACACCCAATATAAACAATCCACAACATATTAATATTTAATTAGCTAAATATGGTAATAAATTAAAAGTTATTACCATTAAAATATAAATAATTAACAAGAGCTAATGTTGAAAAAGGGTGGTTTCAATAAAATAGGTTTCCAATATATTTTAAATTTTTGATGGAAGAATAGATTCCAATACTATATAATTTTAATTATACAAAATAAACCTAATTTTTAAGGTTGAAAAATCAAAATTTGCCTATTATTTATTTTCAATAATTTTTAATAATGGTTAATTTTTAGTCGACAAATGTATGAATTTTGAAAATTATAACCTACCATATTTTTCCTTATATAATAATAAACTCGAATATTTGAAAACAATTAATGTGATAAATATTAAATCAAGAAATATTATTTTTACATATAAAACCTATTCCAAACATTTTTAGAAATAAAGTAAAATATTACATTTATATAAATAATGTTTTTTTCTCTTTAAATCCTATATTTTTAAGGTTAGGTTATTATTTCACCTTCCTTAGAAGAATCATAACGCTTATAAAATTTATAATAATTAAATTTATTTATTTAATATTAGTAACGATAATAATTTTAAATTATAGATAAAGTTAATGCTTCAAAATGTTATATTTATAAAACTATTTTTACATAATTATGTGTGTTTATTTTAAAACTATATTTTCAAACATTTATAAATTATTTTTTATAAAATTATTTGAAAATTTGAAATCATAATTATAAAATTATCTAAAATTTAAAATCTTAATATTTTTCATTAAAATTAAATACAAATGTTAGAAATTAATTACCATTATAAAAGTAAATTAGGGTAAGAGATAAAAAGATAAAACATAAATGCCTTAAATAACTTATAGTTAACTAAAAAAAGGAATTTAAGAGAGGGGTTTTGAAACAAACTCATTTTTATCTCATTTTTTCAATTTTATGGCCTCTTACAAATGAATGGTAAACTTGCGTTATTGAAAATTTAAGGGAAGAAACCAAAACAACGCTTTCCTTCACTTATAATGGGGTAAAATCTACACCACTTAAATACATGCCTTTCCTTTTAATTACATCATAAAAATATGAAATTTTTTTCTTAAAATAATCCTATCCCTTTAAAATCATCCCATGTCCCCTCATATTTATCCTAAGTCCTTAAAATTCAAGGAGACTTTAAAGGAAAATTCAAGTACCTGACGTGAGTACTATCAACTACATAGTTCTATTCATAATTATATTCTTTAAAATTTATTGTAAAAACACTCTAATAATGATATTATTTTAATTTATATACATAAATTTTACTATATTATTGGTATTATCAATATTTATTCATATTTACCATCCATTAATAAAAACAAAATTGTTGTTCTAGAAATGTTTGGACTACCGCCTCCATGGCCTTACGTGTTTGGTTATCCATCACTGCCTTACAAGGATGGATCAAAATATGTTATTAAAAGATAAATATGATTTTTATTATATCATTAGGTTCATTACATAAAAAATTATAGAACCTATTAATGATATGATTAATAAATTATCATCGTAAATTTAATCATTTAAAATAAATGTACTAAGAGGATAATGGGTTTATTCAAAATGTGTAATATTTTCATATCCATTAATTCTTATTATAATTAATTATAATTATTTTATTTCACACTAATACACATAAAATAATATCACTATTATTTTTTTATAAATATATGGCAACAAAACCACCGTATAATCATTCATTAATCAAGGTATGTTCATGTTTGGGTCGGTTTAGAATCCTACTTAAACAATACAATGAATTTATGTCATGAATGAATACAGGAACATAAGTAATAGTTTAATGTAATATTAATGTGTAAACAATTTTTTGATTATGAACATTTTATATCAATATTTAATTCATCAGTTAATAAAACACACTTTTTCGTCAAAAATCACCAAATAACTATTAATATTGATTTCATATTCAATGATAAATTCTAAAAAACATAAGGAATTTTAAAAAAATAAATAATTATAAATAATCACTAATATTAAATTTAATGACCTGTTTATGATGATATTTATAATAATAATGAATATAGACCCAATTATTATAAAACTAGTATAGACGATGAAGACTATAAACATATGATGCAAAAAATCATAAGAATTCACGTTTAAAATGACTATTTATTAAGGGAATGAATGATAATTGAAATGATTAGTTTTTTAAATTGATTTATTAATATATGTATGTGTTTGTGTTTGTGTGTTTGATACAAGAGGTTAAATTATTTTAATGAAATTAATGAAAATAGGCAAGGGTTTTAGTCTTAATTTTCTTTCATTGAGTCATATTTATATTATACAACATGTTTAATTTTATGTGATGTACATACCATAACTTTGTAAAATTTATTTAATAATACTGTTATATATCATGTTATTAAATGTACCCTTTAATATTAGATCCCTCATGGTATTCTTGTTCCAATGTTCCAAAGGTTGAAAGGGTTTTCTCATATCAAAATCCTCTCTATAAGACATTTTTTTTATTATTCATCGAATTTAATTAATGTAGTGTGTATATATAGTGCCGATGTGATAATTTATATCATTAAAAGAATATAATTATAGTATTTTCAGTTCAATTATAATCCTTGTATTTCAAGATGTTTTAATTAAAGTCATACTCAAGCCACAATATTTTTCTTGGTCACGATTCTAATTCTTTGAGACATGTAAAATATTAAGCACCATATTTACTTCATATGGTGTATTAAATACCATAGATATTTTTTAGTAATAAATTTTTTATTTCATTGGATGTATTAGTGAAATCGTGTTCCTCTATTAATGTGTCTAGTGATATAGTTTTTCTCCCAACGGTATGGGTCTTTGGTAACTCAAATCCCCTTCATTGAGTTATAATGTTTTCTCTTCAACATTGGTATTATATTATTGGGTCCTCCATACAAAATATTTTATAGTATATTATAATCATATTTGGGAATATGTAGTTTTAATTCAATCAATGTTTAATTGATCTTCCATAAATGTGGGTTTTTAATAAAGGTGATTTCATGTGTTAAAAATGTACCTTTTATAAAAAAATGTTTTCAATCTGTATTTACTTAGGAAAATTATATTTAATTTTCAAGTATCCATTATTTGATAATATTTTAAAATTAAATGTTTTCCATGAGTTTTCACTTCACATTTTGAAAAAAAATTGGATGTGGACCAAAATTTCCTCCTTTATGTCAATGATAATTTTTTTCTGAAAAGATCTTTTATGATTTCACATTTATTTCCCATTCCATTTTCAAAATGTTTTTTCCTAATGGGTTTTATGTTTATTGAATTATCCTATAATATATATATATATAATTATTTTTGTTAAATTATATCATGATAATAAACAATACAATTCATGATCTCTTCTTGGTTGGTATCATTCAAGAATTCTTTTGCATGCTTTTTTTATATATATCAACATCCTTATTGTTTCCCTTTATTACATTAGCAATATATGCTATTAAAACCAACAATATCCATCCCATATATAGATTACAATCATGTTTTTCTAGGATTGGATTACTTTTATAATCATTTCTCTATACAATGTGAATATCACATTTTATTTAATTTGATTGGACGATGTTTTTCAAGAATGAATTTTATTATATTAATGTGGGAAAAACTATTGTAATTCTTTATGTTGTAAACACAATACCGATGATTATTAAAAACTTGACTATATAACGTTTAACCATCTTCATTATTCCTCAATATGCTTTATGATCATGTTATCCCATTTATTAACATGAGGATAATTATCAACATTTCTTGATGATTATTGATTTCTAACATAGTATGATCATATGTTGATATTTTATATTATTCATTATATTGATAGATAAATTTTATTGAGTAAGATGTTCTTAAAAGAATGTCATGAAAGGTTTTGATGAATCTTATGGTTAATTCAATAGAATTTATCATGTGAAGAGTAGGTCATGGAATTATATATCCCCTCAATGCATCGATATGTCTCATGAGATAAAAAAATTGGTATCTCATGTATGTTTACCTATTCTAGCTATATTTCTTCATTGAGGTATCAAATAAAAGTAATGTGTCTTAGCACAAGGCCTTGATAGCATGTTTTTTATGTGTGATATTATGAATTTTTTTATTAATATATTTATATTATTTATATCCATGCTTTTATTTATTATCATAGATATATAATGCTTTCTATTTCAGGGTTATAATTGATTCATCTCATTTACCTATTCATTCCCTTACATTTATATCATGTTTATTCCCTGATTTCTTCATTTATTTGTTTCCTTTACCGATCTTTTTAGTTCATCTCTTATTTTTTTCCATTTACCCAGTTCAAAGAGAACATTAGTACATGTAAAATTTCTATAAGGATAACACATGTGAATGAATTTGTGGGATATTTTGAAGACTTTTCATGAATTAAGTAATTTGGTATATAATTGGAAAATTGTCCATTTGATATAAATAACATGTGATTTATCAGTTTTTGTACTATCATAATTCTCTAAATATATAAATCAGATAATAACCTTAATATATTATAGATTAAATAATTTTTATTGTTTTTTAATAATGGATTGATATATCTAAGCTTTTATATCTAGTATTAAGGAATGTATGTAATTTATGTGTCTTTGAGAACCATGTCTGGGAGATCATGTATGGGTTATCACAAACTATGAGTCCCCATATAAAAATGTGTTTAATAGTTTGTTTATGTGAGAGTTTATTTGGAGATATATTAGTGTACGATGGTCATAATTGATTTTAATAGATTCATGAGATCAAAATAGAGGTGTTTATTTCCTTTTAGTAAGAAAAAATTTCTTAGTTTTCTCTTTTCTTCAAAACATGATGAGATTAAAACTATAGATTGCGTTGGGGAGAATTTTCACACATCAAATTTTTATTCACCTATTATTTATTTATTTAATAACATTTGATCAGGTTCTTGAGTATTGGGCCAAATACATTTGAATTTTATATTTTTGAAGTCTAAAACCATGTTCACAGTCAGTACTAACCGTGTGGAAAATCATGTAAAATCAAAAAAAAAATTAACATAAACATTTTTCATGGTTGTTTCATGGTTTCCTAAATAATGAGACTAAACCATGAAATTATCTAAGAGGATCTAGTTAAGGGTGAAAATTTGGTTCATTGTTTGACAAACTATGTAAATAAACCCTACGAACAACCTAGTTTTTGTGAATCTTGAAAAACCTAAACTACCCCATAGGAAATAAAACCCAAATACCCCCATACATACCATTGTATTGGGGCTTATTAAAGAACCTATATATCATCTCCATCTAACTTACCCTTCAATCTTGGAATCCATCCACTCGATTTCTTAGTTATTCCTTTAAGTTAATGATTTTCCCTCCCCTCCTCTCTCCTATTTCTTTCATTTACTTATTCATATTAACTTGGTTATTATTTTTTCAAACACTAGGATTTTTCTTAGCCCTAATTCATTTATGTTATTTTTGTTTTGGGTTGTACAGATTATTTCCCAAGTCTTCCTCTTCCCGTATTCATTGTTTCATCACATCTTCACTCTCTTTGTGGTTGGTGATTTTATATCTTCCCTTGTTCTTAAAAATCCATTATATCTCAACATTTATAAAAAATATTCCACCATATTTGGTGATTTTAATGGTCTTTATTCTAATATAAATAGATTAATAGATTATATATACTTCTAGTTTGGTTTTTAATGAAGCAAGCATATATTATTTGTTTTATTAAATTCCTACAATATTTATAAATATATATATATATATTGATTATTTAAATTATTTTTTGGGTTATAAATCTTCCATATGATTATATTAAAGTCTTGATGTATCATTTTTATATTTTTCTATCCCTTGTAAATTTTGGTGGTTTTATCTTGTTGAATTCTGATGTTTTGATGATCAACATGAAATGTGTCCCATTGTTGGCCTCCATAGGGATTACAATTATTATTGTTGTATATATATAAATTTGGATATCCACATATATATACATGTATGTTCATTGATGAATATATATTTTTATGGGTATATATATATTGGATTGCATAGGATGAATTTACTAAAGAATATAATTACAAAATTTTCTTGTGGTGTTAAAAATGTTATCTAAAGGCTCTTTTAAATTTCTATTTATAAATAAGGATTTAAAGGTATTATTAGAACCTTATAATGGAATTTTTAAATAGATTTTAATTCTAAAACATTTTCAAATGGATTTTTAAATGTTTCTTCTAGTTTTATTTAAAATGATGGGTTGGAAACTTCCAATCATTTTTTAATATATGTCACCAAAATGAAATCTCCCATGTCATTATGTGATTATGTTGGATTGGGTTTAGAGAATACTTGTGTTGGTCGGTGTATTTAGGTTGTCTGCAGTTATGTGATATTAATGAATTGATTATTTGTTCACTTGATTTATGTTATCTCACATCATATGACTATTATTCACAGGGATTCTAGGAATTTTAGTGAGGGATGAGAGAAAATTAAAAACTAGTCCAAATTAGATATAATAGATCCACTATGGTATCATAGTCCATATGGGAGTTCTAATGGAGAGGATAGTTTAGAAAATATTATGGTTTTTTTAAATAGTAATTCATTGATAGGACTACAGATGGTTCTAACACAATTATATCTAGGTTCTCATCAATGGATATTTAAGGATTTACCATAAAAATTTATCATTTACCATTTCCTACATTAATTTTTATCGGTATTTAGTTTTCTTATTATTTTCCTCACATTTTATTCTCTACTAATTTCAATTTTACCATTTCAATTATACCTGTGTTGATTTTGTTCAATTATGAAGTGGTATTTCTTTTCATTTATATTTGATTAATTTACAGTGATATGGTTGTTGTTTAAAAGATTATTTAAAAAAAATAAAATAGACCATTTAATATTTTTGTTTTAAATATATCTCTAAATAATATTTTGAGTTTTAAGAATATATTTTTTTAATGGTCATGGATGTTTTCCTTAAAAGAATAATACATACTTCCGATCTATATTTCAAACTATAAATAATGGTCTATTTTACAAAATAAAAAATACTTATTTGTGTACTTATTTTTTACTATAGATGTGTCTTCCATGAATCCCATACCATTTTGGATGTGGTTTCTATCTTTTGGGTAAATTTTATAAGTAGTGGCTCGTTATTTTTTATTATATCTTGTTTGGTTTTGTTTATATTTTTTTATCTTTATATTTAGCCTTGTGTATGGAACTCATTAGTATGGGGATTTTATGTTGATATTCATAGTGGAGTCTATTTTTAATATTTATTTGGTGAAATAATTCCCATGATTTTCTTTATTATTTAATGACACTAGTTTCCATATCAGGGTGATTAGGAACACGCCATAGGTATGTCAAGTCAAATTGAGTTCCAAATTTAGGGGTGACCCAGGTCAGTTTGTAAAAATATCCCCCCTTGAACTATTTACATAATTATTTACTATAGGGTATAGGGAACATATTCTTATTATTCACCCAATTCAACTTTTAGTAATCAATACATAGGAAGAGTGATACATTTGTTTTCTTAGTGAAGAGAACCAGAGCGAACCAAGGAAACACACTAGGGAAAATAAATCTTTAGCTGCTATATAATATAATTAGGTATTTTCTTCTTTACACTACATGAGTTCTATATAATAATAGTACCAACAAATAGGTTGAGTTTCATGTACCATTTCTATAGAAAACTAAACTTCCCATTATGTTTTTAAACCCATGAATTCATTTCCAAACACCACAACTACAAAAACGGGATTTATCAGTGGTCAAAATAGGGTTTAACAATGCTAAAAAAAGAACTCTAATGCTCAGTGCTCATAAGGGGGGGGGTCTCCTTTATCTGTGTTTTTTAGCGCTTTTAAAGGTAGAATTTATTAGCACAAAAAGATCACTGATAATGGTATCCTTTTTCATAGCTAAAAAGGTGATGATAAAGTTGTCCTTTATCAGTGCTAAAAAAGGGCTGATAAATGGTTTCTTTTTTTGTGCTAAAAAAGAACTGATAAATGCCCTACTTATTATAATATAAAAATCTACAACAGCACACCCAAACAAGACCTACAAAAAATCATCATATCAACAATTATACCCATAGAAAATGAACACATAATTCATAAGGTAATTTCAGAAAGTATACCCATACACGATTAACACATAATTCATAAATTAATTAAATACATAAAGAATTACATTCAGAATTCAATGGGTTGGGGGGATGTTCAGGGGTTTGGGGTGGCTTTCCAAAGGAGGTAGGGGGTGTCTTGGGGGGTGGGGGTGTTCGGGGGGTGGGGGTGATTGGGAGGATAAGGTTGTAAAAGGGGGTGGGTGGTGTCCAGAGGGTGGTGGGGCTATCCATGGGGGTGGGGTTGTCTAGGTGGTGGGGGTGTCCAGATGGTGGGGTGGTGTCGAGGAGGGGTGAGAGCATCCAGGGGGTGGGGGTCGTCGAGGGGGATGGTGAGGTGTCTAGGGGGTGGGGGCTGTATATAGGGGCTTCCATGGGGTGGGGTGGTGTCCAGGGGGAGTGGGGCGGTCCAGGGGGTTGGTGGGGTTGTCCAAGGGGGTGGGGTGGTGTCTAGGGGGTGGGGTGGGGCTATCCAAGGCGGTGGGGTGGTGTTCAAGGGGATGGGGTGGTTGTCCAAGGGGGTTGGGTGTCTAGGGGGTGGGGGTGTCTAGGTGGTAGGGTGGTGTCTAGGAGGGGTTGGGGTGCCATCTAGGGGGTTGGTGGGTGTTTAGGGGGTGGGGGTGTTCCGGGGGGGGGGGTTGTCCGTGGGGGTGATCAGGGGGTGGGCTGGTGTCCAGGCGGGTGGGGGCTGTCTGTGGGGGTGTCCAGGGGGTGGGGTGGTATCCAGGGGTTAGGGGGGGATTTCCAGGGGCGGGGATATTTAGAGGGGTGGGGTGTCCAAGGGGTGTGGATGGTGTCTAGGGGGTTCCAGGGGGTTGGTGGGGCTATCCAAGGGGGTGGGGGTGTTTGTCCAAGGGGGTGGGGGTCCTGGTGGTGGGGTGGTGTCTAGGTGAGTTGTGGGTGCTGTCCAGGGTGTTGTTGGGTGCCCAGGGGGTGGGGGTTTCTAGGGGGTGGTGTGGTGTCCAAGGGTTGGTGGGGATTTCTAGTGGTGGGGGTTTCCAGAGGGGTGGGGGTGTCTTGAGGGTGGGGTGGTGTCCAGGGGTGTGGGGGTCCCGGGGGTTGGTGGGGCTGTCCAAGGGGGGTGGGGTGGTGTCCATGGGGTTTGGGGTGGCTTTCCATGGGGGTGGGCGGTGTCCCGAGGGGTGGGGGTGTCCAGGTGGTGTGGTGGGGTCTAAGAGGGTTGGGGGTGTCTAGGGGGTGGGGGTATCCAGGGGTTGGGGGCGTCCAGGGGGTTGGGGGTGTCCATTTTAAACAAAAGAGAGACACTTTGAGTGATATAGGCCACATTGTGTCTCGTATTGAGGCGGTGTTGACTTTTACATGTCTCAAATGACCCATGGATCATTCCCCTAAAGTATCAACACAATCCGAATGAGTTTGGTCGGATTTCCGTACATCAGTTGTTGTTTTCACTAAAAATTATGTCCATTTTAAACAAAAGAGAGACACATTGAGTGATACCATCCACACCATGACATATATTGAGGTGGGGTTGAATCTTACATGTCACAAATGACCCATGGATCATTCCCCTAAAGTATCAACACAATACTAATGCGTTTGGTCATATTTCCGTATGTCATTTTTTGTTTTCACTTAAAATTCGGTCCATTTTAAACAAAAGAGAGACACTTTGAGTGATACCAGACACAGTGTGCCTTGTATTGAGGCGGGGTTGACTCTTACACATCCAAAATCACCCATGGATCGTTTCCCTTTAGTAACAACACAATCCTAATGTGTTTGGTCATATTTCCATACATCAGTTGTTGTTTTCACTTAAAATTCTGTCCATTTTAAACAAAAGAGGGACACTTTGAGTGATACCGGCCACGCTGTACCTCATATTGTGGAGGGGTTGACTCTTAAATGTCACAAATGACTCATTTATCATTTCCCTAAAGTATCAACACAATCCTAATGGTTTGGTCATATTTCCATACACCAGTTGTTGTTTTCACTTAAAATTTTGTCCATTTTAAACAAAAGAGACACACTTTTAGTGATACCGGCTACACCGTGACATAGATTGAGGTAGGGTTGACTCATACATGTCAAAAATGACCCAAGTATCGTTCCTCTAATGTATTAACACAATCCAAATGTGTTAGGTCATATTTTCGTACGTCAGTTGTCTTTTTCACTTAAAATTTTGTCCATTTTAAACAAAAGTGTGACACTTTGAGTGATACCGGCCATACCAAGCCTAGGATTGAGGTGGGGTTGACTCATACACGTCATAAAATTACCCATGGATTTTCCCATAAAGTATCAACATAATCTGAATTCTTTTAGTCAGATTTCCATACGGTAGTTGTTTTTTTCACTTAAAATTTTGTCCATTTCAAACAAAAGAGAGACACTTTGAGTGATACCGACCACACCAAGCCTCAGATTGAGGTCGGGTTGACTCATAAACATCAAAAATTATGAATTTATTGTTCCCAAAAAGTATCAACACAATCCGAATGCATTTATTCATATTTTCGTATGTCAGTTGTTGTTTTCACTTAAAATTCTGTCCATTTTAAACAAAAGAGAGACACTTTTAGTGATACTGGCCACACCATGCCTCAGATTGAGGCGGGGTTGACTCATACAAGTCAAAAATTACCCATAGATCATTTCCCTAAAGTATCAACAAAAAATAATGTGTTTTCTTAGATTTTCGTATGTCATTTGAAGTTTTCACTTAAAATTCTGTCTATTTTAAACAAAAGAGAGACACTTTTAGTTATACCGGTCACAAAATGCCTCGAATTGAGGCAGTTTTAACTCGTAAACATCAAAAGTGACCCATGGATAGTTCTCCTAATGTATCAACACAATCCAAATGTGTTTGGTTGGATTTCAGTACGTTAGTTGTTGATTTCACTTAAAATATTTCCAATTTTAATCTAAAGAGAGACACTTTGAGTGATACCGGCCTCACCATTCCTCAGAATGGGGTGAAGTTGACTCAAACATGTCACAAATAATTGATGGATCGTTCCCCTAAAATATCATCACAATCCAAATGCATTTGGTTGGATTTTCATATGTCATTTGTTGTTTTCACTTAAAATTATGTCCATTTTAGACAAAAGGGAGACACTTTGTGTGATACCGGCCACACCATGCCTTAGATTGAGGTGGTGTTGACTCAAACACGTCTAAAATGACCCATGGATCGTACCCATAAAGTACCAACACAATTTGAATGTGTTTGGTCAGATTTCTCTACGTCAGTTGTTGTTTTCACTTAAAATTTTGTCCATTTTAAACAAAAGAGAGACACTTTGAGTGATACCAGCCACACCGTACCTCATATTGAGTTGAGGCTGACTCTTACATGTCAAAAATGACCCATGGATCATTACCCTGAAGTATCAACACAATCCAAATGCGTTTGGTTGGATTTCCGTATGTCAGTTGTTGTTTTCACTTAAAATTTTGTCCATTTTAAACAAAAGAAAGACTTTGAGTGATATCGGCCACATAGTGCCACATATTGAGACTAGTTTTAATCGTACATGTCACAAATGACCCATGGATCATTCCCCTAAAGTATCAACACAATCCGAATGCATTTGGTTGGATATGAAGGTATTTTAGTGATTTTACTATTTTTTCTTATCCAAAGCCCAAAGAAAAGTGGTTCATCATTCTTGCATGTTGATGGTGCATTTCATCTGTTAAAATGAGAAAATGACTCATTGGATAAAAAATGTTTTATTTAAAAACAATTACATTTTTCCTACAAACATTTGCATACAACAATTTTTCATCTTTTTATCCCCTTAACCCCTCTTAAAAATGACCGCCAATAGTATATGTCCCCAAGTCAGATCTTCATGCTATTTGTGTACAATCTTCCATCAGGTATGCAAACCACTCATTTCTGAACAAATCTATATCGTCTTGTTAGTATGAGTCTTTTTGATAGTCATATTATTACTTCAAAATATATAAATAAATAATTTAAATGAAATTGTAGTTGTTTTTTAAAATAATTCTTTAGGGAAACTAGTTTGTTGATGAAAACAATCTCTTTCATAAATTTACAAACATAATAACTGAAATCATTTTTTTTTGTCTGTTTTGGACACTACAAAATATTTGATCACTAGGAGAATAAGTAACTTGTGTTGATATGTGTTTGGATAGTGAAATTTTATTATATATACCCTCATATTTGTCCAGACATAGTACTTTCTCACCTCCTTATGCCTATCCCATGTCTTCATTCCTTTTTTAGACGAAAATGAAACACCACCCTAGCATAACATAATCTTTGGTAAAATATAATATAAATAACATTACATGATGTTTAGACCTAAAACGTTGGATGTAGTGTCTTACAGATTCACAAACTCCATCATGCGTGGTCGGTTTGTTGGATATCCTTGCATTGAATCCAGAAAATAAATCTTTGGTGTATCCAAATTCACCGCAATTAGCCACCAATGTAGCCTAAAAACATAAAAGTGAATAATTAATAAAATAATTAAAAATATAATTGATATGCTTTAATCGTAAAGTTTTACCCTTGCATGGTAGGTATTAAAAATAGTCTATCATCTGTAATCTTGCTTTCAAATGTTTTTGTTCACTATTTCATCCTATTTTGATGGATATAATTTCGTTAGTTGTGTTTATGTGGTATGAGGACTAATGAGTCCGAATTTTGGCTCATGGGAAAATTCCTTCAATGGTTTTTCATATATACGTCTGTCAATAATATAAAATGCATTTAGTCATAATTTTCACATTATATCAACATTTAGAAAATCAATTCATGAAAACATACCTCATATATAAATTTATAACTGTGATACCTAGCCAACCGTATTTAAGTATCTCATTTACATTTTTAGCACTAATGAAATCTTGAATTTTTTCTCTATATATATTCTTTTCATAAACAACTATATGACTACTACCACCTCTTAGCTTAGTATCCACATGAGTCTTTAATGCTAGTAAATGTGGATAGAGAACATGTGGTGTTATTGTGATTTCAGTAGCTCTTTGGGATCAGTTGGTTGATTATTTAGATGATTTTGAGCCAACGTTTCTTTTCACCCCCTTCCCTTTCTCCATCTATAATTATATTCATTGGTTTAGACCCCTTTAACATTAATTGTTAAATGTTTAGCTTGAAAAAATGGAAATAAATACTTATTTTTTCACATGTACTCTTGCAAGTTGTGACGGCCATGAAACAAATGTCCCAATAGCCTTTTCGACCATATAAATATCATTTTCATCAAGTGGAATAGGTATCTATGCATTTGGCTCATGAGCTACAATAATCATCACTTTCATATGTTCTTTCATTTGTGGTCTATTATACAGCTTGTCCTCTGGGATGTTGGACATTGTAGCCCTCGCTACAAGGTGATAGGTGGGTGTTGATAGATATAAATCATAGTCATTATCACCCTGTAGTAGATTAGTACAGGAAAAGTATCAGTGTTTATCTGATTCACATTTCATGGTAATAATTATTAGAATATTGATTACCCTGGCTAAGACAGTTCATTGAGTGGAATGGCTCGCCTCAAAGCTAGTGGGGGGAGATATCTTCACATGTTGGTTGTTCCTGAGTTGTTTCTTCTCCTTTATTCCCACCCATAAAATTTTCTAGCAACTCTCCCTACCATTGAAATCATTCATCAAGAGTTTCTCGTCTTTCACTCATTTGTTTCATTTTTTTCTCTATCATCAATTTTTTTTCTCATAATATAATTGGGGTGTCACCCCAAACCCCACACCTCTGACATGATCTTATTGTCTTGGTTGCTTCAAAGTCGTCGATAATAGGACTACATCTGCTACAGGAGTAGCTGATTCCTATGACTGTCAGATATAGTAAAATAACTAATTATATTTATATAATAGAAATTTAAAACAAATCTTTTTATTATGTCATACTTACACATATTTCCCACACATTTTTTGTGTTTTCATATACTATATTCCCTTCTTTATTCACACGTTCTGCCTTCCTTATCACATGACATTGGATGGAAGTGTCTTTGGTTTTAGACTCATCAATCTACATATAAATATTGAAAGATAAATATGATGTTGTTTCTTGGAACCTAAAAAGATTTCTTGAAATTTAAAATACGTACCATTTTCTTTTCTAGTGAAGCATACCCCATCCTTGCTTTATGATAAGGGTATGTTGGTTTCGATGCACGTTCCTTATTTTCAGTACTGAGTTGCTATATCATAAATGAAATATTGACAATCAAAGTGATGAATACATGTATCCTCAAACAACGTATTATCATCCACAATATACCTAAAACTTCTCATCCCTACGGAGGCCAATAAATGCATCCCATGCTTCTTGGGATATCAGGGGAGTGTAGACAAGGGGTGGGTGCTGGTTTATTTTACCTTTGGAATATTTTAGGTGACATTTTGTTAAAATAGGGCGAAATCATTGATGACACCTTCCTGAAATCCTTAGTACATAATTCTTGTGTGAATAATCTACTATAAAGGTACTCTGTAAGAGATTGAGAAGAGTAAGGCACTGTTTCATTATTCTATTTTCTAGTAAATTAAAGAATTAATATCATAAAGTTACAGTAATTTCTTCCTAGATCATAGTCTTCAGCCTGGACACAACATGGTACCATGAATCTATGTCAATCGGATCACATTGCCAAGTGACAATTACAATGTAACTACTAAACATCACCTTGTTGGGATTCACATGTTAGCCTCATGCATTCCATACGACATGAAATTTGATGCCTTTGCTTTTCTCCTTAATAACTTTGGCTAACACCATCAAACTACAACGCACCTGTGTTTTTTGTGACATCAATTCTTCATCCCCAACCATTTCATCAATATCAATATCATCTATATGTTCATCGTAAATGATAGAAACTCTATGTGCCGATGGTTGTTGGACCTCAACACTAGGAGAAGAAACAGGTTCAGAAACTAATTGTCGATCTGCATTGTGAATAGCTGCTGCAGCAACAACAACAACAACAACAGCTTGAGAGACTTGTTCAGCCTAAAAGTTAGGAGAACCATAATGGGAAGAAGTCATTATCTATAAATGTGGTTGAAAATTTAAATTAGATTACATAAAGTAAGTATTGATAAGATAGTAACATCAGATAACAAGATCTATATTACAGAAAAAATATAACATATTTATTGAACTTGATTTTTTTTCAAAGGAGGAAGGGAGTTGACACCTCGATCAATTATCCAAATCTCTTAATTGTGGTCTTCTCTAACATATAAAAAATCATCTACATTGGGACCGCTGTGAAATGATTGTGACGTGCCACTGAAAGGGTGATCCTAAACTGAATTTTCATTGGACACTTCAGTAGTTTTGAATGATAACAGAAAAAACAACCACTTTTGGTTTACGGGATCTCGAACATAAAATACTTGTACCACTAGTGATGCCATTATAAACTGTCCCTCTTTGTACACTTCTTTACTAAAATCAACTTTCACATATCCCAATTCATCTATTCTTACCCCACTATTTTTATCAACCCATTTGCATTGAAAAATTGGAAATTGGAATGTCGTATAATCCAACTCCCATATTTGTGTGATAATGCCAAAGTATGACATATTTTCATAAATTGGATTTCTGTCCTTACTACCAATAACATGCATCGCTTCAGCCACAAGTGTAACTCCACTATTTTGCATGGTACTATCTTCATTATTTTCATCTGTATAGAATGTATAACCATTAATTACATAACCATTATAAGAAAATACTTACACACTTGGTCTGGAGGCTAGCCATTGAAGTTGTTCTGAAATTGAATTCGGATTTTCATCTAACTCCTCAAAAATATGGTCCCAAAACCATCCTATAAATTGGTGATTATGTGTATTTGATATTCATTTTTCATCCCTTGATGGATTAAACTACCTAATATTTTCATTGTGGGTTTCAATATATGGAGAAACATCCCAACTGTTATGAAAAACATAAAGTTGGTCCAGCTCTCGATCTGTAATATTGATTGTCACAACATTTATTACAGAAATTCCCTCACCCTCAATGTGTCCAGTGTGACGAGATTTCGGAAGACCAATGCTTTCCACATCAGATAGGTATTCGGAATAGAATTAAATGGATTCCTCAACAATATATCGCTCCACTATAAAACTATCTGCCTGACTTTGATTTTTGACATACCCTTTCAAAATCTTCATATACCGTTCAATGGGGTACATCAATATATAGTGCACGGGACCACAAGGTCGAATCTCTCTCACCAATTGAAGCATCAAATGAACCATCATATCAAAGAATTTTGGTGGGAATAACATTTCTAATTCACATAATATGATGAAAAATTATCTTTCCATAGCTGGCAATTTCACCGGGTCTAAAAAATTTCTACATATAGCTTTGAAAAAGAAACAATGTTTGGTTAACGTATGAAGAACATTATTGGAAAAAATGCAACGTAAAGATATAGGAATTAAATATTACATCAAAACATGGCATTCATGTGATTTCAAACCTTTTAACTTAAAATCATTCATTTACACCATGTTCTTGGTATTTGATGAATACCCCTCTGGAACCTTTACATCATTGAAGAAGTTACAAAACTGATATCTCTCCTCCCTAGAAAGAGTGTAAGAAGCTGGAGGAAAAAACATTCGATTTTCACCCCTCATAGGAGCCAACTCTTCTCGTATTCCCATGTTAACCATTTCCAACCTTGCCTTAATTCCATCATTTTTTTCTAGGGGCATTTAGAAACGTTTCGATAACACTGTCACATACATTTTTTTCCACATGCATCACATCACGAAAATTTCTGACGTATAAACAATTCCAGTGTGGTTATTAAAAAAAACTAATCACTTTTTTCAACTGATTTTTTGTAAGGTTTCTCTAAAATGGTTTACCAAAAATAGTGTTCACATCTTTCACTTTCTCAAACAGCTGATCGCCTGTTAGTGGAGACTGTGTCATGCATTGTTTTGAACTTCCATTGAATGATTTCATCCAAGATCGGTACTTATGACAATGAGGTATAAATCTACAATGTCCTAGAAACACAGTTTTCGATGAATGTTTCAACCTAATTGATTTTGTATCTTCTTCGCACACGGGACACCCTTGAGTTCCTTTAATGTTATAGCCTGAAAAATTTCCATAAGCATGGAAATCATTTATCAACCTATACAACATCGCTCTCAACATGAAGTATTCACTTTTATAATCATCATAAAACATAACACATGAATCCCACAATAAATTAAAATCCTTGATCAAAGGATACAAATAAACATTAATATCATTACCTGGTTGTTTTGGTCTTGATATAAGCATAGATAACAAGATAAATTTCTGCTTCATGCATAACCAGGGTGGCAAGTTATAATTTACCAAAATAAAAAGCCATGTACTGTGAGTGCTGGTTTGAAAAACAATAGGATTCACTCCATTTGTAGATAAGGCAAGACAATGGTTTCTCATCTCTTCTCCAAATTCAGGATACTCATGATCAATTATCTTCAATTGAGGAGAGTCGGTCGGGTGACATAATTTTCCATCTTTATTTCTTTTATCTGCATACCACGACAATTTTCTTGTAGTTTCTTCACTTCCATATAGACACATAAACCTTGGAATTATTGGAAAGTAACATACAACTTTATAGGACTGGATTCATCTTTCTTGTATCGAGAAGCACTACACTTTGGGAATTCTGTAAGTGATTTTTTCTCCTTGAGAAACGGTATATAGTCTTTAAGGTAGGAATGTATTCTTACAAAAATCATACCCATTGAGCGTAGAATTCATTTAGCTTCATTTTTCTATTTTGGGAGATAATTATCTTCTGGGAGCATGTCATGAAAGAGAGCAAGTAGTTCCGTAATACTGACATTACTCCATCTATTGCCTACTTTCAATTTATACAACTTCAGTACACCTAACAATGCTGTATATTTAGTGCAACTAGCATGCTATGGAGTCTTTGCACAACTCTTTAAGTTATCAAACAATTTTTGGAAATCATAGTGTTCATATTCAACTGTCCTTGTAATTTCTTCAATATTATCTTCATCATCATTGACATCTGTAATCACATCCTCCATACGATCTTCTTCATTATCCATATTTTTATTAATATCTGATGATCCATAAAATGCAGTTTTATCCCATCTAGTAGCAATATTCTATTTTTTTCTATTTTTTCCAACATTTATTACTCTAATCTATTCTGTGACATATCACATGTTCTTCCAACTCCTATAGAGTAATTAGTCTATAATAACAACAATGTAAACATGGAAAAAGTATTTGAGAATAATCATTTGTGTGATCCTTTGCAAACATGATGAACTCTTTCACTCCATTCTCATACTCTATTGTCAAATGATTAGAATCCATCCATTTTTTATTCATCTCAATCCTATTTGAATCTCAAATATTAGTATTTATGATCAAAATACACAAAACAAGACTTCCAAATATAGTAGAATAGAACCACTTTCTTATAAAAATTGAGATTAATAGAGCCTACTGTATACCTAGAAAATAATTGAAAAAATTAGGAAAAATAGTTTTTTTACCTATTTCTAATAGTACTAAAAGAAAAGTATAAAGAACATAGATCGTACCACTAAACACTCATAGAGCCTCTTGGTAAAAAGACTCTAGTGGCTACAACTATCTGTGATTCTAACCACTAACTTCCCAATATGGGAGTGGACTACTTAGGGGTAGTATTAGTATAATCAAACCAAATTTTCATCCACCTCATGATGATACCTGATCTCCTCCATCACTTTAGAGTTGTACATACCTCCTTTCTCCAGTTCCTTCCTCTACCTAGGATATTTGTCGACTTCCTCTCTGACTGTAGCATGAATGTTACGAAAATGTAATATGATATGTCTATACCCATCACAATCATATTAAATTCCTTAAAGTAATGGGTTATCCTTGAGGTACCTATGAATAACAGTTCCTACTGATATGAGACTTTCATCACACACCTATTGTGGGTGGGTGTGGCTTACCCTACATCCCAGAAGATCGCTACCTTAAAATAATATGATTTCAACTCAAACCATAGGCATAATCATAGAACACTAATATAGTCATTCAAAGATTAATATTAAATGTTAAATTCCCCCAAACCACCAGAGGCCAGTCTATGAATTGAACAACATAAATTAATGGATTTAATAAAAAGATCTGAAATACAATCCAACCAAGTGAATGACATTTACAATCTCCTGAGAATAAATTTATCCCCTATAATGTAATCAGGTTCTCCATAATGTAGGTTTACTTAACCAAAATCACTTATCCTGACACACCAAGGGTAGTTCTTTACTATAGTAGTCTCCATTAAAAATTACAATCTTGATACCCATAATAGGTATCAGGGAAGAATCATAATCCACCCAATGAAGTGCATGGTCTCTCCCCATTTTCAGGGAAAAAAACTTCTAGACTAGCACCTAGGAACAACTGGTCATAGAGGATAACTAAGTTGACAACACCCATAAATTATCCTTGACATAAAAGAAATATTTGTGGAATTTACCATTGATCAAAGTCAAAAAACATCCGATAATCCTAAAAATAATTTACCACCCAAATACAACTACTCACATGTTCATACCACTATCTAAACCCAAAGTAGACGCTTAAATTCTATAAGAAAACTACATAAAAATGTGACATATTATCACCTTTCCAAAAACCAAGCTGAAAAAACTTATACAAAACCATTTATTATAATTGATAAGTGATTTAAACAATTATAAATGAGTTTTGTCAAGATGAACCCCAAGTGCAGTCAAACATAGCATTATACACAATAAATTGTGATCATTTGTGATCACTTTTCAATAAGTGATGTCAAACATAAACTATGTAACCTATAAACACTTATAAAAAATCATATTTCATAAATGGTGTCACAAAAGTTTTTGTAACTATCAAAAACAACCTACATAAATGATAGAAAACTAAGAACAAACACTATGTATATGGGAAACGGATAGAGATCTACAACTAAGGAGGAATAAAACTGAAGAAAACACCACAAGAGAGATCCCTCCCAAACCAAATCCAAGTCCTAGTCTCACAGCTGATTCCTACTCAATTTTCAGTACCTCTCCATCACTCGAGCCTCCCTATATAACAACCCCCATGAGGCCCATCCCTAAGTAGAACATTACCAATAAACACAATCCTAAATAGAACCTTCCCTATAAACACAATCACGAGCACATCATGACACCCACAAAGTGTAACCAATTAATATTGAGTTGGGTACTATCAAAAATCTTATATTTCATGAAGGGGTTTTCAAAAAGACCACTTTCCCCAGTATAGATACATCCACTAGAAGAATGAGGAAAAAAACTCAACATTAATATAATATTCATGAAAAACAAGGTCTAGCTTGAGGTTGCATGAGAATATCAAACCCTCATACATATGACCCTTGGTGAAAAATAAATTCTAGTTCCAAAAATCATAAGATCCATTGGGGAATCAGAAAAAAGTCATACTTTAGTTAAAATCATCTACTAACCATGTATAAGAATCCACTGCGTGTGTGATTTCGTGACATAGATTCTTAGAACTCTATGTTAGTTAACATCTCATCCAAGGGTGGTGATCATGGGGAAGAATCCAAACATCACCTTAATGAAAACTACTCTCACAAAACATATCAATCAAAAATAAACATAAAAGGAGAAGTGGGAGACTTACCTAGAGTATATCGCACCCGTGATGGAGGGATAGAAAATCATCAAGTAGTTTGGGAGCCTTCTACACTACGTCAGGAGGGGAAGGTGCGACATCATGGGGGAGGTGCAAGGGAGGAGCCGCCACCATTGAGAAATAGAGAAGTAGGGTTTACGGGGAGTCTATTGGAGAGGTGGAGGTAGGTTTTGTAGGGAGGAGGATCCGCGGAAGGGGTTCGAGGGGGAGGAGAAGTAGTAGGGATAGTGTTAGAGCTTCAAAAAGGAGAATATCGTGGGGGGGAGGGGAGTTTTCATATGGGTACAACACCGCAAGGGATTGAGGTCACGATAAACAGAGGATATTGTGCACCAAATTTTATAAAATATGGGCCTATGATTTTATTAGTGCTAAAAAAGCACTGATAAAGGAACCATTTATTAGTGTTTTTTTGCGTTGATCAAGGCATTCTTTATTATCACTTTTTTAACGCTTATAAAGGTTATTCTTTATAATCTCTAAAAAAATTACTAATAAAGGGATTCTTTATCAGTGATAAAATGTTAGAACTCATAAATGGGTTCCATTATTAGCTCTTTTGTCTTAGCACTGATAAAAGGTGGCACTTACCTTTCCCATTTTTGTAGTATTGAACCTCTAGAAACAACCTTAGAATATGAGGATGTTAGGATATGACACCCCCTTAATCAAAATCAACAAAGAGGGATGTTATCTTACACACATGACTATCTAATTTAGGAAATTATATTCCTTCCTGGGTCAATTAGGGATCCTAATACCTAAAAAATAAATGATAATCTTCATCAGGAGTAGTGAAGGTCACCCTCCATTAATAGTACTCAATATGGTCCTCAGAGGAAACAAAAAAATCTCTCAATATAATGATATAAAATGAATACATTATAATAATGATGAATTACCATGACAACTCCACTTCTATGATAGAAATAACATTCAAAGGTCATCGAAATCCCTTATCCTTCTTCTCCTAGAAGGGTGCCTAAATATCCAAAACCTATGGAATGAGCTCAGATGGACTTTTTTAAAATTATACAGCACATACAAAAAAAAATTATTCTGAATCACCAATATCAAATAATTAAATCTCCATGATAATTAAATAAGTAAAAAACCTCTCACTGGGATCATCCTTTTCTCAGACCCCGTGGGCGATGGCTCCACTTCATGGGATTGTCTAGTATCGATCTGAGTTTGATATCTGCAGCTAGCCTAGGTTTCATCTCTTAAATGAATCTAACCATAAGATGATATATTCCTACCTCCAAACCCATAATGTTAGATTCTTACTTCATTATATTAAATTTTAATATGTATCAGATCCCTTTGGTGTTAATGATCCCACATTACTTTTGGGATAGGTTATAGATATACAAGACCTCATTTAATTGAAAATATATTCACTAGAATAGAAATAACTAACACTTTAAGTGAATGAGGACATATTATACTAATAAATTCAACACTAATAACAAATATTAGATATAATTCCATAGGATATTGATTTTGTAAACTAAGACAGGTGTCTGGATCCACTACTTCCTACCCTTCTCAGATAATCAAGCTTTTTATTCATCTCAAAAAGGCCACCACTACTCTCATCAAGAATAGAAGGCACACTAATTATCCCCAACATCCCTATATCATAAATATATATCATAAATAATGATCTACAACATAAAATAGTTTCAGATTATCAGGTGAAATACCCAAGATTAGATACCTTGATGAATCCCTATTTCAAATCTTTGAGGATTTGATTTCTCATTTGATACAATCACTCTTGAAAAATGAAAAATCTTAGAAAATATGTTCACATGATCCATAATTATTCTATCACCTTGAAGAGTAATGATTTATTCTTAAGAATAATCTAATTCATTCACTTTTTGAAATATATTTTGTGTGAATATCTTCTTCAAATCCTTCTATATTAGGTTTTATACTACATTGTTTGAATGATTAACTCCCACAATTTTCAAATAGGGCCTTCTAGCATAATGGTGGAACACTTAAACTTGATGGATGAAATAGTTTTTAAGAACTAAAAAAATATCTCAATATTTTCCATCATGTCCTTAGCTTCCTTAGGGTCCTTCATTCATTAGAAATTTGGTGTCCTATGATGAAGGAATTATGTATATCCATCACTCCCAAATCCAGAACCTACTTCTTTAGCATTCATAGGGATGAATTAAAATCCATGTATTATATCCCAAACCACTCAAACCACAGCCTTAATGAGATTATAGTCCGCTAGAGTAATTTTACATGGATAGTTATCCACCAATCCCTCTAAAAGATTCATAGGGAGTCCTCATGGAGGTATAGTATGACTTAAAATCAAATAAAAATAAATCATCAAAACATATAATCAATTCTCATATTCAATCAAAATTATTCATCAAACTTATAAATAGATCTCAAAGATAAACATTAAAAACTTTTCTAGTATATAATACATATACCCAGTGGGTGGTATTAGTCCCACACTCCATTCTCAACCAAGGAGAAAAATCCCACTATAAATTAAAATCACACATTCCAAACATCCCTCGAAACTCATGTTGTGGTACTAGGAGTGTTGGCCAGAGACCCTATTATACCTTACATAATCAAGTCCCAATAGTCCTAGATCTTTTCTAAATTGAAATTTAGAATAATATAAATAAAAAATTAAGGGATCTAGTAAAATTTTTATGGTTGTCACCACACCCCTAGTTTAACGAATGTACTTAGTAGTTGGATGGATTTTTTGTTTTGGGATTGGTGAAACCACACTACCCGAACAAGGAATGACCTACTTAGTGGTTTTTCACGCACTTTGATTGAAAATTTGATCAAAAGTTAATATGATGAAATATTTTATCTAAAAGCATAGATAAACTAAGGCTCTCAAATTTTACATGATTATATAATACTTATATTTCATGGCATTTATCTTTATTTCCAAATTGTTAAGGTACGTTAGCTTTTTTTATTCCTTTAAAGGTTAAAGAATATTCCCTTTTAATTACTAAAAACTATATTATTTTTTATCTAATAAGGTTTAATATTGAAAAACTCAGCGAGATCCAACTGGGTTAGTGTTCTTCACACCCTAAAAGATCCCAATGGGTTTATACAGACTTTATTTTAACAGGTTCAAGTAACGTAAAGGAGCCTCGCAATGGATCAATGTATTCTTATTAGTGTAGCTACATTTATTTGTTGTGAAAGAGTGGTGACTTGACCATTATGTCAACAGAATATCGGTATTCATATTTTCTTTTGGTTTGTTTTGATTAGTTTTGTATCCCTTATATGACACCCCACCCATAATTTTTTTGAACCTATTTTTATGTATTTGGGTGTGACTATCCCTTTTTACTAACTTTTTGGGTTGATATTTATATTTTTTCTTATTGTTTAGTTGTTTTTATATGTTTTTTATTTAAATTTATATTTTTCAAGACTACATGTATTTTATTGCAAGACTTGCCTAGTTATAGAAAGGTAATATTGGGTTCAATAAATATACTTGTTTAATGATTTTATTCAGATAACCCTTTCCCAAATGAAATTCATGATTCCTAATAACTAGTTTTTAGTCCATGGGAATTGGGAACACCCTTTGGTCCATTCCACAGGCTAGCCCAGGTACCCAATTTAGGGGAGGCCTGAGTTGGTTTCTGACATCATTTGTTTTCAAATTCAAAATAATATTTTAAATTTTTACATAAATTAATCATGAGTAAATCTAATGTTTTTAATTGTTTTTAAGTCATTATTATATCATAATTTTTTCATAAATGTTATATTATTTGTAAAAATGTTATTTCTTACTATTCAATGAAAAATTAACCCTTTCATAAAAATCCCAAAAATCCACCCCAATATAACTTATTAATGATGAATACAAAAATGAATTTCAATTAATAAAATTAAAATTCTAAAATTTATGAATTTATATTTCAAATAAAACATATATAATACAGAATAATTTTTTTTAATCAATTCATTTTGGTTTATCCATGAATCATTAAATTAATATTTCTAATAGTTGTTTAATTATTTATTCAAAGTTATTAAATTTTCTTCCCTTGAATTTCATCAACATATCTATTAATATCATTATTCAAAAATAATAACATTAATAAAAAATCATATTTTATAAAAATGTCTAATTAAACATTACATAATAATGAAAACATATACAATTAACTATGTTAATAATTACATATTTATATAATACTAGTATCTACTTTCAAAACCAATCATTATATCCACATAATATCAAATGAAAACATATACATTAGTGGCAATTAAGGGTGGTAATTCAGCTAGCATGGATCTTGTAGTGATTTCCATAAGCTTGAACTTCTATTATATGAAATATCTCCCAATTAATACTTGTTAAAGTTAATATTGGTCTTGGTCTAGGAAAAACCATAGTGACACCACCTTCTTTTCATGCTAAAAAATTAAAGATCATAAAGAAGAATGATATTTATTTATCCCATTGATATATATTTCATAATGCGATTACTTTATTTTATACGCATTAATTTGATGATTATAAAATAATAATGATATTTAATACAAGAAGAATTTATCATGACTTTTTTAGAGGTTGATGTTTCATGGGAAATGAGATATTCATTAGTATTTTTTAAGAGAAAATACAATTTAAAGTCATGGATTTTTCAAATTATATCCCTATTAAATAAATTGTGTCTTCAAAATTTTTCTTTCTTTACTATTTAGAGGGGTATTTTATACATAAATTTGAAATATTGATTTCCTGTTTTCCCAATTATTATTCCAATGTATGATGCCCCACGATACATCATCTCGAGTCCATGCATTATAATAATGCGTCAAAAACATTTCATTGCCCTCTGGTTCATTTATCCATTTATTTTTTTAACATTTTGATTGAAATGGATGTTGAAAGAGAATATAAATTTTAAATAATACTTTTTTTAAATATATAGTGTTGAAACATCATTTTTAACATGTTTTCTATCATACATTAGGATACAAATTGAATTAAATTGTTTGAAAAAGGTTTGTAATTTATGATATTCAGAAATTTAGACAACTAGATAAATGTATATTTTCATGAATGTCACCCACCATTTCAGGTGAGTATTTGAATTCCACTTTCTAATTTATAAATTTAAAATAGTTGGGGAATTCTAAATTAGTATTTTCCAGAACGAGTAAGATATGATAGTTGGTTTTTCAATACATAGTCAAAATTATCCCATTATCCTTCTTGATATAAAAAAATAGAATAATATTTTGATATTATGTAATGATATTTTAGGTGAGTTTAATGTTAGAAAAGGATTACAAAAAAATGAGCTAGATTTTCCACTTATTATTGAAATAAAATCCTCAAAAAGTTAAAGTATGTTTGTTTTTGACTTTCACCCATACATATTGAGAAGGATTTTTACTATATTGATTTTTTAATTTAATAAATATTATCATACTTTAATTATAATGAAAAATAATATAAATTTTTAAGTGTGTCATAAGAATGGATTACTCTAAAATTCCTTGATTTCAAACTATGATACATTTTGTTCAAATTTTATCAACCTATATTACTTTTTCTTAAACCTAGATTGATTTATTTTGGGTTCACTTAACTTAATCCAAATATTATCATGTTATTTATTTCCATATTATAATCTATAAAATCATAGAAACCTATGTTCCTAGAATTCAATATACCCTTTTCCCCAAACAACATCAGTCACTCAAATTATTAAATTTCAATAATTATATACCACAATAATATAAATTCCTGAAACGTTATTAATATTTTCCAAAAATATCTTAAATCTCCTTGAAAAAAAAATTCAATGCAAAAGGTTATATATATTACACAACTTTTATTCCCAAAATTAATTAACCCATTATCCCAATTAAAAAAAATTTAATAAATATCAAATCACATATCAACCCAAAGTTTTATCAAATTCTCAATCATATATTCTTACTAAGATCTAATAAAATATACCAAAATGTCATTAATAACATCAAAATCAGATTACATAATACCTCAAAATGGGTATAAATTCCAATAAACATATGAAAAACCTTAAACCAATCAACCCATAAGGTTTTCAAAAACTCTTAAATATCCTTGATTAATAACTCTATAACCTCTAAATTAATATAAAACCCAATTTTAAATCAAATGAGATGCCCCATTCATGTTGTAAAGACCTAGACCCTAGTAGACCAAAGCTGGTGGTTATATTGCTTCATTATTTCTAGATACAAGAAAGTTCATCCCAAAGAACCAACTAATTTTGTAGCCTTGGTGAACTAGATACATACTTGGATTTCACATTTACATTTGAAAACATAAAATCCAACATGTAATTTTTTTGGATAACATCATCATTTCTTTTAGCATAACCCTACATATTAATTATAAAACCCTTCCTAGTATCATGGGGATGAGAAATATAATAAAGGGTTTAGATCAGAAGCTCAGTAAGGATATGTGTACAACATAAGCTAAATACGGAATGAATAATATGGAAGGAAATAAATGATAAAAAAATTTCATATAAATAATCACATGATCTAAAAATTATCCATGTATATAAAAACAATTCAAATAATCACATGTAAATCAATAAATTAATTCAGAAAATATGGAATAAAAAAAGTTATACATCTGAATCTTACCACAAGGCCACATTCCAATAAATCCAAAAAATATTAAAAAGTCCCTCGGACTAGATATATTACATAACTGGGTAAGGACTTGAAAAAAAAACTATTTTTTCTCAATGGACCTAATAATGTATCAAGGTTTTGTGTAATTCGAGTCCCATAATATAACATAATAAGTCTAATTTATTAATCAAATAAATAAATAACAAAACATAATCAATATGCCTTAAAAATAAATAATTTTCTATAGTTAAATAACTAGCATACAAAATATCAATAAATTACTTAGTTAAACTAATCATAAACCATCCAGAAAATGAATAGGGATTAAATAAATACAAATTATCCTCATTAGATCATAACTAAAATATTGGTTTCAAATTTTTGGTGAATATAAATACCATATAATTGTCCTTAAAAATGTTCTTTATGAAAAAAACCATTACACTTTTAAAATTTTATTTTAAAAATTAAAAATTTACCAAATATTAATGAAAATATTTTATTTGTTTTTAAATTTTTAAAGAAAAATTAAAATCATTGATCAATAATGATATCGAAAAATTTCATTCATTAAATATAATTTAAAAAACATTTCCCTTCCCAATTCAAAATGTACCTCATTCATAGATTGAAAAAATCATTTTAAAACATTTTTCAAAATGTCAAACAAGTTTAATAATGACGTTAAATAAAATTGTTGAATATTAAAAAATAGATTCTTGAAAATATATTTATTAAAAACTGATATGGAATATAAATATCATATATTTCTCTCAATGGATACTTAAATTTTAGAAATACTAAATATAGACGAGATTGTGAAATAAACTCCCACATTGGTAATGACTTCCAGATATTGTGTCTAAAACTCTAGTATAAAAAATATATTTTTTTCTAAATATTTTCTATAAACATAAATATATATATCTTATCATATATTATTTACTTATAATATTATATTACACATTTATTACCAATTCTTTGTTAAAATTGATGTTTTTGGTAATAATTGGTTCACTTTTCATGATCTTTTTGGTTCGGTAGTTTTGTTCCTTATACTTTGATGATTGTTCCATACTATCTAGAATTTTAATAATGATATAATTATCATATATATTCATTATTTATTTATTTATTAGAATTATGAAAATATAGAGGTAGAAAAATAAATTACACCATTCATGGAGATGGTATGTTATATGTATGCATGAACGTTGTTTGCACCTTTCTATGTATGGAATTAAATAAAGATAAATAATAATTATCCTTTCTATAATAATTATTATACAACATATATTCATTAAATATAACCTTATTACCATCCATAAAAAAATAAATGAAAAATAGTTCACATCGCTACATGGAGATGGTAGGTTGTATATACTCATAAGAAATGTATTCCTTTTCCAAAAGATTGAATGTTAAGATGGTATATATGATATTATAGTTATATAAAAATATTTATGTAATTAATATCATATAACTCATTATTCCTATCTTTATAACCATCCAATTGAAATGGTCATGTAAAACAAATTACACCACTACGTGGAGACGATAAGCCATGCATACAAATGAGTGATGATTTTTCATTTTGTAGGATCTAAAAGAGATAGAATATTTTTTCCCAATAATAATAATAATTTATAATTATATTTATGATACAATATTTATAATCCTTTTATGGGTACAAAACATTAAGAGGAAACAAAAGAAGAAATAAACATGAGTTACTCGATAAAGACAATTACCTTTTCTTTGACAGACACCCTTTAGATCTCCTCTTATGGGGAAAAGGGTTGGACTTATGTGGAGACCATAACATATATAAACAAGAAAATTGTGTTTATAATATTAATGGGAATAGTTTGGATGAGAAATATGTCTCAATGTGGTGTGAAAATTTGATAGAAGTTTTGTCCTATTATAAGAGGGGGAGGAGAATTCTTGGAATTTCATAAATTATTAACTTAATATAAATTATTTTTTATGTCCAAATGGATAACAATTATTATAACTAGTACTCGCCCGTGCATTCTCACGGTGATATAAATTAATTCTTATATTATGTGTTAACATGTTTATATGGCTCAATAACTTTTTTAAGAATATAATACTACATTTCAATGATAATAATGAACATGAATATTCAATATTTTGAAATCACAAAATATTGATAATTATTATTTTAATACAATTAGACAAAATATAGGAACATCATTATGATAGTAGATTACATTTTGGATAAATAAATTTGAAAATATGTAAAAGATTTTATAATAAAAAAAAATATTTAAAGTATGGAGATTTGAATTAAATGAATGATAAGAACATTGAAATATTAAATATGATATAATTGAGAACATAATAATGTAAATAAAAAAACATGGAATAAATGTTTGATTTCAAAAAAAAATATCTTATTATAATATCATAATACATATTAGATTGCAAAGAAATCTCTGTGGGAACTTCCTTCTCCCAATGCTCCATATAGGGAAAATGACCTCAACATTGATGAAATTGATGGTCTGGGTATTAAATATAATGTCATCCTGGTTGATTTGGATTCCGGTATGCTTCTTTAAGGACCACATCTAAGGAGATAGACATGTAATCTCTTATCCTTAACTAAATACATCCTTGATGCTATTAGTGGTGTGTAAAAAACAATTATCCCTTAGTGTAGGGCTTGTGTCTGGTTCATATACTTATACATGAAAACTATCTATACTTGAGTCTATTATAAAGAGCATGTTGTGGAATGCTTTAATAGTATTCTAGGATGTTCATGTCATCTCCCCCTCTCTCTCCCTATCCCCCCCCCTCAAAAACTTTATTTATGATCTTGAGATGGGATAATGATAAACACTTTATTAATGACCTTGAGTGGGGGTTTTGAGAAATGGAGCAAAGACAAAGTTGAAAGTAACCATAGAAATCGATAAAACCTACTGAAACTGCTTAAATAAAGTACTAAATATCTATATCAAAGAAAAACAACATCTGGACTACTTATTATGACTCAAAATTCTAATAACTAAACCAAAACTGGACTAAACTACAATACCAACACAACCGAAAATACTCTATTCCCCAATATTAGTCAACTTGTTACCTTTGAGTAAGATAGATCCACTATAATGCAATTTTCAAATCCAGTGAAATAAATACTTCAATGCTTAGGTAATGAGTTTTTCCATCACAAAAACCATCCCAATAATCAATACATATTCAATACCAAGAAGTAAATGTGCACAAAAAGGCAGCATCAATGTGCTGGTTACTACAATATAGTTCGGACTACTTTTTGAACCACTGGCTATTTTTATGAGCCTTCATGAGCATCTCCTAGTTCAAGATCTTCAAGACTGTGGTAATCTAAAAATGGAAGCAGTGATATTAATTAATGAAATGAAGTTAATGATGTCTTCAATGAAGATCAAATTGATGAATCATTGGATAATGACTTGATAACAGATGAACACTTCAATAGAAATATAGATAAATAATATTGTTTGTACGTAATCTTAAAAAAATTATCTTGAATCTATTTATTTATTGAATGAGATCCAACATCATCATTTGATTCAATATATTAAAAGTGGACATCATATTGAGAGTGAATGGAAACACATATACATTAAAAAAATCATATTATAGTGAAGAAAATACTTTAGAAACACTAAAAGAATGATGTTATTATCAAAAGAATGATTATTTTTTCAAACTTCTCATTAGAAGTGATACGTACTTTTGAGACTTAAGTTGAAAAAACTAATTAAAAACTGTTTGTAGTGGCGATTTTTTCAGATAAGTACCTTCAAACATAGACTTAACACTTTAGAGAATAAAAATGGTGACTTTATGCATTACCCACCTATAATGCGGCAGATGAAGAGGATGAACTCCTTGGTGCTGGATCTCTGGAAGTAGAAGAAATGGTTTGTATCCAATACTGATGACAGGATGATTGGGCCTGATCCTCTGTTCGTATAGCATTTCAATACTAGAATCTCTATAAACATGTGCATGAAATTCCTAAAATATAAATACAGATATAATTATTGTTACAAATAATTTTAGATATGTAAACATGTTCATTGAATGATTTATCAACAAAATATCCTATTTCTTTCTGCTATGAGTCAACACCAAGTAGCATGGATGATGGAAAAGGAGATTGTAAAATTACAAGAAAAGAAGATAAGGAATGAATCTATAAAGATAAAGGAAGCATGATAAGTGGAAGGGGAAGTTTTCCCTATATATCATAATATATTTCAGATATGTTAGTTGATAAGAAATACATCAACATCACTGAAACATACTTATCTGAATGGAAAACCTGGAGGCAGCCTTTTTGGGAAAATATAATAGAGGGCATTACAAAATTACATTGCTAATATTTATTTTTATTGGGTATCCATTGGGAAAGGTGAAGGAAACCTTGAAATGGTAACGATAAAATTCAGGTGACCCAAGAGGTGCATGAGGTCTATGTCAACCTAGTATTGAGAATAGAAGACAAAAATAAATGTTTGGTCGATGGATTTTTTGGGAGATGATGCAACGTGTTGCTCACATTGGAAAAATCAGGGGGTAAATTAGGGAAATGTTGATGATATGAAACTGAGGTGGATTGAGGGGGTTAAAAATGATTAGAAAATCATTAAGGAGTTGGATAAGTATCTTAATATGGGTATATTTCAAGGCAGGGGAGGGGGTGGAGAATTTTTTTCTAAATTATAAAAAACAACCATTACTAAATCATATCACTACAAAATGAAAACACAAACAACATTTCTAAAGTTTGAACATCTTCATTTTTTGAGCTCCAGAAATCCAAAGTTTTCTCATCACTTCCACTTCCATGGTTATCTAAATGTTCAAAATCTTTAATCATAATCTTCTTCCCATATATTGGGAATTAGATTTAGGGAATGGATTCACAATATGTGTGTAATATATATTTTTCGTGTGCAACTGAAGGCATAATACAGTCTAAAGTTAATGAATTTTTAGAAATAGTAAATTTGAAGAGATATTAGAAGAATGTACCGAAATTAAATAAATAGAAGGAGGCATGTCAAAAATATCATCTTGCTGATCACCAATCCTTGATAATTCAAGATGGTCTTCATCCTGCATAAAAATTTGAAAGTAGTTTAGGGTATTATGTGAATAAAAAATGAATAAATGTAAATAGATAAAACATTATAGATATGTGAAAAAAATATTAATGTTTTAAGAACATGTTTTCATACAATGTCTCCAATCAGTGCATTGAGCGCCTTGAGGACCTTACTCCTCCACACACCTTCCTGCTTCACCACCGAATCAATTCCCTTCACCTCTACCCAACTCTCACCATCATATGATTCTTCCTATGGGGTTGGTGCTTCGGTCTCCATGACAGAATTAACATTGTCTGGTTTTGATATCCCAAATCATGTGCTAGGGGTCATGAACCGTAGGAGAACCTTGTTATGTAGTTGAGATCTTTGATCCTTGATCATTGCCTCCCCAAAAAATCGGACTTCTGAAAATATCCCACATGGAGATGAAAAATAGAATCTGAACCAACTGCACTGAATTCATCACTCGAGTAAATTAAATATTCATAGTTGTTGTAAAAAAAACTTTGTCACTATTTTAGCTAACTCCTAAATAGACAGTGTTTTCATGTTCATAAAACACAAGTCTAAAATGAATAATACAATAATTGGGTATATTCTTCTAGTAAATTAAAATGGAAATAGTATAAAAAGTAGCACCTGGTATTGGTAAATGGTAATATCTAATTTTTATGTTTCACTGCACTGATGATGCTATATAAAATGGTTAAAAAGGACTGTTATGCAAAATTTATAAGGAAAAGCCTGTAGCAATGTCTGAGAAGCATTTGACTGTGATCAAAATGCTTCGGATTTGATTGAATACCCGGTAAAGTTCCAGCCTTTAGAATATCTCATGCTGAAAATAAATCAAAATAACATATGAAAAGATCGAGTTGGATCAGGAAAATTGACAATGTTTTTGTTCATGGAACAATTGAAAAATGAAGTTACCTTTCCCATAATTTTTAGATTCCTTTCATAAGATTTCATCATTAGTTTCTCTACAAAATTCTTCTCACAAGAAATTCAATACCTGGAGGAATCACATGTAGAGTAGTCCACAACTTCTTTGATAAATTCCAAGTTAGTAATAAAATGCATAAATTGTAATAAACATGTTGAGAAAATAAGTAACAGAACTTTTAAATGGGCATTGTCCCACATAAACATTATATATAAAGATTTAAAACATCAAAAACATTGAAAACAAAGTTGAAACACAAACCTATATTTTTGTTTCTACTTCCAACAGTAATATGATTTGATCTTCAATCGGTGTGTGGGGTGCTGTCCAGCTTTCTTCCTACCCAGAAAACACAATCTTTTCTCTATAGGAAAAAATGTTTAAAATAATAATGCATATTAATGCATACTGAAAATGAAGAATCCAAAATATGAGTGTAAAAATAAACCCAGTATATTCCACAAAGTGTGATCCGAAAAGTATCTTTAGTAAGCTTATGTTAAGAGGAGATGTAGGTTACAACAATATGTGTATTTTTTCAGTAATCTGTTAAATCAATTCATATGTGTGGGTAGTTTTGCAAACTATAAGGAAGTAATAATTCCACAACATAGCCCAAAATGTATGAAATAATTGACAACTTAGAATGAACCACTGTTCAGATCTGGATCCCGCAGTTGATGAAGTAGCCAAGAAATCTAGTGGAGGTGGGGCATCATTATAGACCTTGGATGATGAAACCATCGAAATTACACAACACCCAGCACTGAAAAGGCAATTCTCAGCACATGGATTATGCCTTGGAGTCAACATATCCGCAGCCAACCAGTAGATAGCTATTTTGATCGCTGTAATATGTAATTAAAAATTAATGCGTGTAAATGATTGATATTTTTATGAAAAAAGAACAGGATACCTGCAATAGAACAACTTAATAGTATAGACAATAAGAGTAGTGTGATTTAATGACACATATTATAGTTTTTTATGTTTCTTTATTTGTCATTTTATTTTGGATTATACAGAACACACTTCATGTAGGTAAGATAAATCTAGTATTTCAGAGAGTTAACTCTGCCTCACGTAAGGCTCTTCTATGATAGAAAAAGGGTAACCTTGATTTTAATCCATTAATAAAATCTAAATTATGATTCATGTGAGGGTAATAAAACTCAGTGATAGGTATTATATGTCCATGTAAGAGTAAGTTTGGTTTTCATCAACTGTATAAATGATAATCTTGATTCTTATAAGGGTATTAAAACTCATGTAAGGTTCATTTTTGTTCCATGTAAAGGTCATTTTGAGTTGCATAAAGGTCAATCCAAAACTACGTGAAAGATATCACATCTCACCTAAGGGTAACATGGATCGCATAACAGCTAATCCCCATCAATGTAAGGGTCTCCCAGATCCTGTCAGGGTATTTCTAGGATCAACTGAATAGAAACAAAATTAATCCAGTAATGATAAATCTATTAAACTGGTAAATCTATTAAACTGAAAAACCAAATTGACCCTAACATCAGTCAACATAAATTGGAAATTTAGTTTAATGGTAAATATGTTCACCTGTATATATTTACTCACTTCATTTCAACAGACCTCAACTGCAAACATAAATATGCCATTAATGGTTAATTTGATGACTAATGGAGAAATTAGTTTTACTGAGAAAGAAAAAAAACAGAGATATTTCCTATAAATGTAATTATTTTTAACTAGAAAATATCTTTAACTGGAAAAAAAAATTACTCGTACATGAGTCAACATCAATTAGAATATCACTTAATTGGTAAATCTGTTAAATTTTAGAGCTATACTCACTTCATTTCAAAAGAAATCAACTATAAACTTAAATATTCCATTACTGGTAAAAATGTTCACTTGTAGAGAAATGTGTTTCACTGTAAAACTGAAAAAAATAGTGAGTATTCCTTGAAATCTAAATCTGTTCAACTGGAGAAAAATATAAAAATTCATAATGTAAATAGAATGTGTGTTCCCAAAATATAGCATTATTGAAAGGAAAACCTTTAGTCAAGTTTTCCATCTACCATAATATGGCCATAAAATGAGACAATACATAAAAAGCCTCAAGATCCACATAAAAGCATTCATCATAATAACGCTATTAAAAAAACTTTAGTGTAAAACTTTGATGTAATTAATTGATATAAGTTAATATAAACTCTATGTAAACACAAGATTCAAGTAAATAACCAAACCATGGGCTATAATACATTTAGTTGGTTTCATGATGTAAAAATAAAACCAATGTAAGAAACTGCATAAATGGAAGAGAAAATATTAATCACTGGAAATAGAGAAATCTAGAGTATCAGCCAAACTAACATATGAGCATGCATGATAATTCATGCTTGCAGAAGGAAATTGTATTCTGCATAAATAAATATCATGCATGATAATATAATCTAAAAGGGAAATGAAATCTTAATAAATGATAATGCAATATAAATTTTAATATAAACTTTAATATAAACTCCAATATGAAGTTATACTGAAACAGCTAAAAAAATAGGAATGTAAACTGTAATTTTAGAACAAAATTAACTAATATAAAGTTCAATATAAAGTGAAATATAAAATAAAATATAAATGGTTGTATAAAAAATATAAAACAATATATTCTAGTTTATAAATTTTAAAATATATTAACAGAGAAGTATAATTTGAATTTGTATATAGAATAAATATGAACAAATAGAACCCTGAAAAAACTTCAATAAAATTACATAATAATGAAACAGAAACTATTTCATTACTGCTCTAATAGGTTAATTAAATATTACCTAAATGGCATTAGGAGAATATAACATAATGTGAATGACAACCAATTCAGCACCTATGAATCAAAACATATATGGATAAATTGACACAGGGAAGAATAAAACATTGAATGAATTCTAATCTAAAAAACTATGAAATGCAATAGTGTACCTCTATGTATAGTAGTGAGACCTCATCCAAAAATTAACCTAGTATAAATAACCATGAAGTTCAATACAGGTTACTGAAATAACATTCTAGAACAAAAGAAAGAGCTATCAATAATTTCATAAAAAACATAATGATTTTGGTGATAGAGGACAAACCTCACTGAATAATTGGAAAAAAAACATATTTTGTGCATGGATGAATCAAGGCCACATCCTCTTCAATCGAACACCTGAAAATGCGAAGACAATGATGGAGGAAGAGGATGACTAAGTGGATTCATGGAGGCAGAGGTAGAGCAGGTGGAGGAGAAGCAACTGGAGGTGGATGCAGAGGCAAATATAGCAAGGAGATTAAGGAATGGACCGAGTAGTAGGAAGTCATAGAATTGCGTGAAATGGTGGAGGAGTGGAAGAAATTTAGAAGTCGTTTGTGGTGAGGGTTCGGGTAGTGGATGGAAGGGATGATTGATTGAAGGTATAGGTGTCTGGGGAGCTTCGACCGTAGTAGAGGATTAATGAATCGTTGGAGGTATTGATGGCTAGAAGTTGAATGAAATGGATGGGAAAATGGTGGTAGAAGTTGACATGAAACTGTAGGGTGACCATGGGGGTGAGCGTGAATGGAATTAGAGGGAGTTTTTGATGGACAGAGCTGTAAAGGAGATGACGATGTGTGGTTTGAAGGAAATTAAACCTTATATTGGGGAAACAGAATGCATAACCTTAACTGGGGAGATCAAATTGAGATGCTGAGGAAAACTTAGATTGGGAGGCTGAAGGAGGAAGACGCTGGCATTGGGGATTTTTGGAAAACATAGGTCGTGATGAGAAGAAACCAAGCCTAAGTAGGAGAAGGATGACGACATAGAGGTGAGGTGAAACCGGGATAAAAAGAACATCGAACAAGGTGTAGACAGAATGCAGCATAACCGGGAGATGGAGTTCAAAGGAGGTGCGGGTTTGGAGGGACCGTAGGTCGCGTGAGCTGAAACACAGGTGGGAGAAGGAGCGGGAGTAGGATCGGGACTGGGACGGAGAATATGGAAGAGAATGGTGGAAAAAAGGGTCATGGACACTTGGAGTGGTGACACATATGAAAAAATGGACGTGGATGAATGTGAGAGGGACACGTGGTAGGTGGAAAAAACCTAAGATTAGTATATATATAGATTTTATTACTCCTGAAATAATACCATTAAACACTACTTATATGGCATGAGGATAACAAACTATAATGAAAATGACCACAACTGCGGTCGTCAGTGATAGCAATAAAATTCACATAGAAGAGTTCTACGAAGAGGTTGTGAGGTGACCTCCATTGTGGTCATCAGTGATGAAATTGTCGTAGTGTTTCAGGAGGTAGAACACAAGGGATATAGAAACAGAAAACCATTTTAGATATTTAAATGAAGCATATTTAGACAGAAAATGAAGTGTTGAAAATATATTATTTGATGGCAGGAAGAAACACTTACAAATAGATGTTATGTTAGATTATATGAAAAATTTGTAAGAAAAGGGGAATAATAAAGGATGTATGATAGAAATAAAATCAATAGATAATACCTTCACGATGAACTTTCTGGGTGACCTCCACTAAAGTCAACGGTGATGAAACTGTCACACTTTTTAAAAAAAATGAATATTACAGTTTCAAAACAATGATAGAAAGTAGGTTAACGTAATAGTCGGATGAGTAATCCGGAAGTAGTGTCATAAAATCAATATGGAAGCAGTTATGTATAAGAATTCTAAAATCAATTATGTCAATGTTACACCAATATGAATACAGGTGTAATAACCTATGAATTTTTTGATATTTGTACACTTTCATATTGTCTTGATTTCTAGAAGTAATAACATAGTCAAATATATAAGAGCACATGATTGCAACAAAATATGTTGAAGAAAAAGGGAGAAAATCACATATTTCTTGCCTTTTCCAAGTCTTCCATGGCTAGATCAATTTGATAAAGAAATTTTGGATCCATACATGTGGGCGTTTTTGACATTTTTTCATTGACGTTATTGATAGCATGACTCATTACCGATCAAATAGATCAGTATTTATAGACCTGATACATATAAGTTTCAAAAGAAATATGAAATCCCAAATAGATATTATTAATTTGTATAATGATATATGAAAAACCATTTCATTACTTCTCAAATATGTCAATTAAACACTACTTATATGGAATGAGGAGAACATACCATAATGAGAATGAAAACAATTTAAGCATCTATGATTAAAAAAACATATGGATAAATTGATTGTAGTGATTAATTAAACATTGAGTGAATTCTAATCCTAAAAACTATTAAATTCTATATCATACTTCTTTATATAGAAAGATCCCTAAAATAACTTCAATAAAATTATAGAATGATGTAACCGCAACCATTTCATTACTTCTCAAATAGGTCGATTAAACACTAATATAATTGCTTGAGGAGAATATACAATAATGAGAATAACAAACATTTAAAATCTATGAATCAACAAATTGGTGAACAAAATGACAGTAGATAAAAATGAATCATTGAAGGAATTATAATCCAAAAATATTTTTAATTCAATAAAATTACTCTATGTATAGATAGATCCCTGAAACAACTTCAATAAAATTATAGAATGATGTAACAACAACAATTTCATTACTACTCAAATAGATCGATTAAACACTACTAAAACGGCATGAGGAGAGCATACCATAATGAGAATGACCATCATTTCAGCATCTCTAAATCAACAAACTGCTGGATAAATTGACATTAGTGATGAATAAAACAATGAGTGAATTCAAATCCATAGAACAATGAAATTGAAGAACATACCCTTATGTATAGTAGTGAGACCTCATCCACCAATTATCCTAGTCTGAATAACCATGAAGTTCAACACATGGTACTAAAATAACATTCTAGAATAAACCTAAGTGGAATCGATAATTAATAGAAACTGTAAATATTTTGGGGATAGAAGTCAAGCCTTAATGAATATTTAGAAAAAAAAATGAAATAGTAAAATTTCAGTACAACAAAGGGGGGGGGGGAAGAGTGTGGAGTTGTCATGGGAAAGAATACTGACAATATTTAATGGAAAACCTAGGGTTTTTTTCAAAATCACGGAGAAGGTAGAGGCGGAGCATGCCAAAGAGGAGCCGGTGGATGTGCAGGAGTCGGCGATGGAAGAGTCCAAGAAGCCGGAGGTGGATTCATAGGAGCCTGAGGCATGGGAGACAAACGCGTAGGGGCCGGAGGTGTTGGAGCCAGAGGTGCTGGAGCCGGACACGTAGGATCAGGAGGCGTAGGAGCCAGAGCTGTTGGAGGTTGAGTGGCCATAGGCGGAGCAACCAGAGGGAGGCGGAGGTTGGGAGCGAAGGTGGGTAGGTGGGGAAGAGGAGAGCGAACTTGCAGGAACTGTAGTCTGTAGAGGAAGGAGGAGGAACTTCTAGGAGCGGGGGCTCAGGTGAGCCGTGTGCGGGGTGGGGTGGGGTAGAACAAGATGAAAGGAAACCCTAATATTAAAGAGGTAGTGTGGGGGAATGGGATCAAGATGGATGGAAGCATGAGTTCGGGGGTGAGGGCGGGGGCGGAAGAAGATGAAAGAAAGCCCTAATACGTGAGGAAGTAGCACAATTGGCTTTTCACGGAGAATAATTGGGAGCGCGTGGAGGGGCGATGTGGCCTGCTGGTTGGAGGACACGTAATGGAATAGTGATGTGGAGTCCTGGTAGGAGGACATGTGGCAGCAGAAGAAGCTAAGATTAGTATATATATATTAGAATTTATTATGTGTATGATTTGAAATATTTTAATAAAATTAAATTTTAAAACTTTTATCTTTGTTTTTTCCTTATCTTTTTGTTTTCAACCCACATTAACCCATTTGATAATTAAAAAAAATTAATGTTTTCTACCATTTAATGTTTAATAATATTAATATAAAATAAAAAACCCCAAAATGGACCATGTTTTATGTTTAAAACCATGGAACATTAATTTTCCAAAATATAAATTTTTTATTAATTTTAAATCATTTAATAAAACATTATTTATTATAAAATATCATTATGGTCATTTTTAATATTATTCACATAATATGACTTTAGATACATCAATACAATGGGGGGATTCTAATATAATCCATCAAAACATCCCAAACATTTCATATAGATCTAAAACATTTTGGGAAATACTAACTCATTCAAATTATATCACCTTAAATTTTTTTAAAATTAATTAATTATTTCAGTAAATTGAATCAATATCATATTAGTTTTTTTAATTACTAAATATTATAAAAAAAATCTACCATGATTATAATTTCATTATTTATAATATGAACATTAATATTCATTCACCACTTTATTATTTCTCTATGTGAACACATTAAAGATATTTAAAACTAAGAGAGTGACATTTAGTAACTTTATTTGATTTAAATATTATATATATCATTTTTGTAGACATGTGATGTGGATCTATTTTTACATTGTTTTGCCACATCTTTTTACCTAATTTTAAATTATTTAATTAATTGTTTAAGCACTTTTTAATAAATAATTTTACATTTTTATTTTTATAATTTAATTTGTTAATTAATCAATTTTTATAATTAATTACTTATTTTTAGTCTTTAAATTAATAATTTTAATCTCACTCTTATTATATAATTTAATTATTTGTTTATTAGTTTCGTTAATTTTAATCTGATTACCTTTTAATAATATGACTTTAATAATAAATAATCATGTAATATCCTTATTTATGCATTAATTCACATAGTATTTATTTTAATATTTTATCCTTTAACTTAGTTTCATTTAAATATTTATTAACTTCATCAATTCAATTTTTTTCATTTATTTCTGCTCTTATTTTTGGTAATAAATTTTGTTCATTTGAAAACATTTGCTTACTAAAAAAATTTATAGCTTGTCTTGCATTAAAATTCTATTGCTGATTTTGGTGTGAACCTGCAGTAAGTTAATTTTGTGGAAAACAATATTTTTGAACTTCAAACATAACCCTTATATACATCATCAATCTGTTCTATTGAAAATCAGTTTTGAACCTTTAATTTATAAATTGTTCTTCGCCATTTTAGAAATCAAATTTGGGGACAAAGTAGAGTTTTAAGTGTGGAGGAGGGGGTCAATTCTTGACTGTGATAAACAATTTTTAATTGAAAGCCAATAAATTTCCATTGCAACATAATTCTTTTTACTAAAAATTGGTTAAATTTTTTAAAAATTATTTCATAATTTTAGGTTGTTCACTGTTATTCAAATGGGTCTTTTCTAAGGATATTTCTTTGATTGGTAGTTAAGAATTGCTAAGAATCTGTAATTAATGAAGTTGGATGATTTCTGAGTGATCTTGCTAATGGTTTTATGGAAATTTGATTTAGGAACTATTTCCGAGAGTGATATGGATAACCTTTTAATGGAATTATGATCATAACCCTTGGAACTGGATGTTTGAATTGATCCTAGGGGACACACTTTTTTGTGAATTATTAAAGTAATTGCCTTAATGAGACAATGTAATTGGTTTTCATAATAATATTTTGAAATTATAGTAGTGTGGGAATCTGGGATCCCGCAGTGAGTCTCTAAGACCCTAGATGCTTGGTACATTTATGTTTACTATAAGCCCTCTGTACACTTTGAAGAAGTGCATTGCATAGTGCTTAGCACATGATACATGGCTTGGGAAAAATTAAATAAAGTGTCTAGGGTCAAATATTAGTTCATTAATGAGAGGGGAATGATGAACGCTAAATGAAGAAGGGGTCAACTGGTTTATATGGGAGTCATTTAGGTTGTTTCATTAAGGTGATTCAAAAAAATTATTTATTTTATTATTTTTAGAACCTAGGTGATGAGTCAAAGTTCATAGTTCCTCTGGTTAAGTTTATAATTCCACATAGATTTTACCTTTTCTCACTATTAGAATTATAACATAAGACCATATTGAAATGAGTCGTTAAGTAGTATCACATATGAGGCATGACATCTTCGTTGCTTGATGATTCATAGTTTTCCTGACTATGAGTGAGATTTTGATTTTTGGCAAGGATTCATTTGAGCAACTCATTTTCTAAAAGCCTTTTGACACTTTACTCCTCTGATTTTAAGTGTTGGACACGCTACAGTTAAAGTTGAAACATAAATACTACAATCTGTTTTTCAATGATAACAATGAAAGAAATTGTTTGAGGACAAACAATGCTTAAGTGTGGGGGAATTTTATGTGGCTCTATTTTTACATAGTTTTTTCATATCTTTACCTAATTTTTAGTGATTTAATTAATTATTTAATCAATTTTTACTAAATAATTGTACTTTTGTATTTTTATAATTAATTTTGTTAATTAATAAATTTTTATAATTAATTAAGTATTTTTAGTCATTAAATAAATAATTTTAATCTCACACTTCTTATCTAATTTAATTATTTTTTTATTAGTTTTGTTTATTTTAATCTGCTTACCTTTTAATAATTTGGAATTAATAATAAATAATCATGTAATATCCTTATTTTTGTATTAATTAACATAGTCATTATTTTAATATTTTATCCTTTAACTTAGTTTCATTTAAATATTTATTAACATTATTAATTATTGTGTATAATTATCCTGTCACTTAATTTGGATAAGAATTTCAGTTGAAATTAAATAAAATTGTTCACATTTAACTTTAAGTATTCACTTAGTTAATTAATTAATTGACTTGGAGGTTGAAAATATTAAATATTTAATCTTATGATTTCAGTTAGATTATTTATTCATTATATTTTGTTTTTAGTCTATCGGTGAGACAGAGAAAAGCCATCAGTGACATATTTAGTTCATCAATGCTACCCATTTTTACTCACTACTTACCCTGTAAATAATTTATATAGTAATATTAATTTAATTATTTTATCAATTTAGTTTATAAATTATCCAGTTTATAATTTAAGTGTTATCAACTAATAATTTTTATTATAATTTTAATGTTTATAGTTTAATAAAAAATTATGTTTTAAATTTATGGTGTTTAGATTTATTTAATTAATTATTTTCAATCTTTTTATTTAGTTTAATTAAGTGTTAATTTTAAGTTTAATTTTTTTGTTTACAATTTTTGAAGGTCACTGTTAGTTTTTTATTTTTGTTTTAATGGTGACCCTGTTCTTAATGGGAAACTATGACTATTAAATCTACCACTGACCTTTTGTCATCGGTGACCCTACTATTTAATCTTCACTGGTGACATGTTAGTTATCCCTAACTGTAAACTTTATTTTTATTCTACCGGTAGCCTTTATATTTAATTTCATCTGCGACCCTTTGGATTTATCTAAATTGATGATCTTTTAGCTCATTGGTGACCTGCCTTTTTATTTAAACTATCAGTGACTCTTTTTATTTTCTCTCTACTAATGACCTAGTGTTTTAAGGCTATGGTGAACCTTTTTTTATTTTATCAGTGACCTCTCTTTTTTGTTTAAGTTTATCAGTGACCCTCATTCTCACCGTTCTTAGCTTCTGCTTCTCACTGCTGACTTACCCTTTTCATTTTCTTAGTTTCTTCACCTCATCTATAGCTTTCCTCTACTGCATCTCATTGTTAGCCTTATTCCCATGCTCCCCTCTTCTTCCGTCGCCCTCAAGCCTTCCATCCACACACCTATACAGTGTTGTTGTCTTATTCTTCTTCTCTTTCTATCACATTTCCATCATGAAATAGATTCAAACCAGATCTTTTCACATAATCAAACCCTTCTACAGATCATCAACAACACAATTTCACAGTTTTTTCTCAAATCTTCACTGGCCACGCTCCGCTGAAAGATACCAGAGTCTTTGCCTCTTCTCTCAACCACTGCTGTGTTGCCACAACAATACCCAGGCCGGCCTGCTATGTGCTATGCTGAGGAGGAGTTTGGTTCCAAGTCCCAAGAGGCGTAGTGTGTAGTGGATCTGAGGCCACACTTCATTGGAAGAAACAGAACAACTGATTTGATAGGAGAAGGAGCCTTCAGATTTGAAGGATTCGAACCACATCGCCTTACCAGAGTCAAACCAGAGGAGGAATCTCCTAGTTTTGAAGCTTAGAACCTGGCATCCACTGAAGGGTTCCCCACTGAATCTTCGATATTTTTCGAAACACCGAGACGTTGAAGTTGTCGTGAGGGTTACTACCTAAGCTGAAGCATCTGCCGGCTGTTGGGTTGATGAGTCTGCCATCGGGTAGAAGTTTCTAGAGTGCATCTCAGATTCAATTTTCTTCTTAGTCGATGAAGGAGGCTATGATTCTCATAGAAACAACTATTTTGCATCGTGGTGAAGAAGGAAGGGTCGTTCGATTTGCAAAGAGGAGGAGCTAAGCCGCGTGTTGCCAGACTGTAGGAGCTATTTTCGAGGGTTCCTACGACCTACAGATGAAGTCGAACTAGATCCCCTATCTCTATTGCACCTATTTAGGGGGGGGTGGATACAAAAAAATAAAATAGATAATTAATAAAATAAATAAAATAAAATATAAAAACAATAATAATAGAAATTAATTCATAATAATTGAATAGAATACACAACTATTTAACTAAATTAATTCTAATGTCAAACTTAATAATTAAATTAAAATAATTAAATTTAATTAAATACTTTAATGATTATAATAATTATAATTTATATTCTATGTGAATATACTATTAATAATAACTATATAAAATATTATAAATTGTAATAAAACTTTTTATTAGAATAAACTTAAATAACAATCTAAAAAATTCAATTATTCAAAAAAAATACTAATTTTATTAATAAATATTAAACTTTTAATTTAATCTGATTATTAATTAATCATGTTCATAAAATAAATAAATAAATAATAACATATAACAAAATTAAATTAAGAAAATTAATTATCAATAATAACTAAAATAATTTCTAATAACTATTTAATTTTACATTTAATTTTCTACATTTTTTTACATTGATTCTTTTATTCATTTTTCTATTCCAACTGTGCAGGTTCACACAGGAGTTGGGAATACAACTAAATACATTCAACTAACTTAGTGGGAGCTAATTACATGAGAAAAAACTTTCATGACGTACCAGTCACAAAAAAAATGCATGTCTGCGATGCACACATGAAGGACACTTAAAGTTAGTGAAAATCGAGCAGTGATATGCATCAGATGAAGAAGGATACAAAAACAGAGCAGCAACATAATTTGAAGAGAGAATTTGGGGAGATACTCTCATTCTCATTCCACAAACATGCATTTTGGAGGGCAGATCCAAACACTCTCATGCAAATTCCATGATCACATCCATCCGAGAGTAGACTTCGAGGAGCAGCACTGGAGTCAAGATAGAGATAAAGGAGCCCAAATGCAGAGCATCACTTCGAGAGTTCTTTTTTCTTCTTTCTTTAATCCTTATACTCTATTTTCAGTTGTTTTCAATGATAGATTTCATTATAAACATAAGCATATTTTCTATCTTAGGAGCTTTAATCTTTGTTGGTTTATCCATTAAATTTTTCACTTCCTCTTTGATTGACATCAAAATTAATCGGTGAGATCAAATCTGATGTTAAATTAAATTGTTTACTCCTTTCTGTAAAAAATCATAGTTTCCAGATCAATTGGAGATATTTAACGTGATCATCATTTTTTTGAAGCGTTAATGTCATTACAGATGGTGTTTTACAGCGAGTTTAATTTCAACTGTATTCTTTTTAAAAAATTTAACAGATGATGATCTTTAGAGTGGCAAACTCTAGAAGTCATACTTTTGTTTGATGTGTCTTCTGGTGAAGATGTTATATCAACCAATTTGTAATGTGTGATTCAATTAAATATAGTGGAGAGCTATCCATTTAACCATTATGTTTGGAATTCCTGAGAAAACTGTTGATCTTAGCTCCTTTGTCTTTACTGCTTAATGTCTGTCTACTATATTTATGTAGTTTTTCAGCTTTGTAGTATAAGATTTATTTACATTGTAAAAAAAACATGTTACCTCATCTTGTTTCACTACATCATTAAAAAATAAAAATAAAAATACTAAAAAGTAAAAAAGATATACACTCACTCCACTACTAACAACAGTGGAGTTTTATAAAAATAAACCCTTATAAAACTCACCAACTTTCCCTTGGGTTTGACCCTTTACTGCTATACTATTGTGGGTATATAAATAATATTTTGAGGGTCGTGACGACCTTCGGCTACATAAGCATGTGTAAATTAAACAAATAATTTTCAATAATAAGGTGATAAGGGTGGAATTCCATTCATCCAATCGAAATTAGAATGAAAAATTATGACCTTTTAAATTAGTTATAACCTAGGTAAACTCGATTTATCCTTTATCAACGTGATAAATTTTACCATGATTAATAATCACAATAAAAAAATAAAATCATATATTTACCAAATTTTGACCCCATGATTCCAAATATGGAATAAATTTTATCAAAATCAATACTTTAAGTATTATGAATTAATTTTAATATAAGTTTAAAATGTGATGAAAACCGTTTTTTAAAAAATTACAATTTTTAAGCATAAAACAAGATTTATATTCATTTATCATTATAAGAAAAAAAATTAAATGAATGGTTAAAATTTTTATTTAATATATAATATATAAATTTCATTAACATCATTCATGAATATTGATAAATTTAATTTATAAAAATATATTTTATGAATAAAAATTATTTTTGAGAAAAATATCCCCTTTATTTTTAAAATTATTTTTATTTTAATTTCATAAGAATTTATAACTAATTAGATTATTTAATAAAAGTGTTAAACAAGTATTTTTAATAATTTAGTAAGTTCTATTAATACCTATCAACCCAATGGCTAGGTGATAAGTATTAAATAATATTTGAATAGAAAATATCAGTTTTATTAAACTTTGTGTTGTGTGTAACACAACATGTTGAAAAAATAAAATTTATTAAATGAAATATGTTATAAAATATAATTGTGTTGAATTATACCCACCTTAAAATGAATTTATCACTAAAAATTATATTAATATGATATAAAAATACAAGGATAATTCTACCTCATTGCATCCTCAGTTTCCCATGTAGCTTCCTCAAATTGATGGTTTCACCCAAAAAAATTATCCAGGTGAGTGGCCTTGTTTTTTAGAACCTTGTATATATAATCCTTAATATTAACCAGTTGATTCTAATAAGAACTATATTTCTCTAGTGGTATTACCTCTAAGCTAAATATATTTTAGGTATCTAGTATGTACTTCCATAAGAGAGATACCTGGAACACATCATGAAATTGAGAGTTATTCAGTTGAACGACCAATCAACAAGATAAAATCTAGATACAATTTAGAATTTTAAAGGGACCAATATACATAGATATATTTTTACCCTATTTTCCAAATATCATCATCTTTTCTAGGAAGATTTTTTTAGGAATACCTGGTCACCAACTTCAAGTTCTAGATCATTCCAAATATTGTTAGCATAACTTTTTTATCGACTTTGAGATGCTATTACTTAGTTTCAAATTCCTCTAACCTTATCTACAATTTTATACAACTGGTTAGGTTCTATTATCTATCTTCTAAAAATTTATTTCCATCACATTGGATTTATGTAATTCTTTTCATAGAGGGCTTCATAAAGAGCCTTCTGAATTCTTGAGTAAAATATATTGTTATAAAAAAATTACACCAAAAGAAAATATGTTGATCACAATAACCTTTGAAATTCATTTATAAATATCTCCACATTTTTTATAGAGTTTTAATATTCCTCTTAGACTGATCATCTTTCTAATTATGATAAGAAATGCTAAAAATAAAATCTATGTCCAAGGCTCGCTGAAGACATTTCCAGAACTTCTATTTAAATTACATATCCCAATTAGATACAATATAATATGGTACTCTAGGAATAATTAAAACTCACATAATATAAATTTTGGAAAGATAATCAAGGGATAATTCTTCTCTAATGGATATTAATTGTGATGAATTCATAAGGCGATAAACTACAACCCATATGGCATTATTCCTTTTAGATATTTTGGGGAGTAATATGATAAAACACGTGGTCATGTTTTCCCATTTACATTCTATTATGGTTAATTGATGTAACATCCCCTTATATTTCTATATCTCAACCTTAACATTATGACATATCAAGAACCAATAAACATATTCTACAATATCTCTCTTCATTGTTTCCCACCAAAAATTTTATTTAAAATCTATATACATTTCCATACTTCTAAGATTAAGAGTGAATGAAGAACAATGAGATTCATGCAATATCTCCTTCATCAAATCTTGTATTGTTGGGACACATAGATGGTTCTTAAACTTTATAATTCCTTCATAATTAAGATTTTTCACTAAGGTATATTTTTTGCCTTCTATAAATACAAATCTTCTTTATCTAACTCTATAATCCTCACACTGATAGATTATTGTATAGTCATTTGAGATAAATATGATTTCTCTCCTTTCTTTGAGATTTCATGATCCATCATTTTCATGTATAGGAATATTGGATCTATTTTGATGCTCTTCATATATAAATTATTCTGATCTTTTTGACATAGAGTATATTCCACCCCTTTCGATTTCCTAGGGTGTTAATGTGTTGAGAATTAATAATCTTTAATCAGCTCCAATAATATTCTTTAGTGCATATTCATCTCTGTTTTGTGAAAATATACTCTAAAATTTTATGATCAATATATATATCACAAATTTCACTATAAATTTTATGTCTCTTTATATTTAATAAAAAAACTACCATATCTAACTCTAAATCATAATTTGGGTAATTTTACTTATGGACCTTTTGTTCAAATGAGGAATAATATATCACCATATCATTTATAATCAAGACACATCCCAAACCTTCTTTCATGCATCATTATATATTACAAAACCCTCTACACTACATGCTAGTGTAAGAACAGGTTCAATGAATAATTTTCTATTTAGTTCCTTGAAGTTTTTATCACACTCATTTATCCAAAGGAACTTGGTTCCATTCCAAGTTAACTTGGTGTTAACTAGAGACACCATAGAAACTACAGATCTTTTTTTCTGTTGTTAGTTTGGTCCAATGCTAAATAACTTCTATCTTCACTGGATCCAAAAAATATATTCTTTCATGAGATTATCTTACCCAAAAATGATACTTTTTGTATCCAAAATTCACTCTTGGTAAATTTTCCATAAAAATTTTAATTACTTGGGTTCTTCATTACAATCCCCAATTTATCTCCATGCTCCTCCTATCTCTATAAATATATAATAATATCTTCTATAAAGACTACAAAAAACTTATCATGTAAATCTCTATAGAATTTATTCATTATGTACATGAAGATAAAGGGAAATTACGAAGACTAAATGAAGTCACTATAAATTCTTACTATCCATAATTTGTACAAAATATAGTCTTGGGAATATCCTTTTTCATAACCCTTAGTTGATATTATACAAAAGGAAGTTTAGTCTTGGAAAAGTTTTAAGTTCTATATAGTTTATCAAAAAAATAATCAATATGGTGTAGAGGATATTTTTTCTTCATAGTTATCATGTTAAAGCCATCTTTAACCAATGAAGAGATGCATTAATCCACTCTACATATTAAATATCCACTCTACATATTAAATAATGAAGAGGTGAACCCCAAAGTGATATACTTGAAAAAATATATCTCTTTCATGGTTATCTGGGACTTATTTTTCAATTCCTAAAACTCAATTTGATCCATTCTATTTGAATAATTTGATATAGATGTAGCACTAGTTATGATTTCAATTGAAAACTAAACTTCCTGAATCAGTGGAATGATAGAAAATTCATTTATAAATCCATTTAAAACACCTGCATAATAGCAATACCATTATTACTATTTTCTACCTCAATCACCTTAGATAAACATCCCTTTTAAAAAGAAATAATGACCCATATAATGAATGTGACATCCATTGGAAGTTCACATTTACTATCAAACTAATAGGCGATCATAAATTGGATTAGGATTTAAAATTTTATTTCCCTTTCTTAATAATTTTTATGGGTTATATATAGATAAAGCCTATACTTTCCTAATTTGACATCAAATATGACTGGAATGAGAATAACAATATTTTCATGAAGAACATTCCCACATTCCTTAATTTTAGAAAAATAATATATGTATGATGTGACCATCGTTCCATTTAGATTTCTCACTACTAAATCAATATTTAATAATTTTTTGGTGATTTTATAACCCTAGATAATTCACCAGATATAAAAGAGATTGTATAACCAAAATTAAATAAATCATTTTCAGTTCTAGTGAGAATGATAAGTGTAATTTTCACCCCATTTTTAGGACCTTCCACATTGGCTATAGTAGTAGGATAATCTTGGCCTTCTCCCTTTGGATTATATTATTATATGTTCCCCTTATGATTGGGTATTGGTTGGAATAGTTCTTAATATCTTTAATATTAAATCATTGTACTTCAATTGCTTCTCCCTTACCCTTGAAATATTGATCATGAATCAGACTACTTTTCTGTTAAGAATACACCAAGATGATTTTTCCCAAATATCACATGTTGTGAAATTCCTCTTTCTCTTCTTCCCCTTATCCATTTTTTTGTATCTTCCCCTTATTATCTTTTTTGGATTCGAATCTATAAGACCTAGAGAATTATTTCTCTATCTTGATAGCATAAAAAATTATTTTATAAAATAATGAGAATTTTTGGGAGACTAGTTCTCTTCCAAGTATTTTCTTATGCCCATCAAAAAATGGTTAATATTTATATTTGGATTGCATACATAGTTTATAGCATGCTTTGCTAACCTTGTATTGTTAGCTTAATAATTAGAAACATTTTTCTCTTATTTTTATCTCAAACTCAATAATTTTCATTCCATACCCACTTTTTGTTCATGAAGAGTGTCATTTTCAAAGAAAAGTTCCTTAAAACACATCAATTTCAGGCTCATTATTTCTTCCTCGTCCTTTGTGTTTTGGATCAATGACCACAATTAATACACATCCCCTGAGATATGATAAACTTACATGACAACATTATCTATTTCGTTACTTCACAAAGTAGAAATATCTTCTCTATAAAAATTATCCATTTCCCAGTTATAAATGAATTTTTAGTTCCATTTAATGATGAAGGTTGTCGGTGTATGAAACGGTCTAAAAATTTTACACCATAATGTAGATCAGTAGGTTTCTCCATGTGGGAATGGTTATTTCTCATAACCTGAGTTAGATTCCCAGACATATTTATAATTTTTTCATCTCTATATTCATCTCCTAATATAGCTTCAATATCTTTATAGGACGTAAATCCCTACATCAATTATGTGCATTGATATGGTTCTTATTCCTTTCTCTAGGTTCTATTTCTAAATAATTTCATACATTTAATTATATCTTAAAATTATAAAACATAATTTATAATTCAAAAAATAGGGAAACAATTAACATAAATTGAAATATTTATTCATAGCTAATATCATAATCATAAAAACAGTTTATTTTATATTATTATCAAAGACAGACATAGGGTTATATTTTTTAATAAATGTTTCCATGTATCTAGTTCCCACAGTTTCTACTAAACTTTATATAATACCAACTATAAAGACTATAACCGAAGTAGCCCATTGACGGTTGTTTAATTATTATATTGCAAATAGATACACAAAATCACATCCCAAGGGATTGAATACATTAATAGTATTTCTCAAAGAGATACATATTTGAATTTCACATTCATATTTTAAAACATAAAATAAAACATAGTATTTTTCAAGTAAATAATTATCTCCTTTATCATATTCTTATGTATTAATCATAAAGTAATTCCTGGTATCCTATGGAAAAGAAACATAAAAAAGGGGTGGTCTTAGATGTTCAGTAATGTTATGAGAATAAAATAATCTAATAAAGTCGTGAATAATATGGTAGGAAATAAATGATTATAAAATAATTCCACATAAATTATAAAATTCGGTAAAACATATCCATAGATATTGTTTCCCTTATAGAATCAGTCACCCAAAGGCCGATTGTAGGGGGTTGAGTTGTGTGAAATCATTCACATCAGGTTCACCATTTTTAAATGGTTTCTAACCAGTTTGTTCTTGGAAGTAGAAAAACCCAACAGTTTTCATATCTCTAAGGGACCTGCTTTCCAATGGAAGGTTCTCATTGGGATGTTTAGCCAATAATTCTTAAAAACTCATATTGGTTGAGAGGATGAGAGTTTGGGATCATCACACCCTTTTGGGAGTAATTGTTACCTAATTCAGGACTCTCTTATAGATTTATTATATGTTCATGAATCCTTCATTAATTACCATGTATATAACTCATCACCCATGAATTAAAAATCAATTATTAACATGTATTGAATTTTGAATCATATATACATATCTGAGATTCAATATCAATGGTGATATCTCTGTGTATCTAAGGTTATCCATCGATGGAATCCTCTTGTGTAAAAATTATATATTCTTTCCTTGTTATCATATTGATGCTCGTTTTCTAGCCATAGAGTGGGGTACTCTGGAGTGTATCATCATCTAGAGAGGTGGTATTTTTTTGATATTGGGATTAAACCCATGTGATGGTTTTCTTATGTATCCACATGAAAGGAACTAAAACTCATGTAGTTCGGTTCTGGTTAATGATGCACATCATACCATTTAAGATCAATTGATAATGAAAAAACTATGTTGTTTAACATCATAAGACAAAGATTTATAGGTATGAGGTGCCTAGTCAATGATTAGTGTCAGACTTATTTCAAAGAATTGTAGGGAACCTGGAAGGGATATGAATTTATATGTTAAACTAGACCCTACTGGGAATGTGTACCAAATAGAATAGGGTTGATTTGGATTATTAGGTTTGGACCTCCAGGATGCTTCTTATGTATCCCATTTAGATGAGAATAAAATCCCATATAGTTTTGTTGCAAGGAATCACACATATGAAGGTTTGTGTCATAGTGGAGTATGACCCTTTGATATGATTAGGTTGGGGATTACTCTTAAAAAATATTCCTTGGTTTATTGAGGTTATGATTGGGATTACTCTTGAGAATTATTCCCATGGATTAGTTTGGCTAGGGGCATAATTTTGGGGAGGATGCCCACATTGGTGAATGTTCAGGGCTTATACCAAGTAGGAGGCCTTGAATTTGGTAGGGTCTTACACTTGGGAAGTTTCCTAAAAAATCATGGGATCATGTGGATGTGATGGCCACTATTAATATCTAATACCATGTGAGACATGATTGGTGTGAGAAACAATAAGAAATAGAATATCCTTGAAACCGCACAATCTACTTTTCCCTATGGTAGGATACATGGCCATAAGAACCCACACCTATGGAGAAACTCTAAATGAAGATGAGTAAAATATTCAAAAGATAACCCCCTAACAAAACATGCATATGAATATGATTATTATGTGATTATATATATCCTTTTTCTTCACATGAATTGGGATGAGTCATGCTAGAATGTAAAGGACATGAAGGAAGAGGAAGATCAGAAAAACCATACTTCTCCTTCTCTACTTTTGGAAGAGACTGAGGGTATAAATGAGAGAGGAATCGACTCTAGTTCCCATCCCCTCTCTAATCCTATAGAAAATGGGTGAGGAGGAGTTGGAGTGAAAAATCTTGCAAGAAATTCTATGGGATTACTCCCTGAGGTATTCCTTGAATTTGGTTCCGTAGTAGGAAAGGAGGTTCACAATCCATATTTCATGGAAAATAATGATTAATACTCATCCTTCTTGATAGGAACAATAGGATCTAGTTGTTAGGGAAAACAAGGGTAGGTCATGGTCTTAACCCTTGTATTTGATACAAGAACACCCTAACACCTTCCCTGGGGTCAGGGTCATCATGACCATATGAATACAAATCCACATGGACCCAAAGGATACTAACCATGTATTTGGAAAATTGAGAGGAACCTCAAACCATAGAAATACAAATCCAAATAGTAAACACACTATTCTTTCCCTCTCCAGGGTATTTAAAATCCATAGGCCTTGGTGGAGGATTCAATTTTTTCCTTCTGGAGCCAAAGGAAGAGAGGCCCTACCATGGTTGGCCTTGAAGATGGCCTAATCAAAGCCTGAAAAAAGATATAGGATCAAGAAATCCTAAGTAGGATCATGCTGGTAGGCTTGGGAGCACCAAGGGGTACACATTGGTAAGCCTAGGAAAGGTGATGGTACCTTGGGAGATGAACCACCTGAGAAACTACACATGGAGGAGACCATTATCAATACTTAATGGGTCTCCATAGTTGTTCCCAAAAATGGATCTCACATGTCCTTACATAAGGAAGGGGACCTCACACAAGTTTTCATTAACCATGGGGGAGAGAGTTAATCACACAAGTTTTGTTTACTTAAAACATTTGTAGGACTTTAGTTTCACTCTCCCACTTTAATTTCCACTTATTCGGGCTTTAGAGGAGTACCTAGAGGGTATCCTAGGGCTTTAGTGAAGGACTAGGGTGACCAGAGCATCAAAAGAAATTTTTGAATTTCATTTCCATGAAAATGAAGACCCCATGGACCTATTTATAGGAAAATATGGGACCTTAGGTGAAGGGAATATCTCTCTTGGGTGTACTATATAGGTATATCATGCAGGATCTTGCTCAGCTAGGTCACATGAGTGGATGCACAGCCTCTTTATAGATACTGATTCACATGTACCCTTTGCACTGACTCTACTCAGGGGTACCTATATGGATCACATGGGAAACATCACTACTCCATACCATGTAGACTGACCCCCACACCCCTACTCAGTATCACTATTGGGCTTCTATCCCAACACTTTGGGCCCATCCCTTCATTACTGTCGTGCATCCCCATAAAAAATGGGCAGTTTTACCATGAACATTTTGATCTCAATTGAGGATGTTTTGGGTCAATACACATGGAAATTAAATCTTCTCCTTCTTCCCGCATAAATGCGTATCTCTGCTCAAACTCAAAAAAAATTCTAAGGGATGTTTACATCTTCAACTCTACATAAAAGATCAAGTAACACATTTGATGATGTCAAAAGATAAAAATCTATTCATATAATCACATGTGCATCAATAAATGATTTTATAAAGATATAATTCATAATGTTGTAAATCTAAAATTTCTATGTATCTCTTCTTCTAATACATCTTAAAAATGCATTCAAGGCCTCATTCTAAGATATATAACATAAATGGGTAAGTACTTGGACTAAAAACCGAGCTATTCTTTCTCAAACTACCTACTGATGAATTGGGGGGGATATTTAATTTTAGGTCACACCCATTAAATAATAATTCAAATGTATTCCTCATATGAATAAATGACACAACTTATTCAACAAGCCTTAAAAATCAATAACTGTCTACATTAAATGATAAAGAATACTGAATATCAATATTTTACCTAGATAAACTAATCATAACAAAAAAAATAGGATGATATATATACAAAATTTCATCAATGTATCATATGTAAAATAATGGTTTTATATCATTGATTAAAATAATTATTGTAAATTGATCCTTAAAAACATTATTTAGGAGCACAACCTTTTCTCTTTAAAATCATTTTAAAAAGTAAAAAAGTTTAAATATATTAAGGAAATAATTTTCTTTGAAAATTTTCTTGTAACATTTTAAATTAATATTAAAATCATTTATCATTAATTTCAATAAAAAAATATTCCATGACATTAAGTTAATTTTTTTTTCTTTCACAATTTCAAAACATACATATTTCAGATAATGAAAAAAAGATTCCTTTTAAAAACTTTTTGTAAAAATTAAAACATGTGTAAAGATGGATTTAAAAAATAATTGGTGAATATTAAAAAAAATATGAGATATTTATAAAATATGGATATATAAGATAAGTATCAAATAATTCTCCCAATGGAGACCTAAACATAAACAATCCAAAATATTGATGAGATTATGAAATAAACTCTTACCTCAGGTATGAACTCTTTATTATGTGTCCAAAACTCCTATATAATAAATATAGATTTATTATCAATATATTCCAAAACCACACTCATATATATATATCATACCATTTATTACTAACTTATAATATTCTATTACCTATTTACTATGATTTTTTTGTTAAAACTGATGTCTAGGGTAACAATTGATTCATTTTTCATCCGTTATTTTGTTCAGTAGTTTTGTTCCATGTACTTTGATAATTATTACATCATATATATAGTGTTAATAATTATATAAATATTTTATATACTCATTATATTTGTATTTATATAGATTCATAAAATATAGAGAAAAAAAAGTTAATTGGATCATGCATGGAGAGGGTAAGTCATACATACGCATGAATGTTGTTTTCAACTTTCAAGTGATCGAATAAAAGAAAAGTAAATAATAATTATCATTAAAAGATCATTATTATATAATATAAATCATGTATATTCATTATGTATAACTTTATTACCATCCATGTGATGCATAAAAGAAAAATGGGCCATATCACTTCCTGGAAAAGGTAGGTAATATGTATGAACGTGCAATGTTATCCTTTTACAAAATGTTTGAAGGTAAGAAGGAATATAGTATATTATAGTACTAGAACCATAATTATATCATAAATATATTATATATTAATTAGTTTAAACTTTTTAAACATTCAAGTGAAATGGTGAATAAAAATGAATTACACCACTATGCATAGATGGTAAGGCATACATACACATGAGCAATGCTTTAAATTTTCATAAGATGGAAAAGTTATGTAATATAGTTTCCCAACAATAATAATAATACCTTAATATATTCATCATACTTTATTTATTATATTAGTATGGTTACAACACCTTAAGAGTATGTTGAAGAATAAATAATTTGGAATGACTTGGTAAAGATGATTACGACTTCTTCGATAGACTCAAATTAGATCTCTTCTTAAGGTACTTATGGTTGGTATTTTGGGGAGAAAGGAACCATTTTTTTGGATAAAGATGTTGATGAGGGTAATGTTAATAGGGTTAATGAGATAGATGGATCAAGATAGTGTGGAAAATTGAGAGATTTATGTCCTTTTGTAATATAGGGGAGGGGCATTCTTAGACTTTCATAAATTATAAAATTAATATAAACAATATTTTAAATAAAAATGGCTCAAAATTGATAAAATTATCATATTTTTTGATAATATTTAAAAATAATTTCATCCAATTAATTGTGTATTAGTTTTAGTTGTGTTTGAAACGTTATATTTTAGTTTTAACCCCTCAGTAACCCTATTGACTATTATCGCATATTTAATTTTTTCTACCCTTTAAGGGTTAATAACGTTACTATAAAATAAAAAAATTACCATAAATAGACCATGGTTGACTTTTAATACAATATATAATTCATTTGGCTTAATCTAATATTTTTATGAATTTTAAATAATTTAATAATATATTATTTATTATAAAATATAATTAATTTAATTTTTAACTCATTTCATTTAATTTGACTTTAAATACATCAATATAAAGGGGGGAATTCGAATATAAAATTGTTAAACCTCCCAAAAATGTCATATAGATCTATAAAATTCATGAGACACATTAAATCATTCAAATCATATAATTTTTAATATTTTTATTATCAATTTTGTTTCATGTTTATTCAATTAATATCATATTATATTTTCACAAGAATTTAAGGTAAATATTTAATTACTAATTATTAAAAATAAATTACCACAATGAATAGAATTTCATTATGAACAAAATTACAATTAATATTCCTTTTCCACATGATTTTATCACTATTTGAACACATAACTGATTTTTAAAAATAAGAGAGTGATATTTTTTAACATTATTTGATTTAAATACTATATAGGATTTCTTGTGGAAAAGTTTCCATTAAAAAATAATTTTATGAGACTAAGGTGAAAAGTTTTAAATAATATTTATCCAATAATAATTAAAATAAAAAGTTACGACCTGATAACTTTTTTTACCTAGCTTAACCCAACTTATCCTTTACTAATTTGATAAAGTTTAACATTGTTACTATTCATACTAACTAAAGATAAAATGTCCATATTTACCCAATTTATACCCCTTAATACTAAATATGTATTCCATTTTATCAAATTTATTAACTATAAGTGGATTAAATGTTTTTAATTTAAGTTAGAAATGCGATGAAAACCATTTTTTTAAAATTAATATTTTGTAGAATAAACAAGATTTATATTATTTTCTCTTTACTATAAAAATATGAGATGAATAGAGAAAAATCCATTATCCATGTTAAATTTATTTTTTCAATCGGGGCGTGGACTAAACCCAAAAAATATCAAGGTGGTCTAAAATAGTGAAGACCAATTACATCCACTCTAACAAGGAGACCACATGCATGTGGGGGATAACCTAAACTGGAAAATAAAAGACACTAACACTCCATAGTAACCCAAGAGGCTAGGAAGTATTCTAGATTATTCCACTAATGCCATGTATGGTATGAGTTCACCTATAACTCCATGATATTTATCATAACTAATGAATTTATTTTATATATGTTTAAATTGTATATTTTCCATAATTTAGTTAGTCCTATTTATATCATCTAACCCAATGGCTAGGTGAAAACTATTTAAAAATATTTTAATAGAAAGTAATTGTTTATTAAACTTTTTGTTTCATGTAATTAATGATTTCAAATAAATTAAATTTATTAATGATAAATATATTATAACATCATAGTGTTTCACACCCATACACCCATATTTATTTCTAAATATATATTATTTACATACAGGTTTTGATACCAACTAAGGAAATCCAAACATCACCATCTATAATTACACTTTCAATTAATAGTATTGAGTCACCTACATACTTGATACCTTTTTGGATATAAATATTATAACTTTATAAAAACCCATTATTTAACAAAACCCATATCTCTCACATTAAAATTGGAATTTTATTCAATATACTAATAATTTCTTATTTCAACTAAAGTATTCAACATCTGCAACAAAATAATTCCCAATATATATCCCTATAAATGTGTGATAAGTCATACTTTTCTTCATAATTTTTTGAAATAGAAATATGGGAATGTTTAGGTCAAACATTCAGTATTGGTAAATATAGGCATGAATAATCAATAATTAGAAGTGTGCATAATTTGATCATATAAGTATGATATCAAAGTGCATGGTTGTAACTTATGATAATCATATCCAATAAATCATGAATAAAAAACCATGAGTCATGGAATAATGCTTTTTCATAACAGAAGACATGAGTCATAATAGTTTTATCAACTATAATCTGTAAGATCATAACATAGGTATAATAATATTCCAAAAAAATGTTTTATAAATATGATCATAGGAATCATAACATAATTTAAGGATAACAATCAAGTCATTAATCTCATAATGGGAGAGGATAACTTCCTCCCTAATGTAAATTAGGCTTCACTTAACCACTCGTAAACCTTTTTGGAATGGTCTAACCACCTATTTACCCTAGGGTATTGGATAAACACCATTGTACCCTCTTAGGAATGGTATAAACACCTATATACCCATGGGTTTGGGATAAACACTTGTGTACCCTCTCGAGATTGGGATAAACATCTGAATACCCTAAGTCTAGGACCATCCACCTATTACCCATTTTATATCATGAAATATAAAACATAAAATAATTCATTGGGGGGTATAATAGACCTAGCTATCACATTTTAATAAATGATACATATTTATTCTATAAGAAGATAAAATCATTCATCATTCTTTCATAGCATAATTAATCCATGGGAAAGAAACAACATTTCAGAAAACTTACATTAAACATCATCATAATACATCAAGAGAAAAAATGTTGATGGTATCACTAGATTATATCTCCAGTTGAACATAAAAATCATTAAATAATGTATAAATATATTAAAAATTATTTTATATAATAATTTAAAATATTCTTTGAAAAAAAAGAATGAAAATACTTTTATTTTTGTAGATATTAATAAAGAAAAAATCATATAATAATAGAAATTGGAATTTCTTTTAAAAAACCATGTATACATAGAATGTAATGTTAATAAAGAATAATAGTGCAAGATATGTCATAATTAATTCACATAGAAGTTGTTAAAAATATTCTTTTCACACTTTAGTAAAGTGAGTCAAAATTTACCCATGAAAACAAATTTAAAGTATTATTTTGTAAAATTTTTAAAGAAGTTAAAAGATAGTTGAAAATAACCCAAAAAATAATTGAAAAATAGATAAAAATATTATTTAAAATTTCTAAATAATATGGATATAGAGGTAAAAAAAATTATGTAAATGACTTTAAAAAAAATTAGAGAACAGTTTTTAATAAACCACCGAATGAATTTTTAAGTAAAAATCAATTGAAATAAAGAACATAAAAATGAAATTTAAATACCATGATTAAAATAAAAAATGATCTAATATTTTAAAGATATATTATAAACACCATATAAATAAACATAGGTTTATAATATAAAACATTTTATAAAGATGAAAATTTGAGATTAAAAACCTTTATGACTTTGGGAAACTTTGAATAAAAATTCCATTAAGGTGAGAAAATTTAATAAAAAATTATATACCAAGAATAAAGATAAAATAATGATATAAAATTTCAAATATGTAATATATAAACCATATAAAATAAAATATTGTTATATTACAAAACATGTCTTGGTGAAGGAAATATTGAGTTGAGAAACCCTTAGGTATTTTATAACACTTGAATGAAAACACATTTAAATAAATAACATGATTTTTATTTTAAAATATCATTACATGGAAGAAAAAATTAGTATAATAGATACATAACTACTGTAAATATGATCTATACCAACGGTTTGGCCAAAACGTTGGTATAGTTCATTAATTTGGACCTATACCAATAGTTTGGCCAAAACCGTTGATATAGGTCACTTATATGAACCTATACACACGATTTTGGAAAAACCATTGGTATAGGGGGGACCTATACCAACGGTTTGGCCAAACCTATTGTCATTGGTCCATTATAGAGACCATATACCAACTGTTTGTCCAAACCTGTTAGTATAGGTCCCAAAATCAAAGGACCTATACCAATGGTTCTCAAAACCGTTGGTATAGGTACATGTATTTTTAATGGAATCTTCTTATGCAGAACATTAAATAAAACAAAATTTAAAATATTTATGATAATATATATATATATATATATATATATTTATGAAATTATGTTCACAAAAATCATGTTAGGTTAGTGGTTATGTTGTTCAATCATAAACTAGAGGTCCTGGGATCAAATCTCACTGAATGTTTCTTTTCTGAAATACATATACGAATGGTTTTATGGAACTGTTGGTATAGATTTTCATATTATGTATACAAACAGTTTTTAAAATCGTTGGTATAGACCTATCCTCACAGATTACTTGGCCACGGTCCTCCAAACCGTTAGTATATGCTATACCAAGGTTTGGAGGCCTATAAAAACGGCTCCAAACCGCTGTTATAGGGTATTTTTTTAGTAGTGCATGGGGTAGAAAATTAAATTTACACCATATAAAATGAAACATGGTGCATAATATGAAACATTTCTCAAGGAATTAAAATTGATACCACAAAACTCTTAATACCATGGTAACTTTTTTATTCAAGACCCATTGATGAGAACCTTTTATTTATTATAAAATCTATTTAAATGATTTTAGATTGTCATAAAATAAATGTATTGTTAGTATAAACAACACATTTATGAAAAAAAATTGAGAATATGAAGTGCATCCCAATCACGGGAAATTAAGACAAGAAACTCTTACAAATATCATTACATTTGATGTAAGAATCAATAAATGTATTGATTATGTAAATAAAAATTTTATTCAAATAAACCAAGTGAAAATAAAACATAAAAAATAATTTTTTATAATGCATATAATATTTTCATAATATAGTCAATGAATAAGTTATATAACCTAATGAATATAAATTGGATTAACAATCCCCTTACCTCGGTCTTCTACTTGGATGAACATGCTCTAATACCATGTATAATAGATTTATGTTTATTTTAAATTTATATCACAAATATATTTATATTTATATTTATATTACTATACACCATTCAATTATAATTTCTTATTTCCTATTTAGTTATAATTCATTGTTAAAATCAATATATTTTTGTTAATTATTTAGTTTTCTTGTCAAGTTTGGATTCGGTGATTCCAATTCTTATACCATATCATGGTTTTATCATATTAATAATTTTAATGAATTTTTATAGTATTTTTTGATATATTTATAAATTCCCATATCAATTTCATAGAACATATGATGATGGTTTACTTACAAAGTATAAAAATAACATTTTTTAGAAATATTGTATTCATATAAATAATTTTTTTTAATAATATATATATATATATTAAATAATAATTAAAACATCTTATATTCATTAATTTTTCATAATTTTACTATTATATAACTCTAATTAATCATTCATTACAGAAAAATTATAAAATCATTAATGTTTGTGGTAAAACCAACCCGAATAAGAGAGTTTTACAACAATTGAATGAGTAAGAACATGTTGTTTTATAATGATAATATCAATTTTAGAGAAGATAATTTATTTAAAAAAACATCGTATGTAAGTGATAAATAATATTTGATAACATTTAGATGGATAAGACATATAAGAAAACCATGAATAAGATATTTCTTAAGTTCTGAGCTTGAATTTATTCTTGAATAACCTCTTGAAAAATAGAGGATTTAGACTTATTCTGGGGAAAAAAATCTCAAGAATGTGGGAGTGGATATTTGGGTTATAAAATAATATATATTAGATGACATATTTATTATTTTTGGTTTATAATTTAAGGTTTTGAGAAGGGATCATTTTTTAAGTGAGAGGAGTGGAATTTTTGTGATATTAATTTCTTAATATAAAAAGGATACATATTCTCAATAAAAGTAAGTTTTTTTTGAAAAAAGGTAATTAAGATAATTTTTTGTTCTATAAATACCTCATATACCAATTTAAACATAATATTTTTGGTCTTTTAAGGCTTTAACTGAGGATTCAACACATTTACCTTATTTTGGCCTTAAATGTGGGGATTGAATTTTACTATCGTAACTTATTTTTATGACTAAAAAAATGAAATTAACAATATTATATAATTTGAATATGATGATTCAAAATATAAAAAACATTTTTCAAGATTCAATTTTTGTATGTGGAAAAAAATAATTTTACTAAAATTATATTTAACACAATAAAAACGATTTATAGAAAATTTCACTTTTATTAATAAAAACTAATTTTCACCGTAATCATGTATAATGTTAATTATCATGAAATTTATTGGATTATAATTAATAATATAAAATTTATGGACTTCTAAATCAGTCTAAAAAATAATATATCATTGTGAATACTTTATTAAAAGAAAAGATCCAAAATAGTTTTTATTATAATTTTTATAACTTCATTTCTAAATGGTTAAGAATGGGTTTAGAAATTAAAAATAGTGTTTTTAAAAGATATATTTTATTCCTTAAAATAATATTTGGTTGATCTAAAGGTTTTAATATTTTTTTTCTGGCTTATATTAAAATGTTTTCATAAAAGTTCCAATATTTTTAAAACATTATTTTACACATAAAAATCAACCATTTCATAAAAATATAAAAAAACCCGAGATATTTTTTCAATGAAGAAAAAAATAAAGTTAAATTTATCGTATTAAAATTCTAATATTTATAAATTTATATTTTTAATAAAACATATATAATTAAAATAAAAAATTTGTTTTTAAAGTATTTTTTTAGACATGAATCATTAAATTAAAATTACTTATAGTTTCTTAATTTTGATTAGATATTATTAATTTATCATGACCTTAATTAAATATATAGATTATATTTATTTCATTCTTCAAAAATAAAAAATCAAATAATAAATTCTTATTTTATAAAATAACAAAATAAAATTGAACATAATAATGCAAAAATATAAAAAAATTATGTTCATAATTTCATGTTTATATTACCCTAATTTCTTCTTAAAGTCCTTTAGGAACTCCATAATATTTGTAATATTAAGATATTCTTTAGTGGTAGTTGTGAGTGGTGGTTCAGCTAGCACGGATCTTTTAATGGTATTCATGGTCTTGAGCATCTCCCACATGAATGTTCTCTCAAGCCATACTTTTTGAAGATCATATTGGCCTTAGTATAGGTAAAACCTTATTGACACAACCTCCTTTCCAAACTCATTGAAATGTTACTTATAATAAAGATAATAACTACTTTATTTCATTGTTATATATTTCATAATGCAGTCACTTTTATTTATACTTTTTAATTGAATTTTTATAATACAATGGTCATGGGTAATACTTATAAAATGTATACATATTTTTTTATTGTTTGGTGTTGATTTTGAAATGATATAATTGAAAATATTTTTTTAATGACAGAAACCATAATAAAATACTAGTTTATTACAGATATGACTCCATATAAATTAAATAATCACAAGAAAACAAACATTATTTATTTAAAGGTTTTTGGTTTTCATGAAGTTGTTATAGTACCTAAACCTAATAGGGAAAATTTAGGTGAAGTTGGTATTAATAACATATTTTTTAGATATATGGACGATTCAAATGATTATAGACTCATGGTTATAGAATCCATTTATTTAATAGTGGTTAACATGGTTATTGAATCATGATGTGCTGTATTTCATGAATCTAAGATTTCAACCTCGCTGAAGTAAATCTAAATAGAGGAATATGGATAAAATAAAAGTGAATTATCAGAAGATATGATATAGGAGACTTGTAGAATTAAACAGTCATGGATACCCAAGACATATAAATATAATTTTAATATGTATTTATTGAAAGAGACTAATTGAGGTATTGTTACATAAACATTTTTATTATTGAAAATAGAGTAAGATTAAAAATCATTCATAGAATTTATATCATATTTTGAGGCATATCATTTAAAAGAAGATATAATTAATGAAATTGACACTATAATTTGGAAAAACACATGGTGATTAGTTGAAATTCCTCATGGTTCACTAATGATAGGTTATAGGTGTATATATAGATGAAAACTAAAAGTATATGGTTCAATTGAAAAACATAAATTCACATTGGTATATGTAATATCCCATTACCAATCTATCAGGTACATCATTAACCTCATCATGATTTTCCTTATTATAATTATCTATATGGGGTTGAGAAGGATTTTGGGGGATGCCTATAATGGTGAAGTTAAATATTTTTTAGAATCATATAATAAATTGACTTTTTCTATAGGATGTAGGAGGAGTTTACGTCATGTAACTAGGTTACATGACCATTAAGAGTCACTGGATGTAGGTTATGAAAGACTTCACACTGTGAAAGGTTACATGTCATGAAGAGATGTTTCACATATTGAATGTTATAAATAATGGATTTTAATCCAAGGTGATCGGTTTTCTATTTTACATGGGACTTTGAAAACTAAACATCATGTAACCAGGTTACACACTATGTAATATCCTTCATACAGTTTTTAAAATAGGCTTGCAGTTGTTTGTTTCGGTCCCATATCCAAAATCTTTTACTCTCAACCAAGGGAAATTCACAAGCTATTTTAGGATACCCCAATCCTTCTAGATTGATCTGTTTAGTATTGAATCATTATTTAATTTGTGGTGTGTCTCTCTAGGTATGAGATCTTTCCACTTCTTCATTGTCCTCAATTGTGGTAGCACCTTTGTGTTGCAATATCTGATTTTTTGGTCTATGTTTGTGTTTTATCTCATCTTCTTCTAGATCCATTATGCAATCTAATTCTAGAGGTTGTTCCTTTATTGGTTGTGGTGGGGTGGGTGTTCTTCCATTCTTGAGGTATGTGGTGTTTCTACTTCTCTTCCAACCCTCTTTCTCAATTGAATCAATCCTAAGATATGTGGATTGGATTCTAGGGACTTTGTAGATATTGTTGGGTTTTTTTGTTCATAGATTCCATTCTAGGCATCTGTGACCTATGTTTCCAGGTAGGTGGTACTATCTTTATCATATGTTGATGATCTTTTTTGTTCCTGATTTATAAACATATTTATACAAGGAACTGGTATAATTGATTAGTGTGTGTCGAAAGGATTTTTTAAAGAAATTTTTCCCCTGATTGTTGGTCAATGTAAAAAAGGTATTTTCAAAGCATTGAAAATGGTTTTGTGACTTGGTTTTGAAATGGTTTTTGAAATGTTGAAATGATTGTGAAAATGAGTACATGGGTTATCTTGGGTACTAAGTGGAAGGTTTAGCTTGATGCCATCATCTATTTTGCGGGTTCACTTTCTAGGTTGTTCAACTTGTCCAATATTGTAGATTATTTTCTCTTGGTATTTATATGATGTTTTGGATTCACTTTATGGGGTCTCCCAAGTCCTGGAGTTCATATCATTGGCTCCAGGTACTGTAGTGCATTGTTCATAGATTAAGGGGTGTGATTAGTCTGCTACCTAGCCTTTTGTATTCATTGGTGTTGTGATGCCAATACTGCTAGGCTGTTTTGAATTGATATACATTATACTTTCTTATCCTTGACATGTATATATATACCTATGAAATATGATTTGAAAAAATGTGCATTGAAATTGATATAACTTTTTTTCTTTTAGAACTATGACAAAAGGGAAATGTTTATCATGTTTTCTATAATACTGTTTTACTGCTTATCATGTCATGTGTTAATTTAAAATGAGAACATAGTGGTTGTTATAAAAGAAATTGGTTATGGAACCCTGGTTGGGATCCTACTGAGTATGTTATCTTACACCCTACACACGTCTTCAGTGGTATGTAAACCTTTTTATGTATTCCATTACAGGGAAAGGAAAGGTGCCATAGTGTGGTGATGGGGTTTCATGTCAGCTGAGTTGGGTAGATGGTGGTGGTATGGCGGAAGATCATCCACACCGTTTTTTAGAGTAGCTGTTTCATTTTGTTCCTTTATAGTTGGACTTATCATTTGGATTTTTATCCACTTCTATGGTTGTTTCTTTCCTCTATATTCTCACAGTTATGGAATATATTTATTAGTCTTCCACCATTTCTTTCGTTCCAGGTGTATATATATGTAATTTGTTTCTAAAAGTTGGTCTAAATCATTCACCTTGGTTTTTTTATTTATTCTCGAGTTCCTATTGTCAGTACGCGGGGATTGGGAATAGCCTTAGGGTATGTGATTTATCATATCAATTTCTTGTTTTTAGGGTAATGCTGGTCACTTTGTTACAATTTGGTATCAGATTTAGGTTTTTCCTCAAGAGTCCTTATCTTAAGAAATCTGTTATATTAGAGATTGGATTGTTGGGACATCAGATGTATGTTGCGATAAGTTTCTATCCAGTTCTTATTGTGACAGGACTCACGTTTCCATTGGATGTTGGGTTATGTGTCTATAGTGTTGGGTTTTGTTTTAAATCTCAATTTCTACTTATGGGTTTTTGTTTTAATCTGAAATTTACTCTATTGTTTGATCATTCCATGTATTTTTGTGTACAGTAGTATGCCTTTGACATGCCCTCCATAAGTTTCTTGAGAAGGTATAGATGATTCCCCATTATTAAATCCTATAGTGGATTAGAATCTCATCAAAACCATCATACAGGAAGTTCGTGTAGTTGGTTGAGATGCACCATGAGTTATGAATGTGGTTGTTGAGGTATATCTAGGAGTTGGAGGAGATAGATATTGATCATAGAAATTATTTCATGAGAAGTCACTATCCTTTAATGTAATTGATGAACCTCAAGAGGTGGAAGATTTATGAGATATGATTGATCAAATCTTTGACTTCTAAGGGACACCTAAGAATATAATGTTAAAGTGTGCAACATTCAATCTCAATGGATCATGAAAGTGCTGGTGGGATTATATGGTCCTAGAAGATAGACACATGAACCTATATTGGAATGGTATCAAAACCCCATTCTTCTAGTAGTTCTATCTAATATCACCGATATTGAAAAAGTCTCTAAAATTTACGTCTTTACAGTAGGTAGAGAATTCAGTGTTGGTGTACACCAATCAGTTTGCTGAGTGTGTCCATTTTACTATGGATGTGGTGAAGAATGACCAACTAAAGGCTCAGAAGTACGTTTATGGTATGTTACCTGATAATAGATAATAATTATTTATTTTGAAACTTTCTAACTATGTAGAGATTGTGGATTGAGCTATGATGGAAGAAATGGATATGGCAGGCAATGTCATTTTTCCCAACTCTTCTCTTCCATATAGAGGCGTATTCAGTGGTGTGCATTAGAAGAAGAGGAAGTGACAGGATCATCGTAGAAGTGGTGGTGGTGGTTCTCAGCAGTGAGCCTCCTCTACACCGTCTTCTACAGCTAGTAGTGTGCCTATGACTTGTTATCAATGTGACTGTTTCGGACACACTTGATGTTTTTGTCCTATACCCGTAATGATGTGAAATAGTTATGAAAATGTTGTTCGTATGAAATGATTCTATGAGGATATGACTATATATCATTATGTTTAGGGTTAGTTCTTTTGATCCAAAGGTTATTATGATGCATTCATAATCATTAAATACTATAGTGCTCTATACACATGCCTTAGAAGTGAACCACTTTCACACAGTAGATGAGTGTCGAACAGAAGTCAATGCAGGTCTAGAAATAGTGAATGGTATTATACTTTTTTAATCATTAGTATAAATTTCTATATTTGATAATGGTGCCTCCCACTCTTTCATATATTCACATTTTGTTGATATGCTTAAACTTCCAAACATAACTTATATCCTTTGTAATGGAGTTAGAGACACCTCTTGGAAAGTGGAGAGAGTAGGGGTTTTGGTGCCCTTCATATTCATTAATGATTGCTAAAGTGGAGGTGGTATAGGATTTTCTCATTCTTGATCTAGGCCTTTTGGATGTCATCATCGATATGAATTGGATTTTCACGCATCAAGCTATGTTTGATTGTTATCATCGGTGTGTTCTGTTTCTTGCTGCTAACAGGAGCTCCCCTATGTTCAAAGGGGAGTGGGACCCAAGATAAGGATGTACAAGTACTTTCCACCTAGAGATCAATATTTTTTTATCTGTTATTGTGTTTAAGACAAATGACATTTCTCCTGTTTTTGATCTTCTATTTGTTGTTCATGATATTATAGATGTTTTCCCATAATACTTCTTCAGTCTTTCTCTAGAGATAGAGGTAGAGTTTACAGTTGATCTAGTGTGAGGTACGTAGTTGATATCGATTCCTCCTTATCATATAACACCAGTAGAGCCAAAGGAGATAACAATTAAGTTATATGACCTATTTCAAAAAGTATTTGTTCTCCTTAGTATTTCTCCTCAGGAATCCGATGCGCTTTTTGAAAATAAAGCTGATGTATCACTTCAGTTGTGTGTGGACTATCAAAAGTTTAACCATGTAAAGGTTAAGAATAAATATATTTTTCTGCATGTGGATGATTTTTTTGATTAGTTAAAGGGGTAAAATTGATTCTTGTAGATTTATCTTGGGTCGAGTTATCATCATCTCATGGTTCATGGGCCTGATGTACAAAATAAAGCTTTGTGGAGCAGGTATGGCCATTATGAATATCTAGTGATGCCTTTTGGTCTAACTAAGGCTCGTGATGTTTTCATGGCTTTGATGAATTGGATATTTCATCAATATCTGGACAATTTTTTTGTAGTGTTTGTGGATGATATTCTGGAATATTTGAAATCTGAGTATGAGAAAAAGCACCCTATAAGTTTGGTTCTGTAAATTATGAGAAGTCACTTTGTGTGTGGAAATATTTCTAAATTTAGTTTCTGGATTCAAGAAGTGAAGTTATTAGGGCTCAAAATTTCTTAACATTTCTTATCATTTGATCTAGAGAAGTTGAAAGTTGATTCGTCATGGAAGAAACAACCGAATGTCTTTGAAATTCTGAGATTATGTGGTCTTTCTAGATAAAATCAAATTTTTATTAAGGATTTAAGATGGTGTCAACTTTAACTGCTCTTACCAATAAAGTAGTGAAATTTATGTGGTTTGAGAAGTTTGATTCTTCTTTTTATGAAAAAAAATGACTTCTGACATCAGCTCCTATTCTGATCTTACCTGATCCTAGTAAGGGGTAAATCGTATTTTGTGATGCTTCTAGTGTTGGTTTGGGATGAATTCTTATGAAGGATGACCATGTGGTAGGTTAAGAGTCTCGTTCACTCCGAATAATTTAGAAAAATTACCCCACTCATGATTTATAGGTTTCTCTAGTTATTCATGTGATTAAATGTTGGCGGTGTTATCTTTTTGGGGAGAGGTTCATATTATTCTCTGATCATAAGAGTTTGATATATATATTTTCCCAGAATGACATGAATCTAAAACATAGATGATGTGTAGAATACATTCACACATTTGAATTCGATATATATTACACCTCATGGAAGGGAACATCATTTCAAATGCTCTTAATAGGAAAATACCATCGTAGGTTGTTCAAGAATTGAAGGAGGAGTGGAACCTAATGGGAATTTTCACTCAATTACAAATAGATGATCAGGAGGATATTTCATGTATGGTTAAAACTGGTGTTCATTTATCAACATATCTATTGAATTCTATCTTGAAGATTCAGAAGTAGACAATCGAGTTTAGTAAAGTTCAAAAAAATCCTTTGTGGTGGGGTTACCATTTCTAGTCGGTCTCTCCCTTTAGATGGTATACACCTCTTTGGGCAGTGGGTTGTCAACCCAATATTTGTGAGTATTTTAGTCTTGTTTGATTATTATAGCTCTTTTTGGTACTTTCATATATATTGTAGAAAGATTTATTTTTTACATGATATGGTGATTTGGGTATCCAGGTATGAAGTGTGACATAGAAGATTATGTGTCCCGCTATTACACCTGCCAATGCATAAAAGAAGAGCACTAAAACCCCTCTGGTTTTCTTCAGACTCATTTGGTGTTGATCTAGAAATAGGATTAGGTTTTAATGGATTTTTATGTTACATTACTAAGGAAATTCCAAGGTAGTAATGTTTTCTGTGGTGTTTTTTGTTGATTAGTAGATGAAGTATGCTCATTTAATTCCGATCAAGGATACCATTAATGTTGAAGATTTGGGTAAGTTGTTTGTGCATGAGATTATGTGGTTACATGGGAGTCCTTCAACCATTGTTTTAGATAGGGACCCTAGGTGTACCTTGATGTTATAGAAGAGTACCTAAGAATAAATGATAACTTAGGTCAATTTAAGAAAAAATTACCATCCACAGACTAATGGTCAGACGGAGCAAGTAATTTAGATCCTAAAGGATATGCTCAGGCCTAAGGCATGTATTTGGTTGGATCATGGGAATTCCATCTAGGACTGGTTGAGTTTGTTTAAAAAAAAGTTATCAGTCTTCAATAAGAAGGGATCCCTTTGATTCGTTGTATGGTTTCTCATGCAAATCACCCATTTTTTGGAAAGAGGTGGGATAAGTATCTTTGGTTGGACCAAGTTTAGTCTAACGGACATTTGAAAAGATTCAAGAGGTACATCAACGTCTGGCTATAGCCCATAGTTGACAAAAATAAAATGTGGATCTGAAGAATCATCCACTATAGTTTTCTATTGGTGAATATGTTTTCTTGAATGTTTCTCCTCAGTTGGGTCACCGTCGAGTTGGAAAACAAGGAAATATGGATCAAAGATGTTGTACTATTTGAGGTCACTAATTAGCCCAGATAGGTTTCATATCAGTTATTATTGAATGTTCATTTGACATGTATTCATGATTTTTTCCACATATATCATCTTAGGAAGTACCATCCCAATCCCACTAACTTTCTTGAGTTGAGATGAAATTATGTTAGAGTATGGTATTTAAGCTTTTGACAATCCAGTTGAGATCATTGACTCACAAGTGAGAGTCTTGTGTGGGATGCTAATTCCGTTGGTCAGTGTTTTATAGAAACATGGTTTAGATTTGCATGAGACTTGGGAATGCGATTTGATGATGAGGGAGCAGTGGCCTAATCTTTTTTTATGGATTACAACTTCCACATGACTTCTTGAGGATGTAATGTAATTATGGTGGGGAGTTTGTAACATCTTATTACCAATATATCAGGTATATCTTTAACCTCATCAGGTTTTTCCTTCATCTCATTCTCTGTATGGGGTTGAAAAGGAATTGAAAGGATACCTATAATTTGGAGTTCATATATTTGTTGGAATCTTACCATTAATGGACATTTTCTGTTGGATGAAGGAGGATTTCATGCCATTTAACTAGGTAACACGACATGTAAGAGTTTTTAGATGAATGTTATGAATTACTCCACACTGTGAAAGGTTACATGCCATGAAGAGTTGTTTCAAGTAAATAATTTTAAAAATAAAGTATTTTATTCAAGGTGATGGTTTTTAGTGTATGTGGTACTCTAATGGTTTCATGTCATGTAACTAGGTCACACACCATGTAACGGCCCACATACAGTTTTTAAAATAGGTGTGTAGCTGATTTGTTTCGTTCCCTTATCCAAAATCATTTTCTCTCAACCCAAGGAAATTCTCAGATGATTTTGGGAGACTCCAATCCTTCTATATTAATCTATTCTACATTTAATATTCATTGCGATGTGTCTCTCTGATTAAGTGATCTTTCAACTTCTTCTTTTTCCTCAATCACAGTAGCGCCTATGGGTTGCATTATCCAATTAGTTTGTCTAATTTCGTATTTTATCTAATATTCTTCTATATCTATTGTGTGATCTCATTTTAGAGGTTGTTCCTTTTTTTGGTATTCTGGGAATTCTTTCTTGTGTTATGTGGTGTTTCTTATTCACTTCCAGCCCTCTTTCTTAATTGAATCAGTATTAAGACATGTGGATTAGATTCTAGGGCCTTCGTAGACTTTATTGGGTTTCTGTTGTTGGTGGATTCTATTGTGGATGTGTGTGGCCTGAGTTTTTAAGTATGTGGTTCTGTATCTAGCCTATGATGATGAACCATGTTGTTCATTCTTTTTAAATTGATTTATACAAGGAATTGGAATGATTTATTTGTCTGTATTGAAAAGAGTTTTTAAAGAAAAATGGGTTTTCCCTGATTATATGTAAACGAAAAGAAAATGGTTATTTTCAAATCATTGATTTTTTTTGAAATTGTTTTGAAATTGTTTTCAAAACATTGAAATGATGGTGAAAATGAGAATATGGGTTACCATGGGTACTAGGTGGAAGGTTTAGCTTTAGGCCATTGTACATTATGGTGGTTCACTTTCTGGGGTGTTCCTATTATCCTAGAGTGTAGATTTTTAGCTTTAGTTTTATATATGATGTTGGGGTTTCACTTTATTAGTTGTCTCCTAGGTCATGGAGTGTAGATCATTGGATCCAGGTACCACAAGTCACTATTCATAGATTAATGGGTAAGAGTAGTATGTTTCCTGAACATTTTTATTCCTTTTTGTTTTGATGCATGTGCTACTAATATTTTTTGAATTTATTAGATTTTTACTATTTTATCCTTGAAATATATGTTGATACTTTTGAAATATTATATGGGAAATTTTCATTGAAATTGATATAACTATTTTTGTTTTATAATGGTGATAAAAGGGAAATGTTTACCAAGTTGTATAAAAAACTATTTTACTACATTTCATGACATATTTTGATTTTAAATGAGAACTCAAGAGTTTTTATACAAATATTGGTTATAGAACACTTGGGTGGGATCCTACTGAGCCTATTAGCTCACACCCTACACACATATTCGATGGTGCATAGACATTTATATGTCTTCCATTATAGTGAAATGAAATCCACCATAGTGATGTGGTGAGGTTTAATGACAATTGATTTGGGTTGCTGGTGGTGAGATGGTGGGAGTTCATCCACACCATCATTTAGAGAAGCAATTTCATTTTGTTATTTTTTATTTGGAATTTTCATTTTGAGTTTTAGCCACTTCTATAGTTATTTTGTTTCTGTTGTCTTCTTACAGTTATGGAATATATTTATTTGTCATCTATTGTTTCTTTTTTTCAATGTGTGTACATATACTATGTGTTTATAAAAGTTGATAGAAATTGTTCCCTTTGGTTTATTGATTGATGCCCAGGTGCTTTTTGCCAGCCCATAGGGACTGGGAACACCCTTCAAGTATGTGAAAGATAAGGTTAGGTTTCATTTGTGAGGGTAACCCAGGTTGGTTATTTATAGTAGAAAAACGTCATACTCAAAAGGAAGGAATCAATTATTTCAATACATATGATCTCATGGCTAAGACTACTTCCCTTATAATTATTTTATCATTCGCTTCTATATATAATTTTGAATTCACAAAATGGTTGTTAAAGGAACCTTTAGAAATGGAGAGTTAGATTAATCAATATACATATAAAAAAGAAAAAGGATTTACAGTACATAAAAAATAAAATAAGGTTTGAATATTGGTATAGTCTATATTTGGTAGAAAACTATAACCAAAACAATTGAATGAGAAATTTAATGATGCAATTTATCAAATAGTATAATAGTTAACCTTGTTGATAAATGTGTTTGTAGAAGGTTCTATAATACCCATTGTCTAGTTATTAGTTTATATGGGGATTACATGATGATATTTAGAACTTATATGAATCAAGTAAATGATGAAAATTCTATTTTATCTCAAAAGTTTTATATGAAAGAATTTGGTGGAGAAATATTTTTTGGGAATCAGAATATATAGATTTAAGAATTTAATTTTGTTTTTTAAATATAAATATATTTAATAGTACATAAAGTGGCTTGGAAAATTTTAATTTTCATTAGTTTATACAATGTGTTTTTCATGAGGTTGCATGATACCAAATCATAGAAAGGAATTTTCTCAATAGAAACATACAAGGTTTATAGGGTGTCTTATGTATGTCATGAAAAACAAAAGACCTTAAAATTTTTATTCTATTAAAATGTTTAAAAGTATACAAGTAAAACAGGTTATACAAAATTGGAGGAGTTTAAAACAAAACTCAAATATCATAAGACTACTATGGATGAAATACCTCATTTTTGGATGGGCGAAAAATCCAAGGGTTTATGAAATTACATTTTAGTGGATGGTTTGTTTTATGAAATGGGATTCAAAATAAAATTATAAGAGTTTGAAAACCTAAAATTGTTGTTTTGGACTATGTGCATGGTTAAAAATATATTTTGGAGCAATGGGAGAGCATTAATGGAGGGATAAATAGCTCAGTCAGAATCATATATCCATCTACCAACTACTAGAAGGCCACCAACTCACTAGTGGGCTTGTACCAATGAGTTAGTGGTGTCTGTATACAGTAGGATCCACTACCTAAAGTCACTTTTTTGACAGTGGACAACAATATCTATTCAATTTTTTTTCATATAGGGAATAATTAAAAGTATTCTCCCTTAGGTCTTTAAAATTAGTACCCGCTCCTAGCCCCTTTATATTTCTCACATGGGATAGTGGTGGCTCCCCATTGTTCATCCTTTAAACCCCTTTTATTTAGGAAATTCTTGGTTTGTTTTCATGGAAATTCATAGTTATTTCATCCCACATGTGAACTTTTCACACATTTTCCATCCTTGCTTATAACTTTTAGTGTTATTTGATTAGTTATTTGGTTCATATTCCATTAGATCATGGTGGAATCATATGAATTTAATAGGGATTTCACTTTTCTTATAAATAAGATGTCATGCAATGATTTCTACATCATGTTTCTCATTAATTCATTAGAGGTATGTTGTGAAACCAATTTTATTATTGTTTTTAGTTAAAATTATTTTTTTTCATGTGTGTTATATCAGCATACCTTGTTATGGGTTTGGTTGGGATGTCGTTTTCATGATTTATTGTGCCTCCCATGTTCTCTTAGTCAAGGTTTTTGTGCGATGGGGTCGATCAATGGGTTTTATGTAATTTTAAGATTTTTAAATTGAACTGCTTAATTGATTTGAAATTATTATAATTAATAAATTATTTTATTTAATATGATTTAGGGTCATGTGAGGTTATGATAGCTGGTTAGTCATGGATATCCATTGGTCAGGTCTTAGTGAGAGTTATCAAGATATAGATTAATGAGGGGAATGTATTCAAATGAGGAAGGATGTCCTTGTCTGTGCCACATGATATTATTTTTCTTGATATATTCATATGGTATGAATATTATTTCAACATAAGATGGGTAACCCAAATTATTATTAGTTATATTTTTTAATTTTAAGTAAATGGTTTAATTTAAATTAATTAATTATATTAAAATTAAATTCCTTTAGTGTCTAAACAAATGCTAGTGCCCATGTTGGACCCTTGAGAATTGAATTTATCTCCTCATCCAGTGAAGTTCAAGTATTAATCATATATGTATACACTAATATTCATGATCCCCTTTAAGGGGTTTGTCTAAATTAATGGAATAATTTAGCCTTAGAATAGGTGCCTTGATTGACCCCTAAGTAGAGGTGAGTGATGGTTTGGTTTGATTTTCCCAAGTATGACCTAATTATTAGAGAAATCCCTTTAATAATTGAACCAAATGTGGGATTTACATAAAATTAATAGGAATGAACTAAACTAGAGCCCTATTGGTTTCCTTGTGCAACCTTTTTGATACCTTAGAGCCATTGGGATCATTAAGATAACCATGGGGTGAGTGACCCTCCCCCTTTGATTAGATATGAGTCATGTCATGGGTTTTATGTAATATCTATATCATTTTTTTTAAACTAACCCATGAGGTAATAGAGATTTGTTATAAATGTGAAAAATTGAATAATAATGGAAAATGGTAAATGTGGATAATAAAGGGGGATAGGGGATGGGGGATGCCCTTGGGTACTCATTTATTCATTTTCTATATACCCGGGGATAAGTTTACCTGGAATTTCAGGGCTAATTGTTCTTTTATTATTTTTTGTGACACATTTAAATAGGGAAATTCCCTAAGGGTGGTATTTATATTTATTTAAAGGAAACAACCTAGGGGTTTTTTAGGAAACCCACTTTGGAGAGGTCTATAAAACTTCCATCAAGGAGGCTAGGATACTAAAGAAACACCCTGTTAGGGTGGTCTTGATACTAATTTGGGCCTTTATGGATTTACATTTGGATTATATTGGTTTTGGGAAGAGGATATAGTTCCTACAACATGATAGATTTCATCTTCTTGTGTATTTTTTGATGGGCATGGTAAATTCTTATATATTGTTGGGGATATATTCTAATGATCCATTATATAATGAAATAAATAATTCCCTAGGATATTGTTCTTAGATAGGTAATTCCCCATGTATTTATATTGTATATTGGGGTGGATAAGGCCCATGGGTAATTATCTATATACTAGGGTGGATGAGGCCCCTGGGTCATTATCTGTATACCATGGTGGTCTAGATCACTAATTTTTATCTTTATAATATGGTGAAAGACCCTTTAATCATTATTATGGTTGGCATGGTCATCACGATGTTCTTAGAGACACTTTGACACTAACTGAAGTAGGTATGGTTAACTAGGGTCAATAATTTGAGGATCAATGGTGATTATTTACTTATTTTCTTACATTTATTCATTTTATATTTAGTTCATATCACATGAATATATTATTGCATTTACTGGATATATATGGGACTGTTTTGGTGGTTCCCTACTGATATTTCAACTCACACCATATTTAGGTGGCCATTGCACCTACGTGAGAAGATATCACTTGGTTTTAGGTTGACGCCTAGTAAAGGCTCAGTGTTATATGTTTGGGATTCAAAAAATCATCTAGGATATAGAGATTAGAGGGGAGTCTTGGGGTATTATGGTGGAGCCTTATTTATTTTATTTCATTTATTATTATTATTATTATTATTATTATTATTATTATTATTATATGTGTTGACCCAATGGGAGAATGCTGTTTGTATGATTGTATGTATACTTCCACATCATTTTATTATTTTTTGGAATATTTTTTTACTAAGTGTACTTAGATGGTTATCAATGTGTATTTTGATTCCTTGATGATGTTTGGTTATTTATCTATCATTTTTCACTCTGATATGAATGTATAATCTCCCCACTATCACACTACTGGCCCTTATTATTACTAGGAATCCTCTTGCATATAGGGAGGTGCACCTAGAGTCATGTAGCTCCACAGGTCTAGTAGATGTTCATAGTGAGCTGGAATGATATTTTTTAAAGTTTCATTAGTGGTTCATCGTAACTTCTATCATTGGAAGTGTCATATTATATTTATTTTTTCATAATATTTTGGAATATTGTAGAAAGGAGACATATGAATGTGTCATGGATCAGGATAAATCTTGTAATGGTGAATCGTGAACACCTTTTCCATTAGAATTCTAGGTCACTAAGGGAATGGGATTTATCTACACAGTTTCTTATTTTATGATTATATGATATTTCACTTTGGGTGATGTACATGATATTGGTGGTTGATGATTTCATGTTACATTTTGTCTCTTTTCCCACTAACAGGAGGCCAATTTTGTATTTTGGATTTTCATCATAGTTGTAATAGGAATAACATGAATTATATTTGGTACATATTATCCCCATTATATTTATATGTATATGTGTTATTTTTATCACTAAGGATGAGAGTACAACTGTTTAAAGTGTCAAAAATAGCTAGTAAATTATTTTCCCATATAATTTTATAGTGGAATTATACTCTAATGAAAAAATATATACATTTTTCTAATGGAAAGTTGTGTGGATTCTATAGTGAGATGATTGGTAGTATTGAGGATGATACACCCCCTCTATTAATGAATTTTTGGTGACCCTCATTGTTCGATGAATTCATTGGATGTCTTACTGATAAACCCCTTGGGGGTGGTTATAATGTAGGTTTTTTATTTAAAGTGTCAATAAAAGCCTATATAGTACCTTTGAATATATCTTGGAATGTAATTTTACTTATAAAACCATATTACTATGGTATTCTTGAAATGGGTCTCTGCATGGAGGTATCATTACCGATACATGCATTCCTGGATGATTTGTGAATCTTAGGAGAGCCAAATTGTATGTGGATGCTCGGTGAGAATTACTACCTTAATAGGCTGATGACTTAGAATGTGATGTCTAAGATGTATATCAGACACTATAGTGGGCACTTTCACAAGAGTTTCATGTGAATTTTAGATAGGAACCTAAAATTGTTTCTATAGGTTATGAATAATATGAGATATAACCTATGGGTTTGGAAGGAGGGTCTATTGTTTGAATGATATCTTATGATGTTAGGTGTATGTATGTTTTGATGAGATGATCTATGTTATTTGGGGTAACCCATGTGAGTGGTTGGATCAAGTTTGTGTCTTCCTTGGGGATGAGAAGCATGAGTAGGTTCTTTAAATGTGACATTGATGCATGTAACATGAAACTGGGTATATGGAATATGTATAGTGATTCCTTATAGTATCTATAATGTAGAAGCACCTTGAGGGATAGCTTATGGTATTGAGGTTGGGAATCAAGGGCAGGATCTACTGAGTGTTTGAACATGTTGATATTGGATATTTTTCTTTCAGAATGGGTAGGGAATAGATTAATTCTTTTGTTTTTGAAAAAATATATGGTTGGTGTGGGATCATGTTATAGACCATGGAATACATGAAGTACTCAATTTCTAATATAAGTGTCTAGGGTGCTGCTATTTTATTGGAAATGAAATTCAGTATGGGTATTGTTAGAGTTTTTTTACATGAGCATGAACATATGTGTTATGTTTGTACATCCAAGATGAAGTATTGAGGGTGCCTCAATCTTGAAGAGTTTGATATTTTGTGGAGCATGTTTAGTGATTTTTGAGCATGATCCTGGTTTGATGATGTGTGGATAAATGGATCATGAGTTGGGTTATGTGATTGGGCAGTACATAGATTAAACCCAATTATAATTAAATGAGAAAAAGGTAGTAGGTACTAGTTAAGCATAGTTCCTATTGAATCATTAATTTGTGGGGGTCATGAGTGGTATTAGGATCAGCGAATCTGATGAGTTTCTTATGGGCCTAGTATCTTGAGATTTTGGATGAGTATATTGATATTTCCCTTTTAGCGATGATGTTTTTAGGGGAAGAAATTTATGATCAAGGGTCTAATAAAATGACATGTGTTCATTCGGATTGGAATCTTGTTAAGGTTATGCTCAGTTTTGAGAAAGTTTGTCCATGTCTGACCATTGTGTTTGGTGACAGATGTGGTATGGGCCATAAAGATTGGGGGTTTGACCTAGTGGAGTGACTATAACAAAAATACAATAGGAGATTAATTATAATGGTAATGGGTGATAATATCCTTGTGCTATAGGGGCTGATGATGTGTGAGGCCGACTAGTAGATTGTTTTAACAGAAATTGGATACCAATAAAGAAGAAAAGACTAATGTAAAATCAGTTAACATGATGGATGAAGTTTAAAAATTAAAATCAGACTTTGTATGAAATAGATATGGTTCAAGTGTGGATTAATAAATCAATACTTTGTTTTTTATTATGGATCATGGAGACAATTTTGGAATATTTGTGAATCAACAATTGAAATTTCATTATTCATTAAAATCAAACATCGGTGATCATGTTAAGATGATATTGGGATGCCATCAGGGGTGAAAGAATCGTGATCAAGTGTCTCTAGTGATGCATTGTTGGGGTTAGTTGAGTGTTTTGAGTAAGTACAACCAATGGAGGTTTTTAACAACCCCTGATCCGACACTCTCTCATGTGGCCAGAATAGGTTGGTTATGAAACCAAAGGTATGCCTCCCTATACACAAAATGTTTTCGAATAGAAGTGGGGTGTGATTAATATAGTGGGGAGACTATACCTATTTTATGAGGTAACATATCCATCTAAAAACTATAATAATAACTATAATCATAGTAATGGACATAAAAGAAACCATACAATACAACTAAGAAGTAAAATGTGGAACCAATAAACATGAAAAAATAAATTAGGTGTGGAAAGGATAAAATATATCTAAATTAAAAAAGGAAAATTATACAATATAAAAATAAATTGGAATAATAAAACTAAAAATACCTTAGTCCCTAACACCCTTTCAGTCCCATCTCCAAAACTTAATCCCATCAAGCAAGGAAAAAAGTATCAGAAACAAGGACCCTTTCCCATATCCAAGCCTGCATCCATGTAATCTACTAAGGTAGAAAATGGTGTCTTGAATAGGCTGTAAGTAAAACTCAGTTGGTCCAAACCACTATGTCTAAACAAAAACAGTCTGATAATAATTTTATCAATAAATCTATAAATAGGTTTGCTAATTAATCAAATAGTATAAAACATTAATCAACCTTCTCTGGTTCCATGACAAAGTATCTATGAACATGTAGCACAACTATGCCAATAACCAACAATATATCCATAGAAAAATTACACAAATATGGGTTGATCCTACTATATAATAATTTTATCATGGGAATGGATAAAGCCCACTCTATATAAGTACAAAAATATGGGAAGGGGTAAAGTTCACTCAATATAAGTATTGTAGTAGGGAACTCAGAAGACCTCGCTCAATATATGAGTTACAACATCAGGCTACATAGAGACTACTAAAAATAGGCATTACAACACAGGACTGGGTAGATCCCACTCAATATAATAATTACATCATGGGATTAGGATGAGAGCCCACAATATAATAATTATATCATGGGATAGTATAGAGCCAACTCAATATTTGTATTACAACATGTGACTAGGAAGCACCTTCTCGATATAAGAATTACTATATGGGACTATGAATAGCCCTCAAAATATAATCATTATAGCATGGGATTATGGGAGAGATCAAAACCACAAACAAATCCATGAGAGGGAGATTTTTCACTAAGGGAATGAGAGAAATCATACATGGTACCCACTGAAAACCATAGGGGATGAGGATTATGAATATTGTAGTCCTTCCACATAATGTATTTATTCATTTTTAGGTTACACCAAAAAACATGTCACCTTAGGTTAATGTTTATGCCGATCGACATTTACATGCCATGAATTAGGTTCACAAGGTGTACACTATTCATTTCATGAACTAGTACATGAAATGTTTCTAGTGGTAGCTACACATCATATAACATGTACATGGCTTGTAATTATATAGTTAAAAATTATCATACCCATTTCTACGTAAGTATATGAACCACCTCAAAAGTCTTCTAAAATAAAAAAACACTAATAATACAATTTAACTTGTTTACACCTAGTCTCCATTAATTCGAATAAAAATACAAAAAATAACTTTTTAAAATTTTCCCTAGAAAAGTCTATCTACCTCCAAACATGTATTGGCCATAAAAGATTAATGATAGTGGAGAACCCAATGAAATACATTTAATGAAAAACTATGAAAGGGACTTACATGGAAAAAGATGTGATATTTATACCATACTGCAATATAATAGCTCATCCCTAAGCTTCTAAAAGAATCATTATGGGGTATCAGTGAACTAGTGTGGCCTCTATTCTTGATCATCAAACATCACCTCTCATGTATCCTCCTAAGCACACAAATGTTTCCACTACACTTGAACCAGAGGTTTAGTCCTACCCACAGAGATAATTATCACTATGGTCCATGACTCATGTCAGATTCTCCTTAAAGGATGCATTATCACAAATCTATATGGTCTTGATGTTTAACACATGATAAGGTTCAAGATAATATATCTAATGTAGTTACTCTTGAAATAGATCATCCATGTAACTATAATAGCATGGAAGGGATATTTAGTATGTCATTGGAATGACCCTATCCACTATCTCAAACAGCCCAACATGTTTGGGTGCTAACGTTCCTTTTCTCCTAATACATCATTTACCTAACCTACATGACACCCATAGGAAAACACCATGAACAACCTTGAACTCCATAGGTCATCTATGATGGTCAATATATGATTTATACTTTCTATACAAGATCACCAACATCCACCTGATCATCTAAACCATCTCAAAAGTCTCTTAAACAAGAATATTCTCAACAAGCACTAATTGGCCTACCTCTAACCAAAAAAAGTTCAATGATATGACCTTACATAATATGAAATTTAAATTTATCATCTGTATCAATGTATAAAAGTTTTTTTATTTAAAAACTTCATGAGTTCCATATTATACTCCCATGAACCACCAGAATCCAAGACACATTCTCATAATATATCATCCCAAACATGGATAGTCAACTTCGATGGAGCATAATTTTAAAGATGATAGGTTATTCTAAAAATAACCTATGATACCATATCCTTATGAATACCCTTCCAAAATTAAAATGTGGAATAGGGTTCTCTTGTTGAAATGATGCTTCTTGTAACATCATGAAACCGAACAATCTCACGTACAAACTACTCAAAGATTCAACTGTGAAGGTTTCCCTGATAGGTAAGTAGTATGACACCTTCATCATTTAATCTCTGATCACCCACATTGAATCATTCTTATGGGTTTTTTCTAGGTAATCCTATAACAAATTCCATAGTCACATAATCCCATTTCAACTCAGCAATGGGTAGAGGTTGCAACAACCCTTCTAGCCCATGATGCTTGTATTTTACATACTAACAGGTGAAACATATCCCTATAATTCATGATACCTCCCTCTTCATTCCTAATAACCAATAATGTCTATGTAGATCATGATACATATTTTTTAAACAAAAATGTACCAGCAATATAAAATTATGAAACTCTCTCATCGTCTCCTCATATGAACCTATAGGAACCCATACCCTGCCATGGAAAATAAGAGAATGGCCACTGCCAAGAGACAATCATGATGGCGTCTCACCACTATATAAGTTCTCTCTAAGAAATAATCCATCCATATCAGATAAATACTCTATATTTATATGGTATATAACTATAGCTATAATATATTTGGAATTCATAGCTACCCATCCTTGAGACTCATAAACATCTAGATGCATGTATAAAAAAAGGTCTATCATCCACCACTCATCACAAGGCTCCCACAAAACCTCTTTCTGCATCTTCCAACTCAAAGTATCAGTAATTAAATTTCTTTTCCCTAGTGTACAAACCATATTTAAGTTCAAATATTATAGATAATAAACCCACCACCTATACTAAAGGTTCATGTCCCACTGAGAAAAGATTTACCTAAGGATCTTGTGGTCTATAGACATGAAAAATTATCACTTATAAGATACCTTCTCCAAAATTTCAGGGCACGTACCATCACAACTAACTCCAAATCATGAGTTGTATAATTCCACTTCTTCCTTCTATTATTTCTGGAGCCATAAGAAATCACTCAATCCTTCTTCATCAAAACTACTCAAATTCCAACTCTATATGCCTCGCAGTATATGGTATATTCTTTACCTGAAACAGGTAATGTTTGGATATGAGTTGAGGTCTTCTTGCCTTTAATATTCTTAAAATATCATTCTGATGTTTTTAGACAAAAAAATCACTCCCTTCTTGATCATCACTAACATCAATGCTTCCAAATGGTAGAATTCCATGTTAAAATGCTGATAATAACCAGATAAATTCAAAAACCCATGATTATCGATGACATTTTGTGGTTTCTCCCAAGATAATATGGATTCAACTTTTTTTTGCGTCCACTGAAACTCCTTTATATGAAGTGACATGGCCCCGGATGTGCACATTATCAATCTAAAAACAAAATTTGGTTAACTTGGCATAAATTTTATGCTCTCTCAATGTACTCAAAATGACATCAGCATTTTTTTCATGATCGTCTACTGAATGCGAGTACACCAAGATTTCATCAACAAAAATCACCTAAAACTGGTCTAGAAAATAATGAATGATATGATTCATCAATGACGTGAATACCACTAGTGCATTTTTCAACCAAAACATCATCACTATATATTCATATAATCCATATATACTTCTAAAATAAGACTAAGGTATGTTCAATGGACTCACCCTTAACTAGTAGTATCCAGATATTAAATCAATCATTAAGAAGATCTTATCACCTCTTAGATGGTTGAAGAGATAATTGATATGTAAAAGAGGATACTAATTCTTGAATGTCATCTAGATTAATCCATGATAATTCATACATAATCACAAGGTACCATCAACCTTCTGGGAAAAAATAGAGCACCCCATGGATACATAATAGGACATATGAAACCCTTAGATTTTAGATCTTCCAACTAGATTATCAACTCATAAATCTCTTCTGGTTCCATTCTTTAAGGTGGGATAAAAATGGATCTACTCCTTGGAACAACTCGATCATGAAATCAATTTCCCAATCACGTGGTAATCCGTATAACTCTTCAGAAAAGACATCCTAAAAATAGTGGACAACTAGATGAAAATAATATTACTGCATTTCACCATCATATAGAATAATACCTTCTATTTAATCCATTATACAATCAATTCTATCCTTAATTGTTCCAATATGACCAGCTTGAAGGTCACACTAACCCTGGTGAAAATATTTCTCTACTTTTGAGATAAAAAGTAACCTTCCTCTGGTAATAGTCAATATGAGACTCGTATAGGATAGACCAATCCATACCAATAATCAAATCAAACCCACTAATTTTTGTCACAAATTGTTCCAAAAATAAAAATTAACCACCAATATCTATAGAAAATTACTTGTAACGTTTTACATTAACTAACTGCACTCCTAATGATGTATTAATGGTCAAAGCACCATATATAATTTCCACAACCAATCCCAGGCCATTTTAAAAGAGTGAAGATAAAAAATAATATGATTATATTATGTCAAAGAAATCAAAAGAAAGTGTAGATGTTATATGAATCATACATATGATAGTAGAAGGTCATACATCCACAATATTCGGAGTATTATGCATAACGTGAAAGTGACCATACCTTATACCCTAGGATCCATCTTGAATCCCCTAAGTTATTAACTCTTCTGAATACTATCATACCTACACTAGGGTACCACATCCCTTACCTTGATCAGATCATCCTGTAGAACTCTTCTTACCTATCTATTGAGTAGTAGATGATCCATTCCCATACTTTGGTACCTATCCTAATCCCCTTCCACTGCTCTGCTAGGAGAAGTTACAAGAAAATCTCTGATGAAGGTACATCTAGCCACATGAATGGCACTCCAAAGTGATGTGTAAATACTAAGGATTTTTGTGGCCCAACTTGATACACTGAAAGAAAAGTAATGGGATAAGTTCCCTTAATAGCTTCCCAGTGCCCTAATTGCTCTATCTTTTTTTCCATGGGGAAAATTATCATAGCAGCACTTCTTTCTACTAGAAGAATAAAACCCAGTTCACACTGATGAAACAACCTATCCACTTGTGAGGGACTCTCTCTAATTTAAAAACACAATATGTTCTTAATTTATCACATCTAAAAATCTAATCAGAAGAAAAAAGTTCACCTACAACCTGATCTCATAGTGAAGCTCTTCCTAAAAACATCTCACACTGGATATCTCATTGAAAGATAAAGAAAATTTAATTCAAAGTAGGTTGGTAATATGTTCAACATAGTCCATCACTGGAATTCACTCCTATGTAAGGTAAATGAACTCATGAGCCTTCTCATCCTTCAACATATTCAGAAAGAAGTGTCTCTAGAAATTTTCCTCGAAGTCCTTCTAAGATAACTTTTCATGCTACCCATCCTTCTCTAGAATATTTCACCAACTCTTGGTAATTCCATGGAGAATATACAAAGAAAGATTCAACCTCTTATCTATGGTTGTCTAATAGTTCTTAAGGATCATCTTTAATAACTCAATATAGAACTCAATGACCTCAGGGTATCCCTCCCTAGTAAATGTAGGCGTATGGAGTAGTTGGAACTCTCTCTTCAACTCATAAATTGAACTAATAATGCAAACAATATTCATTTCTATTGATCACATGACCCTCAGGATGTTATCAGGAAGTTGAACATCCATATGATCCTTATGAGCTATTGGAATCTCTAGATCAGTTGTGTTATGAGCATCCTAAATTACCCTCAACTCATTTATGACAAGGAGACACTTTCTCTACAAAGAAAACACACTCTTTAGAACCCTAGTTATGATTAAAAGGTAAACCTCAATAGGTAAAAAAATAGAGAACCACTACTCCGAGTCTCTCTAAAAATGGATTAAAAGTGTTTTAGCATGACATAACATTTCATTTGATTCCATTTATTAGATATAATAGGTATTTCATATGACATTTCATATTGAAATGTATATCAAACCTGAAATAAATATGTTCCAATCATGTACAATAAATGTCAATGGATATCCATATGTGCCAATCATGATGCATGAAAACACATCTCACACCATACCAATTCATAATTATAAATATCAAGAAACATTTACATCACCAAATAATAACATCACACAAAATGTGAATCACCAAAGTAGAAATAACATCAATTGAAATAAATTAACTATATAAACCAAAATCCCATCCTAGGGAACATGTATTTTCCCCCGTACATGGGTTAACTACTCCCATGAACAATATCATTACCAAGTCATGACTTATCATTGTCTCCATTATACCTTTTCCAAATAATAAATAGAAAATAAAAACCACCCAACCTCTAATCCAACTTTATAATGTCCCTCGGTCTGGAACTATCTCATGTGGCTATAACTGGTTGGTTACAAGAACTCAAGTATGTTTCCATGTATGTCAAAGGATGTTGACTAGAAGAGAGGGTCTGATAAATATTTTATAAATACTATACCCCCTAATATAGAGTTCCATATTAGCAAAAAAATATAAACAACTATAACCAGAGTAATAAGCATATCCAAAAAACATATTATTTAACTCATAAATAAAATGAGGAAACAATAAACAAATAATAATGAATCTTGTATGACATTATTAGATATATCTAGATGTCAAATTAAAAATAATATAATAAAAGAATCAGCTGACACAATAAAACTCAAAATACCCCTATCCCAAACCCCCTCTCTATCCCATATCCAGAAATCCAGTCAATCCAGCAAGGAACAAAAGAATTATCTACAAGGCCCTTACCCTTATTGAAACCTACATCCATGAAATCTTTTTTGGTACCAAATGGAAGTCTGAATATGGTGTTAATAAAACAAAGTAGGTCGAAACCACCATGTAAAAACAAAACTAATCTAATAATATATGTATACAATATAGTGATAAACATGTGTATTAATTAATCAAATAATATTATACAACAATTAACTTTATCCATCACCATGATAGAATATCTCTGAGAATATAGATAAACCATTCCAACAACCAACTATATATCAATTAACAATCACAAAAAATTGGTCTGATCATGCTATATAATAATTTTTTTATGGGATGGGGTATAGCCTACTAAATATAAGCATTATTGGTTGGTACTGGGTAGAGCCTAGTCAATATAAGCATTACAACATGGGAATGGATATGGACCACTCAATATAAGCATTACCACATGGGACTAGGTAGATCTCACTCAATATAATAATTACATCATGGGATAGGGTAGAGGTCTCTCAATTTGATATTTATAGAATGGGATTGGAAATATAGTGCTCAATATCATCATTATATTAAGGGACAAGTTAGTGCCTACTAAATATATGCATTATAGTATAGGACTGGGAAGAGACCTCTCTATATACGCATTACATCTTGATAATGGGGAGAGAACTCTCAATATAAGAATTATAGAATGATTACACAATAAGTCATATGAGCGTGGATATCAAAATATCAAATCAAAAATCTCAATGGCTGATTATTAAAATTACAACTTTCTTTTAATTACACTTTCATTTATATCTCAAATAATAAATAGTATTTCAATTGTCAACCAGACATTACCTAGGGATTCTATATCAAGAGGTCACATAAGGACTAATGTCATTTTAAAAACTCTTTTATCCATTAGAGAATTATTATATATATATATATATATATTCATGGGTTTCCTAACTCAAGTGTCGCCAAAATCCAGGTATCTATAAATTTAAACAAAAACTGGTCCAAGCCATATTATAATCTAGGATTTACTTTTTATCAATGAATAAATTAATTATAGCACATGTTGTTTTGGCATAATCACAACATTTCATTTACTTAAAAATTAAATAGACCATAGGGTTAGGTTTAGATCCCCTACCTTTAATCAGTGATTAATATAGAGAATCTAATGGAAAACACCAAGAATAAGGAAGCTTCAGAAGATCCCAAGAAGTAACTATATCAACCCTGGTAAAGATCAAACCCCCAATAAAAATCCATGGTCAAAAGATTACACCACAACCAACAAGGGACAAAGGGGGAGAAGGGGAATTTAATAAAAACACTCATAAGGGATCATTTGTGGAAACAAAACATATGAAATAGAGGAAAGGGACCCCAAATTTCCTTGAAAATTTCCAATTTTTGATAGGGAGAGGCTACAAATAAAATAATGAGAGAAATAATATGTACTTCTCACTTAAAACCACTTCGACAAAGGATTACATAACATGAAATCCATTCATGTCATGTATTTGTTCATTCCTAAGTTACACCCAAAAAAACCTTACCCTAGGTTAATATTTATCCCGGATCTATATTTACATGATGTGAATTAGGTTCACAAAATGTAACCACATCACGCCATGAACCAGTTCACAACATGTTTCATGAAGAACATACACATCATGTGACATGTACACGACATGTAATTATCCAGCAAATAGTTTTCAAACCCATTTCTATTTGAGGATATCAACCACATTAAATCCTTCCATGCTCATGGAAAAACCTCATATCCCTATTTATGATGTTTAAAACATGACTCCATAAAATCAAATAAACATAAATCCCTAAATATTAGGTTATTTTTTCAAGAAAGGATCTCTTTCTATGAACATGAATAAGCCACCAAGGCTTAAAGATAAATAAAAACCCAATGAAATATGTCCAATACAAAACAACTAAAAGAAAATACCTAGAAAAATTTTGGATCTAATAAGGTTTGAATTTATCTTTAATGTGGAATAGGGTTTTGTGATTTTGGAACCAAACCAGGCATCCTGATAGAAGTTGTAGATGTGTTTTGGTAGGCAATTTAGATGATGGAAGATTCATGGGTTGAAATAAATAATCGTGAGTTGAGTTATATGGTTGGATGAACCATGAAATAGATGATGGATCATTGGCCATTTTATGATTCCATGTGATGGATGGGGGAGTTATAAACTATATTGATAGTTTTATAATTGCGTCAAGAGTATATTGACTTTTAGGGTGTTGGGTGGTGAGTTCTTGAAGCTATACTATGGTATCTTAGTTATCATCAATATTTTGAGAATAATGATTTTAGGGTAAAGTATCTACTGTTATAATTCAACAACAATGGTTGAATGAAAATTGGGGCTTCTCAAGGATGATAAGTGCTACAGTGTGGAGTTTATAGTACCCCATCTCTAGATGGTCCATGAAATCTAGGGGGTTTTGAATATTCATTTTAGTGGGCATGAAATTTTATGAATGAGTGTTTTGAATATAAATATGAGAGTTTAATCACCTTAAATGTGTGTTTTTAAACTTAGAACAAGGGTTAGATGGTGTCAAGGATAAATGGGATATCCTGATAGGAAGGTAGGGTGGTCATGTGTACAACCTACAACAATTGTCTGGCCACTATCAGGATTACAAGGTACACCATCTTCTCAATGGTATATATTAGTGCCTGAAGCCACTAATTAAAGGAAAAAAATACTATGTGACCTATACCAGCTACCTAATGGGGTCTTGGGGGGAGTTATATTTCATCTAGCTTTTGTTTTTGGAGGGGGGAGAGCCTCCTTCCACATTTCTATTTGTCATTCAAACTAGGGATAGATTACCATTGTTACTATTTTATACACCTTTGATTTGGGGAATTATTTGAGAATTTTTTAGAAACTATAGGTGATTTCCTCAATTTAGTGGCCTCTTATCCACTTCTCATTCCTTATCTCTAATTTTTATTGTTCACTGGGCATGGCTTCAAATATGATTCCACTAGAGCATGGTGTAATTGATTGAATATGACAGTTCTTTCACTCTTCCTAGTAAGTGGGTTTCCCATGATTCTATTTTAACTATTTTCCTTTTTTATTCATTATAGGTGTGTCATTCCACTAATTTTACTATGGTTATCAATTTGAAGAAAATTAATTGGGTGTTGTATCATTGTCTATTGTTAAGAATTTGTCTTAGGATGTCCTCGGGAGGATGTAAAGGGCCTATCATGTTCTCTTATTCAAGGTTTTGGTGTGACAAGGTCGATTAGTAGTTTATCCAATTTTTATGAAATAAAATTTTATTTTTTAATTGTATTTAATTTATTATAATTAATTAAAAATGATTCAAGTATATGGGGGGAAAATGGTCAGTTGATCATGGATGGTCATTGGTCATCCCTCAAAAAAAAAATTTGTTGTGGATTAATTAGAGTAATTGATTCAAATGATTTTGGTGGTATTTTTTATTCCAAATAGTATTATACATCTTGTAATATGCATGTGTTATTTTTGGTCTCACCACTTACAACAAGTTCCCCCCTTATTATTCGTTATATTATATAATTTTAATTAATTGGTAAAATTTTAATTAATTAGTTAACTTAAAATAAAATGCATTTCGTTTCAAAAAAAAAACTTTTTGGACCACATTAGACCATTGAGAATCATATTTATCTCCTCAATCAGCAATGTTAAAGTCTTTATGATAGATGTATACACTTATATACATGAATCACCTTAAGGGTTTCATTTGAATTAATGAAATAAAGAGGTCTTAATAAAGGTTCCATGATTGTCCCCTAAGTCGAGGTGGGTGATGGTTTGATTGATTATCCCAAGTAGACTCTAATTATAAGAGTATTACCTTCATAATTAAACCCCTTGAGGGGTGTAAATTGAACTTATTGAAATAAACCTACATAGAGGACTAGGGTAGGATCCTTACTCACCCCAATGTTTCAGTTAGTGGTGGTTTTAGATAAATAGTCTAGTGATTTTTGTTCAGTGAAATTTATGAAACCCTAGATTTTTTGGGCATAATAAGATAACTATGGGGATGAGTGACCCTCCCCCTTTCAGTTTACATGGGTTGTTAGATGGATATTATTCCATATTTAGAATAGTTCTATTATGAACTATCCAATGTGGTCATTGGTCCATGTTATAACTATATAATTTTTAATAATAAAATAAAATAGAAAATTTTAAGGAGATAGGAGTCCCAATAATAATATATTCCTCTTGGAACTTAATTATTCATTTTTTATAATCTCAGAGATGGGATTACCTAAAATTTTGAGCTTGTTTATTATGTTATTTTTACTTGTGATATATTTGAAAAGGGAAATATTCTAGGGGTCATATTTATGTTGATTGAAAGGAAAAAATCCTTCTATATGTTTTGTAAAACTCCCTTTGGGGAGGAATATAAAACTCCCTTCATGGATGTTTTGATACTAAGTAGGACACTCCTTGTTGCATGGCCTTTATAATAATAGTGGTGATAACATATATTTGGAGTTGGAATTATATTAGTTCATGGTTGATGAGATATTTACTGCCACCTAATAGCTATTGGTTGAATGTGGGGTCTATTGTGGGCATGGTTGAGTCTTCCTCATTGTTTGGGCCCTAATACTGAGAACCATTGTATCTCGTAATGGATAATTCCCATAGTTTTTGTTATGATATGAAGAATTTCCTAGGTTGTTATACTATATACTGGGAAGGATTATGCCCCAGGTCATTATCTATTTACCGGGGTTGATGAGCCCCCAGTTCATTATCTATATACATGGGTGGACCAGCTCCTTAGGTCATTATCCATATACCACAGTGAAAGAATCCTAGTTCATTATTATGGTTTTCAAAGACATTTTGACATGATCTATGTGAAACTATGGCACTATATGAAATAGGTATGGTCGATCAAGGTTATAGACCTAAGGATCGGTTTTTTTTATTTAATTATTTTCTTTAATTTATTAATTTATTATTCAAATCATATCACATGAACATGTCACTAAATTTACAATCCATATATAGGGCCACATTGGTGGCACACTACTTATTTTTTTACTCGCACCCTGATTATGCTACCATTAACCCTGGCTACCCAAGTATATCTCATTTGGTTTCAGGTTTTGGTCATGAAGAGTCACGGTGTTGTATGTTTAGGATGGAGTAGCTCGAGTAGGGGTGGATATTGGAGGAGAGGCTTGGGGTAATTTGGAGGACTATTATGTTTTCATTTCTTTTATTTTTATTTATATACGTGTCATCCTAGTGGGAGACTACTTTATGTATAAATTTATGTATTCTTCTACATTATTCTTTTATTGAGTGGCTTGTTTATTTACTTAGCATACTCTAATGGTCATAAATATGTATTATGATTCATGTATGTTTCTTGATTATTTAGAAACTATTTCACACAATGATATGTGGGTATATTCACCCCACTATCACACATGTGACCCTCACAGCTAGTCGGTAGCCTCTGGTATATGGGGAGGCATGATTAAGGTCACATATCACCATAGGTTTGATTATTATTTATAGTGATTTGAACTATTTTGTTAAATTATATTACTCTATATATTATAGTAAAAACACAAGGGTGTTTGAATGATTTTTCAATGCAAGGTGGATTACATATATGGAAAATCACTCTTCTAAGAGTAGTTGTGTTTTTACACATTCAGTGTAACACCCCAACCCCATAAGCCCGGAGTCGGTGCATTATTTTAATACATTGACATGATACAAGGAATCATGTCCCAAAATACCTATCAGTTTAGTATCCTTGGAAGTACTAGATACATAAATAATTTTTACATTAAATCATGTAATAAAAAAACAACATTGTGTCCCCTTTGAACACTCTTATACCCCTTAGCCTATTCCAGCAAGTTAATCGTAATATACTTCTTTGCATACTAGGAAAAATAAAACATAAGAAAGGAGTGAGTTTAGATTCTCAGTAAGGATAATAATATATTAGAAACTATCAAAAATAAGAATAAACATTTAACACAATGTATAAGACTAGAACACAAGCCTTTTAAACACAAAATTCAACATAATATGGAAAAGATAAATCAAATAATTCTATTTACTTATTAACATGGATATTATCATAGTCGAATAATCACATGTAATATCAATATCCAATTTCATAATAAAGGAATGCATAATTCCGAGCATCATAACCACATAGTCAAGGCCTCATGCCAAAACTACAAATAAGATTTTATGAATGCCCTGTGCCAAGACAATAGTTTTTCTCATGAGACCTACTGATGCATCGAGGAGATATAGAGGGATCCACCCATCACTTAATAAGTCTAATACATTCATCATATTAAAATGGTGGAACATAACATAAACAATTGTATTAAAACTAGCATACTAAAGTTCAATATTTTAACCACAAACCATGAATGGCATAAAAACAGCACATCCACAAAACTCATTCAATACAATATGGATGATTGCATTTTGATAAATCAACCTCAAAAAAGAAATAAATACACAGAAGTATATTGAAATATATGAAAATAGTCATTAAAACTATTTTAGAGAAATATCCCCTTTTTCTTGAAAACATTTAAATGTCACACTATTTATCAAAGAAGTCGTTTAAAAGAGATTTTTGAATCAAAGTGTCCCATACCACTTAGAAACTTTTAAAAGGAATTTTAATTTCAAAACATTTATTTCCATATAAATAAATACTAAAAACCATTTCTAAAATATGTAAATTAATGATATAAATTTAAAATAATAAATATTTAATACATTTAAAACAATGTTTAAGTTAAAGAGTTCAAAACCAAATAAGAGACGCTTGAATACATGTAATTGAGGAATAAAATTAATAAAAAAATTATAATATCATGAGAATAAAGTGATTCATGATATTATATGTCAAAATATAGTATATACACCATAAAAAAAGTGAATGGGTGCACAATGACAAAGAGGTCTCAAAAGAATGTAAATTGAGACGAAATATCTTATTAATACTGTATCCTTAAATTATGGATGAATCAATGAAATAATTATGTGTTACTAATATAAATACATTAAATATAATTGGATATTTAGTCTAAATAAATCATATTAAATTCACTCATATTCTTGTAAAAACAAAACCAGTTACTTGGATGTTTAACTCAATGAATGGAAATTGAGTTAAGATTACCCTTAAAAGGTTCATATCAATGGAATGTGAATTTTTAAATGGGGTGAGAATGTGTATCAAATTTATATCCACAGAAAGGGGAGTTTAAATTGCTACATAAATAATAAATAGTGATTCCACACATAATCTAGGAGTAAAATAATCAATGAAATATGCATATAGCCCAATGAGTGGTAATTGAAATTTAAAATTCCCTTACCGATTTGGTAACTTACGAAACATACACCCCATGAAAGAATTATCATAAAATGAATATGTAAATACCCATAAATTAAATTATATTACACAAATAATTCAATCTTGGCTATTACATACACCACACAAAAGGAAATAGTGGAAATATAGCATGAATCTCACGAGAATAAGAAGTGAGATGAAAACCCCTTACCTTGTACTTTTCCTTAGTTGAGTATCCATTACCCACATTTTTAATATTTAAATAATTTTTATTAAATTATAAAATAACCACATACATAAATATGATATCATATATTATCTTCTAATATTTCCTGGTTAATAATATTTTAGTAGTATCATTGTTTTGGGTGTTAACTGATTCATTTTCCTTTATATGTATTATTACGTGAGTAAAGTTTGTTATGGATATGTTGTATTTTATTCATATACATAATTATATGAAGTATTTAAACATTATTTTTAATCTTAAATTGAAAATTAGTCTTGAATGGTTGTGATGGGGAATGGCATCTCATTGCGTCGTGGAGACGATAAGCCGTACACACGCAGGAGTGACAATATCATTATTTTGATGGTGAAACTGTATATAATTGGATGGTATATCATATATAAAGAATAATTAAAATGTTATATTTATTATTTATATCAGTTATACTCATTATTATACCCATCCAAATAATGATGTTTTTGAATAACAAACTACACCACGACGTGGAGACATTTAGCTGTATGTACGCACATATGGTGACTTTATCATTTATTGGATGGATAGAATAAATAATATGGTTGTACCATATTTATAATAACATTAAACTATGTATGAGGTACTAGAATTATTATTTTGGAATGGAATCAATAAAGAAAGAAAAAGTGGAAGAAGAAAAGAACTTGGAAGAGGCTGGTGAGATTATTACCTCTTCTTCAGGTGCTTCCTTTTGATTTGATAAAAAGGGATCCTTAAGTGGGATTTCTAATCTAAGGAATGAATATAAGATGTAGTTAGAGTAGTTGGGAGTATATTTGGTCAGTTTTTTTGTTGATACAAATGGCATTGGAGGTGTGAAATTAAGAGAAGGGGGAGTACCCTTTTATAGGAGGGGTGAAGGCCGCTTTAGGAAGTCCTTGAAATATTATTTTATTATAAATCATTTTCGGTTTATAATGAATGAATATTGATATATTTTGAATATAAGGAGGGTATGGGTCGAAATAATTTCAACCAATTGGTTTTATACAAGTTTAGGGCACCATAATAACCTTATCATTTAGATTTAACTATTAGTTAAATTGTTAAACTTTTATCGTGGCTTCTTGTATTCTTACACAATATGGTTAATAAACTTGATCTAAACCTCCAAGAGAACCTAAAGCCTTTAATTAATGACATATATAATATTATTTAAGACCTTTGGATGATCCTTATATTTTTAGGAAAATTATATCAACCAATACTATAGTATTTGTTTTAAAAACTAATTTAGGTCAATTTTTACACTATTTAGTATTTGGTTTTTGTGAAAATCATAACAGCATGATTATTTTGAAAAAAAATATTTAATCAACCCTAACATGTCATATTAACCTAAAAAATTAGTGTAATTTATAAAAATTCTCAAATTACATTTATTTGTATATTTATAATTTAAATTATTTTAATCATTCATTAATAATGTAATTACTGCATCATCATTGTGTTATAAATAAAATTAATTATTTAATGTATAAAAATTATAAATAAAATACCATTATGTAGGAAATTTTTTTATATTTCTAATGAATATTTTTAGTCGAATTTATATTATGTATAACCCTATATTAAATATAGTTTTGTTATTAAACTTTGAATTTAACACTTTTATCTCTTCTTTAAATAAAATAATAATAAATGTTCTAATCTAATCCAAGTGGACAAAAAGGATCGTATTTTATTTTAAGGTTGTTTTTGTTCGAATTACATTTATCCAATAGAATTAGGACATGTGTTAGGGTAATTATAAAATCATTTTGACCTTTAATTACCCTATTTACTTTTAACCGTGGTAAATAAAAGTCCATATATACTATTCACAAAAAATTATTTTCATCTTATTGATCCAAATTTTACTTACTAATGTAAATTTTTTCCCTCGGAATTTTTAAACTCAAATCACAGAAGTGGTAATATTATGTTTTATGCATATTTTTCAATACTCCTAGAAGGTGGGTAAAAGACGACAAAAAGTTCAATAAAATTTTATACATTTAATTTTATTAAAAAAATGACTCTAATGAATCACATAGAACTAATATAGCTATTATTTATCTATATTTAATTAATAAAATAAAATAAATAATTATTTAAATAAAAATTTGGTTTTTAAACAATAACGTAGTGTTTTTTTACTATTTATCAAAAATAGAATGTTTTCAGAAAAATACCAAAAATCCACCCTAAGAAAATTTTGATATTTCAAATTGAAAATAAATTCTATTTTACCAAATTAAAAACATTTAAGTAGAATTAATTAATTTAAAATTAATTCCTATTGTCAAAACCAAAACGCGGGTTTTTAAGAAGTAAAAACTATCAAAAGATTGACATGTGTTTATGTCAAATTTAAATTTGAAATTACTTATAACGACCTAAATTGTATTAATTGATAAAAATATAATATTATTATACTTATAAACCATTAAAATGCATAATTTATCACTCTAAATTATTTCTATTAAAAAAGTTGTTTTCAATTAAAATTTAGTATTTTTAGTATTCATTAAAAAATGAATGTTATAAGAAAAGTATCAAAACATTATCCAAAATAAATTTTTTTTTACTGATTCTAAAGAACGATTTAATTTTATTAAATTGAATATATAAAAGTGTCAAATATTGGTTTTAAAAAATGGTTTCCATTAAAAGTGGTAAAATTGCTATTTTTTGAAAAAATATTCTTTTATCTGAAAAAATAAATTTCTTCTTATATTATTCTAAGAAACACATAATATAGATTCTAAAATTATATGGAGTATATAAAATTCAAAATTCAGTTAATATTATTTGTAACCTCTTTTTGAATAGCTAGTTTGGTAAGTCGTGGTGCGCTCGAACTCGGTGTTGCGTGTAACACAAGCTATTAAATTACTTTAAAGAAAATAATTTACTATGAAATCTTGGTGTGTTACATTCTTCCCACATTTTGGAAATTGCATCCTCGCAATTTTAAAATTGGGCTTCGGAACAACATTTATTGTCCCACATCGGAAAAAGAGTTAATAAAACTATAACTTTAAAAGAAAGAAAGATAAGTACATTGATCACCCGAGATAACCGATACAAGGATTCCATGTAGTAAAACATGGATATAAAAGATAAACTAAGTGTCAAGTTATAATGGAGAGTGATAGAAAACATGATTAGGAGAAAGTTAACAACAAGAAAACCACAAACTTTTGATGGGATAAATGGTCATTATTTTCCCATTATGAATAGTAAGTTCACAACATTTTTTTGTTTTAAGTTCCATTTCATAAATTTTAGGAATTTATTTATGAGATTGAATAATAACATAAAGAGATATACTTTCTTTTTAAGTAGAGTTTCATCCTTTAATAAATTTCTACCACTAACTCATCTTTTTTCCAAACGATGAGTATTCAAGATGACTTGTTCACACCCGAATATTTAGAATCAACTTCAAGAGAATCAAATGATCTACTAAGGATAAACTATATATTTCCCTTATCTTTAGAGATTAACCAGAACCAAAATGGTTAGTGTAAGATGAGATGATTCCCAAAACGTATAATACTTTAGAGAAAGAAATACTAATATTAATTTCTAAAATTAAACCAACAATACTCAAAAATCAATAAATACCATTCAATAAACAATTGTCCTTAAAATACTTCAATATAATCTAAGCTAATATTGAAACCTGAAACATAGAATAATTTGAGTACGTAGTCTTCCATGTTAAATTGTTTCTTCAAATAACATCAACTAATATTAATGTTATGCACTTAAAATTAATTAACCTAATAATATATTCTCTATGATAGGTTAATCATTTCCATAAATAACCAAAATAGCTATAAATCCACAATAAAAACATAGATAAAAATCCTCCATTACTCCTCCAATGAAATCCTATAGTATAATATTTTCCTTAGGAATATAGTGTTCCAAAGAGAGTGAACATCTTCCAAAAAAACATTTATCACTTAATCACCCAATAATTTTCCCATACTAACAATATCCATTTGATAAGACATAAGATCCAAAATAAACTTATTATTGATCAATAAAATAATTTAACTAAAAATAATTAGTCACACTAACTTGGGACTTCATGTAGTCTAGTGTTAGATGATAAACCTCAATCGCACTCTGGTTGTGGGTTCGATTCCTGTAGCTTTGTTTGACGTGATGGGTTTTCACATAGTCTGTGTGTTGTCCTTTTTCAGAAACTATATTTTATAACATTCCCAAAATGAGATAAATTCCTCAAAATAACCACAACTTAATATAACCCCAAATGTTATCTCATACCTCTCATTTTCATCCCAAAAATTAATAACCTGTAATTGCCTCAAATTCAGGGATCATATAAACACAAATGGTTCTTTATAACAATATCCACAAAAGAAAAGATAATTCTTCCTCAAATAGCATTTTCATATAACAAACTGCATGGTTACACATACAAGAGAATATTATTCCAAGGTAATCCCATACTTTTAAACATTTATCCATCCATTTATTTCCATATAGGTTCTTCCTTAACTTAGAGGTTATCCTATCGAATAGGTAATTGACTTAGGTAATGCCAAGATCCCTTAAATTTATGTCAAATGACTGTAATTTGATTCTTAGTATCATTATTATTTTCTTCCATAGTACTCTTTATTTTTCCTCAGCAATTCCTTACTTTATGTCCTTCTTTCCAAAACATAAATCATTTCATTATTTCATTGAGACACTTTCCTAGGTGTCTCCTTCCACATTTCCTGCATAATGGAAATTGAGCTTTCTTTTCTCCATGGTCTCTACTGCTATAGTTCTTATCATTCACCACCTTTCTCTTCTTTTTTGAGTCTGGGAGTGAGTTAATATATAAGTTATTGATCATATTTTTAGAAAACTAATTCGGTATGACCATGATATCTTTTACACCTATCGACATTCCATTTAGTGTCATATTTCCACCATTATGCCCACATTGTACATCATCTTCAATGTTACTATGACTTCCTTGGAATCCATTCATTGAATAACAAAAGAAAGCATAGTGCGAATCATAAAATCATTTAAGGAATATCATAACACCTTATTTTCAATCTAAAACACCATAGGATTAACCAAGGTTATGTATTCTCATCTTATATTAAAATCCTTCAAATTGGATTATAAAGAAAATGTTAATTATCCTAAGCATATCCCCAGAGAGTGTCAAAACCAAGAGTGATGTAAGGCCTATTGTCGTGTACCAGGATACCCCAGGTCAATCTCGAGAATCCTTATTGGAGTTTTCACTCCTAGGTACATCTGTTCCAAATCCACCTCTACCTACTCATATCCGGACAGGTATGTATTACTTGGAAAACCCTCATAATATTTACATTACCAAATTTTTTTTGATGTTCTTCTATACTAAACCTCAATGTCTATCTTAGGGTAGTGTTTTCTAATTAGAGTTTTTCTAAATATAGCTTCCAAAGTTTGTAATAAAATTCCTCTAATACCAACTATAACACCCCGACCCTAGAAACCCGGAGCCGGTGCATTATTTTAATACATTGTCATGATACTAGAAATCATGTCCAAAATTACCGATTAGTTCAGTATCCTTGAAAGTATTAGAAACATACATAAGTTTTACATTACATCATGAAATAAAACAAATAACATTGTGTCCCCTTTTAACACTCTTATATCCCATATCCTATTCCTGTAGGTTAATCGTAATATAATTCTTTGCATCCTGGGAAAAATAAAACATAAGGGGTGAGCTCATATGCTCAGTAAGGATAACAATATACTGGAAACTATCATAAATAAGAATAAACATTTATCGCAATGTATAAGACTAGAACACAAGCCTTTTAAACTTAAACTTAAACATAATATAGAAATGATAAATCAAATAATTCCATTTACATACTCACAAGGATATTCTACTAGTGAAATAATAACATGTAATATCAATAGCCAATTTCATAATGATGTAATGAATAATGTCGGACAACATAACCACATAGTCAAGGCCTCGTGCCAAGACAACAAATTAGATTTGGTCAAGGCCTTCTTCCAAGACACTAGTTTGTCTCATGAGACCTACAGATGTATCGAGGAGCTATAGCGGGCTCCACCCGTCACTTACTAAGTCCAATGTATTCCTCATATGAAAATTTTGGAACATAATATAAACATTCATATTAAAACTAGTATACGAACTGTCAATATTTAAACCACAATCCATGAATGGCATAAAAATTGAACATCCACATAACTAATTCAATACAATAGGTATTATTTTATTATAATAAATCAACCTCAATCAAGAATAAAATAAACTTAGGGATATTGAAATAGATTAAAATAGTCATTAAAATGATTTTAGATAAATATTTTTTTTCATGAAAACATTTAAATGTCGCACTATTTATCAAAGAAGTCATTTAAAAGAGATTTTTGAATCAAAGTGTCCCATACAACATTGAAACTATTGAAATTAATTTTAATTTCAAAACATTTATGTCTATATAAATAAATACTTAAAACAATTTTTAAAACATGGACATTAATGAGAAATATTTAGAAGAATAAATATTTAAAACACTTAAAACAATACTGTTGTTAAAGAGTTCCTAACCAAATAAAAGACTCTTGAATAGAATTAATTGGGGAATAAAATTACTCAAAACATTATAATATTGTGAGAATAAAGTGATTCATGATATAATTTGTCAAAGGATAGTTTATACACCATATAAAAGTGAATTGGTGCATAACGACAAAGAGGTATCAAAGGAATGTAAATTGTGACGAAATACCTTATAAAGACCGCATCCTTAGATTAAGGATGAATAAATGAAATAATTATGTGTGAAAAATATAAATACACTCAATTTAATTTTATATTTAGTTTAAATTAATCAAATTACATTCACACATATTCTTGTAAAAACAAAACCAATGACTTGGATGTTTAACTCAATGAATGGGAATTGAGTTAAGATTACCCTTAGAAAGTTCATATCAATGGAATGTGAATTTATCAATGGAGTGAGTATGTGAATCAAAGGTATATCTATAGAATGGGGAGTGTAAATTACTACATAAATAATAAATAGTGACTCCACACATAATCTTGGAGTAAAATAATCAATGAAGTATGCGTAAAGCCTAATGAGTGGAAAATGGAATTTGAAATTCCCTTACTGATTTCGTAACTTCTGAAACATACACCCCATGAAAGAAGTATCATAAAATGAAGATGTAAATACCCATAAATTAATTTATATTATACAAATAATAAAATCATTGGCATTACATACACTACACAAAAGGAAATGGTGGCAATATTGCATGAATCTCACGGGAATAAGAAGTGAGATAAAAACCCATTACCTTATACTTTTCCTTAGTCAAGGGTACATTAACCTCCTGTATAATAGTAATATAATTGTTATTAAATTATACATGAATCAAATAAATAAATATCATATCATATATGATCTTCTAATATTGATTTTTTAATAATATTTTGTAGTATCATTGTTTCGGGTGTTAACTGATTCGTTTTACTTTATATGTTTTGTTATGTAAGTCATGTTAGTTATGAATAGGATGTATTTGATTAATATATATAATTACATAAAGTCATTAAACATTATTTTTAATCATAAAATTAAAATTAGTCTTGAATGGTTGCGATGGGGAATGACATCTCATCGCATCACGGAGACGGCAAGCCGTACGCACGCAGGAGCAAAAATATCATTTTTTTTATGGTGAAATCATATATAATTGGATAGTATATCATATATATAGAATCATTAATATTTATATTTATTATTTATATTAGTTATACTCATTATTATACCCATCAAAATAATGATGTTTTTGAATACCAAATTACACCATGACATGGAGACAGTAAGCCATACGTACGCACATATGGTGACTTTGTCATTTATAAGATGGATAGAATAACTAATATGGTTGTACCATATTTATAATAACATCACAGTATGTATGAGGTACTGATGTTAATATTTTGGAATGTAATCAACCAATAAAGGGGTAGTGGAAGAAGAAAATAACTTGAAAGAGGGTGGTGAAATTATTGCCTCTTCTTCAAGTGATTTTTTTTATTTCATCAAAAGTGTTATTTAGGTTGTCTTTATGATCAAAGGAAAGAATCTAGGATGTAGTGACATTATTTTTTAGGATATTTGGGCAGGTTTGTTTCTAGCCCAGTATATTTTTATTTGTGAAATTAAGAGAAGGGGAAGTACCATTTTATTTGAGTGGTGAGGGTCACTTTAGGAAAACCTTGAAATATTATTTTCTTATAAATCATTTCCGGTTTCTAATTGATCCAAATTGATTTATTTTTAAGCTAAGGTGGGTATGGGTCACATTACACTCAATAAATAGGTTTTGGGAAAGTTTAGGTCTCCATATTAACCTTATCTTTTAGATTTAACTATTAGTTAAATAGTTTAACTTTTACAGTGTCTTCTAGTATTCTTACACTATATGGTTAATAAACATACATTAAACTTAAAAGATAACCTAAAGAGGTTCATTAATGAAATATATAGAATTATTTTATCCCTTTTTCCTAACCTTATATTTTTAAGAATATTATATCAGCCAATAATATAGTATTTGTTTTAAAATCACATTTTGGTCAATTTTGACACTATTTAGTATTTGGTTTTTGTGAAAATCATAACAACATGATTATTTCAAAAAAACATTAATCAACTCTAAGATGTCATATTAAACTATAAAATTTGATTAATTCATAAAAAGTCTCAAATTATATTTATTTGGATATTTATAATATCAATTATTTTAATCTTTCATTAATAAGGTAATTACTGCATCATCATTGTATCATAAATAAAATTAATTATTTAATGTCTAAAAATTATAAATAAAATACGATTTTGTAGAAACTATTTTTATCTTTTTATGAAATATTTATAGTCTAATTTATTTTATGTATAACCCTATATTAAAAATAGCTTTGTTATTAAAATATGAATTTAACACTTTTAACTCTTCTTTAAATAAAATAATAATAAGTATCCTAACCTAATCCAAATAGACCAAATATAACGACCCATACTTTACATACATTGTTAATACTTCAAAATTGAAGCATACATATTACAATATATAAAAAACCATGAAAGGACCGTATAGGTATAGTGTCTTTAGAAATTGGGAAACATAAACAACTGGTTCATAAATCATCTATGTTGTCTCCCATTTATTTCATCATATCTAGAGTCCCTTTTGGAATATTCTACTTAATACACTTCTTCTAGACATGGGGAAAAGAAAACATAGAAAATGGTGAGCTCAAATGCTCAGTAAGGATAAACAAAAGAAATATTAATCATATCATATTCTAAAGAACATAAAATTTTGAAAATCTTGTCCTGCAAAAAAGATCATAATATCTTGACATGGGATAAATCATAATAGTGGAATTTAATCCAAATAATCATAACTTAAAACATGAAACTTTGTGGAATACACAAATAATCATATATAATCATTTCTTTTTAGTCAAGACTCATTTCCAAGACTATCTTAGCAGACAAAGTCCATTTCTGAACCAAGTTCACTCCTCGTTTCAGTCCTGTTTCACTGAACCGGATTAACCTGCCGTTCCAGCCATGTCTGTCTCGGGAGATATAAATCTTTACCCAATTAATTGGAGGGAGATATAGGTCCCACCATTCTCATAATGAAACAATTCTTATGTGTGTCAAAAAATCATAAATCAGACATCATAGCATAACCCATGTAATAAAAATGGGATTCTTAAACATCATGCCATCATAACATAATCCATATAAGATAAAAGGACTTCATAAAATTAATTCCATCATAACATAATAAAATAAATGTAAAAATAGGGATATAAATAGAACCCTATATTTTCTTAGATGGAAAATAATTTTTATAAAACGCTTGAACTCCATTCTTGAGGAAAATATCCTTTCTACTTCAAAAACATTTTCTTTTCTTAACATGTCATATAATTTTAAAATAAAATAAGTTTATTAAAAATAAACTTGAAAACATGTAAAGGAAGATTAATGGAAATAATTTTACATGAAATCATAAAAATCTATTCATTCTTTATAAGTTAAAAAAACATTCTTCTCGTACTTTGGCCGGAAAAGTCAAAAAGTACCTCGTACTAAAAACGACAGAAGATTTCTTTCATATCTTTTACTAAAAACTCACCGAAGTGTAAAATTTGTTTTAAAAAATTTTAGTAGGATAGAAATAATATTACATATTGAGGAAACATGGATGTGGATGATAAATACACCCTAGTAAATACCAAAGTATAAACAATCTCGGATAAAAAATGAGATTGTGAGATTTTCCCTTACATTAGGTCCGATTTTCTTCGTACGTGTCCGAACCTCCTGTATAATGATTTAAATAATGTCATTGACTTATTACAGAATCATAACCATTGTTATGATATCATATATGGTCACATTCTTAGATTTTTAGCTTCTTATTAGTAATATTTCATTGCTGCTTCTTATTTAGGTGTTTATTGCTTTTTGTTCTTATGCGTGTTTTGTCGAATAAATTCTTATTATTATTTCTAGGTTATAGGTACCTCATTTACATAATGGTATTAGTGTAATAAATATCATATTTATTCATTCAATTCATTTATATAATCATTATGCAGTGAAGATCATGTAGAACAAGTCGCATCACATCGTGGAGACGGTAGGTTATACGTACGCACGGGCGATGATATCGGTCCCATGATAGTGGAATTGTATTTAAGTGTTTGTATACTATTTAAGAATCAATATTACATTACAATAATCATATATAGTTATTATTTACATCATTATACCCATCCAAGTAAGGTGGTGGTGGAAAAACTGATTACACCACGGCATGGAGACGGTATTCCGTACGTACGCACACGCGGTGGTTTCATTTTCCATAGGATGGATAGAATGTGAAATGGGGTTGTTTCATATTTATAATAAAATATAATTATATAATTAATATGGATGTTATTAATTCATAATTAAACAACTAAAGAATAATAATTTGAAGAAGAAAGAAATTGGAAAGGATTGGTAATAGATATTACCTTTTCTTTGACGCGCCTCTTCATAAAATCTTCTTAGAGCACTAGGGTTGGTCTTCGAATAAGACCAGGACCTCTATAATGTTTATAGGGAAGTGGAGAAGAGAAATTGGAAGGGTTTGGCTGAGCTTGAAGGCTCAAATTGGTGTGAGGAGGAGAGGGAGGAGGTGCCCTTTTATAAGGGAGGAGAGGGGCACCTTTGGAAAAACTAAAAATATTCTTTTGTTATAAATTCATATTTGGTTTTTAATAGATTAAAATTGATTTATTTAAAATAAAATTTGGGGATGGGTCGAAATCCTCTCATCCAATAGAATTTAGGAAGGTTTAGGTCTCTATTTTAACCTTATCATTTAGATTTAACTTTAAGTTAAATAATTTTACTTTTACCGTGTCTTCTTGTTTTCTTACACTATAAGGTTAATAAACTTACCATAACAAGACAAAAGAACCCCAAGTGGTTCATTATTAATATATATATCCTTATCTAAGTCATTTGGATGAACTATATATTTATAGGAATAAAATAACAATTAATAATATAATATTTGTTTTAAAAACTATTTTATGTCAATTTTGACACTATTTGGTAGTTGATTATTGTGAAAATCATAACAGCATGATTAGTTCGAAAAAAGTTAATTAAATCAATAATAACATGTCATATTAACCTATGAAATTATTTTAATTCATAGAAAGACTCAAATTATATTTATTTGGGTATTTATAATATCAATTATTTTAACATTTCATTATTTAGGTAATTACTGCATCACCATTGTGTCATATATAAATTAAATGATATAATGTCTAAAAATTATAAATAAAATATCATTACGTAGGAAATATTTTTATATTTATAATGAATATTTATAGTCTAATTTATCTTATGTATAACCTTATATTAAAAATGAATTAGTTATTAAACTTTGATTTTAACTATTTTAACCCTTCTTTAAATAAATTAACAATAAATGTCCTAATCTAATACATGTGGACCTAAATGACCATATTTTACTCCTAAGTTTGTTTTTTGTCGAATTAACCTTATCAAATAGAATTAGGACATGTGTTAGGGTAATAATAATATCATTTTTACCCTTAATTACCATATTTACTTTTAACCGTGGTAAATAAAAGTAAAAAGTTATTATTCACCAAAAATTATTTTCAACTCACTGAACCAAATTTTAGTCCTTAATATTAACCATGTCTCTTGGATTTTCTAAACTCCACTCACAGAAGCGGTAAAATTAAGTTTTATGTGAATTTCCAAATTCTCCTAGGAGGTGAGTAAAAGACGGTGAAAAGTTCAATAAAATTTTTATATATCTAAAATTATTATAAAATGACTCCAATGAATTATATTGAACTTATATAGATATTATGTATCAATTTTGACCTAAAATAATTTTAAATAAAATAAATTATTATTTAAATAAAAAGTCAGTTTTTCAATAGTAACCCGGTGTTTTCACTATTCATCAAAAAATGAAATTTTTCAGAAAAATACCAAAATTTCACCCTAGGCTAATTTCGATATTCCGAATCCAAAAATTATGTCCATTTTGAAAGATAAAATTTATAAAATTTCAAAAAGTGGGTATTACTATTCATAACAACTAGTTTTAATAATATTTTAATAGCATATCATTGTTTAGTGAAACTCGGTATTGTGTACAATTCAAGCTATCAAGGAAGGTCATGATTGAGTGTAAAGCAAGTAAAGCTAGTGTTGTGTATAGTGAAATATTCCTTTGATGATGTATATGACATTAAAAAAAATATTTCTCATAAAAATCTCAGGTGTTACATTCTACCCCCCTTAAAATGAATTTCACCCTCGAAATTCGTCACTTGGTGACAAACAGATGAGGATACCTATACCTCATCATATCCTCAAGCTCCCATGTAGCTTATTCTAATTGGTGGTTCCTCCATAAAACTTTCACCAATCGAGTGGTCTTATTTCGTAGAACCTTTTCGCTACGATCCAAAATCTCTATCAGTTGTTCTTCAGAGAAAGATCGTGCTCCAGCGGTACAACTTCTGAGATGAGTACATATGAAGGATCGGGTATGTACTTTCTCAGGAGAGATACATGGAACACATCATGAACTTGATAGATATTTGGTGGAAGTGCCAATTGGTAAGATACCTTCCCAACACGATCTAGTATTTTTAAAGGACTGATATACCTAGGGCTCATCTTTCCCTTCTTTCCAAATCTCATTACTCTCTTCCAAGGAGATATTTGTAAGAACACTTTATCACCCACTTAAAACTCAAGGTCTTTTCTTCAGTTATTGGCATAACCTTTTTGTCGACTCTGAGCTGCTCTTATGTGTTGTTGAATAGATCTGACCTTTTCTACCATCTCATTAACAAGATCAGGTCCTAATAGCTTTCTTTCACCAACTTCATCCCAGCAAGTTGGAGTCCTGCATTTCTTTCCATAGAGAGCCTCATAATGAGCCATTTGAATATTGGAATGAAAGCTATTATTATAAGAAAATTCCACCAAAGGTAGGTGTTGATCCCAACCTCCTTTTTAATCCATAGATCAAGCTCTCAACATATCTTCTAGAGTTTGAATTGTCCTCTCAGACTGACCATCTGTCTGAGGATGATTAGTAGTGCTGAAACTCAACTCTATATCAAGAGTATGCTGAAGACTTCGCCAAAACTTTGAGGTAAACCTCAGATCCTGATCAGATATAATGGAAAGTGGTACTCCATTCAATCTTACCACTTCCTTTACATATATCCCGGAAAGCTGATCCAGAGAGAAATCTTCTCTAATAGCAATGAAGTGTGCCGACTTTGTAAGACGATCAACTATGACCCAGATAGAATTATTGCCTTTGGATGTTTTAGGAAGTCCGGTGACAAAGTCCATAATGATGTTTTCCCATTTCCATTCGGGTATGGGTAATGGTTGTAACATCCCCTTATACTTATGTCTCTCATCTTTAACTTGCTAATAAACCAAGCATCAAGAGACATATTCAGCAACATATCCTTTCATGTCATCCCACTAGAAGTACTCTTTCAGGTCCCTATACATCTTCGTGCTTCTATGATGAATAGAGAATGAAGAACTATGATCCTCATCCAGTAGCTCCTTCTGTAATTCTGGGATTAGAGGAACCCAAACCCGATTTCTAAACCTTATTATCCCATCACAATTAAGCTTGAATTCAGGAACATTTCTCACCTTCTTTTGTAACTCTACATCTTCTTTATGTGCCTCTTTAATCTTCACATGTATAGATGGTTGAACATTCATTTGAGAAAGATAAAATTTTTCCCCTTCCATTATAATTCCAAGATCCATCCTTTGTAAATCCATAAATATTAGATCTTTTGTGATCCTCATCATGGATAAGCTAGAATGGTCTTGTCTACATAATGCGTCTGCCACCTTGTTTGCTTTCCCAGGGTGGTAATGAATTGAGCAGTCGCAATCCTTAATCAGCTCCAACCATCTTTTTTGACACATATTCAGCTTCTTTTGTGTGAAAATATACTTTAAACTTTTATGATCAGTATAAATATCACACCTTTCTCCATAAAGATACTGCCTCCAAATCTATAATGCAAATATTACCGCATCTAACTCCAAGTCCTGAGTTGGGTAATTTTGCTCATGGATTTTCAACTGTCATGAGGCATAAGATATCACCATATTGTTTTTCATGAGAATACACCCCAATCATTTCTTGTATGCATCACTGTAGATCACAAACCTTTCTCCACTACAAGGAAGTGTGAGCGCAGGTGCACTGGATAACCTTCTTTTTAACTCCTTGAAATTCTCTTCACACTCCTCTGTCCAAACGAACTTAAATCCTTTTTGAGTCAACATGGTGTGTGGATTATATAATCATGAAAAATCTTTCACAAAACGTTGATAATATCTAGCCAAACCAAGAAAACTTCAGATCTCAATTACAATTGTTGGTCTCGACCATCTTTCGATAACCTCTGTTTTTGCTGGATCTACAGATATCCCCTCATTTGAGATTATGTGACCCCAAAATGCAACTTTTTGAATCCAAAATTCACACTTGGTAAATTTGGCATAAAGCTTCTCCTTTCTCAGGGTCTTCAATACAATTCTCAAGTGATCTTCATGTTCTTCCTTTCTCTTTCAATAGACAATAATATCGTCTATAAAGACTACCAAAAAATGATCAAGATAGTCTCTAAAGAGTATATTCATTAGATCCATGAAGATAACAGGGGCATTAGTAAGACCAAATGGAATCACTATAAATTCATAGTGTCCATAACTTTTATGGAAAGCGGTCTTTGGTATATCCTCCCTTTTAAACCTTAATTGATGATACCCTGAACGAAGATCAATCTTGGAAAAGTATTTAGCTCCACGTAGTTGGTACAATAAGTCATCAATGCATGGGAGAGGATATTTGTTCTTGATAGTGATTTTGTTATGTTCTCGATAATGAATGAAAAGTCTCATTGATCCATTTTTCTTCTTAACAAACAAAACTGGTTCTCCCCAAGGTGATGCACTAGGGTGTATGAATACCTTATCAAGATTCTCTTGGAGTTGCTTCTTCAATTCATGCAACTCAATTGGGGCCATTCTATAAGGTGTCTTTGAAATGGGCATAGCACCCGATATGAGTTCTATGGAAAACTCAACTTCACGATTTAGTGGAAGACCTAACAATTCCTCTAGAAAGACATCATCAAACTCCCGTACAATGGGTATATTCTTAATTGTGAGTTTATCACCAAGCATTTGAGATAAATAACCTTCATTTAGTGGAATCAAGACCCATAAGATGGAAGAAATCTCCACTAGAAGGTTATGTTCATCCTTGCATCGATAGATCATCATAGATTGATCTGGAATATGAAATGTGACTTCTCTTATTTGGAAATTGATATGAGCTCCATATAAAGAAAGCCAATCCATGTAAAGAATCACATAAAATTCCACTATAGGAAGGATCACAAGATTTGTAGGAAGCACTTTCCCACAAACTTCAATCGGAGAAGAATTATAAACTTTTGATGCGATTGTTTTTCCATTAGGGGTTGTCACAACTAACTCAACATCTAATTGTTGAGGTAATACGGTGATACCCTTAGAAAATTCTTTAGAAATAAAAGAGTGGGTGAATCCAGAATCAAATAAAACATTTGATACTTTAGAGTGGATGATAAGTGTACCTTTAACCACTTCGTTATCATACTCCACATCGATGATAGAAATTGCATGTGACTTTCCTTTTTCTTTAGCCTTAAGAGTTTGTTGATGTCGATCATCATCAACAACCCTTGGATTAGGGCATTGATTAACATAATTACCCATTTCCTTGAACTTGTAACATTGAAGTGTAGATGGTGCACCCTGTGTAGCCTTTTCTTTGTTCATATCACTAGACATCTTCTTCCCATCATTACAACTTTCAAATGCCTGATGACCTTCTTTTCCACATTTGAAACATTTACTTTTCCTTTTAAGGCAACTCCCTCCATGTTTCTTTCCACACTTTTAGCATAAGGAAAAACTCATCTTCTTTTCGGTGTGATCTTTATATTTCCCTTTAAATTCCATTTTCCTCTTCTTTTCAAACCCATATGACTGATGGGTTACTCCAATCCCCATCTCAACCATGAGAGCACATCGAACAATTTCCTTGTAGCTATTGAAGTCTCTTATGGATAATTCCCTTAGAAGACTTGGTTTTAAGCCACCAAAGAATTGATCGATCTTACTCTCAGGTTGGATAATAATCCTAGAAGCGTACCTTGCAAGTCTTGTAAAATTTGCTTCGTAGGTACCAACAGATTCATCATTATTTTGCTTCAATTCAAGAAACTCCTTCTCCATCATTGTTCAAAGAATACGAGGGAAGTACTTATTGAAAAATAAGTTCTTGAACTCATCCCATTCCATGGACTCAATTTCATATCTTGGCCTCGTATTCTTGATAAGATTCCACCATTGATCTGCTTCACCTTCCAAACGATATACTGCTAAGATGACTTTATCATGTTCAGAACATTGAAGAACCGAAAATATCTTTTCAGTAGTACTGATCCATTATTCAACAACTAATGGATTAATATATCTGCTGAATGAGGGTGGACGCTGACTCATGAAGGATTCAATAGAATGATTCTCTTTCCTTTGCTTGTTTGGAAGTCTTGCATGATTCATAGCTTGAGAAATTTGTGTGAGCATGGCTACATGATTTTTCATTCCAGCTCCCATAACGTTTGGTTGATCAGGGGGACAATCATTTCATTTCCCGTCACATTCAGAATT